>CM077161.1:87444552-89887459 GCA_039583875.1 Platanthera guangdongensis | reverse complement strand
GACATGCCTCACAATGGGCTCACGAAGTGTGAGGCATCCTTCCTTCATGCCCAGGCCAGTACATCGTCCTCTTCAAATCAGCCGTCATCTTGTGATCCCCGGGTGTACAGAATACGGCTGCAGTGCGCCTCCATCATAATATCCTCCCGGATCTGGCCTCCCTCCGGTATATACACCCGTCCTCTGAAGCACACCAGATCGTCCCTCAGTGTGTAATCTCCTGCAGTGCCCGCCTTCAGAGCTTGGAAGATGGGTTCCAACTTGGCATCCTGCCTCTGTCCCTCTCTGACCCGGTCTCTGATGTCGTCGGTAACGCCTATCGCGGCCAAGTACTCCTCATAGAGCTCAGGATCATCAGACGATAACAGAGTAATGTGCATGTCTCTAGTCTCTGCAGCAGCTCCATAGACATCAACTGAGGCTCTGCTCTATTGTGGCGCTCTCCGACTCAGTGCATCTGCCACCACGTTTGCCTTCCCCGGGTGATAGTGCATCTCATACTGATAGTCAGATAGAAACTCCACCCACCGCCTTTGCCTGATGTTCAGTTCCTTCTGCGTGTCCACGTACTTAAGGTTCTTATGGTCGGAATATATGTCACAGTGGACTCCATAAAGGTAGTGCCGCCATATCTTCAGTGCGAATACAACTGCCCCCATCTCAAGGTCATGTACTGGGTAGTTCTTCTCATGGGTCTTCAGCTGGCGGGAGGTATAAGCTATGACGTGTCCGTTCTGCATCAGTACCGCTCCCATCCCCTGATATGATGCGTCGGTGTAGACCTGGAATCCCTCCCTCCCCGAGGGAGAGTAAGAATGGGAGCCGAGGTCAGCCGATCCTTCAGCTCCTGGAAAGCTGTCTGGCACTGCGGGGTCCACACGAACGGTGCCTCCTTCTTTGTCAAGGATGTGAGCGGGAGGGCGATTCGAGAGAATCCCTCTACGAACTTCCGGTAATAACCGGCAAGTCCTAGAAAACTCCGTACGTCAGTGGCTGTTTTCAGCTGCGGCCACTCTGAAATAGCTCGAATCTTTGCCGGGTCCACTGCCAGCCCGGCTCCGCTGATAATGTGACCTAAGAACGCACCTCCTTCAGCCAGAACTGACACTTACTGAATTTCGCATAAAGGTGATGCTCCCGCAGTCTCTCCAGGGTCAATGCTAGATGTCGTGTATGCTCCTCCTCCGTCTTAGAATAGATAAGGATGTCGTCTATGAACACTATGACAAACACATCCAAGTAAGCCTCGAAGACCCGTTCATGAGGCTCATAAATGCTGACGGAGCATTCGTGAGCCGAAGGGCATCACGATGAACTCATACAATCCATACCGGCTACTAAAGGCCGTTTTCGGGATATCCTCCTCCTGGATCCGCAGCTGGTAATAGCCTGATCTCAAGTCCAGCTTCGAAAAGTAATGGGCTCCCTCCAGCTGATCGAACAACTCGTCTATCCTGGGGAGCGGATAGGTATTTCGGACGGTCAGCCTATTTAGTGCTCGATAGTCGATGCACAGGCGTAAGGTGCCGTCCTTCTTCTTTACGAATAGGACAGGAGCTCCCCATGATGAGGAACTCGGCCTAACAAATCCTGCTTCCACCAGCTCCTGCAACTGTGTCCGAAACTCCGCCAACTCCTTCGGGGCCATCCGATAAGGGGCCTTGGATACCGGCTTAGCCCCTGGTACCAGCTGAATCTGGAAGTCCTTCTCCCTATGCGGAGGTAGTCCCGGCAGCTTATCCGGAAAAATATCGGCGTAGTCACGAACCACCGGAATGTCTGCGATCAAGTCCTTCTCCTCAGTCATCTCGAACAATACTTGGTATACCTCGTCCCCTGCATATGGGCCTTAATGGCCTGAATAGATGAAAGCAAGCGACGGGAGACCGGTGTAGTACCTTCGAACGTTGCATAAGTATCGCCGTGGCTGAGCACGACCCTCCCTGCCGGCAATCAATCTGGGCATGGTTCCAGACAAGCCATGTCATGCCCAAGACGAGATCGAAGTCCGGCATCCTCAAGATCGTCGCGGGGCGGGCTCGAGTGTCAACCCCTCTATGGTAACCTCCAGGAGGCACTTTTCTGTGGACTGAATCTCCATCCCATTGGGGAGGCGCACCCTCCTGGGTAGTCCTGTATAGCAACGAATCTGATCCAGGTCCTTGACGAAATCCTCCGATACAAAGTTATGTGATGCCCCCGTGTCGAACAGGGTGTGGGCAGGCTTGCCGCACACCATCACCATTCCTAAATCAGTTTGAAAGAAATTCTAGCGTAAGGTTTTCTAACCTAGGTTGTATAGTAGTTCTATCAATGCTTAATACGAGCAAAGAATAATTCTAACATTAAGATTACTCTCATACCTGCAATAACCCTGTCCGGGTTCCGGGGCTGTGCTAAGTCCAGAGCGTAAATCTGCTCCCCATTCTGCCTGCGGTCGCCTCCCTGGTAACCACGTCCTCGGCCGCGTCCTCGGCCTCCGAAATGCTGGGCCGGTGGGCCACCCCGTGGTGCTGGAGGTGGTGCCCCCCTCATAGGGCAATCTCTCCGGAGGTGTCCCACCTGGTGACAGTGGAAGCACTCCGGCGGGGGATACGCCATACCCCGGGGTCTCTGCATCTCCTGGATCCGGAGAGGTTGAGGGGCCAAGACCACCTGCTCTCTCGGCTCCTGCCTCAACTCCTGACGAGGCTGCTCCTCTGCCCTTCTTCCATCTGGTACGATGCCTCGCCGCTGATCATTTCGGGCCCTCCGGCCCTGGTCCTCCGTTTTGCCGTTTCCGGCCCCGAGTGGTGTGCCAGTCGGCCTCAATCCTCTTCGCCATCTCTAAAATCCGGGAGATGGGCCCGTCAGAGACAAAAAGCAAAGCCTCTCTCAACTCCTCTTTTAGGCCCTTATAAAACCTCTTGACGTACCCCGCTTCATCCAGCTGATAAGAGCCCGCATATCGGGCCAAATGATCGAACTCTCGGTGGTACTCCACCACTGTCCTGGTGCCCTGCCTCAGCTGCAAGAAACGCTCCTCCAACTCGTCCCTGGCCGACTGAGGAACAAAGTGCTCCAGCAGCGTGGCCCTGAATTCTTCCCATGTGATTTCTGCAATCTCTCTATCCGCAAAAGTCGTGTCCAACAGCGTCTTCCACCACCGCTTGGCATGTGACTCCAAGCAAGATACCACTAGGGCCACTCTCTCCTCCCAGGGGCATCGTATCCCCGTCAACATCTCGTACATCACATCCAGCCACTCCTCTGTCCGTACTGCCGACTCCGTCCCCAAGTAAGATGGGGGAGAGAGTCCTCGGAAGGTGCTCATCTAGTTAGCCCCTGGGTTTGGCTGCTGGGCTGGGGCTTGCTGAGCCCGGAAGGCCTCAAGGATGGCTGTAAGGGTCTGCCCCATGTCTGACTGGAGGAAAGGTGTGGGGACCGTGGGAGGTGGTGCAATGTCTGGAATCTGCTGAGCTCCACCTTGTGGGGTGGGCTGAGCTGAGGGCTGCAAAATGAACTACATCAGTAGGTAATCGACTCAATGCCTAATGATAGTGGACAATTTATATGTGATTCCCCCCATATGGGCACACCACCGCTTCCGCTGCTTAGTTTGTCCCCAAACTAAACCCGCGCGGGGGTGACCCAGGGTTGTGGACGGCTACTTTTCGATCGAGGTTTGGCTTTGATACCACTTGTAAGACCCCCTTTTTTTTTTCTCTTTTGACCACGGGGTCTTAGGCCCAGAACCGCCGTTTTGCGGTGACTCCTTCACGCCCTGAAGGGTCATCACCACAAAGCGCCGATTCTGCCGGCCAATTCGATCACATAAAAGTAGCATAATGAAGTAAAATGGAAACTATCTGTCCACAGAGAGTCACATGACATATATAAATATAACTCCACGGAGGGAGTGTCCACAGTAGATAACATCAGAGTAGCAAAATACGGGCTTATGCCCGGTACAACATATCCTCACTACAAAATCACTCATGCGGAAGCAAAAGCTGAAAAACTACTCAGGGTCGAGACTCACAGTCCCGGCTGTATGAACTCCGGAGCTAGACTGCCCCACCTCCAAGCGCACCGGTCTCTGGGGCTGCTCCTCCATGCTGGTCTCCACGATCCCCTAAATGATGCGGTTCGAAAACCGTTAGTCTAAAAGACTAAGTCCTATCATCCCCCCTACCCTTCCCCCACGGCTCCTAGGCACCGAGCGAGAGGAAGAAAGGGAGGACTTGAAGGTGGAGAATATCAAAGCAGATGACAGCGGTCCTATTCTAGCAAGTTCTATAGCATATAAAGACAACAAAATGTAAGCTGAAATGTAACCTTCACTTATGTGGAAAAACACATAAGCCAAGGGGTCTTTTGCAAGGCTCCCATCGTATAAAAAGTCCCATACCGATTTATACGTTGGGGTGACGGTGGTCAAACAGCAGTAACTAAATATATCAAAATTAACCTTAATTTATAAACTTGCCCACACAAGCTTATAGACTAAGGGGTCGTTTTGCAGGTCCTAATGTATAAGCGTCCCATTCCACTTATACATCAGGTGTCAGGGGTTAAATGAATCGATTATGCTATGACATGCAAGTGGGTATGATGGACATGCAAGTGCAACGCACACACCCGACTCTGTGCACACAGACCTTTAGTTCCCCCTTTCTGGAGCCGTAACCTCCCAGGATACCTCCGTAGTGGCAGACGGAAGCGGTGGGTTGGGCCTCGCCCACCTCTAAACCAGTAAGGCACTACCGGTCAGACCTATCGTACGCCTCAACGCTTGGTGCACGAAGCGGACTCCTGCGTACTCTTGCCGGCTGGCACACCGGACTTCTGTTGGCGAAGTGCTAACCACACTTGCCGAGTCAACGTATTGGCGTCGGTGCATCGACCCTCCAATACCGAAAACCCACCACCTTAATTTATTTTCCTTTTATGCACATGCAGATTTAGCGTAAACAAAACCCGAGCCGAAGCTCCCCGGACCAAGAGTCCGTCTTTTAACCATCCGAGCCGAAGCTCCCAGCTGACTTTTGGTGCTAACAGTGCCTGTGAAATGTGCAACCCTAATTACTAAGTTACTCTTTTCAGCTTGTTAAACAGTTTACGTTAACCCAGGACTGCCCCCGGTATTCCCTGTGAAGGGCTCTCAAGGGGCACTAGGAACTGTGTTGGGATTACGCCCAGCGTTCCCTTTCGCAAGGTACTTATTTTATTATTGGTTGATCCCCTTACCCATTATTTTCTCATGTTTCGATACGCTAATCCTAGGGTGATTTGACTCCAACTCTCCTTGGGTAGGACGATCTTTCGTCGGGCCCGAACGCCTTTAAACCCTAGACAAATCCACACCCTACTCACTCATCTTCCAAAGATGCAGCCCTTTCCACTTGTCCTTACAGCAAACCATCAAGACCCATCATACGTGCCCTAATTCAATCCAAATGAAATCCTGCAGTTTTGCTATATGCAGACCACTTAAGCTACGTGACCCGTAAAAGGGGAAGTACATGAAATACTCATCCAGTACCCTCATGATAATTATCAGAGGTCTATTATGATAAGTATAGACTAAATTAAGAAAATCATATTTTTCCCAATTAATCTACTATTTATTGAATTTTCCTCAAAAACTAGGCCATAGTCAATTTGAACATGAACCATAAGATTTTCTCAGGTAATGGCCTCCTAAAATTTGTATTCACTAAAGAACAGAGAAATATCATTGGATGCTAATTTTCATAATTTTCCAGATAATTCTTGACCTCTAAAGGATTTATTAAAATAATTCCAAAAATCAAAAATAATGAAGGAAGTGCCACATATATGTCTCCAATAATTATGTAAAAATTACTAGGGCTTCATAGGGAACTAAAAACATCATGATGAAGAAATTAGAATTTTTCAGACAATCTAAAAGTCATTATTAAATTTTCCAAGGTTCCATGGAATTAAATAATTAAAGAAGCAACAACTAAATATCATTCTTCAAAAATTCCATAAAAATTTACAGAGATGGGTAACATGATTATAAGCCCCTTGGCTAAGTTTTATCAAGTTTAAGCAAGTATAGTGCTCTGCAAAAACTCTTAAGTGGAAATTATAAAATATAACTCTGTGAATAAAGTACCAAAAATATTCATCCAAAATTTATTATAAAATTTCCAGAGACATGTATGCCCTAAGCAACTACCCATTAAAAATCTCAGCCCTTTTAAGATAGTTTTGGTATTAGTTCTTATGGTTTCAAAGCTAGTGCCCTAAACTAGGGTTATGGATTTAAGGGGTCTTTAATCTTCCAAATGCCCTAAAATTTTAACCATAGGACCATAGTGACCCTATGGTCATCATTCCCAAGTTTCAAGCCCATCCAAGGTCTTTTGACCCCAATTTATTCAAACCCTAGAGAATTACCCTAAAGGGCCTACCCTACACTTCTAGGGCTACCCTAGCCCAATCCACTCCAAACTTCATGAGTGAGTGTAAAAAGTTAAATCATATCAGTGGCCAAAGTTTCAGCCTCTGTTGAGGTGATTTGGTCACTTAAAACCAAAAGTGCCACTTTTGACCAAAATGCCCTTCATAGGGTAGAACTAGGGTTGGGTCAAAACCTATTCAACACTCACCCAAACCAACTGAAATTTTATACAGGTACCTAATTGGAGCCCAGGGACCACTCACCAAAATTTGGGAGGGTTTGGGGGTGTTTAGGGCACCTATTTAATTTATCTAATGATTATTAAATTTTTACCAAAACTATAGAAATATTTTCTCCAAAAATTCCCATTTTTGGGCAGGCCCTAGGTATGCCTAGGATAGACCCTCTGCCAAAATATCAGCCCATTTGGGCTTGGGGTGAAGAGTGGGCACTCATTTTAGTGACTGCCTAGCCTAAGGACATGTCCCACCAAAATGGGTGCCCTGGTCCAACCAGTGACCCAAAAGGGTCCCAACAATTTTTGCTGCAAACTAGACACCCTAAGCTACAATGTTCATGTTGGGCAAATTTCCATCCAGGGTCCCTAGGTATTTTTAAACATTAATTACATTAAATACATCCAGTGTGACAAAAATGAAATAAATTTTATTTAACCCTATAGTATCTGATCTGATGCCGCACGAATCTTGGCGCAGATCGACGGCATCTTGTCATCGTCCCCACTGAGCCAACGGCTGGGATTGGTTCTGCCTGGAGCGATTTCCAAGCTCTGCCGCCGGCGATCCAGCCCCTTCCCCGGCCGGCCACCGCCACCAACACCTCCGTTGAGGTGGTGGCTGTCGTCAGGCGGCGGCTCCGCCGCCGGAGAGGTGTTTTCCGGCGGATTGAGCAAGACTTTTCCTTGCCGAAACCAGGAGAAATCCTGGATTCGATCGGGCTCAATTGAGCCCGAAACTCTAGCCTAAGGATTCCTAGGATCTACCCGCGAGTTAAGGAGAGGAGGAGGACCTTCCTGGCGGCCAGGATGCGAGAGGAGCGGCGGGATGCCATTGGCGACGGCGGCGGCGCTCGGCTTCTGCAACTGCACGGTGGAAGGGCTCGTCTCCTCCAGGTAAGTGCTCCAAAATGATCCCCTCGGCTCCCTGATGGTGTTTAAAAGGCAATTGGGGGAGGGGAGAGGCTGGTTCTTCAATGGCCATTATCTCCATTAATGGAGTGGCTCGGGTTGTGTGGAGGGGGGCTGAACCCACCCCTTGGTGGCCGGGAAACGGCTGGAATCAACTCCTCTCTCCTAGAGGAGTTGATTGCAGCCATAAAGGGTGGCTGTTAGTCTCCCTTGGCCGGCCTCTTACTTCCCCCTTCTCCTTCCTCATTTCTCTCTCCTCCATTATCATGGAGAGGAGCTTTTTTTTTTCTCTCTCCTAGTCACCTCTGGTTGACTAGTCAACCCCACAAGCTAAAGGCAGCCCACTGGATTATGATGATCATGGGAATGGGCTTAGCCTAAGGGAGAAGTGGCTTGAGCTTGGGTTAGCCCTTTTTGGGCTAAGTTGACTTGACCCTCAATGAGGGTTGACTTGGCCAATTTGACCATCTAGGTTGACCCCATTGGGTCCTGGGTGGTTCATTGGCCTCCCCTAAGGTCTATGTAGGGCTGGGTAGGGTTGACTTGGCACCTTAAAGGTCACTTGACCCTTGGTAAGGTCACTTTGACCATTTAGAGCTAGAGTTGACTTGGGTCAACATGACCATTAGGGTCCACCCCTATGGATCCTTGGTGACCCATTGACTTCCCTTAGGGTCTAGGTAGGGTTATATGGGGTTGCCCTGCACTTTGGAGGTCACATACCCTTAGTAGGGGTACTTTGACCAGATTAGGGCTTGAGTTGACCTGGGTCAACCTGGCCTCTAGGGCTGACCCCAATGTGTCCTTAGTGACCCATTGTCCTCACTTTAGGGTTAGGAGGGCATAGGTGGGGTCCTCTAGACTAGGAGTGGGTCTATTGGCCCTAAGTGGGCTAGGTTGACCTATTTAGGGCTAGGGTTGACCTTGGTCAACTGGGCCTCTTGGGTTGGCCCTAATGGGTCCTTTTGGCTCTAATGGGTCTCCCAAAATGTTTGGGAGTGTTGTGGTAGGGTCTTGGGGTCATGGTGAAGCCCCATTGTCATCCTAAACTATTGTTCAGAATTTTACTATCTGCAGACCATGGTGATCCCTACCTTGGCCTCCTATCTCTTGGCCCATTTCCGGCTTCCCAGGGTTTTGTCATGACCTAGTCATGGCCAAAACCACTCTTAGGGGTCTAGTTGGAAATGGGATGTTACAGCTTCACCAGCCACAAGAAAGGAGAAGACTATAGCATTCAAGGCAACTGAGGATCTGCCTGAAGAAAAAGTAACAGCCAATGATGAACTTCTCAGCTTGTTGGCCAAAAGATTCTATAAGATGGCCAGAAAGGACTTCAGAAGAAGATCATACAAGGAGCAGGATAAGCCAAGGTATGACAAGTCCATTGGCAATAGCAAAGACATTATTTGCTTTGGTTGCAGGAAACCAGGGCATATGGTTCCTGACTGTCCAGAAAACAAGAACAAGGACAGAAGGGACAGAAAAGAAAGAAGAAAGGAGAAGGACTCCAAAAGGAATGGAAATAGCAAACCTTCCTCCAGCAGAAATAAGCACACAAGGAAAGGATTTGTTGCTGAATCCTGGAGTGAGACTGAAGAGGAGTCAGAAGCCTCTTCCAGCTCAAGTGATGATGAGGATGATGCAGAGGAAAAGGAGTTCTGCATGATGGCAATCAATGCCTCACAACACAACTCAGAGGAAGAGGAGTCAGAGTCAGACTCAGACACTCAACCTGAAGAAGATCAGGTAATCAGCTCTTTTGATTTCACTTCAGAAGATTTTAAACTTGAATTTAAAGCACTATGTTTAGACCTGCTAAAGTCTGAGGAAGAGATCATCTCTCTCAGGAATCAATTATCTGAACAAAATGCTTTAAAATCAGAAAACATCAAACTCTCTCAGGAGTTGGAGAACTATAGGGAACAGATAGCTTCACTGAAGAGTGAGCTCTCTGAGGCCAAGAAGCTTGAAGAATCTCTCAATGGGAGAAGCATCAAGGTGATGGACATCACAAGCACAGTGAACTCAAGATTCAACAGTACACTGGGCTTGGGTGCCTCATCTAGCCAACCTATTGTTCTAACAACCCCTATCAAGTTCATTTCTGACAAGGGAAAGGGAGTTGTAGAGGTTGCCAGGAAAAATTCTGATCTGCCTCAGAAAACTAAAGTCCAGTACAAATCGTCGAACGGAGATCGACGATCGCCGAATGAAGATCGACGATCGCCGAACGCAGCTCGACGATCTCAGGACAAATCGTCGAACGCTGATCGACGATCTCAGCCAAGATCGTCGAACGCTGCTCGACGATCCCATATACCTGACCTCAGCGGTAGTCGACCGTCGAACGGAGCTCGATGATCTGACCCATGATCGTCGAACGCAGCTCCAAGATCGTCGAACAGAGGTCAGAGCTCTGGAAATTTTTTCAAAGGCAAGTCAAAATTGAATCCTAAGGGTTCTTCATCCCAAACCTTTAACCCTTATACTGAATGGATTATACCTCCAAGGAGATATCATCCTGAAGGATATAAGAGTCAGCCAGGGATATCTTTCATTTCTGAATTTAAAGGTTATCAACCTAGGCCCAAGGTAAACTGGGTCAAAAACAAGTAAATTATTTTATGTGCAGGTGAAGACCTATCCAACATCTAACCAGCAATGGTATTTGGATAGTGGATGCTCAAAGCACATGACAGGGAACAAGGACAACCTCAATTCCTTTAGAGCCAAGCTTGGACCCAAGGTTATCTTTGGTGACTCCAACTTTGGACAAACTAAAGGTTATGGAGCAGTCCAGATTGGTTCTGTAACCTTCAAGAAAGTAGCATATGTGGAAGGACTGAAGCACAACCTAATCAGCATCAGTCAGCTATGTGATGAAGGCTACCAGGTGACCTTCAGCAAAACCTTATGCAAAATCAAGTCAGAGGACAACACAACTGTGTTGACAGGTAAAAGGAAAGGTAATATCTACCTAGTAGATTTTCTTTCAACTACTATAGATATCTGTTTATTCAATTCAGTTTGTAGACCAAATGTTTTATGGCATAAGAGATTAGGACACCTAAACCTTAGAACTATTGCTAGGCTCTCCAAGGACAACCTTGTTAGAGGACTACCTTCTGGCCCCTACAAGAAGGAAGGACTCTGCAAGGCTTGTCAATTAGGCAAGCAAACTAAGAACAGTTTTAAGTCACTTAATAAGAGTGATTCACCTAGGATATTGTATCTGTTACACATGGATCTATTTGGACCCATCACAGTACAAAGCCTAGGAGGGAAATCCTACACTTTAGTGATTGTAGATGACTTCTCTAGATTCACTTGGGTGTTCTTTCTAAGGAAGAAGTCTGATAACTTTAAGTGTCTGACAGAGTTTCTCAAATGTATAAAGATTGAGTTCAATACTCACATTGCCCTGATCAGAAGTGATCATGGGACAGAGTTTGATTCTCTTCTTATGCAAGAGTTCTGCCAGAGTGAAGGGATCAGGCATACTTTCTCAGCTCCTAGAACTCCTCAACAAAATGGGGTAGCTGAAAGGAAAAATAGAACCCTTATTGAATTTGCCACTACATTGTTGTCAGATGCTCATCTACCTCTATCCTTCTGGGCAGAGGCAGTGAACACCTCCAACTATGTGCTGAACAGAAGTCTGATACATAAACTGAAGGGAAGGACTCCCTATGAATTACTCAAAGGGAAGAAACCTAAAGTTGACTATTTCAAAATTTTTGGTTGCACTTGCTATATTCACAATAATGATAAGAAACATCTAGCAAAATTTCAAGCCAAAGCTGATGAAGGAGTGTTTCTGGGATACTCCATGATCAGCAAGGCCTATAGGGTTTATAATAAATCATCATTGAAAATTGAGGAATCTGTTCATGTTTCTTTTGATGAAACTAACATGTCTTTCAAGGAGAAGATCCCTTCTACCATAGAACCTTTGCAGGAACACTCTCTAGTTGAAGATATGAACAAGCTACAGGTTGCTCAAGAGGATGAAAACAGTGAAGATGAAAGCAATGCTCAACATATTGAAGCACAACCTGAAGAGCCAGTTGTTGTACCACAAGAGGAAACAACAACACAGGTTGGTGAACAATCAACACCCTCGGTTGATTTAGTAACATCAAGAGACCATCCAATTTCCCAGATAATTGGAGACATCTCAGCTGGTGTGCAAACCAGAAATCAGGTCAACCAAAACCTGTTGCACACCTGCTTCCTTTCTCAAATTGAACATCAGTCCATTCAAGATGCAGAGCAAGATCCACACTGGATCATTGCCATGCAAGAGGAGTTGCATCAATTTGAGAGGAACAAAGTATGGGAACTAGTGACCAAGCCTAAGGATCATTCCATTGTTGGAACAAAATGAGTATTCAGAAACAAACTGGATGATCAAGGAGTAATAATAAGGAACAAGGCAAGGCTAGTTGCCCAAGGATATTCTCAAGAATAAGGAATTGACTACGACCAGACCTTTGCACCTGTTGCTAGATTAGAAGCCATCAGGATATTTTTAGCCTATGCAGCTCACAAGGGCTTCAAGGTTTATCAGATGGATGTCAAGAGTGCCTTCTTAAATGGAGACATCAAAGAGGAAGTCTATGTCAGACAACCTCCAGGTTTTATCTCTTCAACTCATCCTGATTTTGTTTTTAGATTAAATAAAGCATTATATGGTCTCAAGCAAGCTCCTAGAGCATGGTATGAGACCCTAGCATGCTTTCTCTTGGAAAATGGTTTTATAAGGGGTAGAGTAGACCAAACTCTTTTTATTAGAACCCATAAGTCCCATACCCTACTAGTACAAATCTATGTAGACGATATCATTTTTGGTTCTACTGACTCAAAATTGTGTAGAAGGTTTTCTAACCTAATGCATTCTAAATTTGAGATGAGTAGCATGGGTGAGCTATCCTTCTTCCTAGGATTGCAAGTCAAACAACATGCTGAAGGCATCTTTATTTCTCAAACCAAATATGCTCTTGAGCTGGTAAAGAAATTTGGCATGTCTGAGGCATCTTGTATGAAAACACCCATGCCTACCAATGCTGTATTGAATGCTGATGAACATGGGAAACCTGTTGATCAGACAACATATAGAGCAATGATTGGCTCTTTACTGTATCTTACAGCTAGTAGGCCAGATATAATGTTTGCTACATGCATATGTGCTAGATTCCAAGTTAGCCCTAGAGAGTCACACCTCACATTAGTAAAGAGGATTCTTAGGTATGTTAAAAGTTGTCCAAATCTAGGTCTCTGGTATCCAAAAGATTCAGCATTTGAGTTAACTGGATTCTCTGATGCTGATTATGCTGGATGCAGAATTGACAGGAAAAGCACCAGTGGAACTTGTCAGTTCCTTGGTGATAGACTTGTCTCTTGGTTTTGCAAGAAACAAACATCTGTGTCAACTTCAACTGCTGAAGCTGAATATATGGCTGCAGGCAGTTGTTGTTCACAAATTCTGTGGATTCAAAATCAACTCCTAGACTATGGTTACAACTTAGAGAAGTCAAAAATCTTTTGTGACAATACAAGTGCTATCTCCATAGCTCAAAATCCAGTCCTCCATAGTAGGACAAAACACATAGAGATTAGGCATCACTTCTTAAGGGACAATGTTGAAAAGAATAAAATTGAACTGCAATATATCCCAACTGATTTACAAAGGGGAGATATTTTCACCAAGCCTTTGGATGAAAATAAACATACTTTCTTCCTAAATCAGTTAGGAATGTTAGATGGAGGAAGTCTCAAATAATATCCAAGATTTTGAAAGCTAAAAATGACCAAGACTAGGCAAAATTCTGATTTTTCTTAGTGTCTAAAATTTCTCTGATCTCTGAACTGCGCTCGACGATTTTCACAAAGATCGTCGAACGGAGTTCGACGATTTCCTGAATCGTCGAACTGAGTTCAGCGTTCCTTTGATAGTATGGACTCTCTCTTCTGGTCAACGATCGTCGAACGGCGCTCGACGATTTTGTTCACTGAACGATCGTCGAACGGAGCTCGATGCCTTTCCAGATCATCGAACGGAGATCGACGATTTTGGAGTCTCTTCAGATTCCTTTAGAAGCCTCGATCGTCGAACTGAGTTCAACGATCTTTTCTTTTCTGCGTCGAACCCTAATATAAAACTCATTTTTCGCCGTCGTTCTCTCTTGTGCTTTCAATTTCTCTGCAAACTTTTTCTCCCTCCAAACAATTCTACACTTGGTCGTTTTGTCTGTTGATTTTTGCAGGTACAATGGCCGTTTCAGTTGCTGTACTCGCCGCCATGAAATTTGATGCGGGTTTTGACATTGATCTAGACTCCTTCAACACAACTGATCAAGTCTTCCAGGACATCCTCAGTTTATTCAAAGATCAGCATCTATCTGCCCTTATGACAACAAGAATCAAACTTGCCTCTGATGAAATCAAAGAATGGGTATATACTGCACACAACCTTGACAACAACACCATTGTTGGATCCATTGGTGGCACCCAGGTACCTCTGACCCCAACAGTCCTCACAGAGGTTTTTGGTTTAAGGAATGGTGAAGACTCTGCTGAACATTCTGGAGAAGAATTCTCTGATATTCTTGCTAGGATGGGTCATCCTGAGCGGAACCCTAGCAAGTTGTTTAAGAGGAACCTGTCAGTGGAATACAGGTTTCTGGCAGATGTTGTAGGCAAGGTTCTGTTGGCCAAACATTCTGCCCATGACACCATCTCCAGATATCAGCTCTGCCTCATGGGAGCTCTGGTAGATAGGAAAAGCTTGAACTGGGGAGAAGTCTTTTTTGATATGTTGAAGAAAAAGATAAACAAAACCTTTGTGAATTATGGAAGAATTCTGGGAGTCTTCCTTCAGGCTAAGTGCCCTACCCTGCTAGTCTCCTCTGGAGTGCACATCAATGCCTCCAAGAGACTCACCTGTGCCCTATTTGGGAAATGGGACAGGCAAATCATCAAGCCCAGCAGGCCCTCTCCATCTGCCCCTTCAGGCACCAGGACTCTAAGAGTCACTCAACCCCAGGTCTCTGCCCCTGCAGAAGACCTGCCTGCTGCTAGTGCTGCTTCTTCTTCTCCTCCAAGCCCAACCCTACCCATTCCATCCACCACTCCAGCTTCATCCTCAATTACAATTTCCAGCTCATCTCCAACTTCTATTCCATCTCCAGCAACCATCTCATCTCCACCAGCAGACCACTTCCATCGCCTATTCTCTTATCCCCCACCAGATGTCACCTCATCCCCATCCCTTCCATCCTTCACACTTCTGGATGAATCCTACATGGATGATTCCCCCTCCTCTCCTCCAGAATTACCATCCTCTTCCACCTCTTTCCAAGACCTTCTCCACCACATTATTGCCCAACCCACATTCACTCCATCCATATCCATCCCATTATCCTCCATCTCCACCATCCCCTCTCCTGAGCCATTCATTCCACCCTTCAGCCCTCCTCCTCCAGCTCCATCAGCCATCCCTGTACCCTCTCCCTCTGCTCCTCTTCTTGAGCATGTAGATCTCCCAGCCTTGGCTGACCAGTTGTATGAGCTCCTTGCACCCAGGCTCTCTCTTCTCATGGAGGCCTCTTTAGCTCCTCTACAACAGTCAGTGGCAGCTCTCTCTGACAGGCTTTCCTCCTTCCTTACTCCTCCAGCAGCACCCCCAGCAGTGTGCCTTGATACAGCTGTATCTGTATCCAGGCAGGGGGAGATGCCCTATGAAGCCAGCCTTCATGCTGCTGTTGCTGCTGCTTCTGCTGCTACTGATGCTGTTTCTATGTCTGCTTCTGCTACTGCTGCTGCTCCTGCATCTGTTGCCTCTGCTACTCCAGTCCTAGCAATAGACCTAAGGTCTTTGCTATCTACATTTGATACTGCATACTACTGCTGCCTCCCAGAGCCCAATGCTGTCCAGCCCTCTGAAGATCTGTCCAAGGCTCTGGTGCCCTTCTCATGCTGTGACCCCAGTATAATTTCTGCTTTTATTCATTCAGTGACTGCTGCTTCTGATGATGTGACTGCTGCTGCTGATGAAGAACAGGCTGTATCTGCCTCTGAAATTATTCCTGCTGCTGAAGAAATTGTTTCTGTTGAGCCCTTTTCCCAGGATTCTCTGATGACAGAGGCTACTGTTTTTGAGCCTGCTGAAGTTGTTGTTGTTGTTACTGAAGCTGCTGCTGCTGCTGTCTCTCCTGAAGTTACTAATGCTGTTTCTGAAGTTGTTTCTGTTGCTCCATATGCTGTTGCACCTGTTGTTATATCTGTTGCCCCATCTGTTGCTGTTCCTGTTGCTGCCCCTTCTGCTTCTGCCCCATCAGCTGCTGTTCAACTGAAAGAAACATTGATGAAGAAGATTGATGCTTTATATGATGCACAGAGTTCTGAATCTGAGGATTATAACACTGCTTCTGATGATTCATCTGCCACCATTGCAAAGAAAAGGAAAGCAAGAAGTAAGGCATTGAAGAGGGTTCCTCCTGCCAAAGTTAGAGATGACAATGATGTCCCTTACTATATTTTGCACAACTGCCCAATCACTGAGCATTGGATGCAGTTCTCTAAGAACCAGCTAAAGGCTATGAAGAAGAAGAGGAAGTATGAGAAAGATTCCACTCAGTTCAAGCACCCTCATCCTCCTCCACCACCTCCACCTGATGCAGGTGCAGGTGGCAGCTCTGCAAGTTCAGGCCCTGCTAGAAGCCAGGCTCCCTACCAACCTCATGCTAGAACTTATCAAAGGGAAAGCCAGTCTAGGGGCTCTTACTCTAGAAGGGGAGGATATAGGGGAAACCAAAGAGAGACTCAGGTTTACTCTAAAGGGCATTCCAGGCAGCATCCTTACTCTAGGGGAGGACATGTTCCTTCTGACACATCTTCTGGTCCTTTCCCCTATAAGCTCAAAGATACTGTGACTGCCAGGACTCCTCAAGATACTTCTTCCAACAGGTATGAGCCACCTGTTCCATTTGAGGACCCTGAGAAGAATCCTATGGCTTGGACTGCTAGAATGAAAGAGCTGGCTGCTTTAGATCAAATAAAGAAAGCCAAAGAGAAAGGCCTAGACACTTCCAACAACTCCACAATGTCAGAACAAAGAAAGAAAGAACTAGAAAGATATGCTTCCAGCAAATTTTTTGATGCAGACAGGTACATGGAATTGCATCCAGCTGCAGTGGTTCCCAGGACATCAAAGCAAATTTATTTGGGTGCAGCTGATGATATCAGATCCAAACAACAAGCTTTAGATCCTAACAGAGAAATTAAAATGGTAAAAGGCAAAGAAAAGGAATAACTCTGTAAGGTGATAACTCTTGGTTTTTCTGACTGCCCTCTGGATATCATGTTTATATATATCTCTGTGATGGTTCTGTGATGTCTAGCTGCTGTTGTTTTTATGTTTTTCTGACTGTATGATGTTGTTTGTTTTTCCTATATCTGTAAATAGTTTTCCTAACCCAAATAGGGGGAGATTGTTGGAACACCCTATTACTAATTTGGGTCAGGATCACTATGTCTCTAGGAATCTGTGTTTTGACTTTCTATATAGCTTAATAGGTCAATTAGAATTGAGTCTAAGGGTTAGAAGGCTAGGATTGGAAGCTGCCCTGAAGACCCAAGTTTTTCTTGAGACTAAGTCCAAATCGTCGAGCTCAGCACGACGTTTCGTCGAACTCCGGTCGACGATCGTCTAGCTCAACTATTGACAGATCGTCGAGCTCCATTCGACGATCGCTGAGCTCAAACCTCATAATATCGTCGAGCTCTGGTCGACGATCGCTGAGCTCAGGTCGACGATTTTTTGACTCTGCACTGGATCCTTATCTCTGAGCTCAGTTCGACGATCTTTGAGCTCAGATCGACGATTTCTTTGCTGCTTGCATTTTCCAATTCGCTGAGCTCAGCTCGACGATAGCAGAGCTCAGTTCGACGATTTCAGTTATCTTTCAGAATTCAAATTCAAATCAGATAGAAGTTATTCTGCATTTAATTCAGAAGATCTGCCAGCCGTTTTCATTTACTTCTGGAGCAAGTTTCAAGGAATTTTTCAAGGAACAATTCAGTGGACTTTCCTTCAGAATAGATTATGCAATTAAGGCTGTCATCAATGCAGACCAACGGCTATCTTTGACAGAGTAATATTCTATTCAGACTCAGAGAATAAAAGAGAGAATGTTTTTGAATAAAGATAGAGAATAGACAAGAACAGAAAGAGATTGACAAGAATAGGACACCTCTCAATATACAGAGACTCTGAAAAATATTCTGTCAACAAGAATTCAGAAGAACACTCATCAAAAAGAGATGAAGCTTTCAAACATTCTTCAGATCTCTTCAGCTCTCAAGTGTTCAAGGCCAACATCATTTCAAGACTCCAGACAATCAACATTTCAGCTTGCTGAAATCATCTTCTGCTGGAGATCTATTTTTGAAGGCCTATCACCCTCAGCAAAGCTCATCTTCCTGAAGATCAAGGACTCAGGGGAGCTTTGAAATCAATCCACTTAGTCTTCTCAGTTGATTGAGAAAGAGAAGACTGCCATAACTCTCTCAACCCCCTCTCTGTAAAGGGTTTTTCAAACTCCCTTCAAAAGTTTGAATCTGGTTTTTGAGCACCTTGTCAAAAGCTCATTGGTGGCAAGACACCTGATCAAAAAATCTGATTTGGTTTTTGAGCACCTTATCAAAATCTCATTGGTGCCCAGGACACCTGATCAACTCATCCTGCAGTGGATTCCTACCTAGGGTGGTAGAAGAGTGGATGTACCCAAGTTGGGGAACCACTATATTTCCTTGTGTCATCTGGTTCTGCATGTTTTCTTTTTGTTTCTGGCCTAGATTTTCTTGTGCTTAATTTCTGCATAGCTTAGTTTTATTTCTGCTTCCCTGCTTACACTCATTACAACAATTGTTGTAAAGATTTGCAAAAGTTTTTCTTTATGTTTTAAAAAGCACCATATACTCTATTCACCCCCCTCTAGAGTATATCTGATCTAGTTTCCCCTTTCAACTGGTATTATCACAAAAGATTTTTGACTTCTCTAAGTTGTAGCCATAGTCTAGGAGTTGGTTTTGAATCCACAAGATTTGTGAACAACAACTACCTGTAGCCATATATTCAGCTTCAGCAGTTGAAGTTGACATAGATGTTTGTTTCTTGCAAAACCAGGAGACAAGTCTATCACCAAGAAACTGACAAGTTCCACTGGTGTTTTTCCTGTCTATTCTGCATCCAGCATAATCAACATCAGAAAATCCAGTTAAGTCAAATGCTGAATATTTTGGATACCAGAGACCTAGATTTGGACAACTTTTTACGTACCTGAGAAACCTTTTTCCTAAGGTTAGGTGTGACTCTCTAGGGCTTACTTGGAATCTAGCACATATGCATGTAGCAAACATTATGTCAGGTCTACTAGCCGTAAGGTACAGTAAAGAGCCAATCATTGCTCTATATGTTGTCTGATCAACAGGTTTCCCATATTCATCAGCATCTAATACAACATTAGTATGCATAGGTGTTTTCATACATGATTCTTCAGACATACCAAATTTCTTAACCAATTCTTTTATATACTTGGTTTGAGAAATAAATATGCCTTCAGCATGTTATTTGATTTGCAATCCTAGAAAGAAGGATAGCTCACCCATGCTACTCATTTCAAATTTAGAATGCATTAGATTGGAGAAACTTCTGCACAAATTTGAATCAGTAGAACCAAATATAATATCATCTACACAGATCTGTACTAGTAGGGTATGGGACTTATGCCTTCTAATAAAAAGAGTTTGGTCTTATCTACCCCTTATAAATTCATTTTTCAGAAGAAAGCATGCTAGGGTCTCATACCATGCTCTAGGAGCTTGCTTGAGACCATATAATGCTTTGTGCAATTTGAAAACATAATCAGGATGAGTTGGAGAGATAAAACCTGGAGGTTGTCTGACATAGACTTCTTCTTTGATATCTCCATTGAGAAAAGCACTCTTTACATCCATCTGGTACACTTTGAAACCTTTGTGTGCTGCATATGCTAAGAAGATTCTTATGGCTTCCAACATTGCAATTGGTGCAAAAGTCTGGTCATAATCTATCCCTTCTTCTTGAGAGTACCCTTGAGCAACTAGCCTTGCCTTGTTCCTTACAATGACTCCTTGATAATCCAACTTGTTTCTGAACACCCACTTTGTTCCAACAATGGAGTGATCCTTAGGCCTTGGTACTAGTTCCCAAACTTTGTTCCTTTCAAATTGATGCAACTCTTCTTGCATTGCAATGATCCAGTGTGGATCTTGCTCTGCATCTTGAATGGATTGAGGTTCGATTTGAGATAGGAAGCAAGTGTGCAACAGGTTTTGGTTGAACTAATTTCTGGTTTGCACACTAGCTGAGATGTCTCCAATCACTTGGGAGATTGGATGGTCTCTTGATGTTACTAAATCAACATGAGCTGTTGATTGTTCACCAACCTATGTTGTTGTTTCCTCTGGTGGTACAACAACTGGCTCTTCAAGAAGTTTCTCTTCAAGGTGTTAAATGTCTTCTTCATATTCACTGCTTTCCTCTTTTTGAATGATTTGTAATCTGTTCAAGTTTTCAGCAAAGAGAATGTACCTGTAAAGGTTTTATGGTAGAAGTGTTCTTCTCCTTGAAAGATATGTTAGATTCATCAAAAGATATATGCACAGATTCTTCAATTTTGAGAGTTGATTTATTATATACCCTATAAGCCTTACTGATCATGGGGTATCCCAAAAACACTCCTTCATTAGCTTTAGCTTGAAATTTTGCTAAATACTTCTTGTCATTATTGTGAATATAACAGATACAACCAAAAATTCTAAAATAGTCTACTTTAGGTTTCTTCCCTTTGAGTAATTCATAGGGAGTCTTGCCCTTCAGTTTTTGTATTAAACTTCTATTCAGCACATAGTTGGAGGTGTTCACAGCCTCTGCCCAAAAAGATAGAGGAAGGTGAGGATCTGACAACAATGTAGTGGCAGATTAAATAAGGGTTCTATTTTTCCTTTCAGCTACCCCATTTTATTGAGGAATTCTAGGAGCTGAGAAAGTATGCCTGATCCCTTCACTCTGAAAGAACTCTTGCATAAGAAGAGAATCAAACTCTGTCCCATGATCACTTCTGATCAGGGCAATGTCAGTATTGAACTCAGTCTGTATGCGTTTGAGAAACTCTGTCAAACACTTAAAGTTATCAGACTTATTCCTCAGAAAGAACACCCACGTGAGTCTAGAGAAGTCATCTATAACTACTAAAGTGTAAGATTTCCCTCCTAAGCATTGTACTGTAATGGTTCCAAAAAGATCCATGTGTAACAGATACAAAATCCTAGGTGAATCACTCTTATTAAGTGACTTGAAACTATTTTTGGTTTGCTTGCCTAATTGACAAGCCCTGCAGAGTCCTTCCTTCTTGTAGGGGCCAGAAGGTAGTCCTCTAACAAGGTTATCCTTGAATAGCCTAGCAATGGTTCTAAGGTTTATATGCCCTAGTCTCTTATGTCATAACTCATTAGGTCTACAAATAGAATTAAACAGGCAAATATCTACTTCTGTTGAAAGAAAGTCTACTAAATAGATGTTACCTTTCCTTTTACCTGTCAACACAGTTGTGTTGTCCTCTGACTTGATCCTGCATAAGGATTTGCTGAAAGTCACTTGGTAGCCTTTATCACATAGCTGACTGATGTTGATCAAGTTGTGCTTCAGTCCTTCCACATAGGCTTCTTTCTTGAATGTGACTGTGCCAATCTGGACAGCACCATATCCTTTTGTTAGTCCAAAGTTTGAATCACCAAATATGACTTTGGGTCCAAGCTTGGCTTTGAAGGATGCGAAATTGTCCTTGCTTCCTGTCATGTGCTTGGAGCACCCACTATCCAAATACCATTACTGGTTTGATGTTGGATAGGTCTTCACCTGCACATAGAGCAATTTACTTATTTTTGACCCAGTTTACCTTGGGCCTAGGTTGATAACCTTTAAATTCAGAAATAAATGGCATCCCTGGTTGAATCTTATAACCTTCAGGATGATATCTCCTTGGAGGTATTATCCATTCAGTATAAGGGTTAAATCTTTGGGATGAAGGACCCCTAGGATTGGAGTTTGATTTACCCTTGAAGAAGTTTTCAAATCTCTGATCTCTGCCCGACGATCGTTGAGCTGCGTTCGACGATCTTGGGTCAGATCATCGAGCTCCGTTCGACGATCGACTGTGGCAGAGTTCAGGGTTTAGAGATCGTCGACCTGAGTTTGACGATTTTGGGTGAGATCGTCGATCTGTATTCGACGATCGTCTAGCTCCGTTCGACGATTTCTGTTGAACACTTGATTTCTTGGGTAAGTCAGAATTCTTCCTAGCTACCTCTACAACTCCCTTCCCTTTATCAGAAATAAACTTAATTGGGGTTGTTAGTACTATAGGTTGGCTGGATGAAACACCCAAGCCCAGTGTACTGTTGAATCTAGAGTTCACTGTGCTTGTGATGTCCATTAGCTTGATGCTTCTCCCATTAAGGGATTCTTCAAGCTTTTTGGCCTCTGATAGCTCATTTTTCAGTGAAGCTATCTGCTCCCTACAGCACTCCAACTCCTTAGAGAGTTTGAGGTTTTCTGATTTTAAGGAACTTTATTCAGATAATTGATTTTTGAGAGAAATGATTTCCTTCTCAGATTTTAATAAATCTAAACATAGTGCTTTAAATTCATACTTAAAGTCCTCAGAATTGAAATCAAAAGAGTCTATTACCTGGTACTCTTCAAGTTGAGTCTCTGAGTCTGACTCTGAATCTTCTGCATCAGAATTGTGTTGTGAGGCATTGATAGCCATCATGCAGAATTCCTTTTATTAAGCATCATCCTCATCATCACTTGAGCTGGATGAAGCTTCAGATTCCTCTTATGTCTCACTCCAAGATTCAACAACAAATCCCTTCCTTGTGTGTTTGTTCTTACTTGAGGAGGGTTTGTCATTGCTGTTCTTCTTGAAGTCCTTGTCTTTTCTTCTTTCTTTCTTGTCCTTTCTGTCCTTGTTTTTGTTCTCTAGACAGTCAGGCATAATGTGGCCTCGTTTCCTGCAACCAAAGTAAATAATTTCTTTATTATTTGATTTATCATACCTTGGCTTGTCATGCTCTTTGTATGATCTCTTCCTGAAGTCCTTTCTGGCCATTTTGTAAAATTTTTGGCCAGTAGACTAAGCAGCTCATCATTGCCTATGACCTTGTCTTCAGGCTGATCTTCAGTGGCTTTGAAAGCTATTGACTTTTCCTTTCTTGTGGCTGGTGAGGCAGCCTTCTGCTCTTTTTCTCTATTCTTAATGAGCAGCTCATAAGACTTGAGCTTGCCCAAGAGAGCTTCTGTTGTGATCTCATTGAGACTTCTGGCATCCTTGATTGGCCAGATCCTTGAGTCCCAAGTGCTTGGGAAGCACATTAGGATTTTGTCATTTAGCTCAGTCAATGAGATCTCTTTATCCAAAGTCTTCAGTTCATTGACTATCAGGCTGAGTCTATTATACATGTCTGATACTGACTCAGCTTCTCCTTTCTTGAAGTTCTCATATTGGGTTATGAGGTGAGATCTTTTGTCTTTTCTTTCATCAACAGATCCTGATACTATTTCAGATAGCTTGTCCCAGATATCCTTTGCTGAGTTGCATTCAGCTACCTTTTGGAAAATATCATCAGACATAGTTTGGGCTAAGATATTCATAGCCTTTGCATCTGCTACTTTCCACTTCTTGATCTCTGCATCTGTTCTTGAAGGAGGTGGAACAGCATTTGTACTTGTGTTCTCTGAAGGTCTTGGACACACTGTCAAAACAGAATTGAAGATGTCCTCATCAATAGAATTCATGTAGAGTCTAATCCTTGCCTTCCAAAGTGCAAACTTGGACAGATTGCACACTAGAGGTCTGGTGCTACCATAATCTTTGTTTTGGGCCATGTTTTGTGAAGAAATAATTCTAATAACAAAATCTATAACAAGCAGATCTAACTATAGGAATATTTGGGTTCAGGTGTTAGCCTGTGCAACCACTGAGATGTGGTATTTTTAACCAACCTTCCTCTGATACCAATTAAAAGTGCAAGTTAGATCTGATATACTCTAGATGGGGGGGGGGGGTGAATAGAGTATGGTGCTTGCTAAAAACTCTTTACAACAGTTGTTGTAATCCTAAGTGAACAGGGAAGCAAATAATATAAAGTAATCTAAACAAGAAGCAATCACAAAGCAATCACAAGCCACAGCCAGAAACAAAAAAAAAGTAAGCAACCAGATGACACAAGGAGCTACAGTGGTTCCCCAATAAACCTGGGTACATCCACTGTTCTACCACCCGAGGTAGGAATCCACTGCAGGATGAGTTGATCAGGTGTCCTGGGCACCAATGAGCTTTTGATAAGGTGCTCAAAAACCAAAATAGATTTTTTGATCAGGTGTCTTGCCACCACTGAGTTTTGATAAGGTCTCAGAAACCAA
This sequence comes from Platanthera guangdongensis, assembly GCA_039583875.1. Classification (NCBI taxonomy): domain Eukaryota; kingdom Viridiplantae; phylum Streptophyta; class Magnoliopsida; order Asparagales; family Orchidaceae; genus Platanthera; species Platanthera guangdongensis. The sequence goes on along the minus strand of CM077161.1, from coordinate 89,863,369 downwards.
TCACAAACTTTTGAAGGGAGTTTGAAAAACCCTTACAGCAGAGAGAGAGAGAAAGGGATGAGATGATCTTCTCTGTCAACAGTCAGAGAGATGATAGTGGATATTGTCAAAGCTCCCCCTGAGATCTTGAGTTTTTCAGAAAGTGAAGCTTTGCAGTAGGGTGATAGGCCTTCAAATGATTTGATCTCCAGCAAATGATGATTTCAGCAACAACTGAAATGTGAGGTGTCTGGAGTCTTGAATGATGATGGCCTTTGAACACTTGAATCAAAAGAGATATGAAAGTTTCAGTTGATTGATCTTCTTTTGTGATGAGTGTTCTTGTATGAATCTTTGAGACTGAGAATGTCTGCAACTCTCTTTATTTCTCTTGTGTAATTGTTGTTGATGTTATAAGAGTTGTTGCAGAGAATATTTTTCTAACTGTTGAGAGGAGAGTGAAAAACTAACTTTTATTCCCTTTTTTTAATAGAAATGATCCTCTGTCCAAGATAGCTGTTAGCCTGTCATTAATTACTTCCTTAATTTCTTTTGTATTCAGGAGGAAAGTCCAATAAAACATTCCTTGATAATTCCTTGAAACTTGCTCCAGATTAATTAAAAACGGCTACAAGATCTCTGAATTAAATGCTGACAATAATTCCTCAACTGTCTGAATTTGAATCTCGAAAATAATTGAACTCTTCAGAAAAACGTCGAACTGAGCTCCACTATCGTCGAACTGAGCTAAGAGATTTGGACTTAGACAGAAACAGAGATCGTCGATCTGAGCTCAACTATCGTCGAACTGAGCTCAGAGATTGAGAATCAAACTGGAGTCAAGATCGTCGATCTGAGATCGAAGATCGTCGAATGGAGTTCGACGACTTGTTGAAGTTGAGCTCAGCGATCGTCGAATGGAGTTCGACGATTCTTCGAAGTGAGCTCAACGATCGTCGATTGGAGTTCGACGATTCGTCGTACTGAGCTCGACGAAATGACTTGGTCTCCAAAACTGAAAAACCTGGTCTTGAGAGCAGCTTCCAAACCTAACTACTAACCCTTAGACTCAATTCTAATTGACCTTTAGATTTATACAATGAGGTCAAAACAGGTTTCCTAAAGGACATAGTGATCCTGACCCAAATCAGTAATAGGGTGTTCCAACAATGTCCTTCTCCAAGGACAGGGCCATATTGACCAAGGTCAAGAAACCCTGCGTCATTGGGCCCAAGAGTAGTAGCCTCAACTCATCTCTCAACCCTTCGTAGAATCGATTCGTCTTGCGCTCCTCATCCGCTATGGTGGAGCTAACATATCGACTCAAATGAGTAGACACATGGAGATATTCATCCACGCTCTTCTCACCCTGAACCAACTTCAGGAACTCATTCTCCAACGCTATCCTCTGCGCCGAAGGGAGGTATCTATCCAAGAACAATCTCGAGAACTCCTCCATCGAGACATCAACAAGTTGCCTACCTCTCAGTAGATGCAGCTCCAATCCTTCCCACCACATTCTCTCTTCACCATCCAAAAGGAACGTAGCAATGGTGGTCATTTGGCACTCCTCCGTCTCTGTTGCTGTCATGACTCTCTTCACCCTGGAGAGCCAGTCTTCAGCTTGAGATGGGATTCCCAACAACGAGAATACCGGAGGATTAAAGCTCATGACATGCTTGAGCTGTCTCTCGGTTGCCCTCCTTGGCACTAACGGTTCCACTACCACCTGTTCCACTCTCCTCGGCTCAGCCTCTTGCAACGGTACCTGCTCCATCACAGGAGCAGGCTGCTGCATTTGCCTTGCAGGATGCGCATTAATCATTGCCAACACTGCTACGACCACCAATCTTATGGTCTCAGCCGATAGAGGTGTTGCAGGAGCTTCATTAGGTGCACTGCTAGCCTCAGAAACTCGACGTTCCGACGGCCCAACACCACTTTTGGTCACCTATAGTGGTACAAAACACCGTCAAGCGACCAAATAAAATTACAAACAGCAATTATAGGAACACGCAGGTTCCCCAAACACGTGTGTTTTCATTCCTAAGTGGACATTCATGGGTTCTTTTACTGTTATAATGATGACGCACACACATGTGCTCACCACCCATTAAAAAGAATTCGTCCACGAATTCCTTTTAAGCTCGACCAAAACTAGAAGTCTGATATCAAATTGTAACACCCCCTATCCGTCGTATAGCATATAGCAGTTGGTCCGGCCGGGTCCCGACGCCATATACCACATACAGAGCGGGTGGTTACTCATGGAAACCATCCAACCAATCATAACGTCCTACTCAGAGCATTCTAGCGGAAGCAGTTTATAAAAGTTGCAATTAAGAACCCAGCATAAAGAGCACGAATGTCCACTAATACCAAAATAAGAATGTCGTACATACACGAGTACAAGCCTTAAGGCCTTACAAAATGGTTTACTTCAATATTACATGATTTACAAACCATGGCACGCAGGCCGATCATACATGAGTAAAACCACTAAACACTCCAATTAGGCCTTCGAGGGTCGGCTTTGCAATTTGGGCTTTAGCCCGCTATTGACCGCTTGGTCCATCAGCACCTGCAAGCAACAAAACCACCGCACGGTGGCAAACAAAGGCAACGGTCAGCAATGCTGAACAAATTATAATGATCATGCCCCCAACTCGGGGCGGCGATGCTTCTTCCCTGCATTTCATTAGCATAAGCAAGCAATATAGTAATGTCACAACATCACAGGCGTAGGCTCGCACGGCCACACAAGCCGTGCACTAATGGCACATTCTCAGTGAATCGGCCAATGTCGCGTCAATTTAAGTCATAGACATTCCTGACTCACCACCGCCACTTTGACGGCCAAACAGTGAGAAAATTGTCTTCCCGGCATGGGTCACGGTAAGTAAAACCATAGACCGCCGAAGACCCTCATCTATGCCAACGGCAAGTGCCACGTAACTTTAGGTCTCTTTAACTCGAACGACATAGAACGGGTACAGTTCCATATGACCCGTACTCACATCGCAACGGTAATTTAAACCATACGCGCAGGTCAAACTTCTCCCGAGTCTTGTTTCCATCACAATTCACATAACCCGATTATGTTTAAGTTGGCTCCCAGGCCACCAAGTTGGCAAGATCACGCATCCACCCAGTTTTCCGGGTGCACCTTGGGGTTAATCCCCAAGGCTCCCTGTTGCAATCTACCACCTAGAAAACACGAAAAACAACAAATAACACGGAGTATTCTCCGGCATTATGCAATGCAACATCACCGATCCAGACCAACATGTCCGGATAGGCTTCACACATCATGCCTATGTCCGTTCTCGCTTACGGACTCTACACAACGGGGACTTTACATATCCACCCGAAGGAACGCCTCCAACTCACCGCAAACTCGCGAGAGCGGGCTTCCTATGCAAAGAAGGAGAGCTTCACATACTCAAGAAGAGAATCGTTTCCCTAGCGTTCTTCTTCGGCAACATGGAAATGTAAGCGGATGAAAAGCACCGCACTCTCTTCGCCTCCGTGGATACGAAGTCGGCTCGTGATTTGGAGCTTCGAAGCTCCTCCAATGGCCGAATCTAGCTTCTTATTCCTCCCTTGGCTCTCCTCTCTCTCTATACTTTAGAAAGATAACCACTCAAGTAAAACTGAGGGTTCAAAGGTCCAATCCCGTGTATATCCCATCAGGAACAACCCCCCGCCGTTGGATCTCAGATCAAAGAAACGAACGGCTTGATTCGGGCCTGAAAAGAACAATCTGCACCAAACACGGCCTGGCACATGCCCGTGTCCAGGGCCGTTGTAGGATCTTGTGGCGCCTTAGAGGGGGGTTGAATAAGGGCTCTTTAAAATCTTTTTTAACTTTTTATAAAATATGAAACTAGCTACTATGTTTGAGACAGATCAATGAAATGAAAAACAAGATTATACTTTTCCAAAATATATATGTAAAATGATTCCAATAAAGCTTGAAATCAAGGCTTACAATGATAATAGTTTTTTTTCTTTTTCACCGATCCTTCTCCCAAGAACCGGTAGGCTATAGTCAATATCTCCATAGATATGCCTACTAGACTCCCCCTAAATCAAATCTATGATCTAGTCGCTGTACAACACGCGGTGATTTACTCCTAAGCCACGCACGGACCTAGACACCACACACAAGGTGGTGATTTGCCCCTAAGCCACACACGGACTTAGACACCACACACAAGGTGGTGATTTTCCCTTCCCAATTACAAAGATAAAGAATGAAAATGAAAGTACAATAGTAAAACTTAAAAACTCCCTTAAAATCACGAGCTCTGAAGATGATGGTGGACCAACGAGAAGATCTCCAATCTTGAACACACGGTCGTATCTCCTTCGCTCTTGAGATTTCAACGGACCAAGGGAGTTCGTCTGGAAACGGAGATGAAGGCTCTGAAAATTCTCTGGGAAAATAAAGCTCTGCACGATCCAACTCTTCCCTGAAATTTTTTGATCGTATGTATCATTTCATGCTAGCGCTGGCGGTAGCGTTAACGCCCAGCGATAGTGATAACTCTCCGTTGCTTGACACGTGGCACACGTCGCGCTGATTTTCAAATCTGAGCGGAGAACGTGACGATCGTGGGATATCGCTCGGCGACATCGGTATCGCCCCGCGATATCGCTGATTGTGACTGACTTCGTGCGCGACAACGTGCGGATTAAGGCTGACGTCAGCAGGAACTGATTATGCTATCGCCCGCGGTAGCGTTATCGCCAGTGATAGCGCGTTTTTCCTTTTCATCAATGCCATGCTCAGCCTTTCTTTTGTACATAAAAATGCCGTTATCCCTGTACATGTAAAACATATACCAAGATCAAATACATCCGGGATTTGTTATTCTCAAACTAAGAAGCGCGGAACGCATGCTCCAACAATCTCCCCATTTTGATAATAACAAATCCACTAAGAAAGAAATTGCATGAGATCAGGAGAATGTGAAACAATTCTAATAATCAATATGAATTAAAGTGCATAACTAGTTATAATAAACGCCTCATTTAATAAATACTAGTTGCTCCCCCTATATTGTCGCCCTATTCAAAAGAAGAAATAGTTACTCCCCCTAAATGTACTAATCAATTTATTTCGTACTGAATCTCCCCCTTTTGGTATTAGCAAAAGACGGTGGAAAGAAAATGAGGTGGAAATGCGGAAGCTGAAAGAAGCACGAGTAGTATTATATAGACAGTAAAAACCATGGAATAGTGTTACCTTAAGATTTGGAAGTTTATCAAAAAAATGTAGGCTATGGAAAAAATTAATTTAAGAGTTGAATTGAAACATTGAAAAATTGTCAGGTGAAGATATCGAAAACAGGAAAATTGATGAAATGGAAGAGAAGAACTATGACCGGTCCAATTCTCATGAGAAGAAATTTTATAAGTGATAATGTTGTGTACATGTGAAGAGTGATTTAGTATACATATTCCTTAAGAAATAATGTTACAGGAAGGTTTGCAAGATATGGATACAAGAAGCTAACACCGTTGCATAGATAACCTCATGTCATAAAGATTGTTTTTTAAAAAAAAATGGCCAAGTGGGTTTGCACAAGACACTTTACAATCCTTGTCAAGGTGCTCAACCTCACAATGCTCATTAAGACTTATCAGGAGGGTGAGTAGAGCTTGATTGGAGTATCCTAGTCATGTGTAATTGTTGTTTTTTTTAATTATTTTGCATTCATTTTTTTTAAGAAACTTTGACTTAGGACTCCGAATTCACTTGTATTGCAAACCACAAAAAGGGTTTTTCAAAATGGCCATCAGTTTGGAAAATCAATGTGAATGAGGCATAAATGAAAATGTTAGCAATGTATGCGAATCTTTGAAACAAACCAATAGCATGTAAGAAGAAACTTAAGGATGTGTAAATATCAGCTCGTGTCAGTGTGAGCACATTATCAAGCATAAAATATTACTCATACTTAGAGGCATGCGGAAACAAGTCTATTCAAGTTCCAGTCATCAATGATACAGGTAGATATCAAGAGCACGACAAGTTAAAAACAATGTTCAAACAACTGATAAACTAATAATCACACAGGTACTAGATATTGTATTCTGATAAGCATCCAAAACTTTATGATAATACTAGAAACGGGTTTAAAAAAAATGGCAGAATTTTTTGGAAAGTGTGGCAAAAAAAAACACTATCGCCAGCGGTAGCGATACCGCGCGGCGATAGCAGTTTTTGATATTAAAGGCGAAAAACCGAAGGGGGCTGACTCATTTCCTGCTTTGACCGACCCTGGGCTGTTTGGCAACGTCTTCTTCAGCGGAAACCCTCAAAACTCCAAAAGGTAAGGTTTAGATCCCTCTTTATGGTGGTGTTTTTCTTCAAAAGAAATATAGATCTGCACTCTAGAGTATGAAAGGAGATAAATCTAGGAAAAAAATTTGATTTTGGTTATAGATTTTGTTAAGAAAACATTTTTGAAGAACATACCATTTTGATGCAAAATCCTTACAAAAAACGAGTTATAGGTTGTAGATCTTTGAGATGTATGGAAGTTTAGTAATTTTTCTGAACGTACGAGAGGAAATCTACCGGACATTTCAAAAAAAAGTTTTTCTACTATCGCACAGCGTTAGTACTGTCGCCGGCGACATAAAAAAATTTGGAAAATTTAATTTTTGAGTTAACACGATGTTTTCATTATGTTTTTCAGGAAATGGCATCATCATCCCGTGCAAGAAAGAGTACCAGCCGCAATCCTCATGCATCATATCAAACATACCCGGGAATTGAGAATGCGTCAGTTGGTATCGCTAAACTTTTGGATGAATCACTGCCACCTCATATCTATGAACTACTTGTTGAGTCAGGTATAATGTCTCTCATTGTACCGAAGACTTTTAGCTCCATCTTCGTAAGGGATTTTTATAATAATTTGGAAGACCCTAAATATACGGGCTTGAATGGAGGAGTAAGGTCTCGAATCCATGGAGCTGAAATAGATATTACTCATGCTGATTTAAGACGAGAATATAGTCTTGCCACTTGTGAGGATCATTTTATTGATATAGTGGAGAATTACCGTAAGGATCGTGATTGGAGCATATTGAACCAAGTCCTTCATGGAAAGGAAAATAGGAGTTTGATTCAAGACGTCTCATCACTCTCTCGCGATGCATTTGTGATTCAAGACATATTAAGAAACACGGTTATGTTGAAGTCCGGTGACACAAGGAAGATCACGGCTCAATTGAGCTTAGTGACGTATTATGTATTAGAGAGAGTCAAGTTTGACGTGGTGGATTTTGTGTTATCCATCATACGATATACATATAAAATGAAACATCCCCTTAGGAGGAAACTGAATACACTTCCTTTAGGAAGTGTTATTCAAAGGATCGTATATCAAAAATATGATTGGATAGATCAGGAGTTCTACATTGATGATTGTATCCCGGCGATACATACCGTAGAACCAGCTAGAGGTCCATCTCCTAGGGCTGCCTCGTCATCAAGACAACCACTCCAAAGAGGAGGTTCTTTGCGTGAATCTATTGAGGATCTAAGAGAGACAGTGGAGGAGATGAAAGAGGAACAAAGGCGTAGTCATTCCGGTTTTCACAAATTCATGAAATATCTGGTAAAGGGGCTGAAACTAAAGCCAACTCCGGAAGAAGAACGAGAATGGGGGAGTCCAGTCGAGGATCCTCCACGACATTCGATAAGGCAGACGCGAAGGCCTAGAGAACCAACTCCGACTTCCAGTGAAGATGTGAATGTGTCTGCTGAAGAGAACATGGATGAATGACTTTTTATGATCAGTGATGTAATATTTTGTGTTTTACTGAAACTGCGATATCGCCGGCGATAGTGCTGTCGCCTGGCGATAGTGAAGACTCTTTTAATTTGTGATTCTGTTGTTTGTACTTTCTTTTTCAGTGTTATCCTATGTGCTGTCCAGTTTTATGTTATGTTTTATGTTATGTTTATGTGTTGGCCAGTTCTTTAATTTTATTTATAATTCTAAGATTCCAAGTTCTAGTCTTAACCTTGAAAAGCGTGAATCATTAAGTGGTTTTGTGAAAATATCTGCTATTTGAGAATCGATTCCAATAAAATTTATTTTAATATGTCCTTTCTTTATGTGATCCCTAATAAAATGATGACGAACATCTATGTGTTTGGATCTAGAATGTAATACGGGATTGTTCGTTAAATCGATAGCACTTTTGCTATCACATTTTAATTCAACATTATTTTGGTATACGCCAAAATCTTCTAGTATTTGTGTCATCCAAAGTGCTTGAGCACAACAACTACCAAGTGCAATATATTCGGCCTCAGTAGTGGAGAGGGCAATAGAATTCTGTTTCCTACTCGACCAAGAAATAAGTGTTGGGCCGATAAAGTGACAAGTGCCACTTGTGTTCTTTCGATATAATGAACACCCCGCATAATCAGAATCAGAATATCCATGTAAAATAAAAGAGTCATTATGAGGATACCATAAGCCTAGTTTAGATGTTCCTATAAGGTATCTAAAAATACGTTTCACCGCTTTTAAATGTGATTCTTTTGGATTAGCTTGAAACCTAGCACATAAACAAACGGCGAACATAATATCGGGTCTAGAAGAGGTTAAATATAATAAAGATCCAATCATACTTCTATAAAGGGTTTGGTCAATTGAAATACCACTTTCATCTTTTCCCAATTTCAATGAAGCGCTCATAGGAGTATTTGCATGTTTAAGGTTATCAAATCCAAATCTTTTTAACATATCATGAATATACTTGGATTGACAAATAAAAATACCATCATGTTTTTGCGTAATTTGAAAACCTAGAAAATATGAAAGTTCTCCTACCATACTCATTTCAAATTCATTTTTCATAATTTGAACTACTTCATTGCATAACTCTTCATTAGTGGCTCCAAAAATTATATCATCAACATAAATTTGCAAAATAACTAAATCATGATCAATTTGCTTAATGAAGAGTGTAGAATCGGCACTTCCCATTTTATAATCGTGCTTTAATAAGTATTGAGTTAAACGATCATACCAAGCACGAGGCGCTTGTTTTAACCCATAAAGTGCTTTATCTAATTTATAAACATAATTTGGATATTTTTCATTAATAAAGCCAGGGGTTGTTCTACATAAACCTCTTCTTTTATATACCCGTTTAAAAATGCAGTTTTGACATCCATTTGATATAATTTAAATCTTTTAAAGCAAGCAAATGCAAGAAATATCCTAACCGCTTCTAGTCTAGCAACGGGTGCAAAAGTTTCATCATAGTCTACCCCTTCAATTTGTGCATAACCTTTTGCAACTAATCTGGCTTTATTTCTAACAATTCTAGAATCACTATCCAATTTATTTTTAAAAATAAACTTTACTCCAACTACATGATGATTTTTGGGTCGTTCTACAAGATTCCAAACCTTATTACGTTCAAATTGATTAAGTTCTTCATTCATAGCTAAAAACCAAAATTCATCATTTAAAGCGGTGGAAATATCTTTTGGTTCTATTTTAGAGACAAAGCAAAGGTTTGAAAATAAAACATGTAAAGAAGAACGAGTACTTACCCCTTTTTGTGGATCTCCAATAATAAGCTCCTTCGGATGATCCTTTGAAAATATCAATTCCCTTGGAGGGACATGTTGTTCTCTTTCTTCTTCTTCTTTTCCTTCTTCATTCCTTTCATGTTCTTCATCATCATTTTCCATCAAAGGAAGGGGTGTATCTTCTTTTCCTGTAGTTTTCTTATCTACACATGGAACAAACTCATCAAACCTAACATGAATAGATTCTTCAACTATTTTCGTTCGTTTATTAAAAATTCTATAAGCTTTACTAGTTGAAGAATACCCAATGAAAACTCCTTCATCACATTTTTCATCAAATTTTCGTAAGGAATCTTTAGAATTTAAAATAAAACATTTACACCCAAAAACTTTGAAATAAGAAACATTTGGTTTTTTATTAAAAATTAATTCATAGGGAGTTACTTTTAAAATAGGGCGAAGCATTACTCTATTAATTACATAACATGCAGTACTCACCGCTTCAGCCCAAAAAGATTTTGGTAAAGAAAATTCAGATAACATCGTACGGGCTAGCTCTTGAAGAGTCCTATTTTTCCTCTCCACTACACCATTTTGCTGTGGTGTGCGTGGAGCGGAAAATTCATGTTTAATTCCTAACACCGTACAAAAAGAAATAAACTTTTCATTTTCAAATTCCCCTCCATGATCCGAACGTATGCGTTTAATTTTTAACTCAAATTCATTTTGAATACGCAAACATAATTTAGAAAATTCTGAAAACGCATCGGATTTAGAGGTTAGAAACAAAGTCCAACAAAAACGTGAATAATCATCAATCAATACAAATGTATACTTTCTACCTCCTAAGATAGAAATAATAATTGGCCCAAATAAATCCATATGAATTAATTGGAGTGGCCTAGTTGTAGAAATAATATTTTTACTTTTAAAAGATGATTTTGTAAATTTTCCTTTTTGACAAGGCTCACATAATGAAGATAAATTCCCATCTAGCAATGGTAAACCTTTGATTAATTTATCTTTTGAAAGTTTTTTAATTAACTTTGCACTAGTATGTCCAAGTCGCCTATGCCATAATTCTAACTCATCATTTTTTGATAAAAAACATTTTAAAGTAGAATTTGAAAAATCATAAAATTTAATCATATATACGTTATGACATCTAGGGGTGGTAAAACCAATTTCATTTGTTTTGGAATCAATAATTTTGCATAAATTTGTAGAAGATTCAAACAAAACATTTAAACCCTTATCACATAGTTGGCTAATAGAAATCAAATTATGTTTTAAACCTTCTACTAACAAAACATTTGAAATTGAAAAACTTTCGTTACCCACAACACCGATGCCGATGATTTTTCCTTTTCCATTATCTCCAAATGTAACGACTCCTCCTTTCTTCATCTCCAGGCTAAGAAACTTCTCTTTATTACCCGTCATGTGCTTTGAACAACCTGAGTCCAAGTACCACACGTCTTCTTTGTCCTTAGCCTGCCAACACACCTAGAAAGAGGATGTGAGTAAAGATCTGGCTACCCAAGTGGTTCCACCCATAGTATAGGTAGAGGCCTTAGGCATCCAGATTTGCTTAATTTTACTTTTTCCTTTCTTCCAGCACGAGTCCGTGGTGTGACCAAATCTATTGCATTTGGCACATGTAATGTAAGAAGAAGAATATAACTTCTCTGGACTTTTACTGTGAGAAAAGGTAGTATCAGTTAATTTATTATTATCATAATTTTTAAAATTTGATTTTCTGGATTTCTCGCTATCGCCGGCGGTAGTACCTATCGCCGGGCGATAGTTTCCAATCGTGTATCCGAGTCCAAATCTTCCAGATCCGTGACATTGGTAACCTAAGATCATATCCAATGATCTTTGGCCCAATCCAAACTTTTTCATGGCTAGTGTTAAGTCATGAATCTGCTTTCTCATTTCATTATTCTCGGATACTAGATTTACACATCTACGATCAAAAGCTTTCTTTCCTTCATGGATTTTGGAAATAGAAGATTTCAGATCTCTCTCTAAAATCTCATTCTTTTTATTGAGAATTTTTATTTCTGAATGAGATTTGGAAAGAGATTCTTCAAGCTCTTTTATTCTTCCCATAAAGTGATCACACTCTTGGCAAGAGACTTTTTCTTTTCCAATAGTCTTATTTTCATTTAGCAGTTTTTTATTTTCTTTAATTAAAACTTTATTTTCAGTTTTAAGAATATCATTATCTTTTAAGCTTTTTTCAAGATATTTGCAAGTATTTAAAAATTCAGAAAATAATTCATCATAAGTTGGAGGAGTTACCTCAGTGTCGCTTTGGACACTGCACTCGTCATCAGATGTGAAGCTTTTTCCCATTAGGCACATATTGGCCTCCTCCTCCTCACTTGAGCTTGAACTGCTTGCACCCTCAGAAGTAGTATCATCCCATGTTTCAGCCTTCAGGACCTTCTTCTTCCCTTTGTGCTTCTTTTCTTTAAGTTCTTTCAAGTACTTTGGACACTTGCTTCGAATGTGTCCTAACTTCCTGCAATGATAGCACTCCGGTGGGGGTCTCTCTTCCTCCTCATCGTCGTCATCCTTTTGTTTTTTCTTTCTAAACGTCTCCTTCTTAAAATACTTTTTAAAAGCATTTCTCCTCTCCGGATTTCTCATAAATTTTTTAAACTTTCTTACAAAAAGACTCTCCTCATCATCTTCTTCATCCTCAGAATTACTGCATTCTTCTTTCTTAGATCTTAGAGCCAACCCCTTCTTCTTAGGCTCCATGTACTCTTGTTGTTGAATTTTCAATTCAACTTCATGAGTTTTCAAGTTCCCAATCAGGCTTTCAATATTAAGAGATTTAAGATCATGAGATTCAGAAATAGCCGTCACTTTGGGATTAAACTTAGGGGGGAGAGATCTAAGAAGTTTTCTCACCAAATCACCATTTGAAAAAAAATTTCCAAGCACTTTTGAGTCATTCACTATCTTGGTGAATCTGGTGTACATTGAGTCTACGTCCTCATCCACTTCCATCCTAAACTTTTCAAATTCCGATTCAAGTTGAAACAGCTTCGAGTCCTTCACCTGCGAGGTACCTTCATGAGTTACTTCAAGTAAATTCCAAATCTCATAAGCATTATTACATGCACAAGTTCTATTAAATTCAGTCCTATCTAATGCGCAAAATAATGCATTCATGGCTTTTGTATTATTTTTGCATCTTAATTTATCCTGATCATCCCATTTATCTTTTGGTTTTTCCATTTCTACATTGCCTACTGTATAAGTGGGATGAGCATAATTAGTCTCTACCATATTCCAAACTTCAATATCAAGAGAAATAAGAAAACACTTCATCCTAGTTTTCCAGTAATTATAGTCAGATCCAGTGAATAATGGAGGTCTACTAATTCCTTGCCCCTCAGAGAAAGCATGGTCATGCTGCGCCATAATTCCTGTGGTGAAACCGTATTAGGAATAACCTCCTCTGATACCACTTGTAGGATCTTGTGGCGCCCTTAGAGGGGGGGTGAATAAGGGCTCTTTAAAATCTTTTTTAACTTTTTATAAAATATGAAACTAGCTACTATGTTTGAGACAGATCAATGAAATGAAAAACAAGATTATACTTTTCCAAAATATATATGTAAAATGATTCCAATAAAGCTTGAAATCAAGGCTTACAATGATAATAGTTTTTTTTCTTTTTCACTGATCCTTCTCCCAAGAACCGGTAGGCTATAGTCAATATCTCCCTAGATATACCTACTAGCCTCCCCCTAAATCAAATCTATGATCTAGTCGCTGCACAACACGCGGCGATTTACTCCTAAGCCACACACGGACCTAGAAACCATACACAAGGTGGTGATTTTCCCCTAAGCCACACACAGACTTAGACACCACACACAAGGTGGTGATTTTCCCTTCCCAATTACAAAGATAAAGAATGAAAATGAAAGTACAATAGTAAAACTTTAAAACTCCGTTAAAATCACGAGCTCTGAAGATGATGGTGGACCAACGAGAAGATCTCCAATCTTGAACACACGGTCGTATCTCCTTCGCTCTTGAGATTTCAACGGACCAAGGGAGTTCGTCTGGAAACGGAGATGAAGGCTCTGAAAATTCTCTGGGAAAACAAAGCTCTGCACGATCCAACTCTTCCCTGAAATTTTTTGGTCGTATATATCATTTCATGCTATCGCCGGCGGTAGCGTTAACGCCCAGCGATAGTGATAACTCTCCGTTGCTTGACACGTGGCACACGTCGCGCTGATTTTCAGATCTGAGCGGAGAACGTGACGATCGTGGGATATCGCTCGGCGACATCGGTATCGCCCCGCGATATCGCTGATCGTGACTGACTTCATGCGCGACAACGTGCGGATTAAGGCTGACGTCAGTAGGAACTGATTATGATATCGCCCGCGGTAGCGTTATCGCCAGTGATAGCGCGTTTTTCCTTTTCATCAATATCATGCTCAGCCTTTCTTTTGTACATAAAAATGCTGTTATCCCTGCAGATGTAAAACACATACCAAGATCAAATACATCCGGGATTTGTTATTCTCAAACTAAGAAGCACGGAACGCATGCTCCAACAGCCATGTCCCTCATACGCCGTTAAAATTGACGTGCCTGGAACAACACACGGGCATCGAACACGCCCGTGTTCGAGCTGACACACTCGTGTTCCAACTGACACGGCCGTGTGGTCGGCCATGTGTCCCCATCGATTTATCCCGAAAACAACCCGAGAACTACACGGGTACTGGACACACCCGTGTCCTTGACCGTGTCTACTTCAACACGCCTGGGCTCCAGGCCGTGTATACGGTCTCGACACTCGACACTTCGTCGAGCGAAGTTCGTCGACCTCACGACATGGCCTTGGATACGTCCGTGTCCTAGGCCGTGTGCCTTGTCTCGATACATCGTCGAGCAAAATCGTCGACTCCTCGGGATGAGTATCGACACGGGTCGACACACCCTGCGACATGCTCGTGTCGCAGGCCGTGTGCCATGTCTCGACACTTCGTCGAGCGCAAAATGTCGACTTCACGGGATGAGTGTTGACACGGGTCGACACGCCCTGCGACACGCCCGTGTCGGAGGCCGTGTTCCCTGTCTCGACACTTCATCGAGCAAAATTCGTCGACCTCTCGACCAACTCGTCGAAACAAGCTTGACACGGCCTGGGACACGCCCGTGTCCCAGGCCGTGTGCCTCCTGCTAGAACACAAAACTGGCCCAAAATGTCACCCGTCGCTCTTTTGAGTTTCGGGGCGTTACACTTGCAACTTAGTTTTTCTTTCATATCTGCTGCTCACTCTTCTTTTTGCGGAGATTAACAGATATTTGCAAGTTCCCTTCAGGTACTTGCAACTTAGTTTTTCTTTCATATCTACCGCTTACTGTTCTTTTTGCAGAAATTAGCTAATATTTTCAAGTTCCCTTCAAGTACTTGCATCTTAGTTTTTCTTTCATATCTGCAGCTCACTCTTCTTTTTGCAGAGATTATCAGATATTGCAAGTTCCCTTCAGGCACTTGCCACTTAGGTTTTCTTTCATATATGCTTCTCACTCTTTCTTTTGCATAAATTAGCAGATATTTGCAAGTTCTCTTCAGAGACACAATGGAAGACGTTCAAGTCTTCCTCATTTTGCAAAAGCAATTCAAGTACACACGAGATGTACCACTTTTCGCCTGCATTAACGTTTCCTTTGCCGGAAAAAGATAGGCATTGGAAAACCTCTTTTGAGGAGATACATCAAGTTTTATCTCTCCTTACCTCTTACTTTTCTGAGGGGAGGATCACGATTTTCGTGGGTCTCCTACTTTTTCGAAGTTCCCTTCGGGACATCAAAAAGTGTGGGGATTATGTTAACCCAGAAATCAGCGATCCATCCCAAGGTAGATAACTTGCAATTCGCAGAATATACTCTAAGGATGGGTGGACAGACTTCTTTGTCAGCTTAGGTGGCGCGGCTAGGGCCGTCTCCCCAGTCAAACTGCCCAGGTCGTGCTGCAGCTGCTTGTTTTGTAGGGGCTGCAGACTGATTCTTCAGTCCGCCTCTGCAAGCCGTGCGGTTAGATCGGCTAACCACACAGTGGTTCATTCTACAACAGGTGATAACTACCCAATAAAGTGGCAGACTCGCATTCCTAACCGCCCAGACTGCCCGGTAACAACATGCTCAGCAGGAGGCGCGGTCTACTCTTCAGCCCGCTCCTGCAGGTCGCTCGCCTAGCAAAGACACATTATCACCAGGTGACCTGCCTCCAGGTCGCCCAACAGTACGTGACGAGCTTCAGGTCGCCCAATATGCAGCCCTCCTGCAGTCGCCAAACATCACGAGTGGCCTGCACCTTCAGTCCGCCAATAGGTGTTAGACACGATATCACTCCGCCCAAGCAGGGTGGACGACAGGGAGACCAACCTGCATAGCATCCAGCGACCTGCTCCACCTATCTGCCAGCAGTGGGCGGACACAGTCTCAGCCCGCCAGTTGAATGACGATAGTAGAACCGACAAGTCTTCAACAGATCGCTCAACATAATGCGGACTCAACTCTAGTCTGCTAGAAGGTGGCAGGCTCAGCCTCTCTCCGTCTAAGGAAGTTGGATGCTCCGCTCACTAGCTGATGAACTCATTTCATCCAACAGCATGTGTGACCTGCTCTCCTAAGTCCACCAAGTCGCCAAGCCCTTGTCACCAGTAGGGGGCACAAGCCTCCAGCAGAAGGAGGCGACCTACACTACCTATCCCCGACGGGCTCGGTGGACTAACTGTATAGTCTTCCACTTAACCATCCAGTCTCGACAACAGCTTCTTCCTAGCAGTGGGCAGACTGCTCCTCAGCTCGCATAACATGGCGCGGGCTCGCCTATTGCAGCAGAGGTGGACTCATCCCAGTCCGCCAACAACAGATCAGATCAGGTGGATAAGTCCCTAATCGCACAACATTGTGTGGACTCGGCAGACTCCTCGTCTACTCGCACAACTCACCGACATACCAGGGGTGACGCTACCAAGACCGTTACCTCCGTGGGCCTATAAATTTCCCCCACACCTCTTATTTGAGGGGGAGAGAAGAGACGATAGGGCCAAGGCATCAAAACCTGCGGATTCAACTTCCTAGTCCGCGACCTGCTCTGTTAAGACCTTGTGTCCTGTTCCCGGCATTGGCTTCATCTACCTCAAAGGTCTTCTCAGCTTGATCGCTCAATCCGCTCGGCTTAGTCAAGCGAGTTGCGGGATCAGCTTTTCACGCGGTCTACCGACCTCTTTGGTCAAACCGTGCAGCCTTTGGCAACTTCTTTCCTTAGCCGCTAACTTCCCCTTGTACCTTTTATATTCTCATGTAAAGGACTCAACTCAAGCTGTAACACTGATTCATAATCAAAGTAAAGCCTGTCCTAAGAGTGGCATTTAAGTCGTTGCGGGCAAAGTCTACTATTCCCACTGCAAGCGACCCACCTTCTTCTCAACTACACTCCTCTCTCGGCATCAACATCAACCACTGATCCTAACCGTCAAAGTAACCGCCTGCTCGATAGTTCCTCATCAACCTCCCATTATCCTTGTAACCCATGATCAAATGCATGCTCCACTATCGAGCGTGCAGAGGCATCTTCCGCATCCTCATCAAACTTTACTCTAACCCTGCAATCTCTCCACCTCACTCATGAGACTGAACACTCGTTATCTGCTGGTGCCGGTGGCCATTTTTGCGCATCAATATACATGGCGAGACATGATTCTCCGATGTATCCAAAGGAAGAAAAACAATACAATGCAAAACCGAAACCGTGCGGACTCAAAGAGTAACCGCTGGAACTACTGCTGTACTATGGAGTCCGCTGAATCCAACAAGTTGCCAAACCGACAACTTATGGAACTGGGAAAATAGTTGCAGAAGAGAAGACTGCCTGGTCGCTACACGCGACCTGCTTCTTACAGCATGTTGCTAACCGTAGAGTCCGCACTATCCCTGACTAAAGTCAGAACCAAGTCCTGGCTTTCCAGGGCTATCAGCACAACCTACACAGTACCACCTGATCAACCTTAAAATAACGCGAATACAATATCCAAAGTGCATCAATTATCTGCGAGTTCACTTACTATTCATTTTCTTATGATTGATGTGACAGAGGGTCCTATTTATAGGCACGATGAGGAGTGTGGTCACCGCCCAAGCTGATAGGATAACCGCCCCATCTCGCAGCGAGCACCAAGTGTATACACAAGCCACGAATACACAACCAGTCCGCCACGACCAGTGCAATAGCCAAATCACCAAGTAGGATCACCAAGGCCGGATAGCAATCCTAACTGCCTTGTCGCTCTTGGCCAAGCCAGGAGTAAACAACTACCCACATACTCTGCAGCAACACCATCAGTCCGCACTCCCTTCGAACTCAGCTCTAGTCCGCACACTCCGATCCCGTAACTGTCAACAAGAAGACAACTGCCAAACTCGGCGGTCAAGGAAGACAATTCACAAGCCCAGGAGGATGTTGTCCTAGTCTACACTCACCAAGCTCGCAACCAAGGCACAAGGCTAACTGCTGCTGAGCTTGGAGGACTGAGAAGCAGTCCGGGCTAATCGTGCGATCTACCCGGACTGAGTAAACTAGGACTTGGTTCAGAACCAACCAAGTCCACATCACCTGCCACAAGGGCCAAACCTCACTTACTGGCGACCACCGACACTAGTCCGCTCATACTGGCGAACTACTGCACCAATCCGCTCTAACAAGCAAACTCCGTGGCTACCACATGTCGCGCCACCAGAGCTAGACCAAGGCACCTGCCATCTCGATCTCTCAAGCTCCAGTCTAGTCCACATCTTGCCAGACTCCGCAGATAAAGAAGCTATCTGCCCGGTTACCTTCTGGGAACAAACTACTGCCTGAGCATAAACCGTCCTGGCTGGCCGCCACCTCTATCCACATATACCGCGTGAATAGACTGCCTAGGCCGCCAAGGAACAAGCTGACCGAAGCAACTCTGCTGACCTGGCTAACCGCCAGTCCTGTCCGCGTAGACCGCACTGACAGGTCGCCCAGGTTGCCCAATCCTCCACTTTCACTTCTCCATTTTCAACAATAGAGAGATAGAGTTGCCACTTAAAATTGAAAACCGTAAACCGAACCGGAACCACAAAGAACCTAACCCAACCGTTCACGCATTATTGGGGTTTTCGTTGGAATTTTGGAACCGTGAATAACATTAGTCTTGGTGTGGTTCTTTCATTTTATTATCCGGAATCGCAACCGCAACATACAAGTTTTAAGCAGTTCTAAGATTTTTAGACCCGATCCAAACTGGACCGAACCAGAACCAAACCTCAACCAGTTTATTATTATTATTATTATTATTATTATTATTAATATTACTATATTGTTAGTTTTTCGCAATGTATCTTTAATATTTATACTTACTATTATAAGTGAAACTGTCGCGGTTTGACCAAAACAATAATCACACTAACAGAGATCGGTTTTGGACTGAACAAAATTATACCACACTAAAACCGTGCATTGTAGTTTGACATTGGTGCAGTTTGGAGTAGCTTTTTGCGGTGCAGTTTCGATTTTTGTATTATTATATAATGTATTTTAATTTTACTCAAACATTTTTCTGAAATAATTAAAATTATACTCATTGGTGATGATTGGAATGTCAAGCTCTCTCTCAAAGACGGTGCGACACTATTTTGTCGATTTTGTGCCGTCAAAAACAACACTGCAAACTATGATATTTTGCAACCAACAATGCCATTTTAGAACCAAACTGTTCAGTGCGGTTAAAAATCTGTGCGTTTTAAAATCAGCAAGGTTTGGTGCAATTTTGTGATTGTAGTTTTTATCTTTCAGTACTACTTACTATATTATATACAAAGCAATCCCTCTTGAGTAATGCAAAATTCCTACGCTTGGGCCCCAAACTTCGAAGTCCTTGCAAAAAAACTTAACGGATTTACATTTTCCCTCCGATTTTTTAATTTTTGACCTCCTCAGTAAATTCGTAAAATTTTTTTTTGATTCTATGACTGTTTTCTACAAAATTTCAAAAAAAACAAAAATAAGCTAAGTTATAAGATTATTTACAAAAAAGAGCATTTTCTTGAATAAAAATAACTAAAAATAACGAAAATAAAATAACGCTACATAAATAAAATAAGTAAAAATACAAATATTTACAACTTATCAAATACCCTCATACTTAAACTTTTGCTATTCTAGAGCAAAAGTTGGAGATATACTTATAAAGAATTAAAAAAATCCTAAGTTTACTAACCGCTTGAATTAATCGAAAGAAAGATCAAAATAATTATCAGGGGTATAAGCGTTAAGTCCTAAATTATGACAAAAATTTAAATAGAGAAGAGTTTCAACTAAAAAAGTTCTCGATATAATCAAAGAAAAAGCAAAAAATGTATTTGTTAGGTTAACAAAAATAGATTGAAATTATAAAAAATTTAGCGTATAAGAATTAAAGGAAATAATACAATTTAAAAATTATTCTATCAAAAAGATTTTAAAATTAAATATATAATCATTTGAATATGGCAGAGAGGGATGTTGAGGTTTATGAAGAGGGCTTTGGTTTAGATGTGAGGTATAATTTTTTCGCTCAAACCTCTAATGAAATTTTTTGTTGAATGTGGATGTTTAGGAAAATGAAATCTTATTTTCCATAACATATAAAATTTTTTGAACAACTTCATATTAACCCAATGTATATGTATAGGAGTAATGAATTTTATTCTCTTACTCCGTAACATATAGTCTTTTAAAATTTTGGATGCTTATATTTACGGAATGAAATCTTATTCTCATTGACATAGGTTTTTTTAAGGATCAAAATCATGCCAAGTAAGACATGAAAAAAATAGGAAGATAAGTTTTTTCAGAAATAAAACTAGATTTAATAAAAAAATTTTGAGATCAACCTATATAAATTGAACGTTCCGATATTTCAAAAAAAAAAGCTTGGAGTAGACATAATTGAAATCAATGATTGTTATTTTCTAACAAAATAAATGTGCAACTATTTAGATAAATTAGAAGTAATGCCGAAAACAAGTCTCTTATCTAAATAAAAAAATAAAAGCATAATAAATTCTTTAAAACTTAATCCCAAATATTTAAATCTATCAATCTCCAATTAATAAACGAATAGTAAACAGAGAATTAACAAAATCCGCATATAAATAAACTTGCAACAAGATTTTTGGAGATCAAAAATGGTTAAAATAGTATATTTGATTTATTTGTTTCATATTAAACATTTTTTGGGATTTTTTAGAGTTTTCATCATTTTTTGTGTTTTTAATTTATTATCTTTTTTTTGAATCTTAGAGTTATTGTCTTTTTTATATTTTGGATTTTCTAAAAGTTTTTGATGTTTTAACATTTTTATCAATTTATTTACAAGAAAGTGGAGAAAAAAAGATGTTATTTACAAAGAAGAAAATAATCTTTATTTACAAGAAAGAGAAAGATTATTTACAAAAAAGATTTACAAAGTATTTTTGGATTTTTTGTTTTATAATATTTTTTGAAAATTTTTGTTTTATGATTTTTTTTTGAGTTTTTGATTATATAATTGTTTTTTGAGTTTTAATTAATCTTTTTTGCATTTTTTGTATTTTTAATTAGTGTATATTATAAAAGTGGAAAATAGGAAAATAAGAAAACACCCCAATACTTAAATCAAACATTGTCCTCAATGTTGCAATGTAAGTATGCGGAACAAAAGGAGGTAAAATGCAGTATTTACAAAAAGAGATAAAATACAATAAAAAGGGAGGGTAGAAGCTTCCCTGAAACGAGTTCGGGAAAGCCCATTTGGAACCCTGCATTATTAATAACAAAATGAAAAATATAATAGAAAAATGAAAAAGACAAATTCGGCCACAAGTTTGCAGGTGGTAGGGGCAAGTATGTGTATAACTCTGAATGTAACAAATGTCTTAGCGACATGAGCGTTACAGAAATGCGTTCATCTATCGCTCACAATAGCGTGAAGCGCGCCGAAGCGAGATAATAGATATATAATTTTTAATAATAAAAATTTATTTCTAAGAGTTTTTTGTTAAAAAAATTTTTTGGGTTTTTTTTGAAAAGAAATAAAAAAAATTTAAAATAAAACATATATACGGGAATTTTTTTGTGGTTTTTTAGTAGGGTTTTTTAGCTATATATATATATATATATATTTAATAATAAATTATTATATTATTTTTTATGGTGTTTTAAGTAGAGTTTTTATTCTTTAGTTGGTTTTTAGGTAGGTTTTTTAGTTTTTAGTTTGTTTAGATTTTTTTAGGAAACGACACTATTTAATTTTTGTTTTATAGATATATATATGAAATAATAATAAAAAAACATTTAAGTCTTTTTTAAAGTAGTTTTATTATTATTATTATTAATTTTTATGTTGGCCATTTTTTTGTTATATATATAAATAAAATAGGTAAAAGTAATAGTTCTCGAGAGTTCAAAATAACAACACGAAATTCCCCGGCAACGATGTCAAAAACACGGAAATACATAAATAACAATAATAAACTAAAACTACATAAATAAAATATAAAAAATACGAATATTTACAACTTATCATTTGAAAGTTATTTAACTTAAGGTTAGGTAATCACTTAGAGGGGGGGGGGTGAATAGGTCTTTGAAAATTTCTTAGTCTTTATGTTGTTATCATTTTTATGTGATTTAGAGTTTGTCCTTGGAACCTGCAATATAAAAGAAAACAAACAACACAACCAAGCACACAGTTTTTTATTATGGTTCTCCAATTGGGTACATTCTGTAACACCCCATATCCGTCGCATAGCATATAGCAGTAGGTCTGGTCAGGGCCCGATGCCATATACCACAGACAGACCGGGTGGTTACTCATGGAAACCATCCAACCAATCATAACGTCCTACTCAGAGCATTCTAGCGGAAGCAGTTTAATAAGTTGCAATAAAGAACCCAGCATAAAGAGCACGAATGTCCACTAATACCAAAACAGGAATGTTATAGATACACGAGTACAAGCCTTAAGGCCTTACAAAATTGTTTACTTCAATATTACATGATTTACAAACCACAGCACGCAGGCCGGTCATACATGAGTAAAAGCAGTAAACACTCCAATTAGGCCTTCGAGGGCCGGCTTCGCAATTTGGGCTTTAGCCCGCTATTGACCGCTTGGTCCAGCAGCACCTGCAAGCAACAAAACCACCGCACGGTGGCAAACAAAGGCAACGGTCAGCAATGTTGACCAAATTATAACGATCCCGCCCCCAACTCGGGGCGGCGATGCTCCTTCCCTGCATTTCATTAGCATAAGCGAGCAATATAGTAAAGTCACAACATCACAGGCATAGGCTCGCACGGCTATACACCCCGTGCACTTAGGGCACATTCTCAGTGAACCGACCAATGTCACGTCAATTTAAGCCATAGACATTCCGGACTCACCACCGCCACTTTGACGGCCAAACATATGAGCTTTTGTCTTCTTGGCATAGGTCACGTCAATTTAATCCATAGACTTCCGAAGACCCTCATCTATGCCAACGACTCTAACTGAACGACATAGAACGGGTACAGCCCCATCTGACCCGTACTCACATCGCAACGGTAATTTAAACCATATGCGCAGGTCAATCTTCTCCCGAGTCCCATTTCCATCACAATTCAGATAACTCGGTTATGTTCAAGTTGGCTCTCAGGCCACCAAGTTGGCAAGATCACGCATCCGCCTAGTTTTCCGGGTGCACCTTTGGGTTAATCCCCAAGGCTCCCTGTTGCAATCTACCGTGTAGAAAACCCGAAAAACAACCAATCACAGGGAGTCTTCTCCGACATTTATGCAATGCAACATCACAGATCCAGACCAACATGTCTGGATAGGATTCACAGATAATGACTATGTCCATTCTCGTTTATGGACTCTACACAATGGGGACTTTACATATCTACCCGAAGGAAAGCCTCCAACTCACCGCAAACTCGCGAGAGCGGGCTTCCTATACAAAGAAGGAGAGCTTCACATGCTCAAGAAGAGAATCGTTACACTAGTGTTCCTCTTTGGCGCCATGGGAAAGTAAGCGGATGAAAAGCACCACACTCTCTTTGACTCCATAGATCCGAGGTCGCTCGTGATATGGAGCTTCGAAGCTCCTCCAATGGCCGGATCTAAGCTCCTTCTTCCTCCTTAGCTCTCCTCTCTCTCTTGACTTAGAAAGAGAACCACACAAGTAAAAGTGAGGGTTTCAAAGGTCCAATCCCTGGTATATCCCATCAGGAACAACCCCCAGCCGTTGGATCCCAAAATAAAGAAACGAATGGCTTTGATTCGGGCCTGAAATGTACAATCTGGACCGAACACGGCCTGGCACACGCCCGTGTCCAGGGCTGTGTCCCCCATTCTCCGTCAAAATCGACGTGCCTAGAACAACACACGGGTATCGAACACGCCCGTGTTCAACCTGACACGCCCGTGTTCCAACTGACATGGCCGTGTGGTCGGCCGTGTGCCCCCATCGATTTAGCCCGAAAATAACCCGAGAACTACACGGGTTCCTGGACACGCCCGTGTCCTGACCCGTTTCCACTTGAACATGCCTGGGCTCCAAGCTGTGTTCATGGTATCGACATTTCGTCGAGCGAAGTTCGTCAACTGCCTGACATGGCCTTGGACACGGCCGTGTCCTAGGCCGTGTGCCTTGTCTCGACACTTCGTCGAGCAAAATTCGCCGACTCCCCGGGACGAGTGTCGACACGGGCTCGACACGCCCTGAGACACGACCGTGTCTCAGGCTGTGTGCCCTGTCTCGATACTTCGTCGAGCGCAAAATGTTGACTTCGCGGGCTGAGTGTCGACATGGGCTCGACACGCCCTGAGACACGCCCGTGTATCAGGCCTTGTGCTCTGTAAACGTCGACCGAAATTCGTCAACCTCTCGACCAAATCGTCGACACAAGCCTGACACGCCCTGGGACACGCCCGTGTCCCAGGCCGTGTGCCTCCTTCCAGAACCCAAAACTGGCCCAAAATGTCCCCCGTCGCTCTTTTGAGTTTCAGGGCGTTACAACTCTCCCCCTCTTAAAAGAATTTCGTCCACGAAATTATATAAAGGAAAGACAAGTACCCAAATTAAATTGTACATGAGCGGAACAACTCCGGATACTCGTCAAGCATAGTCTACTCTCGTTCCCAAGAGAGCTCCTCACGACCGCAATTGTCCCACCGGACCTTGACCATCCTGATCTCTTTATTGCATAGTCGCTTGACCTCCGAATCCTCAATCCGCACGGGCTTGACTTTTATCGTCAGCCCACTATCCACCGGCACTTGATCAACCGCAATTACTTGCCTAGGCTCTTGCACCGCCTTTCGAAGCATCGAAATATGGAATACATCATGTAATCCACTAAGCTCCACTGAAAGCTTTAACCGATAGGCTGATTCACCAACTTGCTCCAGAACCTTAAACGGCCCAAGGTACCTCGGGCTTAGCTTTTTCATTCGCCGCACCCGCGAGACACCCTTGAACGGCTTGATCTTTAAGTACACATAGTCTCCCACAGTGAACTCCACGTTCCTGTGCTTGGCATTATAGTACTTCGCTTTCCAGTCCTGAGTGACGAGCAACCTCTCCTGAACGGTACGCACCAACGAAGTAGCATCCTCTACTTCTAATCGCTTATACAACTTTGACTCACCCGTTTCTAACCAAGACAACAACATGCGACATTTTCTACCATAAAGAGCCT
Organism: Platanthera guangdongensis; assembly: GCA_039583875.1. Lineage (NCBI taxonomy): Eukaryota > Viridiplantae > Streptophyta > Magnoliopsida > Asparagales > Orchidaceae > Platanthera > Platanthera guangdongensis. Next base: position 89,838,026 of record CM077161.1, on the reverse strand, counting down.
CGAAGGGCGCCATTTGAATACTCGCTTGGTAGCTATTGTTGTATGCGAACTCCACCAAATAAAGATGGTCTTCCCATTGCTTCCCAAAATCCAAGACACACATGCGAAGCATGTCTTCCATAGTTCTATTGACCCTCTCGGTCTGCCCATCCGTTTGCGGATGGAAGGCTGTGCTGAATTTCAACTTTGTTCCCAACATTTGCTGCACTAGCCTCCAATCATTGGACGTGAACCGCCCATCTCGGTCACTCACGATGCTCCGGGGCACACCGTGAAGCCGTACTATATTATCCACATATAGTTTTGCCAACTTCTCCACCGAATCATCCTTCCTATGCGGAATGAAATGCGACACCTTCGTTAGACGATCTACGACCACCCAAATGGCGTCGTTCCCCTTTTGCGACCTTGGCAAACCGTGCACAAAGTCCATAGAGATGTCGTCGAATATCCACTCTGGAATAGGCAAGGACTTCAGAAATCCTCGCGGCTTTTGGCACTCCGCCTTCACCAAGGCGTAAGTTTGGGACTTCGCCACGTAGAGCGCCACATCCTTCTTCAAACCCGGCCACCAAAACAGTTTCTTTACATCGCGGTACATCTTCGTGATCCCTGGGTGAATCGAGTACTTGGTATGGTGTGCCTCGTACAACAATTCCACCCGCAAATTTCCCCCACTTGGGACGCACAGACGACCGTCTTTCCAAAGCAATCCGTCCTCCACAACGAATTGGGAATTTGACCCATCCAGAGCCTCTACCATGAATTGCTTCATATGGGCATCCATATCCAAAGCCTGCCGAATCCGATCAGCCAGGTCATATTGGACTTCAGTCCAATTCAGTACTGCTTCAGCACTTGATTGCTTATCCACACAAACAATCTCCAACGCCTCCAACTCCCAAACCAACCGCTCGTCATAGATCGACAGCCAATTGGCTTGAGCTGGGGCCCGACGACTCAACGCGTCCGCAACCGCATTACCTTTACCTGGCATGTAGTGGATCTTGAATGTATAGTCTCCCAGGAACTCCATCCACCTACGCTGCCGCATATTCAGATCCTTCTGATCAATCAGATACCTCAGGCTCTTGTGATCGGTGTAGATATCAATCTTCACACCTTACAAATAGTGTCTCCACAGCTTCAAGGCAAAAATCATGGCCGCTAACTCCAAGTCATGGACCAGATAATTCCTCTCGTGTACTTTTAGCTGTCTCGAGTCATAAGCTATAACACTTCCATGTTGCAGTAGCACGCAACCCAAACCGCTGCCCGAAGCATCGCTATAAATCTCATAACCTTCGGTCCCAATCGGCGAACTCAGCACAGGCGCCGTGGTCAACCGACATTTCAACTCCTCAAAAGCTCGCGCGCACTCTGGTGTCCAAACGAACTTCTGCTCCTTCCTCGTCAAAGTAGTGAGAGGTAACGCTATCCGCGAGATGTTCTCTACGAATCGCCTATAATAGCCGGCAAGCCCCAAAAAGCTCCGGACTTCCGCTACCATAGAAAGCTCAGGCCACTCCAGTATCGCAACAATCTTCGCCGGATCCACTGCAATACCCTCTCCACTCACTATATGACCGAGGAACGCTACTGAGGATAACCAAAACTCGCACTTCGAGAACTTGGCATACAACTGATTCCTTCTTAGTGTCTACAAAACCAAATGAAGATGCTTGAAGTGATCTTCCTCACTCTGCGAGTACACCAAAATATCGTCGATGAAGACGATCACAAAATGGTCCAAGTAATCCCTGAAGGTCTTGTTCATCAAATCCATGAACACTGACGGCGCATTAGTCAGCCCAAACGGCATAACCGTAAACTCGTAATGCCCGTATCTCGTACTGAACGCTGTCTTCGGGATATCACTCTCCCTTATTCGCAATTGGTAGTACCCGGACTTGAGATCCAACTTCGATTACATCGTCGACCTGACCAACTGATCAAAAAGATCATCGATACGGGGGATCAGGTACTTGTTCTTTTCCGTCAACTTGTTGAGCTCCCGATAATCAATACATAGCCTCAAGCTTCCGTCCTTCTTCTTAACAAAGAGGACCGACGCGCTCCAAGGTGAAGAACTTGGGCGCACATACCCTTGCTCCAACAACTCTTGCAGTTGCACCTTCAGCTCCGCCATTTCCTTAGGCGCTAGCCGATAAGGAGATCGTGACACAGGCTTTGCACCTGGCACTAGCTCAATCGTGAAATCTATCTCCCGTTGAGGCGGGCCTCCTGGAAGATCTGCGGGGAACACATTAGGGTATTCCGATACCACTGAAATACAATCCAACGCGGTCTTCGGCATTGCAACCTCCACTAGTGTAAAGAACAGTTCTGCACCGGCACGAACTGCCTTCACAACCTGAAGAGCAGACATCAACGTCTTGCTCGACCCCTTTAAGCCCGTAAAAGTCATCTCACGACTTGCTCCCAGCTTGACTTCCTTACGATAGCAATAAATATAGGACTGCTGCTCCGAGAGCCAGTCCATGCCAAATATAACGTTGAACTCCACCAACGGAAGTAACGACGCTTGCAGATCGAACTCCTGATTCCCAATACGAATCTTAACACCGCATATCCTATCCGCTCGCATCGAACAGCCATTGGGCAACAACACATCCAACTTATCCTTCGCCATCGAAGAAGGGACTCTGATGCGTGATATAAATCCTTCGGATAAGAAGGAGTGTGAAGCTCCCGTATCGAAGAGTGCTCTTGCCGGATTTTCACAAATCAAAACAAACCCTGTCACCACATCAGCCTGTTTGATGGCCTCCTGTTGGCCAAGATTGTACACCCTTGGTTGGGCGGGAAAATAGTGGGACGCGGTTGACTCCACCGCCTTGCCTTTCTCTTCATAGGTCGCTCCCGGCCTTCTCTCAGACTTGTGACGTCCGCTCCAACAATCGCGGGCAAAGTGACCCGAATTTCCCCAAGTTAAACATGCCCCCGGGGTCCGACTCGTAGTCGCCCCAGAAGCACCAGAAGGAGCTGGACCCGAAGTCTTATGCTTCTTGAAGAATCTTTGATAGCCAGACTTTGAAGTAGTCGGCACTTTGAACCCAGATTTCTTCTCACCAATGTTCTTCTTCGCTTGAACATTCTTCATGTCCTTCTCCAAGGACCGGGCCGTGTTGACCAAGGTCAAGAAACCCTGCGTCATCGGCCCCGAGAGTAGTAACCTCAACTCATCTCCCAAGACTTCGTAGAATTGATTCGTCTTCCGCTCCTCATCCGCTATGGTGGAGCTAGTATATCGACTCAAACGAGTAAACTCGTGGAGATATTCATCCACGCACTTCTCACCCTGAACCAACCTCAGGAACTCGTTCTCCAACGCTATCCTCTACACCGAAAGAAGGTATCTAGCCAAGAACAACCTCGAGAACTCCTCCATCGAGACATCAACAAGTTGCCTACCTCTCAGTAGATGCAACTCCAAACCTTCCCACCACATTCTCTCTTCACCGTCCAAAAGGAACGTAGCAATGGTGGTAATTTGCCACTCCTCCGTCTCCGTTGCTGTCATGACTCTCTTCACCCTGGAGATCCAGTCTTCAGCTTGAGATGGGGTTCCCAACCCCGAGAATACCGGAGGATTAAAGCTCATAACATTCTTGAGCTGCCTCTCGGTTGCCCTCCTTGGCACCACCGGCTCCACTACTACCTGTTCCACTCTCCTCGACTCAGCCACTTGCAGCGGTACCTGCTCCCTCACAGGAGCGGGCTGCTGCATTTGCCTTGTAGGCTGCGCATGAATCATGGCCAACACTGCTTCGGCCACCAATCGTATGGTCTCAGCCGATAGAGGTGTTGTAGGAGCTTCATTAGGTGCACTGCTAGCCTCAGAAACTCGACGTTCCGACGGCCCAGCACCACTTCCGGTCACCTATAATGATACAAAGCACCGTTAAGCGACCAAATAGAATTGCAAACAGCAATTATAGGAACACGCAGGTTCCTCAAACACGTGTATTTTCATTCCTAAGTGGACATTCATGGGTTCTTTTACTGTTATAACGATGACGCACACACATGTGCTCACCACCCCTTAAAACGAATTCGCCCACGAATTCATTTTAAGCCCGACCAAAAACCAGTAGTCTGATACCAAATTGTAACACCCCCTATTCGTCGCATAGCATATAGCAGTAGGTCCAGTCGGGGCCCGACGCCATATACCACAGACAGACCTAGTGGTTACTCATGGAAACCATCCAACCAATCATAACGTCCTATTCAGAGCATTCTAGCGGAAGCAGTTTAATAAGTTGTAATAAACAACCCAGCATAAAGAGTATGAATGTCCACTAATACCAAAACAGGAATGTCGTACATACACGAGTACAAGACTTAAGGCCTTACAAAATGGTTTACTTAAATATTACATGATTTACAAACCATGACACGCAGGCCGGTCATACATGAGTAAAAACAGTAAACACTCCAATTAGGCCTTCGAGGGACGGCTTCGCAATTTGGGCCTTAGCCCGCTATTGACCGCTTGGTCCTGCAGCACCTGTAAGCAACAAAACCACCGCACGGTGGCAAACAAAGGAAACGATCAGCAATGTTGAACAAATTATAACGATCCCGCCCCCAACTCGGGGAGGCGATGCTCCTTCACTGCATTTCATTAGCATAAGCGAGAAATATAGTAATGTCAAAACATCACAGGCGTAGGCTCGCATGACCACACACCCCATGCACTCAGGGCACATTCTCAGTGAATCGGCCAATGTCACGTCAATTTAAGCCATAGACATTCCGGACTCACCATTGCCACTTTGACGGCCAAACATATGAGCTTTTGTCTTCTTGACATAGGTCACGTCAATTTAAGCCATAGACTACCGATGACCCTCATCTATGCCAACGGCTCTAACCGAATGACATAGAACAGGTACAGTTCCATCTGACCCGTGCTCACATCGCAACGGTAATTTAAACCATATGCGCAGGTCGAACTTCTCCCGAGTCCCGTTTCCATCACAATTCACATAACTCGGTTATGTTCAAGTTGGCTCTCAGGCCACCAAGTTGGCAAGATCACGCATCTGCCCAGTTTTCCGGGTTCACCTTTGGGTTAATCCCCAAGTCTCCCTGTTGCAATATACCGTGTAGAAAACTCGAAAAACAACCAATCGCACGGAGTCTTCTCCGATATTATGCCTATGTCCATTCTCGTTTATGGACTCTACACAACAGGGACTTTACACATCATGCCTATGTCCATTCTCATTTACGGACTCTACACAACGGGGACTTTACATATCTACCCAAAGGAATGCCTCCAACTCACCGCAAACTCGCGAGAGCGGGCTTCCTATGCAAAGAAGGAGAGCTTCACATGCTCAAGAAGAGAATCGTTACCCTAGCGTTCCTCTTTGGCGCCTTGGGAAAGTAAGCGGATGAAAAGCACAGCACTCTCTTTGCCTCCGTAGATCCGAGGTCGGCTCGTGATTTGGAGCTTCGAAGCTCCTCCAATGGCCGGATCTAAGCTCCTTCTTCCTCCTTAGCTCTCCTCTCTCTCTTGACTTAGAAAGAGAACCACACAAGTAAAAGTGAATGTTTCAAAGGTCCAATCCCGGGTATATCCCATCAGGAACAACCCCCAGTCGTTGGATCCCAAAATAAAGAAACGAACGGCTTTGATTCGGGCCTGAAATGTACAATCTGGACCGAACACGGCCTGGCACACGCCCGTATCCAGGGCTGTGTCCCCCATTCGCCGTCAAAATCGACACGCCTGGAACAACACACGGGTATCAAACACGCCTGTGTTCAACCTGACACGCCCGTATTCCAACTGACACGGCCGTGTGGTCGGTCGTGTTCCCCCATCGATTTAGCCCGAAAATAACACGAGAACTACACGGGTTCCTGGACACCCACGTGTCCTAACCCGTGTCCACTCGAACATGCCTGGGCTCCAGGACATGTTCACGGTCTCGACACTTCGTCGAGCGAAGTTCGTTGACTGCCTGACACGGCCTTGGACACGCCCGTGTCCTAGGATGTGTGCCTTGTCTCGACACTTCATCGAGCAAAATTCGTCGACTCCCTGGGACGAGTGTCAACATGGGCTCGACACGCCCTGAGACACGCCTGTGTCTCAGGCCCTGTCCCATATCTCGACACTTCGTCGAGTGCAAAATGTCTACTTCGTGGGCTTAGTGTCGACATGGGCACGACACGCCCTGAGACACGCCCGTGTCTCAGGCCGTATGCCCTGTAAACGTCGATCGAAATTCGTCGACCTCTCGACCAAATCGTCGACACAAGCCTGACACGCCCTGGGACACACTCGTGTCCCAGGCCGTGTGCCTCCTGCCAGAACCCAAAACTGGCCTAAAACGTCCCCCGTTGCTCTTTTGAGTTTCGGGGCGTTATATATTCACTTTCCCTCCCAACTACAAACTATCTTGTTGGACAAGGCACAAACTCCACCAATATGCTCCTCAAGCTTACACCTCAGGCCTTCAGCCTTACACATAGGTTCTCTTCAGAACCCAATCTTAGAACCATAAGGGTTCCTACATCATAGCCCTGCAAAGCTCCTACAGCTTAGTAGTCCACTCACCACCTGCCTCAGCCTTATTTCTAAGGCATACAGCTCAGGCTTTTCAGCCCTACAACTTCAGGCACAAAGCCCTACTCTCAAAGTGCTGCAGACTCCTACAACTGAGTACCCTTCCGGGTACCTACCTCAGTGCCCTTCCAGCCACCTACAGCTCATCCACCTCCAAGGCCCACACTCAATGACACACTTGTCAGCTACAGCTCAGTGACTAACCAGTCAACTACCTCAGCCTTATCTCTAAGGCCTAATACTCAGGCTAGGAGGATAGCCCTACTCTCAGATTCACACTTGGATCCTACCTCAGTACCCCAACAGGGCACCTACCTCAGTGACTAATTAGTCACCTACAACTCAGGCCAAAAGGCCCTACAGCTCAGATTCAGGTAAACTGAATCCTACAGGAATTAAACAAGTTAAGTAAAATGAAACACTGACTCAGAGATAAATCTCTGAGTCTACCTTGCTGGACTGAGCAAATATCAGTCCAGCCCTCTTGTTGTAGAAGGAATGAGTCTTCTTCTATAGCCAACTGCTTCTTTGCTGCACTGGTGAACAACAATCTGCTATTGAAGATTAACAGACCTTCATACAACTATCTCCTTGCTGATTTGAAGATTCAACTTCCTTATTCTTCAAAGAACTATCTTGCTGAACTGGAAAGAGCTTCAACTAACTTTTCCTTCCTGTTGGCTTGCTCTGCTGGACTTTGCTTTCAAGCTTGTCGTAGAAGATGAAGTCCAACCGCCTCTCTTCTCCATATATTCTTCGAGTGTTCTGCGTATGTTCTCCATAACCCTAATCCACCTTTTTTTATATGTGTTGAATTGAATCAATAATACAATTTGAGTGTGGGCCCATCCAAGGATGGTGAGCTCCACCTCCGCCAGAAAAGGACAAATGGTAACTTTTAGCACTACTGCCGCTTTCCCGTAATAGCATGAATTATTTTGACTTTGTTGACTTCTAGTGACTTCAGCAGTGGTCATCCCGTACTGCTGTAGCTTTCCCGCAATGGCATGAGATACTTTGACTTGTTGACTTTTGATGACGTCAACAATGGTCATCACCATTTGGACTTAGAAAAATTCCAGAGCTTTATTAAGCATTGAGTGATGTTAAATCACTCAACACCGTCTGTCTTGGCTCTTCATTAGAAGAGTTGAGTGAACCTGCCTCAATAAATGCTTCTGGACTTGGAGAAATTCTGTTGGCTTTGTCTCAGTGGTTCCTTCTCAACTATCTCAGCGATTTCTTCTTTACAGTTGAGACTTTCTCCTGTCTCATCATATTCTTGTCAGTGGTCTTAACGCTTTCTTCTTCTCAGCTGAGTCTGTCTCCTGTCTCAGCGATTTCTTCCCAGCGCTCTCAACACTTTCTTCTTCATTAGAAGTGTTGAGTGAACCTGATTCACTCAATGCTTGTAAACTTGGAGAAATCCAACTTGGTTTGTCTTAGCGGTTATGCTGAGACAAACTTCTGAGCTGTCTCAGCTGTCTCAGCGGTTTTGCCTTAGTAAATTTGAGTAACTTTAGTTCGATGAATGTTGAACTGCATTCAACGATTGGTGGGCTGAGCTCGACAAATTCTGAATCCCAAGCTTCTGAATATAGCTCAATGAATTGTGAGCTCAGCTCGACGAACTCTGAATCCCAACCTTCTGAATGTTGCTCAACGAATGGTGAGCTCAGCTCGACGAAAGGTGAGATGAGCTCGACAATTTCTGAATCCCAAGTTCTGAACTCCGTTTGACTTATGGTGTGCTCAGCTCGATGAATGGTGAGCTGAGCTCGATGAATTCTTAATCTTCCATCATACTCTTTAATTTCACCTATCTAATCATGGACGACCTACATGCATGAACTCAAATACACAACAAATACATTATGCCCATTAGCATGATTAATGATGCCTCTTCAAATCCCGAGGAACATTGTAGGGCATAATTCGCCACAATCTCTCCCTATTTGAAGAAGGTAGAACACCCATACATGCTATGGTGCTTCAGCACAACAAATATCATAATAGGTCTAATGAGACATTATCATGACAACTATCCATCCCAGTACAGGATAACTCCCCCTAGATGTATTGTCTTAACACTATGATTGAATGATCAATAGCACAGGTGAATTATCAATCATTAATAATATAATAGTATGATTAACAACAAAAGCTTTATTAATCATTTATAAGGTAAATATTATGATTAAGATATACCTAATCATTAACTAATTTAAGGAGCTTTAGTCAAACTGCAGTAGACAAAACTTGTGATTATAAGATATCTATCAAAGAATGGCATATTCATTAAACAAAGATATATAAATGAGAATTTCATGCGCATTTCTCACATCAATATAGTCAGGGCCAACTCATATTAATTTCATTGATAGAGATTTGAAATTTTTACACTGTTGGTATACATTACAAGACATTGATTAGATATTTTAAAGAATCCTAAGTCTTGCAGCCTTATATCAGTTATTCTTTGATGAACTTGCAACAGCATCCTTGGTAGCAACAATCTTCTTCAAATTTTTAGCTTTGTTCTACTGCCTTTTGAAGTAAAAGAATGGTTTTTGAATATATCTAGAAGGCATTTTCTTAGGGTTGCTCTTACTTACCATATTTTCATTGAATACTTTTTATCTTAGAGAATTGCTTTCCAAATGTTTTATCCATTCCTTAGAAGGATATACACTATCAATTTTCTTTAAGACTTGTCCATGGCTTACCCAAGCATTTATAATGATGGATTCAGAGACATCACTTAGTTGTTCATAATTTGGATCATCTTTGTTCTCAGCTCTCTTCTTTTTCATGAAATCTTCAGCCATCTGAGTTCCTTCCATTTTTTGTTTGGCAGCAATTTGTGCATCTTGTGCAATTCTAGCTCGTGCTGGTATGTCTAGGTCCTCTTGCCACTTTTTGTCCAGAAGGGGCAGGTGCAGTGACACCCTGGTGCCTTGAATTACATTGAATGCTTGAACTTCAATGAGTCCTGCTTCCTTAGAATGGCTACTCTCCCCCTTTCTGCCTTCTTCAAGGATGGTCATTTGCAGTGAGGAGGTGTTGGCTTCATTTCTACTTAATATAGATTGGAATATTCTCTTATTGTAAGTAAGCAGCTCATTTTTCAGAAGTATTGCATGCTCCATAGAGTGGAAAGCAACATTGGTGACATGCTGATTTACATGGCCTGTTGTACCACGAATCACCTCATCAGTTGTACTCACATAATTCTTGACATATCCTATGTCAGCTGCAGAGGATTTTTGGCTTGTTTCCATGTCTTTCATGAGGGTGGTCAGCTTTATGCCAACAGTTCCAGCCATATCAAACCAGGTGGTGACCTGTTTGTTTAAGTGAGTGGTTTCTTCTTTATATTTCTTGACCTCTGTTAATAATTCATCCCTCAGCTTGGCAACTAATTGGTCAACATACTCCTTGAGGGTTGTGGTCTTAGCATCAAGTAGTGCTTTGATATAGCTTAGGAGTAACTCATCAAAGGTTTGGGTAGTGGGTGGTTGGCTTAATGAAGGAGGGACTTCTGTCAGAGCAGGGACCTGTGATGACTGCCCCTCAACTATAGCACCTATAGAAGGAGCCTTTTCCTTAGCTAAGGCTGTATTGGCACTATTAAATAAGGGGGTATGAGTATTACCTGTAGTGGGTGCAGACTCACCCACTCTATTGACAACTTGGTCTTCGGTAGTCATATCCATCTGATTATGCTCCCCCTCAGACTGAGCATCCTTCTCTGGTCTTGACCTATCAAGATAAGTATCTAATGCCTCAGGTGGCACACAGTTATGTTCTATAGCAGGGATAACTTCAACTGCTGCTACATCATCAGTATCAGCCATGTCTGCCTCATCCTCTTCAACAACCTCTTATTCAACAGCATTCTTTGAAACTTCTCCTGACCTAGGGCTGGCATGGATTTTATCAACATGCACAATAGTATCCTGGAGTTTAATGTTTGTTGAGGAGAGACTCAGGGTTATGTCTATCTGCAACCCAACATCTGCAGGGGGGTAATTCTTAGCTCAGGTTCAGAGAAGGAGGAAATGCCTACTTCAGCAAATTTCAATCTCTTATCCCTTGAGGAGTCCTTTATTGTTGAAGGTTGGATCTTGTGTAAGATCATAGTGAATCTATCCAATGTCTTTATGTCCATTCTTTTCAGGGAGTGAATCTTCACTTCATGTTCCTGCTTGAATGAATAAGGGTAGGTGTTTACTAGGTATAAAGAAAGAATTCTGCCGATGTTTGGAGTGGGTAAACAGTCTACTAATCTCTTGTAGATGAGAGAGGACCAAGAGTGCTTTATATTCAAGATTATCCTAGTCGTAATATCAAACATTGATCTGGAGATTATGTCGTGTGATCCAGGTTTGCAGATAATGTCTTTCCCTACTATATCTGCCAGTAATTTACCTCTATAATTGAAGAATTTTCTAATAAGAGATCCAGGTTTGGCATCACTGTATCCACACCACTTGAGAGCATTGTCTTTGTCTGTGATGGTGGGTTCTTCCTCCTTACTAGGGTTGGCGGATGGTATATGAATGGCTTTGCCTAGTCTCTTAGGGTTTACCTTTATCTTGATATCCTCCATTTGATACTTAAGTGAGTTTTGAGGGGAAGACACTTTAATGTTGGAGAAGAATTCTACTACCTCTTTTCTAGGAATGGTGAGGGTTTAGAAAGGGTGTGTTGGATCCCTAGTTGGATTTGGGCTAGTTTTACTAATTAGGGTGTCTGACCCACAATGTATATCCAGGATCATGTCTTTGAGTCCTAGAGTTTAGGCTAAGTCTTTAGGTTCAACCTTACATGGACCAACCAGCAAAAGACCTCAGATTGACTCAAGACTTAGAAGAAATCAAGTTCAGAATTTAAGTTCGACATTCGTCGAACTCAGCTCGATGATAGTCGTGCTCTACTCAATGGACTCAGAGTTAATTATCTAAGTTGAGCTCGACGATATTCGAGCTCAGGTCGATGAAGACTAGAGTTCAGCCATCAACACATTCTTTCCAGTTTACTTTCGCTGAACTCAGCTCGACGAAGACAGATTATCAGCTCGACGAACTTGGAGAGAAGATTAGGCAAGTTATCTCTAGAATGCAATTCGCTGAGCTCAGGTCGACGAACAGGTTTTCTCAGGTCAAAGAACAGGATTTCTCAGCTCGACGAACTTGGATCTCTGGTTGACGAAATCTGTTCAGAGGTCGACGATTTCTATCCAAGCCTGACTTAGAGTTTTTCTCTCCTTTCTGTCCTTACTTTTATATTTTTTAGCAGTGATTTCTCTGAGTAATTAATGCATATATTCTTTGGAATATAGCCGTTATTGGAGCATTGATTATGGTATTCATCAAGGATTAATTACTTGCTTAATTAATTGGGACAGTTGATAAAATCATTAAAACAAATATTCTCCAGCCGATTTTCATTCTCCATGCAATCAACAATCAATACAAGGAATTCAAAATTCAAAGGAGAATTTCGACAAATAATATATAAAAGAGATTTTCTCTTTAAGGAAAAGCAACAGAGCAAGTGATACAGAACCTCAGAAATATACTCAGACATTCTCTGTGCAGAAAACAACCTGTTTTCTCCTTGATCTTTCTGAAGAAGAAGAAGAAGAATAATAATCAAAATCAAGAGTCTTCTTCAACTTAAACTCCAGGAGCTTTCAAAGACAACAAATTCTAATTGAGTCAGAAGTTCCTGGAGTACTTCAGGTCAATGCTGAGGATCTACACCCTTTGCAAGGTTCCAAGTGACTTTGAAAGGAACTCTTGACAACAACAAATCCACTAGTCTTCTATGCTGATTTGAGAAAGAGAAGACACCATCAAATCTCTCAACCCCCTCCTGTATAAAGGGTTTATTAACTCCCTTCAAAAATTTATTTTGGTTTTTGGGCACCTGATCAAAAGCTCAAAGGGTTGTGAGATCTCCTTGGAAATAGATCTTGTGGTGGCAGTCACCTGATCAAAAACATGCTAGTGGATTCCTACCAGGGTGGTAGAAGAGTGGATGTACTCAGGTTGGGAAACCAGTATAAAATTCTTGTGTTGTCTGGTTGCTTCTTTTCTTTGTGTTGTGATATATTGCTGTGCAATGTTAGATTAGATTAACTTAGACTGTATTTTCTTTCTGTTTTTATTGGCATCACATACTTCTTACTCTTATAAAAATCTAAAATAGCCAAAAAAATTTATTACTCTATTCACCCCCCTATAGAGTAAATCAGATCTAACCCCTATCTTTCAATTGGTATCAGAGCAAGTTCCTTTGGTTGTACAAGTTAACACTTGAACCAAAAGATCCTTATTAGATCTGATCTTCATTTCTATTAGTTTTTTGTTTAGTTCACAGCATGACACAGAACAAGGATTTTGCAAGCACCAGACCTCCAGTTTGCAACTTAAATAAGTTTGCCCTCTAGAAGGCAAGAATCAGGCTTTATATGAATTCAATTGATTAGGGACATATATAATTATATTTTAATAGGTCCTCCTCAACCTACAGTTGCTGCATCTACCTCTTCTTCAACCACTCATATTGTTCCACCACCTAAGTCAACAGATGCTCAGAAAAAGGCAAAGATAGCATATACAAAGGCCATGAATATACTAGCTCAAACTATGTCAGATGACATCTTCCAAAAAGTGGCTGAATGCACATCTGCCAAAGCAATCTGGGATTCTCTCAACCAGATGGTTGCTGGTTCAGCTGAGGAGAGGAAGTCCAGAAGATCAACTCTCATCTCCCAGTATGAGAATTTCAAGAAAGATGAATCAGAGTCTATTAGTGACATGTACACTAGATTAAGCTTAATTATCAATAAGCTAAAGACCCTGGATAAAGATATCACTGTGAATGACAAAATCCTAATGTGCTTCCCCGACACTTAGGATTCCAGGATATGGCCAATCAAGGAGGCCAGAAGTCTGAATGAGATTTCTACAGAATCTCTTCTAGGAAAGCTCAAATCATATGAGCAACTGATCAAGTCAAGAGAAGATGTAGAGCAAAAGAGTCCTCCACCTGCAAGAAAGGAGAAAAACATAACCTTCAAAGCTTCAGAAGGAACAGAAGCCCCAACTTCCAGTGAAGAACTTCTGAGTCTCTTAGCCAAGAGATTCTATAAGATGACAAGGAAGGACTTCAGCAGAAAGTCGTCCAGGCAGGATGACAAACCAAGATATAACAAATCACCCACTAAATAAATTGTTTGTTTTGGGTGCAGGAAGTCAGGACACTTTATCTCAGAGTGTCCTGAGAATCAAAAGAAGGAGAAAAGAAGAGAAAAAGAAACCAGGAAGCATCACTACAACAAGCTTTCCTCCAGTAAGAACAAGAGAAAAGAGAAGGGCTTTGTGGCTGAGACCTTGAGTGATACAGAAGATGAATCCTCATCTTCTAGCTCCAGTGAAGAGGAAGAAGAAGCTAAGGTAAGGGAAGTTTGCCTTATGGATACCAATGCCTCTTACAGCCCATCTGATGCTGAAGGGCAAGCAGATGAGTCAGACAATAAAGAGTTTGAATCAGAGGCAGATCAGGTATTATCATCCTTTGATTATAATTCAGATAGTTTCAAAATTGAATTTAAATCTTTATGTATAGATTTAATAACTTCTGAAAAAAAAATTAAAATACTTAGGGAAAAATTAATAGATCATGAAAACTTTGTTTCTGAAAATATTAAGTTAAAAGATGAATTAACTTTAGCTCAAGAACAAATTATATCATTAAAGACTGAATTGGGTGAGGCAAGGCAATTTGAAGAATCCCTAAATGAGAGAAGTATCAAGTTGATAGACATCACAACCACAGTGAATGCCAGACTAAATGGCAAGCTGGGCTTAGGTGCATCATCATGCCAACCCCCACTAATTCAGAAGAATATACTAACAACTCCAATTAAATTTGTTTCAGAAAAAGGAAAAGAGAAGATAGATAATGATTAAAATGTAAAACAAACTGAATTAAAACAAATGAACAAGAAAAAGAAAAAGAATAAGAAAATCCCAATTATTACAATGTTCAACAGATTTCGTCGAACTCAGATCGACGAAATATGTACAGTTCATCGAACTCAAGTCGACGAACTCCGAACGCAGATTTCCACTATAATTATTTGTTGAACTACGATCGACGAAACCAGTATTGTTCGTCGACCCGAGATCGACGATTTTGGGGTCCAGAGAATGAATATTCTCATTCTCTGAGTGGAGTTCGATGAAATCATCCCCATTCGTCTAACTCAGATCGATGAACTTACTTAAATTCGTCGAACGCAGTTCATCTTAAAAGAAACTTTAATTTTGCCAAAACTCATAATTAACCAAGATCATCCATGAACCAATTTAATCAATGGATTATTCCACCTAGAAGATATCATCCCTTAAGGTTATAAATGCCAACTAGAATGCTATTACATTTCTAGTTTTAGTTATGTAAAGAAAGAAGGACCCAAGGTAACCTGGGTTAAGAATAGCTAATCTGTTTCCTTGTAGGTGAAAGACTATCCCACCACAGAGCAATAGTTGTATCTAAATAGTGGCTATTCTAAACACATGACTGGAAACAAGGACAACATAATCAATTACAAGTCATAGCTAGGACCTAAAGTAATATTTGGTGACTCCAATTGTGGCCAGAATGAAGGCTATGAAAAGGTCAAGATTGGAGCTATCACCTTTAGGAAGGTAGCTTATGTAAATTGACTGAAGCACAAGCTCATCTCCATAAGTCAGTTATGTGATGAAAGGTTTCGGGTATCCTTTAATAAAACTTCATATATTATTAATTCTTCAGATAACCATGTAGTATTAACTGGTACTAGATTAGAAAACATTTACATAGTTAACTTCCAGTCAGCTAAATCTGAAATATGTTTATTTAATTAGACTAGCAATAATAATGACCTTTGGCATAGGAGATTAGGTCATGTTAATTTGAAAAATGTTGTTAAACTATCTAGGGACAACCTTATTAGAGTATTGCCTTCTTGCCCCTACATGAAGGAAAGCCTTTGCAAGGCTTGTCAATTAGGAAAGCAAACTAAAAGTAGTTTTAAATCAGTAAATAAAAGTGACTCACCTAGAATATTATACTTGCTACATATGGACCTTTTTGTCTATTTTGCTGTACAAAGTCTAGAAAGGAAATCTTATACTTTAGTGATTGTAGATGACTTCTCTAGATTCACATGGGTATTCTTTCTGAGATCTAAGTCTGATAACTTCAAGGTTCTTACAGATTTTCTCAAGAACATACAGATTGAGTACTCTACTCCAGTTGCATTGATCAGAAGTGATCATGGCACTGAGTTTGAGTCTCTTCTTATGCAAGAGTACTATGATTAGAAGCCTTCTTGCGAGACCATCCTTCATTCTGATCTTCGACTTTTGTTGTCTAGGTATCCTGATCGACTCGGCAGTTGAGGATTTCATTGTGCCGCCTGCCCTCTCGCCTCATCCTCACCCAGATGAGATTGAAGACTATCTGGGCGATCCTATTGATCCGATGGAGATGAAGCGCAGGACGGTTGGGATGCTTCGAAAGTATACACATGTTATCCTCAAGATGGAACAGGACAAACATGCCAACGACCGGCGCATCGACTCTCTGGAAATTGAGTGCGCTCGCCTCTCCTCCGAGATCGATGTCGGGATTGAAATTGTCGAGACTGACCCCCAAGCCATCATAAGTGAGGTAGACCAGCAACTTCGCCTTGCGCCCCGTGGTCGTGATGATATCCGCACCTTTTATCTCCCTGGTCGGCCCCCATGCGCGAGGTCTTGTGGTGGTTGTTGGAGGTGGCACAAGAACTGAAGACCCTTCACCCCGTCTCGCCTGTTCAATCGCCTAGCTTATTTAATTATGCCCTATAATTCTGCTACTTCTATCAATTAGCCATCCCTCCTTTTCAACTATAACTTATTATTTTAAGCCCAGTCGACATGATGCCTGCCTCGTGCGGAACAAAATAATTAATGATGATATTCTGTTGACCTCTTTTATGCTGGGCTTTTATTATAGCTGTGTTAATTGATCTTCCTTTTTTCCTTTTATTTTGGCTGATTGGAAAGATCATCGTAGAATGCCGCACTTCGAGGTCAGGAAAGAGAGAGAGAGAGAGAGAGAGAGAGAGAGAGAGAGAGATAGAAAACGAATAGTCTAACTGTCCCTTCAACTTCCCCCCTTCATATTTTCCCGCCAATTTTTTCACTCTCATTATCTGGTATAAATACCTCCCCCTAGACCAAGACATTCTGCGCCTGCGCTGTCTTCTCGCCTACTTTCTCCCATAGCTTACTCTAGGCACCCCCTTTTCCACCTCCTCTCTTTCTCGTCATCTTGCCTGCCATGTGAAATAAAAAGACTGAAGAGGGCGAGGGCCGCAGCCATTGCTGCAGAAGATTCGTCGACCATGGCTTCCTCCTGGCAGGATCTCGGAGGAGGACTATAACCACTTCACCCGCGAATTCTTGGCGGAGGTGTTTGAGTCTCGGCACCGAAGGTTGGCGAGTGAATCAATACCTTCTATCCTGGTGAACTCGCATTCCCTATCTCACACTTTGAGTCGGGGCTATGGCTCCCCCTCTGGCCCGAGGTAAAACAGGTTCTAAAATACTTTGGATCCGTCCCCGCGCAACTAAACCCGAACGCCATCTCGGTTTTAGTTGCATTCGCCTGCTACATACGCCGCAAGCCCATCAAGTTCAGCCTTAATGCTTTCCGCAAGTTATTCATCTACACGCCAACCACGACAGCATCTCGTACTTCACCGAACAGGGGTGAAGGTGTGCGAGACCCCCAACAAAAATCATCACTGGCTCACCAGCTTCGTCTTCATCCGCGGGAATCTGGGGGGCGTTCCACTCGCCCCAGTGTTGCCTGCCGAGATATACTACGTGACTCCCAAAGTCGGAGGCATGAATAAAGACCTCTACGAGTTATTCACGGGGAAGAACTTTGAGGTTAACTTCTTAAGGTGAGACCTCGACTCGCTCCTTCCCGTCTTTCCCGGTGAAGGTGCACTCGCGCTCCCTTGGTCTTACGTTTACCTTTCCATTGTTATGCTCTAATCATTTACTCATTCAGGAGAGAGGAATATTCTAGTCCATCCCCCTTACCTGAGCAACGTTGGGCCATTCAAAGGTCACAAAATCTCCAGCATGGCAGTAGAGACGGCGAAGGAATCGTTGGACCCCGCCTCCAAGAAAAGATCTAAAGATGATGCTGCTCCTTCTCTTCACAGCCCTAAGAAGAAGATTAAGAAAGTCATGATGTTCCCGAAAGGGAAAAAGGAGAGTGTCCGAAAAGAAACGAAAGAGATGTCAGGGTCCCTGAGACCCATCTCTGTGGCAGATTCGCAGTCGCCCTGCCCACAAATCACCTTGCCGTCTCACGAGGCGGCACTATTTGACCGATCTGCCAACACTTCGGCCCAATCCACTGAGCTTCCATCTCGCGAGACTGGCTCCTCCAGTCGCCCACCCCCCTCGTTGCATCAAAACTATAACATGGGGCCCGTGGTAAACGATGCTGACTGCGAGCTAATCCTTCTGTGGGAAAAGGGCTCGAATCGGGTATCGGTATCCACCATCCTTCCCTCTTGGAAGGAGTAGGACCCTCCCACCAGCCACACCTTCTCCCTCAGTTATGGTCTCTATGGAGGTCTGGGGATGAAACCCTTCGACAACACTCGTCGCGAGACATCGTCCCGAAGACAGCTCAAGCCCAACTTCGCGCCCAGGAGCTCTCACACCGAGTCTCGTGCCGCCTTGTTTTCAACAACAAAAAATGGAAGGATGCCGAGGCAGGCCTAGAGGCGGAGTGAGAGAAGTCAGATGGTCTCGATAAGAGGCTAACGGCTGCTGACAATCTTCTCGCCAAGAGCCAGGGCAGTGTGGTAAGCTTCTTACCTTTATACCTGATTAGTTTCACTCTTGCGTAAGCTTTTTTTGAATGATAGGCTTCTTGCAAGATGTCGAGACGGCAAATCAGATGCGTTCACGCATAGCGGACCTGGAGGAGAAAAATAAAAACCTAAAGGCCCAGAACGCCCTTCCCCTGAACAGTGCCCTGCCTACCTCTCACCCGGATCCACTTCAATCCCCCCCGCCTACTCATTACTATTTGGACAAGGTCGACGACATCTACCGAGATGCCAATATTAAGATGGCCAGATCATTTTGAAGATGATGAAGGAGCTGGGGGTTGTTAGAGAAGATGCCAAGATGGTCACCGCCCGTGACCAGGTGCCACAACTCTATGGCGAGATGGATGAGGGTTCAGCTTCCAGTGAAGAGGAATGAAGGGGCTCCAGCGAGACCTGAGACTTCTCCCACCCCCTTTTTGTTTCTTTCATATACTTGTACTTTTTGTTTTTTAACGCATCGACATGCTCTTTTCATTGGAGAGTTCTCCCTTTTTCTATGGTGAAAAAGGAAATTTCTGTTGTATCTCCTCGGTCCATGTTCTTTTCTTTTTCTTTATTCAATTTTTCTTTGTTTACTGCGGACGGCCCTCTACTCCGTTTTCACTCGCGAGGTAGGGCTTCTAGCCATCTCACCTGAGAATTAGTTTACGGCACGGGTCATTGGACTTCTCCTTGCCTTCTCCGTGAGCGAGACCATTTGGCCTTTTCCCTTAGTCTCGCCTCGAGACGAACCCAACGTAAGTAGACCCAGGAGACCAAACCGCTTTTTTGAGAAGTCACCCCTCTTTAATCTTTTATGCAAGACCTGCCCTTTACTAGTGAGAGCCTACTCGCTTTGGGCGAGACCCTCTTTGTCGACCGCCGGTTGGAGATGCCCATCCTCATTTGTATTGCACCAGCCTCTTCTTCCCATGGGAAACTTTCTTCGTTCCCTAGTAAGTTAGATATTTTTCTTTGAGGGATTTTACCCTTTGTCCTTCCACCGATTGAGCCTAAAATCCTACCGGCTAGGTGAGAACCTGCTCAGTGGGTTTGCTCAGAGTCTCCTCTCCAAACAACCTCCAACCACCGAGTGAGCCTACAGCCCTACCAGCTAGGTGAGAGCGTAGTCAACGGGTCTGCTCGGGGTCTCCTCTCTAAACAACCTCCAACCACCGAGTGAGCCTACAGTACTGCCAGCTAGGTCAGAGCCAGGTAAGCGGGTCTGCTCGGGGTCTCCTCTCCAAATAACCTCCAACCACTGAGTGAGCCTACAATCCTACTAGCTAGGTGAGAGCCTGGTCAGCGGATTTGCTCGGGGTGTCCTCTCCAAACAACGTCCAACCATCAAGTGAGCCTACAGTCCTTCCAGCTAGGTGAGAGCCTGGTTAGCGGGTCTGCTTGGGGTATATTGGGTCTATTGATCCTAATTTCCAAGATTTGTAAGAAGTCAAACGGGTCAAAGACATACACACATAATATATTTGATGTGTGCCTTAGTTCTTGCGTGGAGGTAATCCATAATTGGATATGTGAAGAAATAAGTTAAGTAGTAAACTCAGATTTCGTCGAGCTCAGCTCATAGTTTGTCGATCTCAGCTCACAGATCATCGAGCTCAGTTCGATATTCCTCAAGAGCTAAAGGCAAGTACTCAGGATTCAAAGTTCGTCGTGCTCAGCTCACAGTTCATCGAACTTAGCTCACTAGTCATCGAGCTTAGGTCAACATTGTTTGGAATAAGCTCAAGCACTCAGGATTTAAAGTTTGTCGAGCTCAGTATGAAATTCGTCGAGCTCAGTTTAGAGATCGTCGAACGCAGCTCAATACTTCTCAAGCTAAAAGCTAGAAAAATAATCTAAGGCATAAAAAGATGAGACTACTGAGAAGATCAGAGTTCATTGAGCTCAGCCCACAGATCATCGAAGCAGCTAAAGCCGAAAAATCTGTCTAAGGAAAAAGTGCTGAGACTGCTGAGAACAAGACATTGAGACCACTGAGACAGTTGAGATAGCTGAGAAGATAGCATTGAGACCGTCAAGACAATAGAGACAAAACTGGCTGAATTTCTCTAAGTTCAGAGGCGTTGAGTGACGCAGATTCACTCAACGCTTCTAATAAAGTAGGAAACACTAAGACAGTTAAGAGGTAAACAACTGAGATAAAACTAGCTGGATTTTTTTCTAAGTCCAGAAGCATTGAGTGAAGCAGGTTCACTCAATTCTTCTAATGAAGAAGGAAGCATTGAGATAGTTAAAAGTAAGAACCACTGACACAGCTGTGAAGATACTGCTGAGATAGAAACTTGTCTCAGTTAAAGAGAAGAAAGTACTGAGGCAAAGGCATATCTCAGCTAATAATGAAAAACCGCTGAGACCGCTAAGACAAACTGCTGAGACAAAGCCAGGGAAATTTCTAAGTCCAGAAGCACTGAGAGCCAAGGCTGATGGCGTTGAGTGTCTTAACATCACTCAACATTTGATGGAATTCTTGAAAAAATTTCTAAGTCCAGATGTCGATCACCACTGCTGACATCATCAAAGTCAAAATTGCAGGAAGTCGTTACGGGAAAGCTGCTGTAGCGCCAAAAGATTTTTTGTCCCTTTTTGATGGAGATGGTGCTCACCAATCCTTGGTGGGCCCACATTCTATTGTGTCGTTAATTCAAATCAATGCATAAAAAGAAACTATAAAGGGATTAGGGTTAACAAATACACAACAATCAAACATAGAAAATATAGAAAGAGAAATTGGAAAAGGCGGCTAGTCATTTTCTTCCCATCAAGCTTGAAAGCTAAAGTCCAGCCAAGTTAGCCTGAAGGCAAAGAAAGATAGCAGAAGCACTCCCAAGTTCAGCAAGTTTGTTCTCATCAGAACCGTGTAGCTAATTCATCTCTTCAGCAAGTTGGTAGTTGCTTATCTATGCAGTAGAAAAGTGTGAGTTGTAGAAGAAGACTGATTACTCCTACAGGATGAGGGCTAGACTGATATCTGCTCAGTCCAGCAAAGTTGACACAGAGATACTTCTCTGAGTCAGTTGTTTTTGTTTTTCTTAAACAATTTGTATTAACTTCCTGTAGGATTCAGTAGATCTGAATCTGTGTATAGGGCACTTTGTGCCTGAGGTTGGTGATAAAGTTGTCATTGAGGTAGGTGCCATGTTGGGTTACTGAGGTAGGATCCAAGTGTGAATCTGAGCTATCGGGCCTTATTTCCTGAGGTAGGAGAGTGTTACTCTCTGAGGTAGGCTCCAAGTATGGATCCGAGGTAGGGCTGTCCTCCCAGTTTGTGTGTAGGGCCGTGTGCCTGAGGTGGGTGACTGTAGATTCACTGAGCTGTAGGTGGTATGCTGACCATTGGGTTGTAGTCCTTGGATGATGCTGAGCTATAGGTACCTGGAAGGGTACTGAGTTGTAGGAGTGTTGCAACACTATGAGAGTAGGGCAGTTTGCCTAAAGCTGTAAGGCTGAAGAGCCTGAGTGTAGGCCTTAGAAATAAGGCTGAGGTAGGTGATCAGTAGATAACTGAGCTGTAGGAGTTCTACAGAGCTCTGAGGTAGGAACCCTTGTATTTCTGTGCTGGATTATGTGAAGAAACTGTGTAATAGGTCGAGGGCCTGAGCTGAAGCTCTGAGGAGCATAGTGGAGAAGTTTGTGACAAGTCCAATAAATATGTTGGATATGTGGGAGGGAAAGTGGATGTACCTAATTGGGGAACTACTATATATCCTTGTGTTTGCAGTGTGCTTGCTTTTTTTATTATTACAGGAGTTAAGGACAAGCTCTAGCTAGAACTACTTGAATTCAACAAAAGGTTTTATTAAACTCAAAGACCTATTCACCCACTCTAGGTGATTAGCTAGCCTTAAGTTAAATAACTTTCAAGTGGTATCAGAGGGAGGTTACTCAAAAATAATTTAACAATCTGAGTATACCTCCAAGGTTAGCTATAAGATTGATAATGGGGTCTGCTGTAAACTATAAGGAATTGGGAGCCATAAAGTTAACAATCTGCAAAAAAGAAGGGTTTGAGCTCTGGAAGGAAAGGGTCATGCTATTCTTGGAAGTTTCTGACCCTAGAATATACATTACTATCAAAAAGGGACCTTTCATACCTATGAAAGTCTCAGTTCTGGATACCAACATCCAGACACCCAAGTCTTTTGAATAAATAAGCAGAGATGAGCTCCTCCTTGCCTCTATGGACAAGGGAGCTCAAAATATTATTGTCAATGCAGTAAATGACTCTACATTACAGAATCTAGTGCACTGCAGAACCTCCAAGGAGATGTGGGACACCCTAGTTGTGTTCATGGAAGGTTCAGAAGATGTGAGGGATGATAGAAAATCCCTGCTGAACTAGGAAAATGAGGCCTTCAAACAAGAAAAGTCTGAGGGCATTGCTGAATGTTTTGAAAGATTCTTCAGAACTGTCAATGAACTGAGAACATATGGAAGGGTCTTCAGCACCTATGAGCTGAATGACAAATTTTTCAGGCCCTCACAAAAGATTGGGACACAAAGATCTGTGTCATCAGAGAGGTGGGCATGCTAGCTGACACAACACCTCCAACCCTATTTGGAAAGCTACTATCCTATAAGATGCATCTTGCGGCAAGACAGGAAGAGGAAGAGAAGTGTAGTAAGTCACAGAGCAAGGAGAAATCTCTGGCTTTCAGAGCTGATGCTTCAACCAGGAGCAGAAGGAAGATCTCTCCAGTCAGGAGAACTGCTGAGTCAAAATCTAAGAGCTCAAGGTCCAGCTCCTCTGACAATCATACATCTGATGAGGACCTTGCTTCCTTCTCCAGGCAGTTTCAAAAATTCATGAAGTAGGGGCATTGGAAGAACAGAAGGCCATCCTCCTCATCAAAGCACAGAAGAAAATCCTCTAAAGAGGACATGTATGCTCCAAACTCTAATAAACAATCTTCTTCTAATATTATTTATTTCTGTTGCAGCAAACTTAGCCATGTAGTTGTTGACTGCCCAGTGAAGAGGAAAGAAGAAGGAGTGAAGATGCACCACAAGGGAAAGAAGAAAGAGAAGTTCCTTGTGGCCAAGAAGGAAATGACCTGGACTGACTCTTCCTTTGGGTCAAACAGTGAAGAAGAAGATGCCTACATTGGGCTTATGGCTATTGGTGAAGAAGAACCTGAAGAATACCTTGCTGCTAAAATAGGGATCAGGGCCCCTCTGTCTCACTCAGATAGTGACTCAGAGGTCGACGAAGATGAAGAAGAATATGTTCAATGCCATGGACTGATGGTAATGATAGATGAAGAAAATAGCCATGATCTGCATGGTAAAACTTAGGTAAATGCTAAATCACAATCTTTTATTTCAAGGCATGAGGCTGGCTTAGACTCTGAAGCTCAATCATCAATAGATGAAAGAGGTTTTGACTCTGAAGATGATGTCAACTCCATAATTGCCAAGTATGGAGAACTTCTTGAGGCATAGAAGAATTGCAGGCTACTTGCCAAGAGACAGGCAAAAGAGCTTCTAAGTCTTAAAAGCAAGTGTGAAGACCAAGAAAAGGCCCTCACTGACATGGCTGCTCAAGCAGCTCAGCTCGAGGAGATCATTGACAGTGAGTCTGTGGTAAGAGTCTCAAATGAGAAACTTATCCAGAAACTTGAAAATGATCTCTTAAATGAGAAATTGCTAGTGAGCAAATTTTATAAGCCAAACACTGTGCTGCCCTTAATTGATCCCCACCTTACCCAAACTGTTAAGAAAGGATTGGTATTTAAGGGACCTGCTGACCTTCCAATCCAAAAGGAAATGGAAAAGGGAAGGCACAAGTTGTGCCTCTAGCATCATTGCCTCATATTCCTTTTCAGAGAGTGTTGTTGCCTTCTAATAGGTATGACCATAAAAGTTGTTATGGTCACTAGGAGAATGAGAGATCCATAGGTATGGACCAATGTGGCCCCAGCCAGGGTGGAAGATACAGTCATGTGAAAGCCTTTAAGGCTGCCCTTGAAGAATTCAAATGGCCCATCCTGTACCATTTGTTTTTGTGCCCTAACCCCAAAACTCAAAGATAATGTTGCTGCTATGAATCTAAATCATCCAACAAAAGTAGTGACTCAAGGTGAGTCTTCTAGCATGGCTGGAATGACAATCTCAGATTCTATCAGATGCATGCTAGCTGAGAAAAGACATGCAACTGGTGGTTCTCAGACAAGACCAAAACAACCAGCTGAAAGACTGCCCTTCAGTCAAACAGCTGTTGAAAGAAGACAGAAATATAGAGCATCACATCTCCCCACTGGTCAGGGAGCAGTACAGCCTAATGCAGGTCCCAAACAGAAAAGGAGATATAATATCTATGAGTGCTGGTGTTATGGAAAAGTGGACCACTATACTGTAGATTGCTGGCAGAATACTTCAGTGTCTAGAGGTTGCCAAACTATCAGAAGTTCTACAGGAAGGCATGGTTATTTTTAGACTAATGTGAACCTAGGACCCAACAAAAATTGGGTTCCTAAGGTAAGGTGATTTGTTTTCTTTTCAGGTTAGTTCAAGTACTAATTCTCCTAAATGGTACTTGGACAGTGGATGTTCCAGGCACATGACTGTAACAAAGGAACTGTTGAAGGAGTTCACTCCAGTAAAGAATGGACCCAAGGTCATCTTTGGAGGCTCTGACAAGGGGATAACCAGAGGCTATGGTAATATCTCAAATGACATAATCACCATCACAAAGGTGGCTTATGTGGAGGGGTTGCTACACAACCTCATAAGCATAAGTCAACTATGTGATCTTGGTTATGACATTTCCTTCCACAAGGATAATTCCACATCAAGAGGTTAAGTGACCAAAGTGTTATCTTAACAGACACTAGGAGTGGGAATGTCTATTGCTTAAATTTTTCTTGCTTAGACAATAGTTCCCCTATATGCCTAGTTGCAAATTACAAAGTCTTATATTGTGTCTAATGGCACAAGAGACTAGCTCATTTGTGCTATAAGACCATTGGTCAGTTCTTCAGTGATGAGCTTGTTAGGAATGGTCCCAAAATAAAATGCTCCAAGGAGAGTATCTGTGCTGCTTGCCAAAATGGTAAGTAGACTAAGACCTCTTTCAAGAGCATTGGGGCCAAGGACTCAGTGAGATGCTTGTATCTCCTGCATATGAACTTGTTTGGTCATATGCCTCTTTATAGTCTAGGTAGAAAGGTCTACACCCTTGTGGTGGTTGATGACTATTACAGGTTTACTTGGGTGTTCTTCATTAGAAGAAAGGTTGAAACCCTTGAAATCTTCATGAATTTTGTCAGGCAAATTCATAATGAGATTGCATGCACTGTGGTCAAAATGAGAAGTGACCATGGAACTGAGTTTCAGTCTGCAGCTATGACTACATTTTGTGAAGAGCAAGGGATTCATCAAGAATTCTCCTCTCCAAGAACACCCCATCAAAATGGGTTAGCTGTGGAGGAAAAATAGGACACACATAGAAGCTGGGAGAACATTATTAAGTGACACTTCTCTCCTTGAATATTGAGTGCTCAATAGGGCTTCTACCACCAAAGGCCACAAGAAGACTCTCTATGAGATCTTGAAGGGCATAAAACCAAACATATCCTATTTCAAGATCTTTGGTTGTAAATGTTTCACCCTGAAACATGGTAAGTCAAAAGTGACTAAGTTTGCTGCCAAATCCCACGATGGGACTTTTATTGGGTACAACAATAACAATAGGCCACATAGAGTCTATAACTTGACAAATCAAGTTGTAGAAGAATCTTTCCATGTAGTGTCAGATGTGTCATGTATGATTGACAATGAGCTATCAAGCTCTTTGCCTAGCTCTGCAGGTATAGAAGCCATGATGTAAAATCACTCCATCAAAGATTAAGACCCAGCTATGCAAGAAGAATGTGAAGAAGGACGCTGTCCAGAGGAAGCACAGGCCAGCCAAGCTGGAAATGAAGACCAACCTGCTGAAGAAAATAATAATTAGCAGGAAGCTATCAGGCCTCCCCATGCCGTCAGATATCTGAGAGATCATCCTCCAAATTAGATAATAGGTGAGGCTAGCCAAGGTGTACAGACCAAAAGTAGGAGTATCATCATTGCTCTCTATTCTAGCTTCCTGTCACAAGAAGAGCCCCAGAAATTTGAAGAAACAAATCAAGACCAATTCTGGATTAGGGCAATGTAAGAAGAACTGAACCAGTTCAAAAGGTGCAAGGTCTAGAAGCTGGTTCCCAGACCAGATGGACACAATATCATTGGAGTCAAGTGGATTTACAGAAACAAACTTGATCAAAATGGCATTGTAATAAAGAATAATGCTAGACTAATGGACAAAGGCTATAGACAGGAAGAGGAATTGATTATGGCTAGACATTTGCCCCAGTTGCAAGGTAGGAAGCAATCGACTATTCCTTGCATGTGCAACCTTGCAGGGATTCAATGGATTCCAAATGGATGCCAAGTATGCCTTCCTGAATGGAGACTTGAAGGAAGAACTTTATGTAAAGCAACCTCCAGGTTTTGAAGATTCTAACTCTCCTACTACTGTATATAAACATAGGAAAGCTCTTTATGGGCTCAAGCAAGACCCAAGAGCATGGTATGAGATATTGTCTACCTTCCTTATTGAGAACAAATTCTCAAGGGGGAATATAGATAAGACCCTATTCCTAAGAGAATCTAAGGGCAAGATCATCCTAGTCCAGATTTATGTTGATGACATAATATTTGGCTCTACTGATGTAACACACCTTAAACAAGTAGACCCCTAGGATTTGGTTTTTTCATGACTAGGTCATGACAAAACCATCAAAAGCCCAAGGACCAAGTGAACAAGGGCCAAGGTGAAAATCTCCTTGGTCTGCCTATAGCTCATCCTCAACATTTAGACCTAAAGGTTGACTTTAGGGCTACACCTTGATCCCATGACCCTACAATAACACCCCCAGTACCTTTGGTAGTCTATGGGGCCACTAATGGCCCACTGTAGGCAATCAGAGAGGTTAAGTTGACCTAAGTCAACCATAACCGTAAATAGGTCAAACTAGCCTACTTAGGGTCAATTGACCTTCCCTAAGCCAAGTGGACCCCACCCATGCCATCCTAATCCTAAAGTGAGGTCAATGGGTCACCAAGGACCCATTGGGGTCAACCAAAGAGTTTAGGTTGACCAAAGTCAACCCTAGCCCTAATTTGGTCAAAGTACCCTTCCTAAGGGCAGGTGACCTCCAAAGTGCCAAGTTAACCATACCCAACCCTACCTAGACCTTGGGGGAGTCCAATGGGTCACCAAGGACCCATTGATGACAACTCAAAGGTCAAATTGACCAAAGTCAACCCTAAGCTAGGTCAAGTCAAACTTAGCTTAAATGGGCTAACCCAAGATCAAACTCATTTCCCTCACTTGGGCTAACCTCATTCCACTTCTCTTGGCCTGTGGAGTAGCGGTGTCCGGGCGAGTTGTTATTTTAGAGCCTGAAAAGCTTCTTCACATTCGATGGCCCACTCAAATTTTTGGCCCCCTCTTAGCATTAGGAAGAAAGGTGAGCACTTCTCCCCTGCTTAGGTGAGAAATCTTCTTAGTCTGGCCAGTTTGATGTTGATTCGTTGGGCCTCCTTGGCGTTCTTTGGGGATTCTAATTCTAGGATTGCCTTCACTTTATCTGGATTGGGTTTTACTCCGGATGGGGCAAGGATGTTAACCCAGAAATCGGCGATCCTTCCCAAGGTGGCCAGCTGCATCATCGTGACCCTTAGATTCTCCCTTTTGATCGCGGTGGGTCCCAGCGTATGCGGACAGTTTTCCCTGTCCGCCTAGGTTTCCTAGCAACCGCGTGCCCTGCGGGACGGCAGGCTGTTCCCATGGCTCACCCTCGAGGGACATGCGGTAAGGTCCGCTAATCGTGCAGTGCTTTTCCTTGCAGGAGTTCGCCAACAGCACCACCGGGAGCGACCTCCTACTCAGCCCAAGGAGCGGCAGTCTCCTGCCGCCATCCGTCGGGGTCGCCCACCAGGGGCGACCTCCCTGCTGCCCGAGAGGCGGCGGCCTCCTGCCGCCGTCCGCCGAGGCCGCCCACCCTGGGCGGCCTCTGCCCGCCAGCCGGGCGGACTCCCCCTGGAGTCCGCCCAGGCCGCTCGCAAGGGGGCGGCCAGGCCCGTCGGGCGGACTCCCCCTGGAGTCCGCCCAGGCCGCCCGCTAGGGGGCGGCCCCGACGACCAGCCGGGCGGACTCCCCCGGGAGTCCGCCCAGGCCGCCCGCAAGGGGGCGGCCAGGCCCGCCGGGCGGACTCCCCCCGGAGTCCGCCCAGGCCGCCCGCTAGGGGGCGGCCCCGACGACCAGCAGGGCGGACTCCCCCTGGAGTCCGCCCAGGCCGCCCGCAAGGGGGCGGCCGGGCCCGTCGGGCGGACTCCCCCTGGAGTCCGCCCAGGCCGCCCGCTAGGGGGCGGCCCCGGCGACAAGCCGGGCGGACTCCCCCTGGAGTCCGCCCAGGCCGCCCGCAAGGGGGCGGCCAGGCCCGCCGGGCGGACTCCCCCTGGAGTCCGCCCAGGCCGCCCGCTAGGGGGCGGCCCCGGCGACCAGCCGGGCGGACTCCCCCTGGAGTCCGCCCAGGCCGCCCGCAAGGGGGCGGCCAGGCCCGCCGGGCGGACTCCCCCTGGAGTCCGCCCAGGCCACCCGCTAGGGGGCGGCCCCGGCAGTCAGCCGGGCGGACTCCCCCCAGAGTCCGCCCAGGCCGCCCGCAAGGGGGCGGCCAGGCCCGCCGGGCGGACTCCCCCTGGAGTCCGCCCAGGCCGCCCACTAGTGGGCGGCCCCGGCACCCTGCCGGGCGGACTCCACCCTGGAGTCCGCCCAGGCCGCCCGCTAGGGGGCGGCCTCCGGCCTGCCGGGCGGACTCCTCCCGGAGTCCGCCCAGGTCGCCCGCTAGGGGGCGACCTCCAGTTCTCTGCAGGTGGGTCCTTCCGCTTGCTTCCTCAGTCAACAGTGGCGGACGCAAAATCTCAGTCCGCGGAGTCCGCGCAGGTCGTCATGCTGATGTCACTGGGCCCCAATTCTTCAAGAACTTCCCTGGGCCTATAAATACCCCCTGAAGCCTCTCATTCGGGGGGTTCCAGATCCTGGAGCTGAAGACAAGTCTTGAGAGCAGACCCTGCGGACTCCGTTTTCCAGTCCGTCATCACCTCTCCAGCAAGCTCTGCGGACTCAGTTTCCTGTCCGCGCAGTCCTCCACAGCTTCAGCAGCTTGCCAGCAGACTCTGCAGACTCAGTTTCCCAGTCCTCCAGCAGCTAGCAGACTATTTTACTTAGTCTCTGGCAGCTTCTCTCCTCTGCTTTCTGGCACCTTCTTCTCTCTTAGCCGCCAGCTTCTCCTTGTACCCTTTAAGTGATTTTGTTGTAAAGGTGTACTTGTAAGCTTGTAACCTCTAGCTTTTAATAAAAGGAAAGCCCGTCGCAGGAGTGGCATTTAGGCCGCGACGGGCGAAGTGTGTTGTTGCCGCTGCTAGCGGCCCCCTCTCCTCTCCTCTGCTCAGCAAGCCTTGCTCCTCTGCTCAGCAAGCCTTGCTCCTCTGCTCAGCTCGGCTCCTCTCGGCTTCCAACCTGCAAGCGCAGCCGTTGCAATTGCTGTCTGCTCGACCGCTCTTGGTCTCCCTCTTCCTTCTTTCTTGATCAACCCTCTCTGTTGATCAAGGCTCGCCTCTCCTCTCAAGCCTCTCCCTTTCCTTCGCAACCTTCTCCTTCATCCTCACCTAGCCTGTGAGGCCCAATCACCCCCTCAGTGACAGCTATCCCCCCGGTGCCATTTTCGTGCATCAACATGGTGCGGTGAGCACGGACCCGAATAGCTCACGGGCAAACATTCAGATCAGAACAGACAGTGAAAGCAACAGCTAATCATGTCAGACCATCAGTCAGCTGAGAACCATGCTCCTAGTCCCAGTGAAGATCCTCTCTGGGAAGCCTTTGAGCAGTCGCGTCGAGAGAATGCTCAACAGTTCCAAGCTATCAACAAAGTTCTTGCTGCTATAACGCAGCGATTGGACGCTCATCCAGCAGCTGCTCCAGCTGCTCCAATCAACCCAACACCAACAGCAGAGCGTCAACAAGCTTACTCTCAAGCTTGCCCGTCGTTCTATCCCCCGTACACTCCAACCTTTCCGCAAGGGCCTGCAGCTCCTTTGCGGACTCAAGATGAAGAGTTCGCTGCTCGCCATAACTTCTTCCGGGAAGCAGCCCGGGGAAGTCCAGCTAGAGTTCTCAACTTTCAGGGAAGTCATCCCTACCCTTCAGCTCCTGCCCCTGCTCCTCCTACAGCAACTTTTCCTTGTTATCCTCATGCTCATTTTGCAGTTGCAGCTTATGCTCCTTTTTATCCCTATGCTGTAGGAGAACAAGAAGAACCTTCACCATTCGCGGAGAGTGTCCGCCAAGAGCCAACTCCAACAAACTTCAGAGAGCCTCGACTACCAACCTACACTGGAGAGACAGATCCAGTGAAGCACTTCCAAGCTTTTGAGTCAGTCGTTGCTCTCAAGACTCTTTCAGATGCAACCAAGTGCAAGCTTCTTGTTACCTCTTTTGATGGGCAAGTGAGGGACTGGTTCTATGGCCTCCGTCCTCACTCCATCGCTTCCTTCCTTGATCTTCGAAGGGAGTTTCTTCTCAGATTCTCTACGTCAACTAAGAGAAAGGGCGGTCCTGAAGCCCTCTTTGAGATCAAGCAGCGCGGGAATGAAACTTGGTCTCAATTTGTTGATCGATTCCAAAGAGAGATTTTGGACATCGAAGTTACTGATCAAGAGATGTACCGAGTGGCTCTTATCCACGGTCTTCGCGAAGGGCCTCTCAAATTTGAAGCTAACGTCCGTGCTCCAAGGACATACCAAGAGTTGATCGCTCTAGCCAACTCATACATCCGAGGCGAAAAGAGCAATCCAGGTTTTGTCTCCAAGCTTCTATCCGAGGAGGATCCCTCCCGCAAGCATCCTCCAAGGTCTCCTCGCAATCACGCCCCAACTTACTCAAGGAAGGAGAGAAGGCTTCATCGCCAGCGATACTCCTTCCCAAGCCGAGACAATGCTCAAGACTCATTGTTGCCGCTAGCTCGTTCTCAAATAGCAACTATTCAACAAGAGCAAGACGAAGACTTGCATGAGTCTGATCTCAACGACATCGTGCAAGAAGTAGTACAGATCATGAAAGATAGGGCAAACTACAAGAAGCCCTATCGGCCGACCGATCAGAGGTCCAGAAACTCAGAGCCTTATTGTGAATTCCACAAAGAGTCAGGCCATCGAACAGAAGACTGCCGAGCATTCCGCCAGCTTGTGCAAAGGATGCTCCGGCAAGGCAAGATGCATGACTTGCTTCCTAAAGAAGATCGCCCTGATCCATCAACTTCAAAGGGCAAAGAAATTTCAGATGCTCCTTGCTCCTCAAGAGGAGTGAACCACGTCGAAGAGCCTCCTCTCCTCGTTGTTCACCCAACCGTCGAATGCTTCGATGCCGACGACGAGGGTATACTGGGAAGGCTATTCTAAGCTAGCGATGGACTTCACAGTCCTCCGAAGCTCTTTGCAACCTACAGGGGTTATCTCAACCCTTACTCTCTCTCCTTTTCAAACATTTTCATTACAACACTTCTCAGTGTTCTTTACTTGCTTTCCAGCAAAGCTTTTATTCAGGTATCCCGTACTGACACAGTTCCCTTCTTGTGTTGCTCCTTCCTCTCTTCTCCCTCTCTTAGGATCGTTACGCCAATGATATTTCGCCGAGTCTGAAACGTTCCCTCCGTAGTTTGTTCTCGCACTACCGCTTCGACCACATATGGCGGGAGTATACCCATGTGTGTAGTGGGAGCAGTTCATTCTACGATTATGGGCTTCAGACTTAGGATCCTAGCCAACATCTGACACAGAGTGTGTGCTAGGGGAGCCCCATGTGTTAGCTCTGTTGTGCGTCCTATAGGATACACTACGATTAGGATGATCTTCGCTGGACAAGCAATGGCAATCAAGCGTAGCCTTGTCTCTTTGCTCATCCTTCAACTGTGGTGGCCGAAGCACTCTCCGGTATCCTCGATCCGTGCCTTCTCTGGTTCGGAACTCCACTGATCAATACACAGACAAGATAGGCCTCTTGGCGCAACCCGTCTCGTTGATCAGTGATGCTTGTACCCAAGGCAAGAGAGCGGTCCTTCTAGCGGTCCTTCTCAGGACCTTTCCCTTGCTTTTCTCTTTTGTGCCCTCCTTGAGGATGCGCGGCCAGCCCGCTTTGAGCAGGATCATGCTCGGAATGATTTTTCGGGCAAGTGATGCATAAGGCCCACGGGGAACACCTGTGGCAGCATTCAACCCTCCTTAGTCATTCCGAATATGGACCTCTTTTTCCTTTTCCCCCCTCCTTGAGGATGCGCGGCCAGCCCGCTTTGAGTAGGACTGTGCTCGGGATGATTTTTCGGGCAAGTGATGCATAAGGCCCACGGGGAACACCTGTGGCAGCATTCAACCCTCTTTAGTCATTCCGGGTACAGACCTCCTTTTCTCTCTTCCCTCCTTTCACAGGTGAACAGGTTAATCCAACCTGCCAAAAGGATTTCCAGCCATGTCAACAGCTAGTGCTCGATTCATTAATCTGTACTTCGTGATAATGTTCATCGGGCATTTCTCTTGCTACCTGGTCATATCGACCCTATCTCATCAACCTTCATGGGTTATCTCAAAAAGATTTTCAGCAATCACTTTGCTTATGCTCACCTCATATACTTTGCCTACTCAAGCTCTATCATACGGAGATTCACAGAGCTACTCATTATTCTTGCCAAATTCTAATGGCGTCAAACATTAATCGAGTCATATCAACATTTTTGGTATGGTTCGGGTGCGGTTATCCTCGCGTCTTATTTGCTTCTAATCTCCCTCCTCACAGAGGTTAGCAAACCCTTGCAAGCCTTCTCCACAGGTACTTGCAAGCTCCATTCATATGCAAATTGTCTGCTTCTAACTTTTCTCTTTGTAGAGAACAACAGACACCTGCAAACCTCATCCAGGTACTTGCAGTTTAAATCATTATTTTATCTCTACTGCTTACTCTTCACTTTGCAGTGGTTAGCAGACATCTGCAAGTCATTCAGGTACTTGCAGCTTATCTCTATATACAATATCTGCCTCTAACTCTCTTCTTGCAGAAGTCACCAACACTTGCAAGCTCCATTCAGGTACTTGCAAGTTACTTTCATGTACTATGCATACTCTTAACTCTTCTCTCGCAGAGATCACTAAAGATTTGCAAGTTCCTTCCAGGTACTTGTAACTCATTTTTTCTGTCCTTGTATACTCTTTTCCCTTCTCTTTTTTCAGAGAATGACAGGTGCTTGCAAGCCTCTATCAGGTACTTGCAAGTTATTATGCCTTTATGTTTTCCCTCACTATTGTTTTGCAGAACTTTACAGGAGAAGTGCCTTCTTCGTTTTGCAAAATCAAACTCAGGTACACACTCGATGTACCACTCATACATGCTTACCTTTAATTTTCCTCTTGTAGGAAAATAAAACAGGAAACACCTTGCTTGTAAGGAGAGGCTTCAGGTTCTATCTCTCCTTGCTTCCCCCTCTCTTTCCTTTGGGGTGGATCACGATTTTCGTGGGTCTCCAACTTTTTCGAAGTTCCCTTCGGAACTTAAAAAAGTGCGGGGATTATGTTAACCCAGAAATCGGCGATCCTTCCCATGGTGGCCAGCTGCCTCATCGTGACCCTTAGATTCTCCCTTTTGATCGCGGTGGGTCCCAGCGTATGCGGACAGTTTTCCCTGTCCGCCTAGGTTTCCTAGCAACCGCGTGCCCTGCGGGACGGCGGGCTGTTCCCATGGCTCACCCTCGCGGGACATGCGGTAAGGTCCGCTAATCGTGCAGTGCTTTTCCTTGCAGGAGTTCGCCAACAGCACCACCGGGAGCGACCTCCTACTCAGCCCAAGGAGCGGCAGTCTCCTGCCGCCATCCGTCGGGGTCGCCCACCAGGGGCGACCTCCCTGCTGCCCGAGAGGCGGCGGCCTCCTGCCGTCGTCCGCCGAGGCCGCCCACCCTGGGCGGCCTCTGCCCGCCAGCCGGGCGGACACCCCCTGGAGTCCTCCCAGGCCGCCCGCAAGGGGGCGGCCAGGCCCGCCGGGCGGACTCCCCCTGGAGTCCGCCCCGGCCGCCCGCTAGGGGGCGGCCCCGGCGACCAGCCGGGCGGACTCCCCCTGGAGTCCGCCCAGGCCACCCGCAAGGGGGCGGCCAGGCCCGCCGGGCGGACTCCCCCTGGAGTCCGCCCGGGCCGCCCGCTAGGGGGCGGCCCCGGCGACCAGCCGGGCGGACTCCCCCTGGAGTCCGCCCAGGCCGCCCGCAAGGGGGCGGCCAGGCCCGCCGGGCGGACTCCCCATGGAGTCCGCCCAGGCCGCCCGCTAGGGGGCGGCCCCGGCGACCAGCCGGGCGGACTCCCCCTGGAGTCCGCCCAGGCCGCCCGCAAGGGGGCGGCCAGGCCCGCCGGGCGGACTCCCCCTGGAGTCCGCCCAGGCCGCCCGCTAGGGGGCGGCCCCGGCGACCAGCCGGGCGGACTCCCCCTGGAGTCCGCCCAGGCCGCCCGCAAGGGGGGGGCCAGGCCCGCCGGGCGGACTCCCCCTGGAGTCCGCCCAGGCCGCCCGCTAGGGGGCGGCCCCGGCAGTCAGCCGGGCGGACTCCCCCCGGAGTCCGCCCACGCCGCCCGCAAGGGGGCGGCTAGGCCCGCCGGGCCGACTCCCCCTGGAGTCCGCCCAGGCCGCCCGCTAGGGGGCGGCCCCGGCACCCTGCCGGGCGGACTCCACCCTGGAGTCCGCCCAGGCCGCCCGCTAGGGGGCGGCCTCCGGCCTGCCGGGCGGACTCCTCCCGGAGTCCGCCCAGGTCGCCCGCTAGGGGGCGACCTCCAGTTCTCTGCAAGTGGGTCCTTCCGCTTGCTTCCTTAGTCAACAGTGGCGGACGCAAAATCTCAGTCCGCGGAGTCCGCGCAGGTCGTCATGCTGATGTCACTGGGCCCCACTTCTTCAAGAACTACCCTAGGCCTATAAATACCCCCTGAAGCCTCTCATTCGGGGGGTTCCAGATCCTGGAGCTGAAGACAAGTCTTGAGAGCAGACCCTGCGGACTCCGTTTTCCAGTCTGTCATCACCTCTCCAGCAAGCTCTGCGGACTCAGTTTCCTGTCCGCGCAGTCCTCCACAGCTTCAGCAGCTTGCCAGCAGACTCTGCAGACTCAGTTTCCCAGTCCTCCAGCAGCTAGCAGACTATTTTACTTAGTCTCTGGCAGCTTCTCTCCTCTGCTTTCTGGCACCTTCTTCTCTCTTAGCCGCCAGCTTCTCCTTGTACCCTTTAAGTGATTTTGTTGTAAAGGTGTACTTGTAAGCTTGTAACCTCTAGCTTTTAATAAAAGGAAAGCCCGTCGCAGGAGTGGCATTTAGGCCGCGACGGGCAAAGTGTGTTGTTGCCGCTGCTAGCGGCCCCCTCTCCTCTCCTCTGCTCAGCAAGCCTTGCTCCTCTGCTCAGCTCGGCTCCTCTCGGCTTCCAACCTGCAAGCGCAGCAGTTGCAATTGCTGTCTGCTCGACCGCTCTTGGTCTCCCTCTTCCTTCTTTCTTGATCAACCCTCTCTGTTGATCAAGGCTCGCCTCTCCTCTCAAGCCTCTCCCTTTCCTCCGCAACCTTCTCCTTCATCCTCACCTAGCCTGTGAGGCCCAATCACCCCCTCGGTGACAGCTATCCCCCCGGTGCCGTTTTCGTGCATCAACAAAGGAGATGCCCTAAAAATTTTCCAATGTTGGCTCCGAAGACACATTTTAAGGGGTTAAGTCTCATCTTGTATTTCCATAAGGTTCCAAAGGTCTCCTCTATATCTAAGATATGAGACCTAAGATCTCGGCTCCTGATCATCAGATCATCCACATAAACTTTAATATTCCGCCCCCTTTGCTCCTGTAAGATTCGATCCATCATTCTTTGATAAGTCGCCCCATGTTCTTCAATCCAAAGGGCATCATGTTGAAGTAGAAGCACCCATCCTCCGTGACAAAGGTGACATCCTTGATGTCCGGCAGGTGCATGCGTATTTTGTGATACCATGGAAATGCATCTAGAAAGCTCAATAGTGAAAAACCGAAGGCTGAGTAAACCAACGCATCGATTCTAGGCAGAGGATAACAATCCTTAGGGCATGCTTTATTCAAGAGAGAAAAATCCACACACATCCTCCATTTTCCCTCTCCCTTTTTCACCATTACAACGTTACTAACCCACCCCGGCTATTTACATGCAGATATGAACCCCGCATTAAGCAGCTTCTCTACCTCTTCTCTGATGGATCCGGCCATCTTAGTGGAGATGGCTCTCTTCTTTTGTGGTATAGGACGAGCGTTGGGGTCGAGGTTGAGGTGGTGGAACTCCACGTCCACGTCAACACCCGGCATGTCAGCTGCGCTCCAAGCGAAGATGTCAATGTTCCTCTGCACGCACGCCCTGATTTCCTATTGGTCCTCGAGACCGAGATATCCGCTGATTTTTATCTTCTCTTTCCTCCCTTCCTTGGTGAGGACCTCTATCTCCAGGACCTCCACTATCGCCTTCAGCCTTGACGGATCCCCCTCTTTCTCCTACTCCCCCAGCATGCTCTACTGTTCTTTGGCTTCACAGTCTGCTGCCTCGTGCTCCTCAGCAGCCACAGCCATTTACTTCAGAAACTTCTACATCCCTTCCTCGCTTGGGATTCCTTCTTCCAACATTGAACTTCACCTCTTCCTCAGTCAGGCTTCCGTCATGGACGACTCTACCACTTCTTCCATCTTTCTTTTTTCTTTCCTCCGCGCTCCACTTTCCTTCGACTCCACCTCTCCTTTCTCCTCCTCTACCCCCATCTCTCCTTCTTTATCTCCTGTCATTTCCGACTCCACCACAATGCCTCTCTCCATCTCTACTTCTCCTTCCCCTTTGACCTCCCTTTCTTCTTTCTCCTCATCTACCCCCATCTCTCCATCTTTCTCTCCTGTCATTTCCAGCTCCAACGTAATGTCTCTCTCCATCTATACTTCTCCTTCCCCTTCGACCTCGCTTTTTCCTTTCTCCTCCTCTACCCCCATCTCTCCTTCTTTCTCTCCTGCCATTTCCAGCTCCACCGTAATGACTCTCTCCATCTCTACTTCTCCTTCCTCTTCGATCCTACCAAGAAATGGTATTTACCGCGGTCACATAGCATTCCCTGGCTGCCTTCGGGTCTCCTCGTACTCTGATTTGGGTCCCTCTGGCATTGAGCTTCAGGCATTGGTGGAAAGATGACGGGACACACCTAAAGACACAGATCAATGGGCGCCCAAAAATGGCATTGTAATTGCTGGGGGCATCCACTATGAAATAATGGAAATTCATGGACAGCCCCCCAGAGTCACATAGAGCCCCACTCCCCCCTCGACTTCCTTCCATTCTTTCGAGAATCCGAACAACGGCCCATCTATTGCCAGCACCCTTCGAGCCTCCACCCTCATCTCATTGAACGCCTTTTTGAAGATGACATTCACCAAACTCCCATTATCGACCAATATCAGTGATACTGTGATGTTTTCGAAGGCAGTCCAGATCACCAGCACATCACAAAAGGGATCTTCATGGTTCTTTTGTGAATCACTGATTGACATCGCCGTCTTGGGCATGCCCCTCTCCCAATTACCAAGAAAGCTCTTTCTACTCTCTCTCTACATGAGTTCTTTTGTGAATCCTGTATCTTCGGTAAACAACAACGTGTCTCCTTTTCTCCTTCATGCACTCAGAGCGATTCTCCTTTCTCCCTAGTGCATTCTGATATTTGGGGGCCTTATAAGGTTCCTAGTGTCTTGGGGCATCGATACTTTGTTACCTTTATAGATGATTACTCGCCGGTTAACTGGTTGTATTTCCTTCGTGATCGTACCGAACTCACGACTACGTTCCGTGCATTTCTTACCGAAACACGCACTCAGTTTTCTACCTGTGTCAAAACCCTTCGTACGGACAATGCTCGAGAATATACTGGTCGCACCTTCTCCAACCTGTGCGCTGAGTTCGGTATTATACATCAGACTTCGTGTGCTTATACGCCTCAACAGAATGACGTAGCGGAACGAAGAAATCGTCACCTCCTTGATGTGGCTCGCTCTCTTATGATCCAAATGCAGGTTCCTCCCCTCTACTGAAACTTTGCCCTCTCTACTGTTTGTCATCTCATCAATCACATTTCTTCGTCTGTCCTCAACTTTGTGGCACCCATTACTTTCATTTACCCATCCATCATTTTCTTCTCTCTCACACCTCGTGTGTTTGGGTGTACCTGTTATGTCCACCACCTTGGTCCTTCCAATGACAAACTAGCCCATCGTGCTACCAAAGCTATGTTTGTTGGGTACTCCCGCACTCAGAAGGGGTATGTCTGTTTTTATCCTACCACTGGTAAGGTGGTTGTATCTGCTGATGTCTCCTTTCAAGAAGACCAACTATATCACACCAGCCTTTCTGATCCCCTTCTTCCTCCTCCGCTACTTCGGCCCATCATACCCGTCACGTCTCCACTTCCACCACTTCTCCCCACCCCTCTGCAACACCAGTCCACATCTCCTCTCATCCCGGTTTCCCCACCACCACCATTCCCCTCCAAACCTCCTGTCATTCAAGCCTACACTCGTCGTCCTTCCCGTCCAGATGCCTTGCAGCAGCCTCCCTCTTCCGGTATAATCTCACGGCCTGTTGATCCGACCTCCTCCTCGACAGCACATCCCATGACCAACTATGTCTCTCTACATCGGTTCTCTCCGCCTCTACTTACCTTTACTCTCTCTCTCCTCTATTTCTATACCTACCTCTGTGCAGGACGCCCTCCGACATCCTCGGTGGCGGGCCTCCATGGATGAAGAAATGATGGCTCTGTGGGGTAATCACACTTGGGATCTTGTGCCTCTTCCTCCTGGTCACAGCTGCGTTAGCTGCAAGTGAATCTTCTCTATCAAACATGTTGCGGATGAGACCGTTGACAGCTTGAAAGCTCGGCTTGTGGCTCGGGGTTTTACTCAACAGTATGACCTTGATTATGAGGAAACTTTCTCCCCGGTCGCCAAATTGAATTCGGTTCGGGTCCTTCTCTCTTTGGCTGTTCATCGTCAGTGACCCCTCCATCAGCTGGATGTCAAGAATGCCTTCTTGAACGACGATCTTCTTGAAACAGTTTACATGCGTCAGCCACCCGGGTTTGAGACCACGAGTGAGTCTCGTGTATACTTGCTTCGTAAATCTATTTATGGTCTCAAACAGTCTCCCCGGGCACGGTTTGGGAAATTCAGCAAGGCCGTTCGTGAGGTTGGATTCAAACAAAGCTTGGCAGATTCCTCTCTCTTCACTCGTCACCAATCAACAGGGACCTGTTATGCCCCCGGACGATCTGCGGTTGCGAGGATTCAAGTACTCCAGAAGACATAAAGGAGCACCGGACAAAGACCGGGCTGAACCATCCGGTTCAGCCCGCAATTAATCAATAACAAGGAGGAGGGCTGAACCATACCGGTTCAGCCCTCAATGGGGGCCGGCCGGCCCTTGGGGTGAGGGGCTCCATAAATACCCTCTCCCCCCTCTTTTTGAAGCAACGAATTTCATAATCAGGTATTTTCCTTCTTCTCCAAAAAACCCTAGCCGTCTTTTCATTCCTAGTTTCCTCTTCGCTTAGAACCCTAGCAGTAGCATAGCATTTGGTATCAGAGCATCATTCCTGCGACCATGGTGACGCGTACGGAGGCAGAGACAGCGCGCATGACTGCCATCGAGGAGAACTACGTTGCGTTGACGGATTCCGTGGCGGCAATCGAAGCAAGCATGAAGAACTCGCAACAACATTTGGAGGAACGCCTCGATGAGAAGATGGAGGAGTTGAAATCCCTCCTCTTGCAAAATCTGAAGGGTAAGGCCGTAAACGGCGCGGGATCCGACACGGAAGCGACAAATATCCCTAACGGAGGGAGCACGGGGTGCGGGAGTCAAGGAGGCGGGCCGACAGGCGCGTCTGGCTCCGGATCCGGCGCGGGAAACCCGCCGGAGGCCGCACGCGGGCCTGCGATCCCATCCCGGGCCAGCGGGATGCCTGGCGGACACCCAGAGGGCGGCGGACTGGGTAGCGGGGGGTTCGGCGGAGGGCCTGCTCCCTCCTGGATGCCGGAACCGCTCCGGAATGGCTCCAGTCGGGCGGCGGAAGTCGCAGGAGGTCCTTGGGGGGCCGGCGGAGGATCGACTTCAACTTGGGGGCTCGAACAGCCGCTGCCGGCTCACGGCGGGCTGCTGTGGCAAGGAGGGGGTCTCGGACAGCACCCAGGACAACCATGGAGGCCACAACATCAAGGATTTGGGGTGTTTCGCCCAACCGGGACAAATGCGGTCCCTCTCGGGGGCGCAACGGGAATATTTCCGCCCCAACCAGTGAATGCTCGTAACGGGGGATATGGTCCGGCCAATATGGGACCGGGAAGGAATCCGGGGTGGAATCATGGAGGAATTCAAGGAGATTTTGGGCAACCCGGGGTGATGAGATCAGACGGTGGCGGTTTGGGAGGGGCTTATCAGAGACTATACATGCAACCCAAGCGGACACGGATGAATTTTCCTAAGTTCCGGTGCGGAGACACTCTGGAGTGGATACAAAAGGCAGAGCTGTTTTTCAAATATCAGGAGATTCCCGAGGCTCAATGGGTACAACTGGCGGCCTTCCATCTGGAGGAGGACGCATATCAGTGGACGCAATGGTTTTTGCGGGGACGCACTTTTGCCCCGTGGCCGGAGTTCATAGAGGCCTTTTCGGCTCGTTTTGGGCCTCAGGAGTACGAGGATGTGGAAGCCACCCTTCAAAAACTGCGGCAGCGGGGGACCGTCACGGAGTATCGGACGGAGTTCGAAAGATTAGCGAACCGTGTCGCATGGGGAGAGCAGACCTTGTTGAGTTGTTTCATCTCAGGGTTGAAGGACCACTTGCGAGACGAGGTCCACGCATACTTGCCGCGCAGTCTGAGTCATGCCATTAGCATCGCCCGAATACAGGAGGAGCGTTACAACAGACAGCGGAACCGGATGACGACCAAGCCACCCGCGGCTTCCGCGGCGGTACGACGAGAGCAGCCACCTCCCATACGGCCGACAGTGACCAGGTTGACATGGTCAGAGATGCAGGCCAGGAGGGAGAAGGGACTGTGCTTTAACTGCGATGAGAAGTACACCAAGGGACACGCCTGCCAGAAGGTCCAGGTGTTTATGCTGCGTGAGGAGGATGACGAGGAGGACCATCTGGAGGAAGCCGACGTGGAGGATCTGGATTTGGCAGAGTTCGGGGTCTCCTTGCAGGCCATGGAGGGATGTGCGGCCCCGGTGACGCTCCGTTTCACAGGCTTGGTGGGCAAGGAGCGAGTGACCATTCTGGTGGATAGTGGGAGTACCCACAATTTCATCAACCCAGCAGTTGCTTCGAAAGTGAGACAGGTGATTGACAGGGAGGCGGCCTTCTAGATTATGGTAGCAGATGGAAGCAAGCTGAGGTGCGAGGGGGTGATGAAGGGGGTGGAGATCCGCGTGCAGGGCTATTTTTGCCACACGGATATGTACTTACTTCCGATTCGGGGTTCGGACATGGTGTTGGGGGTCCAGTGGTTACGGCAGTTGCAGAGGGTGACCACCGATTGGGTCCGTTTGACGATGGAATTCACCCAGCAGGGGAAGGATTACTTCCTGCAGGGCATTCGGTCTTCACCACTGAAGGAGATTTCTGTGAGGAGCTTGCAGCGTTTAGAGGAGCAGGGGTCCCCGATGGCCATGGTAGTATGGGTGGAGGCTTTGACCCACGACCCACCAGACATCCCAGAGGAGATACAGGTACTTCTGTCCCAGTTCAAAGATGTGTTCCAGGAGCCCCGGGGCCTTCCTCCGCCCAGGTTCAGGGATCACGACATACAGATGAAAGAAGGGGCTGCTCCCCCAAACATCAGACCCTACCGGTACCCGTACATTCAGAAGGCCGAGATCGAGAAGAGTGTGAAAGAGATGCTGGCAACCGACATCATACGGCCAAGCACCAGCGCCTTTTCCTCCCTTATCATCTTGGTGAAAAAGAAAGACGGGTCATGGCGTTTCTGCGTAGATTACCGCAACTTGAATGATTCTACGATCAAGTATAAGTTTCCGATCCCGATGATAGAAGAGCTCCTGGACGAGCTTCATGGGGCGAGTTTGTTTACCAAGCTGGACCTTCGGTCCGGCTACCACCAGATTCGGATGAGGACGGAAGACATCCACAAGACCGCGTTTCGCACACACGATGGGCATTACGAGTTCTTGGTGATGCCCTTTGGGCTCTCCAATGCCCCATCGACCTTCCAGGTCGTGATGAATGAGACCTTTCGGCCTCTCCTACGGCGATCGGTACTCATTTTCTTCGATGATATTTTGATATACAGTCGGTCGTGGGAGGAGCATGTTGAGCATATGGCACAAGTTCTTACCATTCTGCGGCAGCATCAGTTTTATGCCAAGCTATCGAAGTGCTCGTTTGGGCAGCCCGAGGTGGAGTACCTGGGCCACTTGGTTTCAGCTCAGGGGGTCCGGGCGGACCCAAAGAAGATAGAGAGCATGGTGGAATTGCCGCGACCGGCTAACGTGCGAGCACTACGAGGCTTCCTGGGCCTCACTGGATACTATAGGCGGTTCGTGAAGGACTATGGTAAGCTGGCTCGTCCGCTCACCCAGCTCCTCCACAAGGAGTCCTTTACCTGGCATGAAGATGCGGAGCGGGCCTTCGCCGCTCTCAAGGAGGCTATGACTACCACGTCGGTGCTCGCACTACCAGATTTCACCAAAGAGTTCGTAGTGGAGGCAGACGCCTCAGGAGTGGGAATTGGGGCGGTTTTGATGCAGGAGGGGCGCCCGCTGGCCTACTTCAGCATGGCCTTGGCACCGCGGACCTTGGGCCTCTCCACGTACGAGAAGGAGATGCTCGCGATTCTACACGCCGTGACTCTGTGGCGCCCATACCTGCTGGGCCACCATTTTAAAGTTCGCACCGATCACCAGAGCCTGAAACACTTCTTGGATCAGAGGTTGGCATCTCCTCTCCAGCAGAAGTGGTTGACCAAGCTGCTGGGGTATGA
Source organism: Platanthera guangdongensis (assembly GCA_039583875.1). Taxonomy (NCBI): domain Eukaryota; kingdom Viridiplantae; phylum Streptophyta; class Magnoliopsida; order Asparagales; family Orchidaceae; genus Platanthera; species Platanthera guangdongensis. The sequence goes on along the minus strand of CM077161.1, from coordinate 89,794,307 downwards.
CTATGAGATCGTGTACAGGCCGGGCAAGGATAATTTGGTGGCTGATACCCTATCCCGCCTGCCGGAGAGCACTATCTTCCACCTGTCGGTACGGTTGATCGAGTCCTTGGATGATATTCAGAGGGAGATAGCCGCGGACCCAGAGCTCCAACCTATCATGGAGGCCTTGTCTCAGGGCCAACCCACCCCTCCAGGATACCAGCTGATTGGAGGGCATTTGTATTACCACGGGAGGGTGGTCATTCCCGCCTCGTCTACTTGGAAGGAGGTCATGTTACAGGAGTTCCACTCGTCCCCGACCGGAGGCCATGCCGGGGTGCTTTGCACATTACAGCGGCTTCGGGCCAATGTCTTTTGGAGGGGGTTACGCAGGGATGCGCAGCGTTTTGTGCAGCAGTGCGATATGTGCCAGCGGCAGAAGTACGAGACGACCTCACCAGCAGGTCTGCTCACGCCTTTGGAGATTCCTCAGCAGATATGGGAGACGGTCTCGATGGATTTTATTGAGGGCTTGCCCCGATCTCAGGGCAAGTCCGTGATCTTGGTCATAGTGGACAAGCTGTCCAAACACGGCCATTTCCTCGCTCAAAGCCACCCTTATACCGCAGAGACAGTTGCCGATCTTTTTGCCCGGGAGGTAGTGCGCCTGCATGGTCTTCCGAGCTCGATCATCTCTGATCGCGATCCGACGTTCATCAGCAGGTTCTGGCAGGAACTTTTCCGGTTGCAGGGCACCAGGTTACGCATGAGCACGACAAACCATCCACAGACAGATGGCCAGACAGAGGTTCTCAACAGAGGGTTCGAGACGTACCTTCGCTGCTTCGTCATGGATGAGCCCCGCTCGTGGGCTCGATGGTTACACTGGGCGGAGTACTGCTACAATACCTCGTATCACACGGCCAGCCGGATCTCTCCGTTCGAGGTTGTCTACGGGCGATCACCACCCACTCTGCGATCATATGAACCGGGCAGCACAGCTCTTCCAGCAGTGGATCGAGCTTTACGAGACCGGGACCAGACTTTGGCTCTCTTGAGGGACAATCTCCGGGTTGCACAGGACCGGATGAAGTTACAGGCGGATAAGCACCGGACGGAGCGGACTTTTCAGGTTGGGGACGAGGTCTTTCTTCGTCTTCAGCCCTACCGACAACTTTCAGTTGCTCGCCGCTCCAATCAGAAGCTAGCCCCTCGGTTCTATGGGCCGTTTCGCATCACTCGTCGGGTGGGGCCGGTCGCATACACACTTGCCCTCCCTGAGGGATCCCGCATTCATCCCACCTTTCATGTGTCACTACTGAAGAAGAAGCTGGGGGCGGCAGCCATGGTGCTTCCCTCTCTACCCGAGGCTACTACGACGGGTGAGCTACGCCCCAGCCCCGAGTATATCTTACTGTCCAGATGGAAGAAACATGGCACGGAGTACCGTTCAGAGATTCTGGTCAAATGGAGGGGTCTGTCAGAGGCCCACAACACGTGGGTGGACTCTTGAAGTTCCGGGAGTTATTTCCCGACTTCCAGCTTGAGGACAAGCTGCCTCTTGATGGGGAGGGGAATGTTATGCCCCCGGACGATCTGCGGTTCCGATGATTCAAGTACGCCAGAAGACCTAAAGGAGCACCGGACAAAGACCGGGCTGAACCATCCGATTCAGCCCGCAATTAATCAATAACAGGGAGGAGGGCTGAACCACACCGGTTCAACCCTCAATGGGGGCCGACCGGCCCTTGGGGTGAGGGGCTCCATAAATACCCTCTCCCCCCTCTTTTTGAAGCAACAAATTTCATAACCAGGTATTTTCCTTCTTCTCCAAAAAACTTTAGCCGTCTTTTCATTCCTAGTTTCCTCTTCGCTTAGAACCCTAGCAGTAGCATAGCAGGACCATAATACTTCTGGTTTATGTGGACGATATTCTGATCACTGGTGATGACTGTACCGGGATACAACATGTGAAGCAACACCTAAATTCTATCTTTCAAATCAAAGATCTGGAAAATCTTCGGTACTTTCTTATACTAGAAGTAGCACGACGATCTGATGGCTTAGTTTTGTCTCAGCGCAAGTATTGCATTGACCTTCTGCATGATGCTGGCCTCTCGGGTTGTAAACCTGCGGATACCCCGATGGAGGTAAACCATATGTTGCGTGCTCAGGGATCTGAGGAGGATTCTCTACTCCCGAATCAGGAATACTATCGCCGTCTTGTGGGAAAGTTGGTCTACTTAACAGTTACAAGACCAGATATATCATTTGCGGTTGGTGTGGTCAGCCGATTTATGCATACCCCACGTATCTCTCACCTCCAAGCTGTGGAGCGCATTCTTAGATATCTGAAGACTTCCCATGAGCAAAGACTTGTGTATAAGCCATCTTCCTCCCTTTCCCTTATTGCATACTCGGATGCCGATTATGCGGGCTCGCTGTTACTTCTGAACTAACCTGGCTTGAAAGTCTCCTAGTGGATTTGGGAGTTAAATTGACCTCACCTTCAACCTTGTTTTGTGACAGTCAAGCTGCAATACACATTCCAAAGAATCTTGTGTTCCATGAGCGAACAAAACATATTGAGGTTGATTGTCACTTTGTTCGGGAAAAGGTCCAATCAGAAGAGCTGAAGCTTGAACATGTTCCTGCGTCTGGGCAAGTTGCTGATATCCTCACCAAGGCTTTACCTCGCAAATTATATTACCATTTCTTGTTCATGCTTGGTGCCTACGACTTATTGTTCCAGCTTGCGGGGGAGTGTTAGATGATATAGGAAATATTGATGTAAAGGCCCATTTATAGGCCCAATTCATTTCTCTTCTTTAGTTTCACATCTCTTGTATAGGATTATTTCTCTCTCTCTTCTCCTATATATTACTCTCTTTTGTATTTTATACATGAAGAAGGATTTACAAGGTTTGCCCATTACTTTCTACAATTACATTTGTAAGATATACATATATATTTATTATATTTAATACGAAGTATCCCGTCGTACCCATATCCTTGTTTATAAAATTCTGTCGTACCGGATACGTATAGTACTCGGTACTCGTACCATACTGGTGCTTCCTAGTGCAGTAGTAAACTTAAGGAACTAAAAAGTTACTTAAATGAAAGTTATTAAGGATAATTATGTCGTTTCAAGTTAATACCTCATCAAAATTAAACAAAAATTAATGAGAATTGATGATTCATGAGCTGGCCACAAAAAATTTGGTAAGACAATTGACAATGATGGTTACACCGAATTAACTTTGCTTTGTTTGAACTAGATTGACATTGTATGCTAATCCCTGCTTTGAATATTCTTCATATAGGTGAATTCACGCTTCGCGCATTTTTAAATGGGCGCTTAGATTTAACTCAAGCTGAAAATGTTGGAAAACTTATTTCATCAAAGTCCCTGGCTGCAGCTGAAGCTGCTTTGGCTGGAATACAGGCATGCCAAAGATCTTTACTTATTTGTCTTAGGCTCTCTTTGGGGAGCCATTTGCACTCCGTTGAGGTGCCCAATGGTGGGAGATGGAGGCGCCCCACACAAGAATTTATCCCTCGTGGTGTTCTGCCTCTGGTGGGGATGGAAAAAGAAAACTATGCTGCAGCTCCCTTTCCCACTAGTGATGATGAGCTTCAATGCCGTTTCTTTCAAGTAGTGTTCCGCCCCCATCTCCACCACCCTACCAAACAGACTTAATGGACTAAAAACTTCTCCCAATTATCATGTTGGTGCTTCTCAATTCTCATGATCAATGCACTTGACTTGTGTTTTAGGGAGGATTTTCTGCATTAGTGAAGGCATTGAGAATGCAGTGCATTGAGTTGCTTGCAGAAATTGAAGCTCGGTTGGACTTTGATGATGAATTACCGCCTCTGGACTTGGACATACTCGTTGGCAGATTAACTGCTATGTGTCAAGATGTGCAGGAAGCATTAGAAACTTCTGATTATGATAAACTTCTTCAGTCTGGTTTACAGGTATTATTTTCAGATCCTAAAATTATCTCAACTTTATAATGGATTTGTGTGACAATGTGAACATCTAATAGTTTGCCATGGTTTGCTTGTTTTCATTTTTAAATCAACTTAATTTTGTATTTGTTATTTTCCCTATTGCATTGATAGATACAGGAATATGCAGAGCTACTGAAGGAGGTACTTTATTGAATATAAAAAAATGCAGGAAAAAACCTGAGCAATTTGATGCTTTATCAAGATTCTACATAGAAATTAAGTTCTTAAAGCTTTTTTAACAAACATTCTTATCATGCAAGCATTTGTAGAGAAGGAAATGTAAATAGTGTGGAGTTCATTATATGCTTGCGGAACATGCACGGTCCCTCATCTACATTGTGTGGTGGCAACCATACCTTTGAATCTTTGATTGTTGCTCATTGTGCTATCATGTAAAATCATTTTTCAATCGATGCCCCTGACAACAACACCCGTTTACCTTCTATAAAAATGATTTTGCACCGAGACATTATTACCCTTTAGAGGTGGCGGTAGCAAGTACTGGAGAGAGATCCTAAGTGAGAAGGCAAAAAGAGAAAGAAGAGAGCCCCGATAGTATGGGCCAGCCCTTAGGACTTCAATATATTACTCCAAAGATCAAGATACAAGGGTACAACCTAAGTCTATATAGAATTGGACATGAAAGTAGATTTTTAAATATAGCAAGTAATTCAAAATAAGAAACAACTACTCTGAAATAAGAAACCGAAGTGCAAAATAAATAAAAACATTAATAAAATATTGATAGATAACTATTTGTTGTTCGGCGAACCATGTGCCTGTCAAGGTGATGCGCAAATTGAGGTGCCGCGACATCCTTAGCCTATCGTGCATACACTCGCTATTCCCGTGGCTTGGATTCGCCATCTGCGTTCTCCACAAAAATAGCTCCATCCGGAAAATTCTCCTTTTTGTCAAAACAGAAGTGGCATAATTGAATGTCGTTGTGGTCGACCCCCGTGTATCATCTTTCTCTGGTTGGTTGTTCCAAAGCACCAAGACCTACTCCATAGGTATGTCGGTTTGGGTAAGCGTGTAGCGGTTCTAAATGTATGCAAGAGAAAATGCCAAGATGTTGCCATGCTCGAGTTTTGTCGGAAGTGGAGTGTCAACTGTATGACCCCCCACTACTATTTTTAATTGAGATACATGAATGATAAGGTGTATGTGACTTGTTGGTGGAAGTTGTAGGTGTATGCAATCCGCCTCTATGAACAATGATCTCAAATGGTCTGTGGTATCATGTGCCAATTTAGGATGTGGCCGATTAGCACGAATGATTAAGTATACCACCACAGTTTGACCTGTACCTTTCTCTCACCTAAAATTTAACCTCTTGACAGTGCTTGTTGGCATGAATGGTCTCGTGTTGAGCCCGTTGTAGGTTTTGTTTAGTTGTTCAGAGTATCATCACGTTCACCGAGTTGTGTGGTGGAGGATTCGACTTAGGCATTCTCTAGGAGGTGCGGGTAATGGTAGGAGGTGACTGACCGTACACAGTTTGGAAGAAGTTGTGTATGTGTTGTGATGAAAGGCGGTATTGTATGAATATTTGGCCCAACTTAGCCACTAATGCCCGCAGTTGATCACTAACAAAGCAACCTATTCGAACATAAATTGCAAACTTTCGACTGTCAGTCTGTTTGGGGGTAATACACTTTACTCATCCACAACTATATCCCTTGTAAGTGAGCAAATGTTTGTCAGGATGTGTTGAGGAAGAGAGGATCCCGTTCGCTAAAAATTGTGCTTGGGAAGTCATGTAATCGAACTTGATGAAGACATGCATCACTATTAGCATGGAAAATGGTTGTTGGAAGGGGATAAATTGGTCTTACTTTGACAGGTGGTCCACCACAACCAAGATGCAATAGTACCTCTTTTGATTTTGGAAGTTGGGTGATAAAATCCATTGCAATGTCAACTCATATCTGGTCTATAGGATGGGAAGGGGATTGAGTAGGCCTCCCGGTAAGATTGTCTTGTACTTGGCCCGTTGCCATTGTTTGCAGGCCTCCACAAAGACCTTGGTTTCGTGAAACATGTCGAGCCAATAAAAAGTGGCAATGAGATGACAGTACATACAACAGGCCTTGACATTGTCAGTGGTCTGGGTACTATGGAATTTCTTAAGTAGTTTGGGAATACATGATGACGTTGCAAATAACACCAACTGATCCCGATGGAGAAGCTGTCAGCTGATGGGCCCGTACGACGGATGGATGCTCTTCTTGAAGAGTTGCACTGATTCAGTTGAGGACTTGGATGACCACAACTTCTTGTTGGATGGTGGTTGTTCTCTCACACATCCCAAGAGAGGGTAGATAGGGAGGTTGCCTTGTATTGACATGAGAGTGCGTCAGACACTTTGTTGGTGTGTCCGAGCAAAATTTTGCTACAAAATCTTATCCCAAAGACTTGGCCATCCAATTTGTTGTGTGTGGGTTACAATCTTCTAACTGAGCACATACTTTAGGATGTGATGATCCTCCCTTACTATGAAGGGTCATCCTAGCAGGTATGCATGACATTGTTGATCCGTAAGCATGACCACCATTAATTTGTTTTCATACAATGAGTGGGACCGGACGGTGGAGGAAAATGATTGACTAAAATATGCCATGTGTCGCTCATTTTCCACTAAGATTGTTGTCACCTTACCCCCTGCTAGAGGTGTCACATTCCGTGACAAAAAGGCTGCACAAAATCGGGCATGGAATGAACAGGGGATGCCACCAGGGCGCTTTGGAGTGAGGCGAATGCAACTGTTGCTTCCGGCTGCCAAAAAAATGCATATCTTTTTATTTCTTGAGTACGGTCTTAAGTGGATTATCAAATTTTCTATAGACATAGTTGAAGGGCAGCCAGAGTTGATTGAATGCGCCAAGAACAACTATACCCAAGAATTTTGTCAAAGAAAACAAGAAAATATTCACGAAGTATTGGTCGTAACAAGTCGTTTATCGTCGCCTGGAAGGTGGCAGACACATTTTTCAAGCTAAACGACATCACAAAAAACTCAAAATGGCGGTCATGGGTGTGAAATGCCATCTTCAAAATAGTCCTCGCTGACTTAGTTCTGGTGATAATTGGCTCGCAACGCCATATTCAAAATATTGCCACCGCGTCTCTGCTTCACGACCCATCCCGACGGGTCGTTGCCTTCCCCTTCGTCGGATCCGACCATCCTCCGTCGCCTCAAGGGTCATCATGACGTCATCACCTCCCTCGAGGCCCTCATGCCGCGCATGGATGCCAAACTCAATTCCATGATGGCCGACCGTCCCAGCCCGTCCGCCACTTCGAACGCGATCTCGCTTTTACTCCTTGGCTCCCCTCCAGACCCATACAGAGACCCGACTCCTCCAACTGCGGTCTTCTCTCCGGGACCTTGTTCCTTCGATGTTCCCTCCTTCAATGACATCGATCCCATGGGATGGATTGCCCGAACCGAACACTTCTTTGATGTCCAGCAGATCTCCGAACCACAGAAGGTCAGCATGATTCTGATCGGCATGGAGGGGTCCGCTCTCCACTTGGTGTGTTAGCTACAGCAGTCCAAATTGACCATGTCTTGGTCTGATCTCCAACAAGAGCTCATTCACCGTTACGACACTCGTTACTCGGGCTCTGTGGCGGAGCTACTCTGCGGAGTCTGCCAGACGGGATCCCTTGACGATTACATTAATGAGTTCATTGCCCGCGCTACACATGTGTCGGGCCTTCCGCTGGACCACTACCTCAGCTTCTTCATGCATGAGTTTCTTCCCCACATTTGGGCCAGGAACCGCACCCACCACCGTCGTTGATTGATGAGGCCATGGATCTTACCCGCTTGGTAGATGCAAATTTTAAGGCTGGGCCCATGGATACGAGCAGGACACCTACCGTGCTTCCACTGCGCCCGGACAACAACCCTGCTGCGGCTTACCGCCCTCCTCAGTTAGACCCACCCTCGGCCCTCTTCCCCACCGTACCTTGTCTTCCTAGGCCGCTGGCTCAATTTAGGATCTCAAATCAGGAATATCACGATATGCGTACCAAGGGCTTATGATTCTGATGCAGACAGCCCTACGCACCTACCCATCACTGTTCGTTGGAGGACCTTCAAATCCTTATTGGCGAGGAAGAACCCAAGGTTACTCTTGCTGATTTTGAGGCCTTGGAGATGGATACGGCAGCCGAGCCCCCCCCCCCCCCCTCCCATCTGCCACCTTCCAGCAATTGGACCTTCCGATGTTCGCCGTCGGCGGGTTCTCGGGCCCTCAGACGGTGAATCTTCTAGGCGCACTTCATGGGCTTTCTGTGGTTGTGATGATTGATAGTGGGATGAGCACAATTTTATTTCCCAGCGTTTGGTGGATCATCTGGCCATTCCTGTGCAAACCACAGACCATTTTTTAGTGTGCTTAGGGGATAGTCGGCGTCAGACAACCTGGGGACTTTGCTCTGCTCTCACTCTCACTGTTGGCCACTCCATTGTTCATGCAGACTTCTATGCTTTCTCTTTGGGCGGCGTGGACAGTATTCTCACGATAACGTGGCTCCGTACCCTTGGTGAGGTTATTGTGAATTGGGACCGCATGACCATGTGCTTCCTCCGAGAGGAGAAGACTTGCTTGCTAGAAGGTGATTCAGCTTTATTGCGGCAATCTTTCTCCCTACTGTCCCTTCAGAAATCCACGGATGTGGATTGGGCAGCTTCCCTATGCCACGTGGTGGAGCAGGATGCCCCCCTAGTTCCCCGACTTCTCCAGCTTTACAAGTTATTTTGGACCTCTTTCCGGAGGTCTTCGCCGACACATCACACCTTCCTCCATCCAGGCCGACAGATAACCGCATCTCCTTGCAAGGGGTGTTTCCTCCATATCAATTTGACCGTACTTGTATGACCATGCGCAGAAGGGTGAGATCGAGACACTGGTCAACGATATGTTAACCTCAGGCATCATTCGCCCCAGCGCTAGTCCTTTTTTGAGCCCCGTCCTCCTGATCCGCAAGAGGGACGCCATTTGGCGCTTCTGTGTGGATTACCATGAACTCAATAAGGTCACTGAATGGGTACAATTATAGCTCTAAGAATTCTCTAGGGGGGTGAACAAAAATTTAAATTATTTATATAAATCTTAACGAGATTTAGATAAGCTTTGATTAACATCCACAAAAACACATCCACAAGTTTATCACAACACAAATAAACATAGGAAGTAAAAAAAAGAAAAGAGAAGCATAGAAAAAGCACAACAGAAAGAACACCAAAAATATAGTCGTTTTCCAAAATTTGGGTACATCCACTCTTTTATCACTTTGGTTGAAATCCACTATCTCAGTGCTCGAGTCTTTTGGTAAGGAGACTTTAAGAACCACACAACTTGATTTTTTGATAAGGTGATCTAACCAAATAATTGAATCCTTTTAAGAGGGATTCTAAAAACTCTTTTCAGAAAGATATGAGTGAAAGAGAAAGAAAGAAAAGAGAAGATGTAGAAAGTTGTCTTTTTGTATGACCTCCTTCAGCAATTTCTGAGGATTCTTTGGCACTTCAGTGGTCTGGATTTTTGTAATAGATTAATCCTTGAAGAAGAAGATCCAATGATTAATAAACTTTGATCCACTGTCTCAGATTTTTTGTAGCAGAGAAAGAAAAAGTAGAAGAAGAGCCTCGTCTCTCAGAATGATATTCTCTGTGGTCGTCTTCTTCTGTTTGAAATCTAAGTATATGAATCCCTAGAGAATCAGGACTCATGGTAGATTTAAATTTGATCCGACTGAGGAATCAGGAGGAACAAAAGAAACATTCATGTATGTTGGTGGCTTACCAGACTTGGGTTAACTCAATATTGGGTTTCCCAAAGTCGAGACATGGGCTAGGGCATCAAGCTTGGTGGAGTTGTGCAATGTCTATATTTCCCTCGTTGAGAAGAGGGCGAGATCATACAGAGTCGTTGAGAAGAGGAAGGGAGCACGCGAGACGTTGAGACAGGGCGTTGTCGCGCGGGTTGTCAGGATGTGGCCTAGGGTAGTTGTCTACTCCACGAGAACACAAAGAATATAGTTCGGTGGTCATTGATGTTGAGGCACAAAAGTCGTGTGAGCACCAAAGTGGCAGAGACATTAGCGGGGACACTCTTTGAGGAAGTGATGCATGCATCTAACGAGAGAAAGTGGTTGGTCGACCTCGAGACCTAGGATGGTAGGCGGGAAGAACTGGTATTTGATACGTAAAGGTAATTGATGATTGCATAAAAGAGAAAATTTAATGCTACAATCGTGAGGGAAGCATGCTACTTTGTTTTGGAGGGTTGGTTCCCTTCAAAAACTTCTCTCCAAAAAGGAGAGCTTACAATATGCAATACTCTAAGATCCACATATATTCCTATTCTTATAACGGGGGAGAACACTCTTCTACTTAACTTACTAAAAATATCACTTAGGGTCCATTCGTTTCACAGACATTGATATTGAAGTATTGATTTTGAAAATATGAAAACCATTTCTTTTGTTCGGACCAACAATTGTAGAGTGGAATTGGATTTCTGGTGGAAAGTCGTCGATATTCATCATAACCTAAAAACTTACCAGTCCAATGTATCTACAGGGGCGATAATGAAATCGCCAACTCCGGTTTTCCAAAAGGAGAGCAATTTTTTTCGGTCTGAACGCAATTTTTTCGGTCAGTACTCGATTTTTTCGCACGAACGTGATTTTTTTGGTCCAGAAGTGAATTTTTTGCCCGGGCGCGGATTTTTCGCACGAGCACGATTTTTTTCGCCCGAGTGTTATTTTTTCGCCCGGCTGCGATTTTCTTGCCTGGAGCAATTTCTTCGCCCAACCGCGATTTTTTCGCCCGATCATGATTTTTTTCACCCGGGCGCGATTTTTTCACCATACGCGTTTTTCCCCTTACGCAATTTTTCGCCCGAACGCGAATTTTTTCCCGGATGCGATTTTTTCTCGCTTACACAACTTTTTCGACCCGGATGCGAATTTTTTGCGCGACTGAGATTTTTTTCTCCTGAGAGCAATTTTTTTCGCCAGGGTGCGATTTTTTGCTCCCAGAGCTGATTTTTTTCGTCCGGGCGCGATTTTTTTGACCGCGTTGGAATTTTTCACCCGTGTGAGAATTTTTCTCCCGGGCAGAAATTTTCCCCCTGTCGGGAATTTTTCGCCCGTGCGCGACTTTTTCGCCCGACGCAACTTTTTTCGCCCGGGTGCGATTTTTTCTCTCGGGCGGGATTTCTTTCGCTCGGGCGCAAATTTTAAGTGCGAGCAGTTTTTTCGGGCGAGCGCGATTTTTTCGCCGGGGCGCGTTTTTTTTGCCTGGGCGCGTTTTTTTGCTTGGGTGCGTTTATTTCACCCGAACGCGAATTTTCTGCCCGAGCGCGAATTTTCTGTCCAGGCGCTATTTTTTCAATCGGACGCGATTTTTTCGCCACTCGGCGATTTCTTAACCTGGGCGTGATTTTTTTGACGGAACACGATTTTTTCGACCGGGCTAGATTTTTTCGCCCGGGTGCGACTTTTTGACACAGGTGCAATTTTTTCACTCGTGCACGATTTTTTCCACCTGGATGCGCTTTCTCTGCTCGAACACAAAAAAATCGCGCCCAGGCGAGAAAATAGCTCCCGAGCAAAAAATTCGCAGCCCGGCCAAAAAATCTCTCCCGGGCGAAAAAATCCTGCCTGGGCAAAAAAATTGCGCTTGAGACAAAATAATCGCATCGGGGAGAAATAATGCGCCCCGGCAAAAAAATGCGCCCGAGCGAAAAAAACACGCACGAGCGAAAAAATTGTGCTCGGGTGAAAAACACGCGTCGGGGCAAAAAAACGCACTCACGTGAAAAAACGTGCTTGTGCGAAAAATTCGCTCCCGGGAGAAGAAATAAAAATTTGCGCGCCCGAGCGAAATAATCTCGCCAGAGCGAAAAATCGCTCCCGGGCGAAAAAATCTCGCTCAAGCAAAAACAAACGCTACCGGGCAAAAAAACATGTCATTGCTTTGGGTAATTTGTAGGAAGAAGTTTAGAAGCTTAGCATTGATTAATGCAAATTGCTATGGCAGAAAGTTTTTCTGCAAACGAACTATAAAAAATGATGAATATCAATTTCTATGACAGAAAGTCATCATACAGACGAACAAAAAATTTGAATTTAAACTCAATGTCATTTCCCATGTAGATTGATATTAGATTGAAAACCAATACTTCATTAACGATGTTCGTGAAACGAACGGACCCTTAAGGAAAACTACATAAAGACAAAACAATATTAGGAAATAATTGGCTTGGCGTGATGATTCTGAAAATTCCTTTGTCGTGATGAGAGTCGTCCGCAGCAGCGACATATTTGTATCAATCAGTTTTCCCAATTCTTTTCTTAATACACCCAAGCCTCACTCAACCTATCTATACTATCAATGGATGAAGGAATATTCATCCTAGCATTCAACCTAGAATCATCGTGTTAGGTCGAGTGAGGCTTGGGTGGACCGATATTGTTAATGTGTTTTTGCAGTGCAACACACACAAGATGTACGTGTGCACACAGTTCTGTTCAGCATCTCATCTACACAACTTGCAACCAACTTTTTTGTTGTATGCAGTCATATGTATTATTTGGTTGTCAATTTTGTTCTTTTCTCTTAGTTTATATTATCATATTTTTAAGCTGCCTAAAAGTATGCTTTGTGAAATTTTCTCCAGGTAACTATCATTGGTAGGCCTAATGTTGGCAAGTCGAGCCTTCTCAATGCATGGAGCAAAGTAGGATTTCCGGGATACTTTTATCATTCCCTTCATCCATGTTCTTAAACTTTCAGAATATTAATTAAAAACTTTATTCAAAATTTATTTTTCTGCTAGAATGCAGAGTAACAGAGCAATAGTTACTGAAATTGCTGGAACTACAAGGGATGTTATAGAAGCAAATGTTACTATTGAGGGTATTCCTGTCACAATACTCGATACTGCTGGCGTCAGAGAAACTAATGATGTTATTGAAAAAATTGGTAAGTTCAAAACTCTGAAAGTTCAATTAGCAAATATGTTTTGCAACTGAAAGAATCTTTATTTCATAGCAGCTGATTTTTTTTATTAGGTCTGAAGCATTCAACCTAGAATCAATTGATATTTAGTGGAGATCCAAACCATATATAATACAGACAACATGAAATTTCGAATATGAGTAAATGTTCGGCGTGCCCTCATCACGTGTAAGAACACGTGGATGTAGCTACCTTCTCACGTGATAGAATGCATGGGACATGGGAGAATAGAGAAGTTGATGTAACACAAGTATGCTCTTAATACCATATTAGAACCCAAACATCTAACCTAAGATCACTCGGTTTTGGGTTGTACTGGGTCTAACATTGTACCAATATTTTTACATTAATATTTGTATTTGCATAAGAATGACAAATTTATGCTTCTATTTCTATATGTTGGTGCATCCTCATATATCATTGTATGAGCACATGTATGTATCTTCAATTTGAATCCCTGCTTGAGTTTGATGAAGTCTTGCAAAGCTTCTCAAGTCATACTTGTTTATGATACGAATAAATGGACAGAAAGAATACCAATAAATTCACTAGATCACATAAATTATATGCATGTTAAGTGATTCGGGGTATTTTAAAGCCCAATTCTAGATTCTCTCTTTTTTTATTTAGTCTCACTTCTTATGGAGTTTAGTTGTCACCTTCTTTAGTGTATATGTAGAAGGAAGATACAACACTTGTATTAGATTGAAATAATACCGTTCTGTATTTTAAATTCTCAACTTGGTATCTGAGCGAAACAATTTTTGATATCGATCGACGACTCATTCAACATTGCAATCGTCGTCGAACTTGTGATCTGTTAGAAAAGTCAATGTAAAGGCCCATGTTTTGGCCCATTTATGTATTTTCTTCCTATTTGTTTTAGTCTCACATCTTGGATTTGAGATTCTTCTCTCTCTTCTCTACCAAAATAGTTGTACTCATACTTGTATTTACATACTGAAGAAGGATATACAAGGTTTTCTACATGGTATCAGAGTCAGGTTCCGCTTTAAGCGGTTAGTGTTCTTCTGACCGCGGTTCTCCTTCTTCTGCTAACCGCAACCGACTTCTCCCGTGAAATGGAAAGCCTTTGTGCGGTCTTCCGGCTTTCCTAACCGCAACCCTTTGTGCGGTTAGTCTTCTTGAAACCACAATCTGTGTGGTTTCGTGTTTTCTTCTCCCTCCCTCTCGTCTGATCCCCATCACTCTCCCTTTTAAGATCTCTCTGGGCCCCACATCCATTCAGACCACCCTGGTCTCGGAATCCTAACCGCCCGCTGTCTTCTTCCGACCTACTCTTGCCGCCTTGACTACCCGCTGTGGCCTCTTGCGACCTCGTGCTGTCTTCTTCCGCTTCTCGACCCCCGTTTGTCGCGCGGGTTGGTCTTGCGCAGGCTTCTCTTCTACCCGATGTGCTTCTATTCTTCTCTACCTGTTGTACTTCTCTTTTACCCGCCGCGGTCTTGCTCCCCTACCCGTTGTGGTCTTGTTCTCTCTTGCCGCTGCGGGCTTGCTCTGTATATTTGCTAGCGACATCTCTCTGCGGCCTTCTCTAGTTGTTGTCTGTTGTGATGTCCACTGCGGCCTCCTCTCCGGCGGCTTTCTCTTCTCTAGTCGCTCCGGGTTCTCCGTAGCCGCTGCCTGCTGCAACTTTCCCTGCTTCCTGAAGTCCGTTGCGGATTCTTCTCTAGTCGCTTTGTCTTTCTGTTTGCTGCGACCTTCTCCTCTGGTCGCTGGTCGCTGGCCATTGGTCGTTGGCTGTTCTGTCCGCCACGACCTGTGTTGTTTCCGCTCTGCTCGCTGTTGCTTCTCGCTCGGACTGCTCCCTGTGTTCGCCGGGGTTCCTCTTGTCGGCCTCTTCTTCTTCTTGAGTGGGCTGTCTCCCTTTGCCCGCTTACCTGCTTATCAGTTAATCTCTTATCTTAACTGCTAGCATGGGTTCTTCTACTGCGACCTCTATTCCAGTTGTGGAGGCTGTCCCCGTCCCTGATGTCCGTGATGAATTGAGGATTACCACCATTTCCCTCATTGGGAAGAAGAACTTTGTGGAGTGGGTGCATTCAGTTCGTCGAGTCCTTTAGTCCAAAGGATTTGTACATCATTTAACCCAGGATGTTCCTTATGCACCTACCGACGACTGGCTTCGTAACGATGGTTGTGTTCATACATGGCTTCTCATCTCCCTTGATGGCAAACCTTACCGCATGACCATGTATCACGAGACGGCTAAGACAATGTGGGATGAGCTCCATTCTCTTTACTTAGGCAAGGAGAGTCTCCAGCACCTCAATGACATCATCACTGATCTCTAGAGCCTTGAGCCTGACAGTGCTGCTGACTTAACCTCCTTTGTGGCTCGGTCAAAGACGTTGGTTGAAGCCTGGATTCAACATCAGCCCCCTACTACAGATCTCGCTGCCCAGTGCGCTCAAAAGGAAGCAGTTGGTATTGCCATGATGATGGCTCACCTCATCTTCAAAGTGTTCGGGCTCAGATTCTCTCGTTTGTTGGTACTCCCTCATTCTCTGATGTGTGCTCCATGCTGCTAAAGGTTTCACCACCTCCCGATACTATCAGACCTCCCTCCCCGACTCTTGTCCAGCACTCGTCGGCGCCATTACTACCCCCCCCCCCCACTCGTGGAGGACGTTCAAGATCTCGGGGGAGGGGTCGAGGAGGCCGGCCGTGGCCTAAGTGTTCTTTCTCTGGTAAGGATGTCCATCTTGAGGCCACCTGTTACCGCAAACATGGTCTCCCTCCTCGTCCAAATGCTTATGTTGCTGCCCTCAGCTCGTCGGCCACTCGTGCTGATCTTGACAAAGTCTGCCTCCAACTCCAACAACTTCACAGGTTGCTCCACATCTCACCTGCCTCTGTTGCCTCCGTTTCTAATGAAGGCATCGCTTGTCTCTCCACTAGTCCGCGTTAGATAGTGGATTCAGATGCTACTCACCTTATGACATCCCTGAAGTCACCCCGATACTTGGAATCTCCACATCCAAAGTTTATCACCGTCGTCAATGACACCACCGCTCCTGTCTCCGGCTCTGTCGACATACCCATCAATCTTTTTATTTCTCTTCGCTCGGCTCTCCATGTCTCGTGATCTCCGTTTAATTTACTATATGTTAGTCGGCTCACTGTAGATTTGGATTGTTGTATCACGTTCACCCCCTTCTTCTTTTCTGATGCAGGATCGCAGGACGAAAATTATCATTAGTAGAGGTTGACTGCAAAACGGGTTTTACATTCTTGATGTCTCTCCTACCATTCTCTCCTCCATCTCCTCAGTTGACTGACATCGGTGTCTTGGGCATGATCTGCTTCCCGTTCTCCAGAAGGCATTTCCTGATATTCCGCTTAAATTTTCTCATGTGATTCATGTATTCTGGGGAAACAACACTGTTCCTCATTTCTCCCTTATTGTACCCGGAGCTATGCTCCTTTTATGTTAGTTCATTCTGATATTTGGGGGCCCTGTAAAATAGCAAGTGTATCTGGTTATCGTTATTTGATTACTTTCATTGATGATTATTTTCGGATGACCTGGTTGTACCTACTTCGTGACCGGTCCGAACTTCCTAATGTGTTTCGTGTTTTCATTCTTGAGACTCGCACTCAGTTTGCCAATAAACTCAAAACGCTCCAGACAGATAATGCTCGTGAATACACTAGTCATGAATTTGATACTATCTGCTCTGAATTTGGGATTATTTATCGTACTTTGTGTGCCTATACTGCTCAAAAAAACGGTGTGACTGAGCGCAAAAGTAGACATCTTCTTGATGTTCGCTGTCTCATGATCCAAATGCATGCTCCCAAGGCGTATTAGCATTTTACGGTTTCCATGGCATGCTATCTTATCAACTGTCTTCCTTCCTCCATCATCAACAACGCCACCCCGTTTAGTCTCCTCTTTCCCTCTACACCACCATTCCCTCTCATCCCTCGCACATTTAGTTGTACTTGCTATGTTCATCATCTCGGGCCCTCCACTGACAAGTTCAATCCTCGGGCGGACAAATATATGTTCGTTGGTTACTCCCGTACTCAAAAAAGATATGTTTGCTACTCTCCCACTACCCGCAAGATGACTGTCTCGACAAATGTTACCTTTCTAGAAGATCAATCGTTTTTTTTCTACTTCATCACCACTTCCTCCATTGCCATCATTACCTCAACCTATCGTTCCAGTTACGTCTTTTCACCACCATTACTTCCCACCGAAGTTTCTATTCACCACCAACCTCCTCTTCTTCGTGTGTACACTCGTCGCCCTCCTCGTTCTGCCTCCCTAATGCAGCCGACTTCAACTTCTGACACTCTGCGACCTGCTGATCTGACGCCGTCTCCCACCGCCCTTCCCATGGCGAATTACGTATCCTTACATCGCCTGTCCCCGACACTTCAGGACTTTGTCAGTACATTATCCTCTATTTCTATCCCTAATTCTGTGCAGGAGGCTCTCCAACATCAGGGCTGGCGGGCGGCCATGGACGAAGAAATGACTGCTCTCTGGGCAAATCACGCGTAGGATCGGGTCCCT
Organism: Platanthera guangdongensis; assembly: GCA_039583875.1. NCBI lineage: Eukaryota > Viridiplantae > Streptophyta > Magnoliopsida > Asparagales > Orchidaceae > Platanthera > Platanthera guangdongensis. Next base: position 89,776,716 of record CM077161.1, on the reverse strand, counting down.
CTTCCTCCAGGACAGACTCCTGTTGACTGTAAATGGGTTTTTGTCATCAAGCATGCTCCTGATGGGACAATTGACCGTCTTAAAGCCCGACCGGTGGCTCGCGGCTTCACTCAACAATAGGGTCTTGACTATGAAGAAACCTTCTCTTCGGTAGCGAAACTCAACACGGTTTGTGTCCTCCTCTCCGATGTTGTACTTCGCCAGTGGCCATTACATCAACTGGATATCAAAATTGCATTTTTAAATGAAGATCTTCAAGAGACAGTCTACATGCAGCAGCCTCCCGGGTTCGAGACCACGAGGGAGTCCCAAATTTGTCATCTTAAGAAGTCAATTTATGGTCTCGAACAATCCCCTCCGGCATGGTTCGATAAGTTCACTAAGGCTGTTCGGGAGGTTGGCTTTACTCGGAGCTCGACAGACTTCTCTCTGTTTACTCGACATCGAACAACAGGAACAGTTCTTCTTTTGATGTATGTTGATGACATCCTAATCACAAGAGATGATTCAAAGAGAATACAAGTCGTCAAACAACACCTTAGTTCTATGTTTCAAACAAAAGATCTGAGGAACGTTCGATACTTCCTTGGCCTTGAGATCACAAGATGTCCCGATGGTCTCGTTCTATCTTAACGGAAGTACTGTCTCGACCTTCTTCAGGATGCTGGCTATTCTGCAAAAGCTGACGATGCACACTAGCTACAGAAGCTGCATGTCATCCTGCAAAAGCAATTTTGTCGTATAATCACTACATTTTCATATGCTTCACTGCATATTTTATTTTATTTACAGGAGTCGAAAGATCAGAAGCTGCTGCAATGGGCTCTGATGTTATCATAATGACAGTAAGTGCAGCTGATGGGTGGACCGACGATGATAAGAGACTCGCTGAACGCATTAATATGAATCTGGTACACATGCTGTTTTTATCTTATTTTGTATCTTTTAAAACCCTTCTATGCTTTATTCTGGATCGTCTTTAATTTATTTTTTAGTGTTCTATTTCCTATTGAGTACAGAGATCAACTTGTTCTGCCATTCCTATAATACTTGTCATCAATAAAATAGATTGCGCTCCTTCGATCTCGATGGCGCATTTTGCACACGGCAGTGACATCTTCAAGAAGAAAGTTCAAACTAGCGCTGTGAGTGGAAAAGGAATTCTGGGATTGGAGAAGGCTGTGTTAGAGGTCAGGGGTCTCGAGCCGATTTCATTAGGGGGTCGCAGATGGACTATAAATCAGGTTAGTGCAGTATTACTTGCATTACATTGCTTCAAAGACAAAAAAAAGTAAACACGTTGACAATCTTGCAAATGTTATGATAACTCAATTGCTGTTAGATATTTTCTTTGCAATATTTGGGAATCACTTAAAATGAATCCTGGGTAGAATACAACATCTAAAGATGACTCTTATTAATGATTTTAGATTTTGTTTACTGCCTGTATATGAAAAAAAGGAAAGAACTCACTTCATGCAAGAGAACACTTGTGGATGGAAGGTTTGAATGTCATTCATGCTTTAGATTGGCAGCATCTTTATGATTTCAACATGTTGTGATGCCATAAAACCTAATCTATTTGAAGTTTGTTCAAACGTCTCCTTTCAGTTTGTCCCCTACATAAATGTTATTTGTATTTTTCTTGGATTTTTTTTTTATTTTGGGGCACTTTGGCAAGTTCACATATATTGTACTATAGAGTAATATATAAACTCCATTTGATAGGTTAGAGGTGCGCAAAATTCAATTTTTACTCATTAATTCCTCGGGGTGAGCTCTACATCCTTGTGTGGGCATATAGCCCTTCTTAGAGTGAGCTATCAAATTTATTATGATCTGTATTTCTATTTTTCGTGACTCTTTAGTTGATTATTCTTAACAATAAAACAATTTTAGCATCCTGTTAAACTGAGTAATTTCAGCTAAAAGTTTCATGCATAATTGTACTTCCATCTCGAAGATATCATTTTACGCGCTGTAACTTTTAGGTAATGCGCTGGAGATTGATGAAGGTCTAATGGCTGGTTTTGTGTTTTTTCTGGAACCTCTAATGCTGCTGCAAACACTTTTTTTGTGCGTACAGAGGCAATTAGAGCAACTTATTAGAACACAAGAGGCATTTTCAAGGCTAAAATTATCCATTACAGATGGCTTGCCATTGGATTTCTGGACCATTGATCTTAGAGAAGCAGCACTGGCCCTCGGTGAAATCAGTGGCAGCGATATATCCGAGGAAGTTCTGTCCAATATATTCAGCAAATTTTGCATAGGAAAATAAGAGGTGCTCCGCAATTTCTTCTCCAGGTTCCTACTCCCGCGTTTTGATCCGGTAACATGCTTTTGTGATATTTGTGTTTCTATCAAAATTCAACAAAACAGTGGATGCCGTACTAAATTCCAGGAAGTTATATTCTCTAGTTATTGTGAATGTTTACTCACTTGAGTGTTTTTTTCTAAAAACTAAAATCTGTTACTTTCAAAACCCTCACAACTTTCATAAATCCAAAAATGAGTTGATTACTACTGTTATACTGATCAGTTGTCATAAAATATGTTTTCTGATGTCAATCAACCAGAGTTATGGAAACACGCAATATTTGAAAGAAACGTTGTTGTGGTCATGCAAAATAATTTAGTGATGATTGAGTTTAATCTCCATTTAGCAGAAAGCTCGTTATTTTTTAAATACGTAAAATTAGCATTACAAATATGTTGTCTATAGATGCCAACAATTATGCAAAGGATCCGTGTGGCCCAACAATACTCAGCCTTGCTGAAGGGACAGTTGAGTACTCAATGACGCAAACTATGCACTAGGGGACTCGGTGCATTCCCTTTTTGATGTAAAAGCCCGATGCTCCGTTGCCACTTAGTTGAGTAATCAATCAATTTTCCCAAGTATCAAGTATATCACTAAAAAAAATACAACAAATGCATTTTTACAGAACTGATATCAAAGAAGCCAAAATTGGGTAAAAATAAAAAAAAATAGTTTCGGCATTGAAATAGGACCACCGGAACAATCTCGGCCGTGGGATCCCAAGTCCAGCCCAAACTTTAACATCGGAAAGGCTCTGTTGAATCCCTCGCTTCTCTCACGGGACCAATGCTTCATCTACCCTGTCTTGATCCCATGAAACCCTCCGTCTCTTCATCAATTTCTCATCGCCGCCGATTCCTCGAGAAATCCTTGGGACTTCTCTTCCTCAGCCATAGCCCGTCACAGCCCGTCGCGGCGTACACAAAGCACATTGCCACCTCCTCACAAGCCCAACCATGATAGTTCACCCCAAAATAGTCGTCGTAAACCCTTCAGCATTGAGGAAGGCGTGGCATCATCGTCCGCTACTTAGCAGTGAGTATTAATGAGGCGGACACCTTTATAACCATTGTCAATCTCATCCACCGTAAACCGAATCGGAACTGCAAAGGACCGGACCGAACCGTTTCCGAATTATACAGGTTCCGTTTTGAATTTTGAAACCGTAAACAACAATGAACAGGGTGTGGTTCCTTCATTTTATTATCAAGACCGGAATCAAAACCGCAACATAAATGTCTCGGTCGGTTTAATAATTTTTAGACCTGATCCAGACCGGACCGAAGTAGAATTGAATCACAATCCGTTTATTATTATTATTTATAATATATTATTATTATTATTATTATTTATAATATTAATATATAATATATATTTATTATCTATTCGATTATACAATTTCAGCCGTCTGTTTTGTAGCGTCATTGTAGCCGTACTCAATGATGGGCCCTGCAAACATACAAAAATGGCATTTGGTCATTATTTAATTTTGTTCACAATTATATTATTTATTTTGTACATGTTTGTGCTTTCTTTCCCCAACTATTTCGGTTAAATGATTGTTTTTTTTAGTATTGAGTTTTACAGTGTTACTTATTGTCCATGCTAATGATCATGTTTATGTTAATTATTTTTCTAGATCAGGTTTAATATAATTATATATTGTTACCCGTTGCATGCATATTTGTATTAGTACAATTTTAACATAGTTAGACTTGAGAAATCATGAAATAATTGCTCCAACAATCCAACCATTTGAGTTCCAATCTCATTTTCAAATATACATTTCAAAGAGATAATAATATTTGTGAATGTTTCGAATGACCGAAATTATAAAGTTATAAAATTAGTAAAATTATAGCACATAGAACCGGTTGGAACCGATCAAATCAAATATGATTTTGATTCTAATTTGAAGAACCATCATGTTAGAGGTTAAGTTCATGCTCCCCCCTCCCTCCTCCCCCCTCCCCGTTCTACTTAGTGCTTTAAGCATTTGTCCATTTGAAAGAACAATTGAAGAATGATGGTGAATCTCTCACGGGCTTCACCCATGTTCGACCACTCTCTTCTATCTCGCTGATGACAATATTCCTCACCTCTGATGTTCGCTCCAGTTAATACGTCTTCATGTAAACGAAAAACTTGCAACCAATGCATTGTTACGTTTGCACACAAACACAAAAGATCTCCCATAAATCAAAGATTCCATTTCTTCTGTTTACCCTTTTTTTGCTCATAACTAATGTGATGTGGTGTTCATTTTGTACCTACCTGTTGCTTAAGGGTGCTACACGTTGTTGATGTATTGTAATTGATGGGGACATGCTCATTTATAGCATTATTGGGGTGCGGTTAGACCATTCCCCATGACCCTATCATACAAAATGAAGATCATGGGAGAACTGCCGAGTGCGCGATCGGCATGCACAATCGCGCGTGATCCACGCGCGTTGGATCCTGTCCCCCGGACCGAGGTCGGCCCCTCTCTCCCGTCGCCGGCAGGCGGGCTCTTGCCGGCCCGTCTTCAGGCCAGCCGAGGGGCCACACATCGCGGCCAAGCGCCCGTGGTCGCGAGGCGCGGCGGTTCTGCCGGCCACCCCGGCCGGCGGGAGCCTTCCCTCTCGCAGATTCTGCGGGAGGTGCAGGATGAGGTCGGCCGCGCCCTGCCCCTCAGTGGGGTATGCTCAGTCGGCCACCCCTCCCGCTTCGTCCAGCTCCGGCCGGCCGCGCCTCGCGGCCGGCCGGTGCCGTGCTTTGCGGGCGGCGCTTTCCTCGCCATTTGATCGCTTTGCCACGATCATGTTCGCCCGATGTACGGATAACTACCCGCGTAACCTCCATTCGTAATGGCGGGGGGGGGGGGGGGAGGATATTTTTAGAAAGGGGCTACTTTTAGTAAAATTAAATATATGATTAATATTCCTCCAAAACTATACTTATAATTATGATATTGATAGTTGCGGTGTGCAGATAGCCGCATAACCACCGTAACCACCTACTGGAGGCTATAAAAAGGCCCCTAGGCCTTCTCATTTCCCATATTTCTCTCCTCTGCTTTCTTCCTCAGGCTAGAGCTCTGCCGGATTCTTCCTATGAACCACCTTCGAGCCACCTCCTCTCCAGCAGAAATTCGCCGCACGTCCACAAGTGTGCGGCAAGAAGGAAAGTCCTACTACGACAAGCGCTCATTCGTGCGCATTGCCAAAGCAGCTATCCTTGCGCTGGGCATGATGCTGCCCGCCGTGGGCTCAAGAATCTCTCTCGTCCCCAATGTGTAACAAGGAGCGACATGTCGCTCTCGATTCTCCAAACAAGTTATAACTGCAAGCAAATAGTGGATTTCAATCGGCACAGACCCAGTCACTTGGTTTTTTTACCCAGTTGAGGGGTTTTTTCACGTCAAAACATTGTGTGTATATTCTTTTCTCTCATTGACTGTGTGCGCGCTCGACCGCTCTATGAGCTAAGACGGTCCAAGTTACTCCAGTCCGACCGGAGCATCGAGTTTGGCCGCAACAGTTTGGCGCCGCCTGTGGGAAACCTGTTGCCATCATTCCCTGAATATTTGCAAGACAGTACCCTCTGCACAGTGGTACTTGTGACTTGCTCTCATGGCCAGAAGGACCACATGTATCACCAATGGATCACCTCCTGGAGGACGCGTTGAGCCGGCTCCCCCTCTCTCGCTTGTCAACACGACTTTCAGCGGTGAGTCCGCTCTCCCACCTGTAGCCTCCTTGGAAGGGCAGATGCATCATATGGAGGAGTGTAAGGTCGAGATGCTCACCCTCCTTCAGAATATCGCAGCTCCTCCAGCTCCTCTTCAGCCTGCTGCGTCGACTAAAATCCCGACTCCGGTTCAGGATCACATTCTGCCTCAGCAAGCCCCCCCATAGGTCGAACAAATCTGAATAATTTTCGGATGTCGCCAGTTCTACACACCCCGCTCATCGCGACGCTGGAGGTGGCCACCAACATCATCTGGGAGAAGTATCTCGTGCGCTGCCAGCTGAATGGCTCACCCGCGAAGAGATACGTGAAGTGATTGACCAAGAATATGGACAACTTGGATGATGGGACATCCTCGCGCGCCTCCCTCTCCAGCAGGGCTCTTCGCTCGCCTCCAAGTTCTAGCCCATCCAGTACTGCACAGCTTCAAACTCCCTAACATTGAAACGTTCGACGAAATAGAGGATCCACTCGAACTCGTCAATCAATTCCTCACTATAATGAGAATTTTTTGCGCCCCAGATCAATTGTTATGCCAAGTGTTTCTAGCAACTTTGAAGGGTCAAACCCGCATTTGGTTTCATTCTCTTCGAGAAGGAACAATCTTCAATTTTGCAGACTTAGCACGCCAATTCTCAGAATAATTTGTTGTCAGTCGTAGAATTGTTCGGTATCCCTCACGTCTTTCTGGTATCTGGTAGAATGAAGGATAGTTCCTCAAAGACTTCTTTCGTCGCTTCACCTCAAAAGCGCGACAGATTCCGGGAGTCAACCCCGAACTTCTCAGAGGAATCTTACTCGGAGGAATTCGCCTGATTTGTTTCTATTCGACGCTCATGAGAGAAACTGTGCCGAGTTATCCAGACCTTGTTCATCAGGTCGAAGCCCAGATAGCAGCCGACAAGGCGATTGAAGCACACCGCCAGCAGTTTGAAGGCGGACAGAAGATGAAGAAGTGACAGGACTAAGCCCCTATGAGACAAGAAGAACGATGCCAGGATGAGCGTCAGAACGACAACCGTCGCCGTGACCCGCCGAGGAACGGGGGTCATCGTCCACCCCGGGAATACACTCCACTAAATACCACCCGCACCAATGTGTTGTACGCAATTTAGAATGATCCTGCATTTCAACCTCCGAGAGTGCCATTGCCAAATCCAAGAAGTGACCAGTCAAAATACTTCGAGTTTCACCGCACAACTGGTCACACTACCGAGGAATGTTCTATACTAAAGAATGAAATCGAGAGCCTTGTTCGCCAAGGACTCCTTGGAGGGTTTCTCTAGGGACAAGCGTAGGGCCAACAAGTACAACATCAAGGAAGAAACCAGCACTGTTGGATCCCTAGTTGATTTGAGCTAGGTTCACTAACTTAGGATGTGACCCATCATGTATAGCTAGGGTCAATTTGTGTCCTAGAGTCTAGGTTAAGTTCTTAGGCTCAACTCCAGGTGGACCAGCTTTCAACAAGACCCTCAGAGACTCCAGACTCACAAGTTTTCAAGACTAAGTAAAGTGAGTTCGACGTTCGTCGAACTCCGCTCGACGAAAGGAGTTCTGCGCTCGACGATCTTGAGACATTTCTTAGTGCTGAGCTAGACGATCTGGGTTCTCTGTTCGACGAAAACTCAGGCTCTACATCAAGCCAAAGTCAGGAGAACTTCAAATTTTTCTAAGTCCAGTTTCAAGCTTCGGTCGACGAATTATATTCTGAGCTCGACGAACTTGGACCTCAAGTTCATAGCTTCTCAGGTCGACGAAGTCAGCTTCTCAGGTCGACGAATGATAATCTCTACTCGACGATTTCTGGACTCAGAGATTTTGTGTCGACACTTAGGGTTTGTGTCGACACCAGTCAACTTGTGTCGACACCAGGATTTCAGTCGACACCAGCTTATGTCGACACCAGAGGATTTGTGTCGACACCAAGATCAATCTGTCGACACCAACTTATGTCGACACAACATTTCAGCAGATGCAGGATATTTTGTCTAAGTCCAGAACCATTCTCTGCTCGACGAATTTGATTCTCAGCTCGACGAATGAAGAATGTCTGTTAGATGAATGAAGATTGTCTGGTCGACGAACTCTCTCAAGCTCAGCTCGACGAACTCTTTCAAGCTCAGCCCGACGAACTCAAGCTCAGCTCGACGAACACAAGTGCAGTTCGACGAATTGTGTTCTTCGTTCGACGAATCCAGATTAGGTTTTCTTTAAGGTTCCCGTCCCGTTTCTTGGCGCTGATTCCTAAACATTTAATGCCAGATCTTCTCGGAATGTTACCGTTAGAATGCGCATTGACTATGAATGATTACATGCCGTTTTCCATGTGACAGTTATGAAAGTCATTGATTGCTGATTCTTTCCAAGGCCGAATGTAATTACTGCTCGACATTCAAAAATTTGAATATTCCTCAGTCAGATATACACAGACACACAGGAAGAGAACATCATGAAGCAGTGATAGAGTTCAAGAATTACAGTACAGAAAATACTCTGAAGTTGCAGAAGAACAAACATTTCGAAAAATCTAAAGTTCTTGACTGCAATCAGCCTTAACCAGAGAACTCTCTCAAGAAGGAGGAGAAGAACAACTAAATTCAATCAAGAGTCTTCTTCTCTCTATTCACAGGATAAGTTCAAAGGACAACAATCAATCAATCTGTCAAAGAAGTTCCTGAAGCAGTTCTGGTCCAGGCATTCTAGGTCATTGAAGGCCTATCACCCTGAAGCAGTGCTCCATCATTCCTGACCAATTCAAGACCTCAGGTGGAGCAAGAGCTGCTACAATCAATCCACAAGTCTTCTCTCTGACTATTGACAGAGAAGACACTATCACCCTCTCTCCAATTCCTGTACAGGGTTTTAAATCCCTTCAAAATTATTCTGGTTGCAAGTCTCCTTCCAAAAGACTTGAGGGTTTGGTTTTTGGGGACCTGATCAAAACCCATTGATGCTCAGGACATCTGATCAACTCATCCTGCAGTGGATTCCTACCTAGGGTGGTAGAAGAGTGGATGTACCCAGATTGGTTGGGGAACCACTATAGCTCCTTGTGTCATCCGGTTGCTTATTTTCTTTTGTTTTCTGGCTGTGGTCTGTGATTGCTCTGTGTTTAGTTAGTTGCTGTGTTTGCTTTATCTTATTTGCTTCCATGTTCACTTAGGAATATAACAAGAGTTGTAAAAAGTTTCTAGCAAGCACCATACTCTATTCACCCCCCTCTAGAGTATATCAGATCTAACCTGCACTTTCAATTGGTATCAGAGCGAGGTTGGTTAAAAATACCACATCTTCCAGGTTGGTTAACATACCACACCTTAGTGGTTGCATAGGCTAACACCTGAACCCAAAGATCCTTCCAGTTAAATCTGCTTGTTTAAGTTTGTTACTAGATTTATTTCTTCACAAAACATGGCCCAAAACAAAATTATGGTAGCACCAGACCTCCAGTGTGCAATCTATCTAAGTTTGCACTTTGGAAGGCAAGGATTAGATTGTACATGAACTCTATTGATGAAGACATTTTCAATTCTATTTTGACAGTGTGTCCAAGACCTCCAGAAAATACAAGTACAAGTGCTGTTCCACCTCCTTCAGGAACAGATGCAGAAATCAAGAAATGGAAAGTGGCAGATGATAAGGTAATGGATATTTTAGCCCAGACTATGTCTGATGAAATATTCCAAAAAGTAGCTGACTGCAACTCAGCAAAGGACATCTGGGACAAGTTATCTGAGATAGTCTCAGGATCTGCTGATGAGAGAAAAGATAGAAGATCTCACCTAATAACCCAATATGAGAATTTCAAGAAAGGAGAAGCTGAGTCAGTAGCAGATATGTACAATAGACTCAGTCTCATACTCAATGAGCTGAAAACATTGGACAAAGAGATCTCATTGACTGAACTCAATGATAAAATCTTAATGTGCTTCCCAAGCACTTGGGACTCAAGGATCTGGCCAATTAAGGATGCCAGAAGCCTAAATGAGATCACAACTGAAGCTCTCTTGGGCAAGCTCAAGTCTTATGAGCTGCTCATCAAGAATAGAGAAGAAGAGCAGAAGGCTGCCTCACGATCTATAAGAAAGGAAAAATCAATAGCTTTCAAAGCCATTGAAGATCAGCCTGAAGACAAAGTCACAGCAATGAAGAGCTGCTAAGCTTACTGACCAGAAGATTCTATAAAATGGCCAAGAAGGATTTCAGGAAAAAATCATACAGAGAGCATGACAAGCCAAGATATGACAAATCAAATAACAAAGAGATTATTTATTTTGGATGCAGGAAACCAGGCCACATGGTGTCTGACTGTCCAGAAAATCAGTATAAGGACAAAAAGGACAGGAAGGAAAGAAGAAAAGACAAAGACTTCAAGAAGAGCAGCAATGATAAACCCTCCTCCAGCAAGAACAAAAACACAAGGAAGGGGTTTGTTGCTGAAACTTGGAGTGAGACTGAAGAAGAATCTGAAGCTTCATCCAGCTCCAGTGATGATGAAGATGATGCTGATGAAAAAGAATTCTGCATGATGGCTATCAATGCCTCACAACAAGATTCTGATGCAGAAGAGTCAGAGTCAGAATCAGAGACTCAATCTGAAGAGGACCTGGTAATAAGTTCTTTTGATTTTAATTCTGAGGACTTTAAGTGTGAGTTTAAAACACTATATTTAGATTTATTAAAATCTGAGAAGGAAATCATTTCTCTCAGAAATCAGTTATCTGAACATAGTACTTTAAAATCAGAAAACCTCAAACTCTCTGAGGAGTTGGAATACTGTAGCGAGCAGATAACCTCACTGAAAAGTGAACTATCAGAGACCAAAAAGTTTGAAGAATCCCTCAATGAGAGAAGTATCAAGCTAATAGACATCACAAACACAGTGAACTCAAGATTTAATAGTACACTGGGCTTGAGTGCCTCATCTAGCCAACCTATAGTATTAACAACCCCAATCAAGTTTATCTCTGATAAAAGTGAGGGAGTTGTAGAGGTAGCTAGGAAGAATTCTGACTTACCTGAGAAAACAAGAGTTCAACAGAAATCGTCGAACGGAGCTAGACGATCGTCGAATGAAGCTCAACGATCTCAGGCTAAATCGTCGAACTCAGGTCGACGATCTCTGAACCCTGAACTCTGGCACAGTCGATCTTCGAACAGCTTGACGATCTGACCCAAGATCGTCGAACTCAGCTCAGCGAAGCAGAGATCCATTGAACTTCAATCCTAGAGGCAAAGCTGAATGGTCCGATATCATCCTCGTCAACCAGAGATGCTGAATTGACCTAGGCCCAAGGTAAACTGGGTCTGACAAGACCTATCCAACATCAAAGCAATGGTATCTGGATCGTCGACATCCTTCAAGCTCAAAGACTAACAAAAGGATATGGTGCAGTCCAGATTGGCACAGTCGTAGTCACTGAAGATCAGTCAAGTGATTTGAAGCAAATCCTTATTCAAATCAGAGGACAACACAACTGGTTGACAAATAACATCAAACTTCAGCTAAGGTAGATATATGCCTGTTTAATTCGATTTGTAGACCTAATGAACTAGAGGTAGGACATATAAACCTTAGAACCATTGCTAGGCTATCCAAGGACAACTAGAGGACTATCTAAGGACTTTGCAGGGCTTGTCAATTAGGCAAGCAAACCAAAAATAGTTTCAAGTCACCCTTATACATGATTGGACCCATCACAGTTTAATCCTATACTTTAGTGGTTGTAGATGACTCTCCAAGGAAGAGTTTAATGACAGATCCATACAGACTGAGGCCCTGATCAGAAGTGATCATGGGACATAGTTTGTGCAAGAGTTCTGTCAGGGATCAGACACATCAGCTCCTTCCTTGATTTCTTATTGAATCTGCTACTACAAGATGTTGAACACCTCCAACATACCTAGGCCCTAAAGTAGATTACTTCAAAATCTTTGGTTGTATTTGCTACATTCATAATAATGACAAGAAATACATAACAAAATTTCAAGCTTGTACAACCTTGGGCTCGCGAGAGGTGACCCAGCAAGCGAGGAAGGAGGATTGGCGAGATGGGAGGAGGCCCACCTGCAAGAGGCGAGAGATGTGGACAGCCCACGGAAATAGGCGAGACCTCTTTAGGCGAGACCTCTTGGAGCGGCGAGAGGGCCCACTAGGCGATACCTCTCTGGGCCTGACGGATCTTCCCCCAAACTCGCCACATGACAGAGAGGTGTCTTTACCTTCTTACCCCCAAGGGGGTTTTTACCTTTATGCCCAGGTAATTTTCACATTTTTACCCCCGGAGGTCTGCATATAGCTCTCCAGAACAGCGGAGTTTGGCTTTTCGAGACCCTGTACAGGGTGTATTTGGTCATTTCAAACTTTGGTTAACTAACAGAAGTGTTATGGTGCAGTCCAGATTGACAGAGGTCACTATAAATCAACCGATAAGGTAGTCTGATGTGGAGAGGTTGTTGAAGCACAACTTTAATCTTCCTCAGGCACCTATCAGTCAACTGGCTGTGATGAAGGAAGTGACTTCCAGCAAATCTATCCGGGTAAGAGGTGGGACCAAATCCAGAGGCCAACACAACTCGGTCTGTTTTTGAAAGTCACTGACTCTCGTCAGGAGGGTAGCGCAGGGAGAGTACGTATGAGCTGCATCCTGTTTCGAACCTTTATGGGGGGGAGGGATCATAGAGCTGGTTCTTGCAAGCATTTTTTGCGGAATTAAAATGAGCGTGGAACTGCAGCCCTCAGAAAGAACCTTGAGCAACCACATACGGGAGCACAGAAAGGACAGGAGGGGAGTTGGAAACAGGGGGGATTTATAGGGAGAGCGGAGTTTATGACTTCAATCAAGAGGATTTGGATCTACGTCCAAGGGATCTCGCGGCAGGGAGATTTTCAACCCCTGCCTCGACCTATCTCCCAACTAGGGAACTCGTCTCGGTCGCGAGTAGGAGAGGATGCCACCGGGGAGAAGGCCGAAAGGATTGAAATCCAGGGATCCTTGCGGGAGAGACTAATGGCGGAAGGAACCCTTCCAAGCCACGTAGGAGTCACCACTCCCAGGAGAGGTCGTCACCCGAGTAGGGGTTGAGACCCAAGGGTCCCCTTACAAATGCGAGGAACCAACGTCCGCTCCTCCCGGAGGGCTTACAAGCCTGAGATAGAACTACTATGTGGGGAAGGATGTATGTAACGCCCCCGAATTTTTTTCGACAAACTACTTATGGAGAATAAAGGTGTCTCTCGTTTGGCATTACATTGGACGCATTTCCGCTCGTGCCGTTGAAGTTCAACGAAGAGTCCACAACCCTAAATCTCAGGTGTTCTTAGAGTTATAGAATCTGTTGTTTGGTTCTCCCAAAACTAGCCGGGCTGTTTTGGAGGCGGCAAGAGCCTCTTAGGGAATCCGGCTTTGGCTTGGTTCTCGAGATAGCCCGGTGGCGACAACGGAGTGCTGCTGCTGTCCGACTTTGGAGATTCAACTTTCGTAGCAAAGCTAGCAAGGTCTTCTAACGGTCACACTAGGATCGATGTCTCGATCGATTCGGAAGGGGAAGGTTTTCCCTTTTTGACGGTCTAGTTACGAATCAAGACACAATTTAGGATCATATTTTCATGTTTGGCATTTAGCATAACGCGTGAGACGCAAGGTTTTAATATGCTTGGCTGCCTAGCTTCTGTCGCCGGTTTGAGTATAAATATATATATATCTGGAAGTATAAACCACGATGTGTGTAAAGACGGCGATCAACTGCACGAGCGGCGACGACGGCGGCGGAGTTAACATATATATATAAGGATTTCCGATCTAGTGTTTAGTTAATATGTTCAATTAGGCGGCTCAGCTTCTTCCTTTTTCAAGCTAATCGTAGGGTATTCGTTTTTCTGTCTTCTTGGGATAGGAATTTTGTATATATATAAATATTGTATATAAATAAATAAATAAATAAATAAATAAATATAAATATAAATATCAATACATATATATATATATATATATATATATATATATTTATACATTAGGTCTTCAAGATGACCGTTGTGGGAAATTTCTTCCCCCACCAAAACCCGACGGCGCTGCTGAGAACCCGAGCAAGGGGATACCAGGCGGTTCAAAACAGCGCCAGCGGCTGAGTCCGGTCCAGCGGGCCCATTTTCCACCCGAAAATCTTCGTTTGCCTAAGGCAAAATCGGCGAGAATCGAGCTCCTCTAGGTGATTCTCGTCGAAGAAGTAACTATTGCACTGGAGCTCGACTATCATCATTTTTTTTTTCAAAGATTCGGCGAGAATCAGCCAGTGATTCTCGACGATTTTGACTTCCCAAGCGATCGCCCAGATTTGTCTTTGCACGCTCAGGTGATTTAGCCGGATAGAGACCTGTTGGAGAATCAGCCAGTGATTGCCGGCTCGATGAGTCCTTCGGCGAGAATCACTAGTGACCCTCTCGCCGAATCGGCGAGAATCACTTGCCTTGTTTGTGATTCTGAGAATTGATTGTCGATTTCTTTTTTTTTACTTAGACGATTGCATTGGAAATCGTACAAAACCTCTCATCTTTCCTTGTTACCCATGAGCTGTCCCCCCCCCTCTTTGACCCATCCTTGCAAATCCATGGTTGTCTGCTCTTGGGCTGTTTTTTTTTTTATTATTTCACATGCCCTGTACTTGAAAATAGTACACTCCAATAGAGAGCCCCCCGGAGTACACGTAGGCCAACACACTGATCTGCTCATGAGGGATTACGTCGCGCAGACTTCCTTGGGTGTATATTGACCTACTGCACCCTGACATTGGTGTGTTTTACTTAGCATGGAATAACTGCAAGCACATTAAGCCTGCTCCTAGATACCGAAATCGGATTTCATCAAAACCACCAAATACATGTTTTCTTTTTTTGTCTAGCGTGTCCCCTGGTTTATTTCAAACTCCCTTAGCTTGTTCAGGAGCTTCTTCAAATCCTCTCAATTTAAGCGTACGTTGTGGATACAATACCCAACTAATCGTACATGTGTGGTACCAATCTACTTGTGCATGTGTAGTATTAAACAACTTGGATACATTTAGTGTCGTGTTACTTTCTTTTGCTTCGTATCAAATTACTCGAATAAACAAATTAGGGGTTTAGTTCGTTGGTAAACTTATAGAATTCGTAGGTGTAAGACCTCTTGATACTGAAGTTTAGCCCAAGATAACTGCTTGCAATATAATATTTTCAAGTGTTTAATTATCTGTAGTGCTTTGTGTACGCAAGTTGAATATAATTTGCGAGGTTGGATGCGTGTCTAATTAACCAACACCGTCAGCCGCTTGGCAGCTAAGTCTCCTAGGTGTGTTACTCTAGATGTTTAGGGTTCAGTGTTGACTTCATGGTGGTTCATGGAACTACCGGTTAGGGTTTTCCCGAGTCACTTAGTGCTGGAGTAGGATGTGGTTTTGAGGTGGGTCGAACCGATGCCGCCACCCTTGTTTTACTTCTTGTCTTATTAAGACAATGTGAGCTGTTTGGTTGAGATGGACTGATGCCACCACCACAGCACCTTGAGATGTTTAGGCCTGTTAGACGTGGTTGGACCGTTGCCACCAGTCTAGGCCCTTATTTCTGATTTTTGTCCATCTCCAGTATTAGGTGACTCTTTCTGCTCTAGCTTTATGCTAGGATTTATTTATTTTGCTAATCCTTCCTGCAGAGATTTGTGAGGCTTGACTTCGCCCGTGCACTTGGTGCACCCCTCTTTACTCACTCATGGCGAGTATTATTCCTTCATTTGTTTACTTTAGCTCTTACCTGTTTCATATCTTCCTTATACTATTGTTTCATTTTATATATATATATATATATATATATATATATATATTGCTTTGCTGAGGCGTTCTTTTCTTTGAATGCCTCAGGTTCAGGTTTATAGCCGACTGTGCGGCTAGGTTTCTTCTGGAGTTTGCTAGTGCTATAGCTGCTGCTGAGTTTCCTTTTCCTCACTCCTGGGAGGTAGTTACTTTAGACTTGTAGTACAGATATGCCTACTCACCAGTGGGTTCGTGTCAGTTGTTGGCGCCCACTGGTGGTTTCTCTTTTAGATGCTTTGTACTTTGCTTATACTGCTATATTTCCTGTTTTGGAGTTTATTGAACTTGCTTCTGGGATGATTTATGTTAGGTTGCTAGTTACTTTAAAACCTATAAAAGAAAATAATTATTATATCAAAAATATAGACAACATGTCTTCCTTTTTAAAAAAAACTTAATCATTACTTTCAAAACCACGTAAAAGGGCATTTCCTATATATATTATATAAATTAAATCTAGGGTCTTGCATAGTCTTAGGTGTCCCCTGGGGACGCTTATGCATTCTCTTAGGATGTTAAAAAAATGAATAAAATATTTTCCGCTACGTATAAGTATAATTTTGAAGGGTGGACTAGTTGATCCACGAAGCCGAGGGATACAACCTCTAAAATATAATTGATTTTCACATCATTAAGCTTTTGAACTTTCATAATCTTAGTAGTTGGTGGTTGCCTAAGCGTCGACAGTTATCCCCTGTCCGACGTGGCATCACAACACGCGTTTTCTTCTACTCTGATACTTCTTAATTTCGGAGAAAATGCGGGTTGTGACAGTTGGTATCAGAGCGAGGTTGCTTGAAAATTTGTCGGGCAACCTTTCCTTTTAGGTATTAGAAGTTTAGCATCATGTCATACACACACCGATATGTTATCAGCACGTCTTGGCTGAAGCACGAACACTACACTCATAGCATAACATGAAGTATACGGGGCATATTATGTAGTATGAGATACATAATATGTGTTTGTATATGGATCCACCATAGGAGGCAACATGTGAGGGTTATGTAGTATAAGATGCATAACCTCACCACATGAATGCGGCTAGCACGTTTTCTTTTCCGTTGCATGAAAATGTTATGTAGTATGTGATGCATAACATTTTCATGTGTATGCCGCTCATAACATGCATTAGAGCCTTTTTTATCATGCATAGCACAATCATGCATAGCATAACATTGCATAAGCACAACGTGCCAAGCTAAAGGCTTGCTGGATGACATATGTACACACATGGTTTTGAGTCAAAAAGAATATAAATTCATGCATTCTCGATATAGGCACAAGAGTTAGTGTGATGGTGGTGAACCATCTTAGGTTAAGCATGACATTATTTCCTCTGTATAAAAATATATATATACATATATAAAAAAACCCCAGAGCAAGTTGGCAGTGAAAACAAGTACTTATGTAGGTTTGTCTGTACCTGTTTGTTTTCTCCTAGTAGTTGAACTAGGTTCTGATAATTGCTTGTTTGATCTTTTTAGGATGGCGCCTAAGCGTAGGGTGGCGAGATCGACTCCCCAATCTGAGGGTGAGTCTTCTGGTGCTCAAAGCGGTGCAGTTATGGAAAGTCTGAGGCAGAACAATGATGCTCTATCGAGGCAGATGATGGACGTTCAGTCTCAGATCCAGTCCCTGATATCTGTGGTGGCAGGACTAGCCCCGAGAGCGCAGGATCCTGTTGTGGGTTTAGCTGTTCCCGCATCTCCTGTACCCCCAGCCCCTTTGGTGCCTCCAGTGGTGGTGCCCCCGGAGATGGCTTTCTTCACTCAGTTCCAGCGACTGCGACCCCCTACATACGATGGTAAGGCGGACTTCATGATATTGGATGACTGGTTGATTACCATAGAAGAAATGTTTCATTACTCTGGAGTGTCTGAGGATCAAAAGGTGATGCTGGCCGCCTATCAGCTGAAGGGGTTAGCGAAGAGCTGGTGGATGAGGGAGAAGGAGGGAATGGTAGGAGGAAGCACTTGGGCTTCCTTCAAGGAGATCTTGATGCGGAAATTTCTACCGTCAGTGGAGCGAGACAGGCTGATGAATGACTTCTTGCATCTGAACCAGAGGCAGCTCTCAGTCAGCGAGTATGAGATTGAGTTTAGCAAACTCAGTCGCTTTGCCCCTAGTTTGGTGAGCTCAGAGGAGGATAGAGCGAAGCGTTTCCTCGGTGGCCTGCGGAGCGATGTACAGTAGCTAGCGGTGGCTCATGGAGCGGTGAGTTATGCTGGGGCAGTGGAGGCCGCTTTGAAGGTAGAGGCCATCGAAAACGCGAAGCAAAGAGGACAGCAGGCGAGGAATGAGAAGATGAAAGCTGTCGAAGCAAAGAGCCCCCAAGTGCCCGGTGCTCCTTCGGGGAAGAGGAGCAAGGAGGTTTGTAGTTTTTGTGGCCGGTCGGGCCATCCTGCTGAGAGATGTTTCAAGATGGCGGCGGCGCAGAAGGAGCATGTGCATGCTATACAGGGTGCTCCCAGGCAGAATGTGGTGTGTACTCTGTGCAAGAAAGAGGGGCATGATGTTGCCCGTTGCTGGTTGAAGGACAAGGTCTGCTATCAGTGCGGACAGAAAGGTCATACCAAGGCCCGATGCCCGCAGCTCCAGTCTGTGCACCGACCAGTTCCTCTTCAGGCGTTGCCACCGCCTCAGTCTATGGATAGGGGCAAAGGGAAGCTGAACGTGGTATCTGCAGCGGAGGCTCAAACTTCGACGCACGTCATTTCAGGTAAACCTTCTCGCTAGTCTTTTACTTCCATTGCAGATTAGTTTGGCTTTGTTTTCTGTATTGATTGTGCAATTTTCCTGTTTATATCTATATAGGGAGTTTTAAGGTAAAGAACCGCTGGGCACGCGTTCTCTTTGACTCAGGTGCTACCCACTCATTTGTGGCTAGGGCCTTTGTAGAGCGGTGCCAGCTGGTTCTTGATCGTGTCAGTGATGCCTTTTGTGTCAAATTCCCTTCGGGTGATTCCGTGATATCAGATCAGGGCATTCTGGATTGTCCTATTATGTTGGGGGATTTCCCAGCCAAGGCAGATCTGAAGGTTATAGATTTGGAAGATTTCGACGTCATCCTGGGTATGGATTGGTTGTCCAGATACGATGCAGTGATCCAGTGCAGGGGTAAGCGCTTGGATTTCAAGAAGGACAACGGTCAGCCTGGGAGTATTTATGGCGATCCGCGCCAGGCCTCTCCGGCGATTTCTGCGGTATGTGCTCAGAGGTTATTCAGTTCTGATTGTTTTGTTTGCTTAGTCTCGGTGCTGGGGACTGTAGCAGTGTGCCGCTGTTGGATGAGATTCCTGTTGTCCGTGAGTTTTCTGATGTGTTTCCTAGCGACCTTCCCGGTCTTCCCCCTGTCAGAGATGTCGAGTTCGTGATTGATTTGGAGCCGGGTACGCGTCCTATTGCTAAGGCGCCGTACCGGATGGCCCCGCGAGAGCTGGAGGAGCTGCGTACCCAGCTGGACGAGTTATTGGAGAAGGGTTTCATAAGGCAGAGCTCGTCGCCCTGGGGTGCACCCGTTCTCTTTGTGAAGAAGAAAGATGGTTCGATGCGCCTTTGCATCGACTATAGGGAGTTGAACAAAGTCACCATCAAGAACAGGTACCCCCTGCCCAGAATCGACGACTTATTCGATCAGTTGCGTGGTAGCTCTGTGTTCTCCAAGATTGACCTTCGATCAGGATATCATCAGCTCAGGATCCGGGAGTCGGATATTCCAGGGACGGCTTTCCGATCGAGGCATGAACATTTCGAATTCCTAGTTATGTCTTTTGGGTTGACCAACGCGCCGTCAGCATTCATGGACACGATGAACCGGGTGTTCAAAGATTTTCTGGACAAGTTTGTGGTCGTATTCATAGACGACGTTCTGATTTATTCACGGAATGCTGCGGAGCATGATCAGCACTTGCGGTTGGTGTTATCTGCCTTGAGAGATCACCAGTTGTACGCCAAGTTGAGTAAATGTGAATTCTGGTTGCCTCAGGTGTCCTTCCTGGGTCATGTGGTGAACAAGGATGGCATTTCAGTAGACTCGGTGAAGATTTCTGCAGTGATGGATTGGCATAGGCCGAGCACACCCAAGGAGATTAAGAGCTTCTTGGGGTTGGCCGGCTATTATAGAAGGTTTGTTGAGGGCTTTTCTACCTTGGCAGCGCCCTTAACTAAGCTGACGCAGAAGCATGCATCGTTCATCTGGAGCGAGCAGTGCGAGGAGGCCTTTCTGGAGCTAAAGAGGAGATTGTGCACTTCTCCTGTTTTGACATTGCCTACAGAGGGCAATGACTATGATGTTTATGTGGATGCCTCGCATGTTGGGCTCGGAGGCGTGTTGATGCAAGAGGGGAAGGTGATCGCGTATGGGTCGCGGCAGTTGAAGACTCACGAGCGGAATTACCCTACGCATGACCTTGAGTTTGCGGCGGTGATTTTTGCGTTGAAGCTGTGGAGGCATCTACTCTATGGGGCCCAGTGCAAGATTTTCACAGATCATAAGAGCCTGAAGTACGTGTTTACTCAGAAGGAGCTGAATCTGCGCCAGCGGCGGTGGTTAGAGTTTGTGGCCGATTATGACGTAGAGATCCAATACCATCCAGGCAAGGCCAACGTGGTGGCCGACTCCTTGAGCCCCAAGACAGGGAAGATCTTCAACCTCACGGCGGACCGTCTAGTGGAAGAGTTCTTGTTGATGGACATCTCTGTGGGATGCTGTGATTTGCAAAGCAGTTTGGCAGTGGCAGAGCCATCTTGGATTTCGCTCACCAGGTTGCACCAGAAGGACGATCCAGATTTGTTACACCTGTACCTTAGGGCTGAGAGAGGGGAGTTGCCGGATTTCTCCATCGATGATTCATGTACCTTGAAGTACCGCGGCAGGTTTTGCATCCCCGCGGTTGGAGACATCAGGAGTATGGTATGCAAAGAGGCTCATGGATCCAGTGTTGCCTACCACCCAGGATCCACGAAGATGTATCATGATTTGAAGCAGATCGCCTGGTGGCATGGTATGAAAGGGGATATAGCTCGGTATGTTTCTGAATGTTACACTTGCAAGCGGGTGAATGCCGATCATGGGAGGCCTGGTGGAAAGCTGACTCCTTTGGAAATCCCGACTTGGAAGTGGGAAAGTATCTCCATGGACTTCATTACGGGCTTACCGAGATCTCCAAGGGGATTTGACTCAGTTTGGGTGATCGTGGACCGATTGACGAAGTGTGCGCACTTCGTACCTTATAAGATCGACTACCCGATGAAGAAGATAGCAGAGTTGTATTTGAGCGAAGTCATCCGACTGCATGGAGTTCCCGTGAGTATCATTTCAGACCGAGACTCCAGATTTACTTCCCGTTTCTGGAAGAGTTTACATGAGGGTTTGGGTACAGACTTGAGATATTCTACCGCTTACCACCCTCAGACAAATGGGCAGACCGAGCGGGTGAACCGGATTGTGGAGGATATGATCAGGTGCTACATTCTAGACCACGGTGGAGCGTGGGATGAGCGTTTGCGGCTCATGGAGTTTGCCTACAATAACAGTTACCAAGAGAGCTTGCAAATGACTCCCTTCGAGGCATTGTATGGGAGGCGCTGCAGAACTCCGTTGTTTTGGGCTGAGGCTGGTGAGAGGCCTTTGTTGGGTCCTGATGCTCTAGAGGAAATGGAGGTTGCTGTGAAGCTCATTCGGGAAAAGCTTCGGTTAGCTCAGGAGAGATATGAGAAAAACGCCAACCGGCGTAGGTCTGATTTGGAATTTTCGGTAGAGGATTTGGTCTTCTTGAAGGTATCTCCGATGGTTGGAGTGAAGAGGTTCGGCAAGAACAATAAGCTGGATCCGAGGTATGTGGGCCCATTCAGAATTTTGGAGCGTATTGGTGTGGCAGCATATAGGTTGGATCTACCAGCCAACTTCCCAGGCGTGCATAATGTCTTTCATGTGAGCCAGCTGCGAAAGTGTGTGCGGAGTAGTGGGCAAGTCTTGGATGCCGTGCCCCAGTTGGAGCCCAACCTCTCGTATGTTGAGTTGCCGGTCCGCATCTTGGATACTCAGGATCGGGTGCTGCGTTCAAAGTCTATCCCGATGGTGAAGGTTCTTTGGAAGAATCAAGATTTGGAAAGTGCGACTTGGGAGCTAGAGTCGGCTATGAGGGAGGCTTACCTTCGCCTGTTCTCCTGATTTGTTGGGTATGTTTTATTTCTAGTAACTTTTATTTTGTTACTTTCCTTCTATAGTAGAAGTAACGTACGTAAAGTTTCGGGACGAAACTTTCTTTTAGGGGGAGTGACTGTAACGCCCCCGAATTTTTTTTTGGCAATTATTTAAATCCTCGTTTGGCGTTACGTTGGCGCATTTCCGGCTCGTGCCGTTGTTAGAGTACCTCGTTAGGTGTTCTTAGAGGTTATAGCCTGTTGTTTGGTTTCCCCAGCTAGCCGACGTCTGTTTTGGAGGCCCGGCTGAGCCTCTTAGGGAATCCTTGTGCTTTGGCTTCGGGTGAGGTTAGCCCGGGTGTGTGGTCGTCAGAGGTTGTGTCCGACTTCGCCGATGTTTTCGTAGCCCGAGTGTTTAGCTACGGTGCGGATTTGTTCGGAATCCGAGAGCGTTAATTTTCGCGCCTTTTTGACGGTCGCTAGTTAGCGAGTCGTCATTTATGCGAGCATATTTTCATGTTTGCGCATTTAGGGCATAGCGCGTGTTGTAGACATGCAAGATTTTAATAATTTGCGTGTGCGTGCCTACGTTCATGTGTTAGTATGTATGTATAAATATATATATATGTGTGTTAGTATGTATATATATACGTATGTGTGTAAGTAGATGTAATAATGTACGGATAGGTGCTAATTTATATGAGTAAACATATATATATATATATATATATATATATATATATATATATATATATATATATATATATATATATATATATATATAGTGGTTTAGTTAGTGTTTAGTTAATATGTTCAATTAGGGGTTGTTTTTACGCTTAAGCTAATTAGAGTTAGGGTAGTATTTTGTTAATTGGGATAGGAATATATATGTATATATATAAATATATGTATATATATATATATATATATATATATATATATATATATATATATATATATTAGGGTGTATTTAGGTTTAGGAAATTTCTTCCCCCCCAAAACCCGACGGCGCTGCTGCAGAACCCGAGCGAGAGGCGATACCAGGCGGAAACCCCGGCGCCGCTCCGACCGCCCGCTCGCCGCCCATTTTCCACCCGAAATCTTCGTTTGAGACCGGATCTGAGCTCCTCTAGGCTAGACCTTCATTCCGAGGTAACTATTTTGGGATTTCACCATTTCTTTTTTTCGATCGGGGGTTGGAGTTCTCGTTTTTCCCAAGCTAAATCGCCCAGATTTGTCTTTGTTCAGGCTTTCCCAGGTGGTTGCTGTGGCCGGTCCTGTTGGGAAGGGTGTTGCCGGCCGAAGTCCTTCGAGGTCCAGGCAAGTGTACCCTTGCCAAAGAAAATCCATACCTTGCCTTGTTTGCTTGATTCCTGAGAATTGATTGTCTGAATTTCTTTTTTTTTTACTTGGTTTTGCATATGGAAATCGGTACAAAACCTCTCATACTTTTCCTTGTTATTGTCATGGCGTTGTTCCCCCCTTTGTTATTCCTGCAAATCCATGGTTGTGCTATTGGGCTGTTTTTTTTATTTATTTATGCCCGGATCGGATATAACTCGAGAGCCCCCCGATAGTAAGTGTGTTCGTTTCATGAGGTATTTAATTGGTTGCGGTCTTCCTTGGGTGTAAACCATTGCTACGGTTTGTTTTATTTAGTTGCAAGATCACATTATAGCCTGCTCCGTAGATGCACCGAAATCGGATTTGTATCAAAACCACCCAGATCTCATGTTTTCTTTTTTTGTCTAGCGTCGATCCCCTGGTTTGCATTTAATGTCAAACTCCCTTGCTTAGGTGCGGTATCAAATCCTCTCAATTTAAGCGTATATGTTTTGGCAGTAAACTAATCGTACATGTGTGATACCAATCTACTTGTGCATGTGTAGTATTAAACAACTTGGATACATTTAGTGTCGTGTTACTTTCTTTTGCTTCGTATCAAATTACTCGAATAAACAAATTAGGGGTTTAGTTCATTGGTAAACTTATAGAATTCGTAGGTGTAATACCTCTTGATACTGAAGTTTAGCCCAAGATAACTGCTTGCAATATAATATTTTCAAGTGTTTAATTATCTGTAGTGCTTTGTGTACGCAAGTTGAATATAATTTGTGAGGTTGGATGCGTGTCTAATTAACCAACGCCGTCAGCCGCTTGGCAGCTAAGTCTCCTAGGTGAGTTACTCTAGATGTTTAGGGTTCAGTGTTGACTTCATGGTGGTTCATGGAACTACCGGTTAGGGTTTTCCCGAGTCACTTAGTGCTGGAGTAGGATGTGGTTTTGAGATGGGTCGGACCGATGCCGCCACCCTTGTTTTACTTCTTGTCTTATTAAGACAATGTGAGCTGTTTGGTTGAGATGGACTGATGCCACCACCACAGCACCTTGAGATGTTTAGGCCTGTTAGACGTGGTTGGACCGTTGCCACCAGTCTAGGCCCTTATTTCTGATTTTTGTCCATCTCCAGTATTAGGTGACTCTTTCTGCTCTAGCTTTATGCTAGGATTTATTTATTTTGCTAATCCTTCCTGCAGAGATTTGTGAGGCTTGACTTCGCCCGTGCACTTGGTGCACCCCTCTTTACTCACTCATGGCGAGTATTATTCCTTCATTTGTTTACTTTAGCTCTTACCTGTTTCACATCTTCCTTGTACTATTGTTTCATTTTCATATATATATATATATTGCTTTGCTGAGGCGTTCTTTTTTTTGAATGCCTCAGGTTCAGGTTTATAGCCGACTGTGCGGCTAGGTTTCTTCTGGAGTTTGCTAGTGCTATAGCTGTTGCTGAGTTTCCTTTTCCTCACTCCTGGGAGGTAGTTACTTTAGACTTGTAGTACAGATATGCCTACTCACCAGTGAGTTCGTGTCAGTTGGCGCCCACTGGTGGTTTCTCTTTTAGATGCTTTGTACTTTGCTTATACTGCTAGATTTCCTGTTTTGAAGTTTATTGAACTTGCTTCTCGGATGATTTATGTTAGGTTGCTAGTTACTTTAAAACCTATAAAAGAAAATAATTATTATATCAAAAATATAGACAGCATGTCTTCCTTTCTAAAAAAACTTAATCACTACTTTCAAAACCACGTAAAAGGGCATTTCCTATATATATTATATAAATTAAATCTAGTGTCTTGCATAGTCTTAGGTGTCCCCTGAGGACGCTTATGCATTCTCTTAGGATGTTAAAAAAATGAATAAAGTATTTTTCGCTACGTATAAGTATAATTTTGAAGGGTGGACTAGTTGATCCACGAAGCCGAGGGATACGGCCTATAAAATATAATTGATTTTCACATCATTAAGCTTTTGAACTTTCATAGTCTTAGTAGTTGGTGGTTGCCTGAGCGTCGACAGTTATCCCCTGTCCGTCGTGGCATTTCAACGCGCGTTTTCTTCTACTCTGATACTTCTTAATTTCGGAGAAAATGCGGGTTGTGACAGATGATCCCCTCCATCACTTGTAGTGGTTCGAAGATGCTGTCTCGATCAGGCCCATGACGGACGCGTTTAAGTGCCGCCTTTTTGCGATCACCCTAAAGGACAAAGCTAGGGACTGGTTCCATCAAATCCCGACAGGCTCGATATACTGCTTCGAGGACTTAAGTAGGAGTTTCCAGCTCCGGTTCTCCACATCTAAGAAGAGGAAGAAGAACCCGAAATCGATCTTTTTGATTAAGTAAAAGGCGGATGAATCGTTGGCTCAGTACGTGGATAGGTTCCAAGAAGAGATTTTGGATATACAGGAGGTGCCAGGGTTTGCCCTCCAGATGGCCTTTACTGTGGGACTACGGGAAGGATTCTTCAAGATTTGCCTCACCCGGAAGGCGCCACTGTATTTTGATGGCTTGATGGAGAAGACGGCAAAGGAAATAGCGATGGAGGCGGCAAACTCAGCCTTTGCGAAGAAGCTGGCAAGACTTACTGAGGTAGAGTCGAGGGAGTCAGGTGGGAGACAACAGGAGGCAAGGAGAAGAGAGGAGCCAAGGGTGCTGGCGTATCCGGAGCTGGGGTGGAGGCAGCAGGGAGGCCCTGCCCCGGGACAAGGTAGAGGATTTCCCCAAGGGGGGAGGAACCAACAGGGAGGACCGGGAAGGTTTCACCAGCAGGGGTGGGGGTATGGTCATAGACCACCCCTACCCCGCCGCAGCAGGCCATGGCCATCGGCCGAGGCAGAGGAAGGGGCCGGGAGAGAGGAAGAGGAGCAGGAGCAGGGAGAAGGAGGAACCCTCAGGAAGGAAGGCACGGGGGGGGGGGGGGGGGGAGGTGGCGTTGCCATATTGTGACTTCCACGAGGAGGAAGATCACGCAATGACTACATGCCCAAATTTCTTAGAGATGAGGAGAACTCGAGGGGCAGGAGAACAACCAAGGCCGGTGCGGATAGAGGAAGTAACAGTTACAGGAGAAGAGGATCGATGTGTGGATCGAGCGGATGAAGGGGATCGCGGGGGGATTGGAGTGATCAATGGGGGGGGGGTGTGGGGATAGAGGCGGCCCGAAAGGCGAGCCTTCACACTATGTACCGTCGAAGCGTCGCCTCGACGTCACAATCCCCTCCTCCAGATGAAAAGATTACCTTTTCAAGGAAAGACATGCCCGACCATGAGGACCCCTTTTGTGACGCGCATGTGATACGAACCGCCATCGAGAACTTCACGGTGTCGCGGATCCTAGTAGACAATGGGAGCTCAGTGAACGTGATTTTCAAAAAAAGCATTCAATGCAATGAGGGTGGAGGCCCGGAGGGTGCTGGCGGCGGATGGACCACTGTTTGGGTTCTCAGGGGAAAGGAAAGAAGTCGAGGGGGGAGTGGGACTTCAGGTGACCCTGGGAGGGCTGTCCCGGAATTGCCGCTTTGTCATAGTGGATGCCCCCAGTAGTTACAACGCTATCTTTGGGCGCCCCTTAATCAGCGCTTTCAGATGCGTCCCATCATCGTTTCATCAGTGCTTGAAGCTGAATTCAGGAGGTACCCAAATCAGGGTACGGGGGGATCCAAAGGCTGCTAGGGAATGCTACGTGACGGCAGTGAACACCATCTCCTGGCGGGGAGACGCGGAGGAGTTGGGAAAGTGGATGGTGCAATTACAACAAGAACAGGGAGGCGGGGAAGAGCAAAGAGAGGAGGAAGATGCTGGAGGAGAAGAAGTAGTAATGGTGGGAGGCATTGCGGGGGAACCAGAAATGGCGGGAGAGGAGTTCGGGGAGATGATGGTGGTAGAAGAAAAGGAGAAGGAAAGTGCGAAGGGAGAGGGGGAAATGGTAAGGAACTTAGGCATGGTGGAGAGGCTGGATGTGGCTGGAAAGGAGGGCGAAGAGTCGGAGGCAGCAGAGGAAGAGGAGCCAAAAGAAGAGGTAGGGAGGAGAGAGAAAAGGCAGATGGAAGAAGAGGGAGGGTCGCCCGGGGAGTTGGCCCGGCCAGAAAAGAGAAGGGCCTCACGACAGGAAGAGGAGGACGCAAGCAAGTGGGAGACATAGCAGCCGGGGGAAGAGATGATGATGGCCAACGTAGAAAGCAAAGCCAAGGAACAGGATGCGCAGGCAGAGTAGGAAGGAGACGAAGAGCCATCAAGGCTGAAAGCGGCCATGGAGGTCCTCGAGGTAGAGATCCGCACCAAGGAAGGCCGAGAGGAGAAGATAAAAATCAGTGGCGAGCTCAGCCCGGAGGACCGTGAGAAGATCAGGACTTGCGTGCAGAAAAATATTGACGTCTTCGCATGGAGCGCCGCGGACATGCCAGGGGTCAATGCAGACGTCGCCTGTCACCGCCTCAATCTAGATCCCAACACTCGCCCCATACAACAGAAGAAGAGGGCCATTGCCTCCAAGATGGCCGGACCTATTAGAGACGAAGTGGAAAAATTACTTAAGGCGGAGTTTGTGTCCGCCCGTAAGTATCCGGGGTGGGTGAGTAATGTTGTAATGGTCAAAAAAGGGGAGGGTAAGTGGAGAATGTGTGTGGATTTTTCTCTTTTAAATAAAGCATGCCCCAAGGATTGTTACCCGCTGCCCCGAATCGACGCGCTGGTTGACTCAGCCGTCGGTTTCCCCTTTATGAGTTTCTTGGATGCATTTTCTGGATATCATCAAATACGCATGCATCCCCCGGACGTTAAGGACGTCACCTTCGTTACGGAGGATGAATGCTTTTGCTTTAATATGATGCCTTTCGGTTTGAAAAATGCGGGAGCAGCCTATCAAAGAATGATGGATCGGATCTTCCGAGAGCAGAGAGGGAGGAACCTCGAGGTATACATAGATGACTTGATGATCAAAAGAAAGGACCTCGAAGCTCATATCCTAGATCTGTAGGAGACCTTTGAAACCCTAAGGGAGTATAAAATGAGACTCAACCACCTGAAATGTGTTTTTGGTGCCAGCAGAGGAAGGTTCCTGGGACATCTTCTCACTCCATCTGGAGTGGAGCCCAACCTCGAAAAAGTGAGAGCAATCCTAGAATTGGAGTCCCCTAGGAATGTTAAGGAAGTCCAGCGTCTCACAGGCAAGTTGGCAGGGCTAAGCAGGTTCCTCTCTCGAGCCGGGGAGAGGTGCTCGCCCTTCTTCTGAACGCTGCGAGGAGGCAAGAGATTCGAGTGGACCTCGGAATGTGAGACGACTTTCCAGGCCATAAAACAACAGCTTACCCAGACGCCCTTACTCCAGGGACCAAGGGAAGCAGAGGTCTTGTTTTTATATTTGGGGGTAGGGACTGTGGCGGTGAGCTCGGTTCTTGTGCGAGAAGAAGGGAGGAAACAATTTCCGATCTATTACGTGAGCAGGGTCCTGAAGAAAGCGGAGCTCGGGTACCCCATTCTTGAGAAGTTAACATTTGCCCTCATCATCTCGGCCCAAAAGCTCAGGCCGTATTTTCAGGCTCACTCCATACAAGTGGTAACAGATCACCCCCTCCGTCGCATCTTGGAGGGGGTAGAGCATTCTGGGAGGCTAGCAAAATGGTCAATAGAGCTCAGTGAATTCGACCTCGTCTTCGTTCCTCGGCTCGCCATAAAGGCACAGGCGGTGGCCGATTTCCTGACGGACTATGTAGTGGAGGTCCAGGAGACGGAGGCGTCCCCTCGGGCAACCTGGAAGATGTTGGTGGATGGAGCGTCGGAGAGAAATTCCTTTGGGGGAGGGGTGATCCTGATCAGCCCGGAGGGGACCCAGATTGAGCAGGGTTTGAAGATTCATTTCGCAATCACCAACAACCAAGCGGAATATGAGGCGGTCATTGCGGGACTCAGGTTAGCCCGGGAGCTGGGCATACAAGACATTGAGGCCTCGACAGACTCCATGGTAGTGGCAGGCCAGATCAAAGGGGAGTTCGAGGCAAGGGAGCCCACCCTCCAGTTGTATCTAGGAAAGGTCAAGGACATCATAGGGCAGTTCCGAAGCTTCTCAGTTCAGCACGTCCCGAGGGAGGAGAGCACTCAGGTGGACCAACTCGCCAAGCATGACCCTCGAGCCAGGGGAACAGTGACGGAACTCTTCAGACCGTCTATAGGGGAAGGGGAACTCATGGAAGTATGCCAGCAGAGGTCGTGGATGGACCCCTTCATCACCTTTTTGGCATCAGGACAGTTACCCGCGACGGAACTCGACAAGAAGCATACCAGATACAAATCGGCGTACTACCTGCTGAAGGATGGAGTTTTATATCGCAAGACCCTATCAGGTTTGCTGGCAAGATGTGTGTTAGAGGAGGAGATTCCCAAGGTTCTGCAGGAGATTCACTCGGGAGAATGTGGAAGTCACTCGGGGAGCCGGACTTTAGAAGGGAGGGTGCTGAGGCAGGGGTACTTTTGGCCTACCCTCAGGAGAGATGCGGAGGAATTCGCGAAAAAGTGTCAAAAGTGCCAGGAGTTCTCCCCCCTTCAGCTCCTTCCGGCCCAGAGGTTGCGGACCATCACAGCTCCCTGGCCATTCGCTATATGGGGACTAGATCTGGTGGGCCCCTTTCCCCAAGCAAGTGGCCAAAGGAAATTCCTGTTGGTCATGGTGGACTACTTTTCGAAGTGGCTGGAGGTGAAGGCGTTGGCTAAGGTAACCTCGCAGGTGGTCAAGAATTTCGTATGGGGGGAGATCATCTGCCGGCATGGGTTGCCCCTAGCCATTGTGACAGATAACAGACCACAATCTGCAAGCAGAGAATTCGTGGATTTCTGCATTCGTTTGGGAATAGATCTCCGCTTTGCCTCTGTTCGTCATCCACGGAGTAATGGACAGGTCGAAGCGGCTAATAAGGTCATTGTCAATCTATTGAAGAAAAAAGTGGAGAATTTGAGAGGGAGCTGGGTGGAGCAGCTACCCTCAGTACTGTGGGCCTTGAGGACCACACCAAACACAGCCACGGGGAAACCCCGTTTAAGCTCTCTCATGGCTCAGAGGCTGTCATACCTATCGAGTTTGAGGTCACATCACCAAGAGTAACAGTTGCAAGGGAAGGAGCCAAAGGATGGAGAGCAGAGAACGAAGAAGAACAGAGACTCTCATTGGATCTCGTGGAGGAGCTCCGAGATTTGGCGATGGTCCGGCAGGAGGAGGTCAAGCGCCGGATGGCAAGGTACTTCGACAAGCATATAAGGATCAGACAGTTTGAGAAAGGAGATTTGGTCCTGAAAAAGGTAGATGCAGCGGGTAGAGGGGCCTCTGTAGGGAAGCTTAACCCCAATTAGGAGGGTCCTTTTGTAGTAAAAGAAGTCTTAAAGTCAGGAGGGTACCACGTCCAGGATGTGGACGGGGTATCCCTCGAGCGAGCCCAGAGTGATGATGATTTAAAGAGATTTTACCCGCAGCACTCTATCCATCGCACCTTTTTATTATTATTATACAATGCTTATCATTCTGATGTGCTCTTTTGATGCGATAAAAGGGTGGGTGACCTTTGTAAGGCACCAAGGGCGAGATGATTTGGAGAGGAGACCCCGAGCAGACCCGCTGACCAGGCTCCCATCAAGCTGACAGGGCTGTAGGCTCACTCGGTGGTTGGAGGAGTTTTGGAGAGGAGACCCCGAGCAGACCCGCTGACCAGGCTCCCATCAAGCTGGCAGGGCTGTAGGCTCACTCGGTGGTTGGAGGTGTTGTGGAGAGGAGACCCCGAGCAGACCCGCTGACTAGGCTCCCATCAAGCTGGCAGGGCTGTAGGCTCACTCGGTGGTTGGAGGTGTTGTGGAGAGGAGACCCCGAGCAGACCCGCTGACCAGGCTCCCATCAAGCTGGCAGGGCTGTAGGCTCACTTGGTGGTTGGAGGTGTTGTGGAGAGGAGACCCCGAGCAGACCCGCTGACCAGGCTCCCATCAAGCTGGCAGGGCTGTAGGCTCACTCGGTGGTTGGAGGAGTTTTGGAGAGGAGACCCCGAGCAGACCCGCTGACCAGGCTCCCATCAAGCTGGCAGGGCTGTAGGCTCACTCGGTGGTTGGAGAAGTTTTGGAGAGGAGACCCCGAGCAGACCCGCTGACCAGGCTCCCATCAAGCTGGCAGGGCTGTAGGCTCACTCGGTGGTTGGAGGAGTTTTGGAGAGGAGACCCCGAGCAGACCCGCTGACCAGGCTCCCATCAAGCTGGCAGGGCTGTAGGCTCACTCGGTGGTTGGAGGAGTTTTGGAGAGGAGACCCCGAGCAGACCCGCTGACCAGGCTCCCATCAAGCTGGCAGGGCTGTAGGCTCACTCGGTGGTTGGAGGAGTTTTGGAGAGGAGACCCCGAGCAGACCCGCTGACCAGGCTCCCATCAAGATGGCAGGGCTGTAGGCTCACTCGGTGGTTGGAGGAGTTTCGGATAGGAGACCCCGAGCAGACCCGCTGACCAGGCTCCCATCTAGCTGGCAGGGCGGTAGACTCACTCGAGGGGACAAGTCTAAGGGTAAGAATTCGCGTGGGGAAAGATCCATGTTCATCAGAAGGTTGATAGAAAGTCCCTAAAACAGAGAGGGGCCAGGAATCGGGCCAGGGAAGAAGGTCCCTGGCCGGCACTCGCAATAGGTGGCCTCGCGCCTGGCGGGAGGATCTTCCTTATTCCAGGCACAAGTGAGCCTTAGAAGGCGGAACCGGCCGGGCGAGACGGCCGGTCCCCAGGGATTCCGGCGCGGGATAATCTTGCGGCGAGGCGAGCGCTAACAGTGGGCGATAATAAAGATAGGGGCGAAAAGCGATAAAAATTGCCTCGCGCTGGCTATTAAGCGAGATGACAGACGATAAAAGCAGCAATTAAACGACGTCCAAAAAATAGTCTATGCCTTTGGCTAGCAGCTAAGAGAGATGACAGAAGATCAAGGTGACAATTAAAATAGCATCTAAAAAGTTGCCTCTGACTAACTATTACACAAGACGCCCAAAGAGGGAAGCGACAATTAGTATATAAAAAGTTTTAAACAAAATATCCATAAAGCGGGAACACCTCGCTCTCCTTTTTTCAAGGGAGTGTACCAGAACCACAAGTACTAGACAAAAGAAGGTGGGGAAGAGAAGTCACTGCAGTGGATGGTACGCTACTCGCTGTCAGAGGAAGAGCTGCCGTCCGACTCGCTGTATAAGCGGGGGACCAGGTCGCGGACGGTCACCGTCTCTGCATCCTCGCGCACCACTCCCAGCTCCTTCATCATCTTGAGGGCAACCTCCGCCGTCTTGATATTTGAGTCCCGGCAGATGGCGTCCACCTCATCTACGGAATAGCGGGAAGGAACGAGAAATTGATCCAGTGGGGGTGTCGCGCTGCTCCGGAGGCGGAGATTTTCGGCTTTCAACTTCTTGTTCTCCCCCTCCAGCTCCTCAATACACGAGCGCATCCTGTTGGCCGTTTCGGCATCCTGCAGGAGGAGTGCAAGTGAGGGACTATAAGAAGCAAGAATAAGACTAGCAAAGCAACGGTAAGGAAACTTACCACGCCGCCCTGGCTCTGCGCAAGGAGGTTGTCGGCAACAAGCAACCGCTTCTCCAGGTCAAGGGACTTTTCGCGTTCCGCGGCGAGACCGGCCTCCGCCTCCTTCCATTTCCTGTTGTTGAAAATGAGGCGGCGTGAGACCCGGTGCCCGAGCTCCAGGGAGCGAAACTGAGAGTGGGCACTTTTTAGAATGAGGTCTCGCGATGCCTCGCTATCTGCAGGCTCGGAGCCAAGACCGCCATACAACCCAAACCCTAAGGAGAAGGCATGACTGGTGGGGGCGGGGGGGGGGGGGGGGGGGTCCTGTTCCTTCCAGGAAGGGAGAAGGGTAGACACCGACACGCGGTTGGAGTCTTGGTCCCATATGAGAACCGGCTCGCCGGCGTCATCGTCCGTCACAGACCCCATATTATAATTAGGGTATGAGGCGGGAGTCGGGCGGCTGGACGAGCCAGTCTCGCCAGGAGGGAGCTGAGAGGGCTGAACATGGCCGCGGGCAGCTGGATCTGAAGAGACCGTCTCGCGGGCGGGCGAGACGGGTCGTCGCGGAGGCGAGGGAGACGATAGAGTGATGGGGGACAGGGACCCCGCTGGCTCTTCTCTTTCCTTTGCAGATTTTTCCTTCTTGAAGGACACAAACTTTTTCTTCTTCTTGGGGCTGAGGCGAGAAGTACCCTCGCCCGCGGGCCTCTTCTTGGTGGCAGGTGTCAGCGTGTCTTTCGCAGCCTCCGCCGCCATACTCGCCAAAGCGAGAGCTCGATTACTCTGGTAGGGGGGATGGACGGGGACGGTCCTCTCTCCTAGATAAGATGACAGTCAACAGGGAGTAAGAATTTACAAGGATAAAGAGGGAAATCGAAGCGTACCTTCACCGGGGAAGACGACGGGGAGCGAGTCGAGGTCTCGCCGATGGTATTGGACTTCGAAGTTCTTCCCTGCGAAGAAATCACAGAGGTCTTTCTCGGCACTCCCCACCTTGGGGGTGTCATAATAGCATTCGGCAGGAGATACGGGGGCGAGAGGGATACCTCCCAGATCCTCGCGGATGAAGACGAACCGCGTTAGCCAGTGGTGGTTCTTGTTCGGCGTCTCGCACACTTTAAGGCCTTGTCCTGTGAAGTAAGAGATGCCGTCGTCCTTGGCGTGGTAGACAAACAGCTTGCGGAAGGCAGTTAGACTAAACTCAATGCGCTCTCGCCACAGGTAGCAGACGAAATCGATCAGCATGGAGATGGCATTGGGGTTGAATTGGGCCGGGACGACCCCAAAGTACTTCAGCACTAGCTTGACCTCCGGCCAGAGGGGAAGTCGCAGCCCCGCCTCGAAGTGCGAGACGGGGAAAGCCAGCTCATTGGGGTAGAAGGTGTTGATGCATTCACCAACCTTGGGCGGGCGAGACAAATAGCTGTCGGAGAGATACTCGCTGGCGAAATGAGCGTGGTCTTCCTCTGGCAGTCTGCCTAGAGGGAAGTCGTGGTCCACGAAGCGCTTCCCGCAACGGCTGCGCCCCTCGCCCTATTCAATCTTTTTCTTTCCCATGACTGGCGAGAAAGCGGCAAAAGAGAGAGAGGACGGTTCAGAGAAAGACGCGAGATGGCGAAGGGGAGACGAAAACCGGGATCAAAGAAACAGCTTAAAATGATAAGGCAGAGGGGCCGGGGTTGGAGATATTTATAAGGGATAGGGGAAAGAGGCGGGAAAGTCAGGCGGCGGGAAATGAGAGGACACCCCGACGTTTCGTTTTTCCCCCTCTCTCTCTCTCCCTATCTCACTCTCCCTATCTCACTCTCTCTCTAGAGCTTAAGAGGCGGGGGCGCCACAACATTCTTTTCGAGGCAAGCCATCATTACAAGACTAATAAAATAATAAAATAATAGCTAATCATGACAAAAATGAAAAGACGGCGTGATATGACCAGTGCATTACCAAAAGTTTAAAATAGATCGTCCCGCGGAAGGGAACATCTCGCCCAAATAAGTTTATACAACATATCAGTAATCAAACAGCGAAATTGATGAAACAAGATCCAGAGAAGGCGAGACGGGACTGCGACAGTTTAGTTCCGCACCCACTGCCAGCGGCCATCTTTACCTCCCGCGCATGGAGGGCGGCCAGGAAGGTGAAAGGCACGAGCAGCGATCACGCCGCGGCGCGCGAGACGGAGATGTTCGTCCGTCTCGTTTAAGATGGCCTGGGGGTCGGTCCCGTCTAGCACCCCGTCCGCTTCCATCCTGGCGGAAAGGCGGTGATAATCTGCTTCAATCCACTCCATGCGCCGGTCGGAGGCTTGCTTCTCCAGCTCCATCTCGCGGATTATGTGCGTATATTTACGAAACATCCTGGCGGTCCTCCGCTTCAATTCCAGGGGGTCCATGGGATCACCCAAGTAGTCCTCGATCTCGCCAGGATGAGGAAGAGGCGAGAGGGGGGGGGGGGGGGGGGGAGACGCGTGTTGGGTACATTGGTCAAAATGTACCTGATTTGAAGAAACCTCACCCAACTCAATGATATACATCAAATTGTATTTGATGTGCTTTTGAGTTACCTTGTGCAGGTTAAGTATTTGCAGGAAAGAAGAAAAGTTTCTAAGTACATGTGTCGACACCCAGAGGGAAAGTGTCGACACTTAAGAAGACTTGTGTCGACAATCAGGCAAGCAGTGTCGACACTTGGAGTCATTGTGTCGACACCAGCGATGCTAAGTCGACACCAGACAGAAAGTGTCGGCACAAGGAGCTGTGTCGACACTCAGTGAAGAAAAGACAGTGAAGCTGTGTCGACACTTAACAGTAGTGTCGACACAAGGAGCTGTGTCGACACTCAGTGAAGAAAAGACAGTGAAGCTGTGTCGACACTTAACAGTTGTGTCGACACCCAGTGAAGCTGTGTCTACATCAGGAAGTGTCGACACTTGGAGGCTGTGTCGACACTCAGCAGCAGAGACTAAGTACAAGTGTCGACACCCAGAACAATGTGTCGACACTCAGAAGAAGAGTCAACACTTGAAGTGTCGACACCCAGAATAATGTGTCGACACTTAGCTGAAGACTCAACACTTGAAGAAAGTGTCGACACAAGGAGCTGTGTCGACACTTAGTAAAGATCAGCAAAGTTCAAGAATATTCTAAGTACAAGTGTCGACACTAATGGAATGTGTCGACACTCAGCCAGAGTCTCGACAGAAGAAGAAAGTGTCGACACCCAGAGCAATGTGTCGACACTCAACAAGTATCAACACTGAAGAGATGTGTCGACACCAAGAAACAGTGTCGACACTTAACAGTTTCAACACATGAAGATGTGTCGACACAAAGGAGATGTGTCGACACTTAGAAGAATTCAGCAAGATACTGAAGTACAAGTACTTGTGTCGACACTCAATTTCAGTGTCGACACATGAAGAAGAAGTAGTGTCGAGATACAAAATCTACAACACAAGGAGTTGTGTCGACACCTTGTAGACTAGGGTCAACACTTGGTCTATAAGTGTCGACACTTAAAGACAGAAAGTCTCGACACTTACAGACAGTTACAGTTATTTCAAGAACTGACTGGATGACTTGACACCTGCCATTCCAGCCGGTCTACAACACCTGTCAGAGTTGTCAGAATTCAGTTATGGACCGGACCAGCCGGTTACCATGAAAAAGGCCTATAAATAGGCTTATACAGTCTACAGAAACTGTTGTTGAAGTTGTTGAAGAGATTGAACACAAGTCCAAGTTCAGATTTACAGAAGATCTAGCTATCAAGTGAAGATCTAAGAAGTTGGAGAGAGAGAGCTCCATCCAAGAAATCAGCTGTTGGAACCCAGCTGAGAAGAAGGATTCAGATTGGTCTGAATCTTAAGAAGCAGAGATCAAGGATCAACTGCAGAGGAATCAGTCTTATTGTGTTCTACTTTCAAGAAGCTTTGAAGAAAGCCAAGTCAGATTGATTTCAGCTGAGTTCTTCCAAGAACTCATCAAGAATCTCACAACTTATCTCTCTTGCATCTAAGTTGTTGAGTTTATACATTTTTGTATTCATTATAACTTGTAGGATCCTTATGGATCTGAGATTGTAAGTCTGCAATTATAAAGGCCGAGGGTAGGAGAGTTAAATCTCTGAGTGTAGGCCTTGGTGGCTGAGTGTAGGCCTTGGTGGCTGAGTGTAGGCCTTTGTGGCTGAGTGTAGGCCTTTGTGGCTGAGTGTAGGCCTTTGTGGCTGAGTGTAGGCTTTGTGGAAAAACTGAGTTGTAGGGCCTTGAGCCTGAGCTGTAAGAACCAGTTTGGGTTCTGCGATAGTGGAGGAGTTTGGCCGAATCTAGTACACTGCTAGATAGGCGAAGGGGGAAAGTGGATGTACCCAAAGCTTGAAGAACCACTATAAAACTCTGTGTCTATTGTGTTTGCTGAGTTGCTGTGATTGCTGAATGTGTGCTGTGTTAAATTAGATATAATTCTGTGATATTATCTGTTTGCTGCCTAAAAAGTCATAAAGATTCAAGTCACCTATTCACCCCCCCTCTAGGTGCTTAGGGACAATATCTTTCAAGTGGTATCAAAGCGAGGTTCCTCAAAAAGGACTAACAGTCTGAGGAGATCCTGTTGGCAGATTCAGTCTAAGTGAATTACAGAATCAAGAAAATCAAGAACCATGAGTTCCACTGAAAATCACAAGAAATTGAGATCCATGAAACTACCTATATGTAGGAAGGAAATCTTTGGGATCTGGAAGGAAAGGGTAAGACTGTTTATGGAGGCCTCAGACCCTAGAATTTATATCACAGTAAAGGAAGTGCCATATGTGCCCATGAAGATATCAGTCTTGGATGCCAATCTGAGAACACCTAAGGATTTCTCTGAAATGACAAAGGATGAGATTGTTCTAGCCACCATGGATAAGAGGGCTCAGAACATCATAGTCAGTGCCATAGATGATGCAACTTTTCAGAATCTAATACACTGTAAGACAGCCAAAGAGATGTGAGATACTCTTATTGTCTATATGGAGGGTTCTGAAGAAGTTAGGCAAGACAAAAAATCCTTGCTAAATCAAGAGTATGAAAGTTTTAGACAAGAAAAGGGTGATAGCATAACTGAGTGCTACAAGAAGTTTTACAGGATAGTGAATGAACTCATGTCCTATGGTAGAGAGTTCAGTAATTATGAACTTATTGACAAGTTTCTAATGTCTCTAACTAAAGATTGAGACACCAAGATCCGTGCCATTAGAGAAATGGCTAAGTTGGCAGAAATTCCTCCACCTACACTGTTTGGCAAACTGCTGTCATATGAAATGCAGTTGACAGTGAGGAAAGAAGAGGAGAAAGCCACAAGAATTGAACATAAGGAAAGAACAGTGGCCTTTAAATCAGAAGCCCCCAGAAGGTACAGATGTAAGTCACCTACTCCACCTCCAAAGGTTGCTGAATCTGAGTCAGATGAGTCAGCAATCACAAAGTCTGAAAGCAGTGAAAGTGATGAGTACTTTGCTGCCTTCACTAGACATTTTCAGAAGTTCTTGAAGAAGAAACAGTGGAGGTCAATGCCATCTACTTCACAGGGAAAGGAAGACTCTTATCAGAAAAAGAAGTCTTCAAAGAAAGACAAGAAAAAGTCAAAGTCTAGCAAAGCTACACTATCAAAAATTGTGTGCTATTGCTGTAATAGACAAGGTCATGTGATAGCAAATTGTCCAGAGAAGAGAAAGGAGTCTAGTGACAAGAAAAGGACTCATTTCAAAGGCAAGAAAGAAAAGTCATTTGTTGCCAAAAAGGAGAAGACCATGTCAGATATCTCTTCTTCAGAAACTGAG
Organism: Platanthera guangdongensis; assembly: GCA_039583875.1. Taxonomy (NCBI): domain Eukaryota; kingdom Viridiplantae; phylum Streptophyta; class Magnoliopsida; order Asparagales; family Orchidaceae; genus Platanthera; species Platanthera guangdongensis. The sequence continues at coordinate 89,737,991 of CM077161.1, read as the reverse complement.
TCAGATGCTGAGGCATATATTGGACTGTTTGCTGAGGAAGAAGAGGAAGAGTTCATGCAGATTATGAATTCTATATATGAACAAGAAGACTGTCAGTGCCAATGACTAATGGCATTGACAGAAGGTGACAAAATCATGGAGCAGCCAGGACCCAGTAAGGTACAAAGTTCAACTTTAAGTTCAATTTCTTGTGCCAGTACAGATTCAGATACATCATCATCAAGTGATGAGAGTGCATCTGATTCTGAAGCAGATATTCATCAGTTGATAGATGAATACAAGGTTCTGTTGCAAGCTTACAAGAAGAGCAAGTCCCTAGCCAAAAGTCAGGCAAAGGAAATTGGTGATCTTAAAGCTGCTGCAACTGAGTTTGAGAAGTCTTTTGATCAAAAACTTAATGAGATAGCCAGATTGAAGCACATAACTGTGATTCAAATGAGAACTATATCATTTAAGAATGATCAAATCAAGAGTCTGGAGATTAATCTTCAGAAGGAGAAGGACTTAGTTGCTAGGTTTTCTAAACCGAAGTCAGTTTTACCCATAATTGATGAATTTGTTCATCACAAAGGTAAAGCTGGACTGGGTTTTACTAGAACTACAAGGACTGTTCAGTCCAAGTCCAAGTCCAAGGGCAAAGCCCCAACACTCAACAAGCCAGCTGTGGATAAAACATCAAAGACAGTACCTAAGCAAAGGTACAATAAGTTTGAGTGTTGGTGCTGTGGCAAGGTTGGCCACTTTGCAATGGACTGTTGGCACAATGCTAGTGTCAAAGTGAGTAGCAAACTACCTGTTGGAAAGCCAGCAGGTAGCCTTGTCAAGATGCAAACTAACAAGTACCAAGGACCCAAGAATTCTTTGAGTTCTAAGGTTCATTAATCTGTTTTGCAGGTGAGTCCAAGTTGCCATGCCCCAATATGGTACTTGGACAGTGGATGTTCCAGACATATGACTGGAACAAAGGGATTACTAAGAGACTACATTCCAATCAAAGATGGTCCTAAAGTCACCTTTGGTGGTTCTGAAAAAGGAATCATCAAAGGGTTTGGTAACATCTCTAGTAACTTAGTTACCATTACTCAAGTGGCTTATGTTAAAGGGTTGAAACACAACATAATAAGTATAAGTCAATTAAGTGATGTAGGGTATGACATCTCATTTGTTAAGAATGGTTGTTATATCAAGAGGTCAAATGATCAATAGATCATTTTGACTGGCTATAGAAAAAGAAATGTCTACTGCTTAGACATTATGTGTGAGACCAATGGTTCTCAAGTGTGTCTTGTAGTTGATGAGACAGTCTCTCATTGTGTCAAATGGCACAAGAGGCTAGCCCATCTAAACTACAAGACACTTGACAAACTCTTTAACAAAGAGTTAGTGAGGAATGGTCCTCAAGTTAAGTGTGTTAAAGATGGTATTTGCTCAGCTTGTCAAAAGGGCAAGCAGACTAGATCCACCTTTAGAAGCATAGAAAACAAAGATGCTGTGAGGTGCTTATACCTCTTGCATATGGATCTTTTTGGTCCAATGCCAGTTCACAGCCTAGGTAGGAAGGTCTATACCTTTGTAGTTGTAGATGACTACTCAAGGTTTTCCTGGGTGTTCTTCTTAAGACAGAAATCTGAAACACCTAATGTCTTCTATAGCTTCGTTAGACAAATTCAGAATGAACTAGATAGTACAGTGGTCAAAATAAGAAGTGACCATGGTACTGAGTTTCAGTCTGATAGCATGACAAAACTATTTGAAGAATTTGGGATATTTCAAGAGTTTTCTTCACCAAGAACACCTCAGCAAAATGACATTGCTGAGAGGAAGAATAGAACCTTGATTGAGGCAGGTAGAACCCTATTAAGTGACACATCACTACCAGAATATTTCTGGGCTGAAGCAGTTAATACTGCATGCCATGTTATTAATAGGGCTACCATTACTAAAGGCCTCAACAAGACCCCCTATGAGGTTGTGAAAGGCAGGAAACCAAACCTATCCTACTTCAGGATCTTTGGTTGTAAGTGCTTCATACTTAACAATGGAAAGTCTTACTTGACTAAGTTTGCTGTCAAGTCCCAAGAGGGAATTTTTGTTGGGTACAACAACAATAGTAAGGCTTATAGAGTCTACAACTTGTCTACTCAAGTTGTAGAAGAGACTGTACATGTAGTATTTGATGAAACTAGGCTTACTAACAATGAGTTGTCTAGTAATGTATGCAACCCCACATGTTTAACAAAGAAGATGGACAAGCTCACTCTAGAAGAAGAATCTACTGCAAGACAGCAAGTAGAAGACAGTGGCTGTTGTCCAGGGGGAGTACTACATGTACCAAATACAGAAGAAGTACAAGGAGTACAGCAAGATGATGAAACTGAAGAGGTTCAACCAGAAGTCAGGATGCCTCCAGCCAATAGGCATCTTAGAGATCATCCAGTAGAGCAGATTATTGAAGATCCAAGATAAGGGGTACAAACAAGGAGCAGAAACCTGAATGCAGCAGTCTACTCCAGCTTTCTATCCCAAGTAGAACCTAAAAAGTTTGAAGAAGCCATCAAAGACCCTCTTTGGATGGAGGCTATGCAAGAAGAACTCAATCAATTCAAGAGATGCAAGGTCTGAGAGCTTGTTCCTAAACCTAAAGACCACAATATAATAAGAACCAAGTGGATCTATAGGAACAAGATGGATGAACAAGGAGTCATCATTAAGAACAAAGCAAGACTGGTTGCTAAAGGATATAGGCAGGAAGAAGGTATTGATTTTGATCAAACCTTTGCTCCAGTAGCTAGACTGGAAGCCATAAGAATGTTCCTGGCCTATGCAACCTTTCAAGGATTCAAAGTTTACCAAATGGATGTCAAGTCAGCATTTCTAAATGGTAATCTTAAAGAAGAAGTCTATGTGGAACAACCCTCAGGTTTTGTTGATTCTACTTTACCTAATCATGTCTATAGACTTAGAAAAGCTTTATATGGGTTAAAGCAAACCCCTAGGGTTTGGTATGAAACCCTGTCTAGTTTCCTCATTGAGAATAAATTCACAAGGGGGAAAATAGACAAGACTCTATTCCTTAGGGAATCTAGAGGCAAAGTAATTCTAGTCCAAATATATGTAGATGAAATTATATTTGGGTCTACTGAAAGTAGCCTTTGCAAAAAGTTTGCAAAGCTAATGCAAGGTCAATTTGAGATGAGTAGTATGAGAGAGCTAAAGTTTTTCTTGGGTCTCCAAGTAAGACAGACTGAGAGTGGTTTATCCATTTACCAGTCCAAGTTCACCCTAGAACTCATAAGGAAGTATGGTATGAATTCATCCAGTACCATGAAGACTCCTATATGGTCAAGTATGTCTCTTAGCAAGGATGATGCAGGAAAGCCTGTAGATGAAACCTTGTATAGAGGGATAGTTGGCTCCCTATTATACTTGACTGCAAGTAGACCAGATATCATGTATGCTACATGTGTCTGTGCTAGGTATCAAGCCTGCCCTAAAGAGTCTCATTTGACTACAGTCAAAAGGATATTGAGATATCTAAAGAGCACTCCTTATCTAGGCCTCTGGTACCCTAGGAATGGGAATTTTGATCTAACAGGTTATTCAGATGCAGACTTTGCAGGATGCAAAGAAGACAGAAAAAGCACTACTGGAATCTGTCAATTCCTAGGTGGGAGACTGATTTCATGGAGTAGCAAAAAACAAACAAGTGTGGCTATCTCCACTGCAGAATCAGAATATGTGGCTGCAGGAAGTTGCTGTGCTCAACTTCTGTGGATACAACATTAGCTTGAGGACTATGAATTTCAGGTAAGTAGAACTCCACTCTTCTGTGATTCTACTAGTGCTATTTCAATAGCCAATAATCCTGTATCCCATAGTAGAACAAAACATATTGAAATTAAATATCATTTTCTTAGGGAGCATGTAGAAAGAGAAGATATTTTACTTGAATATGTTAAAACAGATAATCAATTAGCTGATATGTATACTAAGCCCCTAGAAGAAGCTAAGTTCAATAGGTTTAAGATTGAACTAGGAATGATAAACTTAGAGTAAGTTTATAGTATTGAAATTGGCTAAGTAAAAAAGTGTCGACACATAGAGATTTCTGTGTCGACACAGATAGTAGGTGTCGACACTTCAGGAAAAAGATGTCGACACATCTAGGAAGTTAGTGTCGACACTTCAGAATATTAGTGTCGACACATGACAAGTTGGTGTCGACACAACCAAGGTGGTGTCGACACATAGTGTTTACTCAGAATTATCTAAGTAAAGTCTCGACTAAATGTCGAGTTAAGTGGTGTCGACACATAAACAAGTGTCGACACATATAATCTGTTGACTAAACTTGTGTCGACACGTATGTGTCGAGACATTATAAGTCAGTGTCGACACTTATTGCCAGTGTCGACACAATTTAAGTTGGCTGCCCGCCTTTTCATCTTCAAAATTAGAAAGGTATAAATAGGGTTTTGCCTTAGTCTGTCGACACGCTTTCAAAAGTTTCGAGACCAAAACTTCTGTGTCGACACCTCTCTTCTCTCAAGTCAAATCCTTCAACCCTAATGCCGCCAAAGCTTGAGGAGAATGTCAACGAAGGATACGAACTGGTGCGCGATGCATTTGTTGATGCTGACCAGGAAATCAAGAATGTCGTAACCCTAGTAGCCGACTCAGGGTTAGAATATCTTGTCTCTGAGCCTACAAAGATTTGGAAGAAAGAGGTACTGGAATTCATCAATGGAGCTAAGGTAGATGAAACTGGATTCAAGATCAAATCCAGGGTTCATGGTGAGAAGGTGAAGGTTTCACCTAAAAGTCTGAGGAAAGTGTTACAGCTCCCAAGAACTAAAGAAGAAGATGAAGTTACAGCTTCAAAGACCAGAGAAGCTCTTATCTGGTGTGGTCTAGATTCTACAATGAAAATAAGATCTGTGTTTAACAGGAAGGGAATGAATAGCCAGGGGAAATTCCTCTCTGAAATAGTTGGCAAAGTAATCCTCAATAAGCCTGGAGGGCATGATAGAGTATCAGCCCATATGTTCAGTGTAATGACAAAGATCATCTTCACTTTGCAAACAGATTGGTCTTTTATAGTGTTTGAGAAAATCAAGGAAAGCCTGAAAAGCCCAACCTGGGCAGAATTTTAAGTCTTTACCTTGCTGGTGTTATACCTGAAGTTATGGGTCAGACTGCTGGAAGTAAAATAAATCATATGAGAAAAATGGATCTGAGAATTTTCTCCAGGTGGGACAGGGTGTTGTCTAAAGAGATGCCAACCCCTGAGAAGAAAGTTCCTGAGAAAGTATCACCCCCCAAGAAGAAGAGGAAAACTGCTCCAGTGGCACAGGTTTCCACTAGCTGTTCTGAAAATGAAGAACAAGTGGTCTTCACACCTGATGAAGAAGACACAGGAACTGCTGTGAAGTCTCCAGCACAACAAGTGGATGCTGAAATCCAGGGGGAGCTACCACAAGCTAGCCCCATACACAAAAATCACATTCAGGGGGAGCCACTAGTTGTGGAAGAACCCACTCCTCTTGAGAGTGAGCAAGCTACAGAAACAATTCTAGAGGTAATTACTGAGCTTAATGCTTTGGTTTTTTCCTATAGAAGATACTGATTTGTCTGATGTTTATCAGCAACCACAGCCTGCTAGTCAAGTCCCAGATGTTGTCATGGAAGACACATCTGCTGCAACTCAATTTGTTTCTGATCCAGTGGTTGAAGAGCCAAGACTTTCTCCAGCTCATTCTCCACAAGAGTATACCATGGAAGATTTATTTCTAAATCTGGATCAAGCAGATTTTGACAAGGAAACTGCTGCTGCTGAGGGGGAGAATGCTCCAATTGAGGGGGAGCAGGTACCAATTCTTGAAGTGCCCACAAGGCAAGAGACTGAGAAGGCCCCAGCTGTGCAGAAGGAGTTACCTCCAAGCCCTAAGGAGAGGGTAGAAATTGCTAGCTCCTCAGCTTCTGAAGATGAGGAGACAGCAAGAGCTCAGAAAAAGAAACTTTATGTATTTAAGAGAAAGAGCCAAAGTTATAAGAATGCCTTACAATCTTTTGCACCACAGCCTATATCACAACCAGCTCCAACTGCTGATTATAGTGCTTTAATGATGGCTATGCAGAATAAACTGGATGAACATAGGAAGGCTATAGAGACATATGTTGATGAAGGACACAAATCACTACAGTTTGATCTAGCACAGGACATAAAATCAATAAGATTTGAAATGAATCTTAACAAGAAGGAGATGACAGACTGCTTCCACAAAGGGGGGAATGCAGTGGTGTACTTAGCTACACATCAAGAACAGATCAAGGCTCAAGTTGATGACATTGCTGTCAAGCAAGGCTATGTCCTTGAAAATCAGATCAGGATGAATGACAATTTGACAGAATCACATAATGCAATTGTCACAGAAATCAAGAACATAGCTGCTGGACCTTCTACCTCTACTGCTACTGTTAAAGCTGAATTTGACAAGGTATTTCAAGAAGAAATCAATGCTGTTAAGACTGCCATTCAAGACTCCCAGAAGGCCATATCTGAACAACTTGAAAAGCTCAAACCTTTCTTTAAAGATGGAGTCAGATACTTGGATAATCAAATCAGATTTCAGAAGGATGATGTCAGAGATCACATGGCTAGAGAAGTCATAAAGGGGGAGAGAGTTTTAGTCAAAGCTAGCTTTGATCATGCCAAATGGATATCTAATTCCATCAGAGCTACACTGGGCTATCCTCCTCTTTGTGATGATGACAATGTTGCTGAATCTGGAATTCATCCTGCATATTTAGGAGGGGAGCAACCAAAAGTGACTCAAGTTATCTATCATCCTCCAGATTTTGAAATCGTGCAAGCTGATATTCATCACATGTATAGCCCAACTGAAGGGAAGTCCAACGTCATTCTAGAAAAAGTGGTTCAGCCTATATCTGAAGTCATGCAAGAGGCACTGCAGAAAGAAGAAGAGACAAGATTGTCTAAGAATAGGTTTAGGGAACAAGCTGAACAAAGGCCAGACTTTGAGCAGTGGAGCCCTACCTCAAGAAACATTATTTTGACTGCCTGGAAAGCTGCCAAAGATAATGTGCATGACAGGAACAAATGGTTTTCTGAGGCTGAATGGAAAAAACATGAAATCAGGCAGGAGGCAATAGTCCAGTACAGGAGAAAGGCCAAGATGGGAAAGCTACCTCCTACTGCTCTGGAGCCTAGCAAGTACTTTCCCAAGCCTTATCACTACTTTGAAAGGCAAAAGATTAAAGCAGAAGAACTTAAGAAGAAAGATCTGAAAGGCAAGAAGCCTGCTGATGCTGAAGTTACTGAAGCTCCTGTTCAAGCCAGAGTACAAGCTGGAAAAGGAATAGTCATTAAGGAGGCTGAACAGAAATAGCTTAGAAAATTTCTTAAGTTTACTATGTATTCTTTTGATATAAAACACTCTGTAAACTTTAGAATTTTGTATATGACAAAGTATTGGAACAATGTTTTGTGTGATAAATTTGTTGTGTAATAAATTTGTTTCATAATTGTTCTATGATGATGTCTATGTATACATGTGTGATTAATACATGTTTATGTTTACCCTGTTTACATAATCCTGCTTTACATCATTTTGTAATTTAATTATGAATGGTGTATATCATTGACTAAGAGTTATGACTTCTCCAAATAGGGGGAGATTGTTGGGTACATTGGTCAAAATGTACCTGATTTGAAGAAGACTCACCCAACTCAATGATATACATCAAATTGTATTTGATGTGCTTTTGAGTTACCTTGTGCAGGTTAAGTATTTGCAGGAAAGAAGAAAAGTTTCTAAGTCCATGTGTCGACACCCAGAGGGAAAGTGTCGACACTTAAGAAGACTTGTGTCGACAACCAGGCAAGCAGTGTCGACACTTGGATTCATTGTGTCGACACCAGGGATGCTAAGTCGACACCAGACAGAAAGTGTCGACACAAGGAACTGTGTCGACACTCGGTGAAGAAAAGACAGTGAAGCTGTGTCGACACTTAACAGTAGTGTCGACACAAGGAGCTGTGTCGACACTCAGTGAAGAAAAGATAGTGAAGCTGTGTCGACACTTAACAGTTGTGTCGACACCCAGTGAAGCTGTGTCTACATCAGGAAGTGTCGACACTTGGAGGCTGTGTCGACACTCAACAAAAGCTAGCAGAGACTAAGTACAAGTGTCGACACCCAGAACAATGTGTCGACACTCAGAAGAAGAGTCAACACTTGAAGTAAGTGTCGACACCCAGAACAATGTGTCGACACTTAGCTGAAGACTCAACACTTGAAGAAAGTGTCGACACAAGGAGCTGTGTCGACACTTAGTAAAGATCAGCAAAGTTCAAGAATATTCTAAGTACAAGTGTCGACACTAATGGAATGTGTCGACACTCAGCCAGAGTCTCAACAGAAGAAGAAAGTGTCGACACCTAGAGCAATGTGTCGACACTCAACAAGTATCAACACTGAAGAGATGTGTCGACACCAAGAAGCAGTGTCGACACTTAACAGTTTCAACACATGAAGATGTGTCGACACAAAGGAGATGTGTCGACACTTAGAAGAATTCAGCAAGATACTGAAGTACAAGTACTTGTGTCGACACTCAATTTCAGTGTCGACACATGAAGAAGAAGTAGTGTCGAGATACAAAATCTACAACACAAGGAGTTGTGTCGACACCTTGTAGACTAGTGTCGACACTTAGACAACTTGTGTCGACACTTGGTCTATAAGTGTCGACACTTAAAGACAGAAAGTCTCGACACTTACAGGCAGTTACAGTTATTTCAAGAACTGACTGGATGACTTAACAGCTGCCATTCCAGCCGGTCTACAGCACCTGTCAGAGTTGTCAGAATTCAGTTATGGACCGGACCAGCCGGTTAACATAAAGAAGGCCTATAAATAGGCTTATACAGTCTACAGAAACTGTTGTTGAAGTTGTTGAAGAGATTGAACACAAGTCCAAGTTCAGATTTACAGAAGATCTAACTATCAAGTGAAGATCTAAGAAGTTGGAGAGAGAGAGCTCCATCCAAGAAATCAGCTGTTGGAACCCAGCTGAGAAGAAGGATTCAGATTGGTCTGAATCTTAAGAAGCAGAGATCAAGGATCAACTGCAGAGGAATCAGTCTTATTGTGTTCTACTTTCAAGAAGCTTTGAAGAAAGCCAAGTCAGATTGATTTCAGCTGAGTTCTTCCAAGAACTCATCAAGAATCTCACAACTTATCTCTCTTGCATCTAAGTTGTTGAGTTTATATATTTTTGTATTCATTATAACTTGTAGGATCCTTAGGGATCTGAGATTGTAAGCCTGCAATTATAAAGGCTGAGGGTAGGAGAGTTAAATCTCTGAGTGTAGGCCTTGGTGGCTGAGTGTAGGCCTTGGTGGCTGAGTGTAGGCCTTTGTGGCTGAGTGTAGGCCTTTGTGGCTGAGTGTAGGCTTTGTGGAAAAGCTGAGTTGTAGGGCCTTGGGCCTGAGGTGTAAGAACCAGTTTGAGTTCTGTGATAGTGGATGAGTTTGGCCGAATGTAGTACACTGCTAGATAGGCGAAGGGGGAAAGTGGATGTACCCAAAGCTTGGGGAACCACTATAAAACTCTGTGTCTACTGTGTTTGCTGAGTTGCTGTGATTGCTGAATGTGTGCTGTGTTAAATTAGATATAATTCTGTGATATTATCTGTTTGCTGCCTAAAAAGTCATAAAATTCAAGTCACCTATTCACCCCCCCTCTAGGTGCTTAGGGACAATATCTTTCAACGCGGGAGCTTCTTCAGTATCGGAATCAAAGTGGACGCATGCGGAAATAACGAGAGATCACAAGCAAGGATGAGCCCGCGCGAGTCGGATAAAAGAAGGCGAATCAACAGAGAGGCGAGAAGGGAAGAGATCTTACTGGGGATGCGAGGGTTCCCCACAACTCGCGAGAGGTTTTCTCTCCGCGAGGGGGGTGGGGAGGCCGCCTTGGGCGAGTTAGTGCGCTGGGTAACCTGGCTTACATTATCGGGAGGATTGATAGACAACGGCGAATCAGCAAAACTTTCCTGAAAAAGCGTAGTCAGCAGGCGAAACCAGAGAAGGGAAAGGATAATGTGATTACCTGCTTCTCTCCGGAAGAAGCAAATGGGTTGTCTATCGGAGGGGCAGAGGAGGTTGCGCCCGCCGATAAAGGGGGGCAGGCGGCTTTCGTCCTTTTTAGGCGAGAGGGCGGAGAGGCTAAGGGGGGAGTACGCCCCAGATCCGGGAAAAGGGCGTCCGTGTTGGCTTTGTTTCGCCTTCGCACAATCGCAAGACGCTCGCGGAAACTTTGACTATGAGACATTCCGAAAGAAGAAGAGATGAAGGCTAAAGAGTTCCAAATGAAGGCTTTCTTCTCATATTTATAGGCCCCGTAGGGGGGGGGGCACCAAAGATTCTCATAAAGGAATCCTAGCATCGCGAGCCACGGTTGGACTGTCTTTCCGAGGTTAGGGCAACCTCGAAAAGAGCGGGAGTTGTGTACAACCTTGGGCTCGCGAGAGGTGACCCAACAAGCGAGGAAGGAGGATTGGCGAGATGGGAGGAGGCCCACCTGCAAGAGGCGAGAGATGTGGACAGACCACGGAAATAAGCGAGACCTGTTTAGGCGAGACCTCCTGGAGCGGCGAGAGGGCCCACTAGGCGAGACCTCTCTGGGCCTGACGGATCTTCCCCCACTCGCCACATGTGAAGAGAGGTGTCTTTACCTTCTTACCCCCAAGGGGGGTTTTTACCTTTATGCCCCAGGTAATTTTACATTTTTACCCCTGGAGGTCTGCATATAGCTCTCCAGAATAACGGAGTTTGGCTGTTCGCAGACCCTGTCCAGGGTGTTTTGGTCATTTCAGGTTAACTCAGAAGTGTTATTTGCAGAGCAGATTCAGAGGCCTATAAATAGACCGATAAGGTGCCTGAGAAGAGGTTGTTGAACCTTTCCATTATCTTCCTCACAGGCACCTAGCTCAGTACTGGCTAGGGAGGGGAAGACTTCCAGTTCTTCCGGGTAAGAGGTGGGACCTCCGAGCTGGGCCCCCTCGGTCTGTTTTTCAGGTCACTGACTCTCGTCAGGAGGGTAGCGCAGGGAGAGTACGTGTGGGCTGCATCCTGTTTCAAACTTTAGGAGGGATCAGAGAGCTGGTTCCAACAAAGCTAAAGCTGATGAAGGAGTATTTCTGGGATACTTCATGATCAGTAAAGCTTATAGGATGTATAATAAATCAACTATTAAAATTGAAGAATCTATTCATGTATCTTTTGATGAGACTAACATGTCATACAAGGAGAAAGAGATTTCTACCATAAGCTCTTTGCAGGTTCCACCACTGTGTGAGTCTATGGATGGACTGAACCTTACCCAAGAGGTGTCAAACCATCCCACTCCACAGGTTGCTGAAGATAGTGAAGAGGAAAGTCAAGAGGAAGTGGCTGAATTTTCCCCAACATTTAGTATCATTCCCCAAGAGGCATTAAATACTGAAGCTGTTGCTCAACCAGCTCCACCAACTGATCTTGTCACACTTAGAGATCACCCCAGATCTCAAGTAATTGGAGACACTTCAGCAGGTGTACAGACAAGACATCAACTCAACCAAGACTTGATGCATGCCTGTTTTCTCTCTCAAATTGAAACTCTCACCATTCATGAGGCAGAGCAAGATCCCCACTGGAACATTGCAATGCAAGAGAAACTCAATCTGTTTGAGAGATGTAGAGTTTGAGATTTGGTTCCAAGACCCCATAACTATCCAGTTATTGGAACCAAATGGGTCTACAGGAACAAGTTAGATGCTCAAGGCAACATAATGATGAACAAGACTAGGCTTGTTGCTCAAGGCTACAGACAAGAGGAAGGAATAGAATATGACCAAACCTTTGCCCCTGTTGCAAGGTTAGAGGCCATTAGGATATTCCTTGCCTATGAAGCTTACAAGAGATTCAAGGTCTACCAGATAGATGTCAAAAATGCATTTCTAAATGGAGTACTTCAAGAAGAGGTCTATGTAGAACAACCTCAAGGTTTTATCTCTCCAACTCAACCCTCTTTTGTTTTTAAATTGCATAAAGCTCTCTATGGTTTAAAGCAAGATCCAAGAGCTTGGTATGAGACCCTAGCAAGCTTTCTTTTAGAGCATAAATTTACAAGAGCAACCATAGATAAAACACTTTTCACTAGACATCATAAGGACCAAACATTGTTAGTACAAATATATGTGGATGACATTCTTTTTGGGTCTACTAATCCCAAGTTGTGCAAGAGGTTTGCTGACCTCATGCATTCAAAATTTGAGATGAGTAGCATGGGTGAGCTTTCCTACTTCCTTGGTCTCCAAGTGAAGCAGCTCCCAGATTGTATCTTCCTCTCCCAAGCTAAGTATGCTAAAGAGCTTATCGAAAAGTTTAGAATGGGTGATGCTTCAGGGATGAAAACCCATATGACTACAAATGTTGTTGTGGATTCTGATGCAGTAGGGAAACCTGTAGATCAGAAAAATTATAGGACAATTGTTGGATCCCTATTATACCTAACAGCTAGCAGATCTGACATAATGTTTGCCACATGCCTTTGTGCTAGGTTCCAAGTGAATCATAAAGATCTCACCTTATTTTCCTAAAAAGAATTTTGAGATATATAAAAAGTTGCCCTAGTCTAGGACTCTGGTATCCTGCAGAGTCAGAGTTTGAGTTAACTGGATACTCAGATGCTGACTATGCTGGATGTAGAGTGGACAGGAAAAGTACCTCTGGAACATGCCAGTTCCTTGGTATGAGACTTGTCTCCTGGTTTTGTAAAAAGCAGACATCTGTGTCTACATCAACTGCAGAAGCAGAATACATGGCTGCTGGTAGTTGCTGTTCACAAATGCTATGGATACAAAACCAACTCTTAGATTATGGTGTCAACTTAAATAATTCAACATTATTTTGTGATAATACTAGTGCTATTGCTATAGCACAGAATCTAGCTCACCATTCTAGGACCAAACATATTGAAATAAGGCATCATTTCATTAGAGATAATGTGGACAAAAAGAAAATTAACTTGATCCACATTCCTACTGATCTACAGAGAGCAGATATTTTCACCAAGCCATTGGATGAGAAAACCCATCTGTTCCTTATAAATCAACTGAGAATGATTGATGGAGAAGAGTTAACCTAGTTTCTGTCTGCATTCGACGAATTTTCCAGAGTTCGTCGAACGGAGTTCGACGAATTAGGGAAAGTTTGAGAGATTCTCGTCGAACGGAGATCGACGAATTCTCTGTGTGAGGAAACAATTTTCGTCGACCAGAGATCGACGAACTTTGCTTCAAGAAGACACTTCGTCGAACGGAGTTCGACGAACTGTTTTCGATTCTTCTGGATGAGATTGACGAATCATCTATCTATAATTTATTTCGTCGAGCTCAGTTCGAAGAATTTTTATTTTTCGTGGAACGGAGTTTGTCGATTCATATTCTGAAAATCTTATATCTAGCTTTTCTTCGACCTCCGTCCCGCACTTTCAGTTCCTTTGCTCTTGATCGCCATTTCTCTCTGTGTTTTTCTTGCAGGACATCAATGACGATTCCCTCAGGTGCTCTGGTTGCAATGTAGTTTGACACTGGATTCGACATGGACTTTGAGTCGTTTCAACACTCTGACCCCATCTTCCTTTACATCTTGGAACTACTGGAAGAACTAAGTTTAAAGGATTTCATGACCAGGCGCATTAGACTTTATGAAACAGAAATACGACAATGGGTATATACATCTACAGTTTCTGAAGAAGATGTTTTGACCGGCAATATAGGGAACACTGCTGTTTCCCTCTCTCCCGCAGTTCTCACTGAAGTACTTGGATTAGTGAACGGAGAAGACAATCTGGAAATGGATTCTGAGGAATTCAATGATATGCTGAAACTAATGGGTTTCTCTGGGAACAACCCTAATAAGTTGTTGTAAAGGCAATTATCCGCCGCCTACCAATTTCTGGCAGATATTATGGGAAAGATTCTGATGGCCATGCACTCTGCTCATGACTATATTACCCGTCACCAATTTCTAATAATGTGTGCAGTAGTGAATAAGCGACAGGTTGATTGGAGTAAGGTGTTCTTTGAATTGATTAAAAAGAAGAACAACAAGAAGGAAGTCTGCTTTGGCAGAATTTTGGGCATATTTCTTCAAGCGAAGGCTGCTGAATGTATGGTCTCCCCGACCATCTTCATAAACGCCAGCAAGCGCCTCACTTGCGCTCTGTTTGGCAGGTGGGAGAGGACCATCTCCAAGCCCTCAAAGAATTCTTCCTCCTCCCTCCAAACTTCTGAGAGCACAAGGGCTGTAAAGGCCGCTCTCCACCCTGCTGAAGAGGTTCCTCCATCTCAACCATCTATTCCAGCACCTCTTCCTCCAAAGAAGCCTCCTCATGTACCTACCCCTCCTTCATCTCCACCACTTGACCTGACAAACATTCCATCTCCACCTCCATCTTCCCCCATGCAACTTGATCATCAACCCACTCCTCCAGATTCCCCTCAGGACATTCCTATTCCTACACCTCCACAGTCTCCTCTTCCCCCCACACTTATCCATCATCCCATCTTATAATATACCATCAGATGCAATCATGCAAGATGCCCCCCTCCATCTGTTATTCCTCCTCCCATTCCATCCCCTTCCCCTTCCCCATTTGATCCATCTACCCACATTCCTTTGCTCACACCTCTCATCAAATCCTTGATCCAAGAGGCCATTACACCTCTTGTGACCTCCATTAATTCCTTATCTGCCCAGATCTCTTTTCTATCTGCTGTGCCCTCTTCATCTAGGGGCCTGGCTCCAGGTATTCCTGAACCCAGGCAGGGGGAGATGCTTTGTGATGAAGTTGCAGCAGATGCAGATACAGCAGTAGCAGCAGCAGTCACGGCAGTTCCCTCTCCAGCAGATTCAGATTCAGATAAGGATACACCAATTTTGACAGACTTTGATGCTGAGATGTCTGAGTTAATTCAATTTATGAATACTGACATTGATTTGGATGAGTCAGTTGCTCAAATAACTCCTGTTGGTGATTTCTATTTAAATCACACAGTGAATTTATCAGTTTTGTTGAGAAGTTTTGACACTGTACATATGAAATTCCCTCCAGCAGATTTCTCTAAGCCTTATTTGGCTATGGTACCATATACCTCTCCGGCTAGTCCAGCAGTTGCCAAGCAACTCTGTGATAATTTTGCTCTCTCTGCCTCTAGCTCAAAAGTCATTACAGAAGATACATCAGTGCCAGTCTCACCACCCTATTTTATTATGGATGACTCTCCTATGCCTACTCTAGATGAGCTTATTCAGGCAGACATTGAAGAAGAGAATAAGGCAGTAGCTGATAGCTCTGTCTCTTTTGTTTCTGAATCTTGTACAGATAATTCTTCTCTTGTTGCTGAAACTCTTATTCCTGAACCTTCTGCCCCTCCTCCAACAAAGGCTGTTGTTTCTGATAAAGCTTTAAAAGCTTTGGATGCATTGTATGATACCTCTCAAGATTCAGAATCTGATGATGATGATATTGATTCTGATGAGGATGCATCTAGTAGGAAAAAGTGATTGTTGCCAAAGAAGAGAAAGGCTGCTCCTCCTCCCAAGCCAAATCCCACTGTAGACACTCCCTACTATATTCTGCACAATGTGTCTCCATATAAGGGAATGCCAGCATGGATGTGGCTCTCCAAAAACCAGCAGAAAGATAGAAAGAGAAGCAGGAGATACTCCCCTCCTCCAGTACACAGATACAGGAAGGATCCTCCTCCTCCTCCTCCAGCAGCTGGTGCCAGTGGCTCTAGCTCCTAGAGATCTGCCCCAATGCAAACTTATCAAAGACAGTCAGTGAGATCTTCTGGAAGCAGCCAGCAGAGGCCATCCTCCTCAGGAAGTCAACAACATAAGCAGCAGCAGCAACAACAAAGTTCTGAAGCTCATAAAGCTGAAAGCCCAAAAAGACCTCTCTCTCCTCCAATTCCTTTTGAAGATCCAGAGACTGCAAATACATCAAGAATGGCTAGATACCAAGAGCCGATTGGTCTATCATTGATAAATAAAGCTAAAGCAGAAGGAAAAGATATTTATGGTCTTTCAACTATGTCAAAGTATAAAAAGGAAGAGCTGAAAATATTTGACAAAGACAACAAACTATTTAATGTTGATGATTATATGAAACTTCATCCAGAAGCAGTTGTCCCCAGGGCTACATCATTGAAAATTATTGGGGCAGCTGATATGACCATGACAGTGGCTCAAGCTCAAAATCCTAACAGAGAAATCATTTTCAAGAAGCCAGGAGAAAAGAAAGCAGAAGACAAACCTCAGCAGAAGAAGCCAAAGAAGTAATTTTCTTGATGTTTTAATTTCTGTTTGTTATTTGTCTTTAAACTATGCTATCTGTTAAACAAAGCTGTGTGAGATAACATTTTTTTATAAAAAGAAAAATAAAACAACTGTTACCTAATAGAAATGAATTTGAAAAAGAAAATAAAAAAAGAATTGGAGATAGAGAAAGAGAGTGAAAAAAGTAATAAAATTTGCGCTTTCAAAATATCACCAAAATGTCCCCGGCAACGGCGCCAAAAACTTGATGAGGAATTTTATAGTTTTAAAAAGTATCCAAACTATAATCTCGAAATAGGCAAGCGTACCTATCAAAATATAGTATAGGAAATATCGTATTAGACTCGGGGCCTGTTGAGTACCCCTACTCACGCAAATTAATATTATTTTATCTAAATATAAAAAGAGATTAAATTAAACAAAATGAAAGAAACTAAACTGAAAACTAGCACTTAATCTGAACTCGCCTTGAATTAAAACAAACTCTTTATGGAAACCAAGCTCTAAATTAACAACTTCGACCATGGAGGTTACTTAAGTACAAAAGCGTCTTTCTCGAGCTCATGTTTTTGGCTAACCTTAGGTTGATCGATTAAGACCTCTCGGCCAGTCGAAACCCCTAAGCTTGCATTAGACTGTGAACCCCTCTATTGGATTTGACTCCAATCCGGAAGATTTATGTCGTCCTCTCTCGAGGAGTGTATGCAACTCCTTTTATATCTGAGTGATCTACTCGTATCCGCAACCTCTCGGTCATTTAAGATACAGATCTAAAATCGAAGAGTATATCCGCGAAATATGAATTCGACACAATATAAATCACAGATAAATCGTAAGCGATAAATAAAGAGTTTGACAAAAGGAGATTATTTTATTCTAAAACTTATCAAAATCAAGTGGAAATGAAAATAGTACTACATGGAAAGATAAACAACTACACAATAAAAGTGCAATAATTAAAGTCTACAACTATGAAATTAAAAAGTACATGAAGAAAAATGCATAAAGACAGGAAATAATCTACTGAAACTACTCCTAGATGGGCCTACTAGCTCTCTCTAAGCCTTTGGACTCATCTGTAATTTATAGGAAAAATTTCTGCAAGGTCACGCCCTAGGTCACGCCCGTGACCTAGGGCGTGTCAGGCTCGGAACCGCCATCTTGAAAGCTCGGGAATGTTGGAGGAGAAACCGCCAAAATCTGGTAAATGGCTGGTCACGCCCCACGGTCACGCCCGTGACCTAGGGCATGTCACTTCTGTTTCTGGAAAACCGCGGGAAGCTGAAAACGGCGAGAGTAAATTCTGGCAGTTCCTGAAGTATCACGCACAATGGTCACGCCCGTGACCTAGGGCGTGTACTAACCGGGTCAGCAAACGGCTGGAAACGGCGCAATCTGGCATCATTTCAGCAGTTTCGGGTTGGTCACGCCCTAGGTCACGCACGTGACATGGGGGCGTGTACTTAGAAAAAGTCACAGAATTGCCCCGGAAAGATTTCTGGAGAAAACTGTATTCTTGAGCTAGACACGCTCGTGTTCACGCCCTGGTCATGCCCGTGTCATAGGGCGTGTACTTGTAAAATTCTCCAGATTTGTAGAGGACGTCGTCCTCTTTCCGTTGACTGGTTGCACGTCTCGTAACTCTTCCTGGTTTGAAAGTTATGGCCATTTGAATTTCAGCTATCCGTGGCCAAAAATGTTAATTGCCTCCAAATGTTTTCAGATCTTTGCCATGGACCTAAAAATGATATTTGAAGCGCATATTGACCAGAAATATAAAAATAAACGAATTATTATATATATTAATATAAAGACAAATAAATTATACTATTTATTTATAAAAAAACTAAACTAAAATCACTATATAAATTAACTTATCAACTATCAGACGGATTGGAGCTATTCACCACCGCCCGCTGCAACTTGGAGGCGGAGATCGGCGGGAAGATATTTGAAGCACCAGCGACGATCATAAAGATGCCAGTCTTTGATTTGATCCTGGTAATGACATGGTTGCACTGGAACCACGCTCAGATTGACCGCATGTCCAAGAGGATTACTGTGAGGCATGGGGATTCGTACATCATCATCAAAGGTATTAGATCTATTCCCCCTCTCTTGCTGTCATCCATGCGGGCCGTCAAGGCCCAGTTGCAGGGGGAGGAAGTTTATAAAGTGCTGTTTAAAATTTCTGAGGCCAAGTGTTCCATCTCGGATATCCCGGTGGTGCGAGATTTTGCCGACATATTCCCAGAGAAGTTGCCAGGGCTACCCCCACACCAGGAGTAGGATTTCCGGATACAACTAGTGCCGGGGGTAAGCTGGAATCTAGAGCACCATACCGGATGGCCCCGAAGGAGCTGACAGAGTTTCAAAGCTAGCTCCAGGAACTAGTGGAGGACGGATTTGTCCGACCAAGCTATTCACCATGGGGAGCCCCGGTGTTGTTCGTCAAGAAGAAGGACGGGACACTTATATTGTGCATCGACTACCGGGCACTGAACCGATTGATAGTCCGGAATGCCTATCCACTGCCAAGGATAGATGAGCTGTTTGACCAGCTGGAGGTCGCACATTTCTTTTAAAAACTGGATTTGAGGTCGGGCTACTATCAGCTGTAGATTCAGGAGGAGGACATTCTGAAGACTGCCTTCAGTAGCAGATATGGCCTATTTGAGTTCACCGTGATGCCTTTCGGGCTCACGAATGCACCGTCCACATTCGTGAGCATTATGAATCGGGTGTTCGAGGCATATCTAGATGTTTTCATCATTGTATTTATTGATGACATCCTCATTTACTCGAGGACAGAGGAGGAGCACAAACGACATCTGACGCTGACCCTGGAGAGACTGCGGGAGCACCAGCTTTATGCGAAGTTTAGCAAATGCCATTTCTGGTTGAGGGAGGTGGCTTTTATAGGCCATATCATCAGTGGTGCTGGGTTGGCAGTGGACCCGGCCAAGATTCAGGAAGTTCGGGATTGGTCGCAGCTGAAGTCGGCCACATATGTGTGGTGTTTTCTAGGACTTGCCGGTTACTACCGTAAGTTTGTGGATGGATTTTCTCATATTGCCCTTCCACTCACATCCCTGACGAGGAAGGATGTGCCCTTTGTATGGACCACACAATGCGAGGTGGCTTTTTAGGAGCTGAAAGATCGACTCACCTCGGCTCCTATACTTGTCCTCCCTTCGGGGAAAGAAGGATTCCAGGTCTACATCGACGCTTCCTACCAGGGCATGGGTGCGGTGCTGATGCAGAATGGTCATGTGATAGCATACACTTCTCGGCAGCTGAAGAAGCATGAGTAGAACTACCGAGTTCATGAATTAGAGATGGGAGCGGTCATATTTGCTCTAAAAGTCTGGCGACACTATCTGTACGGTGTCGCCTGCGACATTTACTCCGATCACAAGAACTTGAGGTATGTGGACATGCAGAAAGAGCTGAACATCAGGCAGAGATGATGGGTGGAGTTTCTAGCAGATTAACAGTACGAGATGCACTACCACCCAGGGAAGGCGAATGTGGTGGCAGATGCGCTAAGACGGAAGGCCGCAAACCCTGGAGCAGGAACGCAGTTGATGGCCTTGGAGTTGGTCCAGATGTTAGAGAAGATGCAGGTATCCTTGGTGTCCGAGGATCACCCTGAGTTGTACCGGGAGTACCTAGCATCGTTGATTGCCCCAGATGACATTCGAGACCGAGTTAGAGATGGCCATAGGAAGGATGCCCAGCTAGAGCGGATATTCCTAGCCTTAGAAGCAGGCACTGCTAGCGATTACTCGCAGAGGGATGGTCTAGTGTGTTTCAGAGGACGGATTTATATACCAGAGGGAGGACAGGTCTGGGAAGATATCATGATGGAGGCTCATTGCAGTCGGTATTCAGTACACCCAGGAGTTACGGAGATGACTGCGGATCTGAAGAAGATCATGTACTGGCCAGACATGAAGTAGGATATCACCTACTTCGTGACCCATTGCGAGGCATGCCAGTTGGTGAAAGCAGAGTGCAGAAACCCCGCAATATTATTGCAGCCACTCCCAGTGCCGGACTGGAAGTTCGATGATATCATGATGGACTTTATACATGGGATTCCCCGATCGCGGATGGGGAACGATTCGATCTGGGTGATCGTCGACTGGCTGACGAAGGTAGCCAGATTTATTCCGATCAGGAAGGATGACTTGGTTGGTGTGTTGGTTAGAAAGTTCATGGAGCACTTCGTCTGTTATCATGGCGTACCCAGGTCGATTGTATCAGACCAGGATGGACGGTTTTCGTCCAGTGAGTCGAGATCAGTGCAGAATTACTTGGGCACTCAGCTAACATTCAGTACAACGTTTCATTCCCAGACTGATGGGCATACAGAACGCACTAACCAGACCTTGGAAGATCTACTGCGACTTTGCATATTGGATCGCGGTGAGCCCTGGGAGAAGCTATTGCCACTGATCGAGTTCTCATATAATAACAGCTACCAATCCAGCATAAGGATGGCTCCTTATGAGGCCATGTATGGACGGAGGTGTAGGACTCCGCTTTTATGGATACAGGATGAGGATCCGAAGACTTTGGGTTCGGAGTTTGTCGAGGACGCCGAGGATCAGGTGAGATTGATATGGGACAGGGTGCTCGGCATCGTCAGGTGGAGTTCTGGGTGGGGGACTAGGTGTTCTTGAAGATCTGACTAATGCATGGGGTTTCACGGGTACGTGGTCGGAATAAGAAGCTCAGCCCAAGATATATGGTGCCTTATAGGATCCGGGAGCGGATTGGTCCCTTGGTATACAGGCAGGAGCTGCCACCGGAGCTGGCGAGTCTGCACGACGTGTTCCATGTATCCTCTCTTAGGAGGGCTCTACTACGCCCAGAGTAGCAGATTACGACCACGGATGGGTCGATAGCATCTGATTTGTCAGTTCAGCTGGAACCAGTCCGGATTGACGACAAGGGAATACAAGTCTTGTGCCCAAGAAGGTTCCATTGGTCAAGGTCATGTGGAGGAATTATGGGGGTGGAGGAGCACACATGGGAGCCTCAAGACTTAATGCAACAGAGGTACCCAGAGCTTCTCAGTTAGGTGTATCTCAAATCTTATGGATGTTACAAGTTTTATTTTTTTAGTAGAAACCCCCGTTGGCTTAACCTTAATTTCGAGGACGAAATTATTTTTATATATATTGAGATTTGTAACATCCCTCAAATAATTAGACCCTTAGGGTTTTGTTTTGTCATGACTAGGTCATGACAAAACCATCAGAAGCTCAAATGACCACATGAATAAGGCCAAGGTGAAAATCACCTTGGTCAACCTATATCAAAACCCCATCACCAGACCTAGGGTTTGACATTTGGGCTTCAAATTGACTCCATGACCCCATCACAACACCCATAACAACTTGGGTAATCCATATAGTCACTAAGGACCCACTGGGGTCCACCCAAGAGGCTAAGTTGACCCAAGTCAACCCTAATCCTAAATGGGTCAAACTGACCTGCACATGGCCATTTGAATTTACCTTAGCCAAGTGGACCCCACACATACTTTCCTAACCCTAGAGAGAGGCCAATGGGTCACCAAGGACCCATGGGGGTCTACCAAAAAGGCTAAGTTGACCCAAGTCAACTGTAGCCCTAAAGTGGTCAAAGTGCCCTGATTAGGGGTCAAGTGACCTCCAAAGGGCCAAGTCAACCTTACCTAGACCTTAGGGGAGGCCAATGGTTCACCAAGGACCCATTAGCGGCAACCTCAAAGACCAAATTGACCAGGGTCAACCCTAGTCAAAGTTTAGGTCAAGCTAGCCCAAATGGGCTAACTCAAGCTCAAGCCCAATTCACTTGGGCTAACTTTGTATTAGTGGATGAAATGAACATGTGGGCTGCCATTAGGCTAGGTAGAAGTCAAATTTCAGGCTTGGTGAGTAGGAGGGAGAAAAATATCCAAATGAAAGAGAGAGAAAGAAAGGGGAGTAATGAGGAAAGACTTTGGGGCTCATCCTTCCCCTTCCCCAACCCCCCATTCAATTCACTAGGACAAGGGAAGTGCAGTCCCATTTCAACCAGCTGTTCTTTGACTGGTTTGAGCCATGCTTCATCCCCCACCCACCATGGCTGAAATCCTCTTAAGGGGCCATTAATGGCCATGACAGCCTACACCCACCAAAAACCCCAACTCTCCTCCTTAAAGCTCCACTGGACTCCAGGGATTCAGTTACACACATTACCTGAAGGAGCCAAGGAAGTCCACTATGCAGTAGCAGAAATACAACCACCACCACCATCACTATGACAATCCGGCGATCGGCAAGGCTTCAGCGACCCACACAGGTCCTCCCCTTCTCCTTCATCGATGGGTAGATCGTAGGATTCATTTAGAAAGGGATTCAGGCTTAGTTGAGCCCGATCCAAGTTGAAAAATTCATAGTTTTTCCATGTTTTTCACCTTGTCGGGATCTCCGGAAAAAGGCGCTCCGGCGGTTGTGCCGTCGCCTGACGACAACCACCACCTCAACGGAGGTGGTGGTGGCGGTGGCCGGCCGGGGAGGTGGCCGGATAGCCGGCGGTAGTGGTTGGAAATGGCTCCAGGCGGGTTGAATCAGGACCGTTGGCTGGAGGTTGAAGATAACCCGACACCATCCGATCTGCGCCAAGATTCGCGCTGGCTCTGATATTAAACTATAGGCTATGAAATGTTTATTTTATTTCTGTCACACTTTATTAATTTAATATTTTTAATTATTAAAAATACCTAGAGGCTAATTCAGAGAAAATGGTCAACACATGATTTGTAGCCCTATGTGTCTACTTTAATTTAAAATTCGTTTGAACCAATTTGGTTGCTTGGTTTGACCAGGACACTCAGTATGGTGGGGTCTATACCTAGGGCTAGGCAGAAATTAAAATGGGTGCCCACACTTCATCTCTGGTCCAAATTACTTGAAATTTGGACAGGGGGCACCCTCGGCCATATCTAGGCCTACCCACAAATGAGAATTTTTGGGGTCAATTTTTCTATAGTTTTGGAAATTATTTAATTTCTCTAGGGTAAATTAATTTAGGGGCCAAATGACATCCAAACTCACCCAAATTTTGGTGAGTGGTGCTTGGGGTCATCATAAGGCTCTGGTTAAAATTTCATCTCATTTGAAAATAGTTTGAATTGAAATCATGCAAACCCTAGCTTTGCCAAAATAAGGGTATTTTGGTCAAAAAATGCACTTTGAGTTTTGAGTGGCCAAATCACCTCAACAGAGGTTAAAATTGGGGCCACTGGCTTGGCATGGCTTTTAGAACCTTCCCAAGGAAGATGGGGTAGATTAGAATAGATTTGCCCTAAGATCTACGACCAAACCCTAAGGAAGTGCTTTTTTGCCTTTTGAAGGGCATGAAGCCAAAAGACCTTGAATGAACTTGAACTTTGGTGGGGAGGGTACTAGGGTAACTAAAGCCCTATGGTAAAAATATTAGGGGATTTGGAAAAGGGTAGGCCCCTCAAAATCCAAACCATAGTTTAGGGCACAAATTTTATGATGCAAGAATAGGTTAGTAAAAGTCATTGAACAATAATGAAATTGGGGTAGTGCGGTCATAGGGGTAGTATGAACCTCTGGTAATTTAATTGAGAATTTTGGATCAATAGTCTTAGCACTTCCTTTGTAACTCATGGGATTGCCCTAATTAATCATTTGATTATTATGATCCTACTGCCCATTGGAAAGTCATGAAAATTAAGCAGAGGAGGTTTTAGACCTTATTCCTCATGTATGAAATTTATTAGAATTTTTGAATACATATTTGCAGTACCTACTTCACAAGCTCAATAACTTGGAAAATTGTTCAATAATTTGTTTAGAGCTCATTACTTGATAATAAATTATGAAACTTGACTTAAATCATTTATATGTCCTTATAATCATCCGTGAATTTTCTTAGAATTTTGGAAATAGTGTTGCTGCACTTGCCTCTTAAATTGATAAAAATAGGTTATATTCAAAAAATAGATTCAGAGGCTTAACCTTGTTGAAAAATTGGGATACTTGAGATTCTATGTTAAATAATCATCTTGAATTTATAATAAATTTGGTAGAGCATTTATTTGTCTCAAATGGGCACTTCATGTTCAAACTTGGGTTTTTGATTTACTAGATTTATTAAATAAATTATCAGATAATTAGGAAAATTGTGAATTCCTGAATTTAGGCCGCAAATGTCATAATAGCCCCCAGTAATTATTATAGGAGTACTGAGTGATTATTTGGTGTACCTCCCACTTTACATATCATATAACTTAACTTGGTCTGCATCTAGTAAAATTGCAGAATTTAGGTTGGAATATGAATTTGGGCACATGAGTTTGGGATAAATATTTGTTGGTTTGGATAAATAAAATGAGTTCATAATTGGAAGATAGGATGAGTAGAGTGTTGGTTTGGTTAGTGTTAGGAGGTGCTCGGGATCGACGAAAGATCGCCTTTCCTGTGACAAGGAAGTGTCAAATACTTTAGGGTTAGATCCAGTAAAACAAGTAAGTGTTTGGGAATTTTGATAGCAAACAATAATAGTAAGTGCCTTGAGAAAGGGAGCTTTGGGCATAATCCCATCGTAGTTCCTAGTGTCTTCGAGAGCCCTTCACGGGGAATACCTTGGGCAGTCCTGTGCTAAACCTAAACTGTAGGAAAAATTGGAATGCAAGAGTAAGTAGTAAAACTAGGGTTTCACCTTCACTCACATCGATGTCTCGGGATGGTAGGTTGGGGCGCTCGAGCTATAGGCTCAGTGGATTTGGTGGTGGGCAGGTTGGCCCGACGAGCTTGGGCTCGGTTGTTGTCTGTGATGGGCAGGTTGGCCCGACGAGCTTTGGCTCGGTTGTTGTTTATGACAGATGGGATGGTCCGGGGGGCATTGGCTCAGTAGCTGATACATAAGGTTGCATGTGCATAATGTATAAGGTGGTGAGTCTACGGTATTGGAGGGTCGTTGCACCGATGCCAATACATTGACTCGGCAAGTGTGGTTTAACACTTGACCAAATAAAGTCTGGTGTGCCAGCCGACAAGAGTACGCAGGAGATCTGCTTTGTGCACCAGCATTAAGGCATACGGTAGGTCTGAATGGTAGTGTAATTACCGGTTTAGAGGTGGGCAAGGCCCAACCCACCGCTTCCGTTTGACACTACGGAGGTATCCTGGGAGGTTCGGCTCCAGAAAGGGGGAACTAAAAGTCTGTGTACACAGAGTCGAGTGGGTGAGTTGCACTTGTATGTTCACATCATGGCATAATTGTATTTCATAGCATAATCATTTCATATAACCCGACACCTATTGTATAAGTGGTATGAGACGCTTTATACAATATGTCCTACAAAACGACCCCTTGGTTTATAAGTTTGTGCGTGCGTGCTTATAAGTTAAGATTTTTATTCAGTAATATATATATATATATATATATATATATATATATATATATATATATATATATATATATATATATATATATATATATGCTAGCTAGAAAACTGACACCCTATCGTATAAATTGGTATGAGACCTTTTATATGATAGGAGCCCTGCAAAAGATCCCTTGGCTTATGTGTCTTCATATAAGTTAAGGTTATTTTCCCTTTTCAGTCTTTCTTACCTTCATTTTGTCTTATATACCATAGAACTGCTAGATTAGTTCAGCCACCACCTGCTTATATTTGATATCCTCCAAATTCATGTCCTCTCCTTTCCTTCACCCTACTCGGTTCCTAGGAGCCATGGGGGAAGGGGCGGGGGATGATAGGACTTAGTATTTTAGATTAACGATTTTCAAACCACATCATTTTAGGGGACCATGGACCCCAGCATAGAGGAGCAGCCCCGAAGGTCGGCATGCTTGGAGATCGGGCATTCTAGTACCGGAGTTCAGATGGAAGGGACTGTGAGTCCTGATCGCTAGTAATTATATTAGTTTTGCTTCCGCGATGAGAGATATGTAGTGAGGACTTGATGTACTGGGCATGAGCCCAAGTTTTTAGTACTCTTATTACATCTGTGGACACTCCCTTCGTGGAGATTATTTACTATATATATGTGATTTCTGTGGACTTGCCTCTTACTATTTTGCTACAGTTGTGATCGATTTGGCCTGCAGGATCGGCATTTTGTAGTGATGATCTTCCCGGGTGCGAAGGTGTCACCGCAAAACGGCGGTTCTGGGCCTAAGACCCCGGTGTTTTTAAGAAAAAGGGGGGGGGATCTTACACTTTGCTCATATCGAAATGATTTAACTCCTCATTCATAGCCAAGAACCATGATTCATCTTGTAATGCTTCCAGGATGTTCTTGGGTCCAATTTCAGATAGGAAGCACAAGTTTGAAAATGATTCATGTAGTGCAGACCGAGTTCTAACTCCATGAGAGGGTTCTCTTATTACTAGTTCTCGAGGTTGTTCTTTTAAGAAATTTAGAGTACTCGAAGGCATATACTCATTTACATGAATTTGGACGTCATCTGGCGCTATTATCTCCTCACTCCATACTTCTATCTGGGCATCATCATCAATTTCCTCTTCATTCAGCCTCGGTACTTCGGTTGGATAATTTTCATCAAAGAGTACATGAGAAGATTCTTCAATAACTAAGGTTCTCCTATTGTAGACCCTATAAGCACGACTTGTACTCGAGTATCCTAAGAAGATGCCTAGAACAGATTTTTCATCAAATTTGCCTATGTGATCCTCAGTGTTTAGAACATAACATGGGAAACCAAAGACCCTAGAATACGACATGGAAAGTTTCTTATCAAAGTATATCTCATACGGAGTTCGCTTAATAAGGGGGCGAAGCATGACTCAGTTCATTACATAACATGCTGTATTATCCACATCAGCCTAGAGATAACGTGGTGTAACACCCCAAATCCCAATTTGGGTAAAGCTTCAGTGACACGGCCTGGGACAAGGGCGTGTCCCTGGGCATATCGTGCTCGGGTCGGCAAACTGCACTTGACAATCGTCGAGCTGCAAGAAAAGGGAGTACACGACCTGTGACACGGGCATGTCCTTTGCGAGTTTCAGCCAGGGATGCGTGTGCCTGAGGACACGGGTGTCCTGAAGGACACGGCCTAGAACACGGGCGTGTCCCGTGGCCGTGTCCCGCTCGGGTGAGGTGATATTGTTCTATATGAAGTACACGACTGCCAGACATGGGCTTGTCGACCATGATATAGGCGTGTAGGTCGTGACACGGGCGTGTACTGGTGGGATTTGAGTCGGTTGTGTGCTGGTTAAGGGACACGGCCTGTGACACGGGTGTGTCACAGGGCGGGTCAGGCCGTGTTCAGCCATTTTCTAGGCAAATCAGGGTCGTTCGTTTCCCTTATCCTGGATCCAAGGGCCCAGGCTCTTCCCTGCTGAGATGAGGCCGAAAATGAAGGGACGAAGAAGTATTTAAGCCATTCTTCTTCTTCTTCTTCTTCTCATTCTCAAAGAGAGAGAAAGGAAAAGCAAGGGGCAAGGGAAGGAAAGGAGGAAGGAGGAAGCCATCTACTAGAGGAGCTGCGGAGTGCGGGGCCAAGATCTGAGTTTGGATTCGTAAAGGCAAAGCTGAGGCAGTGATTTCCATCCGTCTAGGTCATGGCTCCAAAGCGATCTTCAAGGGTAACGATCTCCTTCTTGGACATTGAAGTACTTTCTTTATGCATATGCATGGAATCCTCCACCAAGAGGTGGATGTCGTCAGTGATTCCTTGGTTGAGTCTGCATCTAGAGCTGGAAATGTGGAGTACGATGTAGGCATACTGTGTGAAGCCCATCTAGATGGGTAGTCTGGATTGGTGATGGTTATGGGTAAACCGGAGAAGACTCCATTGATTTGATGTTGTGTAAGATATATGCGTGTAGCCTCTGTTGTATGGATGTATGGATGGTGATCTTGGATGCTTTGCGAATGCTCGAGGTTGTGTTGAGAGGTCAATTGGTAGAAACGCCTGGGGAGAGCGAGTTAAACCCGTCTTGCTACACCACTAGGGTGGGTTGATCTGGATTAGTTGTGGGTCGATTGGTGGCAATGCCTAGGGAGCTGAGTTAAACCCGGCTTGCTACACCACTAGGGTGGGTCGATCTATGTTGGGATGGGAGGTCGATTGGTGGTAATGCCTGGGGAGCACAGATAAACCCCGCTTGCTACACCACTAGGGTTGGTCGATCTGCTCATGTTTGCTGTGAGGTTAGTACCTCTGAGTGGGATGGACGGAATGTCGCTAGGCTACGAGATTGGTGGACTAGGACCGACCAACCAACAAGTTAAAAACCTCTGGATCGGCGATGGATGACGGGTATATCCGCCACACCAATAAGGTTCCCTGAGTGCACGGAGCGTCGGGTGGAGACCGACGTTTGTGACATGGTTGTGTTTGGCAGCTTGATAGATAAGAGGTATTATGATGACAATTCATACATGGAAGGAACCACTGCCCCGGGTAAGGGATAGAGTCGTTATAATTGGTCGGCTAATGCTGACCATTGTTTTGTTTACCGCTCTTGGGGTGGATGATTGTTTGCAGGTGCTAGTGGATTGAATTGAGCGGAATAAAGTCTTGCTGCGAAGGCCCTTGAGGGCCGTGCGAAGATTGTTTGGATTTCATGTGTGGCCGGCCTGCGTGCCGATGTACGAAGCTGTAAATTTTTAAAGAGTAACCTATAAGGCCTTAAGGCCGTGAGCGTGTGGGTGTTGTATACATTCCTGCTATCTATATATAAATGTGGAGTTTATATATTAGTGGACATTTGCTGTGCTGAGTTCATCTAACCTAAAATGCTGTGCTAGAATACTTTGTGATAGGCACCAGTAGAATGAGATTTTGATTTCCACACGTAATTCCGCCATTTGTCTGTGAAATATGACTTGAGGCCCAGGCCGGACCCACCGTTATATTCCATGTGACAAACAGAGGCGTTACAAAGTGGTATCAGAGTCAGGTTTGAGATTTATGGGAGGGAGAACATATTTGAACACAAGAATGTCCACTAGGAATGTTATACATGTACTTTAGAAGCATCACCATGTATTCAATATATAATTACCGTTATGACATGGATGATTAATGGTGTTTTGTACATTGATAGGTGGAGAGGAGTGGTTCTGGGCAGTCTGAGCCCCAGCGGTCCAATGAGAGTGCAACACCCGTTGAAGAGCCTACACCTCCCTCGGCGGAGACCATTCGTGTGGTGACCGAGACGATGCTCGCAGTGTTACAGGCACAGCCGACTGGGCAGACAAGGCCTGCAGGGGTGCCAGTACGGCCTAGTCTAAGGCAAGAGCGTGCTGAAGCTGTGGTGGATGAGCAAGCAACGGATGGGCAATTGAAAAGGTTTATGGAGTTTCATCCACCTACGCTTGGTGGTGCAGTTTCCCCAATGCAGGCAGAAGATTAGCTTGTACGAGTGAAGAGGATCCTGACTGCAATCAGGACTGCGGACGAGCAGAAAGTGACCTTAGCCACTTTTCTACTGGATGGAGATGCGACACTTTGGTGGGATGATGTGGAAGTGCATCACTTAGCAGGTATTGTATTAGAGGAGATATCAATAGAAGAATTCTCCAGATTGTTTCTAGCCAAGTACTTGCCAGTGTCACAGCAAATTGCGTTGGAGAACGAATTTCAACATTTGGTGCAGGGTGAGACTGATATTGATACGTACCTACATGAATTTACTAGACTGGGGTGCTATGCGGGGTCTACTTTCGATGAAGAGGCTCGGAAAACGAATCGATTTTACGAGAGACTGCGTGATGAGTTAAGGTTGACACTTTCGAGTTCGGTGAACCAAGGCTTCCAAGCATTGGTAAATACAACCCGTGCACTGGAGAAGGATTTGAAGCGGGTACAAGAGAAGAGGAGCCTAGCGTTGGCAAAGTCGGAATTTAAAGTTCCACAATCGGAACAGTCGGAGTGGAAGAGACAAGATAAGAAATGGTTCATGCCTGATGAATCAACTCCATCGACTATCTCTTCGGGGGCAACTTATGGGCAAAGATGTGTTGATACACGTACATGTTTTAACTGTGGGAAGAAAGGAAATATAGCTAAATATTGTTGGAATGCCCCTTTAAGGAATGAGCAAAAGATAGGTGCGTCTTATGAAGAAAAGGGTAAAGTAGTGGTCGAGTCATCTGCATCCCGGACGCAACCTCGACTACATAATTTGGAACTGCAAGAGCAACAAAGTTCAATTGGTGAAGTACAACCTCGAGCGTTTAATTTGACGCAAAATCAGGCGGCTGAGCGGAAGTAAACATAGAAAAGTGACCCGTATCACTTTGTGTATATAGACGTTATATGTCATGTTAATGTTGGTGCACACTTTGTGTTATTTCAGTGATCGATCAAGCATGGTATATATATATGATTTTTTGGCTATATATCACTAGATGAACTTGTGAATGAAATTGTGGATGGATGTGCACCTGTAAGAGATATGTATGTGTATATGTTCTGAATGTGATGTTTGTTTTGTGTGATGCCTTGGGGCGAGACAAGCTGCGGCCTCTGAGCTCTAACCCGGCTCGTTTTATTCGAGTGATCGGTTGCTGATGGTGCAACGAGAAGTGCTTAGATGAGTGTCTGTAGGTGAGCAAAATTTCGGGACAAAAGTTTTTGAAGGAGGGGAGGATTGTAAGACCCCAAATCCCAATTTTGGTAAAGCTTGAGTGACACGGCCTGGGACACGAGCGTGTCCCAGGGTGTGTCGTGCTCGGGTCGGCAAACTGCACTCTACAATCGTTGAGCGGCAAGCAAAGGGAGTACACTGCCTGTGACACGGGCGTGTCACAGGGCGTGTCCTTTGCGAGTTTCAGTCAGGGATGCGTGTGCCTGAGGACACTGGTGTGTCCTGAAGGTCACGGCCTGTAACACGGGTGTGTCCCATGGCCGTGTCCCGCTCGGGTGAGGTGATGTTGTGTCGTGTGAAGTACACGGCTGCCAGACATGGGCGTGTCGACCATGATACAGGCGTGTAGGGTGTGACACGGGCGTGTCACACGGCCGTGTACTGGTGGGATTTGAGTCGGTTTTGTGCCGCTTAAGGGACACGGCCTGTGACACGGGCGTGTCACAGGGCGTGTTAGGTCGTGTTAAGCCTTTTTCTGGGCAAATCAGGGCCGTTCGTTTCCATTATCCTAGATCCAAGAGCTTAGGCTCTTCCCTGCTGAGATGAGGCCGAGAATGAAGGGATGAAGAAGTATTTAAGCCATTCTGTTCTTCTTCTTCTCATTCTCAAAGAGAGAAAGGAAGATCAAGGGAGAAAGGGAAGGAAAGGAGGAAGCCAGCTATTGGAGGAGCTGCGGAGTGCGGAGCCAAGATCCGAGTTTGGATTTGTGAAGGCAAAGCCGAGGCAGTGATTTCAATTCGGCTAGGTCATGGCTCCAAAGCGATCTTCAAGGGTAACGATCTCCTTCTTGGACATCGAAGTCCTTTCTTTATGCATATGCATGGAATCCTACACCAAGAGGTGGATGTAGTAAGTGATTCCTTTGTTGAGTCTGCATCTAGTGCTGAAAATGTGGAGTACGATGTAGGCATGCTATGTGAAGCCCATCTGGATGGGTAGTCTGGATTGGTGATGGTTATGGGTAAACCGGAGAAGACTCTGTATATTTGATGCTGTGTACGATATATGCGTTTAGCCTCTATTGTATGGATGTATGGATATATAGATGGTGATCTTGGATGCTTTGCGAAAGCTCTAGGTTGTGTTGAGAGGTCAATTGGTAGCAACGCCTGGGGAGCGCGAGTTAAACCCGGCTTGCTACACCATTAGGGTGGGTTGATCTGGATTAGTTGGGGGTCGATTGGTGGTAATGCCTGGGGAGTCGAGTTAAACCGGGCTTGCTACACCACTACGGTGGGTTGATCTGCTCATGTTTGTTGTGAGGTTAGTACCTCTGAGTGTGATGGATGGAATGTCGCCAGCCTACGGGATTGGTGGACTAGGACAGACCAACCAACAAGTTAAAAACCTCTGGATCGGCGGTGGATGACGGGTATATCCGGTACACCAATAATGTGCCCTGAGTTCACGTAACGTTAGGTGGAGACCGACATTTGTGACATGGTTGTGTTTGGCAGTTTGATAGATAGAATATATTATGATGACAATGCATACAGGGAAGGAACCACTGCCCCAGGTAAGGGGTAGAGTCGTTATAATTAGTCATCTAATGCTGACCGTTGCTTTGTTTACCTCTCTTAGGGTGGATGATTGTTTGCAGGTGCTAGTGGATTGAATTGAGCGGAATAAAGTCTTGCTGCGAAGGCCCTTGAAGGCCGTGCGAAGAATGTTTGGATTTCATGTGTGGCCGACCTGCGTGCCGATGTACGGAGATGTAAATTTGTAAAAGTAACCTGTAATGTATTAAGGCCTTGAGCGTTTGTGTGTTCTATACATTCCTGTTATCTATATATAAATGTGGAGTTTATATATTAGTGGACATTCGCTGTGCTGAGTTCATCTAACCTAAAATGCTATGCTAGAATGCTTTGTGTTAGACACGAGTAGAATGAGATTTTGATTTCCACACATAATTCTGTCGTTTGTCTGTGAAATATGGCATGGGGCCCCGGCCTCACCCACCGTTATATTCCTTGTGACAAATGGAGGCGTTACACGTGGCAAGCCAAACTCGGCGAGCATTGTGCATGCTAATTCTTAAAGAGTGCGGTTCTTTCGTTCTACAAATCCATTTTGTTGAGGAGTGCGAGGGGCTGAGAATTCATGCTTAATCCTTAACAAGTCACACAGATTTGTGAAATCCTCATTCTCAAACTCTCCTCCATGATCTGACCTAATGCATTTTATTTTTAGTTCCTTCTCATTTTGGAGTCTCTTGCAAAGATTTCAGAATTCGCAAAAAGTGTCAGATTTATTCGCAAGAAAAAATGTCCAGCAAAATCGAGAGTAGTCGTCTATAACAACAAAGGTGTATCACTTTCCACCTAGACTACACGTACTTAGGGGACCAAACAAATCCATGTGAATGAGTTCTAGTGTTCTAATCGTGGAAACGTCATTTTTACTTTTGAATGAGGTTTTAACGAATTTGACCTTTTCTCATGGACCACATAACGAATTTAGACTACTACTAAGTGTGCGGATTCCCCGAACTAGCTTGTTCTTAGATAGTTTAACACGTATGCTTATTCCCCGAGTGTCCTAATCTCCTATGCCAAAGATCTAATTCCACACTCTTGGTAACTAGAAATTTCAAATCAGACACAGATATATCATCAAAACTAACAATATAAACATTATGAGTTCTGTGAGCTACAAGTAATACACTAGTAGTTTTGACATCAATAATTTTGCAAGCGTTTGTAGATGACTCAAATATGACATTTTGACCTTTATCGCACAATTGGCTAATTGAAATGAGATTGTGCTTAAGTCCATCTACAAACAGAATATTATAAATAAAAAATGTCTTGTTACCTATAGTGCCGCTTCCAAGTATTCGTCCTTTGCTATTGTCCCCAAATGTCACCATGCCTCCCTTCTTCTTCTCCAGGCTAAGGAACTTGTCTTTATCTCCTATCATGTGCTTGGAGCAACCAGAGTACAAGTACCACACGTTCCTTTTATCCTTAGCCTTCCAACACACCTAACAAGAAGATGAGGGTAAAGATCTTTTTACTCATGTTGTCCTACCCATTCGATAGGTAGAATACTTTGGTAGCCAGACTTGAAAATTTTTCGTGGCACCTTTCCTCAAGCACGAGTCAGATGTGTGACCAAACTTATGACAGTTTGCACACATAATGTAAGCAGTGCATGTTTCCTTTATCGAGTTGCTTAAGCTCTTGCTTGAGGATGGGGATAACCCTCCAGAAACTTTAACCTTATCTTTAGATTTGTTAAAGTTGGCCTTAGGCTTGGCATGATAGTGATTTTCGCTCGGTGGTGAAGTTGGACTCACATATCCTAGTCCAAATTTCCCAGATCCATGACACTGTGCTACCAACAACATATCCAATGATTTTTGGCCTATTATGAATTTTTGGACAACACAGTTAAGATCATGGATGCTTGCCTTTAAGGCGGTGTTCTAAGTAACTAGCATTACGCACCGATTGACAAATTGCTTATTGCCTTCCTCTATCTTGGCAAGAGACATTTGAAGTCTTTTCTCCAAGACATTCTTTTCATTGATGAGACTAGTTGTTCTTAATGATGCCTTGGAGTGATTTGCTTTTAGTTCTTCGATCATTGCCAACATGAGAGGACACTCTAGACATTCGATCTTCTCTTTGCCACTCTTTATTAGTTCATTCTTTAAGTTTTCAAAGTCCTTGATTTTCTTATTCTCATTTCGTATGTACTTCTTCTCAAGAATCACATTATCCAATATCTCACATAATGACCATAAATTTCAAGAAGTTCAGTATATGTGGGTGTGGTTACCTTGGTATCACTCTGGACACTGGACTCATCGTCAGATTCTTCTCGACTCCTTCCCACGAGGCATAGATTTGCCTCATCTTTAGAGATAAAATCTGAGGTGCTTGATTCGTCAGATCCTTCTTCATCCCATATGAGCGCCTTATGCACCTTCTTCTTCCCTTTATGCCGGCTTAGCTTTTTTCCTTTTCCTCCTTCTGGAGCCTTGGGCAGTCCCTCTTTAAGTGCCCAGGCTTGTGACAATGATAGCACTTAGGCTGAGACTTCTCATCATCACTTTCTGCTTCCTTCACCGACTTGGTCCACCTTCAGGCTTCTCCATATTCTCTCTTCAGGAATTTCTTAAATTGTCCCTGCTTCTTGGGATTCTTCATGTATTTTTTGAACTCCCGAACGTAGAATCTTTCTTCATCCTCCTCCTCAGATTCTTCAGCAACCTTTTTCTCCCTTGTAGCCCTGAACGCCAATCCCTTCTTTGTTACTTCACTGAGATATTCTTCCGCTTGAATCTTCAATTCAAGTTTGTGTGACTTCAGATTTTCGATAAGGCTTTCTATCTCCAGGGTGCTAATATCGTGAGATTCAGCGGTTGCAGTCACCTTCGGTTTGAAGCGAGGAGGAAAAGATCGCAGGATATTCCTCACTAGATCACCATTTGAAAAACTCTTCCCAAGTGATCTTGAGGCCTTGAAAATCTTGGTGAATCATGTATACATGATGTCAACCTCCTCGTCGATCTCCATCCTGAACTGCTCATATTCAGACTCGAGTCGAAACAGCTTTGACTCTTTCACCTGCGATGTACCTTCGTTAGTAAGTTCAAGTAACCGCCATATATCATATGCAGTTTCACTGTTACAAATTCGATTGAATTCAGTTTTATCTAATGCGCAGAATAGAGAGTTCATTGCCTTAGCATTATTCGTGCATCTATGCTTCTCCACGTCATCCCACTTATCGTTTGGTGTGATTAGGATTGTGTCCCCTATAATGACAGTAGGTGCAATGTATTTCATCTCTATCATGGCCCATACATCCTTGCTTTGAGTCATCAGAAAAATTCTCATGCGTGTTCTCCATTAACTACAGTCACTCCCCATAAAAGAGTGGAGGTCTACTCACAACTTGTCCCTTAGAGAATGCGTGAACAGAGTTGGCTATCTTACTTCAGGATTTTAGGCCTCTTAGAAGCAACCTCCCTCAGATACCACTTGTTGGATCTCGTGGCCAACTTTAGAGGGGGGCAGGAGTGAACAAGGTTTCTCGCGTTTATTGCAATTTAAAATATTTAGACCCACAAAATCGAGTTATGAAAGTTATCGCGGGGCGTTAGGGAGCTAACGCGCAGAGGTAAGTCTCGTAACTTGTTTTCCTGGGCAGTTATGCTTGAACACCACACGCCAGAGATCAAAATATTATTCGCAGGAAACTACTATAGGCAAAAACACAGAAAACAAATTTCATTGCACGATTTAAAATTGCAATAGTTTTTGAACAATTACAACATTGTGATCTCCGTGATGCAAGAGATCGAAGGTGATGAGAAATAAAGACTCATGTGTTTTCTATACCGACCCACTCCACGGACCGGTTGGCTCTATCCATTTCCCTCCACGAAAGGTCCTCAAGCCGACTCTTCACCTCCATGCAAGGAAGGGTCTTAGAGCCCCGCTAGATCCAACCATCTAAATGTTCCTATCCCCAGGACATTTTTTCACGGAATCCTCCTCAGGTTCTGATGACCCTCACCGGACGATTTTCCTCCCCGCAAGATTCAGAAAAGAAACGATTACATAAATAAGGATGTAGAGAATTTAAAAGATGAAGTTCTCCCTCTTGACAACTTCTCCGTTGAGCGATCCGCGCCCGGTATGTGAGATCTTTGTTTGATAGCAACTGATCGGCTCTTCGTATTCAATGTAGATCTTGGATCGCCAGAGTCCTTCATTCACAAAGGGGAGGGAGACGAGTTTCTTCTTCTTCTACGAAGGCTTTTGGAATGAAGCGCAAGAAAGATCGGCGGAACCCTAGAATGCACGAACTCCCATCTCTTTTCGGTTTTTGGATATCTAAGGCACAGAAACCGAGGCGACCTTTTAGACATCTTCATGAAAGTAGGCTACCACGGACGGTAATACTAGCACCCGACGGTAGGTTCGCGTTCTTGTTGTGCCAGCTGTCATCTTGATTTGGAATAGTATTTCGATGTGAATGTTTTTACTTTTCATAGAGATAGCGCCCCACAGTAGAAGGTAGCACCATGCGGTAGGACAGTAAGTGGATGAACCGTCTCGAGACTCGTGAAATGGCTAGCGCGGAGCGGTAACCACTATCGCCTGACAGTTGGTTGGTTACTCGAGTAAACCTTCTCGCCACCCGTGAAAAAAGCTAGCGTGGCGCGTTAACAACTAACTCCTGGCGGAAGATCGGTTACTCGAGGAATCCTTCCCGACACTCGTCGAGAGGCTAGCGCGGCACGGTAAATGCTAACGCTTGGTGGTAATTTCGCGAGAGGCTGGCAAAAGTAATTTCTTGCGTTAGCGAGGGAGCTAGAACTAGCGCGGAGCGGTAGGTTCCTGAGAGACTCTGCCGATTTAATTCACGACTATCACTCGGCCGTAACTTCTAACGCTCGGCGTTATCATCCATAGGAGACTTCTTCTCTTCACTTGAACCTATCAGGCTGCACACTCTATAAATATAAGACGTGATTAAATGCAGCTGGGATTTGATATTCTCAAACATAGGGAATTTGAAACAGCGATTCCAACTGTGAAGGGCCGATTCGAAGACCTTTCTTGGAGGGAAAGGGTAAGAGCTAATTGTTCAGTGGAGCGGGTCGGTATAGAAAACAAAAGTGTTTTTCTTTCTCACCGCCTTCGATCTCCGACGACACGGAGATCACAATTTTGTAATTGTTAAGAACTTATTGTTGATTCTATTTTAACAAAGTTAGTTTTTATGTTTTTATTCTTCTGTGCGGTGTACGATCAAATTCTCTCTAGTGTGTGTAGGTCTCCAAAGGTTGATTTGCCAAGTAAAATGAGTTCTGTAACTTACTGCCGCGCATTAGCTACCTAACTCCCCGCGCTATCTTCCAGTACTTATTTTTCTGGACTAGAATAATTTGAAATTTTCTAATTAATAAGCAAAACTTATTCAACCCCCTCTAAGGTTGACAAATTGATCCAACAAGTGGTATCAGAGAAAGGTTATTCCAAAACGGTTCACCACCGGGAATAATGGTCAACCTTGAACACAATTGACTAGGGGGAATGAAAAATTGTACACAGAAAATTCATTAGCACCGCCTCTATTTACATTATTGAACTATAACGAATGAAGAACACTAATGAGAAAATTCCTTATATTATTAGATATAGAAGTTTGGAATATGAATTGTATCAAGCCACCAAATAATTTAAATAAGCACGAATGTCATCTAAATGCCAAGTCCATGAATAGTCTATTTTGTGGGTTTGCTCAAGATATTTTCAAACTAATCTATACGCTTCCTACCGCATATGGTATATGGAATTTTCTTGAGTTAACTTATAGCTCTATTTCTATAGATAATGAAACTGAGCAATTCCATATGGATCCAAGTGAAGAATCAAATGAAGACTTATTTTTAAAGGAGGAAACATCAAACACATCAAGCGAAAGGGAAGATGAAAATATATTGTTGGACGAGGAAATCCAAGAGGAAGATGACAAAGGAACCTTGTGTTCAAATCATGCCTTGTCTAAGAGCGCTATAAGAAAATAAATTTATTTTCTTGTTTGTAATTCTATTTCTACATTGTATGTGCTAGATGGGACTAAACGTAGAATTAAAAAATTGAAAAATTTTATTTCAGAATTCATTTAGAAAATAAAAATTTAAAAGCACAACTGAATGTAGAACCAAAGATTGATGTATCCCGTCTTTCCTCTAGCTCTATAGTTGAAAATATTATACCTTCTTTTGATTGCAAATAATCTAAAGACAAATTCAAGGTCCTTGAAAAAGTGCTAAATATTTTTAAAGAGCGTAATAAAAAAATAATTAATAAAAGTGATGCTTTTTCTAGTAAAGTAGAATCATTAAAATTATCTATTCAAAAATATTCAAGTAATAAAAAATCTGTTATCTCTAGTTTATCTTCAAAGCTATATAAGACTTCTACTAGAATATCAAATCATATTAAATAAATACCTAGTAGATTATGTAATTTTAAAAACATGATAAATCTCATTCACTATTTAACTGACCCCAATATAAGTTTAAATGCTCAAAAATTTCCAATAAATAATAATTTTGAAAATAAATATGGAAGTTTGAAATTTAAGAATATTAAATATCCAAAGTATGAATGGAGGCCCAAATTTAAAAATGAAGAACCTATTCTACTTGAAAGGGCACATTCATTATTATCACCCCATGGTTTATTACGCAATGTTTGGGTACCCAAAGGAACCACAACACTTGGCTCCTTTTGGATACCTAAGTATCTTATCCATTAATGTCATCCTATTGTGTTAAGTAGAAGCTAATCCAAATGAAATTACTCACTAGTCTACTTCACGATGTGCCTAATTATCTTTTTGTTGTCATGTCCTTTTTGTTTGTTTTTGTTTCTGTTTGTTGTATTTGTATTTTTCTTAAGCTAACATGCCATGAACACCTTAGATATTTTTCTGCTATATGACTTTATCATATTTAGATTAATGATAAATCAATCAAACTAAATAATTTGGAATAAAAGTCATATCATTGCTAAGTGGCGAAATTTACCTTTTATCATAATTTTATCATGCTGTCTTAGTATGCCTGCGATCATTTACCCATTATGTGTGTCTCACAATAGCGGGGGCATATGTGTTTGTGCTTTAGAAATGCTAACCTGTAAACTACATCTTGTCCTTAACCGGGGAGTGTTCTAATGGGTCCCTGTGTAGCGCTGGGGGGGGGGGAAGTGTGTTAGGTTGAGCGGGTTCTTCTGTGTGCACATGGAATTAACACCCCACCTTACGACATTTATGCAGCTCCTCATGCCTATCTGTCACTTAGTACAGGGCTAGGGTGTAGACATATAGCTTAGGTATTGGATTATTATGCATACTTAGGATTCACATATCCAGTGCATGAATATTATTTCACTTATCATGTACGTTATATTCATGCACAATATTCTATCATGCTATCTTGTGTTTGCATCATATATCTTTTTGTGCCTTCCTATTTTTAGATAAACACAAGTATTTTTTAAATATATATATATATATATAATTTTAAAATAATTTAAAAGAACAAAAAGTTTATATATCTCTTTGTGTGTTTATTACTTGGTATTTTTATTTCAAAAAAAAAAACAAAAAACAACAAAAATAATAAAAACATGTTTATCTTGTTTATTCGCTTTGTTTTCGTTGTGTAATAGTTTTAAAAATTATATAATAACAAAAAAGACTGTGGATCGTTCATTTCTTCGGACACACATGACGTTAACTTAGACCATAACGACTACATACAATGTTTGAGTTAAGGGTGCTAATCTGCGTGAACATTTTCCCCGGTCATGGTGTGTCGAATCTATAAGTACTTAGCTAGTGAGTGCGATAAGACTTGTTAGTGTCTGTTGACTATGCCTCTAGGTATGTGTGAGGATTTAGATATGGGAATGCTTCACACTATTCACACATCATTAGATGGAGCGCTCATGTACAAATACTAGGATTACGTGCTATAGCTCATGACATTATATCTTAATACGTTAGAAATACTTTGAATAATAAATGTAACGATATATATGTGCTTATATAAAGATTAAAACTTCGGGCCAAAATATATAGTGCTAAAGTCTGATGTTTACAAGTTAAAGTGTATCTATCTACATGGATAAATTTCGATTGACTCAAGGCTCCTTGTACTAAAAAAATAAATAAAAGTGATAGCTCAAAGCAAACTAAAAAGAAACTATGCAAGCTATCAAATATCATGTCAAGAACCCCCCAAGCACTACCCACTCCTCCTGATAAGCCTTTAAGAGCATTATGAGGATGAACACCTTGGTTCAAAGATTCATTTCGATCTTGTTAATAGAATCTAACTTAAGCTTAGTTCCCCTAGTTCAAATCTTGGTATAACATAGATAGGCAAGTGACATGATCGTTCACTCTATTTCTCTTGTGTTAGCATTTTAAAGGATCGAGATAAAACATGTAAGCTATGATATTTCTTCTTGGTATTGTGACTCTTGTGATGCTACACGTACACTTATCATTGCCGTATTTAAAGCTTCCATGCAAAAGTATTGGACTGAAACTACACTAAATGTTTTTAGCACATAGGTACTAGCACATGATTTACGCTTTTGATGTTTACAATATTTCAAGGTGAATAACTCTATAACTCTCATAGCATTGTAGTCTTACTCGTTTTGTGCTTAGTCCACTCTATGCTCCCCAATCCGTATAATCTCTGCAAAATGATTTCCTCTATGTTCATGTACTCCGCTATTTTGTGTGACCCATGTGCTTCATATTTTATGCAGTGCATTTTTTGGGTCACCTCTATGTTTCTCACTCCTTGCTTTATTGATTGTGTGTACTGTCTGCTGTCTATATCATGCTGATCATTTATACTCACCCAACAAGTTTATTTGGTTTGGCCCGGACTTTGATACTATCAAAGGGGTAGAAGAGATTGTTCATGAGTATGAGTCATGGGTTAGGAAGGATCACATGTAAGGGGAGCTTGCTACAATGTGTGCACGTAGATAGTGGGAGCGTGTGTGTAGGAGCTATATAGAGAACCTGAAACCTAAACTTTCATGATTATCTTTTATATATACTCACTCTATTATCATGGATGGGATTTGCTATCTTTTATATATGGGAGATGCTATTTCTCCTGAACATGATTTGATAATATCAAAATGGGGAGTTTGTTGGAAACAATATTTCACGTTCCCTGTGTTTGAGAATATCAACTCCCAAGTTATATTTGATTATATCTTGTATTTGGTAGAGTTTGTAGGTTTACAGGTGCAAGAAGTTCAAGGAGCTCTCCTCAAGAACCTACTACTAAGGGGTA
Organism: Platanthera guangdongensis; assembly: GCA_039583875.1. Taxonomy (NCBI): domain Eukaryota; kingdom Viridiplantae; phylum Streptophyta; class Magnoliopsida; order Asparagales; family Orchidaceae; genus Platanthera; species Platanthera guangdongensis. The sequence goes on along the minus strand of CM077161.1, from coordinate 89,696,054 downwards.
GTAGCTAACACCGGGCGGTAGACTGAATTAATTAGACAGGGCGCTCGGGAAACTACTGAGCCGCGCTAGTCCTACCGCCCGTGCTAGCTCAAGGAATTATTTTAGCCAGATGCTTGGGAAACTACCTCTAGACGACAGTGGTTACTGTGCCGTGATAGCCACTCAACAATTATCGAGACAGATTCGTCGAGTTACTGACCTACCGCGTGGCGCTAACTCCTACTGCGGGCCCTATCTCTATAAAAAGGAAAACTATTCGTTTTTGAGTATTATTCCAAATTTGGAGGATAGCTGGCACAGCAAGCGCGTGAACCTACTGGTGGACACTAGTCTTTTCGCTGAAGGTAGCTTATTTTCACAAAGACCTATATAAAGCCGCCTAAGATTCTATGCTCATTACCTAAGATGAGAAAGGACAAGTTCGTGTATTCCAGGGTTCGGCCATCTCTCTGCGTTCCGTTCCAATTATATTCATCAAAGGAAAAGAACTCCGCCTCCCTCCCGTTCATGAACGAAGAACTCAGGCAATCCAAGGACTACATTGATTATGAAGAGACGACCAGTTGCAAGCACATGGAGAACTCAAGCATCGGTCGTGGATTGCGACACGGAGAAATCATCAAGAGAGAGACTTTAATCTTAATTTTTTTAAACCTTGTTTTTTGTAATCTTCTTTTTTGTTCATTCTTGTGGTGTGGAAAATCGACCGGTGAATGATGATTTTTGTGGGAATTCGTCCCGGGGTGGGGACGTCTTGATCGGGTGATCTATCGGGGCTCTAAGACCCTTCCTTGTGTGGAGGTGAAGGGCCGGCTCGAAGACATTTCTTGGAGGAAAAGGGAGAGAGCCAACCAGTCCATGGAGCAGGTCAGTTTTGAAAATAAAAGAGTGTTTCTTTCGCACCGCCTTCGATCTCCGGCATCACGGGGATCACGATTTGGTAATTGTTAAAGAACTTATTGTTGATTCTATGTAAATAATGTTTGTTTCTCTATTTTTATTCTTCTGAGCGATGTACGATCAAATTCTCTCTAGTGTGCGTAGTTCTCGAAAGGGTGATTTGCCCAGGAAAACGAGTTCTGTAAGTTACCGCCGTGCATTAGCTACCTAACGCCATGCTGTAGCTTTCAGTACTTGTTTTTCTGGACTAGAATAATTTGAAATTTTCTAATTGATAAGAAAACCTTATTTACCCCCCTCTATGGTTGGCCACTAGATCCAATAACCACTTCGATCCATAATACTAGGTAATAAGACATCTCCAGCTCCCTAAACCCTTCTGGAATAGGGGTTGACATGGTTAACTCACTAAAGGGGCTCCCTCCTACCACACGAGTAGGTGGCTCTCACAGGATCACCTCGCTAATCCGTCCCACACACAGCGAGTCGGGGAACAGCTCTCGCCCAACGGGATCCTGTAAGTGGGTCTCGCTTTTCTTCCCACTCTTGATCTGCCTGATCGGGGCATTTTCATCCAGGGTGGGTTGTGCGACCACTAGGACGGCGGGGGTTTAACACTTGCCACGAGTGTCACTGAGCCAATGGTGTAAGGTTTCAACAACCTCCTTTTTGAAATACTCGAACATTCCTACAGTCGCCAAACTCGGAGGCGGTGGTGACTGCTCTCGGCCGGATCCTTGCCCTTCATCTCCAACCATTGAAATAGTTGAGGTTTTTCTGTGCTGGCCACTCTCCATGCTCATCGCACCAAAGTGTTGACCAAAAATCGGTCTCTGTGTATTTTAGTGTCCCAAAAGGGTATGACCTCATACCTACTTTCCTATAACTAGCTCACCAGACCAAAGGCTTAGGAAGTTAGGAATAGAAATGAGGTCTCAGCCAGGAGATCCCGCGACACCCCCAGAAGATTAAGAAGCTCTTCCTCTCCCAAGCCAATGCTGAGCTTGTGCACTACTAGATACTGCCTGAAGAAGGAAGATGGCAAGAGAAAGCTATTGAACTCGCACTCCAAAGGTAACTCCTCGGTTTTATTTATAGATTTCCAAACTTGGTCTACCAACAATGTAACTCCATTGTTCAGAATTACTATACACAACCCAATTGTGTCTGCCAACAGTTTAGCTCTGCTGTCCTGGATGACTATTTGCTGTCCTTCATAGGCATCCAAGTAATTCTTCCTTTGGACCTTGTTGGGTCCATTGCCCACAATGTCCCAGATTTGAAGAAGTCAATCATGTCAATGATATACATAAAGTTGTATTTCATGTATGGTTAAGTTTCTTGTGCAGGGTGAAAACTTGAATAAATGACCAAGTACAATAGTTTCGACACATCTCACAACTATGTCGACACCTTTGTAGGAGAAGTGTCGAGATCAGAAAAATACAGGACAGTAGTGTCAAGACACAACACTTCCCTCGACAGTTCAAACAGTAGTGTCGAGATAATTTAGTTATCTCGACACCTTGAAGATCAAGTCAGCGGTGTCGAGACAAGTCAGATATCTAGACACCTTAAAGCTCGGGATATGTTGGGTACATTGGAAAATGTGTACCAGATTTGGAGAAGCCTCACCCAACATAGTTATATACATCAATGTGTATTTGATGTTGTTTTGAGTTTACATGTGCAGGTTAAGAATATGTAGGAAAAGTTTCTAAGTCCATGAGTCGACACCTGAAGAAGCTGTGTCGACACTTGTGAAGACTTGTGTCGACACTTGGGAAAAGCTGTGTCGATACCTGAAGTCAATTGTGTCGACACTTGGAGAAGTAGTGTCGACACACAAAAAGTTCAGTCGACACACAGAAAATTCAGTCAACATCAACTGTGTCGACACACAGAAAGTTCAGTCGACATCAATTGTGTCGACACACAGGACTTGTGTCGACACACAGAAAGTTCAGTCGACATCAACTGTGTCGACACACAGGACTTGTGTCGACACACACATCAGAATTCTTCAAAGTTAATTGTGCCAAGACAAGAAGTGACTGTGTCGACACACAAGACTTGTGTCGACACATTCTTAGAGAAGCTATATCAAGAAGCAGTGTCGACACGATGAGAGCTGTGTCGACATCACCAAAGATTGTGTCGATACTTAGTCTACTTGTGTCGACACATGTGAAGTTCAGACTCGACATTTTGCTGACAGAGATAAAGTTTCAAGAAGTGACTGGAATACTTGACAGCTGCCATAACCAACAGGTCTACTGCAACTGTCAGATCTGTCAGAAGTTAGTTAGCAACCAGATCAACCAGTAACCTTGGATGAAGTCTATATAAAGGCATATTCTATCAACAGAACAAGAGGAAGTAAGAATGAAAAAACGAAGTACACAAAATCATAATTACAACAGAAGATCCAACATATACAAGGAAATCCAGTCAGAGATTTTCAAGGGGATCTAAGTGAAGAATTTCAAAAGTTCTTCAGAAGAATTTGTAGAGAGAGAGAGCTCCAACAATTCAAGTGAAGAAAGAGACTATCATCAACTAGTCTCTTAAAGAGCAGATCCTGAACTATCTGCAAAGAAGAATTTAGATTGATTTCTGGATTTTAAGAAGGAAGCTGATTGAAGATCATCTTCAGAAAATCCAACCTTATTATGTTCAGATTCAAGAAACTTTGAAGAAAGCCAAAGATAGGTTGATTTCTGGGTAATCAGATTCTTCAAGAACTGATCAAGAAGACTTTCTACCCATTCTCTCTCATCTTGGGTGAAAGTTAAAACATATTTTATATCTTTTTCTATAAGATCATTATTGATCCGAGTTGTAAGCCTACTTTATAAAGGCTGAGGTAGGGCTGAGTGCCTGTGGTAGGAGATTTACATCTCTGAGTTTTAGGCCTTGGGAAGGCTGAGGTAGGGCTATGTGCCTGAGGTAGGAGATTTCATTCTCTAAGTTGTAGGCCTGGGTGTAGGCTGAGGTAGGGCTTAAGTGCCTGGGTTATAGGAGTGTGAACTCACTCTGAGTTGTAGGAACCTTGATTGGGTTCTGAGCTGTAAGATCTATTGATCTGAGAAGGAAGGAAGAAGTTAGGCCGAATCTAGCACACTGCTAGATAGGCGAAGGGGGAAAGTTGATGTACCCATTATTTGGGGAACCACTATAAAACTGTGTGCCATCTGTGATTGTGTGTGATTCTGTGATTTCTGTGATGTGGTAGCTGTAGAACTGATTGATTCTATTTGATTATCTGGATTGATATTCTGCCTTAGAGTAAAACGGAATTGCACCTATTCAACCCCCCTCTAGGTGTTTAGGTGATCTTGAAACCAATTCTTTCAAGTAGTATCAGAGGGAGGTTACTCAAAGATAGACTTAATAGTCTGAGTAAGATCTGAGAGGAAGAATAAATTAGAAAAGATGGGTTCAGGAGAAAATCATAAGAAACTTAGTTACATGAAGTTGCCCATTTGCAGGAAGGAAATCTTTGGAATATGGAAAGAAAGGGTCAGATTGTTTATGGAAGTATCTGATCTAAGAATATATATAACTGTTAAGGAAGGGCCTTATATAATAATGAAAGTCTCAGTTCTTGATGCTAATCAGAGGACACTAAAAGATTTTTCTGAAATGACTAAGGAAGAGATTGCCTTTGCTACTATGGACAAGAGAGCTCAGAATATTATAGTGAGTGCCATAGATAACTCAACATTTCAAAAACTCATTCACTATAAAACCTCCAAGGAGATGTGAGATACATTGATAGTCTACATGGAGGGATCAGAAGAAGTTAGGCAAGATATAAAGTTAATGCTTAATCAGGAATATGAGAGCTTCAGACAAAGCAAATCAGACAACATCACTGAGTGTTATAAGAAGTTCTTCAGAATTGTGAATGAACTTATGTCATATGGAAGGATTTTTAGTACATATGAATTGAATGATAAATTCCTTAGATCTTTGACTAAGGATTGAGACACCAAGATTTGTGGCATCAGGGAAGTGGCCAGGCTGGCAGAAATCTCTCCTCCAACACTATTTGAAAAATTGCTTTCTTATGAAATGCAACTCATGACCAGAAAGGAGGAAGAGAAAAGTACTAAAGTTGACCATAGAGAAAAGTACTAAAGTTGACCATAGAGAAAAGTCAGTGGTCTTGAAGGCAGAAGCCACAAGAAAGGATAGGAGAATGTCTCCATCTCCTTCTAAGAAAGCTGCATAAGTGATCTCTGAAAGTTCTGATGGTCACACCTCAGACATCAATCATTCTGATGAGGACTTTGCTGCCTTCACAAGGCAGTTTTAGAAATTTTTGAAGAAGAAGCAGTGGAGAACTAAGCCATCCTCCTCTCAGTCCAAGGATGAGTATTATCAGAAAAGAAAGTGAAAGAATTAGTGTCTAACCACCTAAAGGGGGGGGGGGAGTGAATCGGTGTAATTCTCTCTTTCTTTAAGGCAGAAAAATTGTCCTGTTAATTAATCAGAATCTGCTAATTCTATTGCTAACTCAGCACAGCATTCACAGAAACATTCAATCACAGAGTGCACACAGTTTTTATAGTGGTTCCCCAAGGTCTGGGTACATCCACTTTCCCCCTTCGCCTATCTAGCAGTGTGCTAGATTCGGCCTAACTTCTTCTCTTCACCTCAGATCCGCAGATCTTACAGCTCAGAACCCTATTAAGGTTCCTACAACTCAGAGTGTGTCCACACTCCTACAACACAGGCACACAACCCTACCTCAGCCTTCAACAAGGCGTACAACTCAGAGATAACAATCTCCTACAACTCAGGCTCACAACCCTACCACTCAGAGACCTAAATCTCTTACAACTCAGCCTTTATATAACAGGCTTACAACTCAGATCTAGAATAGATCCTACAGAAAATAGATTTTACAAAGTGTTTTATCACCACCCAGGTAGAGAGAGAAGGGTTGGATGGTTTCTTGATCAGTTCTTGGAAGAAACTGATGGCAGAGAACAACCTCTCTTAGCTTTCTTCAAAACTTCTTGAATCTGAACTCAGTAGGGTTGAATCTCCTGTGAAGTTGATCTTCAATCAGCTCCTTTCTTGATATTCAGATCACAATTTGAATCCTTCTTAGCAGCCTGGTTCAGCAACTGCACTTGTGTAGATGGAGCTCTCTCTCTCCTACTTCTTCTTAGATTTTCTGATGAAAATCTTCTTTAGTCTTCTATTGTAACTGTTGTTGTTTGTCTATATATGTTTCTGTTGAAGGAGAAAGCCTTTTTATAGACTTCCTCCATGGTAACCGGCTGATCCGGTTTCTAACAAACTTCTGACAGCTCTGACAGTTGTAGAAGACCGGTTGGAAATTGCAGCTGTCAAATCATCCAGTAACTTCTTGAAATACTGTCTCTGTCTGAAAATGTCGAGACTGAACTTCATCATGTGTCGACACAAGTACACTAAGTGTCGACACAAGTGAACTAAGTGTCGACACAAGTCGTGGTGGTGTCGACACATCTCCTTTATTGTTGATACTTCTTCTCGACACAGCTTCTGCAGAATGTGTCGACACTGATTCTGTGTGTCGACACAATCACCTTTCTTTAACTTTGTTGAATCTCTACTGTGTGTCGACACAAGTCCTGTGTGTTGACACAGTTGATGTCGACAAAGTCTTGAGTGTGTCGACACTGCCTCTTGGTGTCGACACCATTGATGTCGACTAAGTATTCCTGTATGTCGACACTGTCTTTTGGTGTCGACACAGTTGATGTCGACAATGCTTCTCTGTGTGTCGACACTGCCTCCTGGTGTCGACATATTTGATGTCGACAAAGCTTTTCTGTGTGTCGACTCTGCCTCTGTATGTCGACACAGTTTCTTCTGGTGTCGACTCAGCCTTTCCAAGTGCCGACATAATTAACTCCAAGTGTCGACACAAGCCTTCATAAGTGTCGACACAGTTTCTCCAGGTGTCGATACATGGACTTAGAAATTTTTCTGCATTTCTGCATTTACTTAACCTGCACATATAAACTCAAAACAACATCAAATACACCTTGATGCATATCATTGAGTAGGGTGAGGCTTCTTCAAATCTGGTACACATTTTCCAATGTACCCAACAATCTCCCCCTATTTGGAGAAGTCATAACCCTTAGTCAATGATATACACCATTCATAATAAATACACATTATGATGTATAAAAATATTATATGACAGGGAAAACTTCTAAACAAAATATATATAATATATCATCACAGAATAGCAATGCTAACATAATGAGCATTCATTAATGTTTTGTTCAAACTACAAAAGTTTCTTTATCAAAAGTTTACATAGATCTTAACACTAAAGAATACAAAGTTGTAAACTCAAGTAAATCTATCCTAAGGCTGCTCAGGCTCCTTGATGACTATACCTTTGCCTGATTTTATCTTGGCTTGTACAGGAGCATCAGTATCATCAGCTGGCTTCTCGCCCTTAAGATCTTTCTTCTTCTGCTCTTCAGCCCTTATTCTTTAACTTTCAAAGTAGTGAAAGGGCTTTGGGAAATATTTGCTAGGCTTTTGAGCATTAGGAGGTAGCTTCCCAGCTTTAGCCTTTCTTCTATATTGAACTATGGCTTCTTGCCTGGCTTCATGCTTTTGTCATTCCTATTCTGAGTACCATTTGCCCCTATCATGGGTCTGGTCCTTTACAGCTTTCCAAGCAGTTAATATAATGTTCCTTAATGTTGGACTCCACTGCTCAAAATCAGGCTTCAGCTCTGCCTGTTCTCTGAATCTTTTCTTTGACAATAGAGCTTCTTCCTCTTTGTTTAGAACTTCCTCTGACACTGGCATAACTACTTTCTTAAGGATAATATTTTTATTACCCTCTGGAGGACTGTACATAGACTGTACTTCATGGTGAATCATCTCAAAATCAGTTGAAGGATAAATAACTTGGGCAACTTCAGCTTGTTCACCTCCAAAGAAAGCAGGATGTATACCTGACTCAGCCACATTGTCATCATCACAGAGGGGTGGATATCCAAGTGTGACTCTAATGCTATTTAATATCCATTTAGCATGATCAGTTCCAACTTTGACTAATACTCTCTCCGCCTTTATGACTTCTCTGGCTACATGATCCCTAAGGTCATCCTTTTGAAATCTGATTTGCTCTTCAAGAAAATTAACACCATCTTTATAAAATGCCTTTAACTTTAGCAGCTATCCAGAAATGGTCTTTTGAGATTGCTCAATAGCTGTTTTGACAGCAGCTAGGCCTTCCTGTAATTGCTTATCAAACTACGCCTTAGAAAACTCTGTCTTAGCTTTAGCCTTGTCCTCAGTCTGGGCAGTTGCAACATTCTTCAGTTCTGTAATAATCACATTATGTGATTCTGTTAGATTATCATTCATTCTAATCTGATTTTTTAGAACATATCCTTGCTTGACAGCTATGTCATCAACTTGAGTCTTGATTTTCTCTTGATGTGTTGCTAGAAACACCACAACATTGCCTCCTTTGTGAAAGCAATCTGTCATCTCCTTCTTATGCTGATTGACTTCAAATCTTATAGATTTAATATCTGTAGCCAAGGAGAGTTGTAGATCCTTATGAGTTTCATCCAGATACTTCTCCATGACAATCCTTTGCTCATATAACTTGATCTGTAAGACCACCAACAATGAGCTGTAATCAGCTGTTGGGGTAGGTTGTGGAGCAGCAGTTTGTAATGCCTTCTTGTAGCTTTGTCTTCTCCTTTTAAAGACCATTAGCTTCCTCTTCTAAGCTCTTGTAGCTTCTTCATCCTCAGAATTTGAGGTACTAGATATATTAACTCTATTCTTAGGACTAGGAGGCAAGTCTTGTGCAGGTCTAGGTTGCTCCCCCTGAGTCCTTTGCTCCTCCTAAGTTCTTATCTGCTCCTCCCTAGTCCTTGCATTCTCCCCCTGAGACCTTACTTGCTCTCCCTCAAGGTTAGCTTGCTCCCCCACAAAATCTGCTTTCTCCCTCTCAAATTCAGTTTGTACTATATCTGGAAACAACTCTTCAAGAGTGAATTCTTGTTGAGTAGGGACTAGAGATTCTCTTATCTCTGGTGCATCAGCAACTACTGATGTATCCTCCATGTTTACATCTTGAGCTTGACTGTGTAGCTGTGTTGGTTGGTCAACATCAATCAAAAATTCAGTTAGTGTGTCATCCTTATCATTAAGAATGGATTTATTAACCTCATGTATTACCTCAAGTATAGTCTGAGTAGCCATATCACTTTCCAAGTGTATTGGCCCTTCCTCAATATGAGGCTCCCCCTGCACCTGAGCACTAACTGCAATATCTTGTGCAGAAGTATCTTGTGCTGTAGATTTCTCAGGAATCTCTTGCCTATCTTCCTCAGGCATATCCTTTGTTAGGACCCTATTGTTAAATTTTCTCAACGTGGTCAGCAAGATAGCCCAAACACCAAATCAATATTTTCGGAACTACCCAGTTCGCACGTTGAACCAGCGGAAACCAAGGACTAGAGGTACAAAGGTTAATCCCAACAAACAATGGAGGCACAAGCAGGTCTTTTATACATTCACTTCTTTACAATGCGAGACATACATAGCGAGACATGATTTCGCTAGTATAACAGCTGAAAATAGAAAACACCAAAAAACAAGCCGGGCGGACAGCACCGGAGTCCGCCGAGACCGCGAGGTCGTCGAGGTCGTCGAGACCGCTGAGCTCGCCCAAGCTATGCTGCAATCCGCCGAATAGACACGGAGTCCGCCGAAGCCGCGAGGCCGCGCGGACACACCGTTATTCGCCTCCTGCTGAACTTGAACTGAGGAACACCCCTACCCGCCTGAAGCCGGCGGACAGGTTATTGAAGCTGGCAAAGATGAAACAGAACTGACAAGCCGCAGAGCGACCTCCTGCTGAGTCCGCAGAGACCGCACACTTCCAAGCACTTGACCGAAGTCACAGCCAAAATCCTGGCTCCTTGAAGCTATCCGCGCGACCTGCACACAGCAAACCGTCAGCCTGAAACAATCCGCGCGGACTGACAAACACAGACCGCAGCTCCTTGCACACCCCAACTTACTGTTCACTCAAGTTACTGTAGATGTGCCAGGGGGGTCCTATTTATAGGCGAGGTGAGGAGTGTGGTCACCGCCCTAGAGATAGCGTCACCACCCCAGCCCGCGCGATAGCAAAAACACCGTCCGCCGAGTCCGCATGGACTTAGCCGGATACCAAGGAAAACCGCCAGGAGCAAGCCAGACATTGGCGGACCTACTCCAGTCCGCCCAAGCTTATGCGGACAAGGCATCAGCCCGCAAAGCTTCAACCACTGCCAGACAGCAACCCCCTTCAATGGCAGTCCGCACCAACCCGAGGCAGTCCGCAAGACTCACACCTCAATCCTCCACAAGTCCACGACCAAAGGAAGACACCAACAGTCCGCCCGGTCACAGCGGACTTGGCGGATACCGCGGACACCATGGCCTTGGCACAAAGTGTGACCAAGTCCAAAAAACCATCAAGGGCCAATGCGAGCATGGAGGACCCAAATTCCCGTCCGCCAAACACCCTAGCACAGACCGCCATCAGTCCGCGAGCTCCTCGCACTTCTGTCCAAAATAGCAGCCAACCCCGGACTCCAAACCCAGTCCGCCAATCGATCTCCACAGCAAATCGCCTGCTGTGCCACCAGAGCTCGACAAGGCCTCAGCCAAGCTCTTAGCTCAGTCCGCAACAGCCCACACCGCGTACACAAGCCAAACCGCCTATCAGCACAAGCTTGCACCCGCGGCCACTGAGCAATGCACCAGTCCGCAAGCCTTTATCCGCTCAGGCCGCTCCTTGGCAAAGACAATCAGCAAACACCCTATCCGCAGAAACCAGGCCGCATAGTCCGCGGACTCAACCCGTGCAAACCGCCCAGAAGAACAACTGGCTTCTCACTAGACCTTCCACCAGGCCGCACATCTCAGTCCGCCCAGTCCGCCTAGTCCGCCAAAGCTGTCCGCCCCAGGCCGCCCGGCCTGTCCCGTCACCCACTTCCACTTCACAAATTTCAACACTCCCCCTTGAAGTGGGAAGTGGTGACCAAGCCCAACAAGCTGCGCAAGCGTTCAAAGGGCCCCTTCGACAGTGGCTTCGTGAAGATGTCAGCAAGATTATCTTCACTCCGAACATGCCCGACCAGCAGAGACCCCTCCAACACCTTCTCCCGGATGAAGTGGTGATCAATCTCTATATGCTTGGTCCTGGCGTGACACACTGGATTGTTTACCAGTTTGAGAGCACTCTCATTGTCACCCCGGAGTAAAGTAGGCCCTTGCACTTCTTCATGAACATCCTCTATAAGCCTCCTCAACCAAACGGCTTCCCGAGCAGCCAAGGCCGAAGCCTTATACTCCGCCTCCGTGGTTGAAACCGACACCGAGTCCTGCTTCTTGCTACACCACGAGATGACAGCTGAACCGCAAGTGAACACATAACCAGAAGTAGACCTTCGATCATCCGAATCACCGCCATAGTCAGCATCCGTGTACCCGAGCAATACAAACTCTGCGTCCCTTCTATAGAGGAGTCCCATGTCAGAAGAAGCCTTGACATACTTCAGAATTCCTTTTGCCGCCACTAGATGAGATTGCCTTGGTTCAGCCATATACCGACTTACTCGGCCAACAGCATAAGCAATATCCGGCCTTGTAATCGTCAGGTAAATCAAGCTCCCAACAAGAGCCCTGAACACCAAGGGATCATGAAGAACCCTCCCCTCATCTCGTCGAAGCTTCAGCCCAGATTCCAGTGGAGTAGAGCACTTCTTCCCTTCGCCCATGCCAAACCGCTTCACAATGCGATCAGCATACCCTTTCTGGCTAATGAGAACCCCCCACTCCTTCCTCTCCACTTCCAGACCGAGAAAGTGATGCAACTCTCCCAAGTCTTTCATCTCGAAGCGTATAGCAAGCTCAGCCCTGAGCCTTGCTACTTCCCCCTCCGAGTTCCCTGTGATGATCATGTCATCCACATACAGCAGGACCAAGACTCGTAGCTCTCCCTTCTTCTTGACGAACAAGCTTGAATCCGAGTTAGAAGCAAGGTATCCACAGAATTGCAAGTACTCTGCAATCTTCCCATACCAAGCTCTAGGATCTTGCTTCAACCCATAGAGAGCCTTCTTGAGTTTGCAGACATAGTCCGGATGCTTCTCAGAGACAAAACCAAGTGGCTGATCCATGAAGATGTCCTTGTCAATCTCTCCGTAAAGAAAGGCATTCTTCACATCGAGTTGCCACAACCTCCATCCCTTGCTAGCAGCCAAGGCGATCACCACTCTTACAGAAGTCATCTTCGCAACTGGACTAAATGTCTCCTCATAGTCTTCTCCATACTGCTGTGAGAATCCTCTAGCGACCAGACGAGCCTTGAACCGATCAATGCTCCCATCAGCCTTCTTCTTCAACTTATACACCCACTTGCAAGTAACCGGAGTAATGCCATCAACCTTGGGCACAAGGTCTCAGGTTTCATTCTTCTTCAGAGCATCAATCTCTTCTTTCATAGCATCATCCCACTCCTTTACTCCAGTGGCCTCGTTGAAGTTTGCAGGCTCTCGCTCATCCAGAGGACCTGCAAAGAAGCAGGAGACAAAGCTCACTGCATTCCCATCACAGTACCGAGCCGGTGGCTTAACCACCCTCTTCGATCTCCGAAGAACTGGCTCCTTGCTCACGACTTCCGTTGCTTCTTCGGGCTCCACTCCTACCTGGGGCAAGCATTGAGCAGTGCTCCCCCTGCTTCCTGAGCCAGAAGGCTCAGCCTCGGAGTTAGAAGCAACAGGAGCTGCTGGTAAAACAACAAGCTCCTCTTCCAAGCCTTCAGCAGCCTCCACCGGTGCTTCATCAACCTTGCTACTTCCGGTTAGCTCCACTGAGCCACCTCCATATGACGTCAGCTCGTCAAAGACAACGTCTCTTGACACCACGAACTTCTTCGTCACAGGGTCCATGCATTTCCATCCCTTCTTCCGCTCATCATAGCTAACAAAGACAACTTTCCTTGCCTTCGCATCCAGCTTTGTCCGTGAAGCATCTGGGACATGCACGTAGCAAGTTGAACCGAACACCCGAAGGTGTCCAACACTCGGCTTCTCCTTCAGCAACAGCTCAATGGGAGTCTTCATGTTGATAGGGCTGAGTGGCATCCGGTTGATAACATAAGTAGCACAAGACATTCCCTCTGCCCAAAAGGACCTTGGGATATCTTTCTCATGAAGCCAGCATTTGCAGGTTTCCGTCAAATGACGGATCTTCCGCTCCGCTACCCCATTTTGTTATGGAGTGTGAGCACAAGTAAGCTCTCGTTGGATCCCGTGCTTCCTGCAGAAGTTAGAAAATTCGGAGGAGACAAATTCACCCCCGTTATCAGTTCTAAACTTCTTAATCCGCAGGCCAAGCCGGCCGTCTACCAACTCCTTGAACTCCACGAACAAACGGAAGGCTTCCGACTTCTCCTTTAAGAAGTACACCCAAGTATACCTTGAGTAGTCATCAACCAAGACAAGCATAAACCTGCTTTCGCCAAGGCTGGCAGTAACCGTTGGTCCCATCAGGTCGCCATGAATGCACTCCAGTGGCTTCTTGCTCCTTGTTTGTGATTTATCAAACGGAAGGCGATGTGCCTTACCATATTGACAACCAACACAAACATGCCCATCACCAAAAGAGGACAACTTCGGCAACCCCCTCACCAAACTTCTACTCGCCATTGCCTTCAGCTTGTCCATGCCAACATGCCCCAGCCTCTCATGACAGATAGCAGCGCTATCATTGGCCCTCATTCTATCAACATAAGCATTGGTGGAAAGAACAAACAATTTCTTCACCCTCCTCCCAACATGAGCAACATCAGCCGTCACCGCTGATACGTTGCGAAGGAACCTCACGTCTGTTGGCCCAAACAGAACGTGATACCCAGCGTCCACCGCATTGGTCACCGAGAAGAGGTTTTTCTTCATGCCCGGTACGTGATACACACTCCTTAACGTGAGTGGCCCCTGATCACTACCCAATGACACGACCCCCTCTTTCTCTACTGCATAAACAGTATTATCAGCAGTGATAATAACTTCATTACCTGAGTAAGCCTGCATGGAGGTGAACTTTGATTTGTCTCCGGTGAGGTGATGACCACACCCGGAGTCCACGATCCACTCGCTGTTGAAGTCCTCAGCAGACAAGGCACGGACACAAGTGCCCGTCATGAAAGCTCCGCCCCATTCTGCTTCATCACTTCTCGAGCAAGTTTCCTCCTTTCCCGCAGCATGCCCAGGCTGCAGTTTGACCTTGCAGTCCCGCTTGAAGTGCCCTCGCTGATGACACCGGTAGTACTTCAGATTCTTCTTCCAGTCCTTAGGAGCATTGCTCCTCTCCGGTGGATATGAAGTTGAAGTCTCCTTCTCACCAGCGGCCTGCACCTTCTTCTTCTTCTTCCCTTCCCATCCCTTCTTCTTGCCTGAGAAGAGAGCTTCGCTGCCTTCCTGATTCAGATTCACTCCAGCCATCTGCCTTGCTAAGCTCTCCTGCGAGGCAAGCAGATTCTCCAGCTTAAGCAACGACGGCTGAGTAGCCCACCCTTGAACAGATGTAACAAAGGCCACATACTCCTTCCGCAAGCCGCGGATAATGTGCCTTTTCATCTTTGCCTCAGAGATAGGCTCATCAGGATCCAGTGCCGACAGCTCAGCACACAAGCTCTTCATCTTTAAGAAGTATTTGGAGATGGAAAGGTCTCCCTGAGTTGCCCTGGCCAACTCATTCTCCAGGAACTGAAGCCGCGCCACATTCTTCCTATTGAACAACTCATCAATGGTTGTCCAAATATCAGCAGCCGACTCACATCCAATGATGTGATCAAACAGTTCCGGAGACACGGCTCTCTTCAGAATGAACTCCGCCTTAGCATTTGTTCTTCTCCAGAGCCTCACCTGCTCAGCAGTACCGAAAGCAGCAGTGACTTCCTGCCTATCGTCTCCACCGACGACTTCCCACAGCTCCTCGCCAAGAAGATAACTCTTCATGCACGACTTCCACTTCTTGAAGTTAGTCGGCGTTAAGAGTTCAATGCCCAGACCCCTTGCAAAACTCGCTTCCATTGCAACACCTGTTGGCAACCTTTCAGCAGCTCCGAGCAACAACACAGGTTGATCACCACTCAATCACTGAGTAACAACACTGGCTGACTTCCGCTCACGCAACTGAACCTCAGAAACCTCCGAAACCTCGCTTTGATACCATGTTAAATTTTCTCAATATGGTCAGCAAGATAGCCCAAACGCCAAATTAATATCTTCGGAACTACCCAGTTCGCACGTTGAACCAGCAGAAACCAAAACTAGAGGTACAAAGGTTAATCCCAACAAACAATGGAGGCACAAACAGGTCTTTTATACATTCACTTCTTTACAATGCGAGACATACATAGCGAGACATGATTTCTCTAGTATAACAGCTGAAAACAGAAAGCACCAAAAAACAAGCCGGGCGGACAGCACCGGAGTCCGCCGAGACCGCGAGGTCGCCGAGGTCGTCGAGACCGCTGAGCTCACCCAAGCTATGCTGCAATCCGCCGAATAGACACGGAGTCCGCCGAAGCCGTGAGGCCGCGCGGACACACCGTTATTCGCCTCCTGCTGAACTTGAACTGAGGAACACCCCTACCCGCCTGAAGCCGACGGACAGGTTATTGAAGCTGGCAAAGATGAAACAGAACTGACAAGCCGCAGAGCGACCTCCTGCTGAGTCCGCAGAGACCGCACACTTCCAACCACTTGACCGAAGTCACAGCCAAACTCCTGGCTCCTTGAAGCTATCCGCGCGACCTGCACACAGCAAACCGTCAGCCTGAAACAATCCGCGCGGACTGACAAACACAGACCGCAGCTCCTTGCACACCCCAACTTACTGTTCACTCAAGTTACTGTAGATGTGCCAGGGGGGTCCTATTTATAAGCGAGGTGAGGAGTGTGGTCACCGCCCTAGAGAAAGCGTCACCACCCCAGCCCGCGCGATAGCAAAAACATCGTCCGCCGAGTCCGCATGGACTTAGCCGGATACCAAGGAAAACCGCCAGGAGCAAGCCAGACATTGGCGGACCTACTCCAGTCCGCCCAAGCTTATGCGGACAAGGCATCAGCCCGCAAAGCTTCAACCACTGCCAGACTGCAACCCCCTTCAATGGCAGTCCGCACCAACCCGAGGCAGTCCGCAAGACTCACACCTCAATCCGCCACAAGTCCACGACCAAAGGAAGACACCAACAGTCCGCCCGGTCACAGCGGACTTGGAGGATACCGCGGACACCATGGCCTTGGCACAAAGTGTGACCAAGTCCAAAAAACCATCAAGGGCCAATGCGAGCATGGCAGACCCAAATTCCCGTCCGCCAAACACCCTAGCACAGACCGCCATCAGTCCGCGAGCTCCTCGCACTTCTGTCCAAAACAGCAGCCAACCCCGGACTCCAAACCCAGTCCGCCAATCGATCTCCACAGCAAATCGCCTGCTGTGCCACCAGAGCTCGACAAGGCCTCAGCCAAGCTCTTAGCTCAGTCCGTAATAGCCCACACCGCGGACACTCCAGTCCGCAAGCAACCCGCGGACACAAGCCAAACCGCCTATCAGCACAAGCTTGCACCCGCGGCCACTGAGCAATGCACCAGTCCGCAAGCCTTTATCCGCTCAGGCCGCTCCTTGGCAAAGCCAATCAGCAAACACCCTATCCGCAGAAACCAGGCCGCATAGTCCGCGGACTCAACCCGTGCAAACCGCCCAGAAGAACAACTGGCTTCTCACTAGACCTTCCACCAGGCCGCACATCTCAGTCTGCCCAGTCCGCCTAGTCCGCCAAAGATGTCCGCCGCAGGCCGCCCGGCCTGTCCCGTCACCCACTTCCACTTCACAAATTTCAACACCTATCCCATCTGGATATTATCCTGATGTCCATCCTTCTCATGTGATTTATCTTAGTCCTAGCTGACTGTTCCATCACTTCAGGTATTGTTCCAGCTAAATACAAGCTCACAATTCTTCCCAGATTTGGCTTCTTCATACTTTCCTTAATCTTCTCAAATATTACTGCTGACCAATCAGTATTTAGTGTGTAGATGATCCTGGTCATCAGGCTGAACATATAGACTGAAATCCTATCATGCCCCCTGGTTTACAGAGAATCACTTTACCTATGACTTCAGACAAAAACTTCCCTTGCATATTCATGCCTTTCCTGTTCAAAGCTGAGCCAATATTTATGGTGGAATCCAGTCCACACCATTGAAGTGCTTCCCTTAACTTAGAAACAGGTACATCTTCTCCTTCTTGTGTTCTTGGAAGGTGAAGAACTTTCCTTAAACTCTTCTGGGTGATTTTCACCTTTACTCTATGAACTGTGGATCTAATTTTGAGTCCAGTTTGATCTAGGGTAGCAGCACCAAAGAATTTTAGTGTTTCTTTCTTCCAAATCTTAGTTGGTTCAGATACCAGAAACTCCAACCCATTCTCTGCAATTAGGGTTACAACAGCTTTAATTTTCGGTTCCGCTAGGTCAAAGGCGTTGCGTACCAGCTCATATCCTTCATTGACATTGTCTTCAAGCTTGGGCGCCATTAGGGTTGAGAGAAATCTTGTATGTAGATGAGAGAATTTGTCGACACAAAGTTTTGGTCTCGAAACTATGGTGAGTGTGTCGACAGACAATGTTGTTGACCTATTTATACCTTTCTAAAAATGAAGGTGAAAAGGCACGTCATAAGTCTCTTAATGTGTCGACACTGTTGAAAAGTATCGACACAGACTTCTAATGTCTCGACATAAGTGTTGGCTTCTATGTGTCGACACTTGTACATTTGCGCTCGACGATTAGTCGATACTTCACTCGACGAAAACTGTGTTGATCCTAAGTGTCGACACCACCCTGGTTGTGTCGACACCACTTCTGGATGTGTCGACACTACTCTGAAGTGTCGACACCAATTTTCTAGACGTGTCGACATCATTTCCCTGGAATGTCGACACCACTTCTATGTGTCGACACAGACAACTCCTTGTGTCGACACAATTTTACTTAGCCAATTTTGTGAAACTAATCTATGTTCAACATTCCTAATTCAATTTTAAACTTATTGAATTTAGTTTTATCTAGAGGCTTAGTAAACATATCTGCAATTTGATAATCTGTTTTGACAAATTCTAGTGAGATGTCCTCTTTCTCTACATGTTCTCTAAGAAAATGGTATCTAATTTCTATATGCTTAGTCCTACTATGTGAAACATGATTATTAGCAATAAAAATTGCACTTGTAGAATCACAAAACAAGGGTGTTCTACTTACCTGAATACCATAGTCTTCTAGCTGGTGCTGAATCCACAACAGCTGTGCATAGCAACTTCCTGCTGCCACATATTCAGACTCAGCTGTGGAAATTGTCACACTAGTCTGCTTCTTACTGCTCCAAGACACCAATTTTCCTCCTAGAAATTGACAGGTGCCTGTAGTGCTTTTTCTATCTTCTTTGCAACCTGCAAATCTGCATCTGAATAGCCTGTCAGTAGAAAATCTCCATTCCTAGGGTACCAAAGGCCTAGATTAGATGTGCCCTTAAGATATCTCAAAATCCTTTTGACTGCAGTCAGATGAGATTCTTTAGGGCATGATTGGTACCTAGCACACACACATGTTGCATACCTGATATCTGGTCTACTAGCAGTCAGATATAGGAGGGAACCAACTATCCCTCTATACAATGTTTCATCTACAGGTTTCCCTGCATCATCTTTGCTTAGTGACACACTTGTCCCCATAGGAGTTCTCATGGTAGTGGATGATTCCATTCCATACTTCTTAATTAACAACAGGGTGAACTTAGACTGGGATATGGACAAGCCATCTTCAGTCTGTCTTACTTGGAGACCCAAGAAGAACTTAAGTTCCCCCATACTGATCATTTCAAATTTTCCTTGCATAAGTTTTGCAAACTTTCTGCAAAGATTACTTTCAGTAGACCCAAGTATTATGTCATCAACATATATTTGGACTAGGATTATCTTTCTTTTGGACTCCCTAAGGAATAGAGTCTTATCTATTTTCCCCCTTGAGAATTTGTTCTCAATGAGGAAAGTAGACGGGGTTTCATACCAAGCCCTTGGGGCTTATTTCAACCCATACAAAGCTTTCCTAAGTCTATAGACATAAGAAGGATAGAGTGGATCAACAAAACCTGAGAGCTGCTCCACATATACTTCCTCTTTTAGATTTCCATTTAGGAATGCTGATTTTACATCCATTTGAAATACCTTAAAGCCTTGATATGCTGCATAGGCTAGGAACATCCTAATTGCCTCCAGTCTTGCTACTGGGGCAAAGGTTTGATCAAAGCCAATACCCTCTTCCTGCCTGTATCCTTTTGCAACAAGTCTTGCTTTGTTCTTCACAATGATCCCATTCTCATCCAGTTTGTTCCTAAAGATCCACTTTGTTGCAATAATGTTGTGGTCTTTTGATTTAGGAACTAATTTCCAGACCTTACACCTTCTGAACTAATTCAGCTCCTCTTACATGACATCAATCCAATGAGGGTCTAGAACAGCTTCTTCAAATTTCTTGGGTTCCACTTGAGATAAGAAGTTAGAGCACAGAACTGTGTTCAGATTCTTGCTCCTTGTTTGTACTCCTTGTCTTGGATCACCAATTATCTGATTTGCTAGATGATCCTTTAAGTATCTAATAACTGGAGGTAGTCTATCTTCAGGTTGAACACCTCCAATCTCTTCATTATGCTGCACCTCTTGGTTTTCATCAGCATCTGGAGAGTCTTGTACTCCCCCTGGACAACAGCCACCATTTTCCACTTTCTGATTTGCAGTTGAATCTTTTGTAATGGTAAGCTTGTCCATTCTCTCATTTATACCTGTAGAACTGCAAGCACTACTTGGAAACTCACTGTTAATCAGTCTTGTTTCATCAAAAACAACATGTACAGATTCTTCTACAACTTGAGTAATCAAGTTGTAGACCCTATAAGCCTTACTATTGTTGTTGTACCCAATAAATATCCCATCTTGGGATTTGGCAGCAAACTTAGTTAGATAAGACTTTTCATTGTTAAGGACATAACACTTGCAACCAAAGATTCTAAAATAGGATAAGTTTGGTTTTCTGCCCTTCATAATCTCATAGGGAGTCTTTTTGTGGCTTTTGGTGATAGTAGCCCTATTGATCACATGACATGCAGTGTTTACTGCCTCAGCCCAGAAATATTCTGGGAGAGAAGAGTCACTCAATAAAGTTCTACCAGCCTCAATCAGTGCTCTATTCTTCCTTTTAGCAATACCATTTTGCTGTGGTGTTCTAGGTGAGGAAAATTCTTGAAAAATCCCAAATTCTTCACACAGTCTTGTCATACTCTCGGATTGAAATTCAGTGCCATGGTTACTTTTGATTTTGACCACTGTACTGTCCAGTTCATTATGAATTTGTTTGACAAAACTATATAAAATACTGGGGTTTCAGATTTTTGTCTCAGAAAGAACACCCATGAATATCTAGAATAGTCATCTACTACCACAAAAGTGTAGACCTTCCTACCTACACTATGAACTGGCATAGGACCAAATAGATCCATATGCAAGAGGTATAGACACCTCACTGAATCCTTTTTTTCAAGGCTATGAAAGGAAGATTTGGTCTGCTTGCCTTCTTGACAAGCTGAGCATATCCCATCCTTTATACACTTAACTTGATGACCATTCCTCACTAACACTTTGCTAAAAGTTGACCAATGGTCTTGTAGTTAAGATGGGCCAGCCTCTTGTGCCACTTAACACAATGAGATGCTCTCTCATCAGGCACAAGACAAATATGAGAACCATTGTTCTCACACTCAAAGTTGAGACAGTACACATTTCTTTTTCTATATCCTGTCAATATGACCTTTTGATCACTTGATCTTTTGATATGACATCCATTCTTAATAAATGAAATGACATATCCTAAATCACTCAGCTGACTTATGCTTATAAGGTTGTGTTTCAAACCCTTCACATAGGGCACTTGAGTGATAGTAATCTGGTTATTAGAAATGTTACCAAATCCTTTGATGATTCCTTTTTCAGAACCACTAAAGGTTACCTTAGGCCCATTCATGATAGGTGAGTAGTCCTTCAGCAATCCCCTTGTTCCAATCATGTGTCTGGAACATCCACTGTCCAAGTACCATATAGGGGCATGACAAATTGAACTTACCTGCAATAAAGATTACCTAACATTAAAACCCAAATGAGTTTTGGGTTCTTGGTTCATGTTAGCCGGAAATTTAACAAATCTGCATGTAGTATTTCTAACAGCCAGACTGCTATTCTTCTTGACACTGGAATTGTGCCAACAGTGTAAGGCAAAGTGCCCTATCTTGCCACAACACCAGCACTCAAACTTATTATACCTTTGGTTAAGTACAACCTTAGCTGAATTGTTTACAACAGGTTTCTTATTTTGTGCTGGGTCTTTGCCTTTTTTAATGAACTTAGCAGTGCATGCAGTTCTCTTAAACCCTAATCTAGCCTTACCCTTTTGTGACACAAAGTCATCTATTAAGGGTAATACAGATTTTGGCTTAGAAAAACTAGCCACAATCTCCTTTTCTTTCTGAAGTCTAATCTCTAGATTTTTAATCTGATCATTCTTGAATGTGATTGTGCCCATTTGAATAACAGTTATGTTTTTTAATCTGACAATCTCATTCAACTTTTGATCCAACATTTTCTCTGAATCAGATGCAACCATCTTAAGATCTGCAATCTCCTTAGCCAGAGTTTTGGCCTGGTTTTTGCTTTTCTTTAGTGCTTGCAACAAGTCCCCATATTCATCTATCAGTTGATGAATATCACCTTCAGACTCAGACCCATCTACATCACTTGATGCAGAAGTTGCTGACTCTAACCCAGTACTACAATCTGAATTACTGGAAAAACATTGTACCTTACTAGGACCAGGCTGATCCTGACACTTGTCTTCTTCTGACACAACCATCAGTCCGTTGCACTAATGTTCTTCTTGTGCATAAATAGAGTTTAGCACTTGCAGAAACTCATCTTCTTCATCTGCTGCATATAGACCAATATATGCCTCAGCTTCAGATTCTGACTCTGAAGATGATTGGTCTGTCAAGCTCTTCTCCTTCTTAGCAACAAAGGATTTCTCCTTCTTGCTCTGGAGTTGAATCTTCTTTTTATCAGCAGACTCTTTTATTTTGTCTGGACACTCAGCTACAACATGTCCAGGCCTATTACAGCAGTAGCAAATTATCTTTGATGTTGTAGATTTGCTTGGCTTAGACCTGCTCCTATCCTTCCTAGATGACTTCCTCTTTTGATAATAGTCATCCTTAGGCTGAGATGTGGAAGGCTTAAATTTCCACTGCTTTTTCTTCAGGAATCTCTGAAACTGCCTTGTGAAGGCACCAAAGTCTGCATCTGAGTCAATGCTGTCTGAACTTTGGTTGTCTGAATTATCTGAAGCAATTTCAGCAACTATCTTAGCAGGTGATGAAGACATCCTCCTATTCTTCCTAGTGGCTTCAACCTTGAAGGCCACAGACTTTTCTCTATGCTCCCCTTTTGCACTTTTCTCTTCCTCTTTCTTAGCCATCAGCTACATCTCATATGACAACAATTTTCCAAACAAAGTGGGTGGAGAGATATCTGCAAGTTTGGCCACTTCCCTAATGACACAAATCTTAGTGTCCCAATCCTTTGTTAAGGATCTTAGGAATTTATCATTCAGTTCATAGGTACTGAAGATTTTTCCATAGGACATCGACTCATTTACTATTATATAGAACTTTTTATAACACTCAGTTATACTGTTAGACTTTCCTTGTCTGAAACTCTCATATTCCTGGTTCAGCATAAACTTTCTATCTTGTCTGACTTCTTCAGAACCCTCCATGTAGACTATCAAAGTATCCCACATTTCCTTGGAGGTCTTGCAGTGAATCAAATTTTGGAAAGTTGCATCATCAATGACACTTACTATGATATTCTGGGCTCTTTTATCCATAGTTGCCAGTATGATCTCATCCTTAGTCATCTCTGAATACTCCTCGGGAATTCTTTGGTTTGCATCTAGAACTGAAATCTTCATAGGAATATAAGGACCTTCCTTTACTGTAATGTAGATCCTTGGATCAGAAGCCTCCATAAACAGCCTGACCCTTTCTTTCCAGATTCCAAATATCTCCTTCCTACATATGAGTAATTTTATAGAACCTAGTTCCTTATGATTTTCTCCTGAACCCATTTTCTTGATCTTGAATCTGCCTTATGAATCTAACTCAGACTGTTAAGTCCTTCTTTGAGCAACCTCCCTCTGATACCACTTGAAAGAATTATTGTCTAACCAGCTAGAGGGGGGGGGGGGGTGAATAGGTGTAATTCTCTCTTTCTTTAAGGTAGAAAATTTGTCCTATTAATTAATCAGAATCTGCTAATTCTAAAGCTAACTCAGCACAACATTCACAGAAATATTCAATCACAGAGTGCACACAGTTTTTATAGTGGTTCCCCATGGTCTGGGTAAATCCACTTTCCCCCTACGCCTATCTAGCAGTGTGCTAGATTCGGCCTAACTTCTTCTCTTCACCTCAGATCCGCAGATCTTACAGCTCAGAATAATAGTAAGGTTTCTATAACTCAGAGTGTGTCCACACTCCTACAACACAGGCACACTTCCCTACCTAAGCCTTCAACAAGGCCTACACCTCAGAGATAACAATCTCTTACAACTTAGGCTCACAGCCCTACCACTCAGAGATCTAAATCTCCTACAACTCAGCCTTTATATAACAGGCTTACAACTCAGGTCTAGAATAGATCCTACAGAAAATAGATTTTACAAAGTGTTTTATCACCACCCAGGTAGAGAGAGAAGGATTGGATGGTTTCTTGATCAGTTCTTGGAAGAAACTGATGGCAGAGAACAACCTCTCTTAGCTTTCTTCAAAGCTTCTTGAATCTGAACTCAGTAGGGTTGAATCTCCTGTGAAGTTGAGCTTCAATCAGCTCCTTTCTTGATATTCAGATCACAATCTGAATCCTTCTTAGCAGCCTGGTTCAGCAACTGCACTTGTGTAGAGGAAGCTCTCTCTCTCTCCTACTTCTTCTTAGATTTTCTGATGAAAATCTTCTTTAGTCTTCTATTGTAACTGTTATTGTTTGTCTATATATGTTTCTGTTGAAGGAGAAAGTCTTTTTATAGACTTCCTCCATGGTAACCGGCTGATCCAGTTTCCAACAAACTTCTGAGAGGTCTGACAGTTGTAGAAGACCGGTTGGAAATGACAGCTGTCAAATCATCCAGTCACTTCTTGAAATATTGTCTCTGTCTGAAAATGTCGAGGCTGAACTTCATCATGTGTCAACACAAGTAGACTAAGTGTCGACACAAGTGAACTAAGTGTCGACACAAGCCGTGGTGGTGTCGACACATCTCCTTTGTTGTTGATACTTATTCTCGACACAGCTTCTGTAGAATGTGTCGACACTGATTCTGTGTGTCGACACAATCGCCTTTCTTTAACTTTGTTGAATCTCTGCTGTGTGTCGACACAAGTCCTGTGTGTCGACACAGTTGATGTCGACAAAGTCTTCAGTGTGTCGACACTGCCTCTTGGTGTCGACACAATTGATGTCGACTAAGTATTCCTGTGTGTCGACACCGTCTTTTGGTGTCGACACTGTTGATGTCGACAATGCTTCTCTGTGTGTCGACACTGCCTCCTGGTGTCGACACAGTTGATGTCGACAAAGCTTTTCTGTGTGTCGACTCTGCCTCTGTATGTCGACACAATTTCTTCTGGTGTCGACTCAGCCTTTCCAAGTGCCGACACAATTAATTCCAAGTGTCGACACAGCTTTCCTCCAGTGTCAACACAAGCCTTCATAAGTGTCGACACAGTTTCTCCAGGTGTCGACACATGGACTTAGAAATTTTTCTGCATTCCTGCATGAAAGTGCAGCTAGATCTGATATACTCTCAAGGGGGGTGAATAGAGTATATGGTGCTTGAAAACTTTTTACAATAATTGTTGTAATCTGAGTGAGCAGGGAAGCAATTATTATAACTAATCACAGAACTAAACTAATCACAAAATATTCACAGAACAATCACAGCCAGAAACAAAAATAAAGACAAGCAAACCAGATGACACAAGGAAATATAGTGGTTCCCCTAAACTTGGGTACATCCACTCTTCTACCACCCTAGGTAGGAATCCACTGCAGGATGAGTTGATCAGGTGTCCTGGGAACCAATGAGCTTTTGATAAGGTGCTCAAAAACCAAATCAGATTTTTTTGATCAGGTGTCTTGCCACCAATGAGTTTTTGACAAGGTGCTCAAAAACCAAGTTCAAACTTTTGAAGGGAGTTTGAGAAACCCTTTACAAAGATGGGGGTGCGAGAATGATGGAAGTCTTCTCTTTCTCAAACCAGCTGAGAAAACTATGTGGATTTGATGGTGTCAAAGCTTCCCCTGAGTCCTTGAGATGTTCAAGAAAATAAGCTTTGCTGTAGGGTGATAGGCCTTCAGAGGTTGAGCTCCAGCAAAAGATGATTTCAGCAACAGCTGAAATGTTAGGTGTCTGGAGTCTTGAAAGATGTTGGCCTTGAACACTTGAGACAAGAGAGATCAGAGGATTTCAGAAAGTTTGATCTCCTTGGATGTGTGTTCTTCAAAGAATTCTTTTTAGACAAAGAATATTTTTTTCTTCTTCTTCTTGTCTTTGTTCTGAGTTCTCAGTTATTTTTTTGAGATTCAAAAATTCTTCTCTTATTCTCTGGTACTGTACAACCTGGGGGCTCACGAGAGACGGTCCAGCGGGCGAAGAGATGACTGGCGAGAGCAGGATGCCCACCTACAGGAGGCGAGACGGGGGATCCTCTGGAGGGGCGAGACCTTTTAGTGGGCGAAATCACCCTACAGGGCGAGAGAGCTCACATGCCGGAAAGGCGGCGAGACGGGCATGGCGGCCGTCTCGCCCGGCAGTACCTCCCCCACTCGCCGCAGGAGACTAACAGCTCTTCATCTATTTTGACCCATAAGGGGGTTTTTTACCTTTGGGCCCCAGATGGTTTTACTCTTTTACCCCTGGAGGCCTGCGTATAGCTCTCCAGAACAGCGGAGTTGGGCTATTAGCAGACCCGGTCCAGGGTGTTTTGGTCATTTTGAGACGGCTTGGAAATGATATTTGCAGAGCAGATTCAGAAACCTATAAATAGACCGATAAGGTGCCTGAGAAAAGGTTGTTGTTGAACCTTCCCACTTTTTCCCTCTCAGGCACCTAGCTCAACACTGGCTAGGGAGGGGAAGACTAACAGTTCTTCCGGGTAAGAGGTGGGACCTCCAAGTTGAGTCCCTTCGGTCTGTTTCCAGGTCGCTGACTCTCGTCAGGGCGGTAGCGCAAGGAGAGTACGTGTGGGTTGCTTTCTGCTTCGAACTCTAGGAGGGACCGGAAAGCCGGTTCCAACATTTTTGGTGCGGTGAGCGTGGAGCGCAGCCCTCAGAGAAGAACCTTGAGCAACCAACATGGCGGGAGATCATGGAGAAGGAGAAGGAGGGGAGTCAGATAATCAGGGGGGATATGTAGGGAGAACGGAGTTCCTGGCTTCGATCAAGGGGATCATGGATCTATTGCAAGGGATCTCGCGGCAGGGAGACTGTTCAACTCCACTGCCCACAGTGCCAGCTCTCGCGACTCAGGAGGAACTCGTCTCGGCGCGAGTCGGAGAAGACGCCCCGGGGAGAAGGCCGGGAAAGGAGGTGATGCTGGAAGGGACCGGGAGGGACATGGCGGGAAGGGAGCTGTTCCCAAGTCCGGCGAGTACCATCGCGCCAGGGGAGGTCGTCGCGCGAGTAGGGGTGGCGAGACCGGCGGCGCGAGGGTCCCCCTTTTGCGAGCTAGTCCTGTCTGCTCCGGTCCCGGAGGGCTTCAGGGAGCCCGAGATGAATTACTATGTAGGGAAGGACGATCCCCTCCATCATCTGCAGTGGTTCGAAGACGCTGTCTCAATCAGGCCCATGACGGACGCGTTTAAGTGTCGCCTCTTCGCGATCACTCTGAAAGACAAAGCTAGGGACTGGTTCCATCAACTCCCGGCAGGCTCGATATATTGTTTCGAGGACTTGAGTAGAAGTTTCCAACTTCGATTCTCCACATCTAAGAAGAGGAAGAAGAACCCGGAATCGATCTTTTTGATCAAGCAGAAGGCGGATGAATCCCTGGCCCAGTACGTGGATAGGTTCCAAGAGGAGATTCTGGATATACAGGAGGTACCGGGCTTCGCCCTCCAGATGGCTTTCACAGTGGGACTGCGGGAAGGATTCTTCAAGATGAGCCTCACCCGGAAGGCTCCGCTCTCCTTTGAGGGCTTGATGGAGAAGGCGGCCAAGGAAATAGCAATGGAGGCGGCGAACCCAGCTTTTGCGAAAAAGTTGGCGAGGCTGACCGAGATAGAGTCGAGGGAGACAGGGGGGAGGCAGCAGGAAGCGAGGAGAAGAGACGAGCCGAGGGCGCCGGCGTATCCAGAGCTGGGATGGAGGCAGCAGGGGGGACGGCCCCCGGGCAAGGAAGAGGACTTCCCCAAGGGGGAAGAAATCAACAAGGAGGACCGGGAAGGTTCAATCAGATGGGGTGGGGGTATGGTCATAGACCGCCCCTACCTCCTCCGCAGCAGGCCATGGCCATCGGCCGAGGTAGAGGAAGGGGCCGGGCAAGAGGAAGAGGAGCAGGAGCAGGGAGAAGGAGGGACCCTCAGGAAGGGAGACCGGAGGGGGGGGGGGGGGTGGCGTTGCCCTACTGTGACTTCCACGAGGAGGAAGGTCACGCAACGGCTACCTGCCCGGATTTCTTGGAGTTAAGGAGGACTCGAGGAGCTGGGGGACAGCCAAGGCCAGTGCGGATAGAGGAAGTAACGATTACAGGGGAAGAGGATCGGTGTGTGGATCGTGCGGATGAAGGGGACCGCGGGCTGGTTGGGGTGATCAATGGGGGGGTGGGGATAGAGGCGGCCCGAAAGGCGAGCCTTCACACTATGTACCGCCGAAGTGTCGCCTCGACGTCACAATCCCCTCCTCCCGATGAGAAGATCACGTTTTCAAGAAAAGACATGCCCGACCATGAGGACCCCTTTTGTGACGCGTTAGTGATACGGACCGCCATCGAGAACTTCACGGTGTCGCGGATCCTGGTCGACAATGGAAGCTCGGTGAACGTGATTTTTAAGAAGGCATTCAATGCAATGAGGGTAGAGGCACGGAGGGTACTGGCAGCGGATGGACCATTGTTTGGATTCTCAGGAGAAAGGAAAGAGGTTGAGGGGGGTGTAGGACTTCAAGTAACTCTGGGAGGACTATCCCGAAACTGCCGTTTTGTCATAGTGGACGCCCCAAGTAGCTACAACGCTATCTTTGGGCGCCCCTTGATCAGCGCTTTCAGATGCGTTCCGTCGTCGTTTCACCAATGCTTGAAGCTGAATTCTGGAGGTACTCAAATCAGGGTACGAGGAGATCCGAAGGCAGCAAGGGAATGCTACGTGACGGCGGTAAACACAATCTCCTGGCAGGGGGACGCAGAGGAGCTGGAAAAGAGGATGGAGCGATTGCAACAAGAGCAGGGAGGCGAAGAAGAGCGAGGAGAGGAAGGTGCTGGAGGAGAGGGAGAAGTAGTAGCGGTTGGAGGCATTGCGGGGGAGCCAGCGATGGCGGGAGAGAAGTTCTGGGAGACGGGGGTGACAGAGGAAAGGGTGGAGGAAGGTGCTGGAGGAGAGGGAGAAGTAGTAGTGGTTGGAGGCATTGCAGAGGAGCAAGGAATGGCGGGAGAGGAGTTCGGGGAGACGGAGATGGAAGAAGAAAGGGAGAGGGGAAGAGCTAGAGGTGAGGGAGGAGTGGCAGGGAGCAAGGGTATGCGGAAGGAGCTAGAGATGGCCGGAGCAGAGGGAGGAGAGACGGGAGCGGCAGGGGAAGTGGGGCAAAGAGAAGAGGAAGGGAGAAAGGAGAAGAGGAAGACGGAAGAGGTGGGCGGATCACCCGGAGAGGGGACCCGTCCAGAAAAGAGAAGAGCCTCCTGGCAGGAAAAAGAGGGCGCGAGCAGGTGGGAGGCGGAGCAGCCAGGGGAAGAGGGAATGGTGGCCAACGTAGAAGACAAAGCCCAGCAGCAGGGTAAGCAGGCAGAACAGGAAGAAGAGGAGGAACCATCCAGGCTGAAAGCTGCGGTGGAGGTCCTGGAGGTAGAAATACGCACCAAGGAAGGCCGAGTAGAAAGGATAAAGATCAGTGGCGAGCTCAACCCAGAGGACCGGGAGAAGGTCAGGACCTGCGTACAAGACAATATTGACGTCTTCGCGTGGAGCGCCGCGGACATGCCGGGGGTCGATGCAGACGTCGCCTGTCACCGCCTCAATCTGGACCCCAACACCCGCCCCATACAACAAAAGTAGAGGGCCATCGCCTCGAAGATGGCCGGACCTATTAGAGAGGAAGTGGAAAAATTGCTTAAGGCGGGGTTTGTGTCCGCCTGTAAGTATCCGGGGTGGGTGAGTAATGTTGTAATGGTCCAAAAAGGGGAGGGTAAGTGGAGGATGTGCGTAGATTTTTCTCTTTTAAATAAAGCATGCCCTAAGGATTGTTATCCGCTGCCCCGAATCGACGCGCTGGTTGACTCAGCCGTCGGTTTCCCTTTTATGAGTTTCTTGGACGCGTTTTCTGGGTACCATCAAATACGCATGCATCCTCCGGACGTTAAGGACGTCACCTTCGTCACGGAGGATGGGTGCTTCTGCTTTAACATGATGCCCTTCGGTTTGAAAAATGCGGGCGCAACCTATCAAAGGATGATGGATCGAATTTTCCGAGAACAGAAAGGAAGGAACCTCGAGGTTTACGTAGACGACTTGATGATCAAAAGCAAGGACCTCGGGGCTCATGTCCTAGATCTGGAGGAAACCTTTAAAACCTTGAGGAAGTATAAAATGAGGCTTAACCCCCTGAAGTGCGTTTTCGGCGCTAGCAGAGGGAGATTCCTGGGGCATCTACTCACTCCATCTGGGGTGGAGCCCAACCCCGAAAAAGTAAGAGCAATCCTAGAACTGGAGTCGCCTCGGAATGCGAAGGAAGTCCAGCGTCTCACAGGAAAGTTGGCCGGGCTGAGCAGGTTCCTTTCTCGGGCGGGGGAGAGATGCTCACCCTTCTTTCGAACGCTGCGAGGGGGTAAGGGTTTCGAGTGGACCGCGGAGTGCGAGACGGCCTTTCAGTCCATAAAGCAGCAGCTTACCCAGACACCTTTACTCCAGGGACCAAGGGAAGCCGAAGACCTGTTCCTATATTTGGGGGTAGGGATGGAGGCGGTAAGCTCGGTTCTTGTACGTGAAGAAGGAAAGAAACAATTCCCAATTTATTACGTGAGCAGGGTCCTGAAGAAGGCGGAACTCGGGTACCCCATCCTGGAAAAATTAGCATTTGCCCTCATCGTCTCGGCCCGAAAGCTCAGACCGTATTTCCAGGCACATTCCATCCGAGTGGTGACTGACCACCCTCTCCGTAACATCTTGAGTGGGGTAGAGCATTCAGGGAGGCTGGCGAAATGGTCAATAGAGCTCAGCGAATTTGACCTCGTCTTCGTTCCACGGCTCGCCATCAAGGCGCAGGCGGTGGCCGATTTCTTAGCAGACTATGTAGTCGAGGTCCGAGAAGCGGAGACGCCCCCTCGAGCAGCTTGGAAAATGTTAGTGGACGGAGCGTCAGGAAGAAACTCTTTTGGGGGAGGAGTGGTCTTGACCAGTCCGGAGGGGACTCGTATTGAGCAAGCCTTGAAGATTCATTTTGCAGTCACCAACAACCAGGCGGAATATGAGGCGGTCATTGCAGGGCTGAAGTTAGCCCGGGAGCTGGGCATACAGGACATTGAGGCCTCGACGGACTCCATGGTGGTGGCAGGTCAGATCAAAGGGGAGTTCGAGGCAAGGGAGCCAGCCCTCCAGCTGTATTTAGGAAAGGTCAAGGACATCATAGGACAGTTCCGAAGTTTCTCAATTCAACACGTCCCGAGTGTGGAGAGCACCCAGGCCGACCAACTCGCCAAGCACGGCCCTCGGGCCGGGGGAACAGTAACGGAGCTCTTCAGGCCGTCCATAAAGGAAGGAGAACTTATGGAAGTGTGCCAACAAAGGTCGTGGATGGACCCCTTTATCACCTTTTTGGCATCAGGACAGTTACCTGCGACGGAGCACGACAAGAAGCGCACCAGATACAAGTCGGCATACTACCTATTGAAGGATGGAGTTTTATATCGCAAGACCTTGACAGGATTGCTAGCCAGGTGTATGTCGGAGGAAGAGGCTCCCAGGGTTCTGCAAGAGATCCACTCCGGGGAATGTGGAAGTCACTCGGGGAGCCGAACTTTAGAAGGAAGGGTGCTGAGGCAGGGGTACTTTTGGCCTACCCTTAGGAGAGATGCGGAGGAATTTGCCAAAAAGTGCCAGAAGTGCCAGGAGTTCGCCCCTCTTCAGCTCCTCCCGGCCCAGAGGTTGCGGACCATCACAGCTCCCTGGCCATTCGCTATATGGGGGCTAGATCTGGTAGGCCCCTTTCCCCAAGCAAGTGGCCAAAGGAAGTTCCTAATAGTCATGGTGAATTACTTTTCAAAGTGGTTGGAGGTGAAAGCACTGGCTAAGGTAACCTCGCAGGTGGTCAAGAACTTCGTTTGGGGGGAGATCGTCTGCCGGCATGGGTTGCCCCTAGCCATTGTGACGGATAATGGACCCCAGTTTGCAAGCAGGGAGTTCGTGGATTTCTGCATTCGTTTGGGGATAGATCTCCGCTTTGCCTCTGTTCATCATCCGCGGAGTAACGGACAGGTCGAAGCGGCTAACAAGGTCATCGTCAATCTGTTGAAGAAGAAGGTGGAGAATTTGAGAGGAAGCTGGGTGGAACAATTACCTTCCGTGCTGTGGGCCTTGAGAACCACACCAAACACAGCCACGGGAGAAACCCCGTTTAAGCTCTCTCACGGCTCAGAGGCCGTCATACCTGTCGAGTTCGAGGTCGCATCGCCAAGAATAGTGGTTGCAAGGGAAGGAGCCGAAGGATGGAGGACCGAGAACGAAGAAGAGCAGAGACTTTCGTTGGATCTCGTGGAGGAGCTCCGAGATTTAGCGGTGGTCCGGCAGGAGGAAGTCAAGCGCCGGATGGCGAGGTATTTCGACAAGCATGTAAGGGTTAAACAATTTGCGAAAGGAGATTTGGTCCTAAAAAAGGTTGACGCGGCGGGTAGGGGAGCCCCGGTAGGGAAACTTAACCCAAATTGGGAGGGTCCTTTTGTAATAAAAGAAGTCTTAAAGTCAGGAGGGTACCACCTCCAGAATGTGGACGGGGTATCCCTCGAGCGAGCCCGGAGTGGAGATGATTTGAAGAGATTTTACCCGTAGCACTCTACTTCACAATATCTTTTTATTGTTATTTTTTATTTTGTAATGCTTATCATCCCGATGTGCTCTCTTGGTGGAAGGGGGGGGGTGACCTCTGTGAGGCACCGGGAGCGAGATGCTTTGTAGAAACGACCCCGAGCAGAGCAGCTGACCAGGCTCCCATCTAGCTGGCAGGGCTGTAGGCTCACTCGGTGGTTGGTGGTGTTTTGGAGAGGAGACCCCGAGCAGACCCGCTGACCAGGCTCCCATCTAGCTGGCAGGGCTGTAGGCTCACTCGGTGGTTGGTGGAGTTTTGGAGAGGAGACCCCGAGCAGACCCGCTGACCAGGCTCCCATCTAGCTGGCAGGGCTGTAGGCTCACTCGGTGGTTGGTGGCATTTTGGAGAGGAGACCCCGAGCAGACCCGCTGACCAGGCTCCCATCTAGCTGGCAGGGCTGTAGGCTCACTCGGTGGTTGGTGGTGTTTTGGAGAGGAGACCCCGAGCAGACCCGCTGACCAGGCTCCCATCTAGCTGGCAGGGCTGTAGGCTCACTCGGTGGTTGGTGGTGTTTTGGAGAGGAGACCCCGAGCAGACCCGCTGACCAGGCTCCCATCTAGCTGGCAGGGCTGTAGGCTCACTCGGTGGTTGGTGGTGTTTTGGAGAGGAGACCCCGAGCAGACCCGCTGACCAGGCTCCCATCTAGCTGGCAGGGCTGTAGGCTCACTCGGTGGTTGGTGGTGTTTTGGAGAGGAGACCCCGAGCAGACCCGCTGACCAGGCTCCCATCTAGCTGGCAGGGCTGTAGGCTCACTCGGTGGTTGGTGGTGTTTTGGAGAGGAGACCCCGAGCAGACCCGCTGACCATGCTCCCATCTAGCTGGCAGGACTGTAGGCTCACTCGGTGGTTGGTGGTGTTTTGGAGAGGAGACCCCGAGCAGACCCGCTGACCAGGCTCCCATCTAGCTGGCAGGGCTGTAGGCTCACTCGGTGGTTGGTGGTATTTTGGAGAGGAGACCCCGAGCAGAGCAGCTGACCAGGCTCCCATCTAGCTGGCAGGGCTGTAGGCTCACTCGGTGGTTGGTGGAGTTTTGGAGAGGAGACCCCGAGCAGACCCGCTGACCAGGCTCCCATCTAGCTGGCAGGGCTGTAGGCTCACTCGGTGGTTGAGGATGTTTCGGGAGGACGGTACTCACTTGAGGAGACAAGTCTGAGGGTAAGAATTCGCGTGGAGAAAAAACCATGACTCGGCAAGAGAGGGATAGTCCCTGAAACAGAGGGTGACCAGGAATAGGGCCAGGGATGAAAATCCCTGGCCGGCACTCGCCATAGGGAGTCTCGCCACGGGAGGGAGGGTTTTCCCCGTCCCAGGATCAAGAGAGCTGAAGTGGCCGAAACCGGCTGGCGAGACGACTGGACCCCGAAACTTTGTGGCGAGATGATCTCGCAGTGCAGCGCCGGCGGAGGTTATCAAGACAGGTAAAAAGCAATACAGGATGCCTCACGCGGGTTTTTAAGCGAAATGGAAGGCAATAACAATAATAATTAAACGGCGTCCCAAAAAATAGCCCTACCCTTTGGACTAGAAGCTAGGCGAGAGGATGGAAAATCAAACTAGCAGTTAAAATAAAGTAACTCCTAAATGACTATTGCGCAGCACCCCAAAAGGGGAAACGGCCATCAGCATATAAAGAGTTTTTAAACAAAAAATTAGTGAGGCAGAGACACCTCGCTCTCCCTTTAAGAAAGGAAACACAGACCATAAATGTTAAACAAAAAGATGAGGGCGAGAAGAAAATGTTGAGAGGGATGGTGCACTACTCATTGTCAGAAGAGGCGCTGCCGTCCGACTCGTCGAACAAACGCGGGACCAGGTCGCGGACGGTCACCGCCTCCGCGTCGGCGCGCACCACTCCCAGCTCCTTCATCATCTTAAGGACGACCTCCGCTGTCTTGATGTTCGAGTCCCGGCAGATGGCCTCCACCTCATCCACAGAATATCGGGAAGAATCGGGAAACGGATCCGTGGGGGGCGCCGCGCGGCTCTGAAGGCGAAGGTTCTCGGCTTTCAGCTTCTCGATCTCTCCCTCCAGCTCCTCGATGCGCGAGCGCATCCTATTCGCCGTCTCGGCATCCTGCGAGAGGGGGGGAGAAGTGAGAGAGCCATTAGGGGCAAGGGCTAGGCGGGCGAGGCAAGGATAAGGAAACTTACCACGCCACCCTGGCTCTGTGCAAGGAGTTTGTCAGCAACATTCAGCCGCTTCTCCAAGTCAATAGACTTCTCTCGCTCCGCGGCGAGACCGGTCTCCGCCTCTTTCCATTTCCTGTTATTAAAGACTAGACGGCGCGAGACGCGATGCGCGAGCTCCAGGGAGCGAAATTGCGAGTGGACGCTTCTCAGAATGAGGTCCCGCGAGGCCTCGTTGTCAGCGGGTTCGGAGCCAAGACCGCCATAAAGCCCGAAGCCTAGCGAAAAGGCGTGGCCGGTGGGACGGTCCTGTTCCTTCCAGGAAGGGAGAAGGGTGGACACCGACACTCGGTTAGAATCCTGCTCCCATTTTATAACCGGCTCGCCGGCGTCATCCTCCATCACGGGCCCCATGTTGTAGTTGGGGTGCGAGGCGGGAGCCGGGCGACTCGAAGAGCCAGGAGAAGGAGGAGGAGGCTGAGCACGACCGTGGGGGGCTGGTTCTGCAGAAATCGTCTCGCGGGTTGGCGAGACGGGCTGACGAGGAGGCGAGGGAGACGATAAGGTGATAGGTGAAAGAGACCCCTCGAGCTCTTCTCTTCTCTTGGCCGGCTTTTCCTTCTCGAAGGACACAGTCTTTTTCTTCTTCTTGGGGCTGAGGCGGGAGGTACCCTCGCCTGCAGGCCTCTTCTTGGCGACAGGGGTTAGCGTATCTTTCGCAGCCTCCGCCGCCATATTCGCTAAAGCGAGAGCTCGATTGCTCTGGTAGGGGGGATTGACGGGAACGGTCCTTTCTCCTAGAAATGGTAACAGTGAGCGGGAGAAAAAATTTTTTAAAGGGACAGAAGGGAATAGAGGTTTACCTTCGCCCGGAAAGACGGCAGGTAGCGAGTCCAGGTCTCGCCGCAGGTATTGAACTTCAAAATTCTTTCCCACGAAAAAGTCACAGAGTTCCTTCTCGGCGCCCCCCACCTTGGGGGTATCGTAATAGCACTCGGCAGGGGATACCGGTGCGAGGGGGATGCCTCCTAGATCCCCGCGTATGAAGACAAACCGTGTCAACCAATGATGGTTCTTGTTCGGGGTCTCGCATACTTTGAGGCCTTGACCTGTGAAGTAAGAAATGCCGTCGTCCTTGGCGTGGTAGACGAACAGCTTGCGGAAGGCGGTTAGACTGAACTCGACGCGCTCTCGCCGCAGGTAGCAAGCGAAGGCGACCAGCATGGAGATAGCATTGGGGTTGAACTGTGCCGGGACGACCCCAAAATACTTCAGCACCAACTTAACCTCTGGCCAGAGGGGGAGCCTCAGTCCCGCCTCAAAGTGCGAGATCGGGAAAGCCAGCTCATTGGGATAGAAGGTGTTGATGCACTCGCCTACCTTAGGCGGGCGAGACGGGTAGCAATCGGAGAGGTACTCGCGAGCAAATCGGGCGTGGTCTTCCTCCGGCAGTCGGCCGAGAGGGAAGTCGTGGTCGACGAAACGTTTCCCACAACGACTGCGGCCCTCGCCCTCTTCGATCTTCTTCTTCCCCATGACTGGCGAGAAAGCGGGAAAAGCAGAAAGGGATGGCCCAGAAAGAGAGGCGCGAGACGATGAACGAGGAACGGGAGCCGGGGTCAGAAGAACAGCTTAGAGTAGTGAGGGGGAACGGTGGTGGTTGAAGATATTTATAAGGGGTAGAGAAAAGGGCGAGAAAGTAAGGCGGCGGGACATGAGGGGACGTCCCGACGCCTCGTTCCCTCCCCCCCTCTCTCTCTCTCTTAATTTCATTTCCCCTCTCACTCTCTCTCTAGAACTCAAGAGACGAAGGCGCCGCAGGCACCCTTTCGAGGCAAGCCATCATTGCAGGGTTAATAGAATAATAAAATAAAATAATATCACATCTAATGAAAAGACTGCAATAATGAAAAGACGGCACGATACGACCATTGCGTGACCCAGAGCCAAAAAATGAAACCGTCCCGCAGAAGGGGGCGTCTCGTCCGAATAAGTTTGTACAACATAGCAGTAATGAAACAACGACATTAACAAAAAACGAGATCCGGGGGGGGCGAGACGGGCTGAGACTGCCTAGTTCCGCACCCACCGCCAGCGGCCATCCTTACCTCCCGCGCATGGCGGGCGGCCCGGGAGGTGAAAGGCGCGAGCGGCGATCACGCCACGGCGCGCGAGACGGAGATGTTCATCCGTCTCGTTCAGTATAGCCTGGGGGTCAGTCCCGTCCAGCACCCCGTCCGCCTCCACCATCGTGGAAAGACGGTGATGATCTGCTTCCATCCACTCCATGCGCCGGTCGGAGGCTTGCTTCTCGAGCTCCATCTCGCGGATTATGTGGGTGTATTTGCGGAACATCCGCGCAGTCCTCCGTTTCAACTCCAGAGGGTCCATAGGATCACCCAGGTAGTCCTCGATCTCGCTTGGATGAGGAAGGGGCGAGAGGGGGGGAGACCCGGGAGCTTCCTCAGTATCAGAATCAAAGTGGATGCCTGCGAAAATAGTGAAAGGTTACAAACAAGGGAGAACCCGCGCAAGCCGAGCAGAAGAAGGCAAATCAACCAAAAGGCGAGAAGGAAAACAGAAAAAGATCTTACTTGGGATTCGAGGATTCCCCACCACTCGCGAGAGATTTTCTCTCCGCGAGAGAGGTGGGGAGGCCACCTTGGGCGAGTCCGTGCGCTGAGGGACTTGACTTACATTGTCATGAGGATCGGCAGGCACCGGCGAATCAGCAGGACTTCCCTGCGAAAGCATAATCAGACAGGCGAGACAGAGGAGAGGAAAAATAACGTAATCACCTGTCTCTCCCCTGAGGAAGAGAACGGGGCGTCTATCGGAGCGGCCGAAGAGGTTGCGCCTGCCGAGAGAGGAGCGCAGACGGCTTTCGCTTTCTTGGTGCGAGAGGACGGAGAGGCTGCGGGGGGAGTACGCCCCAGATCTGGGAAAAGGGCATCTGTGCCGGCTTTGTTCTGCCTTCGCACAATCGCAAGACGCTCACGAAAACTTTGACTATGAGACATTCCGGAAGAAAGGACGAAGACAAAAAGAGTTCCCAAATGAAGGCTTCCTCCTCATATTTATAGGCAGTCTGGGGAAGAGGGGCCCACCCAAGATTCCCACAGAGGAACCTTAGCATCGCGAGCCGCGGTTGGACTTATCTTTCCGAGGTTAGGGCAACCTCGAAAAGAGCGGGGATTGTGTACAACCTGGGGGCTCGCGAGAGACGGTCCAGCGGGCGAAGAGATGACTGGCGAGAGCAGGATGCCCACCTACAGGAGGCGAGACGGGGGATCCTCTGGAGGGGCGAGACCTTTTAGTGGGCGAAATCACCCTACAGGGCGAGAGAGCTCACATGCCGGAAAGGCGGCGAGACGGGCATGGCGGCCGTCTCGCCCGGCAGTACCTCCCCCACTCGCCGCAGGAGACTAACAGCTCTTCATCTATTTTGACCCATAAGGGGGATTTTTACCTTTGGGCCCCAGATGGTTTTACTCTTTTACCCCTGGAGGCCTGCGTATAGCTCTCCAGAACAGCGGAGTTGGGCTATTAGCAGACCCGGTCCAGGGTGTTTTGGTCATTTTGAGACGGCTTGGAAATGATATTTGCAGAGCAGATTCAGAAACCTATAAATAGACCGATAAGGTGCCTGAGAAAAGGTTGTTGTTGAACCTTCCCACTTTTTCCCTCTCAGGCACCTAGCTCAACACTGGCTAGGGAGGGGAAGACTAACAGTTCTTCCGGGTAAGAGGTGGGACCTCCAAGTTGAGTCCCTTCGGTCTGTTTCCAGGTCGCTGACTCTCGTCAGGGCGGTAGCGCAAGGAGAGTACGTGTGGGTTGCATTCTGCTTCGAACTCTAGGAGGGACCGGAAAGCCGGTTCCAACAGGTACTGAATAGAAGAAACTTCCTCTGTCAAGAATAGCCGTTGGCCAGCATTAATTGCATCCTTAATTGCAAAATGTCTTTTGGAGGAAAGTCCACAGAAATATTCCTTGAAAATCCCTTGAAACTTGGTCCAGAAATAAATGAAAACGGCTAGAAAATCTTCTGAATTAATTGCAGAATAACTCCTTAACTGATCTGAATTTGAATCTTGAAACATCCTTGAATTTATCTGAAAACGTCGAACTGAGCTCTGCTATCGTCGAACTGAGCTCAGCGAAATGAACTTATACAACAACACAATATCGTCGATCTGAGCTCAAAGATCGTCGAACTGAGCTCAGATATAGAGATCCAAAGCTGAGTCAAAGATCGTCGAACTGAGCTCGCAGATCGTCGAATGGAGTTCGACGATATGTGGAAGTTGAGCTCAGCGATCGTCGAATGGAGTTCGACGATCTGTCGAAGTTGAGCTAGACGATCATTGATCGGAGTTCGACGAATCGTCGTGCTGAGCTCGACGATATGACTTAATCTCAAACTGAAAAATTCTTGGACTTGAGAGCAGCTTCCAAACCTAGACTTCTATCCCTTAGACTCAATTCTAATTAACCTTTAGAACTATACAGGAGGTCAAACATTGGTTTCCTAGAGACATAGTGATCCTGACCCAAATTAGTAATAGGGTGTTCCAACAATCTCCCCCTATTTAGGTTAGTATTACTATTTACAGAATTTGGAAAAATTAAAATAACAACATACAAGCAGCAATACAGAAAAACAAAAA
Organism: Platanthera guangdongensis; assembly: GCA_039583875.1. NCBI lineage: Eukaryota > Viridiplantae > Streptophyta > Magnoliopsida > Asparagales > Orchidaceae > Platanthera > Platanthera guangdongensis. The sequence goes on along the minus strand of CM077161.1, from coordinate 89,656,813 downwards.
GCTGGACATAGCAGAAGCACAGATATATATATCATCCCAGATAATAATCTGAAGTTAAGATGATTGTCACCTTACATTGTCATTTCTTTTCCTTGCTCTTAATGAGTTTGATTTCTCTGTTGGGGTTGAGAGCTTCTTTCTTTGATCTAGTATCATCTGCTGCACCTAAAGTGATTTGCTGTTTGGGCCTGTGAACTACAGCTTCAGGATGCAGCTCCATGTATCTGTCAGAATCAAAAAATTTGCTTGACCCATATCTTTCCAACTCTTTCTTTCTCTGTTCAGACATTGTAGATATGTTGGAGGAGTCTCTTCCTTGCTCTTTAGCTTTCTTGATCTGGTCTAGTGCAGCAAGTTATTTCATCCTTGCAGTCCAAGCAGCTGGATTGTTCTCAGGGTCTTCAAATGGCACTGGTGGCTCATATCTATTAGAAGTATTGTCCTGAGGAGGCCTGTATGAAACTGTTTCCTTCAATTTATAGGGAAAAGGACCAGAGGTGGTGTCAGATGATGTTTGTCCTTCCCTGGAGTAGGGATGTTGTCTTGAGTATCCTTTAGAGTAAACCTGGACTTCTCTTTGATTGCCTCTATATCCTCCTCTTCTGGATTGAGAAGCCCTGGACTGGCTTCCCCTATGATAGGATCTGGCATGTGGCTGATAGGGGGTTTGACTTCTAGCAGGGGGCTGAGCAGCTGAACTTCCACCTGCACCTGCATCAGGAGGAGGTGGTGGAGGAGAATGAGAATGTTGGAATTGAGAAGAGCCCTTTTCATATTTCCTTTTCTTCTTCATTGCTTTGAGTTGATTCTTAGAGTACTGCATCCTGTGCTCAGTTATGGGGCAATCATGAAGAAAATAATATGGTATATCATTGTTGTCCTTGACCTTGGCTGGAGGTACTCTATTCATGGCTTTGCTCCTTGCCTTTCTCTTCCTGACAATGGTAGCAGAAGAATCATCAGAATCTGTTCTGAACTCATCACTTTCAGAACTTTGATCATCATAAAGGGCATCAATCTTCTTCATCAAATCTTTCTTGAGCTGGATTGAAGCAGATGAGGCAGCAGAGGTTTTAGTAGCAGAAGTTGAAGCAATAGCAGATACATAAGGTTCTGGAGCAGTTGAAGTTTATGCAGAAGCAGAGGTTGAAGCAGTAGCAACAGCAGTTGGGGCAGCAACAGTTTCTCTTACAGAAACAGTAATATCGGCAGCAGAAATATCATCAGACAGTATAGAGGGCTCAACATCATGTGCCTCTGTCATAAGGATATCAGTAGAAACAGCAGCATGTGTAGCAGTAATAGAAGTATCATCAAAACTTTCAGCAGCAGGAGGGGCAGCAGCATCAGAGACATCAGCAATGCTATCAGCAAGAGTAGCAGCAGCATAAACTGAGTTAACAAAGGAAGTGATGATGCTGGGGTCACAACAAGAGAAGGGCACAAGGGCCTTGCACAAGTCCTCTGGGGGCTGGATAGCAACTGTCTCTGGAAGACAAGCTTTTTCTGGCAGACATCTGAAATATATTGAATCAAAATATGAGAGCAAAGACCCGAGGTCTATTGCAAAGGCTGCAACAGGAGGTGGAACTGGAGGTGGAACTGGATCTTGAAACACAGCAGCAGCAGCAGCAGTAACAGAAGCTGAAGAAACATCAAGAGCAGCAGCAGGCAGGCTCACTTCATAGGGCATCTCCCCCTGCCTGGATTCAGACATGGCTGGATCAAGGCACACTGCTGAAGGGGCTGCCTGAGGGAATAAAGAGGAGAGCCTGACAGAAAGGGCTGCCACTGACAGGAGTAATGGAGCCAAGGAGGTCTCGAAGAGAAGAGATAGCCTGGGGGCTAGCAATTCATAAATCCTGTCAGCAAGGGCTGAAATATCTACTTGCTCAGTAGTGACTGGAGCAGAGGTAGAGGATGGAGGTGTAGCTGTTGGTGATGGTAGTGGAGAGCTAGTGTATGGAGGAAGAGATGGTTGAGGTGTGGGTAAGGTGGTGATGGAGGACAGTGGGATGAAGATAGATGGTGTGAAGGTAGGTTGATCAATGATTTCTTGCATAAGATCTTGGTAAGAGGTTGAGGATGAGGGCACCTCAGGAGGAGAGGATGGTGAATCATCCATGAAGGAATCATCAATGAGGTTGAATGATGGAATGGAGGGTGATGAAGTGATATCTGGTTGAGGGTAGGAGAATAATGGATGAAATTGATCTTCTATTGTTGGTAGAATAGGGATTGGAGATGGTATGAATGTTGGAGAGGGGCTGGAGATGATGATAGTGGATGGATTTTGAAGTGTGGATGGAATTGGAAGAGATGGAATTGGAGGAAATGGAATTGGAAGAGGAGGAGGAGAGACATCAGCAGGCAGGTCAGCTGCAGGGGCAGAGACCTGTGGGGAAGTGACTCTGACAGTCCTGGTGCCTGAAGGAGTGCTGGAAGAGGGCCTGCTGGGCTTGAGGATCTGCCTGTCCCATTTACCAAAAAGGGCACAAGACAGTCTTTTGGAAGCATTTATATGAATCCCAGAGGATACCAGCAATGCAGGGCACCTATCCTGCAGAAAAATGCCTAATATCCTTCCAAAATTTACAAAACTTTTGTTGATTTTCTTCTTAATTAGGTCAAAGAAGACCTCTCCCCAGTTCAGATTCTTCCTGTCCACTATAGCTCCCATTAAGCAGAGCTGATACCTTGAAATTGTATCATGGGTAGAGTGCTTAGCCAATAGGACTTTGCCAACTACATCAGCCAGGAATCTGTATTCCACAGACAGATTCTTTTCAATAGCTTGCTAGGGTTAGCCTCAGAATGACCCATTCTGGCAAGCAAGTCAGCATATTTTTCTCCAGACAAATCAGTAGAATCTCCAACAGTTCTTAACTCAAAGACCTCTGTCAGAATTGCTGGGGTCAAGGATACCCGAGTGCCAGAGATTGATCCAACAATGGTGTTTTGATCCTGATTGTGTGCAGTGTAGGCCCACTCTTTAATCTCATCAGCAGCAAGCTTAATCCTTGTAGTCATGATTGCAGCCAGTTTCTGCTCTTTGAATAGCTGTAAGATATCTTGAAAAACCTGGTCTGTCGTGCTGAAGGATTCCATGTCTATGTCAAAGTCGGCATCAAATTTCATGGCGGCGAGAACAGTAACAGAAACAGCCATAGGTACCTGCAAAGATTCAACAAACAAAACGAACAAGTGCAGAAATGTTTGGAGGGAAAGAAAGTTTTTGCAGAGAAATCAAAAGCGCAAAGGATAACGACGGCGAAAAAAGAATTTTATATTAGGGTTCGACGCAGAAATGGAAAGATCGTTGAACTCAGTTCGACGATCGGGGCTGCTAAAGGAATCTGAAGAGTCTTCAACATCGTCGATCTCCGGTCGACGATATTGGAGAGCGTCGAGCTCTGTTCGACGATCGTTCAGAGAACAAAATCGTCGAGCGCCGTTCGACGATCGTTGACTGGAAGAGATAGTTCAGACTATCTGAGAAGAGCTGAACTCAGGTCGACGATTTCGGATATCGTCGATCTCCGTTCGACGATCTGGGGGAAAATCGTCGAGCGCAGTTCAGAGAATAGAAATACACTCTAGACACTAAGAAAAATCAGGTTGATTGCCTAGTCTTGGTCAATTTTTAAACTTTTAAAATCTTGGATATTATTTAAGACTTCCTCCATCTAACATTCCTAACTGATTTAGGAAGAAGGTGTGTTTCTTTTCATCCAAGGGCTTGGTGAAAATATCTCCCCTTTGTAAATCAGTTGGGATATATTGTAGTTCAATTTTATTCTTTTCAACATTATCCCTTAAGAAATGATGCCTAATTTCTATGTGTTTTGTCCTACTATGGAGGACTGGATTTTGAGCTATAGAAATAGCACTGGTGTTATCACAAAAGATTTTAGACTTCTCTAAGTTGTAGTCATAGTCTAGGAGTTGGTTTTGAATCAACAAGATTTGTGAACAACAACTGCCTGTAGCCATATATTCAGCTTCAGCAGTTGAAGTTGACACAGAAGTTTGTTTCTTACAAAACCAAGAGACAAGTCTGTCACCAAGGAACTAACAAGTTCCACTGGTGCTTTTCTTGTCAATTCTGCATCCAGCATAATCAGCATCAGAAAATCCAGTTAAATCAAATGCTGAATCTTTTGGATACCAGAGACCTAGATTTGGACAACTTTTAACATACCTGAGAATCCTCTTTACTAATGTTAGGTGTGACTCTCCAGGGCTTACTTGGAACCTAGCACATATACATGTAGCAAACATTATATCTGGTCTACTAGCTGTAAGGTACAGTAAAGAGCTAATCATTGCTCTATATGTTGTCTGATCAACAGATTTCCCCTGTTCATCAGCATCCAATACAACATTAGTAGGCATAGGTGTTTTCATACAAGATGCTTCAGACATGCCAAATTTCTTAACCAATTCATTTGTATACTTGGTTTGAGAAATAAAGATGGCTTCAACATGCTGTTTGACTTGCAATTCTAGGAAAAGAATAGCTCACCCATGCTACTCATTTCAAATTTAGAATGCATTAGGTTGGAAAACCTTCTGCACAATTTTGAGTCAGTAGAACCAAAAATAATATCATCTACATTGATCTGTACTAGTAAGGTATGAGACTTATGGGTTCTAATGAAAAGAGTTTGGTCTACTCTAACCCTCAAAAATCCATTTTCCAAAAGAAAGCATACTAGGGTCTCATACCATGCTCTGGGAGCTTGCTTGAGACCATATAATGCTTTGTTCAATTTAAAAACATAATGAGGATAAGTTGGAGAGATAAAACCTGGAGGTTGTCTGACATATACGTTTTCTTTGATGTCTCCATTTAGGAATGCACTTTTGACATCCATCTGATACACCGTGAAGCCTTTATGTGCTGCATAAGCTAAATAGATTCTGATGGCTTCCAATCTTGCAACTGGTGCAAAAGTCTGGTCGTAGTCTATTCCTTCTTCTTGAGAATATCCCTGAGCAACTAGCCTTGACTTGTTCCTTACAATTACTCCTTGATCATCCAGTTTGTTTCTGAACACCCACTTTGTTCCAACAATGGAGTGATCCTTAGGCTTTGACACTAGTTCCCACACTTTGTTCCTTTCAAATTGATGCAACTCTTCTTGCATTGCAATGATCCAGTGTGGATCTTGCTCTGCATCTTGAATGGACTGAGGTTCAATTTGAGATAGGAAGCAGGTGTGCAACAGGTTTTGGTTGACCTGATTTCTGGTTTGCACACCAGCTGAGATGTCTCCAATTATTTGGGAAATTGGATGGTCTCTTGATGTTACTAAATCAACAGGAGGTGTTAATTGTTCACCAACATGTGTTGTTGTTTCCTCTTGTGGTACAACAACTGACTCTTCAAGTTGTTCTTCAATATGTTGAACACTTTCTTCATCTTCACTGCTTTCATCCTTTTGAGTAACCTATAACTTGTTCAAGTCTTCAACAAGAGAATGTTCCTGCAAAGGTGCTATGGTAGAAGAGATCTTCTTCTTGAAAGACATGTTAGATTCATCAAATGATATATGAACAGATTCCTCAATTTTTTGAGATGATTTATTATAAACCCTATAAGCCTTGCTGATCATGGAGTATCCCAGAAACACTCCTTCATCAGCTTTAGCTTGAAATTTTGCTAAATATTTCTTGTCATTATTATGTATGTAGCAAATACAACCAAAAACTCTAAAATAATCAACTTTAGGTTTCTTCCCTTTGAGTAATTCATAGGGAGTCTTTCCCTTTAGTTTATGTATCAAACTTCTATTCAGCACATAGTTGGAGGTGTTCACTGCCTCTGCCCAAAAGGATAGAGGAAGGTGAGCATCTGACAACAATGTAGTGGCAGATTCAATAAGGGTTCTATTTTTCCTTTCAGCTACCCCATTTTGTTGAGAAGTTCTAGGAGCTGAGAAAGTATGCCTGATCCCTTCACTCTGACAGAACTCTTGCATAAGAGGAGAATCAAACTCTGTCCCATGATCACTTCTGATCAGGGCAATGTGAGTATTGAACTCAATCTGTATACATTTGAGAAACTCTGTCAGACACTTAAAGTTATCAGACTTCTTCCTTAGAAAGAACACCCAAGTGAATCTAGAGAAGTCATCTACAACTACTAAAGTGTAAGATTTCCCTCCTAGGCTTTGTACTGTGATGTGTCCAAAAAGATACATGTGTAACAGATACAATATCCTAGGTGAATCACTCTTATTAAGTGACTTAAAAATGTTTTTAGTTTGCTTGCCTAATTGACAAGCCCTGCAGAGTCCTTTCTTCTTGTAGGGGCCAGAAGGTAGTCCTCTAACAAGGTTGTCCTTGGATAGCCTAGCAATAGTTCTAAGGTTTAGGTGTCCTAGTCTTTTATGCCATAAAATATTTGGTCTACAAACAGAATTGAACAGACAAATATCTACATCTGTTTAAAGAAAATCTACTAGATAGATGTTACCTTTACTTTTACCTGTCAACACAGTTGTGTTGTCCTCTGACTTGATTTTGCATAAAGCTTTGCTGAAGGTCACCTGGTAGCCTTCATCACACAGCTGACTGATGCTTATTAGGTTGTGCTTCAGTCCTTCCACATTAGCTACCTTCTTGAATGTTACTGATCCAATCTGGACTGCACCATATCCTTTGGTTTGTCCAAAGTTTGAATCACCAAAGATAACTTTGGGTCCAAACTTGGCTCTAAAGGATGTGAGGTTGTACTTGTTTCCTGTCATGTGCTTAGAGCACCCACTATCCAAGTACCATTGCTGGTTAGATGTTGGATAGGTCTTCACCTGCACATAAAATAATTCATTTGTTTTTGACCCAGTTTACCTTGGGCCTAGGTTGATAACCTTTAAACTCTGAAATAAAAGACATCCCAGGTTGACTCTTATAACCTTCAGGATGATATCTCCTTGGAGGTATAATCCATTCAGTATAAGGGTTAAAGATTTGAGATGAAGGACCCTTAGGATTGGATTTTGATTTGCCCTTGAAAGAATTTCCAGAGCTCTGACCTCTGTTCGACGATCGTGGAGCTGCGTTCGACGATCTTGGGTCAGATCGTCGAGCTCCGTTCGACGGTCGACTATGGCAGAGTTCAGGAACTTGAGATCGTCGACCTGAGTTCGACGATTTTGCCTGAGATCGTCGATCTGCGTTCGACGATCGTCGATCTGCGTTCGACGATCGTCGATCTGCGTTCGGCGATCGTCGATCTCCGTTCGACGATTTCTGCTAGGTCTTGGTTTTCTTGGGCAGATCAGAATTTTTCCTAGCTACCTCTACAACTCCCTTTCCTTTATCAGAAATGAATTTGATTGAAGTTGTTAGAACTATGAGTTGGCTGGATGAAGCACCCAAGCCCAGAGTACTATTGAATCTGGAGTTCACTGTGCTTGTGATGTCCATCAGCTTGATGCTTCTCCCATTAAGGGATTCTTCAAGCTTCTTGGCCTCAGATAGCTCACTTTTCAGTGAAGCTATCTGCTCCCTACAACACTCCAACTCCTGAGAGAGTTTGAGGTTTTCTGACTTTAAGGTATTATGTTCAGATAAATGATTTCTGAGAGAGATAATTTCTTTCTCAAATTTTAGCAGGTCTAAACATAATGCTTTAAATTCAGATTTAAAGTCCTCTGAATTAAAATCAAATGAACTGATTACCTGATCTTCTTCAGGTTGAGTCTCTGAATCTGACTCTGACTCTTTTTCATCTGAATTATGTTGTGAGGCATTGATTGCCATCATGCAGAACTCTTTCTCTTCTGCATCATCTTCATCATCACTGGAGCTGGATGAGGCTTCTGACTCCTCTTTAGTCTCACTCCAGGATTCAGCAACAAACACTTTTCTTGTGTGTTTGTTTTTGCTTGAGGAGGGTTTGCCATTGCCATTCCTCTTGGAGTCTTTCTCCTTTCTTCTTTCTTTCTTGTCCCTTCTGTCATTGTTTTTGTTTTCTGGACAGTCAGGAACTATGTGCCCTGGTTTTCTACAACCAAAGCAAACAATTTCTTTATTATTAATTGACTTGTCATACCTTGGCTTATCATGCTTCTTGTATGATCTCCTTCTGAAGTCCTTTCTGGCCATCTTGTAAAATCTTTTGGCCAACAGACTAAGCAGTTCATCATTGCCTGTGACTTTGTTTTCAGGCAGATCTTCAGTTGCCTTGAAGACAATTGTTTTCTCTTTTCTTGTGGCTGGTGAGGCAGCCTTCTGTTCTTCTTCTCTGTTCTTGATGAGTAGCTCATAAGATTTGAGCTTACCCAATAGAGCTTCTGTGGTGATCTCATTCAAACTTCTGGCATCCTTGATTGGCCAGATTCTTGAATCCCAAGTGCTAGGGAAACACATTAGAATTTTGTCATTGAGTTCAGTTAGTGAGATCTCTTTATCCAATGTCCTGAGTTCACTGACTATTAGACTGAGCCTGTTGTACATATTTCCCACTGACTCAGTTTCTCCCTTCTTGAAATTCTCATATTGAGATATGAGGTGGGATCTCCTATCCTTTCTCTCATCAGCTGAGCCTGAGACTATTTCAGAGAGTTTGTCCCAAATTTCCTTTGCTGAATTGCATTCAGCTACCTTTTGAAAGATGTCATCAGACATTGTCTGGGCTAAGATGTTCATAGCCTTGACATCAGCTACCTTCCATTTCTTGATGTCAGCATCTGTTCCTGATGGAGGTGGAACACCATTTGTACTTGAGCTCTCTGGAGGTCTTGGACAAACTGTCAAAACAGAGTTGAAAATATACTCATCAATAGAATTCATGTATAATCTGATCCTTGCTTTCCAAAGTGCAAATTTGGATAGATTGCACACTGCAGGTCTGGTGCTAGCATAATATTTGTTTTGGGCCATGATTTGTGAAAACAAAATCTAATACTAAAATCAAAAGAAAGCAGATCTAACTAGGAATCTTTGGGTTCAGGTGTTAGCCTGTACAACCACCAAGGTGTGGTATGTTTAACCAACCTGGCTTTGATACCAATTGAAAGTGCAGCTAGATCTGATATACTCTAGAGGGGGGTGAATAAAGTATATGGTGCTTGAAAACTTTTTACAACAATTGTTGTAATCTGAGTGAGCAGGGAAGCAATTATTATAACTAATCACAGAACTAAACTAATCACAAAATAATCACAGAACAATCACAGCCAGAAACAAAAATAAAGACAAGCAAACTAGATGACACAAGGAAATATAGTGGTTCCCCTAAACTTGGGTACATCCACTCTTCTACCACCCTAGGTAGGAATCCACTACAGGATGAGTTGATCAGGTGTCATGGGCACCAATGAGCTTTTGATAAGGTGCTCAAAAACCAAATCAGATTTTTTTGATCAGGTGTCTTGCCACCAATGAGCTTTTGACAAGGTGCTCAAAAACCAAGTTCAAACTTTTGAAGGGAGTTTGAGAAACCCTTTACAGAGATAGGGGTGAGAGAATGATGGAAGTCTTCTCTTTCTCAAAGCAGCTGAGAAGACTATGTGGATTTGGCGGTGTCAAAGCTCCCCCTGAGTCCTTGAGATGTTCAGGAAAAGAAGCTTTGCTGTAGGGTGATAGACCTTTAGAGGTTGAGCTCCAGCAAAAGATGATTTCAGCAACAACTGAAATGTTAGGTGTCTAGAGTCTTGAAAGATGTTGGCCTTGAACACTTGAGACAAGAGAGATCAGAGGATTTCAGAAAGTTTGATCTCCTTGGATGTGTGTTCTTCAAAGAATTCTTTTTAGACAGAATATTTTTTTTTTCTTCTTCTTGTCTGTGTTCTGAGTTCTCAGTTATTTTTTTGAGATTCAAAAATTCTTCTCTTATTCTCTGGTACTGAATAGAAGAAACATCCTCTGTCAAGAATAGCCGTTGGCCAGCATTAATTGCATCATTAATTGCAAAATGTCTTCTGGAGGAAAGTACACAGAAATATTCCTTGAAAATCCCTTGAAACTTGGTCCAGAAATAAATGAAAACGGCTAGAAAATCTTCTGAATTAATTGCAGAATAACTCCTTAACTGATCTGAATTTGAATCTTGAAACATCCTTGAAGTTATCTGAAAACGTCGAACTGAGCTCTGCTATCGTCGAACTGAGCTCAGCGAAATGAACTTATACAGCAACACAATATCGTCGATTTGAGCTCAAAGATCGTCGAACTGAGCTCAGAGATAAAGATCCAAAGCTGAGTCAAAGATCGTCGAACTGAGCTCGCAGATCGTCGAATGGAGTTCGACGATATGTGGAAGTTGAGCTCAGCGATCGTCGAATGGAGTTCGACGATCTGTCGAAGTTGAGCTAGACGATCGTTGATCGGAGTTCGACGAATCGTCGTGCTGAGCTCGACGATATGACTTAATCTCAAACTGAAAAATTCTTGGTCTTGAGAGCAGCTTCCAAACCTAGACTTCTATCCCTTAGACTCAATTCTAATTGACCTTTAGAACTATGCAGGAGGTCAAACATTGGTTTCCTAGAGACATAGTGATCCTGACCCAAATTAGTAATATGGTGTTCCAACAATCTCCCCCTATTTGAGTTAGGATTACTATTTACAGAATTTGAAAAAATTAAAATAACAACATACAAGCAGCAATACAGAAAAACAAAAAGCTGGACATAGCAGAACCACAGATATATATATCATCACAGATAATAATCAGAAGTTAAGATGATTGTCACCTTACATTGTCATTTCTTTTCCTTGCTCTTAATGAGTTTGATTTCTCTGTTGGGGTTGAGAGCTTCTTTCTTTGATCTAGTATCATCTGCTGCACCTAAAGTGATTTGCTGTTTGGGCCTGTGAACTACAGCTTCAGGATGCAGCTCCATGTATCTGTCAGAATCAAAAAATTTGCTTGACCCATATCTTTCCAACTCTTTCTTTCTCTGTTCAGACATTGTAGAGATGTTGGAGGAGTCTCTTCCTTGCTCTTTAGCTTTCTTGATCTGGTCTAGTGCAGCAAGTTCTTTCATCCTTGCAGTCCAAGCAGCTGGATTGTTCTCAGGGTCTTCAAATGGCACTGGTGGCTCATATCTATTAGAAGTATTGTCCTGAGGAGCCCTGGATGAAACTGTTTCCTTCAATTTATAGGGAAAATGATCAGAGGTGGTGTCAGATGATGTTTGTCCTTCCCTGGAGTAGGGATGTTGTCTTGAGTATCCTTTAGAGTAAACCTGGACTTCTCTTTGATTGCCTCTATATCCTCCTCTTCTGGATTGAGAAGCCCTGGACTGGCTTCCCCTATGATAGGATCTGGCATGTGGCTGATAGGGGGTTTGACTTCTAGCAGGGGGCTGAGCAGCTGAACTTCCACCTGCACCTGCATCAGGAGGAGGTGGTGGAGGAGAATGAGAATGTTGGAATTGAGAAGAGCCCTTTTCATATTTCCTTTTCTTCTTCATTGCTTTGAGTTGATTCTTAGAGTACTGCATCCAATGCTCAGTTATGGGGCAATCATGAAGAATATAATATGGTATATCATTGTTGTCCTTGACCTTGGCTGGAGGTACTCTCTTCATGACTTTGCTCCTTGCCTTTCTCTTCCTGGCAATGGTAGCAGAAGAATCATCAGAATCTGTTCTGAACTCATCACTTTCAGAACTTTGATCATCATAAAGGGCATCAATCTTCTTCATCAAATCTTTCTTGAGCTGGATTGAAGCAGATGAGGCAGCAGAGGTTGTAGTAGCAGAAGTTGAAGCAATAGCAGATACATAAGGTTCTGGAGCAGTTGAAGTTGAGGCAGAAGCAGAGGTTGAAGCAGTAGCAACAACAGTTGGGGCAGCAACAGTTTCTCTTACAGAAACAGTAATATCGGCAGCAGAAATATCATCAGACAGTATAGAGGGCTCAACATCATGTGCCTCTGTCATAAGGATATCAGTAGAAACAGCAGCATGTGTAGCAGTAATAGAAGTATCATCAAAACTTTCAGCAGCAGGAGGGGCAGCAGCATCAGAGACATCAGCAATGCTATCAGCAAGAGTAGCAGCAGCATAAACTGAGTTAACAAAGGAAGTGATGATGCTAGGGTCACAACAAGAGAAGGGCACAAGGGCCTTGCACAAGTCCTCTGGGGGCTGGATAGCAACTGTCTCTGGAAGACAAGCTTTTTCTGGCAGACATCTGAAATATATTGAATCAAAATCTGAGAGCAAAGACCCGAGGTCTATTGCAAAGGCTGCAACAGGAGGTGGAACTGGATCTTGAAACACAGCAGCAACAACAGCAGTAACAGAAGCTGAAGAAACAGCAAGAGCAGCAGCAGGCAGGCTCACTTCATAGGGCATCTCCCCCTGCCTGGATTCAGACATGGCTGGATCAAGGCACACTGCTGAAGGGGCTGCCTGAGGGAATAAAGAGGAGAGCCTGACAGAAAGGGCTGCCACTGACAGGAGTAATGGAGCCAAGGAGGTCTCCAAGAGAAGAGATAGCCTGGGGGCTAGCAATTCATAAAGCCTGTCAGCAAGGGCTGGAATATCTACTTGCTCAGTAGTGACTGGAGCAGAGGTAGAGGATGGAGGTGTAGCTGTTGGTGATGGTAGTGGAGAGCTAGTGTATGGAGGAAGAGATGGTTGAGGTGTGGGTAAGGTGGTGATGGAGGACAGTGGGATGGAGATAGATGGTGTGAAGGTAGGTTGATCAATGATTTATTGCATAAGATCTTGGTAAGAGGTTGAGGATGAGGGCAGCTCAGGAGGAGAGGATGGTGAATAATCCATGAAGGAATCATCAATGAGGTTGAAGGATGGAATGGAGGGTGATGAAGTGATATCTGGTTGAGGGTAGGAGAATAATGGATGGAATTGATCTTCTGTTGTTGGTAGAATAGGGATTGGAGATGGTATGGATGTTGGAGAGGGGCTGGAGATGATGATAGTCGATGGATTTTGAAGTGTGGATGGAATTGGAAGAGATGAAATTGGAGGAAATGGAATTGGAAGAGGAGGAGGAGAGACATCAGCAGGCAGGTCAGCTGCAGGGGCAGAGACCTGTGGGGAAGTGACTCTGACAGTCCTGGTGCCTGAAGGAGTGCTGGAAGAGGGCCTGCTGGGCTTGAGGATCTGCCTGTCCCATTTACCAAAAAGGGCACAAGACAGTCTTTTGGAAGCATTTATATGAATCCCAGAGGATACCAGCAATGCAGGGCACCTATCCTGCAGAAAAATGCCTAATATCCTTCCAAAATTTACAAAACTTTTGTTGATTTTCTTCTTAATTAGGTCAAAGAAGACCTCTCCCCAGTTCATGTTCTTCCTGTCCACTATGGCTCCCATTAAGCAGAGCTGATACCTTGAAATTGTATCATGGGCAGAGTGCTTAGCCAATAGGACTTTGCCAACTACATCAGCCAGGAATCTGTATTTCACAGACAGATTCTTTTTCAATAGCTTGCTAGGGTTAGCCTCAGAATGACCCATTCTGGCAAGCAAGTCAGCATATTCTTCTCCAGACAAATCAGTAGAATCTTCACCAGTTCTTAACTCAAAGACCTCTGTCAGAATTGCTGGGGTCAAGGGTACCCGAGTGCCAGAGATTGATCCAACAATGGTGTTTTGATCCTGATTGTGTGCAGTGTAGGCCCACTCTTTAATCTCATCAGCAGCAAGCTTAATCCTTGTAGTCATGATTACAGCTAGTTTCTGCTCTTTGAATAGCTGTAAGATATCTTGAAAAACCTGGTCTGTCGTGCTGAAGGATTCCATGTCTATGTCAAAGCCGGCATCAAATTTCATGGCGATGAGAACAGTAACAGAAACAACCATAGGTACCTGCAAAGATTCAACAAACAAAATGACCAAGTGCAGAAATGTTTGGATGGAAAGAAAGTTTTTGCAGAGAAATCAAAAGCGCAAAGGAGAACGACGGCGAAAAAAGAATTTTATATTAGAGTTCGACGCAGAAATGGAAAGGTCGTTGAACTCAGTTTGACGATCGGGGCTGCTAAAGGAATCTGAAGAGTCTTCAACATCGTCGATCTCCGTTCGACGATATTGGAGAGAGTCGAGCTCTGTTCGACGATCGTTCAGAGAACAAAATCGTCGAGCGCCGTTCGACGATCGTTGACTGGAAGAGATAGTTCAGACTATCTGAGAAGCGCTGAACTCAGGTCGACGATTTCGGATATCGTCGATCTCCGTTCGACGATCTGGGGGAAAATCGTCGAGCGCAGTTCAGAGACTAGAAATACACTCTAGACACTAAGAAAAATCAGGATGATTGCCTAGTCTTGGTCAATTTTTAAACTTTTAAAATCTTGGATATTATTTAAGACTTCCTCCATCTAATATTCCTAACTGATTTAGGAAGAAGGTGTGTTTCTTTTCATCCAAGGGCTTGGTGAAAATATCTCCCCTTGGTAAATCAGTTGGGATATATTGTAGTTCAATTTTATTCTTTTCAACATTATCCCTTAAGAAATAATGCCTACTTTCTATGTGTTTTGTCCTACTATGGAGGACTGGATTTTGAGCTATAGAAATAGCACTGGTGTTATCACAAAAGATTTTAGACTTCTCTAAGTTGTAGCCATAGTCTAGGAGTTGGTTTTGAATCAATAAGATTTGTGAACAACAACTGCCTGTAGCCATATATTCAGCTTCAGCAGTTGAAGTTGACACAGAAGTTTGTTTCTTACAAAACCAAGAGACAAGTCTGTCACCAAGGAACTAACAAGTTCCACTGGTGCTTTTCCTGTCAATTCTGCATCCAGCATAATCAGCATCAGAAAATCCAGTTAAATCAAATGCTGAATCTTTTGGATACCAGAGACCTAGATTTGGACAACTTTTAACATACCTGAGAATCTTCTTTACTAATGTTAGGTGTGACTCTCTAGGGCTTACTTGGAACCTAGCACATATACATGTAGCAAACATTATATCTGGTCTACTAGCTGTAAGGTACAGTAAAGAGCCAATCATTGCTCTATATGTTGTCTGATCAACAGATTTCCCCTATTCATCAGCATCCAATACAACATTAGTAGGCATAGGTGTTTTCATACAAGATGCTCCAGACATGCCAAATTTCTTAACCAATTCATTTGCATACTTGGTTTGAGAAATAAAGATGCCTTCAGCATGCTGTTTGACTTGCAATCCTAGGAAGAAGGATAGCTCACCCATGCTACTCATTTCAAATTTAGAATGCATTAGGTTGGAAAACCTTCTGCACAATTTTGAGTCAGTAGAATCAAAAATAATATCATTTACATAGATCTGTACTAGTAAGGTATGAGACTTATGTGTTCTAATGAAAAGAGTTTTGTCTACTCTAACCCTCAAAAATCTATTTTCCAAAAGAAAGCATGCTAGGGTCTCATACCATGCTCTGGGAGCTTGCTTGAGATCATATAATGCTTTGTTCAATTTAAAAACATAATGAGGATAAGTTGGAGAGATAAAACCTGGAGGTTGTCTAACATATACGTCTTCTTTGATGTCTCCATTTAGAAATGCACTTTTGACATCCATCTGATACACCGTGAAGCCTTTATGTGCTGCATAAGCTAAATAGATTCTGATGGCTTCCAATCTTGCAACTGGTGCAAAAGTCTGGTCGTAGTCTATTCCTTCTTCTTGAGAATATCCCGGAGCAACTAGCCTTGCCTTGTTCCTTACAATTACTCCTTGATCATCCAGTTTGTTTCTGAACACCCACTTTGTTCCAACAATGGAGTGATCCTAAGCCTTTGGCACTAGTTCCCACACTTTGTTCCTTTCAAATTGATGCAACTCTTCTTGCATGGCAATGATCCAGTGTGGATCTTGCTCTGCATCTTGAATGGACTGAGGTTCAATTTGAGATAGGAAGTAGGTGTGCAACAGGTTTTGGTTGACCTGATTTCTGGTTTGCACACCAGCTGAGATGTCTCCAATTATTTGGGAAATTGGACGGTCTCTTGATGTTACTAAATCAACAGGGGGTGTTAATTGTTCACCAACCTGTGTTGTTGTTTCCTCTTGTGGTACAACAACTGGCTCTTCAAGTTGTTCTTCAATATGTTGAACACTTTCTTCATCTTCACTGCTTTCATCCTTTTGAGTAACCTGTAACTTGTTCAAGTCTTCAACAAGAGAATGTTCCTGCAAAGGTGCTATGATAGAAGAGATCTTCTTCTTGAAAGACATGTTAGATTCATCAAATGATATATGAACAGATTCCTCAATTTTTTGAGATGATTTATTATAAACCCTATAAGCCTTACTGATCATGGAGTATCCCAGAAACACTCCTTCATCAGCTTTAGCTTGAAATTTTGCTAAATATTTCTTGTCATTATTATGTATGTAGCAAATACAACCAAAAACTCTAAAATAATCAACTTTAGGTTTCTTCCCTTTGAGTAATTCATAGGGAGTCTTTCCCTTTAGTTTATGTATCAAACTTCTATTCAGCACATAGTTGGAGGTGTTCACTGCCTCTGCCCAAAAGTATAGAGGAAGGTGAGCATTTGACAACAATGTAGTGGCAGATTCAATAAGGGTTCTATTTTTCCTTTCAGCTACCCCATTTTGTTGAGGAGTTCTAGGAGCTGAGAAAGTATGCCTGATCCCTTCACTCTGACAGAACTCTTGCATAAGAAGAGAATCAAACTCTGTCCCATGATCACTTCTGATCAGGGCAATGTGAGTATTGAACTCAATCTGTATACATTTGAGAAACTCTGTCAGACACTTAAAGTTATCAGACTTCTTCCTTAGAAAGAACACCCAAGTGAATCTAGAGAAGTCATCTACAACTACTAAAGTGTAAGATTTCCCTCCTACGCTTTGTACTGTGATGGGTCTAAAAAGATCCATGTGTAACAGATACAATATCCTAGGTGAATCACTCTTATTAAGTGACTTAAAACGTTTTTAGTTTGCTTGCCTAATTGACAAGCCCTGCAGAGTCCTTCCTTCTTGTAGGGGCCAGAAGGTAGTCCTCTAACAAGGTTGTCCTTGGATAGCCTATCAATAGTTCTAAGGTTTAGGTGTCCTAGTCTCTAATGTCATAAAATATTTGGTCTACAAACAGAATTGAACAGGCAAATATCTACATCTGTTGAAAGAAAATCTACTAGATAGATGTTACCTTTCCTTTTACCTGTCAACACAGTTGTGTTGTCCTCTGACTTGATTTTGCATAAAGCTTTGCTGAAGGTCACCTGGTAGCCTTCATCACACAGCTGACTGATGCTTATTAGGTTGTGCTTCAGTCCTTCCACATAAGCTACCTTCTTGAATGTTACTGATCCAATCTGGACTGCACCATATCCTTTGGTTTGTCCAAAGTTTGAATCACCAAAGAAAACTTTGGGTCCAAACTTGGCTCTAAAGGATGTGAGGTTGTCCTTGTTTCCTGTCATGTGCTTACAGCACCCACAATCCAAGTACCATTGCTGGTTAGATGTTGGATAGCTCTTCACCTGCACATAAAATAATTCATTTGTTTTTGACCCAGTTTACCTTGGGCCTAGGTTGATAACCTTTAAACTCTGAAATAAAAGACATCCAGGTTGACTCTTATAACCTTCAGGATGATATCTCCTTGTAGGTATAATCCATTCAGTATAAGGGTTAAAGATTTGGGATGAAGGACCCTTAGGATTGGATTTTGATTTGCCCTTGAAAAAATTTCCAGAGCTCAGACCTCTGTTCGACGATCGTGGAGCTGCGTTCGACGATCTTGGGTCAGATCGTCGAGCTCCGTTCGACGGTCGACTATGGCAGAGTTCAGGAACTTGAGATCGTCGACCTGAGTTCGACGATTTTGCCTGAGATCGTCGATCTGCGTTCGGCGATCGTCGATCTACGTTCGGCGATCGTCGATCTCCGTTCGACGATTTCTGCTGGGTCTTGGTTTTCTTGGGCAGATCAGAATTTTTCCTAGCTACCTCTACAACTCCCTTTCCTTTATCAGAAATGAATTTGGTTGGAGTTGTTAGAACTATGAGTTGGCTGGATGAAGCACCCAAGCCCAGAGTACTATTAAATCTGGAGTTCACTGTGCTTGTGATGTCCATCAGCTTGATGCTTCTCCCATTAAGGGATTCTTCAAGCTTCTTGGCCTCAGATAGCTCACTTTTCAGTGAAGCTATCTGCTCCCTACAACACTCCAACTCCTGAGAAAGTTTGAGGTTTTCTGACTTTAAGGTATTATGTTCAGATAAATGATTTCTGAGAGAGATAATTTCTTTCTCAAATTTTAGCAGGTCTAAACATAATGCTTTAAATTCAGATTTAAAGTCCTCTGAATTAAAATCAAATGAACTGATTACCTGATCTTCTTCAGGTTGAGTCTCTGAATCTGACTCTGACTCTTCTTCATCTGAATTATGTTGTGAGACATTGATTGCCATCATGCAGAACTCTTTCTCTTCTGCATCATCTTCATCATCACTGGAGCTGGATGAGGCTTCTGACTCCTCTTCAGTCTCACTCCAGGATTCAGCAACAAACCCTTTTCTTGTGTGTTTGTTTTTGCTTGAGGAGGGTTTGCCATTGCCATTCCTCTTGGAGTCTTTCTCCTTTCTTCTTTCTTTCTTGTCCCTTCTGTCCTTGTTTTTGTTTTCTGGACAGTCAGGAACTATGTGCCCTGGTTTCCTGCAACCAAAGCAAACAATTTCTTTATTATTAATTGACTTGTCATACCTTGGCTTATCATGCTCATTGTATGATCTCCTTCTGAAGTCCTTTCTGGCCATCTTGTAAAATCTTTTGGCCAACAGACTAAGCAGTTTATCATTGCCTGTGACTTTGTTTTCAGGCAGATCTTCAGTTGCCTTGAAGGCAATTGTTTTCTCTTTTCTTGTGGCTGGTGAGGCAGCCTTCTGTTCTTCTTCTCTGTTCTTGATGAGTAGCTCATAAGATTTGAGCTTACCCAATAGAGCTTCTATGGTGATCTCATTCAAACTTCTGGCATCCTTGATTGACCAGATTCTTGAATCTCAAGTGCTAGGGAAACACATTAGAATTTTGTCATTGAGTTCAGTTAGTGAGATCTCTTTATCCAATGTCCTGAGTTCACTGACTATTAGACTGAGCCTGTTGTACATATTTCCCACTGACTCAGTTTCTCCCTTCTTGAAATTCTCATATTGAGATATGAGGTGAGATCTCCTATCCTTTCTCTCATCAGCTGAGCCTGAGATTATTTCAGAGAGTTTGCCCCAAATTTCCTTTGCTGAATTGCATTCAGCCACCTTTTGAAAGATGTCATCAGACATTGTCTGGGATAAGATGTTCATAGCCTTGGCATCAGCTACCTTCCATTTCTTGATGTCAGCATCTGTTCCTGATGGAGGTGGAACAACATTTGTACTTGAGCTCTCTGGAGGTCTTGGACAAACTTTCAAAACAGAGTTGAAAATATCCTCATCAATAGAATTCATGTATAATCTGATCCTTGCTTTCCAAAGTGCAAACTTGGATAGATTGCACACTGGAGGTCTGGTGCTAGCATAATCTTTGTTTTGGGCCATGATTTGTGAAAACAAAATCTAATACTAAACTCAAAAGAAAGCAGATCTAACTAGGAATCTTTGGGTTCAGGTGTTAGCCTGTACAACCACCAAGGTGTGGTATGTTTAACCAACTTGGCTTTGATACCAATTGAAAGTGCAGATAGATCTGATATACTCTAGAGGGGGGTGAATAAAGTATATGGTGCTTGAAAACTTTTTACAACAATTGTTGTAATCTGAGTGAGCAGGGAAGCAATTATTATAACTAATCACAGAACTAAACTAATCACAAAATAATCACAGAACAATCACAGCCAGAAACAAAAATAAAGACAAGCAAACCAGATGACACAAAGAAATATAGTGGTTCCCCTAAACTTGGGTACATCCACTCTTCTACCACCCTAGGTAGGAATCCACTACAGGATGAGTTGATCAGGTGTCCTGGGCACCAATGAGCTTTTGATAAGGTGCTCAAAAACCAAATCAGATTTTTTTGATCAGGTGTCTTGCCACCAATGAGCTTTTGACAAGTTGCTCAAAAACCAAGTTCAAA
This sequence comes from Platanthera guangdongensis, assembly GCA_039583875.1. NCBI lineage: Eukaryota > Viridiplantae > Streptophyta > Magnoliopsida > Asparagales > Orchidaceae > Platanthera > Platanthera guangdongensis. The sequence continues at coordinate 89,636,780 of CM077161.1, read as the reverse complement.
CTTTTGAAGGGAGTTTGAGAAACCCTTTACAGAGATGGGGGTGAGAGAATGATGAAAGTCTTCTCTTTCTCAAAGCAGCTGAGAAGACTATGTGAATTTGATGGTGTCAAAGCTCCCCCTGAGTCCTTGAGATGTTCAGGAAAAGAAGCTTTGCTGTAGGGTGATAGACCTTTAGAGGTTGAGCTCCAGCAAAAGATGATTTCAGCAACAACTGAAATGTTAGGTGTCTGGAGTCTTGAAAGATGTTGGCCTTGAACACTTGAGACAAGAGAGATCAGAGGATTTCAGAAAGTTTGATCTCCTTGGATGTGTGTTCTTCAAAGAATTCTTTTTAGACAGAGAATATTTTTTTCTTCTTCTTCTTGTCTGTGTTCTGAGTTCTCAGTTATTTTTTTGAGATTCAAAAATTCTTCTCTTATTCTCTGGTACTGAATAGAAGAAACATCCTCTGTCAAGAATAGCCGTTGGCTAGCATTAATTGCATCCTTAATTGCAAAATGTCTTCTGGAGGAAAGTCCACAGAAATATTCCTTGAAAATTCCTTGAAACTTGGTCCAGAAATAAATGAAAACGGCTAGAAAATCTTCTGAATTAATTGCAGAATAACTCCTTAACTGATCTGAATTTGAATCTTGAAACATCCTTGAAGTTATCTGAAAACGTCGAACTGAGCTCTGCTATCGTCGAACTGAGCTCAGCGAAATGAACTTATACAGCAACACAATATCGTCGATCTGAGCTCAAAGATCGTCGAACTGAGCTCAGATATAGAGATCCAAAGCTGAGTCAAAGATCGTCGAACTGAGCTCGCAGATCGTCGAATGGAGTTCGACGATATGTGGAAGTTGAGCTCAGCGATCGTCGAATGGAGTTCGACGATCTGTCGAAGTTGAGCTAGACGATCGTTGATCGGAGTTCGATGAATCGTCGTGCTGAGCTCGACGATATGACTTAGTCTCAAACTGAAAAATTCTTGGTCTTGAGAGCAGCTTCCAAACCTAGACTTCTATCCCTTAGACTCAATTCTAATTGACCTTTAGAACTATACAGGAGGTCAAACATTAGTTTCCTAGAGACATAGTGATCCTGACCCAAATTAGTAATAGGGTGTTCCAACACTGCATTTACTTAACCAGCACATATAAACTCAAAACAACATCAAATACACCTTGATGCATATCATTGAGTAGGGTGAGACTTCTTCAATTCTGATACACATTTTCCAATGTACCTAACAGAAAGTCATATAAAAAGGACAAGAGTAGGTCAAAATCTAGCAAATCAACAACTTCAAAGATTGTGTGCTATTGCTGCAACATGCCAGGACATATAGTAGCTGATTGTGCAGACAAAAGAAAGGAATCTGCAAATAAGAAGAAGTCTCAGTATAAGAACAAGAAGGAGAAATCCTTTGTAGCAAAGAAAGAGAAAAGCTGGACAGATCCATCATCTTCAGATTCTGAATCTGATGCTGAAGCTTATATTGGTCTGTTTGCAACAAAAGAAGAGACTGAGTTCTTGCAATTACTGGACTCAATAAATGGAACTGACGATCATCAGTGCAAAGGGCTGATGACCCTGACTGATGAAGATCACTGCCAGGATCAGCCTGGTCCCAGTATGGTAAAAAGTTTATCTGAAGAGTTTGATTATTACACTGACTCAGAATTAGAAGAATCTACATCAAAACATGTGGATGGATCTGAATCTGAAGGAGAAATTCATCAACTTATAGATGAATATGGTGATTTGCTGCAGGAATTTAAGAGATGCAAAAACCTGACAAAAATTCAGGCTAAGGAAATTGCAGCTCTTAAGTTGGCTGCATCTGATTCAGAAAAGCTGCTGGATCAGAAGATGAATGAGATTGCCAAGCTGAAAAACATAACAGTTATTCAGATGGGAACAATCACATTCAAGAGTGATCAAATCAAAAGTCTGAAAGTCAGACTTCAGAAGGAAAATGATCTAGTGGCTAATTTCTGTAAGCCAAAATATGTCCTACCCTTAATTGATGACTTTGTGTCTCAAAAGGGTAAGACAGGATTGGGTTTTAAGGGAAATACTAGGGCAACTAATTCCAAAAGGAAAAAGAAAGCCCCAGTTAAGCCACTTGTCTTCAATCCTCCTAATGCTCTAAGAAAAGTGCAACAGCCTACCAAGATAAATGATCATGATATCACACATGGTCATGGTAAGCCTGATATTCTGAATGACAAGAGGTCATCAACACTCAAGCAAAGAAACACTGTACCTAAACAAAGGTATAATAGATATGAGTGCTGGTGTTGTGGCAAGGTGAGACACTTTGCCATTGACTGTTGGCATAACACTAGTGTCAGGATGAATGCCAGCTTACCTGGAAGAAGGGCTGCTACAAGTTATGCTAAATTTCAGTTTAACCTGATCCAAGGACCCAATAACAATTTGGTTTCTAAGGTTAAGTAATTATTTGTTGCAGGTAATTCTAAGTGGCCATGCCCATTTATGGTACTTGGACAGTGGATGTTCCAGACATATGACTGGAACAAGAGGATTGATGAAGGACTACTCACCCATATTGAATGGACCTAAAGTAATCTTTGGTGGTTCTGAAAAAGGAATCATCAAAGGTTTTGGTAACATTTCTAACAGCTCAATTACTATCACTCAAGTGTCTTATGTGAAGGGTTTGAAACATAACTTGATAAGCATAAGTCAACTGAGTGATCTTGGATATGACATTTCATTCATTAAGAATGGTTGTCATATTAAAAGGTCAAGTGATCAGAAGATCATGTTGACTGGTTATAGGAAAGGAAATGTGTATTGCCTAAACTTTGTGAATGAGAATAAAGATTCTCCTATTTGTCTTGTAGCTGATGAGAAAGCTTCTCATTGTGTCAAATGGCACAAGAGACTAGCTCATCTTAATTAAAAGACTATTGGTCAACTCTTTGATAAAGAGTTAGTGAGGAATGGTACTCAAGTTAAGTGTATTAAGGATGAAATATGCTCAGCCTGTCAAAAAGGCAAGCAGACCAGATCCTCCTTTCATAGTCTAGAAACCAAAAACTCAGTGAGGTGTTTATACCTCTTACATATGGATTTATTTGGTCCAATGCCAGTTCAGAGCCTAGGTAGGAAAGTCTACACATTTGTGGTTGTAGATGACTATTCTAGATTTTCATGGGTTTTCTTTCTGAGGCAGAAATCTGAAACCCCAACTGTTTTATGCAACTTTGTTAAGCAAATTCAGAATGAACTAAACAATTCAGTGGTCAAAATCAGAAGTGACCATGGAGCTGAATTTCAATCTGAAAATATGACAAAGTTGTGTGAAGAATTTGTGATTCATTAGGAATTCTCCTCACCTAGAACTCCTGAGCAAAATGGAATTGCTGAAAGAAAGAATAGGACTCTCATTGAGGCAGGTAGAACTCTATTGAGTGACACTTCTCTCCCAGAATATTTTTGGGCTGAGCCAGTAAACACTGCATGTCATGTGCTCAATAGGGCTTCCATCACTAAGAGCCACAAAAGACACCATATGAGGTTATGAAAGGCAGAAAACTAAACTTATCCTATTTTAGGATCTTTGGTTGCAAGTGCTATGTGCTTAACAATGACAAGTCTTACCTGACAAAGTTTGCTGCCAAATCCCAAGAAGGGATATTTGTTGGGTACAACAACAATAGTAAGACATATAGAGTCTATAACTTGACTACACAAGTTGTAGAAGAGTATTTACATGTTATATTTGATGAATCAAGACTTATTAACAATGAGTTGCCTAGTAGTTCATGTAGCTCTACAGGTATAAAAGAGAAGATGGACATGTTGACTATTAAAGAAGATCAAACTGCTAGACTGGATGAAGATAAATATGCTTGTTGTCCAGGGGGAGAACAAGTCTCTCTGGATGAAGAAGACACTGAAGTACAACAGAATGAAGAAAATGGAGATAGTCAAACTGTAGAAAGACTTCCTCCAGCAGTTAGACATTTAAGGGATCATCCTGTACACCAGATTATTGGTGATCCTAGATAAGGGATTCAAACTAGAAGCAGGAGCTTGAACACTGTACTATGCTCAAGCTTCTTGTCTCAACAGGAACCTAAAAGATTTGAAGATGCTATACAAGACCCACACTGGATTGATGCTATGCAGGAGGAGTTAAATCAATTCAGGAGATACAAGGTATGTAAGTTAGTTCCTAATCCAAAAAGACCACAATGTCATAGGAACTAAGTGGATCTTCAGGAACAAGATAGATGAGAGTGAGATCATAATTAAGAACAAGGAAAGACTGGTTGCCAAAGGATACAGGCAGGAAGAGGACATAGACTTTGATCAAACATTTGCCAATGTGGCAAGGTTGGAAGCAATCAAGATATTCCTAGCCTATACAGCTTATCAGGGTTTCAAAGTGTTCCAAATGGATGTTAAATCAGCATTCCTGAATGGAGACTTAAAGGAGGAAGTCTATGTAGAACAGCCATCAGGTTTTATTGATCCACTCTATCCTAATTATGTGTAAAGGCTTAGGAAAGCCCTATATGGTTTGAAACAAGCCCCTAGGGCTTGGTATGAAACCTTGTCTACTTTCCTCATTGAGAACAAATTCTCAAGGGAAAAATAGACAAAACTCTATTCCTTAGGGAATGCAAAGGGAAGATAATTCTAGTCCAGATATATGTTGATGACATAATATTTGGTTCTACTGAAAATAAGCTTTGTAGGAAGTTTGCTAAACTTATGCAAGGGAAGTTTGAGATGAGTAGCATGGGAGAACTTAGGTTCTTCTTGGGACTCCAAGTTAGACAGACTGATGATGGCCTGTCCATATCCCAGCCTATGTTCACCCAGGAGTTAATTAAGAAGTATGGTATGTAGTCATCCACTACCATGAGAACTCCAATGGGGACAAGTATGTCTCTAAGTAAAGATGATGCAGGAAAACCTGTAGATGACTCATTGTATAGAGGGATAGTTGGCTCCCTCCTTTATTTGACTGCTAGTAGACCTGACATCATGTATGCTACATGTGTCTGTGCTAGGTACCAATCCTGTCCAAAAGAATCTCATTATACTGCTGTTATAAGGATTTTGAGATATCTTAAGGGCACACCTAATCTAGGTCTTTGGTACCCTAAGAATAGAGAGTTTCTACTGACTGGGTATTCCGATGCAGACTTTGCAAGATGCAAAGAAGATAGAAAAAGCACAACTGGCACCTGTCAATTTCTAGGAAGAAGATTGGTGTCATGGAGCTGTAAGAAGCATACTAGTGTGTCAATCTCCATAGCTGAGTCTGAGTATGTAGCTGCAGGGAGCTGCTGTGCACAGCTGTTGTGGATACAACATCAGCTTAAAGATTATGGTATCCAGGTAAGTAGAACCCCATTATTCTGTGATTCTTCACGTGCTATTTCTATTGCTCATAATCCTGTTTCTCATAGTAGAACAAAGCATATAGAAATAAGATATAATTTTTTAGTGATCATGTAGAAAAAGAGGATATCTGTTTAGAATTTGTCAATACAAGTTTTCAAATTGCTGACATGTTCAGTAAGCCCTTGGATGAAACTAAATTCAATAATTTTAAAATTAAATTAGGTATGCTGAACATAGTTTAGATTGACAAATTTGTCTAAGTAATTTTGTGTCAACACAAAAAGAGGTCTGTGTCGACACAGAGAAATTATGTCGACACATCTAGAAAATTAGTGTCGACACTTCAAAGGAATAGTGTCGACACATCTAGAATATTGATGTCGAGATTCTAGAGGAGTTGTGTCGACACCTCCAGAAGTTATGTCGACACTTAGAATTAGAGTCGACACAGAATTTCTGTTGAACTAATAAGTATGTCGACAAAGAATTGGTGTCAACACATAGTAGTCAACACTTCTGTCGAGACATTAGCAGTCTATGTCGACACCATCTCATCAGTGTCGACACACTAAGTAAATTTTGTCGCGCCTTTTGACCTTCAATGTTTCAACACATAAATAGGTTAAGAACAAAACCTATCAACACGCTCTCCAGATTTTTGAGACTAGATTCTTGTGTTGACAAACTCTCTCTTCTCTATTCAAGATTTCTCACCATCCCAATGACGCCGAAACTTGACGAAAATGTGGACGAGGGTTATGAACTGGTACGGAATGCCTTTGATGATGCTGAACCGACGATTAAAGCTGTGATAGCCCTAATTGCAAAAAATGGATTGGAGTTTTTGACATCAGAACCTACAAAAATATGGAAGAAGCAAATCCTTGAGTTCTATGGAGCTGCAACTCAGGATTCAACTGGACTAAAGATTAGGTCTTCAGTTCATGGTAATAAAATCAAACTCACCATGAAGAGCATACGAAAAACTCTTCATCTGCCCAAAATCAAGAAGATGAAGAAGTTACCTCTACCAAGACCAGGGAAGCACTCCAGTGGTGTGGATTAGATCCCACCATGAAAATTGGATCATCCATGAATATAAAAGGAATGAATGTATAAGGAAAATTCCTTTCTGAAGTAGTTGGAAAAGTAATCTTATGCAAACCAGGTGGACATGATAGGGTCTCAGCCTACATGTTCAGCCTCATGACCAAGATCATCTACAAAATCAGCACCAATTGGTCTGCAGTCATATATGAAAAGATTAGAGAAAGCATCAAGAAACCTAGTCTGGGAAGGATATTAAGTTTATACTTGGCTGGAGCAATTCCAGAAGTGATGCAACAGGCTGCTGGAACCAAGATCAATCATATGAGGAGAATGGATCTAAGGATAATCTCTAGATGAGATAGAGTGCTGGTAAAAGACATGGCTGATGAAGAGAGGCCAGAGATTACTGAGAAATCACCTGCTCAAGACATTAGACTTGATGATCAGATGCAGGAGGAGCCTCATCTTGAGGAAGAGCCAACACACATAGAAAGTGAAATGGCTACTCAAACTATTCTTGAGGTAATCCAAGAAGTTAATCAAACAATTTTCAATAATGAGTGTGAAACACTAATTGTGCCCTTGATTGATGTTGACCAGAACACTCAACTCAACAATCAAGCACAGGATGTTATCATGGAAGATACATCTCCAGCTGCTGATGCTCTAGAGTTAAGAGTGCCTCCAGTCCAACCTCAACAAGAGTTTACCCTTGAAGAGTTGTTCCCTGATTTAAAGCAAGTCAGGACTGAGGGGGATCAAGTTAGGACTGAGGGGGAGCAAGTCAGGACTGAGCGAGAGCAGGCTGACATTGAGGGGGAGCAACAAAGACTGAAAAGGAATTGCCTCCTAGTCCTCAGGAAAGAGTTGATATTATAAGTACTTCAGCTTCTGAAGATGAAGCAGAAATTCAAGTAAAGAAGAGAAAGCTGATGGTTTTCAAAAGAAGAAGCCAAAGCTATAAAAGGGCATTGCAAACTGCTCCACAACCAATTCCTGCACAAGATTATAGCTCCTTATTGGTATTTTTGCAAGTAAAATTAGATGAACAAAGTATAGCCATGGAGAAATATATGGATGAGACCCATAAAGATTTACAATTCTCCTTGGCTCAAGATATAAAATCAATTAGATTTGAGATAAATCAGAATAAAAAGGAGATGACAGACTGCTTTCACAAAGGAGGTAATGCTGTGATTTTCCTAGCAAAACAACAAGAAGGAATAAAGACTAAAGTTGATGATATAGTTGTTAAGCAAGGCTATGTCTTAGAAAATCAACTAAGGATGAATGATAATCTTGTAGAATCACATAATGTGATTGTTACAGAATTAAAGAATACTGCAACTGCCCTGACTGAGGCTAGGGCTAAAGATAAATCAGAGTTTGATAAGAAACTTCAAGAGGATTTAGCCACTTTCCAATCTGCACTTCAAGCCTCTCAGAAGATTATATCTGCTCAGCTTCAAAAGTTTAAAGCCGATTATACAGAGAGAAACAATTTTCTGGATACTCAAATCAGGTTCCAAAAGAATGATCTTAGAGATCATATTGAAAGAGAAGTCATAAAGGGGGAGAGGGCGATAGTCAATGCTAGCTCAGAGCATGTCAAATGGATAACAAATGCTGTTAGAGCAACTCTGGGATATCCACCCCTATATGATGATGACAACACAGCTGAGTCAGGAATTCAAGCTGCAGGAAATGAAGGGGGCCAGTAGGAAGTAGCTCAAATCATATATCCCCCTTCGAACTTTGAGCAAATTCAACACCTGGTTGATCAGATGTACAGCCCTCCAGAGTGTACTAAAAATATTATCATTGAGAAAGTAGAAATGTTAGAGGCAGATTTGACTAAAGAGTAAGAAACTCAACTTTCAAAGAAAAGATTTAGAGAACAGACAGAGTTGAAGCCTGATTTTGAACAATGCAGTCCTACTTCCAGGAATATTATATTGACTGCCTGGAAAGCTGTAAAGGACAAGACCCATGAAAGGGGCAAATGGTTTACTGAGCAAGAATGACACAAATATGAAGCCAGGCAGGAAGCCATTCTTCAATATAGAAGGAAAGAAAAAGCTGGGAAGTTACCTGCTAATGCTTTGGAGCCTAGCAAGTACTTCCCCAAGCCTTTTCATTATTTTGAAAGGTAAAAGATAAGAGCTGAAGAACAAAAGAAGAAAGATCTGAAAGGCAAGAAGCCAGCTGAAGATACTGAAGCTCCAGTACAAGCCAAGAACCAGTCAGGCAAATACATTGTCATCAAGGAGTCAGACCAGCCTTAGAATAGATTAAACTAGATTTTACAACAATGTAATCTTTAGTTGTTAAAAAATCTATGTAAATTAATTGTTGACAACTTTTGGTAGTTTAAACAAAATAATGAATCATGCTCACTGTGTTTGCATCATTCTGTAATGACATATAATACATGTTTTGTCTATATGTTGCCATGTCATGTAATGTTTATATACATCATAATGTGTGTTTATTATAAATGGTGTATATCATTGACTATGTGTTATGACTTCTCCAAATAGAGGGAGATTGTTGGATATATTGGAAAATGTGTACCAGATTTGGAGAAGCCTCACCTAACTCAGTGATATACATCAAGGTGTATTTGATGTTGTTTTGAGTTTACATGTGCAGGTTAAGAATATGCAGGAAAAGTTTCTAAGTCCATGAGTCGACACCTGAAGAAGTTGTGTCGACACTTGTGAAGACTTGTGTCGACACTTGGGAAAAGCTGTGTCGACAGCTGGAGTCAATTGTGTCGACACTTGAAGAAGCAGTGTCGACACACAGAAAGTTCAGTCGACACACAGAAAATTCAGTCGACATCAACTGTGTCGACACACAGTACTTGTGTCGACACATAGAAAGTTCAGTTGACATCAACTGTGTCGACACACAGGACTTGCGTCGACACACAAAAAGTTCAGTCGACATCAAATGTGTCGACATACAGGACTTGTGTCGACACACACATCAGTATTCTTCAAAGTTAATTGTTCCAAGACAAGAAGTGACTGTGTCGACACATAGGACTTGTTTCGACACATTCTTATAGAAGCTATGTCAAGAAGCAGTGCCGACACCATGAGAGTTGTGTCGACATCACCAAGGATTGTGTCGACACTTAGTCTACTTGTGTCGACACATGTGAAGTTCAGACTCGAAATTTTGCTGACAGAGACAAAGTTTCAAGAAGTGACTGGAACCAAGATAGGGTCTCAGCCTACATGTTCAGCCTCATGATCAGGATCATCTACAAAATCAGCACCAATTGGTCTGCAGTCATATATGAAAAGATTAGAGAAAGCATCAAGAAACCTAGTCTGGGAAGGATATTAAGTTTATACTTGGCTGAAGCAATTCCAGAAGTGATGCAACAGGCTGCTGGAACCAAGATCAATCATATGAGGATAATGGATCTAAGGATAATCTCTAGATGAGATAGAGTGCTGGTAAAAGACATGGCTGATGAAGAGAGGCCAGAGAATACTGAGAAATCACCTGCTCAAGACATTAGACTTGATGATCAGATGCAGGAGGAGCCTCATCTTGAGGAAGAGCCAACACACATAGAAAGTGAAATGGCTACTCAAACTATTCTTGAGGTAATCCCAGAAGTTAATCAAACAATTTTCAATAATGAGTGTGAAACACTAATTGTGCCCTTGATTGATGTTGACCAGAACACTCAACTCAACAATCAAGCACAGGATGTTATCATGGAAGATACATCTCCAGCTGCTGATGCTCCAGAGTTAAGAGTGCCTCCAGTCCAACCTCAACAAGAGTTTACCCTTGAAGAGTTGTTCCCTGATTTAAAGCAAGTCAGGACTGAGGGGGATCAAGTTAGGACTGAGGGGGAGCAAGTCAGGACTGAGCGGGAGCATGCTGACATTGAGGGGGAGCAACAAAGACTGAAAAGGAATTGCCTCCTAGTCCTCAGGAAAGAGTTGATATTGTAAGTACTTCAGCTTCTGAAGATGAAGCAGAAATTCAAGCAAAGAAGAGAAAGCTGATGGTTTTCAAAAGAAGAAGCCAAAGCTATAAAAGGGCATTGCAAACTGCTCCACAACCAATTCCTGCACAAGATTATAGCTCCTTATTGGTATCTTTGCAAGTAAAATTAGATGAACAAAGTATAGCCATGGAGAAATATATGGATGAGACCCATAAAGATTTGCAATTCTCCTTGGCTTAAGATATAAAATCAATTAGATTTGAGATAAATCAGAATAAAAAGGAGATGACAGACTGCTTTCACAAAGGAGGTAATGCTGTGATTTTCCTAGCAAAACAACAAGAAGGAATAAAGACTAAAGTTGATGATATAGTTGTTAAGCAAGACTATGTCCTAGAAAATCAACTAAGAATAAATGATAATCTTGTAGAATCACATAATGTGATTGTTACAGAATTAAAGAATACTGCAACTGCCCTGACTGAGGCTAGGGCTAAAGATAAATCAGAGTTTGATAAGAAACTTCAAGAGGATTTAGCCACTTTCCAATCTGCACTTCAAGCCTCTCAGAAGATTATATCTGCTCAGGTTCAAAAGTTTAAAGCCGATTATACAAAGGGAAACAATTTTCTGGATACTCAAATCAGGTTCCAAAAGAATGATCTTAGAGATCATATTGAAAGAGAAGTCATAAAGGGGGAGAGGACGATAGTCAATGCTAGCTCAGAGCATGTCAAATGGATAACAAATGCTGTTAGAGCAACTCTGGGATATCCACCCCTATATGATGATGACAACACAGCTGAGTCAGGAATTCAAGCTGCAGGAAATGAAGGGGGCCAGTAGGAAGTAGCTCAAATCATATATCCCCCTTCGAACTTTGAGCAAATTCAACACCTGGTTGATCAGATGTACAGCCCTCCAGAGTGTACTAAAAATATTATCATTGAGAAAGTAGAAATGTTAGAGGCAGATTTGACTAAAGAGTAAGAAACTCAACTTTCAAAGAAAAGATTTAGAGAACAGACAGTGTTGAAGCCTGATTTTGAACAATGCAGTCCTACTTCCAGGAATATTATATTGACTGTCTGGAAAGCTGTAAAGGACAAGACCCATGAAAGGGGCAAATGGTTCACTGAGCAAGAATGACACAAATATGAAGCCAGGCAGGAAGCCATTCTTCAATATAGAAGGAAAGAAAAAGCTAGGAAGTTACCTGCTAATGCTTTGGAGCCTAGCAAGTACTTCCCCAAGCCTTTTCATTATTTTGAAAGGTAAAAGATAAGAGCTGAAGAACAAAAGAAGAAAGATCTGAAAGGCAAGAAGCCAGCTGAAGATACTGAAGCTCCAGTACAAGCCAAGAACCAGTCAGACAAATACATTGTCATCAAGGAGCTAGACCAGCCTTAGAATAGATTAAACTAGATTTTACAACAATGTAATCTTTAGTTGTTAAAAAATCTATGTAAATTAATTGTTGACAACTTTTGGTAGTTTAAACAAAATAATGAATCATGCTCACTGTGTTTGCATCATTCTGTAATGACATATAATACATGTTTTGTTTATATGTTGCCATGTCATGTAATGTTTATATACATTATAATGTGTGTTTATTATAAATGGTGTATATCATTGACTATGTGTTATGACTTCTCCAAATAGAGGGAGATTGTTGGATATATTGGAAAATGTGTACCAGATTTGGAGAAGGCTCACCTAACTCAGTGATATACATCAAGGTGTATTTGATGTTGTTTTGAGTTTACATGTGCAGGTTAAGAATATGCAGGAAAAGTTTCTAAGTCCATGAGTCGACACCTGAAGAAGTTGTGTCGACACTTGTGAAGACTTGTGTCGACACTTGGGAAAAGCTGTGTCGACAGCTGGAGTCAATTGTGTCGACACTTGGAGAAGCAGTGTCGACACACAGAAAGTTCAGTCGACACACAGAAAATTCAGTCGACATCAACTGTGTCGACACACAGTACTTGTGTCGACACATAGAAAGTTCAGTCGACATCAATTGTGTCGACATACAGGACTTGGGTCGACACACAAAAAGTTCAGTCGACATCAAATGTGTCGACATACAGGACTTGTGTCGACACACACATCAGAATTCTTCAAAGTTAATTGTTCCAAGACAAGAAGTGACTGTGTCGACACACAGGACTTGTTTCGACACATTCTTATAGAAGCTATGTCAAGAAGCAGTGCCGACACCATGAGAGCTGTGTCGACATCACCAAGGATTGTGTCGACACTTAGTCTACTTGTGTCGACACATGTGAAGTTCAGACTCGAAATTTTGCTGACAGAGACAAAGTTTCAAGAAGTGACTGGAACCAAGATAGGGTCTCAGCCTACATGTTCAGCCTCATGACCAGGATCATCTACAAAATCAGCACCAATTGGTCTGCAGTCATGTATGAAAAGATTAGAGAAAGCATCAAGAAACCTAGTCTGGGAAGGATATTAAGTTTATACTTGGCTGGAGCAATTCCAAAAGTGATGCAACAGGCTGCTGGAACCAAGATCAATCATATGAGGATAATGGATCTAAGGATAATCTCTAGATGAGATAGAGTGCTGGTAAAAGACATGGCTGATGAAGAGAGGCCAGAGAATACTGAGAAATCACCTGCTCAAGACATTAGACTTGATGATCAGATGCAGGAGGAGCCTCATCTTGAGGAAGAGCCAACACACATAGAAAGTGAAATGACTACTCAAACTATTCTTGAGGTAATCCCAGAAGTTAATCAAACAATTTTCAATAATGAGTGTGAAACACTAATTGTGCCCTTGATTGATGTTGACCAGAACACTCAACTCAACAATCAAGCACAGGATGTTATCATGGAAGATACATCTCCAGCTGCTGATGCTCCAGAGTTAAGAGTGCCTCCAGTCCAACCTCAACAAGAGTTTACCCTTGAAGAGTTGTTCCCTGATTTAAAGCAAGTCAGGACTGAGGGGGATCAAGTTAGGACTGAGGGGGAGCAAGTCAGGATTGAGCGGGAGCATGCTGACATTGAGGGGGAGCAACAAAGACTGAAAATGAATTGCCTCCTAGTCCTCAGGAAAGTGTTGATATTGTAAGTACTTCAGCTTCTGAAGATGAAGCAGAAATTCAAGCAAAGAAGAGAAAGCTGATGGTTTTCAAAAGAAGAAGCCAAAGCTATAAAAGGGCATTGCAAACTGCTCCACAACCAATTCCTGCACAAGATTATAGCTCCTTATTGGTATCTTTGCAAGTAAAATTAGATGAACAAAGTATAGCCATGGAGAAATATATGGATGAGACCCATAAAAATTTGCAATTCTCCTTGGCTCAAGATATAAAATCAATTAGATTTGAGATAAATCAGAGTAAAAAGGAGATGACAGACTGCTTTCACAAAGGAGGTAATGCTGTGATTTTCCTAGCAAAACAACAAGAAGGAATAAAGACTAAAGTTGATGATATAGTTGTTAAGCAAGGCTATGTCCTAGAAAATCAACTAAGGATGAATGATAATCTTGTAGAATCACATAATGTGATTGTTACAGAATTAAAGAATACTGCAACTGCCCTGACTGAGGCTAGGGATAAAGATAAATCAGAGTTTGATAAGAAACTTCAAGAGGATTTAGCCACTTTCCAATCTGCACTTCAAGCCTCTCAGAAGATTATATCTGCTCAGCTTCAAAAGTTTAAAGCCGATTATACAGAGGGAAACAATTTTATGGATACTCAAATCAGTTTCCAAAAGAATGATCTTAGAGATCATATTGAAAGAGAAGGCATAAAGGGGGAGAGGGCGATAGTCAATGCTAGCTCAGAGCATGTCAAATGGATAACAAATGCTGTTAGAACAACTCTGGGATATCCACCCCTATATGATGATGACAACACAACTGAGTCAGGAATTCAAGCTGCAGGAAATGAAGGGGGCCAGTAGGAAGTAGCTCAAATCATATATCCCCCTTCGAACTTTGAGCAAATTCAACACCTGGTTGATCAGATGTACAGCCCTCCAGAGTGTACTAAAAATATTATCATTGAGAAAGTAGAAATGTTAGAGGCAGATTTGACTAAAGAGTAAGAAACTCAACTTTCAAAGAAAAGATTTAGAGAACAGACAGAGTTGAAGCCTGATTTTGAACAATGCAGTCCTACTTCTAGGAATATTATATTGACTGCCTGGAAAGCTGTAAAGGACAAGACCCATGAAAGGGGCAAATGATTCACTGAGCAAGAATGACACAAATATGAAGCCAGGCAGGAAGCCATTCTTCAATATAGAAGGAAAGAAAAAGCTGGGAAGTTACCTGCTAATGCTTTGGAGCCTAGCAAGTACTTCCCCAAGCCTTTTCATTATTTTGAAAGGTAAAAGATAAGAGCTGAAGAACAAAAGAAGAAAGATCTGAAAGGCAAGAAGCCAGCTGAAGATACTGAAGCTCCAGTACAAGCCAAGAACAGTCAGGCAAATACATTGTCATCAAGGAGCCAGACCAGCCTTAGAATAGATTAAACTAGATTTTACAACAATGTAATCTTTAGTTGTTAAAAAATCTATGTAAATTAATTGTTGACAACTTTTGGTAGTTTAAACAAAATAATGAATCATGCTCACTGTGTTTGCATCATTCTGTAATGACATATAATACATGTTTTGTTTATATGTTGCCATGTCATGTAATGTTTATATACATCATAATGTGTGTTTATTATAAATGGTGTATATCATTGACTATGTGTTATGACTTCTCCAAATAGAGGGAGATTGTTGGATATATTGGAAAATGTGTACCAGATTTGGAGAAGGCTCGCCTAACTCAGTGATATACATTAAGGTGTATTTGATGTTGTTTTGAGTTTACATGTGCAGGTTAAGAATATGCAGGAAACGTTTCTAAGTTCATGAGTCGACACCTGAAAAAGTTGTGTCGACACTTGTGAAAACTTGTGTCGACACTTGAGAAAAGCTGTGTCGACAGCTGGAGTCAATTGTGCCGACACTTGGAGAAGCAGTGTCGACACACAGAAAGTTCAGTCGACACACAGAAAATTCAGTCGACATCAACTATGTCGACACACAGAACTTGTGTCGACACATAGAAAGTTCAGTCGACATCAACCGTGTCGACACACAGGACTTGTGTTGACACACAAAAAGTTCAGTCGACATCAAATGTGTCGACATACAAGACTTGTGTCGACACATACATCAGAATTCTTCAAAGTTAATTGTTCCAAGACAAGAAGTGACTGTGTCGACACACAAGACTTGTTTCGACACATTCTTATAGAAGCTATGTCAAGAAACAGTGCCGACACCATGAGAGCTGTGTCGACATCACCAAGGATTGTGTCGACACTTAGTCTACTTGTGTCGACACATGTGAAGTTCAGACTCGAAATTTTGCTGACAGAGAGAAAGTTTCAAGAAGTGACTGGAAGACTTGACAGCTGCCATAACCAACGGGTCTACTGCAACTGTCAGATCTGTCATAAGTTAGTTAGCAACCGGATCAGTCGGTAACCTTGGATGAAGTCTATATAAAGACAGATTATATCAACAGAACAAGAGGAAGTAAGAACGAAAAAAGTACACGAAATCACAATTACAACAGAAGATCCAACATATACAAGGAAATCCATTCAGATATTTTCAAGGGATCTAAGTGAAGAATTTCAAAAGTTCTTCAGAAGAATTTGTAGAGAGAGAGCTCCAACAATTCAAGTGAAGAAATAGACTATCATCAACTAGTCTCTTAAAGAGCAGATCCTGAACTATCTGCAAAGAAGATTTCAGATTGATTTCTGGATTTTAAGAAGGAAGCCGATTGAAGATCATCTTCAGGAAATTCAACCTTATTGTGTTCAGATTCAAGAAGCTTTGAAGAAAGCCAAAGACAGGTTGATTTCTGGGTAATCAGATTCTTCAAGAACTGATCAAGAAGACTTTCTACCCATTCTCTCTCATCTTGGGTGAAAGTTAAAACATATTTTATATCTTTACCTGTAAGATCATTATTTATCTGAGTTGTAAGCCAATTTTATAAAGGCTGAGGTAGGGCTGAGTGCCTGAGGTAGGAGATTTACATCTCTGAGTTGTAGGCCTTGGGAAAGTTGAGGTAGGGCTGTGTGCCTGAGTTAGGAGATTTCATTCTCTAAGTTGTAGGCCTGGGTGTAGGCTGAGGTAGGGCTTAAGTGCCTGAGTTGTAGGAGTGTGGACTCACTCTGAGTTGTATGAACCTTGACTGGGTTCTGAGCTGTAAGATCTGTTGATCTGAGAAGGAAGGAAGAAGTTATGTCGAATCTAGCACACTACTAGATAGGCGAAGGGGGAAAGTGGATATACCCATCATTTGGGGAACCACTATAAAACTGTGTGCCATCTGTGATTGTGTGTGATTCAATGATTTCTGTGATGTGGTAGCTGTAGAACTGATTGATTCTTTTTGATTATATGAATTCATATTCTGCCTTAGAGTAAAAAGGAATTGCACCTATTCACCCCCCTCTAGGTGTTTAGGTGATCTTGAAACCAATTCTTTCAGGATAGTAATATCGAGACAATACAACTGTCTCGACACAATAAAGAACTGAGTGCAGACTTAAAGATGTCGACTCCTAACAAACTGTAGTGTCGAGACAACTCATCTGTCTCGACACAACGATGATCTAAAAAGTAGCTAAGTCCACATGCGTTGAGTGGAGCAAGCTCACTCAACGCTAGAGGTAAGGAAAGATGTTGGCTAGCAAGAAATATGGCTAAGTCTACAGCCGTTGAGTGTAGTCTACTCACTCATTGCCATATAGTAAAAAGCTATGAGACAGGCTGAGGTAGTCAACGCCTGAGGAGAAACTGGCTCAAATGTGGCTAAGTCCACAAGCGTTGAGTAAAGTCCATTCATTCAACGCCATAACATCAAAATTGTTGAGTATTGCTCAGTCAGTCAAAGCTACATATAATCTGTGTAAATATTAGACTAAGTCCACAAGCGATGAGTAAAGCTTACTCACTCAACGCCATGTGATAAAAAGTGTTGACTAAACCTTAGTCTGTTAGAGATAGTGTTTCCAATATAGTATTTTGTCTAAGGGCAAAAGCGTTGAGTGAAGGCTATTCAATCAACGCCTAATCAACTGAGAAACTCTTTAAGGATAAATGCGTTGAGTGAAGTCTGCTCACTCAACGCAATGTCAATATAACTGACAGATGCTGAAAGGGTTGTGTGAAGAAGCAACACTCAACGCTTCCTAATAAATAAAATCAGCTAAGTCCAGATTCGTTGAGTGAAGGTTGCTCACTCAACGCTAAGTGACTAGAATCATTGTTAAGTGTTATGACATTGTGTAAAGCTTACTCTCTCAACACCAAGAGGTAGAAAGATTTTTCTAAATGTTTTTGCATTGAGTGAAGCTTACTTACTCAATGCATGAGTACTAAAATATTTTCCAAGTGTTTTGGCGTTGAGTGAAGGTTGCTCACTCAACTCCTAGTGACATAATTCTGTGCAAGTATTTTGGCATTGAGTGAAGCTTACTCACTCAACGCTTATACTAAAGATGTTTGATTTTGGCTATGTCCACAGATGGTGACGTCAGCAAATTCAATAGAGTTCAAATTAAGTGCGTGAAACCTACAAAACATGACAAACACCGTTGAAATTCTATTGTATGACCTCTTTCGTTAAAGCAAGATGTAGTTGTCTGTTGCTAATGGTCCCCACTGCTTCCTGAAGCAGTTAATCGGCGGAAGATATAAAGGGACAACTTTAGATGTTGAACTCAACTTTTTAGGGTTTTATCCAAAACAAAAAAGAGTGACTGGACTTCATCTTCCTCGCCATTACTGCTGAGAAAAAGCATGAAGCCTTCCAGCAGATCAAAAAGTTCAGTTAGCTGAAGCACTTTTCTTCTGCTATAACAAGATCAGAAAAACTTCTGATTAAGAAATAAGAGCCTTCAGTCTTCTAGAGGTTCAGTTAGCTGATTGAAGATCTCAAGACCTAGCTGTTCTTCTGTCTTCTTCAACAAGTTTAGAAGTTACATTTTGAGATTCTTCCATCAGAGGAAGAATTTCTTCCTGCTTCTATGAACAAAGATAGAGCTGAGATTACTCAGCCCTTGTTGTTGACAAAAAAATTTCTCTATCTCAAATTAATTAAACCATTATTTTCTATATGATCCTTTTGGATCTGAGCTGTAGGGCCTTTGGCCTGAGGTTGGGCAAATTTGCCTGAAATGTAGGAGAGTTATACTCTCTGAGTGTAGGATCTAGTCTGTATTTGAGGTAGGGGATCATTTGATAGTTGAGCTGTAGGGCTTTTGAGTGTGAGGTATGTGAGTCATTCTCACTGAGTTGTTGGGCACTTGTGGCTGAGCTGTAAGATGCATTGGATCTGAGGTAGGGCTTAACAGCCTGAGGTAGGAGAGTCATTCTCTCCGAGGTAGGATCCCTTATGAATCTGAGGTAGGGCTGTCGTCCCAGCCTGAGTTGTAGGGCTTAACAGACTGAGGTAGATGATCTATTGATCACTGAGTTGTAGGGCCTTTTCCCCGAGCTGTAGGTCTTGGAGGAGACCGAGCGGTCCTGCGGGATCGTGGTGTAAGTTCTTTGAGCTGAGTTTTGGAGAAGTGTCTTGTTTAACTGAAAGTTAGAAATGTGGGAGGAGAGTGAATGTACCCATAATTTGGGGAACCACCATAATATCTATGTGTGCTTTTCTGTGTTGTTTTCTTTTACAGGTTCTTGAAAGATAATAACTGTTAACACACTAAGTAACTAATGAAGAAATTAAAAGAAAGTCACAAGACATCAATAAACCTATTCACCCCCACCCTCTAGGTTGCAAGCTACCTTGAAAACCAAGACTTTCAAGTGATATTAGAGGGAGGTTACACAAAAATAATTTAATAATCTGACTGATCTCGAAAGGTAGTTAGGGATCTAAACTTTTGTGTTCTGGAGATAATCGTAAGGAGCTTGGTTCCATGAAACTCTCCATCTAGAGGAAGGAGTATTTTGGAATCTGGAAAGAATGGGTAAGGCTGTTCATGAAAGCCTCTGACCCTAGAATCTTTGTGACTGTTAGAGAGGGACCCTTCATCCATATAAAGATGTCAGTTATGGATGCCAATGACCAGACTCCCAAGACTTATTCAGAAATGACCAAGGATGATTTCATGTTGGTTGCATTAGACAAGAGAGCCCAGAACATCATAGTCACTGTTATTGATGATTCTACCTTTCAGAACTTGGTCCACTGCCAGACCTCCAAAGAGATGTGGAGACACCTTAGTGGTCTACATAGAGGGCACTGAAGAGGTAAGAGATGATAGAAAGTCCATGCTTAACTAATAGTATGAGGCTTTCAGGCAATCCCTTAAAGAGAACATAACTACTTTCTATGAAAGATTTTTTCAGGATCATTAATGAACTGAGGACCTCTGAGAGGGTCTTCTGTCATTATGAAATAAATGACAAGTTCCTCAGATCTCTCACTAGAGACTGGGATACTAAGATTTGTGCCATAAGAGAGCTGACCAAGCTTGCTGATACTCCTCCCCAAACATTATTTAGAAAGCTGCTCTCCTATGAGATGCAACTAGCTGCTTGGAATGAGGAGGCCACTAGCAAATACCATGCCAAGGAGAAGTCCTTGGCATTCAAGGAAGACAACATCATGAAGAGCAAGGAGAAGATTCCCTCTCCTCCACAAAGACCAGTTGATTCAAACAGCTCCGAGTCAGATGCATCAGAAAGCAGCATGTTAGATGAGGAATTTGCTGCCTTCTCTAGGAACTTTAAGTAGTTGATGAAGAAGAAGCATTTGAAGAGCAGACCTTCCACCTTTTCTCATCATAGGAGGAATCATTCTAAGACTGACATGTATGATTCTAAATCCAGTAAATATAATTCTTCTAAAGTTGTTTGCTACTGCTGCACCAAACCAGGGCATGTGATAACTAACTACCTAGTGAAGAGGAAGGAACCTACTGAGAAGAAACATCACCAACATAAGGGCAAGAAGGAGATGTGCTTTATTGTCAAGAAAGAGAAGAGCTGGACAGACTCATACTCGTCTGAGTCTGAAGAAGAAGAAGCCTATATTTGGCTAGTTGCTACTGCTATTGAACAAGAAGCTGTAGCAGCAGATGAAGACTATCCTGCTGCCAGGATGGGTATCAGGGCCCCTCTATCACAATCAGACAGTGATTTAGAGGTGGATGAGGAAGATGAAAAAGATACATACAGCTGTTGTGGGCTGATGACATTGAGATATGAGGAAATCAGCCAGGATCAGCCTGTTCAAAGGAAGGTAAAATCTCTATGAAGCTCTTCTTCTAAGTCTGGATATGATACTAGTCCCTGTACAAAAAAATCTTCACCCAGCGGTGAAGATGACTCTAAATCAGAAGGTGATGTCAATTAACTGATTGGCAGGTATGGAGAACTTCTGGATGGCTTCAAGAAGTGCAAGAAGTTATCTAAGAAGCAAGCTGTAGAGATTGCCTCTCTACATCTTGCTACTTCCCAGCTGACTGAAACAACATCTTTGATGGATCAGAAGGACATGGAACTTAGCCAACTTAGGGACTTTAATGACATCCAGATAGGCTCCAACAAGTACAAGAATAGTCTCATCGGGGATCTTGAAGAGAGGCTAGGGAGGGAGAAAAGAATCATGGCTAGTTTATCTAAGCCCAATACATTGTTGCCCTTGATAGACTCCTTCTCCTCTCAGAACGGTAAGAAGAGTTTGGGATTCCAAGAAAGCACAAGAGTTGCTCCTTCCAAAGGGAATTACAAAGCTTTAGCTCCATCTCAGCCTCTTACTTCCATTCCTCCCAATCTATTTAGGAAAGTTCAGTGGCCTTCAAACAGGTATGACCAAGAAAGCATCTTTGGTCACTAGATGAATGACAGATCCACTGGTGTGAACAAAGATGTTCACAGCCAGGGTGGAAGGTATAGCAAAGTGAGTGCCTTTAAGGCTGCTTATGAAGAAATTCAAATGGTCCATCATGGAACATTTGTCTTTGGTGCTTCAGCCACCACTCTCAAGAATGTGCCTACAACAAAGGTTCAGAACCATTCAACAAAGAATCAGACCAAAGGTCAGTCCTACAACAAGCCTGGTTTGGCCGTGTCTGATGCTATCAGAAGCATGCTTTCTGAAAAGAAACTTGCTATTGCTGGAACTCAGAGCAGGCAAAACAAGCAAGCTAGAAGACGTACCTTCAGTCAGATCTTTGCTGAAAGGAATCTGAAGAAGGCTGCTGCCCCTCTTCCTACTCTTCATCCAGTAGTTAACCAAACTACCAGGCCTGCATAGAAAAGAAGATACAACATTCATGAATGTTGGTGATGTGGCAAAGTGGCACCCTTTACTGTAGACTGCTCGCACAATCCAAGAGTGCTAAGAGTAGCTGTTAGTCCACCAGTCTGAAATGCTGCTGGTAGACAAGGTCATTTTTAGACTTACATGCACCTAGGACTCAATAGTTATTGAGGTACTAAGGTAAGATAAATTATGTGATGCAGGTTAGTTCAAGTGGCCACACCCCTATATGGTACTTGGACAGTGGTTGTTCCAAGCACAAGACTGGGACAAGGAGCAACTTGAAGGAGTACACTCTAGTGAAAGATGGACCCAAGGTTATCTTTGGTGGTTTAGATAGAGGGGTGACTGAGGCTATGGTAAGATTCCCAATGACATAGTCACCATTACACTAGTGTATTATGTTTAAGGTTTGCAACACAACCTCATAAACATAAGCCAACTTTCTAATCTTGGCTATGTTATTATCTTCCACAAGGATGAGTACCAGATTAAGAGGTCAAGTGACCAAGAAGTTATCATGACAGGCACTAGGATTGGAAATGTTTACTGTTTAAACTCTCTTTGTCTAGATACAGACTCTCCTATTTATCTAGTGGCAAATGAGAAAGTCTCATATTGTGTCCAATGACACAAGAGGCTAGCTCACTTGAATTACAAGAATATTGAAAAGCTCTTCAGTCAAGAGCTAGTTAGGAATGGTCCTAATGTGAAGTTCACCAAGGAGAGAATTTGCTCAGCATTCCAAAAGGGCAAGCAAACCAAAGCCTCCTTCAGGGGCATTGAGACCAAATATTCTATGAGATGTTTGTATCTCTTACATATGTACTTGTTTGGTCCTATGTCAGTTCATAGTCTTTGTAGAAAAGTCTACACACTTGTGTTGGTTGTTGACTATTCCAGGTTTGCTTGGATGTTCTTTCTCAAGAAGAAGAATGAAACCCTTGACATCTTCATGAAGTTTATCAAGAAAATTTAGAATGAGTTTAACAGTTCAGGGGTCAAAATCAGAAGTGAGCATGGAACTGAATTCCAGTCTAAAAGCATGACAATGTTCTATGAAGAACAAGGGATTTATCAAGAATTTTCTTCTCCAATAACTCCCCAACAAAATGAGATTATAAAGAGGAAAAATATGACTCTCATAGAGGCTAGAAGAACATTGTTGAGTGAAACATCTCTCCCAGAATATTTCTAGGCTGAGGAAGTGAATACTGCATGTCATGTCCTCAAAAGGCCCTCTATCAGCAAGAACCATAAGAAGACTCCCTATGAGATCTTGAAATGCAGAAAACTAAATATGGGCTATCTCAGAATATTTGGTAGTAAATGTTGTGTGCTTCACAATGGGAAATCCTATGTGACTAAGTTTGCTGCCAATTCTTTGATGGGATTTTTGTTGGGTACAACAATCATTGTAAAGTCTATATGATCTACAACTTGAAAAGCCAAGTTGTATAAGAATCTGTGCATGTAGTCTTTGATGAGTCTACTATGATTAACAGTGAGTGGACAAGCTCATCTTCTAATACTGCAAGTATAAACCAGATGATGAACCAACTAACCATCAAGGAAGTAACTCTAGTAGAGGTACTGCAAGACACAAATGAGGTGGATGAAGATCAGCAAGACTTCTCCTGTAGATGAAGCTGAAGCTATATTGCCTCCAGTAATCAGGCATCTGGGGTATCATCCAAGAGACCAAATCATTGGTCATGCCAGCTAAGGAGTAGTGGCTTGGAGCAGAAGCAACAACACATCACTATACTCAAGCTTCCTGTTACAGGTTGAGCCAAAGAAGTTTGAAGAGGGCAACATAGATCCGTTCTGGATTGTTACTATACAAGAAGAACTGACAAATTTAAGAGATGTAAGGTCTGAAAGCTTGTTTCTAGACCCCAAGGACATAATGTCATTGCAGTCAAGTGGATTTATAGAAATAAACTTGTTGAAAATGATGTTATAATCAAGAATAAGGCAAGGATAGTAGCTAAGGGGTATAGGTAAGAGGAACGTATCGATTTTGATCAAGCCTTTGCCCATATAACAAGATTGGAGGGCATCCGATTATTCCTTGCATATGATGCACACATGGGATTCAAGCTCTATCAAATGGATGTGAAGTCAGCCTTCCTAAATGGTAACTTAAAGGAAGAAGTCTATGTTGAGCGTCCTCTAGGTTTTATTATTCCTAACTCACCTGATTCTATTTATAGCCATAGGAAAGCTCTATATAGGCTAAAGCAGGCCCCTAGAGCATGGTATAAGACTTTGTCTAGCTTCCTTATTGAGAACAAATTATCAAGGGGAAGATTGACAAGACCTTATTCCTAAGGGAATCTAAGGGTAAGATCATACTAGTCCAGATATATGTAGATGACATTATCTATGGATCTACTGATGACAGCCTTTGCAGAAAGTTTGCCAAACATAGCAAGGAAAGTTTGAGATGAGCAGTATGGGTGAACTCAAGTTCTTCTTGAGTCTCCAAGTTAGACAGACTGATGATGGCTTGTCCATATCCAGTCTAAGTTCACGAGGGAGTTAATCAACAAGTTTGGTTTGGAGAATTCCTCCACCATGATAACTCTCATAGGGTCAAGTATGCCATAGACAAAGATGAGGCAGAGAAACCTATTGATGAAACTTTGTATAGAGGGATAAATAGCTCCCTTATATATCTAACTACAAGTAGGCCAAACATCATGTATGCTACATTTGTTTGTGCTATGTATCAGGCTTGTCCTAAATAATCTCACTACTCTGCTGCAAAGAGGATTTTGAGGTATCTTAAGGGCACACCAGATCTTGGCCTATGGTACCCTATGAATGGTGAGTTTGAACTAACTGGCTATTTAGATGTAGATTTTGCAGGCTGTAATCCCATTCTTGACACCAAAAAACTTGGTGTCTACTAATCGTGAAGAGAATAAAAACCGAACTAGCAATCCAATGAGGCAAGTATACCTGTCAAATTATAGCTAGGGGACACAAGTGACGTATTAAGATCAGGGAACTGTTGAGTAATCTTACTCACATGAAAACTATTATCTTATCGAAGGATTGTTTTAGGCTTTAAGAGAAAGCTAATTGCAGTTAAGAAAATAAATATAGCGCTAAAAAGAGAACTACTTGCAGTTAAATAGAGATCTACTAAAAACAATTACAACAAGGGGTTGAGATGATGAAATAGAAAAGCACTCGATCGAGAATCACCTCGACAAAAGTTGATTAAAAATGCGATAATAAGCCCTAACTTAATAAGGTAAAGGACCTTGATCATGGAGGTTCCTAAAGCATTAACACGCTTCTCTCGAAGCCGTGCGTAAATGAGTTTAGGAAGGTCCGATTGAACTCTCTTCCAAATTGGATACCTAAAGCTCGCTTTACGCGGTGAACACCACTATTGGATTTCACTCCAATCCAGGAGATTTAACGTCTACCTCTCTCGAGGGGTGCATGCAACTCTCTTTACTCTTGAGTGTTCACTTCAAACTACGAGCCTCTTGGCTAGCTAAGAGTGAAAACAAATATGGAAATTATATGTCGATGATATAACTCCAAATAAGATTAATCAAGACTAAATCAAGGTCTAAACCCTAAAAAGAAAAAGTAAAATTAAGGCATCATAACTTAATCAACTCGAACCTCAGATCATTAAGATTGAGTACAAGGAGGATTTGTTAATCATGGAGAAGTGGAGGAAGAGAGTTGGGTAGAAGAACATTAAGAGAATAAAGATAAAAGAACACTTTTTATTAATACTAAAAGAGAGTTACAACTTGGAATAAAGGATTATATGTGCAATGAAATAAAAACCTATGCTACCATTTACATTAATCTACTAAAGCAATTACAAAAACTATTATAAAAGGAGTACACTAAACAAGGATTAAAAAGCATAAAACGAGAAAGAGGGAGAGGAGAAGCATGAAAAGCTATAAGAAACAAAAGGGTAGCACCTCCCCTCTCAACCAAAAACTCTTTGTGAACACAAGGGGGGTCTGAATTTATAGAATATTTTTGGGTCGGTCATGCCCGGCGACACGCCCAAGGAGGGTGTGTCCGAGGGGTGTGATAGGTACAGGGTTTACCTCGGGAGCTGAATTCTAGTGGAAATGATGTTTCTTCTGTACGTTGGTCGACACGCCCAAGGACACGCCCGTGTAGGGTTGGCGTGTAAGGCACATCAAGCTTCAATCAGTGGTCAGAAATCCGTCAAACATCGGAAAATGCGGTACACGCCCGATGACATGCCCGTTTAGGGTGGGCGTGTTAGTACTGTTGACGTGTAGAAACGAGAAATCTTTAAATGCGGTAGCAGGCTTTGGGAAGAGGGTGACACGCCCAGTGACACACCCATGGAGGGAATGTCAAGGGGCATGTTAGGTGTTTTTCCAGTGATTTGGGTTCAGGCAGCAAGCTTCCTCGGGATCGGGTTACACGCGCGAGGACACGCCCAGGGAGGGCGTGTAAGTGGGGTGTGTCAGGTCATTTTGGCTGAAAGCTGAGAAAACTTACAAAAAGAAGAGAAAACATTAGTGACAACAAAAAATACAAAAGGCGGTCATTATATAAGCTTACAAGACTTGATTCGTTTATTAAAAACCTAAAAATACCATAATAGTTTAGACTACAAAATGTTCTACCAAATTCTCCCAAGCTTAATCTTTGCTTGTCCCCAAGCAAAGATATAAAAACTAGCTAACATAAAAGTGACTAATCAGGAAAATTCCAATTATGCTAACACAAGTACAATGCGAAATTCTAAGTAGGGAGAAGGTGAAACGTAAACCTAAAATAATTACTTAAACATGGTTTAGCAACTTATAAACTTTACTAATGAAAATAGATCATCCAAAATTTTAACGAAATTCTTTAAATAAATCTATGCAAAGCAACAAAATGGAAAAAACGCATTTAGTTGTTATTAGATCCAAGGGACATATTATAACTATATCAATCAAGTAACAAAAATCTAAATTTAAATCCAAAACTATACTAGTTTACTTTTCTTCTTTACTTAGGTAATAAATAAAAATCAAAAGCATGAATCAAAAAGATATATTAGAACTGAAACGTTTGGTTGAGGCGTATAATTAGGAATGAAATTCAAAGATAAACATGAAGACTTAAAATCACACTAAACCGAAATAAAAAGTTTCAAAAATTTTCATCATAAATAAACTATTTTTCTTTCTTTTTCTTTCTTTCTTCTTTTCAAAACAGAGGCCATAAATATTTTGTCTTTTCTCTTTGAAATTGGCCAAACAAAAGTAAACACTTCTTTTGAGCATACATTCACTACTAGAAAAATGAGTATTAGCTACACATTTTTTTGCCAGGGTTCAAAAATCGTGGCTAATACACTAGTATTAGCCATGACCGTAAAATCGTGGCTAATATTTAGGTTTTAGCCACGGCTATAAAAACATGGCTAATACCTTTATATTAGCAATGAAAAGCAAAAACATGTGGCTAATATTTAGGTCAAAGTCAATATTCTCTATGCTTTAGCTCTTGCTTTTCCATTCCTATGAATTCCAAAAAACCTAACCCACGACTCTAATCCTGCCACCAGCGAAAGAAAACCCGATAGGGCTTCCTCCACTTCCCCTCTCCTCCTCGCTCAACAATCCATCCCGCGGGAAGCTCCAATACGGCCAAGATTCCTCTACGACGACTCCACGTGCATCTGCCCTCACACCCTCTCCTTCCAGTGTTGTCTCCTTCCACCAGGTCGCAGCCATCTTCCTCCCAGGTCGCAGCCTTCTTCCTCGATTTGCTTATCGTCGGAGCCTATTCCATCGGCCTTTATATTGTCTTCTATTTGCAAGGTAAATGGTTGCGCTCTCTCTTCTTTTGCTCTCGATTTCAATAACCGGACTTCCGCTCCACGCTACCGGCCGTTCAATCACCGAGAAAATAAAATAGGGTGACGATACTTTCCGGTAGAATCTCTGTTCTTCTTGTATAGTTCCGCGATTAGTATTTTGAATCATGATTTGATTTTTGTATTCTCAACTCTTCTATTTGTTCTGCTTGGATCTTTGATAAAACTTGATTTCCTGTTGTGGATGTGCCCGAAGTTGTCGGCTCGATCGTATCAATAACGTTGTTGTGTATGTGTATGTGTGTGTGTATTTGTGTATATGTGTGTGTGTGTGTGTGTGTGTGTGTGTGTGTTTGTGTGTTTTATTGTGTATGCGGGTATATGCGATTTTTTTGTTTGTGTATGTGTGTGTGTTTTTTGATTGTGTATGCGGGTATATGCGATTTTTTTGTTTGTGTATGTGTGTGTGTTTTTTGATTGTGTATGCGTGTGTTTTTTGATTGTGTATGTGTGTGTGTGTGTCTATATATATGTTTGTGTCCGTGTGTGTGTGTGTGTTTGTATGTGTGTGTGTGTTTTTGATTGTGTATGTGTGTGTTTGTTATTGATTGTGTTTATTGTGTGTGTGTGTGTGCGTGTTTTTGATTATTTATATGTGTATGTGTGTGTGTTTATGTTTGTTTGTGTGTGTACGTGTGTGTTTTTTGATTTTTTTTTGTGTGTTTTTGATTTTGTATGTGTGTGTGTCTGTTTGTTTGGTTGTGTCTGTGTACGTGTGTGTGTGTTTTATTGTGTATGTGTGTGTGTTTTTGATTTTGTATGTGTGTATGTGTGTGTTTGTTTTAATTTGTCAAAGATTATTTAAACTCAAACTAATATATTTTCATTGTCCGACCTCTATTTGTATAACTCTATTTTTTTTTAATTTATGTAGATTTCTCTGTCATTAAATATGGATAAAAGTTGGATTGATTTGCAAAATAGAGCTTCATCTGAATACATCCATGATGTTGACAAGTTTCTAGAATATGCATATCAAAATAAAACATATAGTTTTGAGACTCAGATTTATTGTCCTTGCAAAAAATGTTGTAATACTTATTTGATGGAGAGAGTCATTGCTCGTGAACATTTAATTATAAATGGGTTTTTATTCAAGTACAAGATATGAACCCTTCACGGGGAATCATATTCTTCTATATCTTGTAGTGGGAATGAACAACGTTCTGATTTTAGAGATGATATGATGGAGATGATACATGAAGCAATTGGAATTCCACCTATTGGTGATAGTTTGTATGAGAATCCACCATCATTAAGCAGTCCAAGAGTAGATGGTCCTAGCGAAGAAGATGCCAAATTTATAAAACTTGTTGAAGACGCAGAGTGTCCATTGTACCCTAATTGTGTCAAGTATACATCCTTGTCTTTCATAGTTAGATTACTGCAAGGTAAAGTCATGCATGGATGGACAGATATCTCGTTCACATGACTATTGGAGTGCCTTATTGATGCTTTTCCGGACATAAAAATACCCAAGTCTTATTATGAATCTCAAAACATTACAAAAGATTTGGGATTTTCTTACGAGACTTGGGATGCATGCCCCAATAATTGCATGATTTTTAAAGGAAATGATATTTCACTTGAAAATTGTGAGGTTTGCGGCGAGTCACGATACAAACAACTAAATGACAATGGAAATGACATGCAAAATACAATTTCAAAAATTCCAGCAAAATAAGTAAGATATTTTCCTTTGACACCGAGATTGAAAAGGTTATTCATGTCATCAAAAACTGCAAGTTATATGCGATGGCATGCAGAGGAACGTACTAAAGATGATACTACGAGGCACCCAGCTACTCTCTAACTTGGAAAAAGTTTGATAAAGATTATCCTCAATTTGCAGCAGAGTGTCGCAATATTATACTTGGTTTGGCCTCTGATGGGTTTAATCCATATAGAACCATGTCCATTGCTCATAGCACGTGGCCAGTTGTTTTAAATCCTTATAATTTGCCGCCGTGGATGTGCATGACACAATATTTTCTCTTTCTTACTGTACTAATTGATGGACCGAAGGGGCCTAGCAATAAAATTGATGTTTACCTTCAACCATTGATTGAAGAGTTAAAAGAATTATGGAATGATGGTGTGGCTACATATGATGCATCAAAAAATCAGATGTTCACTCTACGTGCTGCATTGTTTTGGACAATTAATGACTACCCGGCATATGCAAACTTATCAGGATGGAGTACAAAAGGCCAGTATGCTTGTGCAAATTGTAATTTGCAAACTAAAATACAATGGCTAAGAAATTGTAGAAAATTTTGCTATTTGGGGCATTGTCGATGGTTACCCAGTGGGCAAAGGTTTCGAAGAGATAAGGCAGCTTTTAATGGATGTCGTGAATTTGAAGCTAAACCTCTAATGTTAAAGCGAAGTACTATCACAACACAACTGAATGATATACTTACTAAATACAAGAACGATGATATTAAAAAGAGGAAGAGGGAAGATAATTGTAGGGCTAAGAATGTTGGTTAGAAACATGGTTGGAAGAAAAAAAAAGCATCTTCTTTGAATTGCCATATTGAGAGTATTTTCAAACACGTCATTTCATTGATGTAATGCACCAAGAGAAGAATATGGGTGAAAATTTGCTTTATACAATATTGGGTGTTACAGGAAAAACAAAAGATGGCTTAAAAGCAAGACGAGATTTAAAAGAAATGGGTATTCGAACAAAATTGCACCCACAACAACTTGCATCCGGTAAGGCCTTCTTATCTCCAGCCCGTTTTTCAATGAACAAAGTTCATCACGATGTTTTTCTACAAGTGTTAAAAAATATCAGTGCCGGATGGTTATGCATCTAATATTTCTCGATGTGTACATTTGAAAGAGAGAAATATTTGGGGTCTTAAAAGTCACGATATGCACATTCTTATGCAACAATTCCTTCCAATAGCCATAAGGAAAGTATTGCCACCAGATGTTGTGAAAGTTGTTATCAAGTTATCTAATTTCTATAGACAATTGTGCTCAAAGACTATTAAGCATGTGGACTTGAAGATTATGCAAGAACGCATAGTTCTAACACTA
Organism: Platanthera guangdongensis; assembly: GCA_039583875.1. NCBI lineage: Eukaryota > Viridiplantae > Streptophyta > Magnoliopsida > Asparagales > Orchidaceae > Platanthera > Platanthera guangdongensis. Next base: position 89,606,091 of record CM077161.1, on the reverse strand, counting down.
TGTCATCTTAAAAAGATATTTCCACCTTCTTTTTTTGATATTATGGAGCATCTAACAATACATTTAGCTGAAGAAGCCTCTGTTGGTGGTCCGGTGCAATTTCGATGGATGTATCCTATTGAAAGGTAATAAACATTTTATATATTTGAGTTTATATATTTATTTATATAATATTGTTTGTATTAACTTATTATATATATTGAAATTAGGTATCTACTTACCTTGAAGAGATATGTTCGTAATCATGCTCATCCGGAAGGTTCTATTGCGAAAGGAAATCTAATGGAGGAATGCATGAACTTTTGCGAACGATATCTTGTTGGCATTGAAACAAAATATAATCGACAAAATAGAAATTATGATGGAGGACATGACATTGGTCGCCCATTTAAAAAGGGGAAAAAGATAGAACTTGATGAGGTTTCTTGGATACAAATGCATCGTCATGTTCTTTTCAACACAGATGCAATCACACCTTTTCTAACGTGAGTTGTCATATTTTTTCCCATCAATTTAATTTAGTGTTTCTTTTTTACAATATCGAAATGTGTTCTTATATAGGAAACACATCAAAGAACTCAAAAATACAATTCCTCGTATGACCGAACATCAAATTGATAAAGCTCATAATGAATCCTTTCATTTATGGTGTAAACATTATGTAAGTTCTTCAATGTAGTAATGAAAATCAACTTTTTAATGAATCATTTCATTAATTTCATCCATGGATTGACTATCTCTACATGTTAGATCTATTGATAACAATCTATCCAAAGAAGTTAAGCGTCTCAGTGAAGGTCCAGATAATTTTGCATGGAGATATGATGGATATTTTATTAAGGGATTTCGTTATCGCACAAAGTACAACGATCAAAAAAGAACTACCCAAAATAGTGGTGTGATGCTCAAAGCAAGTACAACTAGTTATGCTAGCTCCAAAGATAAGAACCCACGTGTAGGGGGTGTCACCTACTATGGAAGGTTAGGGTGGACTGATGTTGCGGCCTTGGTGGATTGGCCTGGATGGACTTGGTGGCTTGGTTGATCTAATGGAGCGGCTTGAGCGGCCTATCTATGGCGGTCTGGTGGCGGTGCTCAGCTCGGCATGCGGTTCTGCAGAACTTGTTCTTGATGTAACCGGGCGGATTAACTGTGAGTTCGCGGGAAGGTGGCAGACTCAGTTGTAGTCCGTGGAGTCTGTTATGGCAGACTGGTTTTGGAGATTCCGAGATCGACAATTGTCCTTACTGAGTTCTCCGGTGATGCGGTGGGTGATAACTGCATTCATGATGGCGGACTGTCCATGGAGTTGGTGGTCTGGCTTTGTGTTTGCCGAGCTCGCACCTGTTGTTTGGTGTGATGCAGGACTTGGTCACACTTTGTGACAAGTCTAGGGTGTCCGCAGTATCCGCACAGTCCGCTGTTGACCGGGCTATCTACCTCTTGGTCGTGGACTTGTGTGGCGGGCTGGAGCTGTGTTTGCGAGCTGTGTGGACTGGTGTCATGTCTGCGTATGACTTACGGACATGCAGTATGTGGCTGTGGCTGTGTCTGGGTGCTGTGCAATGTGGTGGACTACTGCGGTATTTGCAAGCTGAGTGGGTTAATGCCTTGTCCGCAAGTAGTGTGCGGATTGTCACAGTGATTGGGATGTTGCTGTGTCCGCATGCTGTATGGGTGCAGAATGGTGCGGTGTCGGCCTGGTGGCGGACTGGATTCTTGACTTGGCGCCTGGAAAGTTCGTGTCCGGCTTAGTCCTTGCGGACTCGGAGGACTGGATTGTGCTAGCTGCAAGCTAGGGTGGTGACTCTATTCTTTACGGCGGTGTCCCGACTCCTCACCTCGCGTACAAATAGACCCCCTGACATTTCTACAGTAACAGAGTGAACAGTAAGTTGCGCACAGATCAATTATTGTGAACTCGATTTTCCAGGTCGCACAGTTTGAGATTTAATAGGTTGTTATTTGCAGGTTGTGCGGCTAGCACTGTGAAGTCACGCGTCTGGTTCTGATCAAGGTAACGAAGCAGTGAAGCTTGCGGTTTACAATTTGTGGTCGCAGCAGGTCATATTTTGAGGCCAACTAGTTTTTCTCTCCAGCAATTGAAGTCTAAGTTCAATAACCAGGTCGCCGGTCTCAGCAAGCTTGGCGGTCTGTTCATTCAGTTCGACAACAACTTGTAGAGCGGGCGCCAGCAGAATTACGGGTTGTCCGCTATTTGTGCGGACTCCATAGTTTTAGTGATAGCAGCAGCGGCTTGGCTGTCTCGGCGGTCTCGGTCGACTCAGCAGTCTCTGAGGCAGTCCGTCTGGCTTGAAGATTTCTCTTGTTTGTTTTCTTCTCATTTGTACCTGGTGAAATCATGTCTCGCCATGTTTACCTCGCCTTGTAAAGATTGATAGTTGATGAATAAAGATCACTGTCGCTTTCTGTTGTTACTGATTAGATTGCTTAGTTTATGGTTGGAGTGTTACTGCGACTAGTTCTCATTTTCCGCTTGATCAAGTGATCAGCTTGATAGTTTTGGAAGTGTCTGCTAGATACCATAAATAGCAGTTGATCAGCTTGAGAAATTTCAACATGGTATTAGAGGGAACAGTGGCTTGAATAGTGAGCTGTGATCAACCTCAGATTGTGCTCGGTGCTTCTAGAAGCTTTTGTGATCAGTGGTGTTTTGTAATGGAAGGAGCTTACGGAAGAGGTCTTGACATTGAACTTCTTACAACGACTAACTTCAAGAAGTGGAAGTTGTGTATGAGGAGCTATGTCTTGGGCGAGGAGTTCTGGGAGGTCGTCGGTGGTGACGACAAGCAAGATGCAACTGCTGCTACTGGTACTGCTGAGGAGGTGAGAGTTTGGAGAATAACTAATGCAAAGGCAGAGTTTGCTCTCAAATGGGCTGTCTCACATGAGCTCTTTGATCACATCTTAGGATGTGAGTCTGCTGCGGAGATTTGGACAACAATTAATGGTTTGTTTAACAGGAAGAATGTGGCAAGGCTGTAGTTCCTGGAGAATGAGTTGGCTAAGGCAACTCAAGGTGATATTTTTATCTCTAAGTTCTTCTTCAAGATGAAGAATTTGTGCGCTGAATTATCAGCATTTGATCCTGATGAGCCCATCTCTGAAGCAAAGTTGAAGAGACACATAGTTCGTGGGTTGTGGAAGGAATATGTGGCTTTTGTGACTTCTGTGCAAGGGTGGTCAACTCAATCTTCTCTGCTGGAGCTAGAAAACTTGGTAGTGTCATAGGAGAGCTTGGCCAGACAGATGGCCGGTGTGACTATCTCTGAAGGAGGGAGTGAAGCTCTCATCACTGAGAAGAAGAAGAAGAAGAGATGGGAGAAGAAGAAGTCTGCTGCTGAAGAAGGGCCTTCAACCACTTATCAGCAAGAGAGGAGATCTGCTCCTAAGAACTGGAAGAAAGAGTTGAAGTGCTATAGATGAAATCAGGCAGGACACTTCAAGCTCGACTGCAAGGTCAAGTTGCAACCTAAGCATGTTGCAGGCAAGGAGGGAGCTTGTTCTAGTTCTGAGGAAGCTGGGTGGGGAGGAGCTTTTCTGACAAGCAGGTGTGTTCGTGCTCTTGCCACCGTTGACTACCAAGATGACTGGATAATAAACTCGGGGTGTGTCCATCACCTCACTGGAGACGAGTCGAAGTTCTCATATCTGCAACCATTCTCAAGTAATGAAGCAATTATTACAGCTAATGATTCTGTTCATTCTGTAGAGAAGGAGGGCGTTGTCTCTTTGGATAGTGCTCAGGGTCCGCTTACTCTAAGGAGTGCGTACCATGTTCCTGGCATGAAGAAGAACCTCTTCTCGGTGACTAATGCAGTCGACATCGGCTTTCTTGTTCTATTTGGCCCAACAGAAGTTAGGTTTCTCCGCAATGTATCAGTGGTTAAGGTTGATGTTGCTCATGTAGGGAGAAGGGTAAGAGATTTGTTTGTTTTATCAACAAACTCTTATGTTGATCGGATGAGGGCCAATGATAACGCGGCTATCTGGCATGAAAGACTAGGGCATATAGGGATGCTGAAAGCTATGTCGATAAGGAGCCTGATGAGAGGCTTGCCGAAGTTGTCCTCCTACAGAGATGGCCACGTTTGCGTGGGATGTCAGTACGGTAAGGCTCATCGCCTTCCGTTTGATAAGTCTCAAACGAGGAGCAAGACACCATTGGAATGCATCCATGGTGATTTGATGGGGACAATAGTAGCTGCGAGTCTTGGATACAGCAGATACATGCTGGTTTTGATTGATGAATACTCAAGATACACTTGGGTGTATTTCATGAAGGTGAAGTCGGCAACTTTCCAATTATTTGTGGTGTTCAAGGAGCTAGTTGAGGGCCGACTTGGCTTGCGGATCAAGAAGTTCAGATCAGACAACGGTGGTGAATTTGTCTCATCTGAGTTCTCTAACTTCTATAGGAAGCACGAGATCTAGAGGGAGATTACTTATGCTCATACTCCACAAAAAAATGCAGTTGCAGAGAGGAAGATCCGTCACTTGATGGAAACTTGCAAATTATTACTTCATGCAAAGGGCATTCCCAGGTCCTTCTGGGTGGAAGGAATGGCCTGTGCAACATACGTCATCAATCAGATGCCTCTAAGTCTGATAAACATGAAGTGTCCTATGGAAATGATGTTTAAGGAGAAGCCGAGTGTGGAACACCTTTAGGTGTTCAGATCAACTTGCTATGTTCAAATCCCAGATGCTCAGAGGACCAAGCTTGATGCAAAGGCAAGAAAGCTTGTCTTTGTGGGCTATAATAAGCGGAAGAAGGCGTTGAAGTGCATGGATCCTGCGACAAAGAAGTTCTTTGTTTCAAGAGACGTTGTCTTTGATGAGCTAAAGTCGTATGAAGGTGGCACTGTTGAACTACAAGAGAGCAGGGTTGATGAAGAGCAGCAGGAAGCTGCAGAAGATCTTTAGGTGGAGTTGTCTGTGTCACCAGGAGCTCCGATTGTTTTGAGCTCTGGGGTTGAAGCTTCTGGTTCAGGAAGCAGGGGGAGCGATGATCCAAGTGTGCCTGGTAACAGAGTTGGTGTTGAAGAAGCAGCAGAGGTGGTGAGGAAGGAGCAACCTCTTCGCAGATAAAAGAGGACCATTAAGCCACCATCTAGGTATTGCGAAGGAAACACGGTGAGCTTCGTTACTTGTTTCTTCGCAGGCCCCTTGGATGAGCAGGAGCCTTCAAAGTTTGAAGAGGCCACTGGAGTAAAGGAGTCGGTTGATGCCATGGATGTGGAGATGGCTGCCCTCAAGAAGAATGAAACTTGGGACTTGGCGCACAAGGTGGATGGCATTACTCCTGTTACTTGCAAATGGGTCTACAGGCAAAATAACAAGGCGGATGGAAACATCGAGCGGTACAAGGCTCGTGTTGTAGCTCGGGGGTTTTCCCAACAATACGACGAGGACTATGATGAGATGTTTAGTCCTGTGGCGAAGATATCTTCAGTACTAGTGGTGATAGATTTGGCGGCTTGCCAAGGTTGGAAGATGTGACAGCTGGACGTAAAGAATGCTTTTCTTTATGGGGAGATTGAGAAGGACATCTTCATAGACCAGCCACTCTGGTAAATATCTGAAGAACATCTGAACTATGTCTGTAAGCTCCGGAAAGTGCTTTATGGGTTGAAGCAGGCTCCTCAATCCTAGTATTGGAAGATTACAGAATACCTCCAGTTCTGTGGCTATCTTGCTTCTAACTCAGACTCGAGCCACTTCGTCAAGAAGAAGGGGGAGCTTCTAGTCCTGGTGCTATTGTATGTGGATGACATGATCATCATGGAGAACTCTAAGGAGGAAGTTGCTAGGCTCAGGGCAGAGCTATCTATCAGGTTCGAGATGAAGGATCTAAGTGAACTCCACCATTTCCATGGACTTGAGGTGGAGAGGAAGGTGAGTGGGATACTCGTGTACCAGAAGGGCTATGTGGAACGGATCATTCAACGATTCGGCATGTAGGAGGGGAAGAGTAGCTCTACTCCGTTTGATTCAGGCATCAAACTTTGGTGGGATGAGGGGAGGATTCTTCCAGATCCTTTGGTGTTTCGGGCTCTAGTTGGGAGTCTTATTTACTTTATGATTACAAGTCCATACATTGCTTATGTCGTTGGCCGAGTAGGTCGATATATGGCGGAACTCAGGAAGCCTCATCTGATGGCGGCTAGAAATATCTTGAAGTACGTGAAAGCCACTTCTGACATGGGTCTCTTGTATATGAGAGGCATGGATTTTGTTCTTCAAGGATTCTCAGATGCTGATTACGGGGGAGATTCAGATGACCGGAAGTCAAAATCCGGTTACATCTTGACTTGTGGATCAGGGAGTATTTCTTGGTGCAGCAAGAAGTAAGACTCAGTGTTCGTCTCTACTACGGAAGCGGAATATAAGGCCTCGGTCTTGGCAGCTTGGGAAGCCATCTAGCTTAGGAGACTAGTAGAGGACGCCTATGAAGAAGTGTATGGTCCTAATCTGCTGAGCGATGACAATGAGAGTGCCTTAAAGCTAGTGAATAATCCAGTTTGTCACGCTCGGACCAAGCACATAGAGATTGAGCACCACCTCATTCGGGAGAAGGTGCTGGAGGGGTCTCTTATGGTGCAGCATGTGCGGAGTGAGGACAATGTCGTGGACATTTTCACGAAGCCGTTGTCGAAGGTGCCATTTACACGGTTACAAGCACTGCCGGGCTTGATCACCACTTCTCACTTCAAGGGGGAGTGTTGAAAATTTTGAAGTAAAAGTGGTTGATTAAGCAAACTGAGTGATCTGGGCGGTCTGAGTACGTGGCTTGGGCGGACTGATGTTGCGGCCTGGGTGGACTGGCCATGATGGACTTGGTGGCTTGGTTGATCTAATGGAGCGGCCTGAGCTGTAACATCCCGAATCGCACTAGGCCCCTCGTACGTGTTTTTGAGTCAGGAGAGCTGACTTTGGTTCAGGGGGAGTGCTGACAACAGGACATCACGTGTGAAAAGGAGGAGAAATCAGTCAAGCATAGGACACGAGTAGAGACACGGGCGTGTCCCTACCCGTGTGGGAGTGGCCAGCTCTCGAGTCGATGACTCGAGTATGTCCAAAGATGGACATGGATAGTGACACGGGCAAGTCACTACCCGTATGAAGGGACACAGGTAGAGATACGGACGTGTCCTTCCGTGTCCCTACCCATGTCGAGATTGACGTGTCGAGATTGACGAACTTCATGTCGAGATCGACGAATTGTATGATACAGGTAGAGATACCGGCGTGTCCCTACCCGTGTGTCGTTGTGTCGAGTTGAGCTCAACGAGGCATGTCGAGATCGACGAGGTATGTCGACATCGTATGAACCGGGTAGCAACACAGGCATGTCCCATCCGACACTAGCGTGTCGGAGGGCGTGTGCTACCTCTGGTCGATGACCAGCTCTCTACGATCGTCGAGTGTCAAGTATGGGGTGCACGACCCGTGACACGGGCGTGTCACAGGGCGTGTCCCACTCATCCCCGAGTAGCTCTCATGTAGGTCGAAATATACTAGAGTAGGTGGAAAAGTACTCGAGTAAGAGGGGGGTGACACGGGAGTGTCATCCCTATGACACGGGCGTGTCTTATCCGTGTACTCGAGTAGTTGGTTTTCTCTCGAGTAAGTCCTCTCGAGTAGGTCTCGAGTGGGTTACACGCCCCATGTCACGGGCGTGACTGGGCTGATACGGGCGTGTCCCACTCGTGTGTCGCGCCGAGTATTGAACCGACGCATAAAACCATCGTAACGTTTCGCCTAAGCACGATACGGGTAAGGACACGGGCGTGTCCCTACCCGTGTCACTTTTATATAAAAGTGGAAGTTGATTCCCTAGCCGTTTCACTCCTCATTCCAGCCATTTTTCTGAGAGAGACTCCTGTTGAGAGAAGGAAGTCACTGAATCTGGTTCTAGAGGAGAAGATCCGCCACCGCCGTGGAAAAGAAGATGTCGCCGAGAAGAGTCACGAGATCCATGGCCGAAAATGGTGGAAATGCCGGAAATGAGGTGAGCTTCCTCCCCTCTGCCTTGGTGCAAGATCTTTACTTATTTTCTTAGGAGAGATATCGACTCAAGAGAGTTTTGATGGAGAGAAGGAGTTTTCTAGGGATGGCCATGCTAAGACATGTGTTCTAGGTTTTAGATCTCTTCAACCTCCCCTTTCTCCAATGTGATGATGGGTGGATGGTTTCGTGAAGAATCATGGCCTCATGAGGGTGAATAAGGGAGGAGGAAATTTTGGTGTGATTTTGGAAGATCGACTTGGAGAGGAAGATGAACCGATGCCGTTCATTCTGTTGAATTTTATGAAGTGGAAGTGGTTGACGGGACAGGCCGGGCGGCCTGGGCGGACAGCTTTGGCGGACTGGGCGGACTGTGATGTGCGGCCTAGTGGGAGGTCTAGTGGAAAGCCGGCTGTCGTCTGAGCGGGTTGTTGCATGGAGTCCGCGGACTGTGCGGCCTGGTATCTGCGAATAGGACGTTGGCTTTGGTTTAGCCAAGGAGCGGCCTGAGCGGATAGAGGCTTGCGGACTGGTGCATTGCTCTGTGGCCGCGGGTGCAAGCTTATGCTGATAGGCGGTTTGGATCATGTCCGCGGGAAGCTTGCGGACTGGTGTGTCCGCGGTGTGGGCTGTTGCGGACTGTGCCTAGAGCTTGGCTGAGGCCTTGTCGAGCTCTGGTGTTACAGCAGGTACCTTGCTGTGGAGGTCGATTGGAGGACTGGCTTATGGAGTCCGGGAGGTGGTTGCTACGTTGGGCAGGAGTGCGAGGAACTTGCGGACTGCTGGCGGTCTGTGCTAAGGTGTTTGGCGGATGGGAGTTTGAGTTCGCCATGCTCGCATTGGCCTTTGATGGTTTTGGACTTGGTCACACTCTGTGCCAAGACCATGGTGTCCGCCGTATCCGTCAAGTCCGCTGTGACCGGGCGGACTGTTGCTGTCTGCCTTTGGTCGTGGACTTGTGGCGGATTGAGGTGTGAGTCTTGCGGACTGCCTCGGGTTGGTGCGGACAGCCATTGAAGGGGGTTGCTGTCCTGTAGTGGTTGGAGCTTTGCGGGCTGATGCCTTGTCCGCTCATATAGGGAGGAGGGTGAAGAACTTGTTTGTTCTTGCCACCAATTCTTATGTTGATAGGATGAGGGCCAATGATAGCGCTGCTATCTGGCATGAAAGGCTGGGGCATGCTGGCATGGACAAGCTGAAGGCGATGGCGAGTAGAAGTCTGGTGAAGGGGTTGCCTAAGTTGTCCTCCTTTGGTGATGGGCATGTTTGCGCGGGCTGTCAATACGGTAAGGCACATCGCCTTCCGTTTGATAAATCACAAACAAGGAGCAAGAAACCATTGGAGTGCATTCATGGAGACCTGATGGGACCGACGGTTACTGTCAGCCTTGGTGGAAGCAGATACATGCTTGTCTTGGTTGATGACTACTCAAGGTATACTTGGGTGTACTTCTTAAAGGAGAAGTCGGAAGCCTTCCATTTGTTTGTGGAGTTTAAGGAGTTGGTAGAAGGCCGGCTTGGCTTGCGGATTAAGAAGATTAGAACTGATAGCGGGGGTGAATTTGTCTCCTCCGAGTTTTCTAACTTCTGCAGGAAGCACGGGATCCAACAGGAGCTTATTTGTGCTCACACTCCACAACAAAATGGGGTAGCGGAGCGGAAGATCCGTCATTTGACGGAGACCTGTAAATGTTGGCTTCATGCGAAAGATATCCCAAGGTCCTTTTGGGCGGAGGGGATGTCTTGTGCTGCTTATGTCATCAATCGGATGCCATTCAGCCCTATCAACATGAAGACTCCTATTGAGCTGTTGCTGAAGGAGAAGCCGAGTGTGGGACACCTTCGGGTGTTCGGTTCAACTTGCTACGTGCATGTCCCGGATGCTTCACGGACAAAGCTGGATGCGAAGGCAAGGAAGCTTGTCTTTGTTGGCTACGATGAGCGGAAGAAGGGATGGAAATGCATGGACCCTGTGACGAAGATGTTCGTGGTATCAAGAGACGTTGTCTTTGACGAGCTGAAATCATATGGAGGTGGCTCGGTTGAGCTAACCGGAAGTAGCAAGGTTGATGAAGCACCGGTGGCGGCTGCTGAAGGCTTGGAAGAGGAGCTTGCTGTTTCACCAGCAGCTCCTGTTGCTTCTAACTCCGAGGCTGAGCCTTCTGGCTCAGGAAGTAGGGGGAGCACTACTCAATGCTTGCCCCAGGTAGGAGTGGAGCCCGAAGAAGCAACAGAAGCAGTGAGCAAGGAGACGTTTCTTCGGAGATCGAAGAGGGTGGTTAAGCCACCGGCTCGATACTGTGATGGGAATGCAGTGAGCTTTGTCTCCTGCTTCTTTGCAGGTCCTCTGGATGAGCGAGAGCCTACAAACTTCAACGAGGCCACTGGAGTGAAGGAGTGGGAAGGTTCCATGAAGGAAGAGATTGATGCTCTGAAGAAGAATGAAACCTGAGACCTTGTGCCCAAGGTTGATGACATTACTCCGGTTACTTGCAAGTGGGTATACAAGTTGAAGAAGAAGGCTGATGGGAGCATTTATCGATTCAAGGCTCGCCTGGTCGCTAGAGGATTCTCACAGCAGTATGGAGAAGACTATGAGGAGATATTCAGTCCAGTTGCGAAGATGACTTCAGTAAGAGTGGTGATCGCCTTGGCTGCTAGTAAGGGATGTAGGTTGTGGCAACTCGATGTGAAGAATGCCTTTCTTTACGGAGAGATTGACAAGGATATCTTCATGGATCAGCCGCTTGGTTTTGTCTCTGAAAAGCATCCAGACTATGTCTGTAAACTCAGGAAGGCTCTCTATGGGTTGAAGCAAGCTCCTAGAGCTTGGTATGAGAAGATTACATAGTACTTGCAATTCTGTGGATACCTTGCTTCTAACTCGGATTCAAGCTTGTTCGTCAAGAAGAAGGGGGAGCTACAAGTCTTGGTCCTGCTGTATGTGGATGACATGATCATCACAGGGAACTCGGAGGGGGAAGTAGTAAGGCTCAGGGTTGAGCTTGCTATACGCTTCGAGATGAAAGACTTGGGAGAGTTGCATCACTTTCTCGGTCTGGAAGTGGAGAGGAAGGAGTGCGGGGTTCTCATTTGCCAGAAAGGGTATGCTGATCGCATTGTGAAGCGTTTCGGCATGGGCGAAGGGAAGAAGTGCTCTACTCCACTAGAACCTGGGCTGAAGCTTCGACGAGATGAGGGAAGGGTTCTTCATGATCCCTTGGTGTTCAGGGCTCTTGTTGGGAGCTTGATTTACCTGACAATTACAAGGCCGAACATTGCTTATGCTGTTGGCCGAGTAAGTCGGTATATGGCTGAACCAAGGCAATCTCATCTAGTGGCGGCAAAGGGTATTCTGAAGTATGTCAAGGCTTCTTCTGACATGGGACTCCTTTATAAAAGAGACTCGGAGTTTGCGTTGCTCGGGTACACGGATGCTGACTATGGCAGTGATTCAGATGATCGGAGGTCTACTTCAGGTTATGTGTTCACTTGCGGTTCAGCTAGCATCTCGAGGTGTAGCAAGAAGCAGGACTCGGTGTCAGTTTCAACCACGGAGGTGGAGTATAAGGCTTAGGCCTTGGCTGCTCGGGAAGTCGTTTGGTTGAGGAGGCTTATAGAGGATGTTCATGAAGAAGTGCAAGGGCCTACTTTACTCTGGGGTGACAATGAAAGTGCTCTCAAACTGGTTAACAATCTAGTGTGTCACGCCAGGACCAAGCATATAGAGATTGATCACCATTTCATCAGGGAGAAGGTGTTGGAAGGATCTCTGCTGGTCGGGCATGTTCGGAGTGAAGATAATCTTGCTGACATCTTCACGAAGCCACTGTCGAAGGGGCCTTTTGAACGCTTGCGCAGCTTGTTGGGCTTGATCACCACTTCCCACTTCAAGGGGGAGTGTTGAATTTTGTGAAGTGGAAGTGGTTGACGGGACAGGCCGGGCGGCCTGGGCGGACAGCTTTGGCGGACTAGGCGGACTGGGCGGACTGTGATGTGCGGCCTGGTGGGAGGTCTAGTGGAAAGCCGGCTGTCGTCTGAGCGGGTTGTTGCATGGAGTCCGCGGACTGTGCGGCCTGGTATCTGCGGATAGGATGTTGGCTTTGGTTTAGCCAAGGAGCGGCCTAGCGGATAGAGGCTTGCGGACTGGTGCATTGCTCAGTGGCTGTGGGTGCAAGCTTGTGCTGATAGGCGGTTTGGCTCATGTCCGCGGGAAGCTTGCGGACTGGTGTGTCCGCGGTGTGGGCTGTTGCGGACTGTGCCTAGAGCTTGGCTGACGCCTTGTCGAGCTCTGGTGTTACAGCAGGTTCCTTGCTGTGGAGGTCGATTGACGGACTGGCTTATGGAGTCCGGGAGGTGGTTGCTGCGTTGTGCAGGAGTGCGAGGAACTTGCGGACTGCTGGCGGTCTGTGCTAAGGTGTTTGGCAGACGGGAGTTTGAGTTCGCCATGCTCGCATTGGCCTTTGATGGTTTTGGACTTGGTCACACTCTGTGCCAAGACCATGGTGTCCGCCGTATCCGTCAAGTCCGCTGTGACCGGGCGGACTGTTGCTGTCTGCCTTTGGTCGTGGACTTGTGGCGGATTGAGGTGTGAATCTTGCAGACTGTCTCGGGTTGGTGCGGACAGCCATTGAAGGGGGTTGTTGTCCTGCAGTGGTTGGAGCTTTGCGGGCTGATGCCGTGTCCGCATCGCTTGGGCGGACTGGAGAGGGTTTGCCAATGTTGCCTTGCTCCTGGCGGTTTTCCTTGGTATCCGGCTAAGTCCTTGCGGACTCGGCGGACGGTGTTTTGCTATCGCGCGGGCTGGGGCGGTGTCTCTATCTCTAGGGCGGTGACCACACTCCTCACCTCGCCTATAAATAGGACCCCCCTGGCAGGTCTACAGTAACTTGAGTGAACAGTAAGTTGGGTTGGGCAAGGAGCTGCGGTCTGAGTGTGTCTGTCCGCGCGGATTGATTCAGTGCTGACGTTTGCTGTGTGCAGGTCGCGCGAGTTGCTTCAAGGAGCCAGGAGTTTGGCTGTGACTTCAGTCAAGTACTTGGAAGTGTGCGGTCTCTGCGGACTCAGCAGGAGGTCGCTCTGCGGCTTGTCAGTTCTGTTTAATCTTTGCCAGCTTTAATAACCTGTCCGCCGGCTTCAGGCGGGTAGGGGGTGTTCCTCAGTTCAGCTTCAGCAGGAGACGAATAACGGTGTGTCCATGCGGCCTCGCGGCTTCGGCGGACTCCGTGGCTATTCGGCGGATTGCAGCTTAGTTCGGGCGATCTCAACGGACTCGGCGACCTCGGCGGTCTCGGCGGACTCCGGTGCTGTCCGCCCGGCTTGTTTTTTGGTGCTTTCTGTGTACAGCTGTTATACTAGCGAAATCATGTCTCGCTATGTATGCCTCGTGTTGTAAAGAAGTGAATGCTTAAAAGACCTGCTTGTGCCTCCATTGTTTGTTGGGTTTAACCTTTGTTCCTTGGTTTTTCGCTGGTTCAACGTGAGAACTGGATAGTTCCGAAGATATTAATTTGGCGTTTGGGCTATCTTGTTGACCACGTTGAGAAAATTTAACATGGTATCATAGCCAGGTTCAGTTGCGTGAGCGGAAGTCAGCCAGTGTTGTTACTCAGTGATTGAGTGGTGATCAATTGTGTTGTTGCTCGGAGCTTCTGAAAGGTTGCCAACAGGTTTTGCAATGGAAGGGAGTTTTGCAAGAGGTCTGGGTATTGAACTCTTAACGCCGACTAACTTCAAGAAGTGGAAGTAGTGCATGATGAGTTATCTTCTTGGCGGGGAGCTGTGGGAAGTCGTCGGTGGTGACGACAGGCAAGAAGTCACTGCTGCTTTCGGTACTGCTGAGCAGGTTAGGCTCTGGAGAAGAACAAATGCTAAGGCGGAGTTCATTCTGAAGAGAGCCGTGTCTCCGGAACTGTTTGATCACATCATTGGATGTGAGTCGGCTGCTGATATTTGGACAACCATTGATGAGTTGTTCAATAGGAAGAATGTGGCGCGGCTTCAGTTCCTGAAGAATGAGTTGGCCAGGGCAACTCAGGGAGACCTTTCCATCTCCAAGTACTTCTTAAAGATGAAGAGCTTGTGTGCTGAGCTGTCGGCACTGGATCCTGATGAGCCTATCTCTGAGGCGAAGATGAAAAGGCACATTATCCGAGTCTTGCGGAAGGAGTATGTGGCCTTTGTCACATCTGTTCAAGGGTGGGCTACTCAGCCGTCTTTGCTGGAGCTGGAGAATCTGCTTGCCTCGTAGGAGAGCTTAGCAAGACAAATGACTGGAGTGAACCTGAATTAGGAAGGCAGCGAAGCTCTCTTCTCAGGCAAGAAGAAAGGATGAGAAGGGAAGAAGAAGAATAAGGTGCAGGCCGCTGGTGAGAAGGAGACTTCAACTTCATATCCACCGGAGAGGAGCAATGCTCCTAAGGACTGGAAGAAGAACTTGAAGTGCTACCGGTGTCATCAGTGAGGGCACTTCAAGCGGGACTGCAAGGTCAAACTGCAGCCTGGGCATGCTGCGGGAAAGGAGGAAGCTTGCCCGAGAAGTGAAGAAGCAGAATGGGGCGGAGCTTTTATGACGGGCACTTGTGTCCGGGCCCTGTCTGCTGAGGACTTCAACGACGAGTGGATCGTGGACTCCGGGTGTGGTCATCACCTCACCGGAGACAAATCGAAGTTCACCTCCATGCAGGCTTACTCAGGTAATAAAGCTATTATCACTGCTGATAATACTGTTTATGCAGTAGAGAAAGAGGGGGTCGTGTCTTTGGGTAGTGATCAGGGGCCACTCATGTTAAGGAGTGTGTATCACGTGCCGGGCATGAAGAAAAATCTCTTCTCGGTGACCAATGCGGTGGACGCTGGTTATCACGTTCTGTTTGGGCCAACAGATGTGAGGTTCCTTCGCAACGTATCAGCGGTGAAGGCTGATGTTGCTCATGTAGGGAGGAGGGTGAAGAACTTGTTTGTTCTTGCCACCAATTCTTATGTTGATAGGATGAGGGCCAATGATAGCGCTACTATCTGGCATGGAAGGCTGGGGCATGTTGGCATGGACAAGCTGACGGCGATGGCGAGTAGAAGTCTGGTGAAGGGGTTGCCTAAGTTTTCCTCCTTTGTTGATGGGCATGTTTGCGCGGGCTGTCAATACGGTAAGACACATCGTCTTTCGTTTGATAAATCACAAACAAGGAGCAAGAAACCATTGGAGTGCATTCATGGCGACCTGATGGGACCGACGGTTACTGCCAACCTTGGTGGAAGCAGATACATGCTTGTCTTGGTTGATGACTACTCAAGGTATACTTGGGTGTACTTCTTAAAGGAGAAGTCAGAAGCCTTCTGTTTGTTTGTGGAGTTTAAGGAGTTGGTAGAAGGCCGGCTTGGCTTGCGGATTAAGAAGCTTAGAACTGATAGCGGGGGTGAATTTGTCTCCTTCGAGATTTCTAACTTCTGCAGGAAGCACGGGATCCAACGGGAGCTTACTTGTGCTCACACTCCACAACAAAATGGGGGTAGCGGAGCGGAAGATCCGTCATTTGACGGAGACCTGTAAATGCTGGCTTCATGCGAAAGATATCCCAAGGTCCTTTTGGGCGGAGGGGATGTCTTGTGCTGCTTATGTCATCAACCGGATGCCACTCAGCCCTATCAACATGAAGACTCCTATTGAGCAGTTGCTGAAGGAGAAGCCGAGTGTGGTACACCTTCGGGTGTTCGGTTCAACTTGCTACGTGCATGTCCCGGATGCTTCACGGACAAAGCTGGATGCGAAGGCAAGGAAGCTTGTCTTTGTTGGCTACGATGAGCGGAAGAAGGGATGGAAATGCATGGACCCTGTGACGAAGAAGTTCGTGGTATCAAGAGATGTTGTCTTTGACGAGCTGACATCATATGGAGGTGGCTCGGTTGAGCTAACCGGAAGTAGCAAGGTTGATGAAGCACCGGTGGCGGCTGCTGAAGGCTTGGAAGAGGAGCTTGCTGTTTCACCAGCAGCTCCTGTTGCTTCTAACTCCGAGGCTGAGCCTTCTGGCTCAGGAAGCAGGGGGAGCACTGCTCAATGCTTGCCCCAGGTAGGAGTGGAGCCCGAAGAAGTAACAGAAGAAGTGAGCAAGGAGCCATTTCTTCGGAGATCGAAGAGGGTGGTTAAGCCACCGGCTCGGTACTGTGATGGGAATGCAGTGAGCTTTGTCTCCTGCTTCTTTGCAGGTCCTCTGGATGAGAGATAGCCTACAAACTTCAACGAGGCCACTGGAGTGAAGGAGTGGGAAGGTGCCATGAAGGAAGAGATTGATGCTCTGAAGAAGAATGAAACCTGGACCTTGTGCCCAAGGTTGATGACATTACTCTGGTTACTTGCAAGTGGGTATACAAGTTGAAGAAGAAGGCTGATGGGAGCATTGATCGATTCAAGGCTCCCCTCATCGCTAGGGGATTCTCACAGCAGTATGGAGAAGACTATGAGGAGACATTCAGTCCAGTTGCGAAGATGACTTCAGTAAGAGTGGTGATCGCCTTGGCTGCTAGCAAGGGATGGAGGTTGTGGAAACTCGATGTGAAGAATGCCTTTCTTTACGGAGATATTGACAAGGATATCTTCATGGATCAGCCGCTTGGTTTTGTCTCTGAAAAGCATCCGGACTATGTCTGTAAACTCAGGAAGGCTCTCTATGGGTTGAAGCAAGCTCCTAGAGCTTGGTATGGGAAGATTGCAGAGTACTTGCAATTCTGTGGATACCTTGCTTCTAACTCGGATTCAAGCTTGTTCGTCAAGAAGAAGGGGGAGCTACAAGTCTTGGTCCTGCTGTATGTGGATGACATGATCATCACAGGGAACTCGGAGGGGGAAGTAGCAAGGCTCAGGGCTGAGCTTGCTATACGCTTCGAGATGAAAGACTTGGGAGAGTTGCATCACTTTCTCGGTCTGGAAGTGGAGAGAAAGGAGTGCGGGGTTCTCATTTGCCAGAAAGGGTATGCTGATCGCATTGTGAAGCGTTTCAGCATGGGCGAAGGGAAGAAGTGCTCTACTCCACTGGAACCTGGGCTGAAGCTTCGACGAGATGAGGGAAGGGTTCTTCATGATCCCTTGGTGTTCAGGGCTCTTGTTGGGAGCTTGATTTACCTGACAATTACAAGGCCGGACATTGCTTATGCTGTTGGCCGAGTAAGTCGGTATATGGCTGAACCAAGGCAATCTCATCTAGTGGCGGAAAAGGGTATTCTGAAGTATGTCAAGGCTTCTTCTGACATGGGACTCCTCTATAAAAGAGACTCGGAGTTTGCGTTGCTCGGGTACACGGATGCTGACTATGCCGGTGATTCGGATGATCGGAGGTCTACTTCAGGTTATGTGTTCACTTGCGGTTCAGCTAGCATCTCATGGTGTAGCAAGAAGCAGGACTCGGTGTCAGTTTCAACCACGGAGGCGGAGTATAAGGCTTCGGCCTTGGCTGCTCGGGAAGCTGTTTGGTTGAGGAGGCTTATAGAGGATGTTCATGAAGAAGTGCAAGGGCCTACTTTACTCCGGGGTGACAATGAGAGTGCTCTCAAACTGGTTAACAATCCAGTGTGTCACGCTAGGACCAAGCATATAGAGATTGATCACCATTTCATCAGGGAGAAGGTGTTGGAAGGATCTCTGCTGGTCAGGCATGTTCGGAGTGAAGATAATCTTGCTGACATCTTCACGAACCCACTGTCGAAGGGGCGTTTTGAACGCTTGCGCAGCTTGTTGGGCTTGGTCACCACTTCCCACTTCAAGGGGGAGTGTTGAATTTTGTGAAGTGGAAGTGGTTGACGGGACAGGCCGGGCGGCCTGGGCGGACAGCTTTGGCGGACTAGGCGGACTGGGCGGACTGTGATGTGCGTCCTGGTGGGAGGTCTAGTGGAAAGCCGGCTGTCGTTTGAGCGGGTTGTTGCATGGAGTCCGCGGATTGTGCGGCCTAGTATCTGCGGATAGGACGTTGGCTTTGGTTTAGCCAAGGAGCGGCCTGAGCGGATAGAGGCTTGCGGACTGGTGCATTGCTCAGTGGCCGCGGGTGCAAGCTTGTGCTGATAGGCGGTTTGGCTCATGTCTGCGGGAAGCTTGCGGACTGGTGTGTCCGCGGTGTGCGCTGTTGCGGACTGTGCCTAGAGCTTGGCTGAGGCCTTGTCAAGCTCTGGTGTTACAGCAGGTGCCTTGCTGTGGAGGTCGATTGGCGGACTGGCTTATGGAGTCCGGGAGGTGGTTGCTGCGTTGGGCAGGAGTGCGAGGAACTTGCGGACTTCTGGCGGTCTGTGCTAAGGTGTTTGGCGGACGGGAGTTTGAGTTCGCCATGCTCGCATTGGCCTTTGATGGTTTTGGACTTGGTCACACTCTGTGCCAAGACCATGGTGTCCGCCGTATCCGTCAAGTCCGCTGTGACCGGGCGGACTGTTGCTGTCTGCCTTTGGTCGTGGACTTGTGGCGGATTCAGGTGTGAGTCTTGCGGACTGCCTCGGGTTGGTGCCGACAGCCATTGAAGGGCGTTGCTGTCCTGTAGTGGTTGGAGCTTTGCGGGCTGATGCCTTGTCCGCATCGCTTGGGCGGACTGGAGAGGTTTCGCCAATGTTGCCATGCTCTTGGCGGTTTTCCTTGGTATCCGGCTAAGTCCTTGCGGACTCGGCGGACGGTGTTTTGCTATCGCGCGGGCTGGGGCAGTGTCTCTATCTCTAGGGCGGTGACCACACTCCTCACCTCGCCTATAAATAGGACCCCCCTGGCAGGTCTACAGTAACTTGAGTGAACAGTAAGTTGGGTTGGGCAAGGAGCTGCGGTCTGAGTTTTTATGTCCGCGCGGATTGATTCAGTGCTGACGTTTGCTGTGTGCAGGTCACGCGGGTTGCTTCAAGGAGCCAGGAGTTTGGCTGTGACTTCGGTCAAGTACTTGGAAGTGTGCGGTCTCTGCAGACTCAGCAGGAGGTCGCTCTGCTGCTTGTCAGTTCTGTTTCATCTTTGCCAGCTTCAATAACCTGTCCGCCGGCTTCAGGCGGGTAGGGGGTGTTCCTCAGTTCAGCTTCAGCAGGAGACGAATAGCGGTGTGTCCGCGCGGCCTCGCGGCTTCGGCGGACTCCGTGGTTATTCGGCGGATTGCAGCTTAGTTCGGGCGATCTCAGCGGACTCGGCGACCTCGGCGGTCTCAGCGGACTCCGGTGCTGTCCGCCCGGCTTGTTTTTTGGTGCTTTTTGTGTACAGCTGTTATACTAGCGAAATCATGTCCTGCTATGTATGCCTCGTGTTGTAAAGAAGTGAATGCAAAAAAGACCTGCTTGTGCTTCCATTGTTTGTTGGGTTTAACCTTTGTTCCTTGTGAAAGTGCAACTAGATCTGATATACTCTAGAGGGGGGTGAATAGAGTATATGGTGCTTTAAAAACTTTTACAAGCTTTTACAACAATTGTTGTAATATGTGTGAGCAGGGAAGCAATAAAAATTTAACCACACTACTAAGTTAAATAAAACACTAAGCACAGACAAATCAAGGTCAGAAACAAAAATGAAAGCAAGCCAAAACCAGATGACACAAGGGAATATAGTGGTTCCCCAAACTTGGGTACATCCACTCTTCTACCACCCTAGGTAGGAATCCACTGCAGGATGAGTTGATCAGGTGTCCTGGGCACCAATGAGCTTTTGATAAGGTGCTCAAAAACCAAAGCAGATTTTTTGATCAGGTGTCTTGCCACCAATGAGCTTTTGACAAGGTGCTCAAAAACCAGGTTCAAACTTTTGAAGGGAGTTTGAAAAACCCTTTACAGAGTGGGGGTGAGAGATTGATGGAAGTCTTCTCTTTCTCAAACAACTGAGAAGACTATGTGGATTGATGTCAAAGCTCCCCCTGAGTCCTTGAGATCTTCAGGAAGAAAAGCTTTGCTGAGGGTGATATGCCTTCAAAGACAGAACTCCAACAATAGATGGTTTCAACAATGGCTGAAATGTTGAGTGTCTGTAGTCTTGAAATGATGTTGGCCTTGAACACTTTGAAAACTGAAGAGATCTGAAGATTTGAAAACTAGATCTCCTTGGATGAGTGTTCTTCAGAATTCTTTTAGACAGAAGATTTTTGAGTATTTTTTTGTAATCTGTATTCTCTCTGTATTGTGTGTTCTATTCTTCTTGTTGTTCTTAGAGATTCAAAAACATTCTGTCTTTTATTCTCTGGTCTAGAATAGAATATCATTCTCTGTCAAGGATAGCCGTTGGCCTGCATTGATTGCATCCTTAATTGCATAATCTCTTCTGGAGGAAAGTCCATAGAATTATTCCTTGAAAAATCCCTTGAAACTTGGTCCAGAATTAAATGAAAACGGCTAGCAAAACTCTGAATTAATTGTAGAATAACTCCTAACTGATTTGAATTTGAATTCTGGAAGTTATCTGAAATCGTCGAACTGAGCTCTGCTATCGTCGAGCTGAGCTCAGCGATCTGGAAATCTTAAGCAGCAAAATAATCGTCGATCTGAGCTCAAAGATCGTCGAACTGAGCTCAGAGATAAAGTTCCAAAGCAGAGTCAAAATCGTCGAACTGAGGTCACCGATCGTTGACTGGAGTTCGACGATATTATGAAGTTGAGCTCAGCGATCGTCGAATGGAGTTCGACGATCTGTCGAAGTTGAGCTAGACGATCGTCGACTGGAGTTCGACTAATCGTCGTGCTGAGCTCGACGATCAGACTTAGTCTCCAGACAGAAAAACTTGGTCTTCAGGGCAGCTTCCAAACCTAGACTTCTAACCCTTAGACTCAATTCTAATTGACCTATTAAGCTATATAGAAGGTCAAGCAAAGGTTCCTAGAGACATAGTGATCCTGACCCAAATTAGTAATAGGGTGTTCCAACAATCTCCCCCTATTTGGGTTAGGATTACTATTTACAGACTTTGGAAAATTCAAATAATAACATACAATCAGTAAAACATGAAAACAACAGCTAGACATGCAGAAACATCACAGATATATATATGCCATCCAGATAATCAGAAATTCCAGAAATTGTCACCTTACAATGTCATTTCTTCTCTTTGCCTTTGACAAGTTTAATTTCTCTGTTTGGATTTAGAGCTTCCTTGTTGGACCTGGTGTTATCTACTGCACCCAAATAAGTTTGCTTTGTAGGCCTGGGAACCACAGCAGCAGGATGTAATTCCATGTATCTCTCAGCATCAAAGAATTTGCTGGAAGCATATTTCTCTAATTCTTTTTGTCTTTGCTCAGACATTGTAGAAATGTTGGAAGTATCTAATCCTTGATCTCTGGCCTTCTTAATCTGATCTAGTGCAGCCAATTCCTTTAACCTGACAGTCCAAGCAGCTGGGTTATTCTCAGGGTCCTCAAAAGGTACAGGTGGCTCATACCTGTTGGAAGGATTGTCTTGAGGAGGCCTGGCAGACACAGTCTCTTTTAGCTTGTAAGGGAAAGGACCAGTTGATGTATCAGAAGAACCATGTCCTCCCCTGGAATATGGGTGCTGCCTGGAGTACCCTTTAGAATAAACTTGAAAATCTCTCTGATTACCCTTGTATCCTCCTCTCCTGGAATATGAACCCCTAGATTGGCTTTCCCTTTGGTAGGATCTGGCATGGGGTTGATAGGGAGCCTGGCTTCTGGCTGGGGCTTGACTTGCAGAGCTTCCACCTGCACCTGCATCAGGAGGAGGTGGTGGAGGAGGATGAGGGTGCTGGAATTGGGATGAGCCCTTCTCATATTTTCTCTTTTTCTTCATGCCTTTCAGCTAGTTTTTAGAATATTGCATCCAATGTTCAGTGATAGGGCAATTATGAAGGATGTAATAAGGAATGTCATTGTTATCTTTGACTTTTGCAGGAGGAACCCTTTTCATTGCCTTGCTCCTTGCCTTCCTTTTCCTGGCAATAGTAGCAGAAGAATCATCAGAGTCTGTTTTGAACTCATCAGATTCAGAACTCTGGTCATCATATAGAGCATCTATTCTCTTCATCAAGTCTTTCTTCAGCTGAACAGAGGCAGATGAGGCAGAAGCTGAAACAGCAGCAGCAGAGACAGCAGCAGATGGAGGAGGTGAGGCAGAAACAACAACAACAGCAGCAGGAGTGGTGACAGCAGCAGTAACAGTCTCACTTACAGCAGAAACAACAGATTCACTCTCAACAGCAGATTCACTAACAGTCACAGAAGCTGGGGAGGTGATAGCAGCAACAACTTCATTGATAACAGCAGTAACATCATCAAAATCTGCAGCAGGCTCAATTTCAGTGGCCTCTGACATCAGAAAGTCCTTGGATATTGGCTCATCAGAATCAGTTGGAACTTCAGCATCAATATTAACAATCTCAGCAGCAGTATCAACAATCCTTTCTTCAGTAGAGGCAGCAGCAGCAACATCTCCAGTAGCAGCAATCACTGAATGTACAAAAGAAGAGATAATGCTAGGGTCACAGCAAGAGAAAGGCACCAGGGCCTTGGATAAGTCTTCTGTGGGGTGGACAGCATTACTCTCTGGCAGACAGCTGAAGAAGGCAGTATCAAAAGCAGATAGCAAAGACCTTAGGTCAATTGCAAGAACTGCAGTAGGAGGCTCAGCAGCAGCAGCAACAAGAGGAGGAACGGCAGAAGAAGCAGAAACAGTAGCAGCAACAGCAAGAAGGCTTTCTTCATGTGGCATCTCCCCCTGCCTAGATGCAGAGACATATGGATCAAGGCACACTGCTGTAGGTGCTGCCTGAGGAAAGAGGGAGGAAAGCCTGGCAGAGAGAGCTGCCACTGACAGGTGTAGAGGAGCCAAGGAGGTCTCCAATAGTAGAGAGAGCCTGGGGGCAATCAGCTCATACAGCCTGTCAGCTAGGGCTGAGAGGTCTACTTGCTCAACAGCTGGAGCAGAGGTAGAAGGGATGGAAACAGCTGGGGATGCTGGAAGGGAAGGGTTGGAGAAGTGTGGAATGGAGGGCTCAGGTGTGGGTAGGGTGGATATGGAGGACAGGGGAATGGATATGGATGGAGTGAAAATTGGTTGATCAATGATGTGGTGTAGGAGATCTTGGAATGAAGTGGAGGAGGAGGGTAACTCAGGAGGAGAGGATGGGGAATCATCCATATAGGAGTCATCCAAGAGGGTGAAGGATGGAATGGATGGTGAAGAGGTGATATCTGGTGGAGGGTATGAGAACAGTAGGTGGAATTGGTCTACTGGTGGAGGCAGAATGGGTTCTGGAGATGGAGTTGATGTTGGAGATGGGCTAGATATGGTGATGGTGGATGGAGCTGGAATGGTGGATGGTAGGGGAAGGGTTGGAATTGGAGGAGGAGAAGAGGCAGCAACAACAGCAGCCAGGTCTTCTGCAGGAGCAGAGACCTGTGGGAGAGTGACTCCTTGAGTCCTTGTGCCTGAAGGAGCACTTGAGGAGGGCATGTCAGGCTTGCTTATTTGCCTGTCCCACTTGCTAAAGAGGGCACAGGTTAGTCTCTTGGAGGCATTTATGTGAACTCCAGAGGAGACCAGCAAGGCAGGGCACCTGGTCTGTAGGAAAACTCCAAGAATTCTTCCAAAATTAACAAAACTTTTGTTTATTTTCTTTTTAATGAGGTCAAAGAAAACCTCTCCCCAGTTCAAACTTTTCTTATCCACCAGAGCTCCCATGAGACAGAGCTGATGTCTGGAGATAGTATCATGGGCTGAGTGCTTTGCCAACAGCACTTTCCCTACCACATCTGCCAGGAACCTGTATTCAACAAACAGATTCCTCTTGAATAGCTTGCTAGGGTTTCCCTCTGGATGACCCATCCTGGCAAGCAGGTTAGAAAACTCCTCTCCAGATAACTCAGCAAATTCTTCTCCATTTCTCAATCCAAAAACTTCTGTTAAAACTGTGGGGGTCAAGGGTACCTGATTTCCAGTAATAGACCCAACTATTGTGTTGTTGTCTTGATTATGAGCAGTATAGACCCACTCCTTTATCTCATCTGAAGCCAGCTTGATCCTGGTGGTCATGATAGCAGTCAAATTCTGGTCTTTGAACAAACCCAGTATGTCTTGGAAAATCTGATCAGTGGTGCTGAAGGATTCCAGATCAATGTCGAACCCAGCATCGAACTTCATTGCAGCAAGAACAGCAACTGACACAGCCATTGTACCTGGAGGTTGTCTGACATAAACTTCCTCTTTGATGTCTCCATTCAAGAAGGCACTTTTGACATCCATCTGATATACTTTGAAGCCTTTGTGATCTGCATAAGCTAGAAAAATCCTGATGGCTTCCAATCTTGCAACAGGTGCAAAGGTCTGGTCGTAGTCAATTCCTTCTTCTTGAGAATATCCCTGAGCAACTAGCCTTGCCTTGTTCCTTATAATTACTCCTTGATCATCCAGTTTGTTTCTGAATACCCATTTTGTTCCAACAATGGAATGATCCTTAGGCTTTGGCACTAGTTCCCATACTTTGTTCCTCTCAAATTGATGCAATTCCTCTTGCATTGCAATGATCCAATGTGGATCTTGCTCTGCATCTTGAATGGACTGAGGTTCAATTTGAGATAGGAAGAAGGTGTGCAACAGGTTTTGGTTGACCTGATTTCTGGTTTGCACACCAGCTGAGATTTCTCCAATTATTTGGGAAATTGGATGGTCTCTTGATGTTACTAAATCAACGGGGGGTGTTGATTGTTCACCAACCTGTGTTGTTGTTTCCTCTTGTGGTACAACAGCTGGCTCTTCAGGTTGTGCTTCAATGTGTTGAGCATTTCCTTCATCTTCACTGCTTTCATCCTCTTAAGCAACCTGTAACTTGTTCATATCTTCAACTAGAAAATGTTCCTGCAAAGGTTCTATGGTAGAAGAAATCTTCTCCTTGAAAGACATGTTAGTTTCATCAAATGAAATATGAACAGATTCCTCAATTTTCAAAGATGATTTATTATAGACCCTATAGGCCTTGCTGATCATGGAGTATCCCAGAAACACTCCTTCATCAGCTTTGGCTTGAAATTTTGCTAAATATTTCTTGTCATTATTGTGAATGTAGCAAATACAACCAAAAACTCTAAAATAGTCAACTTTAGGTTTCTTCCCTTTGAGTAATTCATAGGGAGTCTTTCCCTTTAGTTTATGTATCAAACTTCTGTTCAGCACATAGTTGGAGGTGTTCACTGCCTCTGCCCAAAAGGATAGAGGTAGATGAGCATCTGACAACAATGTAGTGGCAGATTCAATAAGGGTTCTATTTTTTCCTTTCAGCTACCCAATTTTGTTGAGGAGTTCTAGGAGCTGAGAAAGTATGCCTGATCCCTTCACTCTGACAGAACTCTTGCATAGGAAGAGAATCAAACTCTGTCCCATGATCACTTCTGATCAGGGCAATGTGAGTATTGAACTCAATCTGTATACATTTGAGAAACTCTGTCAGACACTTAAAGTTATCAGACTTCTTCATTAGAAAGAACACCCAAGTGAATCTAGAGAAGTCATCTATAATTACTAAGGTGTAGGATTTCCCTCCTAGGCTTTGTACTGTGATGGGTCCAAATAGATCCATGTGTAACAGATACAATATCCTAGGTGAATCACTCTTATTAAGTGACTTAAAGCTGTTTTTAGTTTGCTTGCCTAATTGACAAGCCCTACAGAGTCCTTCCTTCTTGTAGGGGCCAGAAGGTAGTCCTCTAACAAGATTGTCCTTGGATAGCCTAGCAATAGTTCTAAGGTTTAGGTGTCCTAGTCTCTTATGCCATAAAATATTTGGTCTACAGACAGAGTTAAACAGGCAAATATCTACATCAGTTGAAAGAAAATCTACTAGATAGATGTTACCTTTCCTTTTACCTGTCAACACAGTTGTGTTGTCCTCTGACTTGATTTTGCATAAGGTTTTGCTGAAGGTCACCTGGTAGCCTTCATCACATAGCTGACTGATGCTAATTAGTTTGTGCTTCAGTCCTTCCACATAAGCTACCTTCTTGAAGGTTACTGAACCAATCTGGACTGCACCATATCCTTTAGTTTGTCCAAAGTTGGAATCACCAAAGATAACTTTGGGTCCAAGCTTGGCTCTAAAGGAAGTGAGTTGTCCTTGTTCCCTGTCATGTGCTTAGAGCACCCACTATCCAAATACCATTGCTGGTTAGATGTTGGATAGGTCTTCACCTGCACATAAAATAATTCATTTGTTTTTTGACCCAGTTTACCTTGGGCCTAGGTTGATAACCTCTAAATTCTGAAATGAAAGACATCCCAGGTTGACTCTTATATCCTTCAGGATGATATCTCCTTGGAGGTATAATCCATTCAGTATAAGGGTTAAAGGTTTGGGATGAAGAACCCTTAGGATTCAATTTTGATTTGCCTTTGAAAAAGTTTCCAGAGCTCTGACCTCTGTTCGACGATCTTGGAGCTGCGTTCGACGATCTTGGGTCAGATCGTCGAGCTCTGTTCGACGGTCGACTATGGGTGAGGTCAGGTATATGAGATCATTGACCTGCGTTCGATGACTTTGGCTGAGATCGTCGATCAATGTTCGACGATTTTTCCTGAGATCGTCGAGCTGCGTTCGGCGATCGTCGATCTTCATTCGGCGATCGTCGATCTCCGTTCGACGAT
The DNA here is from genome assembly GCA_039583875.1 of Platanthera guangdongensis. Taxonomy (NCBI): domain Eukaryota; kingdom Viridiplantae; phylum Streptophyta; class Magnoliopsida; order Asparagales; family Orchidaceae; genus Platanthera; species Platanthera guangdongensis. Next base: position 89,579,486 of record CM077161.1, on the reverse strand, counting down.
TTCTGCTGGGACTTAGTTTTCTGAGGCAGATCAGAATTTTTCCTGGCAACCTCTACAACTCCCTTTCCCTTGTCAGAAATAAACTTGATGGGAGTTGTTAGGACTATAGGTTGGCTGGATGAAGCACCCAAGCCCAGTGTACTATTGAATCTAGAGCTTACTGTGCTTGTGATGTCCATCAGCTTGATGCTTCTCCCATTAAGGGATTCTTCAAGCTTCTTGGCCTCAGAGAGCTCACTTTTCAGTGAAGCTATCTGTTCCCTACAGTTCTCCAACTCCTGAGAGAGTTTGAGGTTTTCTGACTTTAGAGTATTGTGTTCAGATAATTGATTTATGAGAGAGATAATCTCTTTCTCAGACTTTAGTAGGTCTAAACACAGTGCTTTAAATTCAGATTTAAAATCTTCTGAAGTAAAATCAAAAGAACTAATTACCTGATCTTCTTCAGGTTGAGTCTCTGAGTCTGACTCTGACTCCTCTTCCTCTGAATTGTGCTGTGAGGCATTGATTGCCATCATGCAGAACTCCTTTTCTTCTGCATCATCCTCATCATCACTGGTGCTGGAAGCGGCTTCTGACTCCTCTTCAGTCTCACTCCAGGATTCAGCAACAAACCCTTTCCTTGTATGCTTATTTTTGCTTGAGGAAGGTTTGCTATTGCCATTTCTTTTGGAGTCTTTCTCCTTCCTTCTTTCTTTTCTGTCCCTTCTGTCCTTGTTCTTGTTCTCTGGACAGTCAGGAACTATGTGCCCTATTTTCCTGCAACCAAAGCAAATAATGTCTTTGTTATTACCAATGGACTTGTCATACCTTGGCTTATCCTGCTCCTTGTATGATCTTCTTCTGAAGTCCTTTCTGGCCATCTTGTAGAATCTTTTGGCCAACAAGCTGAGTAGTTCATCATTGCCTGTAGCTTTATCTTCAGGCAGATCCTCAGTTGCCTTGAATGCTATGGTCTTCTCTTTTCTTGTGGCTGGTGAAGCAGCCTTCTGTTCTTCCTCTCTATTCTTGATGAGCAGCTCATAAGATTTGAGCTTACCCAACAAAGCTTCAGTGGTGATCTCATTCAGACTTCTGGCATCTTTAATTGGCCAGATTCTTGAATCCCAAGTGCTGGGGAAGCACATTAGGATCTTGTCATTAAGTTCTGTTAGAGAGATCTCTTTTTCTAATGTCCTTAGTTCACTGACAATTAGACTTAGTCTGTTATACATGTCTCCCACTGACTCAGTCTCTCCCTTCTTGAAGTTCTCATATTGAGAGATGAGATGGGATCTTCTGTCCTTTCTTTCATCAGCTGAGCCTGAGACTATTTCTGAGAGCTTGTCCCAAATTTCCTTGGCTGAATTACATTCAGCTACCTTTTGAAATATGTCATCTGACATTGTCTGGGCTAGGATGTTCATAGCCTTGGCATCAACTACTTTCCATTTTTTGATGTCAGCATCTGTTCCTGATGGAGGTGGAACAACATTTGTACTTGTATTCTCTGGGGGTCTTGGACACACTGTCAAAACAGAATTAAATATATCTTCGTCAATAGAATTCATGTAAAGTCTAATCCTTGCTTTCCAAAGTGCAAACTTTGACAGATTGCACACTGGAGGTCTGGTGCTAGCATAATCTTTGTTTTGGGCCATGATTTGTGCAAACAAAATCTAATAATAAAATACAAAAGAAAAACAGATCTAGTTTGGGATCTTTGGGTTCAGGTGTTAGCCTGTACAACCAATCAGGTATGGTATGTTTAACCAACCTCGCTTTGATACCAATTGAAAGTGCAACTAGATCTGATATACTCTAGAGGGGGGTGAATAGAGTATATGGTGCTTTAAGAACTTTTACAAGCTTTTACAACAATTGTTGTAATATGTGTGAGCAGGGAAGCAATAAAAAATTAACCACACTACTAAGTTAAATAAAACACTAAGCACAGACAAATCAAGGCCAGAAACAAAAATGAAAGCAAGCCAAAATCAGATGACACAAGGGAATATAGTGGTTCCCCAAACTTGGGTACATACACTCTTCTACCACCCTAGGTAGGAATCCACTGTAGGATGAGTTGATCAGGTGTCCTGGGCACCAATGAGCTTTTGATAAGGTGCTCAAAAACCAAAGCAGATTTTTTGATCAGGTGTCTTGCCACCAATGAGCTTTTGACAAGGTGCTCAAAAAGCAGGTTCAAACTTTTGAAGGGAGTTTGAAAAACCCTTTACAGAGTGGGGGTGAGAGATTGATGGAAGTCTTCTCTTTCTCAAACAACTGAGAAGACTATGTGGATTGATGTCAAAGCTCCCCCTGAGTTCTTGAGATCTTCAGGAAGAAAAGCTTTGCTGAGGGTGATAGGCCTTCAAAGATAGAACTCCAGCAATAGATGGTTTCAGTAATGGCTGAAATGTTGAGTGTCTGGAGTCTTGAAATGATGTTGGCCTTGAACACTTTGAAAACTGAAGAGATCTGAAGATTTGAAAACTAGATCTCCTTGGATGAGTGTTCTTCAGAATTCTTTTAGACAGAAGATTTTTGAGTATTTTTCTGTAATCTGTATTCTCTCTGTATTGCGTGTTCTATTCTTCTTGTTGTTCTTAGAGATTCAAAAACATTCTGTCTTTTATTCTCTGGTCTAGAATAGAATATCATTCTCTGTCAAGGATAGCCATTGGCCTTCATTGATTGCATCCTTAATTGCATAATCTCTTCTGGAGGAAAGTCCACAGAATTATTCCTTGAAAAATCCCTTGAAACTTGGTTCAGAATTAAATGAAAACGGCTAGCAAAACTCTGAATTAATTGCAGAATAACTCCTAACTGATTTGAATTTGAATTCTGGAAGTTATCTGAAATCGTCGAACTGAGCTCTGCTATCGTCGAGCTGAGCTCAGCGATCTGGAAATCTTAAGCAGCAAAATAATCGTCGATCTGAGCTCAAAGATCGTCGAACTGAGCTCAGAGATAAAGTTCCAAAGCAGAGTCAAAATCATCGAACTGAGCTCACCGATCGTCGACTGGAGTTCGACGATATTATGAAGTTGAGCTCAACGATCGTCGAATAGAGTTCGACGATCTATCGAAGTTGAGCTAGACGATCGTCGACCGGAGTTCGACGAATCGTCGTGCTGAGCTCGACGATCAGACTTAGTCTCCAGACAGAAAAACTTGGTCTTCAGGGCAGCTTCCAAACCTAGACTTCTAACCCTTAGACTCAATTCTAATTGACCTATTAAGCTATACAGAAGGTCAAGCAAAGGTTCCTAGAGACATAGTGATCCTGACCCAAATTAGTAATAGGGTGTTCCAACACCTTGGTTTTCCGCTGGTTCAACGTGAGAACTGGATAGTTCTGAAGATATTAATTTGGCGTTTGGGCTATCTTGCTGACCACGTTGAGAAAATTTAACACATTCCTCTTTACGAAGCGTGCACAATCTGTATTCTGCGCGCAGCGATCTTCTTGGCCATTTTCATGTTGGATGTGGCCAGATCCGGGCTTCCGACTGAACAAGAAAGTTGTAGCCCCCGAACATACCTTTCCAACGAGTGATTGTACGTCTTCATGAGAAGTGTATAGACACGGAAAAATCTGAACGAAAATGACGTTTGATAAATCCTGCATGCAGAAATGTTGTTCTATGCGCAGCGGACTTTGAAGCCGCTTTCAAATAGGATACAGCCAAATCTGGGTTGTGGGCTGAATATGAAAGTTGTAGCCCATGGAAAGACCTTTTCATTGAGGGGTTACACGTCTTCACTGGATTCCTGTAGCTTCAGGTATCTCCGGTCGAATTTGCTGTTCAGATTTATTCTGCACTTAAATTCTGGGGTTTATATATAATATGAATTTGAATTCAGTAGAATCGATGTTGCAAATTAACTCGAGATTTTTGATGAACTATCTTATGCTGACCACCGTAGTGCTATGAATGATGAATCTTGTTAATTAGATTTCATAAAATTGAACTGTGAAGCAAGCTTTATGACATGATTTGATTTGCTAAAAATTTATAGATTATTATATATACGCATCATGTCTATAATATGATGAATGAAATGACTAGATACAACTTGACAGATTATTATCTATGCGCATCATGTTTGTAATATGTTAAAATCATTTGGAATGACTAATAGAAGGATAAACCACGACCATGAGTATGTATGATGGTTACAATGAAATGTAGTAGTCCAATACTTAGAGCGCGGTCTCCCTACGGGTAATATTGTGGAGGGATGTAAGTGCGGCGTTGGCCGTCACTAGTTGAGTTAATGTTGAAATGAGGTATAGATGAACGGTTGGGCTTGGTTCTCGGGGTCTACATCCCGGCGCTCCTTCCGTACCGAGTGGATGGTTGGGCTCTGTCCTCGTGCTTACTTGTGAGCCCCCTTCCATGCCACGATGTTGTGGAATTTGCATGCAGTATGAGTCGACATGCGGTGTGATAATCCTGGGTTAAGGATAGTGTGGTAGGTCTACGGTCTCGCCGATCATCACACCGATGGGAGTTGACAATTAGACTTTGGGCTGTTGGTCTTGGTCCTTGGTGCCTACGTCCCACAGCTCCATAGGTGTCAGGTGAACGGTTGGGCTTGGTCCTCGTGCTTACTTCCGAGGTTCCTTCCGGGTCACACAAGGCCAGTTCGGGGCTTGGTCCTCGGTGCACATCAACCCGTGGCTCCCGCTGGGCCATAATACGCATGGGCTCCGCTGTTGTATTCTTAGCATTTGCACGTATGGAGGCCTAGGCGAAGTAGTGTGGATACCCGCCTAGTAGTAGAGATGCCCGCTCTACTGTCACCGCCTGGCCACGACGGCTGATGCCTGAGAGGGTAGCTACCTGCTCGAATAGTGGGAACTATAGTCTATATCGGCATAGCAATTGCATGCGTGTGATCATGGGTGAGTCATTGCATAGCATACATACCATACATAGCATTGCACAAACAAGATCATCATCGTATAAGTTTGTATGGGCACTCGTATACGATGAGTTACCTTATTTAACCGATCCTTAACTTATAAGCTTGTATGAACATCCTTATAAGTTAAGTTACTTTCCTACTGTAGATACTTGTACTTGATAGTTTATTATTGTTTATGTAGAACTGCTAGAATATAATGTTATTAATCTTATTGTACCATACCACCTGCTTGTACCTGCTTTACAATTTATTATACTTGTACCCTTGTTCCTTTCTCCGCCCGGTGCCGAGGAGTCGCCAGAGGAGCGGATGTGAAGCCACTTAGTCTTTTCGACTAACAGTTGCTACATTTTCCTTTTTAGGAGGTCACCCTGCAGGTAGAGAAGCCGCAGACTTTGCAGCAGGACAGCCAGGCCAGGACGATAGGGCCTGATGTGACGGTGTCGTCGCTACCGTCGGTTACGGATGTGAGTGTTATGAGATTTTGATGTAGCCCGTTTGGGCAATTTTATAGTTGTACTCTGATATTGTAGAAGCATGTTTTAGCTTCTCTTATTTGATGCATTTGGACATATACTTAGTGTGGATTTGACCTCTTCTTGCTTATATTATGGTTGGATTGGCATGTTAATATTGATATTGGTTGTAGCCAGCGGAATAGGTGTCTTGTGGTACAGGTTAGCCCGTGTGCTAACGCTACCGCGATGCAGCTATTTCGGGCATAAGACCCCCCTTCGTGCGGTGTTTTGGGATCCAGGAGGGGGGGGGGGGGTCTTACAAATGGTATCAGTTTGCCACGATCCTCAACTAAAGAAGACATTCAACAATGGTACCACCCCCGTTCGATTAGTCAGTTTGCGGAAAAACTGACTTAGCGGAAGCAGTGGTGTGCCCATATGTAATTCACACTAAGTTTGTCCAACTTTAACCTTAAGATTAGCGAACCTGACCTTAGGTACGTATGTTTATACGTTGATCTCCTAAAGTTTGTACGACCCTAGGTATGTAAACCTATTGTATAAAGTCTTACGAGATCCCCTAGGGCAAGCACTTTTGTTTATAGCGGATTTTGAATCTAGCGGAGATAATAGAATGACAGATTTTCTAGGGAAACCACTTTTGTTTATAGCAGACTCGAGCTTAGTGGAGATAATGAATATGGTAAAGTGGTTGGAAGCGGGTCTTTTGGGTGTTCAGACAAGCGTTAAGAGACTCGCTGAAGGAGTAGTTGAAGCATGAAAAAACTTCAGGACGAGGACTACGAGGAAGAAATTAAGCATTCGTCCTTAGTCTGCCTAAGTTGTTCTAGGAATCTGGCTTGAGCCTTCACAATTCTGATACTTAGGCGTAATGGTTAGTGAGAAACCGACCTATACGCTGTTTGATATCGGTGCCTCACACTCCTTTGTGTCTGAGGACTTCATTAAGTACATGGAGGGTGTACAATACTTCACTGGTATAGCTCGACGAGTGCGCCTATCGGACGGATCGGAGATGATTGCAACCGCTAAGTGTGAGTTCAAGATATTTATTGAGGGAAAGGCCCTTGATACGCCTGCCACGGTCTTGAGAATGCCAGAGTTTGACATCATTTTGGGCATGGCGTGGTTGGACTGGCACTTTTCAAGGATTGATTGTGCAGAGAAACGAATCAACTTGAGACATGGAGAAACCTACGTCATCTTTCAAGGTATTAGCTTTGCACCTCGTATGTTGTTATCTTCAGTTCAGGCTGTAAAAGCCCATATGTCGTGGGATGAATTCTTCATGATCTGTTTCGAATTGAAGGAGATGGCGTTGGATATGAAAGATGTACGGGTAGTGCGGGACTTCCCCAAGGTATTTCCTGAGAAACTGTCAGGATTACCCCGCATAGAGAAGTTGATTTTCAAATTAATTTAGTACCGGGTGCCAAGCGGGTATCCAAGGCCCCTTACCGAATGACCCCGAAGGAACTCACGGAGTTTAGAGTTCAACTACAAGAACTGGTGGAATCAGGGTTCGTTCACCCCTGTTCGTCACCCTGGGGAGCCCCTGTATTGTTCGTGAAGAAGAAGGATGGAACCCTGCGTTTGTGCATAGATTATCGGGAACTCAATCGGTTGATGGTGAGGAACACTTATCCGCTACCTCGGATCGATGAGTTGTTCGATCAACTAGTGGGAGCGCATTGGTTTTCTAAGCTGGACTTGCGCTCAGGGTATTATCAGTTGAGAATACAAGAAGGGGTCATCCAGAAAATGGCCTTTAGTTCACGATATGGGTTGTACGAGTTCACTGTAATGCCGTTTGGGCTCACAAATGCCCCTTCGGCCTTCATGAGCCTGATGAACAAGGTGTTTGAACCTTATTTGGATATCTTCGTCATTGTTTTCATCGACGATATCTTGGTCTACTCAAAGATGGAGGAGGAGCGTGTTGAGCACTTGACCTTGGTATTGAAGAAATTAAAAGAGCACGCCTTGTTCGCCAAGTTCAGCAAGTGCGAATTCTGGCTTAAAGAGGTTGCTTTCTTGGGGCATGCGATCAGTGGAGCAGGACTAGCGGTGGATCCGTCCAAGGGGCGTGCCGTGAAGGAGTGGTCACCCTTGAAGTCGGCAGCCGATGTGGGGAGTTTCCTTGGACTTGTCGGGTACTACCACATGTTCGTAAAATGATTTTCAAAGATTGCTCTTCCTCTCACTTTATTGGCGAAGAAAGGTGTGCCATTTTGAGTGGACACCCCAATATGAAGCCGCGTTCCAGGAGCTGAAGGACAGACTTACCTCCGCCCCCATCCTTGCACTTCCGTTTGGGAAGGAAGGATTTTAATTTTACACAGACGCATCATATCAAGGGATGGGAGGGGTGTTGATGCATCATGGACACGTGATTGCTTATGCTTCAAGACAACTGAAGAAACATGAAATCAATTACCTGTTTCACGATTTGGATCTTGGAGCAGTGGTGTTCGCCTTGAAGGTTTGGAGGAATTATCTATACGACGTCCACTGCGAGATCTTTTCAGATCACAAAAACTTGAAGTACGTTCATACTCAGAAGGAGTTGAACTTGAGATAACGATGGTGGTTAGAATTTCTATGCGACTATGAGTTCACCATGAACTACCACCGCGGAAAGGCGATCTCGGTGGCTGATGCATTGAGTAGAAAGGTACCAGGTTCTAGCCCAGAGTCTCGGTTGATGAGTATGGAGTTAGCTCGGATGATTGAGGGGATGGATATTACGTTGATATTTAAGGCTCCTTCGGCAGAGTATACGAAGTACTTGGCAAACATGAGCATAGTTTGTGATATCCGGAACCGAATCAGAGTGGAGCAAGGAATAGATGCGGCTCTGGCCCCGGCAATTAAGTCGATCGAAGATGGGACTACGGATGAGTATACGCTAAAAGACGGCCTCGTTTATTTTCGAGGACGGCTTTACATTCCGAAAGGCGGTAAAATCCGGGAGGATATCTTGCGAGAGGATCATTGCTCTCGATATTCAGTGCACCCGGGCATTGCTAAGATGTATGTCAGCTTACGGATGACCATGTGTTGGCCGGGAATGAAAAAGGTGTCTGATATTTTGTTACACATTGCGAAACTTGTCAATGGGTGAAGGCGAAATGCAAGAGTCCCGGTGGTTTGCTACAATCGTTGCCCATCCCCGAGTGGAAATTTGAGGATATCTCCATGGACTTTGTCCATGGGTTACCTCGCTCAGGCTCAGGAAATGATTCAGTGTGGGTGATAGTTGATCGCCTGACAAAAGTAGCCCGGTTTATCCCAATGAAGAAAGAAGCTCATGTGGATGTCTTAGTACGCCTCTTTGTGGAGCAATTCGTACACTATCATGGCGTGCCTAAGACAATCGTTTCAGACCGGGATTGTCGTTTCACCTCAAGGGACTCGAAGGCGGTACAAGCGTATTTGTGCTCGCGCCTTACCTTCAGCAACGTGTTTCATCCTCAGACGGACGGGCAATCTGAAAGGACCATCCGGACATTGGAAGATTTGTTGAGATTATGTGTGTTGGATAGAGGAGAGCCGTGGGAAAGACTCTTACCGTTGGTAGAATTCTCCTACAACAACCACCAGGCTAGTATCGGCATGGCTCCTCATGAAGGTCTTTATGGAAGAAGGTGTAGAACCCCCTTGTCTTGGGTGCAAGATGAAGACCCGAAGGATTTGGGTGTTGAATATATTGATGATACTGATGCGGCAGTTAGACTGATACGGGATCGCATGTTGGAAGCTCAAAGTCGGCAGGCGAAGTATTATAATGCAAAGCATCGGATGGTGGAGTTTCAAGTGGGTGATAAGGTGTTCCTGAAAATCCGACCGATGCATGGAGTGTCACGTGTACGTGGTGTGAAAAAGCTCAGCCCAAGGTATGTTGGGCCTTATACTATATTGGAAAGGATTGGCCCGTTGGCCTATCGGTTGGAGTTACCGTCCGAGATAGAGAACCTCCATGACGTGTTCCATGTGTCGTCGCTTCGAAAGGCATTGTTGCGGCCCAATCAATACATCCCCACAACTGATGGTGCTGTGACATCTGATAGGTCTGTGCGACTAGAGCCGATGCGGATCGTAGATAGCGAGACAAGAAAGTTACAACGCAAAAGTGTTCCCTTGGTGAAGGTGCTATGTTCCAATCATGGGAAGAAGGAATATACATGGGAGCCAATGGATGTGATGCAAAAAACACTATCCGGAGTTGTTTGCTCAAGGTAATTTTATTTAAAAGCATATTATATTTCTGTTATGCTTTTCTCTTAATAGCCTAAGCCTGATTTCGGGGACGAAATCTTTAATTTTGTTTATAGGATTTGTAACGTCCCGAATCGCACTAGGCCCCTCGTACGTGTTTTTGAGTCAGGAGAGCTGACTTGGGTTCAGGGGGAGTGCTGACAACAGGGCAGCACATGTGAAAAGGAGGAGAAATTAGTCAAGCATAAGACACGGGTAGAGACACGGGCATGTCCCTACCCGTGTGGGAGTGGCCAGCTCTCGAGTCGATGACTCGAGTATGTCCAAAGAAGGACACGGATAGTGACACGGGCGTGTCACTACCAGTGTGAAGGGACACGAGTAGCAACACGGGCATGTCCCTACCCGTATCGAGATCGACGTGTCGAGATCGACGAACTACGTGTCGAGATCGATGAACTTTGTGTCGAGATCGACAAATTGTATGACATGGGTAGAGACACGGGCGTGTCCCTACCCATATGTCATTGTGTCGAGTTGAGCTCGACGAGGCGTGTCGAGATCAATGAGGTGTGTCGACATTGTATGACACAGGTAGCGACACGGGCGTGTCCCATCCAACACGGGCGTGTGTTCCCTATGGTCGATGACCAGCGCTCGACGATCGTCGAGTGTAAAGTATGGGGTACACGGCCTATGATACAGGCGTGTCATAGGGCGTGCCCCGCTCATCCTCGAGTAGCTCTCATGTAGGTCGAAATATACTCGAGTAGGTGGAAAAGTACTCGAGTAAGAGGGGGGTGACACGGGCATGTCATCCCTGTGACACGGGCGTGTCCTATCCGGGTACTCGAGTAGTTGGTTTTCTCTCGAGTAAGTCCTCTCGAGTAGGTCTCGAGTGGGTTGCACGCCCCATGTCACGGGCGTGACTGGGCCGACACGGGCGTGTCCCACCCGTGTGTCATGTCGAGTATTGAACTGACACATAAAAACCGTCGTAATGCTTCTCCTAAGCTGGACACGGGTAAGGACACGGGCGTGTCCCTACCCGTGTCACTTTTATATAAAAGGGGAAGTGATAAACCTAGCCGTTTTCACTCCTCATTCCAGCCGTTGTTCTGAGAGAAACTCCTGTTGAGAGAAGGAAGTCGCTGGATCTGGTTCTAGAGGAGAAGATCCGCCACCGCCATGGAAAATAAGATGCCGCCGAGAAGAGTCACGAGATCCTTGGCCGGAAATGGTGGAAATGCCGGAAATGAGGTGAGCTTCCTCCCCTCTCCATTGGTGCTAGATCTTTTGTTATTTTCTTAGGAGAGATATCGACTCAAGAGAGTTTTGATGGAGAGAAGGAGTTTTCTAGGGATGGCCATGCTAGGACATGTGTTCTAGGTTTTAGATCTCTTCAACCTCCCATTTCTCCTATGTGATGATTGGTGGATGGTTTTGTGAAGAATCATTGCCTCATGAGGGTGAATAAGTGAGGAGGAAATTTTGGAGTGATTTTGGAAGATCGACTTAGACTGGAAGATGAACCGATGCCGTTCATTCCTCTTTATGAAGCGTGCAGAATCTGTATTCTGCGCGCAACGATCTTCTTGGCAATTTTCATGAAGGATGTGTCCAGATCTAGGCTTCCGACTAAACACGAAACTTGTAGCCCCTGAAAGTACCTATCCAACGAGGGGTTGTACGTCTTCGTGCGAAGTTTTTAGCCACGGGAATCTGAACGAAAATGACGTCCGATAAATCCTGCATGCAGAAATGTTGTTCTGTGCGCAGCGGACTTTGAAGCCGATTTCAAATAGGATACATCCAAATCTGGGTTGTGGGCTGAATATGAAAGTTTTAGCCTATGGAAAGAACTTTCCATCGAGGAGTTACACATCTTCATCAGATTCTTGTAGCTTAAGGAATCTCTGGTCGAAGTTGCTGTCTAGATTTATTCTGCACTTAAATTCTATGGTTTATATATAATATGAACTTTAATTCATTGAATCGATGTTGCAAATTAACTCGAGATTTTTGATGAACTATCTTATGCTAACCACCGTAGTGCTATGAATGATGAATCTTGTTAATTAGATTTCATAAAACTGAACTGTGAAGCAAGCTTTATGGCATGATTTGATTTGCTAAAAATTTATAGATTATTATATATACGCATCATGTCTATAATATGATGAATGAAATGACTAGATACAACTTGACCGATTATTACCTATGCACATCATGTTTGTAATATGTTGAAATCATTTGGAATGACAAATAGAGGGATAAACCATGGCCATGAGTATGTATGATGGTTAGAATGAAATGTAGTAGTCCAATACTTAGAGCGTAGTCTCCCTACAGGTAGTATCATGGAGGGATATAAGTGAGGTGTTGGTCGTCACTAGTTGAGTTAATGTTGAAATGAGGTATAGATGGACGGTTGGTCTTGGTCCTCGGTGTCTACGTCCCGGGGCTCCTTCCGTGCCGAGTGTATGGTTGGGCTGTGTCCTCGAGCTTACTTCTGAGGCCCCTTCCATGCCACGTTGTTGTGGAATTTGCATGCGGTGTGAGTCGACATGCAGTGTCATAATCCTGGGTTAAGGATAGTGTGGCAGGTCTACACGCTCGCCGATCGTCACACCGACGGGAGTTGACAGTTAGACTTTGGGCAGTTGGGCTTGGTCCTCGGTGTCTACGTCCCGGGGCTCCTTCCGTGCCAGGTGAATAGTTGGGCTTGGTCCTTGTGCTTACTTCCGAAGCTCCTTCCGGGTCACACATGGTCAGTTCCGGGCTTGGTCCTCGGTGCACATCTAGCCGAGGCTCCCGCTGGGCCATAGTACTCATGGGCTCCGCTGTTGTGTTCTTAGCATTGAGGCGTACGAAGGCCTAGGCGAAGTAGTGTGGATACCCGCCTAGTAGAGAGATGCCTGCTCTACTGTCACCGTCTGGCCACGACGTCTGATGCCCGAGAGTTTAGATACCTGCTCGAATAGTGGGAGCTATAGTCTATGTCGGCATAACAATTGCATGTGTGTGATCATGGGTTAGTCATTGCATAGCATACATACCATACATAGCATTAGCCAAACAAGATCCTCATCATATAAGTTTGTATGGGCACTCCTATATGATGAGTTATCTTATGTAACCAATCCTTAACTTATAAGCTTGTATGACCATCCTTATAAGTTAAGTTACTTTCGTACTGTAGATACTTGTACTTGATAGTTTATTATTATTTATGTAGAACTACTAGAATATAATGTTATTAATCTTATTGTACCATACCACCTGCTTGTACCTGCTTTATAATTTATTATACTTGTACCCTTCTTCCTTTCTCCGCCCGGTGCCGAGGAGTCGCCGGGGGAGCGGATGTGAAGCCACTTAGTCTTTTCGACTAACGGTTGCTATGTCTTCCTTTTTTGGAGGTCACCCCACAGGTATGGCAGCCGCAGACTTTGCAGCAGGACAGCCAGGCCAGGACGACAAGGCCTGATGTGACGGTGTCGTCGCCATCGTCGGTTACAGATGTGAGTGTTGTGAGATTTTGATGTAGCCCGTTTGGGCAATTTTAAAGCTGTACTCTGATATTGTAGAAGCATGTTTTAGCTTCTCTTATTTGATGCATTTGGACATATAATTATTGTGGATTTGACTTCTTCTTGCTTATATTATGGTTGGGTTGGCATGTTCATATTGATATTGGTTGTAGCCGGCGGAATAAGCGTCTTGTGGTACAGGTTTGACCGTGTGCTAACGCTACCGCAAGGACGCTGTTCTGGGCATAATACCGCCCTTCGTGCCGTGTTTTGGGATCCGAGAGGTGGGGGGGGGGGGGGGGGGTCTTACATGAGCTACCTGTCTATGACGGTCTGCTGGTGGTGCTCAGCTCGGCATGCGGTTCTGCAAAACGTGTTCTTGATGTAACCGGGCAGATTAGCAATGAGTTCGCGGAAGATTGCGGACTCAGTTGGAGTCCACATAGTCCGTTATGACGGATTGGTTTTGGAAATTGTGAGATCGGCATTGGTCCTTGCCGAGTTCTTCGGTGATGCGGTGGGTGATAACCGCATTCATGATTACAGACTGTCCATGGAGTTGGTGTTCTGGCTTTGTGTCTGCCGAGCTCTCACCTGTTTTTTTGGTGAGATGTAGGACTTAGTCGTACTTTGTGACAAGTTCAGGGTGTCCGCAGTAGCCGCACAGTCTGCTGTTGATTGGGCGATCTGCCTGTTGGTTGTGGACTTGTGTGGCGGGCTGGAGCTATGTTTGTGAGTTGTGCGGACTGGTGTCATATCCGCATATGGCTTACGGATATGCAGTATGTGGCTGTGGTTGTGTTCGGGTGTTGTGCAATATGGCAGACTAGCGCGGTGTTTGCAAGCTGGGAGGGTTAATGCCTTGTCCGCATGTAGCGTGCAGACTGTCACAATGATTGAGATGTTGCTGTGTCTACGTGCTGCATGGGTGCGGACTGGTGCGGTGTCCGCCTGGTGGTTGACTGGCTTCTGGACTTGGCATCTGGCAAGTTGCCAGTGGTTGCAGCAGGTCGCACTTGGCGACCAACCAGTTTTTCTCTCCAGTAATTGAAGTCTAAGTTCAATAACCAGGTCGTCGGTCTCGGCAGGCTTGGCGGTCTGTTCATTCAGTTCGGCGACGGCTTGTAGAGCGGGCGTCCGCAGAATAATGAGTTGTCCGCGGTTTGTGCGGACTCCATAGTTTTAGTGATCGCAGCACCGGCTTGGCGGTCTCGTCGGACTCAGCGGTCTCTGAGGCAGTCTGCCCAGCTTGAAGATTTCTCTTGCTTGTTTTCTTCTCATTTGTACTTGGAGAAATCATGTCTCGCCATGTATACCTGGCCTTGTAAAGATTGATAGTTGATGAATAAATATCTTTGTTGTTTTTTGTTGTTATTGATTACATTGCTCAGTTTATGGTTGTAGTGTTTCTACTCCTATTTCTCATTTTCCGCTTGATCAAGGGATCAACTTGATAGTTTTGGAAGTGTCTGCTTAATACCAGAACTACCAGTTGATCAGCTTGGGAAATTTCAACATGATGTATTAAGAGGAGATGCCAAATTATTCCATATAATCTACCAGTGCCTCTAAAGGATATTTAATTAACCTTGCCAGAGTTTTATATAATTCTAAGTTAATCTAACCATTGATACTTCAAATCATCAAAAAAAGGCAAGGCAGAGATTATACCTACAAGTATGAGCTACTATTTTTTAAACAACCTATAATAAATTTTAGAAGTTAATAATACTATAAAATTACCCCTACCACAATCTCATGAAGGTCCAAAGTCATATGACACCTTATTAATTACATAAGGTGTATAGACTTAAATAATTTCCGAGTGATTAAAGTGGGGTGAATGTGTCCAAATACTACCGAATTCCTTCCTAGAGCATTACACTAGCCTAAGATCACATGGACTAAACACCATGTCCATATAAGGACATATCACTCCATGTCCTTCACAAACCCCCAAGTTCAACCTTAAGATTTGAACTAGGGTCCTAGGGCAAATCCATCCTAATACACACTAAAATCCATTTGAGGGTGTTTAAACTAACCATGAGGCTCTGTCCAAAGTCCCAACCCCTTTGGGTGAGAATTGACCCCTCCATGCCCCAAGTTCACTCTGTCCCTAATTAACCCCTTAAGAGCCAAATTTGGTCATAGCAATACCTATTCAAATCAATCTTAAAGGGGCTGAACTTTTTATCAGAGTGATAATATGACTCTAAATGACAGTATACAAAATTTTGGTAGCTTTAGAGGTAGTTAGACCCCTTAAATAATTCTAACATGGTTTATTAAATTTCTACAAAAGCATTTGGAAAATGTTTTCCAAAAATTCCCATTTTTGGATAGGTTATAGGTATAAGTAAGAGTAACCCCCATCCAAAATTTCAAGTCATTTGGATGTCTGGATTGATGGAGGCACTCAATTTAGTCTCTGGTCAAGCCTATGTATAGGCTGCACCATTTTGAGTGTTGTGGTCAAACCACTTACCCAAATGTGTTGAAATAAATTTTAAATTAAAATAAACTTCAAAGCATACAAATTTTATGTTGGCCACTTTTTAAGGTTTAGCGACTAAAGGACTCATTTATTTATTTTAAATGGTGAATAGTAAAGTGTTAAAAATGTAAAACCTTAATAAACATTATAACTTGTTGTACAGATTTAATCCGACGGTGATCGAATCATCTTCAATCCCCAGCCGACCACCCTGATTTTACCGACCTGGAGCAGCTTTCAAAGTTTTTTGTCGGCCATCCGGCAACCTCCCTGGCCGGCCACCACCACCACCTCAGTTGAGGTGGGGGCTATCGCCGGGCGGCGGCACGGCTGCTGGAGGGGCGGTTTCCGGCGAACCCAAGAGGTAGAAAAACATGGAAAATTCGGAAATTTTCTCTCCCAATCGGGCTAAATTGAGTGCGATTTCTCTCCAAAATGATCTAAGATTCTAGCCCACGAAGAGAGGAGTAGAGGAGGACCTGTTGGGGAAGCTGGAGTAGGGCCGACCGTCGCGTCACCATCGCTGGATTTTGCGATTTCTGGTGCTCTGTAGCTGTATAATAGAAGAGATCGAATTCTTCAGGGGAAGGGTGAAAACTTCTCCTCTCAGACTAGTGAAGCTTTTAAGATAGCAAAATGGGGGAGGGGAGGGGTCAAGCACCAATTGCCATTAATGGCCATTAAGGGAGATTTATCCAACTAAACTTCTCTGCATCCAGCCACCTAGGAGGTCGTCCATGGCCGTAAAAATCCTATAAACTGATGGGGGAATGTATCAAGCCTTTGGAATCAATTGGAGAGGAACTCTTGATCTCCCATGGCCATTAATGGCTCTCTCTCCTCTTTCTCTCCCTTCCTTATGAGAGAAATTAAATTTAGCCACTTTAGTGGCTAGCTATGGTTATTTAACTACTCAAAACTGATGAGGGAGAATGTATCCATCAATTGGAGAGGCCCTTGATCTCCCTTGGCCATGAATGACCTCCTTTTTCACTTTCTCTCTCCTCCATTAAAGAGAAAGTAGAGCTTTCTCTCTCTTAGTCACCATGGCCAAAATTTGATGATTATTTCAGCCTAAAGGCACCCCACTAACCACTCTATAATTCATGGAAATAAGGTTAGCCTAAGGGGGATTGGGCTTGAGCTTGAGTTAGCCCATTTGAACTAGTTTGACCTAATTCTATGGTAGAGTGGACCTTGGTCAACTTGACCTTTTGGGTTGACCCCAATGTGTCCTTGGTGACCCATTGGCCTCCCATAATGTCTAGGAAGACTTGGGTAGGGTTGGTTGGGCACCTTGTAGGTCACTTTTAGTTAGGGCACTTTTACCTTTTTAGGGATAGGGTTAACTTGGGTCAACTTAGCCTCTTTGGTTGACCCCAATGGATACTTGGTGACCCATTGGCCTCACCTAGGGTTAGGGGTGGGTTCATGGGGTCATGGTGAAGCCCCATGGTCACCCCTAAACTAGGAATTGGAATCCTACGATTTGCAGACCAAGTTGGTTCGCACCATAATTCTCATGTTCACCCAAACCCTTTAGGGCAACCCAGGGTTTTGTCATGACCTAGTCATGTCAAAACCATCCTAGATGTATAGAAGTCTCAAGGATGTTTCACGTACAATATTGGGAAGCAGGAAGCGATCCGCAAACCCGATGTGGTGACAGGTACGAGAAAGTTTAAGTTCACTTATTTTCTATAGACTTTCAAGATCTTTTATGTATGTCGCCGGTGTTGTAGTCTTTGTGATAGTTTTTGGTTACCCCACCAGGGTATTGTTCGATACGGGTGCGTCACACTCCTTTCTTACGGAAAGATTTATTTGGAGAATTGGAGTCGAGCCCTTTTCTACGAACACCGAGCTTTGGGTGTGCATGCCCAATGTGTGCTTCATGACCACTGGGACGAGAGGGCGCATTGCTTGGAGTCTAGGCGGTCAAGCGTTTGACACCATGAAGGAAAGGCTAATGACAGCTCCGATCCTAAATCTTCCTAAAGGGACTGAAGGTTTTTAGATTTTCAATGATGCTTCAGGATGGCGTTTAGGTTGCTTGTTTGTGAAATATAATAAGGTGATAGCCTTTGGGTCTAGGAAGCGGAATCCTCATGAGAGGAACTACTCCGCCCATGACTTGGAATTGGCGACAGTAATTTTTGTGTTGAAGTTGTGGCAACACTATGTCTATGGTGTAAAGGTGGAGATTTTCACGAACCACAAAAGCCTAAAGTATCTTCTAGATCAAAAAGGTTTGAACATGCGGCAACGTAGATGTGTCAAGTTCCTTGGGGACTATGACGTGGCAATACAATATACGCTAGGCAAAGTAAACGTGGTGGCGGATGCCTTGAGTAGGAAATACTCTGTACAAGGGAATTGGATTGAAGCTCATGATGAGTAGTTGGTGCGAGATTTTTAGTCCCTCAGCATCGTTTGTGTAGAAAGTGGCGAGTCTAGCATAGATCAATTGAATTGGATAGAGTTGCAGAATTTTTGTCCGATCGTATCTGGGAAGCGACCAGTGTGGATGCAAAGTTTCAGCCCTTTGTGGTAGAAGCTCACAAAGGCAAGGGTAGTGCCTGGGAAATGATTAATGTGATCATTCGGAAGGACGAAGGATATGTATACCGCATTTTGGCGAGCTCCGTGAGGAGTTAATGTTTGAGGCTCATTTCATGAATTACTATATTCATATGGGCAGTGCAAAGATGTACTTGGATATGAAGAAATCCTTTTGGTGGCCTGATTTGAAGTGAGATATTACTTTGTACGTGAGTTGATGTCAAACTTGTGCCTTAGTGAAGGCTGAGTATCAGAAGTAGGGCGGGTTCCTGAAGCCTCTTCCTATTCCCGAGAAGAAATTTGATGACATCTCCATGGACTTTGTGCATTGGTTACCTCGGTCACAGCAGGAAAATGATGTGATTTGGGTGATCGTGGATCCATTGACCAAAGTGCCTCATTTCATCCCAAATCAAAAAAAGGGCGGCGTGGAGAAGCTGGTAGAGTTGTATATTTGCAACATTGTGCGACTCTATGAGATTCCTAAGAGTATCGTTAGTGACTGCGATGGACGATTCACGTCCAAGGACTGGAGATTGGTACGTAGGAGTTTCGGTGTAAGACCCCCCCTCCCGGATCTCAAAACACGACACGAAGGGGGATCTTATGCCCGGAACAGCCGCCTTGCGGTAGCACTAGCGCACGGGCTAACCTGTAACACAAGACGCCTATTCCGCCGGCTACAACAATATCAATAGATCATGCCAACAAAACCAAATATAATAAGCAAGAGAAGTCAAAATCCACACAAAGTAATAATGTCCAATACATCAATAAAGGAGAAGCTAAAACATGCTTCCACAATATATCAGAGTACAACTAAACATTGCCCAAACGGTCTACATCAGAGTATCAAAATACTAACGTATGTAACCGACGGTATCGACGACACCGTCACTTCAGGCCCTGTCATCCTGGCCTGGCTGTCCTGCTGCGTAGTCCGCGGCTGATCTACCTGCGGCGTGACCTCCTAAAAGGAAGACGTAGCAAGCGTTAGTCCAAATGACTAAGTGGCTTCACATACGCTCCCCCGGTGACTCCTCGGCACCGGGCGGAGAGAAGGAACAAGGGTAATATATATATATGCTAGTAAAGAAGTATAAATAGGTGACAGTAGTGTAAGAGTAACAATAACATGATCTAGCAAATATCTAAGAGCTACAACAAACTAACAAGTATAAGTAACAGCAGGAAAGTAACTTAACTTATAAGAATGCCCATACAAACTTATAAGTTAAGGATCGGGTTACATAAAAGTAACTCATCGTATAAAAGTGCCCATACAAACTTATACGATGAGGATCTTGTTGTGCAATGATATGAAATGCTATGCATGCTATGCAATGACTCACCCATGATCACACCCATGCAATTGCTATGTCGACACAGACTATATTTCCCACTTTTCGAGCAGGTAGCTAACCTCTCAGGCATCAGCCGCCGTGGCCAGGCGGTGACAGTAGAACGGGCACTTCTACTACTAGGTGGGTATCCACACTACTTCACCTAGGCCTCCGTACGCCTCAACGCTAAAAACACAGCAGCGGAGCCCATGCGTACTATGGCCCAGCAGGGTCTTGGGTAGATGAGGACCAAGAACACAGCCCAAACTGGCCTTACGTGACCCAGAAGGGGCCTCAGATGTGAGCATGATGACACAACCCAACCGTTCACTTGGCACGGAAGGGGCCCCGGGATGTGAACACCGAGGACACAGCCCAACCGCCCAAATTCTAACAGTCGACTCCCGTCGGTGTGATGACTGGCAAGGCCGTAGACCTGCCACACTATCCCTAACGTAGGATTACGACACCGCGTGTCGACTCACACCGCATGCAAATGCCACATCAACATAACATGGAAGGGGCCTCGGATGTAAGCACGAGGACACAGCCCAACCATCCATCCATACCCTATCACATTACAACCAAACAAGTGACGGTCAACACCACACTTACATCCCTTCACAATACTACCCGTAGGGAGACGACTCTCTAAGTATCGGACTACTAAACTCATTTCGCTAATCAAACATACTTATGGCCATGATTTATTCCTCTACATGACTTTCCAAATGGTGACAACATAATATAACATGATGCGCATACAAAGATCTATCACTCTTTCCAAATGGTAACGACATATTATAAACATGATGCGCTTAAGTAACAATTTATCAATTTCTATCAAGTCAATTTATTTAAATAAGCGTGCTTCACAATTTGATTATATGAAATCCGATTAATAAGCTTTGACAATTATGCAACAAATGATTAATTATAAGAGTTCATACAAGTCAAGTAATTTGCAATATTAATTCCACCGAATCCAAATCCATCTTATAAAAAGCCCAGAATTTAGGTGCAGATTGAATCTGGACAGCAACTTCGACCGAAGATTCCCGAATCTACAAGAATCCGGTGAAGGCACGTAACCACACTATGGAAAGGTCTTTCCGTGCCCACAACATTCGTATTCAGACCTCAACCCAAATTTAAAGTTATCCTATTTGAAATCGGACTTGAAGTCCGCTGCGTACAGAACACAATTCTGCATGCGGGATTTATTGAACACCATTTTCGTTTAGACTTTCCCGTGGCTACAGATTTCGCCTGAAGTCGTGCAACCATTAGTTGGAAAGGTATTTGCAAGGGCTTCAACTTTCTTGTTTAGCCAAAAGCCCAGATCTGGCCATATCAAACCTAAAAATGACCACGGATTTCACTGCGCGCAGAATACAGATTCCGCCTGCATCCTAAGGCGGAATGAACGACATCGGTTCATCTACCTCCTCAAGGCGATCTTCCCAAATCATTCCAGAATTTCCTCCACCCTTATTCACCCTCATGAGACCTTGCTCTTCACGAAACCATTCCCCATCTCCACATTGACGATCAGAGAGTTTGAAGACACCACTAACCAAGAGCACAAGCTCCAGATTGACCTCACCCTAGAGAAAGCATCTTCTCACATGTCTAGACTCTTTTGAGTCGACGTCTCGACTAGATATCTATAGATCTAACACCAAGGTAGAGGGTAGGAAACTCACATTGATTCCAGCAGTTCCACCATTTCCGGCCATGGATCTCGTAATTCTCCTTGGCGACATCTTCTCCTTCATGGCGATGGCGGATATTCCCTCCCTAGAACTTGCTCCTGCAGTTCTCCTTCTACAGAAGTTCTCTCAGAAAACATGGATTAAGTGAGCGTGGAAACGGTTAGGGTTTTCTCTCCCCTTATATATAAAAAGTGACACGGGTAGGGACACCGCCGTGTCCTTACCTGTGTCCTGCCTGGCGAAGCGACAACGACAATTTCCGTGTCGGTTCAATACTTGACATGGGTAGGGACACGCCCATGTCCCGACCCGTGTCCACATGACACGGTCGTGTTCCTGGCCGTGTCCTTGGTCGTGTCCTTCTCGGGATGCATCTCGACAATCTCAACACATCGTCGATCTCGATAAAAATCGTCGACTGGAGCACATGGGTAGGGACACTCCCGTGTCTCTACCCGTGTCATATCATTCGTCGATCTCGCCACGTAGTTCGTCGATCTCGACATGCCTCGTCGAGTGTAACTCGACACACACGGGTAGGGACACACCCGTGTCACTACCCGTGTCATTCGATGTCGACACACCTCGTCGATCTCGACACGCCTCGTCGAGCGTAACTCGACACACACGGGTAGGGACACGCC
Source organism: Platanthera guangdongensis (assembly GCA_039583875.1). Taxonomy (NCBI): domain Eukaryota; kingdom Viridiplantae; phylum Streptophyta; class Magnoliopsida; order Asparagales; family Orchidaceae; genus Platanthera; species Platanthera guangdongensis. Next base: position 89,557,575 of record CM077161.1, on the reverse strand, counting down.
CGTGTCGCTACCCGTGTCATTCGATGTCGACACACCTCGTCGATCTCGACATATCTCGTCGAGTTCAGCTCGACACATAGCCACAAGGTTAGGGACACGCCCGTGTCTCTGCCCGTGTCCTTCCCAGCACAGATTTCTCCACTCCCCCCAAGTGCAGTCCAACTCCCTGCACTTCTCAGGACTCGAGCCAACCCTCCTGACTCAAAAATACACATGAGGGGCCTAGAGCGATTCGGGATGTTACAAATCCTATAAACAAAATAAAAGATTTCATCCCCGAAATCAGGCTTGGGCTAGGGGAGAAAAGCATAACAGAAAAATTAACATATGCTTTTAAATAAAATTACCTTGTGCAAACAACTCCGGGTAGCGTTGTTGCATCAAATCCATTGGCTCCCATGTGTACTCCTCTTTCCCATGATTCGACCATAGCACCTTCACTAAGGGAACACTTTTGCGGCGCAACATTCTTGTCTCGCTATCTACGATCCGCACCGGCTCCAGTCGCACCGACTTATCAGACGCCACAGCACCATCGGTGGTGGGGATATATTGATTGGGCCGCAATAACGCCTTCCGAAGCGATGACACATGGAACACGTCATGGAGGTTCTGCAACTCTTGCGGTAACTCCAACCGATAGGCCAACAGGCCGACCCTTTCCAGTATAGTATAAGGCCCAACATACCTTGGGCTGAGCTTTTTCACCCCACGCACCCGCGACACTCCATGCATCAGCCGAATCTTGAGGAACACTTTGTCACCAACTTGGAACTCCACCATCCGATGCTTTGCGTTATAGTACTTCGCCTGGCGACTTTGAGCCTCCAACATGCGATCCCGTATCAATCTGACCGCCGCATCAGTATCATCTATATATGCATTTCCCAATGCCTTCGGATCTTCATCCTGCACCCAATACAAGGGAGTCCTGCACCTTCTTCCGTAAAGGGCTTCATGGGGCACCATGCCGATGCTCGCCTGATGGCTATTATTATAGGAGAATTCCACTAGTGGCAAGAGCCTTTCCCATGGCTCTCCTCTGTCCAGCACACATAACCTCAATAAATCTTCCAGTGTCCTGATGGTCCGCTCAGACTACCCGTCCGTCTGAGGGTGGAATGCAGTACTAAAGGTGAGGCGTGAGCCCAAATACGCGTGCACCGCCTTCCACTCCTTTGAAGTAAACCGACCATCCCGGTCCGAAACAATTGTCTTGGGCACGCCATGATACCGTACGAATTGCTCCACAAAGAGATGTACCAAAACATCCACGTGTGCTTCCTTCTTCATCTGAATGAACCGGGCCACCTTTGTCTGTCGATCAACGATAACCCACACTGAATCATTCCCAGAGCGGGAGCGAGGTAGCCCATGGACAAAGTCCATGGAGATATCCTCAAACTTCCATTCGGGGATGGGTAACGACTGCAACAAACCACCGGGACTCCTGCATTCAGCCTTCACTCTTTGACAAGCTTCGCAATGTGTAACATAGTAACGAACATCCTTCTTCATTCCTGGCCAGCACATGGTCTTCCGTAAGCCGGCGTACATCTTGGCAATACCCGGGTGCACAGAATATTGAGAGGAATGTGCCTCTCTCAAGATATCCTCCCGGATTTTGCCACCCTTGGGAATATAGAGACGACCATGAAAATAAACGAGGCCGTCTTTTAGTGTGTACTCATCGCTGGTCCCATCTTCAATTGCCTTGATTGTCGGGGCCAAGGACGCATCCATGCCTTGCTCCACCCGAATCCGGTCCCGGATATCACAAACTATGCTCATGCTGGCCAAATACTCCGCATACTCTGCCGAAGGAGCCTTCAATACTAGAGTAATTTCCATCTCCTCGATCATTCGAGCCAACTCCATACTCATCAACCGAGACTCTGGGCTAGAGCCTGTCACTTTTCTACTCAATGCATCGGCTACTGAGTTTGCTTTCCCGGGGTGGTAGTTCATGGTGAACTCATAGTCGCATAGAAATTCCAACCACCGCCGTTGTCTCAGGTTCAACTCCTTCTATGTGTGTGGACATACTTCAAGTTTTTGTGATCGGAAAAGATCTTGCAGTGTGGGCCATATAGATAATGCCTCCAGACCTTCAAAGCAAACACCACTGCTCCCAACTCCAAATCATGAACCGGGTAGTTGATTTCATGTTTCTTTAACTGTCGTGAAGCATAAGCAATTACGTCCCCATGCTGCATCAATACCGCTCCCATCCCTTGATATGACGCGTCCATGTAAACCTGAAATCCTTCTTCCCCGATGGAAGTGCAAGGATGGGGGTGGAGGTAAGCCTATCCTTTAGCTCTTGAAATGTCGCTTCATATTGTGGTGTCCACTCAAATGGCACACCCTTCTTTGTCAAAGAGGTAAGAGGGAGGGCAATCTTAGAAAATCCCTTCACGAACTTGCGGTAGTAGCCAGCAAGTCCAAGAAAACTTCGTATATCGGCCACCGACTTCAAGGGCGACCACTCCTTCATGGCTCGTACCTTTGCTAGATCCACTGCTAATCGTGCCCCACTGATCACATGCCCCAAGAAAGTAACCTCCTTAAGCCAGAATTCACACTTGCTAAACTTGGTGTACAAGGTGTGCTCCTTCAATTTCGTCAACACCAAGGTTAGATGCTCGACAGGCTCCTCCTCCGTCTTTGAGTAGACCAAGATGTCGTCAATAAAAACAATGACGAAGATGTCCAAATACGGTTCGAACACCTTGTTCATCAGGCTCATGAAGGCCGAATGGGCATTTGTGAGCCCAAATGGCATTACCGTGAACTCATACAAACCATATCTTGAACTGAAGGTTGTTTTTTGGATGTCCCCTTCTTGTATCCTCAACTGATAGTATCCAGAGCGCAAATCCAGTTTATAAAACCAATGTGCTCCCACTAGTTGATCGAACAACTTGTCGATCTGAAGTAGCGGATAAGTGATCCGCACTGTCAACCGATTGAATTCCCGATAATCTATGCACAAACGCAGGATTCCATCCTTCTTCTTCACGAATAGCACAGGGGCTCCCCTGGGTGATGAACTGGGGCGAACGAACCCTGACTCCACCAGTTCTTGTAATTGAACTCTAAACTCCGCGAGTTCTTTCGGGGCCATTCTGTACGGAGCCTTGGATACAGGCTTGACACCTAGTGCTAGATTAATCTGGAAGTCAACCTCTCTATGAGGAAATCCTGGCAGCTTCTCAGGAAATACCTCGGGAAAATCCCGCACTCCCCGTACATCCTTTAATCCAATGCTTCTTCCTTCAACTCGAACCAGATCATGAAGACCTCGTCCCCTTTCATATGAGCTTTTACAACCTGGACGGAAGATAACATCATGCGAGGCGCGAAGCCAATACCTTGGAAGATGACGTCAGAGTCTCCATGTCTCAAATATATCCGCTTCTCCGTTCAGTCGATCCTCGCGAAGTGGCAGTTCAGCCATGCCATGCCCAAAATGATGTCAAACTCCGGTATTCTCAGAACTGTAGCCGGCGTATCAAAAGCCTTCCCATCAATAAATAATTCCAACTCGCACTTGGTGGTTGCGATCATCTCTGAGCCGTCCGGAAGGCGTACACGTCGGGCTATGCCAGTGAAGTACTGCACACCCTCCACATCTTTTATGAAGTTCTCGGACATAAAGGAGTGTGAGGCACTGGTATCGAACAGCGCATAGGCCGTCTTCCCGCCAATAATCACGGTGCCTAAGTACCAACAACCAAAGCTTATTGCTAGGTGTCTAGTAAGTCTAAATCAATTCAAGATAGACCATGAAAATATGTTAATCAATTAAATCATACCTGCAATCACATCATGGGGGTTCCATTCCTGTGCCATTTCAAGCGCGTACACCTGATCCCTAGCAGGGCCAGGGTTACCTCCTCGCGGTCCTCGTCCTCGACCACGCACGTGACCCCGCCCTCGAGGAGCTGTCGGAGGGAGAGCGGGAGGGACGTTAACAAATAGCTGCGGGCAGAAACGTCGGATGTGGCCCGGCTGGTTGCATTCGAAGCACACCAGACCACGACGCCCTCCAGGTTGTTGAAATTGCTGAGGCTGTGGTGGTGGAGGCAACGCAGGCGGCTGCGGAACCGGATGCTCCACTCTATAGTTCCGGTGGACACGCCCTCCAACTCTTTGATATCCTCTTCCTCCTCTGAAGTCTTGCCTCCTTCTATTCCATGGGCCGACTTCCATCACGTCCTCCGCAGGCCTCTTACTGCATCCTACCTGGTCCTCCTCCAATCTTTTCGCCATATTAATGATCTCCGCCAAGCTACCATCTGCTATAAACAAAAGGGACTGCCTTAGGGGATCTCGCAGCCCTTTGTAGAAGCGCTTGGCATAACCTCTGCCATCCAACTCGTAAGAATCTGCAAACCTTGCAAGATGCTGGAATTCCCGCTGGTATTCCGTAACCGACTTGGATCCCTGCTTTAGTAGAAAAAACCACTGCTCAAGCTCATCTTGGGCCGATGTAGGGATAAAGTGCTCCAAGAAAACACCCGAAAATTCACTCCAACTTATCTCTGTGTAGACCCGGCCTTGGAAGGTAGAGCCTATGAGGGACTTCCACCACCTCTTAGCATGTGGGTCCAAGACGGACACCACCAATGTCACTACCATGTTGGCCGGGCAACGGATACCAGCCAACAACTCCTGAACCGTGTCTAGCCATTCCTATGTACGTACTGCTGACTCCGTCCCAAGGTAGGCGGGAGGGGAGAGAGCCCGGAAGGTGCTCAGCCAGTTGGAGCTCGGGTCCTGTTGTTGCACCGGGGGCTGCTGCGCCTAAACGCATCGAGGATGGCAGTGAGCGTCAGCCCAAACTCAGATTGTTGGAACTGAGTGGGAGTGGGTATAGAGGGCGCAGGAGTGCCTCCCACCTGCTCAACGAGCGCTGGAATCTACACATAAAATGCAAACATATGGTCAGGTTGGCAAATCTTAAGGTCAGAGTTGGAAATACTTGGCGTGAATTACATATGGGCACACCACTGCTTCCGCTAAGTCAGTTTGTCCCCAAACAGACTAATCAAACGGGGGTGACACCATTGTTGAATGACTTCTTTAGTTGAGGATCGTTGCAAACTGATACCATTTGTAAGACCCCCCTCCCGGATCTCAAAACATGGCACGAAGGGGGATCTTATGCCCGGAACAGCCGCCTTGCGGTAGCATTAGCGCACGGGCTAACCTGTACCATAAGACGCATATTCCACCGGCTACAACAATATCAATAGATCATGCCAACCCAACCAAATATAATAAGCACGAGAAGTCAAAATCCACACAAAGTAATAATGTCCAATACATCAATAAAGGAGAAGCTAAAACATGCTTCTACAATATATCAGAGTACAGCTAAACATTGCACAAACGGGCTACATCAGAGTATCAAAATACTAACGTCTGTAACCGACGGTATCGACGACACCGTCACTTCAGGCCCTGTCGTCCTGGCATGGCTGTCCTGCTGCGTAGTCCGCGGCTGCTCTACCTGCGGCGTGACCTCCTAAAAGGAAGAGGTAGCAACCGTTAGTCGAAACGACTAAGTGGCTTCACATCCGCTCCCCCGACGACTCCTCGGCACCGGGCGGAGAAAAGGAACAAGGGTAATATATATATATATATATATATATATATATATATATATATATATATATATATATATATATATATATATATATATATATATATATATATATATGCTAGTAAAGAAGTATAAACAGGTGATAGTAGTGTAAGAGTAACAATAACATGATCTAGCAAATTTCTAAAAGCTACAACAAACTAACAAGTATAAGTAACAGCAGGAAAGTAACTTAACTTATAAGAATGCCCATACAAACTTATAAGTTAAGGATCGGGTTACATAAAAGTAACTCATCGTATAAGGGTGCCCATACAAACTTATACGATGAGGATCTTGTTGTGCAATGATATGAAATGCTATGCATGCTATGCAATGAATCACCCATGATCACACTCATGCAATTGTTATGTCGACACAGACTATAGTTCCCACTTTTCGAGCAGGTAGCTAACCTCTCAGGCATCAGCCGCCGTTGCCAGGCGGTGACAGTAGAATGGGCACTTCTACTACTAGGCGGGTATCCACACTATTTCACCTAGGCCTCCATACGCCTCAACGCTAAGAACACAACAGCGGAGCCCATGCGTACTATGGCCCAGCGCGGTCTTGGGTAGATGAGCACCAAGAACACAGCCCGAACTGGCCTTGCGTGACCCGAAAGGGGCCTCAGAAGTGAGCACGAGGACACAGCCCAACCGTTCACTTGGCACGGAAGGGGCCCCGAGACGTGAACACCGAGGACACATCCCAACCGCCCAAAGTCTAACCGTCGACTCCCGTCGGTGTGACGACTAGCAAGGCCGTAGACCTGCCACACTATCCCTAACGTAGGATTACGACACCGCGTGTCGACTCACACCGCATGCAAATGCCACATCAACATAACATGGAAGGGGCCTCGGATGTAAGCACGAGGACACAGCCCAACCATCCATCCATACCCTATCACATTACAACCAAACAAGTGACGGTCAACACCGCACTTACATCCCTTCACAATACTACCCGTAGGGAGACGACTCTCTAAGTATCGGACTACTAAACTCATTTCGCTAATCAAACATACTTATGGCCATGATTTATTCCTCTACATGACTTTCCAAATGGTGACAACATAATATAACATGATGCGCATACAAAGATCTATCACTCTTTCCTAATGGTAACGACATATTATAAACATGATGCGCTTAAGTAACAATTTATCAATTTCTATCAAGTCAATTTATTTAAATAAGCGTGCTTCACAATTTGATTATATGAAATCCGATTAATAAGCTTTGACAATTATGCAACAAATGATTAATTATAAGAGTTCATACAAGTCAAGTAATTTGCAATATTAATTCCACCGAATCCAAATCCATCTTATAAAAAGCCCAGAATTTAGGTGCAGATTGAATCTGGACAGCAAATTCGACCGGAGATTCCCGAAGCTACAGGAATCCGGTGAAGACGTGTAACCCAACTATGGAAAGGTCTTTCCGTGGCCCACAACTTTCGTATTCAGACCTCAACCTAGATTTGAAGTTATCCTATTTGAAATTGGACATAAATCCGATGCGTACAGAACACAATTCTACATGCAGGATTTATTGAACACCATTTTCGTTTAGACTTTCCCATGTCTACAGATTTCGCCTGAAGTCGTGCAACCATTCGTTGGAAAGGTATTTCCAAGGGCTTCAACTTTCATGTTTAGCCGAAAGACCAAGTCTGGCCATATCACACCTAAAAATGGCCACGAAGTTCGCTACTCGCAGAATACAGATTCTGCCCGCATCCTAAGGCGGAATGAACTGCATCGATTCATCTACCTCCTTAAGGCGATCTTCCCAAATCATTCCAGAATTTTCTCCACCCTTATTCACCCTCATGAGACCTTGCTCTTCACAAAACCATCCCCCATCTCCACATGGACGATCAGAGAGGTTGAAGGCACAACTAACCAAGAGCACAAGCTCATGATTGGCCTCACCCTAGAGAAAGCATCTTCTCACATGTCTAGACTCTTTTGAGTCGACGTCTCTCCTAGATATCTACAGATCTAGCACCAAGGGAGAGGGTAGGAAACTCACATCGATTCCAGTGGTTCCACCATTTCCGGCCATGGATCTCGTAATTCTCCTTGGCGGCATCTTCTCCTTCACGGTGATGGTGGATTTTCCATCCCTAGAACTTGCTCCTGCAGTTCTCCTTCTACAGAAGTTCTCTCAGAATACATGGATTAAGTGAGTGTGGAAACGGTTAGGTTTTTCTCTCCCCTTATATATGAAAAGTGACACGGGTAGGGACACGGCCATGTCCTTACCCGTGTCCTGCCTGGTAAAGCGGCAACGACAGTTTCCTTGTCGGTTCAATACTTGACACGGGTAGGGACACGCCCGTGTCCCGACCCTTGTCCACATGACACGACCGTGTTCCTGGCCGTGTCCTTGGCCGTGTCCTTCTCGGGATGCATCTCGACGATCTCAACACTTCATCGATCTCGATCAAAATTATAGACTGGAGCACACGGGTAGGGACACGCCCGTGTCTCTACCTGTGTCATATCATTCGTCGATCTCGCCACGTAGTTCGTCGATCTCGACACGCCTCGTCGAGTGTAACTCGACACACACGGGTAGTGAAAGTCCACTTAGTGTCAACTACCTTCACCTATGAGGGGGGGAATAGGTGTCTTGCAGCTTTTTTGCGGAATTAAAGTCGTACCTGCACAAGAAAACAAAACAACATAGCACAGAAAGGACACAAGCAAATTTTAGTGGTTCCCCGATTTGGGTACATCCACTTTCCCCCTTCGACCTATCTCCCAACCAGGGACGACTCGATCACTTCACCAACAAGATTGAAATCCAATCCTTGCACTAACGGAAGGAACCCTTCCACAGGTAGGAGTCACCACTCCCACAACACGGGTTGCACCCAACCCTTACAACTAGGAACCAACGTTCCTTTACAAAGAAATTGAAAATAGATTGTATAAGAAATACAAACAACTTATGGAGACTAAGGTGTCCCTCTTCGTTTGATGACGTGTTCTTGAAGTCAACGAAGAGTGCACAACCCTAGATCTCACTTGGAGAGAATCTCCCCGAAACCGGCGGCGGCAAGAAGGGCGGCGGCTTGGTTCTCGGGATCGGCGGCGACAATGGCGTGCTGCGGCTGTTCTTTGGAGATTCAATCTTTGTAGCAAAGCTAGCAAGGTCTTCAAACGGTCACACTAGGATCGATCGTCTCGACCGATTCGGAAGGGGGAGGTTTTCCCGATCAACGAATCAAGAGACAAAGGATCTCTGGTTAGACGCGTGAGACGCTGTGCTTGGCTGAGCTTCTGTCGCCGGGAGATCTGGAAGAAACCACGATCAAAGCCGGCGATCAACTGTACGAGCGGCGACGGCGGCGGCGGAGAAGGATTTCGCGATCTAGGTCACGTCGGCGGCTCGGTGTATTCGTTTTTCTGTCCTCTTTTTCTGTTCAAAAATACATGTGTATTTATACATTAGATCTTCAAGATGACCGTTGTGGGCCCCACCAACAAGAAACCCCAAGCCCGGTTCAAAACAGCGCCAGCGGCTGAGTCTGGTCCAGCGGGTTCCAGAAAATTCGCCTAAGGCAAAATCGGCGAGAATCGAAGGTGATTCTCGACGATTCGGCGAGAATCACTAGTGATTCTCGCCGAATCACTTGGTGATTCTTGACGATTTTGACTTAGTGACAGATTTGCACGCTCTGATTTAGCCGGATAGAGACGGCGAGAATCAGCCAGTGATTCTCGACGATTCGGAGAGAATCACTAGTGATTCTCGCCGAATCGGTGAGAATCACTTGGTGATTCTCGTCGATTATTACTCGGACGATTTTTCGTCTTCCCACCCATGAGTTGCTCTTTGACCCATCCTTGCTCCTTGTCTGCTCTTGCATTATCACAGTCCTGTACTTGAAAATAAGTACACTCCAATAGAGAGAGTACACGTAGGCCAACACACTGATCTGCTTAACGAGGGATTACGTCGCGCAGATCCGTGTATATTGACCTACTGCACCCTGACATTGGTGTGTACTTAGCGTGGAATAACTGCAAGCACAACTTAAAAGATTTCATCAAATACATTGTGAATTCATCTTAGCTTGACAGGTGGCTTCCTCAAATCCAGGTAATTGTGGATACAATACCCAACAATCTCCCCGTATTTGACGAAGACAAAATCTACTAGCTAAGATGAATACCACCATCCAGATAATATACACAGCATATAGAATTTAAAGATACGACACAAAGAAATAAAGGCAAACAGATCAAAGCTTGAGTCAATCATAAATTCATATAAATATATATATATATATATATATATATATATATATATATATATATATATATATATATATATATATATATATATATTCCCAAAAATTGTTCATATAACAATAAGAAAGGATAAATATGCTCTTGATAAAATGACAAGCTATAAACTTATGTCTATTTCTCTTTGTCTAGGTCATCCTTGTGTTTTTGAGCCAGGAACTTCTTTCTTTGCCTCTCAACGTACTCCTTGGGCTTTGGATAGTATCTGGGAGGAGGAGCTTTGTCTGCCACAGTGTTGGTCCTGAAAAAGATGTACCGTTTAGCTTCATATGTCTTGTGCAGCTCCCACTCATGCTGGCTGTATACGTCGTTCCGATTGATTTCCCCTTTTTCTTGTAGCCAGAACGTGTCCAAGATAATACTCTTTGATACCAGACTCCACTTTTCGTTCCTCACTTCATCCTCCTTCAATCTGATTTTCTTTTCAGCTTGCGTTTCCTTAGATGTCCCTTCTTGAGTTTTTCTCTTGTCCCTAGCTTTTGCTAGGGCTTCTTGGTCAAACATGGCCAACAGTTTTGCTTTGGAGGTGACCCCAGTAGCCCTTTGAGCATCAGCTACAATTAAAGGAACTTCTTCAGCACTTGCTCCCTCATCAGACGCAGTATTATTCTCAGGAGCAAGATTACCCTCAGGATTTTCAGGGATATTGGTGCCTGACACTTGTTTGAGCATCCACCAGCAACTGTCATATACATATATGTTTGACTGGTCAAAATTTTTGATTATGATTTCCTGAAGCTCGGCCATCTTAGCTGTATATTCTTGCTCCCCCTTTTTGGCTTCGACGACAATGGAGTTTGCATAAGAATGCAGTGACTCATTAATGTGCTTTGTAGTCTTGGAGAACTCGGTAATCAAGGCTTGTTGATTTCCGTTAAGAATCACCATGTTGGCATCAAATTTTTGGATGTTATTTGCCACTACATGAGCATTCTGATTAACTACAGCGAGTGTATCTGTGTTCTTTTTCAATCCTTCCATAAGAAGAGTTACAGCTTTGCCAGCTGCTGTATACTTGTCTTCGAACTTCTTTTCCATCAAATCCAGTTTGTGATTAATTTCCACAACGTTCTTGAGCATTAGATTCTCAGATTTCTTAATTCTTTTTAACACTTTATTTTGAGCTTGCTCAAAAGACACTTTGAGCTCATCCACTATACCTTGAATAACATTAACTGTGAGATTAGCTAGATCAGCTCGTGGTGGATGACCCTGAGGCATTCCTTGGCCTTGCTCTTCAGCAGATTCACTTGTAGAGCTGGACATTTGCACAGTCTCTAAAGGGGGAATATTTGCAGCCTCAGTAGATTTCTCAGAAGTACTTAGCAGCCTCTACTGAGAGGACTCCCCCTCCACTGTTGCACTAGTTTTCTCAGGAACTATCTCAGGAGCTTGCTTTTCAGATGGAACTTCAGTGTCGTCCTGAGGCTCCATTACTTCCTATCTCTCATTTCTTTCTTTCTCATCCTCATCATCCATGATGTCATTCTCAACCGCATCATCTTCCAAACCTTCCTCATCATTCTCCTCTACATCACCTCCGGCTCCTAGATCATTCACGTTCAGGGCCGCCTCATTTTCCACCACATCTTCACTTTCTTCTTGCAGATCCGCAACTGCATCTCTAGCTATCTAAGAGATGCCAGATATGACATTAGCAGAAGCGGGTAGAGGCTCCCCCTCAATTCCTGCAGTCAGTGCATCAGGAACTTCACTGGGAATAGCCACGGAATCTGCTGCAGTTCTGTCCTCGGCAGGAGATTCTTCTTGTTCTACTACCACTGCAGCCTGCCCGATGCGTCGCTCCCATCTGTCAAATACGCTGGAGTCCATTTTCTTCAAATAATGCAATGGAACTCCTTTACTCATGTCGAACCTATCTCCGTTCAACTGATTAAGATATAGGCTGATGATTCTTCCAAAACTTGGAGATCTGAGTGTGTCCTTAATCTTCTCAAAAAGCATAGCCCCCCAGTTGAATCTCTTTCTGCAGAAAATCGCCACAAGAATCTTGAACATGTCAGCTGAGATGTGGTCATGTGAGCCGGGTTTGCATATCAGTACTTTCCCAATGATGTCGGACAAGAGTTTCCCCTCCTCATTCATTTCTTTTCTCTTTATTGATCTGGTTCCTCTAGCTAGTCCACAGAATAATAATGTCCTGACTTTATCATGTTCCTCCAGATAATCCTCGTGCTCAGAACTGGTGAGCTGCAAATATTGGGTCAGTTTGCTTGCAGACATCTTGATCCTTGCACCTGCAACCTTACTCTTGATGATAGAGTCTTCATTCCGAAGTTTGGCGGTTGCGAAGAACTCCATCACTTCCTTGTCCAAAATTTTGCAGGGGTGCTCCAGTATAAAAGAGAGTCCAGCCTCTTCAAGCATGATGATGATGTTTCTGAACTCATCCGAGGCATGTGAGAACCCAGTTCGAACCAACTCACATCCAGTGACCAGGCCGACGGTGGTCCTTGGAGCCATTGCAAACCTGGGGAGGGAATCCCAAGTCTACGCCTAATCAGAAATCAAGAGGGAAGCTAAAATAACAGTAAGTCACTGTAAGGGAGAGGAGGTGGTTACCCAAAAGCGGAGGAAGCGAGAGTCGACGGAGATGACGGAAAACCCTGAGGAGCTCGCGTCCTTGTTTGATCGAAACCGCGGAGAATGAATACCTAGACGAGCACCCTGGACGCAAGAAGAGAGGTCTACGGAATCCGGAACGAGGTCGATGAGATTTGGAACCTAAGATACGGGATGTCGCCGGGAGGAGGGAATGAAGAGTCGGCGGGATTCCTGCGGGATATCGACTGGTTTCTTTGCGAAATGCGTCAGCGGGATTCCTGCGGGATTCCAGGGATTCCTGCGAGAAGAGTCGGCGAGATTCCTGCGGGATATCGCCGGGAGGAGGGAAGGAAGAGGGGTTTCTTTGCGAAATGCGAAATACGAAGGGTCGGCGGGAGTTTTTCTAAATAGAAATCGATGGGATTCTTCAATAGAAATCTACGGGTTAAGAGGCATGCCAGATTCTCGAAATCTTCTGATATTAAAAGGGTCTAGAAATCTTCTAAATATATATTTCTTAATAACAATCTATTTAGTTCCATACATTTCTTGATGTCAATTGTAAGTTTTAGTGACTTCCAATGACGTATCTTCTTTAATTTTCAGTGGACTGATTTATGCCTGTAGAGGTTCATTCTCGAATCTACCAGTGAATTTACAGATAAATCTTTAATAATGTATCTAAGGGTTATTTTTACAGTGTTAACCTTTCCTTAGGTGTACACACATATATGTGTATATATAAATATATATATATATATATATGTAAATGTCGACACAATATGACTCAAGTATTGGAGCTGATCAAAAATATCTGGGATTATAAGATTTATCATTTAGCCCCTCTGGTTAAAGCATACCAGGTGTTCAATTTGAGTAAACCATTGTAGATAGTACTTCTGTTATTCCAGATACTTGTTCCAATTCATTCTTGAAACATCTTCTGTCTAGTTCCCATCATATTTCCGGGAACCTAGACTACCCTGCAAAAGAGTGTTACCTTACCTTAGGAACCCAATATGTATTGGGTCCTAGGTTCTTGTTTGCATAAAAACTCGAATGCCTTCCCTCAGAAATCCTGTCAGGAAGACTACCTCTACCCAGAAGAGGTGGATAAGCCCTTGCCCTTGACACAGAGGGGTTGTGCCAACAGTCTATGACAAAGTGTCCCACCTTGCCACAAAACCAACACGTGTGAATGTTGTACCTCCGTTTCTGACCTGATCCAGTGACTGAGGTAGTCATGGTCCTAGGTCTAAACGGGATAGAGCCGGATCTGCTCACAAAATTGCCTCTTCCACTGTGACACTTGGAAGGGTGGAAGGAATGCATGTAGCGAGCGTCATGAGGCCTGGGAGGTGGTGCCTTCCTTTTAGTCAGCACCCTTCCAGAGGCCCCATGAGAACTAACTGCATGACTTCTAACCTCCCTTTCCTATGTCCTAGGGTGGTGAGAAGCGCACTGAGAGCTGATACCAGCAGATTCATGCCGAGTTGGGGCAGTGGCCGAGAATACAAAGGGTTCAGAATGAGCCTTAGGTATTCTCTCAAGGGTGGCCATGACAGCCCTTGCACTATGGGTGTCTCCACATGAGGGCAGATCACCCTTACAGTGACCACGGTTGTTCCTGTGATCATACCTGAAGGCATGATGAGTACCCTTCCTGCCTGGAGTGGGGGGTATGAATACCGTTTCCCCATTTCTACATGAATTGATAATTCGGGAGATCCACCCATTTTCTTCCTTTCTCTTGATAGCATCAACCTTGGAAAAGTTGGATACTATCCTTTTCTCATTCTCTAGACTACTCTCTAAATCTGAGATTTTAGAGTCCTTAATCTTGTTGGATGCCAATTGGAGAACCAACAAGATCTTCAGCTGAGCAATCTCCTGAGCTTGCTCCTCAACAAGTAGGTTGCTTTTATAAAGGGCTCTCTTCAGGGAATCAGGATTTTCTGAAGGGTAACAATTCCTGTCTTCAGGAACTTCAAGAGAAGAGGGGCAAGATGAAGAAGTTACCTGCTCTTCAGAGTTACTGTTACTATCGCCAGAGACGGTAGTGTCAGATTCATCAGAACTGCTTTCCTCAATTTCTTCTTCAGTCTCTGACAAGGACACCGGAGCCCTGATGCTGTCCGATTGATCCTTGCCTTCATCTTCAGAGGCGAGGACCCCCACATAGGCTTCATCCTCTTGCTGACAGCAGATCCCTGCTTTCTCTGATCCCTCCATGAGATTTGAGATGGTTACCCACATAGAGTTGGTCGTCCCACACTTTTCCAATGTAGATCGAGAAGGTCCAGACCAGACATCCATGATGATCTGACGAATCATCTTGTCTAGATTAAATAATGAGAGTTCAGTCTCCGACATCTCAGTAATACACTTGGGAATTTGGATATCCTTTCCAGAGCCGGAGGTCTTCATAGGAATGAATGGACCCTCTTCCAAGATGAGAGATGCTCGAGGATCGATAGCCTCCAAGTGATAGGACAGTCTCATCTTCCAGATGAGATAATACTCCTTTGTGCACATGGGAAGTCTTAGTGGAGAGATCCCATGATCCAGCTCCATGCTTTTGACACTGGTGACAAGATTCTACTCAAGGTGTGAACCTTTTTGATGAGTAACCTCCCTCTAATACCACTTGAAAGTCCACTTAGTGTCAACTACCTTCACCTATGGGGGGGGGGGGGCGAATAGGTGTCTTGCAGCGTTTTTGCAGAATTAAAGTCGTACCTGCACAAGAAAACAAAATAGCATAGCACAGAAAGGACACAAGCAAATTATAGTGGTTCCCTGATTTGGGTACATCCACTTTCCCCCTTCGACCTATCTCCCAACCAGGGACGACTCGGTCACTTCACCAATAGGATTAAAATCCAATCCTTGCACCAACGGAAGGAACCCTTCCACACGTAGGAGTCACCACTCCCACAACACGGGTTGCACCCAACCCTTACAACTAGGAACCAACGTTCCTTTACAAAGAAATTGAAAATAGATTGTATAAGAAATACAAACAACTTATGGAGACTAAGGTGTCCCTCTTCGTTCGATGACGTGTTCTTGAAGTCAACGAAGAGTCCACAACCCTAGATATCACTTGGAGAGAATCTCCCCGAAACCGGCGGCGACAAGAAGGGCGGAGGCTTGGTTCTCGGGATCGGTGGCGACAACGACGTGCTGCGGCTATTCTTTGGAGATTCAATCTTCGTAGCAAAGCTAGCAAGGTCTTCAAACGGTCACACTAGGATCGATCGTCTCGATCGATTCGGAAGGGGAAGGTTTTCCCGATCAACGAATCAAGAGACAAAGGATCTCTGGTTAGACGCGTGAGATGCTGTGCTTGGCTGAGCTTCTGTCGCCGGGAGATCTGGAAGAAACCACGATCAAAGCCGGCGATCAACTGCACGAGCGGCGACGACGGCGGCGGAGAAGGATTTCGCGATCTAGGTCACATCGGCGGCTCGGTGTATTCGTTTTTCTGTCCTCTTTTTCTGTTCAAAAATACATATGTATTTATACATTAGGTCTTCAAGATGACCGTTGTGGGCCCCACCAATAAGAAACCCCAAGCCCGGTTCAAAACAGCGCCAGCGGCTGAGTCCGGTCCAACGGGTTCCAGAAAATTTGCCTAAGGCAAAATCGGCGAGAATCGAAGGTGATTCTAGTGATTCTCGCCGAATTACTTGGTGATTCTCGATGATTTTGACTTAGCGACAGATTTGCACGCTCTGATTTAGCCGGATAGAGACGGCGAGAATCATCCAGTGATTCTCGACGATTCGGCGAGAATCACGAGTGATTCTCGCCGAATCGGCGAGAATCACTTGGTGATTCTCGTCGATTATTACTCGGACGATTTTTCGTCTTCCCACCCATGAGCTGCTCTTTGACCCATCCTTGCTCCTTGTCTGCTCTTGCATCATCACAGCCCTGTACTTGAAAATAAGTACACTCCAATAGAGAGAGTACACGTAGGCCAACACACTGATCTGCTCAACGAGGGATTACGTCGCGCAGACCCGTGTATATTGACCTACTGCACCCTGACATTGGTGTGTACTTAGCGTGGAATAACTGCAAGCACAACTTAAAAGATTTCATCAAATACATTGTGAATTCATCTTAGCTTGACAGGTGGCTTCCTCAAATCCAGGTAATTGTGGATACAATACCCAACAGGAAGGGACACGCCCGTGTCACTACCCGTGTCATTCGATGTCGACACACCTCGTCGATCTCGACACGCCTCGTCGAGCGTAACTCGACACACACGGGTAGGGACATTCCCGTGTCGCTACCCATGTCATTCGATGTCAACACACCTCGTCGATCTCGATATATCTCGTCGAGTTCTGCTCGACACATAGCCACACGGGTAGGGACACGCCCGTGTCTCTGCCCGTGTCCTTCCAAGCACAGATTTCTCCACTCCCCACAAGTGCAGTCCAACTCCCTGCACTTCTCAGGACTCGAGCCAACCCTCCTGACTCAAAAATACACACGAGGTTCCTAGAGCGATTCAGGACGTTACATTCGGCACAAAGCTCAAGTTCAATACATCATTCCATCCTCAAACCAATGGACAAACCAAAAGAACGAATCGTACAATGGAGGATATGCTGAGGACGTGTACCCTCGATTTTGGAAAGAAGTGGGAAGATCACCTTTTCATGGTGGAGTTTGCCTATAACAACAGTTACCCGTCAAGTATACAGATGGCGCCATACAGAGCTTTGTATGGAAGGCGGTGTCGAATACCAATTTGTTGGACAGAGGCGGGTGACACCAAACTTTTGGTAAAAGAGGTGGTGGTTGATGCTTGTGAGTTTGTGCAGACCATCTAGGAGTGCATGAAGGTTGCTCAGGATCAGTAAGTGAAGTACTTTAATTCTCACCACAGGAACATGGAGTTCGCGGTAGGTGACTGGGTATACCTAAAGATTAATCCGTTCAAAGGCATTTCCCAGATTCGATGACTCAAGAAGTTGAGTCTGAGGTTTGTGGGACCATTTGAGATTACATAACACATTGGAGAAGCTGCTTACCGGTTAGCATTGTCTGCAAAGCTGATCAGATTACATGATGTCTTCCATATCTCAGTCTTGAGGAAAGCCTTGGAAGAGGCAAACGTTGTGGTCGAGTCGGCGACAATGCCGATGGAAGGGGACTTGGGGACGAAAGTCCGCCTAGTTAGTATAGAGGATTTGGAAGTTCGATAGTTGTGGAATAAAGAAATTAAGCTCGTAAAGGTGTGCTGGGACAACTGCGGGAGGGACGAGTTCTCTAGGGAATTTGAGAAAGCAATGTGGGGGGATTCCCGGATCGTTTTACTTCAGTTATGCTTATTTTTGTGTATGCATACTAAATTTTGAGGATAAAATTCTTTTAGGGCGGGGGGGGGGGGGGGGGGGGGGGCGGGGGAGGAGTTGTAACACCCTAGTTTTTCCAGAACCAAAATTTCTGGTAGCTAACGCCCGAGGATAGTAGATATCTCCCGGCGATAGCCCTATTTCGTTGGGTAGAGAATGAAGAGATGAACGCCCGTTCGTCCAGCGTAAAGAGATTACCGCTCGGCGGTAGTTAGTTACCGCATGGCGGTAACCTGTTGCATCGAGAGCATTGAGTTCTCGAGAAAGGGGTTGAGTTCTCGAGAAAGATGCTACCACGCGGAATTAGCCCTAACACCGGCATTAACGCGACATTATTTTCTATCTTGCGGCTCGTGTAGCTACCGCCCGTCAATAGGTAGTTACCGCCCGGTGATAGCAGACGGAAGCAGTTCCGTCGTTTGGCTTGTTGGCCGTCTGATTGCTCTTAGAAGTTGATCCTAAGGCAGATGATATTTCGTCCAAGTACCATAAATAGGGCTGAGAGACCTTTTACTTCATTTTCTCCACTTTTTGGAGTGAAGGTTAGGGCATGAGGAGAGAGAGACAGTTGGAGGAGTAAGAAGAAGCTTTCTTCCGCCATTGACGGAGCTTTGGATCTCTAATAGTCCTTCTGTGACCAGATCTGTGAAGAGAACGTGGAGGCGCTCGTTTTCATCTGTGCAATACAAGGGTTATATGGCTAGAAAGAGGATTCATAAGGTAACGACACTTCTCTCGATTTTAGGATGCGGGCATGACATCTACTCTTTTCTTACATTCTTTCAAGTATTCTAGACACCAGATCTCTCAAATGAAGAGAATTCAGGTTGCTTTGGTTCAAGAGGAGCCACCGGGTCGATTGTGTCCATCCCCGACATATTATTGCATTAAAACTCTGCTCTGTTAGTGGATTAAGCATTGTGGGTGAAGCCGTAGTCGCAACCATTAGTCCAACTCGGTGATGTTGCATAGCGATCCTTGAGGATTTTATTGAAATACATTAGGTGGGTCGCCTAAGGTGGTCTTGGTCCCGATATTAGACCTGGGCCTGGGTCGTCGCGAACGGATGGGGTCTAGTAAGGGTCTACAATATCTGTTGGTTTGTGTGGCGGAATCCTGACGTGAGAAGTCAAAGCTTGTAGGCAAGCCCATGTTTTGAAACCCACGAGCAGGTGGGGTCTATGCAAGTGTTCTGTGTGGCGGCTTGTATGTCGTTTGGGGGAAATTGGAAGTACTCTTGTGTTTGAGGCTTCAACCCGCTGGGTAAATTGGAAGTTCCCTTGTGTTTGTGTCTTGAACGCCGATGGGGATATTGGATGTACTCGATTGATGATGTGTTAGAAGCATATGCTTTAGGGTGTCTTGGGTGAAGCCCATGTTTGCATACATACTGTATTGTAGACGCTCTTTTATTATATGCTCGATATAGAAACGTGTTTGCTATATGAGACATCCAAACCTGTTTTACTACTTTAAATGTACTTGTATTTTGCGTACGAAGTGCTAACCTGCAGGGTGATGGGGTGTTTGGGGTTCGCTAGGGACGATCGGGAGGAGATGTGTTGGTTATACAGTTGAGGTCATCCTTTGTTAACCCATGTTACAACCAATTTTTATAGGGCAAGGATCGTAAGCAGGAGCAAGCTCGCTGGCCAAAAATGCCTAAGCCTCATGAAGTGTTACATGTTGAGTAATAGCTCTGTTTTGTTGAATATGATGCTTAGTGTACTGTGTTTCTAGCTTGCACGCCGAGGTAACCTAGGAGTGCTTATGCACGTTGACGCTTGATGTTATTGTATGAGTTTTGGACTCTCAATAGTTGTAAGGCCATAAGGCCGTGTTGGTACTCATATGTTAGTAGATAACTTCTAATCTTGTTCTTTTGTTTCCGCTGTGATTAGTCTGATTTTTGAGATTGGGTAGTTTATATCATCTTATAATGCTTAACCTGTGGCGTCTGTATGTTGTGGGGCCCCTACTGGACCCATATTATACGGTCATTTCAGGGGAGGTGTTACACCCTCCAAGAAAGGTCTTGGAGAAGACTCTTAACCTTCACGCAAGGAATTGTCTTAGTGCCCTCGCTATATCACCCGATGTAGACGTCCCTTATCTGAGATTATTTCTCACGGAATCCTCCTCGGATTCTGACGACCTTCGTCGATCGATTTTCCTCACCACAAGAATAGAGAAAAGAGAAAAAAGTATAACAAGTATAAAAAATTAAAGAAGAATTTAGATTGAATCTCCCTCAAGATGTTTCCTCCGTGGAGCGATGCATGACCAATGTTTACAATCTTCGTTTGGTTGCAACCGATCAACTCCTCATAGTCGTTGTAGTCCTTGGCTCGTCGGAGATCTTCGTGCACAGACGGGAGGGAGGCGATTTTCTCTTCCTTCGACAGAGAAGGTGGAACGGAGAAGAGCGGCGGCCAGCGATCCCTCGGAATAAAAGTTCTGAGTCTCTATTCATCCCACCTCTAGGAAATCAGAAAATGGGACGCCTTTTATACGTCTTTGTAAAAACAGGCTACCGCCAGCAGTAATACTAGTGCCCAACGGTAGGTCGATGCACTTGATGCTGACAGCTGTACTACAAATTTCGAAAGATATTCAAAAAGAATATTTCCTCTTTTTTGTGCTTGCGCAGCGTGGTAAGCAGTTACCGCATAGAGGTACTCCGATAATCTCGACGTACGTTGAGTGGGCTAGCGCGGCGTGTAACACCCCCTATCCGTCGCATAGCATATAGCAGTAGGTCCGGCCGGGGCCCGACGCCATATACCACAGACAGACCGGGTGGTTACTTATGGAAACCATCCAACCAATCTCAACGTCCTACACAGAGCATTCTAGCGGAAGCAGTTAATATAAGTTGTAAACAAGAACCCAGCATAAGAGCACGAATGTCCACTAACACAACATTTAGGAATGTATACAAAAATACCCAAACATTGGCCTTAAGGCCTTACAAAAAGTTTCACTTGTCTGTTACATGATTTACAAACCTCGGCACGCAGGCCGGCCATACATGAATAAAAATAGAAAACATTTCACTTGGGCCTTCGAGGGCCAGCTTCGCAAAAAGGGCTTTAGCCCGCTATTGACCGCTCGGTCCAGCTGCACCTGCAAGCAAACAAACCACCGCACGGTGGCAAACAAAGTAACGGTCAGCAATGCTGACCAAATTATAACGATCCCGCCCCCAACTCGGGGCGGCGATGCCCCTTCCCTGCATTTCATTAGCATAAGCGAGCATTATAAATATAGTCATTTCATCACAGGCGGAGGCTCAACGGCCACACACCCCGTGCACTCAGGGCACATTCTTGGTGAACGCAGTCTAAGTCTGCCGACTCACCGCCATCCTCTCTTGGACGACCAAACAATGAGCAGTTTGTCTTCCTGGCATGGGTCACGGTAATTAAAACCATAGACCGCCGAAGACCCTCATCTATGCCAACGACCCTAATCCGAACGACATAGAGTGGGTACGGTTCCATCTAACCCGTGCTCACAACGCAACGGTAATTTAAACCATATGCGCCCGCAACGGTAATTTAAACCATATGCGCAGGTCAAACTTCTACCGAGTCCCATTTTCATCACAAGTCACATAACCCGGTTATGTTCAAGTTGGCTTCCAAGCCACCAAGTTGGCAAGACCTCGTGTCCGCCCAGTTTTCCGGGTGCACCTTTGGGTTAGTCCCCAAGGCTCCCTGCTGCAATCTACCGCGTAGAAAACCCGAAAACACCAAATAGCACGGAGTCTTCTCCGGCCTTATGCAATGCAACATCACCGATCCGGACTAACATGTCCGGGTAGGCTTCGACCAAAATGCCTATGTCCGTTCTCGCATACGGAAGCTAAACAACGGGGACTTTACATATCTACCCGAAGGAACGCCTCCAACTCTTCGCAAACTCGCGAGAGAGGGCTTCCTATGCTAAGAAAGAGAGCTGTCATGCTCACAAGTGAGGATCGTTACCCTTGCGTTCCTCTTTGGCGCCATCGAAATGTAATCGGATAGAAATCACTGCACTTGCGTTGCCTCCGTGGATCCGGAGTCGGCTTGCGATTCGGAGCTCCGAAGCTCCTCCAATGGCGGATCTAGCTCCTCTTCCTCTTGCCTTAGCTCTTCTTTCTCCAAGGGTTTGGAGAGATGAAAAGGGGTAAAAAGTGTGGATTTTTCTAAGTCAAACCCGAGTATATACTCTCAGGAACCATCCCCAGCCGTCGGATCTCAACCTAAGAAAACGAGCGGCTTTGATTCGGGGCTGAAATGCCCAATCTGGGCCGAACACGGCCTGGCACACGCCCGTGTCCAGGGCCGTGTGCCGCATTCGCCGTCAAAATCGAATCTTCTGAACACGCACACGGGTATCGAACACGCCCGTGTTCGAGTTGACACGCCCGTGTTCCAGCTAACACGGCCGTGTAGCCGGCCGTGTACCCCATGATTTTCCCCCGTTTCCAACCCGAGCACTACACGGGTTCTAGGACACGCCCGTGTCCTTGCCCGTGTCACATTGACACGCCTGGGCCCCCAGGCCGTGTACACGGGGCATTTCGTCGAGGGGAGAACGACGACTGGATGACACGGCCTTGGACACGCCCGTGTCCTAGGCCGTGTGCCTTGTCTCGACGATCGTCGAGTGAATCTCGATGATTTCACCTTGACGATCGTCGACACGGGTCGACACGCCCTGCGACACGCCCGTGTCGCAGGCCGTGTGCCCATTCTCGACGAATCGTCGAGAATAACTCGACGATTTCACGGCTAAGTGTCGACACGGGTCGACACGCCCTGCGACACGCCCGTGTCGCAGGCCGTGTGCCCTTTCTCGACGAATCGTCGAGTATAACTCGACGACTTCGCGACTAAGTGTCGGCACACACTTGACACGCCCTGGGACACGCCCGTGTCCCAGGCCGTGTGCCGTCAGCCAGAAACCAAAACTGGCCCAAAACGTCCCCCTTTGCTCCTTTGAGTTTCGGGGCGTTACAACTCTCCCCCTCTTGAAAGAATTTCGCCCACGAAATTACATAAAGGAAAGATATACAAAAACAATATTTGTACCTGAGCGGAACAACTCCGGATACTCGTCAAGCATAGTCTGCTCTCGCTCCCAGGAGAGCTCCTCACGACCGCAATTGTCCCATCGGACCTTAACCATCATGATCTCTTTATTGCGTAGCCGCTTGACCTCCGAGTCCTCAATCCGCACGGGCTTTACCTTTGTCGTTAGCCCACTATCCACCGGCACTTGATCGACCGCGATCACTTGCGTAGGCTCTTGCACCGCCTTCCGAAGCACCGAAATGTGGAATACATCGTGTAAACCACTTAGCTCCACAGAAAGCTTCAACCTATAGGCCGCTTCTCCAACTCGCTCCAGAACCTCAAACGGTCCAAGGTACCTCGGGCTTAGCTTTTTCAATCGTCGCACCCGCGAGACACCCTTGAACGGCTTGATCTTTAGGTACACATAATCACCCACAGCGAACTCCACGTTCATGTGCTTGGCATTATAATACTTTGCTTGCCGGTCCTGAGCGATGAGTAACCTCTCCCGAATAGTTCTCACCAAAGAAGTAGCATCATCCACTTCCGATCTCTTATACAACTTCGACTCGCTCGTTTCTAACCAAGACAACGGCGTGCGACATCTTCTACCATATAGGGCCTCGAAAGGTGCCATCTGAATACTTGCTTGGTAGCTGTTGTTGTATGCGAACTCCACCAAATAAAGGTGGTCCTCCCATTGCTTTCCAAAGTCCAAAACACACATGCGAAGCATGTCTTCCATGGTTCTATTGACCCTCTCGGTCTGCCCATCCGTTTGCGGATGGAAGGCTGTGCTAAACTTCAGCTTTGTTCCCAACATTTGCTGCACCAGCCTCCAATCATTGGACGTGAACCGCCCATCTCGGTCACTCATGATGCTGCGGGGCACACCATGAAGCCGTACTATATTATCCACATAAAGCTTCGCCAGCTTCTCCAACGGATCGTCCTTCCTATGCGGAATAAAATGCGACACCTTCGTTAATCGATCCACGACCACCCAAATGGCGTCGTTCCCCTTTTGCGACCTTGGCAAACCGTGCACAAAGTCCATAGAGATGTCGTCAAATTTCCACTCCGGAATAGGCAAGGACTTAAGAAATCCTCCCGGCTTTTGGCACTCCGCCTTTACTAAGGCGCAGGTTTGGCACTTCGCTACGTATAGCGCCACATCCTTTTTCAAACCCGGCCACCAAAATAGCTTCTTTACATCGCGGTACATCTTCGTGCTCCCCGGGTGAATCGAGTACCTGGTATGGTGTGCCTCGTACAACAACTCCACCCGTAAATTGCCCACGCTTGGGACGCACAGACGACCGTCTTTCCACAGCAATCCGTCCTCTACAACGAATTGGGAATTTGACCCATCCAAAGCCTCTATCATGAACTGCTTCATATGAGCATCCATATCCAAAGCCTGCCGAATCCGATCAGCCAGGTCATATTGGACTTCAGTCCAATTCAGCACTGCTTCAGCACTAGATTGTCTATCCACACAAACAATCTCCAACGCCTCCAGCTCCTGCACCAACCGCTCATCATGCACTGATAGCCAATTCGCTCGAGCTGGGGCTCGACGACTCAACGCGTCCGCAACCGCATTCCCTTTACCAGGCACGTAGTGGATCTTGAATGTATAGTCCCCTAAGAACTCCATCCATCTACGCTGCCGCATATTCAGATCCTTCTGATCAATCATGTACTTTAGGCTCTTGTGATCGGTGTAGATATCAATCTTCACACCGTACAAATAGTGTCTCCACAGCTTCAAGGCAAAAATCACGACCGCTAACTCCAAGTCATGGACCGGATAATTCCTCTCGTGCACTTTTAGCTGTCTCGAGCCATAAGCTATCACGCTTCCGTGCTGCAGTAGCACACAACCCAAACCGCTGCCTGAAGCATCGCTATATATCTCATAGCCTTCGGTCCCAACCGGCGAACTCAACACAGGCGCCGTGGTCAACCGACACTTCAATTCCTCAAAAGCTCGCGCGCACTCCGGCGTCCAAACGAACTTATGCTCCTTCCTCGTCAAAGTAGTGAGAGGTAGCGCTATCCGCGAGAAGTTCTCTACGAAGCGCCTATAATAACCGGCAAGACCCAAAAAGCTCCGGACTTCTGCTACCGTAGCAAGCTCAGGCCACTCCCGTATCGCAACAATCTTCGCCGGATCCACCGCAATACCCTCTCCACTCACTATATGCCCGAGGAACGCTACTGAGGATAGCCAAAACTCGCACTTCGAGAACTTGGCATACAACTGGTTTCTCCTTAGCGTCTCCAGCACCAAATGAAGATGCTTGAAGTGATCTTCCTCACTTTGCGAGTACACCAAAATATCGTCGATGAAGACGATCACGAAATGGTCCAAGTATTCCCTGAACGTCCTGTTCATCAAATCCATGAACACCGACGGCGCATTAGTCAGCCCAAACGGCATGACCGTAAACTCATAATGCCCGTATCTCGTACTAAACGCTGTCTTCGGGATATCACTCTCCCTTATCCGCAGCTGATAGTACCCAGACTTGAGATCTAACTTCGAGTACACCGTCGACCCGACTAACTGATCAAAGAGATCATCAATCCTAGGGATCGGGTACTTATTCTTCTCAGTCAGCTTGTTTAGCTCCCGATAATCAATACACAATCTCAAGCTTCCGTCCTTCTTCTTAACAAAGAGGACCGGTGCGCTCCAAGGCGAAGAACTCGGGCGCACATACCCTTGCTCCAACAACTCTTGCAGTTGAACTTTCAGCTCCGCCATTTCCTTAGGCGCTAGCCGATACGGAGATCGTGACACAGGCTTTGCACCTGGCACTAGCTCGATCGTAAAATCTATCTCCCGTTGAGGCGGGGCTCCAGGAAGATCTGCGGGGAACACATCAGGGTATTCCGATACCACTAAAATACAATCCAACGCGGGCTTCGGCTTTGCAACCTCCACTAGTGTAAAGAACAGTTCTGCTCCAGCACGGACCGCCTTTACCACCTGAAGAGCAGACATCAACGTCTTGCTCGACCCCTTTAAGCCCGTAAAAGTCGTCTCACGACTCGATCCCAGCTTGACTTCCTTGCTACCGCAATCTATATGGGCCTGCTGCTCCGAGAGCCAGTCCATGCCAAATATGACGTCGAACTCCACTAACGGAAGTAAAGACGCCCGCAGGTCGAACTCCTGCTCTCCAATACGAGTCTTAACCTCGCAGATCCTAACCGCTCGCATCGAACACCCATTGGGCAACAACACATCCAACTTGTCCTTCGCCATCGAAGAAGGGACTCCGATGCGTGATATAAATCCTTCGGACAAGAAGGAGTGTGAAGCTCCCGTATCGAAGAGTGCTCGTGCGGGATTTTCACAAATCATTACAAATCCTAAACAAGCAGTGGTAAGGTAACATATACATAACAAGCATATAAAGGAATTGACTTGCTATAAATTAAACCGTACCTGTCACCACGTCAGCTTGTTTAATGGCCTCCTGTTGGCCAAGATTGTAAACCCTTGGTTGGGCCGGAGCATAGTGAGATGCGGTCGACTCCACCGCCTTTCCCTTCTCTTCGTAGGTAGCTCCTGGCCTCCTTTCGGACTTAGGATGTCCGCTCCAACAATCACGGGCGAAATGCCCCGTCTTGCCACAAGTGAAGCATGCGCCCGGGGTCCGACTCGTAGTCGCCCCAGAAGCACCAGAAGGAGCTGGACCCGAAGTCCTATGCTTCTTAAAGAATCTTTGATAGCCAGACTTTGAAGTAGTCGGCACTTTGAACCCAGATTTCTTCTCGCCCAAGCCTTTCTTCGCTTGTACACTCTTCATGTCCTTCTCCAAGAACCGGGCAGTATTGACCAAGGTTAAGAAACCCTGCGTCATTGGCCCCGACAGTAACAATCTCAGCTCATCCCTCAAGCCTTCATAAAAATGATTAGTCTTGCGCTCCTCATCCATGATGATGGAGCTAGCATAACGACTCAACCGTGTAAACTCGTGGAGATATTCATCCACGCTCCTCTCACCCTGCACCAACTTCAGGAACTCATTCTCCATTAAAATCCTCTGAGTAGAAGGGAGGTATCTTGCTAAGAACAATTCCGAGAACTCTTCCATCGGAACGTCTATCAGTTGTCTACCTCTCAAATGATGCAGCTCCAAACCTTCCCACCACATCCTCGCTTCCCCATCCAGAAGGAACGTAGCGATGGTGGTCATTTGCCACTCCTCCGTCTCCGTCGCTGTCATGACTCTCTTCACCCTAGAGAGCCAGTCTTCAGCCTGCGATGGGGTTCCCAACCCCGAGAATAACGGAGGGTTAAAGCTCATTACATGCTTCAACTGCCTCTCAGTCGCCCTCCTTGGCACTATTGGTTCTACAACCACTTGCTCCATCCTCCTCGGCTCGACCTCTTGAAGAGGTACTTGCTCCATCACAGGAGCGGGCTGCTGCGCTTGCCTCCCAGGCTGCGCATTTATCACGGCCAACACCGCTTCAGCCACCAATCGTATATTTTCAGCCGACAAAGGTGTTGCTGGAGCAACTTCTGGTGCACTACTAGCCTCAGAACCTCGGCGTTCTGACGGCCCAACACCACTTCGGGTCACCTATAGTGGTACAAAACACCGTTAAGCGACCAAATAACATTGCAAACAGCAATTATAGGAACACGCAGGTTCCTCAAACACGAGTATTTTCATTCCTAAGTGGACATTCATGGGTTCTTTTACCATTATAACGATGACGCACACAATGTGCTCACCACCCCTTAAAGAGAATTCGACCACGAATTCCGTTTAAGCCCGACCAAAACCAGTAGTCTGATACCAAATTGTAACACCCCCTATCCGTCGCATAGCATATAACAGTAGGTCCGGCCGGGGCCCGACGCCATATTCCACAGACAGACCGGGTGGTTACTTATGGAAACCATCCAACCAATCTCAACGTCCTACACAGAGCATTCTAGCGGAAGCAGTTAATATAAGTTGTAAACAAGAACCCAGCATAAGAGCACGAATGTCCACTAACACAACATTTAGGAATGTATACAAAAATACCCAAACATTGGCCTTAAGGCCTTACAAAAAGTTTCACTTGTCCGTTACATGATTTACCAACCTCGGCACGCAGGCCGGCCATACATGAATAAAAATAGAAAACATTTCACTTGGGCCTTCGAGGGCCAGCTTCGCAAAAAGGGCTTTAGCCCGCTATTGACCGCTCGGTCCAGCTACACCTGCAAGCAAACAAACCACCGCACGGTGGCAAACAAAGCAACGGTCAGCAATGCTGACCAAATTATAACGATCCCGCCCCCAACTCGGGGCGGCAATGCCCCTTCCCTGCATTTCATTAGCATAAGCGAGCATTATAAATATAGTCATTTCATCACAGGCGGAGGCTCAACGGCCACACACCCCGTGCACTCAGGGCACATTCTTGGTGAACGCAGTCTAAGTCTGCCGACTCACCGCCATCCTCTCTTGGACGGCCAAACAATGAGCAGTTTGTCTTCCTGGCATGGGTCACGGTAATTAAAACCATAGACCGCCGAAGACCCTCATCTATGCCAACGGCCCTAATCCGAACGACATAGAGTGGGTACGGTTCCATCTAACCCGTGCTCACAACGCAACGGTAATTTAAACCATATGCGCCCGCAACGGTAATTTAAACCATATGCGCAGGTCAAACTTCTACCGAGTCCCATTTTCATCACAAGTCACATAACCCGGTTATGTTCAAGTTGGCTTCCAAGCCACCAAGTTGGCAAGACCTCGTGTCCGCCCAGTTTTTCGGGTGCACCTTTGGGTTAGTCCCCAAGGCTCCCTGCTGCAATCTACCGCGTAGAAAACCCGAAAACACCAAATAGCACGGAGTCTTCTCCGGCCTTATGCAATGCAACATCACCGATCCGGACTAACATGTCCGGGTAGGCTTCAACCAAAATGCCTATGTCCGTTCTCGCATACGGACGCTAAACAACGGGGACTTTACATATCTACCCGAAGGAACGCCTCCAACTCTTCGCAAACTCGCGAGAGAGGGCTTCCTATGCTAAGAAAGAGAGCTATCATGCTCACAAGTGAGGATCGTTACCCTTGCGTTCCTCTTTGGCGCCATCGAAATGTAATCGGATAGAAATCACCGCACTTGCGTTGCCTCCGTGGATCCGGAGTCGGCTTGCGATTCGGAGCTCCGAAGCTCCTCCAATGGCGGATCTAGCTCCTCTTCGTCTTGCCTTAGCTCTTCTTTCTCCAAGGGTTTGGAGAGATGAAAAGGGGTGAAAAGTGTGGATTTTTCTAAGTCAAACCCGAGTATATACTCTCAGGAACCATCCCCAGCCGTCGGATCTCAACCTAAGAAAACGAGCGGCTTTGATTCGGGGCTGAAATGCCCAATCTGGGCCGAACACGGCCTGGCACACGCCCGTGTCCAGGGCCGTGTGCCGCATTCGCCGTCAAAATCGAATCTTCTGAACACGCACACGGGTATCGAACACGCCCGTGTTCGAGTTGACACGCCCGTGTTCCAGCTGACACGGCCGTGTAGCCGGCCGTGTACCCCATGATTTTCCCCCGTTTCCAACCCGAGCACTACACGGGTTCTAGGACACGCCCGTGTCCTTGCCCGTGTCACATTGACACGCCTGGGCCCCTAGGCCGTGTACACGGGGCATTTCGTCGAGGGGAGAACGACGACTGGATGACACGGCCTTGGACACGCCCGTGTCCTAGGCCGTGTGCCTTGTCTCGACGATCGTCGAGTGAATCTCGACGATTTCACCTTGACGATCGTCGACACGGGTCGACACGCCCTGCGACACGCCCGTGTCGCAGGCCGTGTGCCCATTCTCGACTAATCGTCGAGAATAACTCGACGATTTCACGGCTAAGTGTCGACACGGGTCGACACGCCCTGTGACACGCCCGTGTCGCAGGCCGTGTGCTCTTTCTCGACGAATCGTCGAGTATAACTCGACGACTTCGCGACTAAGTGTCGGCACACACTTGACACGCCCTGGGACACGCCCGTGTCCCAGGCCGTGTGCCGTCAGCCAGAAACCAAAACTGGCCCAAAACGTCCCCCTTTGCTCCTTTGAGTTTCGGGGCGTTACACGGCGCGGTAAGAAGTTAGTGCTGTGTGGTAGCATCCCGAGCGCCTGGAGGAAATAAATCCTCAGGCTAGCGCAGACGGTAGAAGTAGCGTTGTGCAATAGCAACCCGAGCACCATATCAGTTTAATTTCAGGCTACAACCTGATGGTAACTGCTACCACTCGGCGGTATGTGCCAAAGGGGAGTTTTCTCGCTTCACTTGAACCTATGAACATGCACACTTTACCAAACACAAGATGTGATCAAATAAAATGTAGGATTTGATATTGTCAAACTGAGATATGTGAACCGATAGCTCCAACAATGATGGCTAGGTTTGTCCAAATATTTTTCTATCTCCCATGTGTGTGTGTGTTTGCTGTGCCAAAACTTCATCTCTTCCACTATCGTCACTTCCCCGCCATTTCAATAATATCAAAATTGGGAGATTTATTTGTTCATGAGCA
The DNA here is from genome assembly GCA_039583875.1 of Platanthera guangdongensis. Lineage (NCBI taxonomy): Eukaryota > Viridiplantae > Streptophyta > Magnoliopsida > Asparagales > Orchidaceae > Platanthera > Platanthera guangdongensis. Next base: position 89,527,023 of record CM077161.1, on the reverse strand, counting down.
TGTCATATTCATCACCTAGGGGTAAATCGCGTGTAGGGGGAGCACACATATAGGGGGAAAACATTTGTAGGAGAGCACATATTTAGTGCGAGTCGTACTTCATACTTCAACTGATATTTCATTTATATTTCATGCTTACTGTTGAACTACACTATAACTTGCTACTAATGATTTATATCTCATGAATGAAATTTGATATTATCAAAAGTGAGAGTTTGTTGAAACTCATGTTCTATATCTCTTTAGTTTGAATATATCAAATCCCAAGTAGTATTTTGTCATACTTGTGTTTGGGTATAGTGTGCAGATTTACAGGTATGCAGAACTAAAGCTTCAAGTTCTATTACCTACTGCTGGCGCTAGATCAGAAAAATTAATTGTTACATGCAAGGAGTCTTCACTATTAGCCATCGTTGTGCGCTAGCCAATTCGACGATCGTCAAGCTAATTCGTCGAGAGGAAAAAAACTTTCTCCAGTCGTAAGCTTTTACCGCTCCTCGATATCCAAAAGTGCTCAATATATTTTAGATATTTTTCCTAAATTAATAGACAGTTGTCAAGACCGCGTGAGAAGAGCTATCGTCAGACACTAGCTCTACCGCCGATAGTAGCTTAATTTAAAGAAGAGTATAAAAGCACACGTTTCTTTTCCTGAAGTGACAAGAAAGAGAATTACATGTCTAGGGTTCGTCTACAACCTCTGTTTGTACGAACCACCATCTCCAAGCAAGGACAAGAAATATTTCTCCCCCATTTGTCATCAAAGAACTTTGGCGTGCGAATTATCCAATGACCATCAGTGGCTGATCAAGTGCACAAAGGATAATTTTAAGAATCCTCGATCGCGGACCATTCTGCGAAGAATTTCTTATTTTAAGGGAGCAGTAATTTGAACTTTTTTATTCTTATTTGTATTTTAACTTTTCTATTCGGTTTGAGTGTGCGAGAAATCTTCCTGGGAGGCAGTCAAATTTTTGGGAGGAATCTGTGGGAAATCATCCTAGGAGGACATCTGGATCTGCGAGATCTAGTGGGCTCTAAGACCCTTCCTTGGAGGAGGGCAAATAGTTGGCTCGTCAATCTTCTTAGGAAGAAGAAAGAGAGAGAGAACAAACCGGTCCTGGGAGGGTCAGTATTGAAACTAAAAGATTGTTTAGTCCTCTCGTCCGATCTCTGGCATCATATATACACATGTTTATCATTATAAACCACTATTTTAGATTTTGAAAAAAAAATTAAAGTTCTTTTTATAGTACTTTGTATTCGTGGCTGCATGTTGCTAGGGTTTTAAGGGTTGAATGCAAAGTACAAATCAGCCATTTTGCAGGAAAAGTTTTCCTCCGTGACCTACCGCCATGCAGTAGCATCCTACCGCCCCGCTATGGCTTATAGAACAGGTTTCTCTTGGTGAAATTAATTTTAATTCTGAACTTTTATTAAAAATCTTATCACCCCCTCAAAGGTTGACCACCATATCCAACACACAATACAATAATAAGTAACCGAAAAAATGCAAGTTACCCCTTCAAGGAAAAAAATCCCTTCAAAGAAAAACTTGCAAGTTAACGATAATGGCGGACGACACAGATTGCACAAATCATTTCCAAGATGTCTATTCGAATCTTTGCCCTAAACTGCTCTACATCCAATCCGTGTAGGTGAAGTATTCTTCATCAACGTCATAGAACACTATTTCAAAGCTCTCCCAAACTAAGATGATTATCATAAAGACCTCTCTAGAAAACTTCAAATGCTTGATCTTGGAGAGAAGTAGATGCATTTCATCTCATTCTTCATCTCTATTTAATATTTATAGTATCAAAACCAAGGGGGTAGAGGTGGTAGATGATTTGTGGATGAAACTTTCATGAATCTTCCCTCGATTAAAAATACATGTCAAATATCATGAAGCCTCCTTTACCAATTTTCTAGAAGTTTCCTTTAAGATCACATGTTGGTTGCATAGTCAAGGATGGTTGGTTTCCCCTTTTTTCAAGAAGTTTCCTTCAATAACACATGCCAAATTCATGGTCAAAAGCGGCTAGCTTTTTTCACAATTACCAAAAAAATATCTCATCAGAGGATGATGTCAGCCGAATTGGGGCACAAAAGTTCTGTAGGGGGGTTAAGAGGGAGGGGATGGCGTTATTTCATTGTACGACTGATTTTAGAGGGTAAATGGATCAATGATTTGATTTTGTTGAATGGTTCTCAGGGTTATGCGGTATGACCAGTAGGACCACTAGTTTTTCTTTGTATATAATATAGATATATAATGGTCATTTTATAATGCTAATAAAATTATCTTATTTTTAATGGAGTTCAAAGGTTTTTATGTCCAGATCTGATAAATTAATGATTTTTATTTCTATGTCAATTAAAATGGTAATTGTAATATGTAATAATGTGAATTAAATATAGTATATACTTCGATCTATTTTTTTTCACTTGGAAGTAGGTTGCATTAATACAACCGTCTAGATCTACAGGAAGAAGTAGGAGGAGAGATCCGGCTGTCGGTGGAGCTTCAGAGCCCCAAATCGCAAGCCGAGTCTAGATCTATGGAGGCAAGACCATTGCGGTGCTTTTCATCCGTCTAGATCTTCATGGCTCCAAAAAGAAACCCAAGGGAGTGTGAAGTCCGCTTTCCTTTTTGCATAGGAAGCCCGCTCTCGCGAGTATGCAGTGAGTGTGAGGTATTCCTTCGGGTAGACATGAATAGTCCCCGTTGTTTTGCATGAAGAGTCCGGAATCGAAGAACGGACATAGGCATGGTGTGTGAAGCCTACCCGGATAAGTTGGTCTGGATCGGTGATGTTTTATTGCATGAATGGCAGGAGAAGACTCCGCGCCGATGGTTGTTTTCGGGTTTTTCTATGCGGTAGATTGCAATAGGGAACCTTGGGGTCTAACTCCAAGGTGCACCCGGAAAACTGGGCAGAAGCGTGATTCTGCCATCTTGGTTGCCTGGAAGCCAACTTGTACATAACTGGGTAATGTAAAGTGTATGATAGATTTGAGACTCCGGGATGCTTGACCCGCGCATATGGCTTAAATTGACGTTGCGATGTGAGCAATGGGTTAGACATAACTGTACCTGCTCTATGTCGTTCTGTTAAAGCGGCCTAAAGTATGTGATACTTGCCGTTGGCATAGATGGAGGGTCTTAGGATTAGAATGGAAAGACTAAAATGCTCACGATATTTACCGTCCAAGGGGTGGTGGTGAGACCGCGGATTCGACCGGGTTCACCGAGAATGTTACCTGAGAGCATGGGGTGTGTTGCCATGCGTGCTTACGCCTGTGATGAAGTGTAATTTCACTACTATTTGACTATGCTAATAAAGTGCAGGGAAGGAGCATCGCCGCCCCGAGTTAAGGGTCAGGGCCTTTATAATTTGGTTAGTTTTAGCTGACCGTTGCTTTTGTTTGCCACCACTGCGTTGGATTGTTGCTTGCAGGTGGTGCGGAGCCTATTGACAAATAGCGGGCTGAAGCCCTAGTTGCTGAGCCAGCCCTCAAAGGCCAATGCGTATGTTTACTTGTTATACTCATGTGTGACCAGCCTGCATGCCGATGTTTGAAAGACACTATTTGTTTAAAGTAAACTCTTGTAAGGCCATAAGGCCAAGTACTTTGCGTATTTGTACGCTCATTCCTTTTGGGTTATTTTTTAGTGGACATTCATGCAGTGGCTGGGTTCTTTCTTTGCAACATTTAAAATACTTCCACTAGAATGTACTCTGTGTAGGACGTGTGTTATTGGAAGGATGGTTTCATTTATTAACCTTTCATTCTGTCTGTGGTATATGACATCGGGCCCCGTCCGGACCTACTGCTATATGCTATATGACAGATATGGGTGTTATAATTTGGTATCAGACTACCGATTTCGGTCTTGCTTTAATGAATTTGTGGATGAATTCTTTTAAGGGATGGTGAGCACATGTGTGTGCGTCATCGTTATAACATAAAAGAACCCATGAATGTCCACTTAGAAATTAAAATACACATGTTTGAGGAACCTGCATATTCCTATAATTACTTCTTGCAATGTTGTTCGGTCACTTAATGGTGTTTTGTACGACTATAGGTGACCAGGAGTAGTGCAGGGCAGTCAGAACGTCTGGTTTTTGAGGCAAGTAGTGCACCGAATGATGTGCCTGTAACACCTCCCTCGGCAGAAACCATAAGATTGGTGGCTGAAGCGGTGTTCGCTATGATAAATGCCCAGCCTGTAAGAAAAATGTAGTAGCCTGTCCCTGTAGTGGAGTAGGTACTGCTTCAAGTGGCAGAACCGAGAAGGGTGGAGCAAGTGGTGGTGGAGCGATTGGTACCTAGGAGAGAAACTGAAAAACAGCTCAAGCATGTTATAAACTTAAATCCTTCGGTATTCTCGGGGACTGGAACCCCATCCCAAGCTGAGGATTGGCTCTCTCGAGTAAAGAGAGTCTTGAAGGCTACAGAAACGGAGGAGTGGCAGAAGACCACCATAGCTACTTTCCTGTTGGATGGAGATGCAAGGCTGTGTTGGGAAGGTTTTAGAGCTACATCACTTGAGGGGAAGGTAACTCACGTACGTCTCGATGGAAGAATTTTCGAGACTATTCTTAATAAGGTACCTTCCCTCGGCTCAGAGGATCGTGATGAAGAATAAATTCCAGAAGTTGATGTGAGGAGATAGTAGCGTGGACGAGTACCTCCATGAATTTACACGGTTGGGTCAGTACGCTAGCTCTACATTAGCTGATGAGGAACGTAAGACAAACTATTTCTATTAGGGTCTAAGGGATGACCTAAGGCTACTGCTCTCGGGGCCTATGATGCAGGGCTTCTTGACCCTGGTCAAAACGGCCCAGTCTTTGGCGAAGGATAAAAAGAATGTTCAGGCGAAGAAAGACTCTAGTGCTAAGAGGACATAGTTTAAGGTGTCGTCTACCTCAAAGTTTGGGTTTCATATGTTCTATAAGAAGGCTAGGACTTCGGGTCCAGCCCCTTCTTTCGGTGCTTCGGAGGCCACTACAGGCCGAAACCCGGGCGCATGCAATAAATGTGGAAAGCTGGGACACTTTTCCCGAGACTATTGGAGCGGATGTCCAAAGTCCGAGTGGAAGACGGGAGCAACGTATGAGGAGAAGGTGAAGGCGGTGGAGTCAACCGCATCCCACTATGCTCCAGCTCAACCTAGAGTCTATAACCTTGGCCAGCAGTAAGCCATAAAGCAAGCTGATGTGGTGACAGGTACAGTTTAAATTTATGCAATTTAGCTTTAAATAATTGTTACCTTGCGCATATTAGCTTATTACTGTTTGTATTAGGATTTGTTTTGATTTCCAATAATCCGGCGAGAGCACTCTTTGATATGGGAGCTTCGCACTCCTTTTTGTCCGAATGATTTATATCGCGCAATGGAGTACCTTCTCCGATGGCAAAGGACAAACTGGATGTGTTGTTACCAAATTGGTGTTCAATGCGCGCCGATAGAGTCTGCGGCGTAAAGATATAGATTGGGAGTCAGGAGTTCGACTTGCAAGCGTCGTTACTGCCGCTAGTGGAAGTCGACGTGATTTTTGGTATGGGCTAGCTCTCGGAGCAGCAGGCATACATTGATTGCAATCGCAAGAAGGTCAAATTGGGAACTGGTCGTGAGACTATATATGAAGGCTTGAAAGGGTCGAGCAAGACTTTTAGTTTGCTCTTCAGGTGGTTAAGGCAGTTTGTGCTGGTGCAGAGCTGTTCTTCGCGCTAGTGGAGGCTTCGAAGCCTAAGCCTACTTTGGAGAGCATCCCGGTGGTATCCGAGTACCCTGACGTGTTCCCTGGAGATCTCCCTGGAGCCTTACCTCAGCGGGAGATTGACTTCACTATTGAGCTACTGCCAGGTGCCAAACCTGTGTCACGCTCCCCGTATCGGTTAGCTCCTAAGGAGATGACGGAGCTGAAGGTTCAACTTCAAGAGCTGTTGGAACAGGATTATGTGCGTCCAGGTTCGTCGCCTTGGAGCACATCAGTCCTTTTTGTTAAGAAGAAGGACGGAAGCTTGCGACTCTATATCGATTATCGAGAGTTGAACAAGTTAACGAAGAAAAACAAGTACCTGATCCCGAGGATTGATGATCTGTTCGATCAGTTAGTCGGGTCGTCGGTGTACTCGGAATTGGATCTTAAATCCAGATATTATTAGCTGAGGATAAGAGAGTGATATCCCCAAGACAGCTTTCAGCACGAGATACGGGCATTATGAGTTTACTGTCATGCCGTTTGGGCTGACTAATGCGCCATCCGTGTTCATGGATCTGATGAACAGAACTTTCAGAGAGTACCTAGACCACTTCGTGATCGTCTTTATCTATGATATATTGGTATACTCGCAGTGTGAGGAGGATCATTTTAAGCATCTGCATTTGGTGTTGGAGACGTTGAGGAGGAACCAACTGTACGCCAAGTTCTCCAAATGCGAGTTTTGGTTATCCTCAGTAGCGTTCCTTGGTCACATAGTTAGTGGAGAGGGAATTGTAGTGGATTCGACGAAGATACTTGCTATACGTGAGTGGCCTGTATTGTCTACGGTAGTGGAAGTCCGGAGTTTTTTTGGGGCTTGTCGGCTATTACAGGCGCTTCGTGGAGAACTTCTCACAGATAGTGTTACCCCTCATGACTCTGACAAGGAAAGAGTAGAAGTTTGTTTGGACGATGAGTGCGCAGAAGCTTTCGAAGAGTTGCAAAGTCGGTTGACCACGACGCCTCTTCTAAGTTCGTCTAGTGGGACCAAAGGCTTTGAGATCTACAATGATGCTTCAGGCAGTGGATTGGGTTGTGCTCTACTGCAACATGGAAGTGTAATAGCTTATGGCTCACTTCAGCTGAAGGAACATGGGAGAAATTATCCTATCCATGACTTCGAGTTAGCGGTCATGATATTTGCCCTGAAGCTATGGAGACATTACCTGTACAGTGTGAAGGTCGATATCTATACCGACAACAATAGCGTGAAGTACTTGTTGGATCAAAAGGATCTAAACATGCGACAACGGAGATGGATGGAGTTCCTGGGGGACTACACATTCAAGATTCATTATGTGCCTAGGAAGGACAATGCGGTTGTAGATGCGTTGAGTCGCAGGGCCCCTGCGCAAGCCAACTGGTTATCGGTTCATGACGAGCGTTTGATTCGGGAGTTGAAAGCATTAGAGATCTCTTTTGTTGTCAAGCAGACTAGTGCTGAAGCGCAATTGAACTACATAGAAGTTCAGTATGACCTAGCTGATAAGATTCGGCAGGCTCTGGATATGGATAGCAACATGAAGCAAATCATTGATGAGGCTTTGGATGGGTAAAATTACCAATTTGATGTTGTGGATGGATTGTTATGGAAGGGCAGTCGTCTGTGCATCCCAAATGTGGGTAAACTGCGGGTGGAATTGATGTGCGAGGCTCATCATACCAAGTACTCGATTCACTCAGGGAGCACGAAGATGTACTGTGATATGAAGAAGTTGTTCTGGTGGACATGACTTAAGAAGGACGTGGCACTTTATGTGGCAAAGTGTCAAACGTGCGCCTTAGTGAAGGCGGAGTGCCAGAAGCCTAGAGGTTTCGTGAAGTCTTTTCCTATCCCGGAGTGGACGTTCGACGATATTACAATGGACTTTGTGCATGGGTTGCCAAGGTCGCAGAAGGGAAACGACGCCATCTGGGTGATCGTAGATCGATTGACGAAAGTGTCACACTTCATTCCAAATAGGAAGGAAGATTGATGCAGGCCTAAGCGTCGTTGCCGGGAGACCTACGGATTAATACGTGCGCCTCTCGATGATTTAAAATCGACACTCACACAGAAATTCCTGCAGCGCACACTCCAAGCAATTTTATCAAGATTATGCTAACGCACGGGTAGCCAAACCGTTTGGGTCCAAATAGAGGTTATAGGACAATATCCATTCTAGATAAAAGGATCAATATTAGATCCGACCGAGCGGGTTGTACCAAAAGAGATCTACCAAAATTATGATCCAGAAATGGTAGATCTCTCCCAACAAAAAGCTACGAGGTTCACTAAACCTTTCGAAAAATAAATCAATTAAGATGAACACAATTCAATTGAAATACACCACGATTTATTTTCAAGATTCGAAATCCAACGCAACAATTGGCCACCACAAAAATATCAAAAAGGGAAACACACGGGAGTAGAAGTTTTGTTACCTAAGTCAGAATGCATGATTCTGACTATCTCACTTGGAACGCTCATCCACGGCTCCGTCGGAGTTACGCCGGATGGAGAAAAGTTCTTCCGCCGTCGTCGCGTCACTGATGTGTTGATTGCTATCAACCCGAAAAGGCAAGTGTACCTATCGAATTGTAGTACTAAGGTCGTATTTAAACTCGGGGCTGTCAAGTACTGCTACTCACGCTTCTACTATTATCCTACCAAAAGATTGTTGGGTCTTTGAGAATTTTAAAATTAAAACTAAAAATAGTTTTTGAAATGAAAATTTATGATAAAAAGCTAGCTAGCATTCGATCAATGATTCACCATGGAATAAGAAGAGAAGGAAAAATATAGATTTAAATTTGCAAATTAACCTCGACCGTGACGGATCCGATATTAGGAAGTAATCTCGCTAGAGCATTAAATCCCCTAACTTATAGACGTTTTGAACGAAATCTCTTTACAAGTCAAAATGACCTAAAGTCGCATTACCGAAGTGACCCGCACTATTGGATTTGACTCCAATCCGGAGGATTTACGTCATCCTATCTCTAGTGTTGCGATCAACTCCTTCCTTCTTTGAGTGATCTTTCAAATCAACGAGTCTCTCGACTACTATGAAATGAGATCAAATTGCCTACTACCGTATACCGGAAATACGGAGTCGACACGAGATAAATCAAAGAAGAATCGAGAATAAATTTGACAAAAATAAAAATAAGAAGTAAAAGGAAATCTCATCTCATTTCATGGATCCTCATGATCGAACGCTAACGGAAAATTAGCTACGCATGGTTGAAAAGGAAACAAAAATAAGATGAAGAAAATAATTTTTCATTGGTTGATAAGAAGGGAAGTACAAAATAATAAAGGTAAGACAATATTAATAAAAAGATTACACTAATACGAAAATGGTTACACTAATAAAAACTTAACAACAAGTAATAAAAAGGAAAGAACTCTCTCTTGTACTAGCTATCTCACTTGCACTCCAAAATCCAACTTCCCAAAGCATGAGACATGGGTTCCATTTATAGGAGAGGAGGAAGATTCTAGAAAGTGGTGGAAATGAAGGGGGTGAAGGATGTGGCCGGCCATGCATGTATGAGGAGGTGCATGAATGACATTAAATGAGGGGGAGAGAGAAGAGACTACATGGATGCATATGCTTTTTCATTTTGGAAAATAAAAAAAACAAAATAAAATATAAGAGGGGGATGAATGGGTTTAAATGAGAATGAGAGAAGGGGAAAGTGGGGTGAATGAGAAATAAATAAGAGAGAGAGGGGGGGGGGGGTGAGTGGGGAGATGCATGAGGAATAAAGAAGAGAGAGGAGAGGAGTGGTTTATTGCATGTAATTTATGGAAATGAAAGTGGAAAATATAAATAGAGATGTGGTGAATGTAGAATAATGAAGGGGGGAAAAGAGGGGGTCGGCCATGCATGGGCTTCATAATGTGGGCCGAAATATTGTTTGTGGGCTGCATGGGCTGCTCGGGTTTGGGCTTGGAGAGTAGCTCGGGCTGCTTCATGTTGGTGAGCTCGGCTTGCCACGGTGGGTTGCTGTTGGACTGCATGAAAGGCCTTGAACCTACAAATAAAATAAAACAAATAAACAAAATGTTAGATATATTTTATAACATAACACAATATAAGTTATTAAAAATAAAACTAACCATAATAACAAAATAATAGTTATTTTTCATAACGAAACACAACTAGACATAGAACATAAAATTAAACATAAAAAGGCATAAAACAAATAATTAAACTAGAAATTAATATATTATAAAAAACATTAAAACATGAAATAAAAACATAACAAGCATAAAATATAAATAAACTTTTGCATTTTGCATACTAAACTGCCCCAAAAACGATGACTAAAAGTAGTCATCAAATACCCCCATGATTAGGTTTTTGTTATTCTAGAGCAAAAATATGAGAAATATTTATAAGACATTTATAAAGTTTTCAATTAAACTAAAAATTTATTTACACCAAAGTCAAGCCAAAAATAAAATTTAGGGATTTACGAATTAAGTCCTAAATTATGGAATTAAAGTGAAAAGAGAGAAATATTTTGCCAAAAATTCTCTAATAAATTAACTAGCAGTCAAAATTGAGTAAATTGCAAATAAGGTTAGATTAAAATTATAAAAACCATAACTTAACAGTAACTTAAGGAAGAATGCAACCTATAACTTATCCTCTCCCAATATTTTAATTTAAAATCTAAGAAAATAGTATTGGCTAAGGGTTTGGGGAGGAAATCAACATGAAGAGGTCTTTGATTGGAGGTGATCATCATTATTTTTTCACACCCCACCAAAAATTTTTAAATAAAAAATATATGTAATACCAGAAAATGATAGACTAACATCCTATCACTTCCCACGACATATATGAACTTTTAATTCCTCTCTTCATCTGTGTTACATATGTTTACCAGAGAATAAGGAACTAATATCTCCTTATTCTCATGACATATGATCTAACAATAAAAGAAAAAAGGAAGGAGTTAAACAAAATTTTAGAAAATAAACTAAAATACTAGAGAGCAAATACTAGTAGATTGAGATTTCCTAAGAATCTAAAAACATGAGGTAATAATAATTAGAATCCAAAATTGTTAAGCAAAATTACTAACAAATTGAAACTATTTGAAATAAAAGAGAAAAAAGTGCTAAATAAATTACTCTAAGCAAATTAAAACAATAAGATTATTCTCAAAACTAAATCACTAAATATTAGATTTAACTTAACATGATGAAACAAAAGATTAGCAAATCAAAAATAGTAAAAATGCTTATAAACAAACTCATACAAAATTTCTGAAAATAACAAAAAGACTAAGCAAGCGGTTTATTATATTTTTGGATTTTTCTAAGATTTTTTCATTTTTTTTTAAATTTTGAAATCTGATTTTTTAGAATTTTTGATTTTTTTAGGTTTTGCTTTTTCTAGGTTTTTTGGATTTTTGATAAAGCTAAAGTACTTAAAAACAGACATTTGTTTTTTTAAAAATGTAAAAAGAAAAGAGATTTTTTTTTTTGGAAAAAAGAGAAATTAAAAAGAAAAGAAAAGTAAAAAGAGAAATTAAAAAGAGAAGAAAAGGAGAAAGAGCGAAGCCCTCCCCCAGGCTTAAACTTTGCATTGTCCTCAATGAAAAAATAAAAACAAGAGAGAAAAAGGAAGAAAAAAATGGGGGCGGGGGGAAAGCAATAAAGTAAATACTTAAAAAGAAAACGACTTCCCCGGATTTGTAAGGCCGAATGCAGATGTCGCTCCCCCATGCTTAAGCTGGACACCAGCGCAGGCCTAAGGAAGAGAGGAAAGGATGGAGCCAAAGGAACTGCCGGAGGTTTTATTCCTTCAAAACACAATAAGCAAACAAAAACAAAAAGAAATAACAAAAAGGATAAGCAAGGGGTGCCTCCCAAGAGCGCTCTTTGTTTAACGTCGTCTGAGCCCGACGTTATTGGTTAGCTAAATGGAAAATAAAAACTCAAGTGAAGAGGTAACTCCCTAAGTATGCGCTTAGGAGAGTACATCAAAAAAGAGAAAAATTGAAGAATCGCACTGACATGGGGTGGAATCTTCAATGGAATGATGCCCGAAAATGAACGAACAGAGTTATAGAAGAACTTCACCGTATGTAAAATTGGAAAGAAGGGGTCGTCAGAAGAAGAAGAAGAAAAAGAAATAGAAAGAGGAATAAAAGAAGTAGAAAAAGAAATTTCATCAAGGGAAATTTCACAAGGAGAAGGAGGGACTTGTGAAATTTCCGGAGGAGGAGGGGTTGAAAGAACGAAAGAGGAATTATCTAAAATAGAAGAAGAAGATTCGCTAAAAATAGAAAAATTTGGAACAGTTGAAATTTGAAGTTAAATGGAATCACAAACGTCTTCAGAAAAAGAAGGAGACATCTCGTCATCCTCAAAACGTAAGAAGCACGCTGGAGTATCCATAGGGGTGTCATCCAAAGGAGGAAGGAAACAATCCGGAATATCCGAATAGTTATCCTCCTCGAGAGGAAAAAGACAAGCTGGGATATCTGGTGACTCATTACATGATGAAATTGGAGGAGACGGAGAAGAAGACGAAGAAAACGAAGTGGCCACACGAGAAAAATAATCAATAAGGGTCTAGAAATGTGAATTAATATTATCAAGAGAAGTTTGCAATTCAAAATACCCATTATCGATTGAATTAAAATTTAGAGGCACGACGCTTTGCGGGGCAAAATTATGCGAAAAATAATACGGTTTCCCCACCTCCCAAGTACGATAAAAATTGGAGTAAGGGTCAAAATGGCCACTTTGACCTGCTCTAGAAAAATTGAAATCGAAAGAGGGAGGGGTTCCCGAAAGACATTCAGAATAAAAGTGGTCGGGCGACCCGTAAAAATTACAAAAAGCGCCAAAAGAAGAAGATTCCATAAAAAACACTGTTAGCAAAAAGAAAGAGAAATTTTTTTTATTATTATTTTTGCAGAAGTAATAGCGAAAGCGTTTTCTTAATATTGACGAAAAAGCCTCCGCGGCAACGGCGCTAAAAACTTGGTGTATTGATTGCTATCAACCCGAAAAGGCAAGTGTACCTATCGAATTGTAGTACCAAGGTCGTATTTAAACTCGAGGCTGTTAAGTGCTGCTACTCACGCTTCTACTATTATCCTACCGAAAGATTGTTGGGTCTTTTAGAATTTTAAAATTAAAACTAAAGATAATTTTTTGAAATAAAAATTTATGATAAAAAGCTAGCATTCGATCAATGATTCACCATGGAATAAGATGATAAGGAAAAATATAGATTTAAATTTACAAATTAACCTCGACCGTGACGGATCCGATATTAGGAAGTAATCTCTCTAGAGCATTAAATTCCCTAACTTATAGACGTTTTGACTGAAATTTCTTTACAAGTCAAAATGACCTAAAGTTGCATTACAGAAGTGACCCGCACTATTGGATTTGAGTCCAATCCGGAGGATTTACTTCATCCTATCTCTAGTGTTGCGATCAACTCCTTCCTTCTTTGAGTGCTCTTTCAAATCAACGAGTCTCTCGACTACTATGAAATGAGATCAAATTGCCTACTATCGTATACCGGAAATACGGAGTCGACACGAGATAAATCAAAGAAGAATCGAGAATAAATTTGACAAAAATAAAACTAAGAAGTAAAAGGAAATCTCATCTCATTTCATGGATCCTCATGATCAAACACTAACAGAAAATTAGCTACGTATGGTTGAAAAGGAAACAAAAATAAGATGAAGAAAATAATTTTTCATTGCTTGATAAGAAGGGAAGTACAAAATAATAAAGGCAAGACAATATTAATAAAAAGATTACACTAACACGAAAATGGTTACACTAATAAAAACTTAACAACAACAAGTAATAAAAAGGAAAGAACTCTCTCTTGTACTAGCTATCTCACTTGCTCTCCAAAATCCAACTTCCCAAAGCATGAGAGATGGGTTCCTTTTATAGGAGAGGAGGAAGATTCTAGAAAGTGGTGTAAAAGAAGGGGGAGAAGGATGTGGCTGGCCATGCATGTATGAGGAGGTGCATGAATGACATTAAATGAGGGGGAGAGAGAAGAGGCTACATGCACGCATATGCTTTTTCATTTTGGAAAATAAAAAAAAACAAAATAAAATATAAGAGGGGGGATGAATGAGTTTAAATGAGAATGAGAGAAGGGGAAAGAGGGGTGAATGAGAAATAAATAAGAGAGAGAGGGGGTGAGTGGGGAGATGCATGAGGAATAAAGAAGTGAGAGGAGAGGAGTGGTTCATTGCATGTAATTTATGGAAATGAAAGTGGAAAATATAAAATAGAGCGAGGGTGAATGTAGAATAATGAAGGGGGGAAAAGAGGGGGCCGGCCATGAATGGGCTTCATAATGTGGGCTGAAATATTGTTTGTGGGCTGCATGGGCTACTCGGGTTTGGGCTTGGAGAGTAGCTCGAGCTACTTCATGTTGGTGAGCTCGGCTTGTAATGGTGGGCTGCTCTTGGACTGCATCAAAGGCCTTGAACCTACAAATAAAATAAAACAAATAAACAAAATGTTAAATATATTTTATAACATAACACAATATAAGTTATTAAAAATAAAAATAACCATAATAACAAAATAATAGTTATTTTTCATAACGAAACACAACTAGACATAGAACATAAAATTAAACATAAAAAAAGCATAAAACACATAATTGAACTAGGAATTAATATATTATAAAAAACATTAAAACATGAAATAAAAAACATAACAAGCATAAAATATAAATAAACATAGGCATTTTGCATACTAAACTCCCCCAAAAACGATGACTAAAAGTAGTCATCAGTCACGCTCGTGGTGGTCGGATGTAGACTTGAAAGAGGAGGTGAGGGGGTTCGGTTTTGTGGTTGGAGGTAGAGGAAGGGAATGGGGGTATGATTTACGAGGAAGACAAGGTGGGGGAAGTGGAGTTTGCGGCAGCTAGGGTTGGGAGGAGGTGGTGGCCGAGAGAGGGGCTTGTGTTGGTGGCGGCTTGGAGCAGTGGAGGGTTGGTGGCCGAGTGGTGAGGGGAGGGGGAGATAAGGAGATGTTCGCGGCTTGAAGAGGGAGGAGGGGCTTGGTCGGCCGAACCCTAGAGAAAGAGAGAGGAGGAAGAGTCAAGGGGGAAAGCTTTTAGGGTTTCAATTTCTCATTCCAAATTACCTTCATAATGAAATATCCTAGGCCTTATATAGGCTTACAACAATTACTAGGCTACATGCAGCCCATTTAAATAAACATGCACTCTCAAGTTTAAACCATAAGGAAATAATTATGCAAGTTTAAGCAAATAACGAAATAAGTTCATCCAAATAAAATTTGATAGTAATCAACTAATTATTATGAAGCGGTCTTGCGCCGAGGGCGGAGGTTGTAGAGTCGCTCCACACGATCACCATGATGATGCAAGTCTTTTGAAGGCGACGAAGGAGGATCTTCCGCTAGCATACCGTCATCATTAGCAAGTTGGGGGACGATGTCTCCATCAATCCTCCCCCGCTCGAAAGGACTCATCACCGATGAGTTATCTTGAAGGTATCATCGAAGAAGAGCGTCATCCAAGATAGCCACCTCCGATTCCGGGAGCCAAGAGTCATCGGAGGTGGGACAACCGCGCCATCGAATCAATTAGCGGTGCACATCGCCATCTGGAGAGGGAAGCATTTCATCTTGGAGAATCCCGTATGGCAAAAAGTGTGTCCGGGGGTGATCTACGATGACTAAGATAGAGTCATGACATATAAACGTGACAGACAAGCCTAGAATAAAATCCATAGTAACGTCTACCCAAGGTATGGAAGGAATCGGAAGAGGGGTATAAAGTCCTGCATTGGTTTTGTTACCCTTGGCCAATTGGCACGCCCGACAACTACCCATGATCTTGTTAACCATTGCCTTAAGACCGGGCCAATAAAACTTGTCTTCTACTAATGTGATCGTTTTGTTATGGCTAAAATGTCCACCTAACCCACCACTATGCAACTCCCAAACAATGAAGTGACGTAGGGAGGAACGTGGGATACATAACTTCGAATGGTTGAATAAATAGCTGTTACGGATATAATAAGACGTAATGGTCGTAGGCGAGTTGTCTTGAGTGGCTAAATAAATATCCTTAAAATCCAGAGAGTGGAAATATTCATCTTTAATTCTATCAAAGCCAATCACCTTAACGTCTAGCATAGACAATAGTAAAGAAACACGACTAATAGCGTCGGCTACGCGGTTGAGAGTACACTTAAGGTGTTTGATGATGAATGTGTACTCCTGAAGATAGGAGACCCATTTTGCATGTCTAGGGCTAACCTTAGTTTGAGAGTTAATAAATCTCAACGCTTCATGATCGGATAAAATAACAAATTCCTTAGGGAGTAAGTAGTGCCGCCAATATTGGAGGCACCGAATGACTGCGTAAAACTCTCGATCGTAGTTAGAATAATTCAATTTAGGCCCTGCGAGTTTCTCACTGAAATAGCCAATAGGGTGGCCCTCCTGACTCAATACACCACCAATTCCCACACCAGACGCATCACATGATAACTCGAAGACTTTATTAAAATTCAACAATCGCGGTAGGGGAGATTCTGACATATGTGATCTAATGGTGTTAAACGCTTTAGCGGCTGAAGGCATCCAAGAAAATTCACCCTTTTTCATGCACTCAGTAATGGGGGTCATGATGCTGCTAAAATCTCGAATGAGTCGGCGATAAAACATAGCTAGGCCATGGAAACTCCTAACATCTCGATTGTTTGCAGGTTCTGGCCACTCCTTAATAGCTTGGACCTTCTTGGGGTCAACATGTATGCCTTCCGAACTCACTATATATCCAAGAAACTCAACAGACGACACATGAAAAGTACACTTCTTAATATTGACGAATAATTTCTCCGACCTCAAAGTGGTAAGGATAATCTTTAGATGGGCCTCGTGATTGACCGTAGATATGCTAAAAACTAAAATATCATCAAAATACACAACTATGAATTTTCTCATATACGGTTGGAAGACGTGAGTCATCGTCCTAGAAAATGTGCTCGGGGCATTGGAAAGCCCAAACGGCATAACTATCCACTCCTAGAGACCTTCCTTTGACTTAAAAGCCGTCTTCCACTCATCACCTTCCCTAATTCGGATCTGATGGTAGCCACTTCTAAGATCCAATTTCGAGAAATCGTGGCACCCGCTAACATGTCCAATAGATCGTGCAAGCGAGGGATGGGAAAGCGATACTTAACAGTAATTTTATTAATGGCTCTACTATCCACACACATCCTCCAAGAGCCGTCTTTCTTGGGAGCAAGCAAGGCAGGTACGACACATGGACTCTTGCTATGACGAATGAATCACCGTTGTAATAAATCGGAAATTTGGGTTTGTAATTCTAAGTGTGAGGAGGGATTTAACCTATAGTGAGGAAGGTTGGGCAAAGAGGAACCCGGGATGAAATCTATAGCGTGTTGGATGTCCCGCATGAGGGGTAACTTGGACGGTAGCTCGTCCGGGTACACATCCTTAAATCATCTAGGAGCTTTCTCAACGCCGATAGTAAATTCTCAAAAGACGTTGCATCTTCCTTAGCCTGCAAACAAACTAAAGCATATATGACGTCATCCATAAAGGTGTTACGAGCCAATTCCTTCTTGCCCATCAATCTTAACGCCTTCTTTTCGACCAGGACAATCGTATACTTAGAGGGGATCGAAGGGTCCTTAGGCGGAGTGGGTTTTAGAGTTATGGTCTTGCCAGTAAATTTGAAATCGTATGTATTTGCCCGACCAAAGTGGGTAACATCATGATCATAAAGCCATGGGCGACCTAATAAAACGTGACAAGCATCCACCGGGATGACGTCGCACCAAAACATTTCAGAATTGGCTTTGATGGTAAGGGGTACCAAACAACGCCTTGACACTGGGAGGGTTGACTTGTCTACCCATGCCACCTTATAAGGGTGAGGGTGCGGCTCAGTAACCAAAGACATTCGAGTCACCACAGCTTTAGAAATGACGTTCATACAACTTCCACTATCTATGATCAACCTACACCACTTTTCCCCACTCTTAAAATGCAACGAAAATATATTCGTCCTATTCCAGTCATCTAACACCCGCGGAGTCGCCAGAATACACCTCATAACCATCATATGAGAGTCATCCTCCAAGTCACTAGGCACTCCTTCCGACTCGCTATCCTCTCCTGCCTCGTAAATAAGATCGTCTGACTCACATGTGAAATCTAACAGGGCCAAAGGCTTGGGCTTAGTAGGACACTCATTTGCGTAGTGACCTTGAATTTCGCAAGCGAAACAAGTAGTGTTCGTTTTGTTGACCGGTCCTACTGGGAGTTGCTCACCCGTCGGGTTTCTACTATTCCTGGCAGTCACGACTATGGATGTCGAGTCGGTGGACTAGATGTTCCCCGTGTCCTTATAGGTGGAGGTGGGAGGTGGCCCTAAGATGGACTTTCCCTTCGAAAATGGGCGAGACTTATTTTTATGCGCGTTGTGTTTCTCAATATCTAATGCAACGTTAAACGTGACTTGCAAGTCGGTGTGGCCATATCGCAGTAATTTTCCCTGAATGTCGGGGTTTAGCCCCTTACGAAACCTAGAGAGGGTGATCTCAGACATCTCTTTCACTCCACACCTAACCATCATGTCCTTAAGCAGACTCATATACTCTGAAACTGACCTATTCCCTTGCTTAAGGGTTGCCAAATCATCAAACATCTTTGTTCGATGATATGTGGGGACGTACTGCTCTGTCAGCAAAGCCTTCATGTCTTCCCAAGCAATGGGTAACTCTCCATTCTCGACTCTCAGACGCCGCTCCTCATTCAACCAAAATATCTTTTCTCTACCCAACAATTTCATCCCCGCCACGCGCACCTTATCCGCGTCGTTCAGATTGTACCACTCGAAGTAGCACTCTATCTCCATAACCCAGTCTTGGAAAACTTGGGGTTCTCCCTGTAACATCCCATGTTACTTTTGGACCCCTCGACTTAGATTGGGTTAGACATGGTGTGGGTTTTAAGGAAATTAGCTAGGTTTGACCCTAGGTAGTGGGTGTAGCCATGTGGGGCCCACTATAGGACCAAAGTCAAACTAGGTCAAACTACTCTAAATAGGGACCCAAGCCACACCATGACCCCACCACATTGCTCTAACTCTAAAAACAATCTAAGTGCACCCTAGGGCATGCCATTAGGTCAACACTTTGACCCCAGTTGACCAAAGTCAACCTTGGGCCTAATTTGGTCAAACCCACACTCATAAGCCCAATTAGCCTAAGTACGACACTCCCTTGACCCAACCCAAGTTGGGTGGTGCCACTAAGCTCATGACCATCAAATGGGGTCAGCCCACCCACCATGGTTGACCAAGTCAACTCAAAGTCAACATAGTCAACACAATTGACCTAAAGAAGAAAATGAAGGCTAAGCTCACTCTCCTTGGACCAAGCCCACCAAATTTGGCCCATGGCCAGCCCAAGTGAACAAGACCAGCCCTACCCCTCTGGTTGAGGAGAGAGAATGCATGCAAGGGGGCATTATGGAGAAATCACCTAAAAAGAGGAGAGAGAAATGGAAAATGATGAGAGGTGGCTATGTGGCCTTCACTCCTTCAGCCCAAAAGGTGCTGGCCGACCTCCTCGCAGCATTCCAGAAGGAATTAAGGGCTGAGAATCACCTGGCAAGCATGGGCGGAGCAACCAAGGTTGAGCCGAGCTCACATAGGTTGTATCTCCCCATATACACCACCTCAGCCCCAATTAACCCCTCCATCAGCTTCAGAGAGAGAGAAGGAATTGAAATCGAGTGCTGGAGCATGGTAAATGGTGGAGAATCAAGAAATCGGGGAGGAGCTCGCCGGCGCACCACCACTATGGAAAACAGCCGCCTGACCCGCCGCCAAGCCCCAATCCAGGTCCGTTTTGCCGCCCCTCTACCTGTACTAGAATTCTAGATCCATTTAGGGAGATATCGGGCTCAATTGAGCCCGATGCCATGACAGAAAAATGAGAAATTTCGGGCTTTTTCTTCTTGCTCGGGTTCGCCGGAGGAGCCAACTCCGGCGGCCCCACCACCGGGAAACGCTAGCCCCCCACCTTAGCGAAGGTGGTGGCGACATCCGCCGACGGTGGTGGTGGCTCAGCTGGCCGGAAAAAGGCCAGCAAAGTTGCTCCAGGTCAGCTTTATCTCAGCCGTTGGCTGGAGGTAGGAGATAACCGGATCCCGTTCGTTTACGCTTTAAGATTCGTGCGGGCTTAATTTAAAAATCAAATAATATTGTTATATATGAAATGAAGTAAAATTAATTATTTGTCACATAAATGCAGTGACATTGCATGTCATATTTGGGCCTCTTAGAAGCATTTCCAGAACCAGGACCCTGAATGGAAAAGGTAGCCTTACCTGTTAGCTTTAATTTGACACCTTAATCATCAATGTTGGTCCAGTAGTCTGGCCTGTAGGGTATTTGTCGTAGGACTGGTCCTAGACAAGGGCAGAAATTCATTTGGATGCCCAAGTCAAACCACCAATCACCATGGCCCCAAATTTTGGGTACATTCATGATTAGGGCATACCTATCCCCTGCCAAAAATGGGGAATTTTTGAAACAACGTTTTCTATAGTTTTGGTCATAAAATCAAAAGATAAATAAATGAAATATTTGGAGTTATATGACTCCTCATGACCCCAAATTTTGGTGGTAGGTCCTTGGGGACATCAGTGGTGCATAATAAACATTTCAGCACATTTGGATCACTGCATGTTGGAAAATCCACTTGCATGTGTTGGTTTATATATTGCCTTGGTGTGCCAATAGCAATAATTTAAATATGGTGCTTTCAGCCTAATTGAGGCACTCAAAAATCATGGATTTTATTCCTGTGGATCATTAGGGTAAAGTTCACCCCTCAAATTAATTATGAGATTTTTGGAATCAAAAATACCATTAATTGGAATTTTTAAAAATATAGCTCCTTTTGAGAATAAATTGGAAAAATAGGTTTTCCTCAAGTAAAAGTCCTCAAACTTTGCCAAGTTAAAAATAAGGTTATATTTGACTTAAGAAAATTTGATCTTTCCGTTTGAAGAAATTTTGGAGTAAAATACCTTCAAATGCCCATTTTACCCTTTTTGCATTTATTTTTGATTTGATGGAAATACACTTCAGATAAATTTGGAAATATTGCTAGTGAAGTATAATTGTATTATTAGTCTTGCATAATTATTTCAGAATTTATGGGTGTACTGATAAACTTTTTTGTAACGGTCCAGGCCCATCACATGGGAACCCGCTGGACCGCCGGCCTACCAGAGTCCAGACCCGGGCCCACTCATGGTAGTCAGCCTATCATATTCAAGCCTGCAGGCCATGCACCCCAACCCCTCTCCGGCCTATTTATCAGCATTGTAGCTTGTTGCCACTGGGTCTCGAACCCAGGACCTTGATAAGAGAGCTTTCTGCCACTCCCTCATCACCAACTGAGCTGCAGCTCAGTTGGTGATGAGGGAGTGGTAGAAAGCTCTCTTATCAAGGTCCTGGGTTTGAGACCCAGTGGAAACAACCTACCGTGCTGATAAACAGGCCGGAGAGGGGTTGGGGTGCATGGCCTGCAGGCTTGAATGTGATAGGCTGACTACCATGAGTGGGCCCGGGTCTGGACTCTGGTAGGCCGGCGGTCCAGCGGGTTCCTATGTGATGGGCCTGGACCGTTACACTCCCAACCCATCGTATGATGAGGGTTTGACGCGGACGGCCCTAGTAAGATCAAACTCATATGGTTCCACGGAGCGTGTTCATTGTTATGGTTATTATTAGGGTTATTATTTCCTTCTGCCTGTTGGTTTGCGGGTTGATTACGGGGATTCCCAAGGTGTAATCTCATCTCGTGCAGTGTCTCCCTAATAGCCGTCATTTGTTCCGTGAAATCCTGGCGGAGTTCCTCAAGTGCTGTGAGACCGTGACTCGCATCCCGTTCGTCCTCCATATTGGAAGAAGACGGGGAATACTCCGTGCCTAATCTAGTGCGCATGCAAATAAAGAAGTTTTATCCAGCGAAAATGACACACAGAAGGAATTGTTCCCGCTAAAATAACAAAGGTCGAAAATATTTTTTTTATTTTCTGGAAGAAAATAATGCGTAGATGATTAAAAAAATTTTTGAATTTTTTTTTTGCAGAAATACAAAAATTAGGCCGCTATTGGCAGACCAGGAAAAAAAAATTTTTGAAATCTTTTTTTTACTCGAGAATAAACAAGAAAAGTGCGTGCCAACGTGCAAAAACAAGGGGACGGTGCCAATTAAGAAATTGACGTGAACCTGGCTCTGATACCAAAATGATGCAGGCCTAAGCGTCATCGCCGGGAGACCTACGGATTAATACGTTCTCCTCTCGATGATTTAAAATCGACACTCATACAGAAATTCCCGCAGCGCACACTCCAAGCAATTTTATCACGATTATGCTAACACACGGGTAGCCAAACCATTTTGGACCGAATAGAGGCTATAGGCTAATATCCGTTATGGCGAAAAGGATCAATATTACATCCGACCGAGCGGGTTGTACCAAAAGAGATCTACCAAAATTACGATCCAGAAACGGTAGATCTCTCCCAACAAAAAGCTACGAGGTTCGCCAAACCTTTCGAAAAATAAATCAATTAAGATGAACACAATTCAATTGAAATACACCACGATTTATTTTCAAGCTTCGAAATCCAACGCAACAATTGGCTGCCACAAAAATATCAAAGAGGGAAACATACGGGAGTAGAAGTTTCGTTACCCAAGTCGGAATGGATGATTCTGACTATCTCACTTGGAACGCTCGTCCACGGCTCCGTCGGAGTTACGCCGGATGGAGAAAAGTTCTTTTGCTGTCATCGTATCATGCTCATGGTGGTCGGATGTAGACTTGAAAGAGGAGGTGAGGGGGTTCGGTTTTGTGGTTGGAGGTAGAGTAAGGGACGAGGGACATGATTTACGAGGAATACAAGGTTGGGGAAGGGGAGTTGGCGGCGGCTAGGGTTGGGAGGAGGTGGTGGCCGAGAGAGGGGCTTGTGTTGGTGGCAGCTTGGAGCAGTGGAGGGTTGGTGGCCGAGTGGTGGGGGGGGAGATGAGGAGATGTTGGCAGCTTGAAGAGGGAGGAGGGGCTTGGTCGGCCGAACCCTATAGAAAGAGAGAGGAGGAGGAGTCAAGGGGGAAAGCTTTTATGGTTTTAATATCTCATTCCAAATTACCTTCATAATGAAATATCCTAGGCCTTATATAGGCTTACAACAATGACTAGGCTACATGCAGCCCATTTAAATAAACATGCACTCTAAATTTAAACCATAAGGAAATAATTAAGAAAGCTTAAGCAAATAACGAAATAAGTTCATCCAAATAAAATTTGATAGTAATCAACTAATTATTATGAAGCGGTCTTGCGCCTCGGGCGGAGGTTGTAGCGTCGCTCCACACGATCACCATGACGACGCAAGTCTTTTGAAGGCGACGAAGTAGGATCTTCCGCTAGAATACCATCATCATTAGCAAGTTGGGGGAGGACGTCTCCATCAAAGATTCGGTGGAGAAATTTGCAAAACTCTATGTGGATAGCATTGTTAGACTTCACGGTGTGCCCCGCAGCATCGTGAGTGACCGAGATGGGCGGTTCATGTCCAATGTCTAGAGGTTGGTGCAATAAATGTTGGGAACCAAGCTGAGTTTCAGCATGACCTTTCAACCACGGACGGAAGGTCAGACTGAGAGAGTCAACAGGACAATGGAAGCCATGCTTCACATGTGCGTCTTGGATTTCGGGAAGCGGTGGGAAGATCACCTATACTTGGTGGAATTTGCTTATAACAATAGCTACCAAGCGAGCATTCAAATGGCACCCTTCGAGGCCCTTTATGGTAGGAGATGTCGCACGCCATTGTCATGGTTGGAAATGGGTGAGTCAAAGCTGTTCAAGCGGCAAGAAGTGGAAGATGCAACATCATTGGAACGAACTATACGAGAACGATTGCTAATCGCTCACGACCGGCAAGCTAAATACTATAATGTCAAGCATAGGAACGTTGAGCTTGTTGTTGGAGACTGAGTGTATTTGAAGATTAAGCCGTTCAAGGGCGTCTCACGGGCACAGGGCTCGAAGAAGCTAAGCCTGAGGTACCTTGCACTATTTGAGGTTCTGGAGCGAATTGCCAAAGCAGCTTATCGATTAAAGCTATCAGTGGAAATGAGTTGTCTATACGAGGTATTCCACATATCAGTGTTGCGGAAGGTGGTGAAAGAGCCTTCACAAGTGATTGCGGTCGATCAAGTACCGGTTGATAATGGGTTGACGACGAAGGTCAAGCCCATTCGCATTGAGGACTCGGATGTCAAGCGGCTGCGTAATAAGGACATCAGTATGGTCAAGTTCTGATGGGACAACTGCAGTCGGGAGGAGCTCTCGTGGGTCGAGAGAAGACCATGTTTTAGGAGTACCCAGAGTTATTCCACTCATGTACCGTTTAAGTTTTGTGTATCTCTTACTTTCTGTAATTTCAGGACAAAATTCTTTTAAGAGGGAGAGAATTGTCACACCACGAAACTAAAAAGAGGGACGGACAACATTTAGAGCCAAGTTTGGTGCCTGGTAAGGGTCACACGGCCTGGGACACGGGCGTGTCTAGGGCTATGTCATGCTCGGGTTCGACGAACTTTCTAAGTGGTCAAAGAAATGCAGTCAACTATCGTCGAGACAACGAACACGGCCTGAGACACGGGCGTGTCCAGGGCCGTGTCCTGCTCAGGTTGTAGCCGGGCTGTGTCGAGTGAGGAACACGCCCTGCAACACGGGTGTGTACTAGTTAACACGGGCGTGTCGTAAGGAACACATACGTTTCAGGAACCCGTGTCCTTCACTGTGTGTTTGGCCAGCTGTATCTGCTGTTGAGCATAGCCTGGAACACGATCATGTGCATGGCCATGTCTGGCATACGACATGTGACACAGGCATGTCTAGTGGCCGTGTCCTGTTCAGGATGCGACAGTTTTGGCATCGATTGAGGCACACGGCCTTGGATACGGGCGTATCACAAGCCGTGTTCGGCCCAGGAAATTGATTTTAAGTGCGAATCATGGTCGTTCGTTTCCTTCTATTGGGATCCAAGGGCCTAGGCTGGTCCTGTTGAGTTAAGGCTGGGAATATGGTTTGAAACCCTCATTTCTCTTTGAGACTTCTCTTTTTAAAAGCTTTATAGAGATGGGAGAGCAAGGAAGAAGGAGGAGGAGAGATCCGAGCGCCGGTGGAGCTTCGGAGCCCCTAATCGCAAGCCGAGTCCAGATCTACAGAGGCGAGACCATTACGGTGCTTTTCATCCATCTAGATCTTCATGGCGCCAAAGAAAAACCCAAGTGTAACGATTCTCTTCTTGGACATGTGAAGTCCTCTTTCCTTTTTGCATATGAAGCCCGCTCTTACGAGTATACGGTGAGTGTGAGGTATTTCTTCGGGTAGACATGAATTGTCCCCATTATTTTGCATGTAGAGTCTGTAATCGAATAACGGACATAGGCATGGTGTGTGAAGCCTACCCAGACAAGTTGGTCTGGATCGGTGATGTTTCATTGCATGAATGACAGGAGAAGACTCCGCGCTGATGGTTGTTTTCAGGTTTTTCTACGCGGTAGATTGCAACAGGGAACCTTGGGGACTAACTCCATGGTGGACCCGGAAAACTGGGCAGAAGTGTGATTCTTCCATCTTGGTGGCCTGGGAGCCAACTTGCACATAACTGGGTTATGTAAAGTGTGTGATAGATTTGAGACTCGTGGATGCTTGACCCAGGCATATGGCTTAAATTGACGTTGCGGTGTGAGCAACGAGTTAGACGGAACCGTACCTGCTCCATTTTGTTCGGTTAAACCGACCTAAAGTACGGGGTACTTACCGTTGGCATAGATGGAGGGTCTTAGGCTTAGGCTGAAAAGACTAAAATGCTCACGAGATTTGTCGTACAATGGGTGATGGTGAGACCGCAGATTTGACCGGGTTCACCGAGAATGTGCCCTGAGAGCATGGGGTGTGCGGATGTGCGTGTCTATGCCTGTGATGAATTGTAATTTCACTACTATTTGGCTATGCTAATAAAATGCAGGGAAGGAGAATCGCCGTCCCAAGTTAAGGGGTAGACTCGTTATAATTTGGTCAGCTTTACCTGATCGTTGCTTTTGTTTTCCATCGTTGCAGTAGATTGTTGCTTGCAGGTGCTGCGGAGCCTATTAGCAAATAGCGGGCTGAAGCCCTGGTTGCTGAGTCGGCCCTCGAAGGCCAATGCGAATGTTTACTTGTTATACTCATGTGTGACTGGCCTGCATGCCGATGTTTGGAAGACACTATTTGTTTAAAGTAAACTCTTGTAAGGAAATAAGGCCAAATACTTTGTGTATTTGTACGCTCATTCCATTTGGGTTATTTTTTAGTGGACATTCATGCCGTGGCTGGGTTCTTTCTTTGCAACATTTAAAATGTTTTCTCTAGAATGTACTCTGTGTAGGACGTGTGTTATTGGAAGGATGACTTCATTTAGTAACCCTTCGGTATGTCTGTGGTATATGGTGTCGGTCCCCGGCCGGACCTACTGCTATATGCTATGTGACAGATAGGGGTGTTATAATTTGGTATCAGACTACCAATTTTGGTCTTGATTGAATGAATTCGTGGACGAATTCTTTTAAGGGGTGGTGAGCACATGTGTGCGCGCCATCGTTATAACATAAAAAGGACCCACAAATGTCCACTTAGGAATGCAAATACACATGTCTGAGGAACCTGCGTGTTCCAAAAAATTGCTTCTTGCAAAGTTGTTTGGTCACTTAATGGTGGTTTGTATGACTATAGGTGACCAGGAGTGGTGCAGGGCCTTCAAAACGCTAGGTTTCTGAGGCAAGTAGCGCACTGAATGATGTGCCTGCAACACCTCCCTCGGCAGAAACCATAAGATTGGTTGCTAACGCGGTGTTCTCTTTGAATAGTCCACGTTGTTTTCCATGTAGAGTCCGGAATCGAAGAACGGACATAGGCATGGTGTGTGAAGCCTACCCAAACAAGTTGGTCTGGGTCGGTTATTTTTTAGTGGACATTCATGCTGTGGCTGGGTTCTTTCTTTGCAATATTTAAAATGCTTCCGCTAGAATGTACTCTGTGTAGGACATGTGTTATTGGAAGGATGGTTTCATTTAGTAACCCTTCGGTCTGTCTATGGTATATGACGTCGGGCCCCGGCCGGACCTACTGCTATATGCTATGTGACAGATATGGGTGTTACACAAAGCCCATCATCACGAAGTGCAATTTGTAACAAACGTCCGGTGCGACGACCTGTCATCCGTCATGTGTTAAGTATTCTCTCACCTCAATATTGTAATGAGAGGCGTCCTGTCGCACTCGATTCAACGAACAATTTATAACAGCCAGGAGATAGTGGACTTTGACCGGAACAGACCCGGTCACGTGGTTTTTTACCCGGTTGAGGGGTTTTTCAATGTTAAAACTTCGTGTGTACGATCGATCTACTTGATTGACTGTGTGTGTGCTCGACCGTTATGAGAGCTAAGGCGGTCCAGGTTATTCTAGTCTGACCGGGACGTCGAGTTAGACCGTAATAGTTTGACGCCTTATGTGGGAATCAATTTCCCAACATTCACAAAAGGCAGTACCCACAACACAACAATAGTCAAGATTAAAGACAATGGCAAGATGAAACTTCAGAACCATGGAAGCAAATGTCCCTGAGGGGCATATCGACTCAGCCCCCTCCAGCGTGGATAAAATTGGCCAAGTAGCAGTCGTAGGTAAGCTCGAAGACATATTCTCCAAGTACACCACACAAATCAACAAACTCCAAGCCACTATGCTCACCGTTTGTCAAGAAGTAAAGCCGTCCTCCACACCGCCATTGGTGCAAGCTGACTCACCACCACCAGGAGAACTCTCCGCCACAACCAAGTCAACTCCTTACAAGGAGTACGATATAGAAAATGAGTTCTCCAGTACCAGTAGCTCCCCGACTCCAGCAACGCTAACTCAAGATACACACGATCGCTAACTCGGTGATCCACAATACGATGGAGACATCAAAAACACGACGAATCCTAGACCTCGAAAGAGGAAACAAGAAGATAAACCGCACTAGGAACCTAAAAAAATTGCAACCGACGCGCAAGTACGTGCCAAATAAAGGAGTCACGTTGACTTCAGGAATTCACGCAACTCAATACCCCTGAAGATGAGATTTACCGAGCATTTCGCAATCACCCAGCACTGCAAAAGCCCAGGTCAATCGCCCGAGGTCGAGAAAATTCATCGAAATACTGCCAATTCCACCAGGGGCTAGGCCACCAAACCAACAAATGTAATCAAATGAAGTAAGAAATTCAGCGACTCGATAGCCTGGGGGCAGTCACACAATTCCTATCAAAAGAGAAGCAGCCTTCTGTTCAGAACACGAGAAACATAACCATCAGCATCAGCAAGCTGCCGACCAAGCTAAACCAAGTCTTGGTAGATAAAGGGATTACCGTGAACGTATTATTTCTATCAACACTACTATAGCTCAAACTAATCGCCGGCTGGCTCAAGCAGGAATCTGCTTACACGCGCATACAGGGGGCCAATCAGATCCAGTCATAGGCACTATCATCCTCCCCGTAACTCTTGGAAAAGAGCCCAAGCAAGCAACCTATGATGTGCAGTTCCTTGTCATCCGGGATGAATTTGATCACACTGCGATACTTCAACAATCACTCTTGGACATCTTCCAATCCCGTTCCCACCAATTTTTTCCCTGAATCATAACCTTTTACTCACCTTTTTTCACTCAATTGTTATTTCCTGACTAACTACTGTAGAAACAATAAGCCTGAACTTGTGTAAACTATTTTTATATGGAATTGGGTTTCCTTCAGCAGAGCCCCATTAATAGCAAATTGAAGCCGCGAGTGATCCTCGTACAAATTAAAGCCACAAGTGATCCTCATGCAAATTAAAGCCGCGAGTGGTCCTCATGCAAATTGAAGTTGCGAGTGAACCTTGTGAAAATTACAGCGATGAGTGATCCTCGTGTAAATTAAGGCCCCGAGTAATCCTCGTGCAAATTAGAGTCGCGAGTGATCTTCGTGCAAATTAAAGACACAAGTGATCCTCATGCAAATTAAAGCTGCGTGTGATCCTCGTGCAAATTAAAGCCGCGAGTGATCTTCGTGCAAATTAAAGCATCGAGTGATCCTCGTACATTTTAAAGCAACGAGTGTTCCACGTGCAAATTAAAGTCGCGAGTAATCCTCGTAAAAGTTAAGCCGCTAGTGATCCTTGTGCAAATTAAGCCGCGAGCGATCCTTGTGCAAAATAGGTTAGATTACACATGAATTTTGAATACAAAAGCTATTCACCGAACCCTCCTTTCTATGACACGACATCGTCAGGGACTGCCCTCCTCACGACTAAGTCGCGAGTGATCCTCGTGCAAACTAAGCCGCGAGCGATCCTTATGTAAACTAAGCTGCGAGTGATCCTCGTGCAAACCAGGTCACAAACCAGCCGCATACCAACTAAAGTCGCAATCATAGGCCGCACAGTGCAACACCGCAAGTCAAATAACATCCAGGAAAAAAGAAGAGAGAGAACACTATCATCACATCAACATACAAGTGCATGCACAAACGCGCCAATCAGAACCATCAAACAATAAAAACAACGTACAAAACATCAGACTTGAAAAAAATATGCAAACACACTAATACAAGAATATAACATCGCTACGTATCAGCCACATCAACATAAGAATTCTCGTTGTTGGGTCCATTGATCCCAATGTCCAAGATTTGAAAAAGTCCTAATGAACAATGGTATACACATGCGTGTAATGTAAGAGTTGTCACAAGTTTTGTTTGTGCAGGATTTTCCTTGAAACATGACTTTACAGGTCGTAAAAGTGACTGTGATAGGTGGTCATAATGTACAAATGTGCAGAGATTAAAATCAGTCTAAGTCCACAGGCATTGAGTGAAGATATCTCACTCCATGCCAGATAAGCAGGAGCATCGAGTAAAGTCAAGTCAGTCAAAGTCTTTATTTTGACAGAGAAAAGAAATGGCTAAGTCCACAAGCATTGAGGATATCAACTCACTCAACGCCATACGGCTAAAAGCATTGAGTCAAGCTCTCTCCGTCAAAGCCTGAAGAGAAGATAGAAAGAAAGATATCTAAGTATAAAAGCGTTGAGTGATGAATCTTCACTCAATGCTCTCAACGGCTTAGCTAGACAGCTGACTTCAGTGGAGCGACTAATTATAAAAGCGTTGACTGGTGAAGCATCACTCAAAGGTCTAAACGACTGTTAATGCATGAAGATTTTCCAAGGACAATAAAATTGAGTGATGAAGCTTCACTCAACACTTCATAACAAAATTATTGGCTAAGTGTTTTGCCGTTGAGTTAAGCTTACTCACTCAACACCTAGTGACAAATTCTGTCTAGGTGTTTTGGCATTGAGTGAAAGTTGCTCACTCAACGCCAATACTAATATTGCGTGAATTTGTCTAAGTCCACAGAGGATGACATCAACAATAATTCAAATATTGTGGGAAATCTAAACTACATGACAAACGACACTGTAGCCCTACTATACGACTATTAATGTTAAAGCATTTTTGCTACCAAAAACTACTGGTGGACCCCACTAGTAATATAGTCGTTGGTTAGCTAAAACTAAAAAGGGAAGATCAGACTAAAGCAAAGTAACTTTTTGGGAAGAAAGTTTGAAACTTCATCTTCTTCCTCTGGCCGTTGTTGTAGAGACTGAAGGAGAAGTTCAATCTTTTGATCTGAGAGTTCAACTAGTTAGCTGTTGTAATCACCATCTTCAACAAAAAGTTCAGAGAAAACCTCTAAGGAACAAGAAGAAACCATGGCCTAGGACAAGATGCAACTGATCTGAAAGACATAAAAGATACTTGTTGTAATGAACATCTTCAACAACAGGATCAGAGAAAATCTCTGAGTGCAAAGGATCAACTTGTTATTACTTTAGTTGTAGCCATTTCAAAGTTCCAGCTGTATAGTTCTGAAGAACAATTTCTAGAGGCTGTGAAGAAGAAGAAGTTAGGACTGAGCTTCTATTCAATCCAGGAAGGAAAGGAGTGGCAGAGCAGGGTTTTGCAGGTTACTTCTTACAC
This sequence comes from Platanthera guangdongensis, assembly GCA_039583875.1. Classification (NCBI taxonomy): domain Eukaryota; kingdom Viridiplantae; phylum Streptophyta; class Magnoliopsida; order Asparagales; family Orchidaceae; genus Platanthera; species Platanthera guangdongensis. The sequence continues at coordinate 89,496,025 of CM077161.1, read as the reverse complement.
AAGAAGCTGCCCATTGAATATCTATACTTATTGCTGAGAAGAAGATAAGGCAGAGGTAAAACTCAGCTTTGGAGGAAGACTCAGAGACACTCTCTGAAGTCAAATAATCATCACAACAACCAACTTCACTCTCTGTAGGATCCATTTCTGGATTTGAGCTTTAGGATCCTTTTAGGATATGATTTTTAAGCCTATATTATAAAGACTGAGGTAGGATTCCTATGTGGATCTGAGTGTAAGATTTAGTTGCAGATCTGAGGTAGTGCTGTTTGTTAAAATTCAACAACCTGGCATTGACACAATGTTGAATTCTCCTGGTGGTCAATAAGATAGCCTGATGCTAAATTAATATTCTCAGCACTATCAAGCTCACACCTTGATCACGCGGAAATTTCCCTGGAATTTGGACTGAGCAGGGGTTATCTCAACTAAAGCAAGTCAACTAGAAAATACATGCAGCACAAGAGTCTTTATTGATTCACAGCAATCTTCTTTACACAGCGAGACATACATGGTGAGACATGTAACACCCCCTATCCATCATATAGCATATAGCAGTAGGTCCGGCCGGGGCCCGACGTCGTATGCCACAGACAGACCGGGTGGTTACTTACGGAAACCATCCAACCAATCTCAAACGTCCTACACAGAGCATTCTATCGGAAGCAGTTTATAAAAGTTGCAATAAAGAACACAGCATTAGAGCATGAATGTCCACTAATACAAAATAGGAATGTTATACAAAATACCCAAAATAAGCCTTAAGGCCTTACAAAATATTTCACTTCCAATTACATGTTTTACAAACCACGGCACGCAGCCCGGTCACACATGAATAAAGCAGTAAACACTTCCAAATAGGCCTTCAAGGGCCGGCTTCGCATTCGGGCTTTAGCCCGCTATTGACCGCTTGGTCCAGCTGCACCTGCAAGCAACAAACCACCGCACGTTGGCAAAACAAGGCAACGGTCAGCTATGCTGACCAAATTATAACGATCCCGCCCCCAACTCGGGGCGGCGATGCTCCTTCCCTGCATTTCATTTGCATAAGCGAGAAATATAAACATATAGCCATTTCATCACAGACGTTGGCTCGCACGGCCACACGCCCCGTGCTCTCAGGGCACATTCTCGGTGAACCGGTCGATGCCACGTCAATTAAAGCCATAGACATTCCAGACTCACCACCGCCACTTGGACGGCCAAACCTATGAGAAATTTGTCTTCCTGGCCTGGGTCACGACAATTTAAGCCATTGACCACCGAAGACCCTAATCTATGCCAACGGTAAGTTCCACATGCCTTTAGGTCTCTTTAACCGAACGACATAGAACGTGTACGGTTCCATCTAACCCGTGCTCACATCGCAACGACAATTTAAGTCAAATGCGCGGGTCAAACTTCCACCGAGTCCCATTTCCATCACATGTCACATAACCCAGTTATGTTCAAGTTGGCTCTCAAGCCACCAAGTTGGCAAGATCTCGTATCCACCCAGTTTTCTGGGTGCACCTTTCGGTTAGTCCCCAAGGCTCCCTGCTGCAATCTACCGCGTAGAAAACCTGAAAAACAACCAATAGCACGGAGTCTTCTCCGGCATTATGCAATGCAACATTACCGATCCAGACCAACATGTCCGGGTAGGCTTCACACATCATGCATATGCCCGTTCTCGCTTAAGGACTCTAAACAACGGGGACTTCACATATCTACCCGAAGGAACGCCTCCAACTCTCCCCAAACTCGCGAGAGCGGGCTTCCTATGCAAAGAAAGAGAGCTACTCATGCTCAAGATGAGGATCGTTACCCTAGCGTTCCTCTTTGGCGCCATTGCAAAGTAATCGGATGAAAAGCACCGCACTAGCTTTGCCTCCGTGGATCCGGAGTCGGCTCGCGATTTGGAGCTTCGAAGCTCCTCCAATTGCGGGATCTAGCTCCTTCTTCCTCCCTTGGCTCTCCTCTCTCTCTAAGGTTTTAGAAAGATAACACTTAAGAAAAAGTGAGGGTTTCTAAGTCCAATCCCGGGTATATCCCTTCAGGAACAACCCCCAGCCGTTGGATCTCAAAATAAGGAAACGAACGGCTTTGATTCAGGACTAAAATGCCCAATCTGGACCGAACACGGCCTGGCACATGCCCGTGTCAAGGGCCGTGTGCCTCATTCGCCGTCAAAATCGAATCGCCTGGAACCTCATACGGGTATCGAACATGCCCGTGTTCGAGCTGACACGCCCGTGTTCCACCTGACACGGCCGTGTGGCCGGCCGTGTACCCCAACATTTTTCCCCAAATCAACCCGAGCACTGCACGGGTTCTAGGACACGCCCGTGTCCTTACCCGTGTAACCTCAACACGCCTGGACCCCAGGCCGTGTACACGGTCTCGACACTTGACACTTCGTCGAGCGAAGATCGTCGACCTGATGACACGGCCTTGGACACGCCCGTGTCCTAGGCCGTGTGCCTTGTCTCGACACAATGTCGAGACCAAAGTGTCGACTCCCGGGACGAGTGTCGACACGGGTCGACACGCCCTGTGACACGCCCGTGTCGCAGGCCGTGTGTCATGTCTCGACACTTCGTCGACCGCAGAGTGTCGACTTCGCGGCTAAGTGTCGACACGGGTCGACACGCCCTGCGACACGCCCGTATCGCAGGCCGTGTGCCCAGTCTCGACACAATGCCGAGACCAAAGTGTCGACTTCCCGGCTTAGTATCGACACAGGCTTGACACGCCCTGGGACACGCCCGTGTCCCAGGCCGTGTGCCTGCTGCCAGAACCCAAACTGGCCCAAAACGTCCCCCTTTGCTCCTTTGAGTTTCGGGGCGTTACAACTCTCCCCCTCTTAACAGAATTTCGTCCACGAAATTACATAAAGGAAAGACATGTACAAAACCAAAATTTGTACCTGAGCGGAACAACTCCGGATACTCGTCAAGCATAGTCTGCTCTCGCTCCCAAGAGAGCTCCTCACGACCGCAATTGTCCCACCGGACCTTGACCATCCTGATCTCTTTATTGCTTAGCCGCTTGACCTCCGAGTTCTCAATCCGCATGGGCTTGACCTTTGTCGTTAGCCCACTATCCACCGACACTTGATCCACCGCGATCACTTGCGTAGGCTCTTGCACCGCCTTCCAAAGCACCGAAATGTGCAATACATCATGTAAACCACTAAGCTCCACTGAAAGCTTCAACCGATAGGCCGCTTCACCAACTCGGTCCAGAACCTCAAACGGTCCAAGGTACCTCGGGCTTAGCTTTTTCAATCACCGCACCCGCGAGACACCCTTGAACGGCTTAACCTTTAAGTATACATAATCGCCCACAGCGAACTCCACGTTCCTGTGCTTGGCATTATAGTACTTTGCTTGCCAGTCCTGAGCGATAAGCAACCTCTCCCGAATGGTTCTCACCAAAGAAGTAGCATCCTCCACTTCCGATCGCTTGTACAACCTTGACTCACCCGTTTCCAACCAAGACAATGGCGTGTGACATTTTCTACCATATAGGGCCTCGAAAGGCGCCATCAGAATACTCGCCTGGTAGCTATTGTTGTATGCGAACTCCACAAAATAATGGTGGTCTTCCCATTGCTTTCCGAAATCCAAGACACACATGCAGAGCATGTCTTCCATAGTTCTATAGACCCTCTCGGTCTGCCCATCCGTTTGCGGACGGAAGGCTGTGCTGAATTTCAGCTTTGTTCCCAACATTTGCTGCACCAGCCTCCAATCATTGGACGTGAACTGCCCATCTCGGTCACTCACGATGTTGCGGGGCACACCATGAAGCCGTACTATGTTATCCACATAAAGCTTTGCCAACTTCTCCACCGGATCATCCTTCCTGTGCGGAATAAAATACGACACCTTTGTTAATCGATCAACCACCACCCAAATGACGTCGTTCCCCTTTTGCGACCTTGACAAACCGTGCACAAATTCCATAGAGATGTCGTCGAATTTCCACTCCGGAATAGGCAAGGACTTAAGAAATCCTCCCGGCTTTTGGCACTCCGCCTTTACCAAGGCGCAAGTTTGGCACTTCGCTACATATAGCGCCACATCCTTCTTCAAACCCGGCCACCAAAACAGTTTCTTCACATCACGGTACATCTTCGTGCTCCCCGGGTGAATCGAGTACTTGGTATGGTGTGCCTCGTACAACAACTCCACCCGTAAATTGCCGACACTTGGGACGAACAAACGACCGTCTTTCCAAAGCAACCCGTCCTCCACGACGAATTGGGAATTTGACCCATCCAGAGCCTCTACCATGAACTGCTTCATATGAGCATCCATATCCAAAGCCTGCCGAATACGATCAGCCAGGTCATATTGGACTTCAGTCCAATTCAGAACTGCTTCAGTACTTGATTGCCTGTCCACGCAAACAATCTCCAACGCCTCCAACTCTCGCACCAACCGCTCATCATGCACCGATAGCCAATTGGCTTGAGCTGGGGCTCGGCGACTCAGCGCATCCGCAACCGCATTCCCTTTGCCAGGCACGTAGTGGATCTTGAATGTATAGTCCCCCGGGAACTCCATCCATCTACGTTGCCGCATATTCAGATCTTTCTGATCAATAAGGTACTTCAGGCTCTTGTGATCGGTGTAGATATCAATCTTCACACCGTACAAGTAGTGTCTCCACAGCTTCAAGGCAAAAATCACGGCCGCTAACTCCAAGTCATGGACTGGATAGTTCCTCTCATGCACTTTTAGCTGTCTCGAGCCATAAGCTATTACACTTCCGTGTTGTAGTAGCACGCAACCCAAACCGCTGCCTGAAGCATCGCTATAAATCTCATAGCCTTCGGTCCCACATGGCGAACTCAGCACAGGCGCCGTGGTCAACCGACACTTCAACTCCTCAAAAGCTCGCGCGCACTCCGGCGTCCAAACGAACTTATTCTCCTTCCTCGTCAATGTAGTGAGAGGTAACGCTATCCGCGAGAAGTTCTCTACGAAGCGCCTATAATAGCCGGCAAGCCCCAGAAAACTCCGGACTTCCGCTACAGTAGCGAGCTCAGGCCACTCCTGTATCGCAACAATCTTCGCAGGATCCACAAGAATACCCTCTCCACTTACTATATGCCCGAGGAACGCCACTGAGGATAGCCAAAACTCGCACTTCGAGAACTTGACATACAACTGATTTCTCCTTAGCGTCTCCAACACCAAATGAAGATGCTTGAAGTGATCTTCCTCACTTTGCGAGTACACCAAAATATCGTCGATGAAGACGATCACGAAATGGTCCAAGTACTCCCTGAAAGTCCTGTTCATCAAATCCATAAACACTGACGGCGCATTAGTCAGCCCAAACGACATGACTGTAAACTCATAATGCCCGTATCTCGTACTAAACGCTGTCTTCGGGATATCACTCTCCCTTATCCGCAGCTAATAGTACCCAGCCTTGAGATCTAACTTCGAGTACACCGTCGACCCGACTAACTGATCAAAAAGATCATCAATCCGGGGGATCGGGTACTTGTTCTTCTCCGTCAGCTTGTTGAGCTCCCGATAATCAATACATAGACTCAAGCTTCCGTCCTTCTTCTTAACAAAGAGGACCGGTGCGCTCCAAGTCGAAGAACTCGGGCGCACATACCCTTGCTCCAACAACTCTTGCAGTTGAACTTTCAGCTCCGCCATTTCCTTAGGCGCTAGCCGATAAGGAGATCGTGACACAGGATTTGCACCTGGCACTAGCTCGATCGTAAAATCTATCTCCCGCTGAGGCGGGGCTCCAGGAAGATCTGTGGGGAACACATCAGGGTATTCCGATACCACTGAAATACAATCCAACGCGGGCTTCAGCTTTGCAACCTCCACTAGTGTAAAGAACAGTTCTGCTCCGGCACGAACCGCGTTCACCACCTGAAGAGCAGACATCAACGTCTTGCTCGACCCCTTTAAGCCCGTAAAAGTCGTCTCACGACTTGCTCCCAGCTTGACTTCCTTGCTACAGCAATCTATATGGGCCTGCTGCTCCGAGAGCCAGTCCATGCCAAATATGACGTCGAACTCCACCAACGGAAGTAAAGACGCCTGCAGGTCGAACTCCTGCTCCCCAATACGAATCTTAACATCGCAGATCCTATCCGTATGCATCGAACACCCGTTGGGCAACAACACATCCAACTTATCCTTCGCCATCAAAGAAGGGACTCCGATGCGTGATATAAATCCTTCGTACAAGAAGGAGTGTGAAGCTCCCGTATCGAAGAGTGCTCGTGCCGGATTTTCGCAAATCAATACAAATCCTAAACAAGCAGTGGTAAGGTAACATGTGCATAACACGTATTTAACGAAATTGACTTGCTATAAATTAAACCGTACCTGCCACCACATCAGCTTGTTTGATGGCCTCCTGTTGGCCAAGATTATAAACCCTCGGTTGGGCCGGAGCAAAATGGGATGCGGTCGACTCCACTGCCTTTCCCTTCTCTTCATAGGTAGCTCCCGGCTTCCTCTTGGACTTAGGACGTCCGCTCTAACAGTCACGGGCAAAGTGCCCCGTCTTTCCACATGTAAAACACGCGCCCGGGGTCTGACTCGTAGTCGCCCTAGAAGTGCCAGAAGGAGCTGGACCCGAAGTCCTATGCTTCTTGAAAGACCTCTGATAGCCGGTCTTTGAAGTAGTCGGCACTTTAAATTCAGATTTCTTCTCACCCAAGCTTTTCTTTGCTTGTACATTCTTCATGTCCTTCTCCAAGGACCGGGCAGTATTGACCAAGATTAAGAAACCCTGCGTCATCGGCCCCGAGAGTAGTAATCTCAACTCATCTCTCAAGTCTTCGTAGAAGCGATTAGTCTTGCGCTCCTCATCCATGATGGTGGAGGTAGCATAGCGACTAAGACGAGTAAACTCGTGGAGATATTCATCCATGCTCCTCTCACCCTGTACCAGCTTCAGGAACTCATTCTCCAACGCTATCTTCTGCGTCGAAGGGAGGTATCTAGCCAAAAATAATCTCGAGAACTCCTCCATCGAGACATCACCAAGTTTCCTACCTCTTAGTAAGTGCAACTCCAATCCTTCCCACCACATCCTCGCTTCACCGTCCAAAAGGAACGTAGCGATGGTGGTCATTTGCCACTCCTCCGTCTCCGTCGCTGTCATGACTCTCCTCACCCTGGAGAGCCAGTCTTCAGCCTGAGATGGGGTTCCCAACCCCGAGAATAACGGAGGATTAAAGCTCATTACATGCTTTAGCTGCCTCTCAGTTGCCCTCCTTGGCACCACAGGTTCCACAACCACTTGCTCCACTCTCCTCGGCTCAGCCTCTTGTAGAGGTTCTTGCTCCATCACAGGAGCGGGCTGCTGCGCTTACCTTGCCGGCTGCGTATTTATCACGGCCAACATCGCTTCAGCCACCAATCGAATATTTTCAGCCGACAGAGGTGTTGCAGGAGCAACATCCGGTGCACTACTAGCCTTAGAAACTCGGCGTTCTGACGGCCCAACACCACTTCTGGTCACCTATAGTGGTACAAAACACCGTTAAGCGACCAAATAAATTGCAAATAGCAATTATAGGAACACGCAGGTTCCTCAAACACGAGTATTTTCATTCCTAAGTGGCCATTCATGGATTCTTTTTTACTGTTTTTACGATGACGCACACAATGTGCTCACCACCCCTTAAAAAGAATTCGCCCACGAATTCAGTTTAAGCCCGAACAAAACCAGTAGTCTGATACCAAATTGTAACACCCCCTATCCGTCACATAACATATAGCAGTAGGTCCGGCCGGGGCCCGACGCCGTATGCCACAGACAGACCGGGTGGTTACTTATGGAAACCATCCAACCAATCTCAAACGTCCTACACAGAGCATTCTAGCGGAAGCAGTTTATAAAAGTTGCAATAAAGAACCCAGCATTAGAGCATGAATGTCCACTAATACAAAATAGGAATGTTATACAAAATACCCAAAATAAGCCTTAAGGCCTTACAAAATGTTTCACTTCCAATTACATGTTTTACAAACCACGATACGCAGGCCGGTCACACATGAATAAAGCAGTAAACACTTCCAAATAGGCCTTCAAGGGCCGGCTTCGCATTCGGGCTTTAGCCCGCTATTGACCGCTTGGTCCAGCTGCACCTGCAAGCAACAAACCACCGCACGGTGGCAAAACAAGGCAACGGTCAGCTATGCTGACCAAATTATAACGATCCCGCCCCCAACTCGGGGCGGCGATGCTCCTTCCCTGCATTTCATTAGCATAAGTGAACAATATAAACATATAGCCATTTTATCACAGACGTTGGCTCCCACGGCCACACGCCCCGTGCTCTCAGGGCACATTCTCGGCGAACCGGTCGATGCCACGTCAATTAAAGCCATAGACATTCCGGACTCACCACCGCCACTTGGACGGCCAAACCTATGAGCAATTTGTCTTCCTGGCCTGGGTCACGACAATTTAAGCCATTGACCGCCAAAGACCCTAATCTATGCCAACGGTAAGTGCCACGTGCCTTTAGGTCTCTTTAACTGAACGACATAGAACAAGTACGGTTCCATCTAACCCGTGCTCACATCGCAACGACAATTTAATTCATATGCGCGGGTCAAACTTCCACCGAGTCCCATTTCCATCACAAGTCACATAACCCAGTTATGTTCAAGTTGGCTCTCAAGCCACCAAGTTGGCAAGATCTCGTATCCACCCAATTTTCCGGGTGCACCTTTGGGTTAGTCCCCAAGTCTCCCTGCTGCAATCTACCGCGTAGAAAACCCGAAAAACAACCAATAGCACGGAGTCTTCTCCGGCACTATACAATGCAATATCACCGATCCAGACCAACATGTCCGGGTAGGCTTCACACATCATTTCTATGTCCGTTCTCGCTTACGGACTCTAAACAACAGGGACTTCACATATCTACCCGAAGGAACGCCTCCAACTCTCCGCAAACTCACGAGAGCGGGCTTCCTATTCAAAGAAAGAGAGCTACTCATGCTCAAGATGAGGATCGTTACCCTAGCATTCCTCTTTGGCACCATTGCAAAGTAATCGGATGAAAAGCACTGCACAAGCTTTGCCTCCGTGGATCCGGAGTCGGCTCGCGATTTGGAGCTTTGAAGCTCCTCCAATAGCGGGATCTAGCTCCTTCTTCCTCCCTTGGCTCTCCTCTCTCTCTAAGGTTTTAGAAAGATAACACTTAAGAAAAAGTGAGGGTTTCTAAGTCCAATCCCGGGTATATCCCTTCAGGAACAACCCCCAGCCGTTGGATCTCAAAATAAGGAAACGAATGGCTTTGATTCGGGACTGAAATGCCCAATCTGGACCGAACATGGCCTGACACACGCCCGTGTCCAGGGCCGTGTGCCTCATTCGCCGTCAAAATCAAATCGCCTGGGACCTCACACGGGTATCGAACACGCCCGTGTTCGAGCTGACACGCCCGTGTTCGAGCTGACACGCCCGTGTTCCACCTGACACGGCCGTGTGGCCGGCCGTGTACCCCAACATTTTTCCCCAAAATCAACCTGAGCACTGCACGGGTTCTAGGACACGCCCGTGTCCTTACCCGTGTCACCTCAACACGCCTGGACCCCAGGCCGTGTACACGGTCTCGACACTCGACACTTCGTCGAGCGAAGATCGTCGACCTGATGACACGGCCTTGGACACGCCCGTGTCCTATGGCCGTGTGCTTTGTCTCGACACAATGTCGAGACCAAAGTGTCGACTCCCGGTACGAGTGTCGACACGGGTCGACACTCCCTGCGACACGCCCGTTTCGCAGGCCGTGTGCCATGTCTCGACACTTCGTCGACCGCAGAGTGTCGACTTCGCGGCTAAGTGTCGACACGGGTCGACACGCCCTGCGACACGCCCGTGTCGCAGGCCGTGTGCCCAGTCTCGACATAATGCTGAGACCAAAGTGTCGACTTCCCGGCTCAGTGTCGACACTGGCTTGACACGCCCTGGGACACGCCCGTGTCCCAGGCCGTGTGCCTGCTGCCAGAACCCAAACTGGCCCAAAACGTCCCCCTTTGCTCCTTTGAGTTTCGGGGCATTACAAGACATGCTTCACCAAACCACCCAAGGGAAAACCAGAGGCTACAAAAAATAAGACAAGAGAAACAAGCCGCGCGGACTCAACACTCAAGCCGTCGGTCTACTGCTGTGTAGTCCGCTCAGTCCGCGAGGTTGTCAGACCGCAACCCAAGACACGCGGATTACCCATTATTCCAATGCTAGCTCTAGCCACCGATCTGCAAGCCGCCTGACCGTGAGTTCATCTAGCTTCCAGACCGCACACGCTGCGATGCCGAATAGAATAGTCCGTCTGAAGCAGGCAACTTATTTAACCTAGAACTCAGTTGACAAAGAGAAGACCGTCTGATCGCTGTCCGTGACCTGCTGTTTACTGCCTGTTGCTTAACCGCAGAGTCCGCACGGTCCCTAACCGCAATCAGAGCCAAGTCCTGGCTTTCCAGCTCTATCTGCACAACCTGCACAACACAATATGATCAACTCAACCAAACCGCACGGACACCAAAAGGCAGTCCGCAGTAACTTGTGCGGGCTCAAGTTACTGTTCACTTATGCATAGAGGTTACTCAAGTTACTATTCCTAATGTGACTTGGGTCCTATTTATAGGCACGATGATGAGTGTGGTCACCACCCTAGCTGATAGGATTACCGCAACATCCCGCAGCAAGACATCTCCGCAATCTGCAGATACATTCCAGTCCGCCGCGCCTGTGGAAGATAGCCAGCCAGCCTAGCTTCTCCAAGGCCGGACATAATCGACAGTCCGCCTTGTCTCCAAAGACAAGCCGCTAAGACATCACCGAGGCCGGACAACAACACCAATCTGCCTTATCGCCGAAGGCCAAGCCAGGACCACCACAGCCGGACTCCACAGCAACACTGTCCGCCAATCCGCGGACACAACTCCAGCCCCCTTATCCATAGCCTGCAGCCTCGCAACCAAGGAACCCGCCGGACTCAGCGGACACCAGGCTTCAGTTCGCACATCCCGAGCCCACGGCTGCCACAAAGGCACCTGCCGGACTCAGCGGACACACAGCTTCAGTCCGCCCATACTGTGGACAGCTCTAGCCTGTATATCCCTACAGACATCCCAGTCCACATACCTTGCAAACTTCTCCAGTCCGCATATCACGCAGACTGTACCAGTCCGCATATCCCAAGTCCATAGCCTTGTCACCAAGACACTTACCGGACTCAGTGGCCTCCAGCTCCATTCCGCATGCAGTTGCGAACATAACCTTCAGGTCGCTTATCCCCAAACTCACAACCAAGGCACATGCACTTCTGCCGAGCTTGGCGGACTGAGAAGCAGTCCGCATTCCACTGCGCGATCTCCCCAGACTGAGCCAAACATGGACTTAGTTTAGAACCAACCAAGTCCATACCACTGGCCATAAGGGCCAGTCCGCACTTACTGGCGGACACTGGAACCAGTCCGGCTCTCCCGGCGAGCTCCAGTATCAGTCCGCACTGACTGGCTGTCTCCGCAGCTTCTACTTGACGCTGTAACAGAGCTAGACCAAGGCAACTGCCAAGCCGGTCTGCAGAGCTCTAGTTCTTCAGTCTGCTTCTTGCCGGACTCCGCGGCTAGAGTTTCTATCCGTCCGGTTACTTCCTGGGATCCAACTGCCTGCTGAGCATAAGCCGGCCTGGCTAACCGCCGCTGCTGTCCGCGCGAACAGACCGCCCAGGCTGCTACAGAGCAAACCATCTGCAACATCCTTGCCGACCTAGCAGTCCGCCAACCCAATCCGCGTAGTCCGCGCGGATAGGTCCAAGTGCTCCATTCACCCACTTTCACTTTACAAATTTCAACACTCCCCTTGAAGTGAGAAGTGGTGAATATCTCCAGCAGGTCCCGTAACCTTGCACCTGATCCCTCCGATAGAATCTATGAAGAAATGTCCAAGACATAGTCCTCCCCCCGCATATCATGGACCATGAGGGAGCCCTCCAGCATCTCCCAAAAGGAGCCATGCTTCCCTCTGCCTTGTTCATCAGCTTCAACCTCCACTCATGCATCAAATGAGTATCACCAACAACCTTGGGCACAAAACCCAAGCCTCCTTACCTCTGAGAGAAGTCACCTCTTCACCCTTGGTGTCAACCACCTCCTTAATTCTAGTGGGGTTATCATAACCAGAAGGTACACGCTCGACCTGAGGGCTTGCAAGGAAACATGGGACCATGCCCGCCGTGTTCCCTTCACTATTTCGAGCTGGCAGGTTACTGATCCTCTTCGATCTCCGAAGAACCGAATCATGGCTAACCACCTCCGCTGCTACTGAACCAGCTCCGTTCCCGGGCAAACACGGAATAATGCTCCCCTTGCTTCCTGAACAAGATGCCTCCCCACTGGAACCAAAAGCACCTGGAGCAACGCTCCCCCTGCTACCTGAACTAGAAGACTACCCTATTGAACAAGAACTTCCAGGAACATCGCTCCCCCTGCTTCCTGAACCGGAAGCCTCCGCTCTCAAGCCATAAGCTCCTAGAGCATTGCTCCCCCTGCTTCCTGACCTTGACGCCTTTGCCTCGGAGCTAGAACAACCTGGAGATCCTGGTGACTCAGGAAGTTCCATCTTAACCTTAGTAGCAGCCTCCTTCAGCCCACCATTTTACATGCTCATATCTAGCTCCACATAAGAGCTACCCCAATACGTGGTCAACTCATCGAAGACAACGTCTCTCAACACGATGAGTCTCTTCGTCATAGGATCCATACACCTCCATCTTCTCCTCTGCTCATCATACCTAACAAAGACTAGCTTTATCTTGAGAGCACCCGGAGAGTGCATGTAGTAGGTAGATCCAAAAACCCGTAGGTGCTTTACACTGGGCTTCACCCCGAACATCAGCTCATAAGGAGTCTTCACATAGATAGGACTATGAGGCATCTGATTTATGACATGAGGAGCACAGGACATTCCTTCTGCCCAAAGAGCCTTAGGAATGCCTTTGCTCTAAAGCCAACACTTGCAGGTCTCCGTTAACCAATGTATCATCCGAGCTGCAATACCGCCTTGCTATGAAGTATGTCCACAAGAAAGCTCCTTCCAGATCCCTTGCTTCCTGCAAAAGTTTGAGAACTCAGTTGAGCCAAACTCACCACCGATGCCTGTCCTCAACTTCCTGATCCTCAGGCCAAGCTGGCCTTCCACAAGCTTCTTGAACTACACAAACAAGCGCATCATGTTGGACTTTTTCTTCATGAAGTATACCCAAGTATAATTTTAATAGTCATCAACCAATATCAGCATGAACCTGCTGCCTCGAAGACTGGCGGTGACGGTCGGTCCAACCAGAGCACAATGGACAACCTCCAAAGGTGCTTTACATCTGGATTGTTCCTTATCAACCATAACGCGATAAGCTTCACTTTGCTGACATCCCGCACACCCTTGACGATCGCCATAGGATGACAATCTAGGTAAGGCTCTTATGAGTCTTCTTTATGCCATTGCTTTCAGTTTGTCCATCCCTACATGCTCTAGTCATTCATGCCAGATAGCTGCACTATAACTGGCCTTCATCCGATCAGCACCAGAACTTGTTGAAGACCCAACAAAGTTCTTCTCCTTGCCTCCAACATGAGCTACATTTGCTGAAAGCAAGACAACCTTGCACTTTTTCGTACGATGACCATGCTGCTTGCATTTATAGCACCTTGGTCCTTCCTTCCTCTTCCCATCACACCTAGGAGAACCACTCCTTTCATCCTGATATGAAGTAGAAGGACCATCCTCTGCAGCAACCTTCACCTCCTTCCTGAACAACCCATCAAGGAAACTCCAAACCTCCACAGCTGACCGACATCCACTGATGTGGTCCAAGAGTTCCCATGAGATCACCTGTTTGAGAATAGACTCAGCTTTCGCATTTGTCTCCTTCCATGCTCTCATCTCTTTAGCATTGCCTGCAGTAGCCTCTTGTCTTTCTGCTTCGCATACAACCTCCAAAAGGTCCTCGCCAAGAAGAAAGCTCTCCATACAAGACTTCCACCTTTTAAAGTTCGTCTCTGTAAGGAGATCAATTCCAAGACAACTTGCTTCTTCCACTGCCATGGTTCTACCACTGGTTCCCTCTTTAAAGAGTAACAACCACTTCAGTTGATCACTGCTTATCCACTTCAGTAAGATCCCATGTTAAAATTCAACAACCTGGCATTGACACCATGTTGAATTCTCCAGGTGGTCAACAAGATAGCTTGATGCCAAATTAATATTCTCAGCACTATCAAGCTCACACCTTGATCACGCAGAAATTTCCCTTGAACTTGTAGTGAGCAGGGGTTATCTCAACTAAAGCCAATCAACCAGAAAACACATGCAGCACAAGAGTCTTTATTGATTCACATCACTCTTATTTACACAGCGAGACATACATGGCGAGACATGCTTTACCAAACCACCCAAGGGAAAACCAAAGACTACAAAAAATAAGACAAGAGAAACAAGCCGCGCGGACTCAACACTCAAGTTCCCAGTCTACTGCTGTGGTGTCCGCTTAGTCCGCCAAGTCACCAGACCGCAACCCAAGCCGCGCGGACTACCCCTTATTCCAATGCTAGCTCTAGCCGCCGATCTGCAAGATGCCTGACCATGAGGTCGCCTAGCCGCCAGACCGCACACGCTGCGATACCGAATAGAAAAGTCTGCCTGAAGCAGGCAACTTATTGAACCTCGAACTCAGTTGCCAAAGAGAAGACCGTCTGATCGCTGTCCGCAACCTGCTGTTTACCGCCTGTTGCTTAACCGCAGAGTCCGCACTGCACCTGACTACAATCAGAGCCAAGTCCTAGCTTTCCAGTATATCAGCACATCCTGAACAGCACAACCCAGTCAACTCAACCAAACCACGCGGACACCAAAAGGCAGTCCGAAGCAACTTGTGCGGGCTCAAGTTACTGTTCACTTATGCATAGAGGTTACTGAGGTTACTATTCCTGATGTGACCTGGGTCCTATTTATAGGCACGATGATGAGTGTGGTCACCTCCCTAGCTGATAGGATTACCGCCACATCCCGCAGCAAGACATCTCCGTAATCCACGGATATATTCCAGTCCGCCGCGCCTGTGCAAGATAGCCAGCACGCCTAGCTTCTCTAATGCAGGACACAATCGACAGTCCAACTTGTCACCAAAGCCAAGATGCCAAGACATCACCAAGGCCGGACAGCAACACCAGTCTGCCCTGTCACCGAAGGCCAAGCCAGGACCACCACAGTCAGACTCCGCAACAACACTGTACTCCAATCCGTGGACACAACTCCAACCCACTTACCCAGAGCCCGCAGCCTCGCCACCAAGGCACCTACCGGACTCAGCGGATGCCCGGCTTCAGTCCGCATATCCCGAGCCCACGGCTGCTATAAAGGCAATTGCCAGACTCAGCGGACACACAACTTCAGTCCGCCCATACTGCAGACAGCTCTAGCCTGCATATCCCTGCAGACATCCCAGTCTGCATACCTTACAGACTTCTCCAATCCGCATAACCCGCATACTGTACCAGTTTGCATATCCTAAGTCCATAGCCTTGTCACCAAGACACTTACCGGACTCAGCGAACTCCAGCTCCAGTCCGCACGCAGTTGCGAACACAACCTTCAGTTCGCTTATCCCCAAACTCACAACCAAGGCAGTCCGCATTCCACTGCGCGATCTCCCCGGACTGAGCCAAACATGGACTTGGTTCAGAACCAACCAAGTCCACACCACTATCCACAAGTGCCAGTCCGCACTTACTGGCAGACACTAGAACCAGTCCGCCTGTCCTGACGAGCTCCAGTATAAGTCCGCACTGACTGGCGGTCTCCGCGGCTTCTACTTGCCGCTGTACCAGAGCAAGACCAAGACAACTACCAAGTCGGTCTGTAGAACTCTAGTTCTTCAGTCCGCTTCTTGCCGGACTCCGCAGCTAGAGTTTATATCCGCCCGATTATTTGCTGGGATCCAACTGCCTGTTGAGCACAAGCCGGCCTGGCTAACCGCCGTTGCTGTCTGTGTAGTTCGCGCGAATAGACTGCTCAGGCTGCTACAGAGCAAACCATCTGCAACATCCCTACCGACCTAGCAGTCCGCCAACCCAGTCTGCGTAGTCTACGTGGATAGGTCCAAGTGCTCCATTCACCCACTTTCACTTCACAAATTTCAACACTATTTAACATGAGGTTGGATTCTATTGAAAATCTAAGGTAGGGCCTATGTGCCTGAGGTAGGGATTTGTCCTGAGAGTAGGATCCAGTTTAGAACTGAGGTAGGGCTCTTGAGCCTAAGGTAGGAGAGTCTTTCTCTCTGAGTTGTAGGGCACTTGTGCTTGAGCTATAGGATCCTTTTAATCTGAGGTAGGGCCTTTGTACCTAAGCTGTAATGGAGTCATTCTCTCTTAGGTAGGGATGTCCTCCCTGCCTGAGTAGTAGGGCCTTTGGGCCTAAGGTAGGTGATATTTGGATCACTAAGTTGTAGGGCCTTGCGCCTGAGGTGTAAGTGTTGAAGGAGACTGGGTGGTCCTACATGATCATGTTGTTATCTCTTTGGAGCTGATTTTTTGGAGAAGTGCCTTATCTAACAAGAAGTTAGAATGGTGGGAGGAGAGTGGATGTACCCAATAATCTAGGGAACCACTATAAAATTTTGTGTGTGCTCCCTGTGTTATTTCTTTGTTGCATGCTACGTGTTTCTTGAAAGCAGAAGAATAATAACTAACAATGCAATTAAAGAAGGAAAATAAAACATAGTCACAGGAGACAAAGAAACCAATTCACCCACCCTCTCTAGGTGATTTATCTATCCTCAAAATTAAAGATTTTCAAGTTGTATCAGAGGAAGGTTACTCAAAAAGGACTTAATAGTCTGAGTTGATATCCAAAGATAGCTAAAAGTATAGTACTTATGGGTTCAGGAGTGAACAATAAATAGTAGAGCTCAAGGAAGCTTCAAGTCTGTAGAGAGGAAAAGACTTACATCGGGATGTTGGAAGAAGTGGCAAAAGATAGAGACTATCCTGCTGCCAGGATAGGAATCAGAGCCCCACTGACCTCAGTGCTCAGTGACAGTGATGATGATGATGTCAATCCAGATGCAAGGAGAGAGATCAGGGCCCAACTATCACATTCTGATAGTGACTTAAAGGTGGATGAAGAGGAAAAAGATATCATCAGTTGTTATGGGCTGATGGCAGGGTCAGATGAGGAATCAAGTCAGGGTTAGCCTAGTTTAGCAATGGTAAAATCACTATCCAGCTCATCATCTGAGTCATGCTATGAGACTAGTCCAGATTTAGAAGCACCTTCATCCAGTGATAAAGTTGACTCTGAGTCTGAAGTAGACGTCAATCAATTGATTAACCAGTATGGTTCCCTTCTGGATGCTTTGAAAAGAAGCAATAAGCTGGCCAAGGTGCAAGCTGAGGAAATTGCCTCCTTTCAGCTAGCTGCCTCCCAGAAGGCTGAGGCATCATCTATGCTAAATCAAAAAATAAGGGAAGTCAGCCAGCTGAAGATCATGACAGACATCTAAATTGGGACCATCAAATATAAGAACTTTCTTATTTTGGATCTTGTACAGAGACTTGAGAGGAAGAACAGACATGTGGCTAATTTCTCTAAGATTGATGCCCTTAAGAGAGCTTTTGAGTCTAAGCAAAATACTAGAGTTGCCTTCTCCCAAGGGAAAGGCAAAGTTCCTATTGAGCCTCAGTCAACCTTTCACAAGGTAATTCTCCCGTCCAATAGCTATCACCAGGACTACAAGTATGGTCACTAGTGGAATGAGAATCTTTCTTTTAAGAATACTAATGTATTTTACAATGGAAGAAGAAAGGGCATGGGATTGAGTGCACAGAAGGCTCCCCATGAAGAAGACCAAATGGCTCATCATGGACCATTTGTATTTTGTGCTCCAGCCCCCACATTCAAGGTGAAGGTAGTGGCCTATTCTCAGGTTCTTCCAGTAAGAACCCAGACCAAGGGTAAGTCAGTTAGTAAGACTCAATTGGCTATCTCTGCGGCCATTAACAACATGCCCACTGCAAAGAAGGCTGCTACTGATGAAACTCAGAGTAAGTCAATTACTCTACTAGCAGAATCTCCTTCAGTCAAACTCTTACTAAAAGAAACAAGAAGAAGGCTACATCACTTCCCTATAAATAGGCAGTCAGTGATGACTTGTACTTTTCAAAGGATGTTCATAAGAGGAGACACAACATCCATGAATGTTGGTGCTGTGGTATAGTGGGCCACTTCATCATAGACTGTTGGCACAACCCTAGTGTGCCAAGGGCAAGTGCAAGTCTTCCTGACAGGACTGCTATCGGTAGACATGTGCATATTTATTCTAACAAGAACCTATGACCCAATTCATTTTAGGATCCTAAGGTAAAATTAATTCTGTTTTGTAGGACAGTCCAAGTACCCATATCCATATATGGTACTTTGACAGAGGATCTTCTAGACTTGGGACTGGAACCAGGAAGCTATCTTCAGGATCATACACATGTATATAGAAGAGCATAGACTGACTATCAAGCAAAAGGATATTCAAGACTTGGGCAAAAATTGAGGGGGAGATCTACAAGCTTGATGCTCCTGTTGAGGGGGAGATACTACAGTCTAGTTTGCTGGACTAGCTCGTGTCATAACAAGAGCATTCGTGTTAAGAAATCTCGTGCACCAAATGGATCAGTTAGCTAGAGCCAAAGGCAATTCAATTGCTAAAGAAGAGGAAAAGATCTGGCTCAGCAAGAAGAGAATTGGTAGGGTGCAAGAAAGTTGCTGTGCACAGTTGCTGAGAATCCAATATCTATTCAAGTCTACATTATTAAGATAAGTAGAACTCCCTCATATTGTGTTTCTACTAAGTGCAATCTAAATTTCTAAACATCCTGTCTCTCACAGCAGGACTATGCATATTGAGACATGATATCATGTTAAATTAGAGAGCATGGGGAGGAGAAAGTCATTAGTCTTGAATTTGTCTCAATAAACAAACTAATGTCTCTCATCCTTAGCCACTGGATGGAGCTAAGTTCAACTCCTTCAAATTGAAATGGGTATGTTGAATTTAGTTCAGCTTAAGTAGCACCTTATTATATATATATGTGTTATGCTTGTAGGTTGCAGGTTTATGTAATTCTTGCAGGAAAATTTAGTCGAATAAAACTAAGTATAAATGTTGCAAGATTGCATGTTTGTGGATAAACAACGAGAGTGAGTCATAGCCCTTGGTCAAAAATATGATCTCAAATAGGTATGCGCTTTTCCATCTTCTAAAAAATGTAACCTAAAACTATAAATAGAAGGTAATGTGCACGATACAAGTCACAATATTCCTTGCCCTCTCATTCCCGATCCCGGCGAAATGATGAACCCATTTCGTTCATCTTCAAAAATTTGAGTAAGCAATTGCTCCTAAAGGACTTGATTTCCTCTTTGAGGATCATAGTTAGTTCACAATGGGTTTTCTGATGCACCAGAGGAGATACAACACGTTCTTTATCTACTCCAAATATATGACCTAGGGTTCATCCTGCCAGAACCATGCCTGTTGTGGAAGGAGGTATTGGAATTGTTCTCCAATGCCAAGCACGATGCAGCTACTGACAAAATCAACACGATGGTCAGTGGGACGAAGATGAAGATAACACCAAGGAGGCTAAGCAAGGCTCTCCAGTTTCCAAAGTTTTCAGAAAGAGATGATGAAGAAGCCCTGGTTCAATGTGACATCAAAGCGACAATGAAGTGGTGCGAAATTTCCAAACATACCATAGACTCTATCTTGAGAAAGGAACTCAACCTCAAGTGTAAGTTCCTAGCCTACATAGTTGGGAAAGCCCTGTTGTACAAAACAGGCTCCCACGATAAGATCTCAAAGAAAATGTTCGAGCTAATGAAAAGGATAGTTCTATTAAAGATGACAGACTAGGGAATAATCTTGTTTGACAAGATTATGGAGTGCATTTCGGAAGCCAACTTGAGGAGAATTCTTAGTCTATTTCTTCTGCAAACTGTTCCAGGGATAATAAATACGAGGCTAGGAACAAAGATCCATTATATGAGGAGGATGGACATCTGAATACTAGACAGATGAGATAGAGTCCTCCAACCACATCGACATCCTGCTGCAAAGAAGAATGGAAAGGAAGTTCCAGTGGTAGAGGAAAGCAGCAGAGAGATTTCTTTTGAAGAATATGAGGAAGAGCCTCATGATCCCCACCTGACTGAATCAACTAAGGAAGTCAGGAAGTACATAAGTGATTAGGTATTTATCTCCTCTTACCAAGTATCGGTCAGTCCTATGAGTAGGACTCACTTGAATGTAACTCCAGAATAATAAGTGCCAACTATAGAGATATCTGAGAAAGTGGTAGAGGATATTGTTTCCAAGATTTCTACTGAAGTTGAAGGGGAGACCTCCAAGACCCCAGCTGAGGCTGATGATACAAATGCACAACCCCAAGATTCTCTAGTTGAAGACAGTCCACAGAGTGAGGGGGTGTTAGAGTAGGATTAAGTTATGGACACTGCAGGTTCTAAGGGGGAGCAGTTCCAAAGTTCTCCATAGATAAATCAAGATGCTGAGAATGCTGCTGCTGTGACTGTTTTGCATATCCTTGGGGACATGGCAGACATTGAGGGGGAGATTCAATCTGAACTCCCTACTCAGGTTCAAGTGGTTGATATAGATTCTTCAATGTCAGAGAATGAGCTGCATGCTCCTAAAATTCCTCTAAAAGCTCGCTCCTCTGAATTCACCATGGGTGTCTCTGAAAACATGGCAGAGAATAGGGTTGTTCAAGAACCTCTCTGTGATGAAGGCACCTCTTCCAGGACTGATCAAATGCCTCCCGTATTTCTGGCTCAGCTGAAAGGACTAATGGACGAGCAAAGAAGATCATGGGAACATTTTGTTGTTGATGCTCTTAAAGAAATCAGTAATGAGCTGTCCACGGAGAATAAGTCCATCAGGTTTGAAGTGAATTTGCTAAAGGCCGAAACAATAAAACACTTTATCAGGGCATACCCTGCTGTGGATTACACCATGGAGAAACTAGATGTATTGGGAAAAAATACAGTCACAATCACATATAATCAGACATCAATGCTGGAAACATGCTGGTTATTCATAATGCTGATAAAGTTCTAAGGTAAAAATAGAATAATGAAATTTTCTTCAAGATGGACACTTGCACTATGCTCTTGGACGATCATATGCTTGAGGAAAAGAACCAGGGCACAGTTGGTGTAAAGTACCTTGAATTTGAAAGAAACAAGGCCAGACTCTCCCAATCCAAAGAACTGATTGAAGAAGTGAAAATGGGGGAGATAGTGATAATCAAGGCCAACACTGATAATGCTGTGTGGGTCACGAATATCATAAGGGGATCATTCGGGAAAGAACCTGTTCAGTTTGATAACATCCCTATGTTCCCTTCCCAGATACAAGAAACCAAAAATGCAGGTTAGGTAGCTCAGTATGCTGAAGAAGGTGTTCAGTGGGATGAACCAGTTGCTGAGATTCCATCATTCAGCCCCATTACTGACCAGATTCTGAAGTCAAAAGGGAAATCTACAGCTACTGAAGAGGAAGATGTTGTTAGGGCCAGCAAGAAAAGGTATAGAGAGAAAATGGAAGCTAGGACAGATTTTGAGCAGTGGAGCCCTAAGTCAAGGATGATCATTCTATGTGCATGGGAGAAGGTAATGACCAATAAGACTGAGAGATGTAAACTATGTAGCTCTATTAAGTGAGCTAAGATGGAATAGAGGGAGAATGAAAGAAGGCAATACAAAAGGGACAGGAATGCTGGCACCTTGCCTCCAAATGCTGTTGAGCATACAAAATACATTCCAAAACCCTTCAGTTATTACCAAAGACAGAATATAAAAAAATCTAAAGTTGTAGCAGTGGAGACTATCAAGAAGCCAAGAAGCAGTGGCATTATCATAAGAGAACTTGAAATATGAGAATTTTTCCTGTTTATCTTAGAGGGATAAAGGAAGTGTGATGTCGTACTATGCACATTAAAAACTTTTGAGTTAATTAATATCTATTTAAATTAAATCGGTGTTCATTTTTTGGGATATGCTTGCTGCGTACATCACATTTATGCTGCATATATGAGTAGTGTATATCATTGTATTATGTTTTGACTTCTTCAAATATGAGGAGATAGTTGGATCCATTGATCCTAACATCCAAGATTTGAAGAAGTCCTAATGAACAATGGTATACACATGTGTGTAATCTAATAGTTGCCAAAAGTTTTGTTTTTGTAGAATGTTCCTTGGAACATGATTTGACAGGTTGACCAAGTGACTATGACAAGTGGTCACAAGGCAGAAATGTGGACAGACTGAAATTAGTCTAAGTCCATAGGCGTTGAGTGAAGACAGCCCACTCAACGCCAAATAAGCAGGAGTGTCTAGTAAAGTCAAGTAAGTCAAAGCCTTTGTTTTGACAGAGAAAAGAAATGGCTATGTCCACAGGAATTTAGTGATGTCAACTCACTCAATGCCATACGGCTAAAAGCGTTGAGTCAAGCTCTCTCAATCAAAGCCTAAAGAGCAGATAGAGAGAAAATTGTATAAGTAAAAAAGTGCTGACTGATGAAGCTTCACTAAACACTCTCAATGACTTAGCTAGCCAGCTGACTTCAGTGGAGTGGCTAAGTATAAAAGCATTGAGTGGTGAAGCGTCACTCAATGCTCTTAATGCATGTTCATACAGGAATATTGTCCAAGGACAATAGTGTTGAGTGTTGAAGCTTCACTCAACGCTCTCAACGCTTCATAACAGAATTATTGGCCAAATGTTTTGGCGTTGAGTCAAGCTTACTCACTCAACGCCTAGTGACAAATTCTGTCTAAGTGTTTTGGCATTGAGTGAAGGTTGCTCACTCAATGCTTATACTAATGTTGCGTGTGTTGGAAACATATTACTGATTTGGGCTACGATCACTATTATTTGTTTAAGATGATTAGTTTGACCCAATGTGTATAGTCAAGGGTCATAGGTTATTTCCATGGTTATTCCTTTAGAAGAATTCCAAAGAAGTGTTGTCCGATGAATGTAGAATTCAGATCGACGAAAGCTGAGCTCAGTTCGACGAACGCCGAGCTCAGTTCGACGAACTTAGAGTTCTAACTCTGAGTTTAGTACGACGAACTCTTGGCTCCGTTCGACGAATGATAATCACAACTCAGAAGCTCAGCTCGACGAACTCCAAGTTCAACTCGACGAACTCCAGTCTCAGTTCGACGAACTCCAGGCTCAGTTTTACGATCTCCAGGCTCAGTTCGATGAATTCTTTACTATGTTCAGGCAGTGTTATTTATTGAAGGCAGAATGATTTTGAAAGGCTTAATTTCAGTCATTTACACTTTCATATTTAATTCTTAATATTCTTTATGAATATAGACATTTCAGGCAGCATTAAATATGGTTTAATCACAGAGTTTTTAATCTAATTAATTACCATGGCAGTTACAAATTCTCATAGATTCTTCAAACGTTTCAAAAAATGGTTTTAATTCAAATGTTTGAATTCTTCTCAGAGATTATATATTCATATTATTGTTGTTTCAAATGGTCACACTCTTACAGATCTCATAAGTTTACAGAGTTAGACATTCAAGTCTCTGCAAGTGAAAAGTCTTCAACCAGTCAAATGGAAGAAGGCCAACACCCTGAATAAAAGCATCCCCTCCTGATCTTAAATCTCTACTCAAATCAAGGGGAGCTTTTTGCTTCATCATCCACTAAAGTTTTCTCAGAGATTCTTAAAAGAGAAGACAACATCATTTCTTATAGTTTATTTCTAAACTGTGTACATGGTTATAACTCCCTTCAAAAGTTAACTCTTGATTCCTAAGTCACTTGATCAAAAGACTTAAGCTTGGTTTTTGGGTACCTGACCAAAAGCTCAAAGGGTTGCTAGATCTCCCTTAGAATATAGATCTTCTGGTAGCAGGGCACCTGATCAAAAACCTGTAGTGGATTCTTACCAGGGTGGTAGAAGAGTTGACATACCCAGATTTATTGGGGAATTACTATAAATCCTTGTACCATCTGTGATTGATTGCTTTCTTTATTTATTTGCTGTGATTTTTCTTTCTATATATATATTTATCACTTAATTTAAATTCTGCTATAAAAATAAATTAAAGTTTTTAAAATACTCTATTCACCCCCTCTAGAGTAAAGTTAGAGCTATCCCTCACATTCAGCGTGAATTTGACTAAGTCCATAGGGGATGACGTCACCAAGAATTCAAAATTACGGGAAGTCTATAGTACATAACAAACGACGCTGCAACCTTACTGTACGACTATTAATGTTAAAGTATTATTGCTGCCAACAACTACTAGTGGACCCCACTAGTAATATAGTCGTTGGTCAGCGAAAGATAAAAAGGGAAGATCATACTAAAGAAAAGTAACTTTTTGGAAGAAAGTTTGAAACTTCATTGGAGCATGCATTCCACGCTTCGTGGTTTGCTAATAACAAATCTTGTTTGTACTTGATTTTTGTGTGCTTTTGGTGTGCAGATAACACAGGTCTATCTCTAGTGTCTTTTTGGTGATGAATCAGATCAGAATTGAGCTCGGGAGATATCGCCAGGCGATATTGAGTAACGCCGACAGGCAATAGCGCCACTCGACGCATTTTCTTTCGACGCTCGACGAAGCTCGTGGGCGACGTGGCATCTGTTACATCGCTATCACCAGACGGCGATATCCGGTCTTGCCAGACGATAATGCACGTTCGATGCTCGACGTATCTGCAATGCGAAAATGAGGATTTCGTGGGACAGTGGCAGCAGTTACCGATATCGCCAGGTGGCGATACCCAGTATTGCCAGGCGATATCGCTAGAGTATAAAAGCCATTCAATTTCTTGTGGAAATCACGAATCTGATTACCTAGAGTGTACTTTCCTGCAAAGATGATTCAGAGAGCTCCAGATCTTAGTGATACTCCATACTCTCAAGAAGGCCAAAGCGTGGAAGATCGATGGCACGTTTGCAGCATTCAAAGCAACTCTAGCAAGGATTCATCGGCATTTTCAGTGCATTTTTTGAAGTGAGTGTCTAGCCTAAAGTGTTCAATTTATTCTGTTCTTGTTTCTATTATTTTCTCATTGTAATCGAGAGGGGAAATCACCTCCTTGTGTATAGCATCTAGGTCCTTGTGTGGCTTAGGAGAGAATCACAGCCTTGTGAGTGGCGTCCAAGTCCTTGTGCGGCTTAGGGAGAATCATTATCTTGTGTGCAACGTCTAGATCGTGATTAGATCTAGGGGGAGGCTAGTAGCAAGATCTAGGAAGAGATACGTTTTAGCATGCCGGTTCTTTGTAGAAGAACCGGCGAAAACACAAGTAAATTATTTATTTCATGAGCCATTGTCTCTAACTCTATAAAGATACTTTGTATTCAATTTATCACTTTTGAAATATATCATTGTTGTTTTAGCTAGTATACTTTTTCATTCTTTAATTATATTGTTTTTATTCATCATGTAAATTTGTCTGAATTTAAGAAAAATTTAAAGAACCCTTATTCACCCCCCCCCCTCTAAGGGCGCCGTAAGATCCAAGATTTGGTATTAGAGGAGGTTACTCCAAAATCGGTTTCACCACTGGCAGTAATGGCGCAAAACACTCACACATTTTCTGAGGGGCAAGGTATAAGTAAACCTCCCTTATTCACAGGCACTGACTACAATTATTGGAAAGCTCGAATGCGATGCTTTCTAATAGCACTTGACATCGATGTTTCGGGCATGGTAGAAACATGCTATACTGTTCCTATAACTTTAGTAGGAAGTGTCTCAATGGAAAAACCCAAGGATAAATGGAATGAAGCAGATAAGCTTCGCTGTAAAAATAATGCTAAGGAAATGAACGCCTTATTTTCTGCGTTAGATAGGACTTAATTTAATCGTGTTTGTGCATGCGATACTGTATATGATATATGGAATCTTCTTGAAGTTACTCATGAAGGTACATCGCAGGTAAAGGACTCGAAGCTTTTCCAGTTAGAATCAGAGTTTGAGAAGTTCAAAATGGAGGTAGATGGGGATGTAGACTCCATGTACACGAGGTTCAACAAAATAGTGAACGACTCAAGGATTCTAGGGAAGAATATCTCAAATGGAGATTTGGTGAGAAAAATACTTAGATCGCTTCCCCCGAAGTTTAATACAAAAGTGACTGCCATCTTGGAGTCATACGATCTAATGTCTCTCTAAATTGAGAATCTAATAGGCAACTTAAAAACCCATGAAGTAGAGTTGAGGATTCAACAATAAGAGTATAGCCTGGAGCCAAGAAAGACAACTTTGGTGTTGGAGTCCAAGAAGGAAGAGGAAAGCGAGTCCAATGAAAGTGATGATGGAGATGAAGAAAGCCTGTTTGTGAAGAAATTCAGGAAATTCATGAGAAATCCTGAAAGAAGAAATTCTTTAAGGAAATTTTTCAAGAAGCAAGAATCTGGGAATAGGAAATGAAAAGCCCAAGCTGATGGAAAGGATGACTAAGATAGACCATGAAAGTGCAGCTAGATCTGATATACTCTAGAGGGGGGGGGGGTGAATAGAGTATATGGTGCTTTGAAAGTTTTTGCAACTATTGTTGTAATATGTGTGAGCAGGGAAGCAATAATAAAACTAATCACAGCACTAAGTTAAACAAAAACTAAGCACAGAAAAATCAAGGCCAGAAACAAACATAAACACAAGCAAAACCAGAAGACACAAGGAAATATAGTGGTTTCCCAAACTTGGGTACATCCACTCTTCTACCACCCTAGGTAGGAATCCACTGCAGGATGAGTTGATCAGGTGTCCTGGGCACCAATGAGCTTTTGATAAGGTGCTCAAAAACCAAAGCAGATTTTTTGATCAGGTGTCTTGCCACCAATGAGCTTTTGACAAGGTGCTCAAAAATCAGGTTCAAACTTTTGAAGGGAGTTTGAGAAACCCTTTACAGAGTGGGGGTGAGAGAGTGATGGAAGTCTTCTCTTTCTCAAACAACTGAGAAGACTATGTGGATTGATGTCAAAGCTCCCCCTGAATCCTTGAGATCTTCAGGAAGATAAGCTTTGCTGAGGGTGATAGGCCTTCAAAGATTGAACTCCAGCAATAGATGATTTCAGCAATAGCTGAAATGTTGAATGTCTGGAGTCTGGAAATATGTTGGCCTTGAACACTTTGAAAACTACAGAGATCTGAAGATTTTTAGAAAGCTTGATCTCCTTGGATGCGTGTTCTTCATAATTCTTTTGTGACAGAAGATTCTTGAATGTGTCTCAGTAATCTGTATTCTCTCTCTGTATTGTGTGTGCTATATGAGAGATTCAAAAAACATTCTGTCTATTATTCTCTGGTATAGAATAGAATATCATTCTCTGTCAAGTATAGCCGTTGGCCTCCATTAATTGCATCCTTAATTGCATAATCTCTTTAGGAGGAAAGTCCACAGAATTATTTCTTGAAAAATCCCTTGAAACTTGGTCCAGAAATGAATGAAAACGGCTAGGAAATCTCTGAATTAATTGTAAAATAACTCCTAACTGATTTGAATTTGAATTAAGAAAAATCCTGGAAGTTATCTGAAATCATTGAACTGAGCTCTGCTATCGTCGAGCTGAGCTCAGCGATCTGGAAATATACAGCAGCAAAATATCGTCGATCTGAGCTCAAAGATCGTCGAACTGAGCTCAGAGATAAAGATCCAAAGCATAGTCAAAATCGTCGACCTGAGCTCACCGATCGTCGAATGGAGTTCGACGATATAATGAAGTTGAGCTCAGCGATCGTCGAATGGAGTTCGATGATCTTGTCGAAGTTGAGCTAGACGATCGTCGACCGTAGTTCGACGAATCGTCGTGCTGAGCTCGACGATATGACTTAGTCTCCAAATACAAAATCTTGGTCTTCAGGACAGCTTCCAAGCTTAGACTTCTAACCCTTAGACTCAATTCTAGTTGACCTACTAAGCTATACAGGAGGTCAAGCAAAGATTCCTAGAGACATAGTGATCCTGACCCAAATTAGTAATAGGGTGTTCCAACAATCTCCCCCTATTTGGGTTAGGATTACTATTTACAGACTTTGGAAAAATTTAAATAACAACATACAATCAGCAAAAACATAAAAACAACAGCTAGACAAAGCAGAATCACAGAGATATATATATCATCCAGATAGCTATCAGAGATCACAGAAATTGTCACCTTACAATATCATTTCTTCTCTTTGCCTTTAACCATTTTAATCTCTCTGTTAGGATTGAGGGCTTCCTTCTTAGATCTGGTGTCATCTGCTGCACCTAGAGATGTTTGCTGTTTAAGCCTGGGAACCACTGCTTCAGGATGTAATTCCATGTATCTGTCAGCATCAAAGAATTTGCTTGAAGCATATCTCTCTAGTTCTTTTTGTCTCTGTTCAGACATAGTAGAAATGTTGGAAGAATCTATTCCTTGTTCTCTGGCCTTCTTAATCTGATCCAGTGCAGCCAATTCCTTTAACCTTGCAGTCCAAGCAGCTGGATTATTTTCAAGGTCCTCAAAAGGTACAGGTGGCTCATACCTGTTGGAAGGATTGTCTTGAGGAGGCCTGGCAGACACAGTCTCTTTCAGCTTATAAGGGAAAGAACCAGATGTTGTGTCAGTTGAAGTTTGTCTTTCCCTGGAATATGGGTGCTGGCTGGAGTAACCTTTAGAATATACTTGAATATCTCTTTGAGTTCCTCTATATCCTCCTTTCCTAGAATGTGAACCCCTGGATTGGATTTCCCTGTGATAAGATCTGGCATGAGGTTGATAGGGAGCCTGACTTCTGGCTGGGGGTTGACTTGCAGAGCTTCCACCTGCCCCTGCATCAGGAGGAGGTGGTGGAGGAGGATGAGAGTGCTGGAATTGGGATGAACCCTTCTCATATTTTCTCTTTTTCTTCATTGCTTGCAGCTGATTTGTAGAATATTACATCCAGTGTTCAGTGATTGGGCAGTTATGCAGAATGTAATATGGGATATCATTGTTATCTTTAACTTTAGCAGGAGGAACCCTTTTCATTGCTTTGCTCCTTGCCTTCCTTTTCCTGGCAATGGTAGCAGAAGAATCATCAGAGTCTGTTTTAAATTCATCAGATTCAGAACTCTGGTCCTCATAGATAGCATCTATTTTCTTCATCAAGTCTTTCTTTAGTTGTTCAGAAGCAGATGAGGCAGTAGTTGAAACAGCAGCAGCAGCAGGTGTTGAGATGGTAACAGCAGGGATAGCAACAGATGGAGAAGGTGAAGCAGAAACAACAACAGCAGCAGTAGCAGATACTGGAGAGGTGACAGCAGCAGTAACAGTCTCACTTACAGTAGTAGAAACAGCAGAAACATCATCAAAGTCTGCAAAAGGCTCAAATTCAGTGGCCTCTGTCATAAGAAAGTCCTTGGAGATTGGTGTAGCAGAAACAGTAGAAACTTCAGCATCAGCAGTATCAATATTCTCAGAAGCAAAATCAGTATCAACAATCCTTTCTTCAGGAGAAGCAGCAGCAGCAATGACTGAATTTACAAAAGAGGTGATCATGCTAGGGTCACAGCAAGAAAAAGGCACAAGTGCCTTGGATAAGTCTTCTGGAGGCTGGACAGCATTACCCTCTGGCAGACAGCTGAAGAAGGCAGAATCAAAAGCTGATAGCAAAGACCTGAGGTCTATTGCAAGCATTGCAGTTGAAATTGGCACAGCAACAGCAACAGGAGGAGTAGCAGAAGAAGCAGAACTAACAGCAGCAGCAGACAGAGAGCTCACAGCAGCAGTCACAGAAACAGCAGCAGCAACAACATGAAGGCTTTCTTCATATGGCATCTCCCCCTGCCTAGATGCAGATACATCTGGATCAAGGCACACTACTGTAGGTGCTACCTGAGGGAAGAGGGAAGAGAGCCTGGCAGAAAGGGCTGCCACTGACAGGTGGAGTGGAGCCAAAGAGGTCTCCAACAGCAGAGTTAGCCTGGGGGCAAGTAACTCATACAGCCTGTCGGCTAGGGCTGAGAGGTCTACTTGCTCAAGAGCTGGAGCAGAGGTAGAAGGTATGGAAGCAGCTGAGGGTTCTGGAAGTGGAGAGCTGGAGAATTGTGTAAGGGATGGCTCAGGTGTTGGTAGGGTGGATATGGAGGATAGGGGAATGGATATGGATGAGGTGAATGTTGGTTGGTCTATGATGTGGTGTAGGAGGTCTTGGAATGAAGTGGAGGAGGAAGGTAACTCAGGAGGAGATGATGGGGAGTCATCCATAAAGGAATCATCCAGTAGGGTGAAGGATGGAATGGATGGTGATGAGGGGACATCTGGTGGAGGATAGGAGAATAGAGGGTGGAATTGGTCTGCTGGAGGAGGTAGAATAGGTGCTGGGGATGGTGTTGATGTTGGAGATGGGCTGGAAATGATGATGGTGGATGGAGCTGAAAAGGTGGATGGTAGGGGAAGGGATGGAATTGAAGGAGGAGGAGGAGAAGCAATAGCAGCAGCCAGGTCATCTGCAGGAGCAGAGACCTGTGGGGGATTGACTCTTAAAGTCCTTGTGCATGAAGGAGCACTGGAGGAGGGCCTGCTAGGCTTGCTTATTTGCCCGTCCCACTTTCCAAAGAGGGCACAGGTCAGTCTCTTGGAGGCATTGATATGAACTCCAGAGGAGACAAGCAAGGCAGGACACCTGTGCTGCAGAAATACTCCAATAATTCTTCCAAAATTAACAAAACTTTTGTTTATTTTCTTTTTGATGAGGTCAAAGAAAACCTCTCCCCAATTCAGATTCTTTTTGTCCACAATAGCTCCCATGAGGCAGAGCTGATATCTTGATATAGTATCATGAGCAGAATGCTTTGCCAGTAGCACTTTCCCTACCACATCTGCCAGGAACCGATGTTCAACAGACAGATTCCTCTTGAAGAGCTTGCTAGGGTTTCCCTCTGGATGACCCATTCTGGCAAGCAGTTCAGAAAACTCATCTCCAGATAGATCAGCAGTATCTTCTCCATTCCTCAACTCAAAAACTTTTGATAAAATTATGGGGGTCAAAGGTACCTGAGTTCCAGCTATTGACCCTACTATGGTGTTGTTATCTTGATTATGGGCAGTATAAACCCACTCCTTGATCTCATCAGAAGCCAGCTTGATCCTGGTGGTCATTATGGCAGTCAGATTCTGGTCCTTGAACAAACCCAGTATATCTTGAAAAATCTGGTCAGTCGTGCTGAAGGATTCTATATCAATGTCAAAACCGGCATCAAACTTCATTGCAGCAAGAACAGCAACTGACACAGCCATTGTACCTGCAAAAACTCAACAAACAAAATGACCAAGCGTAGAACTATTTGGAGGGAAAGAAAATCCTTGCAGAGAAATCGAAAGCGCAAAAGAGAACGACGGCGAAAAATGAGTTTTATATTAGGGTTCGACGCAGAATTGGAAAGATCGTTGAACTCAGTTCGACGATCGAGGCTCCTAAAGGAATCTGAAGAGTCTTCAACATAGTCGATCTCCGTTCGACGATATTGGAGAGCGTCGAGCTCCGTTCGACGATCGTTCAGAGAACATAATCGTCGAGCGCCGTTCGACGATCGTTGACCGGAAGAGATAGTTCATACTATCTGGTAGCCGCTGAACTCAGTTCGACGATTTTTGGAAATCGTCGATCTCCGTCCGACGATCTTAGGGCAAATCGTCGAGCGCAGTTCAGAGATCAAAGAAATTCTAGACACTAAGAAAAATCAGAAAGTTTGCCTAGTCTTGGTCAATTTTTAAGTTTTCAAAATCTTGGATATTATTTAAGACTTCCTCCATCTAACATTCCTAACTGATTTAGGAAGAAGGTGTGTTTCTTTTCATCCAATGGCTTGGTGAAAATATCTCCCCTTTGTAAATCAGTTGGGATATATTGTAATTCAATTTTATTCTTTTCAACATTATCCCTTAAGAAATGATGCCTGATCTCTATGTGTTTTGTCCTACTATGGAGGACTGGATTGTGAGCTATGGAAATAGCACTAGTGTTATCACAAAAGATTTTAGACTTCTCTAAGTTGTAACCATATTCTAGGAGTTGGTTTTGAATCCACAAGATTTGTGAACAACAACTGCCTGCAGCCATATATTCAGCTTCAGCAGTTGAAGTTGACACAGATGTTTGTTTCTTACAAAACCAAGAGACAAGTCTGTCACCAAGGAATTGACAAGTTCCACTGGTGCTTTTCCTGTCAATTCTGCATCCAGCATAATCAGCATCAGAGAATCCAGTTAACTCAAATGCTGAATCTTTTGGATACCAGAGACCTAGATTTGGACAGCTTTTAACATACCTGAGAATCCTCTTTACTAAAGTTAGGTGTGACTCTCTAGGGCTTACTTGGAACCTAGCACATATACATGTAGCAAACATTATATCTGGTCTACTAGCTGTAAGATACAGTAAAGAGCCAATCATTGCTCTATATGTTGTCTGATCAACAGGTTTCCCATGTTCATCAGCATCCAATACAGCATTGGTAGGCATGGGTGTTTTCATACAAGATGCCTCAGACATACCAAATTTCTTAACCAATTCATTTGCATATTTGGTTTGAGAAATAAAGATGCCTTCAGCATGTTGCTTGACTTGCAATCCTAGGAAGAAGGATAGCTCACACATGCTACTCATCTCAAATTTAGAATGCATCAGGTTAGAAAACCTTCTGCATAATTTTGAGTCAGTAGAACCAAAAATGATATCAACTACATAAATTTGTACTAGTAGGGTATGGGACTTATGGGTTCTAATGAAAAGAGTTTGGTCTACTCTGCCCCTTATAAAACCATTTTCCAAGAGAAAGCATGCTAGGGTCTCATACCATGCTCTAGGAGCTTGCTTGAGACCATATAATGCTTTGATCAGTCTAAAAACATAATCAGGATAAGTTGGAGAGATAAAACCTAGAGGTTGTCTGACATAAACTTCCTCTTTGATGTCTCCATTTAAGAAAGCACTTTTGACATCCATCTGATATACTTTGAAGCCTTTGTGAGCTGCATAAGCTAGAAATATCCTGATGGCTTCTAATCTTGCAACAGGTGCAAAAGTCTGATCGTAGTCGATTCCTTCTTCTTGAGAGTATCCCTGAGCAACTAGCCTTGCCTTGTTCCTTATAATTACTCCTTGATCATCCAATTTGTTTCTAAATACCCATTTTGTTCCAACAATGGAATGATCCTTGGGCTTTGACACTAGTTCCCATACTTTGTTCCTCTCAAATTGATGCAACTACTCTTGCATTGTAATGATCCAGTGTGGATCTTGCTCTGCATCTTGAATGAACTTAGGTTTAATTTGAGATAGGAAGCAGGTGTGCAACAGGTTTTGGTTGACCTGATTTCTGGTTTGTACACCAGCTGAGATTTCTCCAATTATTTGGGAAATTGGATGGTCTCTTGATGTTACTAAATCAACAGGGGGTGTTGATTGTTCACCAACCTGTGTTGTTGTTTCCTCTTGTGGTACAACAACTGGCTCTTCAAGTTGTCCTTCATTGTGTTGAGCATTCCCTTCATCTTCACTGCTTTCATCCTCTTGAGTAACCTGTAACCTGTTCAAGTCTTCAACTAGAGAATGTTCCTGCAAAGGTTCTATGGTAGAAGAATTCTTCTCCTTGAAAGACATGTTAGTTTCATCAAATGAAATGTGAACAGATTCCTCAATTTTCAAAGATGATTTATTATAGACCCTATAGGCCTTGCTGATCATGGAGTATCCCAAAAACACTCCTTCATCAGCTTTGGCTTGAAATTTTGCTAAATATTTCTTGTCATTATTGTGAATATAGCAAATACAACCAAAGACTCTAAAATAGTCAACTTTAGGTTTCTTCCCTTTGAGTAATTCATAGGGAGTCTTTCCCTTTAGTTTATGTATCAGACTTCTGTTCACCACATAGTTGGAGGTGTTCACTACCTCTGCCCAAAAGGATAGAGGTAGATGAGCATCTGACAACAATGTAGTGACAGATTCAATAAGGGTTCTATTTTTCCTTTCAGCTACCCCATTTTGTTGAGGGGTTCTAGGAGCTGAGAAAGTATGCCTGATCC
Source organism: Platanthera guangdongensis (assembly GCA_039583875.1). Lineage (NCBI taxonomy): Eukaryota > Viridiplantae > Streptophyta > Magnoliopsida > Asparagales > Orchidaceae > Platanthera > Platanthera guangdongensis. Next base: position 89,461,874 of record CM077161.1, on the reverse strand, counting down.
CTTCACTCTGACAGAACTCTTGCATAAGAAGAGAATCAAACTCTGTCCCATGATCACTTCTGATCAGGGCAATGTGAGTATTGAACTCAATCTTTATACATTTGAGAAACTCTGTCAGACACTTAAAGTTATCAGACTTCTTCCTTAGAAAGAACACCCAAGTGAATCTAGAGAAGTCATCTACAACTACTAAAGTGTAGGATTTCCCTCCTAAGCTTTGTACTGTGATGGGTCCAAAGAGATCCATGTGTAACAGATACAATATCCTAGGTGAATCACTATTATTAAGTGACTTAAAGCTGTTTTTAGTTTGCTTGCCTAATTGACAAGCCCTGCAGAGTCCTTCCTTCTTGTAGGGGCCAGAAGGTAGTCCTCTAACAAGGTTATCCTTGGATAGCCTAGCAATAGTTCTAAGGTTTAGGTGTCCTAATCTCTTATGCCATAAAACATTTGGTTTACAGACAGAGTTAAACAAGCAAATATCTATATCAGTTGAAAGAAAATCTACTAGATAGATGTTACCTTTCCTTTTACCTGTCAACATAGTTGTGTTGTCCTCTGACTTGATTTTGCATAAGGATTTGCTGAAGGTCACCTGGTAGCCTTCATCACACAGCTGACTGATGCTAATTAGGTTGTGCTTCAGTCCTTCCACATAAGCTACTTTCTTGAAGGTTACTGGACCAATCTGGACTGCACCATATCCTTTAGTTTGTCCAAAGTTTGAATCACCAAAGATAACTTTGGGCCCAAGCTTGGCTCTGAAGGATGTGAGGTTGTCCTTGTTCCCTATCATGTGCTTAGAGCACCCACTATCCAAATACCATTGCTGGTTAGATGTTGGATAGGTCTTCACCTGCACATAAGATAATTCATTTGTTTTTGACCCAGTTTACCTTGGGTCTAGGTTGATAACCTTTAAATTCTGAAATGAAAGACATCCCTGGTTGACTCTTATATCCTTCAGGATGATATCTCCTTGGAGGTAAAATCCATTCAGTATAAGGGTTAAAGATTTGGGTGAAGGACCCTTAGGATTCAATTTTGATTTGCCTTTGAAAAATTTTCCAGAGCTCTGACCTCTGTTCGACGATTTTGGAGCTGCGTTCGACGATCTTGGGTCAGATCGTCGAGCTCCATTCGACGGTCGACTATGGCTGAGGTCAGGTATTTGAGATCGTCGACCTGCGTTCGACGACTTGGGCTGAGATCGTCGATCAGCGTTCGACGATTTTGCCTGAGATCGTCGAGCTGCGTTCTGCGATCGTCGATCTTCATTCGGCGATCGTCGATCTCCGTTCGACGATTTCTGCTGGGTCTTAATTTTCTGAGGCAGATCAGAATTTTTCCTAGCAACCTCTACAACTCCCTTTCCCTTGTCAGAAATGAATTTGATGGGAGTTGTTAGGACTATAGGTTGGCTGGATGAGGCACCCAAGCCCAGTGTACTGTTAAATCTAGAGTTCATTGTGCTTGTGATGTCCATCAGCTTGATGCTTTTCCCATTAAGGGATTCTTCAAGCTTCTTGGCCTCAGAGAGCTCACTTTTCAGTGAAGCTATCTGTTCCCTACAGCACTCCAACTCCTGAGAGAGTTTGAGGTTTTCTGACTTTAAAGTATTGTGTTCAGACAATTGATTTCTGAGAGAGATAATCTCTTTCTCAGACTTTAGCAGGTCTAAACACAGTGCTTTAAATTCAAATTTAAAATCTTCTGAACTAAAATCAAAAGAACTAATTACCTGATCTTCTTCAGGTTGGGTCTCTGAGTCTGACTCTGACTCCTCTTCTTCTGAGTTATGCTGTGAGGCATTGATTGCCATCATGCAGAACTCCTTTTCTTCTGCATCATCCTTATCATCACTGGAGCTGGATGAGGCTTCTGACTCTTCTTCTGTCTCACTCCAGGATTCAGCAACAAACCCTTTTCTTGTATGCTTGTTTTTGCTTGAAGAAGGTTTGCCATTACCATTCCTTTTGGAGTCTTTCTCCTTTCTTCTTTCTTTCCTGTTCCTTCTGTCCTTGTTCTTGTTCTCTGGACAGTCATGAACTATGTGCCCTGGTTTCCTGCAACCAAAACAAATAATGTCTTTATTATTACCAATGGATTTGTCATACCTTGGCTTATCCTGCTCCTTGTATGATCTTCTTCTGAAGTCCTTTCTGGCCATTTTGTAAAATCTTTTGGCCAGCAGACTGAGTAGTTCATCATTGCATGTAGCTTTATCTTCAGGCAGATCCTCAGTTGCCTTGAATGCTATGGTCTTCTCTTTTCTTGTGGCTGGTGAGGCAGCCTTCTGTTCTTCCTCTCTATTCTTGATGAGTAGCTCGTAAGATTTGAGCTTACCCAACAGGGCTTCAGTAGTGATCTTATTCAGACTTCTGGCATCCTTAATTGGCCAGATTCTTGAATCCCAAGTGCTGGGGAAGCACATTAGGATCTTGTCATTAAGTTCTGTTAGAGAGATCTCTTTGTCCAATATCCTAAGTTCACTGACAATTAGACTTAGCCTGTTGTACATGTCTCCCACGGACTCAGTCTCTCCCTTCTTGAAGTTCTCATATTGAGAGATGAGATGGGATCTTCTATCCTTTCTCTCATCAGCTGAGCCTGAGACTATTTCTGAGAGCTTGTCCCAAATTTCCTTGGCTGAATTACATTCAGCTACCTTTTGAAATATGTCATCTGACATTATCTGAGCTAGGATGTTCATAGCTTTAGCATCAGCTACCTTCCATCTCTTGATGTCAGTATCTGTTCCTGATGGAGGTGGCACAGCATTTGTGCTTGTGTTCTCTGGGGGTCTTGGACATACTGTCAAAACATAATTGAAGATATCTTTGTCAATAGAATTCATGTAAAACCTGATCCTTGATTTCCAGAGTGCAAACTTGGATAGATTGCACACTGGAGGTCTGATGCTAGCATAATCTTTGTTTTGGGCCATGATTTGTGAAAACAAAATCTAATAATAAAATACAAAAGAAAAGCAGATCTAGTTTGGGATCTTTGGGTTCAGGTGTTAGCCTGTACAACCAATCAGGTATGGTATGTTTAACCAATCTCGCTTTGATACCAATTGAAAGTGCAGCTAGATCTGATATACTCTAGTGGGGGTGAATAGAGTATATGGTGCTTTGAAAGTTTTTGCAACTATTGTTGTAATATGTGTGAGCAGGGAAGCAATAATAAAACTAATCACAGCACTAAGTTAAACAAAAACTAAGCACAGAAAAATCAAGGCCAGAAACAAACATAAACACAAGCAAAACCAGAAGACATAAGGAAATATAGTGGTTCCCCAAACTTGGGTACATCCACTCTTCTACCACCCTAGGTAGGAATCCACTGCAGGATGAGTTGATCAAGTGTCCTGGGCACCAATGAGCTTTTGATAAGGTGCTCAAAAACCAAAGCAGATTTTTTGATCAGGTGTCTTGCCACCAATGAGCTTTTGACAAGGTGCTCAAAAATCAGGTTCAAACTTTTGAAGGGAGTTTGAGAAACCCTTTACAGAGTGGGGGTGAGAGAGTGATGAAAGTCTTCTCTTTCTCAAACAACTGAGAAGACTATGTGGATTGATGTCAAAGCTCCCCCTGAATCCTTGAGATCTTCAGGAAGATAAGCTTTGCTGAGGGTGATAGGCCTTCAAAGATTGAACTCCAGCAATAGATGATTTCAGCAATAGCTGAAATGTTGAATGTCTGGAGTCTGGAAATATGTTGGCCTTGAACACTTTGAAAACTACAGAGATCTGAAGATTTTTAGAAAGCTTGATCTCCTTGGATGAGTGTTCTTCAGAATTCTTTTGTGACAGAAGATTTTTGAATGTGTCTCAGTAATCTGTATTCTCTCTCTGTATTGTGTGTGATATATGAGAGATTCAAAAAACATTCTGTCTATTATTCTCTGGTATAGAATAGAATATCATTCTCTGTCAAGTATAGCCGTTGGCCTGCATTAATTGCATCCTTAATTGCAAAATTTCTTTAGGAGGAAAGTCCACAGAATTATTCCTTGAAAAATCCCTTGAAACTTGGTCCAAAAATGAATGAAAACGGCTAGGAAATCTCTGAATTAATTGCAGAATAACTCCTAACTGATTTGAATTTGAATTAAGAAAAATCCTGGAAGTTATCTGAAATCGTCGAACTGAGCTCTGCTATCATCGAGCTGAGCTCAGCGATCTGGAAATATACAGCAGCAAAATATCGTCAATCCGAGCTCAAAGATCGTCGAACTGAGCTCAGAGATAAAGATCCAAAGCATAGTCAAAATCGTCGACCTGAGCTCACCGATCGTCGAATGGAGTTCGACGATATAATGAAGTTGAGCTCAGCGATCGTCGAATGGAGTTCGACGATTTTGTCGAAGTTGAGCTAGACGATCGTCGACCGGAGTTCGACGAATCGTCGTGCTGAGCTCGACGATATGACTTAGTCTCCAAATACAAAATCTTGGTCTTCAGGACAGCTTCCAAGCTTAGACTTCTAACCCTTAGACTCAATTCTAGTTGACCTATTAAGCTATACAGGAGGTCAAGCAAAGATTCCTATAGACATAGTGATCCTGACCCAAATTAGTAATAGGGTGTTCCAACAGACCACCACCTGAGTGTTATCATTGCAGGAGAATTGGCCACATAAAGAGCAAGTGTCCACAATATCTGAAAGAGCTGAAGGAGAAGCATCACAGAAAGAAAGATAAGAAGAAAGTTCTGAAGGCAGAAACATGGGATGAAGCCACTTCTGAGGAATCTAGAAGTTCAGGATCAAAAACTGAAGAGGAGGCCAACATGTGCTTGATGGGAAAGTGCGTTTCATCACATGATGACGGAAGCACGGTCCAGAGCGTCACTGAGGAAACTCCTGAAACTTATGATGATTTATATTCTGAATTTTTGAGAACCAACAAATATTTAGATAAAAAACTGGATGAAATTCAATTAATTAAATCTGAAAATAAATTGTTAGTAAAGGAAAATAAAAAATTAAAAAATATAGTAAATGTACTTGGAAAGGAGAAAGCGACATGTCAAGAGGATTGTCCCTCCTTGACAAAGATAGAAGAGCTTGAGAAAGATCTCTCTAAGACTCAGACTCGGGTTGAAACTCTTACAAGAGAGAAACAAGCCTTATGGAGATCTCTAAAGTTTTCTCAATCTCAAGTGGAAGGCAGTAGAAAGTCCTTCTCAAACTGATATGGCACCATTGTTGCCGAAAAAAATGTATTAAGGGGACAAGTCTGTGATTTAGAAATGATCACTAACAAATTTAGAGTGGGCCAAAAATCACTATATATGATTTTGGCAAACCAGTACTATGGTTCTGAAAAATTCGGACTTGGATACTCACCTGAACACTATCGCCTGGCGACTTCCACTGTTGCTGGTGATAAGAAAAATTCTAGAAAATCTTGTTTCCAGATTAAAAATAATAAAAGTACTATCCATGTAGCTTCCAGCAAAGGATCAAAATTTACTTTAAAAACCCATCGACTTCTTTCATCAAGTTTGCCAAATGTTATAAGTTTGGTCACACAACACATATTTGTAAGAAGACGGGACACTGTTCTATTAAACAAATCTGGGTCCCTAAGGAGGAAAACCTATTCTATGGGAGGAAACACTTGGGTAACTGGATCATTATTCTCATCCTCTTTCTAGGTGTGATGGCAAACTAAGGATAAAGAAGATGTGTGGTACTTGGAATCAGGGTGTTCCAAACACATAACAGACAATAAATCAAAGTTCCATAGCCTAGAGATGAAGAAAGGAGGAGTAGTTACTTTTGGTGACAACGGAAAGGGTAAAATCATCGGCATTGGAGTAGTAGGTAACAAATCATTTACTATCTCAAATTTTTTGTATGTTAAAGGTTTGAAGCATAATTTAATCTCAATAAGTCAGTTATGTGATGTTGTCTTAAATGACTTATTTCACTAGTCTTCAAACTTATGCAAAATTATTAACTCCAAAATAAATGATATTATTATCACTGCTCCTAGGTTTCAAAATATCTACAAGATTAGATTTAACTATTTGTCACATTCTTCATTAAAGTGTTTTATATCTAAAAATGAGGAGTTAGATTTGTGGCGTAGACGTCTTGGACATTCTAGTTCCAAGCTAATTATAAAATTGTCTCAAAACAAACTTGTTAAAGGTTTACCTTTTTTGCATGGAAATTTATCGTCTTTATGTTCACCATGTAAAAAAGGAAAATTTTCAAAGTCTTTATTTAAAAACAAAAATGTCATTTCCACCACTAGGCCATTAGAATTGATACATATGGATTTGTTTGGTCTTGTTAATCCACTAAGTCTAGGTGGTAGAAAATACACCTTTGTTTTGATTAATGATCATTCTCGCTTAAGATGGACAATTTTCTTAACGTCTAAATTTAATGCATTTTTAGAATTTTCTAAATTATGTATACGTGTTCAAAATGAACTAGAGTTAAAAATAAAATGCATTCATTCAGATCATGGAGGTGAATTTGATAATGAAAAATTTGTTTCTTTTTTCAATGAGTTAGGAATTAAACATGAATTTTCCGCTCCTCGTACACCTCAAGAAAATGGTGTGGTAGAGAGGAAAAATAGAAATTTGCAAGAACTAGCTCGCACTATGATATCTGAATACAAATTACCCAGATCATTTTGGGTCGAAGCTGTTATTACTGCATGTTATGTTATTAATCGTGTTATGCTTCGACCTCTCTTAAAATTAACACCTTATGAGTTATATTTTCAAAACAAACCAAATGTGTCTTATTTTAAATTTTTTGGTTGTAAATATTTTGTTTTGAACACTAAGTATAATTTAGGTAAATTTGATGAAAAGTGTGATGAAGGAATTTTTGTTGTCTATTCTTCAACGAGCAAAGCTTATATAGTTTACAACAAAAGGACTAAAATGGTTGAAGAATCTGTACATGTTAAATTTGATGAGTTTTTCCCTTGTGTAGAAGCTAATAATACAGGTAAAGATGAATAGTTCTCCCCTCTACAAAGGTTGGATGATGATGAAACCCTTGGAGACAAAGATATAGAAAAAGTAGTCGAACAATAAGAAGAAGAAGATGAGCATGAATATGTGCCTTCAAGCGAACTAAGATTCTCAAAAGATCATCCCCAAGATTTGGTTATTGGAGAACCGTTAAGAGGGGTAAGTACTCATTCATCTGTACGTGAGCTTTTCTCTAATATGTGCTTTATTTCTGATATAGAACCTAAAAGTGTTGAAGCTGCTTTAAATGATAATTCTTGGTTTTTAGCTATGAATGACGAGCTTAATCAATTTGAACGCAATAATGTTTGGAAGTTAGTAGAAAGACTGTCAAATCATCCTATTGTAGGGGTTAAGTGGATTTTTAAAAATAAACTAGATAGTGAATCTAGGGTCACTAGGAACAAAGCTAGACTCGTAGCAAAAGGTTATTCACAAATAGAAGGAATAGATTTTGATGAAACTTTTGCACCCGTATCACGTTTAGAAGCAGTTAGAATATTTCTTGCATTTGCTAGTTTTAAAAAGTTTAAACTATTTCAAATGGATGTTAAAATTGCTTTTCTTAACGGGTATATTAAGGAGGATGCTTATATAGAACAACCTCCAGGCTTTCTTGATGTTAAATTTCTTGATCATGTTTTTAAATTAGAAAAAGCCCTTTACCGTTTGAAACAAGCACCCCGAGCATGGTATGATAGATTGTACTCTATTTGTTAAACATATTAATGATGACCTTATAGTTTTATAAATATATATTGATGACATTATTCTTGGATCCACAAATGAAAAATTATGTGATAGTGTTATAGAAATTATGAAGAATGAAATTGAAATGAGCATGGTAGGCGAACTCATATATTTTCTTGGATTTCAAATTACTCAAAAGCATGATTGAATTTTTATTTGTCAATCTAAATATATTCATGATGTTTTAAAAAATTTGGATTTGAAAATCTAAAACAAGCAAATACCCCAATGAGTGTCTCATTAAAGTTAGGAAAGGATGTAGGTGGAATATCCATAGATCAAACACTATATAGAGGAATGATAGGATCACTATTGTATTTGACTGCTTCTAGACCTGACATTATGTTCGCTGTATGTCTATGTGCTAGATTTCAAGCTAATCCCAAAGAGTCTCATTTAAAAGTAGTTAAACGCATTTTTAGATATCTTATTGGCAAATCTAAGTTAGGTTTGTGGTATCTTCATAATGATACATTTATATTACATGGCTTTTATGATTCTGATTATGATGATTGTTCATTAGATCATAAAAGCACTAGTGGCACCTGTCACTTACTTGGCCGTTCACTAATTTCATGGTCGAGTAGGAAACAGAATTCTGTTGACTTGTCCACCACTGAGGTCGAGTACATGACACTAGGAAGTTGTTGTGCACAAGCTCTATGGATGAAGCAAACTTTAGAAGACTTTGGAATTGTTCATGAAACAATTGAATTAAAGTGTGATAATAAAAGTGCAATTGACTTAACATATAATCCAGTTCATCATTCTAGGTCCAAACACATTGACGTATGCCACCATTTCATACGAGACCACATAAAACAAAATACGATCAAAGTTAGTTATATAAGCACTTACTCACATCTTGCGGATATTTTCATGAAACCACTTCCAGATTCCCATTTTTCATTGTTAAGATTAGAACTAGCAATCTTAGACATTTCAAACTAATAAATCACCATAGTAAGATAAACAAGAAAAACACTTAAATTGTTAAGAACATGAAAATTAAACCAAAATAAAAATACATAAACCATGAATGTGAATATCACATACTTAGTCTCACATTATTACAACAACACAACAACACATACTAAGTCCCACATAATATTACAGTACAAATTGGTTTTAAAAATTAAGAAACTTCACTATCTCCGGCGACAGTGTCTGCCGCCGAGCGATAGCGCTAACTTGTCCAGTAATCCCGAAAATCTTCAGAAATTTCTACTATCACATGCATTTGTCTCCCCTTGATCATCAGCTGAACTGTGCTCACTGTTCCTCGTCCGGCGTGCTCAGCGAGTAGATGTACCGGGAGGCTCCATGACTGTATTCTCCCATTCTGCAGTCTTTGATGGAGTGGGCTTCAACTTGAGAATTTTTGTCAGAAATTTAAAAATTTTCTGAATTCCCAAGAAGTTCTTCTTCACTTCCCTCTTGTGTTCTTCGAACGACTCTCGCAAGTCGTCCAACCCTTCTCGCAATGATCCACCTCTTGGAATTGGCAGGTTACGGATAGTGGACACATGTTCACTACTCCTTGATGACCCTCCTCGTATTGATCGGTCGATGCAAGATGTTCCACTCGTCGAAAATATTGATGGAATACAATCGTTGAAGTACAAATCCGGGTCTATCCAAGTGTATTTCTTATATAAAATACGTTGGATGATGGCTCCAAGTGGTAGGGTATTTAGTTTCTTCCAATAAGAACTCTTTTACCTAAATAAATAGCGTATTATTGAAAGGATAAAGTCCGTCTTGTCAAGCGGCTCCCGCTCCAAAATCATATATGTAACATAACTCAGTTGTACCGTTATCTTCCTTCTATCACCAGATTTGAGTAGGACAGTGTGCCTCAATATGTCTTGCACTAGTCGTGCATCCTCAGTGAGCGTCGTCGTAGATTAAATAAGTGTTTTGGTGTAATTTCCATGCAAAACCAAATTTAATAGTGTCCAATCTCTATCCTTTCGATAGTTCTCTACTACATCTAAGGTATTTTCATGCTCTATTAACCCAAACTCTTCTCTAAGGTCGTAGTGGGTTATCTCTACTACCTATCCTTTTATCATAGATCGTACTCCACCATTCAGTTACGTGAACCGCGGATCTTTGAGATAATTATAGAACTCTCTAATTAGTACGGAGGAAAATGTATCTGGAATAATAATAGACATTATTCCTGCCAATGCTAACAAATCGTGGATGTGTGCATGACGGGCAGGGTCGAATTCGATCACCCGTCTGATCCCAATGTTAGCATTTTCAATTCCTGGAAATGTTTGATTGGAAGAATATGAATAACTGCCTGTGCTTCTACGGGCTGTGGAACTGGAAGCCATTGATGCAAATAAAAATATTTTTTTTAATAAACAAACAAAATCATTTTTTTTGATATCGCCATCCGACGACACCCACTGTTGCCGGACGATATCAGAAAATGGTCTTCATCTATTTCTGACTCCAAATCTGGTTTTTCACTCATCCAAACTACCAGATCTGAAAGTTGTTATTAACAAAACACATTTATAAACCCTTAGAACCCTAAATATATGCACATTTTTCACCAACACAAACACAATTTCTCATGATCCATCTTACTTTAAAACTTGCAAATTTCTCATCTAGGGTTCCATGCTACACTATACTAACACTTAGATCCACAAAAATCTAAAGCATCAAAGCAAAAAATCAAAGTTCCTAACCTTTGTCTTAGGTTTTCGCCACCATCCGCTCTGAGTTCCGTGACATGCCTTCAAGAAAAACTGCTTGTTTTGATGCCTTTGACTTAATGCCACCGGTTTTATATTTTTCGCAATATCGCCGATCAGCAATACCCAGTATTGCCAGCCGACAGTGAAAATTCACTATTCCACCAATTTTTCTTCGTTACTCAGATTTAGGCATGGTGTAATGGTTTTTTTTGAGTTCCCAATAACTTGGTTCCATAGTTCAACATTCATATATACGTTCTACATACTTAAGTGCTAGTGTTCTTAAACTGTGTGAAATTGTTTTCACATGTCTCTAAGTATGAGAAATATTTTAGTTATGATAATGTTCTTTCACACACGGTTGTGCAAATATTCATATGCATTCACCTTACTACATGTGTGAATTGTGAATGTTCTACCATAACCACTAGTGTTGCATGTTCTTGCTAATGCTTTATCCGAGTTTGTACAGTGGACCACTAATATTTAATTATCCTGTATGCTCTCACAAGTGAATTCGGACTCCTTTGTCCAGCCAAACAAAAATGTGATAAAAAAATTGTATGATCCCAAAAGTGCACACCTTCGGTGATATGTTTCACACAAAACAAAAAAAAAACAAATAATAAAGGGCTGACAAGGAACCTCCACCAAGCACTACTTACCCTCCTAATAAGTCTTAATAATCCACCAAGCAATACTTACCCTCCTAATAAGTCTTAATAATCCACCAAGCACTACTTACCCTCCTAATAAGTCTTAATAAGCATTGTGAGGTTGAGCACCTTGGAAAGAATTATAAAGTGTCTTGTGCAAATCTTTAACTGGATAATTTCTTTATTGTGTGCTCTGAACTCTTGGGTACAAGTATAGCCCCGCATGTCCAACTATATGTTATGTTGTTTTTTAACATTCCCGTGTTCATGTATTTGTAATAGTCTACATTAGTTTTTCTGACACCATATCACGTGTACAGAACATTATCCTCTCTAAAAGTTCTTATGAGAATTGGACTGAAAACTTTTTACAATATATTATTCACTAGTGTATGTATTTGTGATATAGTTGGTTGAATATTGCCAATGTTAGTGTTTACTCATTTCTTTCTTTACTATACATTGTTCACTTGTCCTATCTAGAGTTTCTACTTTGTGTTTTTCCTTCTTTCGCTTCCGCCCCACTGTTATCTATCTTTTGTCAATAACAAAGGGGGAGAATTTTCAAAGGAAATCATTCATATACACTCATAAGAATTTTCAAATACACTCATAATCCTTATATTAACCACCAAAAAGTTCAATATGCTTCAATTTAGGGGGAGATCACATGTAGGGGGAGTGTTTCATCGAAGAGCAATTTATGCACATACACATGCTTCGTCTTGATACTCAAATCGGGTGGACCCTATAACATTCGTGATTTCTTCCTTAATGGATTTGTTATTATCAAAAGGGAGAGAATGCTGGAGCATGCATTCCACACTTCCTGGTTTTGTGAACAGAAAAAAAGAGATCGAAAAATTGGAGTAACAAAATTTTATTATCCAAAAAGGTATCTATTACAAAGATATATCCTTCCTTTTATAGAATGGAGGAGATGAGAGAGATTACAATTAAGTAATGTGGGACTAAATAATTACATGTGTAAGCGGTTTAATAGAAAAATAAGTCGAACAGGCCGTGCGGTTAGGCGAATAGGCTGTTGGAACCCTAGTTCTGATTTGGCCAAGGATCACTATTAGGTTTGCTTAGATTGACCCAAAATATATAGTCATGGGTCATAGGTTTATGTCCAGGACTTGCCTCAGAAGGACTCTCTAGAATTGCTGAAATAATTCTGAGAAATGCAGTAAAGATAAAGTCAGTAAATTAGTTCTATGATCGTCGAACGCAGTTCGACGAACGGAGAACTCACGTTGACGAACTCTGAGTTCCTTCTCTGAACTCAGATAGACGAACTCTGATCTCAAGCAAGAAGTTTAGCTCGACGAATTCCAGCTGAGCTCGACGAACTCCAAGTTCAGGTCGATGAATTCTATGCAATCAGTTACAGTTGCCAGACCTAATTAAGGATTAATTACAGTCAATAATAATAGCCGTTCAAGCGGATAGTTACAGAAGAATTAATTATGGATCAATTCCCAATCCATCTTCTACTCTCGGGAATGTTTCTTCTTCCATCAAGACTAAGGAATTCAAATATGTAGATACAGAGGAACACAGACACACAGAGCACAATAATGTGTAGATATACAGTGAAGGCCTTTCCTTTACAGAGAAGGTGGAACTCTGCAAACAACATATTCATCAGAGTTCTCCATTTTCTCTAGGCTTCTCAAGAGACACACAATCAATATCAGTCTAATAAGCTTGCTAGAGACATCATTAATCTGAAGGCTTATCACCCTGAAGCAATGCTCCATCTTCCTGAACCATTCAACATCTCAGGGGGAGCCCTTTGCTAACATCATATCCACTTAAGTCTTCTCTTAGACTGTTGACAGAGAAGACAACATCACTCTCATCCCTCCACTGTATAAAGGGTTATAACTCCCTTCAAAAGTTATTTCTGGTTGCAAGTTACCTGATCAAAAGACCTGAGGTTTGGTTTTTGAGCACCTGACCAAAAGCTCATTGGTGTCAGGCACCTGATCAAAACTCTGAGTGGATTCCTACCAGAAGAGGGGATGTACCTAGGTTGGGGAACCACTATAAATTCCTTATGTATTCTATGTTGCTTGATCTTCTTGCTTTATTTTCTGTGCTGTGATTTTCTTTACTTAGTATATAACTCTAATTAGCTAAGTTAAGATCTATCCCCATAACGTTCAATTGGTATCAGAGCAGGTTACTTTGGTTGTACTGGCTAACACCTGAACCAAAATGATCTGATAGATCTTAAATATCTTTAGAGTTTATCATGGCACAAATTGAAGACTTTTCAAGCACCAGACTACCTATGTGCAATCTTGATAAGTTTCCACTATGGAAAATAAGGATTAGGTTTTATATGGACACCATTGATGAAAACATCTTTAAATATATTTTGTCAGGTCCAACTCAATCTCAGGCAACATCAAGCATCAATGCTGTTCCATCATCTCAATGGACAGATGCCCAGAAAAAGCTGAAGATTACTGATGCACAAGCAATGAACATCATGGCACAATCAATGTCTGATGACATCTTTGAGGAACTTGCTGAATGTTCATGTGAAAAAGAGATGTGGGACTCTCTCACAGCATTGGCTGCAGGATCAGATAAAGAAAGAAACCTTAAAGCTGCTACCTGGAGTGACTTAGATGCTTCATCCTGCAAAACTGAAGATGAAGAAGAAGCAAGAGCAAGAGAATTTTGCCTAATGGCAATAAATGCTTCTTGCAGCAACACTGATGCAGAAACAGACTCTGAAGAAGAATCAGAGTGTGAATCAGATAAAGAAGATCAGGTAATCTCTACCCTTGATCTTTCATCAGAAGAATTTAAGTTTAATTCAATTTGAGAAGGATATAAAACTTCTCAGAGAGAAATTAAATACTGTATCTTCAGAAAATTTAAAACTTAAACAAGATTTACAAAATGCTTTTGAAAAGATAAGTCTTTTAGAATCATGTAAACTAAAAGAAAAATTAGAGATGATAAATAAAACTACTGAAGAATTGTCAAAGAATAAATCAAATCAATATAAAAATCTTCAGAAAATCTTAGTTCAAAATAACTCGTCGAACCGAGCTCGACGAAATCAATACTATTCGTCGAACTCAGCTCGACGAATTATGAACAGAGATTTTGATTTAAACTGTTCAGGAATCTATGGTCGACGAAATAGATATAATTCGTCGAACAGAGATCGATGAAAATGGAATACAGAAAGTCATTCTGTGAACAGAGATCGACGATCTCAATACCATTCGTCGAACTCAGGTCGACGAATTTACTTTAATTCGTCGAACTCAAGATTTCAGAATAGAAATTTTTATTCCTTTCAAAATTATAAACAAGCTCAAAATGTTAAAAATCTTTTCACTGAGTGGATAATCCCTCTTAGGAAATATCATCCACTTGATTATAAAAGTCAACCTGTATGTTCTTTTTTTCTAATTATTATAAAAAAAGAACCAGGACCCAAGGTAATCTGGGTCCAGAATTTCTAACCTCTCTTTTCAGGAAAAGACCTATCTTACCACAGAGGAACATTGGTATTTAATAGTAATCAAAAGCTATAATCTCAGCCAACAGAGAGGATACATCAGTGGCTGTATGGTGAGAGATTATTTAAAAGGCTATAGTAGTAGAGAGCTATAAATTCTACTCATAATTGGCCAACGAATTTGGGCAAGGAAAGTAAATAGGGGAGATTGTTTGTTTTACAAAGAGGAAACTGCTTTGAAGGATGCAGCAATATCTTTATTTTATTTAATTTATTTCTCAATACACCCTTGTACATCTGCTGAAAAATTTTATAAATTAGGCAGATTGATTTTGCTTTGTATTATATTTTTTTTATGTAAATAGCGTCCTCACCCAAATAGGGGGAGATTGTTGGAACCCTAGTTCTGATTTGGGCAAGGATCACTATTAGGTTTGCTTAGATTGACCCAAAATATATAGTCATGGGTCATAGGTTTATGTCCAGGAATTGCCTCAGAAGGACTCTCCAGAATTGCTGAAAGAATTATGAGAAATGTAGTTAAGATAAAGTCAGTAAATCAGTTCGACGATCGTCCAACGCAGTTCGACGAACGACGAACTCATGTCGACAAACTCTGAGTTCCTTCTCTGAACTCAGCTCAACAAAGTCTAATCTCAAGCAAGAAGTTTAGCTCGAGGAACTCCAAGTTCAGGTCGATGAATTCTGTGCAATCAGTTACAGTCGGCAGACTTAATTATGGATTAATTACAGTCAATAATAATAGTCGTTCAAGCGGACAGTTATAGAAGAATTAATTATGGATCAATTCCCAATTCATCTTCCACTCTCGGGAATGTTTCTTCTGCCATCAAGACTAAGGAATTCAAATGTGTAGATACACAGGAACACAGACACACAGAGCACAGAAGTGTGTAGAGATACAGTGAAGGCCTTTCCTTTTACAGAGAAGGAGGAAATCTACAAACAACATATTGATCAGAGTTCTCCATCTGCTCCAGGCTTCTCAAGAGACACACAATCAATATTAGTCTAAGAAGTTTGCTGGAGACATCATTAATTTGAAGGCCTATAACCCTGAAGCAAAGCTCCATCTTCCTAAACCATTCAACATCTCAGGGGGAGCCCTTTGCTAACATCATATCCACTTAAGTCTTCTCTTAGACTATTGACAGAGAAGACAACATCACTCTCATCCTCCCACTGTATAAAGGGTTATAACTCACTTCAAAAGTTATTCCTGGTTGCACGTCACCTGATCAAAAGACTTGAGGTTTTTTTTTTGAGCACCTGATCAAAAGCTCATTGGTGTCAGGCACCTGATCAAAACTCTAAGTGGATTCCTACCAGGGTGGTAGAAGAGTGGATGTACCCAGGTTTGGGAACCACTATAAATTCCTTGTATCTTCTGTGTTGCTTGATCTTCTTGCTTTATTTTTTGTGTTGTGATTTGCTTTACTTCGTATATAACTCTAATTAGTTAAGTTAAGATCTATCCCCATAACTTTCATAGGCTAACCGCCCTGCCACCACAAGAAACAGAGAACAAGCCGCCATTATAGACCGCCAGACCGCCCAGTCTCTAAGTCGCCTGAGACAAACCGTCAGACCGCCCGGATAACCACAGCAACAGTCTAGCCATCAAACTACAGGAGAGAGACCGACAGACCGCTCGGTCTCAAAACTGCTAGAATCAGATAGCCAGACTGCCCGGTCTCCATACAGCAACACTCCCCCTCAAGCTGGAGCATATATGTCGATCATGCCCTGCTTGTCGCAAATATGAAGAAAGGAGGATGACACCGGCTTGGTGAAAATATCTACCAGCTCTTTATCGGAGGTGATGAATGGAGTACAAATTTGTTTCTTCAAAATCTCTTCCCGAATAAAGTGGCGGTCAACTTAAATGTGCTTTGTTCTCTCATGAAAGACCGGATTTTTGGAGATGTATAGGATGATTGTAGACCTCTCCTAAGTCAAGCATGAGAGCCCGTAACCACTTCAATTCACATGTGGTCGACGCCATACTTCGATATTCTGCTTCGGTGCTATACCAGGAGACGACAGACTATTTCTTGCTCTTCCAGCTCACAAGATTTCCTCCCACAAAGCTGCAAAAGCCCGACGTTGACTTGCGGTCTCCTTTGTAATCAGCATAGCTTGAATCTGAGTATGCTTCAATCTACAAATGACAATTATTCTGAAAGAGTAATCCTTTACCAGGCACTGATTTAATATACTCCAATATCCTAAGGACAGACTGAAGATGGCACTCCCTAGGAGCCTGCATGAATTGGCTAACCTTGCCTACAACATATGAGATGTCAGGTCTGGTCACCGTGAGATATTTAAGTTTGCCAACCTGGCGTCTGTACCTCGTAACATCTGAAAGAAAAGGAGAGGCATTCGTCTATGTTTTATCTTCTATAGTCGTCATGGGGCATCCAACAGGTTTAGCCCCGGTCAACCCTACTTCTTTTAGCAAATCTAGAGCATACTTGCGTTGTGAGAGGACATGGGAATTGGGCTTCCGAGAGATTTTTATCCCCAGAAAGTATTTTGGAGAGCCCATATCCTTTGTGAGCAGGTTTTGGCGAAGATGTTTCTTTGTCAAGGTTATCCCGTCCTGGTCATCTCCAGTGAGAAGAATATTCATCCACATATACAGCAAGCACTACCAGACCGAAGGAGGTTTTGCAAATAAATAAGGAGTGATCGGCAGAACTTCTCGTAAAACCCACGGCCGCCACAATCTCGCTGAACTTGTCAAACCATGGCCGAGGGCTTTGCTTGAGACCATAGATAGCCTTCCGTAGCCGGCATACCTGTGTATCCCCCGGAGAAACATACCCTGGAGGTTTCTCCATATAGACGTCCTCCTGAAGGTCCCCATATAGAAAGGAGTTCTTAACATCTAGTTGAGAAATGGGCCAATCCAGGTTGACAGCCACAGAGAGCAGGATCCTGATAGTTCTGAGATGAACGACTAGAGAGAAGGTGTCAAAATAGTCAACCCCATATGTGTGGGTAAAGCCTTTGTCAACCAGACGGGCCTTATAACGATCCACACTGCAGTCGGGGTGGAACTTCACCACATAGACCCAGCGACAGCTAATGACATCTATACTGAAGGGAGGAGGACAGAGGGTCTATATACCTCGTTTAGTGAGAGTAGAAATATCCTCATCCATGGCAGCTTTCCAATGAGGAATAGTCAGGGCCTCCTAGTAGGAATGGGGGGTGGCAGTGGCCGAGATAGCCAGTTCAAAAGCTCTGCGAGAAGGGGTAAGACGATTATAGGAAACAACTACAATAAGAGGGTACTGGGTACATGCCTGAACACCTTTGCGAAGATCAATGTGGAGATCCAGGTCAGTGGGTTCCTCAGTTTCCGGAGCATCTGTGGTGGAGAGGCCTAGCCTGGGAGTAGAGAGAGACGGCTGCGAAGAGGAGGGAGATATCGCGGAAGGTGGACATGGCCGAGGAGAGGGTGGAGATGGTGGAGGTGGCGGAACATCAATAAGAGTAGAGGGAACAGATGGGTTGGTATGATAAGTAGGATCATCAGGAGTAGAGGACGAGGCAGGAGAGAAGTAAGATGCATTTTCAAAGAAGGTGACATCCACAGAGACGAACTGCTTGCAGGTAACGAGGTCAAAGCAACAATAACCTTTCTGAGTGGTAGAGTACCATATAAAGAAACATTTAGTGGCCCGTGGTGAGAGTTTGTCATGAGTGGCAGCGGGAGAGTGCATAAAGGAGGTGCACCCAAAGATGCGCAGAGTAAGAGGAAACAGATTCTTGTTCGGATAAAGAATGGAGAATGTGGTGGTACCGTGGAGAACTGTAGAGGGAATGCGATTGATGAGATAATAGGAGAGGAGGATAACATAGCCCCAATAGGAGGGAGGAATATGCATTCATGTCACCATAGTGGAGCGACATCGAGGAGGTGATGGTTTTTGCATTCCGCCACCCCATTTTATTGTGAGGTGTAGACACAGCTAGTTTGATAAATAACAACACGGTGCATACATAAAGAAGAGAAATCATGGATAAGATACTCCTTAGCATTGTGAGAATGAAGGATTTTAATAGATGTAGCAAACTGAGTCTTAGTCATATAATAAAATGATGTCCAGACAGAGAACAGTTCAGAGCGATCCTTTAGAAGATATACCCACGCAAACCTAGAGAAATCATCAATAAATGTGACAAAATATGAACTACCCCGACCGATGGTGACGGTAGGAGCTGGACCCCATATGTCAGAGTGAACGAGGTCGAACGGAGGGGAAGAGCCACGACTTTGCATTGGTGGTAAGTAGGAGCGGTGATTCTTGCCAAGCTGACATGTATCACAGTTGAGAGGAGGATGATGAGGAAGGAGGTGGGCAGAAGCTGGCATAGAAGCCGGTGAGGAGCATGTAACGCCACGAAACTCCAAAGAGCGACGGGTGGTATTTCGAGCCAAGTTTAGAATTTGGCAGGGGTCACATGGCCTGGGACACGGGCGTGTCCCAGGGCGTGTCATGCTCGGGTCGATGATCTGGCCGAGATGTCGACGAATTTTGGAGCCGATGATCGTCGAGCAGCGAACACAGCTTGAGACACGGGCATGTCCCAGGTCGTGTCCTTCATGGGTTAAAGTCGGGCTGTGGTGTGGTTGTTACACGGGGTTGGCACACGGGTCATGTCCGGTAGACACGGGAGTGTCAAATTGGACACGGGCATGTCCAAGACCCGTGTTCTTCTCGATTTGGTGTTGGTCCGGTGTCGACGGAGAAACACGACACAGTATATGGCCGTGTACTGGATGACACGGGCGTGTCAGGTCAAACACGGGCATGTCGGGTGCCCAAGTTCGTTTTGGGACGTGTTGGTTTTGACAGCGAATGAGGAACACGGCCCTGGACACAGGCGTGTCACAGGCCGTTTTCGGCCCAGATTTTGGATTTTAATTGTGAATCGTGGCCATTCGTTTCCTTATTTTCTGATCCGACGGCTGGGGGTTGTTCCTGCTGCAATATACCCGGGAATAGGGTTTCAAATCCCTCATTTCTCAAACTCAATCTCTTTCTAAAGAGAGAGGGGAGAGCAAGGAAGAAGAAGGAGGCTAGATCTGGTCACCGGCGGAGCTTCAGAGCTCCAAATCGCGAGCCGACTTTGGTTCTACGAAGGCAAGGAGATTGCGATGCTTTTCATCTACATACATTTCCATGGTGCCAATGAAAAATGGTAGGGTAACGATTCTCATTATAGGACATGTGAATTCCTATTTTCCTTTGCATAGGAAACCCGCTCTCGCGAGTTTGTGGTGAGTTTGAGGCGTTCCTTCGGGTAGACATGAATAGTCCCCGTTGAGTATATATAGAGTCCGTAATCGAGAATCGGACATCGGCATGATGTGTGAAGCCTACTCGGACAAGTTGGTCTGGATCAGTGATGTTGCATTGCATGAATGTCCGAAGAAGACTCCACGCGAATGGTTGTTTTTCGGGTTTTCTACGCGGTAGATTGCAACAGGGAGCCTTCGGGGACTAACTCCAAGGTGCACCCGAAAAACTGGTCAGATGGGTGATTCTGCCAACATGGTGTCCTGGGGGCCAACTTGAACATAACTGGATTATGCGAAGTGTGTGATGGAAATGGAACTCGGGGAGGTTTGACACGCGCATATGGCTTAAAATGACGCTGCGGTGTGAGCAACGGGTGAGGAGGAACCGTACTTGCTCTATGTCGTTCGGTGGGAGTAGTTGGCATAGATGAGGGCCTTTGACGGTGTATGACTTAAATTGACGTGGCCCATGCCGGGAAGAAAAAATGCTCGCAAGATTGGCCATCCTAGTAGCGGTGGTGAGACCGAGACGTCTATGGCTTAAATTGACGTGATGTTGACCGGTTCACCGAGAATGTGCCATAAGAGCACAGGGTGTGTGGCCGTGCGTGCACACGCCAGTGATGAAGTGTTTATCTATACTGCTTTGTTATGCTAACAAAGTACAGGGAAAATGAGTATCGCCCCCCGAGTTTGGGGGTGGGATCGTTATAATTTGATCAGCATAGCTGACAGTTGCTTTTGTTTGCCACCATGCGGTGGATTGTTGTTTGCAGGTGCTACAGAACCGGGTGGTAAATAGTGGGCAAAATCCCATGTTGCTGAGCCAGCCCTCAAAGGCCTAATTATGAGTGTTTACTTGCTTTATTCATGTGTGACCGGCCTGCGTGCCGAGGTTTGGAAGACACTGTAATTCGAGTAAATAATTGTATGACCTTAAGGCCATTGTACTTGTGTATTGTACTTCATTCCTATTGGGTTTTGTAGTGGACATTCATGCTTGTGGCTGAGTTCTTTTAATTTGCAACTTTTAAAATTGCTTCCGCTAGAATGACTCTGTGTAAGACGTTGGTTATTAGTTGGATGGTTTCCATTGAGTAACCTCCCGGTCTGTTTGTGGTATATGACGTCGGGCCCTGGATAGACCTACTACTATATACTATGTGACGGATAGGGGGTGTTATAATTTGGTATCAGACTACTCGTTTCGGTCAGGATTAAATGAATTCATGGGCGAATTGTTTAAGGGGTGGTGAGCACATGTGTGTGCGTCATCATTATAACATCAAAAGAACACATGAATGTCCACTTAGGAATGAAAATACACGTGTTTGAGGAACCTGTGTGTTCCTATAATTGCGTTTTGCAATTTTGTTTGGTCGCTTAATGAGGTTTTGTACAACTATAGGTGACCAAAAGCGGTACAGGGACGTCAGAACGTCTAATTTCTGAGGCTAGTAGTGCACCAAATGATGCTCCTGCAACACCTCCCTCGGCTGAAACCATACGATTAGTTGCCGAAGCAGTGTTTGCCATGATCAATGCGCATCCTACAAGGCAAATGCAGCAGCCCGCTCCTACGATGGAGCAGGTACCGCTTTAAAGGGATGAACCGAGAATAGTGGAGCAGGTAGTGGTGGAGCCTTTGGTGCCGAGGCGAGCAACTGAAACGCAGCTCAAGCACGTTATGAGCTTCAATCCTCCTGTGTTTTTGGGGTTAGGAACCCCATCTTAAGCTGAAGACTCGCTCTCCCGAGTGAAGAGAGTCCTGACAGCTACTGAAACGGTGGAGTGGCAGATGACCACTATAGCTACATTTCTGTTGGACGGGGATGCGTGGCTGTAGTTGGAAGGTTTAGAGCTGCCTCTCTTGAGAGGATGGCAACTTAGAGACGTCTCGATGGAGGGGTTCTCGAGACTGTTCTTGGCAAGGTACCTCCCTTCGGCTCAAAGGATAGCATTGGAGAATAAGTTCCAAAGGTTGGTGCAAGGAGAGAGTAGCGTAGATGAGTATCTCCATGAGTTTTTTCGGTTGGGTAGGTATGCTAGCTCTAAGTTCGGGGATGAGGTGTGTTGGAACCCTAGTTCTGATTTGGGTAAGGATCACTATTAAGTTTGCTTAGACTTACCCACAATGTATAGTCTAGGGTCATATGTTTATTCCTATAGTCTAGGCCAAGAGTCAACTCTCATGGATCAACATACAACAGCTTGCCAGAGACTCAAGCAGTTGTGTTGACATAGACAACATCAGTCGACACTCAGCAAAATTGTGTCTATACTTTGAATAAGCTGTGTTGACACCAGTAGCAGAATTGGTGTCGACACACAGAAAGGCTGTGTCGACACCCCGAAGATTTGTGTCGAAACACAGACTATCAGTCGACACACATAATATTAGTCGACACTAGCTCAGTCGACACAAGAAGGATTTGTGTCGACACAGTTCACAGATTATTAGTCGACAGTATCAGTCGACACCAGAATGACTTGTGTCGACACCCAGAACCATCTGTCGACACAGTTCACAGAAGCTGTTTCAGAAAGACAAGTCAAATTCTCAAGTCGACGAACCAATTTCTCAGGTCGACGATTTCTGTCTTCTTCAGTATGTCATTCCAGAAAATATTCTAAGTACAGAAACAATTCTCAGCTCGATGATCGTTGATCTCCCATCGACGATCTCAGAGTCTTCTACTCTGAACTGAGCTCGACGATCTACGAGCTCAGGTCGATGATCTTGTGCTTCTCAATAGTTATCTCAGGTCTACGATAGTTGCTCACAGGTCGACGATCTCTTAAACCCAGTTCGACGATCTCTGAGCCAAGCTCTACGATTTTTGTCTGCCTTCAGTTATCAGTTCTCTCAGTTCGGTCAGAAGTATTTATTTTGATTACGATAAATCATTTTAAGGCAAATATATTATGATAATTAATGCTGACATTCTCAAGGCTGATAGTCGTATCTCATGAAGCATTGATTATGGTATTCACAGAATATTTTGTTAAGACAGTTGTGGAAGTGCATTTATGATTGCTAGCCATTCTACCCGTTTGGGCTCGTAAATTCCTACAGAGAATTAAGTACTGTTTGGGAATTCAAATTCAGGCCGTTAGTCATTCCAAAAATACAGAGAACTTAAAAAGACAGAGACAACAAGAATCACAGTTAGTCAGAAATTCAATTTTTCTTGCTCTCAAGGTTTCTTGCTTTGTCAAAAACATGGAAGAAGAAGAACCTGCTGAACACAAAAATCTCTTTAGTCTTCTTCCTTCATCAGGCTTCAACAATCTACAGAGAGCTAGAATCAACATCAATCTAAATACCTACACCCTGGACAAAGCTTCCTTCTTCCTGAAACTACTCAATATCTCAGGGGAGCTTTGGCATCATCAAATCCACATAGTATTCTCGTTGTGTTTGAGAAAGAGAAGACTGTCATCTATTCATCGTTAATCTCTCGTGTACAGGGTTCTTACTCCCTTCAAAAGTAAACTCCTTGGTGATAGGGCACCTGATCAACAACCTATTGGTTTTTAGTCACCTGATCAAAAGCCTTAAGGGTTTCTAGATCTACCTGAAGCAGATCTTATGGTGATAGGACACCTGATCAAAAACCTAAGTGGATTCCTACCAGGGTGGTAGAAGAGTGGATGTACACTGATTTTGGGAACCACTATAAAATTTCTTGTGTCGTCTGGATTGCCTTGTGTTTTCTTTGTGCATTGTGCTGTGATAGTTTCTTGCTTTTACCTTTTTCATATAAGTACCTATATTTTAATTCCGCAATATATCTAAACTTTTTTTATATACTCTATTCACCCCCCCTCTAGAGTAACTGTATCTATCCCTCACTTTCAATTGGTATCAGAGGGTGTTTTTTAAGGTTGTACAGGCTAACACCTGAACCTAAGATCTCTAATAGATATCTGTTTACTCTATTCTTTGTTATACCATGGCACAGTACAATGAATTTGCAAGCACCAGACCTCGAGTTTGCAACTTGCAAAAGTTTGGAATCTGGAAGGCAAGAATCAGGCTTTATATAAATTCTATTGATGAAGACATTTTTGCTTCTATCTTAACAGGAGTACCTCCACCACCAGCTGCCCCTACAAGTACTTCCACAAACATGACTGCAGTACCTCATCCAGACTACAATGGTGCATACAAGAAAGCAAAGATTGCTGATACAAGAGCCATGAACATACTGCCACAAACAATGTCTGACGACATATTTCAGAAAGTAGCTGAATGTGAATCAGCTAAGGCCATCTGGGATTCCTTAAACCAGATGGTTGCAGGATCAGCAGATGAAAGGAAGGACAGGAAAGCTCATCTCATCTCCCAGTATGAGAATTTTAAAAAGGAAGAAACTGAGCAAGGTTCTGAGATGTACAATAGACTCAGTCTCATTGTTAATGAGCTGAAAACACTTGACAAAGACATCTTAGTCACAGAAATAAATGACAAGATTCTTATGTGCTTCCCCAGCTCATGGGACTCTAGAATCTATCCTATTAGAGAGACCAGAAACATACATGAGATGACTACAGAATCAGTCCTAGGAAAGCTGAAATCCTATGAACAGCTGCTGAAAACAAGAGAAGCTGAGCAACAGAAGACTGCTACACCAACTAGGAAGGAGCAGAATATAGCTTTCAAAGCTTTAGAAGAATCAGAAACTTCTCCATCAAATGAAGAGTTGATGAGTCTCTTTGCAAAGAGATTCTTTAAGATGGGGAGAAAAAAATTCAGAAGGAAATCATCAAGGAGTGATGATAAACTAAGATATGACAAAACCCCTTCTAAAGAGACTATCTGTTTTGGTTGCAGGAAACCTGGACATATTCTTCCAGAATGTCCAGAAAACAAGCATAAGAAAAGGAGAAAAGAGAAAGACTCCAAGAAGCACTCCAGCAAACCATCCTCCTACAAGCACAAGAAGAAGGAGAGAGGGTTTGTTACAGAAACATGGAGTGACACTGAAGAATCATCTTCCTCCAGCTCTAGTGAAGATGAAGAGGAAGCAAAGGCCAAAGAAATCTGCTTAATTGCCATCAATGCTTCAGGGCATGTCTCAGAAGAAGAAGAATCTAAAGAATGTTCAGATTGTGATCAGGTATTGGAAGAATTCGACTTTACCTCTGAAGATTTTAAAAATGACTTTAAATCTATGTGTAGTGATCTGATTAGATCTGAGAAGGAAATCAAACTTCTCAGAGATAAACAATTTAATTATGATAGCTTAGTATCAGGAAACTTTAAATTGAAAAATGAAATAGACATATATAGTGAACAAATCATTTTTCTGAAAGTTGAATTAAGTAAAACAAAACAGCTAAAGGAATGACTGAATGGAAGAAGCAAACATCTAGTAGAAATTACCAGCACACTTAATGCTAGACTTAATAGAAGTAAGTTAGGATTAGGTGCATCATCCAGTGAACCACCAATTATTAAGAAAAAACACCTTTCATAACCTGTAAAGTTTAATTCAGATAAAGGTAAGAATAATACAGAACAAATTAAAACAGTTAACAAAGTTTTAAAATAAGTTGAGATAAATAAAGAAAAACAAAAAGCTAAGTCTGAACAAAAATCGTTGAACTAAGATCGACGATCTCATCACAATGCGTCGAACGACGATCGACGATCTCAGAACCCAGAGCTTGAGCCTAAACACTCTGCAAACGGGGATCGACGATATCATTATGTATCGTCGAACAGAGATCGACGATCATGGAACCCAAATAATAGACACTATTATTCCGAGAACCAAGATCGACGATATCAATGCTGGTCGTCGAACGCAGATCGACGATCTCAACTAAAATCGTCGAACTCAAAATAGTTTCATCAAAACTATAATTTCAACTGAAATTTCAATAAGAATTCTAACTCTAAATCTTTCAATCCCTTTAATCAATGGATAATACCACCAAGAAGATATCATCCTAAAGGTTACAAGAATCAACCTGAATATTCTTACATTTCCAGTTACAATTATGTAAATCAACAAGGACCCAAGATTACCTGGGTCAAAAATAATTAACTATTTTTTTCCTTGCAGATAAAGACCTATCCTACCATACAGGATAAGTGGTATTTGGATAATGGGTATTCCAAGCACATGACAGGAAACAAGGCCAATCTAAGTAACTATAAGGCAAAGCTAGGTCCAAAGGTTATATTTGGAGACTCAAGCTTTGGTTAGATAGAAGGCTATGGAGAATTCACACTTGGAGCTGTCACTTTCAGGAAAGTGGCATATGTAAGTGGGTCGAAACATAACTTGATATCCATAGGACAGCTATGTGATGCAAGTTATGAGATATGTTTTACTGAATCTAAATGCAATATTTCTCTAAACAGCATTACAGTGTTATCAGGTATTAGGTTAGGCAATATCTATTTAGTTGATTTTAATTCCGCTTGTTCAAAATTTGTTTATTTAATCAGGTTAGCAATAATAATACTTTGTGGCATAAAAGGCTAGGACATGTAAATATTAGAAACATTGCTAGCTTATCTAGGGACAACTTTGTTAGACGATTGCCCTCTTGCCCTTACAAGAAGGAAAGCCTTTGCAAGGCTTGTCAAGAAGGCAAGCAAACTAAAAATAGTTTTAAATCAGTTAATAAGAGTGATTCACCTAGGATTTTGTATCTGCTTCATTTTGACCTTTTTGGACCAATTGATGTACAAAGCCTGGGAGGGAAGTCCTATACTTTAGTTATTGTAGATGTCTTCTCTAGGTTCTCTTGAGTTTTCTTCTTGAGAAACAAGTCTGATAATTTCAAAGTTCTTGCAGACTTTCTAAAACACATAAAGATTGAGTACTCTACTCCAATTGCATCGATCAGAAGTTATCATGACACTGAGTTTGAATCTCTTTCTATGCAAGAATTCTGTGAGAAGGAAGGTATCAGGCACTTATTCTCTGCTCCCAGAACTCCTCAACAAAATGGGGTAGTTGAAAGGAAAAACAGAACACTCATTGAAATTGCAGGTACATTGCTTGCTGATGCTCACATGCCTCTGTACGTACAACAAATTATGTCCTGACTAGAAGTTTGATACACAAACTTAAAGGCAAGACTCCCTATGAATTACTCAAAAGGAAGAAATCTAAAATAGACTACTTTAGAATTTTTGGTTGTATCAGTTATATACATAATAACAACAAAGATTATCTTAGAAAGTTTGAAGCCAAAGCTACAATGGGAATCTTTCTAGAATATTCCCAAGTTAGCTAGGCATATATGATTCTCAGTAAATCATCCTTGAAAACTGAAGAGTTTATACTTGTTACATTTGATGAAGCTAATATGTTTTACAAGGAGAACGAAGCTTCTACCAGTGATCATCTGCAGGTACCAAGTCCATGTAAAAAGCTGGATGACTTAAATCTCACCCAGAAGGTGATATCTCATCCCTCACCACAAGCAAATGAAGACAGTGAAGAAGACTCTATGGAAGAAACTGAACTCCCTCCAACAGCAGAAGTAATTCCACAAGAGGAATTCACTCAAATTGTTGTTGCTGAACCAACTCCACCATCTGATTTTGTCACACTTAGGGATCACCCTAGATCCCAAGTAATTGGAGACATATCAGCAGGTGTATAGACAAGGCATCAACTCAACCATGATGTGATGCATACATGTTTTCTCTCTCAAATTGAACCTCAATCCATAACTGATGCTGAGCAAGATCCCCATTGGATCACTGCAATGCAAGAGGAACTAAATCAATTTGAAAGATGTAGAGTTTCAGACTTTGTTCCAAGGCCTAAAAGCTATCCAGTAATTGGAACTAAGTGGGTTTTCAGGAATAAGCTTGATGCCCAAGGTGTGATTGTGAGGAACAAGGCTAGGCTTGTTGCTCAAGGATATAGGCAAGAGGAAGGAATTGACTATGATCAGACCTTTGCTCCAGTTGCCAGACTAGAAGCTATAAGGATTTTTTTGGCCTATGATGCTTTCAAAAAGTTCACAGTTTATCAGATGGATGTCAAAAGTGCTTTTCTAAATGGAGTACTACAAGAAGATGTTTATGTAGAATAATCTCCAGGTTTTGTTTCTCCAACTTGCCCCTCTCATATTTTTAAACTGCATAAGGCTCTCTATGCTTTAAAGCAAGCTCCAAGAGATTGGTATGAGACCTTAGCCAGCTTTCTTTTAGGGCATGGTTTTTCTAGAGGCATGGTAGATAAAACCCTTTTTACAAAATTGCATTATGATAAAATCTTATTAGTACAAATATATGTAGATGATATTATATTTGGTTCTACTGATCCCAAATTATGCAAGAGATTTTCTAATCTAATGCATTCTAAATTTGAGATGAGTAGTATGGGGGAGTTATCTTATTTCCTTGGTCTCCAAGTGAAATAATCTCCTGATGGTATCTTCATTTCCCATTCTAAATATGCTAATGAGCTTATTAAGAAGTTTGGGATGGCTGATGCATCTTTTATGAAGACTACCATGGCTGCCAATGCTGTATTAGACACTGATGAACATGGAAAACCTGTTGATCAGACCAGGTATAGGGTCATTGTTGGATCCCTACTATATCTAATAGCAAGCAGACTAGATATCATGTCTGCTACATGTTTATGTGCTAGGTTCCAAGTGAACCCTAAAGAATCTCATCTTATTTTCATAAAAAGGATTTTAAGATATATAAAGGGTTGTCCTAATCTAGGACTCTGGTATCTCATAGAGTCAGCATTTGAGTTGACTGGATTTTCAGATGCTGACTATGCTGGATGCAGAGTGGACAGAAAGAGTACTTCAGGAACTTGCCAGTTCTTGGGTGATAGACTTGTGTCCTGGTTTTGCAAGAAGAAAACCTCTGTATCAAAATATACTGCTGAAGCTGAATATATGGCTGTTGGCAGTTGCTGTTCACGGATTTTGTGGATACAAAACCAACTCTTAGATTATGGTTTCAATCTAAATAATTCAACCATCTTCTGTGATAATACTAGTGCTATATCTATAGCACATAATCCAGTGCATCATTCTAAAGTAAAGTATATAGATATAAGACATCATTTCATTAGAGATAATGTAGACAAAAAGAAAATTAATCTAGACTTTATCTCCATTGATTTTCAAAGAGCAGATATTTTCACCAAACCCCTTGATGAAAAGAAACAACTGTTCTTCCTGAATCAGCTTGGAATGATCAATGGGAAGGATTAATTTAATTTTTATCTTCTGTTTTTGGATCTATTCCTAAATCGTCGAACGAAGATCGACGATCTTCGAACAGCTCTTAAGCTAAATCGTCGAACTACGTTTGACGACAGCTCTGTGTGAAGACAAAAATCGTCGACCAGAGATCGATGGCTTTGCTTCCGTTAATTGATCGTCAAGCTATGCTTGACTATCAATTTCTGTCTGAGATTAGAGACCAAAGATATTGTTTGTTTATAAATTAATCTTTGACCTAAGATCGACATTTTTGTTTTTATCATCGAACAGAGATCGTCTATTCATATTCCAAAAACCTATATGTAGGTTTCTCTTCGATCTCTGTCCCTCGTTTTCATATTCTATTTTCACTTTGCCCTTGATCTCTTCTCTCTTGAGTCTATAGATCTTCCATGGCATTTTCTATGGAGGCTCTTTCAAAGATGAAGTTCGACAATAGTTTCCAAGTCGACTTCGAATCGATCAGTCACTGTGATCTTATCTTTTAATTGGTATCAGTCACTGTGATCTTATTTTTCACGAAATATTATAGCTATGTGATGATCAGGGTCTGAAGAATTTCATTTCTGCACGAATCAAACTATCTATTGCTGAGATCAAAGAATGGGTTTACTCTTCCTCAACAAATGACTACTCTCTTTTTGCTTCCCTTTCTGCTTCCTTTGTCCCTTCTTCATCTAGGGGCCTGCTTCTAGTTTTCACTGAAACCAGGCAGGGGGAGGTGTCCAATGAAGATGCAGCAGATTCAGCCTCAGCAACCTTCAAGACTGAGCAGCAGGTTCAGCCTCAATAGACCTTCAAGCTCAGTCTCCTCTAGCAGTACAGGAAGAAGAAGTGTTTCAGAAATTTTGTGCAGATATAGATGACCAATGAAGCTGCAGCAGTTCCCGCAGCAGCATCTATTCCAGAAATAGCAGAAGCAGATTATGATGATACAGATTGTAATGATACAGATTTGGGCAAGGATCAACAACAACATCAACAACAGTAACAGCAGAAGCAAATGATCTAGATTTTTACTGCATTATATGTTTTTATGTGTTTCTTATGTAAATATTGTCCTCACCCAAATATGGGGAGATTGTTGGAACCCTAGTTCTGATTTGGGTAAGGATCACTGTTAAGTTTGCTTAGACTGACCCACAATGTATAGTCTAGGGTCATAAGTTTATTCCTATAGTCTAGGACAAGAGTCAACTCTCATGGATCAGCCTACAACAGCCTGTCAGAGACTCAAGCAGTTGTGTCGACACAGACAACGTCAGCCGACACTCAGCAAAATTGTGTCGACACTTTGAATAAGCTGTGTCGACACCAGTAGCAGAATTGGTCTCGACACACAAAAAGGCTGTGTCGACACCCAGAAGATTTGTGTTGAAACACAGACTATCAGTGGACATAGATAATATTAGTCGACACTAGCTCAGTCGACAAAATAAGGATTTGTGTCGACACAGTTCATATATTATTAGTCGACAGTATCAGTCGACACCAGAAGGACTTACGTCGACACCCAAAACCATCTATCGACACAGTTCACAGAAGCTATTTCAAAAGACAACTCAAATTCTCAGGTCGACGAACCAAGTTCTCAGGTCATTGATTTCTGACTTCTTCAGTATGTCATTCCAGAAAATATTCTAAGTCCAGAAATAATTCTCAGCTCGACGATCGTCGATCTCCCATCGACGATCTTATAGTCTTCTACTCTGAACTTAGCTCGACGATGTACGAGCTCAAGTCGACGATCTTGTGCTTCTCAGCAGTTATCTCAGGTCTACGATAGTTGCTCACAGGACAACGATCTCTTAAACTCAGTTCGACGATCTATGAGCCAAGCTCTACGTTGTCTACCTTCAGTTATCAGTTCTCTCAGTTCGGTCAGAAGTATTTATTTTGGTTATGATAAATCATTTTAAGATAAATATATTCTGATAATTAATGCTGACTTTCTCAAGGCTGATAGTCATATCTCATGAAGCATTGATTATGGTATTCACAGAATATTTTGTCAAGACAGTTGTGGAAGTGCATTTATGATTGTCAGCCATTCTACCCATTTAGGCTCCTAAATTCTTGCAGAGAATGAATTACTATCTGGGAATTCAAATTCAGGTCGTTAGTCATTCCAAAAATATAGAGAACTTAAAAAGATAGAGACAACAAGAATCATAGTCAGTCAAAAATTCAATTTTTTTGCTCTCAAGGTTTCTTGCTTTGGCAAAAACAAGAAAGAAGAAGAACTTCCTGAACACAAAAATCTCTATAGTCTTCTTCCTTCATCAGGCTTCAACATTCTACAGAGAGCTAGAATCAACATCAATCTGAAGACCTACACCCTGGACAAAGCTTCCTTCTTCCTGAAAATACTCAATATCTCAGGGGGAGCTTTGACATCATCAAATCCACATAGTCTTCTCATTGTGTTTGAGAAAGAGAAGACTGTCATCTATTCAACTTTAACCTCTCATGTACAGGGTTTTACTCCCTTCAAAAGTAAACTCCTTGGTGATAGGGCACCTGATTAAAAACCTATTGGTTTTTAGGCACCTGATCAAAAGCCTGAAGGATTTCTAGATCTACTTGAAGCAGATCTTGTGGTGATAGGGCACCTGATCAAAAACCTAAGTGGATTCCTACCAGGGTGGTAGAAGAATGGATGTACCCAGATTTGGGGAACCACTATAAAATTTCTTATGTTGTCTGTATTGCCTTATGTTTTCTTTGTGCATTGTGCTGTGATAGTTTCTTGCTTTTACCTTTTTCATATATGTACCTATATTTTAATTCCGCAATATATCTAAACAATTTTTTTATATACTCTATTCACCCCCCTCTAGAGTAAACTGTATCTATCCCTCACTTTAGAGGAGCTTAAGACCAACCGTCTCTACGAAGGTCAAAAAGATGACTTAAGGCTACTGCACTCGGGGCCTATGACGCAGGGCTTCTTGACCCTAGTCAATACGACCCGGTCTTTGGAGAAAGACTTAAAAAATATGCAAGCAAAGAAAAGCTCTGGTGATAAGAAGACTGAGTTCAAGGTGCCGACTACCTCAAAGTCTGGGTACCGTAAGTTCTTTATGAAGGCTAGGACTTCGGGACTAGCTCCTTCTTCCGGTGCTTCTGGGGTGACTACTGGTCGAACCACGGGAACATTCTTTACTTGTGGAAAGCCGGGGCACTTTGCCCGTGATTGCTGGAGCGGACGTCCCAAGTCCGAAAAGAAGCCGGGAGCAACATAAGAAGAGAAGGGCAAGGTAGTGGAGTCAACCGCGTCCCATTATGCTACGGCTCAACCGAGAGTTTATAATCTTGGATAACAGGAGGCAATCAAGCAAGCAGATGTGGTGATAAGTACGGTTTAAATTTATAGCAAGTTAATTTTCAAATACTTGTTATGCATGTGTTACCTTACCACTACTTGTTAAAGATTTGTTTTGATTTGTGGGAATCCGACAAGAGCACTCTTTAATACGGGAGCTTCGCACTCCTTTTTGTCTGAAGGTTTCATATCGCGCATCGGAGTACCTTCTTCGATAGCAAAGGACAAACTGGATGTGTTGTTGCCAAATGGGTCTTCGATACGCGAGTATAGAATCTATGGCGTTAAGATTCGTACCGAGAATCAAGAATTCTACTTGCAAGAGTCGTTGCTACCACTGGCGGAGTTCGACGTGATATTTGGCATGGACTAGCTCTCAGAGCAGCAAGCCTATATTGATTGCGGTCGCAAGGAAGTCAGGTTGGGAAAAGGTCGTGAGACGACTTTTACGGGCTTGAAAGGGTCGAGCAAGACTTTGATGTCTGCTCTTCAGGTGGTGAAGGCGGTTTGTGCTGGAGCAGAGCTGTTTTTCCTGCTAGTGGAGGTTGCAAAGCCTTAGCCTATGATGGATAGTATTTTAGTGGTAGCTGAGTACCCTGATGTGTTCCCTGCCGATCTTCCTGGAGTCCCGCCTCAACGGGAGATAGATTTCACGATTGAGCTAGTGCCAGGTGTGAAACCTATGTCACGCTCTCCGTATCGGCTAGCGCCTAAGGAAATGGAGAAGCTGAATGTTCAACTGTAAGAGTTGTTGGAGCAGGGGTATGTGCGTCCAAGTTCGTCGCCTTAGAGTGCACCGGTCCTCTTTGTTAAGAAGAAGGAAGAAAGCTTGAGACTTTGTATTGATTATCGGGAGTTGAACAAGCTAACAGAGAAGAACAAGTACCTGATCCCGAGAATTGATGATCTGTTCGATCAGTTAGTCAGGTCAACGGTGTACTCAAAGTTGGATCTCAAGTCTGGATATTACAAGCTGAGGATAAGGGAGAGTGATATCCCCAAAACATCTTTTAGTACGAGATATAAGCATTATGAGTTTACGGTCATGTCGTTTGTGTACAACCCCGTGTCCGGCGAGCAAGGTAGCCAGGAGCAAGACAGATCGGGCTGAAGATAGTGGGCGAGCTCGGCAGTAGAGAAGCCGAGCTCGAGCTCGGCATTCGTCGAACGCAAGCTCGGCACTCGTCGACCGCGAGTTCGGCAGCCGCCGACCACGAGCTCGGCATTCGCCGACCAAGCCAGGATTCGTCGACCTGATTTCGACTATTGGACGCCAATGGATGGGCGAGCTCATCGTCCCAGCTCGCAACATTGCAACGGAGCTCGGGAACAGCAGGAGAGCAGGACCTGCCGAGGTTACCAAGCTCCCCAGCTCGCCTGGACCTATGAGGTACTTTTTACAGTTTTGCCCCCGCAGGTCTGCCTATAGCCCTTCAAAACAACGGAGTTTGGCTGTTGGTAGACCCAACCCAGGCTTCTTTGGTAATTTCAGGTCAGCTCCATTTTGTTATTGGTAGTTCAGATTCTGAAAACTATAAATAGGACCCAAGGGGTACCCAAGAAGGCATGCTTCATGTGCTCTCCTGCTCCAGTTTCCAAGTTCTTTCTGAGGGTACCTTAGCTCGGCCTCTGGATAAGGAGGGGAAGCTCTCTCAGATCTTCCAGGTGTGTGGTGGGTCCTCCCCGCCGAGCCCTTGGGTCGGTCTTTCCTTGTTTTCTTTATTATTTTACTTGCAGGAGTAAAGTAGATGCGAGACCACCCCCTTCCCCAAGGGTGAACTCCATAGGAGACCGTTTTTAGGTTTCAACATTTTGGTGCGGTGAGCGTGGAGCGTGGTCACTGCAAAAAAGCTTCAGCGAGTCCGATGACAGGAGGACAGGGATCTGACAGGCCGGACTCGCCGCCCCCCACCTCTCGCCACAGTGAGGATGTTCGAGGATTTCAGGAGTGAGGTACTGAACCTCGTCAAGTTTGCACTCGACACACAGGCCTAGTGCTCGACTCCAGCAGCCCATATCGCGGCCTCCCCCTCTTTAGGCGAAGACGCTCACGATAGGGGAGCCGAGAAGGAGGTGGCCGAGGAGGGCCGGGGGTGCGAGCTCACCGGGCGCGAGCTCTTCCATGGCTCGGCAGGCCGAGGACGGTTCAGCGAGCTAGACTCGCGAGACTCACCAACTCGCCCAGTGGGGGGAGGAAGCCCCTTGAGTGACTTGGTTTCCTCTGCCGCAATTCCAGATGGGTTCAGGGAACCCGAAATGTCCTACTACACCGGGAAGGGAGACCCGGTCCAGCATGTTCAATGGTTTGAGGATGTAGTCTCCATCCGGCAGATGACGGACGGGTTCAAGTGCCGACTCTTTGCTATTACCCTCAAGGAGAAGGAAAGGGAGTGGTTCCATCAGGTACCGACCAGCTCCATCTACTGATTTGAGGACTTGCGCTGGGGGTTCATGCTGAGGTTCACTACTTCAAAGAGGAGGAAGAAGGAGTCAGAATCCCTGTTCCACATCAAGCAGCGGGTGAATGAGACGTTGGGGAGCTACATAGATCAGTTCCAGGAGGAGGTTACTCAGGTCCAGTAGATGTTGGGCCATAGTTTGTTGATGGCCTTTACCCTGGGCCTGCAGCAAGGGTTCTTCAGGATGGAGCTGAAGAGAGTTCCCCTCCTCTCCTACAAGGAGTTGATGGAGAGGGCGGTAAGAGAAGTTGACGGGGAGGCGTCAAACCCGGAGTTTGTGCGGAAGCTGGCCGGGTGGGCCACGAAGGAGGAGAAGGAGTCGAGAGGAGGAAGAGGACAGGAGTAGAGGAGAGGAGAGCCCCGGCAGAGGGAGCAGAGGCAGCTCCAGGGGCAGCAACAGTAGAGGTGGGGCCGTCAGGAGCCCGACCGTCGGCTGGGCTTTAGACCTGAGTGGCAGGGGCAGGGGCCACAAAGAGGATACCAAGGAAGGGATCGCTATTAAGGGGTGAAAGATCAATTCCACCCCCCGGGCTGGAGGCAGGACCAGAGGCCCTGACTCCCCGATCAAGAAGAGGCAATGACCATAGCCATGGGGGAGAGAAGGAGAATGACAAGGAGGAGGAGGAGAGAATTTATGGTGGAGTTGCCCTATTGCGACTTCCATCAAGAGGAGGGGCATGCCACAGCCATGTGCCCGAAATTCCTTAAGATGAGAGGGAATAGGGAGCAGCAGCAACAGGGGCGGCAAGAAGTGAGGATTGAGGAGGTCCTGTCTCGGGCGGAGGAGGACCGTTACGAAGACCGGGTGGATGTTGGAACCCTAGGAGGGATCAGAGTGATCCACAGGGGGGGGGGGGGTGGGGGACGAGGCTTCCCGAAAGGCGAGTCTCCACACCATGTACCGTCGGAGCGTTGCCTCCACATCCCAAACCCCACCCTCGGAGGAGAGGATCACCTTCTCCAGGAGTGACATGCCAGATCACGAGGATCCATTCTGTGATGCGCTGGTCATCAAGGCAGCCATCGAAAATTTCACCATCTCTCGGATCCTTGTGGACAACGGGAGCAACGTCAACGTCATCTTTAAAAAGGCATTTGACACGATGAAGGTGGAGGCAAAGAGGGTGCTGGCCTCGGATGGACCCTTGTTCGGGTTTTCAGGGGAGAGGAAGGATGTGGAGGGAGGAATCGGCCTCCATGTTACCCTGGGGGGTCAGTCCAGAAACTATAGGTTCGTCATCATGGACGCCCCCGACAGTTATAGCGCCATCTTTAGGAGGCCCCTTATCAGCGCCTTCTGCTACGTCCCCTCATCATTCCATCAGTGCTTGAAGTTCAACGCTGAGGGGATTCAGATCAGGGTCAGGGGGGACCCAAAGGTAGCGCGAAATGCTATGTCACTGCTGTGAACACCATCTCTTGGCAGGAGGGAGCCGAGGAGATGGGGCGAAGGATGGAGGAGGCTGAGCAGGAAGCAGGAAGGGAGGAGCTGGAAATGGAGAACTGCGCAGAGGAGAAGGCGGCAGGAGGAGATCTTGAGGAGGCGGCCGAAGTGATGGCCGTGGAGGAAGAGATGGAGGTGGAGGTCCCCGTACCAGAGGGGGAAGATGTTGAAGAATTGGTGGAGTAGTCCATGCTAGAGGCTGCAGAAGAGGTGGTGGCACTGGAGGTCCGCACCCGTGAAGGCAGAGTGGAGAAGGTCCGCGTTAGCAGAGGGCTGACCCTGGAGGACCAGGGCAGAATGCTGGAGTGCATCCAGAAAAATGTCGACATCTTCGCATGGAGCGCCGCAGAGATGCCGGGGGTTGACGCGTATGTGGCTTGCCACCGCCTCAACTTGGACCCGGGAACATGCCCTGTTCAGCAAAAGAAGAGGTCCACTGGGGACAAGCTGGCAGAGCCCATCAGAGAGGAGGTAGCGAAGCTCCTCAAGGCCAGCTTCGTGTCCGAGATCCAATACCCCGGCTGGGACTCTAATGTGGTCATGGTCAAAAGGGAGACGGTCGGTGGAGAATGTGTATCGATTTTTCTTTACTTAATAAAGCTTGTCCTAAGGACTGTTATCCTTTTCCTCAGATCAACGCACTAGTTGACTCAGTCGTTGGTTTTTCATTGATGAGTTTTCTAGATGCTTTTTCAGGTTATCATCAAATCAGGATGCACCCCCGGACATCAAGGATGTCTCCTTCATTACGGGGGATGGATGCTACTGTTACAAGATGATGCCCTTCGGGCTGAAGAACTCAGGGGCAACCTATCAAAAGATGATGGACAGGGTATTCAAAGAACAGAGGGGGAGAAACCTGGATGTGTATGTTGATGATCTTATGGTCAAGAGTCAGGACGTGGACTCTCACCTCCAGGATCTAGAGGAGACCTTTTCCACCCTGCGCAGATACAAGATGCGGTTGAATCCCCTAAATTTTTTCTTCGGGGCTAACAGGGGAAAGTTCCTAGGACACCTCCTCACCCCTGCAGGGGTCGAGCCGAATCCTGATAAAGTCAAGGCTATCTGGGAGCTGGGGTCATCAAGGAATACTAAGGAGGTCCAGCGGCTCACAGGAAAGCTGGCAGGGCTGAGTAGGTTCCTTTCCCGGGCTGGGGAGAAGTGCTCCCCCTTCATTAAAACATAAGGGGGGATGAAGGTTCGAATGGACCAAGGAGTGCGA
Organism: Platanthera guangdongensis; assembly: GCA_039583875.1. Taxonomy (NCBI): domain Eukaryota; kingdom Viridiplantae; phylum Streptophyta; class Magnoliopsida; order Asparagales; family Orchidaceae; genus Platanthera; species Platanthera guangdongensis. The sequence goes on along the minus strand of CM077161.1, from coordinate 89,424,230 downwards.
GGAGGCGTTCCAGGCCCTCAAGATGCAGTTGAACCAGGCTCCACTGCTCCAAGGGCCAAAGGAGGGGGAGGACCTATTTTTGTATCTCGGGGTCGGGGCAGAGGCCCTGAGTTCCGTCCTAGTTCAAGAAGAGGGGAAAAAGCAGCTCCCCATATATTATGTGAGTCGGGTCATGAGGAAGGCCAAGCTCCGGTATCCGATCTTGGAGAAGTTGGCCTTCGCCCTGATTATCTCAGCCCGAAGGCTTCGACCCTATTTCCAGGCACACTCAATCCGAGTTGTGACTGACCATCGCCTCCGCAACATCTTTGAGGGGGTGGAGCATTCAGGCAGGCTGGCCAAGTGGTCGGTGGAGTTGAGTGAGTTCGACGTCTCTTTCGTCCCCTGCCTCTCGATCAAAGCTCATGCAATGGCCAACGTCTTGGCTGACTATGTGATCGAGGTGGCAGAAGAAGAGCTCACTCGTCCGGCCCCTTGGAAGGTAAAGGTGGACGGCGGCTCGAGGAGGCATTCCCTAGGGGTGGGGTGATCTTGGAAAGCCCCCAAGGAACTAGAATTGAACAGACAGTGGTGATGCACTTTCCCATCACCAACAATCAAGCCGAGTATGAAGCCGTGATAGCAGGGCTGCGCCTAGTCAGGGAGCTGGGGGTGTTGTACGTGGAGGTCCTTATCGACTCCATGGTGGTAGCTTACCAGATCAACGGGGAGATTGAGGCAAGGGATTCTACCCTACGGTTGTACTTGGCCAAAGTAAAGGGGGTCATAGGCGCCTTCCAAACCTTCTCCATCTGACACGTGCCCATGGAAGAAAACGAGCAGGTCGACCAACTAGCAAAGCATGGTCCCCAGGTGGGGGGGGGGGTACCATCACCGACCTCTTCCGCCCCTCCATCGAAGAAGGGGAGCTCATGGAGATAGATCAGTGGCCTTCGTGGATGGATCCAGTTATAACTTTCCTTTCCATGGGAGAGTATCCAGAGGGAGCAGATAAGAAGAAGCTCAGGCATAAGTCAGCATACTACCTTCTCTAGGACGGGCAACTGTACAGGAAGACCCTCTCAGGGATGTTGGCTCGCTGCGTGGCCAAAGGCGAAGTACAAAAGATCTTGGAAGTGGTCCACTCCGGAGAATATGGGAGTCACTCCGGGAGTCGGACCTTGGAGTTGAGGATCGTCAGGCAAGGATATTTCTGGCCTACCCTGGGCCGCGATGCAGCTGAGTTTGCAAGAAGGTGGCATAAGTGCCAGCTATTTGCCCCCCTCCAGCTACAAGCAGCTCAACGGCTCAGAAGTATCACTGCCCCCTGGCCCTTTGCCATTTGGGGAACGGATTTGGTCGGACCATTCCCCCAGGCCAGTGGGCAGAGAAGGTTCCTGTTAGTGATGTTTGATTACTTCTCCAAGTGGATGGAAGTGAAGGCGCTGGCAAAGGTGACTTCCCAGGTCATCAGGAACTTCGTCTGGGGGGAGATCACCTGTCGCCACGGGCTGCACCAGGCCATCATCACGGACAACGGGCCTCAGTTCTCCAGCGCAGAGTTTACCAGTTTTTGCGGGCAGCTCGGGATCGACGTCAGGTTCGCCTCGGTCCATCATCCCAGGTGCAACGGTCAGGTGGAGGCCGCGAATAAGATCATCGTCAACCTCCTCAAGAAGAAGGTGGAGAATTTGAAGGGGAGCCGGGTGGGGCAGCTTCATGCGGTCCTCTGGGCCTTGAGGACCACCCCCAACACAGCTACTGGGGAGACCCTCTTCAAGCTCTCTCATGGGTGCGAGGCGGTGCTCCCCGTGGAGTTTGAAGTTCAAATACCTCGAGTTGTTGCGGCCAAGGAAGGTAGGGAAGAATGGCAGGCCGAGAATGAGGAAGAGCTGAGGCTCTCCCTTGACATGGTGGAAGAGCTGAGGGACCTTTCCGCCATCCGACAGGAAGAAGTGAAAAGGAGAATGGCCAAGTACTTTGACAAGCATGTCAGAGTCAAACAGTTCGCAGAAGGAGACTTGGTACTAAAGAAGGTGGATGCAGCAGGGAGGTCGGCATCCGTAGGGAAGCTCAACCCCAGCTGGGAAGGACCGTTTATTGTAAAGGAGGCTTTAAAATCAGGAGAATATCGACTCCAAAATGTGGACGGAGAGACCTTAAGTCTCACCTGGAGTGGTGACGACTTAAAACGCTTTTTTCCTTGAAGCTTGTAAGTTGCGCCTTGATTTTTAATGAAAACTCTTTAATATGCCAATATTGTCGCTATGAGTTCGCATGAAGGAATGAAGTGAACTTGGGCCCCGAGCAGATCCCACTGTCAGGCTCTCACCTAGCTGGCAGGGTTGGAAGTCACTCGGTGTCATCCTTGGGACTCGAGCAGATCCCGCTGTCAGGCTCTCACCTAGCTGGCAGGGCTGGAAGTCACTCGATGGTATTGATAGTGGACCCCGAGCAGATCCCGCTATCAGGCTCTCACCTAGCTGGCAGGGCTGAAAGTCACTCGATGGTATTGATAGTGGAACCCGAGCAGATCCTGCTGTCAGGCTCTCACCTAGCTGGCAGGGTTGGAAGTCACTCGGTATCATCCTTGGGCCTTAAGCAGATCCCGCTATCACGCTCACATAGCCGGCAGGGCAGGAAGTCACTCGATGGTATCGACCTTGAATTCGCCAGGTAAAGGCCAAGAAGTTTCGAGTGCCAAGGAACAAGGGGAAGAGGTTTTGCACAGGCCGGTTTGGACTCGCGAAACCCAGCTCGGCTTCGGCAAAGGGGTGACGAGGCAGGTCCCAGGACCTCGCTGAAGGACGGCGAGCCAGGCCAAAACACTTCACCCCTTTCTGTTTTACTTAGAATTTTACTGAGTTCAACCTGGACGACTCGCGGGCGAGCTGAGGTGGTGAGACCGGGGCAAAGAGCGGCCTGCCCGTAAATCGTCTGAAGCTCGGCAAGCACTCAAAACATACCCTCTCGCGGGCGCGTACTAATGATTATCGTACTCGCAGTACCTATCTATGCGAGGTCGCCTGGGGAAGTACTCGCGGATGTACAAAGCACAGCAAATAGCACGCAAAATATATATGTGGCACGGGTATGATCAAAAACCTTTCTTTCATTAAATAAAAGTGTTTACAAAAATGTTTACAGGGGCTCTCCTCGGCGAGTGAACCAAAAAGAACAATATACAAGTTCAGTACTCCCCCCCCCCCCGGCGGACTGGTCTTCCCCTTCACCCGGCTGGTCCGGGAAGCCCTTCTCGAACATTACGTCCAGGTTGTCCTCTTTCTCAATGGGCGGCGTCGTCGGGAACAAGCTAGGCATCAGGTCCCTGGCGGAGATCTCCTCGCACCCTTGCACCAGCACCCCCGTGTCCTTCATCATTTGGAGGGTGCACTCGGCCGCTTGGATGTAGTTGATTCGCAGCCTCTCGGCGAGATCGGCCTCGCCAAAGATCCGCGGCCTCTTGTAGGGGAGTGAAGGATCGGAGCCACGGGCTGGGAATAAAATCTCCGCCTGGCGGCAGACCTTGCGGTTGATGTGTTGATTCTCTTCTTTCAGCTTCACGTTCTCCCCCTCCAGCTCGGCAAGGCTGGCGCGTAGCTGGCTAATCTCCTCCCCTTGCTCGGCATTGCGAGCCCGAAGCTCCTCCGCGGCCTTGGCGTCCTGGTAAAGAGGAAATCTGGTTAGCAGCAGCGCAAAATATTCCAAGTAAAAGTGGGGAGGAGTCTGATACTCACCAACCCACCGGCGGCCTGTGCAAGAAGACCCTCGGCAATGCCGAGCTGCCTCGCCGGGTCAGAGAACTTGTCCTTGGCAACGTCGCGAGCCTGCTCAGCTTTTAGGAGTTGATTGCTGAGGGCAAAGCTGCGGCGAGTCAGCATATGGTGGAGCTCCATGGTACGCAGGTGGGCCTGCAGACCCTCATGGCCGAGCTACCGAAGGGTCATGTTCTTGTAGGCCTCGGTATCCTCGCGGCCATAGAGGTCGAAGCCGAGGGCTTAAGCATGGCCGGTGGCGGGCTCGCAGTTATGCCAAGATGGGTGCAGAGTGGAGATGGAGACCCGATGGGCCAGTTCATCCCACTGCAACATGGGCTCGCCCGCCGAGTCCTTCCACCGCCCACCGAAGTTAAAGAGGGGGTGCTGCTTCGACACACCGCGCTCGCGAGCCGCCCTCTTCACCGAGGGAGGTGGCAAGATCGCCGCCGCAGAAGAAGGGGCCTCGCTGCCCTTCCGGCCTTTGCTGGTGGTCTTCTTCAGCGGGCTCTCCGGCGATGCGTAGGGGGGAGTCTCAGACGAGCTGATGTATTTGGGGCTGGATTGATGTTGTCGTTGCCCCCGAGGAGCCAGCAGGGCTCTCCTAATCTTCTTTGGCAGCCGCTGGTGGTGTGGCGGGTTTGGCCCCGCATCCTCAGGTCGCCTCTTGCTGGAAGAGGGTTGGGAGAGGGCCGCCTCATCTTGGGAGGCCGCCGCCGCCGCCTTCTCGCGAGAAAGGGGGTTCGGGTGCGACTCCGAGATCCCGAACGACGGGTTCGCGGGAATTATTCGCTCCCCTGTAAGATAATACATGGCAAAAGTTAGAAGAAATTCAGCGGCAATATGGCGAGCTCAATAACCGGGTGAGCTCGGCAAGATGAGGAGAGAACAATACCTTCGCCGGGTAGAACGGGTGGAAGTGCGTCTAGGCCCCTTCGCACGAAGGCGACCTCAAAGTCCTTTTAGAGGAAGTATTTGTGGAGCTCGGCATCATTGTCGGATATGGCCGGCGGGCGGTAGAACTCCTCGCCTTTTTGCTGCGGCGAGTAGGGGATGTTGCCGAGATCTCCCTTGATGAAGGCGATCTTGGTCATCCAGGTGTGATGCTTGTTCACGATCTCGCGGACCTTAATCAGCAAGCCGCCGAAGTAGGCGACCCCATCCGGCGTCGCCTTGTAGGAAAATAATTTGCTGAACACTACCAGGTTGAACTCGATCCTCTCCCGCCGGTGGTAGCTCGCGAACGCCACCATCATCGCGACGGCGTTGGAGTTTAACTGCGCGGGTACTGCGCCATAGTACTTCAGGATTTGTCGGATCTCCGGCCAGAGGGGGAGGCGCTGCCCCACCTCGAAATACGAGATGGGGAAGGCGAGCTCATCATCGTAGAAGGTGTTGATGGCCTCGCCCTGCCTCGGCCTGCACGCCTCGAAGCCCGACGGCACGTACTCGACCTTGAACTCCGCGAGCTCCTACTCGCTGGTGTGCCTCGCGAAGAAGCAATAATCAGTGAAGTGCTGCGTGCACTTGGAGCGGCCGTCAGCATCAGGGTTGGCCTTGCCCATGTTCGCAGAAGAAGAAGCAGAGCGAGACCATAAAAGGAGAGAAGCGCAGGAAGAGAGGGCAAGAAAGCAATAAAAGCACAGTACGGGGGTTGGTGAGGGGGGGGGGGGCTATTTATAGAAAAAGAAATCTGGGGTCAGGCTGTCCAATCGGCTCAGCTCGCCACCCCAACTCGCCACCCCAGCTCGCCGACTTCCGGCGCGTCTCAACCAAGGCTAAGTCAAACATCGCAGTATATTATTTGAATAACGCATGTCCAAGAATATTCTAAAAACTACTTATTACAGTCCAAGTTCAGGAATAAAAGAGAGGGGCACGCGAGAAGGGGGAGCATCAGGATGCGAGTACCGGTCGGTTTGGCAAAGGAGCCGCCCTCTTACCTACCCCGGTCTCGCGGCTCCCTCCCCCCAGACTGCCGCACGCAGAGCAGCTCGCGGATACTCCCCGAATTCCTCTGAGCCACTGAGAGGCCATCATTTATCTCGTCCAAAAGCCGGGAGGGGGACATCAGCTCGCCAGCCCGGCCGCTTCACACCTTGTCGGCGAGACGCGCGTAGTTGCGTTGAAGCGTCTCGTTGACCCCCTGCACCTCGCACAGCCCGCACACCAGCTTCTTGAGAAGCTTGACCTCCCTCCTCATCAGCTCGCCTTGATCCACTTCAGGACCCAAGTAAGAGTCCAGCGAGCTTGGGGAAGGGAGGGGAGAGTAGTGGGTTGCCCGCAAAGATTCCTCGGTAGCGGATTGGCTGGGGGGAGCTGTGAAGACAAACGTCAGCAAGAAGAGGAACGCAGGAAAAACTCATGGGGCAAGAATCCAAGCAAGATTGACCTGACGAGCTCGGCAGCTCAAAGGAGATGCGGGGAGGGATGAACCTATCTCCCAATAAACGGCACAGTAAAGAAAGTACACAGACAATTTATAGTGGTTCCCCGACTTGGGTACATCCACTTTCCCCCTTCGACCTATCTCCCAACAAGGGACGACTCGGTCTCTTCACCAACAGGATTGAAATCCAATCCTTGCACTATCGGAAGGAACCCTTCCACACGTAGGAGTCGACACTCCCACAAACCGGGTTGCACCCAACCCTTATAACTAGGAACCAACGTTCCTTTACAACAAAAGTAAAATAGAATGTACAAGAAATACAAACTACGTGTGGAGACTACAGTGTCCCTCTTCGTTGACGACGTGATCTTGAAGTCTACAAAGAGTCCACAACCTTGGTCTCTCTTGGAGAGGATCTCCCCGGAACCGGCGGCGGCAAGATGGGCGGCGGCTAGGTTCACGGGATCGGCGGCGACGACGATGTGCGGCTGCTGTACTTTGGAGATCCAAACTTCGTAGCGAAGCTAGCTAGGTCTACCAACGGTCATACGAGGATCGGTCGTCTCGATCGATTCGGACGGGGAAGTTTTTCCCGATCAACAAATCGAGAGACAAGGGATCTCTGGATAGACGCGTGAGACTCTAAGCTTGGCTAAGCTTCTGTCGCCGGAGATCGGGAAGAAACGCGATCAACAGCGGCGACCAACTAGCACGAGCGGCGACGGCGGCGGTGGAGCAGTTTCGCGATTTTAGGGTTAGATCGTGCTCGGCTTCTTTTTACTGTATATTGTATTCCGTTCAAAATACCCGTATATATACTGTAGATGCTTTCAAAATGACCGTTGTGGGACCCACAAGAAGAATCCTTAAGTCCTGGTTCAAAATATTCCAGCGGCAGAATCCGGTCCAGCAGCTTCCAGAGAAATCGCTAAGTAAAAATCGGCGAGAATCGCAGGTGATTCTCGACGAATCGGCGAGAATCAGTTAGTGATTCTCGGCGAATCACTTGTTGATTCTCAACGAAAGTTACTTGGTATTCACGATCTGCTCAGCGATGGGTTCGGCGAGAATCACTAGTGATTCTCGCCGAATCTTACTTGGCACCGTTTTGAGGTAGCCGGAAAGAGTCGGCGAGAATCACTAATGATTCTCGACGATTCGGCGAGAATCACTAGTGATTCTCGCCGAATCGGCGAGAATCACTTGGTGATTCTCGTAGAATTATACTTAGACGAATTTTTTTCTTTCCATCCAAGAGCTGCTCCTTGACAGATCCTTGCTCCTTGTCTTCTCTTGCAAGATCACAGCCCTGTACTTGAACGTAAGTGCACACCAATAGAGAGAGTACACGTAGGCCAACACACTGATCTGCTCAACGAGGGATTACGTCGTGCAGACCCGTGTATATTGACCTACTGCACCCTGACATTGGTGTGCACTTTGCGTGGAATAACTGCAAGTACAACTTGAAAGATTTTATCAAATACATTGTCTATTGACCTTAGCTTGTCCAGGGGCTTCTTCAAATCAGGTACATTGTGGATACAATACCCAACAATCTCCCCCTATTTGAAGAATCCTAAACCCTACAAGCTAAGGTGAATAGAGCATATGGGAATGAAAACCATAAACTGGAAATTGAGTTGAGTGAGTTATCCATTACCAATACCAATTTATTGGGAGCAAGCTTGGAGCCACCTTAGCCTTAGCCGAGAGGGTAATCTCCCCCTTTTCGGCTTCTGCAAATCGGGGTTGGTAGCATTTGACCCCTTGCTCCCCCTCAGTTTGTGCGTCTGTGCTCACACTTGAGTTCCTTGCTCCCCCTCAGATCGTGCACGAGCCTGGAGCTTCTGTAGTCTTCATTCCTCATAATTGAGCATCCCCAATTCAGTCTTGAAAAGATTGAACTTGGCCTCGTCTAAGGGCTTTGTGAATATATCAGCAATCTGCTTGTCCGTGGGGACATAACAGAGAGAGATGTCCTTGTTCTCCACGTGCTCCCGAATGAAGTGGTAGCGCACTTCAATATGCTTCGTTCTGTTGTGCGATACCGGATTGTTGGCAATGATAATTGCACTGGAGGAGTCGCAGTACATTGGAATTTCCTTGAACTGAAGGTCGTAGTCGGCTAATTGGTTTCTGATCCATAGGAGTTGTGCGCAACAGCTGCCTGCCGAGATGTACTCAGACTCTGATGTGCAGGTAGCTACGCAGTTCTGCTTCTTGCTGTTCCATGAGATAAGCCTTCTTCTGAGGAATTGACACGTCCCGGAAGTGCTTTTCCTGTCATCCCTACTCCCTGCAAAATCAGCATCTGAAAAACCTATTAGCTCGACATCATTGTTTCTCGGGTACCACAAGCCAAGATTAGGAGTACCTTTAAGGTATCTTAGAATTCGCTTCGCAACGACATAGTGAGATTCCTTAGTGTTCACCTGATATCTGGCACAGACACATGTGGAGAACATGATATCCGGTCTACTGGCAGTAAGGTAGAGCAGGGATCCAATGATGCTTCTGTATTTGGTTTCATCGAAAGGTTTACCTTTCTCATCCTTATCCAGAGACATAGTGGATCCCATTGGAGTCCTCATAGAGGTTGCACTCTCCATACCGAATTTCTTAAGGAGTTCATTTGTGAACTTCGTCTGAGAGATGAAGATTTCATCCTCAGACTGTTTCACTTGAAGTCCTAAGAAATACTTGAGCTCTCCCATACTGCTCATTTCAAACTTTCCTTGCATAAGTTTAGAAAACTTTTTGCAAAGATTGTTGTCCGTTGAGCCGAATATTATGTCATCGACATAGATTTTTACCAACAAAATCTTGCCTTTGACTTCCCTGAGAAACAATGTTTTATCTATTTTACCTCTAGAGAACTTGTTCTCAAGAAGAAAACTAGATAAAGTCTCATACCAAGCTCGTGGAGCTTGTTTCAACCCATATAAGGCTTTATTAAGAAAATAAACATGATTGGGATAAGTAGGATCGACAAAACCTGGGGGTTGAGCGACATATACTTCCTCTTTCAGGTCTCTATTCAAGAATGCTGATTTCACATCCATTTGATAGACTGTGAATCCTTTGTGTGAAGCATACGCCAGGAACAATCTGATTGCCTCGAGCCTTGCTACTGGTGCGAAGGTCTGGTCGAAGTCAATCCCCTCCTCCTGTCTGTAACCTTGAGCCACCAGCCTTGCCTTGTTCTTTATGATGACACCATGTTCATCCAGCTTGTTTCTGAAGATCCACTTGGTGCCAATCACATTCTGCTTGTATGGTCTGGGAACTAGCGTCCAAACGTTGCAACGTTCGAATTGATGTAGTTCGTCTTGCATGGCCAGAATCCATGCCGCATCTTTGTTCGCCTCGTCGAACTTCTTTGGCTCAACCTGTGATAGGAAGCTAAGATGTAATACTTCGTTAATAGTAACTCTTCGAGTTCTGACACTGACACGAGGATCTCCGATGATCTGATCTCTAGGATGATCCCTCACGTGCCGGAGCTCTAGAAGTCTGGCGTCTAGAGCTTCGACTACTTCTTGGGCTTCTCCTTCTTCTAAGAGATTTGTTCCATTTTGATCTTCAACATTTTCAGATGACGTGGAGGTGGAAACTTTGACGTACTTAGGAGTGTCATCTTTGGCGGTCTCGTCCAGACTCATCTGTTCAAGTCGTGCACCTGCATCTTCAAGAATACCACTGGAAGAATTGCTGTTAAGCAAACTTCCTTCATCAAATACAACATTTATTGATTCTTCTACCACTAGGGTTTTCTTATTGAAGACCCTATATGCCCGACTGTGGGAACTATAGCCCATGAATATGCCTTCGAAGCATTTTTCACCAAATTTAGTACGCGGGTACTTCCCATTATTCAGTACATAGCATCGGCAACCAAAAATCCTCAAGTAGGACATGGTTGGTTTCCTGCCTTTCAGTAGCTCATAAGGCGTCTTACGATGATGCTTGTTGATCAATGCTCGGTTTTGTACATGACAAGCTGTATTGACAGCCTCTGCCCAGAAGTATTCCGGGAGAGAAGCGTCTTTCAACATTGTCGTGCAGGCTTCAATGAGAGTTCTATTTCTCCTCTCTGCAACTCCATTTTGCTGAGGAGTGCACGAGGAGGAAAACTCATGAAAGATACCTTGTTCTTCACAAAATTCTGTCATAGCACCAGATTCAAATTCTGTTCCATGGTCACTTCTGATTTTGACCACTGAGCAGTTAAATTCGTTCTGAACCTGCTTGACAAAACTAGTGAAGATGTCAAACGTATCTGACTTTCGTTTCAAAAAGAACACCCATGTAAACCGAGAATGATCATCAACTATCACTAGGGTATAGGACTTGCCTCCCAAGCTATGAACTTGCATTGGACCAAACAAGTCCATATGTAAAAGGTAGAGACATCGAGAAGAGTCTTTGTCTGCAATGCTCTTAAAGGTAGCCCGAGTCTGTTTGCCCATCTGGCATGCAGGACAGGGGCTATCTTTGATGCACTTGATACTGGGAGCATCCCTTACTATGTTCTTAGAAAATAGCATACTAATTGTCTTGAAATTAATATGTGTCAATCTCTTGTGCCATTGTTCACAAAGAGATGCACTGCCTGTTGCCACAAGGCATACGGGGGTAGATGAATCTAAACTAAGAAAATCTAAGCAGAAGATATTTCTGCTCCTAATGCCTGATAATACTGTCTCAGAAGAGGTACGTGAAATTATCAGACATTTATCCTTACAGAACTTAACGTCATAACCTTTATCACATAACTGACTTACACTGATCAGGTTATGGTTTAACCCTTCAACATAAGCCACGTCGGTGATAGAGATTATACCGTTGGAAATCATACCGTAACCTCTGGTGACTCCTCGATCTGACCCTCCAAAGATGACTTTGGGTCCATTCTCGACTGGAGTGTAATCACGCAGCAGGTTTCTTGTCCCAGTCATATGCCGGGAGTATCCACTGTCCAAATACCAGATCGGCGTTTTGGTGGCCTTTGGACATTCCTGCAAAACAAAATTAATTTTCCTTAGGAACCCAATCGAACTTGGGTCCTAGATTCCTGGTTAGCACACTCCCCCTCGGTTGGTTAACCCTACGAGTGGTCGGCCTCGCATTGCTACCATAGGGAGTCTCGTCATACCTTGGATTAAACCAACAATCCACGGCAAAGTGACCGACTTTGCCACAGCACCAACAGTCGAATCTGTTGTACCTCTTCCTAGGCTCCTGCCTTACCCTGGGAACGGTGGGTACAGCTGGGGCCTTGGATCTGGAGGTGGAGGACTCATGGTGACAGCAGTCACATGACTTCGTCACTTTCTGTATAACAGGCTTGACTTTTGGTGCCTGCTTTCCATTATGGCCGCTGGAGAATTGACCATAATTTCCCAAGTGGATTTCCTCATAAGGTGCCTTGAAGGCACTCTCACCGAAGTTCCGAGGAAAGGTCCAACCGTCATATCGGCTCTTTGGCTTTGCAACCGAGGGCCGGAAATGATGGCCAAATGTTGATTCAAAGTCATGTTGGTTGCAAGGAAAGCCAGGCTTTCTGAACGCAACAGGACTAAGCTGAGCCTTCCCCTTTTCATCAGTAGAGGCCTTCTTGGCGGCCTTATTCTTCCTCTGGTTCCTGTTTCTCCTGGATGAGGAACCAGATACCCCTACATGCCCCAAGCCAGCTCCTTTGGCCTGAGCAGAGAAGCTATCAACAACTGGAAGAACTGTTTTTGGCATAGAGAAGCTCTTGACGATCTTCCTTTCTGCCGCAAGTTGTTCTTCCAACTTGTCGACTTCCTCCTGCTTAAGATCAAGGAGATTTAGAGATTCTGAATGCTTTGAGTTCAGGTCAAGGTGCTCCTGTCAGAGAGAGATCAAACTGGTGACCTCTTCCCTTAGGGAAACACACTCACCCTTAAGGAATTTTACTTCCTTTTTCTCAGCCTTCAATCTCTTTCGGCACTCCTCGAAAGTGTTGAGCAGAATCTCATACTTCTCGAGGAGCTCAGCTTCATGGGCCGAAAGGCTATCCTCAGGTTCATCATCCTGAGACTCAGGATCAGAGTCGGAGTTGGAGAGAGGGGTGTGAGCTTTTACCTTCCCAGTAAATGGGGGGCATTCTCCTTTTGAGTCAGAGCGACCCACCAGCCCGAAGTTGGCTTCCTCATCATCACTAGAGTCTGAGGAATCAGACTCACTCAGTATCTTTGGCCTTTTGGCGATGTAGCTCCGCTCCTTCTTCTTATCTCTAGAGGATTTGTGCTCCTCTTCTTTCCCTTTTTCTCTCTTGCCTTGATAGCAGTCGGCCACGACGTGTCCTGGCTTATTGCATCCAAAGCAAATGATGTCAGAGGAGCGATGTTTGTTCGGTCTAGATACATACCTGTCAGAAGAATAATTTTTCTTCTGATGCCTGGAGGCGGAGCCGTCTCTCTTTCTTTGATTCCTCATCTTGAGGAACTTCTTGAACTCTCGAGTGATGAGAGAGAAATCCTCCTCCGACAGCTCTGAGCTGGAGGAGCATGGCTCGGAGTCCTCCTCCTCATCCTTTTTCCTGGCACGGTATGAAACCGCACCCTTGCCTTTTCTGGAGTGACTGGCTTTTAGAGCCACCGTCTTTTCTTTGGCTGCTGCCTTCTCTACTTCTTCTTCTTCTGCTTTTCTGGTGTTCAGCTGAAGCTCATAGGACATCAGCTTCCCAAACAGAATTTGTGGATCAGTTTCAGCTAATCTGCCAAACTCTCGGATGGCGCAGATCTTTGTGTCCCATTCCTTAGTAAGGGACCTAAGGAATTTATCATTGAGTTCACCATTAGTGAACACTCTTCCGTAGCCTTTGAGAGCGTTGACAATCTTGAGGAAGTTCTCATAGGTGACTCCGATCTCTTCCTTAGGCCCTTGTCTGAAGGCCTCATATTTCTGGTTCAGGAGGGATCTCCGATCATCCCTCACTTCATCCGTGCCCTCCATTAGGATGATCAGGCACTGCCAGATCTCCTGTGCTGTCCTGCAGTTGCTGAAGTTTTGCATCATTGAGTCATCAACTGCGCTGACCAGAATGTTCCGTGCCTTCTTGTCAAGTCCCACTAGCACCATCTCGTCCTTGTCCATTTCAGAAAGTGTCTTCGGCACTTTCTTGGTGGGATCAATGGTGGAGGCCTTAGTGGGGACATAAGGTCCCTCCTCCACGATCATGAAGAGTCGAGGATCAACTGCTTCCATGTAGAACGTGATCCTTTCCTTCCAGATAGGAAAGTTGAGCCTGGTGCACACTGGGATCTTGCCGGAGAACTTGAGCCCTTCCATAGTAGATGTTTGCCTCCTTCTTGACACTAGCGGCAGGATTCAACTCAAGGTGTTAACCTTTTTGATGAGCAACCTGCCTCTGATACCACTTGAAAGTCCACCTAGTGTCAACTATCTTCACCTATGGGGGGGGGGGGGAATAGGTGACGTGCAGCGTATTTGCGGAATTTAATATTGAACCTGCGCAAGAAAATAAAACGGCACAGCAAAGAAAGTACACATGCAATTTATAGTGGTTCCCCGACTTGGGTACATCCACTTTCCCCCTTCGACCTATCTCCCAACAAAGGACGACTCGGTCTCTTCACCAACAGGATTGAAATCCAATCCTTGCACTATCGGAAGGAACCCTTCCACACGTAGAAGTCGACACTCCCACAAACCGGGTTGCACCCAACCCTTATAACTAGGAACCAACGTTCCTTTACAACAAAAGTAAAATAGAATGTACAAGAAATACAAACTACGTGTGGAGACTACGGTGTCCCTCTTCGTTGACGACGTGATCTTGAAGTCTACAAAGAGTCCACAACCTTGGTCTCTCTTGGAGAGGATCTCCCCGGAACCGGCGGCGGCAAGATGGGCGGCAGCTAGGTTCACGGGATCGGCGGCGACGACGATGTGCGGCTGCTGTACTTTGGAGATCCAAACTTCGTAGCGAAGCTAGCTAGGTCTACCAACGGTCACACGAGGATCGGTCGTCTCGATCGATTCGGACGGGGAAGTTTTTCCCGATCAACAAATCGAGAGACAAGGGATCTCTGGATAGACGCGTGAGACTCTAAGCTTGGCTAAGCTTCTGTCGCCGGAGATCGGGAAGAAACGCGATCAACAGCGGCGACCAACTAGCGCGAGCGGCGACGGCGGCGGCGGAGCAGTTTCGCAATTTTAGGGTTAGATCGTGCTCGGCTTCTTTTTACTGTATATTGTATTCCGTTCAAAATACCCGTATATATATACTGTAGATGCTTTCAAAATGACCGTTGTGGGACCCACAAGAAGAATCCCTAAGTCCCGGTTCAAAATATTCCAGCGGCAGAATCCGGTCCAGCAGCTTCCAGAGAAATCGCTAAGTAAAAATCGGCGAGAATCGCAGGTGATTCTCGACGAATCGGCGAGAATCAGTTAGTGATTCTCGACGATTCGTCGAGAATCACTAGTGATTCTCGGCGAATCACTTGTTGATTCTCAACGAAAGTTACTTAGTATTCACGATCTGCTCAGCGATGGGTTCGGCGAGAATCACTAGTGATTCTCGCCGAATCTTACTTGGCACCGTTTTGAGGTAGCCGGAAAGAGTCGGCGAGAATCACTAATGATTCTCGACGATTCGGCGAGAATCACTAGTGATTCTCGCCGAATCGGCGAGAATCACTTGGTGATTCTCGTCGAATTATACTTAGACGAATTTTCTTCTTTCCATCCAAGAGCTGCTCCTTGACCCATCCTTGCTCCTTGTCTTCTCTTACAAGATCACAGCCCTGTACTTGAACGTAAGTGCACACCAATAGAGAGATTACACGTAGGCCAACACACTGATCTGCTCAACAAGGGATTACGTCGTGTAGACCCGTGTATATTGACCTACTGCACCCTGACATTGGTGTGCACTTTGCGTGGAATAACTGCAAGTACAACTTGAAAGATTTTATCAAATATATTGTCTATTGACCTTAGCTTGTGCAGGGGCTTCTTCAAATCAGGTACATTGTGGATACAATACCCAACAAAAACTCATGGGGCAAGAATACAAGCAAGATTGACCTGACGAGCTCGGCAGCTCAAAGGAGATGCGGGGAGGGATGAACCTCAGATCCTTCCCGCAACCTGGGCCATGAGTCCCTGGTGAGAGGAGCTCGAATCCCGGGGTGGGGATGGTTCCCAGACCCGCCCCCTCGGCCACGTCAGTTTGCCGAGGAGAGGGGGCGCGCACCGGCGAATTCGGTCTATGCGAGCTCACTGGCAGGATCCCAAAGAGGAGAGGCAGGTCCCGGGGACGGTTATCCGGTGTCATGAACTGCGAGTCTGCGAGAGTGGTCTCGCCTCGCAGTATGGGCTCTCGCGGCATGGCACCCCCCATGTCATCAGGTTGACCATCCGGGTCATCGCCGACTACGACAATCTCTTTATCCTTCTCAAGAACTATCCGAGTGGAAGAGCCGGTCCCCATCTCCAGGGTGGTCCTCAGATCTTCATAAATTTGCTCGGCTGCATTGGGAAATGACTTCGCCCTCTTGGAGCTGGGCCCGGCAGAATCAATTTGAGGAACGTTGGCAGGAACCGCCGTCAGGGCGGCTACGCGAGCTACAGAAGCCTGGAGAGCTCGGTCTAAGCATTCTTGAATCTCCTTGGGAAGCGACATCTTGGCAGGGTTAGAGCAAAGGGGATGACATGAGTCAGGAAGGTGAGCAAGTGCATATATATAGCCGCAGGAGGACCCCACCCGAAGATTCCTTCCAACTCGCCACCCTGCGCTCGCCGCACACTTGGGGTTGGATGTTTCTTTCCGAGCTTTTCCAAGCTCAAAAAGAGCGGGGATTATGTACAACCCCATGTCCGACGAGCAAGGTCGCCAGGAGCCAGACAGATCGGGCTGAAGATAGTGGGTGAGCTCGGCAGTAGAGAAGCCGAGCCCGAGCTTGGCATTCGTCGAACGGAGATCGATAATCGTCGAACGCAAGCTCGGCAATCGTCGACCGCGAGTTCAGCAGCCGCCGACAATGAGCTCGGCATTCACCGACCAAGCCAGGATTCGTCGACCTGAGTTCGACTATTGGAGACCAATGGATGGGCGAGCTCACCGTCTCATCTCGTGACCTCGCAACGGAGCTCGGCAACAACAGGCGAGCTTGACTTGCCGAGGTGACCAAGCTCCCCAGCTCGCCTGGACCTATGAGGTACTTTTTACTATGTTCCCCGCAGGTTTGCCTATAGCCCTTCAAAACAGCGGAGTTTGGCTGTTGTCAAACCCAGCCCAGGGTTCTTTGGTAATTTCAGGTCAGCTCCGTTTTGTTATTGGCAGTTCAGATTCTGAAAACTATAAATAGGACCCAAGGGGTACCCCAGAATGCATGCTTCCTGTGCTCTCCTGCTCCAGTTTCCCAGTGCTTTTTGAGGGTACCTTAGCTCGGCCTCTGGCTAAGGAGGGGAAGTGCTCTCAGATCTTTCGGGTGTGTGGTGGGTCCTCCCCACCGAGCCCTTAGGTCGGTCTTTCCTTGTTTTCTTTGTTATTTTACTTGCAGGAGTAAAGTAGGCGCGAGACCACCCCCTTCCCCGAGGGTGAACTCCACATGAGACTGTTTTTTAGTTTCAACAGTTTGGGCTGACGAATGTGCCGTCGGTGTTCATGGATTTGATCAACAGGACTTTCAGGGAGTACTTAGACCACTTTGTGATCGTCTTCATCGACGACATTTTGGTGGACTCGCAAAGTGAGGAGGATCACTTTAAGCATCTGCATTTGGTGCTGGAGACACTAAGGAGGAATCAATTGTACGCCAAGTTCTCCAAATGCGACTTTTGGTTATCCTTAGTGGCGTTCCTTGGTCATATAGTCAGTGAAGAGGGAATTGCGGTGGATCCGACGAAGATTGTTGTGATACGAGAGTGGCCTGTGCTGTCTACGGTAGCGGAACTCCGGAGTTTTCTGGGGCTTGCCGGCTATTACAGGCGCTTCGTGGAGAACTTCTCGCGGATAGCTTTACCCCTTACGACTTTGACGAGGAAAGAGCAGAAGTTTGTTTGGACACCGGAGTGCGCGTGAGCTTTTGAGGAGTTTAAGAGTCGGTTGACCACAGCTCCTGTGCTGAGTTCAGTGAGTGGGTCCGAAGGCTTTGAAATCTATAGCGATGCTTCGGGCAGTGGCTTGTGTTGTATGCTGCTGCAGCATAGAAGTGTGATAGCATATGGCTTGTGACAGCTGAAAGTGCACAAGAGGAATTATTCGGTCCATTACTTGGAGTTAGCGGCCGTGATTTTTGCCTTGAAGCTGTGGAGGCACTATTTGTATGGAGTGAAGGTCGATATCTATACTGACTGTAAGAGCTTGAAATACTTGTTGGATCAGAAAGATCTAAACATGAGACAGAGGTGATGGATGGATTTCCTGGGGGACTACACGTTCAAGATCCAATATGTGTCTGGGAAAGGCAATGCAGTTGCGGATGCATTGAGTCATCGGGCCCAAGCTCAAGCCAATTGGCTGTCGGTCCATAACGAGCGGTTTGTTCGGGAGTTGGAGGCGTTGAAGATCTCTTGTATAGACAAGCAGTAAAGTACTGAGGCGCTATTGAACTGGACTGAAGTTCAGCTTGACCTGGCTGATCGGATTGGGCGGGCTTTGGATATGGATGTCAGCATGAAGCAACTCATGGTTGAGGCTCTTGATGGGTCAAATTCCCAATTTGTTGTTGAGGATGGATTGCTTTGGAAAGACGGTCGTCTGTGCGTCCCAAGCATTGACAATTTTTGGGTGGAATTGTTGTACGAGGCGCATCATACCAAGTACTCGATTCACCCGGGGAGCACGAAGATGTACCACGATGTGAAGAAACTGTTCTGGTGGCCATGACTTAGAAGAATGTTGCACTGTACGTGGAGAAGTGTCAGACATGCGCCTTGGTGAAGGAGGAATGCCAAAAGCCGGGAGGATTCTTGAAGTCCTTACCTATTCTGGAGTGGATGTTTGACGACATTACTATGGACTTTGTGCACGGGCTGCCAAGGTCGCAAAAAGGGAACGACGCCATTTGGGTGGTCGTAGATCGTCTAACGAAGGTGTCGCACTTCATTCCGCATACGAAGGATGATTCTGTGGAGAAACTGGCAAAGTTATATGTGGATAACATAGTACTCCTTCACAGTGTGCACCGCAGCATCGTGCGTGACTGAGATGGACGATTCACGTCCAATGATTGGAGGTTGGTGCAATAGATGTTTGGAACAAAATTGAGTTTTAGCACAGCCTTTCATCTACAAACGGATGGGCAGACCCAGAGGGTCAATAGGACGATGGAAGGCATGCTTCGCATGTGCGTCCTGGATTTCGGGAAGCAGTTGGAAGACCACCAATACTTGGTGGAGTTCGCATACAACAATAGCAATCAGGCGAGCATAGAAATGGCGCCCTTCGAGACCCTTTATGGTAGAAGATGTCGCATGTCATTGTCTTGGTTGGAAACGGGTGAGTCAAAGTTGTACAAATGCCAAGAGGTGGAAGATGCTACGTCATTGGTTCGAACGATTCGAAAGTGGTTTCTAATCACTCAGGACCGCCAGGCTAAGTGCTATAATTCCAAGCTTAGGAATGTGGAATTAGTTATTGGCGATTGGGTGTACTTGTAGATTAAGTCATTCAAGCATGTCTCGCGGTTGCGGCGATTGAAGAAGCTAAGCCCGAGGTACCTTGTACCGTTTGAGGTTCTGGAGCGGATTTGTGAAGCAGCTTATCGATTGAGGCTATCTGTGGAGTTTAGTGGTCTACATGATGTATTCCACATATCGGTGTTGCGGAAGGCGGTGCAAGAACCTTCGCAAGTGACTGCAGTCGATCAAGTGCCGGTCGATAATGGGTTGATGACAAAGGTCAAGCCCGTACGTATTGAGGACTCGGTGTCAAGCGGCTACGCAACAAAGAGATCAGGATGGTCAAGGTCCGTTGGGACAGTTACGGTCGGGAGGAGATCTCTTGGGAGCGAGAGCAGACCATGCTTGAGGAGTACCCGGAGTTATTTCACTCAGGTACTGTTTAAGTATTATTTTATCTTTCCTCTATAATTTCGGGACGAAATTCTTTTAAGAGGGAGAAAGTTGTAACGCCCCGAAACTCGAAAGAGCGACGGGTGGCATTTCGAGCCAAGTTTGGAATTTGGCAGGGGACACATGGCCTTTGGACACGGGCGTGTCCCAGGGTGTGACGTGCTCGGGTCGACGATCTGGGTGAGAGGTCGACGAATTTTGGAGTCGACCATCGTCGAGCAGCGAACATGGCCTGAGACACGGGCGTGTCCCAGGCCGTGTCCGTCACGGGTTAAAGCCAGGCTGTGGCGTGCTTGTTACACTATGTCGGCACACGGGCCGTGTCAGGTAGACACAGGCGTGTCAAATGGGACACGGGCATGTCCAAGACCCGTGTTCTTCTCTGGTTGGTGTTGGTCCTGTGCCGATGGAGTAACACAGCACAGTACACGTCCGTGTACTAGATGACACGGGCATGTCAGGTCAAACACGGGCGTGTCGGGTGCCTGTGTTCTTTTCGGGACGCGTCGGTTTCGACGGCAAATGGGGAACACGACCCTGGACACGGGCATGTCACAGGCCGTGTTCAGCCCATATTTTGGATTTCAATGGTGAATCGTGGCTGTTCGTTTCCTTATTTTGGGATCCGATGGCTGGGGGTTGTTACTGTTGAGATATACACAGGAATAGGGTTTCAAATCCCTCATTTCTCAAACTCAATCTCTTTCTAAAGATCTAGAGAGAGGGGAGAGCAAGGAAGAAGTAGGAGGCTAGATCCGGTCACCGGCGGAGCTTCGGAGTTCCAAATCGCGAGCCAACTTCGGATCTATGAAGGCAAGGAGATTGCAGTGCTTTTCATCCGCATACATCTCCATGGCGCCAAGGAAAAATGCTCGGGTAACGATTCTCATCCTAGGACATGTGAAGTCCTCTTTCCTGTGCATAGGAAGCCCGCTCTCGCGAGTTTGCAGTGAGTTTGAGGCGTTCCTTCAGGTAGACATGAGTCGTACCCGTTGTGTACATGTAGAGTCCGTAATCGAGAATCAAACATAGGCATGATTGACGTTGTGGTGTGAGCAAAGGGTCAGGCGGAACCGTACCCGCTCTATATCGTTCGGTGGGAGTCGTTGGCATAGATGAGGGTCTTCGGCGGTTTATGGATTAAATTGACATGACCCTTGCAGGGAAGACAACAATGCTTGCAAGATTGGCCATCCTTGTGGCGGTGGTTAGACCGAGACGTCTATGGTTTAAATTGATGTGACGTTGACCGGTTCACCGAGAATGTGCCCTGAGAGCACGGGGTGTGTGGCCATGCGTGCCCACGCCTGTGATGAAGTGTTTATCTATACTGCTTGGTTATGCTAACAAAGTGCAGGGAAAGGAGCATCGACGCCCCGAGTTTGGGGGCGGGATCATTATAATTTGGTCAGCATAGTTGACCGTTGCTTTTGTTTGCCACCGTGCGGTGGATTATTGTTTGTAGGTGCTGCGGAGCCGAGTGGTAAATAGTGGGCAAAAGCCCATGTTGTTGAGCCGACCCTCGATGGCCTAATTATGAGTGTTTACTTGCTTTATTCATGTGTGACCGGACTGCATGCCGAGGTTTGGAAGACATTGTAATTCGAGCAAACAATTGTATTGTCTTAAGACCATTGTACTTGTGTATTGTACTTCATTCCTATTAGGTTTTGTAGTGGACATTCATGCTTATGGCTGGGTTCTTTTAATTTGTAACTTTTAAAATTGCTTCCTCTATAATGACTCTGTGTAGGACGTTGGTTATTAGTTGGATGGTTTACATTGAGTAACCACCTGGTCTGTCTGTGGTATATGCCGTCGGGCCCCAGCCGGACCTACTGTTATATGCGATGTGACGGATAGGGGGTGTTATAGAGCAAGTCCAAGGCAAAGATGCCATTGGAGAAGATCTGTAGAGGAGGAGGAGAAGGCAGCTATATCAAAAACATTGTCGAGGAAGTAGAGGCCGCCGCTCTCAGTCCCAGTAGCAATCGTCTATTGGGAGTCCGGATCTTGAAAAGAACAAGAAGTAGGAGGGAAAGTGACGAAACAATGTAGTTGCTTGCATAGAGAAGTAACCGATAATAAATTGCAAGGGAACTTGGGCACATAGAGGGTATCTGCCAGGCGAAGAGACGGAGTGACTTGAACCACCCCCGTCCCATTGACCGGTGAGGAAGAGCCGTCTGCAACAAAGACCGGGGGCAATCGATCATGTTTTTCTAGAAGAGAAAAACACCGAGGATTGCTTGTCATATGATTGGTAGCACCAAAGTCGATCAACCATCTGTCGTGAGTAACAACGTAGGCACTACTACCAGAATATGTGACCACCGAGGCGGACTGCGTGGAGGAGTTAGAGGCCATAGAAGATGTTAGAAATGAACAAAAACAAGCCGGAAGTGGAACTAAAACCAACCGGAAGTGGTTTAATAGAAACTTTATTATCTGAAAAAGGTATCTATTACAAAGGTATGACCTCCTTTATATAGAATGGAGGAGAGGAGAGAGAATACAAATAAGGGATGTGGGACTAAAAATTTACATGACACAAGCGGACTATACAGACACAAACCGCACAAGCCGCACGGTTAGACAGACGGGCTAACCGCTCAGCTACAGCCAGAGAGAGAGAGAGAGAGATTGTCATGGGAGACCGCTAGACCGCCCGGTCTCCAATTCGCCAGAGTCAAACAGCCAGACCGCTTGGACCTCAGACAGCAACACACAACAACCAAACTGCTGAAGAGTAACTAAAAAACCGCGCGGTTATCAACCCGCCAAGCCAGACCGCCAGACCGCCCGGTCACCAACTTCAACACTCCCCCTCAAGCTGGAGAATTTATATCGATCATGCCCAGCTTGTCACAAATATGAAGAAACGAGGCGGAAAATGGCTTGGTGAAGATGTCAGCCAGCTCTTTATCAGAAGTGACAAAGGGATTGCAAATTTGTCCCTTCAGAATCTCTTCACGAATGAAATGACAGTCGACCTCAATGTGCTTGGTTCTTTCATGGAAGACCGGATTTTTGGAGATGTATATGGCAGCCTTGTTATCACAGAATATAGGTAGAGGATGGTTGTACACCTCTCCTAAATCCAGCAGGAGAGCTCGTAGCCACTTTAACTCACAAGTGATCGATGCCATACTACGATATTCTGCTTCAGCACTGGACCTGGAAACAACCGACTGCTTCTTGCTCTTCCAGCTCACCAGATTGCCCCCAACAAAGGTGCAGAAACCCGAGGTTGACTTACGATCCCCTTTGTCATCAGCGTAACTCACATCTGAGTATTCTTCAACCCTCAAATGACCATTCTTCTGAAAGAGTAATCCTTTCCCAGGCGTTGCTTTGACATATTCTAAGATCTGCAAGGCAGATTGAAGATGACACTCCCGAGGAGCTTGCATAAACTGGCTCACCTTGCCAACAGCATAGGAGATGTCGGGTCTGGTTACCGTGAGATAAATGAGTTTTCCCACCAGACGCCGGTACCTCGAAATATTAGATAGAAGAGGCGAGTCATCTGTCCAAGTTTTGTCTTCTCCAGTAGTCATAGGACAACAGGCAGGTTTAGCACCTGTCAATCCTGCCTCCTTTAAAAGATCAAGGGCATACTTCCTTTGGGAAAGAACCATGGAGTTGGGCTTCCTTGAGATTTCAATCCCCAGAAAGTACTTTGGAGATCCCATATCCTTTGTGACCAGGGGTTGACGGAGGTGTTTCTTTGTCAACGTTAACCCATCCTGGTCATCGCCAGTAAGAAGAATGTCATCGACATAAACCGCAAGAATAACCATACCAGAGGCGGTTTTTCGAACAAATAAGGAGTGATCGGCCGAGATTCGTGTAAAACTAATGGCCGTAATAATGCCGCTAAACTTGTCAAACCAGGCACGCGGACTTTGCTTGAGGCCATAAATAGCCTTCTTCAGTCGGCATACACGTGTCTCCCCCTGAGCAACATACCCCGAAGGTTGCTCCATATAAACATCTTCCTGTAGATCACCATAGAGGAAAGCATTCTTAACATCCAGTTGTGAAATTGGCCAGTCCCGGTTGACAGCCACAGAGAGAAGGACCCGTATGGTGCTGAGACGAGCAACAAGAGAGAATGTATCGAAATAATCAACACTATAGGTCTGAGTGAATCCTTTAGCCACCAGACGGGCTTTGTAGCGATCCACACTGCCATCGGGGAGGAATTTCACCACAAAAACCCAGCGACAGCCAACAACATCTGTGCCAACAGGAGGAGGAACAAGAGTCCATGTACCCCGTTCAATCAGAGTAGCGATTTCTTCATCCATGGCAGCTTTCCAATGCGGAAGGGTAAGAGCTTCCTGATAGGAACGAGGGGTGGAAGTAGAAGAAATAGCCAGAGCAAAGTCCCTGCGAGCAGGCGTCAGACGATCATAGGAAACAACAGCAGCAAGAGGATGCTGGGTACAAGCCCGAACCCCTTTGCGAAGTGCAATGGGAAGGTCCAGATCAGCAGGTACCTCAGTATACGGAGCATCCGTGGTGGAGAAAGCTGGCCCGGGAGAAGAGAGCAATGGCATCGAAGAGGAGGAAAGTGGAGGAGAAGGAGCAGGGTAAGATGGTGGAGATAGTGGAGATGGGAGAGGTGGGAGAGGTGGCGGAACAGTAGCAGGAGTGGAGGGAATAGTGGGGTTGGTGGGAGAAGGAGGAGTAACAGGAGTAGAGGAAGAAGCGGAAGAGAAGTAAGATGCATTTTCAAAGAAGGTAACATCCGCAGAGACAAATTGTTTGCGGGTGACGGGGTCAAAGCAACAATAACCTTTCTGAGTGGGAGAGTAGCCTAGAAAGATACATTTGGTGGACTGAGGGGAGAGTTTGTCGCGGGTGGTAGAGGGAGCATGCACAAATGCGGTGCATCCAAAGATACGGAGAAGAAGAGGAAAGAGTTCTTTGCCCGGATAGAGAATGGAGAAAGGAGTTTGACCATAGAGAACGGTGGAGGGAATGCGATTGATGAGATAGCAAGCGATGAGAACAGCATAGACCCAGCAGGAGCGAGGGACATGCATTTGCGTAAGCAGAGTGCGAGCGACATCAAGGAGGTGACGGTTTTTGCGTTCCGCCATGCCATTTTGTTGGGAGGAGTAAACGCAACTGGTTTGATGAAGAATCCCATGTTGCATACAAAAGAAGGAAAAGGCTTGACTAAGATATTCTTTGGCGTTATCCGAGCGTAAGACTTTAATGGAAACGCCAAACTGAGTTTGAATTGAATGATAAAAGGATGTCCATATATCAAAAAGTTCAGAACGGTCTCGTAAGAGATAGACCCAAGTACAGTGAGAAAAGTCATGAATGAACGTAACAAAGTAAGAACTACCCCGCCCAATGGTGAGGGTAGGAGCAGGACCCCAGATGTCAGAGTGAGCAAGATCAAACGGACGGGTGGATACACGAGCTTGCTTGGGAGGAAAGGAAGAGCGGTGATGCTTGCCAAGTTGACATGTGTCACAATTAAGAGGAGGATGTTAGGAAGGGAGGTGGGGGAGAAGTTGACGAAGAAGGCGAGGGGGGGCATGACCAAGGCGAAGATGCCATTGGAGAAGACCTGTAGAGGAGGAGGAGAAGGCAGATAGAGCAGAGACGTTGTCGAGGAAGTAGAGGCTGCCACTCTCAGTCCCAGTAGCAATCGTACGTCGGGAGGCCGGATCCTGAAAAGAACAAGAGGTAGTGGTGAAGGTGACAGAGTACTATAGTTGCTTGCATAAAGAGGTAACCGATAATAAATTGCAAGGAAACTGGGGCACATAGAGGGTATCTACAAGGCAGAGATATGGAGTGACTTGAACCATGCCCGTCCCATTGACCGGGGAGGGAGAACCATCCGCAATGAGGACAGGGGGCAACCGATCATGCGTGTCTAGATGAGAGAAATAGTCAGGATTGCCTGTCATATGATTGGTAGCACCAGAATCGATCAACCAGCGTCCGCGAGTAACAGTGTGGGCACTACTAGAAGAGATTACCACCGAGGCGGACGTCGCGGAGGAAGTGGAATCCATTGAAGAGAGACGGCGAGTGCAAGCCGCGGCGGCTAAAATAAGTCACAAGCCGGGCAGACAAAAGCAGGCCGCGCGGCTAGGAAAGCTGCAGGCAGGAGAAACCATGTCGGACGACAAAAGAGAGGCCGCAACGACTAGTTAGCACGAGCGGGTAGAAGGAAACAGGTCGAGGCGACTAGTAAACAGGCCGCAGCGACTAAGAGGAGCAGCGAGAAGAGAAGCAATGAGAAACAAGCCGCACGAACAGGGCAGCGGTCAGAAGAGAAGGCAAGCCGCGAAGACAGGTCGCGGGAAGCAGAAACAAGACGAGAATCAACCGGAGGGAAAGAAGTCGAGCGGCTACAAGGTAGCCCGCACGAACAGAAGAAGAAGCTGAATCAGGAGGAAAAGATCGTTTCCTCTGATACCATGTTAGAAATGAACAAAAACAAGCCGGAAGTGGAACTAAAACAAACCGGAAGTGGTTTTAATAGAAAATTTATTATCTGAAAAGGGTATCTATTACAAAGGTATGACCTCCTTTATATAGAATGGAGGAGAGGAGAGAGAATACAAATAAGAGATGTGGGACTAAAAATTTACATGACACAAGAGGACTATACAGACACAAACCGCACAAGCCGCGCGGTTAGACAGACGGGCTAACCGCTCGGCTACAGCCAGAGAGAGAGAGATTGTCATGGGAGACCACTAGACCGCCCGGTCTCCAATTCGCCAGAGTCAAACCGCCAGACCGCTTGGACCTCAGACAGCAACACACAACAACCAAACTGCTGAAGAGTAACTACAAAACTGCGCGGTCATCAACCCGCCAAGCCAGGCCGCCAGACCGCCCGGTCACCAACTTCAACAAAAGAGAAGTCACACAATTAAATAGGAGGTTGCGCGATCAAATAGGAGTCCGCATGATCAAACAGGAGGCAGAGAGAAAAAGGTCACGGAGACACGGGCAGAAACACCAAGCCGAGCGAACAGCAAGCAGGAAGTGTTGCTTGGAAGGCCGCAACCAAGAAGCAGAGCAAAGCAGAGAGAATGAAGCCGCACAGCCAGAGAGTAGGCCGTGTGAGTAGGAGAGAGAGAAGACCACACGAACTAGGAGGAGTTCGTGAGAAAGGCAAATAGGTCGTGCGAACATAGTAGAGACCGCATGAACAGAAACTGATCGCACAAATAAAGGGAGATCGTGGGGAGAGAAGAGGCAAAAAAACCGCTAAAACAGGTCGCGGAGACAAAGAAAGAGACAGGCCGCACACATAAAGGGCAGCGACTAAGAGGAGACAGAAACAAGTCGCGTGGAAGAAACAAGTCGCAAAAAAGTCGCGAGAAGAAGGAGCAAGCCACGCAAATAGGTCACGCGAAAAGAGGAAGCTCACAGAATCAGGAGGAAAAGAACGAGTCCTCTAGTACCATCTGCGAACAGAAAACAAGAGAGCGAAAAATTGGAGTAACAAAATTTTTATAATCCAAAAAGGTATCTATTACAAAGGTATGACCTCCCTTTTATAGAATGTTGGAGATGAGAGAGATTACAATTAAGAAATGTGGGACTAAATAATTACATGTGTAAGAAGTTTAACATAAAAACAAGCCAAACAGGCCGCGCGGTTAGATAAATAGGCTAACCGCCCGTCCACCCCAAGAAACAGAGAACAAGCCGCCATAGGACACCGCCAGACCGCCCGCTCTTTAAGCAACCTGAGACAAACCATCAGACCACCCAGATAACCTCAACAACAGTCCATCCATCAAACCGCAGGTGAGAGACTGACAGACCGCTCGGTCTCTAAACATCCAGAATCAGACCGCCAGACCGCCCGATCTCCAAATAACAACACTTGTTTGCTAACAACAAATCTTGTTTGTATTTAATTTTTGGGTGATTTTGGTGTGCAGATAACACAGGTATATCTCTAATGTCTTTTTGTTTATGAATCAGTTCAGAATTGAGCTCAGGAGATATCGCCAGGCGATATTGATTAACACTGACATGCGATAGCCACACTCGACGCATTTTCATTCGACGCTCGACGAAGCTCGTGGGCAACGTGACATCCATTACATCGCTTTCACATTACGGCGATATCCAGTATCGCCAGGTGATAGTGCACGTTCGATGCTTGACGTATCTGTGATGCAAAAATGAGGAGTTCGTGGGACACGTGGCAACAATTATCGATATCGCCAGGTGGCGATACCCAGTATCGTCAAGCGATACCTCCAGATTATAAAAGCCTTTCAAATTCTTGTGTAAATCATGAATCTGATTACCTGGAGTGTTCTTTCCTATAAAGATGATTCAAAGAGCTCTAGATCTTAGTGATAGTCCATACTCTCAAGAATGGCAAAGCACGGATGATTGACGACACGTTCGCAGCATTCGAAGCAACTCTAGCAAGGATTCATCGGCATCTTCAGCACATTTTTTGAAGGTAGTGTCTAGCCTAAAGTGTTCAATTTGTTTTGTTATTGTTTCTATTATTTTCTCATTATAATCGAGAGGAGAAATCGCCGTCTTGTGCATGACTTCTAGGTCCTTGTGTGGCTTAGGAGAGAATAATCGCCTTGTGAGTGGCATCCAAGTCCTTGTGTGGCTTAGGGAGAAATCGTTGTCTTGTGTGCAACGTCTAAATCGTGATTAGATCTAGGGGAGGGTAGTAGCAAGATCTAGGAAGAGATATGTTTTAGACTGCCGATTCTTGGTAGAAGAACTGACGAAAACACAAGTAAATTATTTATTTCATGAGCCTTTGTCTCTAGCTCTATAGAGACACTTTGTATTCAATTTATCAATTTTGAAATATATCATTGTTGTTTTAGCTAGTATACTTTTTCATTCTTTAATTATATTGTTTTTATTCATCATGTAAATTTGTCTGAATTTAAGAAAAAATTAATGAACCCTTATTCCCCCCCCCCCTTTAAGGGCACCGTAAGATCCAACAACTTCATCTTCTTCCTCTAGCCATTGTTGCAGTGCCTAGAGGAGAAGTTCAATCTTCAAATCTGAGAGTTCAACTAGTTAGCTATTGTAATGACCATCTTCAACAACAAGTTCAGAGATATACTCTACGGGACAAGAAGCAGCTAAGGCCTAAGCCAAGATGCTGTTGATCTGAAGGCCATAAAAAGATAGTTGTTGTAATGAACATCTTCAACATTACGATCAGAGAAAATCTCTGAGTATAGAGGAGCAGCAGGTTGTTACCTTAGTTGCAGCCATTTCACAGTTCCAGCTGTATAGTTCTGAATATCAATTTCTGGAGGATGTGAAGAAGAAGTTAGGACTGAGCTTCTGGTTCAGTCCATGAAGGAAAGGAGAAGCAGAGCAGGGTTTTGCAGGATACTTCCAGCACAAGCAGCTGCCTATTGAAGATCTATACTTGTTGCTGAGAAGAAGATAGGGCTGAGGTAAAATTCAGTTCTGGAGGCAGACTAAGAGACACATTCTCTGGAGTCAAATAATCATCACAACCAATTACTTCAATCGCTGTAGGATCCATTTCTGGATCTGAGGTGTAGGATCTTTTTAGGATCTAAGTTGTAAGTCTATCTTATAAAGGCTAAGGTAGGATCCCGGTGTGGAACTGAGTGTAGGATTTGGTTATAGATCTGAGGTAAGGCTATTTTGCCTGAGGTAGGATTCTGTTGAGAATGTGAGGTAGGACCTGTGTGCCTGAGGTAGGATTCTATTGAGAACACTGACACATGGTTATTAAAAGATAACACATACACTTGGGCCTTCGCTGCGCAAAGCTCTGTCTCTAAACGGGAAGTATCCTCCTGGGCATGCTTCAGTATTTGTGCAGTTCTTTCCACCAGAGATTTTTCCACCTCCAAAGACGCTCGAGTCTCTTCCAATTCCACCTTCAGTTCCGATCCAATCCATCAAAATCGGGAAATATCCCGATAATGATCATCTCTCAGAGTGGTATGCGAGCCTGCCGACGCACGAAACTTTTCCTGAAGATCTAGATACCCGTCCTCCAAACTCACGTAATGATCATTCCAAATAACAACAATTTGTGCCCGGGACTTAATCTATAAGAGAAAAGGCCGAGAAAAGTTAGTACAGTACAACAACGAACAAGAACTGAAAATAATCAATCTCGCTTACCACTTCATTCATCGCCTTCAAAGAAGAAGACAACCTTGGAGTTGCTTCCTCTGCAAGGGGAGCCCGTGAGTAAAAAATCTGAGAACTTGTACCTCGGGAGCTAGACCGCCATGACCACTAGAAGGAGTGATGCCACCCAGAGAAACTAAACAAGGCATCGCTCTATCATCACCATGAGGAACTTTAGTGGCCTTCCTCTTTCGACCACAATCAAAAGATGTCTCAGTAATCGGCCCAGAGCATGAAGAAATCCCACACAACAGCAAGCGTTTCTCTTCCACAAATGAGGAAATACTGAACAGCCGGTTCGCCAACTCTTGAGGCTCTAAAAATCCTAACACTGACGAAAACTTGTGCTCTTTCCCCTTCTGGCAGCGGCAATGATCATACAATGCATTCCAAAGCTCCAGCAAGCCCCAAGAGTTCTTGACGTAGCCAAATAGAATATTTCCATGACGACGGTCCGTCCGAGTCTCAAAATCAAGCCAACTCTTGTTGCTATGAATTTACACACTCTCACCACCATCAGAGCGAACATTGCACCAATCTCGGAAGCAGTATAAAGAGAGTTTGCTGCCATGTTCAAGAAAGAAGACAACCAATCCCACGAGGCGTACTACTCCCAATGGAGTAAACGGGAAAATCATTACGCCGCAAAATTTTAGAATCTCAATCACTTCGTCGCACGGGGGGGGGGGGGGGGGGGGGGGTGGGGGGGAATGGAAAACCGATCTCAAAGTAGTCTCACAGATCGTCAACCAACCACGAGAAGGATTTTGAACACTCGCTTCGAACCCTGGCATAAAAAAGTACGATCGGACTTAGATAAAAAATCTACAAATCGAATCTTTCCTCCCCCGTCACGCCAATAAAAGCACAACGAACAGTAAAACCAAAACAACATGGAACTCCCAAATACACATACATGCTGGGTAGAGCAATCACGCAAGTCCTCGCACATGGTCAAGGGTGCACGCGATCAGGCACGAGCATGGCAACTCGCGGTCAGGCACGTGCGCGGCCATGCACGCGCACCCGCGTACGATCAGGCACACGTGCGCCCTCGGTTAGGAACACGTGCGCACCCACGCGCGGCCTTGCGGGCCCGCCCCCGTGTGACCATGCTAGAGCGCCCCCTCATGACCATGCACGCATGCCCGCACGGGACCATGCGCGCGTCCCCGTACGCATCTAAGTGTGTGCGCCTGCGTGCGGCCATGCGGGCACGCTCCCACGTGACCATGCACGCGTGTTGGGTATTGTATCTAAAAATGTTTTAAGTTGTCTTACCTAAATCACCTAGAGGGGGGTGAATTGGTGTGTTGTGCGTCTTTTTGTGGAATAAAAAATTTAACAATATATGCACAGAAAATCAACCAAGCAATCACAGATGATAGCAAGAATTATAGTGGTTCCCCAACCTTGGGTATATCCACTTTCCACTCATCGATCTAACAAAGCACTAGACTTGGCTACTGCACTAATCTCAGATTAAAAACAATCCTACGCATCAGAACAACGTTCCAAGAACTCGATCCCAAATCTGGATCAACACTCGGAAGATAAAAAAACTTCCTACAAGAACTCGGAGAAAACAACTCCTACAACTCAGGGAAAGATCTCTTACAAGAATAAAATGAAATAGCAAATACAAACAGTGATTTGATCTCAGATCTGAAATGATTCTGCCTGTTCTTCTTTCTTTGATCTTTGTGACTTTATCAGAATTTGTTGAAGAAGAATCGAGAATATCTCTAGATATGTAATTCTCTGGACTCACAAGAGCAAGTAAAAGATCTGTCATTTGAAAAGAATCTTGATATGTGAATCAACTTCTATGAATCAATCTGAATTGAAAGTGCTTTGGCGATGAAGAAGATCGGCGACTCTTGATTTGGAAAGAAAAATCGGATTCAGAAATCTTGGAATTACTTCTTGCGGCGGCTGTAATTCTTCTTATTTTCTTCTTAGGGTTGGTCAAAAATGACAAGACCCTATATAGGACTTGCCTAACGATCATAATCATCATTAATGACATGCACATGGACCAATCACTCGTTAATGATGTTTGAAATACACGTCTGTCTATACTTAGCAATTTTCTGAAAAAAATAGTACGCGTGTTCTCGAGAAGAAGCATAGTACTCGAGAACAAAACAATTTTGTGCTCGAGAACAATAAGGAATTTCTCGAGAAGAAAACTTAGAGAAAAAGAGTGTGGAGGAAGAAAACAACATTCTCGGGATAGAAGAAAAGTACTCGAGAATGATAGCTTATAGTTCCTGAGAAGAAATATTTTGGTGCTCGAGAACTAAAGGCTGTTTCGAGAAAAAACTTAAAAAAATATGTGGAGGTGGAAATCTGCAGTCTCGAGAATTAAAAGAAGTACTTGAGAAAAATAACATTTTGTTCTCGAGAAGAAACATTCTGGTTCTCGAGAATAGATAATCATCTCGAGAACAAATAGCTAGCTCTCAAGAAAAATACTCTGCTTCTCGACAAATACCTTCTGCATCCCGAGAACAAAAGATTGTCTTCTCGAGAATAATTTCATTCTTCTCGAGAAAAAGACTTAGAAAAATATATGTCTAGAAAAGAAACATCCCGTGAAGAAATGTCATATAGTACTCGAGAACAAAAGCCCTTCTTGAGAATAGCATGAAGCTTTTTTGAGAACAACTTCTGCCACTCGAAATGAAGACAAGTCTTACTCGAGATATATCATAAGTCCTTCTCGAGTACAAATATAGTACTCGAGAAAATGACTTAGACTTTTTCTGAAAAAACTTAAAATCTTCATTCTTCGTTAAAATCAACATCCATTTTTTCTCTTGCCCTTAGTGCTTGAAAATGAAGTGTGTCCCAATAGAGAGGCTACACATGAGTCAACACCATGGATTATACAATGAGGGATTACATTGTATGGTCCTGTGTTTGGAGACTCATTGTAGACTGACATTGGTCTACACTTAGCAATTAAGTCCTGTAAACACTTAACAAAAAGAGCATCAAATATAAACTTAATTCATCTTAGTTTAAGGGTGACTTCATACAAATCTGGGCTATTGTGGATGCAATACCCAACAATCTCCCCTTATTTGTAGAAGTCATAACCCTCTACACTAAGGTGAATTACATTAAGTGAAAAACACATAAAGGTACTAATAGCACGAAAATTGGAAAAAATGCAGTAATATGTAAAAATCATATCAGAATTAGAAGTTCATATAAGTAGAAAATTGTCCAAGAGAATTAAATTCTACAATTTCAAAAATAAACTTTCAGCATCTTCAGTTTAATGATCCTGTGAATATTGCATTCCTTGTCTCTCTTGCTTCTCCTGTTGTCTCATTTGATAACTGAATGTCTTTGGGAAGTACTTAGGAGGTCTAGGTGGAGCCTTAGGATTATTTTTGCCATGAATTCTGTCATAAATTCTTCTCTTTGTAAGAGACTTCTTATATAACTCCCATTCATTTGAGCTGTAATGCAAGATTCTGTTTTCATTGAAATCAACCACTAGCTTTAGAGTTTCAAGAATGAGAGACTTAGAAGTAGGGCACCAAACTTCAGTATATTCTTGGGATCCTTTCCCTTCAGCTTCTGGATGTGGAGTTGATCTACTTGCAGAGGCTCCATCACCAAACTTTCTTCTCTTGGCTTTTTGAACTTCTGGAGGAGGAGGAGGCAATCATGTTTGTTTAGATTCCCAAACTTGTTCATAAACATCAGGATGTGGTGCTTCATAGTAATCTAGAGGAGGTCCTTCAAAGTTTGCTGGAGGTGGTTTCAAAATAGTCTGGAGGAGGAGAGAAAGTAGGCCTGTTGACATGTAGATTTGTAGGAGGAGGTGCATTTGGATCCATAGCTAGTTCAGGAAACAACTGATTATGCAACCATATAGAAGTATCATAGGTATATAACTTGGTATTTTTGATTTCTTTAAGAACAGAGGTATAAATTTTTTTCAGCTGATCATCCCATTGATTTTTCATAGTTACAACTTGTTTTTCAAGCAGTTCCTTCACTTTATCCTCCCCCTTTCTGACTTCTAGGGAGAGGGTGTTGATGACATCTTCTTTGAATTTGCCAACTTCTTCACAAGTTTTAAAATTGCATTCATCACCTCTCTTGTCTAGGAGAATTTGATAATTAGCAAGAGTAACAGATTGCTCTATGACTGTACGAATGCTAGTAATGGTGTAACACCACCACCAATTGCATGAGAGAACACGTCCTGTTACTCGAGAACTCGTCGAGCGCATAGCAGAACGCGGCCCTGGATACGCCTATATCACAGGCTGTGTACCCCACTCGAGGTTCGTCGACCGTATTTCATCGAGCTCACTCGAGACCACCCTGTAGCACTCGAGTGCAGGACACAACCATTGAAACGTCCGTGTCCCTGGCCGTATACCTCACACAGAGTAGGACACGGCTTGTGTATATGCCCGCGTCCCTAACCGTGTTACCTACTCTCCTCAGCCCAATCGTCACTGAGATTTGGGGTGCTAAACTCCTCCCATCCTTACAAGAAATTTTGTCCCGAAATTTGCATACAGTACTCTGGAAACTCTCAACCAAAAATGTGTTACAACATTTTTTGTACAATAAAAACTATTATACAAGTTTACACAAACATTTCGGGATATTCAGCTCGCATGGTCTGCTCTCGCTGCCATGTTAGCTCCTCTCGGCCGCAATTGTCACATCGAACCTTGACCACCCCGATTGTCTTGTTCTGCAACTGCTTATCGGCTTTATCCTCAATGTGAATAGGCCTAATCTTCATTGTTAGCCCAAATTCTATAGGTACACGATCATTTGCAATCACTTGGGCTGTATGTTTTATGGATTTTCGGAGCACTGAGATGTGGAACACATCATGCAGTCCACTCAATTCATCCGATAGAGCTAACCGACAAGCAACTTCGCTAACTCTTTCCACCACTTCAAATGGACCAAGATATCTCGTACTTAACTTCTTCAAGCGCTGAATCCTGGATACTCCTTTGAAGGGTTTTATTTTCAAGTAGACCCAATCGCCAACCACAAACTCAACATTTTGGTGCTTGGCGTTGTAATATTTGGCTTGTCTATCTTGGGCTATCAGTAGTTGCTCCCGAATAGAGTGTATCGTCGAATTAGCCTCTTCGACTTCCTTACGCTTATATACTTTCGATTCGCCTGCTTCCGCCCAAGCTAAAGGTGTATAACATTTTTGACCATACCGATGCTCGCTTGGTAGCTATTGTTGTAGGCAAACTCGACCATATAGATATGATCTTCCCATCTCTTACCAAAATCCAAGGCGTACATTCAGAGAATGTCCTCCATTGTTCTGTTGGTCCTCTCAGTCTGGCCATCAGTTTGGTATGAAATGTCATACTAAATATTAACTTTGTTCCCAACAATTAATGGATTAGCCTCCAATCATTTGATGTGAATCGCCCATCACGATCACTTACAATGCTACGGGGAATACTGTGCAACCGTACGATCTACTCAACATAGACTTTTGCCAAGGCTTCCACCGAGTCATCTCTCTTGTTCGAAAGGAAATGAGCTACGTTAGTCAACCGGTCCACGATTACCCAAATCGAATCATTACCGTATTTAGACCTCAGCAAACCATGCACAAAATCCATTTAAATATCACAAACTTCCACTCCGGAATATATAGCAACTTCAGGAAACCTCCAGGCTTCTGGTATTCAGCCATCACTAAGTCACATGTCTGACACTTAGCCACATACAATGCTATGTATTTCTTCATGCCTGACCACCAGAATAGCTTCTTCATATCTGTATACATCTTTGCGCTTCATGGGTGAATTGAGTATTTCGTAAAATGAGACTCATACATCAATTCTTCTCTTAGCTTACCCAAACTCGGAACGCACAAACGACCATATTTTTGCAAAAGACCATCAGTCCAGGAGAATTTGTCAGTTGACCCATCCACTGTATAGCGTTGAAGACTTTCATCAAGTTCCGTTGCCCGCCGAACCATGTCCGCAAGGTCACACTGTACCCCCGTCCAGTGCAAGTACGCATTTGCTATGGAATTATTGACAACACAAGAAATTTCTAAAGCTTCCAACACCTGTATCAGATGCTCATCATGCAACAGCAACCAATTTGCCCTTGACAAAGTCCAACAACTCAAGGTATCTGTGACCACGTTTCCCTTCCCGGGAGTGTAGTGAATATCAAAACTGTAGTCCCCGAGGTACTCCATCCACCTTCGTTGTCGCATATTACGATCATTCTGGTCCAATAGGTACTTTAAGCTCTTATGGTCAGTGAATATATCCACCTTCATGCAATATAGATAATGATGCCACAGTTTTAGTGCAAAAATTACTGCCACCAACTCCAAATCATGGACGGGATAGTTCCGTCATGCACTTTCAACTGTGTGAGCCATAAGCGATCACCTTTCAAAATTGAAGAAGAATGCAGCCTAAGCCACTCCCTAAAGCATCACTATAAATATCAAAGCCGTCTGAACCACATGGCGATGTCAAAACGGGCGTCGTGGTCAAACGACTCTTTAGCTCTTCAAAAGCTCATGCGCACTCCGGCGTCCAAACAAACTTCTGACCCTTCCTCGTCAACGTGGTCAGAGGCAAAGAGATTTGTAAGAAAATTTCTACAAAATGTCTCTAGTAGCCTGCCAGTAAAAGGAAACTCCTGACTTCAGCCACCGAGGACAACACTGGCCACTCCTAGACGGTTCTTATCTTTGACGGATCCACTGCAATGCCCTCTCCACTCACCACATGGCCAAGAAATGCCACTGACAACAACAAAAACTCACACTTTGAGAACTTGGCGTAGAGCTGGTTTGTCCTCAGGGTGTGCAATACCAACCGTAAATGGTTTGCATGATCTTCCTCCGATCGAGAGTACACCAAGATATCATCAATGAAGACAATCACAAATAGGTCCAAGTGCTCTCGGAACGTTCGGTGCATTAAATCCATAAACACCGATGGCGCATTACATAGTCCAAATGACATTACAGTAAACTCGTAATGACCATAGCGTGTTCCAAACGATTTCTTAGGAATGACACCTTCCTGAATTCGCAACTGGTAGTAGACCGATTTCAAATCCAGCTTTGAATATACTTTCAATCCCACCAATTGATCAAACAAGTCATCTACCCGTGGAATCAGATATTTATTTTTCTTCGTTAACTTATTCAATTCACGATAATCAATACACAATCGCATGCTACCATCCTTCTTTTACACAAATAGAATAGGTGCGCTCCAAGGTGACATACTTGGGCGGATATAACCATATTCCAACAACTCATGCAGTTGAACTTTTAGTTCGACCATTTCCTTTGGCGGTATTCGATATGGCGAACGGGCCACAAGTTTTGCACTGGCACCGGCTCAATCGATCTCCCGTTGTGGAGGTAATCTCAGAAGCTATTTCAGAAACACATCAGCAAACTCCAAAATAATCGGAATATCATACACACTGGCCTTTGTCTCAACAACCTCAACAAGCGTGAAGAACAACTCTACACCTTTACGAACTTCCTTAATCACTTGAAGAGCAGACATCAATGTCATGCTCGACCCTCGCATACCAGCGAACTTTGTTTTTCATTCGGTATTCTGCTCCAGTGTGACTTCCTTTGATTTGCAATTTATATAGGCATGATGCTCCGAGAGCCAATCCATGCCAAAGATCACATCAAACTCCGATATCGACAGTACCGATGATTCCAATCCGAAATCCCGACTTCATATTCGTACCACCACAAAACAAGACCTATCCGCATACATTACACATCCATTTGGTAATAACACCTTCACACTATCTGCCACTATACGACTCGATACACTGATCCATTTCACAAAGTCCACAGATAGAAATGAATGAGAAGCACCATTATCAAACAGTGTTGTCGCCGGATAGTCTCGAATCAGGACAAAGCCTAATACAATCACATCATACACAAGCGATAAATAAGGTATGAAATAGTAAAAGCAGCAATCAAATATGTTACCGCGTACCTGTGACCACGTCACTTTGCTTTATGGCCTCCTGCTGGCCAAGGTTATACACTCGGGGTTGCGCCTAGGATACGGTGGAATCCACCACTGCCTTTTCCTTTTCAGCATATGACGCTCTTGTCTTCTTCTCAACCTTTGGTGGACCACTCGGATAGTGATGGGCTATATGCCCCACTTTACCAAATGTATAGAAGGTTCAAGACTCCTGCCTCGAAGTTGCTTCTGATGCAACACTCGAGGGAGCCTACGAAGAAGACTTGAATCTCTTACCCCATTTCCTTCGGTAACTTGATTTCCCCGGGGGCGACACTTTGAACTTTTGCTTTGTCATCTCT
Source organism: Platanthera guangdongensis (assembly GCA_039583875.1). Classification (NCBI taxonomy): domain Eukaryota; kingdom Viridiplantae; phylum Streptophyta; class Magnoliopsida; order Asparagales; family Orchidaceae; genus Platanthera; species Platanthera guangdongensis. The sequence continues at coordinate 89,386,492 of CM077161.1, read as the reverse complement.
AAATCCCTTTTTCCCTGCACCCACTTCATATCCTTTTCGAATGCAAATGCCATATCCACCAATGCCTGAAACCCTTGGTTCACTGAACTTGATAGCAGGAATCTCAACTCATCCCGCAATCCTTCGTAGAACCGATTGGTTTTTCGTTGTTCATCAGCGAAGATAGATCCCGCATAGCTTCCCAATCGCGTAAACTCATGCAAGTAAATGTCGACACTACTCTCGCTTGAGTTAGACGCTGGAACTCATTTTCCATAGCGATGGGTTGAGCCGCTGGCAAGTTTTTTACCATGAAAATTCGCGAAAACTCCTCAATCGAGACTTTTGTTAGTTGCCTGCCAGCTAAGTGGTGTAACTCAATCTCGTCCCACCATAGTCGAGCTTATCCTTCCAACAACAAGGTGGCCAAGGAGACCTTCTGATTTTCCTCCATCCATATCCCATCCATTATTCGCTTGACGCATGACAACCAATCATCCGCCTGGGTTGGGGATCCCACACTCGTAAATAAAGGACGATTGAAGCTCATGAACTGCTTCAACTGCCATTCAGCTGCCCGATGATTGATGAGTCCATTGTTTATACCCATTTTCGGACTCATCTGGGCTAGTTTTCGCGCGTTTGCACTTCACTTTTAGTTCGTTATCGTATATTTTTCATCTTATCTTTATTTCCATAGGAAGTGCACACTTTGCCCCGTGGTTGTGTATTTTTGTACTGTTATATTTTGTACTCCTTTTTGTGATCGTCTGGAATGTCTGCACATATCAGTGCTTGGTTTAGGGGTCATGTGCGTGTTCCGGGGATGTTTTGAAGCAGGAATACTGCACAAGATCATCGGATATAGTGTGCACGACCACTGGTCGTGTGACGATGATCGTGCGTAATTTACCCTGATTTCCAAAATCTGCCTGGGGTAATCGCACGACAACTGGACATAGTGCGCACGACTACCGGTCGTGTGCCACTGATCATGTGCATTGATTCCTCTTTTCTTGGAGTCTTGTCTGGGGTAATCGCACGACCATTGAGCTTAGTGCGCACGACCGGTGGTCGTGCGCCACTGCTCGTGCGCGTTATCCCAGTTCTTCTTCCTAATCTGCCATTCCAGTGCGCACGATCACTGGACATACTGCGCACGACCACTTGTCGTGCTCCCGTGATCGTGCGCATTTTTTAATTCTGCTTTTTATAAATATCGCAGGTCTCTCCCTAATTCGGGAGAGCTGGGATCGCTCGACATTTCTCCGCCGTTTTCGTCTCCAAGGAAGGGTTCCACCGTTCCCCTTCAACTTCCATCGTAGGGAGGTGCTCCGGGCAAGTTTTCACCGCCAAATCCAAGCCGGAGCTTCCTCTCAGCCTCCTCCATCATCTCTTAGGCTCATTTTAAGCTTCAACGCTATAGCCATCAAGAAAAGGGAAGCTTGCAACTTTCGTCCGCTATCGTGACACGAAGAAGACGGGCCATTAGAAGGCGGTGACAACCCTTCTCTACCCTGGATGCAGTTGAGGACCGAGGTTGGATGCAGATTGACAACCCGACGATTCCAACCGTGAATCCTCAGCAAGACTTCAGATTCGGTCGATCTCTTGCCTTGTTCTTCCTTTATTGTTGTCTATGTGTTGTTGTAAACTTTATTTATAGATGATGTGTGATTATTTGTAAAACGCTTTTATTAAATCATGTCGTTGTGATTTGTAATTTCGTATATTTGATTGAGGTGTAACGTCCTGAATCGCTCTAGGCCCCTCGTGTGTATTTTTGAGTCAGGAGTGTTGACTCGAGTCCTGGGAAGTGCAGGGAGTTGGACTGCACTTGTGGGGGAGTGGAGAAATCAGTGCTGAGAAGGACACGGGTAGTGACACGGGCGTGTCACTACCCGTGTGAATGTGACACGGGTAGAGACATGGGCATGTCACTACCCGTGTGGCAAAGTGTCGAGTTGAACTCAACGAGATATGTTGAGATCGTCGAGGTGTGTCGACATCGTATGATACGGGTAGCGACACGGGCGTGTCCCTACCCGTGTGTGTCGAGTTACACTCGACGAAGCGTGTCGAGATCAACGAGGTGTGTCGACATCATATGACACGGGTAGTGACACGGGCGTGTCCCTACCCGTGTGTGTTGAGTTGGACTCGACGAGGCATGTCGAGATCGACGAACTACATGTCGAGATCGACGGATTATATGACACGGGTAGAAACACGGGCGTGTCTCTACCCGTGTTCCTTGTGTGTCGAGTTGAGTTTGTCGAGATGTATCCCGACAAGGACACGACCAAGGACACGGCCAGGAACACGGCCGTGTCATGTGGACACGGGTCGAGACACGGGCGTGTCCCTACCCGTGTCAAGTATTGAACCGACACGGAAACCGTCGTTGCCGTTTCGCTAAAGCGGGACACGGGTACGGACACGGGCGTGTCCCTACCCGTGTCACTTTTCATATATAAGGGGAAGAGAAAACCCTAGCCGTTTTCATGCTCATTTTATCCCCTATTTCCTGTGAGAACTCCTAGTGAGAGGGAAAGCTGCTGGAGCAAGTTCTACAGGAGGAATTCCGCCATCGCCGGGAAGGAGAAGATGCCGCCAAGGAGAATTACGAGATCCATGGTCGGAAATGGAGCAACTGCTGGAATCGATGTGAGTTTCCTACCCTCTACCTTGGTGCTAGATCTATAGATATCTAGGCGTGACGTCGACTCAAAAGAGTCTTGACATGTGAGGAGATGCTTTCTCTAGGGTGAGGCCAATCCAGAGCTTGTGCTCTTGGTTAGTGGTGTCTTCAACCTCTCCGATCTTCTATGTGGAGATGGGGGATGGTTTCATGAAGAGCAAAGGTCTCATGAGGGTGAATAAGGGTGGATGAAATTCTGGAATGATTTGTCAAGATCGCCTTGAGGAGGTAGATAAACCGATGCCGTTCATTCCGCCTTAGGATGCGGGCAGAATCTGTATTCTGCGTGCAACACACTTCGTGACCATTTTTAGGTGTGATATGTCCAGATCTAGGCTTTCGGCTAAATACATAGGTTGAACCCTTGCAATTACCTTTCCAACGAATGGTTGCACGACTTCATGCGAAGTATGTAGCCACAGGAAAGTGTAAACGAAAATGGTGTTCAATAAATCCTGCATGCAGAATTGTGTTCTGTATGCAGCGGACGTCAAGTCCGATTTCAATAGGATAACTTCAAATCTTGGTTGAGGTATGAATACAAAGATTGTGGGCCACGAAAAGACCTTTCCATCGTGGGGTTACACGCCTTCACCGGATTCATGTAGCTTCGGGAATCTCCGGTTGAATTTGCTGTCCAGATTCAATCTGCACCTAAATTCTAGGCTTTTTATAAGATGGATCTGGATTCGGTGGAAATTAATATTGCAAATTACTTGGCTTGGATGAACTCTTATAATTAATCATTTGTTGCATGATTGACGAAGCTTATTAATCAGATTTCATATAATCAAATTGTGAAGCAAGCTTATTTAAATGAATTGACTTGATAGAAATTGATAGATTGCTACTTACGCGCATCATGTTTATAATATGTCTTTACCATTTGGGAAGTGTGATAGATCTTTATATGTGCATCATGTTATATTATGTTGTCATCATTTGGAAAGTCATGTAGAGGAATAAATCATGGCTATGAGTATGTTGAATTAATAAAACGAGTATAGTAGTCCGATACTTAGAGCGTCGTCTCCCTTCGGGTAGTATTGTAAAGGGATGTAAGTACGGTGTTGACCGTCACTTATTTGGTTGTGTTATGATAGGGTATGGATGGATGGTTGGGATGTGTCCTCGTGCTTACATCCGAGGCCCCTTCCATGTTATGTTGATGTGGAATTTGTATGCAGTGTGAGTCAACACACGGTGTCGTAATCCTGGGTTAGGGATAGTGTGGCAGGTCTACGGGCTCGCCAGTCATCACACCGACGGGAGTCGGCGGTTAGACTTTGTGCGGTTGGGCTGTGTCCTCGGTGTTCACGTCCTGGGGCCCCTTCCATGCCAAGTGAACGGTTGGGCTATGTCCTCGTGCTCACTTCCGTGGCCCCTTCCTGGTCACGCATGGCCAGTTCGGTCTGTGGTCTTGGTGCTCATCTACCCAAGACCCCGCTGGGCCATAGTACACATGGGATCCTCTGTTGTGTTCTTAGCATTGAGGCATACGGAGGCCTAGGTGAAGTAGTGTGGATACCCGCCTAGTAGTAGAAGGGACCGTTCTACTATCACCGCCTGGCCACGGCGGCTGATGCCTGCGAGGTTAGCTACCTGCTCGAAAAGTGGGAACTATAGTCTGTGTCGACCTAGCAATTGCATGAGTGTGATCATGGGTGAGTCATTGCATAGCATGCATAGCATTTCATATCATTGCACAACAAGATCCTCATCGTATAAGTTTGTATGGGCACTCTTATAGGATAAGTTACTTTTATGTAACCCGATCCTTAACTTATAAGTTTGTATGAGCATTCTTATAAGTTAAGTTACTTTCCTGCTGTTACTTATACTTGTTAGTTTGTTGTAGCTCTTAAATATTTGCTAAATCTTGTTATTTTTACTCTTTCACTACTGCCACCTGCTTATACTTCTTTACTTGAATATATATATATATATATATATATATATATATATATATATATATATATATATATATATATATATATATATATACATTACCCTTGTTCCTTCTCTCCGCTCGGTGCCCAGGAGTCGCCTGTAACGCCCCAAAACTCAAAAGAACGACGGGGGACGTTTTGGGCAAGATCTGGAATCTGGTAGGAGGCACACGACCTAGGACACGGGCCTGTCCCAGGGCGTGTCAGGCTGGAGTCGATGATTTGGCCGCGAAGTCGACATTTTGCGCTCGACGAAGTGTCGAGACGGGGCACACGGCCTGAGACACGGGCGTGTCTCAGGGCGTGTCAAACCCGTGTCGACAATCAGGCCGGGGTGTCAACATTTTCGCTCGATGAAGTGTCGAGACAAGGCACACGGCCTAGGACACGGGCGTGTCTAAGGCCGTATCGGGTGGTCGACGAACGTCACTTGACGAAGTGTCGAGACTGTGAACACGGCCTGGAGCCCAGGCGTGTTCGAGTGGACACGGGTTAGGACACGGGTGTGTCCCAGAACCCGTGTGAGTCTCGGGTTATTTTTGGGCTGTGTCGATGGGGCACACGGCCGACCATACGGCCGTGTCAGTTTGAACACAGGCATGTCAGGTCGAACACGGGTATGTTGCATGCTTGTGTGTTGTTCCAGGCGCGTCGATTTTGACGGCGAATAAGGGACACGGCCCTGGACACGGGCGTGTGTCAGGCCGTGTTCGGCCCAGATTTTGCATTTTAGATCTAGATCGTGGCTGTTCATTTCTTTAATTCAGGATCCGACGACTGGGGGCTGTTAGTACTTGGATATACACGGGATTGGACCCTAGAAACCCTCATTTCACTTGAGAGGTTATCTTTCTAAAGTATAGAGAGAGAGGAGAGCCAAAGGAGGAAGAAGAAGCTCGATCTGGCCATTGGAGGAGCTTCGAAGCTCCAAATCGTGAGCCAACTTCGGATCTACGGAGGCAAAGAGAGTGCGGTGCTTTTCATCCGCTTACTCTTCCATGGCGCCAAGGAAGAACGCTAGGGTAACGATTCTCTACTTGAGTATGTGAAGCTCTCATACTTTGCATAGGAAGCCCGCTCTCGTGAGTTTGCGGTGAGTTGGAGGCGTTCCTTCGGGTAGATATGTAAAGTCCCCGTTGTGTAGAGTGCGTAAGCGAGAACAGACATAGGCATGATGTGTGAAGCCTACCTGGACATGTTGGTCTGGATCGTTGATGTTGCATTGCATAAATGCCGGAGAAGACTTCGTGCGATTGTTTGTTTTCGGGTTTTCTACGTGCTAGATTGCAATAGGGAGCCTTGAGTATTAACCCAAAGGTGCACCCGGAAAACTGGGCGGATGCGTGTTCTTGCCAACTTGGTGGCCTGAGAGCCAACTTGAACATAACCAAGTTATGTGATTTTTGTGATGGAAACGGGACTCGGGAGAAGTTTGACCTACGCATATGGTTTAAATTACCGTTGCGATGTGAGCACGGGTTAGATGGAATCGTACCCGTTCTATGTCATTCGGGTTAAAGATACCTAAGGTTACGTGGCACTTGCCGTTGGCATAGATGAGGGTCTTCAGTGGTCTATGGTTTAAATTACCGTGACCCATGCCAGGAAGACAAATTGCTCATTATTTGGCCGTCCAAAGGGACGGTGGTGAGTCGACAGACTTAGATGGTGTTCACCGAGAATGTGCCCTGAGTGCACGGGGTTTGTGGCCGTGTGAGCCTACGCCTGTGATGAAATGAATATTTATACTATATTGCTCGCTTATGATAATGAAATGCAGGGAAGGAGCATCGCCGCCCCGAGTTGGGGGCGGGATCATTATAATTTGGTCAGCATTGCTGACCATTACTTTTGTTTGCCACCGTGCGGTGGATTGTGCTTGCAGGTGCTGCTGGACCAAGCGTTCAATAGCGAGCTAAAGCCCAAATTATGAAGCCGGCCCTCGAAGGCCTAATTGGAGTGTTTTACTTGCTTTTGATCATGTATGACCGGCCTGCGTGCCGTGGTATGGAAAACATGTATAATGAGTAAACCATTTTGTAAGGCCTTAAGGCCAGTACTTATGTATGTCCACATTCCTATTTGGTGTTTAGTGGACATTCGTACTCTTTGTGCTGGGTTCTTTAATTGCAACTTATAAACTGCTTCCGCTAGAATGCTCTAAGTAGGACGTTATGATTGGTTGGATAGTTTCCTTTGAGTAACCACCCGGTCTGTCTATGGTATATTGCGTCGGGCGCCGGCCGGACCTACTACTATATGGTATGCGACAGATAGGGGGTGTTACAATTTGGTATCAGACTACTGGTTTTGGTCGGGCTTAAAATGAATTCGTGGACGAATTCTTTTTAAGGGGTGTTGAACACATGTGTGTGCGTCATCGTTATAACAATAAAAGAACCCATGAATGTCCACTTAGGAATGAAAATACACATGTTTGGGGAACCTGCGTGTTCCTATAATTGTTGTTTGCAATTTTATTTGGTCGCTTAACGGTGTTTTGTACCACTATAGGTGACCGGAAACGGTGCTGGACTGCCAGAATGTCCGGTTTCTAAGGAGTTTAGTGCGCCCGTTGAGGTGTTTGAGACCCCTCCTTCCTATGAAACCGTTAGAAGGATCGTTGAAGCAGTGTTCGCTGTGATGGGTGCACAGCATGGAAGAAATGTACAACCCTGCACCCCTATTATGGCTTCAACGCCGGTTGGCGTGATGGAGCAGATGACTTTGGTTAGACCATCGGGGCAGCAGCTGAATATGCATTTAGTGCAGGGAGCACACACATTTGAAGAATACTTGCAAGCCTTTCTTATGATAAGCCGCTACCCATGCTCCGAGTTGGATAATGATCAAGCTACAGTCGATAGATTTTATAATGGCCTGTGCGCCGAGTTACACGTTCTACTGTTAGGACCAAAGTTATTGGGATTCCGAGCCTTGGTGGAATCAGCTAGATCTTTGGAGGCAGATTTGAGGAAGACCCTCCTGATGCCAGCGGCCAAGGTATCAAACTATGCAAGCCCCATAGGAGCTGCATCCGGCAGAATGCTTGAGAAGGGGGCTACTACATCGACTAGTAAAGTTACTCCCACTTGTTATACTTGTGGAAAGAAAGGGCACCTTGCCCGAAGGTGTTGGTATGATGCTCAAAAGATTAAGAAAGCTATGTCAAGAGCAGTTGAGGACTTTAGTGCAAAGGAAACGACATTCAAAATGCCGAACACCTCATAGTCTGGTTACGTAGGTGGTATAAGAAGGCTAGGACTTTGGGTCTAGTCCCTCCTTTCGGTGCTTCGGTGGCATCTACAGGCCAAACCCCGGGCGCATGTTATAACTGCGGGGAGTCGGGGCACTATGCCCGTGGGTGCCTAAAACCCGGGATAATGCACGCCGCCGTGAGGACCGGTATGGTTTAAAGTTATAGCAGCTTAGCCTTAAAAACTTGTCGCCCTTGTGCGTGTTAACTTAGAACTACTTGTGCTAAGCTTTGTTCTGATTTTTGTTTATCCGGCGAGAGCACCGTTCGTGTAAACGAAGCTTCGCATTCCTTTATCTAGGAACTATATTGCGCTTCGAAGTACCTCCTTTGATGGGAAGAGACATAGTGGATGCGTTATGGTCCAATTGTGCTCATTGTGCGCGGGTAGAATCTGTTGGGCTTAGGTGTGGTCAGGGATCCAAGACTTTGACTTACAAGTGTCGTTACTACCGCTAGGGGAGCTCAACGTGATATTTGGTTTGGACTAGCTCTCGGAGCAGCCAGCCTATATTGATTGCGGTCGCAAGGAAGTCAAACTTGGAGCAAGTCGTGAGACGACTTTTACGGGCTTAAAGGGGTCGAGCAAGACGTTGATGTCTTCTCTTCATGTGGTGAAGACGGTTCGTGCTGGTGCAGAACTGTTCTTCACACTAGTGGAGGTTTCAAAGCCGAAGCCTACGTTGGATAGTATTTTAGTGGTAGTTGCGTACCCTGATGTGTTCCCTAGAGATCTCCCTGGAGCCCCGCCTCAACGGGAGATAGATTTTACGATAAAGCTCGTACCAGGTGCAAAGCCTGTGTCACGCCCTCCATATCGACTAGCGCCTAAGGAAATGGCGGAGCTGAAGGTTCAACTGCAAGAGTTGTTGGAGCAAGGGTATGTGCGTCCAAGTTCTTCACCTTGGAGCGCACCGGTCCTCTTTGTTAAGAAGAAGGATGGGAGCTTGAGACTATGTATTGATTATCGGGAGCTCAACAAGTTGACGGAAAAGAACAAGTACCCAATCGCAAGGATCGATGATCTTTTGATCAGTTGGTCGGGTCGGCGATGTACGCTCAATTGGATCTCAAGTCTGGTTAATATCACCTGAAGATAAGGGAGACGGGTATCCCTAAGACAGCGTTCAGTATGAGATACAGGCATTACGAGTTTACTTTCATGCCGTTTGGGCTGACAAATGCGCCGTCAGTGTTCATGGATTCGATGAACATGACCTGCAGGGAGTACTTGGACCATTTGTGATCATCTTCATTGACAATATTTTTGGTGTACTCGGAAAATGAGGAGGATCACTTCATGCGTCTTCATTTGGTGTTGGAGACGCTGAGGAGGAATCAACTATGCGCCAAGTTCTCCAAATGCGAGTTTTGGTCGTCCTTAGTGGCGTTCCTCGGTCTTATAGTGAGTGGAGAGGGTATTGTAGTGGATCCGACAAAGATTTTGTGATACGGGAGTGGCCTGAGCATTCTACGGTAGTGGAAGTCCGGAGCTTTCTGGGGCTTTCCGGCTATTATAGGCCCTTCGTAGAGAACTTCTCGCGGATAGCGTTACCTCTCACTACTTTGACGAGGAAGGAGCAGAAGTTCGTTTGGACGCCGGAGTGCGCGCGAGCTTTTGAAGAGTTGAAATGTCGGTTGACCACGGCGCCTGTGCTGAGTTTGTCGAGTGGGGCAGAAGGTTTTGAGACTTATAGTGATGCTTCGGGCAGCAGTTTGAGTTGCGTGCTACTGCAACACGGAAGTGTGATAGCTTATGGCTCGAGACAGCTAAAAGTGCACGAGAGGAATTATCCGGTCCATGACTTGAAATTAGCGGTCGTGATTTTTGCCTTGAAGCTGTGGAGACACTATTTGGATGGTGTGAAGATTGATATCTACACCGATCACAAGAGCATGAAGTATCTGATTGATCAGAAAGATCTGAATATGCGGCGGCAGCATAGATGGATGGAGTACCTGGGGGGCTATACTTTCAAGATCCACTACGTGCCTGGTAAAGGTAATGCGGTTGCGGACGCGTTGAGTCGCCGGGCCCCAACTCAAGCCAATTGGTTGTCGATCCAAGACGAGCGGTTGGTTCGGGAGTTGGGGGCGTTGGAGATTGTTTGTGTAAATAAGCAATCAAGTGCTGAAGCAGTACTGAATTGGACTGAAGTCCAATATGACCTGGTTGATCGGATTCGGCAGGCTTTGGATTTGGATGACCACATGAAACAATTCATGGTAGAGGCTCTGGATGGGTCAAATTCCCAATTCGTTGTGGAGGACAGATTGCTTTGGAAAGACGGTCGTCTGTGCGTCCCAAGTGTGGGAAATTTACTGATGGAATTATTGTACGAGGCACACCATACTAAGTACTCAATTCATCCGGGGAGCACGAAGATGTACCGTGATGTTAAGAAACTGTTTTGGTGGCCGGGTTTGAAGAAGGATGTGGAGCTCAACGCGGCGAAGTGCAAAACTTGCGCCTTAGTGAAGGAGGAATGCCAAAAGCCGGAAGGATTTCTAAAGTCCTTGCCTATTCCGGAGTGGAAATTCGATGGCATCACTATGGACTTTGTGCACTGTTTGCCAAGGTCGCAAAAAGGAAACGACGTCATTGGGGTGGTCGTAGATCGGCTATCGAAGGTGTCACATTTCATTCTGCATAGGAAGGATGATCCGGTGGAGAAGTTGGCAAAACTATATGTGGATAATATAGTACGGCTTCACGGTATGCCCCGCAGCATCGTGAGTGATCGAGATGGGCGGTTCACATCCAATGATTGGAGGGTTGTGCAGCAAATGTTGGGAGCAAAGTTAAATTTCAGCACAGACTTCCATCCGCAAACGGATGGGCAGACCGAGAGGGTCAATAGAACTATGGAAGACCATCTTTATTTGGTGGAGTTTGCGTACAACAATAGCTACCAAGCGAGTATTCAAATGGCGCCCTTCGAGGACCTATATGGTAGAAAATGTCGCACGCCGTTGTGTTGGCTAGAAACGGGTGAGTCAAAGTTGTATAAGCGGTTAGAAGTGGAGGATGCTAATTCGTTGGTGCATACCATTCGGGAGAGGTTGCTTATCGCACAGTACCGGCAAGCGAAGTACTATAATGCCAAGCACAGGAATGTGGAGTTCTCTTTGGGCGACTATATGTACTTAAAAATCAAGCCGTTCAAGGGTGTCTCGCGGGTGAGGCGATTGAAAAAGCTAAGCCCGAGGTACCTTGGGCCGTTTGAGGTTTTGGAGCGGGTTGGTGAATCAGCCTATCGGTTGAAGCTCTCAGTGGAGCTAAGTGGTTTGCATGATGTATTCCATATTTCGATGCTACGGAAGGCGGTGCAAGAGCCTTCGCAAGTGATCGCGGTTGATCAAGTGCCGATGAATAGTGGGTTGACGACAAGAGTCAAGCCCGTGCGGATTGAGGGCTCGGAGGTCAAGAGGCTACGTAATAAATAGATCAGGATGGTCAAGGTCCGATGGGACAACTGCGGTCGAGAGGAGCTCTCTTGGGAACGAGAGCAGACTATGCTTGACGAGTATCCAGAGTTGTTCCGCTCAGGTACAATTTAATTTTGGTACTTGTCTTTCCTTATATAATTTTGTGGACGAAATTCTTTTAAGAGGGGGAGAGTTGTAACGCCCCGAAACTCAAAAGAACGACGGGGGATGTTTTGGGCCAGATCTGGAATCTGGTAGGAGGCACACGGCCTGGGACACAGGCGTGTCCCTGGGCGTCTCAGGCTGGAGTTGACGATTTGGCCGCGAAGTCGACATTTTGCGCTCGATGAAGGGTCGAGACGGGGCACACGGCATGAGACACGGGCGTGTCTCAGGGCGTGTCGAGCCCGTGTCGATAATCAGGCCGGGGTGTCGACATTTTCGCTCGATGAAGTGTCGAGACAAGGCACACGGCCTAGGACACGGGCATGTCCAAGGCCGTATCGGGTGGTCGACGAACTTCACTCGACGAAGTGTAGAGACCGTGAACATGGCCTGGAGCCCAGGCGCGTTCGAGTGGACACGGGTTAGGACACGGGCGTGTCCCAGAACCCGTGTGAGTCTCGGGTTGTTTTCGGGCTGTGTCGATGGGGGTACACGGCCGACCACATGGCCGTGTCAGTTGGAACACGGGCGTGTCAGGTCGAACACAGGCATGTTGGATGCCCGTGTGTTGTTCCAGGCGCACCGATTTTGACAGCGAATGAGGGACACGGCCCTGGAAACGGGCGTGTGCCAGGCCGTGTTCGGCCCAGATTTTGCATTTTAGATCTGGATCGTGGCCGTTCGTTTCTTTAATTCAGGAGCCCATGGCTGGGGGCTATTAGTACTTGGATATACACGGGATAGAAACCCTCATTTCACTTGAGAGGTTATCTTTCTAAAGTATAGAGAGAGAGGAGAGCCAAAGGAGGAAGAAGAAGCTAGATCCGGCCATTGGAGGAGCTTCGAAGCTCCAAATCGCGAGCCGACTTAGGATCTACGGAGGCAAAGTGAGTGTGGTGCTTTTCATCCGCTTACTTTTCCATGGCGCCAAGGAAGAACGCTATGGTAATGATTCTCTACTTGAGCATGTGAAGCTCTACTTATTTGCATAGGAAGCCCGCTCTCGCGAGTTTGCGGTGAGTTGGTGGCGTTCCTTCGGGTAGATATGTAAAGTCTCCGTTGTGTAGAGTCCGTAAGCGAGAACGGACATAGACATGATGTGTGAAGCCTACCCGGACATGTTGGTCTAGATCGGTGATGTTGCATTGCATAAATGCCGGAGAAGACTCCGTGCGATTGTTTGTTTTCGGGTTTTCTACGTGGTAGATTGCAACAGGGAGCCTTGGGGATTAACCCAAAGGTTCACCCGGAAAACTGGTCGGATGCGTGTTCTTGCCAACTTGGTGGCCTGAGAGCCAACTTGAACATAACCAAGTTATGTGATTTTTGTGATGGAAACGGGACTCGGGAGAAGTTTGACCTGCGCATATGGTTTAAATTACTGTTGCGATGTGAGAATGGGTTAGATGGAACCATACCCGTTCTATGTCGTTCGGGTTAAAGAGACCTAAGGTTACGTGGCACTTGCCGTTGGCATAGATGAGGGTCTTCGACGGTCTATGGTTTAAATTACCGTGACCCATGCCGGGAAGACAAATTGCTCATTATTTGGCCGTCCAAAGGGACGGTAGTTAGTCGACAGACTTAGACTGTGTTCACCGAGAATGTGCCTTGAGTGCACGGGGTGTGTGGCCGTGTGAGCCTACGCCTGTGATGAAATGAATATTTATACTATATTGCTCGCTTATGCTAATGAAATGTAGGGAAGGAGCATCGCCGCCCTGAGTTGGGGGCGAGATCGTTATAATTTTGTCAGCATTGCTGACCGTTACTTTTGTTTGCCACCGTGCGGTGGATTGTGCTTGCAGGTGCTGCTGGACCAAGCGGTCAATAGCGGGCTAAAGCCCAAATTATGAATCCGGCCCTCGAAGGCCTAATTGGAGTGTTTTACTTGCTTTTGATCATGTATGACCGCCCTGCGTGCTGTGGTATGGAAAACATGTATAACGAGTAAACCATTTTGTAAGGCCTTAAGGCCAGTACTTATGTATGTGCCACATTACTATTTGGTGTTTAGTGGACATTCGTGCTCTTTGTGTTGGGTTCTTTAATTGCAACTTATAAACTGCTTCCGCTATAATGCTCTGAGTAGGACGTTATGATTGGTTGGATGGTTTCCTTTGAGTAACCACCCGGTCTGTCTGTGGTATATGGCGTCGGGCCCCGGCCGGACCTACTGCTATATGCTATGCGACGGATAGGTGGTGTTACATCGCCGGGGGAGCAGATGTGAAGCCACTTAGTCGTTTCGACTAACGGTTGCTATGTCTTCCTTTTAGGAGGTCACGCCGCAGGTAGAGCAGCCGCGGACTACGCAGCAGGACAGCCAAGCCAGGACAACAGGGCCTGAAGTGACGGTGTCGTCGGTACCATCAGATACTGATGTTAGTATTTTGATACTCTAATGTAGCCCGTTTGGGAAATGATTAGCTGTACTCTCATATATTGTAAAAGTATGTTTTAGCTTCTCCTTTATTGATGTATTTGGACATTATTACTTAGTGTGGATTTTGACTTCTCTTGCTTATTATATTTGGTTTGGTTGGCATGTTCTATTGATATTGTTGTAGCCGGCGGAATAGGCATATTGTGGTACAGGTTAGCCCGTGTGCTAATGCTACCGCATGGAGGCTGTTCCGGGCATAAGATCCCACCTTCGTGCCGTGTCTTGAGATCCGGGTGTGGGGGGGGGGGGGGGTCTTACATGAGGTGCGCCATATTCCATCCACCATCTATCCGCCATTGCCGCACTTGCAATTGCTAGTGGCGTGCGTAGCGAAGAGGTGCTCATGACCCTCATTCTGCCGTTCTAACCACCTCATCCGCAAGCCTACTCATCCATCCGCCCAGCGATTCGGTGCATAGCGGCCCGACTAGTGTTCCATCCTACCTGGCGAAGCATCGCATAGCGGCGTTACATAGGAGTAGTTATCAGATTTTTATTTTCTTTTTCCGCAAATATCAAAACCCCCATTAGTTAACTCCGACCTAAGAACTTCAATCTCAAGTCCTCCTCGAAATTAACTCCACCTTACTGTGTTCCTTGAGAGATCGATACTTGGGAAAACTCGCCCATTTTATATTACTTGTGCGACTGGTTCACTGCCGTGATCTTTAACATCAAGGATCAACAGTCTCAACAGGTTCTGTCCTTACACCAACTCGTTCTGACACCAATGCAAGTTGCGCCTTCCCAGTGGGCTGTGTATGAATAATTGCAAACAACGCCTCAGCAACTAAGCGTACTGTTTCTGCAGAAGGAGGATGTGTAGGCACCTCATATGGTGCCACGCTCTCATCAGAATGCTGGGTATCAGATTGCCCAGCACCACTACGACTCACCTATAGGTGGACAAGACACACATTAGCGACCTCGCACAAGCAATAACAACAAAATAGGAATGCACAGGTTCCTCAACATGTGTATTTGCATTCCTTAGTGGACATTCTTGAGTTCATTAATGTTATTGTGGGTCGCAATTGCACGTGCTCGCCACCCCAAAAAGGAATTCGACCACGAATTCGAAAGGGAAAGACCGAGACAAGCTGATACCAAAATTGTAACACCACCACCCGTTGCATGACATATAATAAAAGGTCCAGTCAGGGCCCCACACCATATGCCACAAACAGGCGGCGACGTTACAGGTTAATATCAGAGCTGCGCATCCTAACTCAGAGCATTCAAGCGGAAGATTTTAAGTTGATTGTACTCAGCTCATCAGAATGTCCACAATATATAAATTAGCATTTATATATCATCACAAAGGAATGTACTCCCAATACACAGCTAGTCTGGCCTTGTGGCCCTATAATTAAGCTTTATACATGCGACTTTCCTACATTGACATGCAGTCCTACCAAACATGAAAAGGATTATCATATTAACTTCTTTGGCCTTTAAGGGCCAGAATAGCAGCAGTGGCAATAGCAGCACCAGCAAGGGATTCAACACCCTATTTTCCGCCCTGCTCTCCTGCACCTGCACGGGACAATCCACTGCAAGGGTGGAAAACAAGGCAATGGTCAACATTCAGCTGACCAATTTATAACGACCCTATCCCTTACCCGGAGCAGTGACATTCCTTCCCTGCTGGCATAGCATTTCACAAGCAGATTTCTCACACAATGCGCATGCACGCACAAACAATAGGGGGAGATTGTTGGGTATTGTATCCACAATAACCTAGATTTGTATGAAGTCACCCTTGAACTAAGACGAATTAAGTTTGTATTTGATGCCTTTTCAAGTTGAGTACTTGTAGGTTATAATTGCCAAGTGTATACCAATGTCAGTTTACAGTGGGTAACCAAACACAGCACCATACAATGTAATCCCTCATTGTGTGATACATGATGTTGACTCATGTGTAACCTCTCTATTAGGACACACTTCATTTTTCAAGTACTAAAGTCATTGTGGAATGGCTGGTTGATGGTTTATTAGAAGAAAATCACTTTTCAGCAAACAAATTTTTTTTAAGTCTTTTACTCAAGAAAGATCAATCATTATTCGAGTAAGATTAAAGTTTTTACTCGAGACAGGCTAGTCAGGTACTCGAGTAGCAGAAGATGTTCTCGAGAAAGCCGAGTGTAGTTCTCGAGAAAGCCATGCAGTACTCGAGTAGGTCTTGACTCTTTCTCAATTAACCTTAAACTTTAGCTCAGAATTTTTCTAAGTCTTTTTCTCGAGAAATCCAAAGACATTTCTCGAGAAGGCCAAGAATAGATCTCGAGAACCAGATGTTCTACTCGAGATACAGAAAAATTTTCTTGAGATGCCTTCTTGTTCTCAAGTAACCGAAATTTATTTTTCTCGAGTAAGTCTATTCATTCTCGAGAAACCAGAATTCATCTTCTACATTTTCCATAAGTGTTTCTTCTCGAGACCTTTATATCTTTTCTCGAGAAAGAGAACTCCCACTCAAGTAATTATGTCTCGAGAAATGGTGTTCTGATTCTGTTTTTCTTTAAGTGTCGGACGATTTTAATTTGAAATGTAATTAACTCATGATTAGTCCACATGGATTGTATTTATGTAATCAGACCATTTTGTAAGACCTATAAAAGGTAATGTTAGTTTCGACAAACCCTAAGAAGAAGAATTTTATAGTATTCTAAATATTTGTCAAGATTCTAAATCGGGAAGCACCGCCGCCTACAAGACATTTTCTTCATCGTCAAACCTCTCGATCTAGAAATTCAGACAAGAAGGATTCAATAGATCAAGCATTTCAACATCTACAAATCTTGTCCTTGATCGCGGTGACTCAATGTTCTCAGATCAAAGTGTTCTCAGATTTCTTCCTCAATTTTTCTGACAGAGCTATACAATTTCTAAAGAAAGAAGAGGCCGAGAATCAGTCAGATCTGTGAATACAAGTTTGTGTATTTCATTATAAATTCATTTTTATTCTTGTAGGAGTTATTATCTGAGATTGTAGGAGCTATTCTTCGAGTTGTAGGAGTTGTTCTCCGAGTTGTTTTAGGAGTGGTTTTAATCAGAGTTGTAGGAACGTTGTTCCGAGTTGTAGGATTGTTTTCAATCTGAGAGAATAGTGAAGTAGCCGAGTCTAGTGTGTTGTTAGATCGGTGAGGCGGAGAGTGAATGTACCCAATATTGGGGAACCACTATAAACTTGGTGTCGTCTACGGTTTGCTTGTTTATTTTTTGCACATCTCTTGTAAAATTTTTATTCCGTAATCAGACGCAGAACTCACTGATTCACCCCCTTTAGGTGATTTAGGTAGATAACTAGACATTTTTAAATACGGCGCTCCGCCGCGCGACAATGCGGGCACGCCCCCGTGAGACCATGCTAATGCGCCCCCGCGCGAAAATGCGGGCGTGCCCGCACAGGACCATGCGCGTGTGCCCACACGCGTCCATATGCGTGCTCCCGTGCGCGGCCATGTGGGCGCACTCCCGCGTGACCATGCATGCACACCCATGCACGAGCCAGAATACGTGCACCCGCACAAACACCCGTGTGTGCAGGTGCCCCAGCTGCCTTTCTTAGGCCCGTTCGTTGTCTCTCCTTGTCCTCCATAATATACTTTAACATTTTTTACCTGAGTTTGCAGGAAGCCACTACCAGCCATATCAAGCCCTTCACCATTCTCTATCGTCGCCATCGAGAAAAATGAGCAAAGGGAAGTTCCTTGTTTTTTTGCTCGAGATGACCTCTTGCAACAAGGATCCGGGGGGAAACTGTTAGGGATGAGATCCATCTTTATAATGATGGTTGTGCACATAAACACACCGCCCATGATCTCCACACAAAGGTAGTGGGATCATGGGTTTGACCACACGCACGATCACCGCACCAGATCTCCATGCACACTAATCCCAACGCGTTGAACTCCAAAACCTCCGCAGGCATCACCTTACAGACGACAAGCGGCCGATGTCATTCCCAGCTGTCAGGTACTAGCAAACAGTCGGGAAGACGGCTGGGCTGGCCGACAGACCTCAGCTGTCGGAATACGGTCGAGGATGCCATCGGGCCGGCCGATCCCCCGCCACCGCTGGCTTGTGTCCACGGGAGTGGCCGTGCCGGTCGTTCCTCTGAGGCCCTTGGCATGTGGCCGCAGGACTACGTGCATGCCGACCCGCGGCTGGGTGGGCACCCCCTTCCCCCAGCCCCGCGCTCGGCCGCGCGCGCGCCCCCGTGCGGCCGCGTGCGCCCTCCCCCCCCCACCCGCCCCACACCCCACACCCCCACCCCCACCCCCGTGCGGCCGCGCATGCGTGTTGGAGTTACCATGGTGATCTAGAAGTGGTCAAACATGTAATCTTACTGCCAACGCGATATGAGCCTGCAGGGTCGCACATAAGAGATGTGGAGAAGTTGGATGATTGACTGTGTTGGTAAAAGTTACCAATCACCGACCTGAATGGGGTTATGGACAAAGTGTTGCCTTAAAGGGTCGTCGTGTTGGGCAAATGTTGCCTTGAAGGATTGGTAATAATAGTCGACCGAGGGTCGACGAGTATCATCGACCGCGGGTCGATGATTATCGTCAACCCACGTTCGACGTGAGTCGACGAGTATTGTCAACCCACGTTCGACGTGAATCGTCGAGTATTGTACTCTGATTCTCACCGACTGATACTCGCCGATCCTAGGTGATTCTCGCCGATTGATTTTCACCGAATCTGCTAGTCGCCGACTGATTCTCGCCGATTAATTCTCACCGAATCTGCTAGGTGATTCTCGCCGATTCTGAAACCCTAAATTTCTGGGTGGTCTGCGGATAGCGATATTCCTAAGTCTGTTTATGCCTTTGGTATAAATTGATACTTAGGGTTTTCGGGATCCTCTCTCTGATCGAATCCCGCCGAGCGAGCGACGGAAGTGTTCCTCTCTTCGTTCGTTCGTTCCGCCGATCCCGAATCCCGCCGACGGAAGGGTTCCGCCGCCATGCTCGCTCCGTCGACCTCCTCCTCTCCGGCGATTGTCGCTGGTGTTGCTATCCCTGGCGCAGACCTAGCAGTCCGTGGGAAAGCAAGGTGTGGTCACTCTCCTTCCCAATTATCCATGCGACGGAAAGATTCGGTGTTCTCCCGCTCGTGTGGATTTCTGCAGAGACGTGGATATCATTCCATGTAGGACTCGCCACCAACAAGAACACGAAGCTTGGAGCATCTCCGTTGAGTTGTGACTCAACGCCACCGAGGTAATTTTTGCCTAGTTGTATGTTAACTTCTTGATTCAACTACCATGGCCCGATCCCATCTCTTTTGGGTTTTCTTGATGTTTTTATTCTTCCGCTGCGTGCACAAATGTTGTGCCATCCTCATAGAGAAACCCAACAATGCGCTCGTGCATGACCACGTGGGCACTCTCCCACGTGACCATGCACAAGAACCCGTGCGCGAGACAGAATGTGTGCACCCGCACATGCACCCATGTGTGCCGGTGTGCTAGGTGCCTTCTTCGGGCCCATTCGTCATCTCACCATCTCCTCCCTAACATACTCTAACATTTTTTACCTGAGTTTGCAGGACGCCACTACCCGCCATCTCAAGCCCTTTGCCGTTCTCCATCATTGCCATCGAGAGAAATGAGTAAAGGGAAGATACTTATTTTTCTATGTCCGATCTGACCTCTTGCAACAAGGATCGGAGTAAACTATTAGGGATGAGATCCATCTAATAATGATGGGTGTGCACATAAACACACCGACCATAATCTCTACCTGAAGGTTATGGGATCATGGGTTTGACCACACGCGCGATCACAGTGCCCGATCTCCCAGCACACTGATCCCACCGCGTGGAACTCCAGAACCGCCACCGACATCGCCTCAGATACAACAAGCGGCCGATGTCATTCCCGGTTGCCGTCCGCTGACACTTATCCGGGAAGATTGCAGGGCTGGCCACCCATCCGCAGATGCCGACACACAGTCGAGAATGCCTCTACGGCGGCCGCTCCCTCGCGACCGCCGTCGTATAGCCAGGGAAGTGGCCGGGCTGGCCGCTGCTCTACGGCCTCTAGAATGCGGCCGCAGGAGTGGCCGAGCCGACTACTCCTCCGTAGCCGACAAAGCGTGGACGAGGGGCAGCCAAGCTGTCCACCCCAACTTGGCCGCTAGCAAGTGGCTGAGGGAGCGGTCGGACAAGCTGCTCCTCCTAAGCTGCCAACAAGCGGCCGAGGGAGCGGTGAAAGAAATTGTACCCTAATCACCCAGAGGGGGGGGGGTGAATAGGTGACTTAATCATTTTTAAACTTTTTAGGCAGATTATATCACAGATTTAACAGAACTATACACAGCATACACAGCATCAATCATATACACAGAGTACACACTGTTTTATAGTGGTTCCCCAAGGTTTGGGTACATCCACTTTCCCCCTTCGCCTATCTAGTAGTGTACTGGATTCGGCCAAACTCCTCCACTATACCTCAGATCCTTAGATCTTGCACTCAGAACCCCAAATGGTTCCTACAGCTCAGAGTGATCCCACTCCTACAACTCAGGCTCAACAGCCCTACCACTCAGTCTTCAGAAAGACCTACACTCAGCCACAAGGCCTACACTCAGAGATATGAATCTCCTACACTCAGGCACACAGGCCCTACCACTCAGCCTTTATAATTACAGGCTTACAACTCAGATCCCTAAGGATCCTACAAGAAATAAAGAATACAATATATATACCTACAACTCATAATAAGAGAGAAGAGTTGACAGGTTTCTTGATGAGTTCTTGAAAGAACTCTACTGAGATCAACCTCACTTGGCTTTCTTCAAAGCTTCTTGAATGTAGAACACAATAGGGTTGAGTCTCTCTGTAGCTGATCTTCAATCACTGCAACTTAAGAATCAGACCTTGATCTGAAACCTTCTTCACAGCTTGGTTCCAACAGCTGTCTTCTTGGAAGAAGCTCTCTCTCTCCAACTTCTTAGATCTTCACTTGAATTAACTCTTCAATGAAGTGCATGATCTTCTTCTCTGATTGTTGTTAATCTTCTTCTTCAGTTGACAGAATAAGCCTATATATAGGCCTTCTTCATGGTGACCGACTGATCCGGTTTCTAATGACTTTCTGACATCTTTTACAGGTGCAGTAGACCGGCTGGAATGGCAACTGTCATGTCATCCAGTCACTTCTTGAAATATCTGTAACTGTCTGAAAGTGTCGAGACAGTCTGTCTTTAAGTGTCGACACTTGTAGACTAAGTGTCGACACAAGTAGAATAAGTGTCGACACTAGCCTTCATGGTGTCGACACAACTCCTTGTGTTGTAGAATTTGCTTCTCGACACTGCTTCTTCAACATGTGTCGACACAGATAATGTGTGTCGACACAACTCCTTATTCTTCAGTACTTTGTTGATTTCTTGTAAGTGTCGACACAACTCCTTTGTGTCGACACATCTTCTTGTGTTGAATTTGTTAAGTGCCGACACATCTTCTTGGTGTCGACACATGCCTTCACTGTTGATACTTTTTCTGAGTGTCGACACATCTGCTTGGTGTCGACACTTGTACTTAGTCTTCATAGAAATTTGCTAAGTGTCGACACATCTCCTTGTGTCGACACTTTCTTCATGTGTTGAGACTTCTGCTGTGTGTCGACACTGATCCTTTGTGTCGACACATTCTTCATGTGTTGAGACTTTGGCTGAGTGTCGACGCATCTTCTTTTGTGTCGACACTTGTACTTAGTCTTCATAGAAATTTGCTAAGTGTCGATACAGCTCCTTGTGTCGACACTTTCTTCATGTGTTGAGACTTTGGCTGAGTGTCGACACATCTCCTTTATGTCAACACTTGTACTTAGAATTTGTTGAACCTTTGCTGAGTGTCGACACAGCCTCCAAGTGTCGACACTTTCTGATGTCGACAAAGTTTCTTTGGGTGTCGACACTTCTTCTAAGTGTCGACACAGCTTTACTGGACATTTCTTCATTGAGTGTCGACACACCCTGTATGTGTCGACACTTTCCTTCTGGTGTCGACTCTGCATCCCTGGTGTCGACACAATTCCTCCAAGTGTCGACACTGCTTCTCTGGATGTCGACACAAGTGTTTTTAAGTGTCGACACTTTTCTTCTGGGTGTCGACACATAGACTTAGAAACATTTCAGCTTTCCCTGCAAATACTTAACCTGCACAACTAAAGTCAAAACACATCAAATACTTTTTTGATGTATATCATTGAGTTGGGCGAGGATTCTTCAAATCAGGTACATTCATTCCAATGTACCCAACAATATCCCCCTATTTGGAGAAGTCATAACCCTTAGTCAACGATATACACCATACATAATAAAATAACAGTATGATGTAAAACAGGATTATATAACAGGGTAAGTACATGAACATGTATTAATCAAAACATGTATACACAGATATCTCAGAACAATTAATGTAATAGTTGAACATATATCACATTGTTCTAAGAACTTCAACATTATCATTATCCAAAAGTTTACAGAAAGTTTAAAATTAAATGATTATAACTATAAACTAAAGATAAATTCTATCCTATTGCTTCTCAGTCTCCTTGATCACTATGCCCTTTCCAGATTGTATCTTTGCTTGGACTAGGGCTTCAGCATCTTCAGCAGCAGCAAGCTTCTTTCCTTTTAGATCCTTCTTTTTCTGATCTTCAGCTTTGATCTTTTGTCTTTCAAAGTAATGATAAGGCTTTGGAAAGTACTTGCTAGGCTCCTGGGCAGTAGGAGATAGCTTTCCTATTTTAGCCTCTCTTCTGTATTGCACAATGGCTTCTTGCCTGTTCTCATGCTTCCTCCACTCCACATCAGAATACCATTTTCCTCTGTCCACAATATTGTCTTTGGCAGCCTTCCATGCAGTCAGAATGATATTCCTGGAGGTGGGGCTCCATTGTTCAAAGTCAGGCCTGAGTTCAGCTTGCTTCCTGAATCTCTTCTTAGACAATTTGGCTTCTTGTTCTTTCTGCAAAGCTTCTTGTATAGCCTCAGGCACTGGCTGAACTACTTTTTCTATGATGACATTTTGCTTTCCCTCAGGAGGTCTATACATTGATTGTATGTCTGCATGTATCATATCAAAGTCTGGTGGAGGGTAAATTACTTGAGCCACTTCAGCTTACTCCCCTCCAAGATATGCAGGATGAATTCCAGACTCTGCAACATTATCATCATCACATAATGGAGGATATCCAATGTTGGCTCTGATGGAATTTGATATCCACTTTGCATGATCAGAGCCTGCTTTGACTAACACCCTCTCCCCCTTTATGACTTCTCTTTCAATATGATCCCTCAGATCATCTTTCTGAAATCTTATTTGTGCATCCAAATAGTTTACTCCATCCTTAAAGAAAGGTTTCAACCTTTGGAGTCTGTCATTTATAGCCTTTTGAGAGTCTACTATAGCAGTTTTAACAGCAGTTAGGATTTCTTTCAATGCTTTGTCAAATTCTTCTTTAGCTGTAGCATTAGTTGTAGTCCGCCTAGTAGCTATATTCTTCATTTCTGTGACTATTTCATTGTGTGAAGCAGTTAAATTATCATTCATCCTTAGCTGGTTCTCCAGAACATAGCCTTGCTTCACTGCAATATCATCTACTTGAGCTTTGATCTTTTCTTGATGTGTAGCCAAGTAGACCACTGCATTCCCTCCATTGTGGAAGCAGTCAGTCATCTCTTTCTTATTCAGATTCATTTCAAATCTGATGGACTTAATATCTTGGGCCAGATCAAACTGTAGAGACTTATGCGCTTCATCCATATAATATTGCAAAGACTGTCTTTGCTCATCCATCTTTATCTGCATTGCAACCATCAGAGAACTAAAATCTGCAGATGGGGCTGGCTGTGGTGTAGGCTGTGGTGTAATTGTTTGTAAAGCCTTTTTGTAAGTTTGGCTCCTCCTCTTGAAGACTTGGAATTTCCTCTTTTTAGCTCTCGCAACCTCTTCATCTTCTGAAGCAGATGTTCTATCAATAGTCACTCTGTCCTTAGGACTTGGAGGTAACTCCTTCTCAGTCCTTAGAACCTGCTCAGCATCTTTGGGCACCTCAGTCTCTTTGCCTGCAGTTTCTTCTATATTCTCCACTTGCTCCCCCTCAATAATCACCTTCTCCCCCTCAGCAGCAGCACTTTCTTTCTCAATGTCTGTTTGTAGAAGATCCGGGAATAGCTCTTCTAGGGTAAATTCCTGTTGAGGATGAGGTGGAGAAACTCTTATCTCATCAACAACTTGATCAACAACCACTTGATCTGCAACTGATGTGTCCTCCATAACAACATCTTGGGGTTAACTAGGTGTCTGAGGGTGCTGACTAACATCAGATAATGTGTCAGTCATAACTTCACTCTCAATAAGTAAATCTAATTGGTTGATTTCAGTTATTACCTCAAGAATAGTTTGTGTAGCTCTTTCACTTTTTAGAGGAGTTGGCTCTTCCATAATTAGAGGCTCCCCCTGGATGGAATCTTGGTGTACTAGGCTAGCTTGTGGTAGCTCCCCCTGCCTTGGTGCATCTTCTTGTCTTGCTGGAGATTGTCCAGCATTTCCTTCTGCTTCCTCATCAGGAGTAAAGACAACTTGCTCCTCAGAGCTGCTAGAGGATTCTTGAGCCACTGGGGCCGTCTTCTTCTTCTTCTTTTGTGGTGTTATCTTCTCAGGAGGAGGCATTTCCTTAGTCAGGACTCTATCCCATCTAGAGAAGATTCTCATGTCCATATTCCTCATGTGATTGATCTTAGAACCTGCAGCTTGGCTCATTACTGCTGGTATACTACCAGCTAGGTATAGACTAAGAATCCTACCCAAATTGGGCTTCTTCATACTCTCCTTAATCTTCTCAAACACTACTGCAGACCAATCAGTTTGTAGTTTGAAGATAATTCTTGTCATTAGACCAAACATATGAGCTGATACTCTGTCATGCCCTCCAGGCTTGCTCAAGATAACTTTCCCAACAATTTCAGAAAGAAATTTCCCTTGCATGTTCATCCCCTTTCTATTGAACACTGATCCAATTTTCATGTTGGAATCCAGTCCACACCATGTTAATGCTGCCCTAGTTTTAGAAGCAGAAACATCATCTTCCTCCTTGGTTCTAGGTAGTTGTAGTACTTTCCTCAGACTTTTAGGAGAAACTTTCACCTTAGCCCCATGAACCATTGACTTAATCTTTAGTCCTGATTCATCTAGGGTTGCGCCATTCAGAAATTCCAGGACCTCCTTCTTCCAGATCTTGATGGGTTCTGAAACAAGGAATTCTAATCCAGATTCTGCAACTAGGGTTACCACACCTTTGATCGCGGGTTCCGCCTCATCAAATGCGTGCCGCACCAGTTCATATCCTTCATTCACGTTCTCTTCGAGCTTGGGCGCCATTAGGGTTTGAAGAAATTTGAATTGAGAGAAGAGAGGTGTCGACACATAAGTTTGGTCTCGAAACTTTGGTAAGCGTGTCGACAAACAATGTTGAAACCCTATTTATACCTTTCTAGGATCGAAGATGAAAGGGCGCGTCAAAATACTTAAATTGTGTCGACACTGTTGAAAAGTTTCGACACAGACTTATAATGTCTCGACAACTATGTGTCGACACAAGTATAGTCGACAGAATATATGTGTCGACACTTGTTTATGTGTCGACACCACTTAGCTCGACACATAGTCGAGACTATACCAGACTAATTCTTTATAAATCCTAAGTGTCGACACCACCTTGGATGTGTCGATACCTACACTGCATGTGTCGACACTAATTTTCTGAAGTGTCGACACCAACTTCCTAGATATGTCGACACCTTTTCTCTGAAGTGTCGACACCACTTTTCTGTGTCGACACAGACAACTCTGTGTCAACACCTTTTTACTTAGCCAATTTTCTTTTGTAAACTTATTCTAAGTTAATCATCCCTAATTCAATTTTAAACCTATTAAATTTGGTTTCTTCTAAAGGCTTAGTATACATGTCAGCTAGTTTATTATCTGTATTAACATACTCTAGTGAAATATCTTCTTTTTCCACATGTTCCCTTAGAAAATGATATTTTATTTCTATGTGCTTAGTCCTACTATGGGAAACATGATTGTTTGCAATAGATATAGCACTAGTAGAATCACAAAATAGTGGTGTTCTACTTACTTGAATACCATAATCTTCAAGCTGATGTTGTATCCATAGAAGTTGAGCACAACAACTTCCTACAGCCACATACTCTGATTCTGCTGTGGAGATAGCCACACTTGTTTGTTTCTTGCTACTCCAAGATATCAGTCTTCCACCTAGGAATTGACAGGTTCCAGTTGTACTTTTCCTATCTTCGTTGCAGCCTGCAAAATCTGCATCTGAATAACCTATCAGTTCAAAGTCTCCATTCCTAGGGTACCAAAGGCCTAGATAAGGAGTGCTCTTAAGATATCTCAGAATTCTTTTGGCTTCTGTCAAATGAGACTCTATAGGGCAAGCTTGGTACCTAGTACAGACACATGTAGCATACATGATATCTGGTCTACTTGCAGTCAAATAGAGTAGGGAGCCAACCATCCCTCTATACAAAGTCTCATCTACAGGTTTCCCTGCATCATCTTTGCTAAGAGACATACTTGACCCCATAGGAGTTTTCATGGTACTGGATGATTCCATACCATACTTCCTTATCAGTTCTAGGGTGAACTTAGACTGGCATATGGATAAACCATTCTCAGTGTGTCTAATTTGGAGACCCAAGAAGAACTTAAGTTCCCACATACTGCTCATCTCAAATTGTCCTTGCATAAGTTTTGCAAACTTTCTGCAAAGACTATTTTCAGTAGACCCAAATATGATGTCATCTACATATATTTGGACTAGTATGATCTTCCCTCTGGATTCTCTAAGGAATAGAGTCTTGTCTATTTTCCCCCTTGTGAATTTATTCTCAATGAGGAAACTAGACAGGGTTTCATACCAAGCCCTAGGGGCTTGTTTTAACCCATACAAAGCCTTCCTAAGTCTATAGACATAATTAGGTTGAGTTGAATCAACAAAACCTGATGGCTGTTCCACATAGACCTCTTCCTTCAGATTTCCATTCAGAAATGCTGACTTAACATCCATTTGATAAACTTTAAACCCTTGATAGGTTGCATAGGTTAAGAACATTCTTATTGCCTCCAGTCTGGCTACTGGAGCAAAGGTTTGATCAAAGTCAATACCTTCTTCCTGCCTATATCCCTTAGCAACCAGTCTTGCTTTGTTCTTTATAATAACTCCATGTTCATCCATCTTGTTCCTGAAGATCCACTTAGTTCCAATTATGTTGTGGTCTTTTGGTTTAGGAACAAGCTCCCAGACTTTGCATCTCTTGAACTGATTCAACTCCTCTTGCATTGCCTCAATCCAATGAGGGTCTAGGATGGCTTCTTCAAATTTCTTTAGCTCAACTTGGGATAGAAAACTGGAGTAGAGTACTGAACTTAGATTTCTGCTCCTTGTTTATACCCCTTGTCTTAGATCACCAATAATTTGATCTGCAAGATGATCTCTTAGATGCTTAGTAGCTGGAGGCAGCATGGCTTCATGTTGAACTCCTCCATCTTCTTCAACTTGCTGCACTCCTTGGTCTTCTTCTGCATCAGGTGCATCTAGTACTCCCCCTAGATAGCAGCCACTATCATCTACATGCTGACTTGCAGTAGATCCTTCTTCAATAGTGAGCTTGTCCATCTTCTTAGTCACACCTATGGAGCTGCAAATACTTCTAGACAATTCATGGTTAATGAGTCTAGCTTCATCAAATACTACATGTACTGATTCCTCTACAACTTGAGTAGTCAAGTTGTAGATCCTATAAGCCTTACTATTGTTGCTGTACCCAACAAAGATCCCCTCTTGGGATTTGGCAGCAAACTTGGTTAAGTAAGACTTATCATTGTTAAGTATATAACATTTACAACCAAAGATCCTGAAATAGGATAGGTTTGGTTTTCTGCCTTTCACAATCTCATAGGGGGTCTTATTGTGGCTCTTGGTAATAGTAGCCCTATTAATTACATGGCATGCAGTGTTTACTGCCTCAGCCCAGAAATATTCTGGGAGATATGTGTCACTTAATAGGGTTCTACCAGCCTCTATCAAGATTCTATTTTTCCTCTCAGCAATGCCATTTTGCTGAGGTGTTCTTGGTGAAGAAAATTCCTGAAATATTCCAAACTCTTCACATAGCTTTGTCATACTATAAGATTGGAATTCAGTACCATGGTCACTTCTTATTTTGACCACTGTACTGTCTAACTCATTCTGAATTTGTTTGACAAAACTATATAAGATACTAGGTGTTTCAGATTTCTGTCTAAGGAAGAACACCCAGGAAAACCTTGAGTAGTCATCTACAATCACAAATGTGTAGACCTTCCTACCTAGGCTGTGAACTGGCATAAGACCAAAGAGATCCATATGCAAGAGGTATAAGCACCTCACAGCATCTTTGTTCTCAATGCTATTAAAGGTGGATCTAGTCTGCTTGCCCTTTTGACAAGCTGAGCATATCCCATCTTTAATACCCTTAACCTGAGGACCATTCCTCACTAACTCTTTGCTATAGAGTTGGCCAATTGTCTTGTAGTTGAGATGGGCTAGCCTCTTGTGCCATTTGACACAATAAGAGACTTTCTCATCAGCTACAAGATATACTGGAGAAACATTGTTCTCACACATAATGTCTAGGCAATAGACATTTCTCTTTCTATAACCTGTCAGAATGATCTCTTGATCATTTGACCTCCTGATATGACAACCATCTTTGACAAATGATATGTCATATCCTAAATCACTCAGTTGACTTATACTAATTAGGTTATGTTTCAAACCTTTAACATAAGTCACTTGAGTAATTGTTATAAGGTTGCTAGAAATGTTACCAAAACCTTTGATGATTCCTTTTTCAGAACCACCAAAGGTGACTTTAGGACCATCCTTGATTGGTGTGAAGTCCTTTAGCAATCCCCTAGTTCCAATCATGTGCTTTGAACATCCACTGTCCAAGTACCATATTGGGGCATGGCCACTTGGACTCACCTGCAAAACAGATTAGTTGACCTTAGGACCCAAAAAATTCTTGGGTCCTTGGTGCTGGTTAGTCTGCCTCTTAACAAAGCTACCTGCAGATTTTCCAACAGGCAGTTTGCTACTCACTTTGGCACTAGAATTGTGCCAACAGTCTATAGCAAAGTGGCCTACCTTGCCACAGCACCAGCACTCAAATTTGTTGTACCTTTTCTTAGGTACAACCCTGGCTGTTCTATCTACAGCAGGCTTGTTGAGTACTGGGGCTTTGCCCTTAGACTTGGACTTTACAGTCCTGACAGGGTTAGTAAACCCCAATACAGTTTTACCCTTGTGAGGTATAAACTCATCTATCAAAGGTAGAACTGATTTTGGTTTAGAGAATCTTGCAACTATATCTCTCTCCTTCTGAAGACTAATCTCCAGATTTCTGATTTGATCATTCCTAAATGTTATAGTCCCCATCTGAATAATAGATATGTTCTTCAGTCTGGCTATTTCATTCAGTTTTTGATCAATCAACTTCTCAAAATCAGTTACAGCCTCTTTGAGACTAGCAATCTCCTTTGCCTGACTCTTGGCCAAGGATTTTCTTTTCTTAAATGCTTGCAACAGTACTCTATATTCAACAATCAACTGACGAATATCCCCTTCAGATTCAGATCCACTGGCATCACTTGATGCTGATGTAACTGAGTCTGAACTAGCACTAGAAATTGAACTTAAAGAACAATTTTTTACCTGACTAGGTCCAGGCTGCTCCTGGATTTTATCACCTTCAGATAAGGCCATCAGTCCCTGGCACTGATTGTCCTCTTGCTCATATATAGAGTTCATTAACTGGATGAACTCCTCTTCTTCTTCTTCAGCAAACAGTCCAATGTATGCTTCTGCTTCTGAATCAGTTTCTGAAGATGATATGTCTGACAGGCTTTTGTCCTTCTTAGCAACAAAGGACCTTTCCTTTTTGCCCTTTATCTGAGTCTTCTTCTTATCAGTTGACTCTTTCCTTTTCTCTGGACAGTCAGCAACAACATGTCCTTGTCTATTACAGCAATAACATACAATTTTTGATAAAGTTGCTTTGCTTGACTTGGGCTTTCTACTGTCTTTCTTTGATGACTTCTTGTTCTGATAATAGTCATCTTTTCCCTGTGAAGTGGATGGCTTTGACCTCCAATGTTTCTTCTTTAGAAACTTCTGAAAGTGTCTTGTGAAAGCTGCAAAATCCTCATCACTCTCACTACTTTCAGAATCCCTGCATTCTGTCTCATCTGTCTCAGATCCAGCAACCTTTGGTGGTGGAGATGGAGACTTACTTTTGTATTTCCTGGTGGCTTCTGTCTTGAATGCCACAGCTCTTTCTTTGTGCTCAATTCTTGTAGTCTTCTCCTCTTCTTTCCTTACCATTACCTGCATTTCATAGGATAACAGCTTTCCAAACAATGTTTGTGGAGGAATATCTGCTAACTTGGCCATTTCCCTTATGACACAAATCTTGGTGTCCCAGTCCTTTGTTAGGGACATCAAGAACTTATCATTCAGCTCATAATTGCTGAATTCTCTTCCATATGACATCAACTCATTGACAATCCTATAGAATTTCTTGTAGCATTCTGTTATACTATCAGACCTGCCTTGTCTGAAGCTCTCATATTCTTGGTTTAACAAAGACTTTCTGTCTTGTCTAACTTCTTCTGAACCCTCCATGTACACTATCAGAGTATCCCACATCTCCTTTGATATTTTACAGTGTATCAAGTTCTGAAATGTAGCATCATCTATGGCACTTACAATGATATTCTGAGCCCTCTTGTCCATGGTGGCCAGAATAATCTCATCTTTTGTCATTTCAGAAAAGTCCTTAGGTGTTCTCTGATTTGCATCTAACACAGATACCTTCATAGGCACATAAGGCCCTTCTTTAACTGTGATATAGATTCTAGGGTCAGAGGCTTTCATAAACAGTGTAACCCTTTCTTTCCAGATGCCAAAAATTTCCTTTCTGCAAATTGACAACTTCATGGATCCAAGTTCTTTATGATTCTCTGTTCAACTCATTTTCTTGATTATCTTGATTATGCTGAATCTGTCCTTGATTTCACTGAATCTGCCAACAGAATCTACTCAGACAGTTATGTCCCTTTTTGAGTAACCTCCCTCTGATACCACTTGAAAGAAATTGTACCCTAATCACCTAGAGGGGGGGGGGTGAATAGGTGACTTAATCTTTTTTAAACTTTTAGGCAGATTATATCACAGATTTCACAGAACTATACACAGCATACACAGCATCAATCACATACAAAGAGTACACACTTTTTTATAGTGGTTCCCCAAGGTTTGGGTACATCCACTTTCCCTGTTCGCCTATCTAGTAGTGTACTAGATTCGGCCAAACTCCTCCACTATACCTCAGATCCTCAGATCTTACACTCAGAACCCCAAATGGTTCCTACAGCTCAGAGTGATCCCACTCCTACAACTTAGTCTCAACAGCCCTACCACTCAATCTTCACAAAGACCTACACTCAGCCACAAGGCCTACACTCAGAGATATGAATCTCCTACACTCAGGCACACAGGCCCTACCACTCAGCCTTTATAATTACAGGCTTACAACTTAGATCCCTAAGGATCCTACAAGAAATAAAGAATACAATGTATATACCTACAACTCAGAATAAGAGAGAAGAGTTGACAGGTTTCTTGATGAGTTCTTGAAAGAACTCTGCTGAGATCAACCTCACTTGGCTTTCTTCAAAGCTTCTTGAATGTAGAACACAATAGGGTTGAGTCTCCCTGCAGCTGAACTTCAATAACTGCAACTTAAGAATCAGACCTTGATCTGAAACCTTCTTCACAGCATGGTACCAACAACTGTCTTCTTGGAAGGAGCTCTCTCTCTCCAACTTCTTAGATCTTCACTTTAATTAACTCTTCAATGAAGTGCTTGATCTTCTTCTCTGATTGTTGTTAATCTTCTTCTTCAGTTGACAGAATAAGCCTATATATAGGCCTTCTTCATGGTGACCTGTTGATCCGGTTTCTAACGACTTTCTGACATCTTTGACAGGTGCAGTAGACCGGCTGGAATGGCAGCTGTCATGTCATCCAGTCACTTCTTGAAATATCTGTAACTGTCTGAAAGTGTCGAGACAGTCTGTCTTTAAGTGTCGACACTTGTAGACCAAGTGTCGACACAAGTAGACTAAGTGTCGACACTAGCCTTCATGGTGTCGACACAACTCCTTGTGTTGTAGAATTTGCTTCTCGACACTGCTTCTTCAACATGTGTCGACACAGATAATGTGTGTCGACCCAACTCCTTGTTTTTCAGTACTTTGTTGATTTCTTGTAAGTGTTGACACAACTCCTTTATGTCGACACATCTTCTTGTGTTGAATTTGTTAAGTGTCGACACATCTTCTTGGTGTCGACACATGCCTTCAGTGTTGATACTTTTTCTGAGTGTCGACACATCTGCTTGGTGTCGACACTTGTACTTAGTCTTCATAGAAATTTGCTAAGTGTCAACACAGCTCCTTGTGTCGACACTTTGTTCATGTGTTGAGACTTCTGCTGTGTGTCGACACATTCTTCATGTGTTGAGACTTTGGCTGAGTGTCGACACATCTTCTTTTGTGTCGACACTTGTACTTAGTCATCATAGAAATTTGCTAAGTGTCGACACAGCTCCTTGTGTCGACACTTTCTTCATGTGTTTAGACTTTGGCTGAGTGTCGACACATCTCCTTTATGTCGACACTTGTACTTAGAATTTGTTGAACCTTTGCTGAGTGTCGACACAGCCTCCAAGTGTCGACACTTTCTGATGTCGACAAAGTTTCTCTAGGTGTCGACACTGCTTCTAAGTGTCGACACAGCTTTACTGGACATTTCTTCAAGGAGTGTCGACACACCCTGTATGCGTCGACACTTTCCTTCTGGTGTCGACTCTGCATCCCTGGTGTCGACACAATTCCTCCAAGTGTCGACACTGCTTCTCTGGATGTCGACACAAGTCTTTTTAAGTGTCAACACTTTTCTTCTGGGTGTTGACACATGGACTAAAAAACTTTTCAGCTTTCCCTGCAAATACTTAACCTGCACAACTAAACTCAAAACACATCAAATACATTTTGATGTATATCATTGAGTAGGGTGAGGTTTCTTCAAATCAGGTACATTCATTCCAATGTACCCAACAAGCGGCCAGCCTGACCTCTCCACTACGGCCACCGGCATGCCCGCCGAGTGCAACCAAACTGGTCGCCCCTGTTAAAATTCAACAAACCGCAGACGCCCCCTTGGATATCCTGCTGAAAACTCAACAAACCGAAGGAGAATACGCCCACTTATATGTTGAAAGTTTTCCCGGATCGTGGAGTTAACAGTGGTTATCTCAACAAAGCAGTAACAACCAGCAACACATGCAGCACAAGCTTCTTTATTGATCAAGAGCAAACTTCTTTACAAGGCGAGACATACATGGCGAGACATGCTTCACCAAAACCCAACACCGGGAGAGCAGAGACAGATACAAAGACAAGAACAAAAAAACAAGCCGCGCGGACTCAAACAATAAGCCGCCGACCTACTGCTGTGGAGTCCGCTCAGTCCGCCAGGTCGCCAGACCGCAACCCAAGCCGCGCGAACTCACCCTTACTCCAATGCTTAGCTCTTCACCGCCGGTCTGCACGCCGCCAGACCGCACAAGCTGCGCCACCGAATGGAACAGTCCGCCAGAAACCGGCGACTTCCTGAACCCCGAACCAAGTCGCCAAAGAGAAGACCGCCTGGCCGCTATCCGCGACCTGCTGTTTACCGCCTGTTGCTTAACCGCAGAGTCCGCACTGTCCCTGACCGCAATCAGAGCCAAGTCCTGGCTTTCCAGCGCTATCCGCACAACCTGCACAGCACAACCGGGTCAACTCTATCCGCGCGGACACAAAGTCCAGGCCGCAGCAACTTACGCGAGCTCAAACACTGTTCACTTACTTCGGTCTAGGTTCCTCTATTCTTGATGTGACATGGGTCCTATTTATAGGCACGACGATGAGTATGGTCACCGCCCTTCCCGATAGGATCACCGCCACAACCCGCAGCAAGAACTTATGTGTCCGCCAGCCCGCGGACACACATGCCAGTTCGCCGCCCTGTGCAGATAGCCAGTCCGCCCCAGCTTCTCCAAGGCCGGACTCCAATATCCAGTCCGCCTTGCCGCCAGAGACCAAGCCAGGACCACCACAGCCGGACTCCACAAAAGCCGTATCCGCCATTCTGCGGACAAGGCATCAGCCCGCAAAACCCGAGCCCGTAACCGCGCCATCAAGGCACCTGCCGGACTCAGCGGATACCCGGCTATCGTCCGCATATCCCAAGCCCATTACCTCATTGCCAAGGCACCTCCGGACTTAGCGGACACGCCAATCCAGTCCGCTAACAGCAGACTCCAGTCCGCAACTCCTGAGTCCATTGCATCACAAGGCATCTCCGGACTCAGCGGACTCCAGCTCCAGTCCGCACGCTCCTGCATGGGCAATCCTCCAGTCCGCATATCCCCAAGCTAGCAAACAAGGCAAAGCACTTCTACTACGCTTGGCGGACTGAGAAACCAGCCCGCGCTCCACTGCGCGATCTCCCCGAACTGAGCCATCCTGGACTTGGTTCAATTCCCACCAAGTCCAGTCCACTGGCCGCAAGGGCCAGTCCGCACTTACTGGCGGACACTGGATCTAGCCCGCCATACCGGGCGACCTCCAGTTCCTGTCCGCGCTGACCGGCGGTCTCCGCGGCTTCCACTTGCCGCTTCACTAGAGCAAGACCAAGGCAACTGCCAAACTGGTCTGCCGAGCTCCAGTTCTTCAGTCCGCTTCAAGCCGGACTCCGCGGATAACATTCCTATCCGCCCGGTTACTTCCTGGGAGTAAACCGCCTGCTGAGCAAACACTGGCCTGTCAGACCGCCGCTGCTGTCCGCGCAGTCCGCGCGAACAGACCGCCCAGGCCGCCACAGAGCAAACCGCCTGCAACATCCCTGCCGACCTAGCAGTCCGCCAACCCAGTCCGCGTAGTCCGCGCGGATAGGTTTCCCAAGCCTTCCATTCATCCACTTTCACTTCACAGAATTCAACACTCCCCCTTGAAGTGAGAAGTGGTGAATAACTCCAGCAGCTCCCGTAACCTTGCACCTGGTCCTTCCGATAGCATCTACGAAGAGATGTCCAAGACATAGTCCTCGCCCCGCATATCATGGACCATGAGGGAGCCCTCCAGCATCTCCCAAAAGGAGCCATGCTTCCCTCTGCCTTCTTCAGCTTCAACCTCCACTCATGCATCAAAGGAGAATCACCAACTTCCTTGGATCCAGAAGCCCAAGCCTCGTTGCCTCTGAGAGAAGTCACCTCATCAGACTTGGTGTCAACCACCTCCTTGATTCTAGTGGGGTCATCACAGCCAGAAGTCCCTTGCTCGACCTGAGGGCTACCAAGGAAACACGGGACCAAGTCCGCCGTGTTCCCTTCACTATATCGAGCTGGTGGCTTACTGATCCTCTTCGATCTCCGAAGAACCTGATCATGGCTAACCACCTCCGCTGCTTTTGAACCAGCTCCGTTCCCGGGCAAACCCGGAACAATGCTCCCTTTGTTCCCTGAACAAGACGCCTCCTTACTGGAACCAAGAGCACCTGGAGCAACGCTCCCCCTGCTACCTGAACCAGAAGACTTCCCTCTTGAACATGAACTGCCTGGAACATCGCTCCCCTTGCTTCCTGAACAGGAAGCCTCCGCCTTTGAGTCAGAAGGTCCTGGAGCATCGCTCCCCCTTCTTCCCGACTCTGACGCCTTTGCCCCGGAGCTAGAACAACCTGGAGCACCTGGTGACTCAGACAACTCCACTTCCTTAGCAGCAGCCTCCTTCAGCCCACCATCTGACCTGCTTATCTCTAGCTCCACATAAGAGCTACCCCAATACGGCGTCAACTCATCGAAAACAATGTCTCTCGACACTATGAGTTTCTTCGTCGCAGGATCCATACACCTCCATCTTCTTCTCTGCTCATCATACCCTACAAAGACTAGCTTTGTTTTGAGAGCACCCGGAGAGTGTAAATAGCAGGTAGATCCAAACACCCGAAGGTGCTTCACTGAGGGCTTCACTCCGAACATTAGCTCATAAGGAGTCTTCATTATGATCGGACTAAGAGGCATCCGGTTGATGACATGAGCAGCACAGGCCATTCCTTCCGCCCAAAGAGCCTTCGGAACGCCTTTACTCCGAAGCCAACACTTGCAGGTCTCCGTTAACCAACGGATCATCCGAGCTGCAACACTACCCTGTTGTGAAGTATGTCCACAAGAAAGCTCCATCCGGATCCCTTGCTTCCTGCAAAAGCGTGAGAACTCGGTTGAGTCAAACTCACCACCGAAACCTGTCCTCAACACCTTGATCCTCCGGCCAAGCTGGCCTTCGACAAGCTTCTTGAACTCCACAAACAAGCGTACCATGCTGGACTTCGTCTTCATAAAGTATACCCAAGTATACCCAGAATAGTCATCAACCAATATCAGCATGAACCTGCTGCCTCCAAGACTGGCCGTGACGGTCGGTCCCACCAGAGCACAATGGACAACCGCCAATGGTGCATTACTCCTGGCTTGTGCTTTGTCGATCATGAAGCGATAGGCTCCACATTCCTGACATCCCGCACACCCCGACCATCGCCATAGGATGACAATCTAGGCAAGCCTCTTACGAGTCTTCTTTCCGCCATTGCTTTCAGCTTGTCCATCCCTACATGCCCCAGTTTTTCATGCCAGATAGCTGCACTATCAGTGGCATCCAGCCGATCAGATCCAGAACTAGTTGAAGTCCCAACTACGTTCTTCTCCTTCCTCCCTACCTGAGCAACGTTCGCCGAGAGCAAGGTAACCTTGCACTCCTTCCGAAGATGACCTTGCTGCTTGCATTTATAGCACCGTGGTCCTTCCTTCCTCTTCCTATCACGCCTAGGAGAAACACTCCTTTCTTCCTGATATGAAGTAGAGGGACCATCATCAGCAGCAACCTCCTTCACCTTCTTCCTGAACAACCCATCAAGGGAAGTCCAAACCTCCGCAGCTGACCGACATCCACTGATGTGGTCCAAGAGCTCCGATGAGATCACCTGCTTGAGAATAGACTCCGCTTTCGCATTTGCCTCCTTCCAAGCTCTCATCGCCTCAGCATTGCCAGCAGTATCCTCTTGTCTTCCTGCTCCGCATACAACCTCCCAAAGGTCCTCGCCAAGAAGAAAGCTCTTCATACAGGACTTCCACCGTTCACAGTTCGCCTCTGTAAGAAGATCAATACCAAGACAACTTGCATCCTCCACTGCCATGGTTCTACCACTGGTTTCCTCTTCAGAAGAACAACTACTTCCATTGAGCACTGCTTGACCACTCCAACAACCTGGCTCTGATACCATGTTAAAATTCAACAAACCGCAGACGCCCCCTTGGATATCCTGCTGAAAACTCAACAAACCGAAGGAGAATACGCCCACTTATATGTTGAAAGTTTTCCCGGATCGTGGAGTTAACAGTGGTTATCTCAACAAAGCAGTAACAACCAGCAACACATGCAGCACAAGCTTCTTTATTGATCAAGAGCAAACTTCTTTACAAGGCGAGACATACATGGCGAGACATGCTTCACCAAAACCCAACACCGGGAGAGCAGAGACAGATACAAAGACAAGAACAAAAAAACAAGCCGCGCGGACTCAAACAATAAGCCGCCGACCTACTGCTGTGGAGTCCGCTCAGTCCGCCAGGTCGCCAGACCGCAACCCAAGCCGCGCGAACTCACCCTTACTCCAATGCTTAGCTCTTCACCGCCGGTCTGCACGCCGCCAGACCGCACAAGCTGCGCCACCGAATGGAACAGTCCGCCAGAAACCGGCGACTTCCTGAACCCCGAACCAAGTCGCCAAAGAGAAGACCGCCTGGCCGCTATCCGCGACCTGCTGTTTACCGCCTGTTGCTTAACCGCAGAGTCCGCACTGTCCCTGACCGCAATCAGAGCCAAGTCCTGGCTTTCCAGCGCTATCCGCACAACCTGCACAGCACAACCGGGTCAACTCTATCCGCGCGGACACAAAGTCCAGGCCGCAGCAACTTACGCGAGCTCAAACACTGTTCACTTACTTCGGTCTAGGTTCCTCTATTCTTGATGTGACATGGGTCCTATTTATAGGCACGACGATGAGTATGGTCACCGCCCTTCCCGATAGGATCACCGCCACAACCCGCAGCAAGAACTTATGTGTCCGCCAGCCCGCGGACACACATGCCAGTTCGCCGCCCTGTGCAGATAGCCAGTCCGCCCCAGCTTCTCCAAGGCCGGACTCCAATATCCAGTCCGCCTTGCCGCCAGAGACCAAGCCAGGACCACCACAGCCGGACTCCACAAAAGCCGTATCCGCCATTCTGCGGACAAGGCATCAGCCCGCAAAACCCGAGCCCGCAACCGCGCCATCAAGGCACCTGCCGGACTCAGCGGATACCCGGCTATCGTCCGCATATCCCAAGCCCATTAACTCATTGCCAAGGCACCTCCGGACTTAGCGGACACGCCAATCCAGTCCGCTAACAGCAGACTCCAGTCCGCAACTCCTGAGTCCATTGCATCACAAGGCATCTCCGGACTCAGCGGACTCCAGCTCCAGTCCGCACGCTCCTGCACGGGCAATCCTCCAGTCCGCATATCCCCAAGCTAGCAAACAAGGCAAAGCACTTCTACTACGCTTGGCGGACTGAGAAACCAGCCCGCGCTCCACTGCGCGATCTCCCCGAACTGAGCCATCCTGGACTTGGTTCAATTCCCACCAAGTCCAGTCCACTGGCCGCAAGGGCCAGTCCGCACTTACTGGCGGACACTGGATCTAGCCCGCCATACCGGGCGACCTCCAGTTCCTGTCCGCGCTGACCGGCGGTCTCCGCGGCTTCCACTTGCCGCTTCACTAGAGCAAGACCAAGGCAACTGCCAAACTGGTCTGCCGAGCTCCAGTTCTTCAGTCCGCTTCAAGCCGGACTCCGCGGATAACATTCCTATCCGCCCGGTTACTTCCTGGGAGTAAACCGCCTGCTGAGCAAACACTGGCCTGTCAGACCGCCGCTGCTGTCCGCGCAGTCCGCGCGAACAGACCGCCCAGGCCGCCACAGAGCAAACCGCCTGCAACATCCCTGCCGACCTAGCAGTCCGCCAACCCAGTCCGCGTAGTCCGCGCGGATAGGTTTCCCAAGCCTTCCATTCATCCACTTTCACTTCACAGAATTCAACAGCCCCTCTCCAGCCACAAGCAAGCGGCCGAGGGAGTGGCTGTGAAGTCCTCCCCTCCTCAGCGGTCGGCATGCGGCCGAGCGAGCGGCCACCCCGGCCGCTCTTCCTCGGCCGTCGACATGCGGACAAGAGAGTAGCTGAGCTAGTCGCCCCTACTTGGTCGTCACTTGCGGTCTTCCTCCTCGCGAGCGATTTTGGCGGTGAGTTCTCTGGCCACCAGTAGAAATCTGCCCACACCGTACAATCATTTTGGCTCATTCCTATCATCTGATTCGCGTGCAACCTCCCACTAACTGCCAAGTTAGTTGGGGAATTTCATTATTAATTTAATATGTCTCCAAATAGCAGAATTGATCGTTTAAATGCGCACTCCTAAACTATATCAAAAATATTTATAAGGGTGTTTATGTTGTGTGGATAGCCGCGTAACCACCATAACCACCTCCTGGAGGCTATAAAATGAGCCTCAGGGCTGCTCATTTCTAACATTTTTCTCTCCGAGCTTTCTTCTTCCTTAGGTTGAAGATCTGTCGAATTTCTCCTATGAGCAGCATTCGAGCCATTGTCAAGCTGCACTCATGTCAGATTCAAACCGCACCAGAGCCACGTAGTAGCTACGTTCGAGCTACCTGACAAAGCCCGATCTCTCAGTTTCCAAGAGACCTCCACAACTGCAAATTCAAGCACTCCACTCCCACGTTCAGAGTTAGCGGGAAGCTCAGAGAAGCCCATCGTCATGAAGTTCAATTTGTAACGAAAGCGGGGAGCGACAGCCTGTCATTCGCCATGTGCTAAGTGTTCTCTCACCTCAAAATTATAATGAGAGGCAGCCTGTCGCCCTCGATTTAACAAACAAGTCATAACAACTAGTAGATAGCGGACTTTGACCAACACAGACCCGATCACATGATTTTTATCCTGTTTAGGGGTTTTTCCACGTTAAAACTTCATGTGTCTGATCGATCTACTTCATTGATTGGGGCCGCGCTCGAATGTTCTGAGATCTAAGGTGGTCCAAGTTATTCCGATTTGACCAGGACGTCAAGTTAGACTACAATAAATTTCTTTGAGTGATTACCAAAATATGAATTTTAAAAGTTTTAATTTTAATAAGTCAAAGAAACAATATTGTATAGTAGTCTATTCTTTTTTGCCTCTTCACTCTCTTGTTTTCACACTCAAAGTACAAAAATAAATATTTACGCATAATGCATTACACAAATACATATTAAACAAAATCTTTAAAGTTTGGAACATCTTCCCACATATATTGTCAAACTGTTGTAAGTGATTTAGCGCTCAGACGAACTTCAGGAGTCTGACCTTCTTACCTCGAGAGTGAGCTAAGCACGCAAACAATCTAAGAGAGAATCAACAATTGAAAAATGAGACGTTTTATGTGGAAAAACCTGGAAAGGGAAAAAACCACGGGCCATGCCCAGTTTTGACAAAATCCACTAGTTGTTGGTTTCAAGAGTTAGAGTTTAGGAGGGTGACATACCACTGCTCCATTATAAGTTTTTTTAGAAAAATCCAAGTCATTAGTAGCACTTTTGAGAGCAATTTTTGGAGGAGAAATGACACAACAGAGCGAGCTTTGAGTATGAGGATGAACGGAGAGACAATTACTTGCCAGAAAACCTCTAATTTAGTTCTTTTCCCTTTTTTCTATGTCTGTTCAAATGAAGGTCTCCATATCTATTTATACTTTTTTGGGGTGCGTGCTTTTAATTACGCCATTCTGGATGTCGAGCAAGTGAATAAGAGCGCACAACTTTTGTCACATAGATCATAGTTTAGGGGGAAATAACTATCATGCCCCCTAAGAAGCCTGGGCGACTCAGGTGACTCGAGCTAGCTCACTAACGAGACGGAGGCAGCGCGACTGCGATTGGCTTGAAGGGGGGGACAATAAGTTATGGGTACTCTAATCACCTAGAGGGGGAGGTAGGTGAATAAGTGTTTGTGCTTTTTTATGGATTTAGTACTTTATCTAGAGATCTAGCATATAACGTAAACACACCACACATAGTACACAAAGATTTATAGAGGTTCCCCAAGATGGATACATCTACTTCCTGTTCCACTTATCTAGCAGTGTGTTAGCCTAGATAAACTTCACCAAAACTCAGATCCTTCATATATTATAACTCAGATTACAATACTCCTTCCTCAGGAATAACAAATACCCTACCTCAGATCCAACCACACGATCGTACAACTTGAATTTTGTCCCAAATTCCTACCTCAAGTATATATAAAAACCTACCTCTGGTTCACTATTGATCCCTACCTTAGATCTCTGGAATATCTTACAATAGAAGAAGGTTTAATGGTTTGTTACAATAACTATAGACTCAATAAAATGTCTTGAGAGAGTTGAGCCTTCTTAGGTTTTGATGAGAAAAATCCTTTATTGAATCAGCAAGTCCTTCTCTAGATCTTCTTTGGAAAATAGTAACTATACTAAACCTTGTGATTAGAGAACTTCTTTGCTCTTGAAAGATTTGAACCAGAATGAGATGGATCAAGGCTGAACACTTAATGAATTTAATATTGTGATTGGCCCTACTAAAAGTTGTTCATTTCTCAAAGTTGGCTGCCAGAGCTAATCTTGGAGAAAATTACTGTTATATTGTAGCCATTACTTAGAAGATATATATTCTCAAGATTAGGATTTAGCTCATATCTTATCAGTATTTATATGAGAGTCAACCATTAAAGGTCAAAACTAAGAATACTTTATGTTAGATCAACTTTTTCTTAAAGCATTAATTTGATTAGTGTAAACAGCGACAATGAACTTTGAATTTTTGCAACTTTGAACTGTCAAAATGATATTTGTATTATCTCGACGACATTTCATTTTGTCTCGATGACATTCCAGTTTGTCTCGACGGTAATTCATTTCTTCATGATGATACAATTCCATCATTACAATTGAGAGCACTTCTGTCAAAGCGCTGGCTTATCAAAACTTTTAAGTTTCAACTCAAAGATACTTGTTGTCTTCATGACGATCATTTAGCTTATCATGATACTTTTCAACTTGTAATGACAATAAGTTTGAGAGTTTAGATCTTGAGTTTGGCTTGATGACAGGGGAGCCATAACAAAATGATATGGACTTTAACATTCACAACTCAACATTCTTCTCATATGTTGCTGAGGTTTCTCAACCACAATTTAGTTGATCTTGACAATAATTGACTTAAGAGAGATTTCATTTTCAATAAAGAACATCACAACAATATTTTTAACTATATCTACGATTATTGCTTAATGTGAGACCCTCTCTGTGAAAGTTTGATAGTCAACAAAATGATGTCTGAATCCTTCACCGCTGCCATTCTGATATTTGAATTGCTGATCCCTATCAAAATGATATGATCGTGAACTTTGTATTCTCATGTCGATATGTAAGAGCATGCGCTATAAGAATGACATCGAGTGTCTTCACAATGATGTTGCGATGGTCTCAACAATATTCTTAGCTTATCACAATGATATTTAACTTAGATTAATTTAGAATCAGTTAAGTATTCCTTTAACATCAACTAATATTTTGACTTACTAAGAATGAATTATATGATGTTAAAATAATCTTACACATATTAAACTAGACGATCATCAAATACAAATTGTATTTATGAATGTCTTGATGACTTTTTCAAATCAGGAATGTTGTGGTCAAGGTTCCCAAAACTTTCCCCATATTTGAAGAAGTCAGAACCTTAACTAATGATAAAATATATGTATAACCCATAATTCGTCATGACTAGATACGATTCATGATGGACTAGAGGATCTCACCTACCTTGGACTAGTGTAGAAGAAGTAACCTCTCATGGGCAAGTGCAGCCCCCCTAGGGGTGAGTTCCAAGCTCCCTTGGGCAAGTAACGCCCCGTAGCGGAGAGATCCGGGCTCCCTTGGGCGAGTGCACCCTCCTAGAGACGAGTTCTAGGCTACCTGGGGCGAGTGCAGCCCCACGGGGGCAAGATCCAGTTTAGGGGGAAGTGGCGAGTACTAGCATCAATGGGCACTTGCCTACCCCAGGATACCTCTTTAGGTCTGCTAATAGCCCCTCAAAAAATGGAGTACGCTGTTGGCAAACTATTTTGGGCTGCATATAGTAGAACCAAAAGGCAGGATTGCGCTATTGTCATGTCATACTTGGAAAATTATAAATATATCCCCATGGGCACCATAGGTGGGATGTATTCTTCTTGCTTTCCCCTCCCCGATGGCTGACTCCGGTTGGTGAGTGCTCTCAAGGCCCTCCAGGGTGACCAACTCAATATTGGCGAGAGAGGGGAAACTCTCTTTGACCTTCCGGTTATGTGGCGGGACCTCCTCGCTACAGCTCAGGGCATGTCTCTTTGTTCAAGCAGCTGGCCAGGTGCTCTTTCTTGAGATAAGTTGGTGCAAGCTACCCCCTTGGGTCCGAACACTTCTACAAACCGTGTTATGATTTCGACAATATATATAAAGAATAATAAGCATGATCAATACAAACATTGAGTTTATAAGAACATTCACAAATAAATAAAAAATAACATCCTAGATATTATATATAAATTTCAGTAAATTATTTTTAACAAGTATTTAAACTACATTTGTATTTAGCCCATCTAGATCTTATCTTTCTTCAAGGAACCTTCTTTTTACCAACATCTTTCTCCTTTTACATCTGTCTTGCAAAATATCTGAATGGCTTGGAAAAGTTTTTGGAGGGTGGTTTAGGAGAATTAGGGTCATGTTTGTTGTCATTGAAATGATTTCTTCTCTTTATTTCAAGTTGCTGATACTTAAACTATTCCGTAGAAGTGTAGATCTTGTCTATGTCCTTTCTAATATTCCCAAAAAATTTCCATGTATTTAGGATAAGTTTTTTTATTCGGGCTCCAAACCTCAAAGTTTGGATCAATGGATCTCTCTTCATCTTGCCCATAAAATCTTCAGGTGTCAGTAATTCCCTTTGTCTTTTCATGTGGTTGCTTGACTCCGCTACATGTTGTGCTTCTTCCTCAGAGTAATCTGACTTGTAATCTGACCTCCCTCTTCTATAAGTTAGATCTTCCCCAATTGGATCTTTTGAGTAGTCAATAAGAGGAATATTGAGGGCATGCCGAATTCCCTGGAGAACCCATATTGCCTGGTCAACACCCAAACTCCCCCCTTTCTGACTTCTTTAAAGATTGTTTGTTGAAGATCAACTTTACTGGCTTCAATTCTACTTGTAAGATTTTGAAAAATATTTTCTTAGTCGTGG
The DNA here is from genome assembly GCA_039583875.1 of Platanthera guangdongensis. Lineage (NCBI taxonomy): Eukaryota > Viridiplantae > Streptophyta > Magnoliopsida > Asparagales > Orchidaceae > Platanthera > Platanthera guangdongensis. Next base: position 89,341,902 of record CM077161.1, on the reverse strand, counting down.
ATGATTTCATTAGTGCTGATGGTAATGTTATTATTGAAATGTGTTATAGCACATTAACAATATTTTGCCTGCTTGACTGATAGATATCATTAATTTTGTGATCTAGAGCAAAGAGAGCTCCCTAATTTCCAACTACAGCTTGCGTAGCACTTGTGAACCAACTTGTGAACTAAATATTAACATCAATCATATTTTCTTTTATTATGTTGATCTCATCCATCAGGTCATTTTTGACTTCATTAATTGCATTTGAAGCATAATTCTCAAAATATCTTCTCTTCTCACCCCGTAGAACCCTCATCTGTCTTATAAGGGAACTGAAAGATTCTTCTGTGACATTTTCCCCATATGTGCTAGGAGCTTTTGATTGTTAAAGTACCATTATCTGTTAACCCAATTCAAGTGGTTAGAAAATAATTCATCATACGGGTGAACTCTATAAGTGTCTGTGCATGCCCCCAAGATATCACGGTACATTCAACAAAGCATACATCTTCCAGGGAGCTCGCTTGTAGACAACTAGCAAGATCACTACAAGTTCTCCTTTAGAGGTTTCGGCTAAGTCTCCTGATGTAGGCCATCGATTTCAAAGAATAATAATAACGCTCTTAAGGGTTGGACAATAACACAAACACGTAGCTTGCGTATCATGTTGGTGCAACCAAAGTGATCTTAAAGTGATCAAGCATGTAGCCTCACTGCCGACTCAGTATGAGCCTATCAGGGTCGCACATAAGATTGTGGAGAAATTGGGAGATTGGATTTGTATTTAATAGCTCATGTGATGAGTTGAAAGAATTGGAAAGGGGCTTAAAATTTTCTATGGCACAGTCGTCGAACTCCGTTCGACGAAATTGGCCTTGGCGTAGATTCATCGAACTTCGTTCGATGAATTTGGACTTGGGAAGATTTCGGCAAACTCCGTTCGAAGAAATTGGCTTTGGCATAGATTCGCCGAACTCCATTCGAAGAAATTGGCCTTTGCGCAGATTCATTGAACTCCATTGACAAATATGGCCTTGGCGCAGATTCGCCGAACTCCGTTTGACATATTTGGCCTTGGCACAAATTCGTCAAGCTCTGCCCGACTTTTTTTGGCTCTTGACATTGGGTATGTTTTGCTCACTCAACACCATTGCGTTTTGGTATTGGCAGCGTTGAGATCACTTGACTCCATGGAGCAAAAGTGTTGACAACACTGAGTTCACCCAACACACTCAATGCATCTGGCCTCTGGCGTTGACTGTGTTATGTTCTCTCAATGCCCGTGCTGAGTCAAATGTTGACTTGCTGGCTTTGTGGAGATGACTGTTCAGTTTATTCCTTGGGTATAAATAAGATAGTTTTAGGGTTTTATAAAGGTAATTGATTCTGACTGAAATGCACACAAGCCGTTACTGTGTGAAAAAGACCGATAACCATAAAATCCCGACGGAAACTATTCCATCTTGGTCTTCGCCGATCCCGATCCAAGTTATTGTCATCACCTGCTCTCCTACAATAGGTCTAGAAGTTCGTGGAGATGCTGAGTGTCCTCTTATGACCTAGCACTTGTGTGACAAGTTATTACGAGTTCTCCCAATCGTGTGGATTACTGTAGAGGCATGGATATACATTCTGCTCTCAAGACTCTAGTCACTGTGTGGCCGGCCCGATTCTTCTGTAGCATCTAGGTTGAGTTGAGACTCAATCCGTCAAAGGTAATTTTATTACAATGTGATTTACTTCTTGATTCATGAATATTGTCAGATCCAAACTCGTTTGGGTTTTACTTATTCTTGTTTCCGCTGCGTGCACAAGTGTTGTGCCATCCCAAAAACCCAACAGTTGTATCAGAGGCAGGTTGCCTACAAAATTCATTGTTTCAGAAGTTGATAAATCCATGGCGTGTAGATTTGGAGATTTAGAAGTGTTCCAAATGCCCAAATTTAATCTTGGACCTTTCTAAGATCGCGTGCGAATTCATTGAATTTTACTCATTAACAGTAACCGTCACTTTGTTGGTTTGTGAAACTAAGCATATGTTAGATTTTGAATCTCATATGAAGTGATGAGCTTGTCTACTGTGTAAGTGTAGTTAGTGTTGCTCATGTCTAGTGCAAGTAGGTCTAAAGATTTAGACATGTTCTAGATGTTCAGACTTAGTACAGTTCATCAAGTATTGATGATTCTTGTGCACATCTGGGATGCATTTGGATTATGCTTGTTGAATTTTATTTTGCTTGATGTGCACATTGGTTAAGTATTAACCATGTTTAAAGAATTAATCAACTATCTAAAATCCCTCAAGTAATATTAAGTATTCAGATGCCTTCTGATGAATGACACTGTTCCTGCATCGATCGATGAAGTATAGGTTTGTCAAAGTAAGGTGAATTAATCTATCTTGGGGAGGGTGCGAGCAGATATTTGTGATATCCCACTGTCGACATTGGGTCTAGATTAACTGGGTGACCTCAAAGGTTGAGTGCCCAGAGGCATGGAGTTAGCATGTTGATTGTCTCTTAGATATCTGCAAGGAGAAAATAACCAAACTAACAATTCAACAAGGCAAGTATACCTATCGAAATGCAGCTAGGGGACACAAGTGTCGTATTGAAATCCGGGAACAGTTGAGTAAGCTTACTCACACGAAATCTATTATTTTATCGACGGAAAAATTAAGTTTTTTTAGAAGAAAGCTAAACGTGCTAATGGAAGAGAACTACTTGCAATGAAAGAGAGCTACTTGCATGAAAAGTTAAAGAGAGCTAAAAGAGCGATTAACTTGAGCTTAGTAACGATGAAGGGGAAAATGCACTCGATCAAAAATCACCTCGGCAAGAGTGGTTAGAAAAATACGATAAATAAACCTAAGCTAATTAGGGTAAAGGTCCTTGACTGTGGAGGTTCCATGAATATTGACACGCTTCTCTCGAAGGCCGTGCCTAACTGAGTTTAGGAAGGTCCGACCGACTCTCGCCTAAATCGGAGGCCTAAAACTCGCTTTACGCGGTGAACACCACTATTGGATTTTGCTCCAATCCGGGAGATTTGAACGTCTGCCTCTCTCGAGGGGTGCGAACAACTCCCTTTACTCTTGAGTGCTCATTTCAAACTTTCGGCCTCTCGGCTAGCCCAGAATGAAAGCAAAGGTGGAGAGTATATATCGATGATATACCTCCAACCCGTGATAAATCAAGAGTAATTCAAGGCTAAACCCTAAAAAGAAAAGGTAAGATTCAAAGCATCATAACCTAATCACTCGAACCTCGGATCATCAAGATCGAGTACATGGAGGATTAGTTAATCATGGTGAGGTGGAAGAGGGGGATGAGTAGAAGAAGAATAATAAAAACAGAGCAGAAACGTAAAAGAAAACAACACTTTTTATTAATGGAAACAGGGATCTTACAGCTTGAAAACCAGAGATTACAAGTGCATGGAAAGGTAAACTACACTATCATTAACATTATACTACAGAACGAAGCTAGGAACTAATACAGGGAAAACATAAAGCTAGAGCTAAGAACTAAAAATGGAGAGATATGCTTAAAAAAGTTCAAAAATACAAAGGACAGAACCTCCCCTCTCAATGCAAAAAGTGTCCCTGAACCCTTAGAGTTGGGCTCTATTTATAGAATTTTTCGGGTCGGGTCACGCCCCCCTGTCACGCCCGGGTCGGGCGTGACCCTGGGGCGTGACACATTCGGCGCGACTTTTTCGGGCTGGAATTTAATTCTGACGAAGTAGTTGAGGTACACGCCCACAAGTCACGCCCTGGTAGGGCGTGTACCTGGGGCGTGTTCTTTGCGGCGTGACTTTGTTGAGCTGAAATTGAATGCTGGAGGTGACGGGCGGAATTGCTGAAGTACACGCCCATATGTCACGCCCGGGTCAGGCGTGACCCTGGGGCGTGACACTTTCGGTGCGACGGTGGAGCGGGAAAAATGAGCGCGCTGCGGCGATTCCTCGGAACCTGGGGACACGCCTCTAGAACACACTCGTGTCGGATGTGACACGGGCGTGATAGAGGGCGTGTTCACTAAATTTCCACGGAATGCAGTTTCGGACCAATTGCTTCATTCCTCTGGGTTACACGCCCTGGGTACATGCCCTGGTAGGGCGTGACCTTGGTGCGTGTCACAGCAAAATTCGGCTGAAAGCCGTGAAAACCTGCAAAAAGCAGAAAAAATGCATTAGCGAGAAAAATATATACAAAGGGGAATCAAAATAAGTACTTTACAAGACATGATTTGCTTTAAAACCCCGAAAATATCCTAATAAAATTGACTACAAACCGTATTATCAAATTCCCCCAAGCTTAAGTTTTGCTTGTCCCCAAGCAAAGATATAAAGACAAGCTAATCATAAAAGTGACTAATTCAAAAAGTTTTAATCATACTTACACAAGTACTATGCGAAATTCTAGGTAGGGAGAATGTAAAACGTAAATCTAAAACAATTATTTTGGTATGGTTTAACTTTTATAAACTTTACTTAATAAAAATAAATCATCCAGAATTTTGATGAAATTCTTTAAATAGATTTAAGCAAGGCAATGAAAATGAAAAGAACGTATTGAGTTATTACTAGATCCAAGCAACGCATTATAATTATATCAATTAAATAACAAAAATCTTAGTTTAAATCCAAAACTAAAACTGATTTACTGTTCTTCTTTTCTTAGTTGTTAAATAAAATTAAAAAGGGCGTGAATCAAAAGGACTTAATAGGACCGAAACGTTTGGTTTAGGAATATGAATAGGAGTGGAATTCAAATATAAACATGGAGGCTTAAAAATCACACCTAACCAAAACAACGAGTTTCAAAAAAAATAAATTTATTTTAAACAAAATATGTATAAATCAATTTATTTTTTTTCCTTATGATTATTTATCTCTTTTTTTATTATTATTATTTTCATTCATTTTTGCTCTTTTTTTTTTCAATACATTGCTTTTGAGTACACTTTTTTCAACAATTTATCCAAAGATAACACGAACTTTCCTATCAAAAAAAAATTAGCGTGATTAGATAGGTAGGAATTTGGGCTTTGGTGAAAATGAAATGCTGTGTGGAGTTATCAAATGAATTTGGAAAAAAGGCTCAAAAGCGACTAACTAGTGGTAAAAGATTTTAGGTTGGCAGGAAAGCTCAAACGTAAAAAAAAAATGGTCTAAATCATTTTCACGCTTTTTTTAAAATTTATTTAAAACATAGAGTCGATAAATTTCAAAAAGCAAGTTCGAGATAATAAAAGAAGATTGATGAAATTATCTTGAAAATAAAAATAATATGTGACTTGGATCGTTCATATCTACTACGTTATTCAAAATTTGTTCTTACAAAAATTATCTAAAGACGAAAAGGAAAATAGTGGATGATAAATTTTTAGAGAAAGTAAAGAAAATAAAGAACGGAAAACCATAATAGAAATGCACGTTTTAAAGAAATATTTTACCTTAACATGCTACCGTGAATTAGAAACACAGCATGACCAACATTTTACTTGTGAAATATGATAAAAAATGATTAGAAAAATTATAATTAACTACGTTGTTTATAAAGAAGTTTGAGAAAAATAAAACATAAATATGGGGTACTTATTGAAATACCAAAATGCAGCTATATAAATATATATATATATATATATATATATATATATATATATATATATATATATATATATATATATATATATATATATATATATATATTTGTTTGATTTTTTTGGAATTTTTTGGATATTTACAAAAAGCAAAAAAGGAGGAACGCATCCCCCAAGCTTAAAATCTACATTGTCCTCAATGGAGAAGGAGGTCGGAGAATGAGAGAAAAGTAAAGTACAGAAATGAAAGACAGAATTGAAAAACAGGTACTTCCCCGGTTTTATGTTGCAGGGAAAGCTGAGTGATGCCGCTCCTCCATGCCTGTGCGGTGGATCTTCATGAAACGTCGTCCGGTGGACTTTGTCAGGGAATCAGAACCGTTGGAGCAGGTGATCGGAGAAGTTTCAGCTTGCCGGAGCCATTCGGGGCAAAAATTATAAAAGAAAGAAAACAGAAAAAGATAACTTGGGTTGCCTCCCAAGAGAGCCCTTTGTTTAAAGCATCATTTGAGCTCGACGCATCAAAATAAGAATGTCCCAAATATTGTTTTAAAAAAAGTTCGAATAAAGTTCAAAGTTTATGAGAAAAATAAAGTTCAGATTAATCAAATGTCAGGACCGGAAAGATAGAGTTAACAGGGTTGAGACTGACATCATCACAGAAATACTGTTTAAGATGCTGACCATTCACTTTGAAAGTACCCTTATCAGGGTGGGAAATTAAAACAGTACCATAAGAAAAGACTTCTAAAACAGTAAAAGGCCCCGACCAACGTGATTTTAATTTACCCGGGAATAAACGTAAACGAGAATTATAAAGAAGCACTTGGTCGCCCGGCTTAAAGATTTTTGGGTGCCTAAGATGTCGATCGTGTAAACGCTTCGTCCGCTCTTTATAAAGTCTGTTATTATCATATGCGTAAGAGCGCCACTCGTCGAGTTTGTTAAGTTGAAATTTTCTAAAATCGCCGACAGAGTGGGGATCGAAGTTTAAAAATCGTAAGGCCCAAAAGGCGCGGTGTTCTAACTCTACGGGTAATTGACACGATTTTCCATAAACCAACCGATAGGGCGTACATCCGAGGGCGGTTTTGTATGCTGTTCGGTAGGCCCATAGAGCATCGTCTAATTTGGCTGACCAGTCTTTTCTAGATGTTGAAACAGTCTTTTCTAAAATTCTTTTTATTTCTCTATTCACTACTTCGACTTGTCCGTTAGTTTGGGGGTGGTAGGCAGTGAAAAGCTTATGAGTAACGCCATATTTAGTTAGAATTTTTGAAAATTGCTCGTTACAGAACTGAGAACCCCTATCACTAACGATAGCGCGCGGCGTGCCGAATCGAGAAAATAATTTTTTTAGGAAATTAACTACGACTCGGGCGTCATTCGTAGGAAGAGCTTGGGCTTCGGCCCAACGCGAAACATAATCAACGGCAACTAAAATGTACTTATTCCCGAAGCTAGAAGGAAAAGGGCCAACAAAATCAATCCCCCAGAGGTCGAAAACTTCGCACTCTAGGAAATAATTTTGTGGCATTTCATTTTTATTCGAAATATTCCCCGACCGTTGGCAACTATCACACCTACTCACAAAGGCATGCACGTCTTTAAACAGGGTGGGCCAGTAAAAACCCGCGCTTAACACTTTGTGAGCGGTGCGAGCAGCTTGATAGTGCCCACCTGTCGGTCCTTCATGCAAATGTTTAACAATATCTAATCCTTCATCAGAAGAAACACACCTCCTGATCACTTGGTCGACACAAATTCTGAAAAGATGCGGGTCCTCCCAAAAATAGTTTTTCAGCTCAGAAAAGAATTTATTCTTTTGCTGAGATGAAAACTCTTTTGGGAGCACACAGGCCACTAGATAGTTGGCGATGCGGGAAAACCAAGGAGAAGTAGATGTGTTAATTATGAACAGCTTCTCATCAGGGAAATAGTAATGAAAAGAATTTTCGTCTAATTGTTCTATAAACGGGTTGTCTAGGCGCGAAAGGTGGTCTGCGGCCAAGTTCTCGGCACCTCGCTTATCAAGGATCTCTAAGTCAAACTCCTGGAGGAGTAAGACCCAGCGAATCAAGCAAGGCTTGGCATCCGTTTTAGAGAGAAGATATTTGAGGGTCGAGTGGTCCGTAAAAACAATAATTTTCGAAAGAGTAATATAAGTGCAAAATTTGTCAAAAGCGAATACTACAGCTAAGAGCTCCTTCTCAGTTGTGGTGTAATTTTCCTGTGTAGATGTGAGTGTTTTACTAGCGTAATAAATGGGGTGAAGTTCTTGGAAATACGTTGACCTAGTACGGCTCCCACCGCATAACTACTCGCATCACACATTATTTCAAATGGAAGATCCCACACCGGAGCTATCATGATTGGGGCATTAACTAATTTTTCTTTTATTAAATTGAAGGCAGCTAGACAGAGATCATCAAAGATGAATGGGGCGTCTTTTTCTAAGAGATGGGTAAGGGGCTTGGTGATTTTGGAAAAGTCCATTATGAAGCGGCGGTAGAAACCCACATGACCCAAGAAACTTCTTATAGCTTTTATGTTGGTAGGTGGCGGCAGCTTCTCGATAACTTCTATTTCCGCAACGTCTACTTCAATACCCCTTTCAGAAATTTTATGTCCCAAAACTAACCCTTCCGTCACCATAAAATGACATTTTTCCCAATTTAAGGCGAGGTTAGTTTCTTCGCATCGCTCTAAGACTTTTTCAAGATTCTCTAAGCAACTATCGAAGGAATTCCCGAAGACGGAGAAATCATCCATGAAAACTTCCATAATGATTTCTACGTACTTGTCAAAGATGGCGAGCATACATCATTGGAATGTAGCCGACGCATTGCACAATCCAAACGGCATTCTTCGGTAGGCGAAGGTGACGAAGGGACAAGTAAACGTAGTTTTCTCCTAGTCCTCGGGGTAGATGGGGATTTGAAGATACCCCTAGAGGCCATCGAGAAAACAATAAAAGCTATGTCCAGAAAGTCGTTCTAAAATCTGATCAATAAACGACAAGGGGAAGTGATCCTTGCGGGTGGCGTCATTCAACTTACGGTAATCTAAACACATTCGCCATCTGGTCACCGTCCGAGTCGGGATTAATTCATTATTTTCATTACTTACTACCGTTATCCCTCACTTCTTTGGTACTACCTGTACTGGGCTAACCCACTTACTGTCAAATATAGGATAGATAATTCCTGCGTCTAACAATTTCATAACCTCGCTCTTAACTACGTCTTTCATGTTTGGGTTTATACGGCGCTGAGGTTGTGTCGAGTTATGTGAATTATCTTCCATTAAGATTTTATGAGTGCAAAAAGATGGGCTTATGCCCTTGATATCAAATATCTGCCAAGCAATAGCTTGGCGATGCTTTTGTAAAATTGAAAGAAGTTTATCCTTTTGTGCATCCGTGAGGTAGGCCGAAATTATGACAGGCAGCTTGGAGTCCTTTTCTAAGAAAGCGTATCGAAGGTGCTCTGGTAGTTCTTTCAGTTCCAAGGTAGGGGGGTCATCATACGAGATTTTGAAAATTTGTTCTTTTTCAAAAACTATGTCCTCGTACACTTTTTTATATGTAAAATTAAAAGGGGTGTTGCTAGCGGCCATGGCGGCTTCGTGCAGCGATTCAGTTGGAAAAGTAGAAGAGGAACAAAAATCAAAAAATTCTTTTTTAAAATCAGAAAGGCGGGTGGAGGATTCTTCACTTAAGTGTAGAGATTCAGTTGGAGGAGTAGGAGAGGAACAAAAATTGGAAAAGTCTTCTTCAAAATCAGAGGTGTGAGAGAAGGATTCTTCACTTACGGTATCCATGAAAAAACAGGAGTCATCATTAGCTAGTGTGTTCTTCATCGAGGGGGTGATAGAGAAAGTTACCTCATCATCGCCCACTCGAAGGAAGAGCTTACCATTTCTTACGTCAATGATAGATCGGGAGGTGGCAAGGAAGGGTCGGCCAAGGATCAGGGGAACCTCGACGTCTTCTTCGATGTCCAAAATGACAAAGTCGACCGGGAAGATGAACTTGTCAACTTTGACTAGGACGTCCTCCACTATTCCTAACGGGTATTTGACTGATCTGTCGGCGAGCTGGATACTCATGCGTGTGGGGTTGAGACTACCAATTCCTAACTTTTTAAACAACGATAGGGGCATAAGATTAATACTCGCACCTAAGTCGGCTAAAGCGTGTTTGACAAAGAGATCACCAAAGACACACGGGATAGAGAAACTACCCGGGTCACTGATTTTCTTCGGTAATCCGTTTGTCAAAACCGCCGAGCACTCGGCATTTAACGTGACATGAGAAAGGTTCTCTAACTTGTTCTTGTTGGTTAGGAGGTCCTTAAGGTATTTTGCGTACTTAGGCATCTGGGATATGGCTTCGTGGAAAGGCAGATTTATGTGGATTTGTTTAAACATTTCTAAAAAAATGGGTGTATTGATCATCCTGTCGTTGTTTATTAAGTTCGAAAGGGTTTGGCGGGGATGGATTATTTTTAAAGGTGGGTGGTGAAGTGAGTTGTTTTTCTAAAATAGGAGTGATAATTTCTTCGGCAGAGGGTGAAATTTTTAAAACGGGAACGGAGCTTTGATTTTTTAAAGCGGAAGCGGAGATTGCCTCGGGCTCTTCACTTATCGTACCAGGAACTTTCTTCCCACTCCGAAGAGTTATAGCTTTCGCTTGCTCTCTCGGGTTGGGCTCAGTATTGGAAGGAAGAGACCCTACGGGTCACTTAGAAATCATTTTAGCGAGCTGTCCTACCTGATTTTCTAAATTTTTAACACTTCCGGTTAAGGTTCTAATCGTAGCGTCATTAGCATTCATGTATTTTGAAAACATTTCCTCCAAATTTGGAGGTTTTGGAAAACTTTGAGGACGTGGTGGTGGTGCAGAAAAATCACTTTGCGGTGGCGGGCGCACAGCATTCGATGGATTGCTCCACGAAAAATTCGGATGATTTCTTAACCCAGGATTATAACTATTCGGAAAATTAAAACCAGGAGGATGATAATTCGCAGCAGAAAAACTATTAAAAGTAGTTCTAGGCATATTATTTACATAATGCAAATGTTCGGCGGGAGGAGTTGCAGATTCCCATACCTGAGGGGCGGAGGCAGCAGTCATCTCCGTAATTTTTTTGCTTAATATTTCAACTTGCAGTGCGAGTTGGGAGACATTGTCCACTTCAAAGAGACCTGCAGGTTTGTTTGGGCGGGACCTAGGCACATTCCACTGGTAAGTGTTTATGGCCATGTCCTCAAACAGCTCAAGAGCTGCTTCCGGGGTCTTATGGTTTAAAGTACCGCCAGAAGCTGCGTCTATCATTTGCTTTGTGCTTTGATTTAGCCCATTATAGAACGTATGCACCTGCAACCATACAGGCAGAGCGTGATGTGGGCATCGTCTTAATAATTCTTTAAATCTTTCCCAGGTTTCGTAAAGGGTCTCAGAACCTATTTGTCCAAAGGCAGAAATGTCATTCCTAAGTTTTGCAGTTTTAGCAGGCGGAAAATACTTGGCCAAAATTTTTCAGTTAATTGCGTCCAAGTAGTTATGCTATTTTTAGGAAGGGTGTTCAGCCACTGCTTAGCCTTAATTCTAAGAGAGAAAGGAAATAATCTTAGCCTAATAGCATCATTTGTGATACCATTTATCTTGAAGGTGTCACAAATCTCAAGAAAGCTGGCTATGTGTGCGTTCGGGTCTTAATCTTGGAGCCCGTCAAATTGCACATACTGCTGCACCATTTGAATTATGCTAGGCTTCAGTTCGAAATTATTATTATTTATTGTAGGGCGAACTATACTAGATTCTGTACCCTCGAGATTCGGTCGTGCATAATTGGACATAGGCCTTTGCACGGCTTCCTCCACGTTGGTTTCTGCCATTCTTAAGGTAGAAAATGACTCGGAATCCTCAACCGGCACTTGGGTAGTAGGGCCTTAAAATCGCGATCTTCTCCAAAGAGTACGCTCAATTTCGTGGTCCAGGTCCAAAGTAACCGACGGACTTCCGCGGGTAATAAACATGGCTCAAAAAATATGGCTTATTAAATATATTTTAATGAAAATGCCACAAGAAATATGGCTCAAAAATTATGTCACAATAAATATGGCTCAGAAAATATGGCTCAATAAATATGATTCAATAAATATGGCATAATAAATATAGCCCAATAAATATAGAACAATAAATATAGCCATATTTTTTGATCCGGTTGTCCATTTTCAGCCCCGGAAAGCCTATTGAAAGTTCTCGAATAAATATATCATTTAGCAAATAAATTTTTCTTTTCAGACTCAATTAACGCTATATAAATATGACACAATTAATATGACACAAATAAATATGGCTCGGAAAATATGGCTCAATAAATATGGCCAAGGAAATATGGAGCAATAAATATGATTCAATAAATATGACCATAAATTTTATTCCGGTTGTTCGTTTTAAGCTCGAAAAAACTCATTGAAAGACCTCTGAATGATTTATCCATTAGAGAACAGGTTTACCCGCTCGGGCTCATTCAACACTATGTTATAATAAATACTTCGAAATAAAAATGCCGCAACAAATATTTCTCAATAAAATTGGCGTAATAAATATGGCTCAATAAAAATGTCTTATTAAATATCTCTCATTAAAATTCTTCAAGAATTATGGTTCAATAAATATATCTCAATAAAGATGACTCATGAAATATGGCTCAATCATAATGGATCAATAAATATGGCACAATAAATATTGTCCAATAAATAAAACCATAATTTTTTTTTTTGAAATAGATTTTTTATGTTTTAACTCCCGAACTTCCCAAGGGCTACCCGGTGAAGGGTTCGGAATATACTAGACAAGATAGTGGCATTTAGAGCCACTTTGCCCTTTTCGAGAGAGTTAGGTGGTGTAGAAAAATTAGTGATGTGGGTTTCTATTAAGTTGGCGGTAATTAAAATCCAGCCATTTAACTCCGAGTGAGTAGGCGGAAAGTAAAAGCTACACTCACGCACTCGACAGAAAATTAAAACACACCCACTCTACAGAAAGTAAACACACTCTACTGAAATAAAGCCTGCCAATTAACTCAAGTGAGTAGGCGGAAAAATAAAATACGCACACTTGCTTGAATAAAATCCAGCCAATTAACTCAAGTGAGTAGGCGGAAAAATAAAATACGCACACTTGCTTGAATAAAATCCAGCCAATTAACTCAAGTGAGTAGGCGAAAAAATTTTAAGAAGGAGGGTGAGAAAGAGAAGTGATAAAATTAATATATTCTTGTTTTCAATTTATCAACGAGCGGTGCCTCCCCGACAACGGCGCCAAAAATTTGATTGTCTCTTAGATATCTGCAAGGAGAAAATAACCAAACTAACAATTCAACAAGGCAAGTATACCTATCGAAATGCAGCTAGGGGACACAAGTGTCGTATTGAAATCCGGGAACAGTTGAGTAAGCTTACTCACACGAAATCTATTATTTTATCGACGGAAAAATTAAGTTTTTTTAGAAGAAAGCTAAACGTGCTAATGGAAGAGAACTACTTGCAATGAAAGAGAGCTACTTGCATGAAAAGTTAAAGAGAGCTAAAAGAGCGATTAACTTGAGCTTAGTAACGATGAAGGGGAAAATGCACTCGATCAAAAATCACCTCGGCAAGAGTGGTTAGAAAAATACGATAAATAAACCTAAGCTAATTAGGGTAAAGGTCCTTGACCGTGGAGGTTCCATGAATATTGACACGCTTCTCTCGAAGGTCGTGCCTAACTGAGTTTAGGAAGGTCCGACCGACTCTCGCCTAAATCGGAGGCCTAAAACTCGCTTTACGCGGTGAACACCACTATTGGATTTTGCTCCAATCCGGGAGATTTGAACGTCTGCCTCTCTCGAGGGGTGCGAACAACTCCCTTTACTCTTGAGTGCTCATTTCAAACTTTCGGCCTCTCGGCTAGCCCAGAATGAAAGCAAAGGTGGAGAGTATATATCGATGATATACCTCCAACCCGTGATAAATCAAGAGTAATTCAAGGCTAAACCCTAAAAAGAAAAGGTAAGATTCAAAGCATCATAACCTAATCACTCGAACCTCGGATCATCAAGATCGAGTACATGGAGGATTAGTTAATCATGGTGAGGTGGAAGAGGAGGGATTAGTAGAAGAAGAATAATAAAAACAGAGCAGAAACGTAAAAGAAAACAACACTTTTTATTAATGGAAACAGGGATCTTATAGCTTGAAAACCAGAGATTACAAGTGCATGGAAAGGTAAACTACACTATCATTAACATTATACTACAGAACGAAGCTAGGAACTAATACAGGGAAAGCATAAAGCTACAGCTAAGAACTAAAAATGGAGAGACATGCTTAAAAAAGTTCAAAAATACAAAGGACAGAACCTCCCCTCTCAATGCAAAAAGTGTCCCTGAACCCTTAGAGTTGGGCTCTATTTATAGAATTTTTCGGGTCGGGTCACGCCCCCCTGTCACGCCCGGGTCGGGCGTGACCCTGGGGCGTGACACATTCGGCGCGACTTTTTCGGGCTGGAATTTAATTCTGACGAAGTAGTTGAGGTACACGCCCACAAGTCACGCCCTGGTAGGGCGTGTACCTGGGGCGTGTTCTTTGCGGCGTGACTTTATTGAGCTGAAATTGAATGCTGGAGGTGACGGGCGGAATTGCTGAAGTACACGCCCATATGTCACGCCCGGGTCAGGCGTGACCCTGGGGCGTGATTGATGAACTGTAAATATACGTATTTTTATGCACATTAATTTAGTCATTTTCATTTATTTTCGTCGTTTTTACTTATTTTTGTTCAATAAAATGTTCCTATTCTTGTAAATTTGCTTCTAACTTGTTTTATTTTATTTAGCAGAAAAATTCCAAAATCTGCCAAAAATTGGGCAGTACACGCCCGTGACACTCTGGTCACGCCCGTGACCGGGCCGTGACATTGCATTTCCCGTGAAATTACAAAATTTCTGAAGTTAAAGCTTGACACGCCTGGCGACACGCCCGTGTCACCCGACACGGGGCGTGACCCAAGCCCGTGTCCTCTCCTCTCGACGAATTCCGCTCGACGATCGTCGAGTGTCGACACCAACAGTCACGCCCAGTGTCACGCCCGTGACCGAGGGCGTTACCCAATTTCAGCTCAACGATTTCGACTCGACACTTTCCGCTCGACATTCGTCGAGTGTCGACCCCAACTGTCACGCCCATAGTCACGCCCGTGACATGGGGCGTGACCTTTCCAGCTAGCCCGACAAGATGCTGCCGAAGACTTTCGGCGCAACCCGCGCCCGGTTCTACCTCCCCGACATGCCCAGAGTCACGCCCGTGACCTGGGGCGTGACTGCTGCGAACTCAGCCCGAAGTCAACTTTGCTGTCCAATCGCCGGCCGCCTTCATGAATAGTACTGTCACGCCCCCCCTACACGCCCGTGACCGAGGGCGTGTACTTAGAAATTTTTTTCTATAAATAGCCCAGTTCTGTAAGGTCCAAGGGTTCAGATTTTTGGGCCAAGTTAGTGTCTTTTTGTGGGCTGCATCCGTGATTTTCAAAGCTATGTAAGGAGATTTCTCCCTTTTTTATTTCATTTCTTGTTTTGTCTTAGCTTTAGCCCTTGTAATAGCTTGTAATAGTTCCTAAAAATCAATAAAATGTTAGTTTTTCTCTTCATATTTAGCTTTGGAATGAACACTTGTGCCCACTTTCCTTCACATTTTTATCCTTGGTTTTATCTTTGTTCTTCATTTAGTTCTTCTTTTATGAAAAGTGTGTGTGTGTGTATGAGTGTAACATGCTTACTTTACATGTTTTTTTTTTACTTGTTTTCATGCTTAGGGATGATAGGTTTTCCTCTTTACATGCCTTTAATTTTTCTCAAGTTAGGTTTTGTTAGAAATTCATGAAATGATGAATTAGGTTTTTCCTTTTTTTTCATGTCTCCTTTTAATTTCTTCAACATCTTCACTCTTATGAGTGTGTAAAAGAGTTACTAAAGTTTCTTTTGTTTTTTTTACTTAGCTTTATTTTAGGATGAAAACCTTTTTTATTCTTTCTCTTTTATTTCAACTTTTTTAGCACTTTTATGAAATCCTAGGAATGGGAATGTTGAAATTTTTATTTTCCAAAAACTTTAGTTTTTAATTTATTTTGAAAAACTTTTGTCTTCTAAAATTGTAATTTCTTCTTTTTATTTGTTTTTGGCAAAACCTATGCTTGAAAAAGTAAAAGTTTTAATTTTTAGGTAACTTTGATTTTTCATGTTGTGTGTGTGAGTGTAGGTGTATAATTTTTAATGCTTTCTTCAAATCATGTAGAGTGTGTGAGTGTAGGTGTTAAATTTTAATGCTTTCTTTTAATGCTTTCCTTTTATGCTTTGATTCAAATTGTGTAGAGTGTGTGAGTGTAGGTGTTAGCTTTATTGCTTTCTTTTTATGTTTTGTTCAATTATGTAGAGTGTGTGAGTGTAGGTGTTAGCTTTATTGCTTTCTTGAATTCTCTTATGGAGTGTGTGTGTCTGTGTGTATTTATTTCCATCTACTCATTAAGAGTTAAATGGCGCATCGCTTTCATTTCAGTCCTACTCATTTGAGTAGGACTCGTTATTTTCTTTCTTTATTTTTCCGCCTACTCACTTGAGTCAAATGGCCGGACCTTATTTCAGTCCTACTCGTTTGAGTAGGACTTGCAATTTTTCTTTCTTTATTTTTCCGCCTACTCACTTGAGATAAATGGCCGGACTTTTTAGCCCTGTAATCGCATTTATTTTCTCCTACTCATTTGAGTAGGACTCGCTTTCATTTCAGTCCTACTCGTTTGAGTAGGACTTGCAATTTTCAGCCTTTATTTACCGCCCCCACTCGTTTGAGTGGGACTCGCAAATTATGAATATGCAATTTCTTTTATGTGTAACTTAGTTTCTTTTTAATTTATAATTTGGAGTGTGCGTGAGTTCTCGTTTTAGTTAACTTTTTAGCTTTCTAAATGTTGTTATTTTTCTTGTGTCCCTTTCTTATAAACGTTTAGTGTTTAATTTCGAACTCGCGCCTCACTAAATTATAAGCCGTCCCCATACCGATGAGTGGCTAATCGCTATTAGCCTCGGCATCGAAGAGCATTTGGATATTTGAAATGATTTATAATAATTCAAGTTCTTTATTTTCATTTTAATTTAAGCACTTAGGGTTTACCCCGGGTTTACGACGCGTAGGACCACATATCGATGTGTGGGCCCTATTTCCGTAGTCCATATGCTAGCTAGCCGAGAGGCCGTGCATATGGACCGATCACCCCTGGGTAAATAGAGTTGCGTGCATACCCTCGAGAGAGGACAAGCGTAATTCTACCGGATTGGGTTCCCCACCCAATAGCGGGGTTCTTAGTGTAAAGCGGGCGTTAAGAGGAATCCTTCGTCGGACTAACGTTCGGTCGAATAGTCTTAACGTTTAGGTGAGCGATATCCCTATAGCTAGGTGAGCTCACATTTGTGGAACCTCCACGACCAAGTTGCCTTATTATTAATTTGAAAACTAAGTCTTTTTATTATTAAAAATTGTTTTAGTCTTAATCCGATTCGATGCCGAGCGTTAACCCTTCATCGAATATTTTCTAAATCGTTTTGTTTTCGCTCCTTTGCTTTTCCGTTTTTAGTTAATTAAAAAAATCCACCTTATTTTCAGTAAAATAATAGTCCTCCCGGAGGAGTAAGAATAGTCAACATGACCCCGAGAACAATACGACCTCGGTATTCCCCCGAATATCGAGTACTACTTGCGATAGGTGCACTTGCCTACCCGAGCGAGCCCGCGGCGATCGACTCACCGAACCAACCACAGTAAGAGTCTGTTCGCGGGCGTATCAAGTTTTTGGCGCCGTTGCCGGGGAGTCTATTTTCGAGTTGCTATTTCGAATTCCGGAGTCTATTAATTTTACTTATTTTCTATAAAAAAAAAACTAACTAAAAACTTTATTTTAAAAACAAAAAAAAGGGTTTATTTTTGTTTTATTTTTGTTTGGGTGTATGACCCGAGGACAACCCTCAGAGTCTGAAGATTTAGACTTCGACCCTGAGATCGAACGCTCTCTTGCGCGTATCCGATCTCATCGCCGAAATCCTTCTTTAGATCCCGATGAGTCTATCGGAGAACCTACTGTTGTAGTTATGGCCGCCCCTAACCTTCCCCCGGCGGCCGAGCGTACTATGTCTTATTACGCCCGGCCTAACCTGTATGATTCTGGGTCGAGTATTGTTCGCCCTGCGGTGGCCAATAATAATTTTGAAATTAAGTCAAGTGTCATTCAAATGGTCCAAAACGCCGTGCAGTTCGATGGACTGCCGGATGAGGACCCGAATGTCCACTTGTCCAATTTCTTGGAGATATGCGACACCTTCAAGATCAATGGCGTCACTGATGACGCCATTCATTTGCGCTTATTTCCTTTTTCCCTTAAGTCCAAAGCCAAGGCGTGGTTGAATGCCCTCCCGCGAGGATGTATCACCACGTGGGCTGAGTTGACGGAACGGTTCCTAACGAAGTACTTTCCGCCCGCAAAAACTGCAAAGTTGCGGGCGGACATTTCTTCGTTTGTGCAGAACGATCCTGAGTCTCTATACGAGACTTGGGAACGGTTTAAGGAATTCCTCCGCCGTTGCCCGCACCACGCGCTGCCAACGTGGTTGCAAGTTAAAATTTTTTATAATGGGCTGAATTTTCAGACGCGTCAAATGATTGATGCGGCAGCCGGGGGTACGCTTAACAACAAAACCCCCGAGGCCGCCCAGGCTTTATTCGAAGAGATGGCTATGAACGCTTATTAATGGAACGTCCCGCGGGGACGGCCAAAGCCGGCGGCTGGTCTTTTTGAAGTGGATGCCACTTCTCTCTTGACCCTTCAAGTTGAAAGGTTAACAAAGCAGGTGGCGGAGATGTCTGCTGCCTCCTCCACTCCGCCTTGTTTTATTCCCCCTAATGTCTGCGTAGCTGAAGAGTTCGTGGACTTCATGGGAAATTCGGGTCGTCCTCCCTTCAACCCCAACAACAACCCTTATAGTAATAACTATAATCCGGGTTGGAGGAATCACCCCAACTTCTCGTGGAGCAACCCGAATAATGCTCAGCGTCCCCCTATTTCTTATGCGCCCGGATTTCTTCCTCCCCCTCCTCTTCTGAAACCCTCCCCGATGGAGGAAAATTTTTCGAAGTATATTGCGTCCAACGAGTCAAATATCCGGAACATCACCGGATCGCTAAAAACACTAGAACAACAGGTTGGACAGCTGGCGAGGATGATGTCCGAGCGCGCGCTCGGGGCACTGCCGGGAAACACGGAGCCCAATCCGCGGGAGAACGCCAATGCTATAACCCTCCGTAGTGGAAAGGAGGTGGTCGATCCAAAATGGACCGACCCTCAGGTACATATTTCACCTCCGACCCCTCTTCCTCTTTCTTCGCTTACGCCGCCTTTACCTATTATAAAAGAAAAAATTATTTTAAACAAGGCTCTTCCGTATCCGCATAAGTTAGAAAATGAGCGTAAGGACGCGCAATATGAAAAATTTATTTTATTACTAAAACAAATTCACATTAATGTTACTTTTTGCGAGGCTATCTCGCAAATGCCCAAATATGCGAAATTTTTAAAAGAACTACTTTCTAATAAACGTAAATTAGAGGATATTTCGCATGTATCTCTCAACGCTGTCTGCTCGGCGGCCCTTACTAATAAATTGCCCGCAAAACAAAACGACCCGGGACGGTTTTCCATCCCGTGCCTTTTTGGCGATATATTAGTAAAGTACGCCTTAGCTGATTTAGGGGCTAGCATTAATCTGATGCCGTTCTAGCTCTTTTCGCGTTTAGGTTTGGGTACTCCTAGTCCTACGAATATGCACATCCAATTAGCGGATCGCTCGGTTAAGTTCCCTATCGGGGTAGTGGAGGACGTCCTTGTTCGAGACGACAAGTTTACCTTCCCGGTAGACTTCGTCATCTTAGATATCGAGGAGGACGCCGAGGTACCAATAATACTCGGTCGCCCTTTTCTCGCCACCTCCCGCGCACTAATAGATGTTAGTAATGGTAGCCTTCTCCTCCGAGTAGGCAATGACCAAGTTACTTTCTCTATTAATCCCTCGATGGACAATTTTTCATCGAGCGACGATTTCTGCTATTCTTTAGATACCTTTTTCGGAGATCATTCTTCTCCTATTTTCGAGTCCGTATTTTTAAATGACGATATTTATGCGCTTGAAAATTTTAACTGCGATGAGGATACGTCTATAGACTTGCCTTTCGAACCAATTGGTAAGAAAGACATAGGAATTAAAACCTCCCTAGAAGAACCGCCCATCCTAGACCTCAAACCCTTACCCGCCTCGCTCAAGTACGCTTTTTTGGGAAAAGGTGATACGCTCCCCGTTATCATTTCTTCGGACTTGAGTGATTCGGAGACTTCCGATCTATTGGAAGTTTTATTTAAACATCGCCACGCAATTGCGTGGCAAATCTCTGACCTAAAGGGGATTAGCCCCTCCTTTTGCACCCATAAGATTTTCCTAAACGATAATTGCCGCAAAACGATTCAGCCGCAGCGTCGTCTTAACCCAAACATGAAAGACGTCGTTAAAGCCGAAATCATTAAGTTATTAGATGCGGGGATTATCTACCCTATTTCGGACAGTGCATGGGTTAGTCCCGTGCATGTCGTGCCCAAGAAGGGCGGTCTTACCGTAGTGGCGAATGAGCATAACGAGCTTGTCCCAACTCGTACTGTTACGGGTTGGCGAGTGTGCATCGACTATAGGAAACTTAATGACGCCACCCGCAAGGACCATTTCTCTCTGCCATTTCTAGACCAGATTTTAGAGCGTTTATCCGGTCATCCGTATTATTGTTTTCTTGATGGTTTATCGGGGTTTTTCCAAATCCCCATTTCCCCCGATGATCAAGAGAAAACAACTTTTACTTGCTCGTTCGGCACCTTTGCATATCGAAGAATGCCATTTGGACTCTGCAATGCGCTAGCTACATTCCAAAGATGTATGCTAGCGATCTTTGGCGAGCTAGTAGAAGACATTATGGAAGTCTTTATGGATGACTTTTCTGTTTTCGGACGCTCTTTTCCCGATTGCCTTCAAAATTTAGATCGTGTCCTTCAACGGTGCGAGGACACAAGCCTTGTTTTAAATTGGGAAAAATGCAACTTTATGGTTCGAGGAGGTTTGGTCCTCGGCCATATGATTTCGTCTAAGGGGATAGAGGTGGATAAGGCCAAGATAGAAATTATAGAAAAACTTCTGCATCCAACAAACGTAAAATCTATTAGGAGTTTCTTAGGCCATGCGGGCTTTTATCGACGCTTTATTCAAGACTTTTCAAAAATAACAAAGCCGCTAACTCACCTCTTGGAAAAGGAATCACGTTTCATCTTTAGTAGCGAATGCGAGTCCGCCTTTAATTTGATAAAACAAAAACTTATCTCTTCACCAATTTTAGTGGCCCCTAATTGGTCCCTTCCGTTCGAAATAATGTGCGACGCTAGTGATATTGCCTTAGGTGCCGTTCTTGGCCAACGCGTCGAAAAACATTTTCACCCTATTTATTACGCTAGCAAGATGCTCACTTCCGCACAAGTAAATTACACGACAACAGAAAAGGAACTCTTAGCCGTCGTTTTCGCTTTCGATAAGTTTCGCTCGTATATAACGCTATCTAAAGTTATCGTTTTTACCGATCACTCCGCGCTTAAATATTTATTAGCTAAAAATGATGCGAAGCCCCGCCTTCTTCGATGGATTCTCCTCCTACAAGAGTTTGATTTGGAGATCCGAGATAAGCGGGGAGCGGAAAATCTAGCGGCAGACCACCTCTCCCGTTTAGAAAATCCGGGTGCGGAAGCGCTCGTCGAATCTGAAATAAATGACAGATTCCCCGAGGAACGCCTTCTTGCCATTAATAAATCTTCGTCATCTTCGCCTTGGTTCGCATATTTTGCAATTTGTTTAGTAGCGCGGGTCCTTCCAAAAGAATTTTCCAGTCATCAAAAGAAGAAATTCTTTTCTGACTTGAAAAATTTCTTTTGGGAGGACCCATTTCTTTTTCGTATCTGCGCGGACCAAGCGGTTCGAAGATGCGTTGCGGGTGTGGAGTGCTTACAAATTCTTAAGCACTGCCACGAGGGTCCAGCCGGGGGGCATTATCAAGCCAACCGGACCGCTCGGAAGGCGCTCGAGGCGGGCTACTTTTGGCCCACTCTCTTCAAAGACGCGCATAATTTTGTGCGCGCATGCGATAGCTGTCAGCGGTCAGGTAACATCTCTCGTCGCGACGAGATGCCCCAAAACATGTTTTTAGAGTGCGAAGTCTTCGATTTGTGGGGCATAGATTTTGTTGGCCCCCTACCTCCGTCTTTCAAAAATATGTATATTTTAGTGGCGGTCGACTACGTATCAAGGTGGGCGGAAGCGCAAGCTCTCCCCACCAACGATGCGCGAGTCGTCGTTACATTTCTTAAAAAATTATTTTCTCGCTTCGGCACGCCTCGCGCAATTGTTAGTGATAGGGGAACGCATTTCTGTAACGCTCTTATGGCTAAGACGTTAGCTAAATACGGAGTCACGCACAAGCTTGCCACCCCCTACCACCCGCAAACAAGTGGCCAAGTCGAGGTAGTAAATCGAGAGATTAAGCGAATTTTAGAAAAAACCGTTTCGCTAAATAGGAAAGATTGGTCCGTTAAACTCGACGATGCGTTGTGGGCGTATCGGACGGCATACAAAACCGCTATTGGATGTACGCCGTTCCAGTTAGTCTACGGCAAATCGTGTCATTTACCCGTAGAATTAGAACATCGCGCACTTTGGGCTTTAAAACTCTTAAACCTCGACTCCAACTTAGCCGCTCAGAATAGAAAACTGCAACTAAACGAGCTCGATGAATGGCGTGCGAACGCTTACGAGAGCAATAAATTCTATAAGGAGCGCTCTAAGTTATATCACGATCGAAAAATCAAGTCCCAAAAATTATTTTCTCCGGGCGATCTTGTCCTTCTTTACAATTCACGTCTTAGGCTTTTTCCAGGTAAATTAAAATCTAGATGGTCCGGTCCCTTCCTAGTTGAAGAAGTTTTTCCATATGGAACCGTACTCGTCTCCCACCCGGACAAAGGCTCTTTTAAAGTAAACGGTCATCGGTTAAAGTCTTATATAGCAGGCGACCCAGTGATCGGTTTTAGCGAAACCATAACTTTCCTCCACCTAATAAACCCGCCAAAATAGTCAAGCTACACGACTATAAACAAAGCGCTCCTGGGAGGCACCCCTCGCTTATCTTTTTCGCTCTTTCCTTATTACCTTTGCTGTTTTTTTTTCTAATAAACGCAGGGTTTCTGATCGGCCTCCCCCTACGTGTTTCAGGGAAGCTTCTACCCCCTTCCATTTCTTTTCTTTGTATATATTGTCTTTTCTTTCTGTTCCGCATACTTACGATACAACATTGGGGACAATGTTGGACTTAAGTATGGGGGTGTTTTCGTACTTCACTTTCTGCACTTCATTTATTTTTTCTGCATTTCAAAAAAAAAATTACAAAAAAAATACATATAACAACAAAAAAAAAAAAATTAAAAAACATCTTAAAATGAAACAAAAACATTTTTAAATGAAAAAATCCAAAAATTTTTGTTTTGTTCTCTTTCTTTCTTTTTTCCAAAAAACCTTAAAAAAACAATTAAAAAACAAAATTTTCAAAAAAAAAATATATTTAGTTTCACTTTGTAAATATTTCTTGTACTTCCTCTTTTCTCTCTCCACCTTCCTCATTTTTGTACAAACCTTTTTATTCCCTTATTTTTGTACATATTATGAAAATTCTCTTAAAAAATACAAAAAAAAAGATAATATTTCAAAAAACAAAATTTTCAAAAAACAAAATTGCGAAAAACAAAAATACAAAAATACAAAAAAAAAAGATAATAAATGAAAAACACAAAAAAAATGATAATACAAACTATAAAAATCAAACAAAAAAAAATGTTTTGCAACAAATAAATTAAATATTCCATACTTAACTTTTCTGCTATCCAAAAATTCTGTTCTGAGTTTATTTATATGTGAATACTATTAATTCTCTGTTTGCTACCCGTTTGTTAATTATTGATTGAAACATTTAAATAGCCGGGGTTAAGTTTTAAAGAATTATTTATGCTTTGTAAAACCTAGCGAACTCGTTTTAGGCACTACTTCTAATTTTTCATTAATAGGAGCACGTATATTATGTTAGGAAATAACGACTATAGAATTCAATTATACTTACTTTTAGCTTTCTGAAAAAAAAATTGGGACGTACAAATTATTAAGGTTGCTCTCAAAAATTTTTAGGATTACAATCTCGTTTTCCTTTCTCCCCTTACTTTTCATGACCTACTTGGCATGAAAAATTTTATCCTTAAAAGATCTTATGTCAATGGGAACAAGATTTCGTTCCGTAAACATAGGCACCCAATAATTTTAAAAGATTATATAGGGAGTAAGAGGATAAAATTCATTACTCCTACAAATATACATTGGGTTAATTTTTCTTATGAAGTTGAAAAACAAAAATCATATTAGGAAAATAAGATTTCGTTTTCCTAATAATCCAAAAGAAAAAAAAAACATGGAGGTTCGAGAAAAAATTACCTCACCTCAAATATCAAAACCCTCTTCATAAACCCACTACCCCCTTAGCCA
Source organism: Platanthera guangdongensis (assembly GCA_039583875.1). NCBI lineage: Eukaryota > Viridiplantae > Streptophyta > Magnoliopsida > Asparagales > Orchidaceae > Platanthera > Platanthera guangdongensis. The sequence continues at coordinate 89,317,559 of CM077161.1, read as the reverse complement.
ATTACACGATTCTAGAATTAATTCAAAAATCTTTTTGAGAGCATAATTAGTAAATTGTATTATTTCCGGTAGCACTCGTATAAGCTAGAGTTCTTATAATTCCAAACTATTTTCGTTAATCTAACCATTACAAATGTTGCCTTCTATTTGATTACATCAAGAAGTCTTTTGGCCAAAACTTTTGCGCTATTTAAATCATCTACATAATTTTAGGACTTAACTCTTACACCCCGTATATTTATTTCGATCTCTCTTATAATTGATTAAGCGATAGCTAAAACTTAGAGTTCTTTCTATTCCTTATAGATTCACCTCAAACTTTTACTCTGGAATAGCAAAAGCCTAAGTATGGGGGTATTTGATAAACTGTAAATATACGTATTTTTATGCACATTAATTTAGTCATTTTCATTTATTTTCGTCGTTTTTACTTATTTTTGTTCAATAAAATGTTCCTATTCTTGTAAATTTGCTTCTAACTTGTTTTATTTTATTTTGCAGAAAAATTCCAAAATCTGCCAAAAATTGGGCAGTACACGCCCGTGACACTTTGGTCACGCCCGTGACCGGGCCGTGACATTGCATTTCCCGTGAAATTACAAAATTTCTGAAGTTAAAGTTTGACACGCCTGGCGACACGCCCGTGTCACCCGACACGGGGCGTGACCCAAGCCCGTGTCCTCTCCTCTCGACGAATTCCGCTCGACGATCGTCGAGTGTCGACACCAACAGTCACGCCCAGTGTCACGCCCGTGACCGTGGGCGTGACCCAATTTCAGCTCAACGATTTCGACTCGACACTTTCCGCTCGACATTCGTCGAGTGTCGACCCCAACTGTCACGCCCATAGTCACGCCCGTGACATGGGGCGTGACCTTTCCAGCTAGCCCGACAAGATGCTGCCGAAGACTTTCGGCGCAACCCGCGCCCGGTTCTACCTCCCCGACACGCCCAGAGTCACGCCCGTGACCTGGGGCGTGACTGCTGCGAACTCAGCCCGAAGTCAACTTTGCTGTCCAATCGCCGGCCGCCTTCACGAATAGTACTGTCACGCCCCCCCTACACGCCCGTGACCGAGGGCGTGTACTTAGAAATTTTTTTCTATAAATAGCCCAGTTCTGTAAGGTCCAAGGGTTCAGATTTTTGGGCCAAGTTAGTGTCTTTTGTGGGCTGCATCCGTGATTTTCAAAGCTATGTAAGGAGATTTCTCCCTTTTTTATTTCATTTCTTATTTTGTCTTAGCTTTAGCCCTTGTAATAACTTGTAATAGTTCCTAAAAATCAATAAAATGTTAGTTTTTCTCTTCATATTTAGCTTTGGAATGAACACTTGTGCCCACTTTCCTTCTCATTTTTATCCTTGGTTTTATCTTTGTTCTTCATTTAGTTCTTCTTTTATGAAAAGTGTGTGTGTGTGAATGAGTGTAACATGCTTACTTTACATGTTTTTTTTACTTGTTTTCATGCTTAGGGATGATAGGTTTTCCTCTTTACATGCCTTTAATTTTTCTCAAGTTAGGTTTTGTTAGAAATTCATGAAATGATGAATTAGGTTTTTCCTTTTTTTCATGTCTCCTTTTAATTCCTTCAACATCTTCACTCTTATGAGTGTGTAAAAGAGTTACTAAAGTTTCTTTTGTTTTTTTTACTTAGCTTTATTTTAGGATGAAAACCTTTTTTCTTCTTTCTCTTTTATTTCAACTTTTTTAGCTCTTTTATGAAATCCTAGGAATGGGAATGTTGAAATTTTTATTTTCCAAAAACTTTGGTTTTTAATTTGTTTTGAAAAACTTTTGTCTTCTAAAATTGTAATTTCTTCTTTTTATTTGTTTTTGGCAAAACCTATGCTTGAAAAAGTAAAAGTTTTAATTTTTAGGTGACTTTGATTTTTCATGTTGTGTGTGTGAGTGTAGGTGTATAATTTTTAATGCTTTCTTCAAATCATGTAGAGTGTGTGAGTGTAGGTGTTAAATTTTAATGCTTTCTTTTAATGCTTTCCTTTTATGCTTTGATTCAAATTGTGTAGAGTGTGTGAATGTAGGTGTTAGCTTTATTGCTTTCTTTTTATATTTTGTTCAATTATGTAGAGTGTGTGAGTGTAGGTGTTAGCTTTATTGCTTTCTTGAATTCTCTTATGGAGTGTGTGTGTCTGTGTGTATTTATTTCCGCCTACTCATTAAGAGTTAAATGGCGCATCGCTTTCATTTCAGTCCTACTCATTTGAGTAGGACTCGTTATTTTCTTTCTTTATTTTTCCGCCTACTCACTTGAGTCAAATGGCCGGACCTTATTTCAGTCCTACTCGTTTGAGTAGGACTTGCAATTTTTCTTTCTTTATTTTTCCGCCTACTCACTTGAGATAAATGGCCGGACTTTTTAGCCCTGTAATCGCATTTATTTTCTCCTACTCATTTGAGTAGGACTCGCTTTCATTTCAGTCCTACTCGTTTGAGTAGGACTTGCAATTTTCAGCCTTTATTTACCGCCCCCACTCGTTTGAGTGGGACTCGCAAATTATGAATATGCAATTTCTTTTATGTGTAACTTAGTTTCTTTTTAATTTATAATTTGGAGTGTGCGTGAGTTCTCGTTTTAGTTAACTTTTTAGCTTTCTAAATGTTGTTATTTTTTTGTGTCCCTTTCTTATAAACGTTTAGTGTTTAATTTCGAACTCGCGCCTCACTAAATTATAAGCCGTCCCCATACCGATGAGTGGCTAATCGCTATTAGCCTCGGCATCGAAGAGCATTGGGACATTTGAAATGATTTACAATAATTCAAGTTCTTTATTTTCATTTTAATTTAAGCACTTAGGGTTTACCCCGGGTTTACGACGCGTAGGACCACATATCGATGTGTGGGCCCTATTTCCGTAGTCCATATGCTAGCTAGCCGAGAGGCCGTGCATATGGACCGATCACCCCTGGGTAAATAGAGTTGCGTGCATACCCTCGAGAGAGGACAAGCGTAATTCTACCGGATTGGGTTCCCCACCCAATAGCGGGGTTCTTAGCGTAAAGCGGGCGTTAAGAGGAATCCTTCGTCGGACTAACGTTCGGTCGAATAGTCTTAACGTTTAGGTGAGCGATATCCCTATAGCTAGGTGAGCTCACATTTGTGGAACCTCCACGGCCAAGTTGCCTTATTATTAATTTGAAAACTAAGTCTTTTTATTATTAAAAATTGTTTTAGTCTTAATCCGATTCGATGCCGAGCGTTAACCCTTCATCGAATATTTTCTAAATCGTTTTGTTTTCGCTCCTTTGCTTTTCCGTTTTTAGTTAATTAAAAAAATCCACCTTATTTTCAGTAAAATAATAGTCCTCCCGGAGGAGTAAGAATAGTCAACACGACCCCGAGAACAATACGACCTCGGTATTCCCCCGAATATCGAGTACTACTTGCGATAGGTGCACTTGCCTACCCGAGCGAGCCCGCGGCGATCGACTCACCGAACCAACCACAGTAAGAGTCTGTTCGCGGGCGCATCAGTGACACTTTCGGTGCGACGGTGGAGCGCGAAAAACGAGCGCGCTACAGCAATTCCTCGGAACTTGGGGACACTCCTCTAGAACACGCCCGTGTTGGATATGACACGGGCGTGACAGAGGGCGTGTTCACTAAGTTTCCACGGAATGCAGTTTCAGACCAATTGCTTCATTCCTCTAGGTTACATGCCCTAGGTACACGCCCTGATAGGGCGTGACCTTGGGGCGTGTCACAGTAAAATTCGGCTGAAAGCCGTGAAAACCTGCAAAAAGAAGAAAAAATGCATTAGCGAGAAAAATATATACAAAGGGGAATCAAAATAAGTACTTTACAAGACATGATTTGCTTTAAAACCTCGAAAATATCCTAATAAAATTGACTGCAAACCGTATTATCACATGTACCATATGATGGATGGAAATAAAGAGTTATTCACCTGCCATAAAAGAATTGCATAGTGATGCAATTGGTATGCGTTGCCTACCTAAATAGTTGCGTTGTGAGAGAAAAGCCAAAGCTGAATCATAGTGTTAGTAAAATATGGATCTTCTCTACTAAGAGGGTTACGCGCCAAACTCTTCGAATTTATATCGAGGGTTATTAGTTTGATAAAAATAGTGGGAGCTTTTGATTAAAGTCCTAATTGAAAGATAAATTGTATTTTGAAATGTGCTACTAATTTGCTTTGCTTGTATTCTTATAGAATATGAATGGCAAGTGGTTCACACTCCACCCTGCCCCTTCGATCGATACTTGAGAAGTAAAAGCTAAGCAGGACTAATTATTTGGACTGGTACAGGAACCTGAGAATTGTTCTCAGGCAAGAGTGCAAGCTCTATGTTTTGGAAGAGGTATCCCCTGATGAGCCTGCCGGGAATGCAACCCGTGCTGATAAAGATGCTTATAAGAAGTATCTCAATGACTCCTTAGACGTCGAATATCTCATGTTAGCGACCGTGAACTCTGAGCTTCAGAAGCAACAAGAGAACATGTGTTGCAAGTACATTGATGTGCATCTCAAGAAAATGTTTCAATGGCAAGCTCGTCCAGTGAGGTTCGACGTCACTAAGGCATTGTTCCAATGTAAGATGGGAGATCGAGACCTAGTAGGGACTCCTGTACTAAAGAAGATTGGGTATATCGAGAACCTTGAAAGGCTAGGTTTTCCACTAGGCCAAGAGTAGGCTACAGACCTGACCCTGCAATCGTTCTCGAACAGTTATGAGTAGTTCATCTTGAACTATAATATGAATAAAATAGACAAGACACTGCCCGAGCTCCCGAGCATGTTTCGAACTGCCGAGATAAACATAAAGAAGGCCAAGCCTGCTAGCCCCATATTAATGGTGCATAAAGGCAAGGGCAAGGCCAAGGCATTCAAGAAGATGAAGGTGGGAGCTATGTCTGGACTGGAGCCCAAGTCTTCTACACTGAAAAGGAAAGGCTCAGGGAAAGAAGGAAAGTGCCACCATTATGGCAATGCTGGTCATTGGAGGAGGAATTATCCTTCGTACATTGTGGGTCTGCAAAAGACAAGAGGAGGTACGAGCTCCACTTCAGGTATATATATTATAGAGATAAACCTTTCTACTCCTTCATCCTAGGTATTGGATACCATATGTGGTTCTCATATTTGTATAAATGTGCAGGAACTAAGAAGGAGAAGAATGTTGAGTAAAGGAGAGGTGGACCTGTGCATTGGCAATGGAGCAAGAGTTTCTACTGCTATCATGGGGGTTTATCATCTTGCTTTGCCTAGTGGGCTTGTAATAGAATTAGATAATTATTATTTTGTCCTACCATAACTAGAAACATTATATCCATTTCATGTTTGGACATGGTGGGTTTTTCTTTTATTATTAAGAATAATCGTTGTTCAATATTTAAGAATGATGTTTGTTATAGTGTAGCTCAAATGTTTAATGGTCTATATGTTTTGAACTTAGACCATACGATCTATAAAATTGAAAATATACAAATGACTCGAACCCTATATATCTTTGGCATTGTTGTTTGGGCCATATAAATAAGAAACGTATATCCAAACTCCATAGAGATGGACTATTGGAGTCATTTAATTATGAATCATTTGAGAGATGCGAATCTTGATTGTTAGGTAAGATGAGTAAAGTCCCTTTCACTGGCTTCAATGAGAGGGCTGATGATCTCTTGGGTGTAGTACATAGTGACGTATGTGGACCGATGAGTTCTACGGCTAGAGGTGGGTTCTTCTACTTTGTTACATTTACTGATGATTTCAGTAGATACATATACGTGTATCTTATAAAGTGCAAATCCGAAACCTTTGAGAAGTTCAAAGTGTTTAGAAGAAAAGTAGAAATGCACTGTGTAAGAAGGTTAAAGCACTCTGATTTGATCGAGGTGGAGAATACCTAAGTCGTGAGTTCTGAGATCATCTGATAGAGTGTGGTATTTTATTAAAGATCACTCCACATAGAACACCACATCATAATAGTTTGTCTGAGAGGAGGAATCATACTTTATTAGACAGGGTACGGTCGATGATGAGTCATGCAGATCTGTTTGTTTCCTTTTGGGGCTTGGCTTTAGAAACTACTGCTTTAACATTAAATTGTATTCCTACGAAAGAGGTTCTAAAGACACTGTATGAGATATGGACTTGGAAGCATCCCAGTATGTTGTTCATTAAGGTTTGGGGCTGTGAGGCATACGTAAGACGTCAAATGCTCGATAAGCTGGAACCTAAATCAGATAAGTGTTATCTTGTGGGGTATCCTAGGGAAACCAAATGGTTCTATTTCTATCTACCATATGAGGGTAATGTGTTTGTAGCAAGAACTGGTGTCTTTCTTAAGAAAGAGTTCTTAAGTAAAAAGAAAATCATGGTAGAACTTGAAGAAGTTCAGGAACCACAAACAGTGAATGAACCAAAATTAGAACCTGAGTCAGGACTACAAGTAGTTGTAGCTAGAGAACCTGCTCAGGAAACACAAGTTTCACATAGATCTGGTAGACCAAGATTTGAGCCTGAGAGATATGGATTTCTTGTGCCTCAAATAGGTAATATGTTGCTTATGGATCATAGTGATGAGACTGCATCCTACAAGGAGGCTATGTGTGGACTGGACTCTAAGAACTGGCTTGAGACCATGAAATCTGAAATGGACTCCATGTATGCAAACTAAGTATGGACTTTGGTGGAACCAACTGGATGGGTAGGACCCATACGGTGCAAGTGGGTCTTCAAGAAGATGACTGACATGTATGGGAATGTACAGACATTCAAAGGCCCACTGGAGGGTAAGGGTTTTAAGCAAATTCATGGTGTTGCCCATGATGAGACTTTTTCCCATATTGTCATGGTTAAGTCCATCAGAATTCTGCTTGCTATTGCTGTGTATTATGTCTATGAGATCTAGTAGATGGATGTCAAAATGGCTTTCCTTAATGAGAACCACCTCGAGGAAGTGTTTATGACAGAACCTGAGGGTTTTGTATCTCCAGGTGAAGGCACTAAAATATGCAAGCTGTAGAGTTCCATTTAAGGATTGAATCAGTCTTCTCAAAGTTGGAATCTTAATTTTGATAAAGAGATCAAAGAGTTTGGTTTTATCAAGAATGAGGATGAACCTTGTCTTTACAAATGGATAAGTGAGAGCATAGTTGTCTTCCTAATTTTATATGTAGATGACATACTATTGATCGGGAATGACAAACTCACCCTGCAAGTTGTTAGGAATAACCTAGGGGACTGCATTTTGATGAAGGACTTAGGGGAAGCGACTTATATTATCGATATTAAGATCTATGGAGATGGATCGAAGAATTTGCTGGATTTGACCCAAAGTACATACATTGACAAGGTGTTTAAACGGTTCAGTATGCTTAAGTCCAAGAAAATATTCTTGCCCATATCTCTTGGTGTGAGTCTCTCTAAGGACCAGTGTACTAAGTCTTGTGAAGATAAGGACCCCGTGAAATTGGTTCTGTATGCTTCAGCAATTGGATCTATCATGTATGCAATATTATGTATTAGACCCAATGTCTCTTATGCTTTGAGCATGACTAGCAAGTATCAGTCTGATCTCGGTGAAGGTCACTGGATAGCCGTCAATAATATCTTCAAGTACTTGCGAAGGACTAAGGATATGTTCTTGGTATTTGGTAGAGAGGAAAAGATCGTTGTAAGTGGTTACACAGATGCTAGCTTCCAAACTGATAGGGACGATTCAAAGTCTCAGTCAGGGTCTGTGTTTGCCTGAATAGAGGTGATGTTAGTCGGAAGAGTTCCAAGCAGGATACCGTTGTCGATTCTACTACTGAGGACGAGCATATTGCCACTGCAAATACAGAGAAGGAGGTTGTATGGATTAGGAAATTCATCTGCGAGTTAGATGTAGTTCCTAGCATTGTTCATCCTGTAGATCTCTATTGTAACAACAATGGTGCAATTGCACTTACTTCGGAACCTAGATCTCATCAGCGCTCCAAGCACATACTCTGACGATTCCATCTAATTAGAGAGATTGTCGATCAAGGAGATGTGAGAATATGTAGAGTTCCAACTGAAGAAACATTGTGGATCCACTAACAAAGCCTCTCGCACCGAGAAGGCTTGATTGTCAGGTTAGACCTATGGCTTTGCATTGCCTAGATGATCAACTCTAGTTTGAGTCTTGTGGATTGTATGTTTGTTGGCTGTATAATATTTCATTTGATGAATAATAGTACTATATGCATTTCATTTATATAGTTTTGCCAAGTTCTTTTATTATGAAATTATTTCTATTGTGATAGAGTAGTTCAATCTAATAAATGCTCTTAGAGTGTTTGCTTCCATAGGTCAAGTAGTGATTTGATGTGAGAACCAATGATTTCAGATGCTTCATTCTTAAAGGTCATTTGTCGTTGTATCATCTTAGAAGCTAAGGGTGATGATGATACCTTTAAGCCTAGCATGTGTGTTGACTAATGACCCGTCTTCACATGTCATGATATTGTGATATCAAGTCATCACATGGGTACTTGTTATGAACAAGTTATACTAGACAGACCCACAGTGAGAATACTTTGTGGATTGTTTTATGAACGTGTCACAATTATGGATCAAGTGGCAATGGTGTTTGTGGTTCTTTGACCTGAAGTCACAACTTTCATTGAGTGAGGAAGAACATGCTTTGATGCCATCAAAAGTCCAGTCTTGAGAAAGTTGGATGATAAAGGTGGTTATTGAGTACGTTACGAATCATTTTGGTGTTTGTGTGTGAATCGAGATGGGATTTGTCCTCCTATATGACAGGAGTTACATCCATGGGGCCCCTTGATGGAATGGGACTGAGAAGTGCATGGTCATGCTTGATTGAGTCAATATATGATATTGGACTCACAAATTTTCTACAAGTCAATTCTTGATCAAGAAACTCGGATTGACCATTTATGTGGGTGACACTGTCTATACCTCTAGTTCTATCTGGATGTAAGGGGCAAAGGGACATGACAACATTGTAACATTGGTCACAATGGCTTTTGAGTTCTATAAAATCTTACTGTTTGCGGTGTAATGATGTATTGCTAGATGCCACTCATTATTTGTGAAGCTTTTGTTTGATACTTTCTAGATCAAGTGGGAGACTGTTGGTGCAACCATAGTGATCTGGATGTGATCAAGCATGTAGCCTCACTGCCAACTCAGTATGAGCCTATTAGGGTCGCACATAAGATTGTGGAGAAATTGAGAGATTGGAACTGTCTTGAATTGGTAATGTGATAAGTTGAAAGAATTGGAAAGGGGCCTAAAATTTTATATGGCACGGTCGTCAAACTCAGTTCTATGAAATTGGCCTTGGTGCAGATTCATCGAACTCCATTTGATGAATTTGGCCTTGGCGTAATTTCGTCGAAATCCTTTAGACGAAATTGGCCTTGGCGCAGATTCGTCGAACTCCGTTCAACGAATATGGCCTTGGCGCAAATTCGTCTAACTCTGCTCGATGTTTTTTGGATTTTGGTGTTGGGTATGTTTTGCTCACTCAACACCATAGCATTTTGACATTGACAGCATTGAGATCACTTGACTCCATGGTGCAGTTGTAACATCCAATTTCATTCCAGACCCCTCGTGCGTGTCTTGAGTCAAGAAAATTGACTCAAGTTTGGGGAGCATCGAGTGAGTCGACCGGACTCAACGACTAGATCAGGAATTAACTTAGAAAATTTTGGCAGGTTATGCGTTGAGTGTGTTGATTGCACTCAGCACACTCAACGACAATTAACTTAGAGAAATTTTGGTGGGATAGGCGTCGAGAGCATTGAGTGGACTCAATGCACTGGATGCCATTTGTGTTTGAAATCATTACAGGTTAGGCGTCAAGAGCGTTGAGCAAACTCAATGCGCTCGATGCCATTTAACTTAGTTTATTTTCCCAGGTTAAGGCATTAAGAGCGTTGAATGGACTCAACGCACTCGATGCCATATAACTTGGCATGTTTCTGGCGATTAAGGCGTGGAGAGCATTGAGTGGACTCAATGCTCTCGACGCCATATAACTTGTCATGTTTCTAGTGATTAAGGAGTTGAGAGCGTGAGTGGAATCAACGCTGAATCAATGCTCTCGACACCATATAACTTGGAGTTCTGGCGGTTAAGGTGTTGAGAGATTTGAGTGGACTCAACGCTCTTGACGCCATTTAACTTAGAATGTTTCCAGCTATAGCTGAGGTAATTTCATCGAACTCAGTGATCAAAGGAGTAAAGGAGAGATGACTTGGGCTTAGGGAGTATTGGTAGATAGGCTTGCACCTGAGTAGGGGAGGAGGTGTTGATTCCTCCAGAGAAGGACACGGGTAGTGACACAGGCGTGTCCCTACCCGTGTGCTACTATTGTAGATTTTGCGCCTTCTTTGTGAGATTTCCAGAGTACATTGGTAGTGACATGGTGTAACGCCCCCACTCGTCACATGGAATATAACGGTGGGTTCGGCTTGGGTCCCATGCCATATGTCACAGACAAGCGGCGAAATTACTTGTGGAAATCAAAATCGACTCGCATCCTAATTCAATCCATTCTAGCGCAGCATTTTACGTTATCATGAACTCAACTCAGAGAATGTACACTACTATATAAACTCCACATTTATATATCAAAACAAGTAATGTATACAACTCACACACACTGGCCTTAAGGCCTTACATGTTTCTCTTTTCACAAATACATTTTCGTACATCGGCACGCAGGCCGGCCACATATGAAATCCAACCACGTTTTATTCGCACGACCTTCAAGGGCCGTTAGCAGCAATCTTTCCATTCCTCTTAAGTAGATCCATTCAAGCTGTAACTCCGCCACCCGTCACATGGCATATAAAAGTGGGTCTGGCTGGGGCCCCACGCCATATGTCACAGACAAGCGACGGAATTACTTGTGGAAATCAAACTCTATTCGTATCCTAACTCAAACATTCTAGCGCAGCAATTTGAAGTTAATATGAACTCAACTCAAAGAATGTCCACTACTATATAAATTCCACATTTATATATCAACACCAGGAATGTATACAACTCACATATACATGGCCTTAAGGCCTTACAGGTTTCTTTTTACACAATTACACTTTCGTACATCGACACGCAGGCCGACCACACATAAAATCCAACCCCATTGCTTCGCACGGCCTTCAAGGGCCTTTAGTAATAGTCCATCCATTCCGCTCAGTTCATGTCAAGCATCAGCACCTGCAATTAGATATACAATAAGTGCAGCAAATATAGTAACAGTCAGCTTAGCTGACCAATTATAACGACCCTACCCCTTACCCGGGGCAGTGGTTCCTTCCCTGTATGCATTGTCATATCATAATCTTTATCAATGTAGCAACTCTACCAATCACAATCATATCACAAACGCCGGCATCCACCAGACGCTCTGTGCACTTAGGGCACCTTCTTGGTGTATCGGATATACCAGTCATACACCGCCGATCAGAGGTTCTTAACTTGTTGGTTGGCCGGTTCAATCCTAGTCCACCAGTCCTGCAGGCTGGCAACATCCCGTCCATACCATTCAGAGGTACTAACCTCACAGCATCCACAAATACAACCAGAGCAGATCGACCCACACTATGAGGTGTACTACCTAGGGCTATCAAGGCTCCCCGGCATTACTACCCATCGACCCCTCACCTATTTCCTGATCGACCCACCCTTGTGGTGCAGTAAGCCGGGTGCTCGCTTCCCGGGCATGCCACCAATCGATCCCTTCTCTATCTAGATCAACCCACCCTAGTGGTGTTGCAGGCTGGGTATATCTCGCTCTCCCCAGCTGTGCTATCAATTAACCTCTCATCACAACCAGGAGCTTAACCAAAGCCTCCATTTATCCATAACCAACATCACATCTTATTCATTCCCCCATACATTCATTCAACAAAACATAACCCGTTCATAGCATCAAATCCACGGAGTCTTCTCCGGTTTACCCATGATTCATAACCAATCCTGACTACTAGTCTAGATGGGCTTCACACAGCATGCTTATGCCGTACTCCACTCTTCCGGCTCTAGATGCAAACTCAACGAAGGAATCACTTACGAAATCCACCCCTTGGTGGAGGATTCCAAGCACATGCACAAAGAAAGGACTTTTATGTCCAAGAAGGAGATCGTTACCCTCGAAGATGGCTTCAGCTGTTGGAGTTACCATGATGATCTGGAAGTGATCAAACATGTAATCTCACTGCCAACGCGATATGAGCCTTCAGGGTCGCACATAAGAGCTGTGGAGAAGTTGGATGACTGACTGTGTTGGTAAAGGTTACCAATCACCGACCTGAATGGGGTCATAGGCAAAGTGTTGCCTTAAAAGGATCGTCGGGTTGGGCAAATGTTGTCTTGGAGGGCTGGTTAGATTGTCGTCCGAGGGTCGATGGCATTCGTCGATAATTGTCTTTCTGATTCCCGCCGATCGGCGAGAATCGTCTCTTTGATTCTCGCCGATCGACGAGAAATGTCGAGAATCAATATGTTGATTCTCGACGATCGACGACTTCAACAAGTATCGTCAAACGCGGCTCGACGGTCGACGAGATTCGACGTGTATCGTCAAGTGATGCTCGACGATCGGCGAGAATCGTCGAGTATTGTACTCTGATTCTCGCCGATCCATGGTGATGCTTGCTGATCGATTCTCGCCGATTCTCGCCGACTCTCGCCGATTGATACTCGCCGATTCTGAACCCTATTTCGGGGTGGTCTGCGGATAGCGATTTTCCTGGGTTTATTTATACCTTTGGTATAAATAGGACACTTAGGGTTTTCGGGGTGTGTGCTTTTACTACTGATCAAATCAATTTTGACGGAAGCTGTTCCGCGATCGTTTTCCCCGATCCCGAATCCCGCCGCCGACGGAAGCGTTCCGCCGCCGCCGTGATCGCTCCGCTGACCTCCTCTTCTCCGGCGACCGTCGCTGGTGCTGCTCTTCCTGACGCGGACCTAGCAGTCCGTGGAATAGCAGAGGTGCGGTCTTCTCCATCCCGATCTTCCGTGTGACGGAAAGCCCGGTGTTCTCCCGCTCGTGTGGACTTCTGCAGAAACGTGGACATTATTCCACGTAGAACTCGCCGCTAGCAGGGAGCAGAAATTTGGAGCATCTTCGTTGAGTTGTGACTCAACGTCACCGAGGTAATTTTTGCCTAGTTTTTGCTAACTTCTTGATTCAACATTCATGGCCCGATCCACATCTCTTTGGGTTTTTCTTGATGTTTTTCTTTTCCGCTGCGTGCACAACTGTTGTGCCACCCCTTTAGAGAAAACCCAACAGTGGTATCAGAGCCAGGTTTCGGCCATGATCGTTGTATTGGAAGTTTGTTATTCCAGTGCGTGTAAACCTAGGGATTTAGAAGTGTTCTAAATGTCTAGATTTAGTCTTGGTACCCCGCCAAGAACCTCTGGAATTGCATGGGATTTCTAATTGTTAGAAATTGTGATCTCCTTAGCAGTAACCATCCCTCAATTTTGTTTTGGATTTTGAATCCAACATAGAGAGATGAGCTTGTCTACTGCATTAAGTTGAGTTGTCTTCGCCTTTGTCCAATGCATGTAAATCTGAGGATTTGGAAATTTCCGGATGTTCAGATTTAGCCCTTCCTTCTGTCAAATGTTGATGGTATGAGGATGTGCACATAAGGGATGCATGTGGTTTAGTATTGTTTTTCTTTGGATGTGCATATTGATCAAATGTTGATCATGGTTAATTGTTAACCTATAATTGAAAATCCCTTCATCAAATATTAAGTGTTCGGATGCCTTCCGATGGATGACACTCTTCCTGCCTCGATCGATGAAGTGTGGGCTTGCCAAAGCAAGGTGCATTAATCTATCTTGGTAAGGGTGCGAGCGGATAATTGTGATATCCCACTGTCGACATCGGGTCCATCTTAACTAGGTGACCTCAAAGGTTGAGTGCCTAGAGGCATAGGGTTGGCATGCACCATATGATGGATGCGAATAAGGAGTTATTCACCAACCATACAAGAATTGCATGAGGATGCAATTGGCAAGCGTTGCCTACCTAAACAACCGCATCATGAGAGGAACGCCAAAGCGGACTCATAGTGTTGGTGAAATACGGATCTTGTCCACTAAGAGAGTAGCTCGCATGAACTCTCCGAATTGTTAGTGAGGGCTATCATTTCGAATAAAATAGTGGGAGTATTTTAAATTGAAGTCCAAATTAAAATAAATTGTATTTGAAATTTTGGTACTGATTTTATTCTGCATACATTCTTGTAAAATTCCATGGCAAGTGTTTCACACTCCACGTTGTCTCTGAGAGCCATCCTTGAGAAGGATAAGCTCAGCGGGACAAATTATATGGACTGGTATAGGAACCTGAGAATTGTTCTCAGGCAAGAGCGAAAGCTCTATGTCTTAGAAGAAGAAGCCCCCGAGGTGCCGACCGGGAACTCTTCCCGTGCTGAGAAAGATACTTATAATAAGTATACTGACGACGCTCTAGATGTCGAATGCCTTATGCTTGCCACTATGAACTCTGAGCTTCAGAAGCAACATGAGAGCATGGGGTGCAAGGAGATTGACGAGCATCTCAAGAAAATGTTTCAAGGGCAGGCTCGTCAAGAGAGGTTCGACATCACAAAAGCGTTATTTCAGTGCAAGATGGGAGTTCGAGACTCAGTAGGGACTCACGTACTCAAGATGATTGGGTATATAGAGAACCTTGAAAGACTGGGTTTTCCTCTTGGTCAAGAGTTGGCCACGGATCTGATCCTGCAATCATTGTCGGATAGTTATGAGCAGTTTGTCTTGAACTACAACATGAATGAGATAGACAAGACACTGCCCGAACTCCTAGGCATGTTGAGAACTGCCGAAATCAACATGAAGAAGGCCAAGCCTGCCAGCCCCATACTGATGGTGCATAAGTGCAAGGGCAAAGCCAAGGGCTCTAAGAAGACGAAGGTGGGACCTAAGTCATATCTTGAGCCCAAGTCTTCAGCACTGATGAAAAAGAAAAGCACGGTGAAGGAAGGGAAATGCCACCACTATGGCAAGGCTGGTCATTGGAGGAGGAACTGTCCTTCATACATTGAGGGTCTGCAGAAATTGAGGGGAGGTATGACTTCCGCTTCAAATGTTTACGTTATAGAGATAAACCTTTCTGCTCCTTCATCTTGGGTATTGGATACCGGATGTGGTTCTCACATTTGTACAAATGTGCAGGAACTGGGAAGGAGAAGATTGCTGTGTAAAGGAGAGGTGGACCTCCGCGTCGGCAATGGAGCAAGAGTTGCTGCTGTAGCCGTAGGGGTTTATCGTCTTTCTTTGCCCAGTGGGCTTGTAATAGAACTAGATAACTGTTATTTTGTTCCGGCCATAACTAGAAACATTATATCTATTTCATGTTTGGACATGATTGGATTTTCTTTTATAATTAAGAACAATTGTTGTTCAATGTTTAAGAATGATGTTTGTTATGCTGTAGCCCAATTGTTTAATGGTCTTTATGTTTTGAACTTGGACCATCTGATCTGTAATGTAGATAATAACAAAAGACTAAGAACAAATGCCTCGAACCCTACTTTTCTCTGGCATTATCGTTTGGGCCATATCAACGAGAAGCGCATATCCAAGCTCCATAGAGATGGACTTTTGGACTCATTTGATTATGAATCATTTGAGCGATGCGAATCTTGTTTGTTAGGCAAGATGACTAAAGCTCCTTTCACTGGTTATACTGAGAGGGCTGCGGATCTCTTGGGTGTTGTACATAGTGATGTATGCGGACCCATGAGTTCCATAGCTAGAGGTGGGTATTTCTACTTTGTTACATTTACTGATGATTTCAGTAGATACGGATATGTGTGTCTTATGAGGTGCAAATCCGAGACCTTTGAAAAGTTCAAAGAGTTCAAGAATGAAGTAGAAAACCAGTTGGGTAAAAGGGTTAAAGCACTCCGATCTGATCGAGGTGGCGAATACCTGAGTCATGAGTTCCGTGATCATCTGAAAGAGTGTGGTATTGTATCACAGCTCACTCCACCTAGAACACCACAACATAATGGCGTGTCTGAGAGGAGAAATCGTACTCTGTTAGACATGGTACGTTCGATGATGAGTCATGCAGACTTGCCTGTTTCCTTTTGGGGTTTTGCTTTAGAGACTGCTGCAATGACATTGAATCGCGCTCCAACGAAAACGGTTCTGAAGACACCATATGAGATATGGACTGGGAAGCGTCCTAGTATGTCGTTCATTAAAATTTGGGGCTGTGAGGCATACGTGAGACGTCAAATGCCTGACAAGCTGGAACCCAAATCAGATAAATGTTATCTGGTGGGATATCCTAAGGAAATGAAAGGGTATTACTTTTACCTACCGTCTAAGGGCAAAGTGTTTGTCGCAAGGACTGGTGTCTTCTTGGAGAAAGAGTTCTTATCAAGAAAGACTGAAAAGGTAGAGCTTGAAGAAGTTCAAGAACCACATGTAGTGAATGAACCGGAATTGGATTCTGAGACAGGACTACAAGATGTTGTAGCTAGAGAACCTGCTCAGGGAACACAAGTCCTACGTAGATCTGGTAGACCGAGGTTTGAGCCTGAGAGATATGGATTTCTCGTGTCTCAAATAGGTAATATGTTGCTTATGGATCATGATGATGAACCAGCAACCTGCCAAGAGGCTATGAATGGACCGGACTCCGACAAATGGCTTGAGGCTATGAAATCCGAAATGGACTCCATGTATGCAAACCAAGTTTGGAACTTGGTGGAACCACCTGAAGGGGTACGACCCATAGGGTGCAAGTGGGTCTTCAAGAAGAAGACCGACATGGATGGGAATGTACAGACATTCAAAGGGCGACTGGTGGCTAAGGGTTTCAAGCAAATTCATGGTATTGACTATGATGAGACCTTTTCCCCTGTTGCCATGGTAAAGTCCATAAGGATATTGCTTGCTATTGCTGCGTATTATGACTACGAGATCTGGCAAATGGATGTCAAAACGGCTTTCCTTAATGGAAACCTCCTTGAGGAAGTGTATATGATACAACCCGAGGGTTTTGTATCCCCAGATGAAGCCACTAAAATATGCAAGCTGAATAATTCCATTTATGGACTGAAACAGGCCTCTCGAAGTTGGAATCTTCATTTTGATGAGAAAATCAAAGAGTTTGGTTTCATCAAGAATGAAGATGAGCCTTGTGTTTACAAGCGAATCAGTGGGAGCATTGTTATCTTCCTGATATTGTATGTAGATGACATACTGTTGATTGGGAATGACATTCCTACCCTGAAAGTTGTTAAGAACAACCTAGGGAACTGCTTTTCAATGAAGGATTTGGGTGAAGCGACTTATATACTTGGTATTAAGATCTATAGAGATAGATCGAAGAAGTTGCTGGGTTTGACCCAGAGTACGTACATCGAAAAGGTGTTGAAGCGGTTCAACATGCTTGAGTCCAAGAAAGGATTTTTGCCCATGTCTCATGGTGTGAATCTCTCTAAGGACCAGTGTCCAAAGTCTTGTGAAGATAAGGACCGCATGAAGTTGATTCCATATGCTTCGGCAATTGGATCAATCATGTACGCGATGTTATGTACTCAAACCGATGTCTCCTTTGCTTTGAGCATGACTAGCAGGTATCAGTCAGACCCCGGTGAGTGTCACTGGATTGCAGTCAAGAATGTCCTGAAGTACTTGAGAAGGACTAAGGATGCGTTCTTGATGTATGGTGGAGAGGAAGAGCTCGTTGTAAGTGGTTACACGGATGCTAGCTTCCAAACTGATAGAGACGACTCCAATTCTCAGTCAGGTTTTGTGTTTTACCTGAATGGAGGAGCTGTGAGCTGGAAGAGTTCCAAGCAAGAGACAGTTGCTGATTCTACAACAGAGGCCGAGTATATCGCAGCAGCTAATGCGGCGAAGGAGGCTGTATGGATTAGGAAATTCATCGGCGAGCTTGATGTAGTTCCTAGCATTGTTGGTCTCGTAGTTCTCTACTGTGATAACAATGGTGCAAATGCACAATCTAAGGAACCTAGATCTCATCAGCGCTCCAAGCACATACTTCGGCGGTTTCATCTTATTCGTGAGATTATCGAACGAGGAGATGTAAACATTTGCAGAGTGCCGACTGAGGAGAACATTGTGGATCCTCTGACAAAGCCTCTCGCGCAGAGAAAGCATGATGGTCATACTAGATCCATGGGTATACGATACCTAAATGATCAACTCTAGCGAGAATCTTGTGTGTTGCATGTAATCTTGTATTTTGTTGGCTGTTTGTTCATATGATGAACATTGTACCTAATTTTTCTCTTATAATTAATGGCAAGTTTTTTTATTATGTCTTTTTCTATATGATAGTTAAATGTTAACATAATAGATACCCTTAGAATGTTCGCTTCCATGGGACATCAAGTACGTGACTTGAATGTGAGAGCCCATGAATTATTTGAAGCTTCATTCTTAAAGGTCCCTGGTCGAGTATCATCATAGAAGCTAAGGGTGATGATGGTACATGAAGACTAGCACGTGTGTTGACTGATGACCGGTTCTCACAGGTCATGATATTGTGTTATCAAGTCATCACGTGGGTACTTGTTAGTGAACAAGTTGTACTGGACAGACCCAACCTGAGACTACTCTGTGGATTGTCATCTAATAGTGTCACGAGTAGGTCTCAATTGACAATGGTGTTGTGGTCCTTTGACCTGAAGTCACAGCATTCATCAAGTGAGGAAGAGCGTGCTTTGATGCCATCTAAAGTCTTCCTTGAGAAAGGTTGATGATAAGGGTGGTTGTTGGGCATGTTACGAATCATTTGGGTGTTTGTGTGTGAGCAGATATGGAATTTGTCCTCCTGTATGACAGGAGTTGCATCCATGGGCCCCTTGATGGAACTGGAATGAGAAATGCATAGCCATGCTTGGTTGAGTCAATATGTGATATTGGACTCACCATTCTCTGGAAGTCCGTCCTGGATCAAGAAAACTTGGATTGAGCTATTACGAGGGTGACATGGTCCATGCCTCTAGTTCTTTCCGGATGTAAGGGACAAAGGGACAAAGACAACGCTGATACATTGGTGATAAAGGCTTATGAGTGATTAACTCTTATTGCTTGGGGAGCAATGATGCATTGCTAGATGCCGCTCATTGTTTGTGAGGTTTTTGGTTTGATACTTTCGAGATCAAGTGGGAGTCTGTTGGAGTTACCATGATGATCTGGAAGTGATCAAACATGTAATCTCACTGCCAACGCGATATGAGCCTGCAGGGTCGCACATAAGAGCTGTGGAGAAGTTGGATGACTGACTGTGTTGGTAAAGGTTACCAATCACCGACCTGAATGGGGTCATGGGAAAAGTGTTGCCTTAAAAGGATCATCGGGTTGGGCAAATGTTGCCTTGGAGGGCTGGTTAGATTGTCGTCCGAGGGTCGATGGCATTCGTCGATAACTGTCTTTCTGATTCCCGCCGATCGGCGAGAATCATCTCTTTGATTCTCACCGATCGACGAGAATCGTCGAGAATCAATATGTTGATTCTCGACGATCGACGACTTCGACAAGTATCGTCGACCGCGGCTCGACGGTCGACGAGATTCGATGTGTATCGTCAAGTGATGCTCGACGATCGGCGAGAATCGTCGAGTATTGTACTCTGATTCTCGTCGATCCATGGTGATGCTCGCTGATCGATTCTCGCCGATTCTCGCCGTCTCTCGCCGATTGATACTCGCCGATTCTGAACCCTATTTCGGGGTGGTCTGCGGATAGCGATTTTCCTGGGTTTATTTATACCTTTGGTATAAATAGGACACTTAGGGTTTTCGCGGTGTGTGCTTTTACTACCGATCAAATCGATTTTGACGGAAGCTGTTCCGCGATCGTTTTCCCCGATCCCGAATCCCGCCGCCGACGGAAGCGTTCTGCCGCCGCCGTGATCGCTCCGCTGACCTCCTCTTCTCCGACGACCATCGCTGGTGCTGCTCTTCCTGACGCGGACCTAGCAGTCCGTGGAATAGCAGAGGTGCGGTCTTCTCCATCCCGATCTTCCGTGTGACGGAAAGCCCGGTGTTCTCCCGCTCGTGTGGACTTCTGCAGAAACGTGGACATTATTCCACGTAGAACTCGCCGCTAGCAGGGAGCAGAAATTTGGAGCATCTTCGTTGAGTTGTGACTCAACGCCACCGAGGTAATTTTTGCCTAGTTTTTGCTAACTTCTTGATTCAACATTCATGGCCCGATCCACATCTCTTTGATTTTTTCTTGATGTTTTTCTTTTCCGCTGCGTGCACAACTGTTGTGCCACCCCTTTAGAGAAAACCCAACATCAGCGCCATGAAGTAGCTTGATGGAAGTCACCGCCTCGGCTTGTCCTTCACAAATCCTCTCTCAGATCTTCAATCCGCACTCCACAGCTCCTCCAGCAGCTGACTTTCCTTCCTCCTTCCTTCCCTTGATTTCCCTTTCTTTCTCTCTCTCTCTTGGAATGAGAAGAAGAAGGAGAATATGAAGATGAAGGGCTTTTATCTCATTTCCCGGCCTTTATCCACATGGAAGGAGGCTGAACCACTGGATCCAAAATTAGGGAAACGAGTGGCTCGGATTTACCCAAAAATCACCTGAACACGGCCTGACACGCCCTGTGACACGCCCGTATCAAAGGCCATGTCACTTAAGCGGCAGTCAACCGACTCCAATCCAACCAGTACAGGGCCGTGTGATACGCCCGTGTCACGGGCAGTGTCACATGACACGCTTCCAGACATGCCTGTGTCTGTGGCCGTGTGTAACGCCCCGAAAATTATATTTGAGTCGGTCGCGAAAAAGGGGATTTTTTGTGCCTTATAGTGGTACACGGCCTAGGACACGGGCGTGTCCAAGGCCATGTCTGGCTGGTGTTTTTGGCCATTTTCTTCCCGAGAATGACACGGCTATAAACAGGGCCAAGTGACACGGGCATGTACCTACGCGTGTCCCTACACGTGTTCTTTTGGGTCGTGTCCGTTGCCGTGGAGGTTATGCGTGACACTCCCCCGAACACGGGCGTGTCGAGGAACCCGATACGGGCATGTCAGGTGAGACACGGGCGTGTCTTTGCCCGTGTGTCTTTTCTCAGTTCGACGATCGTGCCTGGATCGAGGCACACGGCCTGGGACACGGCCGTGTGCCAAGCCGTGTTCGGCCCAGGACTGGAGATTTTTGAGCGGATCTGAGCCGTTCATTTTATTTAATTAAGATCCAACGGCCCAGATGGTTTCCTGCTCTGTTAAGGCCGGGAATAGGGGAGTTAATCCCTCATTTCTCTCCAAGGCTTTCTCTTTCCAAGGTGTTAGAGAGAAGAGGAAGAAGAAGGAGGATTCCGGCCACTGGCAGAGCATCGGAGCACCGTTTCGAAATCAGAGAGCGGATCTGTGGAGGAAAGTTCGTTACGAAGAGTGTTGCCCGTGTAGTTTTTCTATGTCGCCAAAACGAACTACAAGGGTAACGATTCTCAACTTGAGCATGTGAAGCTCTTTCTTTCTGCATAGGGAATCCCGCTCCCGTGAGTGTGCGGTGAGTGTGTGGTGTTCCTTGGGGTTGATGTGAATAGTCCCCCTTATGTTGCATATAGAGTCCGGAATCATAAGTACGGGCATAGGCATTGTGTGTGAAGCCTACCCGGACGTGTATTTTCTGGATCGGTGATGTTGCATTTGATATGTTTTGCCGTAGAAGACTCCGTGCTTTGAATTTTTCGGGTTTCTATGCGGTAGATTGCAGCAGGGATCCTTGGAGGTTAGCTTCAAGGCGCACCCGGAAAATTGGGCGGAATCGTTGTTCTGCTAACTTGGCGGTCTGGGAACCGGCCTTGGACATAACTGGGTTATGTGATTGTTTGGAAAATGTTGGGATCCGAGAGAAGCTTGCCCCGCGCGTAGGACTTAAATTGACTAGGCGGCGTGAGCAACAGGCAAGTGGAATCGGACCTAGGCTATGTGGTTCGGTGCGAGAGACCCGACGACGGGGACTGGCCGTTGTCATAGTCGAGAGCCTTAGACGGTGGTCAAAAAGGCTAAATGCTCACTTGGTTGCCATCTTTGGGATGGTGGTGAAGCCACGGAATTGATCGGAATCACCGTTAATGTGCCCTGAGTGCACGGGGTGTTTGGCCGTGCAAGCCTACACCTGTGGTGTAGTATAGTTGCGCTTAATTGTTTTATTGGGCTAATGATATGCAGGGAAAGAGAACCGCCGTCTCGAGTAAGGGGCGGGGTCGTTATAAATTGGTCGGCTTTTAGCTGACCGTTGCTTTGTTTGCCACTGTGCGGTGGAATGTTGCTTGAAGGTGCTACGGAGCCGAGTGCAAAATAGCTAGCTGGAGCCCATGTTGCCGTGCTGGACCTCAAAGGCCGTATATTATAGCTGTTTTTATTTTGTCATGTGTGGCCAGCCTGAGAGCCGATGTTTGTAAGACACTCCTTATTAACTGAACTATTGTAAGGCTATAAGACCATGTACCCGTTTCAGTGTATTTGGGGTTTCATTCCTGTGGTTGTGGTTGTGGACATTCATATTTATTGGATTTAAGTTTTGGGTTCTTTCAACTTTAAAAACTTCTGCTAGAATGCTCTGTGTAGGATGTGTAGTCTTAATTGGATAGTTTGAATATTCATTTGGTAACCCTTCCGACTGTTTGTGGTATATAGCGTCTGGGAACCGGCCTTGAACATAACTAGGTTATGTGATTGTTTGGAAAATGTTGGGATCCAAGAGAAGCTTGGCCCGCGCGTAGGACTTAAATTGACTAGGCGACATGAGCAACGGGCAAGTGGAATCGGACCTAGGCTATGTAGTTCGGTGCCAGAGACCCGAAGACGGGGACTGGCGCCCTGAGTGCACGGGGTGTTTGGCCATGCGAGCCTACACCTGTGGCGTAGTATAGTTGCGCTTAATTGTTTTATTGGGATAATGATATGCAAGGAAAGAGCACCGCCATCTCGAGTAAGGTGCAGGGTCATTATAAATTGGTCGGCTTTTAGCTGGCCGTTGCTTTGTTTTCCACCGTGCGGTGGAATGTTGCTTACAGGTGCTGCGGAGCCGAGTGCAAAATAGCGAGTTGGAGCCCATATTGCCGTGCTGGCCCTCGAAGGCCGTATATTATAGCTGTTTTTATTTTGTCATGTGTGGCCGGCCTGCGAGCCGATGTATGTAAGACACTCTTTATTAAGTGAACTATTGTAAGGCCATAAGGCCATGTACCCGTTTTAGTGTATTTGGGGTTTCATTCCCGTGGTTGTGGTTGGGGACATTCATATTTATTGGATTTAAGTTTTGGGTTCTTTCAACTTTAAAAACTTCGGCTAGAATGCTCTGTGTAGGACGTGTAGTCTTAATTGGATAGTTTGAATATTCATTTGGTGACCCTTCCGACTGTCTGTGGTATATGGCGTCGGGTTCCAGCTGGACCTTCTGTTATATGCCATTTGACGGATGGGGTTGTTACAATTACAGCTCAACTGGTGATGAGAGTTGAAAGAACTCCATAGTTAAGCGTGCTCGGGCTAGAGCAGTACTGGGATGGGTGACCTTCTGGGAAGTCCCCGTAGTGCGGGCTTGACTATCGAGTTTACCTCATCAAAGGGAGGCTGTGCCCACCAACAACCCGCCTGTGGAGGAAGAGGGGTTGGGGTGCTTGG
The DNA here is from genome assembly GCA_039583875.1 of Platanthera guangdongensis. Lineage (NCBI taxonomy): Eukaryota > Viridiplantae > Streptophyta > Magnoliopsida > Asparagales > Orchidaceae > Platanthera > Platanthera guangdongensis. The sequence goes on along the minus strand of CM077161.1, from coordinate 89,293,890 downwards.
GATGCAGCCCGGTAGCGTCGCCTAGAGCGGAGCCGTGACATTGTCACATTGGATCGGCTAGGGCTGCAGCTTAATTGGTGATGAGAAGTGAAGGAACTCCATAGTTAATCGTGCTTGGGCGAGAGTAGTACTGTGATGGGTGACCTCCTGGGAAGTCCCCGTACGACCCAGCTTAACTGCCGAGTTAGCTCATCAAAGGGAGGCTGTGGCCAACAACAAACCGCCAGAGTGCTGGAGAGGGGTTGGGGTGCTTGGGCTGCAACCCGGTAGCATCGCCTAGAGCGGATCCATGACGCTGGCACGTTGTATCGACTAGGGGCGTTACACCGTGTACCCCACAAAGCATAATCTCAATCTCACCCGAGAGACACACGGCCCTGGGACACGCTCGTGTCCTATGTCGTATACACCTGAACACACCCGTATCCCACAACACACGGATTCCTCACTGGAACCCCAAGGGACACGCCCTGTGACACGCCCGTGTCACAGGATGTGTACCCTGCACTTGACACTCGACGATCGTCGAGCGCATTTTGTTGACCCGGGGGGGGGGGGGGGGAGGAGGACACGCTCGTGTTGCAGGGCGTGTTCCCTCCAATAACATCGTCGACTGAAGTTCGTCGACCACTCGACCAACTGCTCAATCCAAGCACGACACGCCCTAGGACACGCCCGTGTCCCAAGCCATGTACACCCATGCCTGACTCCAAATTGACTCTGGGGTGTTACACAAGCATCAACACCTGCAATTGGCCATCCAATCCAAAGCGGAAAACAAAGTAACGGTCAGCTTTAGATGACCACTTATAATGACCCTACCCCTTTCTCGGGACAGTGGTTCCTTCCCTTTATGCATTGACATATCATAATCATTTCAATCTAGCAAATCTACCAATCACAATCACATCACAAACGCCGGTATCCTCAGACTCTCTGTGCACTCAGGGCACCTTACAGTGTACCGGACTTCGTGGCAACACCACCGATTAGAGGTTATTAACATGTTGGCTGGCCGGTCCTAGTCCACCGACGCACAGACCGGCGAAATTCCGCCCAGACCACTCAGAGGTGAGAACCTCACGGCAAACTTGAGCATTAACAAATCGATCCACCATTACGGTGTAGCAAGTATGGTCTGCCTCACTTTCTCCCACACCTTGCCATATCGACTTCCTATAACCAGGGCAGGTCGGCCTTTCCTGTTGCCCAAACCGTCAGTAGCGCAGTACTAGATGCGGGTCGGCCTTCCCTCATGATTACTACAACTTTTCGCTCTCCTAGAGCCATTAACGCTCATAGCGCTCATACCACAAGGAGCTTACACCAAGCACCCCAAATCCATCCAACCATTCATTCACACATTCATACACACCATCCAGAGTTATAAAGCATGCACAGTGATCAAATCCATAGAGTCTTCTACGATTTACCCATAATCATCACCAATCCAGACTATCCGTCCAGATGGGCTTCACACAGAGTGCCTATGCCGTACTCCACACTTCCGGCTCTAGATGCAAACTCAACCAAGGAATCACTTCCGCGATCCACCTCTTGGTGGAGGATTCCGCGCACATGCATAAAGAGAGGACTTCGATGCCCAAGAATTAGATTGTTACCCATGAAGATCACTTTAGTGCCATGAAGTAGCCGGATGGAAGTCACCACCTCGGCTTTGCCTTCATGAAACCGCTCTCGGATCTTCAATCTGCACTCCACAGCTCCTTCAGCAGCTGGTTCTCCTTCTTCATTTACTTCCTTTGTCCTTTATCTCTTTCTCTCTTGGAATGAGAAGAAGAATAAGAAGATGAAATGAAGAATTAATTCTGCATTTCGGACTTAAAATAGCAAGGAGAAATCTGAACCATCAGATCCCATAGTAAGAAAAGGAACGGCAAGAAAATTCCCTGGAAACCGCTCTCTCGGGTCTGACACGCCCTGTGACACGCCCGTGTCACATGCCGTGTCTCCTAAGCGGTGCATGAACCGCCTTATCAAACCTTATCCACACCAAGATGACACGCCCATGTCACGCCCGTGACAGCCTAGTCATGCCCGTGACATCCTAGTCATGCCCGTGACATGGGGCGTTTAACCAACTCGAGACCTACGCGAGAGGACTTACTCGAGAGAAAACTGTTGGGTACATTGGAAAATATGTACCAGATTTGAAGAAGCCTGTCACAACCCGCATTTCCTCAATGAGTACATCGTATCAGAGCAAGAGGAACTACGGATTATGATGCCACGTCGTGCCAGGGATAACTGCACACGCTCAGGAAAACCCTTGACGCTCCCTTTATGAGTTCAAATCCATCAGTTAAATGCAAGAAAACCGTTTAGTTTAATGGCCATATCCCTCGGCCTAAGGCATCAAAATGCGTGTTTGTACGCGGCGGAAATACTTTGTTTACTTATGACGATCTCCTATATGCAGTCTATATTGATACTAATATAAGAAATCATCTTTGTTTACGTCATTTGGAAAATACTTGTTCGGTTACCAAAACATATTATGCATGTTATACAATAATAGATTTTGTTTAGCTTAAAAATACCTAATGCAACCTAACATAAATTCTTCCCAAGAGCAAGTAGACATCATCCTAGCTAAATGAGTCACATTAGCAGTCTAGCATTCATATATATCACAAGTAAAGAAAACCACCAATGGGCGCCAACAAGCTGACACGAACCCATTGGGGCATATGTATGTCTGTACAACAAAGAAAAGAACTACCTCGCTCAGTAAGCTCGGCTAGCTCCAAAGAAACTCTACCCAAGCACTAGCTGCCATAATTTCTACTTACTCCTCAAAGGATATTGCTAACTAAACCAACAAGTGTATTTTAACATGATCATGACATGAATAAGAAAAGCTACATGAATCAATTTCGCATAAGAAATAATTGAACATAGGGAAATTTGACAACAAGGCGGTAAGCATGTGAGACATGAGGATCAAGAGGATTCATGACTAAACAAAAACAAGAAGAACAAGGATAGTGAGGTACAACACAAAACAAGAAGAACAAGCTAGTAAAATTGAAAGAGGAAAATTAGCTAAACTTGCACAATAAAAGAACAAGAAAACAAGATTGGCAAGGGTGAAGAACACCGCTTGCCTGAACCGAGATGACACCGCGACGGCTGCTCCTCTCTTTCCTTCCCTTGTCTTAGCTTTCCTCCCTTGATGTCCTTTTGGAATGAGGAAGAAGATGAAGAAGAAGGTGAAATGAGGAGGAGAAATCTCTGTTTCGGCTTTATTTCCTTCAGAACAGAGCTGTACCGTTAGATCCAGAATCAGGGAAATGAACGGCACAAAAAAACTAGAAAAAGTCGATTTTCGGCCCTGTCACGCCCTGTGTCACGCCCGTGTCACAGGGCGTGTACCTTAAGCGGCGCAGAAAGTCAGCAAATCCAAGTTTATGCACACGGTACAAGGCCGGGTACACGCCCGTGACGGGTCGGTCACGCCCGTGACCTAGGGCGTGTAGCCCGTGTCTCAACATTTCGTCGACCAAAAGTGTCGACACTCGACAAAGATTGACACGCCTTGTGACACGCCAGTGTCACAGGCCGTGTCCCCTCTCTCGACACCCGACACTCGACACTCAACACTCGACACTAGACACTCGACAGTCGACATAGCGGGACACGGCCCGTGACACGCCCGTGTCACGGGGCGTGTACCCCATTCGTCGAGCTCAACTCAACGCAAGAAATTCGTCGAGTCAAGGAGGTCACGCCCCAGGTCACGCCCTGGTTCACGCCCCGACACGCCCGTGTCGGGGGGCGTGTCACGCACAAAAACGACCATTTTTCCCTGTTTTGAAAAGTGTTTCTGTGTCGTCCTAGACCATTTTTGCCTTAAGAACTTTTTACCCTTTTTTGGTTTGCTGTACAAGCAACCCGTTTTGAGCAACATTACCCGGGCGCAAAAAAGTGCAAGCATTCCCTAAGAGGCCTCACCGAGTCCCCAAATTGGACTTCGGCTTGCTGGGGAATCGTGCAACTCTGCTACCAAAATAGCCACTCGCAAGCCCGCGGGAAAACCATGCTCGAACAACGGTCAAAGCCAACGTAATACCCATCATTCAACGCAAAAAAAAATACGGGGCGTTACAAAGCCTCACCTTACTCAATGATATGCATCAATGTATATTTGATGTTGTTTTGAGTTTATATGTGCAGGTTAAGAAAATGCAAGAATGCAGGAAAAAGTTTCTAAGTCCATGTGTCTACAGCAGAAGAAGCTGTGTCGACACTTATGAAGGCCTGTGTCGACACTGGAGAAAAGCTGTGTCGACACTTGGAGTTAATTGTGTCGACACTTGGATAGGCTGTGTCGACACCTAAAGAAACTATGTCGACATACAGAGGCAGTGTCGACACACAGAGAAACATAGTCGACATCAACTGTGTCGACATACAGAGGCAGTGTCGACACATAGAGTAGCTTAGTCGACATTAAATGTGTCGACACACAGTGGCAGTGTCGACACACAGAAGACTGTCGATATCAACTGTGTTGACATACAAGACTCGTTTCGACACACAACAGAGTTTCAACAAAGTTAAAGAAAAGAAGTGACTGTGTCGACACACCGAATTAGTGTCGACACATTCTATAGATGCTGTGTCGAGAAGAAGTGTCAACACCAAAGGAGATGTGTCGACACCACCAAGGCTTGTGTCGACAGTTAGTCTACTTATGTCGACACATGATGAAGTTCAGTCTCGACACTTTGCTGATAGAGACAGAGTGAAAGTCCACCTAGTGTCAACTATCTTCACCTATGGGGGGGGGGGGGGGAATAGGTGACGTGCAGCATTTTTGCGGAATTTATAATTGTACCTGCACAATAAAAATAAACAGCACAGCACACAAAATACACAAGCTATTTAAAGTGGTTCCCCGATTTGGGTACATCCACTTTCCCCCTTCGACCTATCTCCCAACAAGGGACGACTCGGTCTCTTCACCAACAGGATTTGAAGGATCAAGCGCATAACCAACTGTTCCAAAAGCCCGGACTGTTGGAAAGGGTGCTACTTAATTTCTTAAATAAGTAGAAGAGCGCCACGGGTCAAGTGAAGGAACGCCGGACCCAACAATCCCCCACCCCCGGCGTCCAGCACAACCCGTCGGCTCAGAGGTGGAGTTACCACATGGCCCACGTGGCTCAGAGGTGGGGTTACCACATGGCCCACACGGCTCAGAGGTGGGGTTACCACATGTCCACGGTTGCACGGCTCAGAGGTGGGGTTACCACATGTCCACGGTTGCCTGACCCACCGGACCCACACAGGTAGAAGGGAAAAATCAGGATTTAATAGCGCTCCCCCGGTCTTGAACCCGTGACCTGCTCTGATACCAATTGAAGGATCAAGCGCATAACCAACTGTTCCAAAAGCCCGGACTGTTGGAAAGGGTGCTACTTAATTTCTTAAATAAGTAGAAGAGCGCCACGGGTCAAGTGAAGGAACGCCGGACCCAACGGGATTGAAATCCAATCCTTGCACTATCGGAAGGAACCCTTCCACACATAGGAGTCAACACTCCCACAACACGTTTTGCTCCCAACCCTTACAGCTAGGAACCTACGTTCCTTTACAACAAAAGTAAAACTAGAATGTAAAAAAGATACAAACTACGTTTGGAGACTAAGGTGTCCCTCTTCGTTGACGACGTGTTCTTGAAGTCCACAAAGAGTCCACAACCCTACATCTCTCTTGGAGAGGATATCCCCAGAACCGACGGCGGCAAGATGGGCGGCGGATAGGTTCATGGGATCGGCGGCGACGACGATGTGCAGCTGCTGTACTTTGGAGATCCAAACTTCGTAGCGAAACTAGCTTGGTCTACCAACGGTCACACTAGGATCAGTCGTCTCGATCGATTCGGACGGGGAAGGTTTTCCCGATCAACAAATCAAGAGACAAGAGATCTCCGGTTAGACACGTGAGACGCTAAGCTTGGATAAGCTTCTATCGACCGGAGATCTGGAAGAAACCACGATCAAGACCGGCGATCAACTCTCTCGAGCGGCGACGGCGGCGGCGGCGGAAATCGCGATCTAGGTTACGTCGCGGCCCGTGTTTCGTCTTTTTCTCCGTCACTTTTACTGTTCAAAAATACGCGTGTATTTATACACAAGTATACTCCTAAATGACTGTTGTGGGTCCCACCTGAAGGAAACCCTTGTTCCGGTTCAACACAGTGCCAGCGGCAGAATCCGGTCCAGCCGTTTCCAGAAAAATTGGCAAGTCAAAATCGGCGAGAATCGAAGGTGATTCTCGACGAATCGGCGAGAATCAGTTAGTGATTCTCGACGATTCGTCGAGAATCACTAGTGATTCTCGCCGAATAACTTGATGATTCTCGCCGAATCACTTGTTGATTCTCGACGAATATTACTTGGCCATGATCTGCTCAACGATGGGTTCGGCGAGAATCACTAGTGATTCTCGCCGAATCTTACTTGGCACCGCTTTGAGGTAGCCGGATAGAGTCGGCGAGAATCACTAATGATTCTCGACGATTCGGCGAGAATCACTAGTGATTCGCGCCGAATCGGCGAGAATCACTTGGTGATTCTCGCCGAATTATACTTAGGCGATTTTTCGTCTTTCCACCCAAGAGCTGCTCCTTGACCCATCCTTGCTCCATGTCTGCTCTTGCATAGTTACAGCCCTGTACTTGAAAGTAAGTGCACTCCAATAGAGAGAGTACACGTAGGCCAACACACTGATCTGCTCAACGAGGGATTACGTCATGCAGACCCGTGTATATTGACCTACTGCACCCTGACATTGGTGTGCACTTAGGGTGGAATAACTGCAAGCACAACTTAAGAGGTTTCATCAAATATATTGTGAATTCATCTTAGCTTGATAGGTGGCTTCCTCAAATCCAGGTAATTGTGGATACAATACCCAACAATCTCTCCCTATTTGACGAAGCCAAAATCCTACTAGCTAAGATGAATAACACCAACCAGATAATATAAACAACATTCAGAATTTAAATATGCAGCACAAGAGAATATAGGCAAACAGATCAAGACTTGAGTCATTCATAAATTCAAATACATATATATATATATAATCTCAGGAATGTTCATATACTAACAATAAACATTAATTGTTCTTAAGAGAGAATGACAGGCTATAAATTTTTGACTATTTTTCTTTGGCTAAGTCATCCTTGAGTTTTTGAGCCAAATACTTCTTTCTTTGCCTCTCCATATACTCTTTGGGCTTCGGATAATATCTGGGAGGAGGAGCTTTATCTGCCGCAGTATTGGTCCTGAAGAAGATGTTTCGTTTCGCTTCATACGTCTTGTGCATCTCCCACTTATACTGGTTGTATACATCGTTTCGATTGATTTCCCCTTTTTCCTGTAGCCAGAATGTGTCCAATATGATACTCTTGGATACTGGGCTCCACCTTTCGTTTCTTACTTCCTCCTCCTTCAGTCTGATTCTCTTTTCAACTTGTGTTTCCTTTGATGTCCCTTCTTGCGATTTCCTCTTGTCCCTGGCTTTTGCTAGGGCTCCTTGATCAAACATTGCCATCAGTTTTGCCTTGGAGGAGGCCCTAGCAGCCCTATGAACATCAGCTTCACTTACAGGAACTTATTCAACACTGGCACCCTCATCAACCACAGTATAATCTTCAGGAGCAGGAGCACCCTGGGGATTTTCAGGGATATTAACGCCTAACGCTTGTTGGAGCATCCACCAGCAACTGTCATAGACATATTTGTTTGACTGTTCAAAGTTGTTGATCATGACTTCCCGAAGCTCAGCCATCTTAGCTATATATTCTTTCTCCCCCTTTTTGGCTTCGACTGCGATGGAATTTGCATAGGAGTGCAGTGAGTCATCAATATGCTTTGTAGTCCTGGAGAATTCAGTGACCAAGGCTTGTTGATTGGTGTTGAGAGTTACCATATTGCCATCAAACTTTTGAATGTTGTTTGCTACGACATGAGCATTCTGATTTACTACGGAGAGAGTATCAGTGTTCTTTTTCAATCCGTCCATAAGAAGAATGACAGCTTGGCCGGCCGCTGTATACTTGTCTACAAACTTCTTTTCCATCACGTCCAGTTTGTGATTGATCTCCACCATGTTCTTGAGCATGAGATTCTCCGATTTCTTGATTCTTTTTAACATTTTATCCTGAGCTTTCCCAAAAGAGGCTTTAAGCTCATCCACTATACCCTGAATGACATTCACAGTGTGAGTGGCTAGATTATCTCGTAGTGGAAGATCTGGAGGCACTTCTTGGCCTTGCTCTTCAGCAGAAGCACCTGTAGAGCTGGACACGAGCACAGTCTCTAAGGGGGGAGTGCTTGCGGCCTCTGTAGATTTCTCGGACTCCCCCTCCACTGGTGCACCAATGATCTCAGGAGCAATCTCAGGAGCGTGCTTGTCAAATGGAGCTTCAGTGATATCCTGAGTCTCCAAAGCTTCCTGTCCCTCATTGCCTTCTTCCTCACCTTCATCATCCATGAGATCATTCTCATCAGCATCATCTTTCAACCCTTCGTCAGCAGTCTCCTCTACATTAGCTTCGGCTCCTTGATCGGTCAGGTTCAGGGCCTCCTCATTCTCCGGGACAGCTTCACTTTCTTCTTGTATATTCGCCACTGCATCTCTGGCTATCTGGGAGATGTCAGATACGATATGAGCATCAGTGGGTAGAGGCTCCCCCTCAATTCCTGCAGGCAAAGCGTCAGGAATTTCACTGGGGATTACTACGGAATCAGCCACAGTGCCGTCCTCGGCTGGAGATGCGTCCTGTTGTTCTACTATGGCAGCCTGCCCAATGCGCCTCTCTCATCTGTCAAAAACACTCGAGTCTATTTTCTTTAAGTAATGTATAGGAACACCTTTACTCATGTCATATTTATCTCCATTCAGCTGATTGAGATACAGACTGATGATTCGGCCAAAGCTAGGTGATCTCAGGGTGTCCTTTATCCTCTCAAAAAGCAATGCCCCCCAGTTGAATCTTTTCCTGCAGACAATTGCCACCAGGATCTTGAACATGTCCGCAGAGATGTGGTCATGAGAGCCCGGCTTGCATATGAGTACCTTCCCAACGATGTCTGACAGAAGTTTCCCTTCTTCATTCATATCCTATCGCTTTATCGACCGAGTTCCTCGAGCGAGACCACAGAATAATAGAGTCCTGGTTTTGTCTTCTTCCTCAAGATAATCCTCGTGCTCCGAGCTAGTGAGCTGCAAGTAGTGGGTCAGCTTGCTGGCAGACATCTTGATCTTTGCCCCGGCAACCTTGCTTTTGATAAAAGAGTCGTCATTCCGGAGTTTTGCGGTTGCAAAGAACTCCAGCACCTCCTTGTCCAGGATTTTACATGGGTGCTCTAGTACGAATGAGAGTCCAGCCTCTTCAAGCATAAGGATGATGTTTCTGAATTCATCTGAGGCATAAGCGAAACCTGTTCGAACCAGCTCGCATCCAGTGACCAGCCCAGCGGTTGTCCTAGGAGCCATTGCAAACCTAGGGAGAGAATTCCTACTCTACGCTTAATCAAAAGGGACAAGGGAAGCGACACTAGTGATCAAGTCCAAGTAAGGGTGAGGATGTGGTTACCTAAAAGCGTATACGGTGAGTTAGTTCGATGAAGACGATGGACACCTGGTAGGTGCACGCGACGGGATCGACGAGATCGACGGGATTTTTGCACGCTGAGATTTACGGAGTTCTTCGCGAGTTGTGATCGGTGAATCTTGCGGGATGTCGATGGAAGGGGAAGAATCGGCGGAAGGCCTTCGGTGAATCGACGAGAATCTTGCGGGATTCGGCGAGTTTCCTGCGGAGAAGGTCCTTCGGCGGGATTCCTACGGAATGTGAAGGGTCGGCGGGAATTCTAAATATATAAAGGATCGTGAGTATGCCCATGTATGAAGGATCGACGAGTTAAGGGGATTCTAACGATTTCCGTGTGTTCGGCGGAAGGCTTCGGGTTAAGCGGGTTTCGAGTTTGTCTAAGTCGATTTGAAAACCTTCTAAATATATAAATACTCCTTAAAGCCAAGCTATTAGGGTTTGAACCGGCTTTTCCATACATTTATTGATGGCAATCTTCGCTAGTTTTCAGTGAACTAATTTACGCCTGTAGATGTTAGATCTCGAGTCTACCAGTGGAATTTCCGATAAGTCTTCATTGTTGTATCTATGGTTTATGTTTACCATGTTAACATATCCTTAGATGTACACACATATAAGTGTAAGTATAAGTATAAATATATATATATATATGTAACTGTGGATACAATATGACTCAAGTCCTGGAACTGATCAAAAGTACCTGGGATTATGAGAGTTATCATTTAGTCCCTCAGGTAAAACATATTAGGAGCTCAATGTGAGTATGCCCATGTAGATATCACATCTGGTATTCCAGACGCTTGTTCCAATTTAGTCTTGAGCCATCTACTGTCTAGTTCCCATCATATTTACGGGAACCTAGACTACCCTGCAAGAAAGAGTTACTTTACCTTAGGAACCCAATACATATTGGGTCCTAGGTTCCTGTTAGCATAAGCACTCGACTGCCTTCCTTCAGAAAACCTGTCAGGAAGACTACCTCTGCCCAGAAAATGTGGATAGGCCCTTGCCCTTGACACAGAGGGGTTGTGCCAACAGTCTATGGCAAAGTGTCTCACTTTGCCACAACACCAACACGGGTGAATGTTGTATCGCCGTTTCTGACCTGATCTAGTGACTGAGGTAGTCACGGTCCTAGGTCTAAACGGGATAGGGCATGATCTCCTCACAAAATTTCCTCTTCCACCGTGACACGTGGAAGGGTGGAAGGAATGCATGTTGCGAGCGTCATGAGGCCGGGGAGGTGGTGCCTTCCTTTCAGGCATCCCTCTTCCTGAGGCCCCATGAAAACTTACACCATGACTTCTAACCTCCCTGTCCTGTGTCCTCGGGTGGTGAGAAGTGTTCTGTGAGCTGGTACATGCAGATTCACACCGAGTTGAGGCAGTGGCAGTGAATACAAAGGGCTCAGAATGAGCCTTAGGTATTCTCTCATGGGTGGCCACGACGGCCCTTGCACTACGGGTGTCTCCACATGAGGACAGATCACCCTTCCAGTGACCACGATTATTCCTGTGATCATACCTGAAGGCATGATGAGTTGCCTTCCTGCTTGGAGTGGGGGGTCGGAATACCGTTTCCCCATTTCTCCACGAATTGATAATTCGGGAGATCCACCCATTTTCTTGCTTTCTCTTTATAGCATCAACCTTGGAAAAGTTTGATACTATCTTTTTCTCATTCTTTAGACTACTCTCTAGATCAGAGATTTTAGAGTCCTTGACCTTGTTGGATGCCAATTGGAGAACCAATAAGATCTTCAGTCGAGCAATCTCCTGAGCTTGTTCTTCAACAAGTAGGTTGCTCTTCTGAAGGGCTCTCTTCAGAGAATCAGAATTTTCTGAAGGAAAGCAGTTCCTGTCTTCAGAAACTTCAAGAGAGACGGGGCAAGATGAGGAAGTTACCTGCTCATCAGAGTCATTGTCACTAGCGGCAGTGACCGTTGTGTCATCCTCATCAGAACTGCTTTCCTCACTGGCTTCTTCAGTCTCTGTCACTGACACTGGAGCTCTGATGCTGTCTGATAGATCCTTGCCTTCATCTTCAGAGGCGAGGACCCCCACATAGGCTTCATCCTCTGGTTGACAGCAGATTCCAGCTTTCTCTGACCCCCCCCCCCCCATCAGCTCTGAGATCATCACCCACATAGATTTATCCGACCCACATTTTTCCAATCTAGAGCGAGAAGCTCTAGACCAGATATCCATGATAATTTGACGAATCCTCTTGTCCAAATTAAATAATGAAAGTTCCGTCTCCGACATCTCAGCAATGCACTTGGGCACTTGGATCTTTCCAGAGTTGGAGGTCTTCATAGGAATAAAAGGACCCTCTTCCAGGATGAAAGATGCTCGAGGATCGATAGCATCCAAGTGATACGACACTCTTATCCTCCAGACGGGATAAAACTCCTTTGTGCATGTGGGGAGTCTTAGTGGCGATATCTCATGATCCAGCTCCATGCTTCTGACACTGGTGACAGGATTCTACTCAAGGTGTAAACCTTTTTGATGAGTAACCTCGCTCTGATACCACTTGAAAGTCCACCTAGTGTCAACTATCTTCACCTATGGGGGGGGGGATAGGTGACGTGCAGCATTTTTGCGGAATTTATAATTGTACCTGCACAATAAAAATAAACAGCACAGCACACAGAATACACAAGCTATTTATAGTGGTTCCCCGATTTGGGTACATCCACTTTCCCCCTTCGACCTATCTCCCAACAAGGGACGACTCGGTCTCTTCACCAACTTGATTGAAATCCAATCCTTGCACTATCGGAAGGAACCCTTCCACACGTAAGAGTCAACACTCCCACAACACGGGTTGCACCCAACCCTTACAGCTAGGAACCTACGTTTCTTTACAACAAAAGTAAAACTAGAATGTACAAAAGATACAAACTACGTTTGGAGACTAAGGTGTCCCTCTTCATTGACGACGTGTTCTTGAAGTCCACAAAGAGTCCCCAACCCTAGATCTCTCTTGGAGAGGATCTCTCCGGAACCGGCGGCGGCAAGATGGGCGGCGGATAGGTTCACGGGATCGGCGGCGACGACGATGTGCGGCTACTGTACTTTGGAGATCCAAACTTCGTAGCGAAGCTAGCTAGGTCTACCAACGGTCACACTAGGATCAGTCGTCTCGATCGATTCGGACGGGGAAGGTTTTCCCGATCAACAAATCAAGAGACAAGAGATCTCCGGTTAGACACGTGAGACGCTAAGCTTGGATAAGCTTCTATCGACCGGAGATCTGGAAGAAACCACGATCAAGACCGGCGATCAACTCTCTCGAGCGGCGACGGCGGCGGCGGAGGAAATCGCGATCTAGGTTACGTCGCGACCCGTGTTTCGTCTTTTTCTCCGTCACTTTTACTGTTCAAAAATACGTGTGTATTTATACACAAGTATACTCCTAAATGACCGTTGTGGGTCCCACCTGAAGGAAACCCTAGTTCCGGTTCAACACAGTGCCAGCGGCAGAATCCGGTCCAGCCGTTTGCAGAAAAATTGCCAAGTCAAAATCGGCGAGAATCGAAGGTGATTCTCGACGAATCGGCGAGAATCAGTTAGTGATTCTCGACGATTCGTCGAGAATCACAAGTGATTCTCGCCGAATCACTTGATGATTCTCGCCGAATCACTTGTTGATTCTCGACGAATATTACTTGGCCATGATCTGCTCAACGATGGGTTCGGCGAGAATCACTAGTGATTCTCGCCGAATCTTACTTGGCACCTCTTTGAGGTAGCCGGATAGAGTCGGCGAGAATCACTAATGATTCTCGACGATTCGGCGAGAATCACTAGTGATTCTCGCCGAATCGGCGAGAATCACAAAGTGATTCTCGCCGAATTATACTTAGACAATTTTTCGTCTTTCCACCCAAGAGCTGCTCCTTGACCCATCCTTGCTCCATGTCTGCTCTTGCATAGTTACAGCCCTGTACTTGAAAGTAAGTGCACTCCAATAGAGAGAGTACACGTAGGCCAACACACTGATCTGCTCAACGAGGGATTACCTCGTGCAGACCCGTGTATATTGACCTACTACACCCTGACATTGGTGTGCACTTAGCGTGGAATAACTGCAAGCACAACTTAAGAGGTTTCATCAAATACATTGTGAATTCATCTTAGCTTGACAGGTGGCTTCCTCAAATCCATTTAATTGTGAATACAATACCCAACACAGAGTTTCAAGAAGTGACTGGATGACTTGACAGCTGTCATAATCAACCGGTCTACTGAAGTTATCAGTGCTGTCAGAAGTTTGTTAGCAACCGGATCAGCCGGTTACCATGGAGAAAGTCTATATAAAGGCATTCTCTTCCAACAGGAAAAAAAACGACTGACATAGAGACTAACAAAAGACACAGATACATCATAAAAAGAAGAAGTTGGAGAGAGAGAGCTCCATATATTGAAGTGCAGATCCTGAACCAGTCTACCAAGAAGGATTCAGATTGAGATCTGAATTTCAAGAAAGAAGCTGATTGAAGATCAACTTCAAAGGAGTTCAACCCTACTGAGTTCAGATTCAAGAAGCTTTGAAGAAAGCTAAGAGTGGTTGTTCTCTGCCATCAGATTCTTCCAAGAACTGACCAAGAAGACATCCATCCTTTCTCTCTCTATCAGGGTGGTGGTAAAATACATTTTAAATCTATTTTCTGTAGGATCTTTTTAAGATCTGAGTTGTAAGCCCGAGTTATAAAGGCTGAGTTGTAGGAGATTTAGATCTCTGAGTGGTAGGGCTATGTGCCTGAGTTGTAGGAGATTGTTATCTCTGAGTTGTAGGCCTTGTTGAAGGCCGATGTAGGGCTGATTGCCTGAGATGTAGGAGTGTGGACTCACTATGAGTTGTAGGAGCCTTGTTTGGGTTCTGAGCTGTAAGATCTACGAATCTGAGGTGAACGAAAGGAGTTAGGCCGAATCTAGCACACTGCTAGATAGATGAAGGGGGAAAGTGGATGTACCTAGACATTGGGGAACCACTATAAAAACTATGTGCACTCTGTGATTGAATGATTCTGTGAATTCTGTGCTGTGTTAGCTGTCGAGCTAGCTGTTTCATATTAATTAATAGATTAGATATTCTGCTTTAGAAGAAAAAGGAAATAGACCTATTCACCCCCCCCCCCCTCTAGGTGATTAGGCACTAATTCTTTCAAGTGGTATCAGAGGGAGGTTCCTCAAAATTTGACTTAACAGTCTGAGTGAGATCTGTAAGGCAGAATTAAGATCAAGAAGTTGGGTTCAGGAGAAAACAATAAAGAACTTGGTTCAATGAAATTGCCCATCTGCAGGAAAGAAATATTTGGAATATGGAAGGAAAGGGTCAGATTATTCATGGAGGCATCTGATCCTAGAATTTACATAACAGTTAAGGAAGGACCATATGTTCCTATGAAGATTTCTGTTCTTGATGCCAACCAAAGAATTCCAAAGGAATTTTCAGAGATGACTAAGGATGAAATTATCTTGGCCACAATGGATAAAAGAGCCCATAATATAATAGTAAGTGTCATTGATGATTCAACATTCCAGAATTTAATTCACTACAAAAACCTCCAGGGAGATGTGGGACATATTGATTGTCTACATGGAGGGTTCTGAAGAGTTTAGGCAAGATAGAAAATCAATGCTTAATCACGAATATGAGACTTTCAGACAAGCCAAGTCTGAAAGTATTACGGAATGTTATAAGAAGTTCTATAGGATTGTCAATGAACTAATGTCTTATGGAAGAGTTTTCAGCACTTATGAGTTAAATGATAAATTCCTTAGGTCTTTGACAAAGGATTGAGATACAAAAATCTGTGTCATAAGGGAAGTGGCCAGACTGGCTGAGATTTGTCCTCCAACACTGTTTGGAAAATTGCTGTCATATGAGATACAGCTGTTAGCTAGAAAGGAGGAAGAGAAAATTATAAAGGGTGACTATAAAGAAAAGTCAGTGGCCTTCAAGGTTGAAGGCACAATGAAAAATAGGAGAATGTCTCCATCTTCTCCTAAGAGAGATGCAGAAATGGTCTCAGAAAATTCAGATAATCCCAGTTCAGACAGCAGTAATTCAGATGAAGACTTTGCAGCATTTACAAGGCAGTTCTGTTAAATTTTCTCAACGTGGTCAGCAAGATAGCCCAAACGCCAAATTAATATCTTAGGAACTACCCAGTTCGCACGTTGAACCAGCGGAAACCAAGGACTAGAGGTACAAAGGTTACTCCCAACAAACAATGGAGGCACAAGCAGGTCTTTTATACATTTACTTCTTTACAATGCAAGGCATACGTAGCGAGACATGATTTCGCTAGTATCACAGCTGTAAACAGAAAACACCAAAAACAAGCCGGGCGGACAGCACCGGAGTCCGCCGAGACCGCGAGGTCGCCGAGTCCGCTGAGCTCGCCCAAGCTATGCTGCAATCCGCCTAATAGACACGGAGTCCGCCGAAGCCGCGAGGCCGCGCGGACACACCGTTATTCGCCTCCTGCTGAACCTGAACTGAGGAACACCCCTACCCGCCTGAAGCCGGCGAACAGGTTATTGAAGCTGGCAAAGATGAAACAAAACTGACAAGCCGCAGAGCGACCTCCTGCTGAGTCCGTAGAGAACGCACACTTCCAAGCACTTGACCGAAGTCACAGCCAAACTCCTGGCTCCTTGAAGCTATCTGCGCGACCTGCACACAGCAAACCGTCAGCCTGAAACAATCCGCGCGGATTGACAAACACAGACCGCAGCTCCTTGCACACCCCAACTTACTGTTCACTCTAGTTACTGTAGATGTGCCAGGGGGGCTCCTATTTATAGGCGAGGTG
Source organism: Platanthera guangdongensis (assembly GCA_039583875.1). Lineage (NCBI taxonomy): Eukaryota > Viridiplantae > Streptophyta > Magnoliopsida > Asparagales > Orchidaceae > Platanthera > Platanthera guangdongensis. The sequence goes on along the minus strand of CM077161.1, from coordinate 89,277,412 downwards.
AGGAGTGTGGTCACCGCCCTAGAGATAGCGACACCGCCCTAGCCCGCGCGATAGCAAAAACACCGTCCGCCGAGTCCGCATGGACTTAGCTGGATACCAAGGAAAACCGCCAGGAGCAAGGCAACCATTGGCGAACCCTCTCCAGTCCGCCCAAGCTATGCGGACAAGGCATCAGCCCGCAAAGCTCCAACCACTGCAAGACAGCAACCCCCTTCAATGGCAGTCCGCACCAACCCGAGGCAGTCCGCAAGACTCACACCTCAATCCGCCGCAAGTCCACGACCAAAGGAAGACAGCAACAGTCCGCCCGGTCACAGCGGACTTGGCGGATACCGTAGACACCATGGCCTTGGCACAAAGTGTGACCAAGACCAAAACAATCAAGGGTCAATGCGAGTATGGCGGACCCAAATTCCCGTCCGCCAAACACCCCTAGCACAGACCGCCATCAGTCCGCGAGCTCCTCGTGCTTCTGTCCAAAACAGCAGCCAACCCCGGACTCCAAACCCAGTCCGCCAATCGATCTCCACAGCAAATCTCCTGCTGTGCCACCAGAGCTCGACAAGGGCTCAGCCAAGCTCTAAGCCCAGTCCGCAACAGCCCACACCGCGGACACTCCAGTCCGCAAGCTACCCGCGGACACGAGCCAAACCGCCTATCAGCACAAGCTTGCACCCGCGGCCACTGAGCAATGCACCAGTCCGCAAGCCCCTATCCGCTCAGGCCGCTCCTTGGAAAAGCCAATCAGCAAACACCCTATCCGCAGAAACCAGGCCGCATAGTCCGCGGACTCAACCCGTGCAAACCGCCCAGAAGAACAACTGGCTTCTCACTAGACCTTCCACCAGGCCGCACATCTCAGTCTGCCCAGTCCGCCTAGTCCGCCAAAGCTGTCCGCCCCAGGCCGCCCGGCCTGTCCCGTCACTCACTTCCACTTCACAAATTTCAACACTCCCCCTTGAAGTGGGAAGTGATGACCAAGCCCAGCAAGCTACGCAAGCGTTCAAAGGGCCCCTTCGACAGTGGCTTCGTGAAGATGTCAGCAAGATTATCTTCACTCCGAACATGCCCGACCAGCAGAGACCCCTCCAACAACTTCTCCCGGATGAAGTGGTGATCAATCTCTATATGCTTGGTCCTGGCGTGACACACTGGATTGTTAACCAGTTTGAGAGCACTCTCATTGTCACCCCGGAGTAAAGTAGGCCCTTGCACTTCTTCATGAACATCCTCTATAAGCCTCCTCAACCAAACGGCTTCCCGAGCAGCCAAGCCCGAAGCCTTATACTCCGCCTCCGTGGTTGAAACCGACACCGAGTCCTGCTTCTTGCTACACCACGAGATGCCAGCTGAACCGCAAGTGAACACATAACCAGAAGTAGACCTTCGATCATCCGAATCACCGCCATAGTCAGCATCCGTGTACCCGAGCAACGCAAACTCCGCATCCCTTCTATAGAGGAGTCCCATGTCAGAAGAAGCCTTGACATACTTCAGAATTCCTTTTGCCGCCACTAGATGAGATTGCCTTGGTTCACCCATATACCGACTTACTCGGCCAACAGCAAAAGCAATATCCGGCCTTGTAATCGTCAGGTAAATCAAGCTCCCAACAAGAGCCCTGAACACCAAGGGATCATGAAGAACCCTTCCCTCATCTCGTCGAAGCTTCAGCCCAGATTCCAGTGGAGTAGAGAACTTCTTCCCTTCACCCATGCCAAACCGCTTCACAATGCGATCAGCATACCCTTTCTGGCTAATGAGAACCCCGCACTCCTTCCTCTCCACTTCTAGACCAAGAAAGTGATGCAACTCTCCCAAGTCTTTCATCTCGAAGCGTATAGCAAGCTCATCCCTGAGCCTTGCTACTTCCCCCTCCGAGTTCCCTGTGATGATCATGTCATCCACATACAGCAGGACCAAGAATCGTAGCTCTCCCTTCTTCTTGACGAACAAGCTTGAATCCGAGTTAGAAGCAAGGCATCCACATAATTACAAGTACTCTGCAATCTTCCCATACCAAGCTCTAGGAGCTTGCTTCAACCCATAGAGAGCCTTCCTCAGTTTGCAGACATAGTTCGGATGCTTCTCAGAGACAAAACCAAGCGGCTGATCCATGAAGATGTCCTTGTCAATCTCTCCATAAAGAAAAGCATTCTTCACATCGAGTTGCCACAACCTCCATCCCTTGCTAGCAGCCAAGGCGATCACCACTCTTACAGAAGTCATCTTCGCAACTGGACTGAATGTCTCCTCATAGTCTTCTCCATACTGCTGTGAGAATCCTCTAGCGACCAGGCGAGCCTTGAATCGATCAATGCTCCCATCAGCCTTCTTCTTCAACTTATACACCCACTTGCAAGTAACTGGAGTAATGCCATCAACCTTGGGCACAAGGTCCCAGGTTTCATTCTTCTTCAGAGCATCAATCTCTTCCTTCATGGCATCATCCCACTCCTTTACTCCAGTGGCCTCGTTGAAGTTTGCAGGCTCTCGCTCATCCAGAGGACCTGCAAAGAAGCAGGAGACAACGCTCACTGCATTCCCATCACAGTACCGAGCCGGTGGCTTAACCACCCTCTTCGATCTCCGAAGAACCGGCTCCTTACTTACGGCTTTCGTTGCTTCTTCGGGCTCCACTCCTACCTGGGGCAAGCATTGAGCAGTGCTCCCCCTGCTTCTTGAGCCAGAAGGCTCAGCCTCGGAGTTCGAAGCAATAGGAGCTGCTGGTGAAACAGCAATCTCCTCTTCCAAGCCTTCAGCAGCCTCCACCGGTGCTTCATCAACCTTGCTACTTCCGGTTAGCTCCACTGAGCCACCTCCATATGACGTCAGCTCGTCAAATACAACGTCTCTTGACACCACGAACTTCTTCGTCATAGGGTCCATGCATTTCCATCCCTTCTTCCGCTCATCATAGCCAACAAAGACAAGTTTCCTTGCCTTCGCATCCAGCTTTGTCCGTGAAGCATCTGGGACATGCACGTAGCAAGTTGAACCGAACACCCTAAGGTGTCCAACAATCGGCTTCTCCTTCAGCAACAGCTCAATGGGAGTCTTCATGTTGATAGGGCTGAGTGGCATCCGGTTGATAACATAAGCAGCACAAGACATTCCCTCCGCCCAAAAGGACCTTGGGATATCTTTCGCATGAAGCCAGCATTTGCAGGTCTCCGTCAGATGACGGATCTTCCGCTCCGCTACCCCATATTGTTGTGGAGTGTGAGCACAAGTAAGCTCCCGTTGGATCCCGTGCTTCCTACAGAAGTTAGAATACTCGGAAGAGACAAACCCCCCCTGTTATCAGTTCTAAGCTTCTTAATCCGCAAGCCAAGCCGGCCTTCTACCAACTCCTTAAACTCCACAAACAAATGGAAGGCTTCCGACTTCTCCTTTAAGAAGTACACCCAAGTATACCTTGAGTAGTCATCAACCAAGACAAGCATATATCTGCTTCCGCCAAGGCTGGCAGTAACCGTTGGTCCCATCAGGTCGCCATGAATACACTCCAGTGGCTTCTTGCTCCTTGTTTGTGATTTATCAAACGGAAGGCGATGTGCCTTACCGTATTGACAGCCCGCACAAACATGCCCATCAGCAAAGGAGGACAATTTCGGCAACCCCCTCACCAAACTTCTACTCGCCATTGCCTTCAGCTTGTCCATGCCAACATGCCCCAGCCTCTCATGCCAGATTGCAGCGCTATCATTGGTCCTCATTCTATCAACATAAGCATTGGTGGAAAGAACAAACAAGTTCTTCACCCTCCTCCCAACATGAGCAACATCAGCCTTCACCGCTGATACGTTGCGAAGGAATCTCACGTCTGTTGGCCCAAACAGAACGTGATACCCAGCGTCCACCGCATTGGTCACCGAGAAGAGGTTTTTCTTCATGCCCGACACGTGATACACACTCCTTAATGTGAGTGGCCCCTGATCACAACCCAAAGACACGACCCCCTCTTTCTCTACTACATAAACAGTATTATCAGCAGTGATAATAACTTCATTACCTGAGTAAGGCTGCATGGAGGTGAACTTTGATTTGTCTCCGGTGAGGTGATGACCACACCCGGAGTCCACGATCCACTTGCTGTTGAAATCCTCAGCAGACAAGGCCCGGACACAAGTGCCCGTCATGAAAGCTCCGCCCCATTCTGCTTCTTCAATTCTCGAGCAAGCTTCCTCCTTTCCCGCAGCATGCCCAGGCTGCAGTTTGACCTTGCAGTCCCGCTTGAAGTGCCCTCGCTGATGACACCGGTAGCACTTCAGATTCTTCTTCCAGTCCTTAGGAGCATTGCTCCTCTCCAGTGGATATGAAGTTGAAGTCTCCTTCTCACCAGCGGCCTGCACCTTCTTCTTCTTCTTCCCTTCCCATCCTTTCTTCTTGCCTGAGAAGAGGGCTTCGCTGCCTTCCTGATTCAGGTTCACTCCAGCCATCTGCCTTGCTAAGCTTTCCTGCGAGGCAAGTAGATTCTCCAGCTCCAGCAATGATGGCTGAGTAGCCCACCCTTGAACAGATGTAACAAAGGCCACATACTCCTTCCGCAAGCCGTGGATAATGTGCCTTTTCATCTTTGCCTCAGAGATAGGCTCATCAGGATCCAGTGCCGACAGCTCAGCACACAAGCTCTTCATCTTTAATAAGTATTTGGAGATGGAAATGTCTCCCTGAGTTGCCCTGGCCAACTCATTCTCCAGGAACTGAAGCCGCGCCACATTCTTCCTATTAAACAACTCATCAATGGTTGTCCAAATATCAGCAGCCGACTCACATCCAATGATGTGATCAAACAGTTACGGAGACACGGCTCTCTTCAGAATGAACTCCGCCTTAGCATTTGTTCTTCTCCAGAGCCTCACCTGCTCAGCAGTACCGAACGCAGCAGTGACTTCCTGTCTATCGTCTCCACCGACGACTTCCCACAGCTCCTCGCCAAGAAGATAACTCTTCATGCACGACTTCCACTTCTTGAAGTTAGTCGGCGTTAAGAGTTCAATGCCCAGACCCCTTGCAAAACTCCCTTCCATTGCAACACCTGTTGGCAACCTTTCAGCAGCTCCGAGCAATAACACAGGTTGATCACCACTCAATCACTGAGTAACAACACTGGCTGACTTCCGCTCACACAACTGAACCTCAGAAACCTCGCTTTGATACCATGTTAAATTTTCTCAACGTGGTCAGCAAGATAGCCTAAACGCCAAATTAATATCTTCGGAACTACCCAGTTCGCACGTTGAACCAACGGAAACCAAGGACTAGAGGTACAAAGGTTACTCCCAACAAACAATGGAGGCACAAGCAGGTCTTTTATACATTTACTTCTTTGCAATGCAAGGCATACATAGCGAGACATGATTTCGCTAGTATCACAGCTGTAAACAGAAAACACCAAAAACAAGCCAGGCGGACAACACCGGAGTCCGCCGAGACCGCGAGGTCGCCGAGTCCGCTGAGCTCGCCCAAGCTATTCTGCAATCCGCCGAATAGACACGGAGTCCGCCGAAGCCGCGAGGCCGCGCAGACACACCTTTATTCGCCTCCTGCTGAACTTAAACTGAGGAACACACCTACCCGCCTGAAGCCGGCGGACAGGTTATTGAAGCTGGCAAAGATGAAACAGAACTGACAAGCCGCAGAGCGACCTCCTGCTGAGTCCGCAGAGACCGCACACTTCCAAGCACTTGACCGAAGTCACAGCCAAACTCCTGGCTCCTTGAAGCTATCCGCGCGACCTGCACACAGCAAACCGTCAGCCTGAAACAATCCGCGCGGACTGACAAACACAGACCGCAGCTCCTTGTACACCCCAACTTACTGTTCACTCTAGTTACTGTAGATGTGCCAGGGGGGTCCTATTTATAGGCGAGGTGAGGAGTGTGATCACCGCCCTAGAGATAGCGACACCGCCCTAGCCCGCGCGATAGCAAAAAACACCGTCCGCCGAGTCCGCATGGACTTAGCCGGATACCAAGGAAAATCGCCAGGAGCAAGGCAACCATTGGCGAACCCTCTCCAGTCCGCCCAAGCTATGCGGAGAAGGCATCAGCCCGCAAAGCTCCAACCACTGCAAGACAGCAACCCCCTTCAATGGCAGTCCGCACCAACCCGAGGCAGTCCGCAAGACTCACACCTCAATCCGCCGCAAGTCCACGACCAAAGGAAGACAGCAACAGTCCGCTCAGTCACAGCGGACTTGGTGGATACCGCGGACACCATGGCCTTGGCACAAAGTGTGACCAAGACCAAAACCATCAAGGGTCAATGCGAGCATGGCGGACCCAAATTCCCGTCCGCCAAACACCCCTAGCACAGACCGCCATCAGTCCGCGAGCTCCTCGCACTTCTGTCCAAAATAGCAGCCAACCCCGGACTCCAAACCCAGTCCGCCAATCGATCTCCACAGCAAATCGCCTGCTGTGCCACCAGAGCTCGACAAGGCCTCAGCCAAGCTCTAAGCCTAGTCCGCAACAGCCCACACCGCGGACACTCCAGTCCGCAAGCTACACGCGGACACGAGCCAAACCGCCTATCAGCACAAGCTTGCACCCGCGGCCACTGAGCAATGCACCAGTCCGCAAGCCTTTATCCGCTCAGGCCGCTCCTTGGCAAAGCCAATCAGCAAACACCCTATCCGCAGAAACCAGGCCGCATAGTCCGCGGACTCAACCCGTGCAAACCGCCCAGAAGAACAACTGGCTTCTCACTAGACCTTCCACCAGGCCGCACATCTCAGTCCGCCCAGTCCGCCTAGTCCGCCAAAGCTGTCTGCCCCAGGCCTCCCGGCCTGTCCCGTCACCCACTTCCACTTCACAAATTTCAACAAGTTCCAGAGATTCTTAAAGAAGAAGCAGTGGAAATCTAAGCTGAAAGTCCACCTAGTGTCAACTATGTGAACCTATGGGGGGGGGGGGGGGGAATAGGTGACGTGTGGTTCTTTTGCGGAATTTAAGGATGTACCTGCACAATAAAAACAACAAGCACAGCACACAGAATACACAACAAATTTATAGTGGTTCCCCGACTTGGGTACATCCACTTTCCCCCTTCGACCTATCTCCCCAACAAGGGACGACTCGGTCACTTCTCCAACGGGATTGAAATCCAATCCCTTCACTAACGGAAGGAGCCCTTCCACACGTGAGAGTCAACACTCCCACAAAACGGGTTGCACCCAACCCTTACAACACGGAACAAAAGTTCCTTTACAACAAAAGTAAATATGGAATGTATATGAGATACAAACTTCTTTCGGAGACTACGATGTTCCTCTTCGTTCGACTACGTGTTCTCGAGGTCGATGAAGAGTCTACGACCTTGGTCTCACTTGGAGAGGATCTCCCGGAACCGGCGACGGCAATCCGAGCGGCGGCTTGGTTCGGAGTCGGCTGCCATGAAGGTGCGCTGCTGCAGTGCTTTGAGATCCAAACTTCTTTGCGAAGCAAACTAGGTCTACCAACGGTCACTCTAGGATCGGTCATCTCGATCGATTTGGACGGAGGAGTTTTTCCCGGTCAACAAATCGAGAGACAAGAGATCTCTGGATAGACACGTGAGACGCAAGCTTTGCTAAGCTTCTGTCGCCGGAGATCGGGAAGAAGAACGATCAGCGGCGGCGACGTACTAGCCCGAGCGCGACGGCGGCGGAGAAGAGAAATCGCGATATTAGGGTTTCGTGCTCGGCTTCTTTCTCTGTGTTTTCCGTTCAAAAATACCTGTGTATAAATACTGTAGGATTCTCAATATGACCGTTTGTGGGACCCACAAAAGAATCCCCCAAATCCCGGTCCAGGAAATTGACTGAGGCAGAATCCGGTTCAGGAATTTAACTGAGAAAACGCCAAGTAAAAATCGGCGAGAATCGCAGGCGATTCTCGACGAATCGGCGAGAATCACCAAGTGATTCTCGACGATTCGTCGAGAATCGTTTGTGATTCTCGTCGAATCACTTGTTGATTCTCAACGAATTTTACTTTGTGTACATGGGCTGCTTGGCCACTAGTTCGGCGGGAATTACTAGTGATTCTCGCCGAATCTTACTTGGCACCATTTTGAGATGGCCAGAAGGAGTCGGCGAGAATCACTGATGATTCTCGTCGATTCGGCGAGAATCACTTGGTGATTCTCGCCGAATCGGCGAGAATCACTTGGTGATTCTCGTCGAATTTGCCTTGGACGAATTTTCGTCTTCCACCTAGGAGCTGCTCCTTGATCCTCCATGCTCCTTGTCTCTTCTTGCACATGAACGGCCCTGTACTTGAAAGTAAGTGCACTCCAATAGAGAGAGTACACATAGGCCAACACACTGATCTGCTCAACGAGGGATTACGTCGTGCAGACCCGTGTATATTGACCTACTGCACCCTGACATTGGTGTGCGCTTAGCGTGGAGAAAACTGCAAGTACAACTTGAAAAAGTTTATCAAATACATAGTTTATTGACCTTAGCTTGTCCAGGGGCTTCTTCAAATCAGGTACATTGTGGATACAATACCCAACAATCTCCCCCTATTTGAAGAAGCCTAAACCCTACAAGCTAAGGTGAATAAAGCAAATGGAAAGAAAAGCAAATGAAAGCCATAAACTTAGCATTGAGTGGAGTCATCCCTTACCAATATCGATTGCTTTGGAGCAAGCTGGAGCCACCTTAGCCTTGACCCCGAGAGGGTAATCTCCCCCTTTTCGGCTTCGGCAAATCGGGGTCTGTAACCTTTGGCCCTTAGCTCCCCCTCAGTTCTTGCAGCTGTACTCACGCTGGAGTTCCCTGCTCCCCCTCAGATCATGCACGAGTCGGGAGCTTCTGTAGTCTTCATTTTTCATAATTGAGCATCCCCAATTCAGTCTTGAAAAGATTGAACTTTGCCTCGTCTAAGGGCTTTGTGAATATATCAGCAATCTGCTTGTCCGTGGGGACATAACAGAGAGAGATGTCCTTGTTTTCCACGTGCTCCCGAATGAAGTGGTAGCGCACTTCAATATGCTTCGTTCTGCTGTGCGAGACAGGATTGTTGGCAATGGCAATTGCACTGGAGGAGTCGCAGTACATTGGAACTTTCTTGAACTGAAGGTTGTAGTCGACCAACTGATTTCTGATCCAAAGGAGTTGCGCGCAGCAGCTGCCTGCTGAGATGTACTCAGATTCTGCTGTGGAGGTAGCCACACAGTTCTGCTTCTTGCTGTTCCATGAGATAAGCCTTCTTCCGAGGAATTGACACGTCCCGGAGGTGCTTTTCCTGTCATCCCTTCTCCCTGCAAAATCAGCATCTGAAAAGCCTATCAGCTCGACATCATTGTTTCTCGGGTACCACAAGCCAAGATTAGGAGTACCTTTAAGATATCTCAGAATTCGCTTTGCAGCGACATAGTGAGATTCCTTAGTGTTCACCTCATAGCGGGCACAGACACATGTGGAGAACATAATATCCGGTCGACTGGCAGTAAGGTAGAGCAGGGATCCAATGATGCTTCTGTATTTGGTTTCATCGAAAGGTTTACCTTTCTCAACCTTATCCAGAGACATGGTGGATCCCATTGGAGTCCTCATAGAGGTTGCACTCTCCATTCCGAATTTCTTAAGGAGTTCATTTGTGAACTTCGTCTGAGAGATGAAGATTCCATCCTCAGACTGTTTCACTTGAAGGCCTAAGAAATACTTAAGCTCTCCCATACTGCTCATTTCAAACTTTCCTTGCATAAGTTTAGAAAACTTTTTGCAAAGATTGTTGTCCGTTGAGCCGAATATTATGTCATCGACATAGATTTGCACCAGCAAAATCTTGCCTTTGACTTCCCTGAGAAACAATGTTTTATCTATTTTACCTCTGGAGAACTTGTTCTCAAGAAGAAAACTAGATAAAGTCTCATACCAAGCTCGTGGAGCTTGTTTCAACCCATATAAGGCCTTATTAAGAAAATAAACATGTCTGGGATAAGTAGGATCGACAAAACCTGGGGGTTGAGCGACGTAAACTTCCTCTTTCAGGTCTCCATTCAGGAATGCCGATTTCACATCCATTTGATAGACTGTGAATCCTTTGTGTGAAGCATACGCCAGGAACAGCCTGATTGCCTCGAGCCTTGCTACTGGTGCGAAGGTCTGGTCGAAGTCAATCCCTTCCTCCTGTCTATAACCTTGAGCCACCAGCCTGGCCTTGTTCTTTACGATGACACCATGTTCATCCAGCTTGTTTCTGAAGATCCACTTTATGCCAATCACATTCTGCTTGTATGGTCTGGGAACCAGAGTCCAAACCTTGCACCGCTCGAATTGATGTAGTTCCTCTTACATGGATAGAATCCATGCCGCATCCTTGTTCGCCTCGTCGAACTTCTTTGGCTCGACCTGTGACAGGAAGCTAAGATGCAATACTTCGTTAATTGTACCTCTTCGAGTTCTGACCCCGGCACGAGGATCCCCGATGATCTGATCTCTAGGATGATCCCTCACGTGCCGGAGCTCTAGTAGTCGGGCGTCAGGAGCTTCAACTACGTCTTGGGCTTCTCTTTCCTCTAAGAGATTTGTTCTATCTTGATCTTCAACACTTTCAGATGACGTGGAGGTGGAGACTTTGACGTACTTAGGAGCGCCAACTTTAGCGGTCTCATCCAGACTCAGCTGTTCCAGTCGTGCACCTGCATCTTCAAGAATACTATTGGAAGAGTTGCTGTTAAGCAAACTTCCTTCATCAAATACAACATTTATTGATTCTTCTACCACTAGGGTTTTTTTATTGAAGACCCTATATGCCCGACTATGGGAACTATAGCCCATGAATATGCCTTCGAAGCATTTTTCACCGAATTTAGTACGCGGGTACTTCCCATTATTTAGTACATAGCATCTGCAACCAAAAATCCTTAAGTAGGACATGGTTGGTTTCCTGCCTTTCAGTAGCTCGTAGGGCGTCTTACGATGATGCTTGTTGATCAATGCTCGGTTTTGTGCATGATAAGCTGTATTGACAGCCTCTGCCCAGAAGTATTCCGGGAGAGAGGCGTCTTTCAACATTGTCGTGCAGGCTTCAATGAGAGTTCTATTTCTCCTCTCCACAACCCCATTTTGCTGAGGAGTGCGTGGGGAGGAAAACTCATGAAAGATACCGTGTTCTTCACAGAATTCTGTCATAGCACCAGATTCGAATTCTGTTCCATGGTCACTTCTGACTTTGACCACGGAGCAGTTAAATTCATTCTGTACCTGCTTGACAAAATTAGTGAAGATGTCAAAAGTATCTGACTTTCGTTTCAAAAAGAACACCCATGTAAACTGAGAGTGATCATCAACTATCACTAGCGTATATGATTTGCCTCCCAAGCTATGAACTTGCATTGGACCAAACAAGTCCATATGTAATAGGTAAAGACATCGGGAAGAGTCTTTGTCTGCAATGCTCTTAAAGGTAGCCCGTGTCTGTTTGCCCATCTGGCATGCATGACAGGGGCTATCCTTGATGCACTTGATACTGGGAGCATCTCTTACTAAATTCTTAGAAAATAGCATACTAATTGTCTTATAATTAATATGTGCCAATCTCTTGTGCCATTGTTCACAAAGAGATGCACTCCCTATTGCCACAAGACATACGGGGGTAGATGAATCTATACTAAGAAAATCTAAGCAGAAGATATTTCTGCTCCTAATGCCTGATAATACCGTCTCAGAAGAGGTACGTGAAATTATCAGACATTTATCCTTGCAGAACTTAACGTCATAACCTTTGTCACATAACTGACTTACGCTGATCAGGTTATGGTTTAACCCTTCAACATAAGCCACGTCGGTGATAGAGATTATACCGTTGGAAATCATACCATAACCTCTGGTGACTCCTCGATCTGACCCTCCGAAGATGACTTTGGATCCATTCTCGACGGGAGTGTAATCACGCAGCAGGCTTCTTGTCCCAGTCATATGCCGGGAGCATCCACTGTCCAAATACCAGATTGCCGTTTTGGTGGCCTTTGGACATTCCTGCAAAACAAAATTAATTCGCCTTAGGAACCCAATCGACTTTGGGTCCTAGATTCCTGGTTAGCACACTCCCCCTCGGTTGGTTAACCCTACGAGTGGTCGGCCTCGCATTATTAACATGGGGAGTCTCGTAATGTCTTGGATTAAACCAACAATCCACGGCAAAGTGACCGACTTTGCCACAGCACCAACAGTCGAACCTGTTATATCTCTTCCTAGGCTCCTGCCTTACCCTTGGAACGGTGGGTGCAGCTGGGGCCTTGGATCTGGAGGTGGAGACCTCATGGTGACAACAGTCACATGACTTTGTCACCTTCTGTATAACAGGTTTGGCCTTAGGTGCCTGCTTTCTATTATGGCCGCTAGAGAACGGACCATAATTTCCTATGTGGATTTCCTCATAAGGTGCCTTGAAGGCACTCTCACCAAAGTTCCGGGGGAAGTTCCAACCGTCATACCGGCTCTTAGGCTTTGCAACCGAGGGCCGGAAATGATGCCCAAATGTTGACTCAAAGTCATGTTGGTTGCAAGGAAAGCCAGGCTTTCTGAACGCAACAGGACTGAGAGGAGCCTTACCCTTTTCATCAGCAGAGGCCTTCTTGGCGGCCTTATTCTTCCTCTGGTTCTTGTTTCTCCTAGATGAAGAACCAGATGCCCCAATATGCCCCAAGCCAGCTCCTTTGGCCTGAGCAGAGAAGGTGTCAACGACTGGAAGCACTGTTTTTGGCATAGAGAAGCTCTGTACGATCTTCCTTTCTGCCGCAAGTAGTTCTTCCAATTTGTTGACTTCCTCCTGCTTGAGATCAAGGAGCTTCAAAGACTCTGAGTGCTTTGAAGTTAGGTCAATGTGCTCCTGTCTGAGAGAGATCAAGCTAGTGACCTCTTCCCTTAGGGATACACACTCACCCTTAAGGAATTTTACTTCCTTCTTCTCAGCCTTCAGTCTCTTGCGGCACTCGTCGAAAGTGTTGAGCAGAAGCTCATACTTTTCGAGGAGCTCAGCTTCACGGGCCGAAGGGCCATCCTCAGGTTCATCATCCTGAGACTCAGGATCAGAGTCGGAGTCGGAGAGAGGGGTGTGAGCTTTTACCTTCCCAGTGAATGGGGGGCATTCTCCTTCTGAGTCCGATCGACCCACCAGCCCGAAGTAGGCTTCTTCATCATCACTGGAGTCTGAGGAATCAGACTCACTTAGTGTCTTTGGCCGTTTAGCGATATAGCTTCGCTCCTTCTTCTTGTCTCTGGAGGACTTGTGCTCCTCTTCTTTTCCTTTTTCCCTCTTGCCTTGATAGCAGTCGGCCACGACGTGCCCTGGCTTATTACATCCAAAGCAGATAATGTCAGAAGAACGATGTTTATTGGGTTTAGATGCATACCTGTCAGAAGAGTAGTTTTTCTTCTGATGTCTGGAAGAGGAGCCGTCTCTCTTTCTTTGATTCCTCATCTTGAGGAACTTCTTGAACTCTCGAGTGATGAGGGAGAAATCCTCCTCCGACAGTTCTGAGCTGGAGGAGCATGGATCGGAGTCCTCCTCCTCATCCTTTTTCCTGGCACGGTACGACACCGTGCTCTTCCCTTTTCTGGAGTGACTGGCTTTTAGAGCCACTGTCTTTTCTCTTGCAGCAGCCTTTTCTGCTTCTTCCTCAGCTTTCCTGGTGTTCAGCTGAAGCTCATAGGACATCAGCTTCCTAAACAGAATTTGTGGATCAGTTTCTGCCAGTCTGCCAAATTCTCTGATGGCGCAGATCTTAGTGTCCCATTCCTTAGTAAGGGACCTAAGGAATTTGTCATTGAGTTCACCATTGGTGAACACTCTTCCGTACCCCTTGAGGGCGTTGACAATCTTTAGGAAGTTCTCGTAGGTGACCCTGATCTCTTCCTTCGGCCCTTGTCTGAAGGCTTCATACTTCTGGTTCAGGAGGGATCTCTGATCATCCCTCACTTCATCTGTGCCCTCCATAAGAGTGATCAGACACTGCCAGATCTCCTGAGCTGTCCTGCAGTTGCTGAAGTTCTGCATCATCTAGTCATCAACTGTACTGACCAGGATGTTTCTTGCCTTCATGTCAAGGCCCACTAGGACCATCTCATCCTTGTCCATTTCAGAGAGTGTCTTCGGCACTTTCTTGGTGGGATCAATGGTGGAGGCCTTAGTGGGGACATAAGGTCCCTCCAGCACGATCATGAACAGTCGAGGGTCCACAGCTTCCATGTAGAACCTGATCCTTTCCTTCCAGATAGGAAAGTTGAGTCTGTTGCACACTGGGATCTTGCCGGAGTACTTGAGCCCGTCCATAGTAGATGTAAGTCTCCTTGTTGACACTAGAGGCAGGATTCTACTCAAGGTGTTAACCTTTTGATGAGTAACCTGGCTCTGATACCACTTGAAAGTCCACCTAGTGTCAACTATGTGCACCTATGGGGGGGGGGGGGAATAGGTGACGTGTGGTTCTTTTGCGGAATTTACGGATGTACCTGCACAATAAAAACAACAAGCACAGCACACAAAATACACAGCAAATTTATAGTGGTTCCCCGACTTGGGTACATCCACTTTCCCCCTTCGACCTATCTCCCCAACAAGGGACGACTCGGTCACTTCTCCAACGGGATTGAAATCCAATCCCTTCACTAACGGAAGGAGCCCTTCCACACGTGAGAGTCAACACTCCCACAAAACGGGTTGCACCCAACCCTTACAACACGGAACAAAAGTTCCTTTACAACAAAAGTAAATATGGAATGTATATGAGATACAAACTTCTTTCGGAGACTACGGTGTTCCTCTTCGTTCGACTACGTGTTCTCGAGGTCGATGAAGAGTCTACGACCTTGGTCTCACTTGGAGAGGATCTCCCGGAACCGGCGGCGGCAATCCGAGCGGCGGCTTGGTTCGGAGTCGACTGCCATGAAGGTGCGCTGCTGCAGTGCTTTGAGATCCAAACTTCTTTGCGAAGCAAACTACGGTCGTCTCGATCGATTTGGACGGAGGAGTTTTTCCCGGTCAACAAATCGAGAGACAAGAGATCTCTGGATAGACACGTGAGACGCAAGCTTTGCTAAGCTTCTGTCGCCGGAGATCGGGAAGAAGAACGATCAGCGGCGGCGACGTACTAGCCCGAGCGCGACGGCGGCGGAGAAGAGAAATCGCGATATTAGGGTTTCGTGCTCGGCTTCTTTCTCTGTGTTTTCCGTTCAAAAATACCTGTGTATAAATACTGTAGGATTCTCAATATGACCGTTTGTGGGACCCACAAAAGAATCCCCCAAATCCCGGTCCAGGAAATTGACTGAGGCAGAATCTGGTTCAGGAATTTAACTGAGAAAACGCCAAGTAAAAATCGGCGAGAATCGCAGGCGATTCTCGACGAATCGGCGAGAATCACCAAGTGATTCTCGACGATTCGTCGAGAATCGTTTGTGATTCTCGTCGAATCACTTGTTGATTCTCAACGAATTTTACTTTGTGTACATGGGCTGCTTGGCCACTGGTTCGGCGGGAATTACTAGTGATTCTCGCCGAATCTTACTTGGCACCATTTTGAGATGGCTAGAAGGAGTCGGCGAGAATCACTGATGATTCTCGTCGATTCGGCGAGAATCACTTGGTGATTCTCGCCGAATCGGCGAGAATCACTTGGTGATTCTCGTCGAATTTGCCTTGGACGAATTTTCGTCTTCCACCTAGGAGCTGCTCCTTGATCCTCCATGCTCCTTGTCTCTTCTTGCACATGAACGGCCCTGTACTTGAAAGTAAGTGCACTCCAATAGAGAGAGTACACATAGGCCAACACACTGATCTGCTCAACGAGGGATTACGTCGTGCAGACCCGTGTATATTGACCTACTGCACCCTGACATTGGTGTGCGCTTAGCGTGGAGAAAACTGCAAGTACAACTTGAAAAAGTTTATCAAATACATAGTTTATTGACCTTAGCTTGTCCAGGGGCTTCTTCAAATCAGGTACATTGTGGATACAATACCCAACATAAGCCTTCCACATCTCAGTCAAAGGATGATTATTATCAGAAGAGGAAATCATCCAGGAAGGACAGGAATGGGACAAAACCTAGCAAGTCAACTACATCCAAGATTATATGTTATTGCTGCAACAAAGCTAGACATGTTATGGCTGACTGTCCAGATAAGATGACGGTGTCTGCTAATAGAAAGAAGTCTCAGCACAAGAACAAAAAAGAGAAATCCTTGGTTGCTGAGAAAGAGAAAAGTTTGACAGATCAATCAACTTCAGAGTCTGAATAAGAGGCTGAGGCATACATTGGTTTGTTTGCAGAAGAAGAAGATGAGTTCATGCAATTACTGGACTCTATCTATGAGCAGGAAGACCATCAGTGCAAAAGACTGATGACAGTGTCTGAAGAAGACTAGTGCCAGGATCAGTGTGGCCCCAGTAAGGTAAAATGTGTATCTGTAGATTCTGATTACTTTACTGGGTCAGAATCAGAGGCATCTCCATCAAGAGATGAAGATGGGTCTGAATCTGAAGGAGATATTCATCAGCTGATAGATGAATATGGAGATTTATTGCAGGCACTTAAGAAAAGCAAAAATCTGGCCAAACTTCATGCTAAGGAAATTGCAGCTCTTAAGATGGTTGCATCTGATTCAGAGAAGCTGCTGGATCAAAAGATGAATGAGATTGCCAGATTGAAGAACATAACTGTTATTCAAATGGAAACAATCAATTTCAAAAACGATCAGATTAAAAGTCTGTAAAACAGACTTCAGAAAGAGAAGGAGATTGTGGCTTGTTTTTCTAATCCAAAATCTGTATTACCCTTGATTGATGAGTTTGTGTCTCAAAAGGGTAAGGCAAGATTAGGGTTTAAGAGAACTGCATGGACTGCTAAGTCTAATTCTAAAGGCAAAGCCCCAGCACAAAACAAAAGACCTGCTGCAAACAATACAACTAAGATTATACGTAAAAAGAGGTATAATAAGTTTGAGTGCTGGTGTTGTGACAAGATAGACCACTATGCCTTAGACTGTTGCCACAATATTAGTGTCAAGTAGAGTAGCAGTCTGCATGTTAGAAGAGCTGCAGGCAGATTTGTTAAGTTTCAACTAACTTGAACCAAGGACCCAAAAGTTATTTGGGTTCTAAGGTTAAGTAATCTTTGTTGCAGGTGAGTCCAAGTTGTCATGCCCCTATATGGTACTTGGACAGTGGATGTTTCAGGCATATGACTGGAACAAGTGGATTGCTGAAGGACTACTCACCTATGCTGAATGGGCCTAAAATAATCTTTGGTGGTTCTGAAAAGGGAGTCATCAAAGGTTTTGGTAACATTTCTAATAACTCAATTACAATCACTCAAGTGGCCTATGTAAATGGTTTGAAACACAACCTAACTAGCATAAGTCAGCTGAGTGATTTAGGTTATGACATTTCATTTGTCAAGAATGGTTGTCATATCCAGAGGTCAAGTGATCAAAATGTCATATTGATTGGATATAGAAAACGAAATGTATATTGCCTAGACTTTGTGTGTGAGAATAAAAATTCTCCTATCTGTCTTGTGGCTGATGAGAAAGTCTCTCATTGTGTCAAATGGCACAAGAGGCTAGCTCATCTTAACTACAAGACCATTGGCCAAATCTTTAGCAAAGAGTTAGTGAGGAATGGTCCTCAAGTTAAGTGTTATAATGATGGAATATGTTCATCTTGTCAAAAATACAAGCAGACTAGATCCTCCTTTCATAGCCTTGAAACTAAGGATTCAGTGAGGTGCTTGTACCTCTTGTATATGGATTTATTTGGTCCTATGCCAGTTCAGAGCCTTGGTAGGAAGGTCTACACTTTTGTGGTTGTAGATGACTATTCTAGATTCTCATGGGTATTCTTTCTGAGACAGAAATCTGAAACCCCAAAGGTCTTCTACAATTTTGTCAAACAAATTCACAATGAATTAGATAGTTCAGTAGTCAAAATCAGAAGTGACCATGGAACTGAATTCCAATCTGAAAGTATGACAAGGCTGTGTGAAGAATTTGAGATTCATCAGGAATTATCCTCACCTAGAACACCTCAGTAAAATGGTATTGCTGAGAGAAAGAATAGGACATTGATTGAGGCTGGAAGAACACTATTGAGTGATACTTCTCTCCCAGAATATTTCTGGGCTGAGGCAGTTAACACTGCATGTCATGTGCTCAATAGGGCTTCCATCACCAAAAGCCACAAAAAGACACCCTATGAGGTTGTGAAAGGCAGAAAACCAAACTTATCCTATTTTAGGATATTTGGTTGCAAGTGCTATGTACTTAACAATGACAAATCACACCTATCTAAGTTTGCTGCCAAATCACAAGATGAGATATTTGTTGGGTAGAACAACAATAGTAAGGCCTATAGGGTCTACAACTTAGCTACTCAAGTTGTAGAAGAGTAAATTCATGTCATCTTTGATGAAATTAAACTTATTAACAGTGAGTTGCCAAGTAGTTCTTATAGCTCGACAGATATACAACAGAAGATGGACTTGCTTACTATTAGAGAAGTTCCAACTGCAAGGCTGGATGAGGAAAATGGTAATGTTGTTGTAACACCCCCATCCATCGCATGACATATAACAGAAGATCCAGCTGGAACCCAACGCCATATACCACAGACAGTCGGAAGGGTTACCAAATGAATATTCAAACTATCTAATTAAGACTACTCGTCCTATACAGAGCATTCTAGCGGAAGCTTTTAAAAATTGAAAGAACCCAAATCATAAATCCAATAAATATGAATGTCCACGACCACAACCACAGGAATGAACCCAAATACACTGAAAAGGTACATGGCTTATGGTCTTATAAATGTTCACTTAATAAAACATGTCTTACATATATCGTCTCGCAGGCCGGCCACACATGATAAAAAGAAAAACAACTATTCTACGGCCTTCTAGGGCTAGCACAGCAACATGGGCTCCAGCCCGCTATTTGGCACTCGGCTCCGCAACACCTGCAAGCACATACCACCGCACGGTGGCAAACAAAGCAACGGTCAGCTAAAAGCCGACCAAATTATAACGACCCAGCCCCTAACTTGGGACGGAGGTGCTCTTTCCCTGCATATCGTTAGCCCAATAAAATAATAAAGCGCAACTATACTACGCCACAGGTGTAGGCTCGCACGTCCAAACACCCCGTGCACTCAGGGCACATTAACGGTGAATCCTGACATATCATTGTCTTCACCACCATCCCAAAGATGGCAACCAAGTGAGCATTTAGCATTTCTGACCACCGTCTAAGGCTCCTGACTATGCCAACGGCCAGTCCTCGTCTTCGGGTCTCTCGCACCGAACCACATAGCCTAGGTCTGATTCCACTTGCCCGTTGATCACGCCGCCTAGTCAATTTAAGTCCTACGCGCGGGCCAAGCTTCACTCGGATCCCAAACTTTTCCAAACAATCACATAACCCAGTTGTGTTCAAGGCCGGTTCCCAGACCACCAAGTTAGCAGAACACGTTTCCGCTCAGTTTTTCGTGTGCGCCTTGAATCTAACCTCCAAGGATCCCTGCTGCAATATACCGCGTAGAAACCCGAAAAACCTAAAGCACGGAGTCTTCTCCAGCAAATCATAACAAATGCAACATCACCGATCTAGACGGTACACGTCCGGGTAGGCTTCACACACAATGCCTATGCCCGTACTTATGATTCCGGACTCTATATGCAACACAAGGGGGATTATTCACATCAACCCCAAGGAACACCACGCACTCACAGCACACTCGCAGGAGCGGGATTCCCTATGTAGAAAGAAAGAGCTTCAAACGCTCAAGTTGAGAATCATTACCCGTGTAGTCCATTTTGGCGCCATGGAAAAACTATGCGGACAGAACTCTTCGCAATGACCTTCCCTCCACGGATCCGCTCTCAGATTTTGAAACGGTGCTCCGGTGCTCCGCCGGCGGCCGGAATTCTCCTTCGTCTTCCTCCTCTCTCTAACACCTTGGAAAGAGAAAGCCTTGGAGAGAAATGAGGGATTAACTCCCCTATTCCCGGCCTTAACTGAGCAGGAAATCATCTGGGCCGTTGGATCTTAATTAAAGAAAACGAACGGCTCAGATCCATTCAAAAATCTCTAGACCTGGGCCGAACACGGCTTGGCACACGGCCGTGTCCCAGGCCATGTGCCTCGATCCAGGCACGATCGTCGACCACAGAAATGACACACGGGCAGAGACACGCCCGTGTCTCACCTGACACGCCCGTGTCGGGTCTCACGATATGCCCGTGTCCAGGGGCGTGTCACGCATAACCGCCACGCCAACCGACACGACCCAACTACACATGGGTACTGATACGGGTAGGCACACGCCCGTATCCGAGGACACGGCCGTGTCATCTAGCCGTATTCCTGGCCGTGTCCTCCTCGGGATGAAAACGGCCCAAAAAATCACTAGCCAGACACGGCCTTGGACACGCCCGTGTCCTAGGCCGTGTACCCATATACAGGCACCAAAAAACCCCTTTTTCGCGACCGACTCAAACACAATTTTCGGGGCGTTACAAATCTCCCCCACTTAAGGAATTTCGTCCTGAAATTAAGTAAAGGTACACAAATCTAAATTATACCTGAGTGGAATAACTCGGGGTATTCCACCAACATAGCTTGCTCTCGCTCCTGCGAAAGCTCCTCACGTCCGCAATTATCACATCGGACTTTAACCATTCGGATCACCTTGTTGCGAAGTCGCTTGACTGCAACATCTTCAATTCGTACTGGCTTGACCCTTGTGGTCAACTCATAATCAACAGGTACTTGATTATCCGCAATGATCTGCGAAGACTCTTGCACCGCCTTACGCAACACCGACACGTGGAACATGTTATACAACCCACTCAATTCCGCCGACAGCTTCAATCTATACGCTGCCTCGCCAACACGCTCCACAACTTCAAATGGTCCAAGGTATCTCAGACTCAGCTTCTTCAAGCATTGAACCCGCGATACACCCTTGAATGGCTTGATTTTTAGATACACCATGTCTCCAACACCGAACTCCACGTTCCTATGCTTGGCATTGTAATACTTTGCCTGCCTATCCTGAGCGATCTTCCATCTT
This sequence comes from Platanthera guangdongensis, assembly GCA_039583875.1. Lineage (NCBI taxonomy): Eukaryota > Viridiplantae > Streptophyta > Magnoliopsida > Asparagales > Orchidaceae > Platanthera > Platanthera guangdongensis. The sequence goes on along the minus strand of CM077161.1, from coordinate 89,256,343 downwards.
TCCTGAATTGTCCGTATCATTGAGGTGGCATCTTCCACCGCTTGACGTTTATACAACTTCGATTCTCCTGCCTCCAACCAAGACAACGGCGTACGACACTTCCTCCCGTACAAGGCTTCGAAAGGCGCCATTCCAATACTTGCCTGAAAGCTATTGTTGTACGCAAACTCCACCATATACAGGTGATCTTCCCACTGCTTTCCGAAGTCTAGGACGCACATGCAAAGCATGTCCTCCATAGTCCTGTTGACCCTCTCTGTTTGGCCATCCGTCTACGGGTGAAAGGTTGTGCTGAACTTTAGCTTAGTACCCAACAGACTATGCACCAACCTCCAGTCATTCGACGTGAAGCGTCCATCTCGATCACTAACAATACTGCGGGGCACACCATGCAATCGAACAATATTCTCCACGTAGAGTTTGGCTAACTTTTCCACCGGATCTTCCTTCTTGTTCGGAATAAAGTGTGACACCTTTGTCAACCTATCTACGACCACCCAAATGGCGTCGTTTCCCTTCTGTGACCTCGGCAAACCATGCACAAAATCCATAGATATGTCACCGAATTTCCATTCTGGGATAGGTAGGGGCTTCAAGAAACCTCCGGGTTTCTGGCATTCCGCCTTCACCAATGCACATGTACGGCACTTGGCTGCATAAAGTGCTACATCCTTCTTCAAACCCGGCCACTAGAATAATTTCTTCATGTCTCTATACATCTTCGTGCTTCCCGGGTGGATTGAGTACTTGGTATGATGAGCCTCATACATCAACTCCTCCCGAAGATTATCCGCACTAGGAATGCATAGACGACCGTCCTTCCTTAGTAACCCATCTTCAACCATAAACTGGGAATTTGACACATCCAAAGATTCATCCAAGATCTGCTTCATGCTGTTATCCTGAACCAAAGCCCGCCGAACTCTATCCGCTAGGTCACACTGCACCTCTGTCGAAAACAGTTTCGCCTCGGCACTAGACTGCTTGTTGACGCAAGATATCTCCAAAGCCTCCAACTCATGGACCAATCTCTCATCATGTATCCATAACCAGTTGGCTTGTACCGGAATCCTGCGAGTCAACGCATCCACCACTGCATTACCCTTCCCAGGAACATAATGTATCTTGAAGGTGTAGTCCCCCAAGAACTCCATCCACCTCCGCTGCCTCATGTTCAGATCCTTTTCGTCCAACAAGTACTTCAAGCTCTTATGATCGGTGTAAATATCGACCATCACACCATATAAGTAGTGCCTGCAAAGCTTTAGATCAAATATCACGACCGCTAACTCTAAGTCATGGGTCGGATAATTCCTCTCATGAACCTTCAGTTGTCGTGAACCATAGGCTATCACTCTCCCTTGTTGTAACAAAACACAGCCCAAATCACTGCCCGAAGCATCACTATAGGTCTCGAACCCTTCGATTCCACTTGGCGAACATAAAATAGGCACGGTGGTAAACCCTCTCTTCAACTCTTCAAAAGCCTGATCGCACTCCGAAGACCAGACAAACTTTTGATCTTTCCTAGTCAACATCGTGAGTGGTAGCGCTATCCGCGAGAAGTTCTCTATGAAGCGCCTGTAGTATCCAGCAAGCCCCAGAAAACTCCGGACCTCTGCCACTGAAGTCAAAGCAGGCCACTCCCATATCGTCACTATCTTTGCCGGATCCACCGCTACCCCTTCTCCACTGACAACATGACCAAGGAACGCTATCGGGGATAAGTAAAATTCACACTTGGAGAACTTAGCATACAACTGATTCCTCCTCAACGTCTCCAACACCATGTGTAGATGATTGTAATGGTCCTCCTCGCACTGCGAGTACATCAGGATATCATCGATAAATACTATCACGAAGCGATCCAAGTAATCTCTGAACGTCCTGTTCATCAGATCCATAAACACGGATGGCGCATTAGTCAAATCAGCGGCATGATCGTGAACTCGTAATGCCCAAACCGCGTACTGAATGCTGTCTTTGGGATGTCGCTCTCCCTTATCGTCAACTGGTAATATCCAGATTTCAGATCTAACTTCGAATATACCGTTGACCCAACCAACTGATCAAATAGATCGTCAATCTGGGGAATCAGATACTCATTCTTTTCCGTAAGCTTGTTCAATTCCCGGTAGTCGATACAAAGCCACAAGCTCCCAACTTTCTTCTTAACAAAGAGAACTGGTGCACTCCAAGGCGACGAACTTGGACGCACATAACCTTGCTCTAGCAACTCTTGCAATGTAACATCCCATTTCTAAGTAGACCCCTAGCAGTGGTTTTGTCCATGACTAGGTCATGACAAACCCTAGGAAGCCAGAAATGGGCCAAGAGATAGGGGACAAAATGTGGAAAATCATCATGGTCTGCAAATAGTAGAACTCTGAACAATGGTTTAGGATGACCATGGGCTACACCTTAACCCCAAGACCCTACCACAACACCCCTAATACCTTGGAGGCCCATTAGAGCCAAAAGGACCCATTAGGGTCAACCCAAGAGGCCCAGTTGACCAAGGTCAACCCTAGCCCTAAATGGGTCAAACTAGCCTACTTAGGGCCAACTGACCTACTCCTAGCCTAGAGGACCCCACCTATGCCCTCCTAACCCTAAAGTGAGGTCAATGGGTCACTAAGGACACATTGGGGTCAGCCCTAGAGTCCAGGTTGACCCAAGTCAACTCAAGCCCCTAATCTGGTCAAAGTACCCTTACTAAGGGTATGTGACCTCCAAAGTGCAGGGTAACCCTACATAACCCTACCTAGACCCTAAGGGAAGCCAATGGGTCACCCAGGACCCATAGGGGTCAACCCAATGGGTCATGATTGACCCAAGTCAACTCTAGCCCTAGATGGTCAAAGTGCCCTTGCCAAGGGACAGGAGACCACCAAGAGGCCCAACCAACCCTACTCAAGTAACCCTAGACCTTAAGGGAGTCCAATGGGCAACTAAAAACCCAAATGAGGTCAACCCAGATGGTCAAATTGACCAGGTCAACCCTCATTTAGGTCAAGTCAAACTTAACCCAAAGGGGCTAACCCAAGCCCAAGCCACTTCTCCCTTAGGCTAAACCCATTCCCATGACCATCATAATCAAGTGGGCTGCATTTAGCTTGTGAGGTTGACTAGTCAACCAGAGGTGACTAGGAGAGAGAAATGAGCTCCCCTCCATGATAATGGAGGAGAGAGAAAATGAGGAAGAGGAAGGGGAAGTGAGAGGCCGACCAAGGGAGGCTAACAGCCACCATTTATGGCTGCAATCAACTCCTCTAGGGGAGAGGAGTTGATTCCAGCCGTTTCCCGGCCACCAAGGGATGGGTTCAGCCCCCCTCCACTCTACCCGAGCCACACCTTTAATGGTGTTAATGGCCTTTGAAGAACCAGCCTCCCTTCTCCCCAATTTGCCATTTAAACACCTTCAGGGGGCCAAGGGGATCACTTTAGAGCGTTTACCTGGAGGAGACGAGCCATTCCACTGTGCTGTTGCAGAAGCCGAGTGCCACCGCCGTCGTCAATGGCATCCCGCCGCTCCTCTCGCATCCAGGCCGCCAGGAAGGTCCTCCTCCTCTCCTTAACTCGCGGGTAGATCATAGGACTCTTTAGGTTTAAGGTTCGGGCTCAATTGAGCCCGATCGAATCCAGGATTTCTCATGGTTTCGGCAAGAAATCTTCTTGCTATAACCGCTGGAAAACGCCTCTCCGGCGGCAGAGCCGCCGCCTGGCGATAGCCACCACCTCAACGGAGGTGTTGGTGGCGGTGGCCGGTCGGGGAAGGGGCTGGATCGCCGGCGGCAGGGCTTGGAAGTGGCTCCAGGCGGGTTGAATCCTGGCCGTCAGCTCAAGGAAGAAGATGAAGGGATTCCGTCCCTTTTTGCTTCAAGATTCGTGCGGGTCTGAGATTAAACTATAGGAAATATTTTATATTAATGAAATTTTGTCACAGTTTTTGATATTATTGTTTTTAAACTTTAAAAATACTTAGGCTCATCTGGTGGAAAATCCTTCAACATGAAAGTTGTAGTCCTTGGTGTCTACTTTATTTTAAAATTTGTTTGAACCCATTTGGGTGCAAGGTCTGAGCAAGGCTCCCATTTTGGTGGGACATACCCTTAGGGCTAGGCAGTCATTAAATTGAGTGCCCACCTTTCATCCCTAGCCCAAATTAGTTGAAACTTTGGCACAGAGTCTACCCTAGCTATACCTAGGGCTTGACCAAAAATGGGAATTTTTCGAGGAACTATTTCTATAGTTTTTGTAAATATTTAATAATTATTAAATAAATTAAATAGGTGCCCTAAACACCTTTAAACCCTCCCAAATTTTGGTGAGTGGTCCCTGGGTTCAATTTAGGTCTCTGTATAAAATTTCATTTAATTTGGATGTGTTTTGAATAGGTTTTGACCCAACCCTAACTATACCTTAATAAGGGCATTTTGGTCAAAGGTGCACTTTTGGTTTTGAGTGACCAAATCACCTCAACAGAGGCTGACATTTGGGCCACTGGCTTGTTATAGCACTTATCACCTCCCCATGGAATATGGGATAGAGAGGAATAGATTTGCCCAAAGTTCCTAGGTCAAACCCTAAGGAGGGACCTTTTGGCCTTGTGAAGGGTATGAGTCCGAAACACCTTGGATGAACTCCAAATTTTGCAAGGAGGTTCCTAGGATATATAGAACCCTCTGTTAAAAATATTAGCTAATTTTGAAAAGGATAGGAGCCCCAAAACCCTAACCCTATCTTAGGACCTAAAACTTGTGGTGTAGGTTTAGGTTAGCTAAACATTCTGAAACTTAACTAAATTTTGGTAGTGAGGGGATTAGGGTATTTTGAGCCTCTGATAATTTACTTGAGGAATTTTGATCAATATTTGTAGCACTTTATTTGTAATCAATGGTATTGCCCTAATTAATAATTTGGCTATTGTGGTCTCACTGCCCATAGAGAGGGTATGAAACATGGGCAGAGTTAGTTTTAGGCTATAATAATCTTGTATGAATTTTGTTAGAATTTTTGGATATCTATTTAGGGCATCTACTTCACAAGTGATTTATTTTGTTTACATATTAAATAATTCTTGTCAGAGCCCATTACTTACTGAAAAATCATGAAACTTGCTGCATAGTGTTTTTAGCTCAATCTTATCATGTGGGAATTTTTGTGGAAATATTTGATGACTGATTAACATACTTTGTTCATTAACCCTTAAATTAGAAAGTTCATAAGAAAATCAAATATAGCCTTATTTCCAAATGATAAATTATGAAACTTTTTCTAGGGTACTTGTATTCCATCATAATCATCCCTGAATTTTCTCTGAAGTTTTGGAGGTATATTTACTATAGAATCTTTTAAAATGACTTTTTATGGGGCATCTTTGAAATTAAATTTAAAGGCCTAAACCTTGCTGAAAAATTGGAAGACTTAGGATTTAGAGTTGATTAGGCATTTTATAATTATCATAAATTTAGTGGATTATTATCTTGTCAGCAAATGGTACTTCATGTTCAAACCTGGGCCATTTGGGACACTAGAATAAATAAATTAATTATCAAACAAATTAGGAAAATTATGGAATTCTGGATTTATGCTTCAAATGTCTTTTTAGCCCTCTAATAATTATCATAAGGGTACTGGATGAGTATTTCATGTACTTCCCTTTTTACGGGTCATGTAGCTTAAGTGGTCTGCATATAGCAAAACTGCAGGACTTCATTTGGATGTGAATTAGGGCACGTATGATGGGTCTTGATGGTTTGCTGTAAGGACAAGTGGAATGGGCTGCATCTATGGAAGATGAGTGAGTAGGGTGTGGTTTTGTCTAGGTTTATAGGCGTTCGGGTCCGACGAAAGATCGTCCTACCCAAGGAGAGTTGGAGTCAAATTACCCTAGGATTAGCATATCGAAATATGAGAAATAATGGGTAAGGGAATCAACCAATAATAAAATAAGTACCTTGCGAAAGGGAACGCTGGGCGTAATCCCAACACAGTTCCTAGTGCCCCTTGAGAGCCCTTCACAGGGAATACCGGGGGCAGTCCTGGGTTAACGTAAACTGTTTTAACAAGCTGAAAAGAGTAACTTAGTAATTAGGGTTGCACATTTCACAAACACTGATGGCACCGGATGTTAGCTGGGAGCTTCGGCTCGGATGGTTAAAAGGCGGACTTTGGGTCCGGGGAGCTTCAGCTCGATTGTTTGAGACGGACGTGTTGGTCCGGGGAGCTTCGGCTCGGTTCTTGATTACGCTAATTTGCATGTGCATAAAAGGAAAGGAAATTAAGGTGGTGGGTCTTCGGTATTGGAGGGTCGATGCACCGACACCAATACGTTGACTCAGCAAGTGTGGTTAGCACTTCGCCAACAGAAGTCCGGTGCGCCAGCCGGCAAGAGTACGCAGGAGTCCGCTTCGTGCACCAAGCGTTGAGGCGTATGATAGGTCTGACCGGTAGTGCTTTACTGGTTTAGAGGTGGGCGAGGCCCAACCCACCGCTTCCGTCTGCCACTACGGAGGTATCCTGGGAGGTTCGGCTCCAAAAAGGGGGAACTAAAGGTCTGTGTGCACAGAGTTGGGTGTGTGTGTTGCACTTGCATGCCCATCATACCCACTTGCATGTCATAGCATATTCGTTACCTTTAACCTTGACACCTAAAGTATAAGTGGAATGAGACGCTTATACTTTAGGACCTGCTACACGACCCCTTGGTCTATAAGCTTGTGTGAGCAAGTTTATAAATTAAGGTTAATTTTGATATGTATAGTTACTGCTGTTTGACCACCGACACCACAACGTATAAATCGGTATGGGACTTTTTATACGATGGGAGCCTTGCAGAAGACCCCTTGGCTTATGTGTTTTCACATAAGTAAAGGTTACATTTCATATTTCAGCTTATTGTCTTTATATGCTATAGAACTTGCTAGAATAGGACCGCTGCCATCTGCTTTTGATATTCTCCACCTTCAAGTCCTCCCCTTTCTTCCTCTCCGCTCGGTGCCTAGGAGCCGTGGGGGAAGGGGCGGGGGATGATAGGACTTAGTCTTTTATACTAACGGTTTTCGAGCCGCATCATTTAGGGGATCGTGGAGACCAGCATGGAGGAGCAGCCCCAGAGACCGGTGCGCTTGGAGGTGGGGCAGTCTAGCTCCGGAGTTCACACAGCCGAGACTGTGAGTCTCGACCTTGAGTAGTCTTTTTGCTTCCGCATGAGTGATCTTTGTAGTGAGGATTTGATGTACCGGGCATAAGCCCGTTTTTGCTACTTTGATGTTTTATTTTTGTGGACACTCCCATCGTGGAGTTATATTTATTATGACATGTGATTCTCTGTGGACTAATAGTTTACATTTACTTCTTGTGCTACTTTTCTGTGATCGAAATGGCCGGCAAAATCGGCGCTTTGTGGTGATGACTCTTCAGGGCGTGAAGGAGTCACCGCAAAACGGCGGTTCTGGGCCTAAGACCCCGGTGTCCAAAAAGAAAAAAAAGGGGGATCTTACAAGTGGTATCAAAGCAGACCTCGATCGAAAAGTAACAGTCTACAACCCTAGGCCACCCCCGCGCGAGTTTAGTTTGGGGACAAACTAAGCAGCGGAAGCAGTGGTGTGCCCATATGGGGGATCACATGTAAATTGTCCACTTTTATTAGGTACTGAGTCGATTATGTACTAATGTAGTTCGTTTTGCAGCCCCCAGCTCAGCCCACCCCACAAGGTGGAGCTCAGCAGACTCCAGACATTGCACCACCTCCCATGGTCCCCACACCTTTCCTTCAGTCGGACATGGGGCAAACCCTTACAGCTATCCTTGAGGCCTTTCGGGCTCAGCAGGCTCCAGCCCAGCAACCAAACCCAGGGGCCAACTGGATGAGCACCTTCCGAGGACTCTCTCCCCCGTCATACTTGGGGACAGAGTCGGCAGTGCGGACAGAGGAGTGGCTGGATGTTATGTACGAGATGTTGACCGGGATACGATGCCCTTGGGAGGAGAGGGTGGACTTGGTGGTATCTTGCTTGGAGTCCCATGCTAAGAGGTGGTGGAAGACGCTGTTGGACACGACATATGCTGATAGGGAGATTGCAGAAATCACTTGAGAGGAATTCAGGGCCACGCTGCTGGAGCACTTTGTTCCGCAGTCGGCCAGGGACGAGTTGGAGGAGCGATTCTTGCAGCTGAGGCAGGGCACCAGGACGGTGGTGGAGTACCACCGAGAGTTCGATCATTTGGCCCGATATGCGGGCTCTTACCAGCTGGACGAAGCAGGTTATGTCAAGAGGTTTTATAAGGGCCTAAAAGAAGAGTTGAGGGAGGCCTTGCTGTTTGTCTCTGACGGGCCTATCTCCCGGATTTTGGAGATGGCGAAGAGGATTGAGGCCGATTGGCACGCCACTCGGGGCCGGAAGCGGCAAGCGGAGGACCAGAGCCGGAGGGCCCGAAATGATCAGCGGCGGGGCACCATACCAGATGGGAGGAGGACAGAGGAGCGGTCTCGTCAGGAGGTGAGGCAGGAGCCGAGAGAGCAGGTGGTTTTGGCCCCTCAACCTCTCCGGATTCAGGAGATGCCGAGACCTGGGGGTATGGTGTATCCCCCGCCGGAGTGCTTCCATTGTCACCAGGTGGGACATCTCCGGAGAAACTGCCCTATGAGGGGGGCACCACCTCCAGCACCACAGGGTGGGCCACCTGCCCAGCATTTTGGAGGCCGAGGACGCGGCCGAGGACGTGGTTACCAGGGAGGCGACCGCAGGCAGAACGGGGAGCAGATTTACGCTTTGGACTTAGCACAGCCCCGGAACCCGGACAGGATCATTGCAGGTATGAGAATAATTTTAGTTTGAATTATTCCCTGCTCATATTAAGTAATGATAGAACTACTACACAACTTAGGTTAGAAAACCTTACACCAAAGTTCTTTCTTAAAACTGATTTAGGAATGGTGATGGTGTGCGGCAAGCCTGCCCATACCCTGTTCGACACGGGGGCGTCGCACAACTTTGTGTCGGAGGATTTCGTCAAGGATCTTGACCAGATTCGACATTATACGGGATTACCCAGGAGGGTGCGTCTCCCCAATGGGATGGAGATCCAGTCCACAGAGAAGTGCCTCCTGGAGGTTGCCATAGACGGGGTGACACTCGAGGCTCCGGCGACGATCCTGAGAATGCCGGACTTCGACCTTGTCTTGGGCATGACATGGCTTGTCTGGAACCATGCCCAGATTGACTGCCCGGCAGGGAGGGTCGTGCTGAGACACGTCGACACTTATGCGACATTCGAAGGTACTACTCCGGTTTCCCGCCGCCTGCTTTCATCTATTCAGGCCGTTAAGGCTCACATACAAGGGGACGAGGTATATCAAGTATTATTCGAGATGACTGAGGAGAAGGACCTGATTGCTAACATTCCGGTGGTTCGTGACTACGCCAATATCTTCCCAGATAAGCTGCCAGGACTGCCTCCGCATAGGGAGAAGGACTTTCATATTCAGTTGGTACCAGGGGCTAAGCCGGTATCCAAGGCCCCTTATCGGATGGCCCCGAAGGAGTTGGCGGAGTTTCAGACACAGTTGCAGGAGCTGGTGGAAGCAGTATTTGTCAGGCCGAGCTCCTCATCATGGGGAGCTCCGGTCCTATTCGTGAAGAAGAAGGATGGCACTCTTCGCCTGTGCATCGACTATCGAGCACTAAACAGGCTGACCGTCCGAAACACCTATCCACTCCCCAGGATAGACGAGTTGTTCGATCAGCTAGAGGGAGCCCATTATTTCTCGAAACTGGACTTGAGGTCAGGCTACTACCAGCTGCGGATCCAGGAGGAGGATATTCCGAAGACGGCCTTTAGTAGCAGATACGGACTGTATGAGTTCATCGTGATACCCTTCGGGCTCACGAATGCTCCGTCGGCGTTTATGAGCCTCATGAACCGGGTCTTCGAGGCTTATTTGGATGTGTTCATCATAGTATTCATAGACGACATCCTTATCTATTCTAAGACGGAGGAGGAGCACACACGACATCTGGCATTGACCTTGGAAAGACTGCGGGAGCATCGCCTTTATGCGAAGTTCAGCAAGTGTCAGTTCTGGCTGAAGGAGGTGGCTTTCTTAGGCCACATTATCAGCGGAGCCGGGCTGGCAGTGGACCCGGCAAAGATTCAGGCTATTTCGGATTGGCCGCAGCTGAAAACAGCCACCGACGTACGAAGTTTTCTAGGACTTGCCGGTTACTACCGGAAGTTCGTGGAGGGATTCTCTCGAATCGCCCTCCCGCTCACATCCTTGACGAAGAAGGAGGTACCGTTCGTGTGGACCCCGCAGTGCCAGACAGCTTTCCAGGAGCTGAAGGATCGGCTGACCTCGGCTCCCATTCTTACTCTCCCCTCGGGGAGGGAGGGATTTCAGGTCTACACCGACGCATCATATCAGGGGATGGGAGCAGTACTGATGCAGAACGGACACGTCATAGCTTATGCCTCCCGCCAGCTGAAGACCCATGAGAAGAACTATCCAGTGCATGACCTGGAGATGGGAGCAGTTGTATTCGCACTGAAGATATGGCGGCACTACCTTTATGGAGTCCACTGTGACATATACTCCGATCATAAGAACCTTAAGTACGTGGACACGCAGAAGGAACTAAACATCAGGCAGAGGCGGTGGGTGGAGTTTCTATCTGACTATCAGTATGAGATGCACTATCACCCGGGGAAGGCGAACGTGGTAGCAGATGCACTGAGTAGGAGAGCTGCCACAGCAGGAGCAGAGCCTCAGTTGATGTCTATGGAGCTGCTGTAGAGGCTAGAGGAGATGCACATTACTCTGGTGTCGTCTGATGATCCTGAGCTCTATGAGGAGTACTTGGCCGCGATGGGCGTTACCGACGACATCAGAGACCGAGTCAGAGAAGGGCAGAGGCAGGATGCCAAGCTAGAGCCCATCTTCCAAGCTCTGGAGGCAGGCACTGCAGGAGATTACACACTGAGGGATGACCTGGTGTGCTTCAGAGGACGGGTGTATATACCGGAGGGAGTCCAGATCTGGGAGGATATTGTGACGGAGGCGCACTGCAGCCGGTATTCTGTACACCCGGGGATCACAAAGATGACGGCTGATTTGAAGAAGACGATGTTCTGGCCGGGCATGAAGAAGGATGTCTCTTACTTCGTGACCCATTGTGAGGCATGTCAGCTGGTGAAGGCGGAGTGCAGGAACCCCGCAGGATTATTGCAGCCACTCCCGGTGCCGGAGTGGAAGTTTGATGACATAGCCATGGACTTCATACATGGGCTTCCCCGGTCTCGGACAGGGAACGACTCGATCTGGGTAATCGTTGATCGGTTGACCAAGGTGGCTCGATTTATATCGATCAGGAAGGACGATTCAGTGGGTGTACTGGTGCGGAAGTTTGTGGAGCAGTTCATTCGTTATCATGGCGTGCCCAGGACGATAGTGTCGGATCGGGATGGCCGGTTCACCTCCAGGGAGTGGAGGTCCGTGCAAGCTTACTTAGGCACGCGGTTGACCTTCAGCACTACATTTCATCCCCAGACAGACGGGCAGACAGAACGCACCAACCGGACGCTGGAGGACCTTTTGAGGCTATGCATCTTGGACCGCGGGGAATCGTGGGAGAAACTCTTACCCCTGGTCGAGTTCTCCTATAACAACAGCCACCAGTCCAGCATCAGGATGGCGCCTTACGAAGCCTTGCACGGGAGGAGATACCGGACCCCGCTTTCTTGGGTTCAGAACGAAGATCCAAAGGTGTTGGGATCAGAGTTTGTTGAAGACACCGAGGCACAGGTGAGGCTGATCAGAGACAGGATGCTAGAGGCGCAGAGCAGACAGGCTAGGTACTATGATGCCCGGCATCGGCAGGTGGAGTTCCAGGTGGGGGACCGGGTGTTTCTGAAGATCCGGTCCATGCACGGAGTCTCGCGGGTGCGTGGTCGGAGGAAGAAGTTCAGCCCTAGGTACATGGGCCCTTACAGGATCCTGGAGCGGATCGGACCCCTAGCCTACCGGCTGGAGTTACCACCAGAGCTGGAAGCGCTGCACGACGTCTTCCATATTTCTTCGCTGAGGAGGGCTCTGCTACGCCCGAAGCAGCAGATTTTGACCACCGAAGGGCCGGTAGCTTCAGACCGGTCGGTTCGTTTGGAGCTAGTGAGGATCGACGACCGAGGAGTACGGTTCTTGCGACGCAAGAAGGTCCCACTAGTCAAGGTCCTGTGGAGGAACCACGACCAGGAGGAGCATACCTGGGAGCCGCAGGACCTGATGCGACAAAGATACCCCGAGCTATTCAGTCAGGTATACCTCTCAGACCTCTCAAGATGTTAATTTATTTTTCCTGCTTTAAATATACTAAGGGCTGCTCTAGGCAGATAGAGGCTTATCTTTTGTTTATTGGGGGCTTATCCTTGTTTATTGGGATCTTGGTTTGCCGATTGGGCGAAAGGGACTTAGATCTAAGTTTTCCCGTAAAATCTAATTCAACAAACAAAGCGTCATGATGGGATGTTACAAGGCTCTTTCCTTCGGTAGTAAGTCCCGTAGGCCAAACCTTGATTTCGGGGACGAAATCTTTGTTTTGTTTATTGGGATTTGTAACATCCCATTTCCAACTAGACCCCTAGGAGTGGTTTTGTCCATGACTAGGTCATGACAAACCCTAGGAAGCCAGAAATGGGCCAAGAGATAGGGGACAAAATGTGGAAAATCATCATGGTCTGCAAATAGTAGAACTCTGAACAATGGTTTAGGATGACCATGGGCTACACCTTAACCCCAAGACCCTACCACAACACCCCTAATACCTTGGAGGCCCATTAGAGCCAAAAGGACCCATTAGGGTCAACCCAAGAGGCCCAGTTGACCAAGGTCAACCCTAGCCCTAAATGGGTCAAACTAGCCTACTTAGGGCCAACTGACCTACTCGTAGCCTAGAGGACCCCACCTATGCCCTACTAACCCTAAAGTGAGGTCAATGGGTCACTAAGTACACATTGGGATCAACCCTAGAGGCCAGGTTGACCCAAGTCAACTCAAGCCCCTAATCTGGTCAAAGTACCCTTACTAAGGGTATGTGACCTCCAAAGTGCAGGGTAACCCTACATAACCCTACCTAGACCCTAAGGGAAGCCAATGAGTCACCCAGGACCCATAGGGGTCAACCCAATGGGTCATGATTGACCCAAGTCAACTCTAGCCCTAGATGGTCAAAGTGCCATTGCCAAGGGACAGGAGACCACCAAGAGGCCCAACCAACCCTACTCAAGTAACCCTAGACCTTAAGGGAGTCCAATGGGCCACTAAAAACCCAAATGGGGTCAACCCAGATGGTCAAATTGACCAGGTCAACCCTCATTTAGGTCAAGTCAAACTTAACCCAAAGGGGCTAACCCAAGCCCAAGCCACTTCTCCCTTAGGCTAAACCCATTCCCATGACCATCATAATCAAGTGGGCTGCATTTAGCTTGTGAGGTTGACTAGTCAACCAGAGGTGACTAGGAGAGAGAAATGAGCTCCCTTCCATGATAATGGAGGAGAGAGAAAATGAGGAAGAGGAAGGGGAAGTGAGAGGCCGGCCAAGGGAGGCTAACAGCCACCATCTATGGCTGCAATCAACTCCTCTAGTGGAGAGGAGTTGATTCCGGCCGTTTCCCGGCCACCAAGGGATGGGTTCAGCCCCCCTCCACTCTACCCGAGCCACACCTTTAATGGTGTTAATGGCCATTGAAGAACCAGCCTCCCTTCTCCCCAATTTGCCATTTAAACACCTTCAGGGGGCCAAGGGGATCACTTTAGAGCGTTTACCTGGAGGAGACGAGCCATTCCACTGTGCTGTTGCAGAAGCCGAGCGCCGCCGCCGTCGTCAATGGCATCCCGCCGCTCCTCTCGCATCCAGGCCGCCAGGAAGGTCCTCCTCCTCTCCTTAACTCGCGGGTAGATCATAGGGCTCTTTAGGTTTAAGGTTCGGGCTCAATTGAGCCCGATCGAATCCAGGATTTCTCATGGTTTCGGCAAGAAATCTTCTTGCTATAACCGCCGAAAAACGCCTCTCCGGCGGCAGAGCCGCCGCCTGGCGATAGCCGCCACCTCAACGGAGGTGTTGGTGGCGGTGGCCGGCCGGGGAAGGGGCTGGATCGCCGGCAGCAGGGCTTGGAAGTGGCTCCAGGCGGGATGAATCCTGGCTGTCGGCTCAAGGAAGAAGATGAAGGGATTCCGTCCCTTTTTGCTTCAAGATTCGTGCGGGTCTGAGATTAAACTATAGGAAATATTTTATATTAATGAAATTTTGTCACAGTTTTTGATATTATTGGTTTTAAACTTTAAAAATACATAGGCTCATCTGGTGGAAAATCCTTCAACATGAAAGTTGTATTCCTTGGTGTCTACTTTATTTTAAAATTGGTTTGAACCCATTTGGGTGCAAGGTCTGAACAGGGCACCCATTTTGGTGGGACATACCCTTAGGGATAGACAGTCATTAAATTGAGTGCCCACCTTTCATACCTAGCCCAAATTAGTTGAAACGTTGGCAGAGAGTCTACCCTAGCTATACCTAGGGCTTGACCAAAAATGGGAATTTTTGGAGGAAATATTTCTATAGTTTTTGTAAATATTTAATAATTATTAAATAAATTAAATAGGTGCCCTAAACACCTCCAAACCCTCCCAAATTATGGTGAGTGGTCCCTGGGTTCAATTTAGGTATCTGTATAAAATTGCATTTAATTTGGATGTGTTTTGAATAGGTTTTGACCCAACCCTAACTATACCTTAATAAGGGCATTTTGGTCAAAGGTGCACTTTTGGTTTTGAGTGACCAAATCACCTCAACAGAGGCTGAAATTTGGTCCACTGGCTTGTTATAGCACTTAACACCTCCCCATGGAATATGGGATAGAGAGGAATAGATTTGCCCTAAGTTCCTAGGTCAAACCCTAAGGAGGGACCTTTTGGCCTTGTGAAGGGTATGAGTCCTAAACACCTTGGATGAAATCCAAATTTTGCAAGGAGGTTCCTAGGATATATAGAACCCTCTGTTAAAAATATTAGCTAATTTTGAGAAGGATAGGGGCCCCAAAACCCTAACCCTAGCTTAGGACCTAAAACTTGTGGTGTAGGTTTAGGTTAGCTAAACATTCTGAAACTTAACTAAATTTGGGTAGTGAGGGGATTAAGGTATTTTGAGCCTCTGATAATTTACTTGAGGAATTTTGATCAATATTTATAGCACTTCATTTGTAATCAATGGTATTGCCCTAATTAATAATTTGGCTATTGTGGTCTCACTGCCCATAGAGAGGGTATGAAACATGGGCAGAGTTAGTTTTAGGCTATAATAATCTTGTATGAATTTTGTTAGAATTTTTGGATATCTATTTAGGGCATCTACTTCACAAGTGCTTTATTTTGATTACATATTAAATAATTCTTGTCAGAGCCCATTACTTACTGAAAAATCATGAAACTTGCTGCATAGTGTTTTTAGCTCAATGTTATCATGTGAGAATTTTTGTGGAAATATTTGATGACTGATTAGCATACTTTGTTCATTAACCCTTAAATTAGAAAGTTCATAAGAAAATCAAATATAGCCTTATTTCCAAATGATAAATTATGAAACTTTTTCTAGGGTACTTGTAGTCCATCACAATCATCCCTGAATTTTCTCTGAAGTTTTGGAGGTATATTTACTATAGAATCTTTTAAAATGACGTTTTATGGGGCATCTTTGAAATTAAATTTAAAGGCCTAAATCTTGCTGAAAAATTGGAAGACTTAGGATTTAGCGTTGATTAGGCATTTTGTAATTATCATAAATTTAGTGGATTATTATCTTGTCAGAAAATGGTACTTCATGTTCAAACCTGGGCCTTTTGGGACACTAGAATAAATAAATTAATTATCAGACAAATTAGGAAAATTATGGAGTTCTGGATTTATGCTTCAAATGTCTTTTTAGCCCTCTAATAATTATCATAAGGGTACTGGATGAGTATTTCATGTACTTCCCTTTTTACAGGTCATCTAGCTTTAGTGGTCTGCATATAGCAAAACTGCAGGACTTCATTTGGATGTGAATTAGGGCACGTATGATGGGTCTTTATGGTTTGCTGTAAGGACAAGTGGAATGGGCTGCATCTATGGAAGATGAGTGAGTATGGTGTGGTTTTGTCTAGGTTTATAGGCATTCGGGTCCGACGAAAGATCGTCCTACCCAAGGAGAGTTGGAGTCAAATTACCCTAGGATTAGCATATCGAAATATGAGAAATAATGGGTAAGGGAATCAACCAATAATAAAATAAGTACCTTGCGAAAGGGAACGCTGGGCGTAATCCCAACACAGTTCCTAGTGCCCCTTGAGAGCCCTTCACAGGGAATACCGGGGGCAGTCCTGGGTTAACGTAAACTGTTTTAACAAGCTGAAAAGAGTAACTTAGTAATTAGGGTTGCACATTTTACAAACACTGATGGCACCGGATGTTAGCTGGGAGCTTCGGCTCGGATGGTTAAAAGGCGGACTTTGGGTCCGGGGAGCTTCAGCTCGATTGTTTGAGACAGACGTGTTGGTCCGGGGAGCTTCGGCTCGGTTCTTGATTACGCTAATTTGCATGTGCATAAAAGGAAAGGAAATTAAGGTGGTGGGTCTTCGGTATTGGAGGGTCGATGCACCGACACCAATACGTTGACTCGGCAAGTGTGGTTAGCACTTCGCCAACAGAAGTCCGGTGCGCCAGCCGGCAAGAGTACGCAGGAGTCCGCTTCGTGCACCAAGCGTTGAGGCGTACGATAGGTCTGACCGGTAGTGCTTTACTGGTTTAGAGGTGGGCGAGGCCCAACCCACCGCTTCCGTCTGCCACTACGGAGGTATCCTGGGAGGTTCGGCTCCAAAAAGGGGGAACTAAAGGTCTGTGTGCACAGAGTCGGGTGTGTGTGTTGCACTTGCATGTCCATCATACCCACTTGCATGTCATAGCATATTCGTTACCTTTAACCTTGACACCTAAAGTATAAGTGGAATGGGACGCTTATACTTTAGGACCTGCTACACGACCCCTTGGTCTATAAGCTTGTGTGGGCATGTTTATAAATTAAGGTTAATTTTGATATGTATAGTTACTGCTGTTTGACCACCGACACCCCAACGTATAAATCGGTATGGGACTTTTTATTCGATGGGAGCCTTGCAGAAGACCCCTTGGCTTATGTGTTTTCACATAAGTAAAGGTTACATTTCATATTTTAGCTTATTGTCTTTATATGCTATAGAACTTGCTAGAATAGGACCGCTGCCATCTGCTTTTGATATTCTCCACCTTCAAGTCCTCCCCTTTCTTCCTCTCCGCTCGGTGCCTAGGAGCCGTGGGGGAAGGGGCGGGGGATGATAGGACTTAGTCTTTTAGACTAACGGTTTTCGAACCGCATCATTTAGGGGATCGTGGAGACCAGCATGGAGGAGCAGCCCCAGAGACTGGTGCGCTTGGAGGTGGGGCAGTCTAGCTCCGGAGTTCACACAGCCGGGACCGTGAGTCTCAACCTTGAGTAGTCTTTCTGCTTCCGCATGAGTGATCTTTGTAGTGAGGATTTGATGTACCGGGCATAAGCCCGTTTTTGCTACTTTGATGTTTTATTTTTGTGGACACTCCCATCGTGAAGTTATATTTATTATGACATGTGATTCTCTGTGGACTAATAGTTTACATTTACTTCTTGTGCTACTTTTCTGTGATCGAAATGGCCGGCAAAATCGGCGCTTTGTGGTGATGACTCTTCAGTGCGTGAAGGAGTCACCGCAAAACGGCGGTTCTGGGCCTAAGACCCCGGTGTCCAAAAAGAAAAAAAAGGGGGGGGGGGGGTCTTACATGCAATTGCACCTTGAACACCGCCATCTCTCTTGGCGCTATCCGATAAGGAGAGCGTGGCACCGGTTTGGCGCCCGTTACCAGCTCAACGGTAAAATCAATCTCCCGCTGAGGAGGGGCTCCTGGGACATCATCTGGGAACACATCGGGATACTCAGACACAACTGGGATGCTGTCCAAACTAGGCTTAAGCATCAAAGTCTGCACTAATGTGACAAATAGCTCTGCCCCAGACCGTGCTGCCTTGATCACCTGAAGGGCCGACATCAAGATCTTACCCGACCCCTTCATGCCCGCGAAAGTCGCCTCATGACTAGCTCTCAACTGACCCACTAGCAACTTCGATCAACGTATGACTGCTGCTCCGAGAGCCTGACCATACTAAAGATCACATTGAACTCTCCTAGCGGTAGTAACAACGCTTGCAAATCAAACCTTTGACTCACACTCCAGACCTAAACGTAACAGATTCTATCTGCGCGTATTGAGCACTACTAGTCAACAACACATCCATTATGTCTTTTGCCATCGGAAGATGTACTCCGACACGCGATACAATATCTTTGGGCAAACCGAGACGCGAAGGACCCTTTAACGAACGGTGCTCCCGCCGGATAAAC
The DNA here is from genome assembly GCA_039583875.1 of Platanthera guangdongensis. NCBI lineage: Eukaryota > Viridiplantae > Streptophyta > Magnoliopsida > Asparagales > Orchidaceae > Platanthera > Platanthera guangdongensis. The sequence goes on along the minus strand of CM077161.1, from coordinate 89,237,845 downwards.
GAAATTTAGAACAAAGCTTAGCACAAGTGGTTCTAGGCTAACATGCACAAAGGCAACAAGTGTCTAAAGCTAAATGCTAGAATTTTTAAACCTTACCTGACACCACGACCGTGTGCTTTCTGGCCTCTTGATGACCCAGCCTGTACACACTAGGCTTCCCCTTGGACATAAAACATTCATTCCAACAGCTATGAGCAAAATGCCCCACTTTTCTGCAGATATAGCAAGCTCCTGGAACTCGACTTGTGGTTGCCCCCAACGCACCAGACGAAGGGGCTGAGTTCAAAGTCTTCAGCTTCTTGTTCCATCTGCGGACATCTGACTTTGAACTTGACCCTTTGAACTGTGGTTTCTTAGTACTAGAGTCCTCACCTGCTCCTGACATAGCTTCCTTAATCTTCTGAGCACCATCCAAACATTCTCAAGAAAAGTGCCCTTTCTTGCCACAAGTATGACAGTTGAAAGTAACCTTCCTAGTCGATGATCTACCCTTCTTCTTCAGCATTCTGCGAGATGTACCCCTCATAGGACTTGCAGGGTTCGATACCCTACTCACTGGTATCTGGTGAAGTTTCCCCATATCTACTTCCAAAGATCTAGCAGACTCCACCAAGGCTCAGAATCCCAATAATTTTGGTCCTAGCAGTAGGATTCGCAGCTCACCACGCAGCCCATTAAAGAATCTATCAACTATAGACTGTTCGTTCTCCAATTCAAAACATGGGTAGCGGCTTATGAAAAGGAACGCTTGCAAATACTCATCGACTGCGTGCGTACCCTGCACTAAGGACATGTTCAACTGCTGGCCTGCTGACTTTCTTAAAGTCCTTTGATCCAACACACCACCCGACATTGAAGTCATCGCAGGGACAAAGGGTTGCACATTGCTTCCCTGTTGTGCACTAGTCACAGCGTGCACCACTTCAACGATTCTTCTTATGGTTTCAAACGATGGAGGGGTCTCAAGCATGTCGTTGGGTGCACTATAATCCTCAGAAACCAGACGTTCTGTCGGCTCTGCGCCACTCCCGGTCACCTATAGTCGTACAAAATACCAATAAGTGACTAAACAAAATTGCAAAAAGCAACTATAGGAACACGCAGGTTCCTCAAAACAAGTGTATTTTTCATTCCTAAGTGGACATTCATAGGTTCTTTTTGATGTTATAACGATGACGCACACATGTGCTCACCACCCCTTAAAAGAATTCGCCCACGAATTCATTTAAGCCTGACCGTAACCAGAAGTCTGATACCAAATTATAACACCCCCATCCGTCGCATGGCATATAACAGAAGGTCCAGCTGGAACCCGACGCCATATACCACAGACAGTCGGAAGGGTTACAAAATGAATATTAAAACTATCCAATTAAGACTACTCATCCTACACAGAGCATTCTAGCGGAAGCTTTTAAAAATTGAAAGAACCCAAATCTTAAATCCAATAAATATGAATGTCCGCGACCACAACCACAGGAATGAACCCAAATACACTGAAAAGGTACATGACCTTATGGCCTTACAAATGTTCACTTAATAAAACATGTCTTACATACATCGGCTCGCAGGCCGGCCACACATGATAAAAATAAAAACAACTATTCTACGGCCTTCTAGGGCCAGCACAGCAACATGGGCTCCAGCCCGCTATTTGGCACTCGGCTCCGCAGCACCTGCAAGCACATACCACCACACGGTGGCAAACAAAGCAACGGTCAGGTAAAAGCCGACCAAATTATAACGACCCCACCCCTAACTCGGGACGGCGGTGCTCTTTCCTTGCATATCATTAGCCCAATAAAATAATAAAGCGCAACTATACTACGCCACAGGTGTAGGCTCGCACGACCAAACACCCCATGCACTCAGGGCACATTAACGGTGAATCCTGACATATCAGTGTCTTCACCACCATCCCAAAGATGGCAACCAAGTGAGCATTTAGCCTTTATGACCACCGTCTAAGGCTCCCGACTATGCCAACGGCCAGTCCCCGTCTTCGGGTCTCTCGCACCGAACCACATAGCCTAGGTCCGATTACACTTGCTCGTTACTCATGCCGCCTAGTCAATTTAAGTCCTACGCGCAGGCCAAGCTTCTCTCGGATCCCAACATTTTTCAAACAATCATATAACTCAGTTATGTTCAAGGCCGGTTCCCAGACCGCCAAGTTAGCAGAACACGTTTCCGCTCAGTTTTCCGGGTGCGCCTTGAAGCTAACCTCCAAGGAACCCTGCTGCAATCTACTGCGTGGAAACCCGAAAAACCCAAAGTACGGAGTCTTCTCTAGCAAATCATAACAAATGCAACATCATCAATCCAGACCGTACATGTCTGGGTATGCTTCACACACAATGCCTATGCCCGTACTTACGATTCCGGACTTTTTATGCAACACAAGGGGGATTATTCACATTAACCCTAAGGAACACCACACACTCACCGCACACTCGCGGGAGCGGGATTCCCTATGCAGAAAGAAAGAGATTCAAACACTCAAGTTGAGAATCGTTACCCTTGTAGTCTGTTTTGGCGGCATGGAAAAACTACGCGGACAGAACTCTTCGCAACGACCTTCCCTCCATGGATCCACTCTCATATTTCGAAACGGTGCTCCGGTGCTCCGCCGGGGCCAGAATTCTCCTTCTTCTTCCTCCACTCTCTAACACCTTGGAAAGAGAAAGCCTTGGAGAGAAATGGGGGATTAACTCCCCTATTCCCGGCCTTAACAGAGGAGGAAATCATCTGGGCCGTTGGATCTTAATTAAAGAAAACGAACGGCTCAGATCCATTCAAAAATCTCCAGACTTGGGCCAAACACGGCTTGGCACACGACCGTGTCCCAGGCTATGTGCTTCAATCCAGGCACGATCGTCGACCACAGAAATGACACACAGGCAGAGATACGCCCGTGTCTCACCTGACACGCCCGTGTCGGTTCTCACGACAAGCCCGTGTCCAGGGGCGTGTCACGCATAACCGCCACGCCAATCGACACGACCCAACTACACACGAGTACTGACACGGGTAGGCACACGCCCATGTCCGAGGACATGCACGTGTCATCTAGCCATGTTCCTGGCCGTGTTATCCTCGGGATGAAAACGACCCAAAAAATCACCAGCCAGACACGGCCTTGGACACGCCCGTGTCCTAGGCCGTGTACCCCTATACAGGCACCAAAAAACCCCCCTTTTCGGGACCGACTCAAATACAATTTTCGGGGCATTACAGCTGTCTAGGGGGAGTACAAGACACTCAAGATGTTGATGTAGATCATGAGGTGAAACTTAATGAAGAGATTGGAGAAGGTCAAACTGCTGATAGATTACCTCCAGCAGTTATACAGTTAAAGGATCATCCTGCGCACCAGATCATTGGTGATCCAAGATAAGAAGTACAAACAAGGAGCAGGAACTTGAACACTGTTCTTTGCTCTAGCTTCTTATCTCAAGTGGAACCCAAGAGATTTGAAGAAGCTGTTAAGGACCCACATTGGATTGATGCCACGCAGGAAGAGTTAAATCAGTTCAGAAGGTGCAAGGTCTGGGATTTGGTTCCAAAACCAAAGGGCCACAATGTCATAGGGACAAAATGGATATATAGTAACAAGCTTGATGAGAGTGGGATCATAGTGAAGAACAAGGCAAGACAAGTTGCCAAAGGATACAGATAGGAGGAGGGCATAGACTTTGATCAGACTTTTGCTCTAGTGGCTAGGTTGGAAGCTATCAGACTATTCCTAGCCTATGCAACATATCAAGGCTTCAAAGTGTTCCTGATGGATGTAAAGTCTGCTTTCTTAAATGGATACTTGAAAGAGGAGGTCTATGTAGAGCAGCCCTCAGGTTTTGTTGATCCACTCTATTGTACTTATGTCTATAGATTTAGGAAAGCTTTGTATGGGTTGAAACAAGCCCCAAGGGCTTGGTATGAAACCCTGTCTACTTTCCTCATTGAGAACAAATTCTCAAGGGGGAAAATAGACAAGACTCTATTCCTTAGGAAATTCAAAGGAAAGATAATCCTAGTACAAATATATGTTGATGACATAATATTTGAGCCTACTGAAAGTAACATTTGTAGAAAGTTTGCAAAACTTATGCAAGGGAAATTTGAAATGAGCAGTATGGGAGAACTTAAGTTCTTCTTGGGTCTCCAAGTGAGACAGACTGAAGATGGCTTGTCCATATCCCAGTCTAAGTTCACCCAGGAGTTAATTAAGCAGTATGATATGGAATCATCCACTGCCATGAGAACTCCAATGAGGACAAGTGTATCTCTTAGCAAAGATGATGCAGGGAAACCTGTAGATGAAACTTTGTATAGAGGAATAGTTGTCTTCCTCCTATATCTGACTGCTAGTAGACCAGATATCATGTATGCTACATGTATCTGTGCTAGGTACCAATCTTGCCCTAAATATTCTCATCTTACTGCAGTCAAAAGGATTTTGAGATATCTTAAGGGCACACCTAATCTAGGCCTTTGGTATCCTAGGAATAGAGATTTTCTACTAATGGGTTATTCAGATGCAGACTTTGCAGGTTGTAAAGTAGACAGGAAAAACACAACAGACACTTGTCAATTTCTCGGAGGAAGACTAGTGTCTTGGAGCTATAAGAAGCAGACCAATATGACAATTTCCATAACTGAGTCTGAGTATATTGCTGCAGGAAGCTGCTGTGCACAACTATTGTGGATACAGTATCAGTTAGAAGACTATGGTATTCAGGTAAGTAGAACTCCATTATTATGTGATTCTACTAGTGCTATTTCTATTGCACATAATCCAGTTTCTCATATTAGAACAAAGTATATAGAAATAAGGTACCATTTTCTTAGAGACCATGTAGAGAAAAAAGATATCTCTCTAGAATTTGTAAGTACTGATTTACAATTAGCTGACATGTTTACTAAGCTTTTATATGAAACTAAATTCAACAATTTCAAAATTAAATTAGGAATGTTGAACATAAATTAGTTTAATAAAATTGGCTAAGTAAAATTGTGTCGACACAAGAAGTTATCTTTGTCGACACATAGTATTTGGTGTCAACATTCTAGGAAAGTGATGTCGACACATCTAGAAAATAGGTGTCGACATCCCAGAAAAGTGGTGTCGACATATATGGAGAATAGGTGTTGACTCTTCAGAGAAGTTGTGTCGACACATCCAGAAGTTATGTCGACACTAACAATTAACTGATGTCGAGACATTAGAAGTCTGTGTCGACACTTTTCAACATTGTCGACACATTAAGAGAATTATGACGTGCCTTTTCACCTTCGTTATTTAGAAAGATATAAATAGGTCAACAACATAGTCTGTCGACACAATCTCCATAGTTTCGAGACCAAAACCTTGTGTCGACAAATTCTCTCTTCTAAATTCAAGATTTCTCTCAACCCTAATGGCGACAAACCTAAAAGACAATGTTAACGAAGCCTATGAGCTGGTACGCAATGCCTTTGTTCATGCAGAACCTGAAATTAAAGCAGTCGTAACCCTAATTGCAGAAAATGGGTTGGAATTTCTAGTATCTGAACCAACAAAGATTTGGAAGAAAAAAATACTAGAATTTTATGGCCCAGCTACTATAGATTCAACTGGACTTAAGATCAAATCTATAGTTCAAGGAGCTAAAGTTAAACTAACCTTGAAGAGCTTGAGGAAAACTCTTCAACTTCCAAGGACTCAAGAAGAAATAGAAGTTACCTCATCCAAGATAAGGGAAGCACTTCAGTGGTGTGGTTTAGATCCCACCATGAAGATTGGGTCTGCAATGAATAGAAAAGTGATGAATCGGCAAGGAAAATTCCTTTCAGAAATAGTTGGCAAAGTCATTCTCTGCAAGCCAAGGGGCATGATAGGATTTCAGCCTATATGTTCAGTATGATGACCAGGATCATCTACAGCCTAAATACAGATTGGTCAGTAGTAATTTTTGAAAAGATTAAGGAAAGTCTTAAGAAGCCAAATCTGGGAAGAATTATGTGTCTGTATTTGGCTAGAACAATTCCTGAAGTCATGGAACAAACTACTGGTTCAAAGATCAACCATATGAGGAGAATGGATATCAGGATAATATCCAGATTGGATAGGGTTCAAACTAATGATATGCCTGATGAAGAGAGGCAAGAGGTTCCTGAAAAAACTCCTGCATAAGATATTACAGATAGTGCTCAAGTGCAGGGGGAGCCACATCTTGAAGAAGAGCCAACCCACTTAAAAAGTGAAATGGCTACACAGACTATTCTTGAGGTAATTCAAGAGGTTAAATAATCAATTATCAATGATAAGGATGAAACACTAACTGAATCTTTGATTGATGTTGACCAGCCAACTCAACTAAATAGTCAAGCTCAAGATGTTATCATGGAGGATACATCTGCTGTTGCTAATGCTCCAGAATTAAGAATACCTCAAGTACCTACTTAATAAGAGTTTACCTTAGAAGAGTTGTTCCGTGATTTATTGCAAGCTAACATTGAGGGGGAGCAAGGTGGAATTGAGGGGGAGAAAACTGATTTTGAGGGGGAACAAGTTAACCTTGAGGGGGAGCAAGTAGGAACTCAGGGGGAGAAAACAAGAACTGAGGAGGGGCAAGGGACTCAGGGGGAGCTACCAAGGACTGAACTGGAATTGCCTCCTATTCCCGAGGAAAGAGTTGATATATCCAATACCTCAGCTTCTGAAGATGAAGCAGCAATACAAGCCAATAAGAGAAAACTGATGGTATTCAAAAGAAGAATCCAGAGCTATAAGAGGGCTTTACAAACTGCTCCTCAATCTGCCCCAACTAATGATTATAGTTCCTTGTTGATCTCATTGCAAGTAAAGTTTGATGAGCAAAGGATTGCCATGGAGAAATATATGGATGAGACCCATAAAGATCAGCAATTCTCCTTGGCTCGGGATATTAAATCTATAAGATTTGAAGTAAATCAAAACAAAAAGGAAATGGCAGATTGCTTCCACAAGGGTGGCAATGCTGTTGTCGTTCTAGCAAAACAACAAGAAGGGATAAAGAATCAAGTTGGTGATATGGCTGTTAAAGAAGGCTATCTTTTAGAGAATCAAATTAGAATGAATGTTAATCTGAAAGAATCACATAATGTGATTGTTACAGAAATGAAGAATATTGTTACTGCCCAGACTGAAGCAAGGACTAAAGCCAAGGCAGATTTTGACAAGCAATTACAGGAAGGATTAGCTGCTGTCCAAACAGCTATTAAGGATTCTCAAAAGACAATTTTTGCACAGCTACTGAAGTTAAAGTCTTTCTATAAAGATGGTGTTAATTATCTTGATGAACAAATCAGATTTCAGAAAGATGATCTCAGGGATCATGTGGCAAGAGAAGTCATAAAAGGGGAGAGAGTATTAGTCAAAGCTGGCTCAGATCATGCTAAATGGATATCTAATAGCATTAGAGCCACACTTGGATATCCACCCCTATGTGATGATGATAATGTGGCTGAGTCAGGTATACACCCTGCTTATTTTGGAGGTGACCAACCTGAAGTTGCTCAAGTCATTTATCCTCCAGCAGATTTTGAAATGATTCACCAAGAAGTACAGTCTATGTACAACCCTCCAGAAGGTGCTCAAAATATTATTCTTGAGAAAGTATAAATGCTAGTGCCAGAGGCAGTTCTGGATAAAGAGCAAGAAGCTTTATTGTCTAAGAAAAGATTCAGAGAACAAGCAGAGTTGAAGCGTGATTTTGAGCAGTGCAGTCTAACATCCAGGAACATTATACTGACTTCTTGGAAAGCTATAAAGGACAAGACCCATGAGAGGGGCAAATGGTACACAGAGCAAAAATGGCAAAAACATGAAGCTAGACAGGAAGCTATTCTGCAATATAGAAGAAAGGCAAAGGTTGGGAAGCTACCTCCTAATGCTCAGGAGCCTGGCAAATATTTCCCAAAGCCTTTTCACTATTTTGAATGGCAAAGAATTAGAGCTGAAGAACAGAAGAAGAAGGATTAAAAGGGCAAGAAACCTGCTGAAGATACTAATTCTCATGTACAAGCCAAGATTCAATCAGGAAAAGGCATAGTCATCAAGGAGCCTGAGCAGCCTTAGGATAGATTTACTAGATTTTACAACTTTGTAATCTTAAATCTATGTAAACTTTTGATTAAGAAACTTTTGTAAGTTTAAACAAAACTATGATGAATACTCATTGTGTTAGCATTATTATTCTGTGATGATATATTATATATGTTTTGTTTAGAAATTACCCTGTCATATAATATTGTTATACATCATAATATCTGTTTGATATGAATGGTGTATATCATTGACTAAGGGTTATGACTTCTCCAAATAGGGGGAGATTGTTGGGTACATTGGAAAATATGTACCAGATTTGAAGAAGCCTCACCTTACTCAATGATATGTATCAAGGTGTATTTTATGTTGTTTTAAGTTTATATGTGCAGGTTAAGAAAATGCAAGAATGTAGGAAAAAGTTTCTAAGTCCATGTGTCGACACCAGAAGAAGCTGTGTTGACACTTATGAAGGCCTGTGTCGACATTGGAGAAAAGCTGTGTCGAAACTTGGAGTTAATTTTGTCGACACTTGGATAGGCTGTATCGACACCTGAAGAAACCGTGTCAACATACAGAGGCAGTGTCGACACACAGAGAAGCATAGTCGACATCAACTGTGTTGACATATAGAGGCAGTATCGACACACAGAGTAGCTTAGTCGACATCAAATGTGTCGACACACAGAGGCAGTGTCGACACACAGAAGACTGTAGATATCAACTGTGTCGACACACAGGACTTGTGTCGACACACAGCAGAGTTTCAACAAAGTTAAAGAAAAGAAGTGACTGTGTCGTCACACAGAATTAGTGTTGACACATTCTATAGATGCTGTGTCGAGAAGTAGTGTCAACACCAAAGGAGCTGTATCGACACCACTAAGGCTTATGTCGACACTTAGTATACTTGTGTCGACACATGATGAAGTTCAGTCTCGACACTTTGCTGACAGAGATATAGTTTCAAGAAGTGACTGGATGACTTGACAGCTGTCATAATCAACCGGTCTACTGAAGCTGTCAGTGCTGTCAGAAGTTTGTTAGCAACCGGATCATCCGGTTATCATGGATAAAGTCTATATAAAGGCATTCTCTTCCAACAGAAAAAAATGACTGACATAGAGACTAACAACAGACATAGATACATCATAAAAAGAAGAAGTTGGAGAGAGAGAGCTCCATCTATTGAAGTGCAGATCCTGAACCAGTCTGCCAAGAAGGATTCAGATTGAGATCTGAATTTCAAGAAAGAAGTTGATTGATGATCAACTTCAAAGGAGTTCAACCCTACTGAGTTCAGATTCAAGAAGCTTTGAAGAAAGCTAAGAGTGGTTGTTCTCTGCCATCCGATTCTTCCAAGAACTAATCAAGAAGCCATCCATCCTTTCTCTCTCTACCAGGGTGGTGGTAAAATACATTTTAAATCTACTTTCTCCAGGATCTTTTTAAGATCTGAGTTGTAAGCTTGAGTTATAAAGGCTGAGTTGCAGGAGCTTTAGATCTCTGAGTGGTAGGGCTGTGAGCTTGAGTTGTAGGAGATGTTATCTCTGAGTTGTAGGCCTTGTTGAAGGCTAAGGTAGGGCTGATTGCCTGAGCTGTAGGAGTGTGGACACACTCTGAGATGTAGGAGCCTTGTTTGGGTTCTGAGTTGTAAGATCTGTGGATCTGAGGTAAAGGAAAGGAGTTAGGCCGAATCTAGCACACTGCTAGATAGGCGAAGGGGGAAGGTGGATGTACCCAGACCTTGGTGAACCACTATAAAAACTGTGTGCACTCTGTGATTGAATGATTCTGTGAATTCTGTGCTGTGTTAGCTGTAGAACTAGCTGTTTCAGATTAATTAACTGATTAGATATTCTGCTTTAGAAGAAAAAGGAATTACACCTATTCACCCCCCCACCCTCTATGTGATTAGACACTAATTCTTTCAAAAACCAACTACACAGTACCCAGACAGGACACGCCCGTGTCACAAGGATGACACGCCCGTGTCACCCCCCCTACTCGAGTACTTTTCCACCTACTCGAGAGAAAAGTGTGGACTGCTCGAGACAACGGGACATGCCCTGTGACACGCCCGTGTACCCCACACTCGACGATCATCGAGCGCAGTTCGTCGATCAAAACTCTCATGTCGACCAAGGTAGGACACGCCCTAGGTCACGCTCCCGACATGCCCGTGTCACAGGCATGTACCTCCCGAAAATTTGTCTACCGACCTTCGTCGACCGAACTTCGTCGAACGCACTCAACCAAAGCAGGACAAGCCCGTGTCCCAGGATGTGTCACCCAATCTTTTTCCGTTTCTCAAATTTGAGCTGTTACACATGGGAGTGTCCCTACCCATGTGTGCCCAATCCAAGAATACCCGTGACATATGTAGTGACCAGAGCTCGGCGAAAATCATCGAGCAGAGCTCGACACGTCGAGCAAAATTCATCGAGCGTAGAATTCTCCCTTGGCAAATGTTCTAGCCCCGTTCTTTCGAAATGACTCATTTATTGTGATCTTTGGCAGTCTAATGTCAGGCCGATATATGTGTTGGAGCATGCATTCCACGCTTCCTGGTTTGCTAATAACAAATCTTGTTTGTATTTGATTTTTGGTTGTTTTGGGGTGCAGATAACACATGACTATCTCTAATGTCTTTTTGGTGATGAATCAGATCAGAAATGAGCTCGGGAGATATAGCCAGGCGATATTGAGTAATGCCGACATGCAACAGTGCCAATCAACACATTTTTGTTCGACGCTCGACGAAGCTCGTGGGCGATGTGGCATCCGTTGCATTGCTATCGCCAGACGGCGATATCCAGTATCGTCAGGCGATAGTGCACGTTCGACGCTCGACGTATCTGCGATGCGAAAATGAGGAGTTCATGAGACACGTGGCAGCAGTTTTCGATATCGCCAGAATATAAAAGCCACTCATTTCTTGTGGAAATCACGAATTTGATTACCTGGATTGTACTTTCCTGTAACGACGATTCAAAGAGCTCCAGATCTCAGAGATACTCCATACTCTCAAGAAGTCCAAACCGCGGAAGATTGACGACACGTTGCACAGCATTCGAAGCAACTCTTGCAAGGATTCATCGACATCTTCAACACATTGTTTGAAGGGAGTGTGTAGCCTAAAGTGTTCAATTTGTTTTGTTCTTGTTTATATTTTTTTCATTATAATTGAGAGGGGAAATCGATGCCTTGTGAGTGGCGTATATGTCCTTGTGCGGCTTAGGGAGAAATCATTGTCTTGTGTGTAGCGTCTAGATTGTGGTTAGATCTAGGGGTGGCTAGTAGCAAGATCTAGGGAGAGATACGTTTTAGCCTGTCGGATCTTGGTATAAGGACCGGCGAAATCAAAAGTTAAATATATTTTTCATAAGCCTTAATCTCTAGCTTCATAGAGATATCATGTATATTGGTTTATCACTTATGAAATAAAAGACTATCATTTATGTTCTTATTTATTTCTAAGTGTTTAATTTTATTAGGAAAAATTAGTTTTGATTTCTTTAATTATTTCATCAAGTAAATTAAGATTAAGAAATCTTTTTTGTCAACCCTTATTCACCCCCCCCCAACCGCTAAGGGTCTCGTAAGATCCAACAATATGGCAAGACAGTTACCCTAATTCTTCATTATAAAAGGAACATACAGAAAACCCTAGCCATCTCTTATCTTTTTTGCCAAGTCGTCGCTGTGAGAAGCCGTCGGAGAGGAAGAGAGTACTAGAGCCGATCTTCATTCATGTGAAGAACGAACACCAACGAAGGAGAAGAAGATGCTGCCAAGAAGGGTGACAAGATCCATGGCTGGAAACGGTGGAAATGCCAGAAATGAGGTGAGCTTCCTACCCTCTCCCTTGGTGCTAGATCTCTAGTTATTCCTCAGAGAGATATCGACTCAAAAGAGTCTTTATTTATGAGAAGAATGTTTCTAGGAAGAGTCCATGCTAGGACTTGTATCCTATGAATTCGAGTCTTCAACTTTTCCTCACTTCAAATGAAGTTTGTATACTACTTTTGTGAAGAGAAGTGGCCATATGAGGGTGAATAAGGGAGGAGAAATTCTGGATGTTCTTTGGAAAGTTTGGTTGGAGGAAGAAGGCGAATCGATGACGTTCGATCTGCTTTAAGATGCGCGAAAAAATCTATTTTCTGCACGCAACAACCTTCGAGGCCATTTTCAGAAATAATGCGGCCAGATATGGGCTTTTGACTAAACACAAAAGTCATAGCCCTTTGAAATACCTTTCCAATGTAGGGTTACATGCCTTCATCAGATTCCTATAGCCTCAGGAATCCCCGATCAAAGTTGTTGTACAGTAATCATTCCTGCATATATAGTTCTCGTGTTTGTTTTGTATCGGCTTTGGGTTTGGTAGAGAGATTGTAGTACATTAATGTTGATGTTTTGTTGAATTTAGTTTATAAGTAATTGTGATAAAATATATTAATGACATTTGTTGGATAGATCCCTAATGAACAAATGGTGTAGTAAAGTGTACTTGATCGAGGTGATTTGGTGGAGGTTAGTGAACGAATGGATTGACGGGTTGGCATGGTAGGAAAGACTTAAATATGTGAATCTATAGGGATGTACTTGATAATTGTAATACAATAAATAATGATGATGTTTACTTGAAGTTTGCTATACATAATTTGTAGTAATTGCGATGAACAAATGGTTGATGTCTTTTAGTTGGTAGATCCATATGTACACGAATAGTTCGAACATTGTAAAAGAATTGTAACCAGTGATGTTGAAGTCATGTGATCATAGTATACATGTAATTACGATAACCAAATGGCTGGTAAATATGTGTGGAGTACCATTATGTTGATAGTGTACCCTTGGTGTGCTTGGATGGATGAAAATTTGGAAGGGTTGAATGTGCATGTGTGTTGCCGCACTGGAATTACGTATTGGTAAGTGAATCATTATGGAGCTCTTGCGTGCTGTTGAGCACAAAATGTGAATACTTAAAAGGGGGCTCAATGTGGAGCCTCATATGTGAAATGCATGCGGTGTGAGATAACACATGTTGTCATAATCTCGTGTTAAGGATAGTGTGGCAGGTCTATGAGCTCGCTAGTTGTCACACCGACGGGAGATGACAGCTAGACTTGCACAGTTGGGCCTTGGTCGTCGGTGCTCACTTACCAAGGCACCATCTATGCTAGTGGATGGTTGCCCTTAGTCCTTTGGTGATTTGTTCACACAGGCACCTTTCGTTCCACGAATATAGGCCAATTGGGATGGGCTCTTTGTGCACATCTACCTGAGTCACCCTCTGAGCCATAGTACGCATGTGAGATCCACTGTTGTCTTCATAGCGTTGAGGCGTATAGAGGCCTAGGCTTGGTATTGGGGATGCCCACCTAGTAGTGGAGAATCCCACTCTACTGTCACTGCCTAGCCACAACGGTTAACGCCTGAGAGGTTAGCAACCTGCTCGAAAAATAGGAACTACAAGTCTATGTCGACATTGTAATTGCATGTGTGTGATCATGGGTAAGTCATTGCATTGCATTCATGGCATTACATTTCATTGCATACATAAGATCCTCATCGTATAAGTTTGTATGGGCACTCTTATATGATGAGTTACTTTACTGCTGAGCCGATCCTCAACTTATATGTCTGTATGAGCATTCATATAAGTTGTGTTACTTTCTGTTGTATCTTTACATTTTCCATATACTGCTGTAGATGATAGAACTGCTAGAGTAGATTATTTACTCATTCATTATACTACTGATATACTTGATATTGCACACTCTATACCACCTATTTGTACTACTATTTTATTTTTATATATTGTACCCTAGATCTTTTCTGTCTGGTGCCGAGGAGTCGCTGGGGGAGCGGATTTGATAGCCACTTGGTTTTATAACTAACAGTTGTTACGTCTTCCTTTTTAGGAGGAAACGCAGCATATAGAGTAGTAGCAGGTTATGCAGCAGGACAGCTAGGCCAGAACGATAGGGCCTGAAGAGACGGTGTCGTCTCTACTGTTAGTGACTGATGTGAGTTTTGAGAGACTCATGATGTAGCCTTTGGGAACGTTTTACTCGTACTCTGATATTATAGAAGCTTGTTGTAGATTCTTTTTCTTGATGTACTTTTTGGACTATTTTACATATGTGTCGATTGACTTCTATTTTATATTCTTGGTTGGGTTGGCATTGGTTGATATTGATTATAGCCGACAAGATAAGCATCTTGTGGTAAAGGTTAGCCAGTGTGCTAACGCTACCGCAAGGCTGCTGTTCTTGGCATAAGACTCCACTCATATCGTGTTTCGTGTTTACGGGAGGGGGGCCTGACAGCAGAAGAGTTGACAACTTTGAGTTCACTCAACACAATCAACACATCTGGCCTTTGGCATTGACTGTGTTATGTTCTCTCAACGCCCGTGCTGAGTCAAATGTTGACTTGCTGACTTTGTGGTGGTGACTTTTCTATTTATTCCTTGGGTATAAATAGGATAGTTTTAGGGTTTTAAAAAGGTAATTAATTCTGTTTGAAAAGCACATGAGCCGTCACTGTGCGAAGAAGACAGATAAACCTAAAATACCGACGGAAATTGTTCCATCTTGGTCTTCCCTGATCCCGATACTGATCCCGGTGATTGTCGTCGCCGCCTCTTCTAAAATAGGTCTAGCAGTCGGTGGAGACGCTGAGTGTCCTCTCCCGACCTAGCGCCTGTGTGACAAGTTGCTACGGGTTCTCCCGATCGTGTGGATTACTGTAGAGGCGTGTCTATACTTTCTTCGCTCAATACTTTAGCCGCTGTGGGGCCGGCCCGATTCTTCTGGAGCATCTAAGTTGAGTTGAGACTCAATCCCTCAAAGGTAATTTTATTACAACGTGATTTACTTCTTGATATATGAATATTGTCAGATCTGAACTCATTTGGGTTTTAATTGTTCTTATTTCCACTGCATGCACAAGTGTTGTGCTAGCCCCAAAACCCAACATATCATGGGTTCCAATCAACTAACTTATTTCTTGAATGAAGTTCTTTTAACACAAGGGATTAAGTTAGCATGCGTAAGCCTTGTCTCATCAATCCATACCACAACAGTTACAACACATAAAATTATTATTCCTAATAGCTCCAATACTTGTCATTGATTACACAACATTCACAACCACAATCCGAGAAGAACTTGACTAAAAGTATGATCAAAAAATAGTCTTGTTAGCTCCCAAAATCTGAATATAACATGAAGGAACACCAATCCTATAGAGATCTAATAAGGACTATTTGCCAATATTTGGATCAAGCGAAAAGGATCCACCCGATCTGGATTTGTTTAAAGAAATAAAAGAACATAAACAGTAAGATAAGATTTTTAAAATGACGTATTCATAGCCGTGGATAAAAGTCGATGTCTCGCAACCTCCAACTAATTAAGAATGGAATCACACAAGAGGAGGATCAAAAATCGTTACCCAATCCCAAGCAATAGACCTTCAAATTTGTCAATAAGGATTAGTGGAGGAAACACAAAACAAAGGGGGAAGGATCCACTTCCAAGAAATTCCATGGGGCCGCATTGGAAGGAGATGACGCACTCAGTTTTCTTTGGAGTCATCGAAGGAGATCCATGGAAGAGACATGGGATGGTTCTTTGGTTTTCTTCAAGAGGGAAGGAAGGGGAAGGGAGAGAAGGGTTGGACGAACTAGTGCTTAGAGGAGGAGGGGAGAGGAGAAGGCTGAGAGATGCCACGAAGGGGAGAGGAGAGGAGGGGGGCCGAATGGTGCTAAGGAGGAGGGGTAGGGAGGGGGTGGCCGAACTAGCCAAGGGGAGAGGGAGGGGCTGGCGGCCCATGAGGAGGAGAGAAAGAGGGGAATTATAAAATTAGAATTAGTGTTCTTTTTTTCATCCAAATCTAAATTTTCATTACCCATGCAAGTCTATATATAGGGTACACAACTCCATCCCCACCATTCAATAATAAATTAAAACTAGATGGTTATAAGAAGCCCATCTCAAACATAAAATTGAAATAACAACAGTACGAAGTAAAATGTTAAAAGATAAAATGCTTAAAATATATAATTTATAATCATATATTTTCACCTAAGGGTAATGGTGGAAGACATGCATAACATGTAGCAGAGATTTGGCATGGCATCGACAATGGATGTCATGGTAAAATCCCATCATCAAGCTCACGACAATGACCGTCACAATCATCAAACTCTCTGTGGCGGAGATCAACGACCACATCAGCAACATCTTCATGAACAAGTGGCGGGACTTCATCTCCAATAGTCAAACGGTCACGAGCCTCACGAGCACAAGGCAGGACCTCAGAGCCATCAATTCTCCCACACTCAAAATCACTCATCACTGATGAGTGGCCTGGGAGAGAGCGGTGAAATAAGGCAGCCTCCAAATATAGTACGACGACCTCCCAAGCAACAGTCGAGAGTAACCTTGAGGCATCACCAAAACAACCAAGGTTTTCAAAAAACTAGACAAAAATGTGACAGGAAGAAAAATGACTTTTGTCTTACCAACCAGTGCAAGTACTATGGAATCCCAGTGGAATATAGAAACGTCAACAACCTCACTCCCAAACCTACGAGAACATGTAGTGGGAGGGAAGAAACAATAGAGAAAGCCACTCTGGAGGAGGATAAGCATACGACATAAAATCTAGGACATTAAATATGGGTGAAACAACCCAATCATTCATAAAATCCAACAAAATCATAATGTCTCCATTTTCAATATAATCAGGTACGGGTTGGCTCTCCTAAGTGTTATGTTCAAGATGGTGTCGATATGCAACCAGTCGGGAGATGAACGCACTAAAATTATACCGTCAACTTGTAAGTTGGGTACTCTCAGGATCAAGTTGGCATGCAAATGAAACAATTCACATTGGATAGTTGTGGCCACAAGAGTGGGTGAATAGATATCGTGACATGGTTGTGAATAAGGTGGTGCTAATTGTTTTAATCGATTTAATTTATATTTAAAGTTTAGCAGACTTAAACCAAGAGGCACACCCATCACGAAGTCAGAAGTGGGCACAATAGACGACCTCATCATAGACGTATAATCAGATAATTGATCAATCATAGGAAATTTGGAATATACAGAACTACAAAGAGTTGTGACAAGACAGAGCACAAAGTCTAACAACGCACTAAGACGTATCCTACGAGACATGTCCAATGGAGGGTCTACTAACGTAGGTAACACCAAATGGCTCAGACTAGTTATAACAAATACATGTCCTCCAAAGTCATCTAGTCGAGTTACATGATCAGGAAGGAGGATCAGAAAAGTTAGATCCAGAGGAAGATCCAAGTCATTTTGACTGTAACATAATGGATTTATCATCAACGAAAATTATTCCAGATTAATACAACTCAAATCTTCCAAGAATATCCTTCCCTTACTAGGTAATTCTCTCATCACACTAGATTTGTCATCTAACTCAGAATCATCAGTAATCTCCTCAATTACTACGGGTGCCGGACTTGAAATATGGTCAAGGATGGGTTGAAAAATCATATGAGGTGGCACTTCAGAGGAGAGAGCCTCTTCCATATCACTGGGGTATCCAAACTCCTCAGCATCGCTAAGCTCGTCAATGATGTCGACATTGCCCTCAGTGGTGGGCTCATTCAAAAGCACTAGCCCATAATCATCAGAAGAGTTAGCAAGTGGAAAATAAAGCTCGGGGGAGGACCCTAATAAGAAAAAGGTGGAAGGTTGAACGGGGCACTTGGTAGTATAGCGGTCAGACATACCCCTAGCATCATGTGTAATCATTGTGGGATAACCCTCACTGCCCGGAACACTCTCACCCCACAGGCTCATGGCACTCCTAGCAGTAACAACCACATAGTCTCAGACAATGGATCCAAAATGCTTCCTTTCCCTAATGGTGGATGGAGGTACATAATGTGGAGCCAATCAATCTGAGGAAAGGATCTAACTTGACGGCTAAAATCACTCCTATCATCAGATGCGGGTCTAGAGCCTTGGCATAATGTAGCCACTTCATCGATCATCCACGCAGGAGCGTTCTGATTGATGAGGAGGCTCTTCATGATCGGCCAACCTATACGGGACCCAAAACATCTCTCCTCGTTGGAACAGAAGGTCTGGGCTTGGCCCACTAACTGCTTGCTCACCACTAGGACCTTGTGGAAGTCCCACAAACAAAGACATTCGAAATAGCGTTCTATCCCAACAACCCAATTAAGGAAGATTTGAGGACCACCCAACCCATCGTAGGTGGGTGCAACATTCCTAGACAACCTAGAAAAGTCAACCTATCGCTCAGTTCAATGGTCCAGATGATGATGGGGTTGCCTAAGTGGTGATGGTGTCGTTTGGTTAGCTGTTAGTTTTGCAAGCAAAACCCTAATCTCATCCAGTGTAGGTGAATGAACTGGTTTCCTAATATTCGTCATGGAACCCAAAAATTTTAATCAAGAAACTTTAACGTCATAAGCCATACTTGATGTGGAAGGGAGAGTATAATCTTCCCGGGCCTAATGTGCATGTAAGTGGAAAAGAACAGTTTTTGGAGGCAAAATTGCTGTTTCCAAAACAAATGATTAATTATTTTTTTCTCGTCTTAATATAGGACCAAAGTAAAATATTTTTTAATTTTTTACTAATATAGGAAGATAGAACATGCATACTTTTTTAGTTTTTTTATTTCGAAGAAATAGAGAATTTTAGGCCGCTATTCGCAGACCAGAATTTTTTTGTTGTTGTTTTGCACAACGAAACGTGTTAGACTAGTGTGTGTAGACATCCTATGAATATTAGGATGGTGTCAATTAGGAAATTGACACAAAACTCCCTCTGTTACCAAATTTATATAGGCCATCGATTTCAAAGAATAATATTAACTCTCTCAAGGGTTGGACAATAACAAACATGTAGCGTGCGTATCATGGGTTCCAATCAACTAACTTAGTTCTTGAATGAAGTTCTTTTAACACAAGCAATTAAGTAGCATGCATAAGACTTGTCTCATCAATCCATACCACAACAATCACAACACCTAAGATTATGATTCCTAACTACTCCAATACTGGTCGTTCATTAGGCAATGTTCAAAAACACAATCCGAGAAGAACTTGACTAAATGTACGATCCAAAATTAGCCTTGTTTGCTACCAAAATCTGAATATAACATGATGGATCGTCAATCCTTTAGAGATCTAATAAGGGCTATTTTTCAATATTTCGATCAAGGGAAAGGATCCACTTGATGCAGATTCAGTTAAAGAAATTGAAGAACATAAACAACAAAGTTAGGTTTTTAAAATGACGGATTCAAAGCCGTAGATAAAAGTCGATGTCTCACATCCTCCAACTAATTAAGAATGGAATCACACAAGAGGAGGATCAGAAATCATTACCCAATCCCAATCAATATACCTTCAAATTCGGCCACAAGGATGAGTAGGGGAAACAAACAATGAACGGGGAAGGATCCACTTCCATGAAATTCCACGGAGCTGCACCGGAAGGTGATGACACACGCTGCTTTCTTCAGAGTCACCAGAGCAGATACTCAGAAGAGATATGGGAGGGTTTTTATGTTTTCTTTAAGAGCAAGGAAGTGGAAGGGAGAGAAGGGTTGGCTGAACTTGTGCTTATAGGAGGAGGAGGGTAGAGGAGAAGGCCGAGAGATGCCACAAAGGGGTGAGGATAGGAGGGGTCCGAATGGTGCCAAGGAGGAGGGGATGGGAGGGGGAGGCCGAACTAGCCAAGGGGATAGGGAGGGTCCAACAACCAAGGACGAGAAGAGCACGAGGGCAATTCTATAATTAGAATTAGGGTTATTGTTTTTCATACAAATCTGAATTTTCATTACCCGTGCAAGTCTATATATAGGATACACCACTCCATCTCCACCATTCAATAATAAACTAAAACTAGATGGTTATAAGCAGCCCATCTCAAACATAAAATTGAAATAACAACAGTACAAAGTAAAATGCTAAAAGATAAAATGATTAAAAATATATAATTATAAATATATTTTATAATCATATATCTTCACATAACGTTAAAGGTGGATGATATGCATAACATGTAGAAGAGATTTGGCATGGAATCGATGATGGATGTCATGGTAAAATCCCATCTTCAAGTTCGTGCAATGACAGTGACAATCATCAAACTCTTTGTGAAGGAGATCAACGGCCACATCAGCAACGTCATCATGAACAAGTGGCGGGACTTCGTCGCAATAGTCGAACGGTCACGAGCATCACGAGCACATGGTCGGACCTCATCTCCATCATCTCTGGTCTAGTAGCCACGTAGGCGATTTCTTCTATCAACTTTCTACCCCCTGACTTCTCATGTACCTCAGACAGATACGCATTTAATGCTGCCATAAGTAAGGAATTAAATACCTGGCATTTCAGTAACCGTTCTGGCGGCCTACCCTTTAATATAAAAAGGGGTCAGGGGCACATGAAAAAGGGGATGAAGAACAAAGACCAGAACCTACTGGTTTGTAGTGCGGATGCTCGGTTCATCCCTAACCTTTTCTCTTCATTATCACTTGTATCAATTGGTATCTGCTATCCCCTCTCTTGAAACTGCTTTTTCTATTAATTGAGAGACCCATCGAAGGAGAGGCATTCACTGCAGCGAGTCAAGTTTGGTGTTCACCATTTTCAACGACATACCTTTTTTGCACTCTCTTTAGCTCGCTATACTTACCGCAGGACTAATAACTAGTTGGTTGCACTTTCTTTCCTCTTCGTCAAATTCCTTAGAGTGTTGCACGTGGAAGGACTTAGGTGAAAAAATTTGCACTAACAGTTCACACATGCGATGTTCATATCATAATCTGACCTGTAAAATAACTTGAGGGTAGGCAGATTGCTAGGACAATCTGGTCCACCGCTGGATGACGGTGGTCAACCGCCCCCCCCCCCCCCCCCCCGCCCCCCGTCACCCTCATAGAGTTCGACCGCCTATTTGGCCTGGTCCAGCAGCTAGTCACCAACCATGGTGGACACACGCAAAATGCCGAGCAACCCTAGGTTCTGATCACTCCCAAAGTACCACTTCCTATTACGACCCCTTCTCTTCAACAAGTAGGTGGTGAGGGCACGCAAGCCTGCCAACAATTCTTTCGAGAGGCTGTGACAAGATATCAGAGGAGGGCCCTAGATTTCGAGGAAAACTCACAGGATGAGGTGGAATTCTTTTCTCCTATCATCGAGGAATTTGCTCCATATGGATTCAGGGAGCCGCGAATCCCGCGATTTTAGGGAAAGGAGGATCCAACATATCATCTGTTGGTGCAACCATAGTGATCTGAAAGTGATCAAGCATGTAGTCTCACTGCCAACTCAGTATGAGCCAATCAGGGTCGCACATAAGATTGTCGAGAAATTGGGAGATTGGATTTGTACTATTTAGCTCATATGATGAGTTCAAGTATATTGAAAAAGGGGCTGAAAATATTCTAAGGCATTTGGCGTTGAGTATGTTTTTCTCACTCATTGCTATGGGGCTCAAGGCATTGAGTGTGTTTAGTTTATTCAACGTCATGGGGGTTGAAAGATTCTAAGGCATTAGGCGTTATGTGTGTTTAGCTCACTCAATGCCATTGTGCTGAAAGCATTGAGAGCGTTGAGTCCAGTCAATGCTTTCGTGGGTTAAGTCTTAACTCTGCGAATGTTGGCATTGAGTGCATTGAGTGCTTTGAATGTCACACTTAAGCATTGAGCACATCGAGTCCACTCAACGCCTTCGTTGAGTAAATGGTTTACCTAGCAAATCTAGCTCTTATGCATTGAGTGTATTATATTCACTCAACATCATTCGACGAATGAAGTTTGACGTGCTGGCTTTTGGTGCAGATTTCGACGAACTGAGTTCGATAAATAAAGTTAGACGTTCTAGCCTTTGGCTCAGATTTCGTCGAGCTGAGTTTGACGAATTGTTCGTCGAGTTGAGTTTGACGAATGCCCATGCTGAGTCGAATGTTGACTTGGTGAATTTATCTCCTAGGATAGAAATAGGATATTTTAGGGTTATCTGGGGACAGTTCTTTTCTTTCAGCACACGAGCCAATACTATGCGATAAGAAGAAAACCTAGAAACATGATGGAAGTGTTCCGCCAATCCTATTGCCGATTCTGATCCCGATCCCGATGACTGTCTTTGTTGCCTCTCCTACAACAGATATAACAGTCTGTGGAGACGCTGAGTGTCCTCTCCCGACCTAGTGCTTTTGTGACAAGTTTATGTCAGTTCTCCCGATTGTGTGGATTACTGTAGAGGTGTGGATATACTTTCTGTGCTCAAGACTCTAGCCGCTATGTGGTGGACTGATTTTTTTGAAGCATCTAGGTTGAGTTCTGACTCAATCCCTCAAAGGTAATTTTTATTATAGCATGCTTTACTTCTTGATTCATGAATATTGCTAGATCCGAACTTGTTTGTGTTTTTCTTATTCTTTTTCCGCTGCGTGCACAAGTGTTGTGCCATCCACCGAAACCCAACAGTGGTATCAGAGGGAGGTTATTTACAATATTCATTGTGTCAGAAGTTGCTGAATACATGGCGTGTAGATTTGGTGGTTTTGAAGTGTTCAAAATGCCCAAATATAGTCTTGGATCTTTCCAAGAACGCATGTGATTTTTTTGAGTTTACTCCTTAACAGTAACCGTCACTGTGTTGGTTTGTGAAACTAAGTATGCGTTAGATTTTGAATCTCACATAAAGTGACGAGCTTGTCTACTGTGTAAGTAGAGTTGGTATTGCTCATGTCCTATGCATGTAGGTCTGAAGATTTGTACATGTTCTAGATGTTCAGACTTAGCTCAGTTCATCAAGTGTTGATGATTCTTGTGCACATCTGGGATGCTTTTGGATTATGCTTGTTATATTTTATTATGCTTTATGTGCATGCTCTTTAAGTGTTAACCATGATTAAAGATTTAATCAGCAATTTAAAATCCCTTAAGCAATATTAAGTATTTAGATGTCTTCCGATGGATTACACTTTCCCTGCCTCGATCGATGAAGTGTGTGCTTGCCAAAACAAGGTGCATTAATCTGTCTTGGTGAGGGTGCGAGCAGATAATTATGATATCGCATTGTCGACATCAGGTCTAGCTTAAGTTGGTGACCTCAAAGGTTTAGTGCCCAGAGGCATGGGGTTGGCATGGCACCATATGATGGATGCGAATAAAGAGTTATTCACCAGTCATACAAGAATTGCATTTTGATGCAATTGGCAAGCGTTGCCTACCTAAATAGGTGCATTGTGAGAGAAAAGATAAAGCTAACACATTGTGTTTGTGAAATATGGATATGGTCCACTAAGATGGTTAATCGCCCAACTCATCGAATTGATATCGAGGGTTATCAGTTTGATAAAAATAGTGAGAGCTTTTAATTAAAGTCCTAATTGAAAGATAAATTGTATTTTGAAATGTGGTACTAATTTTCTTTGCTTGTATTCTTGTAAAATTTCATTGGCAAGTGGTTCACACTCCACCCTGTCCCTCAGAGCGATCCTCGAGAAGGAGATGCTGAGTGGTTCAAATTATTTGGACTGGTACAGAAACCTGAGAATTATTCTCAGGCAAGAGAGCAGGATCTATGTTTTGGAAGAGGTATCCCCTATTGAGCCTGCCAGGAATGCACCCTGTGCTGATAAAGATGCATATAATAAGTATCTTGATGACTCCTTAAATGTCGAATATCTCATGTTAGCGATCATGAACTCTGAGCTTCAAAAGCAATATGAGAACATGGTTTGTAAAGAGATAGATAAGCATCTCAAGAAAATGTTTCAAGGGCAAGCTCGTCAAGAGAGATTTGACGTCACCAAGGCATTATTCCAGTGTATGATGGGATCTCGGGACCTATTAAGGACTCATGTACTCAAGATTATTGGGTATATCGAGAACCTTGAAAGACTAGGTTTCCCTCTGGGCTAAGAGTTGGCTATAGACCTGATCATGCAATCATTGCCGGATAGTTATGAGTAGTTCGTCTTGAATTATAACATGAATGAAATATACAAGACTCTTCCTGAGCTCCTAGGCTATTGAAAACTGTCGAAATTAATATGAAGAAGGCCAAGTCTGCTAGCCCCATATTGATGGTGTAGAAAGGCAAGGTCAAGGTCAAGGTCTTCAAGAAGACGAAGGTGGGACCTAAGTCTGTACTGGATCCCAAGTCTTATACACTGAAAAATAAAGGCTCGGGGAAAGAAGGGAAGTGCCATCATTGTGGCAAGACTGGTCATTGGAGGAGGAATTGTCCTTCACACATTGAGGGTCTGCAAAAGATAAGAGGAGGTATGACCTCCACTTCAGGTATATATGTTATAGATATAAACCTTTCTGCTCCTTCATCCTGAGTATTGGATAACAGATGTGGTTAACACATTTGTATAAATGTGCAGGAACTGGGAAGGAGAAGAATGTTTAGTAAAGGATAGGTGGACCTGCGTGTTGGCAATGGAGCAAGAGTTGCTGCCATTATTGTGGGGGTTTATTTTCTTGCTTTGCTAGTGGGCTTGTAATAGACTAGATAATTGATATTTTGTTTCTTCCATAACAAGAAACATTATATCCATTTCATGTTTGGACATGGTGGATTTTTATTTTATTATTTATAACAACCACTGTTCAATATTTAAGAATGATATTTGTTATGGTGTAGCCCAAATGTTTAATGGTTTGTATGTTTTGAACTTAGACCATCTGATCTGTAATATTGAAAATACTAAAAGACTAAGAACAAATGACTAGAATCCTACACATCTTTGGCATTATCGTTTGGGTCATATAAATGAGAAACATATATCCAAGGTCCATAGAGATGGACTGTTGGACTCATTTGATTATGAATCATTTGAGAGATGCGAATCTTGTTTGTTAGAAAAGATGACTAAAGTTTATTTCACTTGCTTCAATGAGAGGGCTGATGATTTCTTGGGTATAATACATAGTGATGTATGTGGACCGATGAGTTCTATGGCTAGAGGTGGGTTCTTCTACTTTATTACATTTACTGATGATTTAAGTAGATATAGATACGTGTATATTATGAAGTGCAAATCCGAAACCTTTGAAAAGTTCAAAGTGTTTAAAAGCGAAGTAGAAAACCAGCTGGGTAAGAAGGTTAAAGCACTCTGATCTGATCGAGGTGGCGAATACCTAAGTCGTGAGTTCCTTGATTATCTGATAGAGTGTGGTATTGTATCACAGCTCACTCCACCTAGAAGACCACAACATAATGGTGTTTCAGATAGGAGGAATCGTACTTTGTAAGACATGGTACTGTTGATGATGAGTCATGCAGATCTGCCAATTTGCTTTTGGGGCATTGCTCTAGAAAGTGCTGCTTTAACAATAAATCATGCTCCAACGAAAGGGTTCTAAAGACACCATATGAGATATGGACTGGGAAGCATCCCAGCTTGTCGTTCATTAAAGTTTGGGGTTGCGAGGTATATGTGAGACGTCAAATGCCCATTAAGCTGGAACCCAAATCAGATAAGTGTTATCTTATGGGGTATCTTAGGGAAACCAAAGGGTACTATTTCTACCTACCATCCGAGGGTAAAGTGAAAGCGAGGGTTAGGTCTACAATACTCTAGAGGGGGGGGGGGGTGAATAGAGTATATTTAAAATGTGTTAGGTCCCCTATAAAAGTGCTGCTATAGCTTTTGCTGTAACCTGAATAAGTGCAGTAAATAGAAAACTGAAACAAAGATAAGACTAAACCTAATCACATCCATACAACAAGAACAAAAAGAAAAAATAGGCAACCAGACGACACAAGAAATTTATAGTGGTTCCCCAAATCTGGGTAGTCCACACTTCTACCACACTTGGTAGGAATCCACTCAGATTTTTGATCAGGTGCCTGACACCAATGAGTTTTGATCAGGTCCCCAAAAACCAACTCAAGTCTTTTTGTAAGGATACTTGCAACCAGGAATCACTTTTGAAGGGAGATGACAAACCTTTATACAGGAGGGGGTGAGAGAGTTGATTTTATCTTCTCTGTCAACAGTCAGAGAGAAGACTTATGTGGATTGATGTTTAGCAAAAGCTCCCCCTGAAATATTGAATGATTTAGGAAGATCAGGAAGCTTTGCTGTAGGGTGATAGGTCTTCAATCAGAATTCTTGACAAGCAGTGATGCAGGATCTTCTTGACTGATTTGATATCTGTTGTCCTTGAGAGAATGTTGAAGAAGAAGACACTTATTATAGTATGATTGTTATTCTTCTTCTGAATGAAGATCACTGCATGTCACTGTGAGCTTTAGTATGATTTTCTTGTGTGAAGCTTTTCTACTACTCTATGAATTCTTGAAGTCAGTCTGTGTGTGTCTGTATTTTTCCGACTGAGTATATTCTTATTCTCACTCAAGATTGTCGATCTTCTTTTCTTCTATATCTTTTCAAAAATTTGTATCCTCTGTAATTAATGTTGACGCCTTGAGAATAATCGGCATTGAATCATTTCCTCAACTGTCCCGTGGAAAATCAGCAAGTAATATTCCTGAAGAAGACCGTAATTAATGCTTCCTCTAACGGGTACATTCAGAGAATGTTTGAGTGATTAATCTGTCAGGAATTATTGCATTTGAGTGAGGATTGAATGTCGGAAATGTCTAAGTATGGAATCGTCGAACAGTTCGCAGAATTCGTCGAACTTAGTTACCAATTCGTCGAGCTGAGATATTGAATTCGTCGACCAGACGGCTTCTGTTCGTCGAGCTGAGTTCCAAGTTCGTCGATCTGATAACAGAAATTACATGCTTCAGAACCTTTGCCTTTTCTGTCTGAAGTTCGTCGAGCTGATAATTGCATTCGTCGACTGGAGTTCAACAATAATTCTGGACTTAATCAAGTATTTTGTGTTGACTGATATTCTGTGTGTCGACATGAATCTTCTGGTGTC
The DNA here is from genome assembly GCA_039583875.1 of Platanthera guangdongensis. NCBI lineage: Eukaryota > Viridiplantae > Streptophyta > Magnoliopsida > Asparagales > Orchidaceae > Platanthera > Platanthera guangdongensis. Next base: position 89,210,816 of record CM077161.1, on the reverse strand, counting down.
GGCACAGGTGGATGTCGACTGATTAGTCTTGGTGTCGACACAAGTTTTCTGGTGTCGACATAAGTTTTTTCGTGTCGACATAGTTGGTGTCAACACATGCCCTAAGTGTCGACACAAATCTTCTGTTTCCAGAATTCGTCGAGTAGAATACTGAGTTCGTCGACTTGAGAAGTTGACTTCGTTGACCTCTCTAGCATAATGAGATCGTATCTAGCATAATGAGATCGTATTAGTGTATCAACATGATTCCTGTAAGTGATGTTCTGTGATTGATATTAATCATCGAAGTATGGTAAAGATCTCTTTTACGAGACTCTGGGGAGTGGGTGCAAGTTGACTCGTAATCCTCAAGTAGAGGATTTCTCATAAGTGTACACCTTTCTAAGTAGTGGTGTGTGGTTTCTTGAAGGGGTCTAATGGAATGTTCGTTTAGACTATTCACCATAACATTAAGATTTTTCAATCCTTCTCGCACTAGATATTATGTTTTCGGCTAACGTCGTCATTTGGTGGGCGAAAGGTATAAATCACGACGGTGTTTCATTCCCTTCGTTTCCACGACTCGATTGACCAAGCTCAACTTGACGCATCTCAGAGTTTTACCTCTTGAGGGTGTTCATGTGGTACACTGTGATGGGGTGAACTCACACTAACCTATCACACGTGGGTGCATGCAAGCAGACAAGTCATCATATTGCAGTGTGCGTGTGTGTGAGCATGGGTGAGTCATCATATTGCATTTATAACATTACCTTGCAATATATTCTGCTTCAGTAGTGGATGCTGACACTGATGTTTGCTTCTTACAAAACCATGATACTAGTCTCATACCCAGGAACTGATAAGTTCCTGAAGTACTTTTTCTATCTACCCTGCATATAGCAAAATCAGCATCAGAGTATCCAGTTAACTTAAATTCTGATTCAGCAGGATACCATAGACCTAGATCAGGATAACTCTTTATATATCTTAAAATCCTTTTTAAGAAAATTAGATGCGATTCTTTAGGGTTTACTTGGAACCTAGCACAAAGGCATATAACAAACATAATATCTGGCCTACTTGCTGTGAGGTATAATAGGGACCCAACAATGCCCCTATAGAGTTTCTGACCTACAGATTTTCCTGGTATATCAGAGTCCACAACAGTATTTGTGGCCATGGGAATTTTCTTAGCTGAGGCATCAGCCATCCCAAACTTCTTTAGAAGTTCTTTAGCATACTTTGCTTGAGAGATGAAGATGCCATCAGGGAGCTGTTTCACTTGAAGACCAAGGAAATATGAAAGCACTCCCATGGTACTCATTTCAAATTTAGAATGCATGAGGTCAGAAAACCTCTTGCACAATTTTGAATCTGTAGAGCCAAATATGATGTCATCTACATAGATTTGTACTAACAAAATTTAGTCCTTATGATGTCTAGTGAAAAGAGTTTTATCTACAGTTCCTCTTGTAAATTTATGCTCTAATAAGAAACTTGCTAAGGTCTCATACCAAGCTCTTGGAACTTGCTTTAGACCATAAAGAGCCTTATTTAATCTAAAAACATAAGAGGGAAAAGTTGGAGAAACAAAACCTAGCCTTGTTCCTCACAATAACACCTTGGGCATCAAGCTTATTCTTGAAAACCCATTTGGTTCCAATAACTGGGTAGTTTTGGGGTCTTGGAACCAAATCCCAAACTTTACATCTCTCAAATTGGTTTAGTTCCTCTTACATTGCAAGGATCCAGTGGGGATCTTGCTCAGCATCATGAATGGTTAGAGGTTCAACCTGAGAGAGAAAACAGGCATGCATTAAGTCTTGGTTGAGTTGATGCCTTGTCTGTACACTTGCTGATATGTCTCCAATTACTTGAGATCTGGGGTGATCCTTAAGTGTGACAAAATTAGTGGGTGGAGTTGGTTGTGCAACAGCATTTTGAATAAATTCCTCTTGTGGAATTATATTTGTTGTTGGTTGATGCTCATGTTCTTCAGCTTCATCTTCTTCACTATCCTCAATGACTTGTGGAGAGGGATGAGTGGGAAAATCTTGGGTGAGGTTTAGTCCATCCAATGTCACACACAAGTGGGGTACCTGCAAGTTGCTACTTGTAGAAACTTCTTTCTCCTTGCAATACATGTTAGTTTCATCAAAAGAAACTTGAATTGACTCTTCTACTTTTAATGTTGATTTATTAAATATCCTATAAGCCTTGCTTACTTGGGAGTATCCTAGAAAAACTCACACTTCAGCCTTGACTTCAAACTTTCTAATATATTTCTTATTGTTATTATGTATATAGCATGTACAACCAAAAACTTTAAAATAGTTTATTTTAGGTTTCTTCCCTTTGAGCAATTTATAGGGAGTCTTGTTCTTTAGTTTGTGAATTAAACTCCTATTCAGGACATAGTTTGCAGTGCTTACAGCCTCTGCCCAAAAGGTTAGTGACATGTATGCATGAGCAAGTAATATACCTGCAGCTTCAATGAGTGTTCTATTTTTCCTTTCAGCTACCCCATTTTGTTGGGGAGTTCTAGGAGCTGAGAAGCAATGCCTGATACCTTCCTTCTCACAGAACTCATGCATAAGAATAGACTCAAACTCTGTGCCATGATCACTTCTGATCAATGCAACATGAGTAGAGAACTCAATCTGTATGGTCCTGAGAAAATCTGTAAGAACCTTGAATGTATCTGACTTTGTTCTCAGAAAAAATACCCAACTGAACCTGGAGAAGTCATCCACTATAACTAAAGTGTAGGATTTCCCTCCGAGGCTTTGTACTACAATGGGTCCAAAAACATCCAAGTGTAGCAAGTACAAGATCATAGGTGAATCACTCTTATTAATTGATTTAAAACTACTTTTAGTTTGCTTGCCTAGTTGACAAGCCCTGCAGAGACCTTCCTTCTTATAGGGAGCAAAAGGTAGACCTCTAACAAGGCTGTGCTTAGATAACCTAGCTATATTTTTCAGATTTACATGTCCTAGTCTTTTGTGTCATAAGCCATTCTGATTACTAGTTATATTCAGTAAGCAGATATCAGTTGTGGCAGAAGAAAAATTTACTAGGTAAATGTTGCCTTGTCTACTTCCAGTTAAAATAGTTTGGTTATTTTTATCAATGATAGAGCAAGTAGATGGGTTAAATTATACCTGATAACCATCATCACATAATTGACTTATTGAGATGAGGTTATGCTTCAGTCCACTTACATATGTCACTTTTCTGAATGTGACAGCTCCTATTCTTACTTCTCCAAATCCATCTGACTGGCCACATTTGGAGTCACCAAAGATAACCTTTGGTCCCAATTTGGACTTATAGTTGAGCAAGATGTCCTTGCTGCCAGTCATATTCTTAGAGCAACCACTGTCTGGGTACCAAGTTTCATTTACACTTGGACAATTTTTCACCTGCAAGACAAACAGTTAATGATTTTTGACCCAGGTTAACTTGGGCCCTTTGTATGGCTGACAAGAAAAACTAGAAATGATAGAAAATTCTGGCTGAGATTTATATCCTAGGGGGTGGTATCTCCTAGGTGGAATGGTCCAGTCAGCTAGGGGATTAAATGATTTCCTAGAAGTATTTAAGTTTCTGTTAAAGTTATAGTTTTGGTTAAATCTTCCTGGGTTCGACAAATTTATGTAAGTTCGTTGACCACAGTTCGACGAATTGGGTTGAGATCGTCGATCTCTGCCCAGAGAATAAACATGTTCATTCTCTGCGCCCCACGTTTGTCGATCTCTACTAAATGAACCATATAAAGTTCGTCGATCGCAGTTAGATGAATAATGATAACTATAGTTTGCGTCCAGAGCTCGTCGATCTGGGTTCGATGAACTGACCCCTTTTCGTCGAACTGAGGTCGACGAAAATTGCTGAACTTTGTTTTTATTGGTTGTTTTCTGTTTTTCAATTTTCTCCTTAGTTTGAATTTGTTCAAGAATTTTATTTACTTTATATACTTGCTCAGTATTCTTCTTTCCTTTCTCAGAAATAAAATTGATGGGTTGTGACAGGTGGTTCATTAGATGATGCACCTAATCATAACTTACTTCCATTAAATCTAGCATTAGATGTATTAGTGATTTCTGCTAGTTGTTTGCTTCTTCCATTTAGTGATTCTTCTAGCTGTTTTGCCTTATTTAATTCATCTTTCAGAAGGGTGATTTGTTCAGTAAACATATCTATTTCATCTTTGAATTTAGTGTTTTCTAATACTAAGCTATCATAGTTAACTTGTTTATCTCTGAGAAGTTTGATTTCCTTCTCAGAGTTGATTTAGTCTAAACACATGATTTTAAAATCTGATTTAAAAGATTCTGAACCATAATCAAAGGATGATAATACCTGATCAGCATCTGATTCAGAAGCTTCCTCATTTTCTGAATCTCCTTCTTCTGAGTTGCTTCTTGAGGCATCAATTGCCATGAGGCAAAGCCCTTTTGCTCTTTCTTCTTCTTCATCTTCACTGGAGATTGAAGATGTTGACTCCTCTTCAGTCTCACTCCAAGTCTCAGCTACAAACCCCTTTTCCTTCCCCTTGTGTTTGCTGGAAGAGGGTTTACTGGTGAACATTTTTATGGAATCCTTCTCCTTTTCTCTTCTCTTCTCTTTCTTCTGATTCTATAGACACTTAGAGAGGAAGTGCCCAGCCTTTCTGTATCCATAACATACCACTTCCTTTGTTGGTGTCTTATCATACTTTGTCCTATCATCCTTTCTTGCTGACTTCCTCCTGAAGTGCTTTCTAGCCATCTTGAAGAATCTCTTTGCAAAGAGACTCATGAGCTCTTCATTTGAAGCAGTGGATTCTGATTCATCTGACCCTTTGAATGCTATGTTCTAATCTCTTCTAGCTGTTGGGGGTGTTCTTTGTTCAGCAACCTCCCTTGTCTTTATTAACTGCTCATAAGATTTCAGTTTTCCCAGTAGAGATTCAATTGACATCTCATTCAGGCACCTGGCCTCCTTGATAGGCCAGATTCTTGTGTCCCATGAGCTTGGGAAGCACATCAGAATTTTGTCATTCACTTCAGTGAGAGTGATGACCTTGTCCAGAGTTTTTAGCTCATTAATAATTGAGCTTAATATATTATACATCTCTGAAACTGTTTCAGCTTCCCGCTTCTTAAAATTCTCATATTGGGATATGAGATTTGATCTCCTATCCTTCCTTTCATCAGCTGATCCATCAACCATTTGGTTTAGGGAATCCCAAATAACTTTTGCTGATGTGCACTCAACAACCTTCTGGAAAATGTCATCAGACATTGTTTGTGCCAATATGTTCATGGCTTTTGCATCAGCAATCTTGGCTTTCTTGTAAGCATCATTATAATCTGGAGGAGGTACTGCAGTCATATTTGTAGAAGTGCTTGGAGAAGCTGCAGGTGCTGGAGGTACTCCTGTTAAGATGGAATCAAAGATATCTTCTTCTATAAAAGACATATACAACTTGATTCTTGCCTTCCAGATTCCAAACTTTTGCAAGTTGCAAACTAGAAGTCTGGTGCTTGCATAATCTTTGTTCTATGTCATGGTTGTGTTTCTACTTTAAAATGTAAACAAAGTGATATGTAGATCTAACACCGGATCTTTGGTTCAAGGATTAACTTGTGCAACCAAAGGAACCTCCTCTTATACTAATTGAAAGTGAGGGTTAGGTCTACAATACACTAGAGGGGGGGGGGGGTGAATAGAGTATATTTAAAATTTGTTAGGTCCCCTATAAAAGTGCTGCTACAGTTTTTGTTGTAACCTGAATAAGTGCAGTAAATAGAAAACTGAAACACGGATAAGATTGAACCTAATCACAGCCACACAGCAAGAACAGAAAGAAAAAGATATGAAACCAGATGACATAAGAAATTTATAGTGGTTCCCCAAATCTGGGTAGTCCACTCTTCTACCACCCTTGGTAGGAATCCACTCAGGTTTTTGATCAGGTGCCTGACACCAATGGGTTTTGATCAGGTCCCCAAAAACAAACTCAAGTCTTTTGGTAAGGAGACTTGCAACCAGGAATCACTTTTGAAGGGAGATGCCAACCCTTTATACAGGAGGGGGTGAGAGAGTTGATTTTATTTTCTCTGTCAACAGTCAGAGAGAAGACTTATGTGGATTGATGTTTAGCAAAAGCTCCCCCTGAAATATTAAATGATTTAGGAAGATCAGGAAGCTTTGTTGTAGGGTGATAGGTCTTCAATCAGAGTTCTTGACAAGCAGTGATGCAGGATCTTCTTGACTGATTTGATATCTGTTGTCCTTGGAAGTCCTGGAGAGAATGTTGAAGAAGAGGACACTTGATATAGTATGATTGTTCTTCTTCTTCTGAATGAAGATCACAGCCTGTCACTGTGAGCTTTAGTATGATATTCTTGTGTGAAGCTTTTCTGCTACTGTATGAATTCTTGCAGTAAGTCTGTGCGTGTCTGTATTTTTCTGACTGAGTATATTCTTGTTCTCACTCAAGATTGTCGATCTTCTTTTCTTCTATATCTTTTCAAAAATTTGAATCCTCTGTAATTAATGCTGACGCCTTGAGAATAATCGACATTGAATCATTTCCTCAACTGTCCCGTGGAAAATCAACAAGTAATATTCCTGAAGAAGACCGTAATTAATGCTTCCTCTAATGGCTACATTCAGAGAATGTTTGAGTCATTAATCTGTCAGGAATTATTGTATTTGAGTGAGGATTGATTGCTGGAAATGGCTAAGTCTGGAATCGTCGAACAGTTGGCAGAATTCGTCGAACTGAGTTACCAATTGGTCGAGCTGAGATATTGAATTCGTCAACCAGACGGCTTCTGTTCGTCGAGCTGAGTTCCAAGTTCGTCGAGCTGATAACAGAACTTGCATGCTTCAGAACCTTTGCCTTTTCTGTCTGAAGTTCGTCGAGCTGATAATTGCATTCGTTGACTGGAGTTCAGCAACAATTCTGGACTTAATCAAGCATTTTGTGTTGACTGATATTCTGTGTGTCGACATGAATCTTCTGGTGTCGACACAGGTGGATGTCGACTGATTATTCTTGGTGTCGACACAAGTTTTCTGGTGTCGACATAAGTTTTCTGGTGTCGACATAGTTGGTGTCGACACATGCCCTAAGTGTCGACATAAATCTTCTGTTTCCAGAATTCGTCGAGTAGAGTACTGAGTTCGTCGACCTGAGAAGTTGACTTCGTCGACCTGAGAAGTTGACTTCGTCGACCTGAGATCTTTCAACAGAGGGTTCTTGTAAAGTTGAGGTCCAAGTTCGTCAAGCTCAGAATCTTGTTTGTCGACCAAAGTCTGAATTGGACTTAGAATAATCTGGAGTTATCCTGACTTTAGTTTGTTGAAGTATCCCAGTTTTCGTCGACCATAGAACGAAGATCATCGAGCTCAGCTCAGAGAAATATATCAAAATCGTCGAGCTTAGAACATCTTTCGTCGACCTGAGTTCGACGAACATCGAACTTATTTTTACTTAGTCTTGAAATCTTCTAAGTCTTGAGTCTCTGATGGTCTTGTTGATAGCTAGTACATCTGATGTTGACTCTAAGGACTTGGCCTAGACTCTAGGACACAAACTTGACCCTGGCTATACATGTTGGGTCACATCCTAAGTTAGTGAACCTAGCCCAAATCAACTAGGGAACCAACACAAAGTGTTTGTCGTAAAGATTGGTCTCGTTCTTTAGAAAGAGTTCTTAAGTAGAAAGACAGCCAGGGTAGAACTTGAAGATGTTCAGGAACCACAAACAGTGAATGAACCGGAATTGGAACCCGAGTCAGGACTACAAGTAGTTATAGCTGGAGAACTTGCTCAGGAAAGACAAGTTCCATGTAGATCTGGTAGACCAATATTTGAACCTTAGAGATATGGATTTATCATGTCTCAAATTGGTAATGTGTTGCTTATGGATCATAGTGATGATCCTGAAACCTACCATGAGGGTATGTGTGTACCGAACTCCGAGAATTGGCTTGAGGCAATGAAATTTGAAATGCGCTCCATGTATGAAAACCAAGTATTAAATTTGGTGGAACCACTTGAAGGGGTAGAACCCATACGGTGCAAGTGGGTCTTCAAGAGAAGACCGACATGGATGGGAATGTACAGGCATTCAAAGGCCGACTGGTGGCAAAGTGTTTAAAGCAAATTCATGGTGTTGACTATGATGAGACTTTTTCCCCTATTGTCATGGTTAAGTCCATCATAATTTTTCTTGCTATTGCCGTGTAGTATGACTACGAGATCTGACACATGGATGTCAAAACGGCTTTCCTTAATGGGAACCTCCTCGAGGAAGTGTACAAGACACAACTCGAGGGTTTTGTATCTACAGGTGAAGCCACTAAAATATGCAAGCTGCAGAGATCCATTTATGTATTGAAACAGGCTTCTCGAAGTTGGAATCTTCATTTTGATGAAAAGATCAAAGAGTTCGGTTTTATCAAGAATGAGGATGAACCTTGTGTTTACAAATGGATTGGTGTTAGCATTGTAGACAAGAATGATTCATTGTTGATGTCTTGGAGATGGGATGGAAGAGTAGATTGAGGAGATGTGATATTTTGTGGAGATTGAGGAGGTGTTGGAATATGAGTTGGTGAAGGGATTGAGATGGCTTGTTATTGCATCGGAGGAACTGGAGAAGGATGAGTTGATGGAGGAGTTATTAGTGGAATGGGTATGGTTGAAGAAGAAGGTGGAAGAGGAGCTTCTTCAGAACATTGGTGGGGAGTGGCTGTATCAACCCTTGTACCCTCAGAAGGCCTGGAGGAGGAGGAAGACTGGGATGGCTTTGTGATCCTCTCTCCCATCTACCAGACAGGGCAGAGGTGAGCACCTTGGAGGAATTGATGAACACTAGTATGCAAACCAAATGCTCAGAGGGCTTTTCCTGCAAAAATATTCCCAAAACCCGGCCAAAGCAGACTTCTTTCTTATTATTCTTCTTTTTGATCAGATCAACCATGTGTTATATGCTTGCCTAACAACACCTTCCCGACAACATCGTCTAAGAAGTTATATTCAGCAGCTAAGTTATTTTTCAGTAGCTTATTAGGGTTATCTCCAGAATGACCCATTCTAATCAACATATTAATATACCCCTCAGAGTCCATCTCTATGTCATCAATACCATTTAATAGATCGAAGATTTCGGTTAGTATATTAGGGGAGAGGGAAACTTGGTTACCAGAAATGGTTCTTGTCATATTATCTTCTATTGTAGAGGAAGAAAAGACCCATTCTTTGATCTCAATCATAGCAATCTTGATTCTTTGAGTCATAAATTTCTTTAGATTCTGATCTTCAAAAAACTTTAGTATTTCAACAAATATTGCATCAGAGTGTTGGAAAGAATCAAAATCTATATCGATACCCATATCGAATTTCATGGTGGAGAGGGCGCTTGCTGGAATCGCCATGAATGCACCTGCAAGAGAGAAACAAAGATCAAGTGCAAAGGAACTGAAAGCTTGGGATGGAGGTCGAAGAAAACTTAGATATAAGGTTTTCAGAATATGAACCTCCAACCTCCGTTCAACGAAAAAAGAAAAGATCTTTGATCTGAGTTCGACGAAGTATTTTAATAGAAAATGAGTTCATCGATCTCATTCTGAAGAAGGCGAATAAATCGTCAATCTAAGTTCGACGATAAATTCACTAAAGTAGGGATCATCGATCTCCGTTCGACGAAAACTGTTTCACTAAGAAGTGATCGTCGAACTCTGTTCGACAAACTCTTCATGAGAAGTTCATAGATCGTCGATCTCCGTTCGACGAATTGTCAACAAATTGTTAGCCACAGACAAAATTTAAATTAACTCATCTCCATTGATCATCCCTAACTGATTTAAGAAAAATAGATGTTTCTTCTCATCCAATGGCTTGGTGAAGATGTCTGCCCTTTGTAAATCAGTGGAAATGAAAACAAGATTTATTTTCTTTTTCTCTACACAATCTCGAATGAAATGATGCCTTATTTCTAAATGCTTGGCCCTACTATGATGCACTCGATTTTGTGCTATGGATATAGTACTAGTAGTATCACAATATATAGTTGAATTATTTAAGTTGTATTCATAATCCAGTAGTTGGTTTTGTGAGCAACAGCTGTCAGCAGCTCTATATTTTGCTTCTGCAGTTGATGTGGACACAGAGGTTTGCTTTTTATAGAACCAGGACACTAGACTATCACCAAGGAACTGGCATGTTCCTGTGGAGCTCTTTCTGTCCAATCTACATCAAGCATTGTCAGCATCTGAAAATCCAGTTAAGTCAAATTCTAACTCTGATGGATATAGATGTCCTAGATTGGGGCAACCTTTTATATATCTCAAAATTCTTTTAAGCAAAATATAGTGAGATTCATTATGGTTCACTTGGAACCTAGCATAAATGAATGTAGCAAACATTATGTTTGGCCTACTTACAATGAGATATAATAGGGGCCCAACAATGGCCCTATACAACTTCTGATCAACAGGTTTTCCATGCTCATCAGAATATATCACAGCATTTGCAGACATGAGTGTCTTCATAGCTGAGGCATCACACATCCGAAATCTTTTAATAATCTCCTTGAGATATTTAGATTTGGAGATGAAGATACCATCAGATGATTGTTTCACTTGGAGACCAAGAAAAAATTGAAAGTTCACCCATGCTACTCATCTCAAACTTTTAATGCATTAGGTTAGAGAACCTTTTGTATAGTTTGAGATCAGTTGAGCCAAAGATAATATCATCTACATAAATTTGTACTAATAAAATTTTATCTCTATGATGCTTAATAAAAATATTCCTATCTACAATGCCTCTAGAAAATTTATGCTATAATAAGAAGCTGGCTAAGCTCTCATACCAAGCACTTATAACTTGCTTTAAACCATAGAGAGATTTATGCAATCAAAAGACATGAGAGGGATGCGTTGGAGAGATAATACTTGGTGGTTGCTCCACATATACTTCTTCTTTGAGATCTCCATTCAAAAAAGCACTTTTAACATCCATCTGATAGACTTTGAAGTTCTTGAATGCAGCATATGCAAGGAAAATTCTTATAACCTCAAGTCTTGCAACAGCGGAAAATGTTTGATCATAATCAATGCCTTCCTCTTGCCTATAGCCTTGACCTAATAGCCTTGCCTTATTCCTTATAATGTTGCCTTCTGTATCTAATTAATTTCTGAATACCCATTTGGTTCCAACGACTGGGTAGTCTTTGGGTCTAGGAACCAATTCTCAAACTCTACATCTCTCAAATTGATTGAGCTCCTCTTGCATTGCAATGATCCAGTGGGGATCTTGTTCTGCATCTTTAATGGATTGGGGTTCAAGTTGAGAGAGGAAACAAGTAAACATCAAGTCAGGGTTGAGTTGATGCCTTGTTTGCACACCAACAAAAATGTCTCCAATCACTTGAGATCTAGGGTGATCTCTAAGTGTGACAAAATCAGTGGGAGGAGTTGGTTGGGCAACAGCTTGGGGAATAAATTCCTCTTATGGAATTTCATTAGCTATTGGAAAGGGTTCAGTCACCTCTATGCTTTCTTCTTCACTTTCTTCTTCAACTTATGGGATGGATGTATCAGAACCTCTTGGGTGAGGCTTAAATCATCCAATCTTTCACAAAAGTGAGGTACCTCCAAAGTGCTATTGGTATAAATCTCTTTCTCCTTATAAGACATGTTAACTTCATCAAAAGTCACATGTACAGATTCCTCAATTTTTAAAGTAGATTTATTAAACGCCCTATAAGATTTGCTGACTTGGGAATATACTAGAAAAATTCCCTCCGCAGCCTTAGCTTCAAACTTTCTAATGTATTTCTTGTCATTGTTATGAATATAACATATACAACCAAATATTTTAAAATAAGTTATTTTAGGTTTCTTCCCTTTAAGCAATTCATAGGGAGTTTTATTCTTGAGTTTATGTATCAAACTTCTGTTCAGTATATAGTTTGCTGTGCTCACAGCCTCTGCCCAGAAGGATAGGGGCATGTAAGCATCTGCAACTAATGGGTCTGCAGATTCAATTAAGGTTCTATTCTTCCTTTCAGCTACCCCATTTTGTTGAGGATTTCTAGGAGCTGAGAAGCAATGCCTAATACCTACCTTCTCACAGAAATCATGCATAAGAAGAGACTCAAACTCAGTACCATGATCACTTCTGATCAATACAACTTGAGTAGGGTACTCAATCTGTATGGTCTTGAGAAAATCTATAAGAATCTTGAATGTATTTGACTTAGATCTTAGAAAAAACACTCAAGTGAATCTTGAGAAGTCATCTACAATAACTAGAGTATAAGATTTCCCTCCTAGGCTATTGATGAGTCCAAATTTTACATAGATTTTTGGACTCATCTGGGATAGTTTTATCGTCTTAGCACTGCACTTGAGAGCTATAACTTCTTATATTTGTTTACGTGCCTATTTCATGATTAAGTGAACTTTAGGCCCGTTTTTGTGTGTCTTATTTGTTTCTGTGTTTTTGTTGTTCTTTCGCCGTATCTTGAGAATGTGGTGTGCACTTTTGGTGGCCTATCTACCTCTTCTGCTGGTGCAGGGTTCATGTGCATGATCCGGAACCGCTCGGGAGATCCCGATGATATAGCAACATTGCGCACGACCACTGGACTTACTACGCACGACCACTGGTCGTGCGCCACTAATCGTGTGCATTACATTCTCCTTTTTCCTAATTTTGCCCGAGTAATCGCACGAGCACTGGTCGTAGTGCGCACAACCACTGGTCGTGCGCCACTGCTCGTGCGCCTTTACCCCTTACGTTTTGCAAATCTGTCCTAGCCAATCACACGATCAGTGGATTCAGTGCGCACGACCATCGATCATGCGCCACAGATCATGCGCATATCTGCTGATGTTTCTATCCAGGTTGAAGGTTTAATTGCAAATGGCGCACGATCATCGACCTATAGTGTGCCCGACCACTGGTCGTTTGCCACTAATTGTGCGCTCTTCTTTTGCTGCCTACTTATTTAAGGGCCTACTACGCGATTTAGGTCAACGCCCGTCATTTTCTACGAATGGGGAGTGCGCGGGAAGCGCCATTTTAGTTCTCAAGCTGCTCCATCACCTCTACCTTCATTGGGAGTCGATAGCTGGCTATTCCGAAGCTTTCCAAACCCTCCGGCGAAGCTCCAGGCCATTGACGACCTCAACTCCAAGCTTTCCACCTGAGTTGGATAAGAAGACAACCTAGAGAACAGACTCAAAGGCCTTCGAGGTGACAGCTCGTTGGTACCGGAAGCTTCCTCGGACTGACCCCGGAAGCGGATTGACAACTCGCTATTCCGGCCACGACCTGCAGTGGATCTTCACCCTCTATTGGTTTACACCTCTTCCCCTTCCTCTGTTGTATGGAATGATATAACATTTTAATGAACTACATGTTCTATTCTATATCTAATGGGATGTTTGTAGTTTTCTTATGCTTGTAAGTTGTGTGTGTGAATGCGCCCCACCCACTCCACATCCACTTCATACCCTTGTTTCACCTGATTGCACTCCGCACAAGAACACTTCCACACATTAGCTTTCCGGCCACTTGCCCAACCGAAGTTCGGCATCGCGGCCGATACACTCACCTCACCTTGCGAAGCGGTGCCTTCGACCCACATAGCTTTAATTAGTTTATTAGACCAAACAACCACAATCTCTCAAGTCCCCTTTTTACTCTTTTTCTATGTATAACCTTCATAACAATATTTTCTGAACTATTGCCGCTCTATGCTAATTGCATTCCTCAAGAGACCGACACTCGGGGATTTGTTCCCAAATTTTATTACTTGTGCGACTGGTGCGCTTGCCGATTTACACGCATCAAGTTTTTGGCGCCGTTGCCGGGGAATGCAACTATAGAGCGACTGAGGATGACTGAAAATATTGTTATAAGAGTTAGTGTTTTTGACTGCTGTTTCCTTATGTTGTGATTACCGCAGTGAATGCAGGGTCGAGGCACAGAAGATCTAGTAGCCTACTACCCCTTTTCATACAAGCCACTTTCAATGACTACTATTCAGCAGCAGACTTATAAAGCAAGCCTTACCAACCTCACATACCGTGCAGAAATGGGAAATATGAGTTTCGAGATCTCGCCTGACCTCATCGAATACATCACCGAAAACTGCCAATTCAGCGGAGACGGAAAAGTAGATGCATTATGCCACGTGCAGCGGTTCTTAGAAATTTACAACACTTGTACGCCAAACGCTGCCAACAACGAGCAGCAGAGGATTCGACTCTTCTCCTTCTCTCTGAAAGACGAAGCAAAACGATGGTATCAAGATATCCGGAAGGGAATATCCTCATCCTGGAAATAACTCGAAGGGAAATTATTGGCCAAATTCCGCCAACCGATGCTAGCAATAGACAATTACAAGGAGCTCATCACCTTCATCCAAAGAAATGAAGAGACCTTGTTCGATACATGGGAGCGTTTCCAGTCCCTCCGAAGGGAATGCTGCAGAGTGGAAATGTCAAACATCCTCCTAATCCAAAATTTCTACTTCAGTATCTCAGACAGATTCTGGCCATTACTTGACGTCGCAGACCGTGGAACTCTCTTTAACAAATCCAGCGAGGATGGCTAGGAAGTTATAGACAACATTGCCCAAACTAGTAGGCATTGGAACTCTCCGCCTTCTCCCGAACTTCCGGTAGAGATAAATTCAGTAGTCTCTGATGAAGCCATCGACCACAATCCCTCGTCAAAGACAGAGCAATTTTTCGCGTATGCATGCAAAATGATGGAGATGTTCAATGACCAGGCCACCACCATTCAGCGCCTACAGACCACCATAGGGATTCTCACGGAAACATTATTATGTTCAGTCAATCAGAAATAGGAAACAGTACATACTATGAGATTGAGAAGCGGAAAAAGCCTAGAGAGGGCCTTGCCTTCTGATCCTCCCGTACAATCACTCTTCGAGCCCATTATCGATTTGATAAAGGAACCTCCATCCTCACCGACTACTCAAGAAACCATGGCAGTACCACAACCTGTGAAGAACGCCGTGAAGCCTCCATTTCCCCACCGACTGCAAAACGAAAAGGCTGAAAAGCAATTCCATAAATTCCTCGAGATCATGAAAGGAGTCCAAATAAGTATACCTCTAACAGAAGCTATCACTCAGATCCCAGGATATTCCAAGTTCCTAAAGAACCTCATCTCACGGCGTAAATCTTTAGAAGGACTGAAAACGATCAATCTCACTGAAGAATGCTCAACTCTCCTCGCCAACTATTCCCCAACCAAACGCAGAGATCCGGGTAGTTTCACCATCCCCTGCAGAATTAGCCTCCACAGATTTGGACGCGTATTATGTGATTTGGGAGCTTCATTAAATCTAATGTCGCTCTCCATCTTCCACGAGATAGGAGTTGGGATTCTACAGCCCACCCACCTGAGGTTGCAATTAGCTGACAGATCGATAAAACAACCGACCGGGATAGTCGAAGCCCTCACTATCATGGTCAACAAGCTTGCCTTCCCAGCAGATTTCATCGTTCTTGACATGATGGCCGATCCCAAAGTGCCTATAATCCTAGGACGGCCCTTCCGCGCCACAGCCCGTTCCATTATCAACGTCGACCAAGGAGAGCTAACCCTAAGCCTGTGGGAAGAAAGGATTTCCTTCAACGTCCACGAACCGCCCCAACATCTCACAATCACCATCTGCGACGAAGCAGATTTGATAGACGAACCAGACATGTACAGCGAATTGATTCTTGACCCAGCCGAGCCAGTGTGGGAAGAGGAAGATGCATCCGGCACAACCGTCCACACTAATGTCCCGAGAACCCCGCATCCAACCAAAGAACCTTTCATCACATCTACCGTCACAACCACTGCCACAACTTTGGAGCAGCTGTCCGAATCCCTGAAATACGCTTTCATAGAGGAAGGCACAGCGTGCCCAATCATCATCTCTGCATCCCTCTCCGTCGACAACGAACTCGCCCTGGTCGATGTCTTAAAGAAATACAAAAATATTTTTGGACGTTCATTAGCCAACATAAAAGGGATCAGCCCGGCGTTTTGCATGTACAAGATTTTGCTTGAAGATTAATACAAACCATTGGCACAACCTCAAAGGAGACTGAACCCCAAGATGCATGAAGTGGTACAGGCAGAAGTAATAAACTTGCTTGATGCGGGTATCATTTACCCAATCAGCGACAGCAAATGGGTCAGCCTAGTGTAAGTGGTGCCCAAAAAGGTCGGGATTACTGTGGTGGCCAATGAAAAAAATGAATTATTACCCACCTGCGTGGTCACCGGGTGGAGAGTCTGCATAGACTACCGGAAAGTGAATGAGGCTACCCGCAAAGATCATTTCCCGCTACCCTTCATCGATCAGATGCTGGAAAAATTGGTCGATCAGGAATACTATTGTTTCCTCGACGGGTATTCAGGATACAATCAAATCACAGTTGACCCCGACGACCAAGACAAAACGACGTTCACGTACCCATCTGGCCCCTTTGCATTCAGGAGAATGTCATTCGGATTGTGCAATAGCACAGCAACCTTCCAGCGATGCGTGATTGCCATCTTCGGTGACATGATTGGAGACTTTCTCGAAGTCTTCATGGACGACTTTTCCCTTTTCGGGAACAGCTTCGATGCCTTCCTCGCAAATATAGCCATAGCTCTAAAGCGTTGTGAAGATACAAACCTCGTCTTGAATTGGGAAAAATGCCATTTCATGGTTCGCGAGGGCATCGTCTTAGGCCACAAAGTCTCTTACAGGGGGCTCGAAGTCGACCAAGCGAAATTCAGCATCATCAAAAAGCTTCCTCCTCCATCTTCCGCCACGTGCATCCGCAGCTTCTCGGGACACGCCGGTTTCTATAGAAGATTCATCAGTAATTTCTCATCAATATCCAAGCCCCTCACAAATCTGCTGGCCAAGGACATCTAGTTTGACTTTGACAAAAATGTATGCAAGCCTTCGAGACTCTCAAAGACCGACTCATCTCCGCTCCAATCTTGGTGTCCCAAGACTGTACTTTTCCCTTCGAAGTCATGTGTGATGCAAGCGATGTTGCAGTCGGAGCGGTGCTCGGTCAAATGAAAAACAAAATCTTTCATATTATCTCCTACTCCAGCCGGACCCTCAATGATGTCAACTGAATTATACCACTATGGAAAAAGAGCTATTGGCAGTAATCTTCTCTTTCGAAAAATTCCATTCGTGCTTAGTGTTATATAAGGTCATTGTCTATACTGACCATGCTGCACTAAGGTATTTATTCAAAAAGAAAGACGCCAAGCCCCGGCTAATCCGTTGGATTCTTCTACTACAAGAATATGACATCGACATCCGAGACAAGAAAGGGGTCGAAAACTTCATCGCCGATCACCTATCAAGATTGGAGAGCGACACTGAAGGAGTTGTACCCAGCTGCGAACGCATCGAGATTGTCGACTGCTTCCCGGAAGAAAGATTATTCACCATCAGTTCGCTCACTCCGACAATCCCGTCGTACGCAGATATGGCCAACTACCTCTCTTGCAAATCTGTCTCCCCTCACCTGTCCTCGCAGCAAAAGCGAAAACTACTGTCCGACGCCAAATATTATTTCTGCGAAGACCCGTTACTATTCCATACTTGCAACGATAGCATCATCAGGCGTTGCATACCCGAGACTGAATTCCAATCCGTCTTAACACACTGCTACGATCGGGAGGCCGGCGGTCATTTCGGTGCCACCAGAACGGCACGCAAGGTATTGCAATGTGGCCTATTTTGGCGAACCCTTTTTAGAGACACCCAAGCATACGTTGCAAAATGCAATGAATGCTAAAGGACCGTAAATATCTCCAAGAGGGATGAAATGCCTCTCAACAACATGCTCGTCTGCGAACCATTCGACGTTTGGGGGATGGACTTCATGGGACCCTTCCCAATGTCGCACGGAAAACTCTATATTATTGTCGCAGTCGACTATGTTTCCAAGTGGGTCGAAGCTGAAGATGTCGCGGCAAATGATGCCCGCACCATATTGAATTTCATACACAAGAACATTTTCTCTAGATTCGGCATCCCGCGCACTGTCATCATCGACGATGGGAGCCATTTCTGCAACAAGTCGTTCTTGCAACTCATGAAGAATTTTAGAGTCCACCACAAAATCTCTCTTCCCTACCATCCCCAAACCTGTGGGCATGTAGAGGTCTCAAACCGCGAGCTCAAAAGAATCATCGAAAATCCATCCTTTCCAACAGAAAAGAGTGGGCCAAGAAGGTCGACGACGCCTTATGGGCGTACAGAACCGCCTTCAAAACTCCTATCGGTATGTCCCCTTTTCAACTAGTATACGGAAAAGCTTGCCACTTTTCGTCGAGCTGGAACACAAAGTGCTATGGGCAACCAAATTACTAAACATGGACACCGAAGCCGCAGCAGATAAGCGCCGCACTCAACTGAACGAATTAGAGGAGCTCCGACATTTCACATACGAAAATGCGCGGATATACAAAGAAAGAACAAAAAAATGGCATGACCGTCACATCATCCCAAAAGAATTCCAACCAGGAGACCAAGTCCTTATGTACAATTCCCGCCTCCGCTTATTTCCAAGAAAGCTCAAATTGCGGTGGAGCGGCCCCTTTACAGTGATCGGAGTCTCCCCCTTTGGCACCATCGAAATAGCCGGGAAAAGTGGAGACAATTTCAAAGTCAATGGGCACCGACTAAAATTATATGATGGTGGCGCAACCACCGATGAATCTCAAAGCCTGCAGCTCACCGACCCCAAGCAAAGCGATAGCAACACTCCTTGATCGACAATGACAACATCGACAAATGAGGACCACCACTCCACTTCGCAGCTACCCCTGCACGCTATTCACCAAATTTTGTATCTCAAGAACATATTTGAGCTTTTTTATTTATTTATTTTTCTTCAGACTACAAAGAACTCTGTATTATAACTGCTAATACAGGTATTTGGTCCACCTTAAGGACGGTAAACAAAAGATCTTTTGGGAGACAACCCAAGTTGGACCATTTGGTCCTGTGTTGTGCTTTGAGTTATTTATATATATATATACATATATATTTGTGTCCATATTTTGTTTGGCGTGCATATTTTAATCACAGGTGCAGGAATTTTTGAGGCGCGACAACTTAGCCGCACTTGGACTTCTCGTCGCACGACTGGTATGCTCAATTTTCAGCATAGGTACTTCTTACCGTAGATCTTTTTCTCGTTTGGAATGCTTATTTTTACTAGTTGTCGAACTTAAGTCAGGGGGGATAACATGCCTGTGGTCACTACACAACACATTTTGTTGCATACCAGTCTCTTGTTTAGTTATTTCATGATCTCTGTCGCACACACTGAATCACCCACACGAGTGCACTCTTATCCACGCGCACAGCTCGAGTCAAATGTATTGTTTTTGTGTAAACTTTAAAATAGCGTTGTTGGCTTCGGATTTTAGGATAGAGTAGTTCGAAACTCATGCGGTGCTCCTAATCGAGTACTCATGGTTTGTGTAGAACTAG
This sequence comes from Platanthera guangdongensis, assembly GCA_039583875.1. Lineage (NCBI taxonomy): Eukaryota > Viridiplantae > Streptophyta > Magnoliopsida > Asparagales > Orchidaceae > Platanthera > Platanthera guangdongensis. The sequence continues at coordinate 89,191,272 of CM077161.1, read as the reverse complement.
TATAGATTTAATTTTTCTTGATGCTCGTAGATTTATATTTTTCTGCAGATGTAAATATTGTTTGTACTACTAAAAATCTGAATATGGAGTAATCGAACAATAATGTAGGAATGTCTGTAGCCTCCACTAGACTGGTATTGCTCGAGTCAAGAGGAAGTATCACCTTTCTCGGGGGCTAAGAAATTGCCCTAAGATACTCTTGAAGCATTGGTGCCCGGTTAGTCAAGCGTGAGGATGATGTAGGCCATCATTTTGGCTAGTTTTAGCCTTTTTTAGCATTTCCTACCTATTAACCGTTGTATGCCAAATTTGTGCCAACCCCTTCTTTGATCCAGCTCCACGCACATTCCCCAAGGCCTGAAGCTAAACCCACCATCGCAATCAAATGCTTGAGCTTGTTTAAATTTACTATTTTGATGATGTTGTGATATGTGGAAATCGTGTAATGTGGTGATGACTTCGTAAACCTTTTGATTGCTACATTTGGGGATTGCAGACGACGAAAAGAAAAAGAAGAAAAGCGAAAAAGAAAAAAAATCTGAAAGAATTGCTATGAGAATTGTACCCCAATCTTATTTTTTGATTTTGGTCGGGTTAGGCCGCGTACACGCCTGGTTATCAAGCTAAGACTGGGGGTGTGTTACACGTACATTTCTAAGTGGCTGTATTGGTTTAGTTTTTGTTCGCTCGCTTTGGTTGCGTGTAGCCTTCATGTTTATCATTGACTACCAAACCTTAGCCTAAGCCCCATTCTCTCCTACAAGTCCTACTGATTCACGCTTGAGTCTAACCTGTGCCGTGGAGAGTGTGTGAACGTGCAAGCGTATGGTCCCCGACATTGCTGGATATCTTTGGAGGTGATCACGAGCTCCGATCTTTGGCAATGCTCACCTGAGTGGCCTGCCTACTTTTTCCTACACATGATCGCAAGATTCTCCAGAATTCTAATTTTGAGCAAATATAATATTTATTTACGCCTGTTGAATAGTTTAAACTACGTAGAATAATTAAAAAGTTTTTCTATTATATCTTCAATGCCCATGATGTATTTGATTACTCGTCTTACCTTTTTTTTGAAATTTCTGAGCTAACTAGCTATTTTCTAGTTTGTAGTGATGATTTGCTCGGGACGTGCAAATGGTTAATTCTGGGGGTGTGATGAGTCCAAATTTTACACTGATTGTTGGACTCATCTGGGCCAGTTTTATCATCTTAACACTGCACTTGAGAGCTATAACTGCTTATATTTGTTTATGTGCCTATTTCATGATTAAGTGCACTTTAGGCCCATTTATGTGTGCTTTATTTGTTTCTGTGTTTTTGTTGTTCTTTATTTGTGTCTTGATAATGTTGTGTGCACTTTTGGTGGCCTATCTGCCTCTTCTGCTGGTGCAGGGTTCATGTGCGTGCTCCGGAACCGCTCGGGAGATACCGACGATACAGGAAAACTACGCACGACTAATAGACTTACTGTGCACGACCACTGGTCATGCGCCACTGATCGTGCGCATTACATTTTCCTTTTTCCTAATTTTGCTCGGGTAATTGCACGAGCACTGGCCGTAGTGCGCACGACCACTGGTCGTGCGCCACTACTCGTGTGCGTTTACCCCTTACTTTCTGCAAATCTGTCCTAGCCAATCTCACGATCAGTGGATTCAGTGTGCACGACCACCGGTCGTGCACCTTTGATCATGCGCATATCTGCTGATGTTTCTATAAAGGTTGCAGGTTTAATTGGAAATGGCGCACGATCATCGACCTACAGTGCGCACTACCAATGGTCGTACGCCACTGATCGTGCGCTCTGTTTTTGCTGCCTCCGTATTTAAGGGCCTGCGACACTATTTAGGTCAACGCCCGTCATTTTCTGTGATCGGGGAGTGCGCGGAAAGTGCCATTTTACTTCTCCAGCTGCTCCATCACCTCCACCTTCATCGGGAGTCCATATCAGGCTATTCCGAAACTTTCCAAACCCTCCGGCGAAGCTCCCGGCCATTGACTACCTCAACTCCAAGCTTTCCACCAGAGTTGGAAAAGAAGACAACCTAGAGAATGAACTCAAAGGCCTTCGAGGTGACAACTCGTTGGTACCAGAAGCCTGCTCGGAATGAGCCCGGAAGCAGATTGACAACTCGCTATTCTAGCCACGACCTGCGGTGGATCTTCCCCCTTAATTGGTTTACTCCTCTTCCCCTTCCTCTGTTGTATGGAATGATATAACATTATAATGAACTACATGTTCTATTCTATATCTAATGGGATGTTTGTAGTTTTCTTATGTTTATAAGTTGTGTGTGTGAATGCGCCTCACCCACTCCACATCCACTCCATACCCTTGTTTCACCCGATTGCACTCCGCACAAGAACACTTCCACCCATTAGCTTTCCGGCCACTCACCCAACCGAAGTTCGGCATCGTGGCCGATACACTCACCTCACCTTGCTAAGTGGTGCCTTCGACCCGCATAGCTTTAATTAATTTATTAGATCAAACAACCACAATCTCTCAAGTCTCCTTTTTACTCTTTTTTTAAGTGTAACCCTCATAACAATATTTTCTGAACTGTTGCCTCTCTATGGTAATTGCATTCCTCAAAGAGACCGACACTCGGGGATTTATTCCCAAACTTTATTACCTGTGCGACCGGTGCGCTTGCCGATTTACATGCATCAACTATGCATAACAATAGGGCCAAAAAGGTCCATGCGTAGCAAGTACAAGATCTCAGGTGAATCACTCTTATTAACTGATTTAAAACTAGATTTAGTTTGTTTTCCTAATTGACAAGCCATGCAGAGGCATTCCTTATTGTAGGGACCAGAAGGCAAACCTCTAACAATGTTGTCTTTAAATAACCTAGCAATATTTTTTTATATTAACATGTCCTAATCTTTTTTGCCATAAATTATTTTGATTGCTTACAAGATTAAGTAAACAAATATCTGATGTTGCAGAATAAAAATCAACTACATATATGTTGCCTTGTTTATTTCCAATTAAAACAATTTGGTTTTCTTAAGTAGAAATAATACAAGAGCTAGAGTTAAAATATACCTAATAACCTTCATCACATAGTTGACTTATGGAGATGCGGTTATGCTTTAGTCCACTTATATATGTCACCTTTTGGAATGTGACTACTCCAATCTTTACTTCTCGAAAGCCTTCAGACTAACCACAATTTGAATCACCAAGATTACCTTTGGTCCCAGCTTGGACTTATAATTGTTTAGGTTGTCCTTGCTGTCAGTCATATGCTTGGAGCTTCCACTATCGAGATACCATTATTGATTTAAAGCTGGACAGCTCTTTACCTGCAATGAAAACAATTAGTTATTCTTCACCTAGATTACCTTGGGTCCTTTATTTTTCTGATAAGAAAAACTTGATATAACTGAAAATTCAGGTTGAGATTTATATCCTAAGGGATGGTATCTCCTAGGTGGAATTTCCAAATTAGCATAAGGATTAAAAGGTTTATTGGATTTATTAAAGTTTCTGTCAAAATTGTGATTTTTGTTATGTCTGACTGGGTTCGACGAAAGGTTGTAAGTTCGTCGAGCAGAGTTCAACGAAGTGGGATGAGATCGTCAATCTTTGCTTAAAGAATGAATATATTCATTTTCTGCGCCCCAAGTTCGTCAAACTCTGCTCGACGAACAATACACAGTTCGTCGATCGCAGTAAGATGAATTATTATTGCTAATATTTGTGTTCATAGATCGTCGATCAGAGTTCAATGAACTAGCCAAATTTCGTCAATCTAAGTTCGACGAAATCTGTTGAACATTATTTTTACTTAAATTTTTCTTGTTTCTATACTATTTGTTTTTAGATTTAGGTAATTATTCTGTGGGTTGCTTATTGTTTAGTACCTCTGTACCCTTAGCTGAAAAAATTTGTATAGGGGTTGATAATATATTTTTCTTAAGTATGAGTGGTAAGCTTGATGAAGCACCTAAGCCCAGTTTCCCATTCAGTCTGGCATTGACTGTACTTGTGATGTACATCATCTTAAGGCTTCTCCCATTGAGAGATTACTCAAGTTGCTTAGCCTCACATAATTTTGTTTTTAGGGAAATAATTTGTTCATTTGCTAAAGCTAAATCATCTTTAAGCTTTGTGTTTTCAACAAATAAATTGTCAAATTCAGATTGCCTATCTCTTAGCATTTTGATTTCTTTTTCAGATTTAATTAAGTCATTACATAGAGCTTTGAATTCATTTTTAAAATCAACATAATTAAAATCAAAAGATGAGATTACCTGATCCTCATTTGTCTTAGATTCCTATTCTGATTCTTTAGAATGACCTTCTGCTTACTCTTCAGCATTAGGCCTCCTACATGAGGCATTGATTGCCATGAGGAAAACATCTCTTGCCTTAGCTTCTTCTTCGTCTTCACTAGAGCTGGAATATTATGTCTCTTCATCAGTATCACTCCAGGTTTCAGCAATGAAACGTTTTCCCTTTCTTTTATTTTTTGCAGGAGGAGTGTTTGCTTGAATGCCTGCTGGAGATCTTCTTGTTCTCTTTCTCTTTTCTCCTATCTCTTTTCTGAGCTTCTGGGCATTCAGGAAGAATGTGCCCAGACTTTTTGCATCTAAAGCAGACAATCTACTTGGTAGGAGTCCTGTCATACTTAAGTTTGTCATCATTTTTAGATGGCCTTCTCCTGAATTCTTTCTTGGCCAGCTTGTAGAATCCTGGCCAGCAAGCTCATCAACTATTCATTGGCTGGAAGGGTTTTAGGTTCTTCTGTTGCTTTGAAAGCAATATTGTGCTCCTTCCTTGAAGAGGTTGAGACCTTCATTTCAGCAGCCTCTCTGGTCTTGATCAATTGCTCATAGGATTTGAGCTTTCCCAAGAGAGACACAGTGGATATCTCATTCATGATTCTGGCTTCTTTGATTGGCCAGATCCTAGAATCGCAAGTACTGGGGAAGCACATCAGGATCTTGTCATTGATCTCAGTCAAGGAGATATCTTTGTCTAGGGTTTTCAGTTCATTGATGATAATATTTAGCCTGTTATATATCTCAGCCACTGTTTTAGATTCCTCCTTCTTGAAATTCTCATATTGAGATATTAGGAGGGATCTTCTATCCTTTCTTTCATCTGTTGAGCCTGCCACCATCTGGTTTAGAGAGTCCCAAATTTCTTTTTCAGAGGTGCACTCAGCCACCTTTTTAAAGATATCATTTGACATGGTCAGTGCCAATATGTTCATGGCTTTAGCATCAGCAACTTTGGATTTCTTCTGAGCATCAATCCACTCAGGTGGTAGAACTACATGAGTGCTAGAAGTTGTTGTTGATGTTGATGCTGATGGTTGAGGAGGACCTATCAAAATAGAGTTGAAAATATCCTCATCAATAGAGTTCATGTATAACTTGATTCTTGCCTTCCAGATTGCAAATTTATTTAAGTTGCAGACTGGAGGTCTGGTGCTAGCATAATCTTTATTTTGTGTCATTGCTGTAATAATAGAAAAACTAGAGAAGAGAGAAACAATCTAACAAGGATCTTGGTTCAGATGTGAATCGGTGAAAACAAAGATAAACTTGCTTTGATAACAATTGAAGGATGGCATGAAAGATACCACCACTGGTTAGACTGTTTAACACTAGAGGGGGGGGGGGGGGGGGGGTGAATTGAGTATTTTAAAATCCTTTAGATTTTTATTTCAGAGTTAAAGATAGTGATACTTATAAGTGTAATCAGAGAGTGTAGAAATAAAAACTAATCTACGCAGCAATCAACACACAATAAAAATGAGAGAGCATCACAGATGACACAAGAATTTTATAGTGGTTCCCCTTAAACTTGGGTACATCCACTCTTCTACCACCCTGGTAGGAATCCACTCATGTTTTTGATGATGTGCCCTATCACCAATCAGGTTTTTGCTCAGGTGCCTGTCACCACAAGATCTGCTTCAGGTAGATCAGGAAACTCTTCAGGATTTTGATCAGGTGCCTAAAAACCAAATCATGTATTTTGATCAGGAGACTTGAAAACAAGTGTTTAACTTTTGAAGGGAGTTAGAACACTGCGTACAGTGGGGTAAAACGAATAAAACAAGTTGTTGTCTTCTCTTTTCTCAAAGCAATTGAGAAGACTTGTGATTCTTGATGGTGTCAAAGCTCCCCCTGAGATGAAGATTAGTTCAGGAAGATTGAGAGCTTTGCAGGATGAGTAGGTCTTCTAGAAAAGATTCTCCAGAAAGCTGTAGTCTGATAAAAGTTGGTTGTCTCTTGAAAGCTTGCTAGAAGATGAACACTTGATGAAGATAGTCAGAGCTTTTTCTTGAACATTTTTGGTGCCTGTCTTGTTCTCTGTGTGTTCTGCTATTCCTGTTATATGTTTTCGACTGAAAGAGAAAAATATCTTTTTATATTTCTCTGTCTAATTTCTCCTTTGAATTTGAATTGTCTGTATTGAATGTTGACTGCCTGGAGAATGAAAATCCGGCTGGAGAGAATATTATATTAATGGATTTCCCCAACTATCCTATTAAAAATGACAACTAATATTCCTGATGAAGACCATAATCAATGCTACCACTAATGGCTAGATTCAAAGAATATAAGCATTGTTTATTCAGGAATTACTGCATGAGAATAAGGACAAAATGAGGGAAAATTCCAAGTCTGGAACTACATAGCAATCGTCGACCAGAGAACAGATTTCGTCGACCTGAGTCCAAAGATCATCGACCAGAGAAATCGAGTTCGTCGACCTGTGAAATCTTTTTCATCGACCTGAGAACTAAGTTCGTCGACCGTAGTTCAGCTAACTGCTTTCTGTGGAAAGTTTGTCAATGCTGTGGTCCAAGTTCGTCGAGCTGAAAATGTAACTTCGTCGAATAGAGTTCAGAGAAAGAATTCTAGACTTGATGTATTCAAGATGAACTCCCAGAATTCGTCGACCTAAGCTCGAATATCGTCGAGCTCAACTCAGAGAATTTTCTCTGAGTTCATTGAGCAGAGCATGACTTTCGTCGAGCTGAGTTCGACGAACGTCAAACTTACTTTCCTGAACTTGATTTTCTTCTAAGTCTGAGTCTTCTGCTGTCTTCTGTTGGCTAGTCCATGTGTGGTTGAAACTAAGGACTTACCCTAAACTCTAGGACACAGACATGACCCTGGCTATACATGTTGGGTCAAAAATCCTAGTTAGTGAACCTAGCCCAAATCAAACTAGGGATCCAACAAGTCCCAAAGGAGTTTTCTGAGAAGACCAATTATGAAGTAGTTTTGTCCACTATGGATAAAAGGGCTAAGAACATAATTGTAAGTGTTATTGATTATTATACATTTCAAAATCTAATTTACAGTCAAATTACTAAAGAAATGTGAAATTTTCTAATAGTTTATTTGGAAAGAACTGAGAAGGTTAGAGATGACAAAACATTATCCTCAGTTATGAATATGAAGCATTCATACAAGGGAAGAAGGACACCAATATCGACTATTATGAGAAGTTCTTCAAAATTATGAATGAGATGACGAATTATAGGAGTGTCTTCTCAAATTATGATTTCTGTTGGGTCCATTATTCACAATGTCCCAAATTTGTGAGAAGTCAAACAGGTCAATGTCACACACATCAACTGTATTTGATGTGTATTTGAGTTCTTGAGTGCAGGTTAGTCCATTTCATAATGATTGGACATGTGGACACAAGAAGTACTTGTTGGACACAACAAAAATCAACTAAGTCCACAGGAGTTGAGTGGAGCATGCTCACTCAATGATAGAGATATGGATTCAATATTATATAGGAGAAATTTACCTAAGTACAAAAGCATTAAGTGTAGTCTACTCGCACAATGCCATATAACATATAGCGTTGACACTATCTCAGCCTAACTGAAAGATAGCCAAAAAGATGGCTAAGTACAAAAGCGTTGAGTGTAGTCTACTCACTCAACGCCATACAACAAAAGGCTGTGAGTCAGGCTGTGTTAGTCTAGGCCTAGAGAAATTGGCTAAAGATGTGGCGAAGTCCACAAGCGTTGAGTGTGGTCTACTCACTCAATGTCATACAGCTCAAAGCGTTGAGTGTTGCTTTGCCTGTCAACTCCACAAAAATGTTGACCAAAAATTTGACTAAGTCCACAGGCGTAGAGTGTAGCTTACTCACTCAACGCCAGATAACAAAAAATTCTGTTAAGTAGTTTGGCATTGAGTGGAGCTTACTCTCTCAACTCCAAGGCAAAAGGCGTTGAGTGGAGCTTACTCTCTCAATGCCAGATAATAGAAATAATGTTAAGTAGTTTGGCATTGAGTGGAGCTTAATCTCTCAAGGCCAAGGCACGAAAACGTTTGCTAAGGAAAAAAAGTGTTGAGTGAGGCAAGCTCTCTCAACGCTCTCGATCCTATCAACGCCTTGAAGCAGAAATTTCGCTAAGTCCAAATGCGTGGATATCTTGGCTTTCGTCGATCTCAGCTTCGTCGACCTGAGCTCAACGTTCGTCGAACTGAGACCGGTGTTCGTCGAACTGAGTTTAACAAAATGTCGAGCTAAGTTTACAGTTTATCGAACTAACTTTATGATTTTGTCGAGCTCAGATTCGTCGACCTGAGCTCAGCATTCATCGAACTAAGCCTGCAGTTCGTCGAACTGATTTTATGCTTTCGTCGAACTGATTTTATGCTCTCGTCAAACTGAGCTTGCTGTTCGTCAAACGGAGCTCAGCGTTCATCGAGCTAAGTACCTAGATAGACAGAATGTTATCTAAGTGTTGTGGAATTGAGTGATACCTACTCACTCAACGCCTTGTGTACTAATGATTGAATTTTGGCTAAGTCCACAGACACTGAGTCATGCTGACGTCAGCAATGTCAAAAGTCAACCAAAATTCAAATGTTGCGAAAATGCTGCCAGATACGTTGGCGGGCCAGCTGTTGTTATCTTCTGTAACTACCAAGGATTATTTCATCATTAAGTGTTGGGGCCCACTCACAGTAAAGAGCCATTGAATCTAGAATGAATGGAAAGCATGGGCTGATTGGATAAATCTTTGCCATCAGTCCTGGTGGTGGGACCCACTGCTCAATCGGCAAAAGATATAAAGAATCAAATCATCGAATCAAGTAGTGAATTCCTTATCGAGGTTTTCCGAAAACAAAAAGTGCGGCTGAACTTCATCTTCTTCCTCGCCATTTTTCGTCGAGCCTACAAAAGTTGTTCAGTACAAAGAACCTTGCTGGGAAAGAGATTGCTGAAGCAATCCCCATCTGTATCAGTAGGATCAGAAGTTGTTCTGAAGCTAGCAGATCTACAAGTTCTGCAAGGAAAAAGAAAGTTGTTTGAAGAAAGATTCTACTATCTACATATTGTCTTCAATAATAATTTCTTGGATCTGATATCTACTCAGTCCAAGAAGAACGAGACACACAGCTTACTCTAGTGTCTAAACATCACATTCTTTATTTTTCATTTTCTGTCAAGATTCTTTGTGAATCTGGGGTTTGTAAACCTGTACTATAAAGGCTTGGTCTTAGTGAACTATGTTTGGCTTTGTGTCGGGTGATCGGTCTTTGTGACCTTGGTTGGCTTAGTGCCTAAGTTGTTGGTCTATGTGACCTATGTGTGGTCTTGCGAGATCGGTGCTGTAAGCTGTTAAGAAGCTGAGTTCTGGAGGGAGAGTCGAATCTAGCACACTATTAGATAGGCGCAGAGGGACAGTGGATGCACCCTAGATTGGGGAACTACTATAAATTTGTTGTGTCCTCTGTGAATGTTCTTGAAAGCTGATCTAATCTAATCAAAAGACATAGTCATCTAATAAACATATTAGAAAACTTAAACAGAGACAAAAACCTATTCACCCCCCAGGTGTAAAGCTAGTCTTGAAAACAAGACTTTCAAGTGGTATCAGAGGGAGGTTGCTCTTTAAAGGATTAATAGTCTGAGTAGATCTCCAAGGTTAGCTAGAAGTCTATCTCCAAGGGTTCAGGAATGACCAATAGGGAGCTGAGTGCTGTGAGACTTCCAATCTGTAGGAAGGAAGATTTTGGCATTTGGAAAGCAAGGGTGAGGCAGTTCATTGAAGCTGCTGACCATAGGATGTATATTACAGTTGAATAAGGAACATTCATTCCTATGAAGGTCTCACTTCTAGATGTCAATGTCAAGACTCCCAAAATATATAATGAGTTGACCGAGGATGAGTTGGCCCTGGCCTCAATAGATAAGATGACAAAGAATATCATTATGAGTGTTGTTGATGATTCTACACTCCAGAATCTGATCCATTGCACAACAACAAAGGAAATGTGGGAAACACTTGTGATCTACATGGAGGGGACAGATGAGGTAAGAGGTGACAGGAAGTTCATGCTCAACCAAGAGTATGAGGCATTTAGGCAATCCAAGGGGGACAACATAACCATATGTTATGAGAAGTTCTTCAGGATTGTGAATGAGCTGAAGACTTATGGAAGAGTTTTCAGTCACTATGAACTAAATGACAAGTTCCTTAGATCTCTCTCTAGAGAGTGGGACACAAAAATCTGTGGCATAAGAAAAGTGGCAATGCTGCGTGAAACGGCTCCTCACATACTCTTTGGAAAGCTGCTTTCATATGAGATGCAGTTGGCTGGCAGGAAAGATGAGGAGAACAACAACAATCCTTATGAAAGGGACAAGTTTGTGGAATTCAAAGCTGAATGCTCCAGCAGACGTAGAAGTAAGTCTCCCTATTCACCAAGGAGCGATGCTAAATCTGAGTCTGGAAAATCAGAGGAAAGCACATCAGACTGACAATGGTCTGATGAAGACTTTGCTGCCTTCAGCAGGCAATTTCAAAAGTTCCTGAAGAAGAAGCACTAGAGAGGTAGGCCTTCCTCCTCCTATCATCCTAAGAATGACTACTACAAGGGCAGGAGAAAATCCTCTAAGTACGACATGTATGGTTCCAAATCTGGTAAACATGTTTCCTATAACATAACTTGTTATCATTGTAGAAAACCTAGGCATGTGATAGCCGACTAACTAGTCAAAAGGAAGGAACATGGTGAGAAAAAGGATCACCAGTAAAAAGGCAAGAAGGAGAAATCCCTCATTGCCAAAAAGCAAAAGAGTTGGACTGACTCCTCCTTATCTGAGTCAGAAGAAGAAGAAGCCTACATTGGGCTATACGCTACTGTAGAAGGGGATGTTGAAGCAGGCTACATCAAAAGGCTGGTTGCTTTAGAAGAAGAAGGTGAGGAGGTGCATCCTATGGCCAAGATTGAAGACAGGGCACATCTATCACAATCAGATGGTGATTTAGAGGAGGATTCTGAAGAAGACAGTTGCTGCCTTGGGCTGATGGCCAGGATAGATTAAGAAATCAGTCAGGATCAGCCTGGTCCAAGCAAGGTAAATTCTGTCACTAGCTCTGTATGTTCAGATTATGAATCTATTCCTGATTCTTGTGCCTCTGCATTAAGTGATGACGATGGCTTAGGATAAGAGGGAGACATCAATCAATTGACTGATAATTATGGTGCACTTCTGAAGGATTTTAAGAAGAGCATGGTCCTGGCCAAACAGCAGGCTCAGGAAATTTCCTCTTTAAAGCTTGTTTCTTTAGATTCAGCAAAATTGCTGGATCTGAAGACTCAAGAAGTCAGCAAACTGAAGAATGTTACAATCCATAAGATGAGCACCATAACCTTCAAAAACAACCATATCAGGAATCTTGAGGGAAGGCTCCAAAAGGAGAGGGAACTAGTGGCTAGCTACTCCAAGCCTAGCACAGTGTTGCCCTTGATAGAATCATTATCCTCCCAAAAGGGAAATAAAGGGTTGAGATTCAAGGGAAAGACAAGAGCTGCTAATCCTAAGGGAAAGGGCAAAGCTCAAGTGGAGCCACTAGCCTCTAAGGCTCCTGTCAAGTGTAATAAAGTTCAGTTTCCTTCAAACAGCCATGACCATGAGAGTATTTATGGTCTTTGGAATTATGCTAAACCATCTTGTGTGAAAAACGATGTTCCACAAAATGGAGGCTTTCATAGAAAAGGTGCTAGTGCCCATGAGAAAATACAAAAGGCCCATCCTGGATCATTTATGTTTGGTGCAACAGCCCCTTCAGCAAAGGGTAAAACTGCAGCCTGTTCTCAAATTCCTCTAGCCCGCTCTAGGATAAAGGGCAAGGATATCAGTAGACCAGACCTGAGAATCTCTGAAGGCATCAAGAGTATGATGTCTGAAAAGAAAGCTGTTGTTTGAAGGTCTCAAGATATCCCGAGAACTTCTACTGCCAGACCCACCACTTGTCAGACTGGGGCTGGGAAACCATGGAACAGGACTGATGCAACTCCTTCTAGACCCAGAGCTGCTGTTAATACAGCCACTAGACCTACTTCAAAAAGAAGGTACAACATCCATGAGTGTTGGTGTTGTAGCAAGGTAGGCCACTTTATTGTTGATTGGTGGCATAATCGTAGTGTGTAGAGAGCAAATGTCAGCTTTCCTGTCAGAAAAGCTGCAGGCAGGTAGAATTATTTTCAGCCTAACATGCACCAAGGACACAATAAAAAATGGGGTCCTAGGGTTAACTGAATTATGTTTCGCAGGATAGTCCAAGTGCCCATACCCTTACATGGTACTTGGACAGTGGATGTTCCAGGCACATCACTGGAAAAAGGAGCATGTTGAAGGATTATGTTCCTATAAAGAATGGAACAAAGGTCATCTTTGGTATGTCAGAAAAAGGGGTTACTAGAGGTTATGGTAATATCTCTAATGACATAGTCACTATCACTAGAGTAGCCTATGTGGAAAGGTTGCAACACAACCTGATAAGCTTTAACCAACTCTGTGATCTTGGCTATGACATAGTATTCCACATGGATGAGTGCCAAATTTGGAGGTTAAGTGACCAATAGGTCATCTTAAGAGCCACTTGGAGTGGAAATGTGTACTGTTTAGATTTTTATGCTCTAACAAAGATTCACATGTATGCCAAGTTACAGATGAGAAAGCCTCTTCCTATATCCAGTGACACAAGAGGCTAGCCTATCTAAATTATAGGACCATAGGCAAGCTCTACAGTAAAGAGATAGTTAGGAATGACCCTAAGTCTATATGCACTAAGTAGGGTATCTGCTCTACATGCCGAAAGGGAAAACAGTCTAAGATTTCATTCAAGAGAATTGGCTCCAAAGATTCAGAGAGGTCCTTATAGCTCTAGTATATGGATCTGTTTGGTCCTATGTCAATTCTAAGTCTAGGTAGGAAAGTCTACACCCTTGTGATTGTTGATGACTTTTCCAGATTTGCCTGGGTGTTCTTCTTAAGGAAGAAATCTGAAACCCCTGATGTCTTTCAAACATTTGTTAAGCAAATTCAGAATGAATACAACAGTACTATGGTCAAAATCAGAAGTGACCATGGGGCTGAGTTTCAGTCTGAGTGCATGACAAGGTTCTGTGAAGAGCAAGGGATTCATCTAGAATTTTCCTCTCCTAGAACACCCCAACAAAATGGGATTGCTGAGAGGAAAAATTAGACTCTCATATAGGATGGTAGAACCTTGTTAAGTGACTCATACCTCCCAGAATACTTCTGGGCTGAGGCAGTTAACACTGCATACTATTTCCTTAATAGAGTTTCTATCACGAAGAGCCACACGAAGACTACCTATGAGATCTTGAAGGGTAGAAAGCCAAGCCTGAGTTATTTCAGGATCTTTGGTTACAAGCGATATGTGCTCAACAATGGAAAAGTCCATTTAACTAAGTTTACTTCCAACTCCCATGAAGAGATATTTGTTAGGTACAACACTCATAGTAAGGCATATAGAATCTATAACTTAACTACCCAAGTTGTATAAGAGTCAATGCATGTTGTTTTTGATGAATCCAACATAGTTATCTGTGAGCTGCCAAACTCCTCCTCTTATAGTATTGCAGGTACAGAGAAGATGATGGACAAGCTGACCATCAAGAAAGCTACTCCCACAGTCCAGGAAAATGATGATGGACTGCCTATTCCAAGAGAAGGGGAAAACATACCTGAAGAAAATGAAGACCAACAAGCTGAAAACCCTAAATATCAGTAAGATGCAACAAGATTGCCTCAAGCTACCAGGTATCTAAGGGACCATCTAGTTCACCAAATCATTGGTGATGGACATCATGGGGTCCAGAGCAGAAGCAGGAGCATGAATACAACTCTCTACTTAAGATTCATTTCTCAAGAAGAGCCAAAGAAGTTTGAAGAAGCAATCAAGGAGCAGTTCTGGATTGGAGCAATGCAAGAAGATCTGTACCAATTCAAGATATGTAAAGTCTGGAAGTTGGTCCATAGACCTCAAGGACAAAATGTCATAGAGACTAAGTTGATTTATGGGAACAAGTTGGATCAAGATGGCATTTTTGTCAAGAATAAGGCTAGACTGGTGGTTAAAGGCAGAGGGCATAAGCTTTGAGCAGACCTTTACCCTAGTAGCCATAATAGAAGCCATAAGGATCTTCCTTGTATTTGCTTCCCATCAGGGATTCAGAGTCTTCCAGATGGATATCAAATCAACATTCCTGAATTGGGACCTCAAAGTGGAAGTATATATGGTTCAACTAATAGTTTTTGTAGATCCTAACTCTCCTAATTTTGTGTATAAGCTTAGGAAAGTCTATATGGGTGAAAGCAAGCCCCTAGGGCTTGGTATGAAACATTGTCCATCTTCCTCACTGAGAATAAATTTTCAAGGGGAAAGATAGACAAGACCCTATTTCTAAGGGTATCAAATGGCAAGCTTATCCTGGTCTAGATATTTGTCAATGACATTATCTTTGGATCTACTGATGACAACCGTTGCAGAAAGTTTGCTAAACTTATGCAAGGGAAGTTTAAAATGAGCAGCATGGGTGAGCTCAAGTTCTTCTTGGGACTCCAAGTAAGACAAACTGATGAAGGCTTGTCCATATCCTAGTCCAAGTTCACCAGAAGCTAATCAAAAGTATGGTATGGAGAATGCCTCCATGAGAACTCCCATGGGATCAAGTATGCCTATAGGCAAAGATGAGGTAGGGAAACCTGTTGATGAGTCTTTGTATAGAGGGATAATTGGCTCCCTTCTATACCTGACTGCTAGTGGGCCTAACATCATGTATGTCACATGTGTCTGTGCTAGGTATCAGGCCTACCCTAAAGAATCTCATTACTCTGCTGCAAAGAGAATCTTGTAGTATCTTAAGGGCACACCAGTTCTTGGCCTATGTTACCATAGAAAGAGGGATTTTGATTTAACAGGATTTTCAGATACAGATTTTGCAGGTTGCAAAGAAGACAGGAAAAGCACTACTGGATCCTGTCAGTTCTTGGGAAGAAGGCTAGTTTCTTGGAGAAGCAAGAAGAAAACTAGTGTGGCTATATCCACTACTGAGTCAGAATTTATATAAGCAGGCAGCTGCTGTGCTCAGCTATTGTGGATACAACATCAGATCTAGGATTACAACCTGCAAGTAAGTAGAACTCCATTGTACTATGATTCTACAAGTGCTATTTTTATTGCTAGGAATCCTGTCTCACATAGTTGGACTAAGCATATAAAATTAAGATATCATTTTATCAGGGGGCATGTTGAGAAGGAAGACATCAGTCTTAAGTTTGTCCCCACATACAACCAAGTGGTTGATATCTTCACTAAGACATTAGATGAAGCAAAGTTCAATGCCCTCAAATTTGAGTTGGTTATGTTGAACTTCGCATAGCTTCAGGCACTCCCTTTTCTATTATTTGTTTTGTACAGGTATTGTTCCTCTTTCTAGACATACGGACTCCCCAGTATAATCAATTCATCGATGCTTCTACTGAGGGAGAGTAGGTTACTCTAGATAGAAGAAAGAAGGTCAGCCAATGGGAAGGCCAGCCCCCATCTGCCTATTATGCAGAAGTCAAAAAGGGGGATAGAAGTAAAGAGAGAAGGTCCTAGTAAGGTGGAGTCACAGCAAGTGGAAGAGATGGCAAAGGGAAAGAAAGTAATGTGGCTCTCAAGGAAGGATAAATACCTTGCAATAAAACATGGGGAGTAAGTAAATGAGTTACACTTACACGTAGCTTATCAAAATTTTCATACTTATTTTTTGCTGTATAGGTTGTCTGTGCCATTGAGTAAGAACATAAATGAGGTTTTTACTTCTTCAAATAGGGGGATATTATTGGGTCCATTGTTCCCAATGTCCCTGATTTGTGAGAAGTCAAACAGGTCAATGTCACACACATTAACTGTATTTGATGAGCATTTCAGTTCTTCAGTGCAGGTTAGTCCATTTCATATAAATTGGACATGTGGACACAAGAAGTGGTTGCTGGACACAACACAAAAATCGACTAAGTCCACAGGCGTTGAGTGGAGCAAGCTCACTCAATTCTAGAGGTATGGATTCAATATTGTCTAGGAGAAAATTGCCTAAGTACAAAAGCGTTGAGTTTAGTCTACTCAATCAATGTCATATACCATATAGCATTGAGACTATCTCAGCCTAACTGAAAGATATCCAAAAAAGATGGTTAAGTACAAAATCTTTGAGTGTAGTCTACTCACTCAATGCCATACTGCAAAAGGCTGTGAGTCAGGCTGAGTCAGTCTATGCCTAGAGAAATTGGATAAAAATGTGGGCAAGTCCACAAGCATTGGGTGTGGTCTACTCACTCAATTCCATACAACTCAAAGTGTTTAGTGTTGCTGTGCCAGTCAAGTCTACAGAAATGTTGAGCAAAAATTTGATAAGTATGCAGGTGTTGAGTGTAGCTTACTCACTCAATGCCAGATAACAGAAAAATTCTGTTAAGTAGTTTGGCGAGTGGAGCATACTCTCTCAGCGCCAAGGCAAAAAGCGTTGAGTGTAGCTTACTCTCTCAATGCCAGATAACAAAAATTCTGTTAAGTAGTTTGGCGTTGAGTGGAGCTTACTCTCTCAACGCCAAGGCACAGAAATTTTTGCTAAGGCAAAAAGCATTGAGTGAGGCAAGCTCTCTCAATGCTCTCGACGCTATCAATGCCTTGAAGCAGAAATTTGGCTAAGTCCAAATGCATGGATAGCTTGGCTTTCATCTAGCTCAGCTTCACCAACCTGAGCTCAACGTTCGTTGAACTGAGCCTGGTGTTCGTCGAATTGAGTTTAACAAAACATCGAGCTAAGTATACAGTTCATCGACCTGACTTTATGATTTCATCGTGCTCAGATTCGTTGACCTGAGCTCAGCATTCGTCAAACACAGCCCGCAGTTCGTCAAACTGAATTATGCGTTCGTCGAACTGATTTTATACTCTCGTTGAACTGAGGTTACTGTTCGTCGAATGGAGCTCAACGTTCGCCAAGCTCAATATATAGATAGACAGAATGTTGTCTAAGTGTTGTGGCATTGAGTGATACCTAATCACTCAATGCCTTTGCTACTAATGATTGAATTTTGGCTAAGTCCACAGATGTTGAGTCATGCTGACGTCAGCAAAGTCAAAAGTCAACCAAAATTCAAATGTTACAGAAATGATGCCAGAGACTTTGGCAGGCCAGCTATTGCTATCTTCTCCAATTACCATGGATTATTTCATCATTAAGTGTTGGGGCCCACTCCTAGCAAAGAGCCGTTGAATTGATGAGTGCGATTATGATAGGCTTTTTACTATCATAATTGTAATCATGTCTGCTATTCCTACCTCATTTTGTAGTAATTTTGCAAGAAAAGTCAAAGAATGGTTTTATCATGATTAGGAGAGCATAGTTAGGATCTTTGTTACTCCTTATATTGAGTTAGTACGTGTGGTCGGTACCGGACAAGTTTAGCTCCTCATTGGCGGTAGATGGTTTTGTTGATGGACAAGGTTAACTCCTTATTGGAGGTAGATGGATTCCTTGGTGAACAAGGTTAGCTCCGCATGAGTGGTAGATGATTTTCTTGATGCACGGGAACACTGCAGTACGAATGAGGGATTATGGAGGAAATGACTTGGTTTGTGATGTGCCAAGGCATGGCTGTGTCTCCGTGGTCGGCTGGCTATCCCGTGACGTGCAAGTCATGTGTGGAAAGTGTCCCGACGAGACTAGTCCCCTTTTTGTGAGGCTGACGAGAATGCCGAGCATGGGACAAGCCCGGGCAATGAGGCCATGAGCGTGTGGGGTCTAGCAAGGGTTCTTAGAATCGGTCAATGTGTTGGACGGAATCCTGACATGAGAAGTCAGAGTTTGCCGGCAAGCCTGGGTCTACGACCGTGAGCGGGTGGGGCCTTGGCAATAGTTCCGTGTGGTGGTTTGTGTGTCATTGGGGGATTGTGGTTCCCATTTTTGTTTGCGTCTTTATGCCAATGGGGAAATGATGAGTACCCAAAAGATGTGATGTTGTGCTAGATGCATACGCTTTAGGGTGCCTTGGGTGAAGCTCGGGTGTTGCATTCATGTTGCATAGTAGGCCCTATTTTTATATGCTCAACACTAGAGAACATGTATGATGTTTGAGACATCCAAGCCTGTTTCCTTAGCTTCTTTCTTGCTTATGATTATTGCATACAAAGTGCTAACTTAGAGGTTGGAGGAGTACCCCGGGGTCCGTTAGGGGCGGCCGGGAGGAGATGTGTATGTTTCAGAGTTTGAGGTCAGCCTTTGCTGACCCACGTTACTAATAATTTTTACAGGGCAAGGATCGCATGCAGGAGCTAGCTCGCTGGCCAGAAAGGCCTAAGCCTCATGAAGTGTTAACTTTTGCTGTAGCTCTACTCTTTATGACATTTTATGTTTTGATGCCCTTGGTGACAGGCTTGCATGCCGAGGTAGACTACGTGTGCTTATGCACTTTTAGGACTGATGTATTATTTGAGTTTGGATTTACTCTTATTGTATGGCCTTAAGTCCATTTTGTTACTCTTGTAGGCGTGGATAACTTCTAGTCTCTTTGGTTATTTCCGCTGTATTGTGTTTTGAGTTTTGAATTTGGGTAGCTATATTATTTTGTAATACTGAAGTTGTGACGTCTTTATGTTGTGGGGCCCCGGCCGAACCCATATTATATGGTCATTACAGGGGAGGTGTTACAATTTGGTATCAGAGGGAGGTTAGATTCAAGGTCAGTGCGTAGAGAAGTTATCCACATAAGAGTAACGCGGGACCATGAGTGTCCTTATGTTTAAGTTTTGAGATTAGAGACTGATCCCTTATTTCTTGTTTTCTTGAAGAGTGCAAGCAACGAGGCAGCTACGTCGAGAGCAAGAGAAGAACTTTCAGCGAGCAGTACCACAGCTCCAGGTCTTTTGGGCACGGGTGTAAACCCGGCCGACTTCTGTCGCATGCTTGCAGAAGCGATGTTGGCAGCCCAAGCTGTAGCGGCAGCTCAGGTAGCAACCCCTGCTACACCAGACACGGCGACGACCGTGTGGTGGGCCAAAACCCGAACAGGCAAGCGTACCTGTCGAATTGTAGTACCAAGGTCGTATTTAAACACGGGGTTGTCAAGTACTTCTACTCGCGCTCTAACTATTATCCTACCGGAAGACTATTGGGATTTTGAGAATTTTTTAAGAAGTAAAATGAACGATAAATTCGAGACGAAAACTTATATAAAAAGGCTAGCATTCGATCATTGATTCACCATGAAATGAAATGAGAAAATAAAAGGGCATAGTTTTAAATTTGCAAATCCAACTCGGCCGTGACGGATCCGAAAATAAGACAAAATCTCGCTAGAGCATTAGGTCTCCTAACTTATAGACTCTTCGATCGAAATCTCTTTACAAATCGAAAAAGCCTAAAGTTGCATTATCGAGGTGATCCGCACTATTGGATTTGACTCCAATCCGGAGGATTTACGTCGTCCTATCTCTAGGGTTGCGTTCAACTCCTTCCTTCTTTGAGTGATCTTTCACATTCATGAGCCTCTCGGCTACTCGAATATGAGATCTTAAGCCTACTACCGTATACCGGAAATACGGAGTCGACACAAAAATTATTCAAAGAAGGACCGAGTAGAATTACGCAAAAATAAAACTATGAAATAAAAATAATTCTCATTTCAAATCATGGATCCTCATGATCAAATGCTAAAAGAAGATTAGCTACGCATAGTTAAGAAAGAAAGCACGGAAAGATAAGAGAAATTCATTTCCATTGATAAATAAAGACGGAGAAGTACAAAATAATACGGAGACAAGATTATGCTACCTAAGAAAAGATTACACTATCAAAAGCAAAGATTACACTAATAAAGACTTAACAACATGTAAGCAACAAAAAAGAAAGCACTCTCTTGAACTAGAACTTCACTTGCTATCCAAAATCCAACTCCCAAAAGCATGAGACCATGGTGCCTTTTTATAGATGAGGGGGAAGGTTCTAGAATGGAAAGAAGAAGAGGGGGCAAGGGGGGGTGGCCGACCATGTGTAGGAAGAGGTGCATGCATGATGTGTTTAATGAGGGGAGAGAGAGAGGGATGATTCATGCATGATATTTAATTAGGTGGAGAGAATGAGGTGGGTTCAATGCATGGAATTTAAGGGAATGAGTTGGAAAATATAAAATAGCAAAGGGGGAATGAATAAGAAATAAAGAAAGGGAGAGAGAAATGGGTTGAATGTAGAATAATAAAGACAAGAAATAAAATAGGAGGAAGGAATGGAGGGGCCGGCCAAGCATGAACAAGTGAATGCATGCAATAAATGAAAGGGAGAGAAAATATTATGATGCATGCATGGATTGAAAGGTGGCAAGAGAAATAAAGGAAAGAGAGGGGGGTGGCCGACCATGTGGGCTTAAATGGGCTGTATAGGGGCTCGGGTAGGCTGCTCTTGAGGAAGGGGCTCGAGTTAGAGTTAGGTGGGCTGCTTGGGGTGCATAGGGGGCTCGGGTTAGAGTTAGGTGGGCTGCTTGGGGTGCATAGGGGGCTCGGGTTGGAGTTAGGTGGGCTGCATGGGCTCGGGTTTGAGCTTGAGGGCTGCATCATGTAGGCTTTATCAATATGGGCTGCACCTTGAACTTGGGAAGAGGCCGGCCATGCAAATTGTGGCTGCACCAAGTGGACTTTGAACCTATAAATAAAACAAAACAAGATATGGATTAGTCATAACAAAGTTGAAACAAAGTTAAAACATAACATAACATAACACTATATAGATTTTAAAACATAACATAACAAAGTTAAAGTTAAAACAAGATTTTAAACACAATAATAATAAAAATATTACAACCTTAAAATTAAAACGTATCATAACATAACATAATATATAATAACATAACACATATAGTAAGACTATATAGAATTTTATATCAAAACTCTAATAACACTAGGAATTAAAATATTGTAAAGAAACATTAAAACATGAAATAACAAACATAAAATATAAATAAAATTAGGCATTTTGAAAACTAAATTACCCCCAAAAAGGATGACTAAAACTAGTCATCAAATTCCCCCATGCTTAGACATTTGCTTGCCCTCAAGCAAATAGAAATAAAAACTAGGGTAGGAAATAGAAAATAAACAAAGCTAATTTAGGTTTCATAATTAAGAAAAACAAAACATGAAAAATTAAACTATCCTAATTCCTATGTTAACAACTAGTGGGGTGAGAAGTGCACAGTAGAAAACTTGAAAGTGGAGACCTAAAAATATCATTAGAACATAAGAAAAGTCTACACATTTCTAAATCTTAAAAACAAGGCATCCAAAATAAATGAAAATAAGGACAACAAAAAGTAGAGGTTCTAAATAAACGGCGCATTAACAAACTACTAGGTTGCTAGATAAACATTAACCCTAAGACACTCCAAGATAACCTCCAAAGAAATCCATCAATGATGGTGGCCATAGGCTTGTACGTTCACACTTTCTCCACTACGCGAAATTAAGTTCTAAGATCATTAGTACTTCTACTAGGCATTAAAACTTGGCTTAGGTAAATGATTAGGAAGTGGAATCAAAGATAAACATGAAAGTTTTAGGCACTAAACCAAGGTGAGCTCAAAAATAAATAAAGCATAATAAAAAAATGAGAAGTAATGAGTATGTCATTTCTCCAATATGAAACTACAACAAAAAGGCCATGAAATTTTTCTTTATAAACTTGGCCAAACATAAACGTTTTGCATTCATTTTTTTGATTTTTTTTTTTGATTTTGTAATGATATATTTTTGCATTCATTTTTTTCTTTTGAATAACATTTGATAAGAAAGCTCCAAAAATAAGCTTGAGAATTTCCTATTCATTTCAAAGATAATACCCTTCCCACAAAAATAATTTTTAAGCTCAAATTTATAATGCAAAAATAGGAAAGATTTTTGGCTTTGGTGAATATAATGAAATGAAAGGTGGAGCTAAAACAAGGAAAAAAGGAAAAGGCCCAAAATTGTTTTGCAAGGGTTTTGTTTTTGGTGGGCAAGAAAAGCTCAAACTATTCAAATGGTGGCCTAAATCATTTCTAAAGAACGCAAAAACGGCGCAAATGCTTCGAGAGTAGCTTAGTACAAGTTCTAGACACCAAGAAAGACTACCTCGCAAATGAAAAAGAGCTAATGATACCTAGCAACCATTCGTAAGCAACTAACCGAATAAAAAAACATAACTACAAATTGCTACTTATAACGTAAAAATCGGATGCCTATATTTAAGAAAAAGAAACTAGTAAACTAAGCTATGTTAAACTGATAAATTTAGAAAACCAATTCAAAGAAATCTAAATAGAACTAAGAAACCGCACGGGCCTACACTTCACTAGAAGAAACATAAAAATAAAGATAGAAAATAATTTTAGGTTTTGTTTTTCAAATAGATTTTAGCACAATTTTTTGATTTTTGTTTTTCTAATTTTTTTTTGGGTTTTATATTTTATAATTTTTTGGATTTTAGATTTTGATGACATAAAATACTATACTAATATAAAACATAATTTTTGAAAGAAGAAGAACCCAAAAGAAACTAGACCCCCCCATGCTGAAATCCTTCATTGCCCTCAATGAAGAAAACATAAAGAAAAAGAGAAGGGGACTGAGAAGAAGAGAAAAAAGAAAAATGCAGGAAAAATAAATAAATAAGAACAGGACTTCCCTGGGTTCGTGAGATGAAGGCGGATGTCGCTCCCCCATGCTTGCTTTTTAGAGTACTTGATCGTCAGCAGGTATGACTTGATCCATCTGGTGTCAGCAACGGCGGAGCGGCGACCACGAACATGGACTTGATTGGCCTCCGGTAGGAAGAGCAAAATAAAAGCAAAAAATAGATAGAGTCCATGGGCAGATGCCCGATAATGGTTTTTATTACAATCATTTAAAGTTCGAATAAAAGAGTTTCAGAATAATAATAATAAGTCCAAAAATAAAATAAAATAAATGTCCCACACAAGATAAATGTTAAGAGTCCAACACAAGATTCTCCTTTGCAAGAGGCACATAATCATTAGAAGAATAAAGTTTAAGTCTACGGCCATTTACTTTAAAGTCCCCCTTATCGGGGTGCGAAAGTAACACAGTTCCATCATAAAAAACATCCTTGACCGCAAACGGTCCAGACCAACGAGATTTAGATTTTCCAAAGAAAATACGTAAACGTGAATTTAAAAGAAGAACCTGATCGCCCGGTTTAAAATTTTTATGCTGGCGGAAGTTCTTAACATGATAATTTTTTTCTGCAGGGTCAGGTGGTTTTTCAAAATAATTTGGCAAATTTTTATTATTTTCAAAAATAAGATTTTGTTGTCCAAAATCAGAGTCATTTTTGAATGGTACTTGCACGGACATAACAGTGTTTTCAAAAATAGTTGATGAGGGTCCAAAAAAAGAAGAAGAAAAATCATTTGGAGGGAAATAGGAGTCTTCTTTTAAATCATCAATGAAAAAACAAGAGTCATCATTTTGTAAAAAGTTTTTCATCGATTTATTTATATCAAATATTACTTCCTCATCTCCCACACGTAGAGAAAGTCTTCCGTCACTCACATTTATGATTGCTCGAGCGGTGGCTAGGAAGGGACGACCAAGGATAAGAGGGACCTCGACGTCCTCTTCAATATCGAGAATGACAAAATCCACCGGGAAGATGAATTTGTCGACCTTCACTAGCACATCCTCAACGATACCTAACGGATACTTAATCGATAGATCAGCCAATTGAATACTCATACGCGTAGGGCTGAGAGTGCCCAATTCTAGCTTTTTAAACAATGAAAAAGGCATCAAGTTAATGCTCGCACCTAGATCCGCTAGCGCATGTTTTATAAAAAGATCACCAAAAACGCAAGGAATGGAAAAACTACCCGGATCGTTTATCTTTTTAGGTAGAGTAGAGTTTTTAACGACCGCCGAGCATTCTTCATTTAACGTTACATGCGATAAATTTTCTAATTTCTTTTTGTTCGTTAATAAATCTTTAAGATATTTGGCGTACTTAGGCATTTGGCTAATCGCTTCATGAAACGGCAAATTAATATGAATTTGTTTAAATATTTCAAGAAAGCGTTGATATTGATTATCTAATTTTTCTTGCCTAAGTCTAGCCGGATAAGGAGGTGGCGGAAATTCCTTTAGAACAATTGGAGCATCATTTTGAACGTCATCATTAGAAAAAATAGAAACATTTTTTTCTTTATCTAAAGTAGATTTTTCATTTTCAAAATTTGTTTTATCATTTTCCGTAGGGGTAATTGCTTCCACAACAGGAGGGACAATCACCTTTGGCTCTTCCCTTGTGGTGGGCTCGTTAACAACTTTACCGCTCCGAAGGGAAATTGCATTTGCGTGTTCCCTTGGGTTAGGCTCAGTGTTCGAGGGAAGAGTTCCAGGTGGTCTCTCATAAAAAGCCTTGGCGAGTTGGCCGACCTGATTTTCTAAATTTTTAATTGATCCTATTATGTTTCTAATAGTAGCATCGTTTGAGCTTATATACTTAGCAAAGATCTCTTCCAAAGGGGAAGGTTTTTGAAAATTTTGTTGTGGTGGTGGTGGTGTAAAATCGTGCGGTGGGCGTATGGCGTTAGCGTTATTACTCCACGAGAAATTTGGATGGTTACGCCATCCGGGGTGATAAGAATTAGAAGAAGAAGAAAAACCAGGCGGAGAAGAAAAATTCAGAAAAGCAGAAAAATTGTTTGCAGAATTATTTTGAGCAGGCCTGGGTATGTTCCCCAGATAATCCACCTGCTCGGCAGCAGCAGCATTCACATTTTCATATACCTTAGCGGCGGAGGAAGCAGTCATCTCCGAAATCTTCTTGTTTAACATTTCCACTTGTAGCGCCAGTTGCGAAACCGAATCCACTTCATAGATACCTGCAGGTTTAGATGGGCGAGACCTGGACGAATTCCACTGATAAGTGTTCATCGCCATGTCCTCGATAAGCTCAAGAGCGGCTTCCGGAGTTTTGCGGTCTAAAGAAACAGCAGAAGCGGCATCTATCATTTGCTTTGTTTCTTGATTTAGCCCATTGTAAAATGTCTGAACCTGTAACCATACAGGCAGAGCATGATGAGGGCATCTTCTCAAAAGTTCTTTGAACCTCTCCCAAGTGTCATAGAGGGTCTCAGAAGCAATTTGAGAATAAGAGGTGATATCATTTCGAAGCTTAGCAGTTTTGGCGGGGGGGAAATAACGAGAGAGAAATTTTTCAGTTAAAATGTTCCAAGTAGTGATTGATCCTCTAGGAAGAGAGCTCAACCACTGTTTGCCCTTAGTTCTTAAGGAGAAGGGGAAGAGTCTTAGCCTTATAGCATCATCTGAGACACCATTAATTTTAAAGGTGTCACAGATTTCAAGAAAATTAGCAATATGCAAGTTCGGATCTTCATCTTGTAATCCGTCGAACTGTACATATTGCTGCACCATTTGTATGATGCTAGGCTTAAGCTCAAAGTTATTGTTCGCAATTGCAGGTCGAACAATACTTGTTTCAGTCCCCTCTAGGTTGGGTCGAGCATAATCGGACATAGTCCTTTGCTGAGCCATTCCTGGGTTGGGATCTCCCATTTCAGAATAATTACAATCCCCGAAGGAATCCTCAACCGCTGTTTGAGAAGTGGAAGCCCCGAATCGTAGTTGTCTCCGAAAGGAGCGTTCGATTTCTGGGTCCAAATCAACAAGTAGCGACGGATTCGCTCGGGTCATGCACTAGTAAAGAAAATGAGGGAAGATGAGAATGAAAGCTTGGAAAAGAAAGAAAAAGAAAAGAAAAAGAAAGAAAAAAAATTGGTTTTTTGTTTTGGATTTTTTTTTTTTTTGAAAATAGACTTTTTTACGGCTTGGCTCTCGAACTTCCCGAGGACTACCCGGTGAAGGGTTCGCCCGGTACTAGGTAAAATGGTGGCGCTTAAAGCCCCTTACCCTTTTCGAGAGATTTTAGGTGGGGTAGAAATTAAAATGAGGTGGGTTGATTATAAATATTTAAATATATAAATATAATAATAATTTTTTTTTTGATTTTTGTAGAAGTAATAGCGCAAGCGTTTTCAAAATATTGACGAAGAAATGTCCCCGGCAACGGCGCCAAAAACTTGGTGGGCCAAAACCCGAACAGGCAAGCGTACCTGTCGAATTGTAGTACCAAGGTCGTATTTAAACACGGGGTTGTCAAGTACTTCTACTCGCGCTCTAACTATTATCCTACCGGAAGACTATTGGGATTTTGAGAATTTTTTAAGAAGTAAAATGAACGATAAATTCGAGACGAAAACTTATATAAAAAAGGCTAGCATTCGATCATTGATTCACCATGAAATGAAATGAGAAAATAAAAGGGCATAGTTTTAAATTTGCAAATCCAACTCGGCCGTGACGGATCCAAAAATAAGACAAAATCTCGCTAGAGCATTAGGTCTCCTAACTTATAGACTCTTCGATCGAAATCTCTTTACAAATCGAAAAAGCCTAAAGTTGCATTATCGAGGTGATCCGCACTATTGGATTTGACTCCAATCCGGAGGATTTACGTCGTCCTATCTCTAGGGTTGCGTTCAACTCCTTCCTTCTTTGAGTGATCTTTCACATTCATGAGCCTCTCGGCTACTCGAATATGAGATCTTAAGCCTACTACCGTATACCGGAAATACAGAGTCGACACAAAAATTATTCAAAGAAGGACCGAGTAGAATTACGCAAAAATAAAACTATGAAATAAAAATAATTCTCTTTTCAAATCATGGATCCTCATGATCAAATGCTAAAAGAAGATTAGCTACGCATAGTTAAGAAAGAAAGCACGGAAAGATAAGAGAAATTCATTTCCATTGATAAATAAAGATGGAGAAGTACAAAATAATACGGAGACAAGATTATGCTACCTAAGAAAAGATTACACTATCAAAAGCAAAGATTACACTAATAAAGACTTAACAACATGTAAGCAACAAAAAAGAAAGCACTCTCTTGAACTAGAACTTCACTTGCTCTCCAAAATCCAACTCCCAAAAGCATGAGACCATGGTGCCTTTTTATAGATGAGGGGAAGGTTCTAGAATGGAAAGAAGAAGAGGGGGCAAGGGGGGGTGGCCCGCCATGTGTAGGAAGAGGTGCATGCATGATGTGTTTAATGAGGGGAGAGAGAGGGATGATTCATGCATGATATTTAATTAGGTGGGGAGAATGAGGTGGGTTCAATGCATGGAATTTAAGGGAATGAGTTGGAAAATATAAAATAGCAAAGGGGGAATGAATAAGAAATAAAGAAAGGGAGAGAGAAATGGGTTGAATGTAGAATAATAAAGACAACAAATAAAATAGGAGGAAGGAATGGAGGGGCCGGCCAAGCATGAACAAGTGAATGCATGCAATAAATGAAAGGGAGAGAAAATATTATGATGCATGTATGGATTGAAAGGTGGCAAGAGAAATAAAGGAAAGAGAGGGGGGTGGCCGGCCATGTGGGCTTAAATGGGCTGTATAGTGGCTCGGGTAGGCTGCTCTTGAGGGAGGGGCTCGGGTTAGAGTTAGGTGGGCTGCTTGGGGTGCATAGGGGGCTCGGGTTAGAGTTAGGTGGGCTGCTTGGGGTGCATAGGGGGCTCGGGTTGGAGTTAGGTGGGCTGCATGGGCTCGGGTTTGAGCTTGAGGGCTGCATCATGTAGGCTTTATCAATGTGGGCTGCACCTTGAACTTGGGAAGAGGCCGGCCATGCAAATTGTGGCTGCACCAAGTGCACTTTGAACCTATAAATAAAACAAAACAAGATATGGATTAGTCATAACAAAGTTGAAACAAAGTTAAAACATAACATAACATAACACTATATAGATTTTAAAACATAACATAATAAAGTTAAAGTTAAAACAAGATTTTTAAACACAATAATAATAAAAATATTACAACCTTAAAATTAAAACGTATCATAACATAACATAATATATAATAACATAACACATATAGTAAGACTATATAGAATTTTATATCAAAACTCTAATAACACTAGGAATTAAAATATTGTAAAGAAACATTAAAACATGAAATAACAAACATAAAATATAAATAAAATTAGGCATTTTGAAAACTAAATTACCCCCAAAAAGGATGACTAAAACTAGTCATCACCGTGCAAGGCGGAGAAGCCATGCGAGTGGACGATTTGGCAGAAAGGATGGTTGTCGGACATGGAGTCCGGCAGATGAAGTATTTCCTGAGCTTCGATCCCCCGTCGTTCAAGGGAGTTGGTACGCCAACAGATGCGGAGGATTGGTGGGTTTGAATTCAAGAGCTTTTGAGGGCGGCAGAGACGCTAGAAGAAAAGAAATCTGAGTATGCGGCGTTCATGTTGGAAGGAGACGCCAAGTTGTGGTGGGTGAGCCATAGCGGCCGCCAGTTCCCTGGATGCACCCCGTAGATGGAGGAATTTGGGGATGCTTTTCTAAAGAGGTACATTCCCGTTTATACACGGTTGGCCCTTCAGAGGCAGTTTCTGCACTTGATGCAGCGAGACAATACAGTGGACGAGTATGTGCAGGAGTTCACCCGTTTGGGTCGTTACGCGGGAACGACGATGGCAGATGATGTAGAGAGGGATAACCTCTTCTAGCAGGGGCTTAGGGAGAATCTGAGGCAACCCCACATTTCCATGAAGAGGGCTGGTTTTAATGAGCTAGTTGAGGCTGCCAGGATATTGGAAAGTGATCTGGAGCGAACCCAACGTCGTAAGGGTTTCACTCCCAAGCAAGGGGAAGGGAAGCCTCCCCAATCCCAGGGAAAGTCTGAAGTGAGTAGATGGAGGAAAACACATCATACTTCCAAGTCTGGTGAGAAGAGCAAGTGGACGCCTGGAGGTTCTTACTCTAGGGGACCTCCGACGTGCTACAATTGCGGTAAGGTGGGGTACATAGCTCGTGTTTGTCCTCAAGGAGGAGTGGAGCAAGAGGCAAGGCAGAAGCAGACTGTGCGCTCCGGCCCCAGTGCCGCAGAGAAAGGGAAGATGGCGGAGTCAAGCGCTTCTCGGTTCCAACCGTTGAAACCAAGGGCCTACAAACTTGGACAGCAGGAAGCGATCCGCCAAACCGATGTGTTGACAGGTATGAAGAAATTTAAGTTTAAATTTTGTGCCTCATACTTTTAGAGTTTTATATGTGATGTCTATGTTGTAGGCTTCGTTTTAGTTTCCGAGTACCCCGCTAGGGTATTGTTCGATACGGGAGCATCACACTCCTTTCTTGCGGAGAGCTTTATCCGGAGAATAGGAGTTGAGTCTTTTTCGGCGGATGTGGAACTGAAAGTGCGCATGCCTAATGGGTCATCAATGACCACCGGGGCCAAAGGGTGCATCTGTTTTGAGCTGGACGGAGTTGACTTCGTTTTGGTAGCAGCGGTTCTACAATTGGTCGAGTTCGATGTCATTTTGGGCATGGACTGGCTTGCAGAGCATTGCACCAGTATCGATTGCCTATCTAAGGTAGTGACCCTAAGGAGCAAAGGGAAGGCGGAAGTCAAATTTGAGGGCCTTTGCGGAGTGGCCTATTCCCTGATTTCGGCCATGCAATTGATGCGGGCTGTTAACTAGGGTGGTGTAACGTCCCGAATCGCTCTAGGCCCCTAGTGTGTGTTTTTGAGTCAGGAGGGTTGACTCGAGTCCTGAGAAGTGCAGGGAATTGGACTGCACTTGTGGAGAAGTGGAGAAATCAATGCAGAGAGACACGGGTAGTGACATGGGTAGTGACACGGGTAGTGACATGGGTAGTGACACGGGTAGTGACACGGTTAGTGACACGGGTAGTGACACGGGTAGTGATACGGGTAGTGACACGGGTAGCGACACGGGCGTGTCCCTACCCGTGTGTGTTGAGTTACACTCAACAGGCCGTGTCGAGACTGTCGAGCTGTGTCGACATCATGTGACACGGGTAGCGACACGGCCGTGTCCCTACCCGTATGTGTCGAGTTACACTCGACACGCCGTGTCGAGTCTGACGAGCTGTGTCGACATCATGTGACACGGGTAGCGACAAGTCCGTGTCCCTACCCGTGTGTGTCGAGTTACACTCGACACGCCGTGTCGAGTCTGACGAGCTGTGTCAACATCATGTGACACGGGTAGCGACACGGGCATGTACCTACCCGTGTGCTCCAGTCGATGATTTTGATTGATCGTCGAGATGCAACTCGAGAAGGACACGACCAAGGACACGGCCAGGAACACGGCCGTGTCAAATATTGAACCGACATGGAAACTGTCGTTGCTGCTTCGCCAGGAAGTATACGGGTAAGGACACGGCCGTGTCCCTACCCGTGTCACTTTTTATATATAAGGGAGACAGAAAACCCTAGCCGTTTTCAAGTTCATTTCATCCCCTAATTCCTGTGAGAACTCCTGGTGAGAGGGAAACTGCTGGAGCAAGTTCTACCGAAGGAGATCCGCCATCGCCGTGAAAGAGAAGATGCCGCCAAGGAGAACTACGAGATCCATGGCCGGAAATGGTGGTACTACTGGAGCCAATGTGAGTTTCCTACCGTCTCACTTGGTGCTAGATCTATAGTTATTTTCCTAGGAGAGACATCGACTCAAGAGAGTCTTGATGGTGAGGAGGAGTTTTCTAGGAAAGGCCATGCTAAGACTTGTGTCTTAGGTTTTAGATCTCTTCAACCACGCCCTTCTTCAATGTGATGATAAGGGATGGTTTCGTGAAGGATATTGGCCTCATGAGGTTGAATAAGGGTGGAGGAAATTCTGGAATGATTTGGGATGATCGCATTGAGGAGGAGGATGAATCGATGTCGTTCATTCCGCCTTAAGATGCGTGCAGAATCTGTATTCTGCGCGCATCGAACTTCATGGCCCTTTTTAAGTGTGATATGGCCAGATCTGGGCTTTTGGCTAAACACGAAAGTTGAAGCCCTTGAAAATACCTTTCCAACGAATGGTTGCACGACGTCTGGCGAAGTATGTAGCCACGGGAAAGTCTAAACGAACATGGTGTTCAATAAATCTTGTATGCAGAAACTGTGTTCTGTACGCAGCGGACTTCAAGTCCGATTTCAAATAGGATAATATCAAATCTGGGTTGAGGTCAGAATACGAGAGTTGTACACCTCGGAAAGACCTTTCCATAGTGAGGTTACACGTCTTCACCAGATTCCTGTAGCTTCGGGAATCTCCGGTCGAAGTTGCTGTCCTGATTCAGCCTGCACCTAAATTCTGGGCTTAATGGAAAAATGGATTTTGATTCGGTGGAATTAATAATGCAAGACACTTGGCTTGGATGAATGATTAATCATTTGTTGCAGATTTCATATTATCAAATTGAGAAACAATATTATTTAAATGAACTGAATTGGTAGGAATTGAAAGATTGATAATTGTGCACTTCATGTTTATATTATGACATTATCAAATGAAAAGTGAGATAGATCTTTATATGCGCATCATGTTTATATTACATTGTCATCATTTGGAAAGTCATATAGATTAATAGATTATGATCATGGACATGTTTGATTAATGAAATGAGTCTTGTAGTCCAATACTTAGAGAGTCGTCTCCCTACGGGTAGTATTGTGAAGGGATGTAAGTGCGGTGTTGACCGTCACTTATTTTGGTTGTGTTGGGATAAGGTGTGGATGGATGGTTGGGCTGTCTCCTCTTGTTTACTTCCGAGGCCCCTTCCATGATATGTTGATCTGGTATTTGCATGTGGTGTGAGTCGACATGCGGTGTCGTAATCCTGGGTTAAGGATAGTGTGGCAGGTCTACGGGCTCGCCAGTCGTCACACCGACGGGAGTTGGCAGTTAGACTTGGTCGGTTTGGGCTGTGTCCTCGGTGTTCACGTCCCAAGGCCCCTCCGGCCATGTGAACGGTTGGTCTGTGTCCTCGTGCTTTCTTCTGAGGCCCCTTCCGGGTCAAACAAGGCCAGTTCGGGCTGTGTTCTTGGTGCACATCTACCCAAGACCCCGCTGGGCCATAGTACGCATGGACTCCGCTGTTGTGTTCTTAGCATTGAGGCGTACAGAGGCCTAGGTGAAGTAGTGTGATACCCGCCTAGTAGTAGAAGTGCCCGTTCTACTGTCACCGCCTGGCCACGGCGGCTGATGCCTGAGAGGTTAGCTACCTGCTCGAAAAGTGGGAACTATAGTCTGTGTCGACATAGCAATTGCATGGGTGTGCATGGGTGAGTTATTGCATAGCATTCATAGCATTTCATACATTGCACAACAAGATCCTCATCGTATAAGTTTGTATGGACACTCCTATACGATGAGTTACTTTATGTAACCCAACCCTTAACTTATAAGTTTGTATGGGCATTCTTATAAGTTAAGTTACTTTCCTGCTGTAGATTTCCTTACACCTGTTGTTATATGATGATAGCTTGTAGAACTGCTAGATTATACATTATATTCATGTACCTTGCCACCTGCTTATACTCTTTTACTTGCATACATGTTATATACTATACTCTTGTTCCTTTTCTCCGCCCGGTGCCGAGGAGTCGCCGGGGGAGCGGATGTGAAACCACTTAGTCGTTTCGACTAACGGTTGCTACGTCTTCCTTTTTAGGAGGTCACGTCGCAGGTAGAGCAGACACAGACTACGCAGTAGGACAGCTAGGCCAGGACGTCAGGGCCTGATGTGACGGTGCCGTCAATACCGTCGGTTACTGATGTTAGTATTTTGATTACTCTGATGTAGCCCGTTTGGGCAATGATTAGTTGTACTCTGATATTTTGTTGAAGCATGTTTAGCTTCTCATTAATTCATGTTTTTGGACATTATATACTTAGTGTGGATTTTGACTTCTCTTGCTTATTTATTTGGTTGGGTTGGCATTTATATTGATATGGTTGTAGCCGGCGGAATAGGCGTCTTGTGGTACATGTTAGCCCGTGTGCTAATGCTACCGCAAGGCGGCTGTTCCGGGCATAAGACTCCCCCTTCGTGCCCTGTTTTGGGATCCGGGAGGGGGGGGGGGGTCTTACAGGTGGTGTGGCGCTGGTAGCGTTATTGGGGGTTCTCCTCTCCCAGTTGTCTATTGAGGAAGTGCCCGTAGTGGCAGAGTTCAAGGATGTGTTTCCGGATGAACTTCCTGGAGCGCCTCCTCGGAGGGAGATCGACTTCTCGATCGAGTTAGTGTCGGAGCCTGGGCCGGTGTCAAGTCCTCCGTTTAGGATGAAACCAAAGGAGTTGGCTGAACTCAAAGTAAAGTTACAGGAACTGTTGGAGCAAGGGTATATCAGACCCAATTCTTCATCGTGGAGCGCGCCAGTGTTGTTTGTAAAGAAGAAAGACGGTTGTATGCGGCTGTGTATAGACTACCGAGAGCTGAATAAACTGACCGTTAAGAATAAGTATCTGATTTCTCGGATAGACGACTTGTTTGACCAATTGGTGGGGTCAGTGGTGTACTCAAAATTGGACTTGAAGTCAGACTATAATCAGTTGCGAATTCGGGACGAGGACATTCCCAAGACTGCCTTCGGTACGAGGTATAGACACTTTGAGTCTACGGTGATGCCGTTCGGGCTCACAAACGCGCCATTTGTGTTCATGGATCTTATGAATCGAGTATTTCGGGAATACTTGGACTCTTTTGTGATTGTCTTCATTGATGACATCTTGGTGTATTCCAAATCAGAAGTGGAGCATGAGACCCACTTGAGAGTGGTCTTGCAAGTGTTGAGGGAGAATCAGTTGTATGCAAAGTTCTCAAAGTGCGAGTTCTGGTTAGAGAAGGTGACATTTTTGGGCCACGTGATTAGTGGGGATGGGGTGGCAGTGGATCCAACAAAAGTGGAAGCCATCAGAGATTGACAAGTCTTGAGGACCGTGGCGGAAGTCCGAAGTTTTCTTGGACTAGCCGGGTATTATAGGAGATTCGTGGAGAATTTTTCGCGGATAGCTCTACCCTCACCTCACTCACTCGTAAAGATCATAAGTTTGTGCGGACTCAAGAGTGTAGTCAAGCATTTGACGCACTGAAGGAGAGACTGATGATGGCTCCAATCCTAAGTCTACCGCAAGGGACCGAGGGATTTCAGGTCTTTAGTGACGCATCAGGATGCGGTTTGGGTTGCGTTTTGGTGCAACATGGCAAGGTGATAGCTTTTGGGTCTAAATAGCTGAAGCCTCATGAGAGGAATTACCCCATCCATGACTTGGAGTTGGCAGCGGTAATTTTTGCGTTGAAAATATGGCGACATTATGTGTATGGTGCAAAGGTGGAGATCTTCACAGATCATAAAAGCCTGAAGTATCTCTTGGATCAAAAGGACTTGAACATGCGTCAATGCAGGTAGGTTGAGTTTCTTGGAGACTATGAGGTGGCGATTCAGTACACGCCAGGTAAAGCCAACGTGGTGGCGGATGCCTTGAGTAGAAAGTAATCGGGGCAAGGGAATTGGATCGAAGCTCATGATAAGCTGTTGGTACGGGAATGGGAGTCCCTTGGTTTGGAGTGTGTGGCGAGAGGCGAGTCCAGCATGGCTCGGTTGAACTGGATTGAAATGCAGAACGACTTGTCCGATCGCATTCGGGAAGCGACTCGGTTGGATGTGGAGTTTCAACCATATGTTTTTGAGGCTCAAAAGGGCGAGAGCAGCGCCTGGGAGATAATTGATGAAATCTTGAGGAAGAACGGAAGGGTTTGTATACCACAGTTCTGCAAACTCCGTGAGGAGTTGATGTTTGAGGCTCACTTCACAAAGTACTCCATTCACCCGGGCAGTACAAAGATGTACCTGTATATGAAGAAATCCTTTTGGTGGCCGGGGATGAAGCGGGATGTAGCTTTGTATGTGAATCGTTGCCAAACTTGCTCCTTGGTAAAGGCTGAATGTCAGAAGCCGAGCGGGTTCCTGAAAACCCTTCCAATCCCTGAGTGGAAATTTGATGACATCTCCATGGATTTTGTGCATGGTTTGCCTAGATCGCAGTAGGGTAATGATGCTATTTGGGTGATCGTGGATCGCTTAACCAAGGTGGGCCACTTCATCCCAAATCGGAAGGAGGACAGCGTGGAGAAGTTGGTGGAGTTGTATGTTTGCAACATCGTGCGACTGCATGAGATTCCTAAGAGCATAGTCAGCTATCGAGATGGACGGTTTATATCCAAGGACTGGAGATTGGTTCAGAAGAGTTTGGGCACGAAGCTAAAGTTCAGTACGGCCTTCCATCCTCAAACTAACGGGCAAACCGAAAGAACGAACCGTACTATGGAGGATATGCTGAGAATGTGCATTCTTGACTTCGGCAAGAAGTGGGAGGATCACCTCTTCATGGTAGAATTCGCGTACAATAACAGTTATCAAGCAAGTATAAAAATGGCGTCATACGAAGCTTTGTATAGGAGACGGTGTCGAACACCGATGTCTTGGACAGAGGCGGGAGACACCAAAATTTTGGGAAAGGAGGTGGTAGTTGACGCTTGTGAGTTGGTACGGACCATTCAAGAGCGTATGAAGGTGGCGCAAGACCGGCAAGCAAAATACTTTAATTCTCGTCACAGGAAGTTAGAGTTTGCGGTAGGTGATTGGGTCTTTTTGAAGATCAAGCAGTTCAAAGGCGTCTCACGGATTAGCCGACTCAAGAAGTTGAGTCCAAGGTTTTTGCGGCCTTTTGAAGTTGTTGAACGGGCAGGAGAAGCATCCTATCGGTTGGAGTTGTCTGCGGAGCTGAGTGGATTGCACGACGTCTTCCATGTCACTGTCTTGAGGAAAGCCATGGTGGAGGCTAGTGTGGTGATCGAATCAGCATCGGTGCCGATAGAGGAATACTTGAGGACGCGAGTCCGTCCAATTTCTATAGAGGATTCAGAGACTCGGCAGTTGCGGAATAAAGAGGTTAAACTCGTGAAAGTCCGATGAGACAACTGCGGTCGTGAGGAGCACTCTTAGGAGCGAGAACAAGCCATGCTAGAAGAGTATCCAGAGCTCTTCAAATCAGGTACCATTTAAGTTTTGTTTCTTTTTGCCTTTTAATTTCTGGACGAAATTCTTATAAGGGGGAGAGAGATGTAACGCCCCAAATTTGTAGAAGGAAATTGGTTTCTGGCAGGGAGCACACGGCCTGGGACACGGGCGTGTCCCAGGGCGTGTCAGGCTCCAGTCGACGTTTTGGTCGTGAGGTCGACGATTTTGGAGTCGACGATCGTGGAGCAGAGAACACGGCCTGAGACACGGGCATGTCTTAGGGCATGTCGAGCCCGTGTCGATGATCGGCCTGGCGAGTCGACGAATTTCGCTCGATGATGTGTCGAGACAAGGCACACGGCCTAGGACCTGGGAGTGTCCAATGCCGTGTCAGGAAGTTGACGAATTTCGCTCGACGATGTGTGGAGACAAGGCACACGGTCTAGGACATGGGCGTGTCCAAGGCCGTGTCAGTCAGTCGACGAACTTTGCTCGACGAAGTGTTGAGACAGTGAAAATGGCCTGAAACCCAGGCGTGTTGAGTTAGACACGGGCAAGGACACGGGCGTGTCCAGTACCCGTGTGAATCTCGGGTTGTTTTCGGGGCTGTGTCGATGGAGGCACACGGCCGACCACACGGCCGTGTCAGTTGGAACACGGGCGTGTCGGGTCGAACATGGGCATGTCAGATACCCGTATGTCGTTCCAGGCGTGTTGATTTATGACAGCGAATGGGGGACATGACCTTGGACACGGGCGTGTCGCAGGCCGTGTTCGGCCCAGTTTTAGCGTTTCAGGCCCGAATCAAGGCCGTTCGTTTCTTTAATTTAGGATCCAACGCCTGGGGGTTGTTCCTGATGGGATATACATGGGATTGGACCCTTAGAAACCCTCATTTTCTTTGGAGTGGTTCTCTTTCTAAGTTCTAGAGAGAGGGGAGAGCAAGGAAGAAGGTGAAGTAGAGATCCGGCAGTTGGAGAGACTTCGGTGCTCCAAATCGCCAGCCGAGTCTAGATCCGTGGAGGCTAGATCATTGCGAAGGTTTTCATCCGGCTATTTTTCCATGGCTAGGAAGAGGAGTCGGAAGGTAACGACACTTCTCCTCTCGGTTTTACGATGCATGTTTTAGCATCTTTTCTTTTCTAGTTTTTGGGCACCAAACACTCAAATGAGAGGGGTTTGGGTCGCCAATGTTCAAGAGGAACCTCCGGGTCGATTGACTCCGTCCCCGGCATGTTTTTGCATTAGAGACCCCTTCCGTTAGTGGATTAGGCATGGTGTGTGAAGCCATAGTCGCGACCGTTAGTCCGACTCGGTGATGTTGCATATGAGCTTTAAGGACTCGTAGAGATCCGTTGCGGCAAGATGCCGTTTGTGATGTTCGTGTTGTTTGTGATGTTCTTCCCTTTATCTTCCGTGAGTATGTGTGGCCGGTACCGGACAAGGTTAGCTCCTCATTGGCGGTAGATGGTTTCCCTGATGGACAAGGTTAGCTCCTCATTGGAGGTAGATGGTTTCCTTGGTGAACAAGGTTAGCTCTGCATGAGTGGTAGATGGTTTCCTTGATGCGCGGGAACGCTGCAGTACGAATGAGGGATTATGGAGGAAATGTCTTGGTTTGTGATGTTCCAAGGCGTGGCTGTGTCTCCGTGGTCGGCAGGCTATCCCGTGACGTGCAAGTCATGTGTGGAAAGTGTCCCGGCGAGACTAGTCCCCTTTGTGTGAGACTGACGAGAACGCCGAGCATGGTACAAGCCCGGGCAATGAGGCCATGAGCGCGTGGGGTCCAGCAAGTGTTCTTAGAATTGTTTTGTGTGTTGGACGGAATCCTGACATGAGAAGTCAGAGTTTGCCGACAATGAGACCGTGAGCGGGTGGGGCCTTGACAAGAGTTCCGTGTGGTGGCTTGTATGCCATTGGGGGATTGTGGTTCCCCTTTTTGTTTGCGGCTTTATGCCTATGGGGAAATGATGAGTACCCAAATGATGTGATGTTGTGCTACATGCATACGCTTTAGGGTGCCGTGGGTGAAGCCCGAGTGTTGCATTCATGTTGCATAGTAGGCCCTATTTTTATATGCTCAACACTAGAGAACATGTATGATGTTTAAGACATCCAAGCCTGTTTCCTTAGCTTCTTTCTTGCTTATGATTATTGCATACAAAGTGCTAACTTGCAGGTTGGAGGAGTACCCCGGGGTCCGTTA
Organism: Platanthera guangdongensis; assembly: GCA_039583875.1. Taxonomy (NCBI): domain Eukaryota; kingdom Viridiplantae; phylum Streptophyta; class Magnoliopsida; order Asparagales; family Orchidaceae; genus Platanthera; species Platanthera guangdongensis. The sequence continues at coordinate 89,152,781 of CM077161.1, read as the reverse complement.
GGGGCGGCCGGGAGGAGATGTGTTTGTTACACAGTTTGAGGTCAGCCTTTGCTGACCCACGTTACTAATAATTTTTACAGGGCAAGGATCGCAAGCAGGAGCTAGCTCGCTGGCCAGAAAGGCCTAAGCCTCATGAAGTGTTAACTTTTCTGTAGCTCTACTCTTTATGACATTGTATGTTTTGATGCCCTTGGTGACCGGCTTGCATGCCGAGGTATACTAGGTGTGCTTATGCACTTTTAGGACTGATGTATTATTTGAGTTTGGATTTACTCTTGTTTTATGGCCTTAAGGCCATTTTGTTACTCTTGTAGGCGTGGATAACTTCCAGTCTCTTTGGTTGTTTCCGCTGTGTTGTGTTTTGAGTTTTGAGTTTGGGTAGTTATATCATTTTATAATACTGAAGCTGTGGCGTCTGTATGTTGTGGGGCCCCGGCCGGACCCATATTATACGGTCATTACAGGGGAGGTGTTACAATTTGGTTTCTGGCAGGGGAGGTGTGCTTTGGCTCCCAGGCCGTCATTATAGGGGAGGTGTTACAATAGGAAACTAACATCGATTCCAGCGGTTCCTCCATTTCCGGCCATGGATCTCGTAATTCTACTTGGCGACATCTTCTCCTTCATGGTGTTGGCGGATCTCCTCCTGTAGAACTTGCTCCAGCAGCTTTCCCTCACACTAGGAGTTCTAAAAGGAAATAGGGGATGAAATGAGCATGAAAATGGCTATGGTTTTCTCTTCCCCTTATATATGAAAAGTGACACGAGTAGGGACACGCCCGTGTCCTTACCCGTGTCCCGCTTGAGTGAAACGGCAACGAAGGTTTCCATGTCGGTTCAATACTTGACACGGGTAAGGACACGCCCGTGTCCCGACCCGTGTCCACATAACACGGCCGTGTTCCTGTCCGTGTCCTTGGTCGTGTCCTTCTCGGGATACATCTCGACGATCTTAACACTTCATTGATCTTGATCAAAATCGTCGACAGGAGCACACGGGTAGGGACACACCCGTGTCTCTACCCGTGTCATATCATTCGTCGATCTCGCCACGTAGTTCGTCGATCTCGATACGCCTCGTCGAGTGTAACTCGACACTCACGGGTAGGGACACGCCCGTGTTGCTACCCATGTCATTCGATGTCGACACACCTTGTCGATCTCGACACGCCTCATCGAGCGTAACTCGACACACACGGGTGGGGACATGCCCGTGTCGCTAACCGTGTCATTCGATGTCGACACACCTCGTCGATCTCGACACGCTTCGTCGAGCATAACTCGACACACACGGGTAGGGACACGACCGTGTCGCTACACGTGTCATACGATGTCTACACACACGGGTAGGGACACGCCCGTGTCTCTACCCGTGTCCTTCCCAGCATAGATTTCTCCACTCCCCACAAGTGCAGTCCAATTCCCTGCACTTCACAGGACTCGAGTCAACCCTCCTGACTCGAAAATACACACGAGGGGCCTAGAGCGATTCAGGATGTTAAAGCAGTGGTCTAGGAAACTTAACGATTGTTTGTGGGCATATAAGACCGCCTTCAAAACACCTATAGGGACCACCCCCTTTAGATTAGTCTATGGTAAATCTTGTCACCTACCTATAGAATTAGAGCATAAGTCATATTGGGCAATACGTTCTTTGAATTTTGACAATAAGTCTATAGGGGAGAAACGCAAGCTTCAACTTAACGAATTAGATGAGTGGAGAACTATGGCCTATAAGAACTCCAGGATTTATAAGCAGAAGACTAAGCTATTTCATGACTGTCACCTTCGTAAACCCAAGACATTCCAAAAAGGTGACCAAGTCCTCCTTTTTAATTCCAGACTGCGTTTATTCCCTGGGAAATTAAGGTCTTAGTGGTCTGGACCCTTTAAGATTAAAGAAGTCTTTCCCTACGGCACATCCGAGCTAACTCACGCTGAAAAGGGAGATTTTAAGGTTAATGGACACTGACTTAAGCCCTATTATGGTGAGCTTCCTAGAGACTTCACTCGTCTAGAGACCTGTCTCCGTCTAGATTAGGTTTATGTTAAAGTAATAACTATAGAAAGTATTTCTTATTTATAAAAAAATTTTAGTATAAGTCTAGTAAAATTTAATGAAAAAAAATTTTAATGGAAAAAAAATTCTGTAAAATTTTTTTTTAGGAGGAATGCAATTTTGGAGGAGCACACGGGTCACCACACGCCCGTGTGGGTGGCCGTGTACTAGACACAGCCTCAGGCCCAACCGTATGAATTAATTCCGAAAAAGGCGATTTTTTCCCTAGAACAACACGGGTTCACACTAACCCGTGTGTTTAGTCGTGTCTCTTCGCTCGACGATGGTCGAGACTGCTGTGTCGAGACATCCAACACGCCCGTATCGGCTGACACACGGCCGTGTCTCCTACCAACCTGTGTATTATTAATACGCCGTGCCAGCTCAGACATGGGTCGACACACGGTCGTGTTGGGGCATGTGTCCACCTGCCGCACTGTCCCCTCTCAGTTTGACCGCACGGCCCCGCAAAGCCCGTGTTTCACGAGGCCAAGATTACTCCGCACGGGTCCGCACACGCCCGTGTGCGTACCCGTGTTCGCCGACTATATATAGGGGGCCGTGTCATCTTCTTCCTGGCACAAATTTCTCCACACCCAGCACCATTCCTCTCTGCAGTTTGAGCTCCAGTTGGAGTTTTTGTCTCCAAATCCCGCACCCTCTACTCAATCTTCCCTTCTTTCTTTTTAAACATGTCCTCCGGAAGAAGCCAAGGCGGTCTCCGTCACCGACCGGAGCTGTAAGTGTCAACAGAGAGGCGTGATGCCGCTGCTCCGCTAGTATTCAACGACCCAGCGCACACCTCCCGCTTCAACCACATACAATCAAAGAAATTTCAAGATATCTGCACGATTGATTAGAGCGTGCTTGAAGAAATAAATTTAACTGGGGATGTCAGGGCATTAATATCTGTAATGGGTTGGGAGCAATTTTTCACCATAGAGGAGTTAGGTTTTAAGGAACTCACGTTAGAGTTCTTGTCCTCGTTTTATTTCAATTTTCGGCCTAACTTCATTGATAGGCCGCACGCTCCCGATGGGGTAATTTCGTTTCGAGTGGGTGACACATTTTATACACTCACCATGCTCCAGTTCACCCAGTATTTATGGGTGTATGAGGATTCATTCCTCTTTAGTGCTGCCTACCCCGAGCTCCACTTCGACCTCCCCAATCGCGATATTGCCGGCAGTATCTGGCGCCAGCTTTCTTTTGACACTAGCGCCTATGAGGCCAAGCGATATAAGGCCTCTAAGTTGGTTTCACCCGCCCTCCATTACATTCACCATCTCCTTAGCCACACATTGAGCGGCCGGGGTGAAAGCTCCGGTGTTGTCAGTCGACAGGACCTACTGTACCTCTACATCATGTCTTCACGTTATCCTCTGCACCTCGGTTTCCTTCTGGCATAGTTTATTCTCCACCAGGCCGACACCCCCCGCATATGGTCTATTTGTGTAGCACCCTACATTACTCGCCTGGTGAAGAACATGGGCATATTCTCAGCCCTCCCCCAGATGACAGTGGTCGTGAAGACCGTGGCCATCACGATGGCCAGTCTTTGCTCCCTCCGCCTCGTGACCGCCTTTCATGGCTGGGGATGCATCACATATGCTATTGTAAGGTGTGGGACGCAAGTGTAGGACGACAGTGATGACGAGGTGGATCCTGACCTCGATGTGCCTTTGGTACCTCCGCCCCATTCCACTTATGCTCATGGCGAGTCTTCTACTGCACCCCCTCCGCCTCATTCATGGTATTCGCGGGAGTTTTGATAGATCTTCTACACCGAGCTCTCGCCGCGCCTATAGCATATTGAGGAGTCGCAGCAGCAGACCAAGGCCCTTCTCATCCAGATCATAGACCACCTAGGGATACCTCCTCGCCAGCCGCCATCTCCTGCCCCACCTTCCTTCCCTGACGATGCGACCGACCACCCCGCATACTTCTGATGTGTATCTATGTCATATTATCTTTATGTATTGTGTCTTGTACTATTTCTTATATCGGCGTATTTAGTTCTTTAAGCTATTGTATATCAGTGCATTTCATTACAGCTCCTATTTCATTACTGTGATCTTCTACTTTATATGATAGCAGTTTTTTTCTTTTTCTTATTTCTTCGTGAAATTACTCTATGTCCGCTCTTTATATTGCACTGAGTACATTGTAAATTTTAAGTCTGGGGGTGGAATGGCTATTGACGTGGTTACAATTGATTCTAATTTGCTTAACATAATACTCAAGTTTGTTATACCCCCTCCTGCAAATTTTTGTTTGATCCTTTAAGCTCTCATTAATTAATTCATTTAGGATTATAACTATCTAATTTAACTTCGCACGCTGATTAAAATGAATTGATGTAGACTCATAGAGTGTTCAACTTTGTTTATTCGTAATTAAGCATAGAAATTCATTAGCTTAATTTTCTCTATATAATTTATTTTTAAGATTAATCCTTTATATTATTAACTATCAATCACTCAATTTTAGAAAATATACTTATCTATAATAATGTGAGTCGATGAGTGTAACATTCTTTATAATCTGGTATTAGGGAATGAAAATGAAAAATACTCTCTATTGATGCCCAGAACTTATCCTGTAGCGATCCTCAAAACATTATATAGGTTAATTAGTAAGGGCAGAAATGACTTAGGCCACCTATTGGATAGCTTGAGCCTTGTTAACCCAAAACCTTTAAGATGATACCCTTGCACACCCAATTTGAAGCTAATCCCCATCCTTTTGATGCTCTACCACTAAAATTCACCAAGGCTAAATCCTTACCTATTAGCACACCTATCATTGAGTCCTTCTTGGAATGAGTTTGTTCATAGTGATATGTGGCCTGAGTGTGTGTATACTTGCACCCACTTGGAATGATCCCTACTATGAACCCAAAGCCTAAAAAAGAGGGAGAAGACATAGTTATATGTGGCCTGAGTGTGTGTATACTTGCACCCACTCGGAATGATCCCTACTATGGTCCCTTGGTTAAGAACAATAAAAGTTTTGGAGTATCTTTCAAAAAATTAAAAAAATATGGGAAGTAGGCTAATTGCAAAGTCTGGGGGTGCTTTTATAACACCGATGTATGTTAAGGTATATACCAACAAAAGGCTCAATCATGATTTAGGTGTGGAAAACCCATCGCATTTATCTTTGATTACCTCGCCTATAATCTTCTATCCTAAGCCAAAAAGGCTACACCATCATACAAGTCCTAAGGATCCGACCTTACTGAGTCTAACTAAGTGTCGTGGAGGGGATGTAAAAAGGGTAAGCTCGTGACCGTCAATATGGGTACTTATAAGTTTTGAAATACTAATACGTATCTTATAGAGATTGTTATTTTCTCCTCATATTTGTTATATATGACTATACTCTTATTTCTAAAAATGAGTGAGAGATAGTTAACATATATATTGGAAGAATTTTAAGACTATGTTATATTTAGAAAAGTCTGCTGAACTATTTCCTATGCGATTACATCATCAAAGTTCTCTTAAATTCATCGCAACCAGTGTGCGGAGACAAAATTATTTAATGATAACCCAAGTGTTTGAATTAGTTTGCTTAGGGACAAGCAAACATCTAAGTCTGGGGGTATTTGATGAGTGTGATTATGATAGTCTTTTTACTATCATAATTTATCATGTATGCTATTCCTACCTCATTTTGTAGTAATTTCGCAAGAAAACTCAAAGAATTGTTTTATCATGATTCGGAGAGCACAATTAGGATCCTTGTTACTCCTTATATTGAGTTATCTAATTTATTACGTCACTTTTATATGCAAGTAGTGCTAACTAGTGGAACTAAAAGTCTTGGAGCGAATAGAGGAGTTCACGGAGCCAACTTGGCTGATGATAGGACGAAAACTTGGCGCACACGGGTGGACATACGGCCGTATACCTACCCGTGTCCTATGCACCCTGGAGCTGAAGAAATTCGACGCAGGATACAGAGACTCACACGGGTAGGAACACGCCCGTGTGCCTACCCGTGTCACATTTCAACACTACTGTCGACCAACCCGTGTCTGAAGAACGTGAAGAACAACACGACCGTGTCAGTACTCGTGTCATCTAACACGGCCCACTACCAAACACACCTATTCGTGGGGACCCCCCTAGGAACCATCCACACGGCCTGACACACGGCTGTGTTGGAACCTGTGTCCAACCTGTTTGCAAAGGGACTATATATTTCCTTTAGAAAAATTTGTGAAGAACTTTTGGATCATTCTGGAATTGGAGAACTGCTGAAACTCGAAGTGGAGCATCCAAGAGAAGGAGGATTGAAGGGTATTTTGTATGCATTTTATCTATTCATTAATCCCTTTTAATCTTTCCTTTCTCTTGATGATTCAACTTTGTTTATTGTTTTAATTTGCATGAACTTATATTTGAACAATTTGTTAATCATGTCTCGCATGGTTTACATCAAATTTGTAGTATTTTATTTGTATGAAGGCTTATAAACAAAGATCTTAATCCTAACTATGAATTTCTTATTTGTCTTACATGAATTACAAATCTCTAGGTTGAGAAATTAGATGTTTGTGATGAAATTTACATGTCCATAGTTTGGTGTGAGATCTCTTTATAATTCGAATTTCATGATCAAGAGATATGTTATTTGGATAATTGGAATGCGAATAAATGAATTCATGATATTTTATAGATAGGATTTCATGGATTTATGTAATAGATAGGGTGTTTTATTCAATGCAAATTTGAGTATTGTAAATTATTCGAGAGAAAATTTACTAACTTAGATTTAGATTTTAAATTGCTCGAGAGAGAATTTAATAAATATTTACCCTTTACAATACAACAAATTTGATAGTCTTATACTTTCATGATTAAATAGAATTGAGTGAGTGAATGAATATTTTCATGTAATTGCTCATAAGCTTTCGGATTGTTATCATGTTCAATCTTCCAATGCTGATTTATCCAATAGTCATAGTTAGGTTAATTTAGGTTAGAAATCACTTTTACTTATAGGTACGATAATAGAGTGAGGATGAGTATGAATACTTGAAATGGCCCCGTGGAATACGACACGAGATATAGATTTCTCCTATACTATGATTGATAGGTGCACTTGCCTGAATGTTAAATCAATCTAGCTTATGCCCATCTACATAGTTATACTAGAATGTAGAATGAAATCGCATTGGGTTATTACTTGTTAGCAAAGCAATCATCATGAATCGGGAATGAATGGAAAGTGTTAGTTGATTGGCTAAATCTCGGCCATCAATCCTAGTGGTGGGACCCACTACTTAATCAGCTAGAGATATAAAGAATCAGATCATCGAATCAAGCAGTGAATTCCAAGAGGTTTCGTCCCAAAACTGAACACAACTCCAAAACCAACTCAAGCATGATGAACCATTACAATACCTTGTCAATTTATGTACTTTGGGTCAGACCCAACAACTTCTTTGATCTATCCCTATAGATCTTAATACAAATTATATAAGTCGCTTACCCTAAGTCCTTCATTAAAAAGCAGTCCCTTAGGTTATTCTTAACAACATGTAGGGTCGGTTTGTCATTCCCGATCAATAGTATTCCATCTACATACAATATCAGGAAGATTCCCCACATTCAATCTGCTCACCTCACCACCATCTACACCCTCCTCACCTATTCATAACATTCCTAGGCAATCACCATCCCCTGCACCATCATCTCCTCAGGATGACATCCTCCCTGATGTCACTCCTTCTACTAATCTCTTTGAGTCCACCCAAACTCCACTTGAGTTTATGGATACAGTTTCCCCTTCCCTGTCAACCATCCTGAAGCACATGTGTCTAGTGCTCATGACTCTTATAGCAGAGGCCATTACACCTCTTGCTAATTCTATTTCCTCCTTTGCTGCTCTCGTTGCTGCTTCCTCTGTCCCTTCTTCTTCAACTAGGGGCCTGAATCCAGCTCCTGCTGAAATCATGCAGGGGGAGATGCTTAATGAAGAAGCTCTTCCATTTTCAGCAGCAGCAACAGCAGATATAGCAGATTCAGATACAGATATTTATATGGTTCTAGATACAGACACAGCTACAAAGGATATAGATATAATAACTTTTGGTGATTGTTTTGTTAATCCCACAGTGGATTTATTCAATCTATTAAATTCTTTTGATACAGTTTATTTTATTTCTCTTTCTTTTGTCTGTTTAAAGCCATCCTTGGCTATTGTATCTTATACAGCTCCTATTTGTCCCATAGTTGCCCAACAACTCAAGGACAGTTTTGCAATTTTAGATAATCAAACAATATCTTCTCCACAAGATATTCTTTCCCCAGAGGCTGTCTCTACTCCTATTTATAAGATGGATGACAACCGTCTTCCAAATTTCGATGAAATCATAAAGGCAGAGATAGAAGAAGAGAATTTGTTAATTATTGAAAACATAATAGTTGTTGAAGAGCCTCAGGCTCCAGAACCGCAAGAAGTAGCTCTAGCTCCAGTACCTCAGGCTCAGCCTCAGGCTAACAAGTAAAGAGACAAAAATATTTTGAAAGCTCTAGATGATTTGTATGATAATACTCAGGGATCCTCATCTGAAAAAGAAGATGATGAAGACAATGATGATTCTGATGATAGCCCTTCTGCAAAGAAGAAATTTTCAAAAAAAAAAGGAAAGCCCCTCGAGTTACTTCTCCCAAGCCTAATTCAAATCATGATATTCCTTACTACATTATCCAGAAAATTAATCCCTATCCTCGAATTCCAGCCTGGATGTGGCTATCCAAGAATCACCAGAAGGATAGAAAGAAAAGCAAATGTATTCTCCTCCTCCTCAGAAGCACAGGAAAGGACCTCCTCCTCCTCCTCCACCTGCTGTTGGTGCTTCAGGCAGTTCATCTTCGATGTCTACCTCATATTCTCAAACATACCAAAGACAACATGGTAGATCCTCATCTTCCCAAGGAAGCAGGCAGTAGAGGTACCCTTCTAGTAGGCAACAACATCAACATCAACAACAACAGCAATATCCGGAGCAACAACAACAGCAAGTCCCTGAACCAGTTAAAGCTGATAGTCCTAAGAAACCAGAGTCTCCTCCCATTCCATTTGAGGATCCTAAAACAGCTACTACTGCTAGAATGGCAAGGTTCCAGGAATTGGTTGGATATTCACTGATAAATAAGGCTAAAGCTGAAGGAAAGGATCAATCTCAGTACTCCACTATGTCTAAATACAAGAAAGAAGAACTGAACAGGTATGCAAAAGATAACAAATTCTTTAATGTTGATGCATATATGGATCTACACCCAGAGGCTATTGTGCCTAGAGCCACATCTCTCAATATCATTGAAGCTGCTGACATGACCATGTCCAAGAAGGAAGCAGCAAATCCTAGTAGAGAGATCAAGTTTACACAACCTGCTGACAAAGAAAAGGAGGATAAGCAAAAAGAGAAATGAAGAAAAAGAAATGAGAATATGTTGTTTCGTTTATGTATGTCTTAAACTCTTTATTTATTTACTAACACAAAGCTACATTGTACATATCTGCTGCATGTTTTAATCTTTCTGCCAGAGATATTTTTTTTTGCTTTGTGAATGTTTTTGTTTTCATTTGTATTAGTGACCTCACCTAAATAGGGGGAGATTGTTGGATCCCTAATTTGATTCGGGCTAGGTTCACTAACTAGGATTATTGTGTAACGTCCCGAATCGCTCTAGGCCCCTAGTGTGTGTGTTTTTGAGTCAGGAGGGTTGACTCGATTCCTGAGAAGTGCAGGGAATTGGACTGCACTTGTGGAGAAGTGGAGAAATAAGTGTAAAAAGACACGGGAAGTGACACGGGTAGTGACACGGCCGTGTCCCTACCCGTGTGCGTCGAGTTGAGCTCGACGAGCCGTGTCGAGATCGTCGAACTGTGTTGACACTAAGTGACACGGGTAGTGACACGACCGTATCCCTACCCGTGTGCATCGAGTTGAGGTCGACGAGCCGTGTCGAGATCGTCGAACTGTGTCGACACTAAGTGACACGGGTAGTGACACGGCCGTGTCCCTACCCGTGTGCGTCGAGTTGAGCTCGACGAGCCGTGTCGAGATCGTCGAAATGTGTCGACACTAAGTGACACGGGTAGTGACACGACCGTGTCCCTACCCGTGTGTGTCGAGTTGAGCTCGACGAGAAGTGTCGAGATGCAACCCGAGAAGTACACGGCCAATGACACGGCCAGGCACACGGCCGTGTCATGTGAACACGGGTCGGGACACGGGCGTGTCCCTACCCGTGTCAAACATTGAACCGACATGGAAACCGCCAAGGCCGTTTCGCGGAAGCGAGACACAGGTACGGACACGGCCGTGTCCCTACCCGTGTCATATTTTGTTTATAAGGGGCAGAGGAAACCCTAGCCGTTTTCACTCTCATTTCACCCCCTATTTCCTGTGAGAGCTCCTGGTGAGAGGAAAACTGCAGGAGCAAGTTCCACCGAAGGAGATCCGCCGTCGCCGTGAAAGAGAAGATGCCGCCAAGGAGAACTACGCGATCCATGGCCGGAAATGGTGGTACCGCTGGAGCCAACGTGAGTTTCCTACCCTCTCCCTTGGTGCTAGATCTATAGTTATGTCTTAGGAGAGACATCGACTCAAGAGAGTCTTGATGGAGAGGAGAAGATTTCTAGGTTAGGCCATGTTAGAACTTGTGTTCTATACTTTAGATCTCTTCAACCCTTCCCCTTTTCTTCAATATGACGATGGGTGGATGGTCTCGTGAGGAGTTTATGGCCTTTGAGGTTGAATAAGGGAGGAGAATATTTCTGGAAAATTTAGGAACGATTGCCTTGGGGAGGAAGACGAACCGATGCCGTTCATTTTCCTTTAAGATGCGCGCAGAATCTGTATTCTGCGCGCAGCAATCTTCTAGGTCATTTTACCGATGGATATGGCGAGATCTGGGCTTTTGGCTAAACACGAAAGTTGTAGCCCTCGGAAATACCTTTCCAACGAGTGGTTGCACGATGTCAGGTGATGTTTGTGGCCCCGGGAGAACCTAATCGAGTTTACTGCCCGGCAATTCCTGTACACAGAAATTGTGTTTTGTGCGCAGTGAACTTTGAAGCCGATTTCGAGTAAGTTATTGTCAGATCTGGGTTGTGACCTGAATATGAAAGTTGTAGATCATGGAAATACCTTTCCAACGAGGGGTTACACGCCTCCACCGGATTCCTGTAACTTCAGGGATCTCCGGTTGAAGTTGCTGACCAGACTATTCCTGCACTTAAAAATCTGGGTTTATAATATTTGGATTTGGATTCGGAGAAACTAATATTACAGGTAACCCTGAGGCTTGGATAAACTCTTATGAATAATCAATTCAGCTGCTTAAATGATGAAGATTATTAATCGGATTCCATGTGAAAGAATTGTAAGATAGTATACTTGAATGATTTGACTTGTTAGAAGTTAGTAGATTTTTATACATGTGCATCTTGATATATTGTGTTGAAATCACCTGATATGACATATAGAAGGATAACTCATGGCCATGTGAATGTTGAATAGTGGATTGAATTTGGTAGTCCAATACTTAGAGCGTCGCCTTCCTATGGATAGCATTGTGTAAGTTTGTAAGAGCGGTGTTGACCGCCACTAGTTTTGGTTGTGTTGAGATAAGGTGTGGATGGATGGTTGGGCTGTGCCCTCGTGCTCACTCCGAGGCCCCTTCCATGGTATGATGAGGTTGTGAATTGCATGTGGTGTGAGTCGACACGTGGTGTCGTAATCCTGGGTTATGGATAGTGTGGCAGGTCTACGGGCTCGCCAGTCGTCACACCGACGGGAGTTGGCAGTTAGACTTGGTCGGTTTGGTCTGTGTCCTCGGTGTTCACGTCCCGAGGCCCCTCCGACCATGTGAACGGTTGGGCTGTGTCCTCGTGCTTTCTCTCGAGGCCCCTTCCGGGGCACGCAAGGCCAGTTCGGGCTGTGTTCTTGGTGCACATCTACCCAAGACCCCGCTGGGCCATAGTACGCATGGGCTCCGCTGTTGTGTTCTTAGCGTTGAGGCGTACGGAGGCCTAGGTGAAGTAGTGTGATACCCGCCTAGTAGTAGAAGTGCCCGTTCTACTGTCACCGCCTGGCCACGGCGGCTGATGCCTGAGAGGTTAGCTACCTGCTCGAAAAGTGGGAACTATAGTCTGTGTCGACATAGCAATTGCATGGGTGTGCATGGGTGAGTCATTGCATAGCATTCATAGCATTTCATATCATTGCACCACAAGATCCTCATCGTATAAGTTTGTATGGGCACTCTTATACGATGAGTTACTTTTATGTAACCCGATCCTTAACTTATAAGTATGTATGGGCATTCTTATAAGTTAAGTTACTTTCCTGCTGTTACTTATACTTGCTAGTTTAGTGTAGCTGTTACTTATTCATGCTAGTTTAGTTGTAGCTCTTATATAAATGCTGATAATGATACTGTTTCTCTTACTCTACTGCCACCTGTTTGTACCTGTCATACACTTATATATATTACACCTTTGTTTCTCTTTCTCCGCCCCGTGCCGATGAGTCGCCGGGGGAGCGGATGTGAAACCACTTAGTCGTTTCGACTAACGGTTGCTACGTCTTCCTTTTTAGGAGGTCACGCCGCAGGTGGTGCAGCCGCAGACTACGCAGCAGGACAGCCAGGCCAGGATGACAGAGCCTGAGGTGACGGTGCCGTCGATACCGTCTGTTACCGATGTTAGTTCTATTACTCTGTTGTAGCCCGTTTGGGCAATGTTTAGCTGTACTCTGATATACTGAAGAAGCATGTTTTAGCTTCTCATTATTGATGTATTTGGACATTATAACTTAGTGTGGATTTTGACTTCTCTTGCTTATTTATTTGGTTGGGTTGGCATGTTTTATTGATATTGTTGTAGCCGGCGGAATAGGCGTCTTGTGGTACAGGTTAGCCCGTGTGCTAATGCTACCGCAAGGCGGCTGTTCCGGGAATAAGACTCCCTCTTCGTGCCGTGTTTTGGGATCCGGGGAGGGGGAGTCTTACAAATGGTATCAGTTTGCCACGATCCTCAACTAAGAAGTCATTCAACAATGGTGCCACCCCCGTTTGGTTAGTCAGTTTGGGGACAAACTGACTTAGCGGAAGCAGTGGTGTGCCCATATGTAATTCACATTAAGTTTGTCCAACTTTGACCTTAAGTTTAGCCAACCTGACCACAAATTTGTCGTGTATGTGTAGGTTCCACTGCATGTTGAGCCGATGGGGGGTACTCCTACCCCTCCCATACCCACTCAGTTCGAACAGTCTGAGTTGGGGCAGACGCTCACCGCCATTCTTGATGCTTTTAAGGCACAGCAGACTCCGGTGCAACAACAGGCCCCGAGCTCCAACTGGCTGAGCACCTTCCGGGCTCTCTCCCCTCCCGTCTACCTTGGGATGGAGTCAGCCGTACGTACAGAGGAATGGCTAGACACGATACAGGAGTTGTTGGCTGGTATCCGTTGCCCAGCCAACATGGCAGTGACTTTGGCAGTGTCCGTCTTGGACTTACATGCGAAGAGGTGGTGGAAGTCCCTCACGGGCTCTACCTTCCAAGGCCGGATCTACGCTGAGATAAGTTGGAGTGAATTCTCGGGTGTTTTCTTGGAGCACTTTATCCCTACATCGGCCCGAGATGAGCTTGAGCAGAGGTTCCTTCTACTAAAGCAGGGATCAAAGTCGGTTATAGAATACCAGCGGGAATTCCAGCATCTCGCAAGGTTTGCTGATTCTTATGAGTTGGATGTAAGAGGTTATGCCAAGCGCTTCTATAAAGGGCTGCGAGATCCCCTAAGGCAGTCCCTTTTGTTTATAGCGGATGGTAGCTTGGCGGAGATCATTGATATGGCGAAAAGATTGGAGGCGGACCACCTGGGATGTAGTAAGAGGCCTGCGGAGGACGTGATGGAAGCCGGCCCAAGTAATAGAAGGAGACGGGACTTCAGAGGAGGAAGAGGTTATCAAAGAGGTGGAGGGCGTGTCCACCGAAACTATAGGGTGGAGCATCCAGTTCCGCAGCCGCCTGCGTTGCCTCCACCCCCACAGCCTCAGCGATTTCAACAACCTGAAGGGCGTCGTGGTCTGGTATGCTTCGAATGCAACCAGCCGGGCCACATCCGGCGTTTTTGCCCGCATCTATATGGGAACGCCCCTCCTGCTCTCCCTCCTGCTCTCCCTCCAGCAGCTCCACGAGGGCGGGGATATATGCGTGGTCGAGGACGAGGACCGCCAAGAGGAAACCCCGGACCGGTCCGGGATCAGGTGTACGCGCTTGACATGGCGTAGGAACGGAACCCACAAGATGTGATTGCAGGTATGATTTAATTAATTTACATATTTGCATGGTCTAACTTGAATTGATTAGAACTTACTAGCCACTAGCAATAAGTTTTGGTTGTTGGTACTTAGGCAACGTGATTATTGGCGGGAAAACAGCCTATGCGCTGTTCGATACCGGTGCCTCACACTCATTTGTGTCCGAGGATTTCATAAAAGACGTGGAGGATGTACAGTACTTCACTGGCATAGCCCGACGTGTACGCCTTCCGGATGGCTCGGAGATGATCGCAACTGCCAAGTGCGAGTTTGAGTTATTTATTGATGGGAAGGCCTTTGATACGCCGGCCACGGTTCTGAGAATGCCGGAGTTTGACATCATTTTGGGCATGGCATGGCTGGATTGGCACTTCGCGAGGATCGACTGCGCGGAGAAGCGGATCTATTTGAGACATGGAGACTCTGACGTCATCTTCCAAGGTATTGGCTTCGCGCCTCGTATGATATTATCTTCTATTCAGGCTGTAAAGGCTCATATGAAGGGGGATGAGGTCTTCATGATCTGGTTCGAGTTGAAGGAGGAAGCGTTGGAATTAAAGGATGTACGGGTTATGCGGGATTTTCCCGAGGTATTTCCTGAGAAGCTACCAGGATTACCTCCGCATAGAGAGGTTGACTTCCAAATCAATCTAGTACCAGGTGCCAAGCCTGTATCCAAGGCTCCGTACAGAATGGCTCCGAAAGAACTCGCGGAGTTTAGAGTTCAATTGCAAGAACTGGTGGATTCAGGGTTTGTTCGCCCCAGTTCATCACCATGGGGAGCCCCTGTGCTGTTCGTAAAGAAGAAGGATGGAACCCTGCGGTTGTGCATAGATTATCGGGAACTCAATCGGTTGACGGTACGGAACACTTATCCACTACCTCGGATCGATGAGTTGTTCGATCAACTAGTGGGAGCACATTGGTTTTCTAAATTGGATTTGCGCTCCGGATACTATCAGTTGAGGATACAAGAAGGGGACATCCAGAAAACGGCCTTCAGTTCGAGATATGGTTTGTATGAGTTCACAGTAATGCCGTTTGGGCTCACAAATGCCCCTTCGGCCTTCATGAGTTTGATGAACAAGGTGTTTGAACCATATTTGGACATCTTCGTCATTGTTTTCATCGACGACATCTTGGTCTACTCGAAGACGGAGGAGGAGCATGTCGAGCACCTGACCTTGGTTTTGAAGAAATTGAAGGAGCATGCCTTGTATGCCAAGTTTAGCAAGTGTGAATTCTGGCTTAAAGAGGTAGCCTTCTTGGGGCATGTGATCAGTGGAGCAGGATTAGCGGTGGATCCAGCAAAGGTGCGAGCCGTGAAGGAGTGGTCGCCCTTGAAGTCGGCGGCCGATGTACGAAGCTTTCTTGGACTTGCTGGGTACTACCGCAAGTTCGTGAAAGGATTTTCCAAGATTGCCCTTCCCCTTACCTCCTTGACGAAGAAGGGTGTGCCATTTGAGTGGACACCTCAATGTGAAGCGGCATTTCAAGAGCTGAAGGATAGGCTTACCTCCGCCCCCATCCTTGCACTTTCCTCGGGGAAGGAAGGATTCCAAGTTTACACGGACGCTTCATATCAAGGGATGGGAGCGGTATTGATGCAGCATGGGCACGTGATCGCATATGCTTCAAGGCAGTTAAAGAAACATGAAATCAATTACCCGGTTCATGATTTGGAGTTGGGAGCAGTGGTCTTCGCTTTGAAGGTCTGGAGGTATTACCTATATGGCGTACACTGCGAGATCTTTTCCGATCACAAGAACTTGAAGTATGTCCACACTCAGAAGGAGTTGAACCTGAGACAACGGCGGTGGTTGGAATTTCTATGCGACTATGAGTTCACCATGAACTACCACCCCGGGAAAGCGAACTCGGTAGCCGATGCCTTGAGTAGAAAAGCGCCAGGCTCTAGCCCAGAGTCTCAGTTGATGAGTATGGAGCTGGCTCGGATGATCGAAGAGATGGAAATTACTCTAGTATTCAAGGCTCCTTCGGCAGAGTATGCGGAGTATTTGGCCAACATGAGCATAGTTTGTGATATCCGAGACCGGATTCGGGTGGAGCAAGGAATGGATGCGGCCTTGGCCCCGGCAATCAAGGAAATTGAAGATGGGACCACCGATGAGTACACACTCAAAGACGGCCTTGTTTATTTTCGTGGCCGACTCTATATTCCCAAGGGCGGCAAAATTCGGGAGGATATCTTGAGAGAGGCACATTCCTCTCAATATTCAGTGCACCCGGGTATTGCTAAGATGTACGCCGGATTGCGAAAGACCATGTGTTGGCCGGGAATGAAAAAGGATGTCCGGTACTATGTTACACATTGCGAAGCTTGCCAAAGGGTGAAGGCTGAATGCAGGAGTCCCGGTGGTTTGTTGCAGTCTTTGCCAATTCCCGAATGGAAGTTTGAGGATATCTCCATGGACTTTGTCCATGGGCTACCTCGCTCACGCTCCGGGAATGATTCGGTGTGGGTTATTGTGGATCGACTGACAAAGGTGGCCCGGTTCATTCCAATGAAGAAGGAAGCACACGTGGATGTTTTGTTGCGCCTTTTTGTGGAGCAATTTGTACGGTATCATGGCGTGCCCAAGACAATTGTTTCGGATCGGGATGGTCGGTTTACATCCAATGAGTGGAAGGCGGTACAGGCGTATTTGGGCTCACGCCTAACCTTTAGTACCGCATTTCATCCACAGACTGACGGGCAGTCAAAGCGGACCATCAGAACGCTGGAGGATTTATTGAGGTTATGTGTGTTGGACAGAGGAGAGCCGTGGGAAAGACTCTTGCCCCTAGTGGAATTCTCCTATAATAATAGCCATCAGGCGAGCATCGGCATGGCGCCCCATGAAGGCCTTTACGGAAGAAGGTGCAGGACTCCCTTGTCTTGGGTGCAAGATGAAGATCCGAAGGCATTGGGAAACGAATACATAGATGATACTGATGCGGCGGTCAGATTGATACGGGATCGCATGTTGGAGGCTCAAAGTCGACAGGCGAAATATTACAATAAAAAGCACCGGATGGTGGAGTTCCAAGTGGGCGAAAAAGTGTTCCTCAAGATTCGGCCGATGCATGGAGTGTCGCGGGTGCGTGGAGTGAAAAAGCTCAGCCCAAGGTATGTTGGGCCTTATACTATATTGGAAAGGATTGGCCCGTTGGCCTATCGGTTGGAGTTACCACCGGAACTGGAAAATCTTCACGACGTGTTCCATGTATCGTCGCTTCGAAAAGCACTATTGCGACCCGACCAATTTATTCCCACTACTAATGGTGCAGTAGCGTCAGATAGATCTGTGCGACTAGAGCCGGTGCGGATTGTTGACAGCGAGACAAGAACATTACGCCGCAAAAGTGTTCCCTTAGTGAAGGTGCTATGGTTGAATTATGGGAAGGAGGAGTACACATGGGAGCCAATGGATTTAATGCAGCAACGCTACCCGGAGTTGTTTGCTCAAGGTAATCTTATTTAAAAGCATATGTTAAATTTCCTGTTATGCTCTTCTCCCCACAGCCTAAGCCTGATTTCGGGGACGAAATCTTTTATTTTGTTTATAGGATTTGTAACGTCCCGAATCGCTCTAGGCCCCTAGTGTGTGTGTTTTTGAGTCAGGAGGGTTGACTCGAGTCCTGAGAAGTGCAGGGAATTGGACTGCACTTGTGGAGAAGTGGAGAAATCAGTGTAAAAAGACACGGGAAGTGACACGGGTAGTGACACAGCCGTGTCCCTACCCGTGTGCGTCGAGTTAAGCTCGACGAGCCGTGTCGAGATCGTCGAACTGTGTTGACACTAAGTGACACGGGTAGTGACACGGCCGTGTCCCTACCCGTGTGCGTCGAGTTGAGCTCGACGAGCCGTGTCGAGATCGTCGAACTGTGTTGACACTAAGTGACACGGGTAGTGACACGGCCGTGTCCCTACCCGTGTGCGTCGAGTTGAGCTCGATGAGCCGTGTCGAGATCGTCGAACTGTGTCGACACTAAGTGACACGGGTAGTGACACGGCCGTGTCCCTACCCGTGTGCGTTGAGTTGAGCTCGACGAGAAGTGTCGAGATGCAACCCGAGAAGTACACGGCCAATGACACGGCCAGGCACACGGCCGTGTCATGTGAACACGGGTCGGGACACGGGCGTGTCCCTACCCGTGTCAAACATTGAACCGACATGGAAACCGCCACGGCCGTTTCGCGGAAGCGGGACACGGGTACGGACACGGTCGTGTCCCTACCCGTATCATATTTTGTTTATAAGGGGCAGAGGAAACCCTAGCCGTTTTCACTCTCATTTCACCCCCTATTTCCTGTGAGAGCTCCCGGTGAGAGGAAAACTGCAGGAGCAAGTTCCACCGAAGGAGATCCGCCGTCGCCGTGAAAGAGAAGATGCCGCCAAGGAGAACTACGCGATCCATGGCCGGAAATGGTGGTACCGCTGGAGCCAACGTGAGTTTCCTACCCTCTCCCTTGGTGCTAGATCTATAGTTATGTCTTAGGAGAGACATCGACTCAAGAGAGTCTTGATGGAGAGGAGAAGATTTCTAGGTTACGCCATGTTAGAACTTGTGTTCTATACTTTAGATCTCTTCAACCCTTCCCCTTTTCTTCAATATGACGATGGGTGGATGGTCTCGTGAGGAGTTTATGGCCTTTGAGGTTGAATAAGGGAGGAGAATATTTCTGGAAAATTTAGGAACGATCGCCTTGAGGAGGAAGACGAACCGATGCCGTTCATTTTCCTTTAAGATGCGCGCAGAATCTGCATTCTGCGCGCAGCAATCTTCTAGGCCATTTTACCGATGGATATGGCCAGATCTGGGCTTTTGGCTAAACACGAAAGTTGTAGCTCTCGGAAATACCTTTCCAACGAGTGGTTGCACGACTTCAGGTGATGTCTGTGGCCCCGGGAGAACCTAATCGAGTTTACTGCCCGGCAATTCCTGTACACAGAAATTGTGTTTTGTGCGCAGTGAACTTTGAAGCCGATTTCGAGTAAGTTATTGTCAGATCTGGGTTGTGACCTGAATATGAAAGTTGTAGATCATGGAAATACCTTTCCAACGAGGGGTTACACGCCTCCACCGTATTCCTGTAACTTCAGGGATCTCCTGTTGAAGTTGCTGACCAGACTATTCCTGCACTTAAAAATCTGGGTTTATAATATTTGGATTTGGATTCGGAGAAACTAATATTACAGGTAACCCTGAGGCTTGGATAAACTCTTATGAATAATCAATTCAGCTGCATAAATGATGAAGATTATTAATCGGATTCCATGTGAAAGAATTGTAAGATAGTATACTTGAATGATTTGACTTGTTAGAAGTTAGTAGATTTTTATACATGTGCATCTTGATATATTGTGTTGAAATCACCTGATATGACATATAGAAGGATAACTCATGGCCATGTGAATGTTGAATAGTGGATTGAATTTGGTAGTCCAATACTTAGAGCGTCGCCTTCCTATGGGTAGCATTGTGTAAGTTTGTAAGAGCGGTGTTGACCGCCACTAGTTTTGGTTGTGTTGAGATAAGGTGTGGATGGATGGTTGGGCTGTGCCCTCGTGCTCACTCCGAGGCCCCTTCCATGGTATGATGAGGTTGTGAATTCCATGTGGTGTGAGTCGACACGCGGTGTCGTAATCCTGGGTTAAGGATAGTGTGGCAGGTCTACGGGCTCGCCAGTCGTCACACCGACGAGAGTTAGCAGTTAGACTTGGTCGGTTTGGGATGTGTACTCGGTGTTCACGTCCCGAGGCCCCTCCGACCATGTGAACGGTTGGGCTGTGTCCTCGTGCTTTCTCCCGAGGCCCCTTCCGGGGCACGCAAGGCCAGTTCGGGCTGTGTTCTTGGTGCACATCTACCCAAGACCCCGCTGGGCCATAGTACGCATCGGCTCCGCTGTTGTGTTCTTAGCGTTGAGGCGTACGGAGGCCTAGGTGAAGTAGTGTGATACCCGCCTAGTAGTAGAAGTGCCCGTTCTACTGTCACCGCCTGGCCACGGCGACTGATGCCTGAGAGGTTAGCTACCTGCTCGAAAAGTGAGAACTATGTTGGGTACATTGGTTAAATGTACCTGATTTGAAGAAGTCTCACCTAACTCAATGATATATATCATAGTGTATTTGATGTTTGTTTGAGTTACTTGTGCAGGTTAGGTATTCACTAGACTGAAGCTAAAAGTTTCTAAGTCCATGTGTCGACACCCAGAGGGAAAGTGTCGACACTTGAGAAAGCTTGTGTCGACACCCAGACAAGCAGTGTCAACACTTGGAGTCATTGTGTCGACACCTGGGAAGAAGAGTCGACACCAGTCAGAAAGTGTCGACACTTGGAGCTGTGTCGACACTCAGTGTAGAAGAATGCAGAAAAGCAGAGTCGACACTTAGCAGAAGTGTCGACACCTAGAAGAGCTGAGTCAACACCAGAAAGTATCGACACTTGGAGTTGTGTCGACACTCAGCAAAAGTCTGCAGAATCTAAGTATAAGTGTCGACACTCAACACAATGTGTCGACACTATGCAAAAGAGTCAGCACTTGAAGTAAGTGTCGACACCCAGCACAATGTGTCGACACTTAGCTAAAGACTCAGTATTTGAAGTAAGTGTCGACACTCAACACAATGTGTCGACACTATGCTGAAGAGTCAGTAGTTGAAGAAAGTGTCGACACTCAGCACAATGTGTTGACACACAACCAGAGAAGTCAACACTTGAAGAAAGTGTCGACACTCAGCACAATGTGTCGACACTTAGTTGAAGACTCTACACTTGAAGAAAGTGTCGACACAAGGAGCTGTGTCGACACTTAGCAAAGAACAGAAAAGTTACAAAATATTCTAAGTACAAGTGTCGACACTAAAGGAATGTGTCGACACTCAGCTGAAGAAACAAAAGTAAAGACTTGTGTCGACACCAAGAAGCAGTGTCGACACTGGACAGTTTCAACACATGAAGATGTGTCGACACAAAGGAGCTGTGTCGACACTTAGAAGAATACAGTTAATGAATGAAGTACAAGTACTTGCGTCGACACTCAACTTCAGTGTCGACACATGCAGAAGAATCTGTGTCGAGACATACAAGGAATTGTGTCGACACCTTGTAGACTTGTGTCGACACTTACACAACATGTGTCGACACTTGGTCTATAAGTGTCGACACTTAAGGACAGAAAGTCTCGACACTATCTGACAGTTAGAAAATTTCAAGAAGTGACTGGTTGACAAGACAGCTGCCGATCCAGCCGGTCTACATCAACTGTCAGAGATATCAGAAGTCTGTTATGAACCGTACCAGCCGGTTACCATGAAGGATGCCTATAAATAGGCACCCATAGTTTACAGATAGAAAGATTAATCAAGATTGATGAAGTGATATAGAAGTAGTTGAGAAAGTTTTTGAAAAAGAGAGTTCAGATCTTTGTAAAAGTGGTATATTGAGTATCAACACAAGAAGATCTTGCTGTGCATCGGCAGATCTAAGAAGTTGGAGAGAGAGAGCTCCAACCAAGTATTCAGTCTTTGGAACTAAGGCTGAGAAGAAGAATTCAGAGTCATCTGGATTTCAAGAAGCAGAGGTCAAGGAACAACTGTAGAAGATTCAGACTAATTCAGTTCTAATCAAGAAGCTTTGAAGGAAGCTAAGGCAGTTTGGATCTAACTGAGTTCTTCCAAGAACTCTTCAAGAATCTCTCAACTCCTCTCTTATTTACTGAGTTGTAGAGTTAGCTATTGTACTTTCTATTTTAACTTGTAGGATCCATTGGATCTGAGAGAATTGTAAGCCTATATTATAAAGGCTGAGGGTAGGGCTTGGTTGCCTGAGTGTAGGAGTTGAAGAACTCTGAGTGTAGGCCTTAATTGGCTGAGTGTAGGCCTGGGTGGCTGAGTGTAGGCCTTTTGGCTGAGTGTAAGGCTTTGGGCCTGAGGTAGGAACCTAGTTGGGTTCTGAGTTAGTGGAGAAGTTTGGCCGAATCTAGTACACTGCTAGATAGGCGAAGGGGGAAAGTGGATGTACCCAAAGATTGGGGAACCACTATAAATTAGTGTGTCTTCTGTGCTGTGCTGTGCTGTGGAATTACTGTTTATTTCTGTAATTGCTGTTAGTTGTAATAATCTGTGAAATAACTGTTGAGCTGCCAACAAAATTGCAAAAAGGTTTAGGTCACCTATTCACCCCCCCCCCCTCTAGGTGTTTAGGTACCATATCTTTCAAGTGGTATCAGAGGGAGGTTCCTCAAAAAGGACTAACTGTCTGAGGAGATCCAGTTTGGCAGATTCAGTATAAGTCAGGAAACAGTTTCAAGAAAATCAAGAAACATGGGGTCTTCAGAGAATCACAAGGAATTGGGTTCAATGAAACTGCCCATATGCAGAAAGGAGATTTTTGGAATCTGGAAAGAAAGGGTAAGGCTGTTCATGGAGGCCTCTGACCCTAGGATTTACATCACAGTCAAAGAATGGCCTTATGTGCCCATGAAGATTTCAGTCTTGGATGCTACACAGAGAACTCCAAAGGATTTTTCTGAGATGACCAAGGATGAGATTGTCCTAGCTACAATGGACAAAAGGGCACAGAACATCATAGTTAGTGCAATTGATGATGCCACCTTCCAGAACCTTATTCACTGTAAAACAGCAAAAGAAATGTGGGATACCCTCATTGTCTACATGGAAGGTTCTGAAGAAGTAAGACAAGATAGGAAGTCCTTGCTTAATCAAGAATATGAGAGCTTTAGGCAAGGAAGAGGAGATAGCATCACTGAATGCTACAAGAAGTTTTATAGAATTGTTAATGAACTCATGTCCTATGGAAGAGAGTTCTCTAACTATGAATTGAATGATAAATTCTTAAGGTCCCTAACCAAAGACTGGGACACCAAGATCTGTGCCATCAGAGAAATGGCAAAGTTGGGAGAAATTCCTCCTCCCACACTGTTTGGCAAGTTGTTATCTTATGAGATGCAATTGTCAGTAAGAAAAGAGGAGGAAAAGTCAACAAGGACTGAACACAGGGAAAGGACTGTTGCCTTTAAGTCAGAAGTACCTAGAAAGAACAGGACTAAGTCATCAACTCCTCCTCCAGAGGTAGTTGAATCAGAATCTGATGAGTCTGTTAGCACTAAATCTACAAGCAGTGAAAGTGATGAAGATTTTGCTGCATTCACCAGACATTTTCAGAAATTCCTTAAGAAGAAACAGTGGAGGTCCAGACCTTCATATTCCAAAGGGAAAGAAGTCCAGTATCAGGAGAAGAAGCCTTCAAAGAAGGATAAGAAAAAGACAAAGACTAGTAAGGCAACTGGGTCTAAGATTGTGTGTTACTGCTGCAATAGACAGGGTCATGTTATTGCTGATTGTCCTGAAAGAAGGAAAGAATCCAGTGACAAAAAGAAGACTCACTTCAAAGGAAAGAAGGAGAAGTCCTTTGTTGC
The DNA here is from genome assembly GCA_039583875.1 of Platanthera guangdongensis. Lineage (NCBI taxonomy): Eukaryota > Viridiplantae > Streptophyta > Magnoliopsida > Asparagales > Orchidaceae > Platanthera > Platanthera guangdongensis. Next base: position 89,128,930 of record CM077161.1, on the reverse strand, counting down.
AAAGAATGAGAAGACTCTTTCAGACATTTCTTCTTCAGACACTGAGACAGATGCTGAAGCCTATATAGGGCTATTTGCTGAAGAAGAAGAAGAGTTTATGCAGATCATGGAATCAATCTATGAACAAGAAGAGTGTCAGTGCCAAGGACTGATGGCATTGACTGAAAGTACCAAAATCCTGGAGCAGCCAGGACCTAGTCAGGTACAAAGTCCAACTCAAAGTTCAGATTTCAGTTCTAGTTCAGAGTCAGATTCATCTTCATCAAGTGATGGAAGTGTTTCTGAATCTGAGGGAGATATTCATCAGCTCTTAGATGAATACCAAGTACTGTTGCAAGCCTATAAGAAAAGCAAGATCCTAGCCAAAAGTCAGGCAAAGGAGATTGCTGATCTCAAGGCAGCTGCAACAGATTTTGAAAAACAGTATGATCAAAAACTGAATGAAGTAGCCAGGCTGAAACACATTACAGTGATTCAGATGGGTACTATTACATTTAAGAATGATCAAATTAAGTTACTAGAGATTAATCTCCAGAAGGAAAGAGAGCTAGTTGCTAGGTTTTCAAAACCTAAATCAGTGCTACCCTTGATTGATGAATTTGTTCATCATAAAGGAAAGGCTGGATTGGGTTTTATTAAACCAGCTAGGACTGTTCAGGATCAGTCCAAGTCCAAGGGCAAAGCCCCAACATTCAACAAGCCTGCTGTAGTCAAAACAGCAAAGGTTGTACCTAAGCAAAGGTACAACAAGTTTGAATGCTGGTGCTGTGGCAAGGTTGGCCACTTTGCCTTGGATTGTTGGCACAATGCCAGTGCCAAGTTGAGTAGCAAGTTACCTGGTGGAAAGCCAGCAGGTAGCTATGTCAAATTGCAAACTAACAATCACCAAGGACCCAAGTTTACTTTGGGTTCTAAGGTTCATTAATTTGTTTTGCAGGTGAATCCAAGTGGCCATACCCCAACATGGTACTTGGATAGTGGATGTTCCAGACATATGACTGGAACAAGGGGACTACAGAAGGACTACATTCCAATCAACAATGGTCCAAAAGTGACATTTGGTGGTTCTGAAAAAGGAATCATCAAAGGGTTTGGTAACATTTCTTCTAACCTTGTTACCATTACTCAAGTGGCTTATGTTAAAGGTTTGAAACACAATCTTATAAGTATAAGCCAATTAAGTGATGTAGGGTATGACATCTCATTTGTTAAAAATGGTTGTCATATCAAGAGGTCAAGTGATCAAGAGATCATTTTGACAGGATATAGAAAGAGAAATGTCTATTGTTTAGACATTATGGTTGAGAACAATAGTTCTCCAGTTTGTCTTGTAGCTGATGAGACAGTCTCTCAATGTGTCAAATGGCACAAGAGGCTTGCTCATCTTAATTACAAGACTATTGGCAAACTCTTTAGTAAAGAGTTAGTGAGGAATGGTCCTCAAGTTAAGTGTGTCAAAGATGGCATTTGCTCAGCTTGTCAAAAGGGCAAGCAGACTAAATCCACCTTTAGAAGCTTAGACAACAAAGATGCTGTGAGGTGTTTATACCTCTTGCATATGGATCTATTTGGTCCAATGCCAGTTCACAGCTTAGGTAGGAAGGTTTACACCTTTGTAGTTGTTGATGACTACTCAAGGTTTTCCTGGGTGTTCTTCTTAAAGCAGAAATCTGAGACACCTAGTGTCTTCTATAGTTTTGTTAAGCAAATTCAGAATGAATTGAACTGTACAGTGGTCAAAATTAGAAGTGACCATGGTACAGAGTTTCAGTCTGAAAGCATGACAAAGCTGTGTGAAGACTATGGGATATTTCAAGAATTCTCTTCACCTAGAACACCTCAGCAAAATGGCATTGCTGAAAGGAAAAATAGGAACTTGATAGAGGCTGGTAGAACCCTATTAAGTGATTCATCACTGCCAGAGTATTTCTGGGCTGAAGCAGTTAACACTGCATGCCATGTGATAAATAGGGCTACCATCACTAAAAGGTTAAACAAGACCCCCTATGAAGTTGTGAAAGGCAGGAAACCAAACATATCCTATTTCAGGATTTTTGGTTGCAAATGCTTCATACTTAACAATGGAAAGTCTTACTTAACTAAGTTTGCTGCCAAATCCCAAGAGGGAGTATTTGTTGGGTACAGCAATAATAGTAAGGCTTATAGAGTCTACAACTTGACTACACAAGTTGTAGAGGAGTCTGTGCATGTAGTTTTTGATGAAACACAACTAATTAACAATGAGTTGTCTAGTAGTGTGTGCAGCCCCACAGGTCTTACTAAGAAGATGGACAAGCTTACCATAGAAGATGTACCAGCTGCAAGACAGCAAGTAGAAGAAGATGGCTTATGTCCAGGGGGAGAACTACATGTACCAGGAGCTGAAGAAGTACAAGGAACTCAGCATGATGAAGATGCTGTAGAAGTACAACCAGAAGCAAGGATGCCTCCAGCCAACAGGCATCTAAGAGATCATCCAGTAGAACTGATAATTGGAGATCCAAGACAAGGTGTTCAGACAAGGAGCAGAAATCAGAATGCTGTAGTATATTCAAGTTTTCTGTCTCAAATAGAACCAAAGAAATTTGAAGAAGCTATACAAGATCCACAGTGGATTGAAGCTATGCAAGAAGAACTTAATCAGTTCAAAAGGTGCAAGGTTTGGGAGCTGGTTCCAAAGCCTAAAGACCACAATGTTATAGGAACTAAGTGGATCTACAGAAATAAGTTAGATGAACAAAGGGTCATCATAAAGAATAAAGCAAGACTGGTTGCAAAAGGATATAGGCAAGAAGAAGGTATTGATTTTGATCAAACCTTTGCTCCAGTAGCCAGACTGGAAGCCATAAGGATGTTCTTGGCCTATGCAACCTATCAAGGATTCAAGGTATACCAAATGGATGTGAAGTCAGCATTCCTAAATGGTAACTTGAAAGAAGAAGTCTATGTGGAGCAGCCTGCAGGTTTTGTTGATCCAACTTTACCTCATTATGTGTATAGACTTAGGAAAGCATTATATGGGTTAAAACAAGCACCTAGAGCTTGGTATGAAACCCTATCTAGTTTCCTCATTGAGAACAAGTTCTCAAGGGGGAAAATAGATAAGACTCTATTCCTTAGGGAATCTAGAGGCAAAGTAATACTTGTCCAAATATATGTAGATGACATTATATTTGGGTCTACTGAAAGTAGCCTTTGCAAAAAGTTTGCAAAGCTTATGCAAAGTCAATTTGAGATGAGTAGTATGGGAGAGCTGAAGTTTTTCTTGGGTCTCCAAGTTAAACAGACTGGAAGTGGTCTATCCATATGTCAGTCCAAGTTCACCCTAGAACTCATAAGGAAGTATGGTATGGATTCATCCAGTACCATGAAGACTCCTATGGGGTCAAGTATGTCTCTAAGCAAGGATGATGCAGGGAAACCTGTAGATGAAACCTTGTATAGAGGGATAGTTGGCTCCCTACTATACTTGACTGCAAGTAGGCCTGACATTATGTATGTTACATGTGTTTGTGCCAGGTATCAAGCCTGCCCCAAAGAATCTCACTTGACTGCAGTCAAGAGAATCTTGAGATATCTAAAGGGCACTCCCTATCTAGGCCTCTGGTACCCTAGGAATGGAGATTTTGATCTAACAGGCTATTCAGATGCAGACTTTGCAGGATGCAAAGAAGATAGAAAGAGCACTACTGGATCCTGTCAATTCCTAGGTGGAAGACTCATTTCATGGAGTAGTAAGAAGCAAACCATTGTGGCTATTTCCACAGCTGAGTCAGAATATGTAGCTGCAGGAAGTTGCTGTGCTCAACTTCTGTGGATTCAACATCAGTTAGAAGACTATGGATTTCAGGTAAGTAGAACTCCACTTTACTGTGATTCTACTAGTGCTATTTCAATAGCTAACAATCCTGTATCACATAGTAGAACTAAACATATTGAGATTAAATATCACTTTCTTAGGGAGCATGTAGAAAGAAATGATATTGCACTTGAATATGTTAAAACTGATAATCAGATAGCTGATATGTTTACTAAGCCCTTAGAAGAAGCTAAGTTCAATAGGTTCAAAATTGAACTAGGAATGATAAACTTAGACTAAGTTTACAGAACTAAAAAAATTGGCTAAGTAAATAGGTGTCGACACATAGACAAGTCTATGTTGACACAGAATAGTAAGTGTCGACACTTCAGGAAAATGGTGTCGACACATCTAGGAAGTTGGTGTCGACACTTCAGAATGTTAGTGTCGACACATGTCGAGTTGGTGTCGACACTACAGAATGTTAGTGTCGACACATGTCGAGTAGGTGTCGACACATCCAATAAGGTGTCGACACTTAAGTTTTACTCAGAATTTTCTAAGTAAAGTCTCGACTACATGTCGAGTAGTGTGGTGTCGACACTTAACCAAGTGTCGACACATAAAACCTGTTGACTAAACTTGTGTCGACACATATGTGTCGAGACATTATAAGTCAGTGTCGACACTTATTGACAGTGTCGACACATCTTTAGAACTTCATCCCGCCTGTTCGTCTTCAAACCAGAAAGGTATAAATAGGATTCTGTCTTTGTTTGTCGACACGCTTTCAAAAGTTTTGAGACCAAAACTCTTATGTCGACATTTCTCTCTTCTCAAGACTAAATCTTCAAACCCTAATGGCTCCCAAGCTCGAGGAAAATGTTAACGAAGGGTATGAGCTCGTGCGAGGTGCTTTTGACGATGGCGATCAAGAAATCAAGTCGGTGGTAACCCTAGTCACCGATTCAGGATTGGAGTTCTTGGTTTCAGAACCAACCAAGATATGGAAGAAGGAAGTTATAGAATTTCTTACTGGAGCATCTGTAGACGACTCAGGCTACAGAATTAAGTCAAGGGTGCATGGCACCAAGGTCAAGATTTCACCCAAGTCCTTGAGACAGGTACTTCAGCTACCTAAAGTTCAAGAAGAAGAGGAGGTGACTACATCTAAGACTAGAGAAGCACTTACCTGGTGTGGTCTTGATCCTAAGATGAAAATAGGAGCAGTTTTCAACAGGAAGGGAATGAATAATCAAGGCAAATTCCTGTCTGAAGTTGTAGGCAAAGTTATCCTAAGCAAACCAGGAGGGCATGACAGGGTGTCAGCCTCCATGTTCAATGTCATGACCAGAATTATCTTCAACCTAAGAACAGATTGGTCTATGATTGTATTTGAGAAAGTGAAGGGAAAGTCTGAAGAAGCCCAATCTGGGCAGGATACTAAGTCTCTACCTGGCTGGATCAATTCCAGAGGTAATGAGCACTGCTGCTGGAACTAAAATCAATCACATGAGGAGGATGGATTCAAGGATATTCTCCAGGTGGGAAAGGGTGCTGTCAAAGGAATTGACCACCCCTGAGAAACAAGCTTCTAAGAAGGATTCCCCTCCAAGGAAGAAGAGAAAAACTGCTGTTGTGGCCCAAGTGTCCTCAAGCAGTTCTGAGAGTGAAGAACAGGTGGTGTTTACACCTAATGAGCAAGAGGAGGAGATAGTAGAAAAGACCCCAGCTGGTCAAGATGTGGCTGAGATTCAGGGGGAGCTGCCTCACACTAGCCCCATCCCTAGGGATCCAAGCCAGGGGGAGCTGCCAGGTGTAGAAGAACCATCTACACTGGAGAGTGAGCAGGCTACACTTATTATCCAAGAGGTACTTTCTGACCTTAATACATTAGATTTTTCTGTAATGGATTCTGATTTGTCTGATGTCCATCAGCACATTCAGCAAGCAAGTACAAAACCAGATGTTGTTCTTCAGGACACATCTGCTGCTGAAGTTAATGTACCCAGTACATCTCCTGCTCAGTCACCCCCAGAATATACAATGGAAGATCTATTTCTGAATTTAGATCAAGATGATTTTGACATGGAAAAGACTGCTGCTGATGAAGAGAAGGATGCTGCTGCTGAGGGGGAGAATCTGGAAGTTCAGGAAGAGCCTATAAGGCTAGATACTGAGAAGGCACAAGATGTGCAAACTGAAAAACCATCAAGCCCTAAGGATAGGGTGGATATAGCCAGTACATCAGAGTCTGAGGATGATGCAGCTGAGCAAGATAAGAAGAAGAAGTTCTTTGTCTTCAAAAGAAGGAGTCAGAGCTATAAGAAAGCTCTACAAACTGTAGCTCAACACTCACTAGTCCAACAAGCTCCATCAACTGATTATAGTAGCCTAATGGTAGCAATGCAAGTAAAGCTGGATGAGCAAAGAAGGGCAATAGAGACATATATTGATGAAAGCCAAAAGTCCCTACAATTTGATCTAGCTCACGATATCAAATCAATAAGGTTTGAGATGAATCAGAATAAGAAGGAAATGAATGAATGCTTCCACAAGGGTGGAAATGCAGTGGTATTCCTGGCCAAACATCAAGAGACAATAAAGACTCAAGTGGATGATATAGCACTAAAGCAAGGCTATGTGCTAGAGAATCAACTCAGAATGAATGATAATTTGACTGCATCCCACAATGCAATAGTCACTGAACTGAAGAGTAAGTCTGATGAACCTTCAACATCCTCTGCTGCTGCCAAGACTGAATTTGATAAGGTCTTTCAGGAAGAAATTGCTGCTGTCAAGAATGCAATCAAAGAATCACAGAAGGTCATTTCTGAACAGCTTACAAAGCTTAGACCTTTCTTTAAGGATGGAATAAGGTATTTGGATAGCCAAATCAGGTTCCAGAAAGATGATGTGAGAGATCATGTAGCACAAGAAGTCATAAAGGGGGAGAGAGTGTTAGTCAAGGCCAGTTCTGAGCATGCAAAATGGATTTCAAATTCAATCAGGGCTACACTTGGATATCCTCCCCTGTGTGATGACAATGAAGTTGCTGAATCTGGTATTCACAGTGCATATCTTGGAGGTGAGCAACAGGAAGTAGCTCAGGTGATCTATCCACCTCCAGATTTTGAAATGGTTCATGCTGATGTAAGCACAATGTATAGTCCAACTGCTGGCAAGCCCAATGTTATTCTGGAAAAGGTTGTTCAACCTATTACAGCATCTATGCAAGAGGCTTTGGACAAAGAAGAAGAGACTAGGCTGTCAAAGAAGAAGTTCAGGGAACTTGCTGAGCAAAAACCAGATTTTGAACAGTGGAGCCCTACTTCTAGGAACATCATTCTCACAGCCTGGAAAGCAGCCAAGGACAATGCACATGAGAGGAACAAGTGGTTCTCAGAGGCAGAATGGAGGAAGCATGAGAGTAGGCAGGAAGTCATTATCCAACATAGAAGGCAGGCTAAGTTAGGAAAGCTACCTCCTACAGCTGTGGAGCCTAGCAAGTACTTTCCTAAGCCCTATCATTACTTTGAGAGGCAAAAAATCAAGGCTGAAGAACAGAAAAAGAAGGACTCCAAAGGCAAGAAGCCTGCTGATGCTGAGCCTGCTGCTGCTGCTGCTGTAAAGGCCAAAGTGCAAGCTGGAAAAGGCATAGTCATAAAAGAACCAGAGCAGAATTAGACTAAGATTAAACTGAAGAATGTTGTAATCTGTTACATCAAACATTTTGTGTAAATCATTGAAAATGTATTAACAACAATGTTTGAACAATTTTTTAAATTTCATGATTGTTCAGATGAATGTGTCTAATTCTTGATTGTTCTGTAATGCTGAATGAGTATACATGTGTGCTTTATTACATGTTTAAGTTTAACTCTTTTGACATATACCTGTTTTACATCATTTTATAATTTTTAATTATGAGTGGTGTATATCATTGACTAAGGGTTATGACTTCTCCAAATAGGGGGAGATTGTTGGGTACATTGGTTAAATGTACCTGATTTGAAGAAGCCTCACCTAACTCAATGATATACATCATAGTGTATTTGATGTTTGTTTGAGTTACTTGTGCAGGTTAGGTATTCACTAGACTGAAGCTAAAAGTTTCTAAGTCCATGTGTCGACACCCAGAGGGAAAGTGTCGACACTTGAGAAAGCTTGTGTCGACACCCAGACAAGCAGTGTCGATACTTGGAGTCATTGTGTCGACACCTGGGAAGAAGAGTCGACACCAGTCAGAAAGTGTCGACACTTGGAGCTGTGTCGACACTCAGTGTAGAAGAATGCAGAAAAGCAGTGTCGACACTTAGCAGAAGTGTCGACACCTAGAAGAGCTGAGTCAACACCAGAAAGTGTCGACACTTGGAGTTGTGTCGACACTCAGCAAAAGTCTGCAGAATCTAAGTACAAGTGTCGACACTCAACACAATGTGTCGACACTATGCAAAAGAGTCAGCACTTGAAGTAAGTGTCGACACCCAGCACAATGTGTCGACACTTAGCTAAAGTCTCAGTATTTGAAGTAAGTGTCGACACTCAACACAATGTGTCGACACTATGCTGAAGAGTCAGTAGTTGAAGAAAGTGTCGACACTCAGCACAATGTGTTGACACACAACCAGAGAAGTCAACACTTGAAGAAAGTGTCGACACTCAGCACAATGTGTCGACACTTAGTTGAAGACTCTACACTTGAAGAAAGTGTCGACACAAGGAGCTGTGTCGACACTTAGCAAAGAACAGAAAAGTTACAAAATATTCTAAGTACAAGTGTCGACACTAAAGGAATGTGTCGACACTCAGCTGAAGAAACAAAAGTAAAGACTTGTGTCGACACCAAGAAGCAGTGTCGACACTGGACAGTTTCAACACATGAAGATGTGTCGACACAAAGGAGCTGTGTCGACACTTAGAAGAATACAGTTAATGAATGAAGTACAAGTACTTGTGTCGACACTAAACTTCAGTGTCGACACATGCAGAAGAATCTGTGTCGAGACATACAAGGAATTATTTCGACACCTTGTAGACTTGTGTCGACACTTACACAACATGTGTCGACACTTGGTCTATAAGTGTCGACACTTAAGGACAGAAAGTCTCGACACTATCTGACAGTTAGAGAATTTCAAGAAGTGACTGGTTGACAAGACAGCTGCCGATCCAGCCGGTCTACATCAACTGTCAGAGATATCAGAAGTCTGTTATGAACCGGACCAGCCGGTTACCATGAAGGATGCCTATAAATAGGCACCCATAGTTTACAGATAGAAAGATTGATCAAGATTGATGAAGTGATATAGAAGTAGTGGAGAAAGTTTTTGAAAAAGAGAGTTCAGATCTTTGTAAAAGTGGTATATTGAGTATCAACACAAGAAGATCTTGCTGTGCATCGGCAGATCTAAGAAGTTGGAGAGAGAGAGCTCCAACCAAGTATTCAGTCTTTGGAACTAAGGCTGAGAAGAAGAATTCAGAGTCATCTGGATTTCAAGAAGCAGAGGTCAAGGAACAACTGCAGAAGATTCAGACTAATTCAGTTCTAATCAAGAAGCTTTGAAGGAAGCTAAGGCAGTTTGGATCTAACTGAGTTCTTCCAAGAACTCTTCAAGAATCTCTCAACTCCTCTCTTATTTACTGAGTTGTAGAGTTAGCTATTATACTTTCTATTTTAACTTGTAGGATCCATTGGATCTGAGAGAATTGTAAGCCTATATTATAAAGGCTGAGGGTAGGGGTTGGTTGCCTGAGTGTAGGAGTTGAAGAACTCTGAGTGTAGGCCTTAATTGGCTGAGTGTAGGCCTGGGTGGCTGATTGTAGGCCTTTTGGCTGAGTGTAAGGCTTTGGGCCTGAGGTAGGAACCTAGTTGGGTTCTGAGTTAGTGGAGAAGTTTGGCCGAATCTAGTACACTGCTAGATAGGCGAAGGGGGAAAGTGGATGTACCCAAAGATTGGGGAACCACTATAAATTAGTGTGTCTTCTGTGTTGTGCTGTGCTGTGGAATTACTGTTTATTTCTGTAATTGTTGTTAGTTGTAATAATCTGTGAAATTACTGTTGAGCTGCCAACAAAATTGCAAAAAGGTTTAGGTCACCTATTCACCCCCCCCCCCTCTAGGTGTTTAGGTACCATATCTTTCAAACTATAGTCTGTGTCGACATAGCAATTGCATGGGTGTGCATGGGTGAGTCATTGCATAGCATTCATAGCATTTCATATCATTGCACCACAAGATCCTCATCGTATAAGTTTGTATGGGCACTCTTATACGATGAGTTACTTTTATGTAACCCGATCCTTAACTTATAAGTTTGTATGGGCATTCTTATAAGTTAAGTTACTTTCCTGCTGTTACTTATACTTGCTAGTTTAGTGTAGCTGTTACTTATTCATGCTAGTTTAGTTGTAGCTCTTATATAAATGCTGATAATGATACTGTTTCTCTTACTCTACTGCCACCTGTTTGTACCTGTCATACACTTATATATATTACACCCTTGTTTCTCTTTCTCCGCCCGGTGCCGAGGAGTCGCCGGGGGAGCGGATGTGAAACCACTTAGTCGTTTCGACTAACGGTTGCTACGTCTTCCTTTTTAGGAGGTCATGCCGCAGGTGGAGCAGCCGCAGACTACGCAGCAGGACAGCCAGGCCAGGATGACAGGGCCTGAGGTGACGGTGCCGTCGATACCGTCTGTTACCAATGTTAGTTCTATTACTCTGTTGTAGCCCGTTTGGGCAATGTTTAGCTGTACTCTGATATACTGAAGAAGCATGTTTTAGCTTCTCATTATTGATGTATTTGGACATTATAACTTAGTGTGGATTTTGACTTCTCTTGCTTATTTATTTGGTTGGGTTGGCATGTTTTATTGATATTGTTGTAGCCGGCGGAATAGGCGTCTTGTGGTACAGGTTAGCCCGTGTGCTAATGCTACCGCAAGGCGGCTGTTCCGGGCATAAGACTCCCTCTTCGTGCCGTGTTTTGGGATCCGGGGAGGGAGAGTCTTACATATTGACCCAACATGTATAGCCAGGGTCATGTCTGTGTCCAAGAGTTTAGGCTAAGTCCTTAGTTTAAACCACACATGGACCAGCCAACAAAAGAAAGCAGAAGACTCAGACTTAGAAGAAAATCATATTCAGGAAAGTAAGTTCGACGTTCGTCGAACTCAACTCGACAAAAGTCATCCTCCGCTCGACGAACTCAGAGTAAATTCTCTGAGTTGAGCTCGACGATATTCGAGCTCAGGTCGACGAATTCTGGGAGTTCATCTTCAACACATCAAGTCCAGAATTCTTACTCTGAACTCTAGTCAATGAAGTTACATTATCAGCTCGACGAACATGGACCACAACATTGGGAAACTTTCAAAAGAAAGCAGTTAGCTGAACTCATGTCGACGAACTTAGTTCTCAGGTCGATGAAAAAGAATTCGTAGGCCGACAAACTCGATTTCTCTAGTCGACAAACTTTGGACTCAGGTCGACGAAATCTGTTCTCTGGTCGATCATTGCTGTGCTGTTCCAGACTTGGAATTTTCCCTAAATTTGTCCTTATTCTCATGCAGTAATTCCTGAATAATCAATACTTATATTCTCTGAATCTTTTCTTTAGTGGCAGCATGGATTTTGATCTTCATCAGCAATATTACTTGCCATTTTTAGTAGGACAGTTGGGGAAATCCATTAATGCAATATTCTCTCCAGTCGGATTTTCATTCTCCAAGCAGTTAGAATTCAATGCAGACAATTCAAATTCAGAGGAGAAATTAGACAGAGACATATAAAAAGATAATTTTCTCTTTCAGTCGAAAATAGATAACAGGAATAGCAGAACACACAAAGAACAAGACATACACCAAAAATATTCAAGAAAAAGCTCTGACTGTCTTCATCAAGTGTTCATCTTCTAGTAACATTTCAAGAGACAACCAACTTTTATCAGTCTACAACTTTTTGGAGAATCTTTTCTAGAAGACATACTCACCCTGCAAAGCTCTCAATCTTCCTGAACTAATCTTCATCCCAGGGGAGCTTTGACACCATCAAGAATCCACAAGTCTTCTCAGTTACTTTGAGAAAAGAGAAGACAACAACTTATTTTATTTGTTTTACCCCACTGTACACAAGGTTTTAACTCCCTTCAAAAGTTAAACACTTGGTTGCAAGTCTCCTGATCAAAAGACTTGATTTGGTGTTTAGGCACCTGATCAAAAGACTTAAGGGTTTCCTGATCTACCTGAAGCAGATCTTGTGGTGACAGGCACCTGAGCAAAAACCTGATTAGTGACAGGGCACCTGATCAAAAACCTGAGTTGATTCCTACCAGGATGGTAGAAGAGTGGATGTACCCAAGTTTAAGGGGAACCACTATAAAATTATTGTGTCGTCTGTGATGCTCTCTCATTTTTATTGAGTGCTGATTGCTGTGTAGATTAGTTTTTATTTCTGCGCTCTCTGATTACATTTATAAGTATCACTATCTTTAACTCTGAAATAAAAATCTAAAGGATCTTAAAATACTCTATTCACCACCCCACCTCTAGAGTTAAACATTCTAGCCAGTGGTGGTATCTTTCATACCATCCTTCAGGACTGTCAAATTTGCATCTATAGAGAAGACCTTCATGGAAATCAAAGTTCTCTCTTCAATAGTTATGAATTTTTTTGGTCAAAGACTTTCATGAATAGTCTAAGCCTTTCATTTTATATGCCATAATTATCCTTCTGCTTATATATGGGGAATTTTATAAAATTCAACCACTTAGAGTTTTCACCAGAAGCCATGGTGAATAAACCGATTTCCCTAATGAGGATCTTATTCAAGCTATTAAGCTCTTTTTGAAAAAACTAGCTTTGATACCACTTAAAAGACAAGGGATGTATCTATTCACCTAGAAGGGAGTGAATATGTGTAATGTTTATTTTTTAAGTTTTGCGGGATTAAAAATAAGCCACTACATAATTTAGACACATCATAAGCATATTAGAATTTATAGTGGGTCCCAGAGTTTGGTAAGCCTGTATTCCCCCTCTTCTTGTCTAGTAGAGTGTTAGACTTAGCCAAACTTCAACCAAACCTTAGATACGCAAATCTTATAAGTTAGTGACCAAGCTCCTACCTCAAATACGTGGATGTCATCCTACCAATCCTACCTCAGAGGCCCAAATTGACTTCCTACCTGAGATCCACAAGGGATCTTACAAATCAATAATAAGTGTCTCCTACAGTTTAAAATTAATTATATTATAAACTTTCTGTAGACTAAGCAGATTGATAAGTAAAATATATGAGATAGTTTAAGATTGAAAATTATGTTAGATTTAGGTGTTCTGCGTGTTCTATCTCTTTTCACTTATATACTTCGATTAAGGCAGCGTACCTATCGAGCAATAGTATAGTATTTTAAAATATCAAGGTCGTATTTTTCCATCGATATATATCGAATACTCTACTATAATGAATGGAACAATTATTTATCGAAAATATTTAAGGGTTGTTTTTAATTAAAATAAAAGTAATATGTCAGGTTTTGAAAATAGATGAGGTAGAGAGCTCTTGATTTTTTATTTACTTTGGAAAATACTTTTTTAATAGGATAAACTCTATTTTCTTATTAATTTACTTGGCCATGGAGGTTCATGAACTATGAGTGCACCTCTATCGAGGAAATATCCACCTGTGAATACATACTTTGACTGAACTTTCATATCTAATCAAAAATAACTTAATGCATGGTTTACGTTATGAACCCAGCTATTGACTTTAAATTAGTTTTTGAAGGTTTAACCTGGGTGGCTTATGTTCATCACTTTCAAGAATGAGGTGGTGTGTCTCTTTACCTGAGAAGGATCAATTTCCTGGTAAATCTTAAGTTTTTAATTCAAAAAATAGGGTTTATAAATTGCATAAATAATATCCTTCCCAAACCTCATATCATTTGAGTGCTGAAAAATTCTTAGCCACTCATTGGGATGGAGGTGGTAGTAGAAAAGTAAAAGACATATGCAGTAATAATATCCTTCCAAACGTATCTTAGTTGGTGCTGAAAAATTCTTAGCCCCTCAATTGGGATAGAGGTGGTAGCAATACAATTAAAAGACTTATAAAAGTGCAGAAATAATATCCATCCCAACCATCTTAATCAAGCACTAAAAAGTGTTTAACCTCTCATCTGGGATGAGGGTGCTAGTAGAAAAAGTGAAAAACAAGTACTTACACATACACCCTTTCTCAATAGAAATAAAAACTAAGCAAAAAGTAATAAGAGATGGAAAATTACTGAGAGCTGAAATTTTATTACTTAAAAAGTGTTACACACAAGGAAAAACAAGCTAGGGTTAGGAAAATATTATTCAAAAGCTACTTATAAGCACTATATAGAACTATTTTGAACTCTACAAGTTATTACTAAACTTCTGCCTTGGTCCTCCTTTTATAGCCGAATATTTTGAGGTATATGCCCCCCTTACCTACCCTCATAGGGCGTGCTTCCTGGGCCTGTCGCTCACATGGCATCTGTGGATAGAATTTTGGCGACTTCTGGATTGAATTGAATAGGTCCACGGGCGTGACTTGAAGGTCATGGGCATGTTAGCTAGGCGTGTATCCAAGGCATGGCAGATTGGCTTCTTTGGGGTATGACTGCGGGTTCTTTGCTTGGTCACGACTAATTTCACGGGTGTCATACCTGGAAAATGGGCATGTAAGTTGGGTATAACTTGAGCTTACTGGTTTCAGGACTTTGGTGCAGTATGATAGCGGGTTGATTGCATGGTCACGGGTGATGTCACTGGCATGATAAGTGGAACACGGGCGTGCTCCTGGGCCTGACTTCAGTTTGCTAGCTTCAATCTCCCGAAATGTTGGAATAGCCGGTTTTAAAGTTACACGACCTAGGTCACGGGCATGACCTCGGGGCGTTACTTATGAAATTTTCCTGAAATGCCCCAAATGTCCAGAAATACCTATAGGGCATAAAAATAGATTAAGTTAGAACAAAAAAAAAACTTATTTAGGAATTTACATCATATATTTACTATTTAATTTAACAAAAACAAAAATATTACCTTATATATATATATATATATATATATATATATATATATATATATATATATATATATATATATATATATATATATATATATATTACTACTCATCAAATACCCATATACTTAAGGTTTACTATTCCAGAGAAAAAGGTAAGAGTCAACTATACGAACAGTTATAAAATTTCTAATTCTTCTTTCAGTTTATTAAATAAAGAGAAGATAGACATAAAGATCAAGAGTAATAAGAGTTCAGTCCAACATTCTTCAAATGATTTAGCCAGAAATAAATGTTAGTAGCCATAAGACTTCTTGAGAAAACTGAATAGCAAGCAACATTGCAATCATTAGTAACACGTTAGATTGGAATTATAAAAAAAATTCTTTGAAAGTGATAAGATGTAAAACAGGCAACCTATTAAATATAGTCTCTCAAAGTTTTATGCAAAATTAGATTAAATTATAGTGGTTATTAGTGGTACAAACTTGGCTTTTGCCTATAAAGTAGGTCTTGATATAGGAGGTGAGGAATTTTATCCTCTCACCTTTTTAACTTCCTACATTGTTATAACTGCTTAGGAACAAAATCTTATTAATACCAAGCAGAAAAAACTTCCTAGAATTGAATTTCATTCTAACCCAATGTATATGTTTAGGAGCACATTCTCCATTTTATGTAGTCTTTTAATAATTATTTGGTTCCTATGTTTACGGAATGATATCTTATTCTCATTGACATGAGATCTTTTCTTTTCTATGAGCACAAACCCCTAGATATTTGCTTGTGTATGAACACATGTCAAGCAAAAAGCAGATATGGGGCTTCAAAATTTAATTTTGATAAAAATATTTTGAGAGCAACTATAATAGCTTAAAAATTCCTATATTTCAATAAGAGTGAGGTTAAGATAAATAAAATCTATAGATGTTTAGCAAACATAATACACATGCCTCTATTTATCATAAACCAGAAGTAGTGCTCAAAACAAATATTCTACCTTTTAAATTAAATACACAAGATATTCTTTAAAATTTAACACCAAATATTTAGATCTATCTACTTATGATAAATAAATGACTAGTAAATTGGAAAATTAAATAACTGCATATATATCAACTCATCATATTATTATTATTTTTTTGAAAAGAGACAATTGAAGTATGGGTTTTAGTTATAATTTCGGGTGATTGACTAAGCAAAAATATATATTTTAGGTGAATGTTTTTGTTTTTAAGTGAATATATATACATGACTATTGAAAAGAAAATATTTTGTATAAAAATAAGAATATATATTAAAAAAAATAGAAAAAACTTGTACATATAACATCTATTTTTAGATAGGAAGTACACCCCCATACTTATGATATGTTTAAGAATGAAAAAAAAGAATATATATATATATATAAAACTATAAAGTACAATAAGATAAAGAGGTCTTCCTGATTGGAGGTCGGGGAGGTCGTAAAGAAAAACTATCATATTTAGTAAAAATAGATAAATCAGATAAATATGGGGTGCCTCCCACAAGCGCTTCATTTATTTGTCGCGTAGCTTGACTTATTTAGTGGGATTATTTATATGTTATGAAGGATGTGGGATTCTATATATTTATTTGAAGAGTCCCCCGCAAGATAAATTTTTAAGTGGTGTCTGTTTACTTTAAAAGAGCCTAGTTCGGGATGAGAAATAAGAATAGTCCCATATGACCAAACCTCTTTAACAGTAAAGGGGCCGGACCATCATGATTTTAATTTCCCCAAAAAAAGTCTAAGGCAAGAGTTATAAAGAAGGACAAGATCGCCCGGTGAAAAAGATTTTGGAAACTTTATTTTTCTATCATGATAAAACTTAGAATGCTCCTTATAGAATTTATTGTTTTCATGGGCATTGTCACACCATTCATCAATTTCATTTAGTTGAAATTTTCTTTGCTCGGCGGCTAAGTTCATATCCAAGTTTAAAAGTTTTAGCGCCTAGTATGCGCGATGTTCTAATTCTATTGGAAGATGACATGCTTTTCTGTATAATAAATGATAAGGCGTATAACTGATAGTGATTTTGTGTGCCGTATGATAAGCCCAAAGTGCATCATCAAGATTAAGAGACCAATCTTTTCGATTGGTGGCTACTGTTTTCTCAAGAATACGCTTCAGCCCCCTATTAACTACCTCAACTTGGCCGCTTGTTTGTGGGTGATAAGTGGTGGTGTAATTGTGTGTGACTCCAAATTTAGCAAAATTTTTATCTAACTGGGTATTACAAAAATATGTGTCGCGATCACTAACAATTGCATGAGGCATGCCAAAATGACAAAATAAGTCTTTCATAAATTTTAGGACAACTCTCGCGTTATTGGTGAGCAGAGCTTGCTCTTTTGTCCACCTTGAAATGTAGTCAACCGCTACTAAAATATATAGATTTTTATAAGATGGAGGCAGAGGACCTATAAAATCTATGCCACATAGATCAAATATTTCACATTCTATAAATAAGTTCTGGGGAATTTCGTCCCGGCGAGAAATATTACCTAACCATTGGCAACTACTGCATGTGCTTACCAATTTCTAAGCAGCTTTGAATAAAGTGGGCCAAAAGAAGCCCACTTCAAGCACCTTCCGTGCAATCCAGTTTGTTTGATAATGTCCGTCGTTTTGTCCTTCGTTGTAGTACAGCAAGATTTTTAAACATTCATCACTCGAAATACATCTCCTAATCACTTGATCCGCACAGACTCGACATAAAAACGGGTCTTCCCAAAAATAGTTTTTCAGGTCAGAAAAGAATTTCTTCTTTTCCTGACTTGAAAAATATTATGGAATTACTCAAGCCACTAAATAATTTGCTAAGTCTATAAACCAAGGAGTAGAGGAATTTGTTACCATTTCTATGGCGAGGAGACATTCTTCAAGGAATTTGTCCTCAATATCGACCTCCGCTACTATATATGTTGCAGTATTCTCTATTCTAGAAAGTTAATCGACTGCAAAGTTCTCTGTGTCATTTTTATCTCAGATCTCCAAATCAAATTCTTGTAGGAGGAGAATCTAGAAAAGTAGACGGGGTTTGGCATCTGCTTTAGTTAATAGATAGTTTAAAGCAAAATGATCAGAAAAAACAATAACTTTAGATAGCATTATATATGGTCAAAACTTATCAAAAGCTAATACAATTGTTAGCAGCTCCATTTCTGTAGTGGTGTAGTTGGCTTGTGTAGATGTGAGCATTTTACTTGCGTAATAAATAAGATGAAAATACTTGTTTACGCACTATCCTAATACAACTCCTACTGCATAATTGCTCGCAACACACATTATTTCCAAAGGAAAGGACCAATCTAGTGCTACTAGAATAAGAGAATTGATAAGTTTTTCTTTTGTAAAATTGAATGCTAAAAAGCATTCGCAATGAAAAGTAAATTGGGATTCTTTTTCTAGGAGGTGGTTTAACGGTTTTGTAATTTTGGAAAACTTTTGAATAAACCGTCTAAAGAAACTTATGTGGCCTAAAAAACTTCGTATAGCTTTCATGATTGTAGGTGGGGGGAGTTTTTCAATAATTTCTATTTTGGACTTATCAACCTCGACTCCATAGATAGAAATTTTATGTCAGAGAACTAAGTCTTCTCGGACCATAAAGTCATATTTCTCACAATTCAGTGCTAAATTTGAGTCTTAGCAGCGTTGAAGAACACGAGTGAGGTTTTCTAAACAAATATGGAACGAGTCTCTAAATATTAAGAAATTATGAATAAACACCTCCATAACATCCTCTACAAACTTGCCAAAAATGGCCAACATACACCTTTGTAATGTAGCCGGCACATTGCAAAGGCCAAAATAAATTCTTCTATATATGAAGGTGCCAAAGGGGAAAGTAAACGTGGTTTTCTCCTAACCTTGGAGGGCGATAGATATTTGTAAATACCCCGACAGACCTTCAAGAAAATAATAATATGAGTTGCCAGAGAGCCGCTCCAAAATTTGATCGATAAACGGTAGTGGAAAGTGATCTTTTCGAATGGCATTATTTAGTTTTCTGTAGTCCATGCACATTCTCCAACTCGTGACAGTACGAGTTGGAATTAATTCATAAATAGTGTTTGGCACTACCGTTATACCGCACTTTTTCAGGACGACATGCATGGGACTAGCCCACGTACTGTCTGAAATCGAGTAGATAATTCCTGCATCCAGAAGTTTCATTACTTCGATCTTAAGGACATCCTTCATATTATGATTAACTCGTCATTGAGGCTAAATGGATTTGTGAGGATTCTATTTAAGAAAAAATTTACGTGTACAGAATAAGGGGTTAATCCCCTGAATATCAAAAATCTACCATTTAATTACTTGGCGATGTTGTTTTAACAGTTCCACTATATCGGAAGACTCCGAATCGTTTAACTTTGAAGAATTGATAATACGGAGTTTTGAATTTTCTTTTAGAAAAATGTATTTAAATGATTGTGAAGTGGTTTATGCTCGAGAGTTGGTGGTTCTTCGTAGGTTTTTTTGAAATTTTTGGATGTAATGGTTTCAAAAGGCAAATTATTAGATATTTCATTTTAAATTGGTAAGTTTGCCAAGTTCATTTCCTCTAATGTTTTAGAAAATTCGTCAAAAAGAGAAAAACAATTTTCCTCAAAAGTGTCTTCATTTGAAAGCAGGAATCGTCGTTTGAAAGCAAATTCTGCATAGAATTATTTATATTAACAGTAACCTCATCATCTGCAACCCTAAGGAGGAGTTTATCATTACTTACATCAGTTAAAGCACAGGAGGTGGCGAGAAAGGGGCGACCGAGTAAAATGTGTACATCGCATCCTCCTCGATATCGAGGATAACAAAGTATACCGTGAAGATAAACTTGTCAACCGTAATTAAAACATCCTCCACTATCCCTGTCAGATATTTTATAGAATGTTCTGCTAATTGGGTGCTCATTTTGCTTGGGCTTGTAATACCCAATCCTAGTTTTTGAAAAAGTGAATATGATATTAAGTTAATACAAGCGCCGAGATCTACTAAGTCATCTTTTATTAATAAATTATCGAAAAGGCAAGGGATTGAAAATCATCACAGATAGTTTAGTTTTTGAGGTACTTTGTTTAATAAAACTGCCGAACAATCAACGTTAAGGGAAACTCGTGATATATCTTCGAGTTTATTTTTATTAGAAAGTAACACTTTAAGATTTTTTTGTGTATTTTGGCATCAGTGTGATTGCCTTATAGAAAGGAACATTAATTTTCTATTTGTATTAAAATTTGTAAAAAAAAATAAAATTTAGAATGCTCGTCTTGTCGCTCATTAATTAGTTTAGAACGAAAAGGTAAAGATGGTGGATAAATATGCAGTGAAATAACAGAAAGAGAAGAAGAAGAAATAGGAGGTGGGTAGAAACATTAACCTCGGATTCAGATTCAGCTTTATTAGGTGATTGTACCTCCCTTCCACTTTGAAGTGTGATGACATGGACATTCTCCAGTGGATTTGGCTCTGTATTTCCTGGTAAAGTTCCAGGTTGGCGCGCCAATAGCATCTTTGAAATCTGTCCAATTTGAGTTTCCAAAATTTTAATTGATCCGGTCAGGTTTCGAAAATTTGACTCATTTGTGACAACATATTTAGCAAAGATGCCTTCTATCGGGGTGGGTCGTAGTGGCAATGATTGTAGTGGTGGTGGTGCAAATCCAATTGGATTTGCATTAGGCGGGCAATGAGCATTATTGGGGTTGCTCCATGATAAATTTGGATGATTCCTAAATCCTAGATTATAAGTAATATTATAAATATTAATATTTGGTTTATATGAAGTGGTCGATATGGATTCCCTATATAATTGACTTGTTCTTCTATTAAATTATTATTAGTTGAATTCCAAGGAGGAGTGGCGGAGGAAGTAGACATCCTCGCTACTTGCCTAGTTAGATATTCTTCTTGTAGTGCTAAATTTGAAGAAGCGTCAAACTCGTAAAGCCCAGTTGGTTTATTAAGGTGTGACCTAGGCACGTTCATTAGTCGGCATTCATGGCAATTTTCTCAAACAAAGCTTAAGAGGCCTCGGGGTTTTTTTATTTAGTGTTCCCCCGACGGCAGCATCAATCATTTTTCTGGTTTGGAAATTCAAACCATTATAAAATGTCTGTACTTGGATCCAAGTCGGCAGTGCGTGATGTGGACACCTACTTAAAAAAATTTAAAGCATTCCCAATTCTCAAAGTGAAACTCAGACTCGTCTTGAACAAAGAATTGAATATCCGCACGTAATTTAGCAATTTTAGCAGGCAGAAAATATTTTGTTAAAAAAAATTCGTTCATATAGACCCAGGTAGTGATGGATCCTCTAAGTAGAGAACCTAACCACCGCTTGGCTTTCGTCCATAATGAAAATTGAGATAAGCACAAATAAATGGCATCATCAGTGACGCTACTTATTTTAAATGTGCCGCATATTTCTAGAAACTTTGATAGATGAGTGTTAGGATATTCATCTGGTAAACCATCACATTGTACAAAATTTTGAATCATTTGGATTATACTATGTTTGATTTCAAAATTATTATTAGCAACTGTGGGACGAACGATACTTGACCGGGTGTCATCCAAGTTCGGCAGCTCATATTTAGGCATAGTCCATTGCGGGGCCGCAACTGGAATTTGTTCTACTATAGCTTCAACGTGTGTGTTTCCAATAGACTCTTCTAGATTTATTGCTTGGTCTTGGTAACGAGATTGAAGGCGACAATGATAGGTGTGATTGATTTCAGGATCAAAATCAAGATTAGGATCAATAGGAGAGTTATGTCGGGTCATGCACAAAAATTTATTATTAAAAAGGCTTTTTTAGAAAATAAAAAAAATAGAAATAAAAGTGTTGTTAATAAAAATAGTTTTTATAAAAACAAAGGTCTTGTAATTAACAAAGAATTTATGGTTTGTTTATTTTTATAAAAATAGTGTTTTAAATTTATTTTATTTTTTTTCTTATTTTTATTTTTATAAAAGCTAAGATAAAAGTAATAGTGATTCCTTTTTAATTAAAATATAAACACAAAATGGTCTTGGACAACGACGCCAAAAACTTGATAAGTAAAATATGTGAGATTTTTTAAAATTGAAAATTAAGTTGGATTTAGGCGTTCTGCATGTTTTATCTTTTTTCACTCATATACTTCGATTAAGGAAAGCGTAGCTATCGAGTAATAGTATAGTATTTTAAAATATCAAGGTCGCATTTTTCCACGGATCTGTATCTAGTACTCTACTTTAAGGAATGAAAATATAATTTTATAGAAAAGATTTAACTGTTGTATTTTTATTAAAATAAAAGTAATACGTAAGGTTTTGAAAATATATGAGGTAGAGAGCCCTCGATTTTTGATTTACATTAGAAAATACTTTTTAATAGGATAAACTCAATTTTTTTATTAGTTTACTTGACCGTGGAGGTTCCTGAACTATAAATTCACCTCTATTGTGGATACATCCAGCTATGATTACGTAATTTGACTGAACATTCGTATCTAATCAAAAATACCTTAATGCATGCTTTACGTTATGAACCACACTATTGACTTTCTACTAATTTTCGCAGGTTGAACCCAGGATTCTTACGTTCATCCCTTTTGATAATGAGGCGTTATTTCTCTTTACCTGAGAAGGATCAATTTCCGGGTAAATCTTAAGTTTTTAATTCAGAAAATAGGGTTTATAAATTTCAAAAATAATATCCTTCCCAAAGCTCATCTCAATCGAGTGCTAAAAGGTTCTTAGCCTCTCATTAGGATGTGGGTGGTAGTAGAAAAGTAATAGACATATAAAGTGCACTAATAATATCCTTCCCAGCGTATTTCATTTGGTGCTAAAAAGTTCTTAGCCTCTCAATCGGGATAGGGGTGGTAGTAATAAAATTTCAAGTCTTATAAAAGTGCAGAAATAATATCCATCTGAACCATCTTAATCAAGTGATAAAAAGTTCTTAGCCTCTCATCTGGGTTGGGGGTGGTAGTATAAAACAAAAAGTACTTACGCACACACCTTTTCGCAACATAAATGAAAGCTAAGTTAAAAAAGCAATATGAGATGGAAAATTTCTGAAAGCTGAAATTTTATTACGTAACAAGTGTTACACACTAGGAAACCCAAACTATGGTTAGGAAATACCCCTAAAAAGCTACTTATTAACACTATATAGAACCATTTTAAACTCTACAAGTTATTCCTGAAGTTCTGTCTTGCCCTCCTTTTATAGCCCAAAATTTTGAGGTACACGCCCCCCTTACATGCCCTCCCAGGCCATGTCGGTAATGTGGCATCTATGGATAGAATTTCGGTGACTTCTAGATTTAATCGAATAGGTACACGGCGATGGATTAAGGGTTACAGGCATGTCTGCAAGGCATGGCAGATTAGCTTCTTCGGGGCGCGATATTGGGTTCTTTGCTTGGTCATGACTGACGTCACCGGTGTGACACCTGTCAAACGGGAATGTAAGCTTAGAGTGACTTGGGCTTGCTGGCTTTAGGACTTCAACATGATGCGATAGTGGGTTGATTGCATGGTCAAGGGTGATATCACAGGCATGATAGGTAGAACACTGGCATGTTGATGGACGTGACTTCAGTTTGTTGGCTTCCATCTCCCGAAATGTCAGAATAGCTGGTTTTAAAGTTACACGCCCAAGGTCACGGGCGTGTCCTAGGGGCGTGACTTATGAAATTTTCTTGAAATCCCCAAATGTCCAGAAATACCTATAGGGCACAAAAACTGACTAAGTTAGAACTAAAAAAATAAAAAATAATGATTTATTTAGGTATTTACATTATATTTTTAATTTTTTTATTTAAACCAAAACAAAAATATAAACTAAAAATATATATATATTTTACTAAGCATCACTCATGTATCTTGAAAACTTTGGAGTCTTCTTGAAGCTATTAAGGCTAGCTTCTTCACTAATCTTCTAGTAGAGGGCTTGATAAAATCTTCTTCAGAAAATGAATTGCTCTTTATTATTATGTAAGAGTTTTTCCTTACAGACAAATGATTTAGATTTTTATATATTTCATGAACTTGAACAAATCGACCTTATTAGAGAAGAAGAAGTTTTCTTTTCAATTCATCTTCTCCAAAAACGTTGAGCTTTAGTAATAAAGAGTTTTATTCAAAAGATGGAAAAAAAAAGCTCTATCTTTGGGCTGTCATTTCTTTAGGACATATGTTCACGTTCTTGTCTTTTATATGATCCAGATCCTAATGGTTGAATATCAGAAATCGTTTTCCTGAAATAATGCACCGTATTGGTCCTTTATGCGGTGTTGTTAATGAACTACACACCAAATAGAGCTTTAAATTGAATTTAGTCATGTCGCGATGTTTGACTTGTTATCAAGTCAAATTCTCCTTGTCATGTTGAATTTTGTTTTTATAAACTCTTCTACTTGAATGATAGACTTCCAGCCAAACTTGATAGTTGATTCTTCTAGATAACGTAGTCAAGTCAAATATACTTCACATTCAGTCGAGTTGCATGATATCAAGATTAATAAGTCATTTTTGGTCGAATAGTTTGATATCAAGACGGATAATTTACTATAAGATGAATCTGCTTCATATTCTTCCTCATAAAAGAATCTAACAAATTCTTCTATATATCCAGTCAAATCATTCCTTCTTTCTTGTTTGAAATATTCTAGTTGAGATACTAGATTCTTAGTTGGCTTATGATTAAATTTATACCTTCAATACACCCTTGATCTTCAAGGAACATCATATTGAATCACCTTAAACTTTTTGCACGATTGTGTAGAAGATTTACACTTGTCTTTAATAAGAATGTTTATCTTTTACAAGAATCATCTTGACCCAACTGCATGGTGTACAACCTCATATTCGCTGAGTCAGACGAGGATGCGCAATGGTCACAGTTGAGCTAGCCAAAGGCGTTCCCGCCCGAAAGGAGGTCACGCCCAAGCTGGCGGGAACATTCGCATCAAGTCGTCGAATGGAGATCAACAGGCCGAGATCGTCGAGCACGGCCAGCGCGGGAGTGCTTACGCTAGTGCCAAGTTCCAATCTTGAAGGGGCTCTCACCTGTAAGAAGGCGGACCGTTCGCGCCGTCTCTGGGTAAAAGGCCCTCGGTTCAGAGATCTCGCCGAGTGGGGGCCAAGGCCTACGGTTAAATGACTAGATTGCGCTCAGGTAAATTTACCCCTGTGCCCTCAGAAAAACAGCGGGATTCGGCTATTGGCAGACCAACTAGGGGCTTTTCGGTAATTTCAGGTCAGCAAGGTACTATAAATAGACCCATAAGGACTCCTTAGAGGGCAAGCTGTCATTATCTCTCAAATTCCAGTGCTTTCTGAGGAGCTCCTAGCCCAACTTTGGCTTTGGAGGGGAAGCTCTCAGAGATCTTCCGGGTGTGAGGTGGGACCTCCCTACTGAGGCTTTGGGTCAGTCTTAGGTCCTTTGAATCCAGTCGAGGGTTGAGACTTGAGAGAAGTAGGTTTTGGCTGCACCCCCTTTTCTTTGAACTCCTGTTAAGGTCATATTTGGCTTCAACAGTTATGGTGCGGTGAGCGTGGAGGGCAGCCGATACAAGAAAGCCTCACGTCATGTCCCATGACTGGAGGTGAAGGTGAAGGGTCAGGTTTTGGAGGCTTCCCCACCCGGGGAGAGGAAGCGACAAAGAGGATGCTGGATGAATTCAGGCGAGAGGTCCTACAAACGATCAGTTTGGCCCTCTCGGCCAGAGCCGAGTGGGCCATCCCTCAAGTCCCGATAGAAGAGGTCCCGCTCTTGGGCGAGAACGCCCCAGGATAGTGCCCGGGAAAGGAGGTCCCGACGGAGGCTGGCGAGAGAGATGTGGAGGCGCGGGAACTCTTCCCCGGCCAAAGCCAGCGTCCGGGCAAGGAGGCGCTAAAGGATCAGGGCGAGAAGGCAGCAACAGTGCGAGAGCTCTTCCCGGGGCACGACCTCGGGGATCGGGCCAGTCAGCCGAGGCCGCGGGACGTACCCTCTCGCTAGGCAGGAGGCGAGAGCCCATTTAGCGAGCTCATCATCTCAACTCTGGTACCGGAAGGGTTCCGGGAGCCTGACATGTCCTACTACTCGGGGAAGGACAACCCTGTAAAGCACGTGTAGTGGTTTGAGGACGTCGCATCAATAAGGCAGATGACGGATGCCTTCAAGTGTCGGCTATTTTCCATCACGTTGAAAGAGAAGGCTCGGGACTGGTTCCACCAGCTGCCAGCAAGATCAATCTACTATTTTGAGGATCTGCGGGAAGTTTCCGGTTGAGGTTCTCAACCTCGAAGAAGCGGAAGAAGGAAGCGGAGTGCATGTTTGCGGTGAGGCAGAAGCCGGATGAGACACTGGGTCACTATGTCGACCGTTTTTAGGAAGAGATCCTCCTGGTCCAGGAGGTCCCAGGGTACGCACTGATGCTAGCATTCACCCTGGGGCTGAGACCGGGATTCTCTAGCATGGAATTGAGGAGAGTGCCTCCCCTCTCCTTTGAGGAGCTCATGGAGAGGGCGGAAAAGGAGATTGACTTCGAGAGAGCAAACCCAGCATTTGCCAGGAAGTTGGCCAGGCTAGTGGAGGACGACGTGAAGTAACCAGCAGCAGGAAGACAGAAGGATCCGAGGGAACAGAGGGAGCAAAGGGAAGAAAGGAAAAGGGAAGAGCCCCGAAGGTTTGGGAAGCAGCAGGGATGGGGGGCCCGGGAGCCGAACAACCGGTTAGGTTGGAGGCCCCAGGAGGGTCGCCCCCAGGGCCAAGGAGGAGGCTACCAGGGAAGAGATAATCTACGGGAACCCCGGAGGTTCGATCAACCGGCGTGGAGGCAGGCGCCGGGGGGTCGTGCCCCACCACCGCAAGAGGCCATGTAAGTGGGAAGAGGAAGAGGAGCGGGAAGAGGAGCTCGAGGAGGAGGGAGAAGAGGAAGAGGAGAGGGAAGAAGGGGCGGGGAGGCGTTGCTTTTTTGTGACTTCCACCAGGAGGAAGGTCACGCAACGGCCACCTGCCCGGAGTTCTGAGAGATAAGAGAAGCAAGAGGAGCAGGTAGGCAGGATCCACCGGTGAGGATAGTAGAGGTGTAGCAGGGCGAGGTGGAAGATAGGTGCGAAGATCGGGTAGATGTAGGGACCCAGGGAGGAATCGTGGTAATTCACGGAGGAGTGGGGATTGAGGCAACCCACAAGGGGAGCCTGCAAACCATGTACCGAAGGGGGGTCGCCTCTACCTCCCAGGCTCCCCCACCAGAGGAAAAAATCACTTTCTCGTCAGCGGACATGCCAGACTATGAGGATCCATTCTATGACGCCCTGATGATCCAGACGGCGGTATAAAATTATACGGTCTCGAGGATACTAGTAGATAACGGGAGCTCGGTGAATGTCATCTTCAAAAAGGCCTTCGATGAGATGAGGGTAGAAGGGAAGAGGATCCTGGCCTCGGATGGACCGTCATTCGGGTTCTCCGGAGAGAGGAAAGAGGTAGAAGGGGGAGTAGGGCTGCACGTGAAGTTGGGGGGCGTGTCACGGAACTGCAGGTTCGTAATCGTGGACGCCCCAAGCAGCTATAATGCCATCTTTGGGCACCCCCTCATCAGCGCCTTTCGTTGCGTCCCTTCCTCGTTCCATCAATGCCTAAAGTTCAATAACGGGGGGTGCAGGTCAGGGTAAGAGGGGACCCGAAGGTGGAAAGACAATGCTACGTTGCAGCATTCAACACCATTTCATGGATGGCAGAAGTAGAGGAGTTGGAGATAGAGATGGAGGCACTTGAGGAGGTTGGTGAGGAAGAGGAAATGGGCCTAGAGGAGGTGAGAGAGATAGTTGAAGAGGAAGTCGGAGAAGAGGAGACTGAGAAGAAGCAAGGAGATGTGCAGGTGGTCCGGGTGGACGAGGAGCATGAGAGCCCAGAATGGGTGATGGAAGTAGGAGAACGAGCGGCAGGAGGAGTTGAGGGAGAGGCCCCGAGGGGCGTGGGAGCTGAGCAGCAGCAGGAGGGGCTAGTAGAAGCGATGGGGATCGAGGAGGAGGTAGAAAGGGGAGAGATAGAGCTGGAGGAAGAGGCAAGGGCCGGCTGGGAGCAGTCGTGGCTGGAGCTGGCCGAAGAAGTGGTGGAGATGGAGGTCTTCACCAGCACAGGGCGAGTACAAAGGGTGCGGGTCAGCTGGGGCTTGAGTCCCGAGGCCCGGGAGCAAGTGCGGGCTTGCATTCAAAGCAACGTCGACATCTTCGCCTAGAGCACGACGGACATGCCGGGCATCGACGCAGACGTGACCTGTCATCGTCTGAACTTGGACCCCCGCACTCACCCCATTCGCTAGAAGATGAGAGCCATCGCCACCAAGCTGGAGGAGCTCATTCGTGAGGAGGTCAGGAAGCTCCTGGAGGCTGGCTTCATCTCGGAGATCCAGTATCCGGGCTGGATCTCGAATGTGGTAATGGTGAAAAAAGGAGGTGTTAAATGGAGAATGTGTATTGACTTTTCCTTATTAAATAAATGATGCCCTAAGGATTGCTACCCCCTGCCTCGGATCGACGCGCTGGTTAATTCAGCCGTCGGTTTTTCTGTCATGAGCTTTTTAGATGCTTTTTTAGGTTATCACCAGATCCGGATGCACCCTCCTGATACCAAGGATGTTTCCTTCATCACAAGGGAGGGATGCTTCAGTTACAAAATGATGCCCTTTGTGTTGAAGAATGCAGGGGCTACCTACCAACGCATGATGGATCGGGTCTTTCGGGATTAGAGGGGGACAAATTTGGAGGTCTACGCCGACGACCTAATGATCAAAAGCAAGTGCATGGATTCGCACTTGCAGGATCTGGAAGAGACATTCGCCACCTTAAGGAGGTTCAAGATGAGGCTGAACCCCTTGAAGTGTGTCTTCGGTGCCAGCTGCGGGAAGTTCCTCGAGCATCTTCTAACTCCGGCAGGGGTGGAGCCCAACCCGGACAAGGTAAAGGCCATCCTAGATTTGGAATCACCTCGCGATGCCAAGGAGGTCCAGCGCTTGACAGGCAAACTGGCGGGTCTGTGCAGGTTCCTCTCCAGGGCGGGAGACAATTGTTCTTCATTCTTTAAGGTACTGTGAGGGAATCAAAGGTTTGAATGGACCACCGAGTGCGAAGAGGCCTTCCAAGGGCTGAAAAGACAACTCTCTCAGGCTCCTCTGCTTCAGAGCCCAAAAGAAGGAGAGGACCTGACCTTGTACCTCGGAGTAGGAGCGGAGGCGGTGAGCTCCGTCCTAGTAAGGGAAGAAGGAATGAAGCAGCTGCCCATCTACTACGTCAGCTGGATATTGAGGAAAGCAGAGCTCCGCTACCCCATCCTCGAAAAGCTCACTTACGTCTTGGTCATCTCTGCAAGGAAACTCCGGCCGTACTTTCAAGCACATTCAGTTAGGGTGGTGACCGACCACCCTCTTCGCAAGATCTTCGAAGGAGTGGAACACTCGAGGAGACTTGCTAAGTGGTCTATTGAGCTAAGCGAGTTCGACATCTCTTTTGTCCCAAGACTCTCCATCAAGGCGCAGGCAGTGGCGGACTTCCTAGCAGACTACATTGTTGAAGTCGAGGGGGAGAGCAGCAACCTCGAGAAGCATGGAAGTTGATGGTTTATGGGGCCTCGGGAAAGCACTCCCTCGGGGCAGGGG
Organism: Platanthera guangdongensis; assembly: GCA_039583875.1. Taxonomy (NCBI): domain Eukaryota; kingdom Viridiplantae; phylum Streptophyta; class Magnoliopsida; order Asparagales; family Orchidaceae; genus Platanthera; species Platanthera guangdongensis. The sequence goes on along the minus strand of CM077161.1, from coordinate 89,099,399 downwards.
TGGTATTGACAAGCCCCCAGGGGGTAACCATAGAGTAAGCGGTCATTTTACATTTCCCCGTGACCAACAATCAAGCGGAGTATGAGGCCGTGATCACCGGCCTTCGCTTGGCAAAGGAGCTGGAGATTCGGGATGTGGAAGCTTTCACTGATTCAAAGGTAGTAGCGTCGCAGATACGGGGAGAGTTTGAAGCTCGGGAGCCTACCCTCGTCAAATACCTCTCCAAGGTAAGGGCGATCATCGGGGGGTTCCAGTCTTTCTCAATCCAGCATGTTCCAAGGGAAAAAAGTGTAGCCGCCGATCGATTAGCCAAGTTCGGACCTCGGGGAGGAGGGACCTTGACGGAGCTATTTCGACCGGCTATCGAGGAAGTAGAGTTGATGATGGTAGATCGACAACCCTCGTGGGTGGATCCATTTGTGACCTTCCTAACCATTGGTGAACTTCCCGAGGGGACCATGGTTGGGAGAAGCTTCAAGCGCAAAGCAGCTCACTACCTAATGATGGAGGGGGGCCTGCATCGTAAGATGTTGTTAGGACTCCTAGCTAGATGTGTGACCGAAGAAGAGATCCCGAAGATCTTAGGGGAGGTGCACTCGGGCGAGTGCGGCAGTCACTCTGGAGGAAGGACGTTGGAGGCAAGGGTGGTCAGGCAGGGGTACTTCTGGCCCACCCTAAGGAAGGATGCCACGGAGTTTGCAAGGAGGTGTCAAAAATGTCAGCTCTGCGCCTCCCTTCAGCTCTTGGTAGCTCAAAGGCTCCGAAGTATCACGACACTGTGGCCGTTCGCCATCTGGGGAATTTATTTAGTTGGGCCCTTTCCTCCGGCTAGTGGGCAGAGAAGATTCCTCTTGGTCATGGTCCATTATTTCTCGAAGTGGCTGGAGGTTAAAGCCTTGGCCAAGGTCACCTCACATGTCATAAGGAACTTCGTCTGGGGGGAGATCATTTGCAGACATGGGTTGCCCCAAGCAATAGTGAAAGTCCACCTAGTGTCAACAAAGTTCACCTATGGTGGGGGGGATAGGTGACGTGCTACGCTTTTGCAGAATTTATGAATGTACCTGCACAATAAAAATAAAAAGCACAACACACAGAATACACAGGCAATTTATAGTGGTTCCCCGACTTGGGTACATCCACTTTCCCCCTTCGACCTATCTCCCAACAAGGGACGACTCGGTCTCTTCTCCAACAGATTGAAATCCAATCCCTGCACTATCGGAAGGAACCCTTCCACACGTAGGAGTCAACACTCCCACAAACCGGGTTGCACCCAACCCTTACAATACGGAACAATCGTTCCTTTACAACAAAAGTAAAATAGATTGTACACGAGATACAAACTTCGTTTGGAGAGTACGGTGTTCCTCTTCGTTCGACGACGTGTTCGTGAAGTCAACGAAGAGTCTACAACCTTGGTCTCTCTTGGCGAGGATCTCCCCGGAGCCGGCGGCGGCAAGACGAGCGGCGGCTTGCTTCGGGATCGGCGGCTATGATGATGAACGGCTGCTGAACTTAGAGATCCAATCTTCGTAGCGAAACTAGCTTGGTCTTCCAACGGTCACACGAGGATCGGTCGTCTCGATCGATTCGGACGGGGAAGTTTTTCCCGATCAACAAATCAAGAGACAAGAGATCTCTGGATAGACACGTGAGACTCAAAGCTTTGCTAAGCTTCTGTCGCCGGAGATCGAGAAGAAACGCGATCAACAGCGGCATCCAACTTGTCGCGAGCGGCTGCGGCGGCGGCGGAGCGGAAGCGACGATTTAGGGTTTGTCCGTGCTCGCGTATTTCTTGTCTGCTTCCCACTTTTTACTGTTCAAAAATACCCATGTATTTATACACTCTAGACCCATACAATATGACCGTTGTGGGTCCCACACGAATAACTCGAAAACCGGTTCAAACTAGTCCAGCGACAGAATCCGGTCTAGCAGCATCCCGAGAAATCGCCAAGTAAAATTCGTCGAGAATCATTGGTGATTCTCGACGAATCGGCGAGAATCAGTTAACGATTCTCGACGATTCGTCGAGAATCACTAGTGATTCTCGACGATTCCCTTATTGATTCTCAACGAATACAACTTGTGTTCAAGATCTGCTTAACGACTGGTTCGGTGAAAATCACTAGTGATTCTCGCCGAATCTTACTTGGCACCGTTTTGAGGTAGCCTGAAAGAGTCGGCGAGAATCACTAATGATTCTCGACGATTCGGTGAGAATCACTAGTGATTCTCGCCGAATCGGCGAGAATCACTAGTGATTCTCGCCGAATCGGCGAGAATCACTTGGTGATTCTCGTCGAATTATACTTAGACGAATTTTCGTCTTTCCACCCTAGAGCTGCTCCTTGACCCATCCTTGCTCCTTGTCTTCTCTTGCATAAGCACGACCCTGTACTTGAAAGTAAGTGCACTCCAATAGAGAGAGTGCACATAGGACAACACACTGATCTGCTCAACGAGGGATTACATCGTGCAGACCCGTGTATATTGACCTACTGCACCCTGACATTGGTGTGCACTTAGCGTGGAAGAACTGCAAGCACAACTTAAGAAGTTTCATCAAATACATTGTGAATTCATCTTAGCTTGACAGGTGGCTTTCTCAAATCCAGGTGATTGTGATACAATACCCAACAATCTCCCCCTATTTGACGAAGCCAAAACCCTACTAGCTAAGATGAATAACACTAATCAAATAATAAAAAAACATTCAGAAGTTAAACATGCAGCATAAGAGAATATAAACAACCAGATCAGGACTTGAGTCATTCACATGTTCAAATACAAATGTATATATATATATATATAATCTCAGAATTGTTCATATCATAACAATAAGCATTAAATGTTCTTAGGAGAGAATGACAAGCTACAAGTTGTTGACTATCTTTCCTTAGCTAAGTCATCCTTGAGTTTTTGCGCCAAAAACTTCTTCCTTTGTCTCTCCATGTACTCTTTAGGCTTCGGGTAATATCTGGGAGGAGGAACTTTATCTGCATCCGTGTTGTTTCTGAAAAAGATGTTCCTTTTGGCTTCATAAGTCTTGTACCTTTCCCACTCATACTGGCTGTATACTTCGTTTCGATTGAGTTCTCCTTTTTCTTGTAGCCAGAAGGTGTCCAAGATGATGTTCTTTGAAACTGGACTCCACTTTTCGTTTCGTACTTCCTCCTCACTCATTCTGATTCTCTTCTCAGCTAGTGTCTCCTTGGAGGTCCCTTCCTGAGCTTTTCTCTTCCCCCTGGCCTTTGCTAGGGCCTCTTGGTCAAACATGCTCCTCAGTTTAGCTTTGGAGATAGCCCTAGCATCAGCTTCACTTATGGGAACATCTGCAGCACTTGCACTTATTCCCTCAGTAGCACTTACTTCCTCAGCGGCCGTAGATGTCTCAGGAGCATGAGTATCCGCAGGATTTTCAGGCACGGCGACGCCTAACGCCTGGTGGAGCATCCACCAGCTGCTGTCATAGACGTACTTGTTTGACTGTTCGAAGTTTGTGATCATGATTTCTTGAAGCTCAGCCATCTTAGCGAGATACTCTTTCTCCCCCTTTTTGGTTTCGACCGCGATGGAATTGGCATATGAGTGCAGCGAGTCATCAATATGCTTTGAGGTCCGGGAGAATTCATTGACTAAGGCTTCCTGATTGGCGTTAAGAGTTACCATATTACCGTCAAACTTTTGAATGTTGTTGGCTACAACATGTGCATTCTGATTTACTACAGCAAGAGTGTCGGTGTTCTTCTTCAATCCGGCGATAAGAAGTGTGACAGCTTCGCCGGCCGCGGTATACTTCTCTTCAAATTTCTTGTCCATCACGTCAAGTTTATGATTGATCTCTACCATATTCTTGAGCATGAGATTTTCAGACTTCTTAATTCTTTGCAGCATTTTAGTTTGAGCTTTTTCAAAAGAGTCTTTAAGCTCATCCACTATCCCTTGAATGACACCCACGGTGTGAGTGGCTAGCTCATCTCGTAATGGAAGATCCGGAGGTGCTGCTTGGCCGTGCACTTCAGCAGACGCATCTGTAGAGTTGGATACAAACACAGTCTCTAATGGGGGAATGCTGGCGGCCTCGGTAGAATTTTCTGACTCCCCCTCCACTGGTGCATGCTTGTCAGATGGAGGTTCAAAAAGATCCGGAGCCTCCAATGCTTCATGTCCCTCATTCCCGTCTTCCTCTCTGTCATCATCCATGAATTCATCTTCATCAACAGCCTCTTCCGACTCTTTGTCAGCAGTCTCCAGCACAGTAGCTTCGTCTCCTTGATCGTTTCGGTTCAGGGCCTCCTCATGCTCCAGCTCAGGTTCACTTTCTACGTGTAGATCTGCCACAGGATCTCTGGCCAGCTGGGAGATGTCAGATACTACATCAGTATGAGGGGGTAGAGCCTCCCCCTCGATTCCTGCAGTCAAGGTATCAGGAATTTCACCGGGGGTGACTGTTGGAGATACTCCCTGTTGTTGTTCCACTGCAGTCTGCCCGATACGCCTCTCCCATCGGTCAAACACACTTGAGTCCATCTTCTTCAAGTAGTGGAGAGGAACACCTTTACTCATATCAAACTTGTCTCCATTTAGCTGATTTAGATATAGACTTATGATGCGGCCAAAACTCGGAGAGCTCAAGGTGTCCTTTATCTTCTCGAACATCAACGCCCCCCAGTTGAACCATTTACGGCAGACAATAGCTATTAAGATCTTGAACATATCCGCTGAGATATGGTGGCAAGACTCGAAACCCGAAGAGCTTCCAAGAGCAAGGTGAGCGTCCTGAGGGAAACTTACAGTGAGCAATGATGAAAGGGGAAGACGATTAGGAGATCGGCGGGAATCGGCAGGAGACCTTCGATGGAGATCGTTTCGGCGAGATGTTTGCTGGAGTCGGCGAGAGACCGGGGGAGGAGGCGGCTTTCCTGCGGGTTTCGGCGAGCCGGCGGGTAAGGGAAGAGGCGGCGGAGGAACTCTTGCGGGATTTGGCGAGCTTTGGCGAGCTTTCCTGCGGGATTCGGCGAGCTTTCCTGTGAAGTGCGGCGGGATTTGCTCCTTCGGCGAGATTCTTATGGAAGGCGAAGGGTCGGCGGGGTTCTAAGGATATAAAGGGTCGGCGGGATTTCAGCTCATTCGACGAGTATGCTGCGGTAGGTTTCTCGTGGAAACGAAAGGTCGGCGGGATTTGTCTAAGTCGAAATCGAAAGGTTTCTTTACTAGGAATCTTCAAGTTAAGAGGCATTGCAACATTTTCGAATTCTTCTGATGTCAAGTCAATTTAAAAATGATAAATATATATATTTTTTTAAAGCCAATCTATTTGGGTTTGAACGAGGCTTTTCCAAAAACTTCTTGATGTCAATTGTGAGTTGTCGAGATTCACAATGACATATCTTCGTTAACTCTTTATTGATGTATAAAAGTTTGCATGTATCGAGTTAACCTATCCTTAAATGTGCACACATACATGTATAAGCATAAGTATAAATATACACATAGATAGAGATATATATGTAAATGAGGATGCAATATGACGCAAGTCCTTGAATTGATCAAAAGTACCTGGAATTATGAGAATTAACATTTAGTCTCGTTGACTATAACATACCAGGTGCTCGATGTTAGAATGCTTATGGAGATATCACTTCTGTTATTCCAGATGCATGTTCCAATTCAGTCTTGGAACACCTACTGTCTAGTTCCCCTCATATTTACGGGAACCTAGACTACCCTGCAAGAAAGAATTATCTTACCTTAGGAACCCAAATCATATTGGGTCCTAGGTTCCTGTTAGCAAAAGCACGCAACTGCCTTCCTTCAGAAAACCTGTTAGGAAGACTACCTCTGTCCCGTGAATGTGGATAAGCCCTTGCCATGGGCACAGAGGGGTTGTGCCAACAGTCGATGGCAAAGTGTCCCACTTTGCCACAGCACCAACATGGGTGAATGTTGTATCGTCGTTTCCGACCTGATCTAGTGACTGAGGTAGTCACGGTCCTAGGTCTAAACGGGATAGAGCATGATCTCCTCACACAATTTTCTCTTCCATCATGACACGTGGAAGGGTGGAAGGAATGCATGTAGTGAGCGTCATGAGGTCGGGAAGGTGGTGCCATTCTTTCAGGCATCCCCCTTCCTGAGGCCCCAAGAAAACTTACACCATGACTTCTATCCTCCCTCTCCTGTGTCCTCGGGTGGTGAGAAGTCTTCTGTGAGCTGGGACATGCAGATTCACACCGAGTTGAGGCAGTGACAGTGAATACAAAGGGCTCATAATGAGCCTTAGGTATTCTCTCATGGGTGGCCAAGAAGGCCCTTGCACTACGGGTGTCTCCACATGATGACAGATCACCCTTGCAGTGACCACGATTGTTCCTGTGGTCATACCTGAAGGCATGATGAGTTGCCTTCCTGCTTGGAGTGGGGGGTCGGAATACCGTTTCCCCATTTCTCCACGAATTGATAATCCGGGAGATCCACCCATTTTCTTGCTTTCTCTTTATAGCATCAACCTTGGAAAAGTTTGATACTATTCTTTTCTCATTCTCTAGACTACTCTCTAGAGTTGAGATTTTAGAGTCCTTGGCCTTGTTGGACGCCAGTTGGAGAACCAACAAGATCTTCAGTCGAGCAATCACTTGAGCTTGCTCCTCAGCAAGTAGGTTGCTTGTCTGAAGGGCTCTCTTCAGGGAATCAGCATTTTCTGAAGGAGGGCAGTTTCTGTCTTCAGAAATTTCAAGAGACACGGGGCAGGACGAAGAAGTTACCAGCTCCTCAGTGATATTATCATTAGAGCCAATGACCATTGTGTCATCCTCATCAGAGCTGCTTTCCTCGCTGGCCTCTTCAGTCTCTGACAAGGACACTGTAGCTCTGATGCAGTCCGAGAGATCCTTGCCTTCATCTTCAGAAGTGAGGACCCCCACATACGCTTCATCCTCTGATTGACAGCAGATTCCAGCTTTTTCTGACCCCCCCATCAGCTCTGAGATCATCATCCACAGAGATTTAGCCGTCCTACATTTTTCCAATCTAGAGCGAGAAGCTCCAGACCAGATATCCATGATAATTTGACGAATCCTCTTATCCAAATTAAAGAATGAAAGCTCCATTTCCGACATCTCAGCAATACACTTGGGCACTTGAATTCCAGAGTCGGAGGTCTTCATAGGAGTAAAAGGACCCTCTTCCAGGATGAAAGATGCACGAGGATCGATGGCATCCAAGTGATACGACACTCTCATCCTCCAGACGGGATAAAACTCCTTTGTACATGCAGGGAGTCTGAGTGGCGATATCTCATAATCCAGCTCCATGCATCTGACACTGGTGGCAGGATACTACTCAAGGTGTAAACCTTTTGATGAGTAACCTCGCTTTGATACCACTTGAAAGTCCACCTAGTGTAAACAAAGTTCACCTATGGGGGGGGGGGATAGGTGACGTGCTACGCTTTTGCAGAATTTACGAATGTACCTGCACAATAAAAATAAAAAGCACAGCACACAGAATACACAGGCAATTTATAGTGGTTCCCCGACTTGGGTACATCCACTTTCCCCCTTCGACCTATCTCCCAACAAGGGACGACTCGGTCTCTTCTCCAACAGGATTGAAATCCAATCCCTGCACTATCGGAAGGAACCCTTCCACACGTAGGAGTCAACACTCCCACAAACCGGGTTGCACCCAACCCTTACAATACGGAACAATCGTTCCTTTACAACAAAAGTAAAATAGATTGTACACGAGATACAAACTTCGTTTGGAGACTACGGTGTTCCTCTTCGTTCGACGACGTGTTCGTGAAGTCAACGAAGATTCTACAACCTTGGTCTCTCTTGGAGAGGATCTCCCCGGAGCCAGCGGCGGCAAGACGAGCGGCGGCTTGCTTCGGGATCGGCGGCTATTATGATGAGCGGCTGCTGAACTTAGAGATCCAATCTTCATAGCGAAACTAGCTTGGTCTTCCAACGGTCACACGAGGATCAGTCGTCTCGATCGATTCGGATGGGGAAGTTTTTCCCGATCAACAAATCGAGAGACAAGAGATCTCTGGATAGACACGTGAGACTCAAAGCTTTGCTAAGCTTCTGTCGCCGGAGATCGAGAAGAAACGCGATCAACAGCGGCATCCAACTTGTCGCGAGCGGCTGCGGCGGCGGCGGAGCGGAAGCGACGATTTAGGGTTTGTCCGTGCTCGCGTATTTCTTGTCTGCTTCCCACTTTTTACTGTTCAAAAATACCCATGTATTTATACACTCTAGACCCATACAATATGACCGTTGTGGGTCCCACACGAATAACCCGAAAACCGGTTCAAACTAGTCCAGCGGCAGAATCCGGTCCAGCAGCATCCCGAGAAATCGCCAAGTAAAATTCGTCGAGAATCATTGGTGATTCTCGACGAATCGGCGAGAATCAGTTAACGATTCTCGACGATTCGTCGAGAATCACTAGTTATTCTCGACGATTCCCTTGTTGATTCTCAACGAATACAACTTGTATTCAAGATCTGCTTAACGACTGGTTCGGCGAGAATCACTAGTGATTCTCGCCGAATCTTACTTGGCACCGTTTTGAGGTAGCCTGAAAGAGTCGGCGAGAATCACGAATGATTCTCGACGATTCGGCGAGAATCACTAGTGATTCTCGCCGAATCGGCGAGAATCACTAGTGATTCTCGCCGAATCGGCGAGAATCACTTGGTGATTCTCGTCGAATTATACTTAGACGAATTTTCGTCTTTCCACCCTAGAGCTGCTCCTTGACCCATGCTTGCTCCTTGTCTTCTCTTGCATAAGCACGACCCTGTACTTGAAAGTAAGTGCACTCCAATAGAGAGAGTGCACGTAGGCCAACACACTGATCTGCTCAACGAGGGATTACATCGTGCAGACCCGTGTATATTGACATACTGTACCCTGACATTGGTGTGCACTTAACATGGAAGAACTGAAAGCACAACTTAAGAAGTTTCATCAAATACATTGTGAATTCATCTTAGCTTGACAGGTGGCTTCCTTAAATCCAGGTGATTGTGGATACAATACCCAACAAATAGTGACAGATAACGGCCCCCAGTTTGCCACGAGGAGTTCATCAGCTTCTGCGCCCAACTAGGGATAGATCTCCGGTTTGCCTCTATCCACCACCCCCGGAGTAATGGCCAGGTGGAAGCTGCAAACAAAATCATTGTGAACCTACTAAAGAAAAAGGTGGAGAACTTAAAGGGGAATTGGGTGGAGCAGTTGCCCTCGGTCCTATGGGCCCTACGAACGACCCCGAACATTGCCACCGGTGAGACCCCCTTGAAGCTCACTCATGGGTGTGAGGCCGTCCTATAAGTGGAGTTCGTGGTACGGTCCCCGCGAGTCACAGCTGCGGGCGAAGGAGACGAGACTTGGAGGTTGGAGAATGAGGAGGGGCAACACCTCTCGTTAGATATGGTGGAAGAACTACGAGACGTGGCGGCTATCAGGCAAGAAGAGATCAAGCGATGAATGGCCAAGTATTTTGATAAGCATGTCAGGGTCAAGCAGTTTGCTGAAGGGGATCTTGTGCTGAGAATGGTTGACGCGGCAGGAAGGTCGGCTCCCGTGGGCAAGCTCCACCCGAACTGGGAAGAACCATTCATAGTGAAGGAAGTCCTCGGAATAGGAGGATACTACCTCCATGACGTGGAGGGGAGGGCCCTAAGACACACCTAGAGCGGTGATGACCTAAAACTCTTCTACCCATGAAGGGGGAAGGATGTAACCATGTATCTCAAAAATAAACTTATTATACTACATCGATTGATTTTCCCTTAACTATTGTCAAATTTTTCATAATATAACGTAATTATGTGTTTTGTAATACCCCGAGCTCGGCTCAGCCCCAGGTAGACCCGCTGCGCAGGCTCTCATCTAGCTGGCAGGTCCGAAGGCTCGCCTGTGGGGGATCGGTTTGGTTGGTTTGAGATCTTCATCGGCACCCCGAGCTCGGCTCGGCCCCAGGTAGACCCGCTGTGTAGGCTCTCATCTAGCTGGCAGGTCCGAAGGCTCGCCTGTGGGGGATAGGTTTGGTTGGTTTGTGATCTTCATTGGCACCCCGAGCCCGGCTCAGCCCCAGGTAGACCCGCTGCGCAGGCTCTCATCTAGCTAGCAGATCCGAAGGCTCGCCTATGGGGGATAGGTTTGGTTGGTTTGAGATCTTCGTCGGCACCCCGAGCTCGGCTCGGCCCCAGGTAGACCCACTGCGCAGGCTCTCATCTAGCTGGCAGGTCCGAAGGCTCGCCTGTGGGGGATAGGTTTGGTTGGTTTGTGATCTTCATCGTCACCCCGAGCTCGGCTCGGCCCCAGGTAGACCCGCTGCGCAGGCTCTCATCTTGCTGGCAGGTCCGATGGCTCGCCTGTGGGGGATAGGTTTGGTTGGTTTGAGATCTTCATTGGCACTGATGAATTGTAAATATACATATTTTTGTGCACATTAATTTAGTCATTTTCATTTATTTTCGTCGTTTTTACTTATTTTTGTTCAATAAAATGCTTCTATTCTTGTAAATTTATTACTAACTTGTTTTATTTTATTTTGCAGAAAAATTTCCAAATCTGCCAAAATTGGGCAGTACACGCCCGTGACAATTTGGTCACGCCCGTGACCGGGCCGTGACATTGCATTTCCCGTGAAATCAGACGATTTCTGAAGTACAAGCTTGACACGCTTGGCGACACGCCCGTGTCACCCGACACGGGGCGTGACCCAAGCCCGTGTCCTCTCCTCTCGACACTTTCTGCTCGACGATCGTCGAGTGTCGACACCAATAGTCACGCCCAGCGTCACGCCCGTGACCTAGGGCGTGACTCAATCTCAGCTCGACGATTTCGACTCGACACTTTCCGCTCGACATTCGTCGAGTGTCGACACCAACCGACACGCCCAGAGTCACGACCGTGACCTGGGGCATGACCTTTCCAGCTAGCCCGACAAGATGCTGCCGAAGACTTTCGGCGCAACCCGCGCCCGGTTCTACCTCCCCGACACGCCCAGAGTCACGCCCGTGACCTGGGGCGTGACTGCCGCGAACTCAGCCCGAAGTCAACTTTCCTGTCCAATCGCCGGCCGCCTTTATGAATAGTACTGTCATGCCCCCCGTACACGGCCGTGACCTAGGGCGTGTACTTAGAATTTTTTGCCTATAAATTGTCCATTTCTGTAAGGTCCAAGGGTTCAGATTTTTGGGCTATTTTAGTGTCTTTTTGTGGGCTTAATCCGTGGATACTAGTGCTATGTAAGGAGATTTCTCACTTCTTTATTTCATGTTTTGTTTTGCTTTATCTTTTAGCTTTGTAATAGCTTGATAATTTTAATAAAAATGTTAGATTTTCTCTCTCTATATAGCGTGAAAATTCATTTGGATGGCTTACTTCTTCCCCTTTTTATCCTTGGTTTCATCTTTGTTCCTCCTCTTATGAAACGTGTGTGTGTGTGTATGAGTGTAACTTATTTACTTTACATGTTTTTTCATATGTCTTCATGATAGGTTTTGTAGTAGATTTCATTTCCATGCATGTATGATATGGTTCTCATCTTCAACATGTTCTTCTTTAATGTTTCTTTTGTTTATTATTTCATACTTATGAATTTGTAAAAGAGATTTGAAAGTGAACTTTATTTTCTTTTCTTAGTTTATTTTGTAGGATTGTAAAACCTCTTTTTGTTCTTTTCATCTTCTTTTTCACTTTTTTATCACTTTCATAAAAACATAAGAATGAAAATCTTGTAATTTTAATTTTCCAAAAACTTTGGTTTTTGATTTGTTTTGAAAAACTTTTGTCTTCTAAAAATTGTAATTTCTTCTTTTTATTTGTTTTTGGCAAAACCTAAGCTTGAAAAAGTAAAAGTTTTAATTTTTAGGTAACTTTCATTTTGCTTTCAATTAGTGTGTGTGAGTGTATGAGCATAAATTTTCTTTTGTTCTTCTTAATTTTCATGTTGTGTGTGTGAGTGTATGAGTATAATTTTTAATGTTTTGTTCAAATTATGTAGAGTGTGTGAGTGTAGGTGTATAACTTTTATGCTTTGATTCAAATTTTGTAGAGTGTGTGAGTGTAGGTGTTAGCTTTATTGCTTTCTTGAAATTCATATGGAGTGTGTGTGTTTGTGTGCATTTATTTCCGACTACTCGTTAAGAGTTAAATGGAGCATCGTTTTCATTTTCAGTCCTACTCGTTCGAGTAGGACTTGTAATTTTCTTTCTTTATTTTTCCGCCTACTCACTTGAGTTAAATGGACGGATCTTTAAGCCCTGTAATCACATTTATTTTCTCCTACTCATTTGAGTAGGACTCGCTTTCATTTTAGTCCTACTCGTTTGAGTAGGACTTGCAATTTTAAGCTTTTATTTCCCGCCCCCACTCGTTTGAGTGGGACTCGCAAATTTCAATTATGCAAATTTCTTTTATGTGTAACTTAGTTTCTGTTTAATTTATAATTTGGAGTGTGCGTGAGTTCTTGTTTTACCTAACTTTTCAACTTTCTAAATGCTCTTTTATTTTTCTTATGTCCCTTCTTATAATCGTTTAGCGTTTAATTTCGAACTTGCGCCTCACTAAATTATAAGCCGTCCCCATACCGATGTGTGGCTAATCGCTATTAGCCTCGGCATCGAAGAGCATTGGGACATTTAAAATGATTTCTAATAATTGAAGCTCTTTATTTTCATTTTAATTTAAGGACTTAATGTTTACCCCGGGTTTACGACGCGTAGGACCACATATCGATGTGTGGGCCCTATTTCCGTAGTCCATATGCTAGCTAGCCGAGAGGCCTTGCATATGGACCGATCACCCCTGGGTAAATAGAGTTGCATGCATACCCTCGAAAGAGGACAAGCGTAATTCTACCGGATTGGGTTCCCCACCCAATAGTGGGGTTCTTAGCGTAAAGCGGGCGTTAAGAGGAATCCTTCGTCGGACTAACGTTCGGTCGAATAGTCTTAACGTTTAGGTGAGCGATATCCCTATAGCTAGGTGAGCTCACATTTGTGGAACCTCCACGGCCAAGTTGCCTTATTATTAATTTGAAAACTAAGTCCTATAATTATTAAAAATTGTTTTAGTCTTAATCCGATTCGATGCCGAGCGTTAACCCTTCATCGAATATTTTCTAAATCGTTTTTTTGCTCCTTTACTTTTTCCGTCTTTACTTTACCAAAAAATCCACCTTTCTTTCAGTAAAATAATAGTCCTCCCGGAGGAGTAAGAATAGTCAACACGACCCCGAGAACAATACGACCTCGGTATTCCCCCGAATATCGAGTACTACTTGCGATAGGTGCACTTGCCTACCTCAGCAAGCCCGCGGCGATCGACTCACCAAACCAACCACAGTAAGAGTCTGAAGATTTTGACTTCGACCCTGAGATCGAACGCTCTCTTGCGCGTATCCGATCTCAACGCCGAAATCCTTCTTTAGATCCCGAGGAATCTATCGGAGAACCCCCTGTTGTAGCTATGGCCGCACCTAACCTTCCCCCGGCGGCCAAGCGTACTATGTACTATTACGCCCGGCCTAACCTGGATGATTCTGGGTCGAGTATTGTTCGCCCTGCGGTGGCGAATAATAATTTTGAAATAAAGTCAAGTGTCATTTAAATGGTCCAAAACGCCGTGCAGTTTGATGGACTGCCGGATGAGGACCCGAATGTCCACTTGTCCAATTTCTTGGAGATATGCGACACCTTCAAGATTAATGGCGTCACTGATGATGCCATTCGTTTGCGCTTATTTTCTTTTTCCCTTAAGTCCAAAGCCAAGGCGTGGTTGAATGCCCTCCCGCGAGGATGTATCACCACGTGGGCTGAGTTGACGGAACGGTTCCTAACGAAGTACTTTCCGCCCGCAAAAACTGCAAAGTTGCGGGGGGCATTTCTTCGTTTGTGCAAAACAATCCTGAGTCTCTATACGAGACTTGGGAACGGTTTAAGGAATTCCTCCGCCGTTGCCCGCACCACGCGCTGCAAACGTGGTTGCAAGTTCAAATTTTTTATAATGGGCTGAATTTTCAGACGCGTCAAATGATTGACGCGGCTGCCGGGGGTACGCTTAACAACAAAACCCCCGAGGCCGCCCAGGCTTTATTCGAAGAGATGGCTATGAACGCCTATCAATGGAACGTCCTGCGGGGATGGCCAAAGCCGGCGGCTGGTCTTTTTGAAGTGGATGCCACTGCTCTCTTGACCCTTCAAGTTGAAAGGTTAACAAAGCAGGTGGCGGAGATGTCTGCTGCCTCCTCCACTCCGCCTTATTTTATTCCCCCTAACGTCTGCGTAGCTGAAGAGTTCGTGGACTTCATGGGAAATTCGGGTCGTCCTCCCTTCAACCCCAACAACAACCCTTATAGTAATAACTATAATCCGGGTTGGAGGAATCACCCCAACTTCTCGTGGAGCAACCCGAATAATGCTCAGCGTCCCCCTATTTCTTATGCGCCCGGATTTCTTCCTCCTCCTCCTCCTCTTCTGAAACCCTCCCCGATGGAGGAAAATTTTTCGAAGTATATTGCGTCCAACGAGTCAAATATCCGGAACATTACCGGATCGCTAAAAACACTTGAACAACAGGTTGGACAGCTGGCGAGGATGATGTCCGAGCGCGCGCTCGGGGCACTGCCGGGAAACACGGAGCCCAATCCGCGGGAGAACGCCAACGCTATAACCCTCCGTAGCGGAAAGGAGGTGGTCGATCCAAAACGGACCGACCCTCAGGTAAATATTTCACCTCCGACCCCTCTTCCCCTTTCTTCGCTTACGCCGCCTTTACCAATTATAAAAGAAAAAATTATTTTAAACAAGGCTCTTCCATATCCGCATAAGTTAGAAAACGAGCGTCAGGACGCGCAATATGAAAAATTTATTTTATTATTAAAACAAATTCACATTAATGTTCCTTTTTGCGAGGCTATCTCGCAAATGCCCAAATATGCGAAATTTTTAAAAGAACTACTTTCTAATAAACGCAAACTAGAGGATATCTCGCATATATCTCTCAACACCGTCTGCTCGGCGGCCCTTACTAATAAATTGCCCACAAAACAAAACGACCCGGGACGGTTTTCCATCCCGTGCCTTTTTGGCGATATATTAGTAAAGTACGTCTTATCTGATTTAGGGGCTAGCATTAATCTGATGTCGTTCTCGCTCTTTTCACGTTTAGGTTTGGGTACTCCTAGTCCTACGAATATGCGCATCCAATTAGCGGATCGCTCGGTTAAGTTCCCTATCGGGGTAGTGGAGGACGTCCTTGTCCGAGTCGACAAGTTTACCTTCCCGGTGGACTTCGTCATCTTAGATATCGAGGAGGACGCCGAGGTACCAATAATACTCGGTCGCCCTTTTCTCGCCACCTCCCGCGCACTAATAGATGTTAGTAATGGTAGCCTTCTCCTCCGAGTAGGCGATGATCCGGTTACTTTCTCTATTAATCCCTCGATGGACAATTTGTCATCGAGCGACGATTTCTGCTACTCTTTAGATACCTTTTTTGGAGATCGTTCTTCTCCCGTTTTCGAGTCCGTATTTTTAAACGACAATATTTATGCGGTCGAAAATTTTAAATGCGATGAGGATACTTGTTTAGACTTGCCTTTCGAACCAATTGGTAAGAAAGACATAAGCATTAAAACCTCCCTAGAAGAACCGCCCATCCTAGACCTCAAACCCTTACCCGCATCACTCAAATACGCTTTTTTGGGAAAAGGTGATACGCTTCCCGTTATCATTTCTTCGGACTTGAGTGATTCAGAGACTTCCGATTTATTGGAAGTTTTATTTAAACATCGCCACGCAATTGCGTGGCAAATCTCTGACCTAAAGGGGATTAGCCCCTCCTTTTGCACCCATAAGATTTTTCTTAACGATAATTGCCGCAAAACGATTCAGCCGCAACGTCGTCTTAACCCAAACATGAAAGACGTCGTTAAAGCCGAAATTATTAAGTTATTAGATGCGGGGATTATCTACCCTATTTCGGACAGTGCATGGGTTAGTCCTGTGCATGTCGTACTCAAGAAGGGCGGTCTTACCGTAGTGGCGAATGAGCATAACGAGCTCGTCCCAACTCGTACTGTTACGGGTTGGCGAGTGTGCATCGATTATAGAAAACTTAATTATGCCACCTGCAAGGACCATTTCCCTCTGCCATTTTGGACCAGATTTTAGATAGTTTATCCGGTCATCCGTATTATTGTTTTCTTGATGGTTTATCGGGGTTTTTCCAAATCCCCATTTCCCCCGATGATCAAGAGAAAACAACTTTTACTTGCCCGTTTGGCACCTTCGCATATCGAAGAATGCCATTTGGACTATACAATACGCTGGCTACATTCCAAAGATGTATGCTAGCGATCTTTGGCGAGCTAGTAGAAGACATTATGGAAGTCTTTATGGATGACTTCTCTGTTTTCGGACGCTCTTTTCCCGATTGCCTTCACAATTTAGATCGTGTCCTTCAATGGTGCGAGGACACAAGTTTTGTTTTAAATTGGGAAAAATGCAACTTTATGGTTCGAGGAGGTTTGGTCCTCGGCCATATGATTTCGTCTATGGGGATAGAGGTGGATAAGGCCAAGATAGAAATTATAGAAAAACTTCCGCATCCAACAAACGTAAAATCTATTAGGAGTTTCTTAGGCCATGCGGGCTTTTATCGACGCTTCATTCAATACTTTTCAAAAATAACAAAGCCGCTTACTCACCTCTTGGAAAAGGAATCACGCTTCATCTTTAGTAGCGAATGCGAGTCCGCCTTTAATTTAATAAAACAAAAACTTATCACTTCACCAATTTTAGTGGCCCCTAATTGGTCCCTTCCGTTCGAAATTATGTGTGACGCTATTGATATTGCCTTAGGTGCCGTTCTTGGCCAACGCGTAGAAAAATATTTTCATCCTATTTATTACGCTAGCAAAACGCTCACTTCCGCACAAGTAAATTACACAACAACGGAAAAGGAACTCTTAGCCGTCGTTTTCGCTTTCGATAAGTTTCGCTCGTATATAACGCTATCTAAAGTTATCGTTTTTACCGATCACTCCGCGCTTAAGTATTTATTAGCTAAAAATGATGTGAAGCCCCGCCTTTTTCGATGGATTCTCCTCCTACAAGAGTTTGATTTGGAGATCCGAGATAAGCGGGGAGCGGAAAATCTAGCGGCAGACCACCTCTCCCGTTTAGAAAATCCGGGTGCGGAAGCGCTCGTCGAATCTGAAATAAATAACAGATTCCCCGAGGAACGCCTTCTTGCCATTAATAAATCTTCGTCATCTTCGCCTTGGTTCGCAGATTTTGCAAATTACTTAGTAGCGTGGGTGCTTCCAAAAGAGTTTTCAAGTCATCAAAAGAAGAAATTCTTTTATGACTTGAAAAATTTCTTTTTAGAGGACCCATTTCTTTTTCGTATCTGCGCGGACCCAGCGGTCCGAAGATGCGTTGCGGGTGTGGAGTGCTTGCAAATTCTTAAGCACTGCCACGAGGGTCCAGCCGGTGGGCATTATCAAGCCAACCGGACCTCTCGGAAGGCGCTAGAGGCGGGCTACTTTTGGCCCACTCTCTTCAAAGACACGCATAATTTTGTGCGCGCATGCGATAGCTATCAGCGGTCGAGTAACATCTCTCGTCGCGACGAGATGCCCCAAAAATGTTTTTAGAGTGCGAAGTCTTCGATTTATGGGGCATAGATTTTGTTGGCCTCCTACCTCCATCTTTCAAAAATATGTATATTTTAGTGGCGGTCGACTACGTATCAAGGTGGGCGGAAGCGCAAGCTCTCCCCACCAACGATGCACAAGTCGTCGTTACATTTCTTAAAAAACTATTTTCTCGCTTCGGCACGCCTCGCACAATTGTTAGTGATAGGGTAACGCATTTATATAACGCTCTTATGGCTAAGATGTTAGCTAAATACGGAGTCACACACAAGCTTGCCACCCCCTACCACCCGCAAACAAGTGGCCAAGTTGAGGTAGTAAATCGAGAGATTAAGCGAATTTTAGAAAAAACCGTTTCACTAAATAGGAAAGATTGGTCCGTTAAACTTGACGATGCGTTGTGGGCGTATCGGACAGCATACAAAACAGCAATTGGTTGTACGCCGTTCCGGTTAGTCTACGACAAAGCATGCCATTTACCCGTAGAATTAGAGCATCGCGCTCTTTGGGCTTTGAAACTCTTAAACCTCGACTCCAACTTAGCCGCTCAGAATAGAAAACTGCAACTAAACAAGCTCGATGAATGGCGTGCAAACGCTTATGAGAGCAATAAATTCTATAAGGAGCGCTCTAAGTTATATCACGATCGAAAAATCAATTCCCAAAAATTATTTTCTCCGGGCGATCTTGTCCTTCTTTACAATTCACGTCTTAGGCTTTTTCCAGTTAAATTAAAATCTAGATGGTCCGGTCCCTTACTAGTTAAAGAAGTTTTTCCATATGGAACCGTACTCGTCTCCCACCCGGAAAAAGGTTCATTTAAGGTAAACGATCATCGGTTAAAGTCTTATCTAGCAGGCGACCCAGTGATCGGTTTTAGCGAAACCATAACTTTCCTCCACATTATAAACCCGCCAAAATAGTCAAGCTACACGACTATAAACAAAGCGCTCCTGGGAGGCACCCCTTGCTTATCTTTTTCGCTCTTTCCTTATTACCTTTGTTGTTTTTTTTCTAATAAACGGAGGGTTTCTGATCGGCCTCCCCCTACGCGTTTCAGGGAAGCTTCTACCCCCTTCCCTTTCTTTTCTTTGTATATATTGTCTTTCTTTTTTTCTTCTGCATACTTACGATACAACATTGGGGACAATGTTGGACTTAAGTATGAGGGTATTTTTGTGTTTTTCTTTCTGCACTTCAATTTTTTTCTGCATTTCAAAAATACAAAAAAATACATATAACAACAAAACAAAAACAAAAAATTAAAAAAACATCTCAAAATGAAAAAAAAAATTTAAATGAAAATCCAAAAAATTTTTTTGTTCTCTTTCTTTCTTTTTTCCAAAAAAACTCAAAAACAATAAAAAAAAAGAAAACAAAAAATATATTTAGTTTCACTTTGTAAATATTTTTCATTTTTTGTACATACTCTTTTCTCTCTCTCCCTTCCTCATTCTTGTAAAAACCTCTCTTTTTCTACCATATTTTTTTATATATTATGAAAATTCTCTTAAAAATACAAAAAAAGATAATAGGTCAAAACAAAATTCAAAACAAAATTGAGAAAAACAAAAATACAAAAAAAGATAATAAATGAAAAATAAAAAAAATGATGATAAAAACTATAAAAATCAAAAAAAAAATGTTTTGAAAAAAATAAATCAAATATTTCATCCTTAACTTTCCTGCTATCCAAAAATTCTGTTTTGAGTTTATTTATATGCGAATTTGATTAATTCTTTGTTCACTACCTGTTTGTTAATTATTGACTGAAAAATTTAAATACCCGGGGTTAAGTTTTAAAGAATTCTTTATGCTTTGTTAAAAATAGCGAACTCGTTTTAGGCACTACTTCTAATTTTTCATTGATAGGAGCACGTATATTATGTTAGGAAATAACGACTATAGAATTCAATTATACTTACTTTTAGCTTTCTGAAAAAAATTGAAACGTACAAATTATTAAGGTTGCTCTCAAAACTTTTTAGGATTACAATCTAGTTTTCCTTTCTCCCCTTACTTTTCATGACCTACTTGGCATGAAAAATTTCTATCCTTAAAAGATCCTATGTCAATGGGAATAAGATTTCGTTCCGCAAACATAGGCACTCAATAATTTTAAAAGATTATATATGGAGTAAGAGGATAAAATTCATTACTCCTACAAATATACATTGGGTTATTTTTATTCTTATGAAGTTGAAAAACAAAAATTATATTAGGAAAATAAGATTTCGTTTTCCTAATAAACCAAAAGAAAACAAAATGGAGGTTCGAGAAAAAATTACCTCACCTCAAATATCAAAACCCTCTTCATAAACCCACTACCCCCTTAGCCAATTACACGATTCTAGAATTAATTCAAAAATATTTTTGAGAGCATAATTAGTAAATTGTATTATTTCCAGTAACACTCGTATAAGCTAGAGTTCTTATAATTCCAAACTATTTTCGTTAATCTAACCATTACAAATGTTGCCTTCTATTTGATTACATCAAGAAGTCTTTTGGCCAAAACTTTTGCGCTATTTAAATCATCTACATAATTTTAAGACTTAACTCTTACACCCCGTATATTTATTTCGATCTCTCTTATAATTGATTAAGCGGTAGCTAAACTTAGAGTTTTTTTTATTCCTTATAGATTGACCTCAAACTTTTGCTCTGGAATAGCAAAAGCCTAAGTATGGGGGTATTTGATGAATTGTAAATATACGTATTTTTGTGCACATTAATTTAGTCATTTTCATTTATTTCCGTCGTTTTTACTTATTTTTGTTCAATAAAATGCTCCTATTCTTGTAAATTTATTACTAACTTGTTTTATTTTATTTTGCAGAAAAATTTCCAAATCTGCCAAAATTGGGCAATACACGCCCGTGACAATTTGGTCACGCTCGTGACCGGGCCGTGACATTGCATTTCCCGTGAAATCGGACGATTTCTGAAGTACAAGCTTGACACGCCTGGCGACACGCCCGTGTCACCCGACACGGGGCGTGACCCAAGCTCGTGTCCTCTCCTCTCGACACTTTCTGCTCGACGATCGTCGAGTGTCAACACCAACAGTCACGCCCAGCGGCACGCCCGTGACCTAGGGCGTGACTCAATCTCAGCTCGACGATTTCGACTCGACACTTTCCGCTCGACATTCGTCGAGTGTCGACACCAACCGACACGCCCAGAGTCACCCCCGTGACCTGGGGCGTGACCTTTCCAGCTAGCCCGACAAGATGCTGCCGAAGACTTTCGGCGCAACCCGCGCCCGGTTCTACCTCCCCGACACGCCCAGAGTCATGCCCGTGACCTGGGGCGTGACTGCCGCGAACTCAGCCCGAAGTCAACTTTCCTGTCCAATCGCCGGCCGCCTTTATGAATAGTACTGTCACGCCCCCCCCCCTACACGCTCGTGACCTAGGGCGTGTACTTAGAATTTTTTGCCTATAAATTTCCCATTTCTGTAAGGTCCAAGGGTTCAGATTTTTTGGCCATTTTAGTGTCTTTTTTGGGCTTAATCCGTGGATACTAGTGCTATGTAAGGAGATTTCTCCCTTCTTTATTTCATGTTTTGTTTTGCTTTATCTTTTAGCTTTGTAATAGCTTGATAATTTTAATAAAAAATGTTAGATTTTCTCTCTCTATATAGCGTGAAAATTCATTTGGATGGCTTACGTCTTCCCCTTTTTATCCTTGGTTTCATCTTTGTTCCTCCTCTTATGAAAAGTGTGTGTGTGTGTTTGAGTGTAACTTATTTACTTTACATGTTTTTTCATATGTCTTCATGATAGGTTTTGTAGTAGATTTCATTTCCATGCATGTATGATATGGTTCTCATCTTCAACATGTTCTTCTTTAATGTTTCTTTTGTTTATTATTTCATACTTATGAATTTGTAAAAGAGATTTGAAAGTGACCTTTATTTTCTTTTCTTAGTTTATTTTGTAGGATTGTAAAACCTCTTTTTGTTCTTTTCATCTTCTTTTTCACTTTTTTATCACTTTCATAAAAACATAAGAATGAAAATCTTGCAATTTTAATTTTCCAAAAACTTTGGTTTTTGATTTGTTTGGAAAAACTTTTGTCTTCTAAAAACTGTTATTTCTTCTTTTTATTTGTTTTTGGCAAAACCTAAGCTTGAAAAAGTAAAAGTTTTAATTTTTAGGTAGCTTTCATTTTGCTTTCAATTTGTGTGTGTGAGTGTATGAGCATAAATTTTCTTTTGTTCTTCTTAATTTTCATGTTGTGTGTGTGAGTGTATGAGTATAATTTTTAATGCTTTGTTCAAATTATGTAGAGTGTGTGAGTGTAGGTGTATAACTTTTATGCTTTGATTCAAATTTTGTAGAGTGTGTGAGTGTAGGTGTTAGCTTTATTGCTTTCTTGAAATTCATATGGAGTGTGTGTGTATGTGTGCATTCATTTCGGCCTACTCGTTAAGAGTTAAATGACGCATCGTTTTCATTTTCAGTCCTACTCGTTCGAGTAGGACTTGTAATTTTCTTTCTTTATTTTTCCGCCTACTCACTTGAGTTAAATGGACGGATCTTTAAGCCCTGTAATCGCATTTAATTTCTCCTACTCATTTGAGTAGGACTCGCTTTCATTTTAGTCTTACTCGTTTGAGTAGGACTTGCAATTTTAAGCTTTTATTTCCCGCCCCCACTCGTTTGAGTGGGATTCGCAAATTTCAATTATGCAAATTTCTTTTATGTGTAACTTAGTTTCTGTTTAATTTATAATTTGGAGTGTGCGTGAGTTCTTGTTTTAGCTAACTTTTCAACTTTCTAAATGTTCTTTTATTTTTCTTATATCCCCTTCTTATAATCGTTTAGCATTTAATTTCGAATTTACTCCTCACTAAATTATAAGCCGTCCCCATACCGATGTGTGGCTAATCGCTATTAGCCTCGGCATCGAAGAGCATTAGGACATTTAAAATGATTTCTAATAATTGAAGATCTTTATTTTCATTTTAATTTAAGGACTTAAGGTTTACCCCGAGTTTACGACGCGTAGGACCACATATCGATGTGTGGGCACTATTTCCATAGTCCATATGCTAGCTAGCCGAGAGGCCGTGCATATGGACCGATCACCACTGGGTAACTAGAGTTGCGTGCATACCCTCAAAAGAGGACAAGCGTAATTCTACCGGATTAGGTTCCCCACCCAATAGCGGGGTTCTTAGCGTAAAACGGGCGTTAAGAGGAATCCCTCGTCGGACTAACGTTCGGTCGAATAGTCTTAACGTTTAGGTGAGCGATATCCCTATAGCTAGGTGAGCTCACATTTGTGGAACCTCCACGGCCAAGTTGCCTTATTATTAATTTGAAAACTAAGTCCTATAATTATTAAAAATTGATTTAGTCTTAATCCGATTCGATGCCGAGCGTTAACCCTTCCTCGAATATTTTCTAAATTGTTTTTTTGCTCCTTTACTTTTTCCGTCTTTACTTTACCAAAAAATCCACCTTTCTTTCAGTAAAATAATAGTCCTCCCGGAGGAGTAAGAATAGTCAACACGACCCCGAGAACAATACGACCTCGGTATTCCCCCGAATATCGAGTACTACTTACGATAGGTGCACTTGCCTACCTCAGCAAGCCCGCGGCGATCGACTCACCGAACCAACCATAGTAAGAGTCTGTTCGCGGGCCCATCAGGCACCCTGAGCTCGGCTCAGCCCCAGGTAGACCCGTTGTGCAGGCTCTCATCTAGCTGGCAGGTTCGAAGGCTCGCCTGTGGTGGATAGGTTTGGTTGGTTTGTGATCTTCATCGGCACCTCGAGCTCGGCTCGGCCCCAGGTAGACCCGCTGCGCAGACTCTCATCTAGCTGGCAGGTCCGAAGGCTCGCCTGTGGGGGATAGGTTTGGTTGGTTTGAGATCTTCATCAGCACCCCGAGATCAGCTCGGCCCCAGGTAGACCCGTTGCGCAGGCTCTCATCTAGCTTGCAGGTCCGAAGGCTCGCCTGTGGGGGATAGATTTGGTTGGTTTGAGATCTTCATCGGCTCCTCGAGCTCAGCTCGGCCCCTGGTAGACCCGCTGCGCAGGCTCTCATCTAGCTGGCAGGTCCGAAGGCTCGCCTGCGGGGGATAGGTTTGGTTAGTTTGAGATCTTCATTGGCACCCCGAGCTCGGCTCGGCCACAGGTAGACCCGCTGCGCAGGCTCTCATCTAGCTGGCAGGTCCGAAGGCTCGCCTATAGGGGATATGTTTGGTTGGTTTGTGATCTTCATCGCCACCCCGAGCTCAGCTCGGCCCCAGGTAGACCCGCTGCACAGGATGTCATCTAGCTGGCAGGTCCGAAAGCTCGCCTGTGGGGGATAGGTTTGGTTGGTTTGAGATCTTCATCGGCACCCCGAGCTCGGCTCAGCCCCAGGTAGACCCGCTGCGCAGGCTCTCATCTAGCTGGCAGGTCCGAAGGCTCTCCTGTGGGGATAGGTTTGGTTGGTTTGTGATCTTCATCGGCACCCTAAGCTCGGCTTGGCCCCAGGTATACCCGCTGCGCAGGCTCTCATCTAGATGGCAGGTCCGAAGGCTCGTCTGTGGGGGATAGGTTTGGTTGGTTTGTGATCTTCATCGGCACCCCGAGCTCGGCTCGGCCCCAGGTAGACCCGCTGCGCAGGCTCTCATCTAGCTCGCAGGTCCGAAGGCTCGCCTATGGGGGATAGGTTTGGTTGGTTTGTGATCTTCATCGGCACCCCGAGCTCGGCTCGGCCCTGGGTAGACCCGCTGCGCAGGCTCTCATCTAGCTGGCAGGTCTGAAGGCTCGCCCTATGGGGGATAGTTTTGGTTTGGACAAGGCAGGAAGGGCACCAGGAACACGAAATGGAAAGAGGTAAAGGTGGGAAAGGTCTCGGCCGGAGTAGATCTCTACAGGGAAATCCCCGTCAAAGAGGTCTCGCCGGGGGGGGGGGGGGGGCTTTCGCCGAGAAGGCTCCGATTAATATTCTCGAGCAGACAGGCGGAATCGTTAGGCGACAGGCCTGAATGGATTCGCGCAGACTAAAGGGGGACGGTTCCGTCTTAAGGGTTCGTGAGCCACTCTTCCGACTGACAGTTTGCAGCAGGTTCCCTCCGATTCGTCATTAAGGAAGACTATCCTAGGGGGGCCAAGGGCCTCGGCGGAAGCATACGTAGGAAGCACACGGCCACAGCAATTACATCAAGCACATTCACAATAATGAGACATTTACAATGGAACGTTTGCAATATATATTACACAAGTACGAGTTTAGAGCGTCTCGCTCTTTACACTAAGACAAAAAGAAGAAAAAGGGGGCCCCTCAAGGAGACAAGCTATACCTCTCAGAGCTCCCGCTGGAGCTTTCGCCGGAGCTCTCCCTAGAGGTCTCGACACCCGCGGCAGGGGATTTCGGTACATCTGAGGGTGGGGTATCAGGGGCGCCCGGGGGCTTTGGAATGGGCTCGAAGAGCCAGGGAACGAGCTGTCGTGCGGTGATGTTTTTGCCCCTCCCATCCCAGCAGTCGACATCTCGCAGCGTCTCCAGCATCAACCTGACTGTAGCCTGCGCGTTGGCCTGGAGAAGCTTGTCGATGTCATAAACCGAGTAGTAGCGGCTCTTCAGTCTTTCATCCAGCGGGGGGGCCGCACTCGCCTCCAGGCGCTCAATCTGCTCCCTTAGGAGGGCGTTGTCGTATCGCGCTTGGGATAGCTGCTCGCGAAGCGTGACTTGGGCGGAATCCTGAGCAGCAAGAGGTTAGCATAAAAGAGAAGAGTTAAAGTAGCGAGAGCAAGCATTATAAAAGATCTCACTTACCCCTTCTGCCTGGCACGAAGAGAGCAGCTGCTGGGCCTCGGCAATCTCCTTTGCCAAAGCGGCCGCCTGAGCCACCGCATCATCCCTATCCTTGAACATATCCTGAAAATTGCGGTCTATTGTGATGCTCCGGCGAGCACACATGTGCGCAAGCTCCAGCCCGCGCATCAGGGCACGAGTAGAATCGTAAGCCAGCAGCCGGGTCGACATCCTGTCGTAGACACTGGCATCCTCCCGGCTGTAGAGGCAGTAACCTAAGGCGAAAGCCTCGCTGGTAACCTCGTCTCGCTCTGCCCAGCTAGGAAAGAGGGACGAGATCGAGACCTTGTTGGCGTCGGGATCCCACTATAGCAGCGGCTTGTTCTCCACGTCCAGGCACCTCATGCCGAGACCAAAATTGCGGTGGCCCTGTGGCACCTCTCTAGATAGAGGCTGGCCGGAGGTCTCGGCAGCAGCTCCCTCCCCCTATGCAACAGCAGGGGCCTGAGGGTTTTCGGCAGGAGCCTCAGCACCTCCCCTAGTGGCTGTGATCTCGCTGACAGCTTGTAAGATCTCCTCAAAGGAGCGGCCTGCAGGGAGAGGTTGGGGGCGGCACCATAACGGCCTTGCCCTTCTCGGTATCAGTTGTCTTGGGTCTCTTGATTGGTTAAGGCACAGGGGCGCCGAGCTTTCGCTTCCCGACACCAATTGAAGGAGGCGGGGCCGGCTCTTTCTGGCAAGCTTGTGCAACGGCCTTTGCAAGAGCCAGTGGGTCTTTTGGAGGTTGGCTCCCGCCAGCGCGAGCCTCGTCAAAGGGTTGGCTTAAGGGGATCTCGCGCTCTCCTGCGAAAGTGGCAATACTAAGTTCAAACCTTGAAAAGGACATGGATTAGCAAGATAAAGGCGAGACCTTACCTTCGCCTGGGAGCACGGGGAGGAGTGAATCAACGTCTCTCCGCAAAAAGAGGACGTCGAAGTCCTTAGTTCCAAAGAACTCAAGGAGGGCGCTCTCGCGCGAGCCCAAGGAGGGAGGCTTGTAGGCGGCATCCTCGTATTAGATGGGCGCGAGAGGCACATTCCCGAAGTCACCGGAAACAAAGATGAACCTCTCACCCCAGTGATGGTGCTTGTTGGCGAGACCGATCGTCTTGATCAGTTGTCCAGAGAAGAAGACCGTCCCTCCTTTGGCGCGGAAAGCGAACAGCTTGCGGAAAATGGGCAGGCTGAACTCAATCCTCTCGGATCGCATGTAGCATATAAAAGCTACGAGAATTGCAACCGAATTTTGATTCAGCTGCACGGGAACCACCCCGTAATACCGGAGGGCCTGGCGCATCTCGGGCCATAGCGGGAGGCGGAAGCCCACCTCGAAGTGCTCGATGGGGATGGCGAGCTCCCCCTCCCCCGCGGTGTTTACCTTATCATGGTTGCCTGGGTTCTGCACGGTGAAGCTGGCGGGAATGTATTGAGTCTTGATTAGGTTGAACTCGTCCACGGTGAGGGTGCAGGATGGAAAAAGGTGCTTCTAAAAAGCTTCCGCACAGTTGGATCGTCCCCCACCTCCGCCCGGCATCGTAATGAAGAGTTTGACAGCGAGAGCTTCAAGAAGAAGGCGAGAGCAAGAACCGTACGAGAACGGAAGGAGAAGGTAGAGACAATCGAGAGCTTTGGAGAGACCGCGAAAGCAACAGAAGAGAAGAGAGATTGGGATCGGAGAAATGAATGCGGTAGGTGAGCTTCCCTATTTATAGAAAACCGTGATCATGATGACTGTTTTCAAAAAAGGCGGCGGGGGTACAGCCGGCACGTCCCAGGTCAGCGGCGCTTCGTTTTCCCGCCCAAGTTCGATAGTGACTGATTGACCGAATGATTAGCGCAAGCATTGTGAAATGACATGCGACAAGCAAGATAAGCAGAAGCAAGGGTGCTCTCGTCAACCGAAAGCCCATGATAATAACATATATAATAATAATATTAATGATAAGAGCAGAATAATTACTCTCGCTGAGCGAGAACTGGATAAAGAGTAAGCAATAATAGCAGGGTTATTAGCTACAGTGAATAAATAAGGGTACATCTGAGAAGGGGAAGGCCTGGGGAAGAGAAGGGGAGCTCTCGCGATTCAATAAGGTTCCCATCGCCATTTCCCCTGCTCCCACCGCCATTTCCCTTGCTCCCGCAGCTTGGTCCGGGGTGGCGCCTGCGGGTTGAAGTAGGACGACAGAATAGTGCATCCTAGGTTGACCCGGCGAGACAGATCCCGGATCTGCTCGATGCACCTTTTGGTTGAGGATCCGGTGGTGGACCCCCCCGGCCGGTCCATCTCGCTGATAGGATAGTCCCGCTCCAGAGTCTCTAGCCTCTTTTCCACTGATTGGCGAAACTCTTTCGCCGCGAGGTCGCGGACCCGTTCTCGCCGGATGAGCTTCGATAGGACAGCGGCAACCTTCTTCCCCCGTCTTTTAGCGCTCCAGGCACCGGTCAGGATCTCCTCCATCTCATCAGATGAAGGGAAAGGGGAACTCTCGCCATCCTCCCCCTCTCTTTCTTATTATTCTTCTTCTTCTTCCTCTACCTCAGCTCCAAGCTGCGAGCCCATGTCCCCTAGCAAAAGAATCCATGTTATAGTGAGAGCTAGAGGATTGTTGTGATAAAATTTCCATATACCTGCAGCATGACGAGGCCCCCCGGTCGACGGCAGGCGAGAAGGCCCAACCCCCCCCCCCCCCCCCCAGCTCCAAAGAGTAGGTGGATCGGCTTTCCTTTTCCGGGGGGGTAAATTTTGCGAATGGTAATCCCAGCTTGGTCGGGAGCGGGGGAGGGGGTCTCCTCTCCCGCAGGATGGCTGGCATCTAACGGAGCTGCGGAAGATTCGGCAGTATTTCCTCCCGCTAGTAGGGAGGAATCAACCGCAGGGGCAGGCTGATTCGCAGCCCTCGCTCCACTCTCCCGAGTGGCGAGACCCGGCGGTGCGAAAACTGGCGCTGCGAGAAGACAGTTCAGCATTCAAAGATTTGAGTTAAGGGAGAGAGGGGAACAGTTACCTGCAATGTTCGGGTCAGGTGGAGGAGCCACCTCTGAGACCCGTGGTGGATCCTCGGAGTGGCGAGAGGATGGATCCAAGGCTTCGTGCGGGGACGCGCCAGCGTCGGGAACCGTCTCCTGCGAGAGATATCGCGTCAACTACTGAGCGGCTGGTGTTTTCAATAATTGGAAAATCAAGCATACCTTCTGCGCCGAGGGGTCATCTGCGCGGCTTGGGGTTGGGTTGTGCGGGCTCCTGTTCTCGTGGGGCAGGTACTGCTGAACCACCTTCGCCCTCTTCTTTTTCTTCTTGGGCAGGGAAGGCTCAGCGGCCGACGACCGTCTCGCTAGGCATGGGGCAACCAGGGCACTGTCAGCCTTGCCTCGCGCCTGTGCCGTGTTGATGCGGTCTTGCAGATCCTGTGGAAGCGGTTTGTCGGCGCGCTTGGAAGGCATCGCGAGAGGAAGTGAGAACTCCGGCGAAGAATGACGACTCGAGGAAGGTGTTATGATCGTCTATCGGCACACGTATTTATAGACACGGTACGGCCTTCAAAAATATTCCCTGATAGTGATACGTGCTCAGCAAATATTTTTGGGTTGGACGTGTCTTTTCGAGCGCAGAGCTTGCTCAAAAAGAGCGGGGATAGTGTACAACCCATATTTGCTGAGTTAGACCAGGAGGTGCAATGGTTACAGTTGAGCTAGCCAAAGGCGTTCCCGCCCGAAAGGAGGTCTCGCCCAAGCTGGCGGGAACATCCGCGTCAAGTCGTCGAATGGAGATCAACAGGCCGAGATCGTCGAGCGCGGCCAGCGCGGGAGTGCTTACACTAGCGCCAAGTTCCAATCTTGAAGGGGCTCTCACCTATAAGCAGGCGAGACCGTTCGCACCGTCTCTGGGTAAAAGGCCCTCGACACCTCTCTAGACAGAGGCTGGCCGAAGATCTCGGCAGCGGCTCCCTCCCCCTCTGCAACACCAGGGGCCTGAGGGTTCTCGGCAGGAGCCTCAGCGCGGCCCTAGTGGCTGCGCTCTCGCTGACAGCTTGTAAGATCTCCTCAAAGGAGCGGCCTGCAGGGAGAGGTTGGGAGGTCGGCACCATAACGACCTTGCCCTTCTCGGTATCAGTTGTCTTGGGTCTCTTGATTGGTTGAGTCGCAGGGGCGCCGGGCTTTCGCTTCCCGGCACCAATTGAAGGAGGCGGGGCCGGCTCTTTCCGGCAAGCTTGTGCAGCGGCCTTTGCGAGAGCCAGTGGGTCTTTTGGAGGTTGGCTCCCGCCAGCGCGAGGCTCGTCAAAGGGTTGGCGTAAGGGGATCTCGCGCTCTCCTGCGAAAGTGGCAATACTAAGTTCAAACCTTGAAAAGGACATGGATTAGCAAGATAAAGGCGAGACCTTTCCTTCTCCTGGGAGCACGGGGAGGAGTGAATCAACGTCTCTCCGCAGAAAGAGGACGTCGAAGTCCTTAGTTCCCAAGAACTCAAGGAGGGCACTCTCGCGCGAGCCCAAGGAGGGAGGCTTGTAGGCGGCATCCTCATATTGGATGGGCGCGAGAGGCACGTTCCCGAAGTTGCTGGAAACAAAGATGAACCTCTCGCCCCATTGATGGTGCTTGTTGGCGAGACCGATCGTCTTGAGCAGTTGTCCTGAGAAGAAGACCACCCCTCCTTTGGCGTGGAAAGTGAACAGCTTGCGGAAAATGGGCAGGCTGAACTCGATCCTCTCGGATCGCATGTAACATATAAAAGCCACGAGAATTGCAACCGAATTTGGATTCAGCTGCGCGGGAACCACCCCGTAATACCGGAGGGCCAGGCGCATCTCGGGCCACAGCGGGAGGCGAAAGCCCACCTCGAAGTGCTCGATGGGATGGCGAGCTCCCCCTCCCCCACGGTGTTTACCTTATCATGGTTGCCTGTGTTCCGCGCGGTGAAGCTGGTGGGAATGTATTGAGTCTTGATTAGGTTTAACTCGTCCACGGTGAGGGTGCAGGATGGAAAAAGGTGCTTCTGAAAAGCTTCTGCACAGTTGGATCGTCCCTCACCTCCGCCCGACATCGTAATGAAGAGTTTGACAGCGAGAGCTTCAAGAAGAAGGCGAGAGCAAGAATCGTACGAGAACGGAAGGAGAAGGCAGAGACAAGCGAGAGCTTTGGAGAGACCGCGAAAGCAACAGAAGAGGAGAGAGATTGGGATCAGAGAAATGAATGTGGTAGGTGAGCTTCCCTATTTATAGAAAACCGTGATCATGATGACTGTTTTCAAAAAGGCGGCGGGGGTACAGCCAGCACGTCCCAGGTCAGCGGCGCTTCGGTTTCCCGCCCAAGTTCGATAGTGACTGATTGACCGAATGATTAGCGCAAGCATTGTGAAATGACATGCGGCAAGCAAGATAAGCGGAAGCAAGGGTGCTCTCGTCAACCGAAAGCCCAGGATAATAACATATACAATAATAATATTAATGATAAGAGCAGAATAATTACTCTCGCTGAGCGAGAACTGGATAAAGAGTAAGCAATAATAGCAGGGTTATTAGATACAGTGAATAAATAAGGGTACATCTGAGAAGGGGAAGGCTGGGGAAGAGAAGGGGAGGTCTCGCGATTCAATAAGGTTCCCATCGCCATTTCCCTTGCTCCCACTGCCATTTTCCTTGCTCCCGCAGCTTGGTCCGGGGTGGCTCCTGCAGGTTGAAGTAGGACGACAGAATAGTGCATCCTAGGTTGACCCGGCGAGACAGATCTCGGATCCGCTCGATGCACCTTTCAGGTGAGGATCCGGCGGTGGACCCCCCGGCCGGTCCATCTCGCTGATAAGATAGTCCCGCTCCAGAGTCTATAGCCTCTTTTCCACTGATTGGCGAAACTCTTTCGCCACGAGGTCGTGGACCCGTTCTCGCCGGATGAGCTTCGATAAGACGGCGGCAACCTTCTTCCCCCGTCTTTTAGCGCTCCCGGCACCGGTCAGGATCTCCTCCATCTCGTCAGATGAAGGGAAAGGGGAACTCTTGCCATCCTCCCCCTCTCTTTCTTCTTCTTCTTCTTCTTCTTCTTCTTCTTCCTCTACCTCGGCTCCAAGCTGCGAGCCCATGTCGCCTGGCAAAAGAATCCCTGTTATAGCGAGAGCTAGAGGATTATTGTGATAAAATTTCCATATACCTGCAGCATGACGAGGCCCCCCGGTCGACGGCAGGCGAGAAGGCCCAGCCCTCCCCCCCCCTCAGCTCCAAAGAGTAGGTGGATCGGCTTTCCTTTTCCGGGGGGGGGGGGGGGGGGGGGGGTAAATTTTGCGAATGGTAATCCCGGCTTGGTCGGGAGCGGGGGAGGGGGTCTCCTCTCCCGCAGGATGGCTGGAATCTAACGGAGGCGCGGAAGATTCGGCAGTATTTCCTCCCGCCGGTAGGGAGGAATCAACCACAGGGGCAGGCTGATTCGTAGCCCTTGCTCCGCTCTCCCGAGTGGCGAGACCCGGCGGTGCGAAAAACTGGCGCTGCGAGAAGACAGTTCAGCATTCAAAGATTTGAGTTAAGGGCGAGAGGGGAACAGTTACCTGCAGTGTTCGGGTCAGGTGGAGGAGCGACCTCCGAAACCCGTGGTTGATCCTCGGGGTGGCGAGAGGATAGATCCAAGGCTTCGTGCGGGGACGCGGCAGCGTCGGGAACCGACTCCTGCGAGAGATATCGCGTCAACTACTGAGCGGCTGGTGTTTTCAATAATTGGCAAATCAAGCATACCTTCCGCGGCGAGGGGTCATCCGCGCGGCTTGGGGTTGGGGTGGGAGGCCTCCTGTTCTCGTGGGGCAGGTCCCGCTGAACTACCTTCGCCCTCTTCTTTTTCTTCTTGGGCAGGGAAGGCTCAGCGGCCGACGACCGTCTCGCTAGCCATGGGGCAACCAGGGCGCTATTAGCCTTGGCTCGCGTCTGTGCCGCATTGATGCGGTCTTGCAGATCCTGTAGAAGCGGTTTGTCGGCGCTCTTGGAAGGCATCACGAGCGGAAGCGAGAGCTCCGGCGAAGAATGACGACTTGAGGAAGGTGTTATGATCGTCTATCGGCACACGTATTTATAGACATGGTACGACCTTCAAAAAGATTCCCTGATAGTGACACGTGCTCAGCAAATATTTCTGGGTTGGACGTGTCTTTTCGAGCGCAGAGCTATCTCAAAAAGAGCGGGGATAGTGTACAACCCCATATTCGCTGAGTCAGACCAGGAGGCGCAATGGTCACAGTTGAGCTAGCCAAAGGCGTTCCCGCCCGAAAGGAGATCTCGCCCAAGCTGGCGGGAACATTCGCGTCAAGTCGTCGAATGGAGATCAATAGGCCGAGATCGTCGAGCGCGGCCAGCGCGGTAGTGCTTACGCTAGCGCCAAGTTCCAATCTTGAAGGGGCTCTCTCCTGTAAGCAGGCGAGACCGTTCGCGTCGTCTCTGGGTAAAAGGCCCTCGGTTCAGAGCTCTCGCCGAGTGGGGGCCAAGGCCTACGGTTAAATGACCAGATTGCCCTCAGGTAAATTTACCCTTGTGCCCTCAGAAAAACAGCGGGATTCGGCTATTGGCAGACCAACTAGGGGCTTTTCGCTAATTTCAGGTCAGCAAGGTACTATAAATAGACCCATAAGGACTCCTTAGAGGGTAAGTTGTCATTATCTCTCAAATTCCAGTGCTTTCTGAGGAGCTCCTAGCCCAGCTTTGGCTTTGGAGGGGAAGCTCTCAGGGATCTTCCGGGTGTGAGGTGGGACCTCCCTGCTGAGGCTTTGGGTCAGTCTTAGGTCCTTTGAATCCAGTCGAGGGTTGAGACTTGAGAGAAGTAGGTTTTGGCTGCACCCCCTTTTCTTCGAACTCCCGTTGAGGTCATAATTGGCTTCAACACATGGGTACTTTGAAGTTCAAATAAATCTTTATAGTCTTTGTATTTTGAGATCATCAGCACGAGCTTTCTTGATGGTTCAACATGATTGTCTTGATACCTCGTCAAATCTATTCTTTAAGTGAACTTTTGTCTTCATAAAACTTTAGCTTGAGTCTAGTTGAATCTTCTACACCAGTGTATGCACTAAGTGTATTGGATCATCTATATTTGATGAATCCTTAAACAAGTTGCAAGGATTATAAGCTTATTGATACAAAGTATTCTCTGATTATCTTTTCAAAATCTATTGTTGCATCATCAAGGAAGAAGCAGCAGAGATGAATATATTGTTGGTACTGTATGTATTTTTTATTGTATATTCTTGTCCTTACTTCTCAAAGATCTGAGTATATCATTCTTTGAACAAATTTGAATTCCACTTCGTCCTGGAAAATTTCTTCAGAATGAATATTATAATATGCTCTCGTATCTGTCTTTAATGAATTGCAATTTATTCTACAAATTTCATCTATATAAAAACTTTTGAAATTGGTGGAGAATTCTTTCCATTAAGCTCTCTTCCAACAGCACAAATATTTGAAATAATTCTATAACAAATTATTAGAAATAATCCTAGACAAATCTTCTATTATATTTTTATTGAGTTCCATTCGACGCTACATCAACTTCTAATAGAAGGTGCGCCGAGATATGACTTTAGAATGAAGTCCGGTAGACTTAACTATTACTCAACGTTGCATCTATATCATAACAATGTATGTGTCATTTTCTAACATAGAGTATCATCGACTCAACTCCTATTATTGTTCTTACTTCTTATTAAAGTGACAAAAACTTCCAGTCAGTCTTGCATTGATTTCTAATAAACCTACATTGATTTTGCTTAATTTTCCTTTCTGTTCAGAATGCTTATCTCATGATCTTGACTCAATTGACTTTCTAGGACATGTATTTTGGGAAATACCCTAATGATTTAACTTAACAAATTATATTAAAAGTGATTTTACATCCTATATTTATTACCCATGTTTTATAGAGAGGGTAATATTCCCATAGAAGTCCTATGAAGTTAGTAGAGTCAAGTACATGAGCTAGGAGCTCTGAATTGTAGAAGAAAGTCAAGAAAAGCCAACATGTGTCGACTAGGAGTTGACGCAACATCGACTTGATATCGACGTTACTGCGACTAGAACTCGGAGAAACTATATATGCCAAGTAGATACTAATTTAAGATAGAAGTCGACCCATCCGTCAATAAGATATCGTTGCAACTTTGACTACAAAATTATTTTTCTCTTAAGAAAGTAGTCGACGTTACACTTTCATGAATTCGACGTAGCATTAAATATAGTCCAAAATGGAAATTTTCGAGAATTGTATCATGCTTAAAAAAGGGACTTTCATTGAATTAATTCAAATAATTCTAACTGTTGGAAGAAATTCAAAAGGAAGTAACTTTCTACAAGATTCAGAGAATATTTTATGGAGAAAAATGTTGAAGATGATGTCGGGAATCATTGAAGAAAATTTGGAAGTCAATATTATCTTTCCATCTAAAGATATTATTCTAAGAAAGGGAAAATTGAAATAATTTAGAGATGTTATAATCACAGAAGAAAATAAAGTAGAATACACGCAAGTGGAAAAAGAATAGAAACACTGATAACCAACTACTGTCTTCATCAGCTTCATCTTCTCAATACTAAATCTTCCCTGCTAGTGCATCAACAAACCATCAACTAGAATATTCAAAGAAGATCACTGATCCAAGCCTAATAACCCCTGCACATCTTCTTTTAGCAAGGTGTTCATTGAATTGGAGGATCAGATACACTTAGTGCCAAATAGTCCTCAGATTCTTGTTGAGATGACTCATTCAGATGAATAATTTCTTCATAATTTTTTCTGTCTATCTCTTCTTACTTCTCTTGTATTAAATGAGTAAAGGGATTTTATAATCCCTCTTCAAAGGATTCAGGTTGTGATTTTTAGAGTCTCCTTATCAAAAGACTCATATTGGTTGTGGTTCAAGATCTCCTTACCAAAATATATAGTTGTTGGTTCTAAAAGTCTCCTTATCAAAAGACTCAGGGAATAGGATAGCATATTCCTACAAAGGTGGTTAAAGAGTGGATGTACCCAGATTTTGGGGAACTACTATAACTTTGGTGTCTTCAGTGTTTTTATTTTTCTATGCTTAATTTTTTTTATGATGTGCTCACTTTTTATATGATTAATTTCTACTCTATAATCTGTGCGTGTGGAAATTCTAAGTTAACTAAAATTATTTAAAGAAGAATTTTCAAATCTCTATGTAGCCCCTCAAGATAATTACTAGAGTATTTCTTCAGTTGTTCACACTTTCAATTGGTGTCAGAGCTAGGTTGATACAATAAAGGCCAATTCTATGATCATAAAGATCTGAACTTTTGTAAAGTTATTTATATATATATATATATATATAATTTCAAAATATCTTCAAATAATTTCAAAGGTTTTTCTTCCATCAGACCTCTAGTGTGTAACCTAATGAAGTTCACACTCTGAAAGACCAGAATTAAATTGTATATGAACTCTATCGATTATGATATATTTGGTTCTATTTTGACAGGACCACCTATGCCTTACAAAAGAGATGCAAGTGGAAACATCATATAAGAACCTATGCTATGATCTCATGGGCATTTGAAGGGAAGAAAGTGAAGAATTTGGATGCAAAGTCCATGAACTTCCTAGTCTCAACAATGTCAGTTAAGATTTTCCAGAAAGTTGCTAATTGTTAGTCAGCCAAAGAAATCTCGGATTCACTATCTAGGATTGTTGATGAAAACTCAGATGAAAGAAAGAATAAAATATCCCTTCTCCTATCCTAATATGAGAGTTTCTAGAATAAATTTGAATATATAGTGGTTAATATGTATGGATGGTATAATATCATTGTCAATGAACTGAAAGGACTAGACAAGGAGATCTGTGATTAATGACAACCTTCTCATGTGCTTCCTAAGTAATCTCCCGATTTGCGTTAGGACCCTTGTGCATACTATTAAATCAGGAGACCTGACTTGGGCTCAGTTTGTGCTGGCAGATAGGATTTCACCTAAGTTGGGGAGGAGTGTTTGGACACTATTGCTGGGCGATAGTAGGTATCGCTCGATGGTAGCGGAA
Source organism: Platanthera guangdongensis (assembly GCA_039583875.1). Classification (NCBI taxonomy): domain Eukaryota; kingdom Viridiplantae; phylum Streptophyta; class Magnoliopsida; order Asparagales; family Orchidaceae; genus Platanthera; species Platanthera guangdongensis. Next base: position 89,062,892 of record CM077161.1, on the reverse strand, counting down.
TAGTGGAGGCGTTGAGAGCGTTGAATGGATTCAGCAGTATTGAGTGCTACCGTGCAACGGTAGTGGGATACCGTGCGACGATAGCAGAATAGTCAAGGCATTGAGAGCGTTGAATGGATTTAGCAGCATTGATTCCTACCGCACAATGGTAGCGGGATACTACGCAGTGGTAGTGGAATAGTCGAGGCATTGAGAGCGTCGAATGGGTTCAATGATCTTCGAACGGCACTACCGACGGTAGTAGCGAGGTAACGTGCGGTGGTAACCGAGCGATCATCAAACACTGCTACCGTGCATGGCATTAGTGTTACCGTGGGCGATAGGCCGCTGATTTATTTTGACAAGGCGTTCGGGAAGTTATCGCGAGGCGGTACTAGGTTATCGCCCGACGATAGGGGCACAGGTGGCGACACCTGAGTGCGTTGTTTGGGCGTGGCTTGAGAAAGAATTCGTTCTTGGGAATACTGCCAGGCGGTAGCATGATATCGCTCGGTGGTAGATTCCTTATAAGAAAACCCTAACTCTTTTTTGTCGCCCCTATATATAATCTTCCAAGTCATAACCGCCTGTTACTTTCTCCGGGATTTTCTAAGAGAACGATTATGGCGGAGCCTGTCTTAGAGACAAGGAACGGAAGAAGGAGAACGAGAGCCAAGGTCGACGCCAACGAGAGAGAGGGAGCCATGCCGCAAGGAAGATTGATAAGATCCATGGCCCAAAATAGTGGAAATACTGGAGACGAGGTGAGCTACCTACCCTCTCCCTTGGTGTTATATCTTTAGTTATTCCTAGGAGAGATATCTACTTAAAAGAGTCTAGATTTGTGAGAAGAAGGTTTCTTGGAAGAGGCCATGCTAGGACTTGTATCCTAGGAGTTAGAGTCTTCAACCTTTCCTAACTTCAAATAAAGTTGGTGGACTGGGTTCATGAAGAGAAGTGGCCTAATGAGGGTGAATAAGGGAGGAGAAATTTTGGATGTTATTTGACAAGTTTGGTTGAAGGAAGAAGACAAATCGATGTCGTTCGTCTCGCTTTAAGATGCCAGCAGAAATTTGTTTCCTGTGCGCAATGATCTTCGTTGCCATTTTTAGATATGATGCGTCCAGATTTGGGCTTTCGACTAAACACAAAAGTCGTAGCCCTTGGAAATACCTTTCCAATGAGGGGTTACACACCTTCACTGGATTCTTCTAGCCTCAGGAATCCCCAATCGAATGTTTTGTACAGTAATCTTTCCTGCATATATAATTCTCATGTTTGTTTTGTATCGGTTTTGGGTTTGGTAGAGAGATTGTAGTACATTAACGTTAATGTTTTGATTGTGATAAAATATTTTAATGACATTTGTTGGATATATTCCTAATGAACAAATGGTGTAGTAAAGTGTACCTGATCGAGGTGATTTGGTGGAGGTTAGTGAATGAATGGATTGATGAGTTGGGATGGTAGGAATGATTTAAATATGTGAATCGATAGGGATGTACTTCATAACATTAATACAGTGAATAATGATGAAGCTGACTTGACGTTTGTTGTACATGATTTGTAGTAATTGCGTTGAACAAATGGTTGATGAATTTTAGTTAGTAGATCAATATGTACACGAATAGTTCGAACTTGGTAAAAGAATTATAACCAGTGATGTTAAAGTCATGTGATAAAAGTATACATGTAATTAAGATAAAAAATTGTTGGTGAATATGTGTGGAGTACCATTATGTTTATGGTGAACATTTGTTGTACTTGGATGCACGAAAATGTGGAATGGTTGAAAGTGCGTGTGTGTTGCCGCACTGGAATTTTGTAGTGGTAACAGACTCGGTGTGGAGCTCTTGCGTGCTGTTGAGCACGAAATGTGAATAATAAAAAGGGTGCTCAATGTGGAGCCTATATGTGAATTTCATGTGGTGTGAGACGACACGCGGTGTCGTAATTCTACGTTAAGGATAGTGTGGTAGGTCTGTAGGCTTGCCAGTCGTCACACTGACGGGAGTTGATAGCTGGACTTGCACGGTTGGTCCTTGGTCCTCGGTGATCACTTCCCGAGGCACCCTCCATGCTAGTGGATGGTTGGCCTTGGTGCTTTGGTGATTTGTTCACAGAGGCACCTTCCGTGCCACGAATATAGGCTAGTTGGGTTGGACTCTTGGTGCACATCTGCCAGAGACCCCTTCTGAGTGGTAGTAGGCATATGAGCTTCGTTGTTGTGTTCTTAGCATTAAGGCGTATGGAGGCCCAGGCCTGGTAGTGAACCTAGTAGTGGAGAAGCCTACTCTACTGTCACCGCCTGGCCACGACAGCTGATGCCTGAGATATTAGCTACATGATTGAAAAGTGGGAACTACAAGTCTGTGTCTACAAAGCAGTTGCATGTGTGTGATCATGGTTGATTCATTGCATTGCATTCATGGCATTACATTTCATTGCATACACAATATCCTCATCATATAAGTTTTTATGGGCACTCTTATACCCTGAGTTACTTTACTGCTGAGCCGATCCTCAACTTATATGTCTGTATGGGCATTCATATAAGTTGAGTTACTTTCTGTTATAGGATTATATTTTTCATATACTGTTGTAGATGATGGAACTGTTAGAGTAGATTGTTTACTCATTTATTATACTGCTGATATACTTGATATTGCTCACACTATACCACCTGTTTGTACTACTGTTGTATGTATATTTGGTGTACCCTTGTTCTTTTCACCGCCTGGTGCCGAGGAGTTGCCGGGGGAGCAGATGTGATAGCCACTTAGTCTTATAACTAACAGTTGCTACATCTTCCTTTTAAGGAGGAAACTCTGTATACAGAGCAGCAGCATGTTATGTAGCAGGACAGCCAGGCCAGGACGACAGGGCCTAAAGGATAGTTGTCGTCGCAACCGTCAGTGACTGATGTGATTTGGAGAGACTCATGTTGTAGTCCCTTTGGGCAGGTTTTACTCGTACTCTGATATTATAGAAGCTTGTTATAGCTTCTTTTCTTGATGTACTTTTTGGACTATTTTACTTATGTGTGGATTGACTTCTGTTTTATATTCTTGGTTGGGTTGGCATTGGTTGATATTGGTTATAGCCACCAGGATAGGCGTCTTGTGGTACAGCTTAGCCCGTGTGCTAACGCTACCGCAAGGCGGCTGTTCTAGGCATGAGGCTCCCCGCATGCCGTGTTTTATGATCTAGTATGAGGTCTAACAAATGGTATCAGCTTGCTACGATCCTGAACTAAAGAAGTCACTCAACAATGGAGCCACCCTCATTCGATTAGTAAGTTTGGGGACAAACTGACTTAGCGGAGGCAGTGGTGTGCTCATATGTAATTCACACTAAGTATGTCCAACTTTGATCTTAAGATTAGCCAACCTGACCTTAGTTTCATACTTTTATATATAGACCTCCTAAAGTTTGGACGATCCGAGGTACGTAAACTATTTTATAAAGTCTTGCGAGACACCCCCTAGGGCAAGCACTTTTTTTGTTTATAGCAGATTTTGAATCTAGCGGAGATAGTAGACTTGGCAGATTCCATAGGGCAACCACTTTTATTTATAGCTAATGGGCGCAAAGCCCGACTCTTATTTTATCTATGGAGCACGGCAGGTCCAGATTTCATGCGGCGAATTATAGGCAAGTGCACCTATCGTTAGTAATACAGGATATTCGGGGGGAATATCGAGATCGTAAATTTCTCGGGAATGGGTTGATTATCCCTACTGCTCCAGAAGAACTATTATTTTACCGAAAAATTTAAGTTGTCAGTTTCAACTAAGAAAAAGCTGGAAATTGATTAATAACAAGGTCGATGAAGAAATAACACTCGGTATGGAATTATGTTAGGACAAAAATAGATTTAAATAATTAGAGATCCTATGTTTCAATTTAATTAAATGGAAGACTTGGTCGTGGAGGTTCCAAAAGAATGAGCTCACCTATCTCTAGGAATATCGCTCACCTGAACATTAAGACTTTTCGACCGGGCTCTCGTCTGACGAAAGATTCCTCTTAATGCCCGCATTATGCTAAGATCACCGCTATTAGGGGGACCCAATCCAGAAGTGTTGCGCGCCGCCTTTCTCGAGGGTTAGTGTGGAACTCCCTTTACCTAGGGGTGATCACTCCATGCGCACGGCCTCTCGGCTAGCTAGCGTATGGATAACGGAAAAGAGCCCACACATCGATATGTGGTTCTACGCGTCGTAAACCCGGGGTAAACCTTAAGTACTTAATAAAATAGAAAAACGGGACCTTTAATTATTTAAAAACATTTTTTATCCCAATGCTCTTCGATACCGAGGGCTATACGCAATTAGCCACACATCAAAATGGGGATGGCTTATGAGTTTGGTGAGGCGTGAATTCTAAATTACGCGTTGATGGGTTACAAAAAATAAGAAGAAATAAGATAAAATAATATTTGTAAGACCCCCCTCCCGGATCCAATGCACGGCACGAAGGGGGTCTTGTGCCCAGAACAGCCACCTTGCGGTAGCATTAGAGCACGACTAACCTATACCACAAGACGCTTATTCTGCTGGCTAAAACCAATATCAATATAAATATATGTCAACCCAACCAAATACAATAAGAGAAGTCAAATCCACACAAGTATATATAAGTCCAAAGTACATCAAAATAGAGAAGCTAAAACATTCTTCTACAATATATCAGAGTACAGCTAATAAACGCCCAAAAAGGGCCACATTAGAGTCCCTCAATACTCACATCAGTAACTGACGGTAACAATGGTACCGTCCCTTCAGGCCCTGTCGTCCTGGCCTTGATGTCCTGCTGCAAAGTCTGCGGCTGCTCTACCTCCAGGGTGACCTCCTAAAAAGGAAGTCGTAGCAACCGTTAGTCGAAAGGACTAAGTGGCTTCACATCCGCTCCCCCGACGACTCCTCGGCACCGGGCGGAGAAAAGAGTAAGCGTACAAAGTATAATAAATAGTATAAGCAGGTACAAGAAGGTGGTAATGTTACAATAAGATTAACAAGAACTAATCTAGCAGTTCTACCAAAGTAATAACGATCATCAAGTACAAGTAATTACATCAAGAGCAAGTAACTACAGCAGGAAAGTAACTTAACTTATAAGGATGCTCATACAAGCTTATAAGTTAAGAATCGGTTTACAAAAAGAAACTCATCGTATAGGATTGCCCATACAAACTTATACGATAACGATCCTGTTGTGCAATGTTATGAAATGGTATGTATGTTGTGTAATGACTCACCCATGATCACACACATGCAATTGCCATGTTGACACAGACTATAGTTCCCACTATTCGAGCAGCTAGCTAAACTCTCAGGAATCAACCGCCGTGACCAGGCGGTGACAGTAGAGTGGGCATCTCTACTACTAGGCGTGTATCCACACTACTTCACCTAGGACTCCGTACGCTTCAATGCTAAGAACAAAACATCGGAGCCCATGCATACTATGGCCCAGCGGGGGTCTCGGGTAGATGTGCATCGAGAACACAGTCCCGAACTGGCATTGTGTGACCCGGAAGGGGCCTCAGAAGTAAGCACGAGGACACAGACCAACCGTTCACTTAGAACAGAAGGAGCCCCGTGACGTGATCACCAAGGACCAAGCCCAACTGCCCAAAGTCTAACTGTCAACTCCCGTCGGTGTGACGATCGGCGAGCCCGTAGACCTGCCACACTATCCTCAACCCAGGATTACGACACCCCGTATCGACTCACACTGCATGCAAATCCACATCACCGTGGCATGGAAGGAACCTCAGAGAAAGCACGAGGACCAAGCCCAACCATCCACTAGGCACGAAAGGAGCCCTGGGAAATGAACACCGAGGACCAATCCTAACTGTCCGACCTTAGTTCATCTCAACGCAAACTCAACAGGTGACGGTCAACACCGCACTTACACCCTTCCACAATGCTACTCGTAGGGAGACGACACTCTAAGCATTGGACAACCAAATTCATTCTGTCAATCAAACATTCTCATGGCCATAGATTAACCTCCTACATGTCATTCCAAATGATTTCAACATATTATTATTATGATGCGCATTTATAATGGTCTACCAATTTCTCTCAAATCATTTCGTTTAAGTATGCTTCGCTTCACAAATCAACTATGTGGAATCCAATTATTAAACTTCATCAATTATAGAACTAAGATGATTAACATAGAAGAGTTCACCTAAACCTCAAGTTAGTTGCAACATTGAATCCACCAAATCCAAATCCATGTTATACCAAACCTAGAATTTAAGTGCAGAATAAATCTAGACAACAACTTCAACCGGAGATTCTCGAAGCTACAGGAATCCGGTGAAGACATGTAACCCCTCGATGGAAAGGTCTTACCATGGGCTACAACGGTTATGTTCAGATCACAACCCAGATTGATGTAGGGATGTCAGATCGGAGATCTCCACGGATCTAACGCTCTATCTCCGCTCTACACGTCGTAGATCTACCGCACCTACACAGCACCTATCGCCCACAATAGTTCCTCGTCACAAAACGCAGCACAAACAACAAAGGAGGAATGGTCGACTCGAAAACAACGATTAGAAATTTGAGTCGGAATATTCCCCAAGAAAACACAAAGGTTGCCACTCCTTTTTGAGAACAAGACCAAGGCTATAGGACAAGATCCGCTCAGGCAAATAGGATCCACCCGATCCGGAAATAAAAAGCCTTACAACGGCGATTTTGATTCAAAACTTGCAGCGATTAAATTAACAATCCGGAGAAAATGATTTGCGAAAACCACCACAACTAAAGAGAAGAAATCACACAAGGGAGGGGGAAGAGATTACCCAACCGGAAAGCTTTCACACAAGATAACTGTGGGAGAATCACTCTCTCCACGGATCCACCGGCGTCACACCGAATAGTTTGCAACCTTCTTCCAAGGAGTCGCACCGAAGGAAGCCGCGCCGGAGTCGCACCGAACGGATGGAGGGAGCAAGGGGGCGGCGACTTCACACCATGAGCTAGGGGGGGCGGCGGCTAGGATAAGGCTCCTCTTGGCTGAAATTTCTCAAAGGAGATTAGGTTTTCAATTCTTTCTAATGATCTCATAACAAAGCCTCCTTATATAGGAGTTACAAACAAGCCTTAGCCCTTCATGATGGAGATGTAATCTCATCCATCCGAATGGCTAAAGGCACACCAACATGAAAAATGTTCTAAATTAAAAATAATAAAACAAGCAATGAATATAAAATTATCAGTTAAACATAGGAAAATTTTATATTCCAAATATAAAATAGAGTGCAAGAAGGAAATAAATAAGGCTAATGTGTTGCGGTGGCAGTAGCACGCCGTGGGCGGAGGTTGTAGCGTAGCCTTCTGTTAGCGTCATCGTGCCGCCTCACATCCTTGAGTTGTATTGCCTTATCAACCGGATCATCATCAGCATCGTCAGCATCGTCTTCAAATGGTGGAGGAGGGGGCACGCCATCAATCCTCCCCCGCTCAAATGCACGCATCTCCGTTGCGTGGTCCAAGCGATAGCGGTGAAGGAGAGCGGCATCCAAACTCTGTAGCTCCGTCTCGAGTACCCAAGAGTCATCAGAAGGGGGCCGATCATGCCAACGGATGAGAAAGCGGTGGGTGTCACCATCCGCAGTGGTAACAGGGTCAGCATCAAGTATCATCTCTGGAGTGGAAAACGTCCGTGGAAACCTGGGGAACATATTAGCAGTAGGCAGGAAAGAAGGCAACTTACCATCCGATGATATACCTGTGGGGACCGAAAGAGAGAGATCATCCGTACTACCACTCCCCAACCCATGAGAATTTTCAGTGGGAGAAGAAGACGACAAAGAAATCAACTCTTGTGGTGGTGATACAAACATCGTTAAATCCGAAACATTAAAAATGGGGGAGATACCCCAATCAGCAGGCAAGTCCAAAACGAAAGCGTTGTCACCTAACTTCTTAATAATCCGAAAAGGGCGGGCGCACTTTGGTGCTAACTTTTTAACGGTGCCAGTTGGCAAGCGTTCGGGAACCAAACGGACTAAAACTAGATCGCCAATTTTGAAGTCTGATACTCTCCTATGTAAATTAGAGTGCGCTTGATAAGAGTCGTATTGCGTAGTCAAGGTGGTCGTATACGTGCGTGTAAATCATGGATGTGCTGGGCGAAGGATTGTGCAAACTGACTTTCCTTGTACGTTGGGGGCAACGACACCAAGTCAAGCGGCACAGGAGACTTATACCCGTGGACAATCTCATTCGGAGACAGACCCGTAGACCTATTCTTGGAATTATTGTAGGCTAACTGGGCATGAGGAAGGAGAAGATCCCAAGTGCTCTTGTGATCACTCATAAGGCATCGTAACAAATTTCCTAAGCTCTGATTAACCACTTCCGTCTGCCCATCAGTTTGGGTATGATAGGCAGAGGAAAACAATAATTTCGTTCCCATTAATATCCAAAGAGTCTTCCAAAAATAACTAGTGAATTTTACGTCCCTATCCGATACTATGGTCTTTGGCACTCCACGGTGACTAACGACTTCTTTAAAATAAAGTTTAGCGACGTGAGACGCATCATTCGTCCTACAGCACGGGATGAAATAAGCCATCTTTGAAAACCTATCCACAACTACAAAAATTGAGTCGTGATGGCGTAGGGTAACGGGGAGGCCTAATACAAAATCCATACTAACGTCTACCCAAGGCATGGAGGGAATATGCAAGGGCGTATATAATCCTACGTTGGTTTTACTACCCTTAGACAACTGGCACGTGCGGCAGCTACTCACTACCTGTCACACGATAACCTTAAGTTTTGGCCAAAAGAATTTGTCCTCGACTAACGTAATGGTCTTATCTCTACTAAAGTGGCCACTCAAGCCTCCGCTATGCAACTCCCATATGATATGTAGTTGTAACGATGACTGTGGAATACATAGTTTCCCGTTCCTAAACAGGTAACCGTCCTTGATGGCGTAGGCAGATATCGTCGTGGGGGAGCTATCCTGGGCAGAAAGATAGAAGCCTTGGAATTCAGGACACGTGGCGTAGTCATCCTTAATCCGCTCAAATCCTACAACATGCACTTCCATCGAGGTGAGTAAAAGATTAAGACGACTAAGGGCGTCCGCGACTCGGTTATCAGCTCCCTTAAGGTGCTTGAGATTAAACGTGTAACCTTGTAAGAAAGCTACCCACTTAGCGTGTCGTGGACTGATCTTATGTTGGCCGTTGATGAAACGTAAAGCCTCATGATCGGAGAGGATCACAAACTCCTTGGAGAGGAGATAGTGCCTCCAATGGTGTAGACATCGGACTACAACATAAAATTCCCTATCGTAATTAGAATAGTTCAGCTTAGGGCTGGACAACTTCTTGCTAAAATAACTAACGGGATGGCCCTCCTGGCTCAAGACACCTCCAATCCCTACCCCAGGAGCATCACATGTGAGCTCAAAGACTTTAGCAAAGTCAGGTAGACGTAAGACAGGTGCCTCAGTCATAAGCTCCTTTATTCGTTCAAAAGCATGGGTGGCAGACTTCGTCCACGTATACTCTCCGTTCTTCATACAGTCTGTGATAGGCGCCATAATACTACTGAAGTCTCGTATAAAACGACGATAAAACGTGGCTAACCCATGGAAACTAAGCACCTCACGTAGGGTGGTTGGCACGGGCCAGTCCTTAATGACCTGAACCTTGCCCGGATCGACTCGGATACCCTCAGAGCCGACTATATAGCCTAAGAGCTCTACCTCCGAGACATAGAAAGTGCATTTCTTAAGATTGAGAAATAATGTCTCCTTCCGCAGGGTGGAAAGGATCACTCTCATGTGGGAGATGTGCTCGGTAGTAGAGGTGCTATAAATCAGAATATCGTCAAAGTAGACGACAATGAACTTTCCCATGAATGGCTGAAAGACATGTGTCATCATCCGGGAGAAGGTACTAGGGGCATTGGACAACCCAAAGGGCATCACAAGCCATTCGTACAGACCATCCTTCAAATTAAACGTTGTCTTCCACTCATCGCCCTCTCGTATCCTAATCTGGTGATAGCCACTCCGAAGATCTAATTTGGAGAATACGGTGGCTCCAGACAAGACATCCAACAAATCATCTAGGCGGGGAATGGGGAACCTATACTTGATGGTGATTTTGTTGATAGCCCGACTATCAACGCACATCCTCCATGTACCATCCTTCTTGGGGGCAAGTAGGGCTGGTACAGCACATGGACTCATACTAGTCCTAATAAAACCTTTCGCGAGCAAGCCCTCTATCTGAGACTGCAACTCCAGGTGAGCTGCGGGGTGGAGTCGGTAATGGGGCTGATTTGGCAAGGAAGACCCCGGGATGAGATCTATCGCATGCTGGATATTCCTAAGCTGGGGTAACGTGGGCGACAACTCATCCGGGTACACGTCCATATACTCCTCCAATAGTACCCGTAACTCACTAGGTAACTCATCCAAAATGCTAGAATCGCGCTTCGCACTTAAGAGGACTAGCGCATACATGATTCCATCAAAGAACGGATCCCTCTCAAACTCTTTCCTACCAACTAGATTCAACGTTTTTCATTCTACCGGAATAGTGGTGTCCTTAGCCAAGACTACGGGCTCCTTTGGGATGGTCGGCCTCAAAGTGATGGTTTTGCCATTAAATTTGAATTCATAAGTGTTGGCTCTACCAAAATGTGTAACATCACGGTCGTATAGCCAAGGGCGGCCTAACAACACATGACAAGCGTCCATCGGAAGGACATCACACCACACCTCATCAATGTAGGATTTGAATGAGAGTGGGACTAGGCATCGTTTGGTAACGGGTACAGAGAGCTTGCTGATCCAAGCGACCTGATATGGGGTCGGGTGCGGTTCCGTGACCAAGGACATACGTGCAACAGCGTTCTCAGATACGACATTCATGCAGCTACCACTATCAATAATCAGCTTGCAAAGCTTCTCGCCACTCTTAAAAATCAGATAAAATATGCTCGTCCTCTTCCAATCATCTAATGGATGCGGAGTGGTCAAGATACAACGCATCACCATAAGGGGGTGATCGTCCTCTAAGTCACTAGGGACTCCTTCGGGGTCACTCTGCTCTGCGGCCTCGTATACGTAATCGTCAGGGTCGGTAGTTGGCTTTAATAAGGCTACTGTTTTTGTCTTTGTTGGGTATTCGTAGGCATAGTGGCCTTGAATGCCGCAAGAGTAACAAGTGGTGTTAGCCTTACTAACCTTCCCGATAGGGACACGCTCACTCGCAGGGTTCTTGGAATTCCTAGCGGTGATCACGATTGACTTCGACTCGATAGATTTGAACTTTCCCTTATCATGGTATGTGGAAGAAGATGCCCCATGGGTGGACTTATTCTTCGTACTAGAATAACGGGAGTGAGACTTAGATGCTAGGTGCTTTTCAATGTCCAAGGCGGCATTGAAAGTCGTATTCAAGTCCGTATGACCGTAACGCAAGAGTTTCCGCTGAATGTCGGGGTGAAGTTCCTTTCGAAATCTAGATAAAGTGACTTTGGGGAGCTCTCGAAGGTCACATCGTACCATACGGTCCTTAAGTTCTCCCATATATTCAGCAACAGACATTGAGCCTTGCCGAAGGGTGACAAGCTCATCGAACATATGCGTCCGATGGTACGCGGGAACGTACTGATCGGTCAGCAGGTTCTTCATCACAGCCCATCTAATGAGTGGGACCTCGTGCCTAGCTCCTAACCTACGTTCTTCATTCAGCCAATAAGTTTTGGCACGTGCCGTTAATTTCATCCTGGCAACTTGAACCTTTTGGGGGTCCGTGAGGTTGTGCCATTTGAAATAGCACTCCATGTCTATAGCCCAATGGAGGAAGATCTGGGGATCTCCCATGCCATCATAGGTGGGGGCATTTATCTTGATGGCCCTCGTGATATCAAATCCTCGCTCGGGGCGGGGTTCTCGGGGGGGTACACGGGGAGAGTTTCCCTCAGAATCCGAGTCAAAGTTCGGTTGGTGTCGGTTGGGCTGCCCAACATTAACGGGAGGTGGGGGTGGCCTTTCCTGATTTTGTAGGATCTGGGCTAATACGTTCCTAAGCTCAGCCATTTCGGCACGAAGACCCGCTATAGCCTCGGTGTTGGGATCACGATGCTTGTTCGCCGCCATCCTAGACGTAGACGGGGTTGTGTACTCTGTTCCTAGCCTAGTGTGCATTCAGGTTTGGGAGGCCCCGAGCAAGATGAATTTTCCTAGGGTTGAAGCTATGTTGAAAAATAGATATTTTTATATATTCCCAATGTGAATAACACGTAGATTTTTAAAATTTTTGTTTTTTGAAATTTTACTGAAAAATAAAAATTTCAGCCCGCTATTTGCAGACCACAGAAAATAATTTTTTTGATTTCTAACGATCCGATCTCCAACAAGGAACGCAGAGAGGATGTCTGCAACGTGAAAGTTGAAACAACCGCCTCTAATACCAAATTGATGTAGGGATGTCGGATCGAAGATCTCCACGGATCTAACGCTCTATCTCCACTCTACACGTCGTAGATCTACCGCACCTACACAGCACCTATCGCCCATAATAGTTCCTCGTCACAAAACGCAGCACAAACAACAAAGGAGGAATGGTCGACTCGAAAACAACGATCGGAAATTTGAGTCGGAATATTCCCCAAGAAAACACAAAGGTTGACACTGCTTTTTGAGAAAAAGACCAAGGCTATAGGCCAAGATCCGCTCAGGCAAATAGGATCCACCCGATCCGGAAATAAAAAGCCTTGCAACGGCGATTTCGATTCAAAACTTACAACGATTAAATCAACGATCCGGAGAAAACGATTTGCGAAAACCACCACAACTAAAGAGAAGAAATCACACAAGGGAGGGGGAAGAGATTACCCAACCGGAAAGCTTCCACACAAGATAACTGTGGGATAATCACTCTCTCCATGGATCCACCGGCGTCACACCGAATGGTTTGCAACCTTCTTCCAAGGAGTCGAACTGAAGGAAGCCGCGTCGGAGTCGCACCGAACGGATGGAGGGAGCAAGGGGGCGGCGGCTTCACACCACAAGCTAGGGGGGCGGCGGCTTGGAGAAGGCTCCTCTTGGCCGAAATTTCTCAAAGGAGATTAGGTTTTCAATTCTTTCTAATGATCTCATAACAAAGCCTGCTTATATAGGAGTTACAAACAAGCCTTATCCCTTCATGATGGATATGTAATCTCATCCATCCGAATGGCTAAAGGCACACCAACATGAAAAATGTTCTAAATTAAAAATAATAAAACATGCAATGAATATAAAATTATCACTTAAACATAGGATAATTTTATATTCCAAATATAAAATAGAGTGCAAGAAGGAAATAAATAAGGCTAATGTGTTGCGGTGGAGGTAGCACGCCACGGGCGGAGGTTGTAGCGTAACCTTCCGTTAGCGTCATCGTGCCGCCTCACATCCTTGAGTTGTATTGCCTTATCAACAGGATCATCATCAGCATCGTCAGCATCGTCTTCAAATGGTGGAGGAGGGGGCACGCCATCACAGATTCAATAGTATCATACTTGAAATCAGCCTTGAAGTCTGCTGCGTACAGAACACAATTTCTCCATGCAGGATTTATCGGACGTCATATTCGTCCAGACTTTCGCATGGCTACAAACTTCGCCTGAAGTCGTTCAACCACTCATTGGAAAGGTATTTTCAAGGACTTCAACTTTCTTGTTTATCGAAAGCCCATGTCTGGCCATATTACATCAGAAAATGGCCAAAAGGATTGTTGCGCACTGAACACAGATTTCGCACGCATCTGAAAGGCAGAATGAATGGCATTGTTTCATCTTCCTCCTCAAGCCGATCTTCACAAATCACACCAGAAATTCCTCCTCCCTTATTCACCCTCATGAGGCCATGACTCTTCACGAAACCATCCCCCAACTTCATATAGAAGGTTAGAGAGGTTGAAGACACTGCTAACCTTAAAGCACAAGCCCTAGAACGGCCTCTTCCTAGAGAAATCACCATCTCGCTAGTTTGCACTCTTTTGAGTCGACATCTCTCCTAGATATCTACTGATCTAGCACCAAGGTAGAGGGGTGGTAGCTCACTTCATTTCCGACATTTCCACTCTTTCCGGCCATGGATCGTGTAACTCTCCTCGGCAGCATCTACTCCTTCACGGCGATGGCGGATCTTCTCCTCCAAGACTTGCTCCAGCAGTTTTACCTCTCTACAGAAGTTTCTCTTAGGAAAATGGCTGGAATGAGGAGTGAAAACGGCTATGGTTTTCACAACCCATATATATGAAAAGTGACACGGGTAGGGACACGCCCGTGTCCTTACCCATGTCCTGCTTTAGGCGAAGCGTCAACGACTACTTTAGTGTCTGTTCAACACTCGACACGGGTAGGGACACGCCCGTGTCGAGACCTATGTCCACATTACACAGTCGTGTTCCCTGGCCGTGTCCTTCTCTGGATACATCTCGACGAACTCAACTCGACATACAGACACACAGGTAGGGGCACGCCCATGTCTCTACCCGTGTCACACCTTTCGTCGATCTCGACACAATTCGTCGATCTCGACACACTTCATCAAGTTCAACTCAACACACACATGGGTAAGGACATGCCCGTGTCTCCACCCGTGTCATTTCACACAGGTAGTGACACTCCCGTATCACTACCAGTGTCCTTCTCTGGACATACTCGAGTTGTCGACTCGAGAGCTGGCCTCGCCCACACGGGTAGGGAAACGCCCGTATCTCTACCCGTGTCCTATACTCGACTGATTTATCCCCTATTTAAAAGTGCAGCCCAGTTACCCGCACACCCCTGAACCCAAGTCAGCTCTCATGACTCAAAAACGTGCACGAGGGGCCTAGTGTGAATCGGGACGTTACATATCCTACAAACAAAATAAAAGATTTCGTCCCCGAAATCAGGCTAGGGTTGTGCGGGTAAAAGCATAACATAACATAAAATATACTTTTAAACCAAATTACCTTGAGCAAACAACTCCGGGTAGCGTTTTTGCATCAAGTCCACCGAGTCCCATGTATACTCCTCCTTCTTATGATTAGACCATAGCACCTTTACCAAAGGAACGCTTTTGAGGTGCAATGTTCTTGTCTCGTTGTCTACGATCCGCACCGACTCCAGTCGCACAGACCTATCAGCCGCCACTGCACCGTCAGTAGTGGGGATATATTGACTGGGGCGCAACAATGCCTTTCGAAGCGACGACACATGGAACATGTCGTGGAGATTCTCTAACTCTGGCGGTAACTCCAACCGATAGGCCAACGGGCCAATCCTTTCCAATACAGTGTTTGGCCCAACGTACCTTGGGCTGAGCTTTTTCACACCACGCACCCGTGACACTCCATGCATCGGCTGAATCTTCAGAAACGCTTTATCACCCACTTGAAATTCCACCATCCGGTGCTTTGCATTGTAATACTTTGCCTGCCGACTTTGAGCCTCCAACATGCGATCCCGTATTAGTCTAACCACCGCATCAGTATCATCAATATACTCAATTCCCAAAACCTTCCGGTCTTCATTAATATACTCAATTCCGTAAAGAGCTTCATGGGGCGCCATGCCGATGCTAGCTTGATGACTGTTGTTGTAGGAGAATTCTACCAGTGGTAGGAGCCTTTCCCACGGCTCTCCTCTATCCAACACACATAATCTCAACAAATTTTCCAGTGTTCTAATGGTCCTCTCAGACTGCCCGTCCGTCTGAGGATGAAACGTGGTGTTGAAGGTAAGGCACGAACCTAAATCCTCTCAGACTGCCCGTCCGTCTGAGGATGAAACGTGGTGTTGAAGGTAAGGCGCGAACCTAAATACGCATGCACCGCCTTCCACTCCCTTGAGGTGAAACGACCATCCCGGTCAGAAATGATTGTCTTAGTCATGCAATGATACTATACGAACTGCTCCCCAAAGAGGCGTACCAAGACATCCGCGTGAGCTTCTTTCTTCACGGGGATAAACCGGGCTACTTTCATCAGTCGATCAACGATCACCCACACTAAATCATTCCCTGAGCGTGAGCGAGGTAACCCATGGACAAAGTCCATGGAGATGACCTCAAACTTCGACTCGGGGATGGGCAACGATTGTAACAAACCACCGGGACTGTTGCATTCTGCCTTCTCCCTTTGACAAGCTTCGCAATGTGTAACAAAATATTGGACATCTTTCTTCATTCCTGCCTAACACATGGTCTTCCGTAGGCCGACGTACATCTTGGCAATACCCGAGTGCACTGAATACTAAGATCAATGTTCCTCTCTCAAGATATCCTCCCAGATTTTACCGCCCTTGAGAATGTAGAGCCGGCCGCGAAAATAAATGAGACCGTCTTTTAGTGTATACTCATCAGTAGTCCCATCCTCGATTGCCTTGATTGTCGGGGCCAGAGCTGCATCCCTTCCTTGCTCTGCCCGGATTCAGTCCCGGATATCACAAACTATGCTCAAGGTTGCCAAGTACTTTGTATACTCTGCCGAAGGAGCCTTATATACCAAAGTAATATCCATCTCTTCAATCATCCGAGCCAACTTGATACTCATCAACCGAGACTCGGGGCTCGAGGCTGGTACCTTTCTGCTCAATGCATCGGCCACTGAGTTCGCCTTTCCGGGATGATAGCTCAAAGTGATCTCATAATCACATAGAAACTCTAACCATTGTTGTTGTCTCAGGTTCAATTCCTTCTATGTGTGAACGTACTTTAAGTTTTTATGGTCTGAAAAGATCTCACAGTGGACGCCATATAGATAGTGTCTCCAAACCATCAAGGCGAACACCACTGCTCCCAATTACAAATCATGAACCGAGTAATTGATTTCATGCTTCTTCAACTGTCTTGAAGCATAGCCAATCACGTGTCCATGCTGCATCGACACTGCTCCCATCCCTTTATATTACGCGTCGGTGTAGACTTGAAATCCTTCCTTCCTAGACGGAAGTGATAGGATGGGGGCGGAGGTAAGTCTATACTTTAGCTCTTGGAATGCCGCTTCGCACTGGGGTGTCCACTCAAATGTCACACCTTTCTTTGTCAAGGAGGTAAGAGGGAGAGCAATCTTTGAGAACCCTTTTACAAACTTGCGGTAATACCCGGGAAGTCCAAGGAAGCACCTCACATCATCCGCCGACTTCAAGTGTGACCACTCCTTCACGGTACACAGTTGGCTGGATCCACTGCTAGACCTGCTCCACTAATCACATGCCCCAAGAAAGCAACTTATTTGAGCCAGAATTCGCACTTGTTGAACTTTGCGAACAAGGCGTGCTCTTTTAATTTCTTCAATACCAAGGTCAATTGCTCAATATGCTCCTCCTCCGCCTTTGAATGGACCAGGATGTCGCCGATGAAAACAATGACGAAGATATCCAAGTAAGGTTCAAACACCTTGTTCATCAGGCTCATGAAGGTCAAAGGGGAATTTTTGAGCACAAACGACATTACAGTGAACTCGTACAGTCCATATCTTGAACTAAAGGCCATTTTTTGGATGTCCTCCTCTTGTATCCTCAACTGATAATATCCCGAGCACAAATCAAACTTAGAAAACCAATACGCTCCCACCAGTTGATTGAACAACTCGTCGATCCGGGGTAGCGGATAGGTGTTCCGCAGCATCAGACGGTTGATTTCCCGATAGTCTATACATAACCGCAAGGTTCCATCCTTCTCCTTGACGAATAGCACAGGGGCTCCCCAGGGTGATGAGTTGGGGCGAAGGAACCCTGAATCCACCAGTTCTTACAGTTGAACTTTAAAATCCGCGAGTTCCTTTGAGGCCATTCGGTAAGGGGCCTTGGATACAGGCTTGGCTCCCGGTACTAAATTAATTTGAAAATCAACTTCTCTATGCGGGGGTAATCCTGGCAGTTTCTCAGGAAATACCTCGGCGAAGTCTCGCACTACCCGTACATCTTTCATATCCAACGCAATCACCTTCAACTCGAAACAGATCATGAAAACTTCATCCCCCTTCATATGGGCTTTTACTTCCTGAACTGAAGATAACATCATACGAGGTGCGAAGCTAGTACCTTGAAAGATAATGTCGGTGTCTCCATGTCTCAAATAGATTCGTTTCTCTGCACAGACAATCCTTGCAAAGTGCCAGTCCAACCACGCCATGCCCAAAATGATGTCAAACTCTTGCATTCTCAGAACCGTGGCAGGCGTATCAAAGGCCTTTCCCCCAATGAATATCTCCAGCTCGCACTTAGCGGTTGCGGTCATCTCAGAGCCATCTGGGAGGCGTACTCGTTTAGCTATACCAGTAAAGTATTATACACCATCCATATCTTTAATGAATTCCTCAGACACAAAAGAGTGTGAGGCACCGGTATCGAACAACGTATAGGCCATCTTCCTGCCGACTACCACGGTGCCTAAGTACCAATAACCAAAACTCAACAGTAGGTGTCTAGTATGTTTTAAGCAAGTTAAGTTAAACAATGAAAATGTGAAAGCTAACTGCAACATACATGCAATAACATCCTGGGGATTCCATTCTTGCGTCATGTCCAGCGGGTACACTTGATCCCGGGCAGGACCGGGGTTTCCTCCTCGCGGCCCTCATCCTCGACCACGCATATAACCCCGTCCTTGAGGAGCTACCGAAGGGAGAACACGAGGGGCATTTCTAAACAACCGTGAGCAGAAACGTCGAATGTGGTCCGTCTGGTTGCATTCAAAACAAACCAGCCTATGACGCCCCTCAGGATGCTGAAATTGTTGAGGCTGATGCGATGGAGGCAACGGATGTGGCTGCGGAACTTGATGCTCCACTATAAAATCTCGGTGGCAACGTCCTCCGCCTCCTTAACGTCCTCTTCCTCCTCTAAAGTCCTGCCTTCTTCTGTTGCTTGGGGCAGCTTCCATCACACCCTCCGCAGGTCTCTTACAACTACTCAAGTGATCCGCCTCCAATCACTTCGCCATGTCGATAATTTTCCCCAAGCTAGAGTACGCTATAAACAAAAGGGTCTGCTTTAGGGGATCATGCAACCCTTTGTAGAATCGCTTGGCGTATCCTCTATCATCCAAGTCATAAAAAGCCGCGAACATCGCGAGGTGCTGAAATTCTCGCTGATATTTCGTAACTGATTTGATCCTTGCTTCAGCTGAAGAAACCTCTCTTCAAGTTCATTTCGAGCAGTTGTGGGAATGAAGTGCTCCAAGAAGACATCCGAGAACTCGCTCCAACTTATCTTTGTATAAACCCGACCTTGGAAGGTGGAGGCCATGAGGGACTTCCAACACCTCTTAGCATGTAGTTCCAAGACGGACACCGCCAACGTCACAGTCATGTTGGTTGGGCAACAGATCCCCGCCAATAACTCCTGCACCGTGTCAAGCCATTCCTCCGTGCATACGGCCGACTCTGTCCCGAGGTAGGAGGGAGGGGAGAGGGCCCGAAAGGTGCTCAACCAGTTAGAGCCCGGAGCCTGTTGTTGCACCGGAGGCTGCTGCACACTAAAGGCATCCAGGATGGCGGTGAGTGTCTGCCCCAACTCGGATTGTTAGAATTGAGTGCATATGGAAGGGGCAGGAGTGCCCCCCATCGGCTCAGCGTGCACTAGAATCTACACGTAAAACACAAACGTATGGTCAAGTTGGCTAATCTTTAAGGTCAAAGTTGGACAAACTTAGTGTGAATTACATATGGGCACACCACTGCTTCTACTAAGTCAGGTTGTCCCCAAACTGACTAATCGAACGGGGGTGGTACCATTGTTGACTGACTTCTTTAGTTGAGAATCCTGACAATCTGATACCATTTATAAGACCCCCCTCCTGGATCCCAAAGCATGACACGAAGGGGGTCTTGTGCCCAGACCATCCGCCTTATTGTAGCATTAGCGCACAGCTAACCTGTACCACAAGACGCCTATTCTACCGGGTACAACCAATATCAATATAAATATATGCCAACCCAACCAAATATAATAAGAGAAGTCAAATCCACACAAGTATATATAAGTCCAAAGTACATAAAAATAGAGAATCTAAAACATGCTTCTACAATTTATCAGAGTACAGCTAATAAACGCCCAAAAGGGCTACATTAGAGTCGCTCAACACTCACATCAGTAACTAATGATAACGACGGTACCGTCCCTTCAGGCTCTGCCGTCCTGGCCTGGATGTCCTACTACAAAGTCTGCGGCTACTCTACCTGCGGGGTGACCTCCTAAAAAGGAAAATGTAGCAACTGTTAGTCGAAAAGACTAAGTGGCTTCACATCCGCTCCCCTAGCAACTCCTCGGCACCGGGCGGAGAAAAGAGTAAGGGTACAAAGTATAATAAATAGTATAAGCCGGTATAACCAGGTGGTAATGGTACAATATGATTAACAACAACAAATCTAGCAGTTCTACCAAAGTAATAACGATCAGCAAGTACAAGTAATTACATCAAGAGCAAGTAACTACAGCAGGAAAGTAACTTAACATATAAGGATGCCCATACAAGCTTATAAGTTAAGGATGAGCTTACATAAAGTAACTCATCGTATAGGAGTGCCCATACAAACTTATATGATGAGGATCTTGTTATGCAATGTTATGAAATGGTATGTATACTGTGTAATGACTCACCCATGATCACACACATGCAATTTCCATGTTAACACAGGCTATAGTTCCCACTATTCGAGTAGGTAGCTAACCTCTCAGGCATCAACCTCCGTGGCCAGGCGGTGACAGTAGAGACGGCATCTTTACTACTAGGCGGGTATACACACTACTTCACCTAGGCCTCCGTACGCCTCAACGCTAAGAACACAACAGCGGAGCCCATGCGTACTATGGCCCAGCGGGGGTCTCGGGTAGATGTGCACCGAGAACACAACCCTGAACTGGCCTTCTGTGATCCGGAAGGGGCCTCGAAAGTAAGCACAAGGACACAACCCAACCATTCACTTGGCACGGAAGGAGCCCTGGGACGTGATCACCGAGGACCAAGCCCAACCGGCCAAAGTCTAACTGTCAACTCCCGTCGGTGTGACGATCGGCGAGCCCGTAGACCTGCCACACTATCCTCAACCCAGGATTACGACACCACATGTCGACTCACACCGCATGCAAATCCACATCATCGTGGCATGGAAGGAACCTCGGAGAAAGCATGAGGACCAAGCCTAACCATACACTAGGCAAGGAAGGAGCCCCGGGAAATGAACACCAAGGACCAAGCCTAACCGTCCGACCTTGGTTCATATCGACCCAAACTCAACAGGTGACGGTCAACACCGCACTTACACCCTTCCACAATGCTACCCGCAGGGAGATGACACTCTAAGCATTGGATGACCAAATTCATTCCGTTAATCAAACATTCTCATGGACATAGATTAACCTCCTACATGTCATTCCAAATGATTTCAACATATTATTATTATGATGCGCATTTCTAATGGTCTACCAATTTTTATCAAATCGTTTCGTTTAAGTATGCTTCGCTTCACAAGTAAACTATGTGGAATCCAATTATTAAACTTCATCAATTATAGAACTAAGATGATTAACATAAAAGAGTTCACCCAAACCTCAAGTTAGTTGCAACATTGAATCCACCAAATCCAAATCCATGTTATACGAAGCCTAGAATTTAAGTGCAGAATAAATCTGGACAGCAACTTCAACCCGAGATTCACGAAGCTACAGGAATCCGGTGAAGACATGTAACCCCTTGATGGAAAGGTATTACCATGGGCTAGAATGTTTATGTTCAGATCATAACCTAGATTCAATAGTATCTTACTTGAAATCAGCCTTGAAGTCTGCTGCGTACAGAACAGAATTTCTGCAAGCAGGGTTTATCGAATGTCATATTCATCCCGACTTTACTGTTACTATAGACTTTGCCTGAAGTCATGCAACCACTCATTGGAAAGGTATTTTCAAGGAATTCAACTTTCGTGTTTAGTCGAAAACCCAGATCTGGCCATATCATATCAGTAAATGGCAAAAACTATCGCTGCGCACTGAACTCAGATTCCGCACCTATCTTAAAGGCAGAATGAACGACATCGGTTCATCTTCCTCCTCAAGCCGATCTTCGCAAATCACACCAAAAATTCCTCCTCCCTAATTCACCCTCATGAGGCCATGACTCTTCACGAAACCATCCCCCATATTCACATAGAAGGTTGGAGAGGTTGAAGACACCACTGACCTTACAGCACAAGCCCTAGAGAGGCCTCTTCCTATAGAAATCACCATCTCACTAGTCTAGTCTCTTTTGAGTCGACATCTCTCCTAGATATCTACAGATCTGACACCAAGGGAGAAGGCAGGAAGCTTACTTCATTTCCGGCATTTCCACTATTTCCGGACATGGATCGTGTAACTCTCTTCGGCGGCATCTTCTCCTTCACGGCAACGGCGGATCTTCTCCTCCAAGACTTGCTCCAGCAGTTTTCCCTCTCCACAGAAGTTTCTCTTAGGAAAAATGGCTGGAATGAGGAGTGAAAATGGCTTGGTTTTTCACAACCCTTATATATGAAAAGTGACATGGGTAGGGACACGCCTGTGTCCTTACCCGTGTCCTACTTCGGGCGAAGCGTCAACGACGGTTTTAGTTTCGGTTCAACACTCGACACGGGTAGGGACATGCTCGTTTCCTAACTCGTGTCCACATGACACGACCGTGTTCCTTGGCCGTGTCCTTCTTTGGATACATCTCGACGAACTCAACTCGACACACAAACACACGGGTAGTGACATGCCCGTGTCTCTACCCGTGTCACATCTTTCGTCGATCTCGACACACTTTGTCGATCTCGACTCGACACACATATGGGTAGGGGCACGCCCGTGTCTCTACCCGTGTCATTTCACACGAGTAGTGACACGCCTGTATCACTACACGTGTCCTTCTCTGAATATATTCGAGTCGTCAACTCGAGAGCTAGCCTCTCCCACAGGGGTAGGGACACGCCCGTGTCTCTACCCGTGTCCTATGCTCGACTGATTTCTCCTCCTAATTAGAAGTGCAGCAAAGTTGCTCGCAGACCCCTGAACCCAAGTCAGCTCTCCTGACTCAAAAACGCGCACGAGGGGCCTAATGTGAATCGGGACGTTACAATATTATAAAGAGAAAAGGTACTAAAAGAGAAACACACGCACTCAACCAAACATATAATAAGAAAAGAGAAACTACGTTACAAGAAAGGAAGATTTCATAATTGAAATTACCAGTTCTACTCAAACGAGTTTGCTGGAAATTAAAGCTGAAAATGACAAGTCCTACTCAAATGAGTAGGCGGGAAATGACAAGTCCTACTCAAATGAGTAGGCGGGAAATTAAAGATGAAAATGAAAAGTCCTACTCAAACGAGTAGGCATGAAATGACAAGTCCTACTCAAACTAATAGGCGGGAAATGACAAGTCCTACTCAAACGAGTAGGCGGGAAATTAAAGCAGTAAATTGCAAGTTCTACTCAAACGAGTAGGCGGGAAATGGCAAGTCCTACTCCAACAAGTAGGCGGGAAATGACAAGTCCTACTCAAACGAGTAGGCGAGAAATTAAAGCGGAAAATGACTAGTCCTACTCAAACGAGTAGGCGGGAAATGACAAGTCCTACTCAAACAAGTAGGCGGGAAATGACAAGTCGTACTAACACAAGTAGGCGTGAAATGACAAGTCCAACTTAAACAAGTAAGCGGGAAATAAAAGCTGAAAAACTAACTCATACACTCACACACACAACTTGAAGGAAAGATAGAAAAAAATCTAACTCATACACTCACACATACAAGCAAAAGTAAAGAAAAGCAAAGTGATTGAAAAATTTAAACGTTTACATTTTTACAGCTAGAAATTGCTGGAAATGCATAAAAAATAAAAATAAAAATTGTTTGGGCAAAAGAGTTTTCAAATAAATGCAAAAATCAAAGGGGTTGAAAAATTGAAATAATACATAATCCATTCTTATAGCTTTGTAGAAAGGTTTAAAAAGTGGAAGAAAGTAAAAAAGAAGCAAAAGTTTTACATCCTAAAATAGGAAAATCTAAGGTAAAAAGATATGAATACTTCTTTCAAATCATTTTACAAATCAATAAGGATGAATATGAAAGCAGAAAAATCCTAAATCTAAACCATTCTAAGGAATATGATAAGAAAAAAAGGCTATAATAACGACTAGTAATTTTAAGAAAATCTAAAGTAAAACTAAGCGATTTTTTTCATTTGAAAGCATAAAATTCACAAATCTAACTCATACACATACACACTCATATGAAAAATGAAGATATATAAGATTTCAGAAAGAGAAGGACTCAGAGGCATTCCGATACAACATAAGGATGAAAAGCAATCAAATATTATTAAAAAAAAGTTTGATTACAAAAGCTAAAACAAACACAAAGAGGAGGGGGGAAAATATCCTTACATAGCACTAAAAGAACCTCCTAAAAGCAGCCTTAACAGCAAAATGGCTCAAAACATTGAACCCAAGGCCCTTACAACAAAGTTCTATTTATAGGCAAAAAATTCAGATTACATGCCATAGGTCACGGGCGTGTAGGGGGGCGTGTAGCTACTGTTGCTGAAGTGATCAAGAACATTTATTGCTTGTTTGACTTTGGGGTTATACACGTGGAAGTTCCGGGCATGACCCTGCTATTACGGGCATGTATAGGGGGCTTGTAGGGGATGTTTATCTAGGGAAGGTGTCATGTCATTTAGTCGTTGGCTCTGTCTTGTCTGGGACACGTGGATTTGTCACGGGCGTGTCGCTGACTTGGCATGGGCGTGTAAGTTGGTTCGACGATCATCGAATGCTGAACGTCGAGCTGGAGACATTGAGTTACGATGGCATTGACTGGCGATGGCGTCGATTGCTTGGCGTTGAGTGGATGGCTGACATCGAGTGGTTGGCATTGAGTGGATAGCTGGCATTGAGTGGTTGTCGCGGGTTGAATACGGACGTGTCGGGCAGTTCGACGATCGTCGAATGCAGATCGTTGAGTTGAGATCTACGAACGTCGAGGGGGCAACACGGATGTGTCATGGGATGAACATGGGCGTGTCGGCTAGTTCGACGAATGTTGAACGCCGATCGTCGAGCTGGCGACAACTCTTTTTGAATCAAAGTGACATGCCCAGGTCACAGGCGTGATCGAGAACTACATGGGCATGTACTTTAGAATTTTGACAATTTTCCTGAAAAATTTCAGAAAATAAATTAAAGTTAATTTATAAGATATATATTCAAAAAAGGAAGCATTTTATTATAAAAAATAACTAAAATTAATGAAAATAAACAAAAATGACATAAATAACGTACGTAAAAATACGTATATTTACAACTTATCAAATACCCCCATACTTAAGCTTTTGTCATTCCAGAGCAAAAGTTGGAGATATATTTATAAGGAATTAAAGGAAATCCTAAATTTAACTACCGCTTGAATTTATTAAAAGAGAGATCAAAGTAGTTATCAGGGGTATAAGAGTTAAGTCCTAAATAATGAAATTGATTTAAATAGAGGAAATGTTTTGGCCAAAAAGACATCTTGAAGTAGCCAAATAACAAATAAAAATTGTAATCGTTAGCTAACAAAGATGGATTGGAATTATAGAAATTTTATCTTAAGAGTTTAAAGGAAATAATGCAATTTAAAAATTCTGATCTCAAAAAGATTTTATATTAAGTCTAGAATCATGGAATATGGCTAAAGGGATTGTTTTGGGTTACGAAGAGGGCTTTAGAGGAGGCGAGGTATATATTTTTTCAAACCTCCGTCTCTTTTTTTTGAATGAGGATGTTTAGGAAAACAAAATCTTTTTTTCCATGACATGTAATTTTTGAATAACTTCATATAACCCAATGTATATCTATAGGAGTAATGAATTTTATTCTCTTACTCAATAACATATAATCTTTTCAAATATTAGATGTCTATATTTACGGAACGAAATCTTATTCTCATTGACATAGGTTCTTTTAAGGATAAAGAAATTATCATGCCAAGTAAGACATGATAGACATGTGGAGATGGGTTTTTCTTTATATATTTTTTTTCAAAAAAAAACTAGATTTTAATAAAAAAAGGTTTTGATAGCAACTTTAATAAACTGAACGTTCCTGTGTTTCCAAAATCTTGAAGTATAAATAATTTAAGTTTATAGTTGTTTTTTCTAACATAATACGCATGCCTCTATTTTAGATAAATTAGAAGTAGTGCCTAAAACGAGTCTCCTATCTTAAGAATAAACCATAAAAAATTCTTTAAAACTTAACCCCGGATATTTAAATCTATCAATTATTAATTAATAAACCAATAGTAAATAAAGAATTAATGAAATTCGCTTATAAATAAACTCGCAACAAAATTTTTGTTGAGCAAAAAGAATTAAGGATGGAATATTCGATTTATTTATTTTATAAAAATTATTTTGGGATTTTTAGAGTTTTCATTTTTTTTGGTGTTTTAAATTTATTATTTTATTTTTTAATTTATAATTTTTTTTGTTTTTACTCTTTTTTTTGATATTTTGGAAGTTTTGTTCAATATTTTGGGGGATTTTTGACTTATTCTCATTTTTTGTGTTTTGTGTTTAATTTTGTTATTATGTACATACAAAAATTGCGAAAAAGATATAATTTTTTTGAACTATTTTTCTTTTCTAATTTTTTTGTATTTTTGGTTTTTATAAGAAAATATTTACAAAATAAGAAAAGGGAGAAAAATTATTTACAAAGAAGAGAAAGAAAGGAAGATGGGAAAGAGAGAAGAATATTTACAAAAATATTTACAAAAAGATATATGCATAAAGTATTTACAAAAAATATTTACAAAATATAACTAAATATCTTTTGGAATTTTTTTTTGTTTTGTTTTTATATTTTTTTTGTATATTTTTAATTTTTGAAGTGCAGAAAATATAGTAAGAAAACACCCCCATACTTAAGTCCAACATTGTCCCCAATGTTGGAACGTAAGTATGCGGAACAAAAAAATGCAATATTTACAATGAAAATAAAGAGAGGGGGGTAGAAGCTTCCCTGAAAGGAGGTTGGGTAGGCCCAGTTTAGAAACCCTGTGGATCGATCGGTTTTGGATTGAGCACCTCCTTTCCGCTATAGAGAGCTATAGCATTGATATTCTCCCATGGATTGGGCTCTGTTTTTCCTAATAGTGCCCTGAGCGCACGCTCGGACATCATTCGCACCAGCTGTCCAACCTGGAGTTTTAAGTTTTTTAGCAATCTGATGATGTTCCGAATATTTGATTCGTTGGAAGCTATGTATTTAGAAAACATTTCCTCCATCGGGGAGGGTTTGGGAAGAGGGGGAGGTGGCAGAAATCTGGGCTCAAAAGAATTGGGTGGGCGCCGCGCATTGTTCGCGTTGCTCCACGAGAAGTTGGGGTGGTTCATCTAACCCAGATTATATTTATTACTATAAGGGTTGTTGTTGGGGTTGAAGGAAGGTCACTCAGGATTTCCCATGTAGTATACGAATTCTTCGACTATGCTGACATTAGAGTGAATCGCCTAAGGCAGAGTGGAGGAGGTAGCAGACATCTCCTCCACCTGCTTCGTCAGACTTTCAACTTGAAGAGCTAAGTGGGCAGTGGGATCCAATTCGAAGAGGTCGGCCGCCTGCTTGGGTGTCATCGTTGGACGTTCTATTGGTAGGCGTTCATAACCATCTCTTCGATAAGAGCTTGGGCAGCCTCGGAGGTCTTATTATTCAGGGTACCCCCGACCGCCGCGTCAATCATTTGATGTGTCTGATAGTTAAGCCCATTGTAGAATATTTGGACCTACAACCATGCAGGCAACACGTGGTGAGGACACATGCGGAGGAATTCTTTAAATTGTTCCCAAGTCTCAAATAGAGACTCAGAATCAATTTGCACAAACGAAGAAATGTTCACCCATAACTTTACAATTTTGGCAGGCGGAAAATACTTCGTTAAGAACCATTCCGCAAGCTTGGACGAGGTGGTGATAAATCCTCGTGGGAGGGAATTCAACCACGCCCTAGCTTTGTATCTTAAGGTAAAAATGAAAAATGCGCAAACGAATGGCATCATCAGTGACACCATTAATCTTAAATGTGTCACAAATTTCTAAAAAGTAGATAAATGAACGTTCGGGTCCTCATCCGGCAGTCCATCGAACTGTACGACATTTTGTATCATTTGGATAATGCTTGATTTTATTTCAAAATTATTGTTCTCCACCATTGGGCGAACAATACTGGACCCAGTATCCTCCAAATTCGGTCGGATGTAATATGATATTGTACGCTTGACGGTCGCGTTCAGATTAGGGTCGGCCATAGCAACTGCAGAGGGTTCTTCGATGGATTCTTTGGTATCCAAAGAGTGATTTTGCCATTGAGATCGAATACGCGCAAGTGAGTTTTTGATCTCAGGATCGAAATCCAAATTTTCAGACTCCGAAGGTTATCCACGGGTCATACACCCTAAAATAGAAACTACATAATTATCTCTTTTTTGGATTTTTAAGAAGAGGTTTTAAGTTTTTTTTAGTTTTTAGAAATAAAAGTAAAATTAATAGACTCCGAAATTCAAAATAACAACTCAAGGACTCCTGGGCAACGATGCCAAAAACTTGATGCGCGTGAAGCCCAGCTCTTATTTTATCTAGGGAGCATGACGGGTCCGGATTTTGCGCACCGAATTATAGGCAACTGCACCTATCACAAGTAATACATGATATTCAGGGGGAATATCGAGATCATAAATTCCTAGACAACGGCGCCAAAAACTTGATGTGCGTGAAGCCCGACTCTTATTTTATCTAGGGAGCACGGCAGGTCCGGATTTCGTGCGGCAAATTATAGGCAAGTGCACCTATCACAAGTAATATAGGATATTGAGGGGGAATATCGAGCTCGTAAATTTCCCGAGAACATGTTGATTATCCCTACTACTCCGGAAGAACTATTATTTTACCGAAAAATTTAAGTTGTTGGTTTTAACTAAGAAAAAGTTGGAAATAGATTATAAACAAATTTGATGAAGAAATAAAAATCGGTATCAAATTACGTTAGGACTAAAATAGATTTAAATAATTAGAGATCCTAGGTTTCAATTCAATTAAATGGAAGACTTGGTCATGGAGGTTCCAAAAGAATGAGCTCACCTATCTCTAGGAATATTGCTCACCTGAACATTAAGACTATTTGACCAGGCTCTCGTCCGACGAAGGATTCTTTTTAATGTTCGCAATACGCTAAGAACCCCGCTATTGGGGGAACCCAATCCGGAAGAGTTGCACACCACCTCTCTCGAGGGTTAGTGTAGAACTACCATTACCCAGGGGTGATCAGTCCATATGCATGTCCTCTCGGCTAGCTAGCGTATAGATAACGGAAATAGAGTCCACACATCAATATGTGTTTCTACACGTCATAAACATGGGGTAAACCTTAAGTACTATATTAAATAGAAAAACAAAACCTTTAATTATTTAAAAACATTTTACATCCCAAAGTTCTTCGATACCGAGGGCTAAAAGCGATTAGCCACTCTTCGGAATGGGAATGGCGTATGCATTTGGTGAGGCGTGGATTCTAAATTACGCGCTGAAGGGTTACAATAAAAATAATAAGAAAAAAGATAACCTAATATTAGAAAGAGAAAAGCTACTAAAAAAGGGAAACTCACGCACTCAACCAAATTCATAATAATAAAAGAAAAACTACATTACAAGAAAGGAAGATTGCATAATTGAAATTACAATTCCTACTCAAACGAGTAGGCGGGAAATTAAAGCTGAAAATGACAAGTCCTACTCAAACTAGTAGGCAGGAAATGACAGTCCTACTCAAACTAGTAGGCGGGAAATGACATGTCCTACTCAAACGAGTAGGCGGGAAATAAAAGCTATAAATTGCAAGTTCACCTCAAACGAGTAGGCGGGAAATGACAAGTCCTACTCAAATGACTAGAGGGGAAATGACAAGTCCTACTCAAATGAGTAGGCTGGAAATTAAAGCGGAAAATGAAAAGTCCTACTCAAACGAGTAGGCGGGAAATGACAAGTACTACTCAAATGAGTATGCGGGAAATGACAAGTCCTACTCAAACAAATAGACAGGAAATGAAAGTTGAAAAAGCTAACTCATATACTCACACACACAACTTGAAAGAATGAAAAAAAAAAGCTAACTCATACACACTCACACACACATGAAAAATAGAGAAAAGCAAAGTGATTGAAAAATTAAAATGTTTGCATTTTTATCGTTCGAAGTTGCTGGAAATGCATAAAAAGTAGAAATAAAAATTGTTTGAGCAAAAGAGTTTTCAAATAAATGCAAAAATCAAAGGGGTTGAAAAATTGAAATAACACATAATCCATTCTTATACCTTTGTAGAAAGGTTTAAAAAGTGGAAGAAAGTTAAAAAAAGCAAAAGTTTTACATCCTAAAATAGGAAAATCTAAGTTAAAAAGATATGAAAACCACATTCAAATCATTTTACAAATCCATAAGGATGAATATGAAAGCACAAAAATCATAGATCTAAACCATTCTAAGGAATATGATAAGAAAAAAAGGCTATAATAACGACTAGTAATTTTGAGAAAATCTAATGTAAAGCTAAGCGATTTTTTCATTTGAAAGCATAAATTTCACAAATTTAACTCATACACACACACACCCATACGAAAAATGAAGATACATAAGATTGCTAAAAGAGAATGACTTAGAGGCATTGCAGTACAACATAAGGATGAAAAGCTATAAAATTTTATTAAGATAAAGTTTGATTACAAAAGCTAAAACAAACACAAAGAGGAGGGGCAAAAATATCCTTATATAACACTAAAGGAAGCCTCCTAGAAGCTGCCCTAACAGCAAAATGACTCAAAATTTCGAACCCATGGCCCTTACAACAAAGTTCTATTTATGGGCAAAAAATTCAGATTACAGGCCCTAGGTCACGAGCGTGTAGAGGGGCATGTAGATATTATTGCTAAAGTGATCCAGAACATTTATTGTTGGTTTGACTTTGACGCTGTACAAGTGGAAGTCACGGGCATGACCATGCTATCACGGGCGTGTAGTGGGGGCCTGTCGGGGAGGTTTATCTGGGGAAGGCATCGTGTCATTTAGTCGCTAACGCTGTCTTGTCTGGTACTTGTGGATTTGTCACGGGCTTGTCGCTGACATGGCATAGGCGTGTAAGTTTGTTCAACGATCGTCGAATGCTGAACGTCGAGCTGGAGGCGTTGAGTGGCGATGGCATTGAGTGGCAATGGCGTCGAGTGGTTGGCTTTGAGTGGCTGGTTGATGTCGAGTGGTTGGCGTTGAGTGGTTGGCTGGCATTAAGTGGTTGTCACGGGTTGAACTCGGACGTGTTGGGCAGTTCGACGATCGTCGAAAGCAGATCGTCGAGTTGGGTCCGATGAACGTCATGGGCGTGATACAGGGTATGTTCTGAAATCGTCGAATGCAGATCATTGAGTTGAGATCGACGAAAGTCAATGGGGTGACACGGGCGTGTCACGGGATGAACACGTGCGTGTTGGTTAGTTCGATGAACGTCGAACGTAGATCGTCGAGCTGGCGGCAACTCTATTGGAATCAAATTCACACGCCCAGGTCACGAGCGTGACCGAGAAGTACACGGACATATACTTTAGAATTTTGATAATTTTCCTGAAAAATTTCTGAAAACAAATTAATGTTAATTTATATGATATATATAAAAAAGAAAGCATTTTATTAAAGAAAAATAACTAAAAATAACGAAAATAAACAAAAATGATTTAAATAACGTAGGCAAAAATACGCATATTTACAACTTATCAAATACCCATACTTAAGCTTTTGCTATTGTAGAGCAAAAGTTGGAGATATATTTATAAGGAATTAAAGGAAATCCTAAATTTGGCTTCCGCTTGAATTAATTAAAAGAGAGATCAAAGTAATTATCAGGGGTATAAGAGTTAAGTCCTAAATTATGAAATTGATTTAAATAGATGAAAAGTTTTGGCCAAAAAGACTTCTTAAAGTATCCAAATAGCAAGCAAAAATTGTAATTGTTAGCTAACAAAGATAGATTGGAATTATAGAAATTTTAGCTTAGGAGTTTGAAGGAAATAA
Source organism: Platanthera guangdongensis (assembly GCA_039583875.1). Lineage (NCBI taxonomy): Eukaryota > Viridiplantae > Streptophyta > Magnoliopsida > Asparagales > Orchidaceae > Platanthera > Platanthera guangdongensis. The sequence goes on along the minus strand of CM077161.1, from coordinate 89,030,768 downwards.
TGCAATTTAAAAATTATATTCTCAAAAAGATTTTATATTAAGTCTAGAATCATTGAATATGGCTAAGGGGATTGTTTTGCTTTATGAAGTTGGCTTTGGAGGAGGTGAGGTATATACTTTTTCAAACCTCTGTCTCTTTCTTTTTTGAATGAGGATGGTTAGGAAAATGAATTATTTTTTTCCATGACATGTTATTTTTGAATAACTTCATATATCCTAATGTATATGTATAAGAGTAATGAATTTTATCCTGTTACTCCGTAATATATAATCTTTTCAAATATTGGATGTCTATGTTTGCGGAATGAAATCTTATTCTCATTAACATAGGTTCTTTTAAGGATAAAGAAATTATCATGCCAAGTAAGACATGATAGATATGGGGAGATGAGTTTTTATTTATATATATTTTTTTTCAAAAATAAAACAAGATTTTAATAAAAAATTCTTGAGAACAACTTTTATAAATTGAACGTTCCTATGTTTCTAAAAGCTTGAAGTAGAAATAATTGAAGTCTATAGTTGTTTTTTCTAACATAATACACATGCTTCTATTTTAGATAAATTAGAAGTAGTGCCTAAAACAAGTCCCCTATCTTAAGAACAAAGCATAAAATTTTTTAAAAAATTAACCCCGGATATTTGAATCTATCAATCTTTAATTAATAAACGAAACGTAAACAAAGAATTAATGAAATTCGCTTATAAATAAACTTGCAACAATATTTTTGTAGAGCGAAAAAGATTAACGATGGAATATTCGATTTATTTGTTTTATAAAAATTATTTTGGGATTTTTAGATTTTTCATTTTTTGGGGTGTTTTTAATTTATTATTTTTTAAAAAAAAATTTGTTTTTTTTTGTTTTACTCATTTTTTTGAGATGGAAGTTTTGTTCAATTTTTTGGGGGTTTTTTGACTTATTCTCATTTTTTGTGTTTTGTCTTTAATTTTGTTATTATATATATACAAAAAATATGAAAATGATATAAATTTTTTTTGAAATATTTTTCTTTCCTAATTTTTTTTGTATTTTTGGTTTTTATAAGCAAATATTTACAAAATAAGAAAAGAGAGAAAAGTTATTTACAAAGAAGAGAAAGAAAAGAAGAGCGGAAAGAGAAAAGAATATTTACAAAAATATTTACAAAAAGATATATGCATAAAGTATTTACAAAAAATATTTACAAAATAAAACTAAATATTTTTTGGAATTTTTGTTTTATAATTTTTTGGAATTTTTGTTTTATATTTTTTTTTTATTCCTTTTGTTTTTTTTTGTATATATATATGTACTTTTTCTATATTTTAAATTTTTGGAGTGCAAAAAGTAGAAGTGCAGAAAATAAACCAAGAAAACATCCTCATACTTAAGTCCAACATTGTCTCCAATGTTGCAACGTAAGAATGCGGAACAAAAATAATATGCAATATTTACAAAGAAAATAAAGAGGGGGGGGGGGGTACAAGCTTTCCTAAAAGGATGTTGGGGAGGCCCAGTTTAGGAACCCTGTGGATCGATCCGTTTTGGATAGATCACCTCCTTTCCGCTACAGAGGGTTATAGCGTTGATATTCTCCCGCAGATTGGGCTCCGTGTTTCCCGGAAGTGCCCCGAGCGCGCGCTGGGACATCATTCGTGCCAGCTGTCCAACCTGGAGTTATAAGTTTTTTAGCAATCCAGTGATGTTCTGGATATTTGATACATTGAAAGCTATGTATTTAGAAAAGGTTTCCTCCATCGGGGAGGTTTTTGGAATAGGGGGAGGAGGCAGAAATCCGTGCACAAAGGAATTGGGAGGGCTTTGTGCATTGTTTATGTTGCTCCATGAGAGGTTGGGGTGGTTCCCTCAACCAGTATTATAGTTATTACAATAAGGGTTGTTGTTGGGGTTGAAGGAAGGTCGCCCAGGATTTCCCATATAGTCTACGAATTCTTCGACTACACTGACATGAGAGGGAATCTCCCAAGGCGAAGTGGATGAGGCTTCAGACATCTCCGCCACATGTTTCATCAACCTTTCGACTTGAATTGCTAAGTAGGCAGTGGCATCCACTTCGAAGAGGCCGGCTGATTGTCTCTTAAATATCTGCAAGGAGAAAATAACCAAACTAACAATTCATCAAGGCAAGTATACCTATCGAAATGCAGCTAGGGGACACAAGTGTCGTATTGAAATCCGGGAACAGTTGATTAAGCTTACTCACACGAAATCTATTATTTTATCGACGGAAAAATTAAGTTTTTTTAGAAGAAAGCTAAACGTGCTAATGGAAGAGAACTACTTGCAATGAAAGAGAGCTACTTGCATGAAAAGTTAAAGAGAGCTAAAAAAGCGATTAACTTGAGCTTAGTAACGATGAAGGGGAAAATACACTCGATCAAAAATCACCTCGGCAAGAGTGGTTAGAAAAATACGATAAATAAACCTAAGCTAATTAGGGTAAAGGTCCTTGACCGTGGAGGTTCCATGAATATTGACACGCTTCTCTCGAAGGTCATGCCTAACTGAGTTTAGGAAGGTCCGACCGACTCTCGCCTAAATCGGAGGCCTAAAACTCACTTTACGCGGTGAACCCCGCTATTGGATTTTACTCCAATCCGGGAGATTTGAACGTCTACCTCTCTCGAGGGGTGCGAACAACTCCCTTTACTCTTGAGTGCTCATTTCAAACTTTCGGCCTCTCGGCTAGCCCAGAATGAAAGCAAAGGTGGAGAGTATATATCGATGATATACCTCCAACCCGTGATAAATCAAGAGTAATTCAAAGCTAAACCCTAAAAAGAAAAGTTAAGATTCAAAGCATCATAACCTAATCACTCGAACCTCGGATCATTAAGATCGAGTACATGGAGGATTAGTTAATCATGGTGAGGAGGAAGAGGGGGGATGAGTAGAAGAAGAATAATGAAAACAGAGCAGAAACGTAAAAGAAAACAACATTTTTTATTAATAGAAATAGGGATCTTACAACATGAAAACCAGCGATTACAAGTGCATGGAAAGGTAAACTACACTATCATTAACATTATACTACAGAACGAAGCTAGGAACTACTACAAGGAAAGTATAAAGCTACAACTAAGAACTAAAAATGGAAAGACATGCTTAAAAAGTTCAGAAATACAAAGGACAGAACCTCCCCTCTCAAAGCAAAAGGTGTCCCTGAACCCTTAGAGTTGGGCCCTATTTATAGAATTTTTCGGGTAGGGTCACGCCCCCCTGTCACGCCATGGTCGGGCGTGACCCTGGGGCGTGACACATTCGGCGCGACGTTTTCGGGCTGGAATTGAATTCTGACGAAGTAGTTGAGGTACACGCCCACAAGTCACGCCCTGGTAGGGCGTGTACCTGGGGCGTGTTCTTTGCGGCTTGACTTTGTTGAGCTGCAATTGAATGCTGGAGGTGACAGGCGGAATTGCTGAAGTATACGCCCATATGTCACGCTCGGGTCAGGCGTGACCCTGGGGCGTGACACTTTCGGTGCGACGGTGGAGCGGGAAAAACGAGCGCACTGCGGCGATTCCTCGGAACCTGGGGACACGCCTCTAGAACACGCCCGTGTCGGATGTGACACGGGCGTGACAGAGGGCGTGAACACTAAGTTTCCACGGAATGTAGTTTCGGACCAATTGCTTCATTCCTCTGGGTACACGCCCTAGGTACACGCCCTAGTAGGGCGTGACCTTGGGGCGTGTCACAGCAAAATTCGGCTGAAAGCCGTGAAAACCTGCAAAAAGCAGAAAAAATGCATTAGCGATAAAAATATATACAAAGGGGAATCAAAATAAGTACTTTACAAGACATGATTTGCTTTAAAACCCCGAAAATATCCTAATAAAATTGACTGCAAACCGTATTATCAAATTCCCCCAAGCTTAAGTTTTGCTTGTCCCCAAGCAAAGATATAAAGACTAGCTAATCATAAGAGTGACTAATTCAAAAAGTTTTAATCATACTTACACAAGTACTATGCGAAATTCTAGGTAGGGAGAATGTAAAACGTAAATCTAAAACAATTATTTTGGTATGGTTTAACTTTTATAAACTTTACTTAATAAAAATAAATCATCCAGAATTTTGACGAAATTCTTTAAATAGATTTAAGCAAGGCAATGAAAATGAAAAGAACGTATTGAGTTATTACTAGATCCAAGCAACGCATTATCATTATATCAATTAAATAACAAAAATCTAAGTTTAAATCCAAAACTAAAACTGATTTACTTTTCTTCTTTTCTTAGTTGTTAAATAAAATTAAAAAAAGGGCGTGAATCAAAAGAACTTAATAGGACCGAAACGTTTGGTTTAGGAATATGAATAGGAGTGGAATTCAAATATAAACACGAAGGCTTAAAAATCACACTAAACCAAAACAACGAGTTTCAAAAAAAATAAATTTATTTTAAACAAAATATGTATAAATAAATTTATTTTTTTTTCTCTTTATGATTATTTATCTCTTTTATTATTATTATTATTATTTTCATTCATTTTTTTCTCTTCTTTTTTTTTTATTGCTTTTGAGTACACTTTTTTCAACAATTTCTCCAAAGATAACACAAAATTTCCTATCAAAAAAATTAGCGTGATTAGATAGGTAGGAATTTGGGATTTGGTGAAAATGAAATGCTGTGTGGAGTTATCAAATGAATTTGGAAAAAAGGCTCAAAAGCGGCTAACTAGTGGTAAAAGAGTTTAGGTTGGCAGGAAAGCTCAAACGTAAACAAAAATGGCCTAAATCATTTTCACGCTTTTTTTTTAAATTTATTTAAAACATAGAGTCGATAAATTTCAAAAAGCAAGTTCGAGATAATAAAAGAAGATTGATGAAATTATCTTGAAAATAAAAATAATATGTGACTTGGATCGTTCATATCTACTACGTTATTCAAAATTTGTTCTTACAAAAATTATCTAAAGACGAAAAGGAAAATAATGGATGATAAATTTTTTGAGAAAGTAAAGAAAATAAAGAACGGAAAACCATAATAGAAATGCACGTTTTAGAGAAATATTTTACCTTAACATGCTACCGTGAATTAGAAACACAGCATGACCAACATTTTACTTGTGAAATATGATTAAAAAGAATGATTAGAAAAATTATTATTAACTACGTTGTTTATAAAGAAGTTTGAGAAAAACAAAACATAGACATAGGGTACTTATTGAAATACCAAAATGCAGCTATATAATAATTTTTTTTTTGAATTTGTTTTTTTTTTGAATTTTTTTTTGGGATTTATTTGGATATTTACAAAAAAAACAAAAAGAAGGAGGAAGTCCTCCCCCAAGCTTAAAATCTACATTATCCTCAATGGAGAAGGAGGGTGGAGAACGAGAGAAAATTAAAGTACAGAAAGGAAAGACAGAATTGAAAAACAGGTACTTCCCCGATTTTATTTTGTAGGGCAAGCTGAGTGATGCCGCTCCTCCATGGCTGTGCTGTGGATCTGCATGAAACGTCGTCCAGTGGACATTGTCATGGAAGCAGAACCGTTGGAGCAGGCGATCGCAGAAGGTTCAGCTTGCCAGAGCCAGGCGGGGCAAAAAGTGTAAAATAAAGAAAACAGAAAAAGATAACTTGGGTTGCCTCCCAAGAGCGCCCTTTGTTTAAAGCGTCGTTTGAGCTCGACGCATCAAAATAAGAGTGTCCCAAATATCGTTTTAAAAATAAAGTTCGAATAAAGTTCAAAGTTTATGAGAAAAAGAAAGTTCAGATTAATCAAATGTCAGGACCGGAAAGATAGAGTTAACAGGGTTGAGACTGACATCATCACAGAAATACAGTTTAAGACGCTGACCATTCACTTTGAAAGTACCCTTATCAGGGTGGGAAATTAAAACAGTACCATAAGAAAAGACTTCTAAAACAGTAAAAGGCCCTGACCAACGTGATTTTAATTTACCAGGAATAAACGTAAACGAGAATTATAAAGAAGCACTTGGTCGCCCTGCTTAAAGATTTTTGGGTGCCTAAGATATCGATCGTGTAAACGCTTCGTCCGCTCTTTATAAAGTCTGTTATTTTCATACGCGTAAGAGCGCCACTCGTCGAGTTCGTTAAGTTGAAATTTTCTAAAATCGCCGACAGAGTGGAGATCGAAGTTTAAAAATCGTAAGGCCCAAAAGGCGCGGTGCTCTAACTCTACGGGTAAATGACACGATTTTCCATAAACCAACCGATATGGCATACATCCGAGGGCGGTTTTGTACGCTGTTCGGTAGGCCCATAGAGCATCGTCTAATTTGGCTGACCAGTTTTTTCTAGATGTGGAAACAGTCTTTTCTAAAATTCTTTTTATTTCTCTATTCACTACTTTGACTTGTCCGTTAGTTTGGGGGTTGTAGACAGTGGAAAGCTTATGAGTAACGTCATATTTAGTTAGGATTTTTGAAAATTGCGCGTTACAAAAATGGGAACCCCTATCACTAACGATAGCGCGCGGCGTACCGAATCGAGAAAATAATTTTTTTAGGAAATTAACTACGACTCGGGCGTCATTTGTAGGAAGAGCTTGGGCTTCAGCCCAACGCGAAACATAATCAACGACAACTAAAATGTACTTATTCCCGAAGCTAGAAGGAAAAGGGCCGACAAAATCAATCCCCCAGAGGTCAAAAACTTTGCACTCTAGGAAATAATTTTGCGGCATTTCATTTTTATTCGAAATATTCCCCGACCGTTGGGAACTATCACACCTACTTACAAAGGCATGCGCGTCTTTAAACAGGGTAGGCCAGTAAAAACCCGTGCTTAACACTTTGTGAGCGGTGCGAGCAGCTTGATAGTGCCCACATGTCGGTCCTTCATGCAAATGTTTAATAATATCTAATCCTTCATCAAAAGAAACACACCTCCTGATCACTTGGTCGGCACAAATTCTGAAAAGATGCGGGTCCTCCCAAAAATAGTTTTTCAGCTCAGAAAAGAATTTCTTCTTTTGCTGAGATGAAAACTCTTTTGGGAGCACACGGGCCACTAGATAGTTGGCGATGCGGGCAAACCAAGGAGAAGTAGATGTGTTGATTATGAACAGCTTCTCATCAGGGAAATAGTAATGAAAAGAATTTTCGTCTAATTGTTCTATAAATGGGTTGTCTAGGCGCGAAAGGTGGTCGGCGGCCAAGTTCTCGGCACCTCGCTTATCACGGATCTCTAAGTCAAACTCCTAGAGGAGTAAGACCCAGCGAATCAAGCGAGGCTTGGAATCCGTTTTAGAGAGAAGATATTTGAGGGTCGAGTGATCCGTAAAAATAATAATTTTCGAAAGAGTAATATAAGGGCGAAATTTGTCAAAAGCGAATACTATAGCTAAGAGCTCCTTCTCGGTTGTGGTGTAATTTTCCTGTGCAGATGTGAGTGTTTTACTAGCGTAATAAATGGGGTGGAAGTTTTTGGAAATACGTTGACCTAGTACGGCTCCCACCGCATAACTACTTGCATCACACATTATTTCAAATGGAAGATCCCACACCGGAGCTATCATAATTGGGGCATTAACTAATTTTTCTTTTATTAAATTGAAGGCAGCTAGGCAGAGGTCATCAAAGATGAATGGGGCATCTTTTTCTAAGAGATGGGTAAGGGGCTTGGTGATTTTGGAAAAGTCCTTTATGAAGCGGCGGTAGAAACCCGCATGACCCAGGAAACTTCTTATAGCTTTTATGTTCGTAGGTGGCGGCAGCTTCTCGATAACTTCTATTTTCGCAACGTCTACTTCAATACCCCTTTCAGAAATTTTATGTCCCAAAACTAACCCTTCCCTTACCATAAAATGACATTTTTCCCAATTTAGGGCGAGGTTAGTTTCTTCGCATCGCTCTAAGACTTTTTCAAGGTTCTCTAAGCAACTATCGAAGGAATTCCCGAACACGGAGAAATCATCCATGAAAAGTTCCATAATGCTTTCTACGTACTTGTCAAAGATGGCGAGCATACATCGTTGGAATGTAGCCGGCACATTGCACAATCCCAACGGCATTCTTCGGTAGGCGAAGGTGCCGAAGGGACAAGTAAATGTAGTTTTCTCCTGGTCCTCGGGGGAGATGGGGATTTGAAGATACCCCGAGAGGCCATCGAGAAAACAATAAAAGCTATGTCCGGAAAGTCATTCTAAAATCTGATCAATGAACGGCAAGGGGAAGTGATCCTTGCGGGTGGCGTCGTTCAACTTACGGTAATCTATACACATTCGCCATCTGGTCACCGTCCGAGTCGGGATTAATTCATTATTTTCATTACTTACGACCGTTATCCCTCCCTTCTTTGGTACTACCTGTACTGGGCTAACACACTTACTGTCGGATATAGGATAGATAATTCCTGCGTCTAACAATTTCATAACCTCGCCCTTAACTACGTCTTTCATGTTTGGGTTTATACGGTGCTGAAGTTGTATAGAGTTACGTGAATTATCTTCCATTAAGATTTTATGAGTGCAGAAAGATGGGCTTATGCCCTTGATATCAGATATCTGCCAAGCAATAGCTTGGCGATGCTTTTGTAAAATTGAAAGAAGTTTATCCTTTTGTGCATCCGTGAGGTAGGCCGAAATTATGACAGGCAGCTTGGAGTCCTTTTCTAAGAAAGCGTATCGAAGGTGCTCTGGTAGTTCTTTCAGTTCCAAGGTAGGGGGGTCATCATACGAGGTTTTGGAAATTTGTTCTTTTTCAAAAACTATATCCTCGTACACTTTTTTATATGTAAAATTAAAAGGGGTGTTGCTAGCGGCCATGGCGGCTTCGTGCAGCGATTCAGTTGGAAAAGTAGAAGAGGAACAGAAATCAAAAAATTCTTTTTCAAAATCAGAAAGGCGGGTGGAGGATTCTTTACTTAGGTGTAGAGATTCAGTTGGAGGAGGAGGAGAGGAACAAAAATTGGAAAATTCTTCTTCAAAAGCAGAGGTGTGAGAGAAGGATTCTTCACTTACGGTATTCATGAAAAAACAGGAGTCATCATTAGCTAGTGTGTTCTTCATCGAGGGGGTGATAGAGAAAGTTACCTCATCGTCGCCCACTCGAAGGAAGAGCTTACCATTGCTTACGTCAATGATAGCTCGAGAGGTGGCAAGGAAGGGTCGGCCAAGGATCAGGGGAACCTCGACGTCTTCTTCGATGTCCAAAATGACAAAGTCCACCGGGAAGATGAACTTGTCAACTTTGACTAGGACGTCCTCAACTATTCCTAACAGGTATTTGACTGAACTGTCGGCTAGATGGATACTCATGCGTGTGGGGTTGAGACTACCAATTCCTAACTTTTTAAACAACGAGAGGGGCATAAGATTAATACTCGCACCTAAGTCGGCTAAAGCGTGTTTGACAAAGAGATCACCAAAGACACACAGGATAGAGAAACTACCCGGGTCACTGATTTTCTTCGGTAATCCGTTTGTCAAAACCGCTGAGCACGCGACATTTAACGTGACATGAGAAAGGTTCTCTAACTTCTTCTTGTTGGTTAGGAGGTCCTTAAGATATTTTGCGTACTTAGGCATCTGGGATATGGCTTCGTGGAAAGGCAGATTTATGTGGATTTGTTTAAACATTTCTAAAAAACGGGTGTATTGATCATCCTGTCGTTGTTTATTAAGTTCGGAAGGGTATGGCGGGGATGGATTATTTTTAAAGGTGGGTGGTGGAGTGAGTTGTTGTTCTAAAATAGGAGTGATACTTTCTTCGGCAGAGGGTGGATTTTTTAAAACGGGAACAGAGCTTTGATTTTTTAAAGCGGAAGTGGAGATTGCCTCGGGCTCTTCACTTATCATACCGGGAACTTTCTTCCCACTCCGAAGAGTTATAGCTTTTCCTTGCTCTCTCGGGTTGGGCTCGGTATTGGAAGGAAGAGACCCTACGGGTCGCTCAGAAATCATTTTAGCGAGCTGTCCTACCAGATTTTCTAAATTTTTAACACTTCCGGTTAAGGTCCTAATCGTAGCGTCATTAGCATTCATGTATTTTGAAAACACTTCCTCCAAATTTGGAGGTTTTGGAAAACTTTGAGGAGGTGGGGGTGGAGCAGAAAAATCACTTTGCGGTGGCGGGCGCACAGCATTCGATGGATTGCTCCACGAAAAATTCGGATGATTTCTTAACGCAGGATTATAACTATTCGGAAAATTAAAAACAGGAGGATGATAATTCGCAGCAGAAAAAATATTAAAAGCAGTTCTAGGCATATTATTTACATAATCCAAATGTTCGGCGGGAGGAGTTGCAGATTCCCATACCTGAGGGGCGGAGGCAGCAGTCATCTCCGTAATTTTTTTGCTTAATATTTCAACTTGCAGTGCGAGTTGGGAGACATTGTCCACTTCAAAGAGACCTGCAGGTTTGTTTGGGCGGGACCTAGGCACATTCCACTCGTAAGTGTTCATGGCCATGTCTTCAAACTGCTCAAGAGCTGCTTCTGGGGTCTTATGGTTTAAAGTACCGCCAGAAGCTGCGTCTATCATTTGCTTCGTGCTTTGATTTAGCCCATTATAAAACGTCTGCACCTGCAACCATACAGGCAGAGCGTGATGTGGGCATCGTCTTAATAATTCTTTAGATCTTTCCTAGGTTTCGTAAAGGGTCTCTGAGTCTATTTGTCCAAAGGCAGAAATGTCATTCCTAAGTTTAGCAGTTTTTGCAGGGGAAAATACTTGGCCAAAAATTTTTCAGTTAATTGCGTCCAAGTAGTTATGCTATTTTTAGGAAGGGTGTTCAGCCACTGCTTAGCATTAATTCTAAGAGAGAAAGAAAATAATCTTAGCCTAATAGCATCATTTGTGACACCATTTATCTTGAAGGTGTCACAAATCTCAAGAAAGCTGGCTATGTGTGCGTTCGGGTCTTTATCTTGAAGCCCGTCAAATTGCACATACTACTGCACCATTTGAATTATGCTAGGCTTCAGTTCGAAATTATTATTATTTATTGCAGGGTGAACTATACTAGTTTCTGTACCCTCGAGATTCGGTCGTGCATAATAGGACATAGGCCTATGCACGGCTTCCTCCATGTTGGGTTCTGCCATTCTTAAGGTAGAAAATGACTCGGAATCCTCAAGCGGCACTTGGGTAGTAGGGCCTTGAAATCGCGATCTTCTCCGAAGAGTGCGCTCAATTTCGTGGTCCAGGTCCAAAGTAACCGACGGACTACCGCGGGTCATACACTAGAAGAAGAGAGGAGAAGAAAGACTAGAAAATAAAAGAGCTAGTGAAGTTCGAAAAATATTTTTTTTTGAAATAGATTTTTTTATGTTTTAACTCACGAACTTCCCAAGGGCTACCCGGTGAAGGGTTCGCAAGGTACTAGACAAGATAGTGGCATTTAGAGCCACTTTGTCCTTTTCGAGAGAGTTAGGTGGTGTAGAAAAATTGGTGATGTGGGTTTCTATTAAGTGGGCGGTAATTAAAATCCAGCCATTTAACTCCGAGTGAGTAGGCGAAAAGTAAAAGCTACACTCACGCACTTGACAGAAAATTAAAACACACCCACTCTACAGAAAGTAACACACTCTACTGAAATGAAGCCTGCCAATTAACTCAAGTGAGTAGGCGGAAAAAATAAAATACGCACACTTGCTTGAAATAAATCCAGCCAATTAACTCAAGTGAGTAGGCGGAAAAATTAAAAATACACACACTTGCTTGAACACAATCCAGCCATTTAACTCAAGTGAGTAGGCGGAAAAATTAAAAATACGCACACTTAACAAAATCCAGCCATTTAACTCAAGTGAGTAGGCGGAAAAAATATAAGAAGGAGGCTGAGAAAGAGAAGTGATAAAATTAATATATTCGCGTTTTCAATTTATCAACGAGCGTTGCATCCCCGGCAACGACGCCAAAAACTTGATTGTCTCTTAGATATCTGCAAGGAGAAAATAACCAAACTAACAATTCATCAAGGCAAGTATACCTATCGAAATGCAGCTAGGGGACACAAGTGTCGTATTGAATTCCGGGAACAGTTGATTAAGCTTACTCACATGAAATCTATTATTTTATCGACGGAAAAATTAAGTTTTTTTTAGAAGAAAGCTAAACGTGCTAAAGGAAGAGAACTACTTGCAATGAAGGAGAGCTACTTGCATGAAAAGTTAAAGAGAGCTAAAAGAGCGATTAACTTGAGCTTAGTAACGATGAAGGGGAAAATGCACTCGATCAGAAATCACCTCGGCAAGAGTGGTTAGAAAAATACGATAAATAAACCTAAGCTAATTAGGGTAAAGGTCCTTGACCGTGGAGGTTCCATGAATATTGACACGCTTCTCTCGAAGGTCGTGCCTAACTGAGTTTAGGAAGGTCTGACCGACTCTCGCCTAAATCGGAGGCCTAAAACTCGCTTTACGCGGTGAACCCCGTTATTAGATTTTACTCCAATCCGGGAGATTTGAACGTCTGCCTCTCTCGAGGTGTGCGAACAACTCCATTTACTCTTGAGTGCTCATTTCAAACTTTCGGCCTCTCAGCTAGCCCAGAATGAAAGCAAAGGTGGAGAGTATATATCGATGATATACCTCCAACCCGTGATAAATCAAGAGTAATTCAAAGCTAAACCCTAAAAAGAAAAGGTAAGATTCAAAGCATCATAACCTAATCACTCGAACCTCGGATCATTAAGATCGAGTACATGGAGGATTAGTTAATCATGGTGAGGAGGAAGAGGGGGGATGAGTAGAAGAAGAATAATGAAAACGGAGCAGAAACGTAAAAGAAAACAACACTTTTTATAAATAGAAACAGGGATCTTACAACATGAAAACCAGCGATTACAAGTGCATGGAAAGGTAAACTACACTATCATTAACATTATACTACAGAACGAAGCTAGGAACTACTACAGGGAAAGCATAAAGCTACAGCTAAGAACTAAAAATGGAAAGACATGCTTAAAAAGTTCAGAAATACAAAGGACAGAACCTCCCCTCTCAAAGCAAAAAGTGTCCCTGAACCCTTAGAGTTGGGCCCTATTTATAGAATTTTTCAGGTCGGGTCACGCCCCCCTGTCACCCCCTGGGCGGGCGTGACCCTGGGGCGTGACACATTCGGCGCGACTTTTTCGGGCTGGAATTGAATTCTGACGAAGTAGTTGAGGTACACGCCCACAAGTCACGCCCTGGTAGGGCGTGTACCTGGGGCGTGTTCTTTGCGGCGTGACTTTGTTGAGCTGCAATTGAATGCTGGAGGTGACCGGCGGAATTGCTGAAGTACACGCCCATATGTCACGCCCGGGTCAGGCGTGACCCTGGGGCGTGACACTTTCGGTGCGACGGTGGAGCGGGAAAAACGAGCGCGCTGCGGCGATTCCTCGGAACCTGGGGACACGCCTCTAGAACACGCCCGTGTCGGATGTGACACGGGCGTGACAGAGGGCGTGAACACTAAGTTTCCACGGAATGCAGTTTCGGACCAATTGCTTCATTCCTCTGGGTACACGCCCTAGGTACACGCCCTGGTAGGGCGTGACCTTGGGGCGTGTCACAGCAAAATTCGGCTGAAAGCCGTGAAAACCTGCAAAAAGCAGAAAAAATGCATTAGCGACAAAAATATATACAAAGGGGAATCAAAATAAGTACTTTACAAGACATGATTTGCTTTAAAACCCCGAAAATATCCTAATAAAATTGACTGCAAACCGTATTATCACTGGCTGCATGCTTGGGACGTCCCCGCGGGACGTTCCATTGTTAGGCATTCATATACATCTCTTCGATAAGAGCTTGGGCAGCCTCGAGGGTCTTATTATTCAAGGTACCCCCGACAGCCCGTCAATCCTTTGACGCGTCTGATAGTTAAGCGCATTGTAGAAGATTTGGACCTGCAACCACGCAGGCAACGCGTGGTGCGGACACCTGCGGAGGAATTCTTTAAACCGTTCCCAAGTCTTAAATAGAGACTCAGAATCATTTTGCACAAACGAAGAAATCTCCGCCCGCAACTTTGCAGTTTTGGCGGGCGGAAAATACTTCGTTAAGAACCATTCCGCATGCTCGGCCCAGGTGGTGATACATCCTTGTGGGAGGGAATTCAACCACGACTTAGCTTTGGATCTTAATGAAAAAGGAAAAAGGTGCCAACGAATGGCGTCATCAGTGATGCCATTTATTTTAAAGGTATCGCAGATTTCCAAAACTAGATAAATGAACGTTCGGGTCCTCATCCGGCAGTCCATCGAACTGTATGACATTTTGGATCATTTGGATAACACTTGATTTTATTTCAAAATTATTATTCGCCACTGTCGGGCGAACAATACTGGACCCAGCATCGTCCAAATTCGGTTGGCCATAATAAGACATTATATGCTCGACGGCCACATTCGGATTAGGGTCGACCATAACAACGACAGAGGGTTCTTCGATGGATAATTCGAGATCCAGAGAGGGATTTCATCGTTGCGATCGAATACGCGCAAGTGAGCGTTCGATCTCAGGATTGAAATCCAAATGTTCAGACTCCGAAGGTTGTCCTCGAGCCATACACCCTAACTTATTATCTAAATAATTAACTCTTTTTGAGATTTTTAAGAAGAGGTTTTAAGTTCTTTTTAGTTTTTAGAAATAAAAGTAAAAGTAATAGACTCCGAAATTTGAAATAACAACCCAAAGAGTACCCGGCAACGGTGCCAAAAACTTGATGTACGTGAAGCCCGACTTTTATTTTATCTAGGGTGCATGGCGGGTCTGGATTTTGTGCAGCGAATTATAGGCAAATGCACCTATCGCAAGTAATGCAGGATATTCGGGGGGAATATCGAGATCGTAGATTCCCCGGCAACGGTGCCATAAACTTGGTGCGCTAGTAGCCCGGCTCTTTTTTGATCTAGGGAGCACGGGGGGTCCGGATTTGGCGCGGCGAATCATAGGCAAGTGCACCTATCGCAAGTAATACAAGATATTCGGGGGGAATATTGAGATCGTAAATTTCCCGGGAACGGGTTGATTATCCCTACTTCTCCGGAAGAACTATTATTTTACTGAAAAATTTAAGTTGCGGTTTTAGAAAAGAAAAAAACTGGAAATAGATTAAGAACAAGGCTGATTAATAAATAACACTCGGTATCGAATTATGTTAGGACTAAAATAGATTTAAGTAATTAGAGATCCTAGGTTTCAATTCAATTAAATGGAAGACTTGGTCGTGGAGGTTCCAAAATAATGATCTCACCTATCTCTAGGAATATCGCTCACCTAAACATTTAGTCTATTCGACCGGGCACTCGTCTGACGAAGGATTCCTCTTAATGCCTGCATTACACTAAGAACCCCACTATGGGGGAACCCAATCTGGAAGCGTTGCACGCCTCCTCTCTCGAGGGTTAGTGTGGAACTCCCTTTACCCATGGGTGATCAGTCCATACACACGACCTCTCGGCTAGCTAGCATATGGATAACGAAAATAGAGCCTACACAATGATATGTGGTTATACACGTCGTAAACCCGGGGTAAACCTCAAGTACTTAATTAAATATAAAAACAAGACCTTTAATTATTTAAAAACAATTTATATCCCAAATCCCTTCGATACCGAGGGCTAAAAGTGATTAGCCACTCCTCAGAATGGGGATGTCTTATGAGTTTGGTGAGGCATGAATTCTAAATTATGCGCTGAAGGGTTTCAAAAAAAAACTAAGAAGAAATAAGATAACCAAATATTAGAAAGAGAAAATCTACTAAAAAATGAAACACACGCACTCAACCAAACTCATAATAATAAAATAAAAACAATGTTACAAGAAAGGAAGATTGCATAATTGAAATTACAAGTCCTACTCAAACGAGTACGCGGGAAATTAAAGCTGAAAATAACAAGTCCTACTCAAACGAGTAGACGGGAAATGACAATTCCTACTCAAACGAGTAGGCGGGAAATTAAAGCTGAAAATGCCAAGTCCTAATCAAACGAGTAGGCATGAAATGACAAGTCCTACTCAAACGAGTAGGCATGAAATGACAGGTCCTGCTCAAACAAGTAGGCGGGAAATTAAAGCTGTAAATTGCAAGTCCTACTCAAACAAGTAGGTAAGAAATGACAAGTCCTACTCAAATGAGTAGGCGGGAAATGACAAGTCCTACTCAAATGAGTAGGCAGGAAATGACAAGTCCTACTCAAATGAGTAGGTGAGAAATGACAAGTCCTACTCAAACGAGTAGGCGGAAAATAAAAGCTGAAAAGCTAACTCATACTCTCACACACACAACTTGAAGGAAAGAAAGAAAAAAACTAACTCATACACTCACACACAGAACTTGAAGGAAAGAAAGAAAAAAACTAACTCATACACTCACACACACAAGCAAAAATAGTGAAAAGCAAAGTGATTGAAAAATTAAAACGTTTACATTTTACAGCTAGAACTTGCTGGAAATGCATAAAAAGTAGAAATAAAAATTATTTGAGCAAAAGAGTTTTCACTTAAATGCGAAAATCAAAGGGGTTGAAAAATTGAAATAACACAATCCTAAAATAGAAAAATCTAAGTTAAAAAGATATGAAAACCACTTTCAAATCATTTTACAAATCCATAAGGATGAATATGAAACCACAAAAATCTTAAATCTAAACCATTCTAAGGAATATGAAAAGAAAAAAAGGCTATAATAACAACTAGTAATTTTAAGAAAATCTAAAGTAAAGCTAAGCAATTTTTTCATTTGAAAGCATAAATTTTACAAATCTAACTCATACACACACACACTCATACAAAAAATGAAGATATATAAGATTGCTGAAAGAGAAGGACTCAGAGACATTCCAGTACAACATAAGGATGAAAAGCTATCAAATTTTATTAAGAGAAAGTTTGATTACAAAAGCTAAAACAAACACAAAGAGGAGGGGGAAAAATATCCTTATATAGCACTAAAAGAATCCTCCTAGATGCAGCCCTAACAGCAAAATGGCTCAAAATTTCGAACTCATGGACCTTACAGCAATGTTCTATTTCTAGGCAAAAAATTCAGATTATAGGCCCTTGGTCACAAGCATGTAGGGGGTGTGTAGCTACTGTTGCTGAAGTAATCCAAAACATTTATTACTAGTTTGACTTTGGGAGTATACACGTGGAAGTCACGGGCGTGACCCTGCTATCACAGGCGTGACCCTGCTTTCACGGGCGTGTAGTGGGGGCGTGTCGGGGAGGTTTATCTAGGGAAGGTGTCGTGTCATTTAGTCATCGGCGCTGTCTTGTCTGGGACACATGAACTTGTCACGGGCATGTCGCTGACTTGGCATGGGCGTGTATGTTAGTTCGACGATTGTCGAATGCTGAACGTCGAGTTGGAGGCGTTGAGTGGCGATGGCATTGAGTGGTGAGGGCGTCGAGTGGTTGGCGTTGAGTGGCTAGTTGACGTCGAGTGGTTGGCATTGAGTGGTTAGCTGGCATTAAGTGGTTGTCACGAGTTGAACACGGGCATGTTGGGTAGTTTGGAGATCATCGAAAGTAGATCGTCGAGTTGGGTTCGACAAACGCTGAGGGCATGACACGGGTCGTGTTCAGAAATCATCGAACGCAGATCGTTAATTGATAACGATGAACGTCGAGGTGGTGACATGGGCGTGTCATGGGATGAACACGGGCGTATCGGCTAGTTCGGCGAACGTCGAACGCTGATCGTCGAGCTGGCGGAAAATCGTTTGGAATCAAAGTCACATGCCCTGGTCACGGGCGTGATCGAGAAGTACATGGGCGTATACTTTGGAATTTTTACAATTTTCTTGAAAAAATTCAGAAAATAAATTAAAGTTCATTTATAAGATATATCCAAAAAATGATGCATTTAATTAAAGAAAAATAACTAAAAATAATGAAAATAAACAAAAATGACTTAAATAACGTACGCAAAAATACGTATATTTACAACTTATCAATAGCAGACTCGAGCTTAACTGAGATAATAGATATCGTAAAGTGGTTGGAAGCGGATCTTTTGGATGTTCAGACAAGCGTTAAGAGACCCGCTGAAGGAGTAATGGAAGCAGGACCCCGCTTCAAGACGAGGACTATGAGGAAGAAATTCACACATTATGAGGATTCATCCGTAGTCTGCCTAGCTTTGTTCTTGGAATCTGGCCTGAACCTTTGCAATTTTGATACTTGGGCGTAATATTTAGTGAGAAATCGACCTATACTCTATTCGATACCAGTGCCACACACTCATTTGTGTCGGCAGACTTTGTAAAGACCTAGAAGGAGTGTAATACTTCACTGGTATTGCTCGGAGAGTACGCCTTCCAGATGGCTTAGAGATGACTGCAACAGCCAAGTGCAACTTGGACATACTCATAGGAGGAAAGTTCTTTGAAACTTCAGCAACGGTATTGTGGTTCCCAGAGTTTGACCTCATCCTAAGCATGAACTGGTTGATTTGGCACCACGCTAAGATTGATTGCACTGCAAAATGGATTTCCCGACGGCATGGAGATTCAAAAGTCATCTTCCAAGGTATTGTATTCATACCCTGTATTTTGTTATCATTGATACAGGCCTTAAAATCCCATTTGAAGGGGGATGAAGTTTATATGATTTGCTTCGAACTGAAAAAATGGTGATAGACATAAAGGATGTACGGGTGGTGCGAGATTTTCCCGAGATATTTGTCGAGAAATTGCTATGATTGCCCACGCATAGAGAGGGGGATTTTCAAATTAAATTAGTACCTGGTGCAAAACCTGTCTCTCAGACTCCGTATAGAATGTCCCCTAAGGAACTCGCTAGTTTATAGTTCAGTTATAGGAGTTTGTGAAGTCAGCGTTTGCTCGACCAAGTTCATCGCCTTGGGGAGCCCCTATCCTGTTTGTTAAGAAGAAGGATGGCACCTTAAGATTGTGTATAGACTATCGGGAACTCAACCGACTAACGGTGAGGAACACCTATCCGCTACCCCGGATCGGCGAATTGTTCGATCAATTGGTAGGATTGCATTGGTTTTCCAAGTTGGATTTGCGCTCGGGGTATTATCAGTTGAGGATACAAGAGGTGGACATTCAGAAAACAGATTTTAGCTCAAGGTACGGCTTATACAAGTTCACTGTAATGTTGTTTGGGCTAACAAATGCTCCTTCAGCTTTCATGATCCCGATGAACAAAGTATTTGAGCCTTATCTAGACATCTTTGTCATCGTCTTCATCAATGACATTTTGGTCTACTCGAAGACAAAGGAGGAGCATGTCGAACATCTGACCTTGGAGCTGAAGAAGCATAAGGTCAACTATCCAGTACATGATCTAGAATTGGGAGCAGTGGTATTCGCATTGAAGGTTTGGAGACACTATCTATACGACATCCACTGCGAAATCTTTTCGGACCACAAGAATCTAAAATGCGTTCATACTCAGAAGGAATTTAATTTGAGACAGCGGCGGTGGTTATAATTTTTATGTGATTATGAATTTACTTTGAACTACCACCCAGGAAAAGTAAACTTCGTAGCTGATGCTTTGAGCAGAAAGGTACTAGAATTGAGCCCTGAGTCACGATTGATGAGTTTGAAATTAGCTCGGATGCTTGAACAAATGGAGATTACCCGGGTATATAAAGACCATTCAGAAGGGTATGTGGAGTACTTGACCGTGATGAGCATAGATTGTGATATCCAGGAGCGAATCCGGGCAGAGCAAGTAAAGGATATTGCTCTGGCCCCGGTGCCTAAGTCAATTGAAGATAGGTGAAAGTCTTTAATTCAAGGATAGCTAAATTACCTAGATGGGGGTGAATAGGTTATTTGTCTCTTTAAGGCTATCTTTTGCTTTCTTTCTAATGCTTTGTTATTTTCTTTTATCCTTCAGCTTAAGGTGATCTAGAGCTTGTCCTTAACACCTGAAAATAAGAAATAAAAACAACCATAAAAATGCACACAGTGATTTATAGTGGTTCCCCAATTGTGTACATCCACTTTCCCTCCCAACTGTCCAACAAACTTGTTGGACTAGGCACAACTCGACCGAACTGCACCTAAGAGCTTACACCTCAGATCCCGCAGGATCTCCAAGTGTCCTCCAAAACTCACTTCTCAGCCACAAAGGCCTATACTCAGTGGTTAGCAGACCACCTACCTCAGTCTGTTAAGCCCTACAGTCAGGCTGGGGGGACAGCCCTACCTCAGATCCATAAAGGATCCTACCTTAAAGATCTACAATGCTCCTGCACTCAGTGACACACAAGCTTCCTACCTCAGCCTTATCTCTAAGGCCTACATCTCGGGCTTTTCAACCCTACAACTTCAGGCATAAGGCCCTACTCTCAGATTACTACAACACTCCTACAACTCAGTACCCCTCCAAGTACCTACCTCAATACCCCTGCAGTCACCTACAACTCAGTTACAAACCTGTCACTAGCCTCAGGCACAAAGGTCGTACAGCACAGATCTACACTTGGATCCTACCTTAGTACCCCAGCAGGGCACCTACAGCTCAGTGACTAATTAGTCACCAACCACTCATGCACAAAGTGCCCTACAGCTTAGATTAAGATAAACTGAATCCTACAAGATGAAAGGGGGTCGGTGGTAATGCTTGATACAAGAGATGTTTCTCAATGTCAAGCTTCCTGACTGAGGTAAACTCAGTCTAACTAATTACTACAGGAAATTAATTCTTGAGTCTACCTTTTTCTTGACTAAATAAATACATAGACCTAACTACTTCCACAACAACATGTAATTACTTGTGCTGAAGTTACTTGCAGAGCAATGTTATGCCACTTCCTGAACTGAGATTGAAGCTCAGCCCTAACTACTTCTTCACAGCACCAGGATTTTTCCTTCTGGTCAGTGAAGTGACTGCAGCTAACTGATGCTAACTGAGCTATGAAAATCACAGCTCGACCTTGTAGATTGGAATAGCTCTTCCTCTTCCTCATATCCTAGGTTGAGGTGATTCATCCCTAGCTTTGACTCCTAAGGAATTATCCCCTGAGTCTTTCATCAACTTCTTCAAGATTTCTTCTCTTCACAGCTTCCAGATTAACATCTTCAGGTGCTTGGGTCGCTGGAACTGTGAAGAACCTGCAGCAAGGGTCGGCCCTTGGATGCTACCTTTTCCCTCAGAGAAAATACTCTGAACTTGTTGGAACTAGCTATCCGGTCCCGCCTAGTGTTTTGACGAGAGGTTGCAGCCCACACCTACTCATCTTGAACCACCCTCCCGACGTGAGTCGCAGACCTAGAAACAGACCGAGGGGTATCAACTCGGAGGTCCCACCTCTTACCCGAAAGAAACTGAAGTTCTTCCCCTCCTAGCCAATGCTGAGCGAGGTGCCTATGAGCAAGAATATGAAAAGTTTCAGCAACAACTTGTTCCAGGCACCTTGTCGGTCTATTTATAGGCCTCTGAGTTGGATCTGTAAATAATAATACTGAACTGTCCTGAAATTACCAAAATATTCTGGGTTGGGTCTGCCAACATCCAAACTCTGCTGTCCTAAAGAGCTATATGCAAACCATCAGGGGTAGAAGTGTAAAATTACTTGGGGAAAAGAGTAAAATCCCCCTTAGGGGCAAAAAGGTAAAAACATCTTTCCTCCTATGATGCGAGTGGGGAAATTGACTAGCGGGCAAGACGATCCCACCTGTTCGTCTCGCCGGCCTCTCGCCCTATAGGCCATCTCGCCTTCTAGGGCCAAGCTCGCGACCCCAAATGGTGTATCGCCTACTGCAGAGAACCCGTCGTCTCGCACCCTGCGAGTGGACCACTCGGTCCCACTCGCCTATTAAGTATCTCTCGCTAACTTCTCCGGGTCACAACTGCGGGAAAGGCCTCCCGCAAGCCCAAGGTTGTACACAATCCCCGATATTTTCGAGGTTGGCCCAAGCTCGTAAAGAAAGTCCAACCTAGGCTCGCGGGTGTCGGGATTCATTTGTAAGAAACTTTGGTAGGGACCTCCCTCTGGAGTCTATAAATATGAGAGCCCACCTCAGCATGGAGTGCCCCCCTTTCTCTTTTCCACTTCTCTTCCACACTCAACATGTCTCATAGCCAGAGCTTTTGTGAGCATCTCATGATGGTGCGCAAGTAAAACAAATCCAACGTGGTTGCCCTAATCCCGTCTTTGGGGCGTACCCCCGCCTCAGCCCCTTCATCCTCTCGCTCGAAGAAGAAGAAAGTCGTCGTCCCTCCCTTCTCGGCCGGTGTGACCTCTTCAGCACCCTCGACAGCTGATATACTTCCTCTTGCATCTTCCGGGGAAAGACATGTGATTCTTGATTCCTCCTCTCGCCTCTCTTTTCTCTTATCGTCTTGCCTATTGACCATGCTCTTTTAGGGAAACCTTGCCGATTCCCCTATGCTCGTGAATCCTCCTGATGTCACCAACCAACCTTATCAACGCCGCGATTCTCCTGAAGAATCTTCCCCCCCCCCCCCAACCACGAGGAGAGAAGATCTCTTACGAATTGTGGGGAATCGTAGCATCCCGAGTAAGAATACTCATCCCATCTATTTTGTTTCACACAGATTCCTGTTCCTTCACCGGGCACATACGAGACCACATGGCTAATCCTTGTACCCATGGCATACGACCGTGAGACCGTCCTTCATTATGATCTTTCGTCTTTCCTTTTCCTGCGCAGGTATCCAATTCGACTCGAGTACCGAGGGGTCTCCCGCGCCGCCTCCCCTCTCACCTCTTCCTTGCCCAGATGAGATCGAATACAACCTGGGTGATCCCATGGAAATCCTGGAGTTGAAGCGATGAACAGCCAGGATGTGTCGAAAGTATACGCATATCATCCGCGAGATGGAGCTGGAGAAGCAGACTTCTTATCGGCGCATTGACTGGTTGGAAACTGATAGCACTCGCCTCTCTATCGAGATCGAGGCCGACACCATAATAGATGGGACAGACCCCCAGGCCATCATAAGCGAGACGGACGAGCACCTCCATCCCGTGCGGTGCGGTCTAGTTGTCGCCCGGGCCTTCCACATACTCGGTCGCCCTCCATTCGTGCGATCTCGTGGAGGTCATTGGAAATGGCTCAAGAATTGAGGGGTCCTGGATTCATCTCGCCTACTTAATGCATCCTTGTAACTGTTATGAATCGATCAGCCACCCGCCCTTTTAACTATTAATTTGTTATATAGGTCCCCGGACTAGATGCCCGCCCCGTGCGGGATGAAATAATTTATTCTGATAATCTATCATGATATTTTTGTCAATCTGTCATGTCATGCTTGGTTTTTCATCATTGTTATGTTTAAATAGTCTACACTTTTGTTTTATTTTTTGCTCATCGAAAAAATCGTCGTGGCGTTTCCACACCTCGTGTTCTCGAGAGAGAGAGAGAGAGAGAGAGAGAGAGAGAGAGGGAGAGAGAGAGAGAAGATGAATCGCCGGGTCGCCCCTTCAGCTTCTGCCTTTCCATTTTCCCGTTGGTTCTCCTCTCCTCTCTCTATCTGCTATAAATACACCTCTCAAGGATCTAGATGCTTCTACGCTTGTATTGTTGCTCTCTACTATTTTTGAGATCCGGAGCACTCGCCTACTCCTCCTTGCATAACACTTCTTGCATCCCGCTTCCCCTTCACTCTTTTCCCCTTTCTATTTTTGTCGTCTCACTGGATATGGGGAAGAAGAAGGTAGAAGAAGGCGAGGGCCACAGCCGCTGCGGGAGGGGGTTTGCCGACCACGATTTCCCTCTCGGCAGGATATCTGAAGAAGACTACAATCGCTTTGCCAACGAGTTCATGGCTGATGGATATCTATCTCGCCCACCCAAGGTCGGTGAGTCCATCAACACCTTCTATCCCGCCGAGCTAGCCTTCCCCGTCTTGCACTTCGAGGCGGGGCTAAGACTCCCCCTTTGGCCCGAGGTTAAATAGGTCTTCAAATACTTTGGTGTTGTTCCCGCACAGTTCAACCCAAATATGATTTCGATGCTTGTTGCCTTTGCCAGCTACCTACGGCGAGAGCGCATCGAATTTATCATGACCGTCTTCCACAAGTTGTACATTTACCATTGAAAAGACGACGACGTTTCCTGGCCGCCTTCGGATCTCCTCGCACTCTGATTTGGGTACCTCCGGAGTTGAGCTTCAAACACTGGTGAAAAGAGGACGACACACATCTGAAAGCACTGATCAAAGGGCACCCAAAATGGCATTGTAACTGCTGGGGGCATCAACTATGATGAAACGGCAGTTCCTGGATAGTCCCCCCAGGGTTACCTGGAGCCCCACTCCCCCCTCGACCTCCTTCCTCTCTCCATAGAAACCAAATATTGGTCTGTCTGCCGCCAGCACCCTCCGGGCCTCCACCTTCATCTCGTTAAATGTTTTTTTTGAAAATAACATTCACTGAGCTCCCATTGTCCATTAGGATGTGCGATACCGTGAAGTTCTCAATGGCGGTCTGGATCACCAGTACGTCATAGAAGGGGTCTTCATGGTAGGGCAAGTCCTTTCTCCAAAATGTGATCTTCTCATCCGGTGGAGGAGATTATGATGTCGAGGCAATGCTTCTGTTGGGTACATTAGAATATATGTACCTGATTTGAAGAAGCCTCACCCAACTCAATGATATACATCAAGGTGTATTTGATGTGTTTTGAGTTGATGTGTGCAGGTTAAGTAATTGCAAGGAAAGCTAAAAGTTTTTTAGTCCATGTGTCGACACCTAGAAGAAAAGTGTCGACACTTAAGGAAGCTTGTGTCGACACCCAGAGAAGTTGTGTCGACACTTGGAGTAGTTGTGTTGACACCAGGAATGCAGAGTCGACACCAGAAGAAAAGTGTCGACACATACAGGAAGTGTCGACACTCAATGAAGAAATGTCTAAAGAATCTGTGTCGACACTTAGAAGCAGTGTCGACACCCAGAGGAACTTTGTCGACATCAAAGGTGTCGACACTAGGAGGCTGTGTCGACATTCAGCAAACATCAACAAAGTTCAAGTACAAGTGTCGACACTAGGAGGTTGTGTCAACACTCAGCAAAAGTCTCAACACATGAAGAATGTGTCGACACAAAGGAGCTGTGTCGACACTCAGCAAACTTCAACAAAAATTCAAGTATAAGTGTCGACACTAGGAGCTGTGTCGACACTCAGCAAAGTTTCAAGACATGAAGCATGTGTCGACACAAAGGAGATGTGTTGACACTCAACAAAGTTCAACACAAGAAGGCTTATGTCAACACAAAGGAGTTGTGTCGACACTCAACAGAAATCAGATAAAGTATTGAAGAAGTACATGTGTCGACACCTTCAATCAGTGTCGACACATTCAACAGAAGCCTTGTGTCGACACACAGAATCAGTGTCGACATATTCAGAAGAAGCTGTGTCGAGATACTAAGTGTCGACACTAGCCTTGTTGGTGTCGACACTTAAAGACTGACTGTCTCGACACTTTCAGACAGTTACAGAAAATTCAAGAAGTGACTGGATGACTTGACAGCTGTCATTCCAGCCGGTCTACTGCAACTGTCAGAGATGTCAGAAAGTTGTTAGAAACCGGAACAGCCGGTTACCTTGGAGAAAGTCTATATAAAGACCCTTCTCCTTCGACAGAATTGATGAAGAGAATAGCGCAATCACTAAAGTGAAAAAAAACCAGAAGAAGACCTTCAAGTGAAGATCTAAGAAGTTGGAGAGAGAGAGCTCCTTCTAAGAAGACAGCTGTTGAACCAGGCTGTAAAGAAAGTTTTAGATTGAGATCTGATTCTTAAGTCAGCAGTGATTGAAGATCATCTGCATAGAGTTTCAACCCTACTGTGTTCTAATTCAAGAAGCTTTGAAGAAAGCCAAGGGAGGTTGATCTCAGCAATGTTCTTCCAAGAACTCATCAAGAAACCAGTCAACTCTTTTCTCTCATTCTGAGTTGTGGTTATATACTTTGTAATTTTAATTTCTTGTAGTATCCTAAGGGATCTGAGTTGTAAGCCTGAAATTATAAAGGCTGAGTGGTAGGGCCTGTGTGCCTGAGTGTAGGAGATTCATTTCTCTAAGTGTAGGCCTTGTTAAGGGCTGAGTGTAGGCCTTGTTGAGGGCTGAGTGTAGGTCTTGGTGAAGACTGAGTGGTATTGCTTTTGAGCCTGAGTTGTAGGAGTGGGATCACTCTGAGTTGTAGGAACCTGTTTGGGGTTCTGAGTTGTAAGATCTGAGGATCTGAGGAGTAGTGGAGAAGTTTGGACGAATCTAGTACACTACTAGATAGGCGAAGGGGGAAAGTGGATGTACCTAGACCTTGGGGAACCACTATAAAATCTGTGTGTTCTCTGTGTGTGCTTTATTCTGTGATTGCTGTTGTGTATGTGTTGTATTGCTGTGAAGAATTGCATATAATTCTGTGTTTCTGCCATAAAAGTTTAAAAAGATTAAGTGCACCTATTCACCCCCCCCCCTATAGGTGTTTAGGCACTAGTTCTTTCAAGTGGTATCAAAGAAGGTTTCTCAAAAAGGACATAATAGTCTGAGTAAAGATCCTGTTGGCAGATTCAGTATAATCAAGAATCAAGAAAATGGGTTCAACTGAGAATCACAAATAGCTAGGATCCATGAAGTTACCAATCTGTAGAAAGGAGATCTTTGGCATCTAGAAAGAAAGGGTCAGACTTTTTATGGAAGTCTCAGACCCAAGAATTTACATTACAGTTAAAGAAGGGCTATATGTGCCAATGAAAGTATCAGTTCTGGATGCAAAACAGAGAACTCCAAAAGACTATTCAGAAATGACAAAGGATGAGATAATTCTGGCCACTATGGATAAGAGGGCCCAGAATATAATTGTAAGTGCAATTGATGATACCACATTTCAGAATCTTATTCATTGCAAAACATCAAAATAAATGTGGGATACACTGATAGTCTATATGGAGGGATCTGAAGAGGTAAGACAAGACAAGAAGTCCTTGTTAAACCAAGAGTATGAAAGCTTCAGACAAGGTAGGTCTGATAGCATAACTGAGTGTTACAAGAAATTCTATAGGATAGTCAATGAGTTGATATCTTATGGAAGAGAGTTCAGCAATTATGAATTGAATAATAAGTTCTTGAGATCCTTGACAAAAGACTGGGATACTAAGATTTGTGTCATAAGGGAAATGGCCAAACTAGCAGACATTCCTCCTCCAACATTGTTTGGAAAGCTGTTATCTTATGAAATGCAGCTAATGGTTAGGAAGGAGGAAGAGAATACTACCAGAGTTGAGCACAAAGAAAGAGCAGTGGCTTTCAAGACAGAAGCCACTAGGAAATATAAAAGTAAGTCTCCATCTCCACCTCCGAAAGTTGCTGAGACTGAGACAGATGAGTTAGAAAGTAAGAATTCTGAAAGCAGTGAGAGTGATGAAGATTTTGCAGCTTTCACTAGAAATTTTCAAAAGTCTCTTAAGAAGAAACAGTGGAGGTCTAAGCCATCCACTTCACAGAAGTCATCAAAGAATGAAAGAAGAAAGTCCAGGCAAAGTAAAACTACATCCTCAAAGATAGTTTGCTATTATTGTAACAAACAGCGACATGTTGTTGCTGACTGTCCAGAGAAGAGGAAAGAGTCAACTGATAAGAAGAAGACTCAAATCAAGGACAAAAAGGAAAGGTCCTTTGTTGCTAAGAAGGACAAAAGTCTGTATGATATGTCATCTTCAGAATCAGATTCAGAAGCTGAAGCTTATATTGGACTGTTTACTGAAGTAGAGGAAGATGAGTTCATATAATTAATGAACTCAATATATGAGCATGAGGACAATTAGTGCCAGGGACTGATGACCTTATCAGAAGGAGATAAAATCCAGGATCAGCCTGGACCAAGTCAGGTACAAAATTGTTCTGTTAGTTCAATTTCTAGTACTGAGTCAGATTCAGATACATCAGCATCAAGTGATGTTAGTGGATCTGAATCTGAAGGAGACATTCATCAGTTGATTGATGAATATAGAGTAGTGTTGCAAGCTTTGAAGAAAAGCAAATCCTTGGCCAAGAGTCAGGCTAAGGAGATTGCTAGTCTTAAAGTTGCTACAACAGATTTTGTCAAGTTGCTTGATCAGAAATTAAATGAAATAGCCAGACTAAAGCACATTACTGTTATTCAGATGGAGACTATAACATTTAAAAATGATCAAATCAGAAATCTGGAGATTAGTCTTCAGAAAGAGAGAGATATAGTAGCAAGGTTTTCTAAACTAAAGTCTGTTCTACCTTTGATAGATGAGTTCATTCCTCAAAAGGGTAAAACTGGATTGGGGTTTACTAAACCTGCCAGGACTGTACAGTCCAAGTCTAAGGGCAAAGCCCCAGTACTCAACAAGAAGCCTGCTGAAGATAAAACAGCCAGGGTTGTACCTAAACAAAGATACAACAGATTTGAGTGCTGGTGCTGTGGCAAGATAGACCACTTTGTCATAGACTGTTGGCATAATTCTAATGCCAAGATGGGTAGCAAACTGCCTGCTAGAAAAGCTACAGGTAGTTTTGTTAAGAGTAAGACTAACTTGCACCAAGGACCCAAGAATTATTTGGGTTCTAAGGTAAAGTAATCTGTTTTGCAGGTGATTCCAAGTGTCCATGCCCCAATATGGTACTTGGACAGTGGATGTTCCAGTCACATGACTGGAACTAAGGGATTGCTGAAGGACTATACACCAATCAAGGATGGTCCTAAATTCACCTTTGGTGGTTCTGAAAAAGGAATCATCAAAGGCTTTGGTAACATTTCTAGCAACCTTATTACAATTATTCAAGTGGCTTATGTTAAAGGTTTGAAACACAACCTCATTAGTATAAGTCAGCTGAGTGATTTAGGATATGACATCTCATTTGTCAAAGATGGTTGTCATATCAGGAGGTCAAATGATCAAAAGATCATTCTGACAGGTTATAGAAAGAGAAATGTCTATTGTCTAGACATTATGTGTGAGAACAATGTTTCTCATGTGTGTCTTGTAGCTGATGAGAAAGTCTCTCATTGTGTCAAATGGCACAAGAAGCTAGCCCATCTTAACTATAAGACAATTGGTCAACTCTATAGCAAAGAGTTAGTGAGGAATGGTCCTCAGGTTAAGTGTATTAAGGATGGGATATTCTCAGCTTGTCAAAAGGGCAAGCAGACTAGATCCACCTTTTATAGCATTGAGAACAAAGATGTTATGAGGTGCTTATACCTCTTGCATATGGATCTCTTTGGTCCTATGCCAGTTCACAGCCTAGGTAGGAAGGTCTACACATTTGTGGTTGTAGATGACTACTCAAGGTTTTCCTGGGTGTTCTTCCTTAGACAGAAATCTGAAACTCCAAGTATCTTTTACAGATTTGTTAAACAAATTCAGAATGAATTGGACAGTACAGTGGTCAAAATCAGAAGTGACCATGGTATTGAATTTCAGTCTGACAGTATGACAAAACTGTGTGAAGAATTTGGAATTTTTCAGGAATTTTCTTCACCAAGAACACCTCAGCAAAATGGCATTGCTGAAAGGAAAAATAGAACCTTGATTGAGGCTGGTAGAACCCTATTAAGTGACACATCTCTCCCTGAATATTTCTGGGCTAAGGCAGTAAACACTGCATGTCATGTAATTAATAGGGCTTCTATCACCAAGAGCCACAATAAGACCCCCTATGAGATTGTGAAAGGCAGAAAACCAAATCTATCCTATTTCAGGATCTTTGGTTGTAAATGTTATATACTTAACAATGGTAAGTCTTACTTAACCAAGTTTGCTGCCAAAACCCAAGAGGGGATCTTTGTTGGGTACAGCAACAACAGTAAGGCTTATAAGGTCTACAACTTGACTACTCAAGTTGTAGAAGAGTCTGTCCATGTAGTCTTTGATGAAGCTAGACTCATTAACAATGAGTTGTCTAGAAGTATTTGCAGCTCCACATGTGTGACTGAGAAGATGGACAAGCTCACTATAGAAGAAGGTCATACTGCAAGTCAGCAAGTAGAAGAAGGTGGATGTTGTCCAGGGGGAGTACTAGATACACCTGATGTAGAAGAAGACCAAGGGGTGCAGCAAGTTGAAGAGAATGAAGGTGTACAACCTGAAGACAGGATGCCTCCAGCAAATAGACATCAAAAAGATCATCCAACCAATCAAATTATTGGTGATCTCAGACAAGGGGTACAAACAAGGAGCAGAAATCTAAGTTCAGTTCTCTACTCTAGTTTTCTATCCCAAGTAGAGCCAAAGAAATTTGAAGAAGCAATCCTAGACCCTCATTGGATTGAGGCAATGCAAGAGGAGCTGAACCAGTTCAAGAGATGCAAGGTCTGGGAGCTTGTTCCTAAACCAAAAGGCCACAACATAATAGGAACTAAGTGGATCTTTTGGAACAAGATGGATGAACATGGAGTTATTGTGAAGAACAAAACTAGACTAGTTGCTAAGGGATATAGGCAGGAAGAAGGTATTGACTTTGATCAAACCTTTTCTCCAGTAGCCAGACTGGAGGCCATAAGGATGTTTCTTGCCTATGCAACCTATCAAGGGTTTAAACTATACTAAATGGATGTTAAGTCAGCTTTTCTGAATGGAAATCTGAAGGAAGAAATCTATGTGGAACAGCCATCAGGTTTTGTTGATTCTACTAAACCTAATTATGTTTATAAACTTAGGAAGGCTTTGTATGGGTTAAAACAAGCCGCTAGGGCTTGGTATGAAACCCTGTCTAGTTTCCTCATTGAGAATAAATTCACAAAGGGGAAAATAGACAAGACTCTATTCCTTAGGGAATCCAGAGGCAAGATTATCTTAGTCCAAATATATGTAGATGACATTATATTTGGGTCTACAGAAAGTGGTCTTTGCAGAAAGTTTACAAAACTAATGCAAGGACAATTTGAAATGAGCAGTATGAGGGAACTTAAGTTCTTCTTGGGTCTCCAAGTTAGACAGACTGAGAATCGTTTATCCATATACCAGTCTAAGTTCACCCTAGAATTGATAAAGAAGTATGGTATGGAATCATCCACTACCATGAAAACTCCTATGGTGTCAACAATGTCTCTAAGCAAAGATGATGCAGGGAAACCTGTAGATGAAACTTTGTATAGAGGGATAGTTGGCTCTCTATTGTATTTGACTGCAAGTAGACCAGATATCATGTATGCTACATGTATCTGTGCTAGGTACCAAGCTTGCCCTAAAGAATCTCATTTGACAGCAGTCAAAAGAATTCTGAGATATCTTAAGGGCACTCCTTATCTAGGCCTTTGGTACCCTAGGAATGGAGAGTTTGAACTGATAGGTTATTCAGATGCAGATTTTGCAGGCTGCAAGGAAGATAGAAAGAGTACCACAGGTACCTGTCAATTCCTAGGTGGAAGGCTGATATCATGGAGTAGCAAGAAACAAATAAGTGTGGCAATCTCCACAGCAGAATCAGAGTATGTTGCTGCAGGAACTTGCTGTGCTCAACTTCTATGGATTCAACATCAGCTAGAAGACTATGGTATTCAAGTAAGTAGAACACCTTTATTTTGTGATTCTACTAGTGTTATTTCTATTGCAAACAATACTGTCTCCCATAGTAGGACTAAGCACATAGAAATAAAATACCATTTTCTAAGAGAACATGTGGAAAAAGGAGATATTTCACTAGATTATATTAATACAGATAATCAGCTAGCTGACATGTATACTAAGCCTTTAGATGAAACCAAATTCAATAAATTTAAAATTGAATTAGGGATGATAAACTTATAATAGTTTACAAAATAATTGGTTAAGTAAAAAGGTGTCGACACATAGAGTTGTCTGTGTCGACACATAGAAGTGGTGTCGACATTTCAGAGAAATGGTGTCGACACATCTAGGAAGTCAGTGTCGACACTTTAGAGAAGTAGTGTCGACACATGCAGTGTAGGTGTCGACACATCCAAGGTGGTGTCGACACTTAAGCTTTACTCAGAATTAGTCTAGTAAAGTCTCGACTAAGTGTCGAGCTAAGTGGTGTCGATACATAAATAAGTGTCGACACATATATTCTGTCGACTATACTTGTGTCGACACATAGTTGTCGAGACATTATAAGTGTGTGTCGACACTTTTCAACAGTGTCGACACAATTTAAGTATTTTGACGTGCCCTTTCATCTTCGATTCTAGAAAGGTATAAATAGGTTCTCGCCATTGTTGGTCGACACGCTAACCAAAGTTTCGAGACCAAACTTGTGTGTCAATATCTCTCTTCTCTAAATTCAAATTTCTTCAAACCCTAAGGCGCCCAAACTAGAAGAGAACATTAACGAAGGATATGAACTCGTGCGACACGCTTTTGATGAGGCGGATCCTGACATCAAAGGAGTGGTAACCATAATAGCAGAGACTTGGTTAGAATTTCTTATATCAGAACTGATCAAGATCTGGAAGAAGGAGGTCCTGGAGTTTTTGAATGCAGCAACACTAGATGAATCAGGACTCAAGATTAAGTCAAGAGTTCACGGGGAAAAAGTGAAGGTCTCTCCTAAAAGTATAAGAAAGGTACTTCAACTACCAAGAACTAAGGAAGAAGAAGATGTTTCTGCTTCTAAGACTAGAGAAGCATTGACATGGTGTGGTTTGGACTCAAACTTGAAGATAGGATCTGTGTTCAATAGAAAGGGAATGAATATGCAAGGCAAGTTTCTATCTGAGATTGTGGGCAAGGTCATACTGAGCAAGCCTGGTGGGCATGACAGAATTTCAGCTCACATGTTCAGTCTAATGACAAGGATAATCTTCCAACTTAATACTGATTGGTCTACAGTTGTGTTTGAGAAGATAAAAGAGAGTATGAAGAAGCCCAATTTGGGCAGAATTCAGAGTTTATACCTAGCTGGAAGTATTCCAGAGGTGATGAATAAAGCAGCAGGTTCAAAGATTAACCACATGAGGAGAATGGATTTGAGAATCTTCTCTAGGTGGGATAGAGTACTAAACAAAAAACTGCCATCTCCATTAAAGGAAACACCCCAGAAAAAGATGAAGAAAACAGTCACTGTGGCTCAAGAATACTCAAGCAGCTCTGAAGAGCAAGTTGTTTTTACTCCTAATGAGGAAGAAAATGGAAATGCTGGACAATCTCCAGCAAGACAAGAAGATGCAGAGAGGCAGGGGGAGCTACCACCAGCAAGCCCAATTCACCTGGACTCAATCCAGGGGGAGCCTCTACTTGTGGAAGAGCCAACTCCACTAGAGAGTGAACAAGCTACTCAGACCATACTTGAGGTAATAACTGAAATCAACTAATTAGATTTTCCTATTGAGAATGAAGTTATTACTGACACATTATCTGATGTTAATTAACAACCTCAGATTCTTAGTCAACCTCAGGATGTTGTCATGGAGGACACATCTGTTGCTGATCAAGTGGTTGATGATATAAGAGATTCTCCACCCCATCCTCCACAGGAATTTACTTTAGAAGAACTGTTCCCTGACCTTCTACAAACTGACTTTGAGAGAGAAAAAGCTGTTGCTGAGGGGGAGAAAGTAATTATTGAGGGGGAGCATGTGGAGATTGAAGAAGAAACTGCAGGCAAAGAAACTAAGAAGCCAAAGGATACTGAGCAACCACCAAGGACTGAGAAGGATTCACATCCTAGTCCTAAAGACAGAGTGGATATTGCTAGCACTTCTGCATCAGAAGATGAAGAAACTTCTAGGGCCAAGAAGAGAAAGTTTCAGGTCTTCAAAACAAGAAGCCAGACTTACAAAAAGGCTTTACAAACAATTGCACCACAACCTGCCCCATCTACTGATTACAGTTCATTGATGGTGACTTTACAAATCAAGCTATATGAGCAAAGACAAGCTCTCGAAAAGTATGTGGATGAAGGGAATAAATCTCTGCAGTTTGATCTGGCTCAAGACATCAAGTCTATCAGATTTGAAGTAAACCTGAACTAGAAAGAAATGACTGACTGCTTCCATAAGGGAGGGAATGCAATAATCTATCTGGCTACACATCAAGAGAAAATAAAGACACAACTTGATGAGCTAGAAGTGAAGCAAGGCTATGTCCTGGAGAACCAGATAAGAATGAATGATAATTTGACTGCTTCACATAATGCAATAGTAACTGAAATGAAGAATATGGCTACTGGTCAGACTACAGCAAGTGCTACTGCCAAGGCTGAATTTGACAAACAATTGCAAGAGAGCCTAACTGCTGTTAAGACTGCTATTGAAGACTCTCAGAAGGCTATAACTGAAAAGCTCCAAAGGTTAAAACCTTTTTATAAGGATGGAGTAAACTATCTGAATGCACAGATAAGGTTTCAAAAAGATGATCTGAGAGATCGCATTGAGAGAGAAGTCATAAAGGGGGAGAGGGTATTAGTCAAGGCAGGCTCTGATCATGCCAAGTGGATTTCAAATTCCATCAGAGCCACCCTTGGATATCCACTCTTATGTGATGATGACAATGTTGCAGAGTCTGGTATTCATCCTGCATATCTTAGAGGAGAGCAAGCTGAAGTAGCTCAGGTAATATACCCTCCAGCAGACTTTGACATGATACATCAAGAGATCCAGACTACGTACAGTCCTCCTTAGGGAATTCAGACTGTCATCATTGAGAAAGTGGTTCAGCCTGTGCCAGAGGCAATACTGAAAGAACAAGTGGCTTTGCTAAAAGAACAAGAGACTCAATTGTCTAAGAAAAGATTCAGAGAGCAAGCTGAACTAAGGCCTGATTTTGAACAATGGAGCCCCACTTCTAGGAATATCATTTTGACTGTATGGAAAGCTGTTAAAGATAATATTCTGGATAGAGGCAAATGGTACTCTGAACAAGAGTGGAGAAAACATGAGAACAGGCAAGAGGCTATTGTTCAATATAGAAGAAAGGCTAAGATGGGAAAGCTACCTCCTACTACACAGGAGCCTAGCAAGTACTTCCCAAAGCCTTATCATTATTTTGAAAGGCAGAAGATCAAGGCTGAAGAGCAGAAAAAGAAAGATCTTAAATGGAAGAAGCCTGCTGCTGATGATGACAATGAAGCCCTAGTTCAAGCAAAGATACAAACTGGAAAGGACATAGTTATCAAGGAGCCTGAGCTGCCTTAGGATAGAAATTTTTCTTAAAGTTTACTATGTGTAATCAGTTGCATTCAACTTTCTGTAAACTTTTGAATAATGAAAATGTTGAAGTTGTTAGAATAATGTGATATGTGTTAAATCTATTACATTACTGTTCTGAGATATTTGTGTATACATGTTTTGTTTATACATGTTTATGTACTTACCCTGTCATTTAATTTTGTTTTACATCATACTGTGAATTTGTTATGTATGGTGTATATCATTGACTAAGGGTTATGACTTATCCAAATAGGGGGAGATTGTTGGGTACATTGGAATATATGTACCTGATTTGAAAAAGCCTCACCCAACTCAATGATATACATCAAGGTGTATTTGATGTGTTTTGAGTTGATGTGTGCAGGTTAAGTAATTGCAAGGAAAGCTAAAAGTTTCTAAGTCCATTTGTCGACACCTAGAAGAAAAGTGTCGACACTTAAGGAAGCTTATGTCGACACCCAGAGAAGCTATGTCGACACTTGGAGTAGTTGTGTCGACACCAGGAATGCAGAGTCGACACCAGAAGAAAAGTGTCGACACATACAGGAAGTGTCGACAATCAATGAAGAAATGTCTAAAGAATCTGTGTCGACACCCAGAGGTACTTTGTCGACCTCAAGGGTGTCGACACTAGGAGGCTGTGTCGACATGCAGCAAACATCAACAAAGTTCAAGTATAATTGTCGACACTAGGAGACTGTGTCAACACTCAGCAAAAGTCTCAACACATGAAGAATGTGTCGACACAAAGGAGCTATGTCGACACTCAGCAAACTTCAACAAAAGTTCAAGTACAAGTGTCGACACTAGGAACTGTGTCGACACTTAGTAAAGTTTCAAGACATGAAGTATGTGTCGACACAAAGGAGATGTGTCGACACTCAACAAAGTTCAACACAAGAAGGCTTGTGTCAACATAAAGGAGTTGTGTCGACACTCAGCAGAAATCAGATAAAGTACTGAAGAAGTACTTGTGTCGAAACCTTCAATCAGTGTCGACACATTCAACAGAAGGCTTGTGTCGACACACAGAATCAGTGTCGACACATTCAGAAGAAGCTGTGTCGAGATACAGATACAACAACACAAGGAGTTGTGTCGACACCAACAAGGCTAGTGTCGATACTTAGACTACTTGTGTCGACACTTAGGTTATCAGTGTCGACACTTAAAGACTGACTATCTCGACACTTTCAGACAGTTACAGAAAATTCAAGAAGTGACTGGATGACTTGACAGCTGCCATTCCAGCCGGTCTACTGCAACTGTCAGAGCTGTCAGAAAGTTGTTAGAAACCGTAACAGCCGGTTACCTTGGAGAAAGTCTATATAAAGACCCTTCTCCTTCGACAGAATTGATTAAGAGAATAGAGCAATCACTGAAGTGAAAAACAACAAACCAGAAGAAGACCTTCAAGTGAAGATCTAAGAAGTTGGAGAGAGAGAGCTCCTTCTAAGAAGACAGCAGTTGAACCAGGCTGTAAAGAAAGTTTCAGATTGAGATCTGATTCTTAAGTCAGCAGTGATTGAAGATCATCTGCATAGAGTTTCAACCCTACTGTGTTCTAATTCAAGAAGCTTTGAAGAAAGTCAAGGGAGGTTGATCTCAGCAAAGTTCTTCCAAGAACTCATCAAGAAACCAGTCAACTCTTCTCTCTCATTCTGAGTTGTGGTTATATACTTTGTAATTTTAATTTCTTGTAGGATCCTAAGGGATTTGAGTTGTAACCCTGAAATTATAAAGGCTGAGTGGTAGGGCCTGTGTGCCTGAGTGTAGGAGATTCATTTCTCTGAGGGTAGGCCTTGTTAAGGGCTGAGTGTAAGCCTTGTTGAGGGCTGAGTGTAGGTCTTGGTGAAGACTGAGTGGTACGGCTTTTGAGCCTGAGTTGTAGGAGTGGGATCACTCTGAGTTGTAGGAACCTGTTTGGGGTTCTGAGTTGTAAGATCTGAGGATCTGAGGAGTAGTGGAGAAGTTTGGCCGAATCTAGTACACTACTAGATAGGCGAAGGGGGAAAGTGGATGTACCCA
This sequence comes from Platanthera guangdongensis, assembly GCA_039583875.1. NCBI lineage: Eukaryota > Viridiplantae > Streptophyta > Magnoliopsida > Asparagales > Orchidaceae > Platanthera > Platanthera guangdongensis. Next base: position 88,993,743 of record CM077161.1, on the reverse strand, counting down.
GACCTTGGGGAACCACTATAAAATCTGTGTGTTCTCCGTGCATGCTTTATTCTGTGATTGTTGTGGTGTATGTGTTGTATTGCTGTGAAGAATTGCATATAATTCTGTGTTTCTGCCATAAAAGTTTTAAAAGATTAAGTGCACCTATTCACCCCCCCCCCCTCTAGGTGTTTAGGCACTAGTTCTTTCAGCTTCGACGATACATATTGTGAAGGCTCGCTTTTAGGGCAGCCTTGATCCCCACCCCCTCCCCATAGATTACTCCAATCCACCCTCAGTCTCCTACATCTACTCGATCTACACATCGATCTTCTTCTCTGGTTCCAGTCACCTCCTCCATTTGCACCGGCCTCTGCTGCTCCCCTCCTCCTCTAGCTCATCTCCTTTCCAAGAATTCTGGGCAGGTAGACATTGTGTGACCCTCTTCCTCATGGAAGTCACAATATTGTAAGGTTACCCCCCCACCTGTATCAATTCCTGTGGATTTCTCCTCCTCCCAGCTCCTGGTCCTGCTCTTCCTCTCTCCCGGCCTCTACCTCTCCCTCGGTCAATTGTCATAGCTTGCTGCGATAGGGGTAGGGCTGGTCTATGACCGTAGCCCCATCCTTGCTGGTGAAATCTTCCAGGTCCTCCCGGTTGCTTCCTTCCCCCCTAGGGAAATCCTCTCCCTTTCCCCTGGACAGGGCCTCCCTGCTGCCTCCATCCCAATTCCTGATACGTCGGCACCCTCGGCGCTTCCCTTCTCCTCACCTCTAGCTTTCTCCCTCCTGATTCTCTTAATTCCACCTCCATCAGCCTTGATAGCTTCTTGGCAAAAGCTGGATTCGCCGCCTCCATTGATATTTCCTTCGCAGCCTTCTACATCAACCCCTCAAAAGATAGTGACGCCTTTCGGGTGAGGCTCATCTTGAAGAAGCCCTCTCGTAGCCCGACGATAAAGACCATCTAGAGGGTGAATCCGGGCACCTCCTGGATATCCAAGATCTCCTCCTGAAATCTGTCTACATATTGATCTAGGGACTCATCCGCCTTATGCTTAATCAAAACGATCGACTCCTGGTTCTTCTTACACTTCTTCGAAGTCGAGAATAGTAGCTGAAAACTCCTACTCAGGTCCTCAGAGAAGTATATCGAGCCTGTTGGGAGCTGGTGAAACCAGTCCCTAGGCATGTCCTTCAGAGTGATGGAAAAACTACGACACTTGAACGCATCTGTCATGGTCCTGATCAAGACCGCGTCCTCGAACCACTGCAAGTGATGGAGGGGATCATCTTTCCCCAAATAATAATTCATCTCGTGCACCCGGAACCCTTCCGGGATGAGATCCGACAGGATCAAGTCGCAAAAAGGCGACCCTCTCGCCACTGGTCTCTCTGCCCCTACTCGCGCGTCGACCACCCCTGGCGAGACGGCGCTCGTAGGGCCGGAGAATAGCTCCCTTCCTACCATGTCTCGCCCCGCTCCTTCCACCATCACTTCCTTCCCCGGTCGCCTCCCCGAGGAATCTTCTCCCTCTCGCACCGACACGGGCTCTTCTTTCAGCCCTAGAGCAGGCAACTGAGGTAGCGGGGTTGAACAATCCCCCTGTCACGAGATCCCTTGCAGCAAGTCCATGATTCCTTTGATTGACGCCATGAACTCTTCCCTTCCAACGAATCCTCCCGGGTTATCCGACTCATCTACGTCTCCTTCTCCGTGACCTCTCGCCATGTGGTTGCTCAAGATTCTTCTCTGAGGGCTACGGTCGATGCTCACCACACCAAAAATGTTGGAACCAGCTATCCGGTCCCGCCTAGAGTTTGGACCAGAGGTTGCTGCCCACACCTTCTCCTCTTGAACCACCCTCCCGACGTGAGTTGCAGACCTAGAAATAAACCAAGGGGTCTTAGTTTGGAGGTCCCACCTCTTACCCTGAAGAAACTGAAGTCCTTTCCGTCCCTAGCCAATGCTGAGCTAGGTGCCTGTGAGGAAGAATATGGAAATGTTCAACAATTACCTGTTCCAGGCACCTTGTCGGTCTATTTATAGGCCTCTGATTTGGATCTGCAAATAACAATACTGAACTGACCTGAAATTACAAAAATACCCTTGGTTGGGTCTGCCAACAACCAAACTCCGCTGTCCTGAAGAGCTATATGTAGACCATCAGGCGTAGACGTGTAAAATTAACTGGGGCAGAAGAGTAAAATCCCCCTTGGGGGCAAAAAGGTAAAAACATCTTTCATCCTATGCTGTGAGTGGGGAATGTGACTGGAGGGAGAGACGATCCCACCTGTTCGTCTCTCCGGCCTCTCGCCACACATTCCATCTCGCATTCTAGGGCCAAGCTCGCGACCCCGGAGGGCATCTCGCCTACAGCAGGGAATCCCCCGTCTCGCCCCCTGCGAGTGGACCACTCGGTCCCACTCGCAAATAATGTACCTCTCGCCAACTTCTCCGGGTCAAAGTGTAATACCCCCATCCTTCACATGGCATATAACAGAAGGTCTAGCTGGAACCCAGCGCCATATACCACAGACAGTCGGAAAGATTACATAAGAATATTCAAACATTCCAATTAAGACTACTCGTCCTACACAGAGCATTCTAGCGGAAGCTTTTAAATAGTTGAAAGAACCCAAATCTTAAATCCATAATGATGAATGTTCACATCCACACAAACTGGAATGAAACCCAAATACTCTGAAAAGGTACATGGCCTTATGGCCTTACAATAGTTCACTTAATAAATAGTGTCTTACAAACATCGGCACGCAGACCGGCCACACGTGACAAAATAAAAACAGTTATACTTTACGGCCTTCGAGTGCCAGCACGGCAACGTGGGCTCCAGCCCGCTATTTTGCACTCGGCTCCGCAGCACCTGCAAGCAACATTCCACCGCATGGTGGCAAACAGGCAATGGTTAGCTAAAGCCCACCAAATTATAACGACCCCGTCCCTTTCTCAGGACGGCAGTGCTCCTTCCCTGCATATCATTAGCCCAACTAAACAATTATATAAAAACATACTTCGCCACAGGTGTAGGCTCGCACGGCCAAACACCCCGTGCACTCAGGGCACATTAACGGTGAATCTTGACACTTCATCATCTTCACCACCACCCACAGGATGGCAACAACATGAGCATTTTAGCCTTCCTGACCCTGACTAGTCTAAAGCTCCTCACTATGCCAACGGCCGGTCCCCTTTTCGAGTCTCTCGCACTGAACCACATAGCCCAGGTCCAATTCCACTTGCCCGTCGCTCAACCGCATAGTTCACATTAAGACGTACGCATGAGCCAAGCTTCTCTCGGATCCTAACATTTTCCATACAATGACATAACCCAGTTATGTTCAAGGCCGGTTCCCTGACCGCCAAGTTAGCAGAACACGTTTCCGCTCAGTTTTCCGGGTGCGCCTTGTAGTTAATCCCCAAGGATCCCTGCTACAATATACCGCGTAGAAACCCGAAAACCCAAAGCACAAAGTCTTCGCCGGCAAAACATATCAAATGCAACATCATCGATCCAGACCAACATGTCCAGGTAGGCTTCACACACAATGCCTATGCCTGTACTTCGATTTCGGACTCTATATGCAACACAAGGGGGACTATTCACATCAACCCCAAGGAACACCACGCACTCACCGCACACTCGCGGGAGTGGGATTCCCTATGTAGAAAGGAAGAGCTTCACATGCTCAAGTGGATAATCGTTACCCTTGTAGTCCGCTTTGGCGCCATGGAAAAACTACATGGATGGAAATCTTCGCAAGGAACTTTCCTCCACGGATCCGCTCTCAGATCTCAAAACAGTGCTCCGATGCTCCACCGGCGGCCGAAATCCTCCTTCTTCTTCCTCCTCTCTCTAGCTCCTTGGAAAGAGAAAGCTTGGAGAGAAATGAAGGAATATCTCCCCTATTCCCGGCCTTAACAGAGTAGAAAACCATCTGGGCCGTTGGATCTTATTTAAAGAAAATGAACGGCTCAGATCCGCTCAAAAATCCCCAAACCTGGGCCGAACACGGCTTGGCACACGACCGTGTCCCATGCCGTGTGCCTCGATCCAGGCACAATTGTCGAACACAGAGACTCACATGGGCTACGACACGCCCGTGTCTCACCCGATATGCCCGTATCGGATCCTCGACATGCCCGTGACTAGGGCGTGTCACATATAACCGTCACGGCAACGGACACGACCCAACTGAACACGGGTAGGGACACGCGTATGAACACGCCCCTGTCACTCGACAATCATCGAGCAAAAATCGTTGATCGTCGAACGCAGAGGGTCACTCGACAATCGTCGAGTGCCTTTCGTCGATCGTCAAACGCAGGGGGACACGCCCTCCCGACACGCCCGTGTCGCCTGACGTGTTCCTCCCGAACACTTTTCGTTGTACTCAACCGGCTTGCGGGAACACGGGTTCAGACACAGTTAGGCACACGCCCGTGTCAAGTGACACGCTCGTGTCATTCAGCCGTGTTTCTAGCCATGTCCTTCTCGGGATGAAAACGGCCAAAACACCAGCCAGACACGGTCGTGTACACACCTGTGTCCTAGGCCGTGTACCCCTATACCGGCACCAATAATCCCTTTATACACGACCAACTCAAATACAATTTTCGGGGCATTACAAATCTCCCCTACTTAAGGAATTTCGTCCCGAAATTAAGTAAAGGTACACAAAACTACAAGATACCTGAATGGAACAACTTGGGGTATTCTTCCAACATAGTTTGCTCTCGCTACCAAGAAATCTCCTCACGCCCGCAATTATTCCAACGGACTTTAACCATACGGATATCCTTGTTGCTGAGTCGCTTGACTTCAACGTCTTATATACGTATAGGCTTGACCTTTGTCATCAATTCATAACCAACTGGTACTTGATTGTCCGCAACTATCTATGAAGGCTCTTGCACTGCCTTACGCAACAACGATACGTGGAACACATCATGTAGCCCACTCAATTCCACCGACAGCTTCAATATATACAATGCTTCGCCAGCATGCTCCAGGATCTCAAGTGGCTCAAGGTATCTCGGACTCAGCTTCTTCAAGCGTCGAACCTCCGAGACACCCTTGAACGGCTTGACCGTTAAGTACACCCAGTCGCCAACATTGAACTCCACATTCCAATGTTTGGCTTTATAGTACTTTGACTGTTTGTCCTGAGCGATCTTCAACCGTTCTTGAATTGTCTGTATCACTGAAGTGGCATCTTCCACCGCCTGACGTTTGTAAAGCTTCTACTTGCCCGTCTCCAACCAAGACAATGGCGTGCGACACTTTCTCTCGTACGAGGCCTCGAAAGGCTCCATTCCAATACCTGCATGAAAGCTATTGTTGTACTCAAACTCCACCATGCACAGGTGATCTTCCCACTGCTTTCCAAAATCTAGGACGCACATGTGAAGCATGTCCTCCAACGTCCGGTTGACCCTCTCGGTCTGGCCATCCATCTGCGGGTGAAAGGCTGTGCTGAACTTCAGCTTACTACCAAACAGACTATGCACCAACCTCCAATCATTCGACGTGAAGCATCCATCTCGATCACTAACAATACTGAGGGGCACACCATGTAACCGTACAATATTCCCCACATAGAGTTTGGCCAACCTTTCCACTGGATCTTCCTTCCTGACCGGGATGAAGTGCGACACCTTTATCAACCTATCTACGGCCACCCAGATGGAGTCATTTCACATCTGCGACTTCGGCAAGCCATGCACAAAATTCATAGATATGTCGTCAAATTTCCATTCCGGGATAGTCAGGGACTTTAGGAAACCTCCGGGCTTCTGACACTTTGTTGAAGTTGGTGACTGGGCGGTCTGTCTTGGCGGGTTGAAGACCGCGCGGTCTGGCAGTTTGACTCGCCGGCTTGTAAACCGGACGGTCTTGCGATCTTCACAGGCGACCTCTCTGTTTCTCTTATTGTAGCCGTGCAGTTAGCCCTTCTGTCTAACCGCGCGGCTTGTGCGGTTTACTTTGTATAGTCCGCTTAGCTTGTATATTTTTAGTCCCACATCTCTTATTTGTATTCTCTCATCTCTCCTCCATTCTATATAAGGGAGGGCATACCTTTGTAATAGTTATCTTTTTTGGATAATAAAATTTCAATTATTCAAAAGTTTATCCGCTTGTTCTCTCTTTTTCGCTACTTTCTAACATGGTATCAGAGGATACAGTCATTTCCTCCTGATTCTGTGCGCTCTCTGTTGTTCGCGCTTGTTTTCTGCTTTCTGCGACCTGTCTCGCGGCTTGCCTTCTCTTCTGTCCGCTACCCTGTTCGAGCGGCTTGTTTCTCTCTGCTACCGTGTTCGCGCGGCTTGCTTCTTCTTGGTTCTCTTCTCCTACTGTTATTCGTCGCAGCGACCTGTTTCCTTGTCGCCGCGCTCCTTGCTCTTTCTTGCCTCTCCGACTTCCTAGTCTTTGCGGCTTGTCTCTACCCGCTGCGGACTCCTTCTCCCTGTCCGCTTCTGCTTTCCCCATATCCGCTTGTCCATCTACCCGCAGTTTGCTGCTGTGATCTGCCTGACCGTGCGGGTTGTTCCTTTCTTACCCGCATCTTGGTCGCGGTCACCTGCTCTTCTCCTCTCTTCTGTTCGCTCGGCCACATCGCGGTTTGCTGCTGTGACCTGCCTGACCGTGCGGGTTGTTCCTTTCTCACCCGCATCTTGGTCGCGGTCACCTGCTCTTCTCCTCTCTTCTGTTCGCTCGTCCTTTTGAGTCCGCGTGACCTCTTCCCCGCTGTGCCTTTGACCTCTTGCTAGTCGCGCCGGCCTCATCTTTTGCCGTGCGACCTGTTCTCCTCTGTTCGCCCGGCTTGGTGCTCTTTTCTCTTCTCGCGGCTTGTTCTTATCGTCGCGGCTTGCTCCTCTCTTGCTTCCATGGCTTTCCCCTCCTCCAGCCTGTCCGCCTCCGTGGTCACCTCTTCTGGTAGTGCTCATGTTGTTACTCGCGGAAGATGGCTCATCGACTCTGGTGAAACCAATCATATGACAGGCAATCCTCAATGTTTCTCTCTTCTTGACACACATGCTCAGTTGCCCCCGGTCATTGTTGCTGATAGATCTCCCTCCCCGGTCCATGGGACGGGCATGGTTCAAGTCACTCCATCTCTCTGCCTGGCTGATACCCTCTATGTGCCCAAGTTTCCGTGCAATTTATTATCGGTTACTTCTTTATGCAAGCAACTACGGTGTTCTGTCATATTCACCCCTACCTCTTGTGCTTTTCAGGATCCGGACTCCCACCGGACGATTGCTACCGGGACTGAGAGTGGTGGCCTCTACTTCCTCGACAATGTTTCTGCTCTCTCTGCCTTCTCCACCTCCTCTACAGATCTTCTCCAATGGCATCTTCGCCTTGGACATGCTCCTCCCCGCATTCTACGCCAGCTCCTGCCCCACCTCCCTCCTCATCATCCTCCTCTAAACTGTGATGCTTGTCAACTTGGCAAACATCACCGCTCGTCCTTCCCACCAACGCAGAGTCGGGGCTCTTCCCGTCCGTTCGACCTCATTCACTCTGACATTTGGGGTCCCGCTCCTACCCTCACCATCGGGCGGGGTAGTTCCTATTTTGTCACATTCATTGATGATTTCTCTCGGTGTACGTGGGTGTATCTTCTCAAGGATCGCTCCGAGCTGTTCTCTGTTTGGACCTCATTTTACTCTATGGTTAAGACTCAGTTTGATACATATATTAAAATCCTTCGTTCTGACAATGCTAAGGAGTATCTTAGCCACGACTTCTCCTCCTTTTGTATTCACCATGGTGTTATTCGTCAGACAAGCTGTGTCTACACCTCCCAACAAAATGGGGTGGCGGAACGCAAAAACCGTCACCTCCTTGATGTCGCTCGCACTATGATGACTCAAATGCATGTTCCTCGCTCCTATTGGGGCTATGCTGTCCTCCTCTCCTGCTATCTCATCAATCGCCTTCCCTCCACAGTTCTCCACGGTGCTACCCCCTTCTCCATTCTTTATCCGGACAAGGATCCCTTTCCACTTCCTCTGCACATCTTTGGGTGCACCGCTTTTGTGCACTCTCCCGCTACCACCCGTGATAAACTCTCACCACGTGCCACCAAATGTGTCTTTCTGGGCTACTCTCCCACTCAGAAAGGATATTGTTGCTTTGACCATGTTACCCGCAAGCAATTTGTCTCTGCGGATGTCACCTTCTTTGCCAATGCATCTTACTTCTCTCCCGCTTCCTCTTCTACTCCTCCTGATCCTACTTCTCATACCAACCAATCCATTCCCTCTGCTCCCACTAATGTTCCGCCCTCTCCACCCACTCCACCGTCTTCCCCATCCTCATCATCTCCACCCTCTACTCCGCTTTCTCCCTCCACTCCGCTGCCATCTCTCTCTACTCCCGGGCCAGCTCTCTCCACCACGGATACTCCGGATACTGAGGCACATGCTGACCTGGATCTCCTGATTGCTCTTCGCAAAGGGGTTCGGGCCTGTACCCAACACCCGCTTGCTGCAGTTGTTTCCTACGATCGTCTTACCCCTGCTCGCAGAGCTTTTGCACTGGCTATCTCGGCCACTGCCACCCCTCGTTCCTATCAAGAGGCCCTTGCTATTCCCCACTGGAAGATGGCCATGGATGAGGAAATGGCGACCCTCACGGAGCGGGGTACATGGACTCTTGTTCCTCCTCCCTTCGGTACTGATGTTGTTGGCTGCCGCTGGGTCTTTGTGATCAAATTTAGCCCAGACGGCACTGTGGATTGGTATAAGGCTCTCCTTGTTGCTAAGGGCTTTACTCAGACCTATGGGGTTGATTACTTTGACACCTTCTCCCCTGTGGCTCGTTTCAGCACTATCCGGGTCCTTCTCTCTGTGGCCGTCAATCGGGATTGGCCGATTTCTCAGCTGGACGTCAAGAATGCCTTCCTTTATGGTGATCTTCACGAGGCCGTTTACATGGAGCAACCTCCTGGGTATGTTGCTCAGGGGGAGACATGAGTATGCCGGCTGCAGAAGGCAATTTATGGCCTCAAGCAGAGTCCTCGAGCTTGGTTTGACAAGTTCAGCGGCATTGTGGTGGCTGTTGGTTTTGTGCGAAGCTCTGCTGATCACTCTCTCTTTATTCGCAAAACTCCTTCTGGGCTGCTTGTTCTTGCTGTGTACGTCGATGATATTCTTCTCACTGGTGATGACCAGGAAGGGGTAGCCCTGACAAAGCGACATCTTCGCCAACATCTGATCACTAAAGATATGGGCTCTCCAAAGTACTTTCTAGGGATCGAACTCTCTCGGAAGCCCGACTCCTTAGTTCTCTCTCAGCGTAAGTATGCCCTTGATCTTTTAAAAGAGGCAGGATTAACTGGAGCAAAACCTGCCCGATGCCCCATGGCTACTGGGGAGGACAAAACCTGGACAGATGATTCGCCTCCTCTTTCAGATAGTTCGCGGTACAGGCGTCTGGTTGGTAAGCTCATATATCTCACAGTGACCAGACCCGACATTTCCTATGCTGTGGGCAAGGTGAGTCAATTCATGCAAGTGCCTAGGGAGTGTCATCTACAGTCCGCCTTGCGGATCTTAGAGTATGTCAAAGCAGCGCCTGGGAAAGGATTACTTTTTCAGAAGAATGGTCATCTGAGGATTGAAGCCTACTCAGACGCAAGTTATGCTGATGACAAAGGGGATCGCAAGTCAACCTCAGGTTTTTGCACCTTTGTTGGGGGAAATCTGGTGAGCTGGAAGAGCAAGAAGCAGTCTGTTGTCTCCAGGTCCAGTGCAGAAGTTGAGTATCGCAGTATGTGAAAGGGGAAACTAGATCTGATATACTCTAAAGGGGGGGTGAATAGAGTATATGGTGCTTTTTAAAATACAAAGAAAAACTTTTGCAAAGCTTTACAACAATTGTTGTAATGAGTGTAAGCAGGGAAGCAGAAATAAAACTAAGCTATGCAGAAACTAAGCACAAGAAAATCTAGGCCAGAAACAAAAAGAAAACATGCAGAACCAGATGACACAAGGAAATATAGTGGTTCCCCAACTTGGGTACATCCACTCTTCTACCACCCTAGGTAGGAATCCACTGCAGGATGAGTTGATCAGGTGTCCTGGGCACCAATGAGCTTTTGATAAGGTGCTCAAAAACCAAATCAGATTTTTTGATCAGGTGTCTTGCCACCAATGAGCTTTTGACAAGGTGCTCAAAAACCAGATTCAAACTTTTGAAGGGAGTTTGAAAAACCCTTTACAGAATGGGGGTGAGAGAGTGATGGCAGTCTTCTCTTTCTCAAGCAACTGAGAAGACTATGTGGATTCAGTGAAGTTGTCAAAGCTCCCCCTGAGTCCTTGAAATCTTCAGGAAGATGAGCTTTGCTGAGGGTGATAGGCCTTCAAAGATAGATCTCCAGCAAAAGATGATTTCAGCAAGCTGAAATGTTGAGTGTCTGGAGTCTTGAGATGATGTTGGCCTTGAACACTTGAGAGCTGAAGAGATCTGAAAAATGTTTGAAAGCTTGATCTCTTTTTGATGAGTGTTCTTCTGAATTCTTGTTGACAGAAGATTGAGAGAGTCTCTGTGTATTGAGTTGTGTCCTGTTCTTGTCAATCTCTATTCTCTTGTTCTTGTCTATCTTCTTGTCTGATTCAAAAACATTCTATCTTTTATTCTCTGAGTCTGAATAGAAAATTGCTCTGTCAAAGATAGTCGTTGGTCTGAATTAATTACAGCCTTAATTGCATAAAATGTTCTGAAGGAAAGTCCACTGAATTATTCCTTGAAAAATCCCTTGAAACTTGCTCCAGAAGTAAATGAAAATGGCTGGCAGATCTTCTGAATTAAATGCAGAATAACTTCTATCTGATTTGAATTTGAATCTGAAAGATAACTGGATTCGTCGAACTGAGCTCTGCTATCGTCGAGCTGAGCTCAGCGAACTGGAAAATGCAAGCAGCAAAGAAATCGTCGATCTGAGCTCAAAGATCGTCGAACTGAGCTCAGAGATAAGGATCCAGTGCAGAGTCAAAATCGTCGACCTGAGCTCAGCGATCGTCGAATGGAGTTCGACGATATTGAGAAGTTGAGCTCAGCGATCGTCGACCAGAGCTCTACGATATTATGAGGGTTGAGCTCAGCGATCGTCGAAAGCAGCTCGACGATCTGTCAATAGTTGAGCTAGACGATCGTCGACCGGAGTTCGACGAAACGTCGTGCTGAGCTCGACGATTTGGACTTAGTCTCCAGAAAAACTTGGGTCTTCAGGGCAGCTTCCAAACCTAGACTCCTGATCCCTTAGACTCAATTCTAATTGACCTATTATCTATACAGAAGGTCAAAGCATAAATTCCTAGAGACATAGTGATCCTAACCCAAATTAGTAATAGGGTGTTCCAACAATCTCCCCCTATTTGGGTTAGGAAACTATTTACAGACTTTGAAAAAACAAACAACATCATACAGTCAGAAAAACATAAAAACAACAATAACAAGACACAGAGCAGAACCATCACAGAGATATATATATGTATGTTATCCAGAAGGCAGTCAGAAAAACCAAAAGTTGTCACCTTACAGAGTTACTCCTTTTCTTTGCCTTTTACCATTTTAATTTCTCTGTTGGGATCTAAAGCTTGTTGTTTGGATCTGGTATCATCAGCTGCACCCAAATAAATTTGCTTTGAAGCCCTGGGAACCACTGCAGCTGGATGCAACTCCATGTATCTGTCTGCATCAAAGAACTTACTGGAGGCATATCTTTCTAACTCTTTTTGCCTTTGCTCTGACATGGTAGAGATATTGGAAGTGTCTAGCCCTTGTTCTTTTGCTTTCTTTATCTGATCCAAAGCAGCCAGCTCTTTCATTCTTGCAGTCCAAGCCATAGGATTTTTCTCAGGGTCCTTAAATGGAACAGGTGGCTCATACCTGTTGGAAGAAGTATCTTGAGGAGTCCTGGCAGTCACAGTATCTTTGAGCTTATAGGGGAAAGGACCAGAAGATGTATCAGCAGAAACATGTCCTCCCCTAGAGTAAGGATGCTGCCTGGAGTGTCCTTTGGAGTAAACCTGAGTTTCTCTTTGGTTTCCCCTATATCCTCCCCTTCTAGAGTAAGACCCCCTAGACTGGCTTTCCCTTTGATATGTTCTTGCATGAGGTTGGTAGGGAGCCTGGCTTCTAGCAGGGCCTGATCTTGTAGAGCTGCCACCTGCACCTGCATCAGGTGGAGGTGGTGGAGGAGGATGAGGGTGCTTGGACTGAGAAGAATCTTTCTCATATTTCCTCTTCTTCTTCATAGCTTTTAACTGGTTCTTAGAGAATTGCATCCAATGCTCAGTGATTGGGCAATTGTGCAGAATATAGAAGGGGACATCATTGTCATCTCTGACTTTGGCAGGAGGAACTCTCTTCAAGGCCTTACTTCTTGCCTTTCTTTTCTTTGCAATTGTGGCAGATGAGTCATCAGAAGCAGTGTTATAATCCTCAGATTCAGAACTTTGTGCATCATACAAGGCATCAATCTTCTTCATCAAATCTTCTTTCAGTTTAACAGCAGCTGATGGGGCAGAAGATACAGAAGCAGGAGGAGCAACAGGAGCAGCAGCAGATGTAACTATAGGTACTGGAGCAGCAGTAGAAACAACAGTGATGATTTCAGGAATGTTGGCAGCAGCAGCTTCAGAAACAACAACTTCTACAGCAGGCTCAAAATCAACAGCCTCTGTCATCAAAACATCCTGGGATAAGGGCTCATCAGAAACAATTTCTTCAGCAGCAGATATAACTTCAGAGGTAGACACAGCATTGTATTCAGCAGCGGCAACAGCAGTAACATCAGAAGCAGCAGTCACTGACAGAAGAAAATCAGAAATGATTTTGGGGTCACAGCAAGAGAAGGGCACTAGAGCCTTAGACAGATCTTCTGAGGGCTGGGCAGCAAGAACCTCTGGGGGCTGGACAGCATATGGCTCTGGGAGGCAGCTGAAGTAAGCAGTATCAAAAGTAGATAGCAAGAACCTTAGGTCTATTGCTAGTACTGGTGTAGCAGCAGCAGCAGAAACAGACACAGCAGCAGTAGTAGCAGAAACAACAGCAGGGGCAGCAACAGCAGCAACAGCTTCATAGGGCATCTCCCCCTGCCTGGATGCAGATACCTGTGCATCCAGGCACACTGCTGGGGGTGCTGCTAGAGGAGTAAGGAAAGAGGAAAGCCTGGCAGAGAGAGCTGCCACTGATTGTTGTAGAGGAGCTAAAGAGGCCTCCATGAGAAGAGAGAGCCTAGGTGCAAGGAGCTCATACAACTGATCAGCAAGGGCTGGGAGATCTACATGCTCAATGAGAGGAGCAGAGGTAGAGGGTGGAGGGATGGCTGAGGATGCTGGAGGAGGAGGGCTGAAGGGTGGAATGAATGGTTCAGGAGAGGGGATGGTAGAGATGGAGGATAGAGGGATGGATATGGAGGGAGTGAAGGTGGGTTGATCAATAATCTGGTGGAGAAGGTCTTGGAAAGTTGTGGAGGAGGATGGGAAGTCTGGAGGAGAAGAGGGGGAATCATCCATGTAGGATTCATCCAAGAGAGTGAAGGATGGAAGGGATGGGGATGAGGTGACATCTGGTGGGGGATAGGAGAAAAGGGGGTGGAAGTGGTCTGCTGGAGGAGAGGAAATAGTTGCTGGGGATGGAATTGAGGTTGGAGAAGGGCTGGAGATTGTAATGGTGGATGAGGCTGGAGTGGTGGATGGAGCTGGAGGTAGGGTTGAGCTTGGAGGAGGAGAAGCAGCAGCACTAGCAGCAGGCAGGTCTTCTGCAGGGGCAGAGACCTAGGGTGGAGTGACTCTTAGAGTCCTAGTGCCTGAAGGGCCAGAAGAAGAGGGCCTGCTGGGCTTGGAGATTTGCCTGTCCCATTTCCCAAAAAGGGCACATGTGAGTCTCTTGGAGGCATTGATGTGCACTCCAGAGGAGACTAGCAGGGTAGGACACTTAGCCTGGAGGAAGAGTCCCAGTATTCTTCCATAATTCACAAAAGTCTTGTTTATCTTTTTCTTCAACAGATCAAAAAATACTTCTCCCCAGTTCAAGCTTTTTCTATCTACCAGAGCTCCCATAAGGCAGAGCTGATATCTGGAGATTGTGTCATGAGCGGAATGCTTGGCCAAGAGAACCTTGCCTACTACATCAGCCATAAACCTGTATTCCACAGACAGGTTCCTCTTAAACAGCTTGCTAGGGTTCCCCTCAGGATGACCCATCCTGGCAAGAATATCAGAGAACTCATCTCCAGAGAGTTCAGCAGAATCTTCACCATTTCTTAAACCAAAAACCTCTGTGAGTACTGTTGGGGTCAGAGGTACCTGGGTGCCACCAATAGAACCAACTATGGTATTGTTGTCAAGGTTGTGGGCAGTATATACCCATTCTTTAATCTCATCAGATGCAAGTTTGATTCTGGTTGTCATCAGGGCAGACAGTTGCTGATCTTTGAATAAGGTGAGAATATCCTGGAAGATTTGATCGGTTGTGTTGAAGGAGTCGAGATCGATGTCAAAGCCTGCATCAAATTTCATTGCAGAGAGTACAGCAACTGAAACGGCCATGGTACCTGCAAAAATCAACAGACAAAACGACCAAGGTAGAACTGTTTGGAGGGAAGAAAAGTTTGCAGAGAAATTGAAAGCGCAAGAGAGAACGACGGCGAAAAAAGAGTTTTATATTAGGGTTCGACGCAGAGAAGGAAAGATCGTTGAACTTAGTTCGACGATCGAGGCTTCTAAAGGAATCTGAAGAGACTCCAAAATCGTCGATCTCCGTTCGACGATCTGGAAAGGCGTCGAGCTCCGTTCGACGATCGTTCAGTGAACAAAATCGTCGAGCGCCGTTCGACGATCATTGACCGAAGGAGACAGTTCATGCTGTCTGAGGGGCGCTGAACTCAGTTCGACGATTCTGGAAATCGTCGAACTCCGTTCGACGATCTGTGGGGAAATCGTCGAGCGCAGTTCAGAGATCAGAGAAATCCTAGACACTAAGGAAAATCAGAATTTTGCCTAGTCTTGGTCCATTTTTAGCTTTCAAAATCTTGAGTATTATTTGAGACTTCCTCCATCTAACATTCCTAACTGATTTAGGAAGAAGGTGTGTTTCTTTTCATCCAAGGGCTTGGTGAAAATATCTCCCCTTTGTAAATCAGTTGGGATATACTGCAATTTAATTTTATTCTTTTCAACATTATCCCTTAAGAAATGATGCCTAATCTCTATATGTTTTGTCCTACTATGGAGGACTGGATTTTGAGCTATGGAGATAGCACTTGTATTGTCACAAAAGATTTTTGACTTCTCTAAGTTGTAACCATAGTCTAGGAGTTGATTTTGAATCCACAGTATTTGTGAACAACAACTGCCTGCAGCCATATATTCAGCTTCAGCAGTTGAAGTTGACACAGATGTTTGTTTCTTGCAAAACCAAGAGACAAGTCTATCACCAAGGAACTGACAAGTTCCACTGGTGCTTTTCCTGTCAATTCTGCATCCAGCATAATCAGCATCAGAGAATCCAGTTAACTCAAATGCTGAATCTTTTGGATACCAGAGACCTAGATTTGGACAACTTTTAACATACCTAAGAATCCTTTTTACTAATGTGAGGTGTGACTCTCTAGGGCTAACTTGGAATCTAGCACATATACATGTAGCAAACATTATATCTGGTCTACTAGCTGTAAGATACAGTAAAGAGCCAATCATTGCTCTATATGTTGTCTGATCAACAGGTTTCCCATGTTCATCAGCATCCAGTACAGCATTGGTAGGCATGGGTGTTTTCATACAAGATGCCTCAGACATGCCAAATTTCTTAACCAGCTCATGAGCATATTTGGTTTGAGAAATAAAGATGCCTTCAGCATGTTGTTTGACTTGCAATCCTAGGAAGAAGGATAGCTCACCCATGCTACTCATCTCAAATTTAGAATGCATTAGGTTAGAAAACCTTCTTCACAATTTTGAGTCAGTAGAACCAAAAATGATATCGTCTACATAGATTTGTACTAGTAGGGTATGGGACTTATGGGTTCTAGTGAAAAGAGTTTGGTCTACTCTACCCCTTATAAAACCATTTTCCAAAAGAAAGCATGCTAGGGTCTCATACCATGCTCTAGGAGCTTGCTTGAGACCATATAATGCTTTATTTAGTCTAAAAACAAAATCAGGATGAGTTGGAGAGATAAAACCTGGAGGTTGTCTGACATAGACTTCCCCTTTGATGTCTCCATTTAAGAAGGCACTCTTGACATCCATCTGATAAACCTTGAAGCCTTTGTGAGCTGCATAAGCTAGAAAAATCCTGATGGCTTCCAATCTTGCAACAGGTGCAAAGGTCTGGTCGTAGTCAATTCCTTCTTCTTGAGAGTATCCTTGGGCAACTAGCCTTGCCTTGTTCCTTATTATTACTCCTTGATCATCCAGTTTGTTTCTGAATACCCATTTTGTTCCAACAATGGAATGATCCTTAGGCTTGGGCACTAGTTCCCATACTTTGTTCCTCTCAAATTGATGCAACTCCTCTTGCATGGCAATGATCCAGTGTGGATCTTGCTCTGCATCTTGAATGGACTGGGGTTCAATTTGAGAAAGGAAGCAGGTGTGCAACAGGTTTTGGTTGACCTGATTTCTGGTTTGCACACCAGCTGAGATTTCTCCAATTATCTGGGAAATTGGATGGTCTCTTGATGTTACTAAATCAACAGGGGGTGTTGATCGTTCACCAACCTGTGTTGTTGTTTCCTCTTATGGTACAACAACTGGCTCTTCCGGTTGAGCTTCAATATGTTGAGCATTGCTTTCATCTTCACTACTTTCATCCTCTTGAGCAACCTGTAGCTTGTTCATATCTTCAACTAGAGAGTGTTCCTGCAAAGGTTCTATGGTAGAAGAAATCTTCTCCTTGAAAGACATGTTAGTTTCATCAAAAGAAACATGAACAGATTCCTCAATTTTCAATGATGATTTATTATAAACCCTATAGGCCTTGCTGATCATGGAGTATCCCAGAAACACTCCTTCATCAGCTTTGGCTTGAAATTTTGCTAGATGTTTCTTATCATTATTGTGAATATAGCAAATGCAGCCAAAAATTTTGAAATAGTCAACTTTAGGTTTCTTCCCTTTGAGTAATTCATAGGGAGTCTTTCCCTTCAGTTTATGTATCAGGCTTCTGTTCAGCACATAGTTGGAGGTGTTCACTGCCTCTGCCCAGAAGAATAGAGGTAGATGAGCATCTGACAACAATGTAGTGGCAGATTCAATAAGGGTTCTATTTTTCCTTTCAGCTACCCCATTTTGTTGAGGAGTTCTAGGAGCTGAGAAAGTATGCCTGATCCCTTCACTCTGACAGAACTCTTGCATAAGAAGAGAATCAAACTCTGTCCCATGATCACTTCTGATCAGGGCAATGTGAGTATTGAACTCAATCTTTATACATTTGAGAAACTCTGTCAGACACTTAAAGTTATCAGACTTCTTCCTTAGAAAGAACACCCAAGTGAATCTAGAGAAGTCATCTACAATCACTAAAGTGTAGGATTTCCCTCCTAGGCTTTGTACTGTGATGGGTCCAAATAGATCCATGTGTAACAGATACAGTATCCTAGGTGAATCACTCTTATTGAGTGACTTAAAACTGTTTTTAGTTTGCTTGCCTAATTGACAAGCCTTGCAGAGTCCTTCCTTCTTGTAGGGGCCAGAAGGTAGTCCTCTAACAAGGTTGTCCTTGGATAGCCTAGCAATAGTTCTAAGGTTTAGGTGTCCTAGTCTCTTATGCCATAAAACATTTGGTCTATAAACTGAATTGAATAAACAGATATCTATAGAAGTTGAAAGAAAATCTACAAGGTAGATGTTACCTTTCCTTTTACCTGTCAACATAGTTGTGTTGTCCTCTGTCTTGATTTTGCATAAGGTTTTGCTGAAGGTCACCTGGTAGCCTTCATCACATAGCTGACTGATGCTGATTAGGTTGTGCTTCAGTCCTTCCACATATGCTACCTTCTTGAAGGTTACAGAACCAATCTGGACTTCTCCATATCCTTTAGTCTGTCCAAAGTTGGAGTCACCAAAGATAACTTTGGGTCCAAGCTTGGCTCTAAAGGAATTTAGGTTGTCCTTGTTCCCTGTCATGTGCTTAGAGCACCCACTATCCAAATACCATTGCTGGTTAGATGTTGGATAGGTCTTCACCTGCACATAAAGCGATTCACTTGTTTTTGACCCAGTTTACCTTGGGCCTAGGTTGATAACCTTTAAATTCAGAAATGAAAGACATCCCTGGCTGACTCTTATATCCTTCAGGATGATATCTCCTTGGAGGTAAAATCCATTCAGTATAAGGGTTAAATGTTTGGGATGAAGAACCCTCAGGATTCAATTTTGACTTGCCATTGAAAAAATTTCCAGAGCTCTGACCTCTGTTCGACGATCTTGGAGCTGAGTTCGATGATCTTGGGTCAGATCGTCGAGCTCCGTTCGACGGTCGACTATGGCTGAGGTCAGGTATATGGGATCGTCGACCAGCGTTCGACGATCTTGGCTTAGATCGTCGATCAGCGTTCGACGATTTGTCCTGAGATCGTCGAGCTGCGTTCGGCGATCGTCGATCTTCATTCAGCGATCGTCGATCTCCGTTCGACGATTTGTACTGGACTTTAGTTTTCTGAGGCAGATCAGAATTTTTCCTGGCAACCTCTACAACTCTCTTTCCCTTGTCAGAGATGAACTTGATAGGGGTTGTTAGAACAATAGGTTGGCTGGATGAGGCACCCAAGCCCAGTGTACTGTTGAATCTTGAGTTCACTGTGCTTGTGATGTCCATCAGCTTGATGCTTCTCCCATTGAGAGATTCTTCAAGCTTCTTGGCCTCAGAGAGTTCACTCTTCAGTGAAGCTATCTGTTCCCTATGGTTCTCCAACTCCTGAGAGAGCTTGAGGTTTTCTGATTTTAAACCACTTTGTTCAGATAATTGATTTCTGAGAGAGATGATCTCTTTCTCAGACATTAGCAGGTCTAAACATAGTGCTTTAAATTCAAGTTTGAAATCTTCTGAAGTGAAATCAAAAGAGCTGATTACCTGATCTTCTTCAGGTTGTGTCTCTGAGTCTGACTCTGACTCCTCTTCCTCTGAGTTGTGTTGTGAGGCATTGATTGCCATCATGCAGAACTCCTTTTCCTCTGCATCATCCTCATCATCACTTGAGCTGGAAGAGGCCTCTGACTCCTCTTCAGTCTCACTCCAGGATTCAGCAACAAATCCTTTCCTTGTGTGCTTATTTCTGCTGGAGGAAGGTTTGCTATTTCCATTCCTTTTGGAGTCCTTCTCCTTTCTTCTTTCTTTTCTGTCCCTTCTGTCCTTGTTCTTGTTTTCTGGACAGTCAGGAACCATATGCCCTGGTTTCCTGCAACCAAAGCAAATAATGTCTTTGTTATTGCCAATGGACTTGTCATACCTTGGCTTGTCCTGCTCCTTGTATGATCTTCTTCTGAAGTCCTTTCTGGCCATCTTATAGAATCTTTTGGCTAACAGGCTGAGAAGTTCATCATTGCCTGTACCTTTTTCTTCAGGCAGATCCTCAGCTGCCTTAAATGCTATAGTCTTCTCTTTCCTTGTGGCTGGAGAAGCAGCCTTCTGTTCTTCTTCTCTGTTCTTGATGAGTAGCTCATAAGATTTGAGCTTACCCAACAAGGCTTCAGTTGTGATCTCATTCAGGCTTCTGGCATCTTAAATTGGCCAGATTCTTGAATCCCAAGTGCTGGGGAAGCACATTAGGATCTTGTCATTAAGTTCTGTCAGTGAGATCTCTTTGTCTAATGTCCTCAGTTCACTGACAATTAGACTCAGTCTGTTGTACATTTCTCCCACTGACTCTGTTTCTCCCTTCTTGAAGTTCTCATATTGGGAGATGAGATGAGATCTTCTGTCCTTTCTCTCATCAGCTGAGCCTGAAACTATTTCTGAGAGCTTGTCCCAGATCTCCTTGGCTGAGTTGCATTCAGCTACTTTTTGAAAAATGTCATCTGACATTGATTGAGCTAGAATGTTCATTGCCTTGGCATCAGCTACTTTCCACTTTTTAATGTCAGCATCTGTTCCTGATGGAGGTGGAACAGCATTTGTGCTTGTGCTCTCTGGAGGTCTTGGACACACTGTCAAAACAGAGTTAAAAATGTCCTCGTCAATGGAATTCATGTAGAGTTTAATCCTTGCTTTCCAAAGTGCAAACCTTGACAGATTGCACACTGGAGGTCTGGTGCTTGCATAATCTTTGTTTTGGGCCATGATTTGTGCAAGCTAAATCTAATAATGAAATATAAAAGAAGGATCTAGTTTGGGATCTTTGGGGTTCAGGTGTTAGCCTGTACAACCAAACAGATATGGTATGTTTAACCAACCTCGCTTTGATACCAATTGAAAGGGGAAACTAGATCTGATATACTCTAAAGGGGGGGGGGGGTGAATAGAGTATATGGTGCTTTTTAAAATACAAAGAAAAACTTTTGCAAAGCTTTACAACAATTGTTGTAATGAGTGTAAGCAGGGAAGCAGAAATAAAACTAAGCTATGCAGAAACTAAGCACAAGAAAATCTAGGCCAGAAACAAAAAGAAAACATGCAGAACCAGATGACACAAGGAAATATAGTGGTTCCCCAACTTGGGTACATCCACTCATCTACCACCCTAGGTAGGAATCCACTGCAGGATGAGTTGATCAGGTGTCCTGGGCACCAATGAGCTTTTGATAAGGTGCTCAAAAACCAAATCAGATTTTTTGATCAGGTGTCTTGCCACCAATGAGCTTTTGACAAGGTGCTCAAAAACCATATTCAAACTTTTGAAGGGAGTTTGAAAAACCCTTTACAGAATGGGGGTGAGAGAGTGATGGCAGTCTTCTCTTTCTCAAGCAACTGAGAAGACTATGTAGATTCAGTGAAGTTGTCAAAGCTCCCCCTGAGTCCTTGAAATCTTCAGGAAGATGAGCTTTGCTGAGGGTGATAGGCCTTCAAAGATAGATCTCCAGCAAAAGATGATTTCAGCAAGCTGAAATGTTGAGTGTCTGGAGTCTTGAGATGATGTTGGCCTTGAACACTTGAGAGCTGAAGAGATCTGAAAAATGTTTGAAAGCTTGATCTCTTTTTGATGAGTGTTCTTCTGAATTCTTGTTGACAGAAGATTGAGAGAGTCTCTGTGTATTGAGTTGTGTCCTGTTCTTGTCAATCTCTATTCTCTTGTTCTTGTCTATCTTCTTGTCTGATTCAAAAACATTTTATCTTTTATTCTCTGAGTCTGAATAGAAAATTGCTCTGTCAAAGATAGCCGTTGGTCTGAATTAATTACAGCCTTAATTGCATAAAATGTTCTGAAGGAAAGTCCACTGAATTATTTCTTGAAAAATCCCTTGAAACTTGCTCCAGAAGTAAATGAAAATGGCTGGCAGATCTTCTGAATTAAATGCAGAATAACTTCTATCTGATTTGAATTTGAATCTGAAAGATAACTGGATTCGTCGAACTGAGCTCTGCTATCGTCGAGCTGAGCTCAGCGCACTGGAAAATGCAAGCAGCAAAGAAATCGTCGATCTGAGCTCAAAGATCGTCGAACTGAGCTCAGAGATAAGGATCCAGTGCAGAGTCAAAATCGTCGACCTGAGCTCAGCGATCGTCGAATGGAGTTCGACGATATTGAGAAGTTGAGCTCAGCGATCGTCGACCAGAGCTCGACGATATTATGAGGGTTGAGCTCAGCGATCGTCGAAAGGAGCTCGACGATCTGTCAATAGTTGAGCTAGACGATCGTCGACCGGAGTTCGACGAAACGTCGTGCTGAGCTCGACGATTTGGACTTAGTCTCCAGAAAAACTTGGGTCTTCAGGGCAGCTTCCAAACCTAGACTCCTGATCCCTTAGACTCAATTCTAATTGACCTATTATCTATACAGAAGGTCAAAGCATAAATTCCTAGAGACATAGTGATCCTGACCCAAATTAGTAATAGGGTGTTCCAACAGTATGGCGTCAACCACTTGTGAGTTGAAATGGTTGCGGGCTCTCATGCTAGATTTAGGAGAGGTGTACAACCATCCTCTACCTATGTTCTGTGATAACAAGGCCGCCATATACATCTTCAAAAATCCGGTATTCCATGAAAGAACAAAGCACATTGAGGTTGACTGCCATTTCATTCGTGAAGAGATTTTAAAAGAACAAATTTGCACTCCGTTTGTCACGTCTGATAAAGAGCTGGCTGACATCTTCACCAAGCCAGTTTCCGCCTCGTTTCTGCATGTTTGCGACAAGCTGGGCATGATTGATATATATGCTCCAGCTTGAGGGGGAGTGTTGAAGTTGGTGACCGGGCGGTCTGTCTTGGCGGGTTGAAGACCGCGCGGTCTGGCGGTTTGACTCGCCGGCTTGTAAACCGGGCGGTCTTGCGATTTTCACAGGCGACCTCTCTGCTTCTCTTGTTGTAGCCGTGCGGTTAGCCCTTCTGTCTAACCGCGCGGCTTGTGCGGTTTACTTTGTATAGTCCGCTTAGCTTGTATATTTTTAGTCCCACATCTCTTATTTGTATTCTCTCATCTCTCCTCCATTCTATATAAGGGAGGGCATACCTTTGTAATAATTATCTTTTTTGGATAATAAAATTTCAATTATTCAAAAGTTTATCCGCTTGTTCTCTCTTTTTCGCTACTTTCTAACACACTCTGCCTTAACCAAGGCACAAGTTTGGCACTTGGCCACATAGAGTGCTACATCTTTCTTCAATCCTGGCCACCAAAACAATTTCTTCATGTCTCTATACATCTTCGTGCTTCCCGGGTGGATCGAGTACTTGGTATGATGAGCCTCGTACATCAACTCCTCCCGAAGATTATCCGCACTAGGAACGCATAGGCGACCGTCCTTCCTTAGCAACCCATCCTCAACAGCAAAGTGGGAATTTGACCTGTCCAAAGATTCATCCAAGATCCTCTTCATGCTGTTGTCCTGAACCAAAGCCCGCCGAACTATATCAGCTAGGTCACACTGCACCTCGGTCCAGAACAGTTTCACCTCAGTACTAGACTGCTTGTCGATGCAAGATATCTCCAGAGCCTCCAACTCTCGGACCAATCTCTCATCATGTACCGCTAACCAGTTGGCCTGTGCGGGAATCTTACGACTCAATGCATCTGCCACTACATTACTTTTCCCTGGCACATAATGTATCTTGAAGGTATAGTCCCCTAGGAACTCCATCCACCTCCGCTGCGTCATGATCATATCCTTTTGATCTAACATGTACTTCAATCTCTTATGATCGGTGTATATATCGACTTTTACACCGTACAGATAGTGCCTCCACAGCTTTAAAGAAAATATCATGGCTGCTAACTCCAAGTCATGGACAGGATAATTTCTCTCGTGAGCCTTCAATTGTCGTGAACCATAGGCTATCACTCTCCCATGCTGTAGCAGAATGCAGCCCAAACCACTGCCCGAAGCATCACTATAGATTTCGAACCCCTCGGTTCCACATGGGGAACATAAAATAGGCGTTGTGGTCAAATGCCTCTTCAAATCTTCAAAAGCCTGTTTGCACTCCGAAGACCACACAAACTTCTGATTCTTCCTAGTCAAAGTCGTGAGTGGTAGCGCTATCCGCGAGAAGTTATCTACGAAGCGCCTATAGTAGCCAGCAAGCCCCAGAAAGCTCCAGACCTCCGTCACTGTAGTCAAAGCAGGCCACTCCCGTATCACCACTATCTTTGCCGGATCCACAACTATCCCTTCTCCACTAACAACATGACCAAGGAATGCTATCGAGGATAACCAGAATTCACACTTGGAGAACTTAGCATACAACTGGTTTCTCCTCAACGTCTCCAACACCAAGTGCAGGTGATTGTAGTGATCCTCTTCACACTGCGAGTACACCAGGATACCGTCGATAAATACTATCACAAAACGGTCCAGGTACTCTCTGAACGTCCTGTTCATCAGATCCATAAACACGGATGGCGCATTGGTCAAACCAAATGGCATGACCGTGAACTTGTAAGGCCCAAACCGCATACTGAATGCTGTCTTTGGGATGTCGCTCTCCCTTATCCTCAACTGGTAGTAACCGGACTTCAGATCTATCTTCGAATATACAGTTGACACAACCAACTGAACAAATAGATCATCTATTCTCGGGATCAGATACTTATTCTTTTCCGTAAGCTTCTTCAATTCCTGGTAGTCGATACAAAGCCGCAAGCTCCCATCTTTCTTCTTAACAAAGAGAACTGGTGCGCTCCAAGGCGATGAACTTGGACGCACACAACCTTGATATAGCGACTCTTGCAGTTGCATCTTCAACTCCGCCATCTGTCGCGGCGCTATCCGATATGGAGATCGTGACACCGGTTTGGCACCCGGTACCAGCTCAATGGTAAAATCAATCTCCCGCTGAGGAGGGGCTCCTGGGAGATCATCTGGGAACACATCGGGATACTCTGACACAACTGGGATACTGTCCAAACTAGGCTTAGGCATCAAAGTCTGCACTAATGTGACAAACAGCTCTACCCCAGACTGAACTGCCTTAATCACCTGAAGGGCCGACATCAAAACTTTCCCTGACCCCTTCATGCCCGCAAATGTAGTCTCCCGCTCAGTATTTAATCCCAACTTAACCTCCTTTCGGTTGCAATCAATGTAAGCTCGCTGCTCCGAAATCCAGTCTGTTGGATCCCTAGTTGATTTTGGCTAGGTTCACTGACTTAGGATGCGACCCATCATGTATAACCAGGGTCAATTTGTGTCCTAGAGTCTAGGTTAAGTCCTTAGGCTCAACTCCAGGTGGACCAGCTTTCAACAAGACCCTTAGAGACTCCAGACTCACAAGTTTTCAAGAGTAAGTAAAGTGAGTTCGACGTTCGTCGAACTCCGCTCGACAAAAGGAGTTCTGCACTCGACGATCTTGAGACATTTCTTAGTGCTGAGCTAGACGATCTGGGTTCTCTGTTCGACAAAAATGCAGGCTCTACATCAAGCCAAAGTCAGGAGAACTTCAAATTTTTCTAAGTCCAGTTTCAAGCTTCGGTCGACGAATTATATTCTGAGCTCGATGAACTTGGACCTCAAGTTCACAGCTTCTTAGGTCGACGAAGTCAGCTTCTCAGGTCGACGAATGATAATCTCTACTCGATGATTTCTGGACTCAGAGATTTTGTGTCGACACTTAGGGTTTCTGTCGACACCAGTCAACTTGTGTCGACACTAGGATTTCAGACGACACCAGCTTATGTCGACACCAGAGGATTTGTGTAGACACCAAGATCAATCTGTCGACACCAACTTATGTCGACACAGCATTTCAGCAGATGCAGGATATTTTGTCCAAGTCCAGAACTATTCTCTGCTCGACGAATTTGATTCTCAGCTCGAGGAATGAAGAATGTCTGTTAGATGAATGAAGATTGTCTGGTCGACGAACTCTGTCAAGCTCAGCTCGACGAACTCAAGCTCAGCTCGACAAACACAAGTGCAGTTCGACGAATTGTGTTCTTCGTTCGACGAATCCAGATTAGGTTTTCTTCAAGGTTCCCGTCCCGTTTCTTGGCGCTGATTCCTGAACATTTAATGCCAGATCTTCTCGGAATGTTACCGTTAGAACGCGCATTGACTATGGGCGATTACATGCCATTTTTCCTTGGGACAGTTAGGAAAGTCATTGATTGTTGATTCTTTCCAAGGCCGACTGTAATTACTGCTCGACATTCAAAAGTTTGAATATTCCTCAGTCAGATATACACAAACACACAGAAAAAGAACAGTATGAAGCAGTGATAGAGTTCAAGAATTACAGTACAGAAAATACTCTGAAGTTGTAGAAGAACAAACATTTTGAAAATCTAAAGTTCTTGACTGCAATCAGCCTTGATCAGAGAACTCTCTCAAGAAGAAGAAGAAGAACAACTAAACTCAATCAAGAGTCTTCTTCTCTCTATTCACAGGATAACGTCATAGGACAACAATCAATCAATCTGTCAAAGAAGTTCCTAAAGCAGTTCTGGTCCAGGCATTCTAGGTCATTGAAGGCCTATCACCCTGAAGTAGTGCTCCAGCATTCCTGACCAATTCAAGACCTCAGGGGGAGCAAGAGCTGCTACAATCAATCCACAAGTCTTCTCTCTGACTGTTGACAGAGAAGACACTATCACCCTCTCTCCAATTCCTGTACAGGGTTTTAAAACCCTTCAAAATTATTCTGGTTGCAAGTCTCCTTCCAAAAGGCTTGAGGGTTTGGTTTTTGGGGACCTGATCAAAACCCATTGGTGCTCAGGACACCTGATCAACTCATCCTACAGTGGATTCCTACCTAGGGTGGTAGAAGAGTGGATGTACCCAGATTGGTTGGGGAACCACTATAGCTCCTTGTGTCATCTGGTTGCTTATTTTCTTTTGTTTTCTGGCTGTGGTCTATGATTGCTCTGTGTTTAGTTAGTTACTGTGTTTGCTTTATCTTATTTGCTTCCCTTTTCACTTAGGAATACAACAAGTGTTGTAAAACGTTTCTAGCAAGCAACATACTCTATTCACCCCCCCCCCCTCTAGAGTATTTCAGATCTAACCTGCACTTTCAATTGGTATCAGAGGCAGGTTGGTTAAAAATACCACATGTTCTAGGTTGGTTAAAATACCACACCTTAGTGGTTGCACAGGATAACACCTGAACCCAAAGATTCTTCCAGTTAGATCTGCTTGTTTAAGTTTGTTACTAGATTTATTTCTTCATAGAACATGACCCAAAACAAAGATTATGCTAGCACCAGACCTCCAGTGTGCAATCTATCTAAGTTTGCACTTTGGAAGGCAAGGATTAGATTGTACATGAACTCTATTGATGAAGACATTTTCAATTCTGTTTTGACAGTGTGTCCAAGACCCCCAGAAAATACAAGTACAAGTGTTGTTCCACCTCCTTCAGGAACAGAAGCAGAAATAAAGAAATGGAAAGTTGCAGATGATAAGACTATGAACATTCTAGCCCAGACTATGTCTGATGAAATATTCCAAAAGGTAGCTAAATGCAACTCAGCAAAGGACATCTGGGACAAGCTATCTGAGATAGTCTCAGGATCTGCTGATGAGAGAAAAGATAGACGATCTCATCTCATAACCCAGTATGAGAACTTCAAGAAAGGTGAAGCTGAGTGAGTAGCAGATATGTATAATAGACTCAGTCTCGTAGTCAATGAGGTGAAATCATTGGACAAAGAGATCTCATTGACTGAGCTCAATGATAAAATCCTAATGTGCTTCCCAAGCACTTGGGACTCAAGGATCTGGCCAATCAAGGATGCTAGAAGCCTAAATAAGATCACAACTGAAGCTCTCTTGCGCAAGCTTAAATCTTATGAGCTGCTCATCAAGAATAGAGAAGAAGAGCAGAAGGCTGCTGTTGGGTATATTGGAATATATGTACCTGATTTGAAGAAGCCTCACCCTACTCAATGATATACATCAAGGTGTATTTGATGTGTTTTGAGTTTATTTGTGTAGGTTAAGTAACTGTAGGATTGCAGAAAAAATTCAAAGTCCATGTGTCAACACCTAGAGGTGAAGTGTCGACACTTATAAAGGCATGTGTCGACACATAGAGAAGCTGTGTCGACACTTGGAGTAATTGTGTCAAGACCAAGAATGGCAGAGTCGACACCAGAAGAAAAGTGTCGACACATACAGGAAGTGTCGACACATAGTGAATAATTGTCAACATAATCTGTGTCGACACTTAGAGGCGGTGTCGACACCCAGAGAAACTTTGTCGACATCAAATGTGTCGACACCAGGAGGCTGTGTCGACACTCAGCAAACTTCAACAAAGTTAAAGTACATGTGTCGACACAAAGGAGATGTGTCGACACTCAGCAAGTTTCAACACATGAAGGCATATGTCGACACAAAGGAGATGTGTCGACACTCAGCAAGATTCAACACAAGAAGGCAAGTGTCGACACAAAGGTGTTGTGTCGACACACAGCAGAATTCAACTAAGTATCAAAGAAGAAGTACTTGTGTCGACTCATTCAACCAGTGTCGACACATTCAACAGAAGGCTTGTGTCGACACACAGAATTAGTGTCGACACATTCTGAAGAAGCAGTGTCGAGAAGCTGTTACAACAACACAAGGAGTTATGTCGACACTATCAAGGCTAGTGTCGACACTTAGTCTATCTGTGTCGACACATAAAGACTATCTGTCTCGACATTTTCAGATAGTGACAGTGATTTCAAAAAGTGACTGGATGACTTGACAGCTGCCATTTCAACCGATCAACTGCAACTGTCAAAGCCGTCAAAAGGTTGTTAGAAACCGGATCAGCCGGTTACCTTGGAGGAAGACTATATAAAGACCTTTCTCCTTCAACAGAATAAGAGAGATTACAAATTGACAACAATTAATCAAGAGATCTAACAACACAAAAGAAGAAGACCTTTAATAGAAGATCTAAGAAGTTGGAGAGAGAGAGCTCCTTCTAAGAAGAGCAGCTGCTGAACCGGACTGCTAAGTAAGATTCAGATTGAGATCTGAATCTCAAGACAGATGTTGATTGAAGATCATCTTCATAGGAGATTCAACCCTACTGTGTTCTAATTCAAGAAGCTTTGAAGAAAGCCAAGGGAGGTTGATCTCTGCCAAGATCTTTCAAGAACTCATCAAGAAGCCAGTCAACTCTCTCTCTCTCTCTTTCAGAGTTGTGGTTAATTACTTTGTATAATCAAAATTTCTGTAGGATCTTGTATAGATCTGAGCTGTAAGCCTATTTTATAAAGGCTGAGTGTAGGAGACTGTGTGCTCTGAGTGTAGGTCTTGTTGAAGACTGAGGTAGGGCCTTGTGCTGAGTTGTAGGAGACTTTATTCTCTGAGTGTAGGTCTTGTTGAAGACTGAGTGGTAGGGCTTTGTGCCTGAGTTGTAGGAGTGTGGACACTCTGAGTTGTAGGAACCTATTTTGGGGTTCTGAGCTGTAAGATCTGAGGATCTGAGGAGAAGTGCTGAAGTTAGGCCGAATCTAGTTCACTACTAGATAGGCGAAGGGGGAAAGTGGATGTACCCAGACTTTGGGGAGCCACTATAAATACTGTGTGCACTCTGTGTATGTTTGCTTCTATGATTGTTGTGTTGTGATTGTTGTAGAATTGCATTTGCTGAATAGAATTTCTGCCTTAAATTTAAAAAGATAAAGTTCACCTATTAACCCCCCCCCCCCTCTAGGTGTTTAGGCACTATTTCTTTCAGCTGCCTCACCAGCTACAAGAAAGGAAAAATAAATATCTTTCAAAGCCATTGAAGATCAGCCTGAAGACAAGGTCACAGGCAATGAAGAGCTACTAAGCTTACTGGCCAAAAGATTATATAAAATGGCCAAGAAGGATTTCAGGAAAAGATCATACAGAGAGCATGACAAGCCAAGGTATGACAAATCAAATAACAAAGAGATTATTTGTTTTGGATGCAAGAAACCAGGCCACATGGTGTCTGACTGTCCAAAAAATCAGTATAAGGACAAAAAAGACAGGAAGGAAAGAAGAAAAGACAAAGACTTTAGGAAGAACAGCAATGACAAACCCTCCTCCAGCAAGAACAAACACACCAGGAAGGCGTTTGTAGCTGAAACTTAGAGTGAGACAGAAGAAGAATCTGAAGCTTCATCCAGCTCTAGTGATGATGAAGATGATGCTGATGAAAAAGAATTCTGCATGATGGCTATCAATGCCTCACAATAAGATTATGATGCAGAAGAGTCAGAGTCAGAATCAGAGACTCAATCTGAAGAGGACCAGGTAATAAGTTCTTTTGATTTTAATTCTGAGGACTTTAAGTGTGAGTTTAAAGCACTATGTTTAGATTTATTAAAATCTGAGAAGGAAATCATTTCTCTTAGAAATCAGTTATCTGAACACAGTACTTTAAAATCAGAAAACCTCAAACTCTCTGAGGAGTTGGAATGCTGTAGGGAGCAGATAGCCTCACTGAAAGGTGAGCTATCAGAGGCCAAAAAGTTTGACGAATCCCTCAATAGGAGAAGTATCAAACTAATGGACATCACAAGCACAGTGAACTCAAGATTCAATAGTACACTGGGCTTGGGTGCCTCATCTAGCCAACCTATAGTATTAACAACCCCAATCAAGTTTATCTCTGATAAAGGTAAGGGAGTTGTAGAGGTAGCTAGGAAGAATTCTTACTTACCTAAGAAAACAAGAGTTCAACAGAAATCGTCGAACGGAGCTAGACGATCGTCGAATGAAGTTTAACGATCTCAGGCTAAATTGTTTAACTCAGGTCGACGATCTCTGAACCCTAAACTCTGCCACAGTCGATCTTCGAACTGAGCTCGACGATCTGAACCACGATCGTCGAACTCAGCTCAGCGATCGTCGAGCAGAGATCAGAGTTTTGAAAAATCTTTCGAGGGCAAATCAAACTTCAATCCTAGAGGTCCTACATCTCAAAGATTTAACCCTTATACGGAATGGATAATACCTCCAAGGATATATCATCCTGAAGGCTATAAGAGTCAGCCAGAGATGTCTTTTATTTCTGAATTCAAAGGTTATCAACCTAGGCCCATGGTAAACTGGGTCAAAAACAAGTAAATTGCTTTATGTGCAGGTGAAGACCTATCCAACATCAAACCAGCAATGATATCTGGATAGTGGGTGCTCAAAGCACATGATAGGAAACAAGGACAATTTCACATCCTTCAAAGCCAAGCTTGGACCCATAGTAATATTTGGTGATTCAAACTTTGGACTAACAAAAGGATATGGTGCAGTCCAGATTGGCACAGTCACATTTAAGAAGGTAGCCTATATGGAAGAACTGAAGCACAACTTAATCAGCATCAGTCAACTATGTGATGAAGGCTACCAAGTGACTTTCAGTAAATCCTTATGCAAGATCAAATCAGAGAACAATACAACTGTGTTGACAGGTAAAAGGAAAGGTAACATCTATCTTGTAGATTTCCTTTCAACTAAGGTAGATATATGCCTGTTTAATTCGATTTGTATACCTAATGAACTATGGCATAAGAGATTAGGACATATAAACCTTAGAACCATTGCTAGGCTATCCAAGGACAACCTTGTTAGAGGACTACCTTCTGGCCCCTACAAGAAGGAAGGACTTTGCAGGGCTTGTCAATTAGGCAAGCAAACCAAAAATAGTTTCAAGTCACTTAATAAGAGTGATTCACCTAGGATTTTGTATCTGTTACACATGGATCTCTTTAGACCCATCACAATACAAAGCTTAGGAGGGAAATCTTATACTTTAGTGGTTGTAGATGACTTCTCTAGATTCACATGGGTGTTCTTTCTGAGGAAGAAGTCTGATAACTTTACGTGTTTGACAGAGTTTCTCAAATGCTTACAGACTGAGTTCAACACTCAAATTGCCCTGATCAAAAGTGATCATAGGATAGAGTTTGATTCTCTTCTTATGCAAGAGATCTGTCAGAATGAAGGGATCAGGCATACTTTCTCAGCTCCTAGAACTCTTCAACAAAATGGGGTAGATGAAAAGAAAAATAGAACCCTTATTGAATCTGCTACTATATTGTTGTCAGATGCTCACCTTCCTCTATCCTTTTGGGCAGATGCAGTGAACACCTCCAACTATGTGTTGAATAGAAGTTTGATACATAAACTGAAGGGCAAGACTCCCTATGAATTACTCAAAGGGAAGAAACCTAAAGTAGATTACTTCAAAATCTTTGGTTGTATTTGCTACATTCATAATAATGACAAGAAATACATAGCAAAATTTCAAGCTAAAGCTGATGAAGGAGTATTTCTGGGATACTCCGTGATCAGTAAAGCTTATAGGGTGTTTAATAAATCAACTCTTAAAATTGAAGAATCTATTCATGTATCTTTTGATGAGACTAACATGTCATACAAGAAGAAAGACATTTCTACCATAAGCTCTTTGCAGGTTCCACCACTGTCTGAGTCTATGGATGGACTGAACCTTACCCAAGAGGTGTTAAACCATCCCACTCCACAGGTTACTGAAGATAGTGAAGAGGAAATTTAAGAGGAAGTGGCTGAACTTTCCCCAACAGTTAGTATCATTCACCAAGAGGAATTAAATACTGAAGTTGTTGCTCAACCAACTCCACCAACTGATCTTGTCACACTTAGAGATCACCCCAGATCTCAAGTAATTGGAGACATTTCAGCAGGTGTACAGACAAGGCATCAACTCAACCAAGACTTGATGCATTCCTGTTTTCTCTCTCAAATTGAACCTCTCACCATTCATGAGGCAGAGCAAGATCCCCACTGGATCATTGCAATGTAAGAGGAACTAAATCAGTTTGAGAGATGTAGAATTTGGGATTTGGTTTCAAGACCCCATAATTATCCAGTTATTGGAACCAAATGGGTCTACAGGAACAAGTTGGATGCTCAAGACAACATAGTGAGGAACAATGCTAAGCTTGTTGCTCAATGCTACAGACAAGAGGAAGGAATAGACTATGACCAAACCTTTGCCCCTGTTGCAAGGTTAGAGGCCATTAGGATATTCCTTGCCTATGCAGCCTACAAGAGATTCAAGGTCTACCAGATGGATGTCAAAAGTGCATTTCTAAATGGAGTACTTTAAGAAGAGGTCTATGTAGAACAACCTCCAGGTTTTATCTCTACAACTCAACCGCTTTTGTTTTTAAATTGCATAAATCTCTCTATGGTTTAAAGCAAGCTCCAAGAGCTTGGTATGAGACCCTAGCAAGCTTTCTTTTAGAGCATAAATTTACAAGAGGAACCATAGATAAAACACTTTTCACTAGATATCATAAGGACCAAACATTGTTAGTATAAATATATGTGGATGACATTATTTTTGGGTCTACTATCCCAAATTGTGCAAGAGGTTTGCTGACCTCATGCATTCAAAATTTGAGATGAGTAGCATGAGTGAGCTTTCCTACTTCCTTGGTCTCCAAGTGAAGCAGCTCCCAGATGGTATCTTCCTCTCCCAAGCTAAGTATGCTAAAGAGCTTATCAAAAAGTTTGGGATGGGTGATGCTTCAGGGATGAAAACCCCTATGGCTACAAATGTTGTTGTGGATTCTGATGCAGCAGGGAAACCTGTAGATCAGAAAAATTTTAGGGCAATTGTTGGATCCCTATTATACCTAACAGCTAGCAGACCTGACATAATGTTTGCCACATACCTTTGTGCTAGGTTCCAAGTGAACCCTAAAGAATCTCACCTTATTTTCCGAAAAAGAATTTTGAGATATATAAAGAGTTGCCCTAGTCTAGGACTCTGGTATTCTACAAAGTCAGAGTTTGAGTTAACTGGATACTCAGATGCTGACTATGCTGGATGTAGAGTGGACAGAAAAAGTACCTCTGGAACATGCCAGTTCCTTGGTATGAGACTTGTCTCCTGCTTTTGTAAAAAGTAGACATCTGTGTCTACATCAACTGCAGAAGCAGAATACATGGCTGCTGGTAGTTGCTATTCACAAATGCTATGGATACAAAACCAACTCTTAGATTATGGTGTGAACTTAAATAATTCAACATTATTTTGTGATAATACTAGTGTTATTGCTATATCACAGAATCCAGTTCACCATTCTAGGACCAAACATATTGAAATAAGACATCATTTCATTAGAGATAATGTGGACAAAAAGAAAATTAACTTGATCCACATTCCTACTGATCTACAAAGAGCAGATATTTTCACCAAGCCATTGGATCAGAAAACCCATCTGTTCCTTATAAATCAATTGGGAATGATTTATGGAGAAGAGTTAACCTAGTTTCTGTCTGCATTCGACGAATTTTCCAGCGTTCGTCGAACGGAGTTCGACGAATTAGGGAAAGTTTGAGATATTCTCGCCGAACGGAGATCGACGAATTCTCTGTGTGAGGAAACAATTTTCGTCGACCAGAGATCGACGAACTTTGCTTCAAGAAGACATTTCGTCGAACGGAGTTCGACGAACTATTTTCGATTCTTCTGGATGAGATCGACGAATCATCTATCTATAATTTATTTCGTCGAGCTCAGTTCGAAGAATTTTTCTTTTTCGTGGAACGGATTTTGTCGATTTATATTCTGAAAATCTTATATCTAGGTTTTCTTCGACCTCCATCCCGCACCTTCAGTTCCTTTGCTCTTGATCGCCGTTTCTCTCTGTGTTTTTCTTGCAGGACATCAATGGAGATTCCCTCAGGTGCTCTTGTTGAAATGAAATTGACACTGGATTTGACATGGACTTTGAGTCGTTTCAACACTCTGACCCCATCTTCCTTTACATCTAGGAACTACTGGAAGAACTAAGTTTAAAGGATTGCATGACCAGGCGCATTAGACTTCATGGAACGGAAATACAAGAATGGGTATATACATCTACAGTTTCTGAAGAAGATGTTTTGACCGACAATATAGGGAACACTGTTGTTTGCCTCTCTCCCGCAGTTCTCACTGAAGTATTTGGACTAGTGAACGGAGAAGACAATCTGAAAATGGATTCTGAGGAATTCAATGATATGCTGAAACTAATGGGTTTCTCTGGGAACAACCATAATAAGTTGTTGAAAAAGCAATTATCCGCCGCCTACCATTTTCTAGCAGATATTACGGGAAAGATTCTGATGGTCAAGCACTCTGCTCATGACTATATTACCCGTCACCAATTTCTAATAATGTGTGCAGTAGTGAATAAGCGACAGGTTGATTGGAGTAAGGTGTTCTTTGAATTGATTAAAAATAAGAACAGCAAGAAGGAAGTCTGCTTTGGCAGAATTTTGGGCATATTTCTTCAAGCGAAGGCTGCTGAATGTATGGTCTCCCCGACCATCTTCATAAACGCCAGCAAGCGCCTCACTTGCGCTCTGTTTGGTAGGTGCGAGAGGACCATCTCCAAGCCCTCAAATGTTTCTTCCTCCTCCCTCCAAACTTCTGAGAGCACAAGGGTTGTAAAGGCCGCTCTCCACCCTGCTGAAGAGGTTCCTCCATCTCAACAATCTATTCCAGCACCTCTTCCTCCAAAGAAGCCTCCTCATGTACCTACCCCTCCTTCATCTGCACCACTTGACCTGACAAACATTCCATCTCCACCTCCATCTTCCCCCTTGCAAGTTGATCATCAACCCACTCCTCCAGATTCCCCTCAGGACATTCCTATTCCTACACCTCCACAGTCTCCTCTTCCCCCCACACTTATCCACCATCCCATCTTATAATATACCATCAGATGCAATCATGCAAGATGCCCCCTCCATCTGTTATTCCACCTCCCATTCCATCCCCTCATTCCTTTGCTCACACCTCTCATCAAATCCTTGATCCAAGAGGCCATTACACCTCTTGTGACCTCCATTAATTCCTTATCTGCCCAGATCTCTCTTCTATCTGCTGTCCCCTCTTCGTCTAGGGGCTTAGATCCAGGTATTCCTGAACCCAGGCAGGGGGAGATGCTTTGTGATGAAGTTGCAGCAGATGCAGATACAGCAGCAGCAGCAGTCACAGCAGTTCCCTCTCCAACAGATTCAGATTCAGATAAGGATACACCAATTTTGACAGACTTTGATGCTGAGATGTCTGAGTTAATTCACTTTATGAATACTGACATTGATGTGGATGAGTCAGTTGCTCAAATAACTCCTGTTGTTGTATTCTATTTAAATCCCACAGTGAATTTATCAGCTTTGTTGAGAAGTTTTGACACTGTAAATATGAAATTCCCTCCAGCAGATTTCTCTAAGCCTTATTTGGCTATGATACCATATACCTCTCCGGCTAGTCCAGCAGTTGCCTAGCAACTCTGTGACAATTTTGCTCTCTTTGCCTCTAGCTCAAAAGTCATTCCAGAAGATACATCAGTGCCAGTCTCAGCATAAGATTTTATTATGGATGACTCTCCTATGCCTACTCTAGATGAGCCTATTCAGGCAGACATTGAAGAAGAGAATAAGGCAGTAGCTGATAGCTCTGTCTCTTTTGTTTCTGAATCTTGTACAGATAATTCTTCTCTTGTTGCTGAAACTCTTATTCCTGAACCTTCTGCCCCTCCTCCAGTAAAGGCTGTTGTTTCTGATAAAGCTTTAAAAGCTTTGGATGCATTGTATGATACCCCTCAGGATTCAGAATTTGATGATGATGATATTGATTCTGATGAGGATGCAGCTAGTAGGAAAAAGAGATTGTTGGCAAAGAAGAGAAAGGCTGCTCCTCCTCCCAAGCCAAATCCCACTGCAGACACTCCCTACTATATTATGCACAATATGACTCCATATAAGGGAATGCTAGCATGGATGTGGCTCTCCAAAAACCAGTAGAAAGATAGAAAGAGAAGCAGGAGATACTCCCCTCCTCCAGTACACAGATACAAGAAGGATCCTCCTCCTCCACCTCCTCCAGCAGCTGGTGCCAGTGGCTCTAGCTCCCAGAGATCTGCCCCAATGCAAACTTATCAAAGACAGTCAGGGAGATCTTCTGGAAGCAGCCAGTAGAGGCCATCCTCCTCAGGAAGTCAACAGCATAAGCAGCGGCAACAACAAAGTTCTGAAGCTCATAAAGCTGAAAGCCCGAAAAGACCTCTCTCTCCTCCAATTCCTTTTGAAGATCCAGAGACTGCAAGTACAGCAAGAATGGCTAGATACCCAGAGTTGATTGGTCTATTATTGATAAATAAAGCTAAAGCAGAAGGAAAAGATATTTCTGGTCTTTCAACTATGTCAAAGTATAGAAAGGAAGAGCTGAAAAGATTTGACAAAGGAAACAAACTATTTAATGTTGATGATTATATGAAACTTCATCCAGAAGCAGTTGTCCCCAAGGCTACATCATTGAAAATTATTGGGGCAGCTGATATGACCATGACAGTGGCTCAAGCTCAAAATCCTAACAGAGAAATCATTTTCAAGAAGCCAGGAGAAAAGAAAGCAGAAGACAAACCTCAGGAGAAGAAGCCAAAGAAGTAATTTTCTCGTTGTTTTAATTTATGTCTGTTATTTGTCTTT
Source organism: Platanthera guangdongensis (assembly GCA_039583875.1). Lineage (NCBI taxonomy): Eukaryota > Viridiplantae > Streptophyta > Magnoliopsida > Asparagales > Orchidaceae > Platanthera > Platanthera guangdongensis. The sequence continues at coordinate 88,956,699 of CM077161.1, read as the reverse complement.
AAACTGTGTTATCTGTTAAACAAAGCTGTGTGTATATATATATATCTGTTGCATGTGTTATAATTCTCTGCCAGATATATCTCTTTTCTTGCTTTGTTTTTATGTCTTGAGTCTTTGTTAGTGACCTCACCCAAATAGGGGGAGATTGTTGGATCCCTAGTTGATTTGGGCTAGGTTCACTGACTTAGGATGTGACACATCATATATAGCCAGGGTCAATTTGTGTCCTAGAGTCTAGGTTAAGTCCTTAGGCTCAACTCCAGGTGGACCAGCTTTCAACAAGACCCTCAGAGACTCCAGACTCACAAGTTTTCAAGACTAAGTAAAGTGAGTTCGATGTTCGTCGAACTCCACTCGACGAAAGGTGTTCTGCGCTCGACGATCTTGAGACATTTCTTAGTGCTGAGATAGACGATCTGGGTTCTCTGTTCGATGAAAACTCAGGCTCTTCATCAAGCCAAAGTCAAGAGATCACCACAGAAGCTTGAATGAGATCACCACAGAAGCTCTATTGGGTAATCTCAAATCTTATGAGCTACTCATCAAGAATAGAGAAGAAGAACAGAAGGGTGCCTCACCAGCCACAAGAAAAGAGAAAACAATAGCTTTCAAGGCAACTGAAGATCAGCCTGAAGACAAAGTCACAGGCAATGATGAACTGCTCAGTCTGTTGGTCAAAAGATTTTACAAGATGGCCAGAAAGGACTTCAGAAGGAGATCATACAAGGAGCATGATAATACAAGGTATGATAAGTCAATTAATAATAAAGAAATTGTTTGCTTTGGTTGCAGGAAACCAGGGCACATAGTTCCTGACTGTCCAGAAAACAAAAACAAGGACAGAAGGGACAAGAAAGAAAGAAGAAAGGAGAAAGACTCCAAAAGGAATGGCAATGACAAACCCTCATCAAGCAAAAATAAACACACAAGAAATGGGTTTGTTGCTGAATCCTAGAGTGAGACTGAAGAGGATTCAGAAGCCTCATCCAGCTCCAGTGATGATGAAGATGATGCAGAAGAGAAAGAGTTCTGCATGATGGCAATCAATGCCTCACAACATAACTCCGATGAAGAGGAGTCAGAGTCAGACTCAAAGACTCAACCTGAAGAAGATCAGGTAATTAGTTCATTTGATTTTAATTTAGAGGACTTTAAATCTGAGTTTAAAGCTTTATGTTTAGACCTGCTAAAATCTGAGAAAGAAATTATCTCTCTCAGAAATCATTTATCTGAACATAATACCTTAACGTCAGAAAACCTCAAACTCTCTCAGGAGTTGGAGTGTTGTAGGGAGCAGATAGCTTCACTGAAAGGTGAGCTATCTGAGGCCAAGAAGCTTGGAGAATCCCTTAATGGGAGAAGTATCAAGCTGATGGACATCACAAGCACAGTGAACTCCAGATTCAATAGTACACTGGGCTTGGGTGCTTCATCCAGCCAACCTATAGTTCTAACAACCCCAATCAAGTTTATTTCTGATAAAGGAAAGGGAGTTGTAGAGGTAGCTAGGAAAAATTCTGATCTGCCCAAGAAAACCAAGTCCCAACAGAAATCATCGAACGGAGATCGACGATCGCCGAACGCAGATCGACGATCTCAGGCAAAATCGTTGAACTCAGGTCGACGATCTCAAGTTCCTGAACTCTGCCATAGTCGACCGTCGAACGGAGCTCGACGATCTGACCCAAGATCGTCGAACGAAGCTCCACGATCGTCGAACAGAGGTCAGAGCTCTGGAAAGTCTTTCAAGGGCAAATCAAAATTCAATCCTAAGGGTCCTTCATCCCAAATCTTTAACCCTTATACTGAATGGATTATACCTCCAAGGAGATATCATCCTGAAGGATATAAGAGTCAACTTGGGATGTCTTTTATTTTAGAATTTAAAGGTTATCAACTTAGGCCCAAGGTAAACTGGGTCAAAAACAAATGAATTATCTTATGTGCATGTGAAGACCTATCCAACATGTAACCAGCAATAGTACTTGGATAGTGGGTGCTCTAAGCACATGACAGGGAACAAGGACAACCTCACATCCTTTAGGGCCAAGATTGGACCCAAAGTTATCTTTGGTGATTCAAACTTTGGACAGACTAAAGGATATGGTGCAGTCCAGATTGGATCAGTAACATTCAAGAAGGTAGCTTATGTGGAAGGACTAAAGCACAACTTAATAAGCATCAGTCAGCTGTGTGATGAAGGCTACCAGGTGACCTTCAGCAAAGCATTATGCAAAATCAAGTAAGAGGACAACACAACTATGTTGGCAGGTAAAAGGAAAGGTAACATCTATCTAGTAGATTTTCTTTCAACAGATGTAGATATTTGTCTGTTCAATTCTGTTTGTAGACCAAATATCTTATGGCATAAGAGACTATGACACCTAAACCTTAGAACTATTGCTAGGCTATCCAAGGACAACCTTGTTAGAGGACTACCTTCTGGCCCCTATAAGAAGGAAGGACTCTGCAGGGCTTGTCAATTAGGCAAGAAAACTAAAAATAGCTTTAAGTCACTTAATAAGAGTGATTCACCTAGGATATTGTATCGGTTACACATGGATCTTTTTGGACCCATCACAGTACAAAGCCTAGGAGGGAAATCTTACACTTTAGTAGTTGTAGATGACTTCTCTAGATTCACTTGGGTGTTCTTTCTAAGGAAGAAGTCTGATAACTTTAAGTATCTGACAGAGTTTCTCAAATGTATACAGATTGAGTTCAATACTCACATTGCCCTGATCAGAAGTGATCATGGGACAGAGTTTGATTCTCTTCTTATGCAAGAGTTCTGTCAAAGTGAAGGGATCATGCATACTTTCTCAGCTCCTAGAACTCCACAACAAAATGGGGTAGCTGAAAGGAAAAATAGAACCCTTATTGAATCTGCCACTACATTATTGTCAGATGCTCACCTTCCTCTATCCTTTTGGGCAGAGGCAGTGAACACCTCCAACTATGTGCTGAATAGAAGTTTGATACATAAACTAAAGGGAAAGACTCCCTATGAATTACTCAAAGGGAAGAAACCTAAAGTTGATTACTTTAGAGTCTTTGGTTGTATTTGCTACATACATAATAATGACAAGAAATATTTAGCAAAATTTAAAGCTAAAGCTGATGAAGGAGTGTTTCTGGGATACTCCATGATTAGCAAGGCTTATAGGGTTTATAATAAATCATCTCTAAAAATTGAGGAATCTGTTCATATATCATTTGATGAATCTAACATGTCTTTCAAGGAGAAGATCCCTTCTACCATTGAACCTTTGCAGGAACATTCTCTTGTTGAAGACTTGAACAAGTTACAGGTTACCCAAAGGGATGAAAGCAGTGAAGATGAAGAAATTGTTCAACATATTGAAGAACAACTTGAAGAGCCAGTTGTTGTACTACAAGAGGAAACAACACAGGTTGGTGAACAATCAACACCCCCTGTTGATTTAGTAACATCAAGAGACCATCCAATTTCTCAAATAATTGGAGACATCTCAGCTGGTGTGCAAACCAGAAATCAGGCCAACGAAAACCTATTGCACACCTGCTTCCTATCTCAAATTGAACCTCAGTCCATTCAAGATGCAGAGCAAGATCCACACTGGATCATTGCAATGCAAGAAGAGTTGCATCAATTTAAAAGGAAAAAGTGTGGGAACTAGTGCCAAAGCCTAAGGATCACTCCATTGTTGGAACAAAGTGGGTTTTCAGAAACAAACTTGATGATCAAGGAGTAATTGTAAGGAACAAGGTAAGGCTAGTTGCTCAGGGATATTCTTAAGAAAAAGGAATAGACTACGACCAGACTTTTGCACCAGTTGCAAGATTGGAAGCCATTAGAATCTTTTTAGCTTATGCAGTATATAAAGGATTCAAAGTATATCAGATGGATGTCAAATGTGCATTTCTAAATGGAGACATCAAAGAGGAAGTATATGTTAGACAACCTCCAGGTTTTATCTCTCCAACTTATTCTAATTATGTTTTTAGATTGAAAAAAGCATTATATGGTCTCAAGCAAGCTCCTAGAGCATGGTATGAGACTCTAACATGCTTTCTTTTGGAAAATGGATTTATAAGGGTTAGAGTAGACCAAACTCTTTTCATTAGAACCCATAAGTCCCATACCCTACTAGTACAGATTTATGTAGATGATATCATTTTTGGTTCTACTGACTCAAAATTGTTCAGAAGGTTTTCCAACTTAATGCAATCTAAATTTGAAATGAGTAGCATGGGTGAGCTATCCTTCTTCCTAGGATTGCAAGTCAAACAACATGTTGAAGGCATCTTTATTTCTCAAACCAAGTATGCAAATGAATTGGTTAAGAAATTTGGCATGTCTGAAGCATCTTGTATGAAAACACCTATGCCTACTAATGCTATATTGGATGCTGATGAACATGGGAAACCTGTTGATCAGACAACATATAGAGCAATGATTGGCTCTTTACTGTACCTTACAGCTAGTAGACCAGATATAATGTTTGCTACATGTATATGTGCTAGATTCCAAGTTAGCCCTAGAGAGTCACACCTAACACTAGTAAAGAGGATTCTCAGGTATGTTAAAAGTTGTCCAAATCTAGGTCTCTGGAATCCAAAAGATTCAGCATTTGATTTAACTGGATTTTCTGATGCTGATTATGCTGGATGCAGAATTGACAGGAAAAGCACCAGTGGAACTTGTCAGTTCCTTGGTGACAGACTTGTCTCTTGGTTTTGTAAGAAACAAACTTCTGTGTCAACTTCAACTACTGAAGCTGAATATATGGCTGCAGGCAGTTGTTGTTCATAAATCTTGTGGATTCAAAACCAACTCCTAGACTATGGCTACAACTTAGAGAAGTCTAAAATCTTTTGTGATAACACTAGTGCTATTTCTATAGCTCAAAATCCAGTCCTCCATAGTAGGACAAAACACATAGAGATTAGACATCATATCTTAAGGGATAATGTTGAAAAGAATAAAATTGAACTACAATATATCCCAACTGATTTACAAAGGGAAGATATTTTCACCAAACCTTTGGATGAAAAGAAACACACCTTCTTCCTAAATCAGTTAGGAATGTTAGATGGAGGAAGTCTTAAATAATATCCAAGATTTTAAAAGTTTAAAAATTTACCAAGACTAGGCAAACATCTTGATTTTTCTTAGTGTCTAGAGTTTTTCTGGTCTCTGAACTGCGCTCGACGATTTTCCCCCAGATCGTCGAATGGAGATCGACGATTTCCGCAATCGGCGAACTGCGTTCAGCGTTTCTCAGATAGTATGAACTATCTCTTCCGGTCAGCGATCGTCGAACGGCGCTCGACGATTTTGCTCTCTGAACGATCGTCGAACAGAGCTCGACGCTCTACAATATCGTCGAACGGAGATCGACGATGTTGAAGACTCTTCAGATTCCTTTAGAAGCCCCGATCGTCGAACTGAGTTCAACGATCTTTCCATTTCTGCATCGAACCCTAATATAAAATTCATTTTTCACCGTCGTTCTCCTTTGCGCTTTCGATTTCTCTGCAAAAACTTTCTTTCCCTCCAAACATTTCTGCACTTGGTCGTTTTGTTTGTTGAATCTTTGCAGGTAACTATGGTTGTTTCTGTTGTTGTTCTCGCCGTCATGAAATTTGATGCTGTCTTCAACATAGACATGGAATCCTTCAGCACAACAGACCAGGTTTTTCAGGATATCTTAGAGTTATTCAAAGAGCAGAAACTGGATGCAATCATGACTACAAGGATTAAGCTTGCTTCTGATGAAATCAAAGAGTGGGTCTACACTGCCCACAATCAGGACCACAACACCATTGTTGGATCAATCTCTAGCACTCAGGTACCCTTGACCCCAGCAATTCTGTCAGAGGTTTTTGAGTTAAGTACTGGTGGAGATTCTACTGATTTGTCTGGAGAAGAATATGCTGACTTGCTTGCCAGAATGGGTCATTCTGAGGCTAACCCAAGCAAGCTGTTGAAAAAGAATCTTTCTATGGAATACAGATTCCTGACTGATGTAGTTGGGAAAGTCCTACTGGCTAAGAACTCTGCTCATGATACAATTTCCAGGTATCAGCTCTGCCTAATGGGAGCCTTAGTAGACAGGAAGAACCTGAATTGGGGAGAGGTCTTCTTTGACCTCATTAAGAAGAAAATTAATAAGAGTTTTGTAAACTTTGGAAGAATTTTAGGAATTTTTCTGCAGAATAGGTGCCCTGCCTTGCTGGTCTCCTCTGGGATACACATAAATGCATCCAAGAGACTGTCTTGTGCCCTTTTTGGTAAATGGGACAGGCAGATCATCAAGCCTAGAAGGCCCTCTTCCAGCACTCCTTCAGGCACCAGGACTGTCAGAGTCACTTCCCCACAGGTCTCTACCCCTGCAGCTGACCTGCCTGCTGATGCCTCTCCTCCTCCCCCTCCAATTCCATCTCTTCCCATTCCAACCACCATTCAAACTCCATCCACCATCATCATCTCCAGCCCCTCTCCAACATCCACACCATCTCCAATCCCTACTCTACCAACCACAGAAGAACAATTCCATCCTTTATACTCCTACCCTCAACCAGATGCCACTTCATCACCCTCCATTTCATCCTTCAACCTCATTGATGATTCCTTCATGGATGATTCACCATCCTCGCCTCCTGAGCTGCCCTCATCATCAACATCTTATCAAGATCTTCTGCAAGAAATCATTGACCAACCGACATTCACACCATCTATCTTCATCCCACTATCCTCCATATCCACCTTACCCACACCTCAGCCATCTCTTCCCCCACTCACTAGCTCTCCACTACCATTCTCAACAGCTACACCTCCATCCTCTACCTCTGCTCCAGTTACTACTGTGCAAGTAGATATTCCATCCCTTGCTCACAGGCTTTATGAATTGCTAGCCCCAGGCTATCTCTTCTCTTGGAGACCTCCTTTGCTCCATTACTCCTGTTAGTGGCAGCCCTTTCTTCCAGGCTCTCCTCTTTATTCCCTCAGGCAGCCCCTTCAGCAGTGTGCCTTGATCCAGCCATGTCTGAATCTAGGCAGGGGGAGATGCCCTATGAAGTGAGCCTGCCTGCTTCTGCTCTTGCTGTTTCAGTGAGCCTGCCTGTTGTTGCTGTTATTATTGTTTCTTCAGCTCCTGTTACTGCTGCTCCTGCTGCTGTGTCTCAAGATCTAGTTCCTCCTGCTGCAGTCTTTACAATTGACCTCAGATCTTTGCTCTCAGAATTTGACTCTATATATTTCAGATGTCTGACAGAGAAAGCTTGTCTTCCAGAGACAGTTGCTATCCAGCCCCCAGAGGATCTGTCCAAGGCCCTTGTGCCTTTCTCTTGCTGTGACCCCAGCATCATCACTTCATTTATCAACTCAGTTTATGCTGCTGCTACTTCTGCTGAAAGCAGTGTGGTTGTTTCTGATGTTGCTGCCCCTCCTGCTGCTGAAAGTTTTGATGATACTTCTGTTACTGCTGATGAGCCAATTTCTAAGGAGATCCTTATGACAGAGGCACATGAGTTTAAGCCTTCTGTATTTTCTGCTGATATTTCTGTTGCTGATAATGCTGTTTCTGTCAGTGAAACTGTTGCTGTCCCAACTGCTGTTGTTACTGCTTCTGCCTCAATTTCAACTGCCACACCTTCTGTATCTGTTGTTGTCACTACTGCTACTGCTTCAACTTCTGCTACTACAACCTCTGCTGTCTCATCTGCTTCAATCCAGCTCAAGAAAGATTTGATGAAGAAGATTGATGCCCTTTATGATGATCAAAGTTCTGAAAGTGATGAGTTCAGAACAGATTCTGATGATTCTTCTGCTACCATTGCCAGGAAGAGAAAGGCAAGGAGCAAAGCCATGAAGAGAGTACCTCCTGCCAAGGTCAAGGATAACAATGATATACCATACTATATTCTTCATGATTGCCCCATAACTGAGCACTGGATGCAGTACTCAAAGAATCAACTTAAAGCAATGAAGAAGAAAAGGAAATATGAAAAGGGCTCCTCTCAATTCCAACATTCTCATCCTCCTCCAACACCTCCTCCTGATGCAGGTGCAGGTGGAAGTTCAGCTGCTCAACCCCCTGCTAGAAGTCAAACCCCCTATCAGCCACATGCCAGATCTTATCATAGGGGAAGCCAGTCCAGGGGCTCTCAATCCAGAAGAGGAGGATATAGAGGCAATCAAAGAGAAGTCCAGGTTTACTCTAAAGGATACTCAAGACAGCATCCCTACTCCAGGGAAGGACAAACATCATCTGACACCACCTCTGGTCCTTTTCCTTATAAATTGAAGGAAACAGTTTCATCCAGGCCTCCTCAGGACAATCCTTCTAATAGATATGAGCCACCATTGCCATTTGAAGACCCTGAGAACAATCCAGCTGCTTGGACTGCAAGGATGAAAGAACTTGCTGCACTTGACCAGATCAAGAAAGCTAAAGAGCAAGGAAGAGACTCCTCCAACATCTCTACAATGTCTGAACAGAGAAAGAAAGAGTTGGAAAGATATGGGTCAAGCAAATTTTTTTATTCTGACAGATACATGGAACTGCATCCTGAAGCTGTAGTTCCTAGGCCCAAACAGCAAACCACTTTAGGTGCAGCAGATGATACAAGATCAAAGAAGGAAGCCCTCAACCCCAACAGAGAAATCAAACTCATTAAGGGCAAGGAAAAGAAATGACAATGTAAGGTTACAATCATATTGACTTCTGATTATTATCTGGGATGATATATATATCTGTGGTTCTGTAATGTCCAGCTTGTTGCTTTTCTGTATTATTGCTTGTATGTTGTTATTTTAATTTTGTAAACTCTGTAAATAGTAATCCTAACCGAAATAGGGGGAGATTGTTGGAACACCCTATTACTAATTTGGGTCAGGATCACTATGTCTCTAGGAAACCAATTTTTGACCTCCTGTATAGATCTAAAGGTCAATTAGAATTCAGTCTAAGGGTTAGAAGTCTAAGTTTGGAAGCTTCCCTCAAGACCAAGAATTTTGCAGTTTGAGACTAAGTCATATCGTCGAGCTCAGGACGACGATTCGTCGAACTCAGATCGACGATCGTCTAGCTCAACTTCGACAGATCGTCGAACTCCATTCGACGATCGCTGAGCTCAACTTCCACATATCGTCGAACTCCATTCGACGATCGGTGAGCTCAGTTCGACAATCTTGACACAGCTTTGGATCTCTATCTCTGAGCTCAGTTCGACGCTCTTTGAGCTCTGATCGACGATATTGTGTTGCAGTATAAGTCCAAACCGCTGAGCTCAGTTCAACTATAGCAGAGCTCAGTTTGACGATTTTCAGATAACCTCAAGGATTTTTCAAGATTCAAATTCAGATCAGTTAAGGAGTTATTCTGCAATTAATTCAGAAGATTTTCTAGCCGTTTTCATTTATTTCTGGAACAAGTTTCAAGGGATTTTCAAGGAATATTTCTGTGGACTTTCCTCCAGAAGACATTTTGCAATTAAGGATGCAATTAATGCAGGCCAACGGCTATTCTTGACAGAGGATGTTTTTCCTTTCAGTACCAGAGATTAAAAGAGTACAATTTTTTGAATCTCTCTAAGACAGACATCAGTAATCTTCAGAACAAGAACAAAATATTCTCTGTCTCAAAGAATTCTCAAGAACACACATCCAAGGAGATCAAATTTTCTGAAATCCTCAGATCTCTCTTGTCTCAAGTGTTCAAGGCCAACATCTTTCAAGACTCCAGACATCCAACATTTCAGTTGTTGCTGAAATCATCTTTTGCTAGAGATCAACTTTTGAAGGCCTATCACCCTACAACAAAGCTTCTTTTCCTGAACATCTCAAGGACTCAGGGGGAGCTTTGACACCATCAAATCCACATAGTCTTCTCAGCTGCTCTGAGAAAGAGAAGACTTCCATCACTCTCTCACCCCCATCTCTGTAAAGGGTTTCTCAAACTCCCTTCAAAATTTTGAGCTTGGTTTTTGAGCACCTTGTCAAAAGCTCATCGGTGGCAAGACACCTGATCAAAAAATCTGATTTGGTTTTTGAGCACCTTATCAAAAGCTCATTGGTGCCCAGGACACCTGATCAACTCATCCTGTAGTGGATTCCTACCTAGGTTGGTAGAAGAGTGGATGTACCCAAGTTTAGGGGAACCACTATATTTCCTTGTGTCTTCTGGCTTGCTTGTTTTTATTTTTGTTTCTGGCTGTGATTGTTCTGTGATTATTTTGTGATTAGTTTAGTTTTGTGATTAGTTATAATAATTGCTTCCCTGCTCACTCAGATTATAATAATTGTTTAAAAAAGTTTTAAAGCATCATATACTCTATTCACCCCCACCCCCCCCTCTAGAGTATATCAGATCTAGCTGCACTTTCAAAACTGTCCTAACCGTACGGCCTGAGCAAATAGGAGCTTCTATCCGCCTGGCCCAAAAAGGAGGGCCGATGCAGATCACGAACCTCGGGGGAACCCCTGAATAGGCCGCGACTTACAAGTTAGACACCTTGGGAGGGATCGTCGATTTTTTGGGGTTAACATTGACCATACCAAGGTATGTTTTGAAGAATGAGTACTTTTCCTCATCCAGCAGCTTTGTGAATATATCTGAAATCTGCCTATCAGTTGGGACATATTGGAGATTTATGTCACCATGCTCCACATGCTCTCAGACGAAGTGGTATCGCAGATCAATGTGCTTTGTCCATCTGTGAGAGGCTAGGTTGTTGTCTATCACAATTGCACTGGAGGACTCGCAAAACAAAGGAATGTGCTTGACCTTCAAGTTGTAGTTTTTAAGTTGGTTCTTTATCCAAAGCAATTGTGCACAACAACTGCCGGCAGAAATGTATTCTGACTCAGCCGTTGAGATTGCGAAACAATTTTGCTTTTTGCTTCTCCATGAAATGAGACTCCTTCCGAGGAATTGTCAAGTCTCGGAAGTACTCTTTCTATCATCTTTGCTTCCTATAAAATCTGCATCAGAGAAACCAATTAGTTCGATGTCATTACTTCTTGAGTGCCATAAGACAAGATTTGGTGTACCTTTAAGGTATCTCAAAAATCTGCTTTGTAGTAGCGTAGTGAGACTCCTTAGAGTTCACTTGAAATCTTGTACACACGCATGTTGAAAACATTATATCCGGTCTACTGGCAGTATGGTAGAGCAAGGATCCAATTAAGCTTCTGTACTTGTTTTCATTAATAGGTTTCCCTTCCTCGTCCTTGTCCAGAGACATGGTTGAACCCATTGGAGTCCTCATAGAGGTTGCATTCTCCATTTCGAATTTCTTATTTAACTCTTTGGTGAACTTCGTATGAGAGATGAAAATTCCATCTTCAGATTGTTTCACCTGAAGTCCTAAAAAATATTTCAGCTCTCCCATACTACTCATTTCGAACTTCCCTTGCACAACTTTGGAAAACTTTTTGGAAAGGTTGTCGTAAGTAGAGCCAAATATGATGTCATCGACATAGATTTGCATTAGCAAAATCTTGACTTTTATTTTCCTAAGAAATAATGTCTTATCTATCTTTCCTCTTGTGAACTTGTTCTCAAGAAGGAAGTTAGACAGCAACTCGTACTAAGCTCGAGGAGGTTGAGTTTGTTTCAAATAATATAAAGCTTTAAATTAAAGATAAACATGCTAAGGATAGTTAGAATAAATGAAACTAGGAGGTTGTTCCACATACACCTCTTCTTTTATGTCACCATTAAGGAAGGCCGACTTCACATACATCTGATAGACAATGAAGCACTTAAGTGCTGCATATGCTAGGAACAATCGGATTGCCGCCAGCCTTGCAACTGGTGCATACGTCTGATCGAAGTCGATTCCTTCTTCTTATATGTATCCCTTGGTGACGAGTCTGGCCTTGCTCTTTATTATTGTCTCATCCTCGTCCATCTTGTTCCTATAGACCCACTTTGTTCCGATAACGTTCTTGCCTTTGGGTCTTGGAACAAGCTTCCAGACTTGTCAACGCTTGAATTGATTTAGTTCTTCTTCCATTTCCATTATCAAAGATGTGTCTGAGTTTGCTTCCTCAAACTTCATCGGTTCAAGCTATGAGAGAAAACACAAATATAAATTTTCATTAATTGTACCTCTATGAGTTCAGACACCATCCTGTGGGTCTCCTATGATTTGATCCATTTGGTGATCCTTCAAGTGTCTGAGCTCTAGAGTCCTTCCATCTGGAGCTTCCTCTATCACTGGAGTGACTTCATCAACTTGGATGGCATCTTCATCATGGTCTTCAACCTCTCCAATTGGGGTTGGAGTGGTGATCTTGATGAACTTTGATCCTTTTCTTCAGTCTGCTCATCCAAGCTTAATTCTTTTATTCTTAAACCTGCATCTTCAATAAATACACTAGAAGAGTTGCTTTGCAGTAGGCTCATCTCATCAAATATAACATGAATAGATTCTTCTACAATCATGCTTTTTTATTAAAAATCTTATATGCCTTACTATGGCTACTATAACCTATGAAAATACCTTCAAAGCTCTTTTCACTAAATTTAGTGGTGTGATACTTACCATTGTTAAGGATGAATCATTTACAACCAAAGATTCTAAAATATGAAATAGTCGGTTTCCTGCCCTTTAGTAGTTCGTAAGGTCTCTTATTATGGTCCTTGCTTATGTGTGCTTGATTTTGCACGTGGCATACAGTGTTGATGGATTCAGTCCAGAAATATTCTGGTAGTGAGGCATCACTCATCATGGTCCTGCAGGACTCTATGAGTGTTTTATTCCTTCTCTCAGCTACTCCATTCTGTTGAGCAGTACGAAGAGAGGAAAACTCATGAAAGATATCGAGGCTTTCACAGAATTCTGTCATGGCACCAGACTTGAATTCTGATCCATTATCACATCTAATTTTGACTATGGAACAGTTGTATTCATTCTGGATCTTCCAAAAAAATTAGTGAAGATATCAAAAGTATCTGACTTGTGTTTTAGAAAGCACACCCATGCAAAGCGAGAGTAATCATCAACAATAACCAATATATAATCCTTACCTTCCAAACTTCTAAATTGTAGTAGACCAAACAAGTCCATATGAAGTAGATGTAAGCACCTATTAGAGTCTTTGCCAATAATGCTTTTAAAGGTAGCCCTTATTTACTTGCCTTTTACACATGTGTGACAAGGTCTATCTTTAGTGCGCTTGACATTTGGGGCATCACGTACTAAATTAAGAGAAAATAAGTTATTAATAGTTTTGAAATTAATATGTGCTAATCTCTTATGTCATTGGTCACCAAGAGGCACACTATCTTTAGCCAAAAAGCACACTGGCGTATAAGAGTCTATGTAAAAAAAATTTAAACAAAATATATTTCTACTATGAGTGCCTGATATAATCATTTCCAAATTATCTACCTATTTTATCAAAAACTTGTCTGCATGAAATTCTACTTTGTATCCTTTATCGCAGAGCTGGCTTATAATTATAAGATTGTGTTCCAATCCTTCAATGTAAGCCACATCTGAGAAGGACACACTACCATTAGAAATCATGTCGTAGCCTTTAGTAATTCCTCTGTCAGAACCTCCAAAGATGACCTTTGGCTCATTCATGACTGGAGAATAATTCTGGAGTAGGCTTCTAGTCCCGGTCATATGCCGAGAGCATCCACTGTCCAAATACCATATAGGATTTTTTGTGGCCTTTGGACATACCTACATTCACAAATCAGTTTATCTTAGGAACCCAAACTCGTTTGGGTTCTTGGTTTATAGTTAGCATACTCCTCCTACGTGTCTTAACATTGTGAGTGGTCTTTCTCACATTATTTTCTTGAAAAGTTACATAATTTCTGGAGTTAAGCCAGCAATCTATAGCAAAGTGACCAACTTTGTCGCAGCACCAACAGTCAAACTTGTTGTATCTTTGCCTAAATCTCTCCTACTTGACCTTTTGAGAGTATTGTCTAGTAGGCGTAGCAGACTTGGAGGTAGAAGCTTCATGGGGATGGTATTTACATGACTTCATCTCCTTAAGAGGCTTTTCCACAATGGGTTTTACTTTTGGTGCTTTCTTGATGTTGTGACCATGACTATAAGGGTCATAGCTCTGAAGAGTGATCTCCCCATAAGATACCTTGAAGACAATTTTGCCAAAGTTCCGGGAATGGGTCCATCCTTGGTACCGAGACTTGGGCTCTACATAAGTAGGCCTAGCAAAGTGATCGTAGGAGGAATCAGGATCAAACTCGCTAATTAGAAAGATAACCTTCTTGAATTAAGTCTGATCTTGAGGAGCTTTCCACTTCTCCTTGGCCAAAGATTTCTTGTCATCCTTATTCTTTCGTTGAGCATTATTTCTCCTGGACGATTTACTAGGAGCTTCCATATGGCCTAAGCCACCACCTTTGGCCTGAGCTGAAAATTTAGCGACAAACAGAAGGACAGTCTTGGGCTTGGAGAAACTATCAGCAAGTTTTTTTCAACTGCAAGTTGTTCTTCCAATTCTTTTATTATTTTCTCCTTCAGATCTAGGTGCTTGAGATCCTTATTATACTCTTCAATGATAGTATTGAAGTTCTCTCTGAGTTAGTCCGTCTTGGCAACTTCCTCTCTCAAAGTGCTCTCTTCAGCCTTGAGAGAATTAATCTCTTTGGCCTGAGTTTTCAGAACTTTTCGACATTTGTCGTAAGCCTTGATTAACTCTTTATATTGAGCCATGAGTTCAGACTCATCATCAAAAGAGCAGTCCTCATGATTATGGTCAGAAGCATCTGATTCAGAGAAAGGAGTATGAGAGTTTACCTTCCTAGTGTACTGGGGTTCTTCTTCCTCATTTGTTTGTGTCATTATCCCAAAGTAGACTTACTCTTCTTCACTTGACTAAGATAAGTCAGAGTCGCTAAGAGTCTTGCCCTTCTTGGCTACGAGGCTTTTTCAGTTTTCTTCTTATTATAAGAAGACTTCTTCTTCTCTCTTCTTCCACCCTCTTTCTTCTTGTGAGGGCAGTCAGCTATGACTTGTCCTAGCTTATTGCAATAATAACAAATAATGTCAGAAGAAATATGTTTGTTCTGTTTAGAATGATACCTGTCTTGGCTACTCGAGCCTTTCTTGTGGCGATCACCATCATGACGTGATCTTCTGAACGAGACATCTTTGCCTCTCCATTGTTTCTTCTTGTTCAAGAACTTCTTGAACTATATTGAAAGAAGAGAAAACTCTCCTTTAGATAGCTCTGAGCCTGAGGTACTTGGCTTTGAAGCTTCTTCTTAACTATCTTCCTGTGCAAGAGCAAGTAATGCAGCTTTGACTTTCCTTGAGCTATCTACCTTCAGTGTGACAGACTTCTCCTTGGATGAAGACTGGCTCTTCTCTTCCTCAACTTTTCTTGAATTGATTTGCAGCTCATATGACATAAGCTTTTCGAAGAGATTTTTTGGGTCAGTCTCTGCCAGCTTGCCAAACTCCCGAATAGCATAGACTTTGTTGTCTCATTACTTAGTCAGGGACCTCAAGAATTTATCATTCAATTCTCCATTAGTGAAGACTCGACCATATACTCTTAGACCATTAACAATCTTGAAAAAGCTTTCGAAAGTATCTGCAATTGAATCCTTGGGACCTTTTCTAAGTTCTTCATATTTTTGATTTAGGAGGGATCTTCTGTCATCCCTAACCTCTTCAGTACCTTCCATCAAGATGATGAGAGACTACCATATTTTCTTGGCTAATTGGCAGTGAATCAGGTTCTTCAACATAGAATCATCGACTACACTTGCGATGATATTTTTTTCTTTCTTGTCTAGGTAGACAAGTGCAATCTTATCCTTATCAAGATCCATTAGCTTCTTTGTAACTTTCTTGGTGGGATCAATAGTGGAGATAGTCATGGGAACAAAGGGTCCTTCTTCAACAATCATAAAGATCATTGGATCCACAGCTTCCATGAAAACTTTAATTCTTTCTTTCCATATGGGAAAGTTGGACTTTGTGCACAAAGGAAGCTTTGCAAAATTCTTTGCTTTGTCCATGCTTGTATCACTCAAAAGACAACTAGGGGCAGATTTGTTCAAGGTTTTAATCTTTTGATGAACAACCTCCCTCTAATACCAATTAAAGTGTTTAAATTGTCTACCTAAATCACATAGATGGGGATGAATAGGTGAGTTCTGCGTCTTTTTGCGAAATAAAAATTGAATGAGCAATGCATAGAAAAATAAGCAAGCATACACAGACGACACCAAAAATTATACTCGGAGAATAATCTCCTACAAGAATAAAATGGAAAACAAAGAAATACAAACAGTATTGATCTCAGATCTGAAAACTTCAGCCTTCTTCTTCCTTGAACTTTGAAGCACCGTCAAAAATAGATTGAAGAAGACACGGCTAAATCTCTGGATCTGAAAATTCTAGACTCAGCACGATCAAGAAAAGAATCTGTCGATGTAGAAGATCATGATCTGTTAGATCACTTTCTTTGAATCTCTGGATCGAAAGTAGATCGGCGATGAAGACGATGAAAAGCGGCGGCTTCAGATTTTTTATAGAGAATTTCTGATTTAGAATGCTTAGGTTTTCTTCTTAGGGTTGGTTGATTATGATAAGACCTTTTATAGGACTAGCCCAACGGTCATAATCACAATAAATGCTTGACACGTGGACCGATCACGCGCTAATCACATTTGAAATCACATCTGTCGAAACTTAGATAAATTTCAGACAACAGTACAACATTTCTCGAGAAGAATAATAGTACTCTAGAAAAGGTTTTCTGATTCTCGAGAAGAATGATGAGAATCTCGAGAAAAACACTTAAAACAATGTGGAGGTGGAAATTAGCAATTTCGAGAATGAAGGAAAGTACTCGAGAAGAATAAGGTATTGTTCTCGAGAACAATCATTCTGGTACTCGAAAACAAAGAAGTATCACGAGAACAGATGTCTGGCTCTCGAGAAAAATATTCTAGGTCTAGCGAAAAACTTTCTGCTTCTCGAGAACTAAACATAGCCTTCTCGAGAAAAATATTTTGCTTCTCGAGAAAAAAAACTTAGAAAAATATAAAGGTGGAATTTAGGCATCTCAAGAAAGAAAAGAAGTACTCGAGAAAAATGAACTTCTGTTCTCAAGAAAATTATTCCATTACTCGAGAAGAGAATCTGTTACTCGAGAAATGACTTCTGGTTCTAGAGAAGTAATACTAACCTTCTCGAGAAATAACATATGGCTTCTCGAGAAAAAAACTTAGAAAAATATTATGTCTGGGAAAGAAGTAACTCGAGAAGATAAGTGATGGAGTACTCTAGAACAAATGTCCTTCTCAAGAACAACACTAGGATTTCTCGAGAACTGCTTCTGCAACTTAAATACCTAACAGATCTTACTCGAGTATAAACTAAAGTTCTTCTCAAGTACAAAAATTCCTTTTCGAGAAAAATACTTAGAAATTTTTCTGAAAATTTGTAAACTTAATTTCTTCAAGATATACAGCATCCATCCTAACTCATATGGCTTTAGTGCTTGAAAAAGTAGTGTGTCCCAATAGAGAGGCTACACATGAGTCAACACCATGGATCACACAATGAGGGATTACATTGTATGGTTCTGTGTTTAGTGACTTATTGTACACTGACATTGGTCTACACTTGGCAATTGTATCCTGCAAACACTCAACTAAAAAGGACATCAAATACAAACTTAATTCATCTTTGTTCAGGGGTGACTTCATACAAATCTGGGTTATTGTGGATGCAATACCCAATAGTGGATACCCGTATGTGAATTGCATGTGGTGTGATTCGACACGCAGTGTCGTAATCCCGGGTTAAGGATAGTATGGCAGGTCTACGTACTCACCAGTCATCACACTGATGGGAGTTGACAGCTAGACTTGCACAGTTGGGCCTTGTTCCTCGGTGCTTACTTCCCGAGGCACCCCCTGTGCTAGTGGATGGTTGGCCTTGATCCTTTAGTGATTTGTTTACAGAGGCACCTTCCGTGCCACGAATATAGGCTAGTTGGGCTGGACTCTTAGTGCACATCTACCCGAGGCCCCTTCTGAGTTGTAGTACGAATGTGAGCTCCATTGTTGTGTTCTTAGCGTTGAGGCATACGGAGGCCTAGGCTTGGTAGTGTGGTTGCCAGCCTAGTAATAGAGAAGCCCGCTCTACTATCACCACCTGGTCACAATAGATGATGCCTGAGAGGTTAGCTAACTGCTCAAAAAGTGGGAACAATAAGTCTGCGTCGACATAGCAGTTGCATGTGCGTGATCATGTGTGAATCATTACATTACATTCATGGCATAACATTTCATTGCATACACAAGATCCTCATTGTATAAGTTTGTATGGGCACTCATATTCGATGAGTTACTTTACTGCTGAGACGATCCTCAACTTATATGTTTGTATGGACATTCATATAAGTTGAATTACTTTTTGTTGTAGCTTTACATTTTTCATATACTGTTGTAGATGATGGAACTGCTAGAATAGATTGTTTACTCATTTATTATACTTCTGATATACTTGATATTGCTCACACTATACAATATGTTTGTACTACTATTGTATTTATATATTTTGTACCCTTGTTCTTTTCTCCACTAGGTGTCGAGGAGTCGCCGGGGGAGCGGATGTGATACCCACTTAGTCTTATGACCAACGGTTGCTACATCTTCCTTTTTAGGAGGAAACCCCGCAGACAGAGCAACAATAGGTTATGCAGTAGGACAGCCAGGACAGGACGACAGTGCCTGAAGGGACGGTGACGTCGCTACCATCAGTGACTGATGTGAGTTTGAGATACTCATGATGTAGCCCCTTTTGGCAAGTTTTACTTGTACTCTGATAATATAGCTTATTGTAGCTTCTCTTCTTGATGTACCTTTTGTTCTATTTTACTTATGTGTGGATTAACTTCTATTTTATATTCTTGGTTGGGTTGGCATTGGTTTATAATGGTTATAGCTGGCAGGATATGAGTCTTGTTTTACAGGTTAGCTTATATGCTAACGCTACCGCAAGTCGGCTGTTCTGGGAATAAGACTCCCCTCGTGTCATGTTTTGTCCGGCAGGGGCATCTTACATCCCAAACACTTGGGATTCAAGAATCTGGTCCATGCGAGAGTCTAGATTCGAAAGGGAAATCAATACTAATGCCCTATTAGTCAAGCTCAAGTCTTATAAACTGCTCTTAAAGAGTAGGGCTGAGTCAGAAGTAAAGGACAAAAACTCTACCCCTAGAAAGCAATACATTGCTCTTAAATTTATAGAAAGAGAACCTTTCAAATCTAAAGAGGAGATGTTCAATCACCTGGCTAAGAGGTTTAGAAGATAGGTTAGAGTTGAAGACTACAAAAGAAGATAAAGGAGCTTCAGCAAGCCCAAGTTTGACAAGAATCCAAGTAAGGAGGTTATCTATTTTGCCTGGAGAAATCTAGGTCATATTGCTCTTAACTGTCCTAAAGAAAAGAAGTACAAGTCCAATAAGAAGGAGCATAAGAAGTAGTCCTTCAATGAGAGAGATAAGAAGAAGGGAAGAGGATACATGGTAGAAACCTGGGGTGTCACAACCCGCATTTTCACCGAATTTAAGAAGTATCAGAGTATGAGAAAACACGCGTCGTGATGCCACATCGAGCAGGGGATAACTGTCGACACTCAGGCGAACATCATCTAACTAGACTATGAAAATTCATAAGTTTAATGATTAGAAAATCAGTTATATTTTAAAGGCTCAGTGGATCATCTAGTCCACAGTTTAAAAACTATACTTATACATAGCAGAAAATACTTTATTTATATTTGACATCCTATGAGAGTGCATAAGTGTCCCCCGAGGTCAGCTTATACTATGCAAGACTCTAAATTAACTTTATATTATAAGTAAGAAAACGATCTTTTTACGTTGCTTGGAAAGTAGTGTATGAGTTTTATAAACATGGTGATCATGAGATATACTTATAATAGTGTTTTTAGGTTTTAAAGTAACTAGCAACCTAGCATAAATCTTCCCAAGCGAAAATAGAATATCTCCAGAAAGGTAGCAGTAAAAGAAACATATCTAGTATCATAAGTAAAAACCACCAGCGGGGGTCAACAACTTGACACGAACCCACTTGCGAGCATGTATGTCTGTAAGAAAAACAGAAAACTACCTCAAAAGACCAAGAAACTGATCTCTACAGTACAAGAGATCACCAGCAACGGCACAGCAAAACTATCCGCCTACTTGGCTACTAATCAGAACCTGAGGCATTCAGAGAAGAAAAGAATACCTCAGTAAGTAAAACAAATAAGCTGCATGGAAGTGTTATATAAAAGGGTACGCAAGAGAAGAAAGTAAGACAGTAACAGACAAACACTGTCCAAGACAAGACGTACTTGCACCAAGTGCGGGAAAACAGCAACAACCCTGTCATAAAACCTGCAGAGTCTACAAGGCAAACATGTGCCCCAAAAAAGAAAGAAATGTTACAATCTATAAAGGAAGAAGCATCTAACAATCCTAGATTGTGAATAATGGCAGTAGTAAAACAACATGGACCTGAGTTGGTGACCAAAAACAGTCGTCCAAATAAATAGTTCCAACTAAAATTCACAGCATCAGCACAAGGCCACCACATACCCAGCCCGTACCTGGGATTAAAAGGTGGCGGCCACGGCTATACCTAGCCCGTACCTGGGACTAAAAGGTGATGCAGACGACGACCTTCAACATATTAAAGGCGGTGATGGCGTACTTACGGAAGAACTTTCTCCGCCTCCATATAAAGATTTGCGGCGCCGTGATGACCATGTGGAGCGTCGCCATAATATCCGCCCTGGGCGAAAACCAATATATTAATAATTATTAATAATTTTTATAATTATTAAATCATTTTTTTGTTTTATTTGCGATGTTATTTTAATTTCATGTAATGATGGGTGCCTATAACCATCAAGAGTATTTTAATTTCGTGCATTTAAATTTTGCATTATTTTTTTTTATTTCATGATGGGTGCATATAACCATCGTACTATCATTTTGAATTTTGAATTTTAAATTTTGAATTTTGAATTTTGAATTGGAGGAGATGGAGTGGTGGAAGCCTAGATATAGGCATGTATGGCTCTCATATTGATTTAGAGAATGAAAAAAAAAATCCTAAGAATTCAAGTTTTGAATTTTCCTCCTCCTTTCTCCTTCCTATTTGAGAACCCTCCCCCTTTCCCTTCTCTCTTGGCCGCCGACCACTCCCCTCTCCCTCTCAAATTTCGTCCACCCTCTCCTCCTCCTCTCCATTCCCCTCAACAGGAGAACCCGACCACTCCCTATCTCTTGGTGGTTAGACCAAGGTGATTTGCAACAAAGCTTCGGGGATTCTCGGCCAAGGCGTGAAGCGACGAAGGCAGATAAGTTTCCCCTCCTTCCTACGTGACTCCGGCGGAGCCGTTAAATGGCGATCCAAGCAAAGAAATTGGAATCATCCATTTCGGTTGGGTAACGAAAAATTTCTACTCTCGTGCGTTTCTTTTCCTAGATATTCTTGTGGTGGAAATTCTTGTCGTTGCATCTTGAAGCGTTGAATAATCGTGGTTTTCCTTCGACTGGTTTGTGTTTATCTTAATTGATTTTATTTTCGAAAAGGCTTAGCGAACCTTCGTTTTCTTTTGTTGGGAGAGATCTACCTTTTTTCTGATTCGTTATTTTTGGTAGATCTCTTTTGGTACAACACTGCTCGTTCGGACCGGGTGAGTCCATTTAGCCGGAAAGAATATTGGCATATAGCCTTTGTTCGATTCTAAGCGGTTTGGCTAGCCATATGTTAGCATATAATTGATAAAATTAATTAACGTGGTGCTGCGTAGAACGATTGTGCTAGTCAATGATTGGATCAAGGAGAGGGAATGTGTTCGTCCGTAGATTTATTTGGTGTCAACGTGCAAGCCTGCATCAATTTGGTATCAGAGCCAGGCTGTGCTAATTTATTAATTAGTACCATCCTAGAAAAAAAATTACTTAGAAAGCCGACACGCACTTGCACGTTTCATTACACAACAAATAACTCAATTTTTAAATTTTTGGTCTGCAAATAGCGTCCTAAAATTTTCAATTTTTCTCAAAATTCAAAACAATAAAATTCTGGAATTTTCCGATTATTTTATTAGTAGAAATCAAAAAATATTTTACTTTTATTAAGCCATTATTTTTATTAAATCATTACAAAATTTTAATTTTGGTCTGCCAATAGTGGCCTATATTTTTATTTTTTTCAGCAAAAATAAAAAACAAATTTATTTTATAATCCTCATAATTTTTCCAGCAAGAAAAACCGAAAACATATTTTATTGCCATAGTTATTAAGTGGGAACAATTTCATCTTTGAAAATTAAATAGGGCCAGGTTCATTTCTCATTGCATGTGCATCATTTCCGGTTGAGTTTTCTCTCCAGTTCTTACTAAAATGACATATGACGTATATGCTGCCTGACTAGACTATTCATATGCTCAGGATATGACTAAATGCACCCTTAGGGCACAACACATTTATCCTACTTATGACGTTTTAGGATGTCCCCAAATTTTTAGAGATTGGCTTAAGGGATTAGAGCATTATTTTAATTACCACTTATGGGATGACCACAAAAAGGTTAACTTTGCCCGAGAGCGACTAGAAGGTCACACACAGTTGTTTTGGTTAAACGAAGAGCGTCGTGTTGGTAGATATCATTACTCTTGGCCGCACATGCGTAGCCTACGCTCGGATCAATTTGATCCCGCCTACCTTCGCCCTGCTAATACTAAGCCTAAGAGTGAGTATCATTATGGCGCTAGTTCTATACCTGCCTTTAAGATTGATTATAAACCAAACGCCCAAACCAAGCGACAGATAACTGATGATTTGACTAACCTTAAACAAGGGAACAAGTCGGTCTCGGATTATATGTGTCTTTTTAAGGATATGATGGTTAGAAGTGGTGTGAAGGAGTTGCTAGAGATCACCCTCTCTAGGTTTCATAAGGGGTTAAATCCCAACATCCATGGTAAATTACTACGCTATTGGCACACCGATCTAGACTCCACTTTTACCACGACATTAGAAATTAAGAAGCACCACCTTCCTAGGAATTAAGCTCACTCGTGTCAGGCCGGAAAGGTCGTATTAGGACCACCACCCCCCGTTAGGGAAATGTACAACCCTGTGTCCGGCGAGCGGGCCCAGCCAGGGAGGTTGAGCGGGCCTGGACCCGCGACCCGCACCCGGGCAGCGAGACAGGCTATGCGGCAGAAGGCCTGACCCGCTCCCGCCCACCTCAGGCGAGCGGGCTGGCAACCCGCGGCGAGCGGGCTGGCAACCCGCGGCGAGCGGGCTGGCAACCCGCGGCGAGCGAGCTGGACCCAAGGATGGCGGCCCGCCGGCTGATCCCCCCTGCATGCGACCTGACCGCCGATCCCCCTGGCAAAAGGCTGGCAGCTCGCCCATATCGGCTCGCACTCGCCCAGTGAGGGTAGGTGAGCCCCAGAGCCAGGTCGCGCCCGCCCCCCCTCGGACGGAATCGGAGGCGAGCTGACTCCCCATGGGTGCGAATAGCTATTCAGAACAGCGGAGCCTGGCTGTTGGCAGACCAGGTTGGACTGCGCATAGCTATTCAGAACAGCGGAGTTTGGCTGTTGGCAGACCCAACCAGGGGCCTTTTTGGTATTTCCAGGTCAGTTCTTTTGGTTATTGGCAGTTCAGATTCTGAAAATCTATAAATAAGACCCAAGGGGTACCTCAGAGGGCACGCTTTCAGTGCCTCCTTGCCCTCATTTTCAAGTGTTCTCTGAGGGTACCTTAGCTCGGCTCTTCGCTAAGGAGGGGAAGCGCTCAGAGATCTTCCGGGTTTGTGGTGGGACCTCCCTGCCGAGCCCTTGGGTCTGTTCTTTCTTGTCTCTTCCGTTGTTTTTCTTGCAGGAGCGAAGTAGGTGCGAGACCACCCCTTCCCCAAGGGTCGAACTCCACGTGAGACCGATTTTTCGGTTTCAACATTTTGGTGCGGTGAGCGTGGACAGTGGTCAGTGCAGAAAAGCTTCGGCGAGCTCAATGACGGGAGGTCAAGGATCCGACAGGCAGAACTCGCCGCCCCCTCCGCCTCTCGCGACAGTGGGAATGTTTGAAGACTTCAGGAACGAGGTGCTGGACCTCGTCAAGATCGCACTCGGCGTGCGGGCCGAGTGCTCGACTCCGGCAGCCTAGATCGCGGCCGCCCCCTCTTTAGGCAAAGACGCTCCTGGCAGGCGAGCCGGGAAGGTAGTGGCTGAGGAAGGTCGGGGGAGCGAGCTCTCGGGGCGCGAGCTCTTCCCCGGCTCGGCAGGCCGAGGTCGATTCGGCGAGTTGGGCTCGCGGGACTCGCCGGCTCGCCCGGCGGTTGGAAGCAGCCCATTCAGCGAGCCGGTCTCCTCAGCACCAGTACCAGAAGGGTTCAGGGAGCCCGAGATGTCCTACTACACCGGGAAGGGAGATCCGGTTCAGCACGTCCAGTGGTTCGAGGACGTGGTCTCCATCCGTCAGATGTCGGACGGATTCAAGTACCGTCTCTTCGCCATCACCCTCCGAGAGAAGGCAAGGGAGTGGTTCCACCAGATGCCGGCCAGTTCCATCTATTGCTTCGAGGACCTGCGCCGAGGGTTCATGTTGAGGTTCACTACCTCAAAGAAGAGGAAGAAGGAGTCTGAGTCCCTGTTCCACATAAAGCAGGGGGTGAACGAGACGTTGGGAAGCTACGTCGATCGGTTCCAGGAGGAGGTTACCCAAGTCCAGGAGATGCCGGGCCACAGTCTGATGATGGCCTTCACACTAGGCCTGCAGCAGGGTTTCTTCCGCATGGAGCTGAAAAGGATTCCCCCCCTCTCCTACGAGGAGCTGATGGAGAGGGCGGCGAGAGAGGTCGACGGGGAGGCGTCGAACCCAGAATTTGCGAGGAAGTTGGCCAGGTGGGCGACTGAGGAGGAGAAGGAGTCGAAGGGAGGAAGAAGACAGGAAGAGAGGAGGGAGGAGCCCAGGCAGAGGGAGCAGAGGGAGCAGAGGCAGCTCCAAGGACAGCAGTCGGGATGGGGGCGTCAGGAGCCCGACCGTAGGCTGGGCTGGAGACCAGAGTGGCAGGGGCAGGGGCCACAGAGGGGATACTACGGGAGAGGTCACTATCAGGGGAGGCAGGACCAGTTCCACCCCCCAGGCTGGAGGCAGGGTCAGAGGCCACGGCTCCCCGATCAGGAGGAGGCCATGGCCATAGCTCTGGGAGCAAGGAGAGGGGTCATGAGAAGGAGGAGAAGGGAGTTCAGGGTGGAACTGCCCTACTGCGACTTCCATCAGGAAGAGGGGCACGCAACGGCCACGTGCCCGGAATTCTTGGAGATGAGAGAGAACAGGGGGCGGCAGCAGCAGCAGGAGGAGGTGCGGCAGGAAGTGAGGATCGAGGAGGTCCTGCCTCGGACGGAGGAGGATCGCTGTGAAGACCGGGTGGATGTGGGGACCCGAGGAATGATCGGAGTGATCCATGGGGGAGTGGGGATCGAGGCTTCCCGCAAGGCAAGTCTCCACACCATGTATCGGCGGAGCGTCGCCTCTACGTCCCAAACCCCGCCGCCAGAGGAGAGGATCACTTTCTCCAGAAGTGATATGCCGGACCACGAGGATCCGTTCTGTGATGCGCTGGTCATCAAGGCCGCCATCGAGAACTTCACTGTCTCTCGGATCCTAGTGGACAATGGGAGTTCCGTGAACGTCGTCTTCAAGAAGGTGTTTGACGCGATGCAGGTAGAAGCTAAGAGGGTGCTGGCCTCGGACGGGCCCTTGTTCGGGTTCTCGGGAGAAAGGAAGGAGGTAGAGGGAGGAGTCGGCCTCCATGTCACCCTGGGGGGGGGGGGGGGGGGGCAGTCCCGAAACTGCAAGTTCGTCATAGTGGACGCCCCCAGCAGCTACAGCGCAATCTTCGGGAGGCCCCTGATCAGTGCCTTCCGCTGCGTCCCCTCATCTTTCCATCAGTGCTTGAAGTTCAACGCTGAGGGGGCGCAGGTCATGGTTAGGGGAGACCCTAAGGTGGCACGGGAATGCTACGTCACCGCGGTGAACACCATCTCTTGGCAGGAAGGGGCCGAGGAGATGGGGCGGAGGATGGAGGAGGGCGAGCAGGAAGCCGGAGAGGTGGAGCTGGAGGTGAAGGGCTGCGCAGAGAAGGCGGAAGGAGGGGGTCCGGAGGAAGTGGTCGAGGTAAGGGCCGTGGCAGAGGAGATGGAGGTAGAGGTCCCCGCTCAGGAGGAAGGGGATGCCAAGGGATGGGGGGAGCAGTCCAGGCTGGAGGCCGCAGAGGAGGTGGTGGAGCTGGAAGTGCTCACCCGCGGAGGCAGGATGGAGAGGATCCGCGTCAGCGGGGGGCTGACCCCGGAGGACCAGGGCAGGATGCTGGAGTGCATCCAGAAGAACGTGGACATCTTCGCCTGGAGCGCCGCGGAGATGCCGGGGGTTGACGCGGATGTGGCTTGCCACCGCCTCAACCTGGACCCGGGAACACGCCCCGTCCAGCAGAAGAAGAGATCCACGGCGGACAAGCTAGCGGAACCCATCAGGGAGGAGTTGGCAAAACTTCTCAAAGCGGGCTTCGTGTCCGAAATTCAATACCCCGGCTGGGTCTCGAACGTTGTGATGGTCAAAAAGGGAGACGGCCGCTGGCGCTTATGTATCGATTTCTCCCTTCTTAATAAAGCTTGTCCTAAGGATTGTTACCCCTTGCCTCGGATCGACGCGCTGGTTGACTCAGCCGTCGGTTTTTCTGTAATGAGTTTTTTAGATGCATTTTCAGGTTACCATCAGATCAGGATGCACCCCCCAGACATAAAGGATGTCTCATTCATCACAGGGGACGGTTGCTACTGCTACAAGATGATGCCGTTCGGGTTGAAGAACGCCGGGGCCACCTACCAAAAGATGATGGATAGGGTCTTCAAGGAACAGAGGGGGAGGAACTTGGAGGTGTACGTGGACGACCTCATGATAAAGAGCCGGGACGTGGACTCCCACCTTCGGGACCTAGAGGAGACGTTCGCCACCCTGCGCAGATACAAGATGCGGCTGAATCCCCTTAAGTGCGTTTTTGGGGCTGGCCGAGGGAAGTTCTTGGGGCACCTCCTCACCCCCGCGGGGGTCGAGCCGAACCCGGACAAGGTCAAGGCAATCTTGGAGTTGGGGTCCCCGCGGAATGCGAAGGAGGTCCAACGGTTGACAGGGAAGCTAGCAGGACTGAGCCGCTTCCTTTCTCGGGCAGGGGAGAAATGCTCCCCCTTCTTCAAAACGCTGAGGGGGGGCCAGAGGTTCGAGTGGACTAAGGAATGCGAGGAGGCGTTCCAGGCCCTCAAGGCGCAGCTGACACAGGCCCCGCTGCTCCAGGGGCCGAAAGAGGGTGAAGATTTGTTCTTATACCTCGGGGTCGGCACAGAGGCCTTAAGCTCCGTCTTGGTGCGAGAAGAGGGGAAGAGGCAGCTCCCCATTTATTATGTCAGCCGGGTCCTGAGGAAGGCCGAGCTCCGATATCCAATCTTGGAGAAGCCTGCGTTCGCACTGATCATCTCGGCTCGGAGGCTACGACCATACTTCCAGGCACACTCAATCCGAGTGGTGACCGACCATCCCCTCCGCAACGTCTTCGAGGGGGTGGAGCATTCAGGCCGGCTGGCCAAGTGGTCGGTGGAGCTGAGCGAGTTCGACGTCTCCTTCGTTCCGCGACTCTCGATCAAAGCTCAGGCGATGGCCGACTTCTTGGCCGACTACGTGGTGGAAGTAGCGGAGGAGGAGCTCACCCGCCCGACTCCTTGGAAGGTGAGGGTGGACGGAGCCTCAGGAAGGCATTCTCTCGGAGTAGGAGTGGTTCTGGAAAACCCTCAAGGGACTCGGATCGAACAGACGGTGGTGGTGCATTTTCCCATTACCAACAACCAGGCTGAGTACGAAGCAGTGATAGCGGGACTACGCCTGGCCAGAGAGTTGGGGGTGCTGGATGTGGAAGTTCTGACCGACTCCATGGTGGTGGCTTCCCAGATCAACGGGGAGTTCGAAGCAAGGGAGCCCGCTTTGAAGTTATACTTGGCCAAAGTGAAGGGGGTCATAGGGACCTTCCAGACCTTCTCCATCCGACACGTGCCAAGGGGGGAGAATGAACAGGCCGACCAACTGGCGAAGCATGGCCCCCGGATGGGGGGCACCATCACCGACCTATTCCGCCCCTCCATCGAAGAGGGGGAGCTCATGGAGATCGATCAGCAGCCCTCGTGGATGGACCCAGTAGTAGTTTTCCTCTCCACGGGAGAGTATCCGGAGGGAGTAGACAAGAAGAAGCTGAGGCACAAGTCCGCCTACTACCTCCTCAAAGACGGGCAACTATATAGAAAGACCCTTTCCGGGATGCTGGCTCGCTGCGTGTCCGAGGGCGAGGCGCAGAGGATCTTGGAAGAAGTCCACTCCGGGGAGTGCGGGAGTCATTCCGGGAGTCAGACCTTGGAGGGGAGGATAGTCCGGCAGGGGTATTTCTGGCCCACCCTGGGCCGGGATGCCGCGGAGTTCGCAAGAAGATGTCATAAGTGCCAGCTATTTGCCCCCCTCCAGCTACAGCCGGCCCAGCAACTCAAGAGCATCACGGCCCCCTGGCTAGCGGCCAGAGAAGGTTCCTCCTGGTGATGATCGACTACTTCTCAAAGTGGATGGAGGTGAAGGCGTTGGCAAAGGTGACCTCCCAGGTAATCAGGAACTTCGTTTGGGGGGAGATCATCTGTCTCCATGGGCTGCCCCAGGCCATCGTCACAGACAACGGGCCTCAGTTCGCCAGCGCCGAGTTCACCAGTTTTTGCGAGCAGCTTGGGATCGACCTCAGATTCGCCTCGGTCCACCACCCCAGGAGCAACGGGCAGGTGGAGGCGGCGAACAAAATCATCGTCAATCTCCTCAAAAAGAGGGTGGAAAACTTGAGGGGGAGCTGGGTGGAGCAGCTCCCCGCCGTCCTTTGGGCCCTTAGAACCACCCCTAACACGGCCACGGGGGAGACCCCCTTCAAGCTCTCCCATGGGTGCGAGGCGGTGCTCCCCATAGAATTTGAAGTCCAAACACCGCGAGTCGGGACGGCCAGAGAAGGCCGAGAGGAATGGCAAGCCGAGAATGGGAAGGAACTGAGGCTCTCCCTCGACATGGTGGAAGAGTTGAGGGACCTTTCGGCCATCCGGCAGGAGGAGGTCAAAAGGAGGATGGCAAAAATACTTCGACAAGCATGTCAGGGTCAAGCAGTTCGCTGAAGGGGACCTGGTACTGAAGAAGGTGGACGCGGCAGGGCAGTCAGCGTCCGTAGGGAAACTCAACCCCAGCTGGGAGGGGCCATTCATTGTGAAGGAAGCTTTTAAGTCGGGGGGCTATCGGCTCCAAAATGTAGAGGGCGAGGCCCTGAGTCTCACCTGGAGTGGAGACGACTTGAAGAGATTTTTTCCCTAATTTCCTGTAAGCAACACGATTCATTATAATGAAGCTTTTCTTTTCCCTCCCCCCAGGATTGTCATACCTAGGCTTGCTCAGAGAGTGGGAATGAATTTGGACCCCGAGAAGATCCCGCTGCCAGGCTGTCACCTAGCTGGCAGGGCCGGAAGTCACTCGGTGTCATCCCTAGCCTCGAGAAGATCCCGCTGCCAGTCTCTCACCTATCTGGCAGGGCCGGAAGTCACTCGATGGAGAATGAGTTTGGACCCCGAGAAGATCCCGCTGCCAGGCTCTCATCTAGCTGGCAGGGCCGGAAGTCACTCGGTGTCATCCCTAGCCTCGAGAAGATCCCGCTGCCAGGCTCTCACCTAGCTGGCAGGGCCGGAAGTCACTCGATGGAGAATGAGTTTGGACCCCGAGAAGATCCCGCTGCCAGGCTCTCACCTAGCTGGCAGGGCCGGAAGTCACTCGGTGTCATCCCTAGCCTCGAGAAGATCCCGCTGCCAGGCTCTCACCTAGCTGGCAGGGCCGGAAGTCACTCGATGGAGAATGAGTTTGGACCCCGAGAAGATCCCGCTGCCAGGCTCTCACCTAGCTGGCAGGGCCGGAAGTCACTCTGTGTCATCCCTAGCCTCGAGAAGATCCCGCTGCCACGCTCTCACCTAGCTGGCAGGGCCGGAAGTCACTCGATGGAATGAATTTGGACCCCGAGAAGATCCCGCTGCCAGGCTCCCACCTAGCTGGCAGGGCCGGAAGTCACTCGGTGTCATCCCTAGCCTCGAGAAGATCCCGCTGCCAGGCTCTCACCTAGCTGGCAGGGCCGGAAGTCACTCGATGGAGAACGAGTTTGGACCCCGAGAAGATCCCGCTGCCAGGCTCTCACCTAGCTGGCAGGGCCGGAAGTCACTCGGTGTCATCCCTAGCCTCGAGAAGATCCCGCTGCCAGGCTCTCACCTAGCTGGCAGGGCCGGAAGTCACTCGATGGAGAATGAGTTTGGACCCCGAGGAGATCCCGCTGCCAGGCTCTCACCTAGCTGGCAGGGCCGGAAGTCACTCGGTGTCATCCCTAGCCTCGAGAAGATCCCGCTGCCACGCTCTCACCTAGCTGGCAGGACCGGAAGTCACTCGATGGAACGACTCAGAAAGCAACGACCTGCGACCCAGAACAAATCGCGTTGTCGGACTCCCACCTAGCCGGCAAGGCCGGGAACTACTCGAAAAGCGTGCGCAGCAAGACGGAATCACAAGAATAAGTCAAAAAGAGGGAAAGGGCCTAGCATGGCCCCATCCTCAGACCCCAGGAAAGGTGGTCGAGTAAACGCAAAGGCCTGGCGAGAGTCCACAGGGAATTAAGCATGCGGCTGAGGGACGAGCCAGCTCGCCTCGCTCGGCGGACGAGCCAGCTCGCCTCGCTCGGCGGACGAGCCAGCTCGCCTCGCTCGGAGGACGGGCAGCTCGCCTCGCTCGGCGGGCGGGCAGCCACCTCGTCAGAACCGGACCGCAGGGGGGGGTCGCGCCGTCCGGCAATGACATCGTTGGAAAAACAAGGCAGGCGAGAAATAAAAAAGGAACAATAGCTGAAAGGAACAATAGATAGAAATATAAAGTATAAGCGCAACTCGCGCATACATCTCAGACCAGATTGTTATACATAATGTTCATCTACAAAGTAAATTACAAAAAGGGGGGGGGGGAAACGCGAGATCTAGAAACCCTAAAGCGGCTGGAAGGCCTTGTCGCCAGGCTCCGGCACGGGAAGAAACAGCGCCGGCACCACGTCCTTCGCCGAGAGTCCCGCTGCCTCGCTTGTAAGCAGATCCGCGCGCCGCAGCGTTTGCATCGTGTATCTCGCTACGCTGGCCGCATTCTTTTGCATTAACACCTCCAGGTCGTAGTCGGAGAGATGCTCGCGCGGGCAGACCCTGCTGTCTGGAGGAGGGACAGCGGCGGCGGCCTCCAGCTCGCGTACCCGCGCCTCCAGCGCCGCCTTTTCTTGGCCAAGGGAGGCGATCTCGGCACCCATCCGGCTCGCCGTCGCCGCGTCCTGGGGAAAAATGAATAAGAATAATCGTGAGCTGTGTGCACGAAAAGGAGGGAGTACGATTCAGGTTGAGCACGCACCACCCCGCCCAGGTACCGCGCGAGGGTCTCCTCGGCCGCGTCGGCTCGCCTCCTGTGAGTGTCCGCGTCCGCCTGGGCGAGCTTCCGGGCCTCTTCCTTCTCATCCGCCATCTTTTGGATGGACGCGGCGTTCCGCTCCACCTGGGTGCAGCGCCTCCCCACCATGTGAGCCAGCTCCAGACCACGCAGCTGGGCCCGCGAGCTCTCATGAATCAGCACTCGCGTCGCCTCCTTGTCATAAATGGCGGCGTCTTCACGCGAGTACAGACCAAAGGAGAGGCTGTACGCCTCCCCGCCGATGGTATCCTGCTCCATCCAGCTCGGCAGCAGGGTCGAGATCGTCGCGCGGTTCGACTCCTTGTCCCACGCTAGGAGCGGGACGCCAAGCTCGTCCAAGTACTTCTCGCCGTAGCCGAAGTTCCGATGCCCTCTCGGCACCGGCTCCGCGGCGGCTTCAGACCCGCCCTGCGGCGCGGAGGTGCCCGCCGCCCCGACCGGGGAGTCGCTGGTCGAAACAAACAGCGGGGGCGAGGGGGCCTCAGTCGGCAAGACCGCGGGGGCCTTGCCCTTTCTTTGGCTCGCGGAGGGTTGCTGATCCGCGGCCTTCGCCGACTTCGGCGGAGGCGCTGACTGTCCGCCGCCCGGTCGCTTCTTGGCCGGGATCGATGAGATGTCGCGCTGGGCGACATCCGCAGCCTGGGCGCGGGCGAGAACCCCGGGGGGAATCCGAGCGCTCTCATAAGGGGGGTGAAGAGGTATGTCGCGTTCACCTGCGAAGGAGGGAAGGTGAGATGAAAGAAGAGTGGGAAAGTAAGGACTAATGGAGACGAGTGGCAAACCTCCCCCCGGCGGGACAGCCGCGAGATCGTCGAGGTGGCGGCGTAGGAACGCGACCTCGAAGTTCTTCCCGACGAAGAACGCGAACAGGTCGGCTTCATGGCCGCCTAGGTTGGGTGGCCGGTAGCTCGCCTCGCTGAGCTGCACCTGCGAGAAGGGCACGTTGCCGAAGTCCCCTTTGACGAACAGGAACTTCTTCAGCCATTTGTGGCTCTTGTTGACGGTCTCCCGCACCTTGAGGTGGGCGCTGGAGAAGTAGGCCGTCCCGTCTCGGTTCGCCCTGAAGGAGAACAGCTTCCGGAATACTGCGAGGCTGAACTCCACCCGCTCCTCTCGCAGGAAGCAGGCGAACCCCATCATGACGGCGATGGAGTTCGGGGTCATCTGGCCCAGGACGACCCCGAAGTATTTTAGCACCTGGCGCACCTCGGGCCATAGGGGGAGTCGCAGGCCTACCTCGAAGTGAGCGAGAGGGATGGCGAGCTCATCCCTAAACAGGTCGTTGATCTTCTCCCCCTCTTCGGGTCGCCTCGCAGAGAACCCGGCTGGGATGTGGTCGCCTAAAGCTTCCAAGTATTCGCGCTCTGTGATGACGGCGCGAGGGAAATCATGCTCGGAGAAAGTCCAAGCACATTTGCTTCGGCCGTCCGCGTCGCCGCCGCCTCCGCCCATTCCCGTCGAGTCGCAGCCGAACGCGCGAGAGAAAGCCAGAAGGCGAACACAGACGATACTTCGCGGGAAAAGGGAAGCGAGAAGATGTTTTGGAATCGGCGGAGAAATAAGGGCCTGCAAGGCCTATTTATAGGGAAAGAAAAGGGCGGGAAACTTCCCGCCGAAAGGCGGGGTGCGGATAGCCAAAAAATAGCCCGACGGTTCGACTTCCCGCGCGCGACCGCGCCTCAAAGGTCGATCCGGCACGGTCCTCGCCCGGCTGCAACCGCGGGAGACCGGCGCGGGCGAACCAACCCCAACCCGCACCCACACGCCGTGCCGCGCGAGACGGGAGATTCCCGTCTAGCGAGCTCCTCGGCTCGCCCTCGCCCCGATCAGCGCGAAAGGAAGAATGGACCCTTCCCTTTAACCCGCACACAGAAATCAAAAGAAAAGCAGCGCGATAATTTCAATACATCTCAGCAACAAAATAGTTAGGCCCCTAGGCGGGCTAAAAGAGTCGCGAGCAATTATAAGTACAAGATAACTGCGAAATGACGGTAACCCCGCGGTATCCCGCGAGCGAGGGACAAACAACTGGGTCAGTACTCGACCCACTTCCACCTGTGCCGCCTCTTCGTTCCCGCTCGCGGCGGCACGCGAGGATCGTGGTAGTCGCGAACCGCCACCAGTTCCCGCTGAGCCATGCTGACCTGCTCTGTGGCGCTCCTAAGATGTCCCTCGGCCCGCGTTATATGCACGCCCGGCGAGGTAACGTCGTCATCTTCCGCTTCACGCCGAGGGCCCTCCAGGACAGCGAGCCGGGCCTCAGTCTCGGCCTTGTCTTCATCAACCCTCCTCATGATCTCCTTCAACATCAGTGTGTGTTTCTGGAACAGCCGTGTCACCTGCCCCTTCATCCCGACCGCGTCGGTCGGGTCGCCCAGGTAGTCAGAAACGCTGTCCACGTCAGGCGGAGGCGAGTACCCTTCGCTCATCTCGGTCTCAGGGGAGGCCCTGTGAAAGCCTGCAAGCGAGGCGAGTAAGAGGGAGCGAGCAAGAGACGAAGCCCAACGATAAAAACCAGCTCACCAGGGGTTGGCACATCGCCCGCACCGACAGATGGGCGAGAAGAGCCCGGCCGACCCTGAAAGTTCCCTCCCTCGAGGGTCTCAAGAGATTTCCCCAGCCCATGGGAGACCGCCGGACGGGGAGTTTCCGGAGGTGGGCGATCCAGACCTGGGGAACTCGCGATCTTCTCAGGCGACGGAGGTGGGGGATGATCCTCTCCCCGGTTCTCCACCTCCTCACAGGGAATTACCTGCAAAACAGGGAGTCAGGGGAATAGCGATAATCAGCGGAAGGCCACGTACCCCGGGGACGACCTCAGCACCCGCCGCCGAGCTGGAGGCCGGGCAGTCACCCGCTAGAGAACGCTTAACAATCTTTCCCTTCGCCGGCCTGAAGAGAGGGCCGGAAGATCCGCGTACTAGCCATGGGGCGGCCTCGAGGGCCTCCTCCTGAGTCTGCAGGACCGCTGCCGCCAGGCGAGCTCGCACCTCTTCGCTAACCGGCATCGAGAAACAGAAGTCTACTCAGAGAAAATAAAGGGGATCTGGGGAGCCTCCTACAGGGGTCAGCGGTATGTATTTATAGCCGGACAGTGGGGGCCCACCAAAAGATTCCCTGCCAGCTCAGCACAGTGCTCGCCGAACACGCGGGTTGGATGATTCTTTCCGAGCTTGATTCAAGCTCGAAAAGAGCGGGGATTGTGTACAACCCTGTGTCCGGCAAGCGGGCCCAGCCAGGGAGGTTGAGCGGGCTTGGACCCGCGACCCGCACCCGGGCGGCGAGACAGGCTATGCGGCAGAAGGCCTGACCCGCTCCCGCCCACCTCAGGCGAGCGGGCTGGCAACCCTCGGCGAGCGGGCTGGCAACCCGTGGCGAGTGGGCTGGCAACCCGCGGCGAGCGAGCTGGACCCAAGGATGGCGGCCCGCCGGCTGATCCCCCCCTGCATGCGACCTGACCGCCGATCCCCCCGGCAAAAGGCTGGCAGCTCGCCCATATCGGCTCGCACTCGCACAGTGAGGGTAGGTGAGCCCCAGAGCCAGGTCGCGCCCGCCCCCCCTCGGATGGAATCGGAGGCGAGCTTACTCCCCATGGGTGCGAATAGCTATTCAGAACAGCGGAGCCTGGCTATTGGCAGACCAGGTTGGACTGCGCATAGCTATTCAGAACAGCGGAGTTTGGCTGTTGGCAGACCCAACCAGGGGCCTTTTTGGTATTTCCAGGTCAGTTCTTTTGGTTATTGGCAGTTCAGATTCTGAAAATCTATAAATAAGACCCAAGGGGTACCTCAGAGGGCACGCTTTCAGTGCCTCCTTGCCCTCATTTTCAAGTGTTCTCTGAGGGTACCTTAGCTCGGCTCTTGGCTAAGGAGGGGAAGCGCTCAGAGATCTTCCGGGTTTGTGGTGGGACCTCCCTGCCGAGCCCTTGGGTCTGTTCTTTCTTGTCTCTTCCGTTGTTTTTCTTGCAGGAGCGAAGTAGGTGCGAGACCACCCCTTCCCCAAGGGTCGAACTCCACGTGAGACCGATTTTTCGGTTTCAACAGGAAACCTATTCTAATAGGACATTTGTTGTGGACTCGATAGATGTTACCACTAGGGTTATGCCTCTGTTAGCCTCGACATCTAAGCCCCTAGAGATAGTGAACAGTACCTCTGAGGATTCCGATGTGGATATAGAATCACTAGATGATGAAGTTGACCAGCTAGGTAAGAGTATCCCTTCACGTACGATAGTGCCCGATGAGTCTGATGATTCTGAAAGTGAGGGAATCCCTAGTGATTTAGAAGACGATGTATGGGATGATTACATTCCGATCTGTGATAGTAGTACGTCACTTATTATTAGCCCGACTAGCGTTGTGACTGATCACCCTAGTATTGATTGTTGAAACCGAAAAATCGGTCTCACGTGGAGTTCGACCCTTGGGGAAGGGGTGGTCTCGCACCTACTTCGCTCCTGCAAGAAAAACAACGGAAGAGACAAGAAAGAACAGACCCAAGGGCTCGGCAGGGAGGTCCCACCACAAACCCGGAAGATCTCTGAGCGCTTCCCCTCCTTAGCCAAGAGCCGAGCTAAGGTACCCTCAGAGAACACTTGAAAATGAGGGCAAGGAGGCACTGAAAGCGTGCCCTCTGAGGTACCCCTTGGGTCTTATTTATAGATTTTCAGAATCTGAACTGCCAATAACCAAAAGAACTGACCTAGAAATACCAAAAAGGCCCCTGGTTGGGTCTGCCAACAGCCAAACTCCGCTGTTCTGAATAGCTATGCGCAGTCCAACCTGGTCTGCCAACAGCCAGGCTCCGCTGTTCTGAATAGCTATTCGCACCCATGGGGAGTCAGCTCGCCTCCGATTCCGTCCGAGGGGGGGCGGGCGCGACCTGGCTCTGGGGCTCACCTACCCTCACTGGGCGAGTGCGAGCCGATATGGGCGAGCTGCCAGCCTTTTGCCGGGGGGATCGGCGGTCAGGTCGCATGCAGGGGGGATCAGCCGGCGGGCCGCCATCCTTGGGTCCAGCTCGCTCGCCGCGGGTTGCCAGCCCGCTCGCCGCGGGTTGCCAGCCCGCTCGCCGCGGGTTGCCGGCCCGCTCGCCTGAGGTGGGCGGGAGCGGGTCAGGCCTTCTGCCGCATAGCCTGTCTCGCCGCCCGGGTGCGGGTTGCGGGTCCAAGCCCGCTCAACCTCCCTGGCTGGGCCCGCTCGCCGGACACAGGGTTGTACACAATCCCCGCTCTTTTCGAGCTTGAATCAAGCTCGGAAAGAATCATCCAACCCGCGTGTTCG
The DNA here is from genome assembly GCA_039583875.1 of Platanthera guangdongensis. Classification (NCBI taxonomy): domain Eukaryota; kingdom Viridiplantae; phylum Streptophyta; class Magnoliopsida; order Asparagales; family Orchidaceae; genus Platanthera; species Platanthera guangdongensis. Next base: position 88,919,789 of record CM077161.1, on the reverse strand, counting down.
GCGAGCACTGTGCTGAGCTGGTAGGGAATCTTTTGGTGGGCCCCCACTGTCCGACTATAAATACATACCGCTGACCCCTGTAGGAGGCTCCCCAGATCCCCTTTATTTTCTCTGAGCAGACTTCTGTTTCTCGATGCCGGTTAGCGAAGAGGTGCGAGCTCGCCTGGCGGCAGCGGTCCTGCAGACTCAGGAGGAGGCCCTCGAGGCTGCCCCATGGCTAGTACGCGGATCTTCCGGCCCTCTCTTCAGGCCGGCGAAGGGAAAGATTGTTAAGCGTTCTCTGGCAGGTGACTGCCCGGCCTCCAGCTCGGCGGCGGGTGCTGAGGTCGTCCCCGGGGTACGTGGCCTTCCGCTGATTATCGCTATTCCCCTGACTCCCTGTTTTGCAGGTAATTCCCTGTGAGGAGGTGGAGAACCGGGGAGAGGATCGTCCCCCGCCTCCGTCGCCTGAGAAGATCGCGAGTTCCCCAGGTCTGGATCGCCCACCTCCGGAAACTCCCCGTCCGGCGGTCTCCCATGGGCTGGGGAAATCTCTTGAGACCCTCGAGGGAGGGAACTTTCAGGGTCGGCCGGGCTCTTCTCGCCCATCTGTCGGTGCGGGCGATGTGCCAACCCCTGGTGAGCTGGTTTTTATCGTTGGGCTTCGTCTCTTGCTCGCTCCCTCTGACTCGCCTCGCTTGCAGGCTTTCACAGGGCCTCCCCTGAGACCGAGATGAGCGAAGGGTACTCGCCTCCGCCTGACGTGGACAGCGTTTCTGACTACCTGGGCGACCCGACCGACGCAGTCGGGATGAAGGGGCAGGTGACACGGCTGTTCCAGAAACACACACTGATGTTGAAGGAGATCATGAGGAGGGTTGATGAAGACAAGGCCGAGACTGAGGCCCGGCTCGCTGTCCTGGAGGGCCCTCGGCGTGAAGCGGAAGACGACGACGTTACCTCGCCGGGCGTGCATATAACGCGGGCCGAGGGACATCTTAGGAGCGCCACAGAGCAGGTCAGCATGGCTCAGCGGGAACTGGTGGCGGTTCGCGACTACCACGATCCTCGTGTGCCGCCGCGAGCGGGAACGAAGAGGCGGCACAGGTGGAAGTGGGTCAAGTACTGACCCAGTTGTTTGTCCCTCGCTCGCGGGATACCGCGGGGTTACCGTCATTTCGCAGTTATCTTGTACTTATAATTGCTCGCGACTCTTTTAGCCCGCCTAGGGGCCTAACTATTTTGTTGCTGAGATGTATTGAAATTATCGCGCTGCTTTTCTTTTGATTTTTGTGTGCGGGTTAAAGGGAAGGGTCCATTCTTCCTTTCGCGCTGATCGGGGCGAGGGCGAGCCGAGGAGCTCGCTAGACGGGAATCTCCCGTCTCGCGCGGCACGGCGTGCGGGTGCGGGTTGGGGTTGGTTCGCCCGCGCCGGTCTCCCGCGGTTGAAGCCGGGCGAGGACCGTGCCGGATCGACCTTTGAGGCGCGGTCGCGCGCGGGAAGTCGAACCGTCGGGCTGTTTTTTGGCTATCCGCACCCCGCCTTTCGGCGGGAAGTTTCCCGCCCTTTTCTTTCCCTATAAATAGGCCTTGCAGGCCCTTATTTCTCCGCCGATTCCAAAACATCTTCTCGCTTCCCTTTTCCCGCGAAGTATCGTCTGTGTTCGCCTTCTGGCTTTCTCTCGCGCGTTCGGCTGCGACTCGACGGGAATGGGCGGAGGCGGCGGCGACGCGGACGGCCGAAGCAAATGCGCTTGGACTTTCTCCGAGCATGATTTCCCACGCGCTGTCATCACAGAGCGCGAATACTTGGAAGCTTTAGGCGACCACATCCCAGCCGGGTTCTCTGCGAGGCGACCCGAAGAGGGGGAGAAGATCAACGACCTGTTTAGGGATGAGCTCGCCATCCCTCTCGCTCACTTCGAGGTAGGCCTGCGACTCCCCCTATGGCCCGAGGTGCGCCAGGTGCTAAAATACTTCGGGGTCGTCCTGGGCCAGATGACCCCGAACTCCATCGCCGTCATGATGGGGTTCGCCTGCTTCCTGCGAGAGGAGCCGGTGGAGTTCAGCCTCGCAGTATTCCGGAAGCTGTTCTCCTTCAGGGCGAACCGAGACGGGACGGCCTACTTCTCCAGCGCCCACCTCAAGGTGCGGGAGACCGTCAACAAGAGCCACAACTGGCTGAAGAAGTTCCTGTTCGTCAAAGGGGACTTCGGCAACGTGCCCTTCTCGCCGGTGCAGCTCAGCGAGGCGAGCTACCGGCCACCCAACCTAGGCGGCCATGAAGCCGACCTGTTCGCGTTCTTCGTCGGGAAGAACTTCGAGGTCGCGTTCCTGCGCCGCCACCTCGACGATCTCGCGGCTGTCCCGCCGGGGGGAGGTTTGCCACTCGTCTCCATTAGTCCTTACTTTCCCACTCTTCTTTCATCTCACCTTCCCTCCTTCGCAGGTGAACGCGACATACCTCTTCACCCCCCTTATGAGAGCGCTCGGATTCCCCCCGGGGTTCTCGCCCGCGCCCAGGCTGCGGATGCCGCCCAGCGCGACATCTCATCGATCCCGGCCAAGAAGCGACCGGGCGGCGGACAGTCAGCGCCTCCGCCGAAGTCGGCGAAGACCGCGGATTAGCAACCCTCCGCGAGCCAAAGAAAGGGCAAGGCCCCCGCGGTCTTGCCGACTGAGGCCCCCTCGCCCCCGCTGGTTGTTTCGACCAGCGACTCCCCGGTCGGGGCGGCGGGCACCTCCGCACCGCAGGGCGGGTCTGAAGCCGCCGCGGAGCCGGTGCCGAGAGGGCATCGGAACTTCGGCTACGGCGAGAAGTACTTGGACGAGCTTGGCGTCCCGCTCCTGGCGTGGGACAAGGAGTCGAACCGCGCGACGATCTCGACCCTGCTACCGAGCTGGATGGAGCAGGATACCATCGGCGGGGAGGCGTACAGCCTCTCCTTTGGTCTGTACTCGCGTGAAGACGCCGCCATTTATGACAAGGAGGCGACGCGAGTGCTGATTCATGAGAGCTCGCGGGCCCAGCTGCGCGGTCTGGAGCTGGCTCACATGGTGGGGAGGCGCTGCACCCAGGTGGAGCGGAATGCCGCGTCCATCCAAAAGATGGCGGATGAGAAGGAAGAGGCCCGGAAGCTCGCCCAGGCGGACGCGGACACTCACAGGAGGCGAGCCGACGCGGCCGAGGAGACCCTCGCGCGGTACCTGGGCGGGGTGGTGCGTGCTCAACCTGAATCGTACTCCCTCCTTTTCGTGCACACAGCTCACGATTATTCTTATTCATTTTTCCCCAGGACGCGGCGACGGAGAGCCGGATGGGTGCCGAGATCGCCTCCCTTGGCCAAGAAAAGGCGGCGCTGGAGGCGCGGGTACGCGAGCTGGAGGCCGCCGCCGCTGTCCCTCCTCCAGACAGCAGGGTCTGCCCGCGCGAGCATCTCTCCGACTATGACCTGGAGGTGTTAATGCAAAAGAATGTGGCCAGCACAGCGTGATACACGATGCAAATGCTGCGGCGCACGGATCTGCTTACAAGCGAGGCAGCGGGACTCTCGACGAAGGACGTGGTGCCGGCACTGTTTCTTCCCGTGCCGGAGCCTGGCGACAAGGCCTTCCAGCCGCTTTAGGGTTTCTAGATCTCGCGTTTCCCCCCCCCCCCCTTTTTGTAATTTACTTTGTAGATGAACATTATGTATAACAATCTGGTCTGAGATGTATGCGCGAGTTGCGCTTATACTTTATATTTCTATCTATTGTTCCTTTCAGCTATTGTTCCTTTTTTATTTCTCGCCTGCCTTGTTTTTCCAACGATGTCATTGCCGGACGGCGCGACCCCCCCCCTGCGGTCCGGTTCTGACGAGGTGGCTGCCCGCCCGCCGAGCGAGGCGAGCTGCCCGTCCTCCGAGCGAGGCGAGCTGGCTCGTCCGCCGAGCGAGGCGAGCTGGCTCGTCCCTCGGCCGCATGCTTAATTCCCTGTGGACTCTCGCCAGGCCTTTGCGTTTACTCGACCACCTTTCCTGGGGTCTGAGGATGGGGCCATGCTAGGCCCTTTCCCTCTTTTTGACTTATTCTTGTGATTCCGTCTTGCTGCGCACGCTTTTCGAGTAGTTCCCGGCCTTGCCGGCTAGGTGGGAGTCCGACAACGCGATTTGTTCTGGGTCGCAGGTCGTTGCTTTCTGAGTCGTTCCATCGAGTGACTTCCGGTCCTGCCAGCTAGGTGAGAGCCTGGCAGCGGGATCTTCTCGAGGCTAGGGATGACACCGAGTGACTTCCGGCCCTGCCAGCTAGGTGAGAGCCTGGCAGCGGGATCTCCTCGGGGTCCAAACTCATTCTCCATCGAGTGACTTTCGGCCCTGCCAGCTAAGTGAGAGCCTGGCAGCGGGATCTTCTCGAGGCTAGGGATGACACCGAGTGACTTCCGGCCCTGTCAGCTAGGTGAGAGCCTGGCAGCGGGATCTTCTCGGGGTCCAAACTCGTTCTCCATCGAGTGACTTCCGGCCCTGCCAGCTAGGTGAGAGCCTGGCAGCAGGATCTTCTCGAGGCTAGGGATGACACCGAGTGACTTCCGGCCCTGCCAGCTAGGTGGGAGCCTGGCAGCCGGATCTTCTCGGGGTCCAAATTCATTCCATCGAGTGACTTCCGGCCCTGCCAGCTAGGTGAGAGCCTGGCAGCGGGATCTTCTCGAGGCTAGGGATGACACCGAGTGACTTCCGGCCCTGCCAGCTAGGTGAGAGCCTGGCAGCGGGATCTTCTCGGGGTCCAAACTCATTCTCCATCGAGTGACTTCCGGCCCTGCCAGCTAGGTGAGAGCCTGGCAGCGGGATCTTCTCGAGGCTAGGGATGACACCGAGTGACTTCCGGCCCTGCCAGCTAGGTGAGAGCCTGGCAGCGGGATCTTCTCGGGGTCCAAACTCATTCTCCATCGAGTGACTTCCGGCCCTGCCAGCTAGGCGAGAGCCTGGCAGCGGGATCTTCTCGAGGCTAGGGATGACACCGAGTGACTTCCGGCCCTGCCAGCTAGGTGAGAGCCTGGCAGCGGGATCTTCTCGGGGTCCAAACTCATTCTCCATCGAGTGACTTCCGGCCCTGCCAGCTAGGTGAGAGCCTGGCAGCGGGATCTTCTCGAGGCTAGGGATGACACCGAGTGACTTCCGGCCCTGCCAGCTAGGTGAGAGCCTGGCAGCGGGATCTTCTCGGGGTCCAAATTCATTCCCACTCTCTGAGCAAGCCTAGGTATGACAATCCTGGGGGGAGGGAAAAGAAAAGCTTCATTATAATGAATCGTGTTGCTTACAGGAAATTAGGGAAAAAATCTCTTCAAGTCGTCTCCACTCCAGGTGAGACTCAGGGCCTCGCCCTCTACATTTTGGAGCTGATAGCCCCCCGACTTCAAAGCTTCCTTCACAATGAATGGCCCCTCCCAGCTGGGGTTGAGTTTCCCTACGGACGCTGACCGCCCTGCCGCGTCCACCTTCTTCAGTACCAGGTCCCCTTCAGCGAACTGCTTGACCCTGACATGCTTGTCGAAGTATTTTGCCATCCTCCTTTTGACCTCCTCCTGCCGGATGGTCGAAAGGTCCCTCAACTCTTCCACCATGTCGAGGGAGAGCCTCAGTTCCTTCCCATTCTCGGCTTGCCATTCCTCTCGGCCTTCTCTGGCCGTCCCGACTCGCGGTGTTTGGACTTCAAATTCTATGGGGAGCACCGCCTCGCACCCATGGGAGAGCTTGAAGGGGGTCTCCCCCATGGCCGTGTTAGGGGTGGTTCTAAGGGCCCAAAGGACGGCGGGGAGCTGCTTCACCCAGCTCCCCCTCAAGTTTTCCACCCTCTTTTTGAGGAGATTGACGATGATTTTGTTCGCCGCCTCCACCTGCCCGTTGCTCCTGGGGTGGTGGACCGAGGCGAATCTGAGGTCGATCCCAAGCTGCTCGCAAAAACTGGTGAACTCGGCGCTGGCGAACTGAGGCCCGTTGTCTGTGACGATGGCCTGGGGCAGCCCATGGCGACAGATGATCTCCCCCCAAACGAAGTTCCTGATTACCTGGGAGGTCACCTTTGCCAACGCCTTCACCTCCATCCACTTTGAGAAGTAGTCGATCATCACCAGGAGGAACCTTCTCTGTCCGCTAGCCTGGGGGAACGGCCCAACCAAATCCATTCCCCAAATTGCAAAGGGCCAGGGGGCCGTGATGCTCTTGAGTTGCTGGGCCGGCTGTAGCTGGAGGGGGGCAAATAGCTGGCACTTATGACATCTTCTTGCGAACTCCGCGGCGTCCCGGCCCAGGGTGGGCCAGAAATACCCCTGCCGGACTATCCTCCCCTCCAAGGTCCGACTCCCGGAATGACTCCCGCACTCCCCGGAGTGGACTTCTTCCAAGATCCTCTGCGCCTCGCCCTCGGACACGCAGTGAGCCAGCATCCCGGAAAGGGTCTTTCTGTATAGTTGCCCGTCTTTGAGGAGGTAGTAGGCGGACTTGTGCCTCAGCTTCTTCTTGTCTACTCCCTCCGGATACTCTCCCGTGGAGAGGAAAACTACTACTGGGTCCATCCACGAGGGCTGCTGATCGATCTCCATGAGCTCCCCCTCTTCGATGGAGGGGCGGAACAGGTCGGTGATGGTGCCCCCCATCCGGGGGCCATGCTTCGCCAGTTGGTCGGCCTGTTCATTCTCCCCCCTTGGCACGTGTCGGATGGAGAAGGTCTGGAAGGTCCCTATGACCCCCTTCACTTTGGCCAAGTATAACTTCAAAGCGGGCTCCCTTGCTTCGAACTCCCCGTTGATCTGGGAAGCCACCACCATGGAGTCGGTCAGAACTTCCACATCCAGCACCCCCAACTCTCTGGCCAGGCGTAGTCCCGCTATCACTGCTTCGTACTCAGCCTGGTTGTTGGTAATGGGAAAATGCACCACCACCGTCTGTTCGATCCGAGTCCCTTGAGGGTTTTCCAGAACCACTCCTACTCCGAGAGAATGCCTTCCTGAGGCTCCGTCCACCCTCACCTTCCAAGGAGTCAGGCGGGTGAGCTCCTCCTCCGCTACTTCCACCACGTAGTCGGCCAAGAAGTCGGCCATCGCCTGAGCTTTGATCGAGAGTCGCGGAATGAAGGAGACGTCGATCTCGCTCAGCTCCACCGACCACTTGGCCAGCCGGCCTGAATGCTCCACCCCCTCGAAGACGTTGCGGAGGGGATGGTCGGTCACCACTCGGATTGAGTGTGCCTGGAAGTATGGTCGTAGCCTCCGAGCCGAGATGATCAGTGCGAACGCAAGCTTCTCCAAGATTGGATATCGGAGCTCGGCCTTCCTCAGGACCCGGCTGACATAATAAATGGGGAGCTGCCTCTTCCCCTCTTCTCGCACCAAGACGGAGCTTAAGGCCTCTGTCCCGACCCCGAGGTATAAGAACAAATCTTCACCCTCTTTCGGCCCCTGGAGCAGCGGGGCCTGTGTCAGTTGCGCCTTGAGGGCCTGGAACGCCTCCTCGCATTCCTTAGTCCACTCGAACCTCTGGCCCCCCCTCAGCGTTTTGAAGAAGGGGGAGCATTTCTCCCCTGCCCGAGAGAGGAAGCGGCTCAGTCCTGCTAGCTTCCCTGTCAACCGTTGGACCTCCTTCGCATTCCGCGGGGACCCCAACTCCAAGATTGCCTTGACCTTGTCCGGGTTCGGCTCGACCCCCGCGGGGGTGAGGAGGTGCCCCAAGAACTTCCCTCGGCCAGCCCCAAAAACGCACTTAAGGGGATTCAGCCGCATCTTGTATCTGCGCAGGGTGGCGAACGTCTCCTCTAGGTCCCGAAGGTGGGAGTCCACGTCCCGGCTCTTTATCATGAGGTCGTCCACGTACACCTCCAAGTTCCTCCCCCTCTGTTCCTTGAAGACCCTATCCATCATCTTTTGGTAGGTGGCCCCGGCGTTCTTCAACCCGAACGGCATCATCTTGTAGCAGTAGCAACCGTCCCCTATGATGAATGAGACATCCTTTATGTCTGGGGGGTGCATCCTGATCTGATGGTAACCTGAAAATGCATCTAAAAAACTCATTACAGAAAAACCGACGGCTGAGTCAACCAGCACGTCGATCCGAGGCAAGGGGTAACAATCCTTAGGACAAGCTTTATTAAGAAGGGAGAAATCGATACATAAGCGTCAGCGGCCGTCTCCCTTTTTGACCATCACAACGTTCGAGACCTAGCCGGGGTATTGAATTTCGGACACGAAGCCCGCTTTGAGAAGTTTTGCCACCTCCTCCCTGATGGGTTCCGCTAGCTTGTCCGCCGTAGATCTCTTCTTCTGCTGGGCGGGGCGTGTTCCCGGGTCCAGGTTGAGGCGGTGGCAAGCCACATCCGCGTCAACCCCCGGCATCTCCGCGGCGCTCCAGGCGAAGATGTCCACGTTCTTCTGGATGCACTCCAGCATCCTGCCCTGGTCCTCCGGGGTCAGCCCCCCGCTGACGCGGATCCTCTCCATCCTGCCTCCGCGGGTGAGCACTTCCAGCTCCACCACCTCCTCTGCGGCCTCCAGCCTGGACTGCTCCCCCCATCCCTCGGCATCCCCTTCCTCCTGAGCGGGGACCTCTACCTCCATCTCCTCTGCCACGGCCCTTACCTCGACCACTTCCTCCGGACCCCCTCCTTCCGCCTTCTCTGCGCAGCCCTTCACCTCCAGCTCCACCTCTCCGGCTTCCTGCTCGCCCTCCTCCATCCTCCGCCCCATCTCCTCGGCCCCTTCCTGCCAAGAGATGGTGTTCACCGCGGTGACGTAGCATTCCCGTGCCACCTTAGGGTCTCCCCTAACCCTGACCTGCGCCCCCTCAGCGTTGAACTTCAAGCACTGATGGAAAGATGAGGGGACGCAGCGGAAGGCGCTGATCAGGGGCCTCCCGAAGATTGCGCTGTAGCTGCTGGGGGCGTCCACTATGACGAACTTGCAGTTTCGGGACTGCCCCCCCCCCAGGGTGACATGGAGGCCGACTCCTCCCTCTACCTCCTTCCTTTCTCCCGAGAACCCGAACAAGGGCCCGTCCGAGGCCAGCACCCTCTTAGCTTCTACCTGTATCGCGTCAAACGCCTTCTTGAAAACGACGTTCACGGAACTCCCATTATCCACTAGGATCCGAGAGACAGTGAAGTTCTCGATGGCGGCCTTGATGACCAGCGCATCACAGAACGGATCCTCGTGGTCCGGCATTTCACTTCTGGAGAAAGTGATCCTCTCCTCTGGCGGCGGGGTTTGGGACGTAGAGGCGACGCTCCGCCGATACATGGTGTGGAGACTTGCCTTGCGGGAAGCCTCGATCCCCACTCCCCCATGGATCACTCCGATCATTCCTCGGGTCCCCACATCCACCCGGTCTTCACAGCGATCCTCCTCCGTCCGAGGCAGGACCTCCTCGATCCTCACTTCCTGCCGCACCTCCTCCTGCTGCTGCTGCCGCCCCCTGTTCTCTCTCATCTCCAAGAATTCCGGGCACGTGGCCGTTGCGTGCCCCTCTTCCTGATGGAAGTCGCAGTAGGGCAGTTCCACCCTGAACTCCCTTCTCCTCCTTCTCATGACCCCTCTCCTTGCTCCCAGAGCTATGGCCATGGCCTCCTCCTGATCGGGGAGCCGCGGCCTCTGGCCCTGCCTCCAGCCTGGGGGGTGGAACTGGTCCTGCCTCCCCTGATAGTGACCTCTCCCGTAGTATCCCCTCTGTGGCCCCTGCCCCTGCCACTCTGGTCTCCAGCCCAGCCTATGGTCGGGCTCCTGACGCCCCCATCTCGGCTACTGTCCTTGGAGCTGCCTCTGCTCCCTCTGCTCCCTCTGCCTGGGCTCCTCCCTCCTCTCTTCCTGTCTTCTTCCTCCCTTCGACTCCTTCTCCTCCTCAGTCGCCCACCTGGCCAACTTCCTCGCAAATTCTGGGTTCGACGCCTCCCCGTCGAGCTCTCTCGCCGCCCTCTCCATCAGCTCCTCGTAGGAGAGGGGGGGAATCCTTTTCAGCTCCATGCGGAAGAAACCCTGCTGCAGGCCTAGTGTGAAGGCCATCATCAGACTGTGGCCCGGCATCTCCTGGACTTGGGTAACCTCCTCCTGGAACCGATCGACGTAGCTTCCCAACGTCTCATTCACCCCCTGCTTTATGTGGAACAGGGACTCAGACTCCTTCTTCCTCTTCTTTGAGGTAGTGAACCTCAACATGAACCCTCGGCGCAGGTCCTCGAAGCAATAGATGGAACTGGCCGGCAGCTGGTGGAACCACTCCCTTGCCTTCTCTCGGAGGGTGATGGCGAAGAGACGACACTTGAATCCGTCCGACATCTGACGGATGGAGACCACGTCCTCGAACCACTGGACGTGCTGAACCGGATCTCCCTTCCCGGTGTAGTACGACATCTCGGGCTCCCTGAACTCTTCTGGTACTGGTGTTGAGGAGACCAGCTCGCTGAATGGGCTGCTTCCAACCGCCGGGCGAGCCGGCGAGTCCCGCGATCCCAACTCGCCGAATCGACCTCGGCCTGCCGAGCCGGGGAAGAGCTCGCGCCCCGAGAGCTCGCTCCCCCGACCTTCCTCAGCCACTTCCTTCCCGGCTCGCCTGCTAGGAGCGTCTTCGCCTAAAGAGGGGGCGGCCGCGATCTGGGCTGCCGGAGTCGAGCACTCGGCCCGCACGCCGAGTGCGATCTTGACGAGGTCCAGCACCTCGTTCCTGAAGTCTTCAAACATTCCCACTGTCGCGAGAGGCGGAGGGGGCGGCGAGTTCTGCCTGTCGGATCCTTGACCTCCCGTCATTGAGCTCGCCGAAGCTTTTCTGCACTGACCACTGTCCACGCTCACCGCACCAAAATGTTGAAACCGAAAAATCGGTCTCACGTGGAGTTCGACCCTTGGGGAAGGGGTGGTCTCGCACCTACTTCGCTCCTGCAAGAAAAACAACGGAAGAGACAAGAAAGAACAGACCCAAGGGCTCGGCAGGGAGGTCCCACCACAAACCCGGAAGATCTCTGAGCGCTTCCCCTCCTTAGCCAAGAGCCGAGCTAAGGTACCCTCAGAGAACACTTGAAAATGAGGGCAAGGAGGCACTGAAAGCGTGCCCTCTGAGGTACCCCTTGGGTCTTATTTATAGATTTTCAGAATCTGAACTGCCAATAACCAAAAGAACTGACCTGGAAATACCAAAAAGGCCCCTGGTTGGGTCTGCCAACAGCCAAACTCCGCTGTTCTGAATAGCTATGCGCAGTCCAACCTGGTCTGCCAACAGCCAGGCTCCGCTGTTCTGAATAGCTATTCGCACCCATGGGGAGTCAGCTCGCCTCCGATTCCGTCCGAGGGGGGGCGGGCGTGACCTGGCTCTGGGGCTCACCTACCCTCACTGGGCGAGTGCGAGCCGATATGGGCGAGCTGTTAGCCTTTTGCCGGGGGGATCGGCGGTCAGGTCGCATGCAGGGGGGATCAGTCGGCGGGCCGCCATCCTTGGGTCCAGCTTGCTCGCCGCGGGTTGCCAGCCCGCTCGCCGCGGGTTGCCAGCCCGCTCGCCGCGGGTTGCCAGCCCGCTCGCCTGAGGTGGGCGGGAGCGGGTCAGGCCTTCTGCCGCATAGCCTGTCTCGCTGCCCGGGTGCGGGTCGCGGGTCCAGGCCCGCTCAACCTCCCTGGCTGGGCCCGCTCGCCGGACACAGGGTTGTACATTGATGGCCCTCTCCAAACTACAAACCCCGTCGTGTTAGAGCTTACGATTACACCTACAAAGAATATATCTAAGTTATTTGAGGAACCGGTGAGTGTTGATTACCCTATTATTATTGATGATCCTGAATTAAAAGATGTCCCAACCGATTGGGAAGACTAACCTTATGTGAGAAGTTTATGTTTGGATGATTTTAGCGCGATGAACCTGAACGATAGTTCTTTATTGTTATATCCTTTATCTGAAGTTCACTTTGAATTAAAATTTATGTCGGGTTCGATTTTGCCCATTTCTGAGGCCTATATTGATTCTGAATTAAACGACTTGCCTAGTATGTTGGAAGAAATTGTAAGCGAGGAAGTGGTATTTTTAGACAATTCTTTGGTTTTACCCCCGAATGAGAGTTCGTTGATGTTATCACCGATCGGTGAAATTTATTCTGATTTGTATATTATCCCGGATTTGATTCTACCGACCCTTCCTCCTATGTTTTTGCCCACATTAGTTGACGTTTTAGGTCATGGAATCGGTATCCCTAGACTGAGTTGTTGTTACACGCCCACTCTGTTAGTTCCTACATTGGCATTTTCTCAGCATTTAGATATTAGTAGGTTGAGCGCGCTAGTTTTTGATCTGTTCACTGCACCGTGAAGCTCTAACTATGCGACACATTTGGCTATTCATTTCTCTGCGTGTCTATCTACAGTTCTATCCTCGTCCGTTTCTGACTCTTTGGCTATCGTGCCTCTGGATGTGGTGTCTCTTTCACATACCCATATCCCACACCCGGTCACACGTATTTACCCACCGCCTTATGACGACCCTCATTTCCACACGTTAGTGACCACGGTTTGGCCCCACGAGTTGTATCGCTCGCACACCTTTTCACACCCGGGAGCATCCAACTCTGTTATTCATGATGAGTAGTTCTCCTTGGCATATCTTCATGCCAAGCGCGAAAATGATGAATATCAAATTAGAACTACGACTATGGAGCCATTGAAAGTCATCTTGGATGTTAAGGCTCTCGTGCCCCCTGACATAATCCCTATAGCATCCGTATTCAGGTTTTGACACGAGGCACATGGGTTTACACCACATGGTAGTAAGATACTTAGGCGCACTTTTACAAAATTACTCAATCAAGTTGCGTCTTATTATTATTTATATGCTTGTTGCCCGCCGAATGAGATCGTGCACGAATTTAAAGCACAAGTGCCTTTTGACTTGATTTCGTTACCACTGTCTTATAAGACAAGTCACATGACACTAGTTTATGTCTCTCATGCTCAAAAGGTATATAAGCACATTAGTGAAGATCTAACCATACCAATTACATTTTATCAACTTCATGCTAGCTTACATAAAAGAGTGTCTCACTATATTACTGGCGATTTAGTTTTGGTGCGTCTCATCCCTGAACGGTTGCCTTCGGGCACTATAGAAAGTTGGCGAGTTGGATCTTTTTCGGATATTAAAGAAATTAGGAGAATACGCATATCATTTGAATTTTTCCATTGATTGGGGTATTACCCATATTTTTAATGTTTCAAATTTAATGTCATATGTTTTTCCACCACTTGAATTATCTACATGTCCGTTTGGGTTCACTTTGTTTTCTTATGGTTTGGGTGGTGAGCTTGTGCCTGGATCGCTCTCTTCATCGGTATTCACTGGAGGTACGTTGGTAGTTGATGTAGAAACTTATTTTCCTTTATTGCCTAACGCTTTTCCAAGGTTCCCCAGCACCATCTTTTTGCATGACAGGATACTCCAGGTTGAAGTGATCTCCTCTACTTGTGGTAATGATTACGGTTACTTGATTCGATGGTGTGATCGTCCGGCCTCCGATGACTCATGGGTTCTTGGATCGAAGGTGGCTCTTTTGGATGTTGCTCTCCCGCACTGGTACATTAAGACCAACTCATCGGTGATGAGTACTTTTGAGCGGGGGAGGATTGATGCAGATGATGACCCTCAACATATTGAAGGCGGTGATGGCGTACTTATTTAAGAACTTTCTCCGCCTCCATATGTTTTTGTTTTATTTGCGATGTTATTTTAATTTCGTGTAATGATGGGTGCCTATAACCATCAAGAGTATTTTAATTTCATGCATTTAAATTTTGCATTGTTTTTTTTATTTCATGATGGGTGCATATAACCATCATAATATCATTTTGAATTTTGAATTTTGAATTGGAGGAGATGGAGTGGTGTAAGCCTGTATATAGGCATGTATGGTTCTCATATTGATTTAGAGAATAAAAAAAAGAAATCCTAAGAATTCAAGTTTTGAATTTCCCCCTCCTTTCTCCTTCCTCTTTGAGAACCCTCCCCCTTTCCCTTCTCTCTTGGCCGCAGGCCACTCCCCTCTCCCTCTCAAATTTCGGCCACCCTCTCCTCCTCCTCTCCATTCCCCTCAAAGTAGAACCTGACCACTCCCTATCTCTTGGTGGTTAGGCCAAGGTGATTTGCAACAAAGCTTCGTGGATTCTCGGCCAAGGCGTTAAGCGACGAAGGCGGATAAGTTTCCTCTCCTTCCGACGTGACTCCAGAGGAGCCGTTGAAGGGCGATCCAAGCAAAGAAATCGGAATCATCCATTCCGGTTGGGTAACAAAATATTTCTACTCTCGTGTGTTTCTTTTCCTAGATATTCTTGTGGTGGAAATTCTTGTCATTGCATCTTGAAGCGTTGAATAATCGTGGTTTTCCTTCAACTGGTTTGTGTTTATCTTAATTGATTTTATTTTCGAAAAGGCTTGGCGAACCTTCGTTTTCTTTTGTTGGGAGAGATCTACCTTTTTTTTGAATCATTATTTTTGGTAGATCTCTTTTGGTACAACACCGCTCGTTCGGACCGGGTGAGTCCATTTAGCCGGAAAGAATATTGGCATATAGCCTTTGTTCGATCCTAAGCGGTTTGGCTACCCGTACGTTAGCATATAATTGATAAAATTAATTAACGTGGTGCTGCGAAAAATGATTGTGCGAGTCTATGATTGAATCAAGGAGAGGCAACGTGTTCGTCCGTATATTTATTTGGTGTCAACGTGCAAGCCTGCATCAAAAGGTGGCGGCCACGGCTTGCACACAAAACATCCCACTCCTTTAGAGCGTCAAAATTCCACTACCTGCCATTACCCACGATTCGGCCCTCAAAAACAAAGGAAGAAACAAATGGCCGACAAGGCATCCCCACCTACGAGGTAATTACTCGGGAAGAAAAGAAAATGAAAAAAAAGTTCTGTTAAGGCGAAATAAACGTCGATCTCAGCTTACAGGAAAACGCCAATCTCAGTTCGACAATTTTCGACGAACTCAGATCACAGGAAAACGTCGATCTCAGTTCGACGATTTTCGTCGAACTCAGATCACAGGAAAACGTCGAGCTCAGCCCGACGATTTTCGTCGAACTCAAATCACAGGAAAACATCGACCTCAGCCCGACGATTTTCGTCGAACTCAGATCGACGATCTTTGTCGATCTCAGGCAACCGGAGATCGTCGATCTCAGTTTGACGAACAACGTCAAGCTGAGAACGACGAACGTCGTCGACCTGGCAACGTTGAGTGCACTCAACATTGTCAACACTTTTATACTTAGCATAAAAACAAGCCCGACGTTGAGTGAGCTTCCCTCACTCAATGATTTTACACTTAGGCAAAATCAAAGAAACTCAAACCTGAACAAATCAACGCCCACAGACAGAAACACTACAACCTAATTCTTGTACCCTCCACATCTATCCAGACCACTTCATTTAGCCCAGAAATGCTCTAATCAACTAGACTAAGGAAAAGAGGGGGTTCTGATACAGCCATTACACAGGCAAGCCTAATTTCCCCCAATTCGTGCCTAACCAAGACAAATTACTTTGTACAAAACCAATATTAAGGCCATAGCACAATTATCCGGCTATAGTTACTGCGCAGAAAAGGAAAAACATCTCCACTCTCAACTCTCTATTCCCAGCCCGAGAGCAAGTCGAATTAACAGCAGGAAGTCCAAGAAAGAAGAAAAAAAATTTAACAACAAAGCCGATTCTTGAGTAAACTTATATAGAGAGTGATCAAATAGGCTTAAGCATTTATGTGACTAAGATTAATAGACACTGAACATTAATATCCAGGCAACAGGGTGATATATGAGCGGCAAGGTATAAAAGGAACTCAAACAAGTTACTTGGGAAGGGAGGGAGCACCACTTTCCTTGATTTCCGGAAGGTCTCGACTGACTTTTCTGCTTCCCAACGGACCTGGCAGCAAACACCTAACCGAGCAAGACTAGACCAATTTGGAGAGGGAGAGGGGTCAAACGAAAATCTACAACACCATAGAAAGACGCGAAATGGAGAAAGCTTATCGCTGAAATGAAGATCTAGGGGAGAGTAGTCTAGATCTACCCTCAAAACGAATATCTGACCGCTAGAACTCCGTGAATTGGCGGTGGAAGGCAAGGGCAGCCCGCCGGTTTTCCTCTCTTGTACAGGGACGACAGTTATGCTAATTCCGAAAAGACAATGAATAGTCTTTATTCTAATTTAAGACTATTTATAGACAGCAGCTAAGTCCCAAATACTTTCTATTCTTAGCCAACCCAAAAGCTGCCAGCCACCTTTTCACCATAACTGCTATTTTCTAAAAAAATATCTATATATAATATATAATATCACATTATTATAAATAAAATACAAAATGACGTGAAACCCGAACATCCTCGAAATTCGACGAAATTAGCACCGTAGCTAAATACCCAGGCTACGAACGCAACGACGAAGTAGAAATCAACTTTCGACGAACAAAACTCGGGTTATCACCACCCTAAGCCAAAACACAAGCATCCCTCGAGAGGCCTCACCGGTCACAAAAATAGACCTGGCTTGCTATGGAATCTTGCCAAATAGGCTACCAACAACCACACAAGGAACCTAAAGAGCTAAGACCACACTCTAACAAACGGCACAAGCCGGAAACGCGTCAACGTAATGCCAAACGAGAATTAAATAATCGCAGAAAAATCAGGGGCGTTACAGTCACTCCCCCTACAAGAAAGTTTCATCCCGAAACTTTATATACACTACTTCTACTTATAGAAGGAAAGTAACAAATAGGAGTTACAAGGAAGGAAATATACCGATCAAATCAATTAAACAAGTGATGGTGAGCCTCCCTCATAGCCGACTCGAGCTCCCAAGTCGCACTCTCCAAATTTTGATTCTTCCATAGGACTTTGACCATCGGGATGGACTTTCTCTGTAGCACCCGATCTTGAGTATCCAGAATGCCGACCGACACTTCAACATAGGAAAGATTTGGCTCTAACTAGGGCATAGAATTTAAAACTTGCCCACTGCTTTGAACACACTTCCGTAGTTGGCTTATATGAAACACATTGTGAACACCAGGGAAGTTTGCTGGCAAATCCAGCCTATAAGCTGACATGCCAATCCGTTCAACAATCTTAAACGGGCCCACATACCTCAGATCCAATTTCTGGTTCTTACCGAACCTCTTAACAGCAACCATCGGGGAAACCTTAAGAAACACATGGTCCCCTACAAAAAACTCCAAGTCAGACCTACGCTGGTTGGCGTTATTCTCATATCTCTCCTGAGTTATACGAAACTTTTCTCGAATAAGCTTCACTGTGACTTCCATTTCCTCGAGTGCATCCGGACCCAGCACAGGCCTCTCACCGACCTCAGTCCAAAACAAGGTAGTTCTGCAGTGCCTCCCATACAAAACTTCAAACGGAGCCATTTGCAAGATCTCTTAGTAACTGTTATTGTATGCAAACTCCATAAGCCACAAACGCTCATCCCACGCTCCACCGTGGTCGAAGATGTAGCACCTGATCATATCCTCAACTATCTGTTTCACTCGCTCAGTCTGACCATTGGTCTGCGGGTTATAAGCTGTAGAATACCTCAAATCTGTACCCAAACCCTCTTGCAGACTCCTACAGAAGCGAGATATAGAACGGGAGTCTCGATTCGAAATGATGCTAACTGGCACACCGTGCAATCTGATGACCTCGTTCAGGTACAGCTCTGTTATCTTCTTCATCGGGTAATCTACCTTATAAGGTACGAAGTGCGCACACTTCGTCAATCGGTCCATGATCACCCAAACTGAATCAAATCCCCTTGGAGATCTCGGTAAGCCCGTATTGAAGTCCATAGAAATACTCTCCTACTTCCAAGTCGGGATTTCCAACGGAGTCAACTTGCCACCAGGCCTTCCATGATCGGCCTTCACACGCTTGCAAGTGTGGCATTCAGCAACAAATCGGGCTATATCACCCTTCATCAAATACCACCAGGCAATCTTCTTCAATTCATGATACATCTTTGTAGATCCTGGATGATAGACAACATTGGATCCATGAGCCTCTCTACATATCATAACCCTGATGTCTCCAACAGTGGGGATGCAAAACCTGCTATGGTACTTCAATGTACCCGCATCATCTATAGAAAAATCCGGCAACTCCACTCTCTCAGTCCTGAGGTATAAATGCAGAAGATCCGGATCATCCTTCTGGTGCAACCTGGTAAGTGAAATCCAAGATGGCACTACCACTGCCAAACTACTCTGTATTTCACAGCATCCCACGGAGATATCCATCGGGAGGAACTCTTCCACTAAACGATCGGCGGAGAGATTAAAGATCTTCCCCGTCTTCCCGCTCAGGGCATCAGCCACCACATTGTCCTTGCCCGGATGATACTATATCTCCACATCATAATCGGCCACATACTCTAGCCACCGTCGCTGGCGCAGATTCAACTCCTTTTGTGTGAACACGTACTTTAGACTTTTATGATCTGTGAAGATCTTACACTGAGCACCATAAAGTAGATGCCTCCACAGCTTTAGCGAATAAATCACCGTTGTAAACTCAAGGTCATGCGTAGGGTAATTTCTCTCATGAGTATTTAATTGCATTGACCCATATGCAATCACTTTTCCAGCCTGCATCAACACGCAACCCAGACCCACATACGAAGCATCCATGTACACATCATACTCCGCACCCACAGTAGGTAGGGTCAGAACGGGAGCAGTGCACAATCTGTTCTTTAGTTCTAGGAAGGCTTCTTCGCACTTCTCGATCCAAACAAAGGTCGTGTTCTTCTGAGTCAACCTGGTCAAAGGTGCAGCCAGGGTGGAGAAACCCTCCACAAACCTCTTGTAGTAGCCGACCAACCCTAGGAAGCTTCTAATCTCCTTAGGTGTGCCCGACCTGCTCCAACCCATCACTCCTGCGATATTTTTCGGGTCGACTGAGATCCCATCCTTATTCACCACATGGCCCAGAAATGAGACCTGAGGCAACCAAAATTCGCACTTGCTCAGTTTGGCGAATAACTTGTGGTCCCTCAACTCTGATAGAACCAAGCATAGATGCTGCTCATGCTCCTCAGCACTACGAGAGTAGATCAACAAATCATCGATGAATAGCACAACGAACTTGTCTAGAAAATCTTTGAACACCCAGTTCATCATATCCATGAAAGTTAATGGTGTGTTGGTCAAACCAAACGACATCACTAGAAACTCGAAGTGTCCATGCCTCGATCTAAACGCAGTCCGTTGAATATCTTCCTCACGGATCCTGAGCTGATGATAACCAGAACGAAGAGCGATCTTGGAAAACACCATGCTATCACGCAACTGATTAAATAAGTCATCGATCCTCGGCAGGGGGTACCTGTTCTTAATGGTGACTTTGTTCAGCTCCTTATAATCGATGCACAGCCTCATCGATCCATCCTTCTTCTTCACAAATAGAATAGGAGCACCCCAAGGCGACAAACCTTGGCTGATAAAGCCTTTTGCCAATAATTCATCCAATTGGACTCGTAACTCCTACAACTCACGATGGGCCATCCTATACGGCGCCTTAGCAATAGGACGCATACCTGGTTCCTAATCAATCACAAACTCAACATCCCGATCGGGGGGAAGACCAGGAAGGTCATCAGGAAAAATATCAGAGAAACCACATACAACAGGAATCTCCTGCAAGCGCAGTACAGTAACATCAGTCCCAACCGCCGAGACTAAACAAGCAAAACAATCAGAATGAAACAGCTTCTGAGCACATACCACAGAAATTACAGGAAAATCCTATCAAGGATCAGCATACACACTTCCAGGCTGACCGTTGTCCTTAATTTAGTCCAAGCGCTTCCCTTTGCACTGAATAACCGCATCATACTTAGACAACCAGTCCATGCCCTAAATAAAATCGAAGTCCTCTAGATCAATCATCTTCAACTCTTCCTTCGCAAGAAAGTCCCCCAACAAAACAGGGAAATCTAGAATGCCCAAATATGATAACATAGATTAACCAGAAGGGAACTTGACGCGGAAGGTATCACGAACTTGATCTAGAATCAACCGATATCGCTCTACAAAAGCTCTAGCCACAAACGAGTGTGTAGTGCCGGCATCGAACAAAAAACACGCCCAGCGGTTCTTCACCTTAAAAACTGTATAGGAGTATATAAGCAACTAAGGAACTACCAAAAAAAAACTATAACCATTCTAGTAAATAAAACTTTGAGGCTAGGAAAATAACTAACCTGAGATGACCTGAGTCAAAGTTTGAGCCTCCTCGGAAGAGATCACGTTCAGCTTTCATTTGCCCTTGTCCACACGTTGAGGCGGAGGTAATGCCTGAAGTGGAATTGCATGAAGAATAGGCTGGACCTGATGACACCTTGTCTTGATATGGCCCTACTGCCCACACTGATAGCAGACTTTATCCTTGGACCAGCACTGGGCAGCATCATGCCCGTGTCGCTTGCAAACAGAATAGGAAACATCCTTCCTAGGAGCATCTTGAATAGCATGAACATGCTCCTTCTTCTGAGCTCCCGCCTTCTTGAAACACCTCTCAACAGGGTGTCCTGGACGGCCACAGAAGCTACACAGTACCTTGCTCTTCTTTCTCGAAGTAGTACCGGGTACCTGGGGGTTCTTCTCTTCAGCAGACTTCCTCTTGTCCTTTCTCATTTGCTGGCCTCTGTTCTTTGCGGTCTCAATTGCCTCCACTTTCAGAGCAGCCTCCACTACCCCTATATAAGTCTTTGATCCATATGCACTGGCCAACTGCTGAACCTCGCTCCTCAAGCCAGTGAGGAACTGCTTGACTCGATCAGCTTCAATACTCACCAACCCAGGGGCAAACTGGCTCAACTTGCTGAACTCTATCTCATACTCACTGACCGTGAATTTCCTCTGCTTCAGGTGGAGGAAGTCATTCATTAGTCAGTCACGCTCGATCGAAGGCAAGAAATTCCTCAATAGCATCTCCTTGAATAATCCCCAAGAGCAACCGACCACCAAGCTCTCCTTTTCCCTAAGCCACCAGCTCTTAGCCTAAACCTTTAGCTGAAAGGTGGCTATCATCACTCTCTGATCATCTGCAAAACCGGAGTACGTGAACATCTCCTTCATGGAGATCAGCCAATCATCTATGATCATGAAATCTGCCTTCCCATCATATGTAGGAGGGCTAAGTCTATGAAACTTTGAGATAAAGGCCATCGCAGCTGGCACCACCACTGGAGGTCTCATGGGAGTAGGAGGGGGAGGAGCAGCTAACCCCCTACAGGGTCTTGCACTCCCTGAGTCTGTCCTGCCACAACTGCCACCAGAGACTAGATCTGAGCCTGCATCTCCACCAACTGCC
Organism: Platanthera guangdongensis; assembly: GCA_039583875.1. NCBI lineage: Eukaryota > Viridiplantae > Streptophyta > Magnoliopsida > Asparagales > Orchidaceae > Platanthera > Platanthera guangdongensis. The sequence goes on along the minus strand of CM077161.1, from coordinate 88,898,452 downwards.
TAGTCAAGGAATCGTTCCTCTGTCGCGGGCTCTCGATCACCGCATCACTCTGCGCTCCTGAAGACTCACCCTCAGACAGGGGAGTCAACCTAGTCGAAGGGCGTCTCGCCATCCTAAAACCATAAAAACTGAGGTCGAAACCTAGTACAATAGTTAGAACAAACTACCATTGCAGACAACACATACATAAATATGAACTTTGAACTGCTATACTTGCTCTGAGAGTTTATTTTATTTTTACAAAAGTGATGATATGCTTAACTTAGGATGGTTTACCACCATCAACTAACTCTTATGCCTAGATCTGGAATGCATGAATTTATATTCTTTTTTTGATTTAAAACCATGTGTTTACACATGTCATCCTGCAAATCTTTAGCTTGGCACGTTGTGCTTATGTAATGTTATACTATGCATGATTGTGCTATGCATTCTAAAAAGGCTCTAATGTATATTATGAGTGGCGTACGCATGAAAATGTTATGCATCCCATTCTACATAACATTCTCATGCAATGAAAAAGAAACGTGCTATTCGCATTCATGTGGTGAGGTTATGCATCCCATACTACATAACCCTCACATGTTGCCCCTATGGTGGATCTATATACAGACACATATTATGCATCCCATACTACATAATATGCCCTGTATACTTCATGTTATGCTATGAGTGTAGTGTTCGTGCTTCAGCCAAGATGTGATGATGACATATCGGTGTGTGTATGATATGATGCTAAACATATAATACCTACAAGGAAAGGTTGCCCGACAAATTGTCAAGCAACATCTCTCTGATCCCGACTGTCACAACCCGCATTTTCTCCGAATTTAAGAAGTATCAGAGTATGAGAAAACACGCGTCGTGATGCCACGTCGAGCAGGGGATAACTGTCAACGCTCAGGCGAACACCATCTAACTAGACTATGAAAATTCATAAGTTTAAAGATTAAAAAATCAGTTATATTTTAAAGGTCGTATCCCTCGGCTCAGTGGATCATCTAGTCCATAGTTTAAAAACTATACTTATACGTAGCGAAAAATACTTTATTTATATTTGATATCCTATGAGAGTGCATAAGTGTCCCCCGAGGTCAAATTATACTATGCAAGACTCTAGATTTATTTTATATTATAAGTAAGAAAACGATCTTTTTACGTTGCTTGGAAAGTAGTGTATGAGTTTTGTAAACATGATGATCATGAGATATACTTATAATAGTGTTTTAGGTTTAAAAGTAACTAGCAACCTAGCATAAATCTTCCCAAGAGCAAATAGACTATCTCCAGAAAGGTAGAAGTAAAAGAAATATATCTGGTATCATAAGTAAAAACCACCAGCGGGCGTCAACAACCTGACACGAACCCACTAGCGAGCATGTATGTCTGTAAAAAAAACAGAAAATTACCTCACAAGACCAAGAAATTGATCTCTATGGTACAAGAGATCACCAGCAACAGCACAACAAAACTAGCCGCCTACTCGGCTACGAATCCGAACCTGAGGCATTCAGAGAAGAAAAGAATACCTCAGCAAGTAAAACAAATAAGATGCATGGAAGTGTTATATAAAATGGTACGCAAGAGAAGAAAGTAAGACAGTAACAGACAAACACTGTCCAAGACAAGACGCACTTGCACCAAGTGCGATAAAACAGCAACAACCCTATTATAAAACCTGCAGAGTCTACAAGGCAAACATGTGCCCAAAAAAAGAAAGAAATGTTGCAATCTACAAAGGAAGAAGCATCTAAAAATCCTAGATTGTGAATAATGGTAGTAGTAAAACAACGTGGACCTGAGTTGGTGACCAAAAACAGTCCCCCAAAGAAACAGTTCCAACTAGAATTCACTGCGTCACCACAAGGCCACCACATACCCAGCCCGTATCTGGGATTAAAAGGTGGCGGCCACGGGTATACCCAGCCCGTACCTGGGACTAAAAGGTGGCGGCCATGGCTTGCACACAAAACATCCCACTCCTTTAGAGCGTCAAAATACCACTACATTCCATAACCCACGATTCGGCCGTCAAAAATAAAGGAAGAAACGAATGGCCGACAAGACATCCCCACCTAGGAGGTAATCACTCGGGAAGAAAAGAAAATGAAAAAAAAAAGTTCGGTTAAGGCAAAATAAACGTCGATCTCAGCTTATAAGAAAACGTCGATCTCAGTTTGACGATTTTCGTCGAACTCAGATCACAGGAAAACATTGATCTCAGTTCGACATTTTTCGTCGAACTCATATCATAGGAAACCATCGAGCTCAGTTCGACGATTTTCGTCGAACTCAGATCATAGGAAAACGTCGAGCTTAGTTCGACGATTTTCGTCGAACTAAGATCACAGGAAAATGTCGACCTCAGCCCGACGATTTTCCTCGAACTCAGAGCGACGATCTTCATCGTTCTCAGGCAACCGGATATCGTCAATCTCAGTTCGACGAACAACGTCGAGCTGAGAATGTCGAACGTCGTCGACCTGGCAGCGTTGAGTGCACTCAACATTGTCAACGCATTTATACTTAGCATAAAAACCAAGCCTGGCGTTGAGTGAGCTTCCCTCACTCAACGATTTTACACCTAGGCAAAATCAGAGAAACTCAAACCTGAACTAATCAACGCCCCCAGCCAGAAATTCCACAACCTAATTCGTGTACCCTCCTCATCTCTCCAGACCACTTCATATAGCCCAGAAATTCTCTAATCAACTAGACTAAGGAAAAGAGGGGGGTTCTGATACAGTATTACACAGGCAAGCATAATTTCCCCCAATTCGTGCCTAACCATGATAGATTACTTTGTACAAAACCAATATTAAGGCCACATCACAACTATCCGGCTATAGTTACTGTGCAGAAAAGGAAAAACAACTCCACTCTCATCTCTCTATTCCCAGCCCGAGAGCAAGTCGAATTAACAACAGGAAGTCCAAGAAAGAAGAAAACAAATTTAACAACAAGGCCGATTCTTGAGTAAACTTGTACAGAGAGTGATCAAATAGGCTTAAGCATTTACGTGACTAAGATTAATATACACTGAACATCAATATCCAAGCAACAGGGTGATCTATGAGCGACAAGGTATAAAAGGAACTAAAACAAGTTACTTGGCAAGGGCAGGAGCACCACTTGCCTTGATTTTTGGAAGGTCTCGACCGACTTTTTTGCTTCCCCACGGACCTGGCAGCAAACACCTAACCGAGCTATACTGGACATTTTCGGAGAGGTGGAGGGGTCCCAAACGAAAATCTACAACACTATAGAAAGACACGAAATGGAGAAAGCTTGTCGTCGAAATGAAGATCTAGGGGAGAGCAGTCCACATCTACCCTCAGAACGAACATCCGACCGCTAGAACTCCGGGAATCGGCGGTGGAAGGCAAGGGCAGCCCGCCGGTTTTCCTCTCTTGTATTGGGACGGCGGTTATGCTAATTTCGAAAAGACAATGAATAGTCTTTATTCTAATTTAAGACTATTTATAGACAATGGATAAGTCCCAAATACTTTTTATTCTTAGCCAACCCAAAATCTGTCAGCCACCTTTTCACCATAACTGCTACTTTCTAAAAAAATATCTATATATAATATATAATATCACATTATTATAAATAAAATACAAAACGACGTGAAAACCTAACATCCTCGAAATTCGACGAAATTTGCACCGTAGCTAAATACCCACGCTACGAACGCAAAGGGGAAGTCGAAATCAACTTTCGACGAACAAAACTCGGGTTATCACCACCCGAAGCCAAAACACAAGCATCTCTCTAGAGGCCTCACCGGTCACCAAAATAGACCCGGCTTGCTAGGGAATCTTGCCAAATAGGCTACCAACAACCATACAAGGAACCTAAAGAGCTAATACCACGCTTTAACAAATGGTACAAGCCGAAAACGCGTCAATGTAATGCCAAACGAGAATTAAATAATCGCAGAAAAATCGGGAGCGTTACATGGGGTGACTTTGGTTCAGATTCAAGCTCTACATCATATATTAAAGATAAAGATGTTACTGAAGAAACATGTTTGATGGCTTTGGAAACATATTTAGATGGTGAACAAATTCAACAAGATAATCTTCTCAAAAATCAAGTTGAAAATTTTAAACAACAAGTTACAGAGTTAACAAAATAGAATATATGGTTAAAGGATGAGCTAATAAAGGCAAAGCCTTTAAAGGCTCCTTAAATGGAAGGAGTCAACAACATAAGAATATGATAGAAATCCTAACAAAAAGATTTAATCACCTAGGATTTGGAGCTGACCCTACTTTCTTAGTAAAACCTACCAACATAGCTGCATAGAGGAATCATGTATCCTTCACTAAGGTTAAATATAATCAACCTATTGTAATCCCAAATGATAACCCTGAAATTACCATTGTATTTAAAAGAGTAATAGTTTCAAAATACAAGGGTATTCTAGTGGCGAAACCTGTATAAAATAATGTGCCAAAATATATAGATCCTGCTAACTGGAAACATGCGTCAATATCATATTGACCCAACCTCTATTATGCATCAACATCAAATCGATGTAACCAAAAAGTTGCGTTGACTGCCAATAGATGCATCTCCACAGATCATTGTTTTAAACTATCTTCTGATTATCATCTTTCTCATCTTGAATGTACAAATTGATTGAGAAGTGGTCATGAAGCTAGAAGATGTTAGTTTAACAAACCAACACTCTTTTATCCTAAGGGGCATCATGATTAGTTTCATGTGCAGGAAAAGGATTGTCCTTCCACAAACTTGTTGTGGTACTTGGACATTGGATGCTCCAGGAATATTACTGGACGCAAAGAATTGTTAGAAAACTACAAGGCCAAAAATGGACCCAAGTGTTTATTTAGAATCCTTTGCAGTACTATCAAAAAGCTTGAAAGGAATTTTGCAGCTATTCAATGATGTTGGTTTGATCAGGCCAATTACAATAAGGTACTAAATTTATGCTTCTGAACTCTCAGAGTTCCTAAATAATGTCATCAACAACGATGAAGGATTAATGAATGGCTAGACAACTGGGTCATTGTTCAAATTACTATTGAAATGATAAAGGTGAAATTTGAACTACCTTTTGGATATGGTGAAGGAGAGCTTACAGACACAGAAGTAAGGGATGTGCTGAAAAGAATGAACTTCTAAAATGACAAACCAATCCATCTGAAAAAGGACTTTTGTAAAGAATACCATTTTCTAGCTTACATTGTGTGTAAAGTGTTGATGTGCAAGATCTCTGCACATGATGCAATTCCAAAAGCTCAATTACATCTAATTGGAGTGGTAGTTTTGGGTAAGAAGATTGATTGTGGAAATGCATTCTGTAATTGATAGACCCTAAGTATGGGCTGAAGGTCAATGCTTACATGACCTTTACGAGCCAAATACTAAAACACAACTATCATAGCATATACAAATCCAAAGGAGTGAACATCCCTCTCGTAAAAATATTATCAATTTCTTTTTTCACCAACTGAACCAGGAAGATTGTCAAGCCAAGTTATCAAAAAGAGTCCACTATCTCCTCCATTATCTCCTCAAGCTGATGTTCAAGATATTGTACAATCAGAGGACACCATCTTACGATACCTTGTCAACAATTCCAACCCACATGTTCTTCCAACCTCAGCTCCTACTGTGCATGAGCAACCTGATGCTTCTACCTCAGAATTATAACAAATAACAACACTACCTTCTCATCCAGCTAGAACAAGTGTATCTACTATTCCTTCTATTTTTGCTTCACACCTTGATAATATTATTCTCCAGGCAATACAACATGCCAATGTATCCCACAATAGCCTTATAAATGAACATGTCTCTGACTTCATAACCTCTTTTAAACACATGGAGACTCAGTTAGATAGTGTAAAAGAATCCAAGGAGGGAGTACAAGCTAAGCTTACTTCCACAGGTATCACCCGATCTTTCTTAATCTGATTAGCTCATGAGGTTCAAAATGGGCAGATGTCTGAGGAAGTCTAGCAAATGGAACCTTAAGAAGAGAATGAGGCTCCAAGTAAAGAGGTTAAAGAAGCTTTGATGAGAAAAGAAGTTAATGACTAAATGGGCCAAATCTCTACAGTTGTAGTTCAAGGGGAGTCAACCAGACATAAGGGGAATGACTCAGGAAATATTCAACATGTTTCAAGGGAAGCAGTATAGAAGAAAAATGAGATAGAGAATGAGCCTCTAATTCAGGGGAGCTTTAGGAAAAGATAGATAAAGATCAACAAGCATTAATTCATAGGAAAATTGTTCAAATTCATTTTTTTAGAAAAAAAGGTGAAAGATGCTAGTTAAATCTCTTCAAGGTATAATGTTGTGTTCTTTACCTAACTTCTAGGCTCTGAGAGCTATGATACTGTTATGATGGAACACCTATGGGCAATTCATTCTGAAGATATATATATATATATATATATATATATAGTTGCAACTCATGCTTATGTCTTTGCATTTATTTGTGTCAATTACAAGTTTGTGGAAAATCATTTCTCTATATACCATTTTTATTTTTTGTAAAATCACAATTGACACTTTGTAAAACTTGTTAAGCTAAATAGTGAGAGATTGTTGAGAAAATCCTTATGATTTAACTTAACAAATTATATTAAAAGTGATTTTACATCCTAGGTTTATTATCTATGTTGTATAGAGAGTGTAATATTACCATAGAAGTATGAGGAAGTTAGCATAGTCAAGGACATGAGATAGGCACTCTTAATTGTAGAAAAAGTCAACAAAAGTAAATATACGCTGACTAGAAGCTGGTGCAACATTAACTTGATATCAATGTTACTGCGACTAGAACTTAGAGATACTACATATGCCAAGTCGACGTTATTTCACGATAGAAGTCAACACGTACGTCGATAAGATATCAACATGACTTTGATAACAGAATTGTTTTTCTCTTAAGCGAGTAGTCGATATTACTCTAACATGAAGTCGACGTAGCGTCAAACATAATTCAGAATGGAAATTTTAGAGAATTATTCCAGGCTTAATCTAAGGGTCTTTCATGGAATTAATTACACCAATTCTAACCTTTGGAAGAAGGTCTAAAGGCAATAAATCTCCACAAGATTTAGAGAACATTTTAGGGAAAAATGTTGAAGAAGATGTCGAGAATCATTGAAGCAAATTTGGAAGACTATTATTATTCTATCTAAAGATATTATTCTAAGAAAGGGATATTTTGAAATCATTCAAAGATGATATAATCTTAGAATAAAATAAAACAAAATACACACAAACAGAACAAGAATAGAAACATTGATAGCCAACAACTATTCTTCATTTTCTTCATCTTCTTAATCTCAATTTTATCTGCTTGTGCTTCAACAAACTATCAACTAGAATATTTAGAGAATATCATTGATCCAATGCTACTAACCCCTGCAAATCTTCTTTCAGCAAGTGGTTCATCATAGTGGAGGCTCAGATACACTTAGGGCATAATAGTTCTCAAATTCTTCTTGAGATGACACATTCAAAAGAATTTCTTTCTTCATAACTTTCTCTCTCAATCCCTTCTTACTTATCTTGTATTAATTGAGTAAAAAGTATTTAAAATTCCTCTTTAAAGGATTCAGGCTATGGTTCTAAGAGTCTTGTTGTCAAAAGACTTAAATTTGTTATAGTTCAAGATCTAGTTGTTGGTTCTAAGAGTCTCTTTATTAAAAGATTCGGGCATTGAGATAGTGTATTAATACCAAGGTGGTAGAAGAGTGGATGTACCAAAATTTTGGGGAGCCACTATAGCATTGCTATCTTTTGTGTTTTTGTTTTTCTATGCTTACTTTATTACTACATTGTGCTTACTTTATATGTAATTAATTTCAGATCTGCAATCTATGTGTTTGCAAATTCTAAGTTAACTAAAATTCTTTAAAGAAGAACTTTCAAATCTCATTTCACCTCCCCCTGTCTAGAGAATTCTTAGAGGATTTCTTCACTATTCACACTTTCAATCTATGGTCATATTACCCTCACTATAAAACATATATTATAATCCTAAGCAGTAAAATCACTTATAATTAGTTTGTTAAGTAAAGTCAATATTGTTTTTCCCAACAAAACTAGTGTAATTATTCCTCCATGTCTGGGGGTTGAGACAAAAATAACAACTTACTCTTTCCTTCCCTCACCAAAAGAAGACTGCTTATTTGACTCAAATTTATCATCATCTCCATCCCCTTTCAAAACTCATAGCCTTGCGAACATATATATAACAGGTGGAATTGCTCTGTTCTCAAAATTACCAAAATCATATGAAGAAGCTGATGCAAAAGACAAATGGAAAATAACTATTAAATAAGAAATAACTACAATTTAAAACAATGCCACAAATGAGTTAACAAACAACACCCTAAGAAAAACATCATTGTCCTTTTGTGGATCTACAAACAAAGTTGAATGAAGATGGGAACATAGTAAAATACAAAGCCAGAATCATCACAAAGGGCTACTCATAATAACCAGGACAAGATTATGATGAAACCTTCACCCCATTAGATCGAATGGAAACCATTTGAATGATGATTTCCTATGCCAATCAAACAAATGTATGCATTTATTAATTAGATATGAAGGCTACTTTCTTAAACGAGATCATCTATGAAGATGTTTATGACGAACAATCAGCCCTTATTTAGCTTAACAAATTTACAATGTTCTTAAAGTGATTTTGTAGAATAAAATAGATAGTAAATGATTAATTTACATCACTAATGAATAAAGAAAATAGACACCAGAATGAAAAGGTAGCTGAAAGAATATAGCTCCAAAATAGAATCAATGAAATAAAATCCTACTTGAGACATAGACAATTGCTCTTGAACTTTCCTGAACTTATAAATTAAAATTTCACAACCTTGCCTATAATCATACCAGTCAACCTAAAATATGCATATTTTTTATTCACTTATTATATGCAGTTGTCTTCTTAGCCTCCTGCTCCACCTTATTTGTAGCCTCTTGATCCCCCTGAACTAGTACAACATTACCTTAAGCATCATTTTTTAATTTCTTCAGCTAACTGTACGACTTATCTTATAGCTATGAGTATAACATTTTTATCATTCTCCCCCTATCTTGGTGGCTCACCTTTATCAGAATTTAGAACAGCATTAGGCACATCATGCTCGACCAAAGGTGTATCTAGATACTGTTTCAATGCATCATTAGGAATTAACTGAGCTAATTCTTCTTTATGCTGAATTTCCCCAGACATCGTCCCCTTCTGAACCTGATGATCTAGTAAGGTTAAGAAATATTGTATAGCAATGGAGGAAGTCATCTTATATTGTATTTTCTTTAAAGAGGCGGTGACCCCATCAATCTAGATCTGCATATGTCCAAATGATTTTTGGTTTTTGTTTGCATGCTTAGCAATAAGATTGGTAAGTGATGTAGCAGGCAGTTGTATTGCTTGGAGAATTATGGAATTATGGTTCATAGCAAGGGTTTATAATATTGTGTCCCCTTATTATAGTGATGCATTCAGGGTAGGAGGTAGCTCTGGGAGGTGTGAAGAGTCTGGTAAAATTTGTTTGAAGGTTGTTGATTCTGGCTGAATGATGAAGGAGAGTATGTTTGTTAGAGAGAAATATGTTGCAAGAGGTTGGTGACCCTGGCCTTGATCTGCTACTACAACCAGATCAACCTGTGGAGATGAAGGAGGGATTGATTATTTTGAGACCCAGGCTTGATAATTTGTATGGACCATATTAAAAATAAAATAATTGAGAGTCATTTCCATGAAGGAATATTCACATTCTTTGATCTACATAATAAAAGATAATGGTGCTTCAATATATGACATATGAACTTCTTATATGCATTCTCCATTTATCTATATTTATAGCTTACCAACTGGAGAACACATTTCACCTAGTCAATCTTTTGGTCCAGAACCAATACTCGTATCAGATATAGTTGTGCCTTAGGAATTGCATCATGGACATAAATTTTACACATCAATACCTTGGCCACAATATCTACTAGGAATTGGTATTCTTCAGAGAAATCCATCTTCTTCATATCAATTGGCTTATCCTTGGAGATGTTCATTAATTTCAGTACTTCCTTTATTTCTCGGTCGGATAGCTCTGCATCACCTTCTCCAAAAGGAAGCTCGAAGGTCGCATGAATGAATTCAGAGGTTATCGAATAATCTATCTTATCATTAATCCTTCATCTATTGCAACCATGTTCAAAACCTCAGTGAGTTCTGGTGTTTATAGTGAGCATCTTATTATTATTAGATTATTTAGCCCAGATTTGGTGAATAGTTATAGAATTCCTTTGAAGGCATCAACCATATAATCAAAAGATTCCAAGTCCACATTGAATTCAGATTTTGCCTTTGTTGCCATTAAGGTACCTCTAAAAACTCTCAAACAATAGGAGAGAGGGAGCGTGAAAGATAAAGAGTTTTGAAGATATATTAATTTATATAAAAAAAAATTTTGATAGATACTGATGATGCACCGGGATTTAGGACACAAAGCGATGCACTTTAGGAAAGATTTGAAGCATATTATTAAGCACGTGCTTATTGAATTGACGTTACGTCAATTAGAATTTGATGTAGCTTCGAGAGTACCATATCAGACTTTCTATCAATACATGCATTGTTTTGTATCAACATTATGTTGAATCAGTTCAAACTCTTCATAATCGTCAACTTTTGACATTGTAGTGATTAGAAGTCATTGTTCTATCGACTTGTATTTGATGTTACGTTAAGTATAGAATTAAATTTTTTTAAGTCTTATGTTATTTTTCCCAACAATGCATTATTACGAAAAAAATTATTTTGTGCTTATTATAATATGATTTATTATTCACCATCAAGCATACCTAATGCATCGATGAATTGCTTATGCTTTACCACATCAAGGGGCTTTGAGAAAATGTCAGCCCTTTGATTTTTAATGGACACATAATCAAGGGAAATTTAATCTTTCTCTATGTTGACCATAAGGAAGTGGTGTTTGAATTTAATATGTTTAGTTCCGCTGTACGGAACTAGATTTGAGGCAATAAAAATTGCACTTGAGCTATCATAAAAGATTTTGGAGTTTGTGAAATTCAAAGTATAATTGAGCAATTAATTTTGTATACATAATATAAGTTAATGTTGGGGGTCCAGCAATGCCCCCGGTGTTGGGAGGTATGATGTGAGGCGCTATGGCCCACACTAGGCGAACATAACGGCGTGTCCCCTGGGCCTAACTGGCTGCCCTGTGGATCCTGCAAATGGTATGCACCTCCATAAAGGAGTGGTAGAGAGGTCCTCAAACAGTTCGGGCTTTTGGGAGAGTTGGTAGCAATATGTCCCTACAAGTGGTATTAGAGGAGGTCACGAGTTCGAAACCTCGGGGTCATTTCTAGGGAGAGTGTTGGGGTCCAGCAATGCCTCCAATGTTGGGAGGTATGGCGCGAGGCACTATGGACCACACTAGTCGAACAGAAGGTCGTGTCCACATGGCCTAACTGGCGCCCCGTGGATCCTGCCCAGGGTAGCCAGTGTCATAAAGGAGTGGTAGAGCCGTCCTCAAATAGTTCGGGCTTTTGGGAGACTTGGTAGTGACATGTCCCTACAAGTGGTATCAAAGGGAGGTTTCAATCCTTCGACCTGTGGGTTATGGGCCCACCACGCTCCCGCTGCCTAACTCTTGAAAGTTTTGATTTCAAGAACAACTATTCACCTAGAGGGGGTGAATAGGTCCAATTCCAAAAACTTAAGCAACTAATCAATCAATATCACATCACAACAATCTCATCAAAGTCAAAACTAGAACAACACAGTACACTGAATTTTATTATGGTTCCCCAATTGATGGAGACATCGAATTTCCCCCTTTGCCTATCTAGCAGTATATTAGATTTACCAAACTTCCTTCTATCTTTCTCAGATCCTCAGATCTTATAGCGTAGAGCCCAACCGGCTCCTACAACTCGGGCACAAGCCCAACCACTCAGTTCACCAAGATCCTACAACTCAAGTTCTTCCCAAGAACTCTACCTCAGAGTGACTCCACACTCCTACAGCTCAGGCAATCCCGCCCTACCTCAGTGTGAATCCACACACCTAAAACTCAGGCAACTCCCGCCCTACCTCAACCGTTATAACAAAGGTTTATAACTCAGCTCTTAGCCTTACCACTCTGATTCAAAATGAATCTTACATTGAAATATTCAAGATAATGAATTACAGACACCAGAGAAAATTCTATGTGCTTGTCTACCTAGATTGAGCAGATATCAGCCCTAACTTCTTCTTCACAGCAATAAGATGATACAAAGATCTTGAAATGATGCCCGACTTGTTCTAGAATCAACTAGCAGATGAATCTGCTTCTTCTTCTTCTTCAGGAATATCTCCTGGTCTTGACTGAGAAAATTTCAGCCCTTCCTTCTTCTTTGATCCAGCAAATTGATCTTCAGATTTTTTTCTCGGCTTGGATCGGGAAGATAACTTCAGCTAGGGCACGCCTAGGCTTTTTTCGTCTCTCTCAAAGTATTACTCTGAACCTACTGGAGTAGATGTTGATTGCACCAGCAAATGCAGAATCCCTTTAGATTTGTTCTTGAGGTTCTTGGCTTCTACAACAATGGCGGATGAAGACGACGAGCTCGACTTCTCGTTTTGATCAGAAATTAATCCAATTAATTCATTGATCATTTATTTAGTTCCCAATCTATTTGCTATTTATAATCCCATCAAATTGACGAGATGATCGACACGTGTCTCTGTTTTAACGGTGGTTAAAACCTCAACTCTATTAACATGATATCCACTGTAGACTGACGACGACGTAAATATCGATTTTCGTCGAATCTGAACTTATTAACTTGTTGACTTTGTTGAGTCAGTATCATTCTGGACTTAGACCAAATCAACTAACTTTTCTGAAATCGTGTGTTCGATGAACTTCAAGCTTAGCACGACGAAATGTGAACTCAGCTTGACGAAATAGTGAAGCTGAGATCGACGAATTCTCTTAGCTCAGTTCTTTCTTCAGGTATGGGCTGAGGTCGACGAACTTCGAGCTCAGCTCGATGAAATCTAATCTTTGATCGACCATTCAGATAGCTGAGTCCTTCTTATAGGTAAAAGCTGAGATCGACGAACTCTGAACTCCGATCGACGAAAGCTAAGCTCTAGTCGACTATTCTAATAGCTTAGTACTTCTTATAGTTAAAAGCTGAGATCGACGAACTCTAAACACCGGTCGACGAAAGCTAAGCTCAGCTCGACGAATGGTAGACTCAACGATTCTGTACTTAGAAATTTCTTCACCTTTTCTTGAAGGCGTTGAGAGCATTGAGTAAGCCTGCCTCTCTCAACAATTCTGAACTTAATCGATTTTTTGGATTCTTAACAATAAGGCTATGATAGGATAACCTTGACTCAACGCTTCTAGTTGTATGTCATTGAGTGAGTTGAGCTAACTCAATGCTTCTGGACTTAGCCGATTTTCTGGATTCTTTACAGTAGGGCTATGGCAGGATAACCTTGACTCAATGCTTCTTGATGTATTGTGTTGAGTGAGTTGAGCTCTCTCAACTTCTGGACATGGCCTATTTTCTCAGGCTTTGTCTCTGCGATCTCAACGCTTTCTTCTCAGCGATATCAGCTATCTCAGCGCTTTTGGCCTTAGTCAGCTTTTCTCGCTGTCTCAACGCTTTCTTCCCAGCGGTCTCAACTGGCCCAGCACTTGTTGCTGAATGGCGTTGAGTGAACTTGCCTCACTCAATGATTTTGAACTTAGGTAATTTTCCTGCCTGCCTTCTCTCAGCGCTATTAGATGGATGGCATTGAGTGTGCTTGCCTCACTCAAAAGTTTTGGACTAAGGTAATTTTCTGAGTTTCCAGCTCCACCATGAGTCCACTTGTCATTGTCTCTTGAACTAGCTATTCAATCATTGTGACAAAGACAAACCTGTATGAATTAACTTAACCATACATCAAATACAACTATGTCTATCTCATTGACATGTTTGACATCATCAACTCAGGGCCATTGGGATCAATGAACCGAACAATCTCCTGATGTCGCAGCCTCGCCACCACTACTCGATCACTCCTCCTTGTTATTTTATGTGATGTGTTTAATCTGAACTACAACGAGTAGCTAGATGCTTGTGTAGGAGCGGTAGATCTAAGGCGTGTTGGGATTGGTTGGGTTACTTGTGTCTGTAACGCTCTCTGAATGACCCCCTATGTCAATTTGGTATCAGATGTGGTCGTATCAATTTCCTAATTGAAACGTCCTCGCTTGAGTCTTGTCGGCACGCATAATATAAACCACAAAAAAAACAAAAAAAAAATTTCTACTGGTCTACCAATAGCGCTCTAAAATCGGTATTTTTCAGCGAAATGTTCAAAAAAAAACTTTTTAACGTTCTACATTGTTTTTACATCGGGAAATTTCAAAAATATTTTGTTTTCCATATAGGGTCAGCCCTAGGGAAAATCATCTTTCCAAATATTTCTACACCTGCATGCGCACTAGACTAGGAACGGAATACACTACCCCCCAATCGTCTAGGATGGCTGCGAATGAGCAAGGGGACCCCAACGTTGTGGCTATAGAAGGTCTACGTAATGAAATGATTGATATTAGGGCCATGTCAGGACAACTCCTTTTGAATCAAGGAGGGCCGCCACCGCCACCCGTTAATGTTGCGCAGCCCCACCGGCGCCAAAAAATCCCTGATTCGGATACCGATGAGGACTCTCCGCGAGTACCCCCTCGAGAGCCCCGCCATAAGAGAGGTTTTGATATCACTAGGGCCATTAAGATTAGTGCCCCCACATACGATGGCATGGGAGATCGCCAGATCTTCCTTAATTGGACTGTGGACATGGAATGTTACTTCGAATGGCACAATCTCACTGACCCTCAAAAGGTCCAAGTTGCCAGGATGAAGTTAACAGGCTGTGTGAAGACGTATTGGCTAAATGAGGAGCGGAGATTAGGAACCGGGCATGGAGCCCCACTTATAGGTTGGCTGGTGATGAAAAATTTGCTAACCGATCATTACGTCCCTGCGTACCACCGAACACAGATGTTCGATGAGCTTGCCACCCTGTGGCAGGGATCAAATTCGGTAGTTGAGTACATGGGAGAGCTGAAGGGTCGTATGGTGCGTTATGATCTTAGGGAGATCCCCGAGGTCACATTATCTAGGTTTCGTAAAGGGATTCAACCCGAGATTCAAAGGAAACTCTTGCGCTATGGTCATACGGACCTGAATACGACATTCAATGCCGCACTCGACATTGAAAAACATCTAGCCTCTAAGGCCCATTCCTGCTATTCCCATGCGAAGAACAAGTCCACGGCTGGAGCATCTGCCTCCACATAACCAGATAAGTGGAAGTTTAGGTCCACTGAGTCGAAGTCGGTAGTGATCACTGCTATGAACACTAAGAATCCCGCGGGTGAGCGTATCCCCATAGGGAAGGTTAGTAAGACCAATGCCACATGTTATTCTTGCGGCATTCAAGGCCACTATGCCTTTGAGTGCCCAACGAAGACGAAGGCCATAGCCCTTTTAGAGTCGACTACCGACCTCGCTGATTAAGTTTATGAGGATGCAGAGGAGAGTGACCCAGATGGGGTCCCAAGTGATTTAGAGGACGACCACCACCTTATGGTGATGCATTGTATCTTGATCACTCCTCATCCGTTAGATGATTGGAAGAGGACGAGCATATTTTCTCTGATTTTTAAGAGTGGTGAGAAGCTCTACAAACTGATTATCGATAGTGGTAGCAGTGTGAATGTCGTTTCTGAAAAAACCGTTACACGAATGGCCTTGACCATGCATCCCCACCCGACTCCATATCAGGTTGCTTGGATCAATAAGGTTACCGTTCCGGTCACAAAGCGATGCCTAGTACCCCTCTCGATCAAATCCTATATCGACGAGGTGTGGTGTGAAGTCCTTCCAATGGACTCTTGTCAAGTGTTGTTGGGAAGTCCGTGGCTATACGACCGCGACATGACGCACTTTGGAGATCCAACACATACGAGTTTAAATTTAATGGCAAGGTCATTATGTTGAGGCCGACCGTTCCGAAGGAACCAGTAGCTATGGCTAAGGACACCACTATCCCAGTCGAGAGGGAAACACTGAGTCTAGTAGGTAAGAAGGAATTTATGAAGGATTCATTTCTTGATGGAGTGTTGTATGATTTAGTACTTATGAGTGCAACGACTAATTTGGGATTGTTGGATGACTTACCTAGTGAGCTCCGATCATTGTTGGAAGAATATAAGGATGTTTACCCGGATGAGCAACCTTCGACGTTGCCACCACTTAGGGTTATACAGCATGCGATAGACCTTATTCCCGGTTCGTCCCTACCAAACCAACCCCATTATAGACTTCATCACGCTGCCCATAAGGAATTACACACCCAGATTGAGGACCTGTTGAAGAAGGGGTTCATTAGGACTAGCTTGAGCACATGTGTGGTACCAGACTTGCTTGCCCCCAAAAAGGATGGTACGTGGCGGATGTGTGTTGATAGCCGCGCTATCAACAAAATTACTATCAAGTATAGGTTTACTATTCAACGATTAGATGACCTCTTAGATGTCTTATCTGGCGCCACTATCTTTACGAAGTTGGACTTACGGAGTGGCTATCACCAGATAAGGATCCGTGAGGGACATGAATGGAAGACTGCGTTTAAGTCTACGGATGGGTTATATGAGTGGCTTGTTATGCCCTTTGGTTTATCCAACACCCCCAGCACCTTCTCCCGGATGATGACACATGTCTTTCAGTCATTCTTGGGAAAGTTTGTGGTCGTTTATTTCGATGACATCATAGTCTACAGCATCACCGCTGACGAGCACATTTCCCACACGAGAGCGATTCATTCCACCTTGAGGAAGGAAACGTTGTTTCTAAACTTTAAGAAGAGTACTTTCTATGCGTCAGAGGTAGAGTTTTTGGGTTATATAGTCGGGTCTGAGGGCATACGAGTTGATCCCGTTGAAGCTCAAGTGATACAGGAATGGCCCGAACCGACTAGCCTACGTGAGGTGAGTAGTTTCCATGGATTAGCTACTTTCTATCGCCATTTCATACGAGACTTCAGTAGCATCATGGCCCCCATTACGGAGTGCAGGAAGAAGGGCGAGTTCACTTGGACGAATTCTGCCACCCTTGCTTTCAATCGCATTAAGAAGCTTATGACTGAGGCACCTGTCTAGCGTTTACCAGACTTCACCAAAGTCTTTGAGTTAACTTGTGATGCTTCTGGGGTGGGTATTGGAGGTGTCTTGAGTCAGGAGGGGCATCCAGTTAGTTACTTTAGTGAGAAGTTAACCGGCGCTAAGCTAAATTATTCAAACTACGATAGGCAGTTTTATGCGGTTGTGCGGTGTTTGCACCATTGGAGGAACTATCTCCTCTCCAAGGAGTTTGTGCTCCTCTCCGATAACGTAGCTTTGTGCTTCATCAATGACCAGCATAAAATCAGCCCGTGTCACGCTAAGTGGGTAGCTTTCCTAAAAGGTTACACGTTTAACCTTAAGCACCTTAAGTGGTCAGATAACTGAGTTGCGGATGCTCTTAGTCGCCTTACCCTCTTTCTTTCCACTATGGAGGTTAACGTTGTAGGTTTTGAACGCATTAAAGATGAGTACGCTACCTGCCCAGATTTTAAGGAATCCTATTTATCCGCTCAGGATAGCTCCCCCACGATGATAACTGCGTTTGTTATTAAAGATGGTGACCTATTTAGGCATGGGAAGTTGTGCATCCCGCAGTCCTCTCTACGACTTCATATCATTTGGGATCTGCATAGTGGAGGTTTGAGTGGCCACTTCGGTAGGGACAAGACAATTAATCTAGTTGAGGAGAAATTCTATTGGCCAAAACTTAAGGCGAAGGTGGGAAGGGTAGTTAGTAGTTCTCATACTGTCAGGTATCCAAGGGCACCAAGACCAACGTAGGATTATATACGCCCTTGCCTATCCCTTCCACACCATGGGAAGACGTCAGTATGGATTTTGTTCTGGGCCTACCCACCACTTTACGCCGTCACAATTCTATTTTTATAGTGGTGGATAGATTTTCTAAAATAGCGTATTTAATTCCGTGTAGTAGGACCAATGATGCGTCTCACATGGCGAAATTATATTTTAAAGACGTCGTTAGTCACCGTGGAGTGCCAAAGACAATAGTCTCAGATAGGGATGTCAAGTTTACGAGTTATTTTTGGAAAACACTTTGGATTTTAATGGGTGCCAAATTATTATTTTCCGCCACCTACCATCCACAAACTGATGGGCAGACGGAAGTGGTTAATCGGAGCTTGGGGAATCTTCGTAGATGTCTTGTGAGCGATCACAAGGGCACTTGGGACCTAGTTCTTCCCCATGCCCAATTGGCCTACAATAATTCCAAAAATAGGTCCACGGGTTTGTCTCCCAATGAGATTGTCCACAGGTATAAGGCCCCTGTACCCCTTGACTTGGTTTTGTTGCCTCCAACGTACAAAGCAAGTCAATTCGCATAATCCTTCACCCAACACATTCATGACCTACATGCACGTATACGGGCTACCTTGGCTACTCAATACGAGTCTTATCAAGCGCACGCTAATCGACATAGGAGAGTGTCAAACTTTAATGTTGGCGATCTGGTCTTAGTCCGGTTAGTTCCCGAACGACTACCCACTGGCACCATTAAAAAGTTAGCACCAAAGCGCGCCGGCCCTTTTCGGATTATTGAGAAGCTAGGGGACAATGCTTTCGTTTTGGATTTTCCTGCTGATTGGGGAATCTCCCCCATTTTTAATGTCTCGGATTTAACATTGTTTGTTTCTCCTCCACAAGAGTTGACTTCTTTGTCGTCCTCTCCTTCCACTAAAATTTCTAATGGGTTGGGGAGTGGTAGTTCGGATGATCTCTCTCCAACGGTCCCCACAGGTATATCATCAGATGGTGAGTTGCATTCCTTTATCCCTGCGGCTAACATGTTCCCCAGGTTTCCCAAGATGTTTCTTACTCCAGAAAGGATACTTGCGGCTGAGGCACTTGCTACTACCGATGGTGATACCTACCGCTTCCTCATCAGTTGGCGCGACCGCCCCCTTCGGATGACTCATGGGAACTCGAGACAGAGCTTCGACGCTTGGATGCCGCTCTTCTCCACCGCTACTTCTTTGACCACGCATCAGAGATCCGTGATTTTAAGCGGGTGAGGATTAATGCCACGACATCACCACCACTACTTGATGATGATCCGGTTGCCGAGGCATTACAACATAAAGACTTTCGGAGCCATGATGATGCTAACAGAAGACAGCATTATAACCTCCGCCCGAGGCGTGCTAAGCCCACTTGAAGGCTTATTTTAATTTATGCACTTACGTTATTCTCTTTACCTTTTATATTTGTGAATATAAAATTATTCCATGCTTGGGTAATAATTTTATATTCATGAGAGGATCTTTTATTTTGTTATTTCCTGTATTTAAACATTTGGTGTGTTATTATCCGCCCGGATGGATGAGATTTCATCTCCATCTTGGACGGCTCTAGGTATGTTTGTAACTCCTATTTAAGGAGAACTTTTGATGAGAATATTAGACATGATTTGCTAACCCTAAAACAAATTCCTCATTGTGAGAAATTCGGCCAAGGAGAGACTCCAAGCCGCCGGCCTTGGTATGAAGCCACCGCCCCCCTTGCTTCCTTCCTCCCCTCTTCGGTGCGACGCCGGCGTGGCTTCCTTCGGTGAGACTCCAAGGAAGAAGGTTGCAGCCCCATTCGGTGTAACGCCGGTGGATCCGTGGAGAGAGTGATTCTCCCACCTTATCAAGTGTGTTCGTGAAAACTTGGTTGTGTAATTTCTTCCCTCTCATCTTTGTGATTTCTTGCTAGTATTGTGGAGGTTGAACAACCGTTATTTCGGTGCTTTTTAAAATCAATCGCTCGCAATTTCTAACTCGATTTCATCGTTTTAAAACTTCTTTAAATCCGGATCGGGTAGATCCAATTTGCTTCAGTGAATCTTTGCCTATAGCCTAGATTTTTCTCTCAAAAAAGAGTGGCAACCTTTGCGTTAATTTGGGGAATCATCCGAGTCTTTTTCTTGATCGTTGTTTAGAGTTGATCACTCCTCCTTGTTATTTTATGGGTTGCGTTTGATCCGAACCGTAACAAGTCGCTAGATGCTTGTGTAGGAGCGGTAGATCTAAGGCGTGTTGGGATTGGTTGGCTTACTTGTGTCTGTAACGCTCTCTGAATGACCCCCTACGTCAATTTGGTATCTGAGGTGGTCGTATAAATTTCCTAATTAAAACTTCCTCGCTTGAGTCTTGTCGGCACGCACAATACAAAACACAAAAAAACAAAAAAAAATTCTATTGGTCTGCCAATAGCGCTCTAAATTGTTTTTTTTAGTGAAAAGTTCAAAAAAAAAAACTTTTTAACGTTCTACATTTTTTTTACATCGCGAAATTTCAAATAAATTTTGTTTCCAACGTAGGGTCAGCCCTAGGAAAAATCAACTTTCCAAATATTTCTACACCTGCATGCGCACTAGACTAGGAACGGAATACACTACCCCCTCATCGTCTAGGATGGCTGCGAATGAGCAAGGGGACCCCAACACTGTGGCTATAGCAGGTCTACATAACGAAATGGCTGAGATTAGGGACATGTTAGGACAACTCCTTTTGAATCAAGGAGGGCCGCCACTGCCACCTGTTAATGTTGCGCAGCCCCACCGGCGACAACAAATCACTGATTCGGATTCTGATGAGGACTCTCGCAGAGTACCCCCACGAGAGCGCCACCACGAGAGAGGTTTTGATATCACTAGGGCCATTAAGATTAATGCCCCCACATATGATGGCATGGGAGATCCCCAGATCTTCCTTAATTGGACTGTGGACATGGAATGTTACTTCGAATGACACAATCTCACTGACCCTCAAAAGGTCCAAGTTGCTCCCCATGGTTCTTTTTGTTCATTTTTTGCTGTGTATGGGTGCTGGGAGCTTGTGCTCCAGTTTTGGTTTTTGCTGTGCAGGTGGTGCGTTTTCCCCAAGGGAGGACTTCTAAATTGAGGAAAATGCACGATCGTGCGTTTTCTTGGCATATGGTCCTTTGTGATCGTGTGTTTTATTTGTGCAGGAGAAACGTCGAACTGAGCTCGACAAATTTCTTAACGCAGGCTTGACGCACGGTTTCTTCGGAACCGTGTGCGAAGGAAACGCACGGTTTTCCTGTAGCTTCTTGTTTGTTGCTCTCTGTGGTTAATCGTGTAATTTGTTCATGCATGGGCGGAAGCGCCCGTGCGCGGGTAAAACTCACGGTTCCACTGTATTTTCTTGATTTCCTGCGCTCTGTCACTACCCATGCGATTTCAATCACGCACGGACGGAAGTGCCCATGCGAGAAGTAAAACGCACGGGTCAACGCTTCATCTTCTGCAAGCTTGGCCTGCAAGTTAATAATGCACTGTTAACGCGCGGTCGTGCGCCAAACCGTGCACTCCTAATTTTCTGACCCGCTTCTATTTATAACACAGATTTTCCTCCATTGAAAAGAGGACACAGACAGATTTTCTTCTCCGCCTTTTAGGGCAAAGTTCCACCATTTCCCTTCATCTTCCACCTTAGGGAGGTGCTCCAGGCAAGCTTTCAATGTCATATTCAAGCCCGAGCTTCCTCTCGGCCTCCTCCTTCATACTTGAGATTCAAGGAGAGGTAGATCTAGCTTTCTCCATCAAGCTAGGAGAAGTTTGTTCCATCCTCCATTGGCTCGTGACACGAAGAAGACAGGTCCATTGGGAGTGAGTGACAGCCTCCTCTACCCCGGACTCAGTTAAGGACCGAGATAGGATGCGGATTGATAACCCGGCGATTCCTTCCGTGAATCCTCTGCTTGACTTCGGATTCGGTCGATTTCGCATACTTTTCTTCTCTTGTTGTTGATAGTGTAGCTTAATCTCTTGTATTTGATGAAGTGTATTTAGTTTGTAAAACGTTTGTATACAATCAAGTCTATGTAATTTTATATTTATGTTATTTGCTTAAGTCGTGCCTTTATTTTCCATCCTCCACCACATCCGTTCTGTCGTTCTAGTGATTGCTAGAGCCGTGCATAATGAAGAGGTTCTCTCGACCCTCATTCTGCCGTTCTAACCAGCTCATCCGCGAGCCTTCTCGTCCATCCGCCTAGCAATTCCGTGCATAGCAGCCCGTGTAGTCGTCCATCCCGCCTGGCGAAGCATCGCATAGCGGCGTTGCATAGGAGTAGTTCTTAGTGTTTTATTTTCTATTTCTGCAACCATCTAAAACCCCCGTTAGTTAACTCCGACCAAAGGACTTTAAACTCAAGTCGTACTCGAAATTAACTCCACCTTACTGTGATCCTTGAAGAGATCGATACTTGGGGAAATTCCCCCATTTTATATTACTTGTACGACCAGTACACTTGTCGTCCAACGCATCAAGTTTTTGGCGTCGTTGCCGGGGAACATAGTCGTGTGAGTTTTTAGATAGGGAGATAATAGATCGAAGCCCTTTTCCATTTGTACATTGCATTGTTCTTCTTTGCTTTTGTTGTTCGAAATTTTATTTTGCTTACTTCCTTCTGCCCTTTTCTGATTTTTGGTTTCGAAAGCAGATCCGTGCTATTTTTATTCTAGCTGTGTAGCGCTTTTTCAGCAATTTTTTTTGATCGCGATGTATTATGTAGCTGAGTGCTGTCTACTTGACATTTCGCACTGATACATCGACGTCATGGCTGTTATGAATGTCTATCATTGTATCTATTGTTTGCTATGTCAAGGTGTAGGCCATATGGTGAAGGATTGCCCTCACTTGTCCGAGCTTTCTCCCTCTGAGGGTGTGCATGCAAGAGCATCCCGTTTGTGGAAGACTGTTGTGGACAGGCCTACCAGGGAGTTGCCTGGCCCATACACTTACATCGCGCACCTTGCTCACTCTTTACCCGTTGAGTTTACCGAAGAATCTCTCGCTACATACAGATCCTTCATGGGTCCCTCGGTACCTTTTTACGAGCTTCCCTTGAGTGATGACGAACACTCTTATGGTAGCCAGCAAAAAGCGGATCAGGAATTCATGGGCACTCCTGTATGGGATACAGAGATTATTCATGTCAACGAGGTGGCGTATTCGACGGATTATGCGATGGGGTCTGCTCATTCTAGGCCTGATTTCGAGAGCAATTCCACCCCACCACAATTTTTGTCTGAGTTTGCTACTCCTTTTTCTTGTGAGTCGGCTGATAAAGCCGTATTTTTGGATGATTCAGTGCCTGAGGTTGCGCCGAAGTGGGATGAGGACTCTACTATCTCCGACGTAGAATGTGGATCTTTGGAACACTTTTACGGACCTCGGTGGGATGAGGAATATCCTATTTTCGATGCAGTGGTTAGCACTTCCTTATTGGACGAGGACGTTCCCCTTACCACCGCGAACCTCGAGTTCTTGGATTCCCCATGATATGACTCATATGATACCGACGATGATTTATGCTTGGATCCTGCGGGAAGCGAGACCGAGACCACTCCCCCTATTTTCGATTATTTTAGTTCTTCATCTCTTTTATTACTTGATCCCAGTTCTCTATCAAAGCCTGTGCAGGTCGATTCTCCACTGGTATGTTGGGATGACGATGTGCCTTGCGCTCATGTCATCGCCATCGCCTCCTGCAGATCTGTGGTTGTCGATGCCTCGCTAGGCAAATATTTATTTTATGGTGAGATGAGTGTGGACCAGTGCGCCTCCTCTTCTTACTTCTTATTTCCTCTACCTGTGTTGGGCAGGTATTATTATTTAGGTAGAGGGGGAACTGTTTTATCACCCTATTGGTACCCGTTAGCGCAATGGATAATGGAACAGTTGCATGTGCATTTTTCTTTTCATAGGCCCATTAGTTAGAAATGTATAGAATTTAATAAGTCGTGCTGGGTGGACAATAACCCCTATAGTTATCTTCCATTTCCTGCATTTTTATTTTTCAAGTCTATTTTAGTTTTAGTATTCCTTTATATTTGGTCTATTTTTCTTTTGTTTTTTCATAGATCACCCCTGCAGGTATTCATGACAAATCATATTGACGGGGTTGTGGTTCTTTGTATGGCGGTCCTACTTCTGTGTTTTCACGCGTCTTCTGGTATGCTCATTTGCTAAGCATTGGGTAACCTTTTCCCTTGTCTCTATCTAATTTTAATTTCAATATCATGTGCTGTGTAGCTTAGTTTAATTCTGGGGGAGAGCCAGTATGTGTTACCTTTTACACGTGCACATTTCAAGTGCATACTAGAAGCTTTTA
The DNA here is from genome assembly GCA_039583875.1 of Platanthera guangdongensis. Taxonomy (NCBI): domain Eukaryota; kingdom Viridiplantae; phylum Streptophyta; class Magnoliopsida; order Asparagales; family Orchidaceae; genus Platanthera; species Platanthera guangdongensis. The sequence goes on along the minus strand of CM077161.1, from coordinate 88,874,087 downwards.
TTGTATTATTTTGATTAGTTCATTGCATCACACACCACTGCACCCACATGAGCGTGTGCTTAGCTGTTAGCATGCTACGAGTTAAACTCGTTTCTTTTGTATGATTTGGGAAAATTTTTGTGTTGGCATAGGATTGTGAGACAGAGTAAAATATTGACCCTGTTGTGCTCCTCGTCGAGTGCTCTCGTCTCATGTAGAAATTGGAGTAGATTTAATTTTTTTGTGTGCTTATAGTTTTATTTTTTTCTAATTGTGTAAATACTTTTATTCTACTCAAAAATTGGTGAATCCGGTGTGAATTCGACGGTAGCATAGGGATGTGTGTAGACGGTCGTTAGGTTCTTATTGCTCGATTCGGGAGGATGGATAGTCTTTCTCATTGGTTAAGAACTTGTCCCAAGCTATTCTTGAAATATGGGTATAGGTTTGTTCATTCGCATGTGCATGATGTAGGCCATCATTTTGGCTCGGTTGAGCGTTGTACCATTCCTAACAACTTATCCTCGCTAAGCCCCGTTGTGTCTACCCTTCTGTTGATTCAGCTCCACAATTATCTCATCAAAGCCTCATAGCCGATCCTGGTCGCACACCCAAGTCGAGCATTAGTATGTTACATTTTTCAAGTTGGGGTGTTGATGTGGTGATTTTACATATGATTATGTGGATGTGCTCCAAAGCTTCTATTTGCTGAAACTGTTTAAAGAAAAGAAAATGATTTAAAAAAAATATGTGGAAAAGAAAAGTAAAAAAAGAAGAAAAAGTATAATTGAAAATCCTATTTCTGATGAGGTTGTATTTGGAGTAGGCGGTGCACATACCCATATTTGAAAAATTAAGTCCGGGGGTGTGGTGTACCTGCGTGTATCTTGCTTACTAGAGAGATTCTATTTATGATAGCTCATTTGGGTTAGGTGCGTAGCCTTCCTGTTTATCTTTGTTTACCTCACCGTAACCCAAGCCCCATCTCTTCACCTAAAGTCCTATAGATTCACGCTTGAGTCGAACTAGTGTCGCGCAGAGAGTGTGAACGGGCAAGCATATGGTCACCGACATTGGTGGATTCCTTTGGAGGTGATCTTGAGCCCTGGTCTTTGGCAGAGCTCACCTTAGTGGCCTGCCTACTTTCTTCCTACGCGTGACCATAAGATTCACCGTGATTCCATTTTTGAGTAGTAATAGACTCTAGAAACGCATTGTGAAAAGTGTAAACTGTTTTGCATACTTAGAAATTTCCTCTATTAATAATTTTATGCGTGCGAGCATGCGACTTCGCATGGTACTCCGTATCTCAATTTCTGTGTTGGCTATTTTATTTTCCATATGTGCATAGATTTTGTTTTCTCGGGATGCGCAAATAGGTAAGTCTGGGGGTGTGATGTGTCTGATTTTTATAGGATTTATCGGACTCATCTGGGCTTGTTTTCTCCCATGTGTACCACATTTCAACCGGAATTTGGTTATATTTTCACCGGCAGGTCTATGACCATATTTTTCACTGTTTTGGCCCTTGTGGTGTGCAATTGCACATTCAGATGTTGGGGGTAAGCAAATGGTGCTCCCGATGTTTCTTTTTGTTCATTTTTTGTTGTGTAAGGGTGTTGGGAGCTTGTGCTCTAGTTTTGATTTTTGCTATGCAGGTGGTGCGTTTTTCCCAAGGGAGGACTTCTAAATTGAGGAAAATGCACGGTCGTGTGTTTTCTTGGCACACGGTTCTTTGTGATCGTGCGTTTTATTTGTGCAGGAGAAACATCGAACTGAGCTCGAAAAATTTCTTAACGCACGCTTGACGCACGGTTTCTTCAGAACTGTGTGCGAAGGAAACGCATGGTTTTACTTTAGCTTCTTGTTTTTTGGTCTCTGTGGTTAATCGTGCGATTTGTTCACGCAGGGGCGGAAGCGCCCGTGCGCGAGTAAAATATACGGTTCCACTGTATTTTCTTGATTTCTCGTGCTCTATCTCTACCCATGCGATTTCCTTCACACACAGGCGGAAGCGACCATGTGAGAAGTAAAACGCACGGGTCATTGCTTCATCTTCTACAAGCTTGGCCTGCAAGTTAATAACACACGGTTAATGCACGGTCGTGCCCCAAACCGTGCGTGCCTTCGCTAGGCGGGATTGAAGACTACACGGGACGCTATGCACCTAATCGCTAGGCGGAAAGACGAGAAGGCTTACGGATGAGGTGGCTAGAATGATGGAATGAGGGTCGAGAGCACCTTTTTGCTACGCACGCCTCTAGCAATCGCTAGAGAGGCAGAACATATGTGGTGGAGGATGGAAAATAAAGACACACCACAAGCAAATAACATAAATATAAAATCATATAGACATGATTATATACAAACATTTTACAAACTAAACACACTTCATCAAATACAAGAGATTAAGCTACACAATCAACAACAAGAGAAGAAAAGTGTGCCAAATCGATCGGATCTGAAGTCTTGCGGAGGAATCATGGAAGGAATCGCTGGGTTGTCAATCCGCGTCCTAGCTTGGTCCTCAACTGTGTCCGGGGTAGAGGAGGCTGTCACTCACTCCTAATGGACCCGTATTCTTCGTGTCACGGGTCGGTGGAGGATGGCACAAACTTCTCCTAGCTTGATGGAGAAAGCTAGATCTACCTCTCCTTGAAGCTCAAGGATGAAGGAGAAGGCCGAAAGGAAGCTCGAGCTTGAATATGGCATTGAAAGCTTGCTCGGAGCACCTCCCTAAGGTGAAAGATGAAGGGAAATGGCAGAACTTCGATCTAAAACGGCGGAGAAGAAAATTTTTCTGTGTCCTCTTTTCAATGGAGGAAAATCAGTGCTATAAATAGAGGCAGGTCAGAACCTTTTGCCCGGGTCGGGCCAGAGGGGTACTACTAGCCCAAGACGTCCACCCAGTGCTCTTAGGGGAAACGATCCACCCTATCCATGTACTAGATGGCTGCCTTGCTCGGCTTGAATCATAACATTCACAACCCATCAAAGTATAGCGGAAGCATTAACAGGAAACCATTGCAGATATAATATATCAAAATCATAGACGTTTTAGGGCCGAAGCCTAAGCGTTTAAATAAGCTCGTGGGCTATACATGTGCTACATATATCGCTCATACTCTCTTTGTCTCTCTCTATGCTACTCGGCGGTACTCACGTCTCTAAACTCCGGAGACGACGGGGGTGCATCTACTCGAGTAGTCCTAGCCGCCGGCGTAGTCTCCTGCGGTAGGGAGTCACTATGACGCTCCATTTCCTGTGAATGGTTAATCAAATAACCATTAGTTACAGAACAAAGTGGAAACAAATCTCCTCCCCGGATTCATATCCTGGGGACGAGCATGCACCTACCCGACAGAAGTAAATAGCCGAAGTAAGAGAGGGATAGCACAACATTTCATATATGTACAGCTATGAGCAATTATAAAAAGTGCAGGATAATGTAACTGGAAAGAAAAGCAGCAATAATATAAACAATTTATAATAAGGCTCCACTAGCTCGTCAGCACATCAGATGTTCATATCCTGAATTCTATCGCAGGCATTCATAGCCGCGCACACACCGCAGGCATTCATAGCCGCACACACATCGCAGCCATTCATAGTCGCGCATACACCGCAGGCATTCATAGCGGTGCACACACCGCAGGCACTCATAGTCGCGCATACACCGCAGGCATTCATAGCCGCGCACACAAACCCTATGTCGACATAGTTTGGACCGCTTCTGTTCCAGCAGGGTAGCGAGCCCCGCGGGCCTCACTGATGTGGACGTCGGTGACAGTGGCCAGTCCTGCCACTTCTGGGGGTGATCATACCGCACAACCCCAGGCCCTAACGTACAACCTTGTGTACTCTTGGATGTGAGCGACATCCGGCAAATCGTTTTGGCTGACCAGCGGAGGAAAACCCGACGGGGAATAATATATCGGCCGGTCACCCATGGTACTCATCTCCCTGTCTCCTTGAGTCGTCGACCTTCCCGTACTGGTATGAACAGTCTGCGTGAGGGCTGACCCGCAACTATTTCACCGCAAGCAATTTACAAACAATCAAACAAAAGGCAAATAATATATATACACCGGGTCTACGTCGGCCTGCCTTACTAAGCTTTAGAGTTCGGGCGTTGGCACTCAGCTCTACTTTCGACAAAGAGCGTGGGAGCACATTATTTGGGGTTAGACCTGGAGGACTATTTCGACTCTGGTTATCCCATCTAAGGCTTGACGATTGCTCGTCAGAGCAGGACCCGGGATTATAATAGTAAATTGTAACGATGATAAGTACGGTGCTTATACTGCTTATTTAATGTGCTGGAATGAATTGTGACCAGTACGATACTGGAGTAGTACTGAATAAAAAGTACCGAAATAAGCTTGACCAATACGAGACTAGAGTAGTACTGAATAGACAATACTGAAATAAGCTTGACCAGTACGAGACTAGAGTAGTACAGAATAGAAAGTACAGAAATAAGCTTGACCAGTACGAGACTGGGTAGTACTGAATTGAAAGTACTGAAATAAGCTTGACCAGTACGAGACTGGAGTAGTACTGAATTAAAAGTACTAAAATAAGCTTGATCAGTACGAGACTGGAGAAAACACAAAGAAAATGGTTAGTAGTCTAATCACTCCTATTCAGGAGGCTTCAATTCAATCGAGATGTAATGGAGATTTGGTTGGGTTACAATAACTATTAAGATCCAATTAATTTGGTTGCGCCATATTTATTACAGCTTAATTAGATCAAGGGTTGGATATGAGTTACATTCTTATTAGCCGTCAGGGACAACTCTAAGCCATCACTCGTACTCTCATCTTCCGAGCGTGCCCTATTCATCTGAGAGTCGAGGCGCTCGATGGTTTAACGAAATCTTGGAAATCCCGGAGCTTAGTTTCTTGCCTCGGCCGCTCTCGTCAATAAAATAGTTTAAAGTACTTGTTTTATTATAAGGAGTGGTCGCGCACTTCAATTTCTGTCTTTTAGGAAAAACGAGCGGAAAAAAGATCCGTGCGCGACCCTAAGCTTTAATATTTTAGGAAAAATATCCAAACTTATCCCCATGACCCCAAATTTTGATACAACCCTTAGGAGGGCCTAAAATGAGCATAGTAATGTTTTTATAATTTTCCAAGGTGTTTTGTGTATTTAATTTAGCCAAAAATTCTCAAACTTTTGGTGGAGGTAACCCTCATCATGGGGAACATTTTTCATGTTGGTCACTTGTCCTCTAGGTGACAGATTTGGCCTAGAAATTTCTAGAATTTTCTGATATGAAAAGTGGTCTGCATTTAGCAGATCACAAGGATCCTGCGGCTGAGATTGAGCCGCATGACGAAAATTGGCCAGCATTTCCCTATAGCGGATCGGCTACGGATCTGCTGTGGGGGGCATAGAAACGGAGGCGGGGCGGGGATTAAGAAAATCTCAGCCACCCAATCTTCATCACCAAATCGGGCGGCTGCTGCTCCTCGCCGGCAGTGCAGGGGATGAGCGGCCTCTACCACCGTCGGCAGGTCACCGCAGGCACCGGTGCCGGCCCCGATCAGCTCGCCGGGGGCCGGAGATTCTCTGGGCGGTGGTCCGGCGGCCTGGCGTCGCCATCCGCCGCCGGAAAAATCCATCTCGAGAGCTTGGGGTAGCCGTGGCCCTGCTCCCGGCGCCACTGTGCCACCCCCGCAACTCGAGCAGGTTGCTGCCTACCAGTCCACCCCCGGCCGACACACTAGGGGTCGGGCTTCTCACCGGCGGTGGTCCGGCGGCCATGCGCCGCCGGTCGCCGCCGTCAGCTTAAAACAGAGGAGTTCTCTGTTTTTGCGGGTGCTGCCGGAACTGCATTTTCCGGCAGCACCTCTGCTTTCCGCCGCTGGGGGCCGCCGCCCCCAGTGGTATAACACTCTCCCAGCACCACCACCGGCGCTGAGGGAGGATTCTTCCTCCTTGGGCACCACCCAGCCTGGAACTAGGCTCGGGTGGCGCCGGCGGCGCTCCGGCCACCGGGAGCTCCATGCATCATGTCCAGAATGGGGAGGGGGAGGGAGAGAAGGTTCCACCTGGGTCTGGTGGGCTCGAGAGGGGCCGTCCTAGTCGGCCATGGCTTGGTGGTGATGGTGGAGGGGTAAAGTGTTGGGTACATTGGAAAATGTGTACCAGATTTGAAGAAGCCTCACCCTACTCAATGATATACATCAAGGTGTATTTGATGTGTTTTGAGTTTATATGTGCAGGTTAAGTAATTGCAGGAAATGCAGAAAGATTTCTAAGTCCATGTGTCGACACCTAGAAAGGCAGTGTCGACACTTATGAAGGCCTGTGTCGACACTGGAGAAAAGCTGTATCGACACTTGGAGTTAATTGTGTCGACACTTGGAAAGGCTGTGTCGACACCAGAATCAACTGTGTCGACACCAGAAGGAATGTGTCGACACTCAGTGAAGCTCAGTCGACACACAGTGAAGCATTGTCGACATCAACTGTGTCGACACCCAGAGACAGTGTCGACACACAGAGAAGTATAGTTGACATCAATTGTGTCGACACCAAGAAGCAGTGTCGACACACAGAAGACTATGTCGACATCAACTGTGTCGACACACAGGACTTGTGTCGGCACATAGCAAAACTTCAACAAAGTTAAAGTAAAGAAGTACTTGTGTCGACACAAAGGAGATGTGTCGACACAAAGGAGATGTGTCGACACACAGCAAGTTTCAACAAAGTTAAAGAAAAGAAGGCTTGTGTCGACACACAGGTTCAGTGTCGACACATTCTAAAGAAGCTGTGTCGAGAAGCTGTTACAACAACAAAAGGAGTTGTGTCGACACCACCAAGGATTGTGTCGACACTTAGTCCACTTGAGTCGATACTTAGTCTAATTGTGTCGACGCATAATGAAGTTCAGTCTCGACACTTTCAGACAGAGATAGTGATTTCAAGAAGTGACTGGATGACTTTACAGCTGCCATTTCTAACCGATCAACTACTACTGTCAGAGCTATCAGAAGGTTGTTAGAAACCAGTTCAGCCAGTTACCATGGAGGAAGACTATATAAAGGCTTTCTCCTTCAACAGAAAGTGATGATCAATCATTGAAGAATACAGATTCTGAGCAATACAGATAGAAGTAATTATACAGAAGATTTTCGATAGAAGATCTAGAAGAAGTTGGAGAGAGAGCTCCATATAAGAAGAGCAGTTGCTGAACAAGGCTGCCTGTTGGGTACATTGGTCAAATGTACCTGATTTGAAGAAGCCTCACCCATCTCAATGATATACATCATAATGTATTTGATGTATGTTTGAGTTACTTGTGCAGGTTAGGTATTCACTAAACTGAAGCTAAAACTTTCTAAGTCCATATGTCGACACCCAGAGGGAAAGTGTCGACACTTGAGAAAGCTTGTGTCGACACCCAGACAAGCAGTGTCGACACTTGGAGTCATTGTGTCGACACCCGGGAGGAAGAGTCGACACCAGACAGAAAGTGTCGACACAAGGAGCTGTGTCGACACTCAGTGAAGAAGAATGCAGAGAAGCAGTGTCGACACTTAGCAGAAGTGTCGACACCTAGAAGAGCTGTGTCTACATCAGAAAGTGTCGACACTTGGAGTTGTGTCGACACTCAGCAAAAGTCTGTAGAGTCCAAGTACAAGTGTCGACACTCAACACAATGTGTCGACACTATGCAGAAGAGTCAACATTTAAAGTAAGTGTCGACACTCAACACAATGTGTCGACACTATGCAGGAGAGTCAGCATTTGAAGAATGTGTCGACACTCAGCACAAGTGTCGACACACTACCAGAAGAATCAACACTTGAAGTAAGTGTCGACACCCAGCACAATGTGTCGACACTTAGCTAAAGACTCAACACTTGTAGAAAGTGTCGACACAAGGAGCTGTGTCGACACTTAGCAAAGAACAGAAATATCTACAAATATATTCTAAGTACAAGTGTCGACACTAAGGGAATGTGTCGACACTCAGCTGAAGAATCTATATTGAAGACTTGTGTCGACACCAAGAAGCAGTGTCGACACTTGACAGATTCAACACAAGAAGTTGTGTCGACACAAAAGAGATGTGTCGACACTTAGAAGAATACAGTTAAAGAATGAAGAACAAGTACTTGTGTCGACACTCAATTTCAGTGTCGACACATGCAGAAGAATCTGTGTCGAGACATACAAGGAGTTGTGTCGACACCTTGTAGACTCGTGTCGACACTTACACAGCATGTGTCGACACTTGGTCTATAAGTGTCGACACTTAAGAACAGAAAGTCTCGACACTATCTGACAGTTAGAGAATTTCAAGAAGTGACTGGTTGACATGACAGCTGCCGATCCAGCCGGTCTACAGCACTTGTCAGAGATGTCAGAAGTCAGTTATGAACCGGACCAGCCGGTTACCATGAAGAAGGCCTATAAATAGGCACCCACAGTTTACAGAAACTGTTGTTGAAAGGATTAATCTAAGAGATTTGTTCAAGTGGTTGCTGATCAAAATATCCAAGTGATACAAATCAAGAAGATCTTGCTGTCCAACGGCAGATCTAAGAAGTTGGAGAGAGAGAGAGCTCCAATCAAGAATTCAGTCTTTGGAACTAGGGTGAGAAGAAGGATTCAGAAGCATCTGGATCTTAAGAAGCAGAGGTCAAGGAACAACTGCAGAGGATTCAGACTTATTCAGTTCTACTCAAGAAGCTTTGAAGGAAGCTAAGTCAGTTTGGATCTATCTGAGTTCTTCCAAGAACTCAGCAAGAAACTCTCAACTCCTCTCTTATTTTCTGAGTTGTTGAGTTATTTGCTGTAATACTATTTTAACTTGTAGGATCTTTGGATCTGAGTGCATTGTAAGCCTAAATTTATAAAGGCTGAGGGTAGGGCTTGATAGCCTGAGTGTAGGAGTTAAAGAACTCTGAGTGTAGGCCTTGATTGGCTGAGTGTAGGCCTGGGTGGCTGAGTGTAGGCCTTTGTGGCTGAGTGTAGGCTTTGGAGAAAGCTGAGGTGTAAGGCTTTGGGCCTGAGGTAGGAACCAATTTGGGTTCTGAGACAGTGGAGAAGTTAGGCCGAATCTAGTACACTGCTAGATAGGCGAAGGGGGAAAGTGGATGTACCCATATCTTGGGGAACCACTATAAAACACTGTGTGTTGTGCTGTGTTGGTGTTGTGGATGATCTGTGTTTGTTTGATTATTGCTGATTGCTGTAATAAACTAGTTAAAAATCTGTGATATAACTGGTTGGCTGCCAACAAAGTTAGAAAAGGATTAGGTCACCTATTCACCCCCCCCCCCTCTAGGTGTTTAGGTACCATATCTTTCAAGTGGTATCAGAGGGAGGTTCCTTAAAACAAGGACTAACAGTCTAAGGAGATCCTGTTTGGCAGAAAACAGCTTCAAGAAAATCAAGAACCATGGGTTCCTTTGAAAATCATAAAGAATTGGGTTCCATGAAATTACCTATTTGCAGAAAGGAAATTTTTGGGATCTGGAAAGAAAGGGTAAGGCTATTTATGGAGGCCTCAGACCCAAGAATCTACATCACAGTTAAGGAAGGGCCCTATATGCCCATGAAGATTTCAGTATTGGATGCAAATCAGAGGACTCCAAAGGATTTCTCTGAGATGACCAAGGATGAGATTGTCCTAGCAACCATGGACAAGAGAGCACAAAACATAATAGTGAGTGTCATTGATGATGCAACTTTTCAGAACTTAATTCACTGTAAAACAGCAAAAGAAATGTGGGATACCCTCATTGTCTATATGGAAGGTTCTGAAGAAGTTAGGCAAGATAGGAAGTCCTTGCTTAATCAAGAGTATGAGAGCTTTAGGCAAGGCAAGGGAGATAGCATCACTGAATGCTACAAGAAGTTCTATAGAATAGTTAATGAACTCATGTCTTATGGAAGAGAGTTCAGCAACTATGAACTAAATGACAAATTCCTAAGGTCCCTAACCAAAGATTCGGACACCAAGATCTGTGCCATAAGAGAAATGGCAAAGTTGGGAGAAATTCCTCCTCCTACACTGTTTGGCAAGTTATTGTCATATGAGATGTAGCTGACAGTGAGGAAAGAGGAGGAGAAATCTACTAGGACTGAGCACAAGGAAAGGACTGTTGCTTTCAAGACAGAAGTTCCCAGAAAATACAGGACTAAGTCATCAACTCCACCTCCAGAGGTAGTTGAATCTGAGTCAGAAGAGTCTGTCAGTACAAAGTCTACAAGCAGTGAAAGTGATGAAGACTTTGCTGCCTTCACTAGACACTTTCAGAAATTCCTGAAGAAGAAATAGTGGAGGTCCAGACCATCTACTTACAAGGGAAAAGAAGTCTTGTATCAGGAGAAAAAGCCTTCAAAGAAGGACAGGAAAAAGACAAAGACAAGCAAGGCAACAGGATCAAAGATTGTGTGCTACTGCTGCAATAGACAGGGTCATGTCATTGCTGATTGTCCTAAGAAAAGAAAAGAATCCAGTGACAGGAAAAAGACTCACCTCGAAGGGAAGAAAGAGAAGTCTTTTGTTGCCAAGAATGAGAAGACTCTTTCAGATATTTCTTCTTCAGACACTGATGCTGATGCTGAAGCCTACATAGGGCTATTTGCTGAAGAAGAAGAAGAAGAATTTATGCAGATCTTGGAGTCAATTTATGAACAAGAAGACTGCCAGTGCCAAGGACTGATGGCATTGACTGAGAGTACCAAAATCCTGGAGCAGCCAGGACCTAGTCAGGTACAAAGTCCAACTCTAAGTTTAGTTTCTTGTTCTAGTTCAGAATCAGAATCATCTACATCAAATGATGGAAGTGGTTCTGAGTCTGAGGATGATATTCATCAGCTCATAGATGAATATAAGGTGATGTTACAGGCTTATAAGAAAAGCAAGTCCCTTGCCAAAAGTCAGGCAAAGGAGATTGCTGATCTCAAGGCTGCTGCAACAGAATTTGAGAAGCAAATAGATCAAAAATTGAATGAGGTAGCCAGGCTGAAACACATTACAGTGATTCAGATGGGTACTATCACATTTAAGAATGATCAAATTAAGAAACTGGAGACAAATCTTCAGAAAGAGAGAGAATTGGTTGCAAAGTTTTCAAAGCCTAAATCAGTTCTGCCTTTGATTGATGATTTTACTCATCACAAAGGTAAGGCTGGACTGGGTTTTGTTAAACCTGCTAGGACTGTTCAGGATCAGTCCAAGTCCAAGGGCAAGGCCCCAACATTCAATAAGTCAGCTGCAGTTAAGACAGCAAAGTCTGTACCTAAGCAAAGGTACAATAAGTTTGAATGTTGGTGTTGTGGCAAGGTTGGCCACTTTGCCTTGGATTGTTGGCACAATGCCAGTGCCAAGTTGAGTAGCAAGTTACCTGGTGGAAAGCCAGTAGGTAGCTGTGTCATGTTGCAAACTAACAATCACCAAGGACCCAAGTTTACTTTGGGTTCTAAGGTTCATTAATTTGTTTTGCAGGTGAATCCAAGTGACCATACCCCAACATGGTACTTGGATAGTGGATGTTCCAGACATATGACTGGAACAAGGGGACTACTGAAGGACTATATTCCAATCAAAAATGGTCCTAAAGTGACCTTTGGTTGTTCTGAAAAAGGAATCATCAAAGGGTTTGGTAACATTTCTTCAAACCTTGTTACCATTACTCAAGTGGCTTATGTTAAAGGGTTGAAACACAACCTTATAAGTATAAGTCAATTAAGTGATGTAGGGTATGACATCTCATTTGTTAAAAATGGTTGTCATATCAAGATGTCAAGTGATCAAGAGATCATTTTGACAGGATATAGAAAAAGGAATGTCTACTGTCTAGACATCATGATTGAGAACAATGGTTCTCCTGTTTGTCTTGTAGCTGATGAGACAGTCTCTCATTGTGTCAAGTGGCACAAGAGGCTAGCTCATCTTAACTACAAGACTATTAGCAAACTCTTTAGCAAAGGGTTAGTGAGGAATGGTCCTCAAGTTAAGTGTGTTAAAGATGGCATTTGCTCAGCTTGTCAAAAGGGCAAGCAGACCAAATCCACCTTTAAAAGCATTGAGAACAAAGATGCTGTGAGGTGCTTATACCTCTTTCATATGGATCTCTTTGGTCCAATGCCAGTTCACAGCTTAGGTAGGAAGGTCTATACCTTTGTAGTTGTTGATGACTACTCAAGGTTTTCCTGGGTGTTCTTCTTAAGGTAGAAATCTGAAACACCTAGTGTCTTCTACAGCTTTGTCAAGCAAATTCAGAATGAACTAAATAGTACTGCGGTCAAAATTAGAAGTGACCATGGTACTGAGTTTCAATCTGAAAGCATGACAAAACTATGTGAAGACTTTGGGATATTTCAAGAATTCTCTTCACCTAGAACACCTCAGCAAAATGGCATTGCTGAGAGGAAGAATAGAACATTGATAGAGGCTGGTAGAACCCTACTTAGTGATACATCACTGCCTGAGTATTTCTGGGCTGAAGCAGTTAACACTGCATGCCATGTGATAAATAGGGCTACCATCACTAAAAGACTAAACAAGACCCCCTATGAAGTAGTGAAAGGCAGGAAACCAAACCTATCCTATTTTAGGATCTTTGGTTGTAAATGCTTCATACTTAACAATGGGAAGTCTTACATAACTAAGTTTGCTGCCAAGTCCCAAGAGGGAATTTTTGTTGGGTACAACAACAATAGTAAGGCTTATAGAGTATACAACTTGATTACACAAGTTGTAGAGGAGACTGTGCATGTAGTTTTTGATGAGACAAAACTTATTAACAATGAGTTGTCTAGCAATGTATGCAGCCCCACAGGTCTGACAAAGAGATTGGACAAGCTTACTATAGAAGAGATGCCTGCTGCAAGACTGCAAGTAGAAGGCAATGGCAGTTGTCCAGGGGGAGAACTACATGTACCAATAGCTGAAGAAATACAAGAAGTACAGCATGATGCAGATGCTGAAGAAGCTCAACCTGAAGTTAGGATGCCACCAGCCAACAGGCATCTAAGAGATCATCCAGTAGAGCTGATTATTGGAGATCCAAGACAAGGAGTTCAGACAAGGAGCAGAAATCAGAATGCTGCAGTATATTCTAGTTTTCTGTCTCAAATAGAACCTAAGAAATTTGAAGAAGCTATACAAGATCCACAATGGACTGAAGCTATGCAAGAAGAGCTTAATCAGTTCAAAAGGTGCAAGGTTTGGGAGCTGGTTCCAAAGCCTAAAGACCATAATGTTATAGGAACTAAGTGGATCTACAGAAATAAGTTAGATGAACAAGGGGTCATCATAAAGAATAAAGCAAGACTGGTTGCAAAAGGATATAGGCAAGAAGAAGGTATTGATTTTGATCAAACCTTTGCCCCAGTAGCCAGACTAGAGGCCATAAGGATGTTCTTGGCCTATGCAACCTATCAAGGATTCAAGGTATACCAAATGGATGTCAAGTCAGCATTCCTAAATGGTAATTTGAAAGAAGAAGTCTATGTGGAGCAGCCTTCAGGTTTTGTTGATCCAACTCAACCTCATTATGTCTATAGACTTAGGAAAGCATTGTATGGGTTAAAACAAGCTCCTAGAGCTTGGTATGAAACCCTATCTAGTTTCCTCATTGAGAACAAGTTCACAAGGGGGAAAATAGATAAGACTCTATTCCTTAGGGAATCTAGAGGCAAAGTCATACTTGTCCAAATATATGTAGATGACATTATATTTGGGTCTACAGAAAGTAGCCTTTGCAAAAAGTTTGCAAAGCTTATGCAAAGTCAATTTGAGATTAGTAGTATGGGAGAGCTAAAGTTTTTCTTGGGTCTCCAAGTTAAACAGACTGAAAGTGGCTTGTCCATATGTCAGTCCAAGTTCACCCTAGAACTCATAAGGAAATATGGTATGGATTCATCCAGTACCATGAAGACTCCTATGGGGTCAAGTATGTCTCTTAGCAAGGATGATGCAGGGAAACCTGTAGATGAAACCTTGTATAGAGGGATAGTTGGCTCCTTACTATACTTGACTACAAGTAGGCCTGACATTATGTATGTTACATGTGTTTGTGCCAGGTATCAAGCCTGCCCTAAAGAGTCTCACTTGACTGCAGTCAAGAGAATTTTGAGATATCTAAAGGGCACTCCATATCTAGGCCTCTGGTACCCTAGGAATGGAGATTTTGATCTAACAGGTTATACAGATGCAGACTTTGCAGGATGCAAAGAGGATAGAAAGAGCACAACTGGAACCTGTCAATTCCTAGGTGGAATAATAATTTCATGGAGCAGCAAAAAGCAGACTAGTGTGGCTATCTCCACAGCTGAGTCAGAATATGTAGCTGCAGGAAGTTGCTGTGCTCAACTTCTATGGATTCAACATCAGCTAGTTGACTATGAATTTCAGGTAAGTAGAACTCCACTTTACTGTGATTCTACAAGTGCTATTTCAATAGCTAACAACCCTGTATCTCATAGTAGAACAAAACATATTGAGATTAAATATCACTTTCTTAGGGAGCATGTAGAAAGAAATGATATTGCACTTGAATATGTTAAAACTGATAATCAGATAGCTGACATGTTTACTAAGCCCTTAGAAGAAGCTAAGTTCAATAGATTCAAAATTGAACTAGGTATGATAAACTTAGACTAAGTTTACAGAATAGAAAATTGACTAAGTAAAAAGGTGTCGACACATAGACAAGTCTATGTCGACACAGAATAAAAGTGTCGACCCTTCAGGAAAAAGGTGTCGACACATCTAGGATGTAGGTGTCGACACTTCAGAATGTTAGTGTCGACACATGTCGAGTAGGTGTCGACACATCCAATGTGGTGTCGACACTTAAGTTTTACTCAGAATTTTCTAAGTAAAGTCTCGACGATGTGTCGAGTTATGTTGTGTCGACACATAACCAAGTGTCGACACATAATATCTGTTGACTAAACTTGTGTCGACACATGTGTGTCGAGACATTATAAGTCAGTGTCGACACTTCTTGACAGTGTCGACACATTTTTAATTATCCATCCCTCCTGTTCGTCTTCAAATCAGAAAGGTATAAATAGGGTTCTGTCTTTGATTGTCGACACGCTTTCAAAGTTTTGAGACCAAAACTCTTGTGTCGACATTTCTCTTTTCTCAAGACTAAATCTCCAAACCCTAATGGCTCCCAAGCTCGAGGAGAATGTTAACGAAGGCTATGAGCTCGTGCGAGGTGCATTCGATGAAGCTGATCAAGAACTCAAGGCGGTAGTAACCCTAATTGCCGATTCTGGATTGGAATACTTGACTTCAGAACCAACGAAGATTTGGAAAAAGGAAGTTCTTGAATTCCTCCATGAAGCTGCTGTAGATGACTCTGGATTCAGGATCAAATCCAGAGTTCATGGGACTAAGGTCAAAGTCTCTACCTGGATGGTACAATACCAGAGGTAATGAGCACAGCTGCTGGAAGCAAGATCAATCATATGAGAAAGATGGATTCTAGGATATTTTCTAGGTGGGAAAGGGTGTTGTCAAAGGACATGCCTACCCCTGAGAAGCCAGTATCTGAGAAAGTTACTCCTCCCAGGAAGAAGAGAAAAACTGCTGTTATGGCACAAGAGTCTTCAAGCAGTTTTGAAAGTGAAGAACAGGTGGTGTTCACCCCTGATGAGCAAGAAGAGGAGACAGTAGTCAAGACCCCTGCTCCTCAAGATGTAGCTGAGATCCAGGGGGAGCTGCCTCAAGCTAGCCCCATCCATAGGGATCACAGCCAGGGGGAGCTTCCAGCCGTAGAAGAACCATCTACTCTAGACAGTGAGCAAGCCACCACCATTATTCAAGAGGTACTCACTGACTTAAAAACTTCAGAATATCTTATTGAAGATGCTGATTTGTCTGATGTTCCTCAGCAAACTCAGCTACCTAGCCAAGCTCGAGATGTTGTTCCTGAAGACACATCTGTTGTTGTGCAAAATGTTCCAGATACTACTCAAGTAGTTGAAGAACCAAGTACTTCTCCTGCACAGTCCCCTCATGAATATACAATGGAAGATCTGTTTCTAAATCTAGATCAAGATGATTTTGACATGGACAAGACTGCTACTGCTGAAGATAAGAATGCTGCTGCTGAGGGGGAGCACATGGAAGTTCTGGAAGAGCCTATTAGGCTGGAAACTGAACAAGCACCTGTTGTGCAAACTGAGAGGCCTGAGAGCCCTAAGAATAGAGTTGATATTGCCAGTACCTCTGCCTCTGAAGATGAGGAAAGTGCTAGGGCCAAGAAGAAGAAATTATTTGTATTCAAAAGAAGAAGTCAGAGCTACAAGAAGGCTCTCCAAACTGTTG
The DNA here is from genome assembly GCA_039583875.1 of Platanthera guangdongensis. Lineage (NCBI taxonomy): Eukaryota > Viridiplantae > Streptophyta > Magnoliopsida > Asparagales > Orchidaceae > Platanthera > Platanthera guangdongensis. Next base: position 88,857,784 of record CM077161.1, on the reverse strand, counting down.
CTCAACAATCCTCAGCCACACAAGCTCCATCACCTGATTACAGTGCCTTAATGGTAGCCATGCAAATCAAGCTGGATGAGCACAGGAGAGCCATAGAGAAGTATATTGATGAAGGACAAAAGTCTTTACAATTTGATTTAGCTCAAGATATAAAATCAATAAGGTTTGAGATGAACCTGAACAAGAAAGAGATGACTGACTGCTTCCACAAAGGTGGGAATGCAGTAGTCTATTTGGCAACTCACCAAGAGAAGATCAAGGCTCAGGTAGATGATGTAGCATTAAAGCAAGGATATGTGCTGGAGAATCAGTTGAGAATGAATGATAATTTAACTGCCTCCCACAATGCTATAGTCACTGAATTGAAGAATAAGTCTGCTGAACCTTCTACCTCTACTGATGCTGCCAAGGCTGATTTTGATAAAATCTTTCAAGCTGAGCTTACTGCTGTCAAAACTGCAATACAGGATTCCCAGAAAGCCATCTCAGAACAGCTTACAAAGCTTAAACCCTACTTTAAGGATGGAATCAGGTATTTGGATAGTCAGATTAGATTCCAAAATGATGATGTCAGAGACCATGTGGCCCAAGAAGTCATAAAGGGGTAGAGAGTGTTAGTCAAGGCCAGTTCTGAGCATGCAAAATGGATTTCAAATTCAATCAGGGCTACACTTGGATATCCTCCCCTGTGTGATGACAATGAAGTTGCTGAATCTGGACTGAACCCTGCCTATTTTGGAGGTGAGCCACAAGAAGTAGCTCAAGTCATTTATCCACCTCCAGATTTTGAAATGATTCATGCAGAGGTGAGCACTATGTATAGCCCATCTGGGGGCAAGGACAATGTCCATTTAGAAAAGGTTGTTCAACCTATAACAGCAGCTATGCAAGAGGCCTTAGACAAAGAAGAAGAGGCAAGGTTGTCAAAGAAGAGGTTTAGGGAACAAGCTGAACTAAAACCAGATTTTGAACAATGGAGCCCTACCTCTAGAAACATAATTCTTACTGCCTAGAAAGCTGCAAAGGACAATGCTCATGAAAGGAACAAATGGTTCTCTGAGGCTGAATGGAGAAAGCATGAGATTAGGCAGGAGGCTATAGTACAATATAGAAGGAAGGCTAAGATGGGAAAGCTACCTTCTACTGCTGTGGAGCCTAGCAAGTACTTTCCCAAGCCATACCACTATTTTGAGAGACAGAAAATCAAGGCTGAAGAACAAAAGAAGAAGGACTCAAAAGGCAAGAAGCCTGCTGATGCTGAGCCTACTGCTACTGCTGCTGTTAAAGCTCAAGTTAAAGCTGGAAAAGGAATTGTTATCAAAGTACCTGATCAGAAATAGATTAGGAATTAAACTTGAAGCTTGTTGTAATCTTTTAAATGAAAAACATTTTTGTACAACATTGAAAATGTATAAGGAACAATGTTAGAACAATATATGATAAATATAGTATGATTGTTCTGAAATGTGTTTGTTTCTTATTTATTCTGGAATGTTGAATGTGTATATGTGTGAAGTTTTACATGTTCATGTTAACCCTGCTGATTATAATCTTCTTTTCATCATTTTGTAATTTTTAATTATGAATGGTGTATATCATTGACTAAGGGTTATGACTTCTCCAAATAGGGGGAGATTGTTGGGTACATTGGTCAAATGTACCTGATTTGAAGAAGCCTCACCCATCTCAATGATATACATCATAATGTATTTGATGTATGTTTGAGTTACTTGTGCAGGTTAGGTATTCACTGGACTGAAGCTAAAACTTTCTAAGTCCATGTGTCGACACCCAGAGGGAAAGTGTCGACACTTGAGAAAGCTTGTGTCGACACCCAGACAAGCAGTGTCGACACTTGGAGTCATTGTGTTGACACCCGGGATGAAGAGTCGACACTAGACAGAAAGTGTCGACACAAGGAGCTGTGTCGACACTCAGTGAAGAAGAATGCAGAGAAGCAGTGTCGACACTTAGCAGAAGTGTCGACACCTAGAAGAGCTGTGTCTACATCAGAAAGTGTCGACACTTGGAGTTGTGTCGACACTCAGCAAAAGTCTGCAGAGTCCAAGTACAAGTGTCGACACTCAACACAATTTGTCGACACTATGCAGAAGAGTCAACATTTAAAGTAAGTGTCGACACTCAACACAATGTGTCGACACTATGCAGGAGAGTCAGCATTTGAAGAATGTGTCGACACTCAGCACAAGTGTCGACACACTACCAGAAGAATCAACACTTGAAGTAAGTGTCAACACCCAGCACAATGTGTTGACACTTAGCTAAAGACTCAACACTTGTAGAAAGTGTCGACACAAGGAGCTGTGTCGATACTTAGCAAAGAACAGAAATATCTACAAATATATTCTAAGTACAAGTGTCGACACTAAGGGAATGTGTCGACACTCAGCTGAAGAATCTATATTGAAGACTTGTGTCGACACCAAGAAGCAGTGTCGACACTTGACAGATTCAACACAAGAAGTTGTGTCGACACAAAAGAGATGTGTCGACACTTAGAAGAATACAGTTAAAGAATGAAGAACAAGTACTTGTGTCAACACTCAATTTCAGTGTCGACACATGCAGAAGAATCTGTGTCGAGACATACAAGGAGTTGTGTCGACATCTTGTATACTTGTGTCGACACTTACACAGCATGTGTCGACACTTGGTCTATAAGTGTCGACACTTAAGAACAGAAAGTCTCGACACTATCTGACAGTTAGAGAATTTCAAGAAGTGACTGGTTGACATGACAGCTGCCGATCCAGCCGGTCTACAGCACTTGTCAGAGATGTCAGAAGTCAATTATGAACCGGACCAGCCGGTTACCATGAAGAAGGCCTATAAATAGGCACCCACAGTTTACAGAAACTGTTGTTGAAAGGATTAATCTAAGAGATTTGTTCAAGTGGTTGCTGATCAAAATATCCAAGTGATACAAATCAAGAAGATCTTGCTGTCCAACGGCAGATCTAAGAAGTTGGAGAGAGAGAGCTCCAATCAAGAATTCAGTCTTTGGAACTAGGCTGAGAAGAAGGATTTAGAAGCATCTGGATCTTAAGAAGTAGAGGTCAAGGAACAACTGCAGAGGATTCAGACTTATTCAGTTCTACTCAAGAAGCTTTGAAGGAAGCTAAGTCAGTTTGGATCTATCTGAGTTCTTCCAAGAACTCAGCAAGAAACTCTCAACTCCTCTCTTATTTTCTGAGTTGTTGAGTTATTTGCTGTAATACTATTTTAACTTGTAGGATCTTTGGATCTGAGTGCATTGTAAGCCTAAATTTATAAAGGCTGAGGGTAGGGCTTGATAGCCTGAGTGTAGGAGTTAAAGAACTCTGAGTGTAGGCCTTGATTGGCTGAGTGTAGGCCTGAGTGGCTGAGTGTAGGCCTTTGTGGCTGAGTGTAGGCTTTGGAGAAAGCTGAGGTGTAAGGCTTTGGGCCTGAGGTAGGAACCAATTTGGGTTCTGAGACAGTGGAGAAGTTAGGCCGAATCTAGTACACTGCTAGATAGGCGAAGGGGGAAAGTGGATGTACCCATATCTTGGGGAACCACTATAAAACACTGTGTGATGTGCTGTGTTGGTGTTGTGGATGATCTGTGTTTGTTTGATTATTACTGATTGCTGTAATAAACTAGTTAAAAATCTGTGATATAACTGGTTGGCTGCCAACAAAGTTAGAAAAGGATTAGGTCACCTATTCACCCCCCCCCCCCCCTCTAGGTGTTTAGGTACCATATCTTTCACTGCCAAGAAAGATTCAGATTAAGATCTGAATCTTAAGTCAGAAGCTGATTGAAGATCAACTTCAAAGGAGATTCAACCCTACTGAGTTCAGATTCAAGAAGCTTTGAAGAAAGCTAAGAGAGGTTGATCTCTGCTATCAAGTTATTCCAAGAACTCCTCAAGAAGCCATCCATCCCTTCCCTTTTTGTCAGGGTGGTGGTTATTTACTTTGTTAAATTAAATTTTTGTAGGATCTTTATAGATCTGAGATTGTAAGACTGTTTTATAAAGACTGAGTGTAGGAGAGTAAATTCTCTGAGTGGTAGGGTAGTGAGCCTGAGGTGTAGGACATTGTGATCTCTGAGTGTAGGCCTTGTTGAAGGCTGAGGTAGGGCATTTGGCCTGAGTTGTAGGAGTGTGGATACACTCTGAGTTGTAGGAACCTGTTTGGGGTTTTGAGCTGTAAGATCTAAGGATCTGAGGTGAAGTGCAGAAGTTAGGACGAATCTAGTATACTGCTAGATAGGCGAAGGGGGAAAGTGGATGTACCCAGACCTTGGCGAACCACTATAAATACTGTGTGCACTCTGTGATTGATTGTTTCTGTGATTGCTGTGCTGATAGCTGTAGAATTTACAATTGCTGCTTAAATTACAGAACATATTTTCTGCCTTTAAAGTAAAAGAAAAATTACACCTATTCACCCCCCCTCTTGGTGGTTAGGCACATATTCTTTCAAGTGGTATCAAAGCGAGGTTACTCAAAGAAGGACTTAACAGTCAGAGTGAGATCCTTAAGGCAGATTTAAGAATCAAGAAAATGTGTTCAGGGGAAAATCATAAGGAGCTAGGGTCTATGAAACTACCCATATACAGAAAGGAGATATTTGGTATCTTGAAAGAAAGGGTCAGGCTGTTTATGGAGGCTTCTGATCCAAGGATCTATATTACAGTCAAAGAAGGTTCTTATGTCCCAATGAAGATATCAATTCTGGATGCAAACCAAAGAATTCCCAAGGATTATTCAGAGATGACCAAGGATGAGATCATCTTGGCCACTATGGATAAGAGAGCCCAGAACATCATAGTGAGTGCCATTGATGATGCAACCTTTCAAAATTTGATTCACTGCAAGACCTCCAAGGAAATGTGGGATACTTTAATAGTCTATATGGAGGGATCTGAAGAAGTAAGACAAGATAGAAAATATATGCTAAACCAAGAATATGAAAGTTTCAGACAAGGAAAGTCTGACAGTATTACTGAGTGCTATAAAACGTTCTATAGGATAGTGAATGAGTTGATGTCCTATGGGAGAATCTTCAGTACTTATGAACTGAATGATAAATTCTTAAGATCCTTGACAAAGGATTGGGACACAAAGATTTGTGTCATTAGAGAAGTGGCCAAAGTTGCAGATATTTCTCCTCCAACCTTGTTTGGAAAGTTACTGTCATATGAGATGCAACTGATGGCCAGGAAAGAGGAAGAGAAGAGTACAAAAGGAGAGCATAGAGACAAGTCTGTGGCCTTTAAGGTTGAAGCCACTAAGAAAAATAGGAGGATATCTCCATCACCTCCTGTGATAGTTGCTGAAACACCTTCAGATAATTTTGATAACCAAAGTTCTGAAAGCAGCGACTCAGATGAAGATTTTGCTGCCTTCACAAGGTAATTTCAGAGATTTCTGAAGAAAAAGCAGTGGAAGTCTAAGCCTTCCACATCTAAGCCTAAGGATGATTACTATCAAAAGAGGAAGTCATCCAGAAAAGACAGGAGCAAGTCTAAGCCAAACAAGTCTACAACATCAAAGATTGTTTTCTACTGTTGTAATAGGCCTGGACATGTAGTGGCTGAATGTCCAGATAAAAGAAAAGATAATGCAGATAAGAAGAAGAGTCAACACCAAAGCAAGAAGGAGAAATCCTTTGTTGCTAAGAAGGAGAAGACCTTGTTAGACCAATCTACTTCAGAGTCAGAATCTGAAGTTGAGGCCTACATTGGTTTATATGCAGCAGATGAAGAAGAAGAGTTTCTCCAGGTACTGAACTCTATATATGAACAAGAAGACCATCAGTGCAAGGGACTGATGGCTGTGTCAGAAGAAGACAAATACCAGGATCAGCCTGGTCCCAGTAAGGTACAATGTCTTTCAGATTGTAGTACTGAGTCAGAGTCAGCAACATTTGCATCAAGTGATGTGGATGGGTCTGAGTCTGAAGGTGATATTCATCAACTGATAGATGAATATAGAGATCTATTGCAGGCACCTAAGAAGAGCAAAAACCTAGTCAAAATTCTGACTAAGGAAATTGCTGATCTTAAGATGGCTGCATTTGATTCAGAGAAATTGCTGGATCAGAAGCTGAATGAGATTGCCAGATTGAAAAACATAAATGTTATTCAAATGGGCACAATCACATTCAGGAATGATCAGATTAGAAATCTGGAGGTTAGACTTCAGAAAGAGAAAGAGATTGTGGCTAGCTTTTCTAAACCTAAATTTGTTTTACCATTGATTGATGAGTTTGTACCTCAAAAGGGTAAGACTAGATTAGGGTTTAAAAAACCTGTCTGGACTGCTAGGTCCAAATCTAAAGGCAAAGCCCCAACACAAAATAAGAAGCCTGCTGTAGATAATTCAGCTAGGGTTGTACCAAAACAAAGGTACAACAAGTTTGAGTGCTGGTGTTGTGGCAAGGTAGGTCACTTTGCCTTAGATTGTTGGCACAATTCTAGTGTCAAGGAGAGTAGCAATCTGTCTGCTAGAAGAACTACAGGTAGATTTGTTAAAGTACAGACTAACTTGCACCAAGGTCCCAAAAGTTATTTGGGTTCTAAGGTTAAGTAATCTGTGTTGCAGGTGAGTCCAAGTTGTCATGCCCTAATATGGTACTTGGACAGTGGATATTCCAGGCACATGACTGGAACAAGGGGGTTGCTGAAGGACTACACACCTATCATGGATGGCCCTAAAGTAACCTTTGGTGGTTCAGAAAAAGGAATCATCAAAGGATTTGGTAACATTTCTAATAACCAGATTACTATCTCTCAAGTGGCCTATGTGAAGGGTTTGAAACACAACCTTATTAGCATAAGTCAGTTGAGTGATTTAGGATATGACATTTTATTTATTAAGAATGGATATCATATCAAAAGGTCAAGTGATCAAAAGGTCATATTGACAGGATATATGAAGAGAAATGTTTATTGTCTTAACCTTGAGTGTGAGAATAATGGTTCTCCTATTTGTCTTGTAGCTGATGCGAGAGTCTCACATTGTGTTAAATGGCATAAGAGGCTGGCTCATCTTAACTAGAAGACTATTGGCCAACTCTTTAGCAAAGAGTTAGTGAGGAATGGTCCTCAAGTTAAGTGTATAAAGGATGGGATATGCTCAGCTTGTCAAAAAGGCAAGCAGACCAAATCCACCTTTCATAGCCTTGAAAACAAGGATTCAGTGAGGTGTCTTTACCTCTTGCATATGGATCTATTTGGTCCTATGCCAGTTCATAGTGTAGGTAGGAAGGTTTACACTTTTGTGGTGGTAGATGACTATTCTAGATATTCCTGGGTGTTCTTTCTAAGACAGAAATCTGAAAACCCAACTGTCTTATATAGTTTTGTTAAACAAATTCAGAATGAGTTCGACAGTACAGTGGTCAAAATCAGAAGTGACTGATGTATTGTAAATATACATATTTTTATGCACATTAATTTAGTCATTTTCATTTATTTTCGTCGTTTTTACTTATTTTTGTTCAATAAAATGCTCCTATTCTTGTAAATTTTATCCTAACTTGTTTTATTTTATTTTGCAGAAAAATTCCAAAATCTGCCAAAAATTGGGTAGTACACGGCCGTGACAATTTGGTCACGCCCGTGACCGGGCCATGACTGTGCATTTCTCGTGAAAACGGACGATTTCTGAAGTAAAAGCTTGACACGCCTAGCGTCACGCCCGTGTCACCCGAGACGGGGCGTGACCTAAGCCCGTGTCCTCTCCTCTCGACGAATTCCGCTCGACGATCGTCGAGTGTCGACACCAACAGTCACGCCCAGCATCACGCCCGTGACCTGGGGCGTGACTCAATTTCCGCTCGACGATTTCGACTCGACACTTTCCACTAGACATTCGTCGAGTGTCGACACCAACTGACACGCCCAGCGTCACGCCCGTGACCTGGGGCATGACCTTTCCAGCTAGCCCGACAAGATGCTGCCGAAGACTTTCGGCGCAACCCGCGCCCGGTTCTACCTCCCCGACACGCCCAGAGTCACGCCCGTGACCTGGGGCGTGACTGCCGCGAACTCAGCCCGAAGTCAACTTTCCTGTCCAATCGCCGGCCGCCTTCATGAATAGTACTGTCACGCCCCCACTACACGCCCGTGACCGAGGGCGTGTACTTAGAATTTTTTGCCTATAAATTGCCCAGTTCTGTAAGGTCCAAGGGTTCAGATTTTTGGGCCAATGTAGTGTCTTTTTGTGGGCTTAATCCGTGGATACTAGTGCTATGTAAGGAGATTTCTCCCTTCTTATTTCATGTTTTGTTTTGCTTTATCTTCTAGCTTTGTAATAGTTTGATAATTTTAATAAAAATGTTAGATTTTCTCTCTCTATATAGCATGAAAATTCATTTGGATGGCTCACTTCTTCTCGTTTTTTATCCTTGGTTTCATCCTTGTTCTTCATTTATGAAATGTGTGTGTGTGTGTGTATGAGTGTAATTTATTTACTTTACATGTCTTTAACTTGTCTTCATGCTTAGGCATGATAGTTTTCTTTTTTTTTTCTCACCATGTCTTTTTCCTTTAACTTGTCTTCATGCTTAGAATTTTGATTTCATTCTCATGAATTTATAAAAGAGATTCAAAAAGTGATTTTGTTCCTTTTTTTACTTAGTTTTCTTTTAGGATTGTAAAACCTCTTTTTGTTCTTTTCATCTTCTTTTTCACTTTTTTATCACTTTCATAAAGTCATAAGAATGAAAATGTTGGCACTTTTATTTTCCAAAAACTTTGGTTCTTAATATGTTTTGAAAAACTTTTGTCTTCTAAATTTGTAATTTCTTCTTTTTATTTGTTTTTGGCAAAACCTAAGCATGAAAAAGTATAAGTTTTAATTTTTAGGTAACTTTGATTTCTCTTTGTTATTAGTGTGTGTGAGTGTATGAGAATAAACTTTCTTTTGTTCTTCTTAAATTTTCATGTTGTGTGTGGGAGTGTATGAGTATAATTTTTAATGCTTTGTTCAAATTATGTAGAGTGTGTGAGTGTAGGTGTATAACTTTTATGCTTTGATTCAAATTTTGTAGAGTGTGTGAGTGTAGGTGTTAGCTTTATCGCTTTCTTAAAATTCATATGGAGTCTGTGTGTGTTCGTGTGCATTTATTTCCGCCTACTCGTTAAGAGTTAAATGGCGCATCGTTTTCATTTTCAGTCCTACTCGTTTGAGTAGGACTTGTTATTTGCTTTCTTTATTTTTCCGCCTACTCACTTGAGTTAAATGGCCGGATTTTATAGCCCTGTAATCGCATTTATTTTCTCCTACTCATTTGAGTAGGACTCGCTTTCATTTCAGTCCTACTCATTTGAGTAGGACTTGCAAATTTTCAGCTTTTATTTACCGCCCCCACTCGTTTGAGTGGGACTCGCAAATTTGAAATATGTAAATTTCTTTTATGTGCAACTTAGTTCCTTTTTTAATTTATAATTTGGAGTGTGCGTGAGTTCTTGTTTTAGCTAATTTTTCAGTTTTCTAAATGTTGTTATTTTTCTTGTGTCCCCTTCTTATAATCGTTTAGTGTTTAATTTCGAACTCGCGCCTCACTAAATTATAAGCCGTCCCCATACCGATGTGTGGCTAATCGCTATTAGCATCGGCATCGAAGAACATTGGGACATTTAAAATGATTTATAATAATTGAAGCTCTTTATTTTCATTTTAATTTAAGCACTTTAGGTTTACCCCGGGTTTACGACGCGTAGGACCACATATCGATGTGTGGGCCCTATTTCCGTAGTCCATATGCTAGCTAGCCGAGAGGCCGTGCATATGGACCGATCACCCCTGGGTAAATAGAGTTGCGTGCATACCCTCGAGAGAGGACAAGCGTAATTCTACCGAATTGGGTTCCCCACCCAATAGCGGGGTTCTTAGCGTAAAGCGGGCGTTAAGAGGAATCCTTCGTCGGACTAACGTTCGGTCGAATAGTCTTAACGTTTAGGTGAGCGATATCCCTATAGCTAGGTGAGCTCACATTTGTGGAACCTCCACGGCCAAGTTGTCTTATTATTAATTTGAAAACTAAGTCTTTTTATTATTAAAAATTGTTTTAGTCTTAATTCGATTCGATGCCGAGCGTTAACCCTTCATCGAATATTTTCTAAATCGTTTTTTCGCTCCTTTGCTTTTCCGTCTTTTATTAAGTAAAAAAATCTGCCTTACTTTCAGTAAAATAATAGTCCTCCCGGAGGAGTAAGAATAGTCAACGCGACCCCGAGAACAATACGACCTCGGTATTCCCCCGAATATCGAGTACTACTTGCGATAGGTGCACTTGCCTACCCGAGCGAGCCCGCGGCGATCGACTCACCGAACCAACCACAGTAAGAGTCTGTTCGCGGGCGCATCAAGTTTTTGGCGCCGTTGCCGGGGACTCTCTTTTCGAGTTGCTATTTCGAATTCCGGAGTCTATTACTTTTACTTATTTTCTATAAAAAAAAAACTAAAAACTTTATTTTAAAAACAAAAAAAGAAGTTTATTTTGTTTTATTTTTGTTTGGGTGTATGACCCGAGGACAACCCTCAGAGTCTGAAGATTTTGACTTCGACCCTGAGATCGAACGCTCTCTTGCGCGTATTCGATCTCAACGCCGAAATCCGTCTTTAGATCCCGAGGAATCTATCGGAGAACCTACTGTTGTACTTATGGCTGCGCCTAACCCTCCCCCGGCGGCCGAGCGTACTATGTCCTATTACGCCCGGCCTAACCTGGATGATTCTGGGTCGAGTATTGTTCGCCCTGCGGTGGCGAATAATAATTTCGAAATAAAGTCAAGTGTCATTCAAATGGTCCAAAATGCCGTGCAGTTCGATGGACTGCCGGATGAGGACCCGAATGTCCACTTGTCCAATTTCTTGGAGATATGCGACACCTTCAAGATTAATGGCGTCACTGATGATGCCATTCGTTTGCGCTTATTTCCTTTTTCCCTTAAGTCCAAAGCCAAGGCGTGGTTGAATGCCCTCCCGCGAGGATGTATCACCACGTCGGCTAAGTTGACGGAACGGTTCCTAACGAAGTACTTTCCTCCCGCAAAAACAGCAAAGTTGCGGGCGGACATTTCTTCGTTTGTGCAAAACGATCCTGAGTCTCTATACGAGACTTGGGAACGGTTTAAGGAATTCCTTCGATGTTGCCCGCACCACGCGCTGCCAACGTGGTGCAAGTTCAAATTTTTTATAATGGGCTGAATTTTCAGACGCGTCAAATGATTGACGCGGCTGCCGGGGGTACGCTTAACAACAAAACCCCCGAGGCCGCCCAGGCTATATTCGAAGAGATGGCTATGAACGTCTATCAATGGAACGTCCCGCGGGGACGGCCAAAGCCGGCGGCTGGTATTTTTGAAGTGGATGCCACTGCTCTCTTGACCCTTCAAGTTGAAAGGTTAACAAAGCAAGTGGCGGAGATGTCTGCTGCCTCCTCCACTCCGCCTTGTTTTATTCCCCCTAACGTCTGCGTAGCTGAAGAGTTCGTGGACTTCATGGGAACTTCGGGTCGTCCTCCCTTCAACCCCAACAACAACATTTATAGTAATAACTATAATCCGGGTTGGAGGAATCACCCCAACTTCTCGTGGAGCAACCCGAATAATGCTCAGCGTCCCCCTATTTCTTATGCGCCCGGATTTCTTCCTCCTCCTCCTCCTCTTCCGAAACCCTCCCCGATGGAGGAAAATTTTTCGAAGTATATTGCGTCCAACGAGTCAAATATCCGGAACATCACCGGATCGCTAAAAACACTCGAACAACAGGTTGGACAGCTGGCGAGGATGATGTCCGAGCGCGCGCTCGGGGCACTGCCGGGAAACACGGAGCCCAATCCGCGGGAGAACGCCAACGCTATAACCCTCCGTAGCGGAAAGGAGGTGGTCGATCCAAAACGGACCGACCCTCAGGTACATATTTCACCTCCGACCCCTCTTCCCCTTTCTTCGCGTACACCGCCTTTACCAATTATAAAAGAAAAAATTATTTTAAACAAGGCTCTTCCGTATCCGCATAAGTTAGAAAACGAGCGTAAGGACGCGCAATATGAAAAATTTATTTTATTATTAAAACAAATTCACATTAATGTTCCTTTTTGCGAGGCTATCTCGCAAATGCCCAAATATGCGGAATTTTTAAAAGAACTACTTTCTAATAAACGTAAATTAGAGGATATTTCGCATGTATCTCTCAACGCCGTCTGCTCGGCGGCCCTTACTAATAAATTGCCCACAAAACAAAACGACCCGGGACGGTTTTCTATCCCGTGCCTTTTTGGCGATATATTAGTAAAGTACGCCTTAGCTGATTTAGGGGCTAGCATTAATCTAATGTCGTTCTCGCTCTTTTCGCGTTTAGGTTTGGGTACTCCTAGTCCTACGAATATGCGCATCCAATTAGCGGATCGCTCGGTTAAGTTCCCTATCGGGGTAGTGGAGGACGTCCTTGTACGAGTCGACAAGTTTACCTTCCCGGTAGACTTCGTCATCTTAGATATCGAGGAGGACGCCGAGGTACCAATAATACTCGGTCGCCCTTTTCTCGCCACCTCCCGCGCACTAATAGATGTTAGTAATGGTAGTCTACTCCTCCGAGTAGGCGATGACCAAGTTACTTTCTCTATTAATCCCTCGAAGGACAATTTGTCATCGAGCGACGATTTCTGCTACTCTTTAGATACCTTTTTTGGAGATCGTTCTTCTCCCATTTTCGAGTCCGTATTTTTAAACGACGATATTTATGCGCTCGAAAATTTTAAATGCGATGAGGATACTTCTTTAGACTTGCCTTTCGAACCAATTGGTAAGAAAGACATAGGTATTAAAACCTCCCTAGAAGAACCGCTCATCCTAGACCTCAAACCCTTACCCGCATCACTCAAATACGCTTTTTTGGGAAAAGGCGGTACGCTTCCCGTTATCATTTCTTCGGACTTGAGTGATTCGGAGACTTCCGATTTATTGGAAGTTTTATTTAAACATCGCCACGCAATTGCGTGGCAAATCTCTGACTTAAAGGGGATTAGCCCCTCCTTTTGCACCCATAAGATTTTTCTTAACGATAATTGACGCAAAACGATTCAGCCGCAACGTCGTCTTAACCCAAACATGAAAGACATCGTTAAAGCCGAAATCATTAAGTTATTAGATGCGGGGATTATCTACCCTATTTTGGACAGTGCATGGGTTAGTCCCGTGCATGTCATGCCCAAGAAGGGCGGTCTTACCATAGTGGCGAATGAGCATAACGAGCTCGTCCCAACTCGTACTGTTACGGGTTGGCGAGTGTGCATCGACTATAGAAAACTTAATGACGCCACCCGCAAGAACCATTTCCCTCTGTCATTTTTGGACCAGATTTTAGAGCGTTTATCCGGTCATCCGTATTATTGTTTTCTTGATGGTTTATCGGGGTTTTTCCAAATCCCCATTTCCCCCGATGACCAAGAGAAAACAACTTTTACTTGCCCGTTTGGCACCTTCGCATATCGAAGAATGCCATTTGGACTCTGCAACGCGCCAGCTACATTCCAAAGATGTATGCTAGCGATCTTTGGCGAGCTAGTAGAAGACATTATAGAAGTCTTTATGGATGACTTCTCTGTTTTCGGACGCTCTTTTCCCGATTGCCTTCACAATTTAGATCGTGTCCTTCAACGGTGCGAGGACACAAGCCTTGTTTTAAATTGGGAAAAATGCAACTTTATGGTTCGAGGAGGTTTGGTCCTCGGCCATATGATTTCGTCTAAGGGGATAGAGGTGGATAAGGCCAAGATAGAAATTATAGAAAAACTTCTGCATCCAACAAACGTAAAATCTATTAGGAGTTTCTTAGGCCATGCGGGCTTTTATCGACGCTTCATTCAAGATTTTTCAAAAATAACAAAGCCGCTAACTCACCTCTTGGAAAAGGAATCACGCTTCATCTTTAGTAGCGAATGCAAGTCTACCATTAATTTAATAAAACAAAAACTTATCTCTTCATCAATTTTAGTGGCCCCTAATTGGTCCCTTCCATTCGAAATAATGTGCGACGCTAGTGATATTGCCTTAGGTGCCGTTCTTGGCCAGCGCGTAGAAAAACATTTTCATCCTATTTATTACGCTAGCAAGACGCTCACTTCCGCACAAGTAAATTACACGACAACGGAAAAGGAACTCTTAGCCGTCGTTTTCGCTTTCGATAAGTTTCGCTCGTATATAACGCTATCTAAAGTTATCGTTTTTACCGATCACTCCGCGCTTAAATATTTATTAGCTAAAAATTATGCGAAGCCCCGCCTTCTTCGATGGATTCTCCTCCTACAAGAGTTTGATTTGGAGATCCGAGATAAGCGGGGAGCGGAAAATCTAGCGGCAGACCACCTCTCCCGTTTAGAAAATCCGGGTGCGGAAGCGCTCGTCGAATCTGAAATAAATGACAGATTCCCCGAGGAACGCCTTCTTGCCATTGATAAATCTTCGTCATCTTCGCATTGGTTCGCAGATTTTGCAAATTTCTTAGTAGCGCGGGTGCTTCCAAAAGAGTTTTCAAGTCATCAAAAGAAGAAATTCTTTTCTGACTTGAAAAATTTCTTTTGGGAGGACCCATTTCTTTTTCGTATCTGCGCGGACCAAGCGGTCCGAAGATGCGTTGCGGGTGTGGAGTGCTTACAAATTCTTAAGCACTGCCACGAGGGTCCAGCCGGTGGGCATTATCAAGCCAACCGGACCGCTCGGAAGGCGCTAGAGGCGGGCTACTTTTGGCCCACTCTCTTCAAAGACGCGCATAATTTTGTGCGTGCATGCGATAGCTGTCAGCGGTCGGGTAACATCTCTCGTTGCGACGAGATGCCCCAAAACATGTTTTTAGAGTGCGAAGTCTTCGATTTATGGGGCATAGATTTTGTTGGCCCCCTACCTCCTTCTTTCAAAAATATGTATATTTTAGTGGCGGTCGACTACGTATCGAGGTGGGCGGAAGCGCAAGCTCTCCCCACCAACGACGCGCGAGTCGTCGTTACATTTCTAAAAAAATTATTTTCTCGCTTCGGCACGCCTCGCGCAATTGTTAGTGATAGGGGAACGCATTTCTGTAACGCTCTTATGGCTAAGACGTTAGCTAAATACGGAGTCACGCACAAACTTGTCACCCCCTACCACCCGCAAACAAGTGGCCAAGTCGAGGATGTAAATCGAGAGATTAAGCGAATTTTAGAAAAAACCGTTTCGCTAAATAGGAAAGATTGGTCCGTTAAACTCGACGATGCGTTGTGGGCGTATCGGACGGCATACAAAACCGCAATTGGTTGTACGCCGTTCCGGTTAGTCTACGGCAAAGCATGCCATTTACCCGTAGAATTAGAGCATCGCGCTCTTTGGGCTTTAAAACTCTTAAACCTCGACTCCAACTTAGCCGCTCAGAATAGAAAACTGCAAGTAAACGAGCTCGATGAATGGCGTGCGAACGCTTACGAGAGCAATAAATTCTATAAGGAGCGCTCTAAGTTATATCACGATCGAAAAATCAAGTCCCAAAAATTATTTTCTCCGGGCGATCTTGTCCTTCTTTACAATTCACGTCTTAGGCTTTTTCCAGGTAAATTAAAATCTAGATGGTCCGGTCCCTTCCTAGTTGAAGAAGTTTTTCCTTATGGCACCGTACTCGTCTCCCACCCGGAAAAAGGTTCATTTAAGGTAAACGGTCATCGGTTAAAGTCTTATATAGCAGGCGACCCAGTGATCGGTTTTAGCGAAACCATAACTTTCCTCCACCTAATAAACCCGCCAAAATAGTCAAGCTACACGACTATAAACAAAGCGCTCCTGGGAGGCACCCCTCGCTTATCTTTTTCGCTCCTTCCTCATTATCTTTGCTGCTTTTTCTAATAAACGCAGGGTTTCTGATCAGTCTCCACCTACGCGTTTCAGGGAAGCTTCTACCCCCTTCCCTTTCTTTTCTTTGTATATATTGTCTTTCCTTTTTGTTCCGCATACTTACGATACAACATTGGGGACAATGTTGGACTTAAGTATGGGGGTATTTTCGTGCTTTACTTTCTGCACTTCATTTTTTTCCTGCATTTCAAAAAATACAAAAAAAATACATATAACAACAAAACAAAAACAAAAAAATTAAAAAACATCTTAAAATGAAACAAAAAAAAAAATTTAAATGAAAAAATCCAAAAAAATTTTTTGTTTTGTTCTCTTTCTTTCTTTTTTCCAAAAAACTTAAAATAATTAAAAAAAACGAGAAAACAAAAAAATATATTTAGTTTCACTTTGTAAATATTTTTTGTACATACTCTTTTCTCTCTCCCCCTTCCTCATTCTTGTACAAACCTTTTTATTCCCTTATTTTTGTACATATTATGAAAATTCTCTTAAAACAAAAATTCAAAAAAATTGAGAAAAACAAAAATACAAAAAAAAAGATAATAAATGAAAAATAAAAAAAAAATTATAACAAAAACTATAAAAATAAATAAAAAAAATGTTTTGAAACAAATAAATCAAATATTCCATCCTTAACTTTTCTGCTATCCAAAAATTCAGTTTTGAGTTTATTTATATGCGAATTTGATTAATTCTTTGTTCACTACCCGTTTATTAATTATTGATTGAAAAATTTAAATACCCGGGGTTAAGTTTTAAAGAATTCTTTATGCTTTGTTAAAACTAGCGAACTCGTTTTAGTCACTACTTCTAATTTTTCATTAATAGGAGCATGTATATTATGTTAGGAAATAACGACTATAGAATTCAATTATACTTACTTTTAGCTTTCTGAAACATTGGAACGTACAAATTATTAAGGTTGCTCTCAAAAATTTTTAGGATTACAATCTAGTTTTCCTTTCTCCCCTTACTTTTTCATGACCTACTTGGCATGAAAAACTTTATCCCTAAAAGATCCTATGTCAATGGGAATAAGATTTCGTTCCGTAAACATAGGCACCCAATAATTTAAAAAGATTATATAAGGAGTAAGAGGATAAAATTCATTACTCCTACAAATATACATTGGGTTAATTTTATTCTTATGAAGTTGAAAAACAAAAATCATATTAGGAAAATAAGATTTCGTTTTCCTAATAATCCAAAAAAGAAAAAAAAAATTTGGAGGTTCGAGAAAAAATTACCTCACCTCAAATATCAAAACCCTCTTCATAAACCCACTACCCCCTTAGCCAATTACACGATTCTAGAATTAATTCAAAAATCTTTTTGAGAGCATAATTAGTAAATTGTATTATTTCCAGTAGCACTCGTATAAGCTAGAGTTCTTATAATTCCAAACTATTTTCGTTAATCTAACTATTTCAAATGTTGCCTTCTATTTGATTACATCAAGAAGTCTTTTGGCCAAAACTTTTGCGCTATTTAAATCATCTACATAATTTTAGGACTTAACTCTTACACCCCGTATATTTATTTCGATCCCTCTTATAATTGATTAAGAGATAGCCAAAACTTAGAGTTTTTTTATTCCTTATAGATTCACCTCAAACTTTTGCTCTGGAATAGAAAAAGTCTAAGTATGGGGGTATTTGATGTATTGTAAATATACATATTTTTATGCACATTAATTTAGTCATTTTCATTTATTTTCGTCGTTTTTACTTATTTTTGTTCAATAAAATGCTCCTATTCTTGTAAATTTTCTCCTAACTTGTTTTATTTTATTTTGCAGAAAAATTCCAAAATCTGCCAAAAAATGGGCAGTACACGCCCGTGACAATTTGGTCACGCCCGTGACCGGGCCATGACTGTGCATTTCCCGTGAAAACGGATGATTTCTGAAGTAAAAGCTTGACAAGCCTAGTGTCATGCCCGTGTCACCCGACACGGGGCGTGACCCAAGCCCGTGTCCTCTCCTCTCGACAAATTCCGCTCGACGATCGTCGAGTGTCGACACCAACAGTCACGCCCAGCGTCACGCCCGTGACCTGTGGCGTGACTCAATTTCCGCTCGACGATTTCGACTCGACACTTTCCACTCGACATTCGTCGAGTGTCGACACCAACTGACACGCCCAGCGTCACGCCCGTGACCTGGGGCGTGACCTTTCCAGCTAGCCCGACAAGATGATGCTAAAGACTTTCGGCACAACCCGCGCCCGGTTCTACCTCCCCGACACGCCCAGAGTCACGCCAGTGACCTGGGGCTTGACTGTCGCGAACTCAGCCCGAAGTCAACTTTCCTGTCCAATCGCCGGCCGCCTTCATGAATAGTACTGTCACGCCCCCACTACACACCCATGACCGAGGGCGTGTACTTAGAATTTTTTGCCTATAAATTGCCCAGTTCTGTAAGGTCCAAGGGTTCAGATTTTTGGGCCAATGTAGTATCTTTTTGTGGGCTTAATCCATGGATACTAGTGCTATGTAAGGAGATTTCTCCCTTCTTATTTCATGTTTTGTTTTGCTTTATCTTCTAGCTTTGTAATAGTTTGATAATTTTAATAAAAATGTTAGATTTTCTCTCTATATATAGCATGAAAATTCATTTGGATGGCTCACTTCTTCTCCTTTTTTATCCTTGGTTTCATCCTTGTTCTTCATTTATGAAATGTATGTGTGTGTGTATGAGTGTAATTTATTTACCTTACATGTCTTTAACTTGTCTTCATGCTTAGGCATGATAGTTTTCTTTTTTTTTTCTCACCATGCCTTTTTCCTTTAACTTGTCTTCATGCTTAGAATTTTGATTTCATTCTCATGAATTTATAAAAGAGATTCAAAAAGTGATTTTGTTCCTTTTTTTACTTAGTTTTCTTTTAGGATTGTAAAACCTCTTTTTGTTCTTTTCATCTTCTTTTTCACTTTTTTTATCACTTTCATAAAGTCATAAGAATGAAAATGTTGGCACTTTTATTTTCCAAAAACTTTGGTTCTTAATATGTTTTGAAAAACTTTTGTCTTCTAAATTTGAAATTTCTTCTTTTTATTTGTTTTTGGCAAAACCTAAGCATGAAAAAGTATAAGTTTTAATTTTTAGGTAACTTTGATTTCTCTTTGTTATTAGTGTGTGAGAGTGTATGAGAATAAACTTTCTTTTGTTCTTCTTAAATTTTCATGTTGTGTGTGGGAGTGTATGAGTATAATTTTTAATGCTTTGTTCAAATTATGTAGAGTGTGTGAGTGTAGGTGTATAACTTTTATGCTTCGATTCAAATTTTGTAGAGTGTGTGAGTGTAGGTGTTAGCTTTATTGCTTTCTTAAAATTCATATGGAGTGTGTGTGTGTTCGTGTGCATTTATTTCCGCCTACTCGTTAAGAGTTAAATGACGCATCGTTTTCATTTTCAGTCCTACTCGTTTGAGTAGGACTTGTTATTTGCTTTCTTTATTTTTCCGCCTACTCACTTGAGTTAAATGGCCGGATTTTATAGCCCTGTAATCGCATTTATTTTCTCCTACTCATTTGAGCAGGACTCGCTTTCATTTCAGTCCTACTCATTTGAGTAGGACTTGCAAATTTTCAGCTTTTATTTACCGCCCCCACTCGTTTGAGTGGGACTCGCAAATTTGAAATATGTAAATTTCTTTTATGTACAACTTAGTTCCTTTTTTAATTTATAATTTGGACTGTGCGTGAGTTCTTGTTTTAGCTAATTTTTCAGTTTTCTAAATGTTGTTATTTTTCTTGTGTCCCCTTCTTATAATCGTTTAGTGTTTAATTTCGAACTCGCGCCTCACTAAATTATAAGCCGTCCCCATACCGATGTGTGGCTAATCGCTATTAGCCTCGGCATCGAAGAGTATTGGGACATTTAAAATGATTTATAATAATTGAAGCACTTTATTTTCATTTTAATTTAAGCACTTTAGGTTTACACCGGGTTTACGACGCGTAGGACCACATATCGATGTGTGGGCTCTATTTCCGTAGTCCATATGCTAGCTAGACGAGAGGCCGTGCATATGGATCGATCACCCCTGGGTAAATAGAGTTGCGTGCATACCCTAGAGAGAGGACAAGCGTAATTCTACCGGATTGGGTTCCCCACCCAATAGCGGGGTTCTTAGCGTAAAGCGGGCGTTAAGAGGAATCCTTCGTCGGACTAACGTTCGGTCGAATAGTCTTAACGTTTAGGTGAGCGATATCCATATAGCTAGGTGAGCTCACATTTGTGGAACCTCCACGGCCAAGTTGTCTTATTATTAATTTGAAAATTAAGTCTTTTTATTATTAAAAATTGTTTTAGTCTTAATCCGATTCGATGCCGAGCGTTAACCCTTCATCGAATATTTTCTAAATCGTTTTTTCGCTCCTTTGCTTTTCCGTCTTTTATTAAGTAAAAAAAATCCGCCTTACTTTCAGTAAAATAATAGTCCTCCCGGAGGAGTAAGAATAGTCAACGCGACCCCGAGAACAATACGACCTCGGTATTCCCCCGAATATCGAGTACTACTTGCGATAGGTGCACTTGCCTACCCGAGCGAGCCCGCGGCGATCGACTCACCGAACCAACCACAGTAAGAGTCTGTTCGCGGGCGCATCAGTGACCATGGTACTGAATTTTAGACTGAAAGTATGACAAGACTATGTGAAGAATTTGGGATTTTTTAAGAATTTTCCTCACCTAGAACACCTCAGCAAAATGGTATTGCTGAAAGGAAGAATAGAACATTGATAGAGGCTGGTAGAACTCTATTGAGTGACACTTCTCTCCCAGAATATTTTTGGGCTGAGGCAGTAAACACTGCATGTCATGTAATCAATAGGGATACTATCACCAAGAGCCACAAAAAGACTCCCTATGAGATTGTGAAGGGCAGAAAACCAAACTTATCATATTTTAGGATTTTTGGTTGCAAGTGATATATACTTAACAATGACAAGACTTATCTAACCAAGTTTGCTGCCAAATCCCAAAAGGGGATATTTGTTGGGTACAACAACAATAGTAAGGCTTATAGAGTCTACAACTTGATTACTCAAGTTGTAGAAGAGTATGTACATGTAGTCTTTGATGAAACAAGACTGATTAACTGTGAGTTGCCAAGTACTACTTGCAGTTCTACAGGTTTAAATGAGAGAATGGACAAGATTACCATTATAGAGGATTCTACTGCAAATCAGGAAGTGGAAAATGGTGGTTGTTGTCCAGGGGGAGTACAAGACTCTCAAGATGCTGAAGAAAACCAAGAGGTACAGCCTAATGAAGAGGCTGGAGGTGTTCAACCTGAAGATAGACTACCTCCAGCTAATAGACACTTAAAGGATCATCCAGCAAATCAGATAATTGGTGATCCAAGACAAGGAGTGCAAACAAGAAGCAGAAATCTGAGCACAGTTCTTTACTCCAGTTTCCTATCACAAGTGGAACCAAAGAAATTTGAAGAAGCAGTTTTAGACCCTCATTGGATTGATGTCATGCAAGAGGAGCTGAATCAGTTCAAAAGATGCAAGGTCGGGAAGCTAGTTCCAAAACCCAAGGACCACAACATCATTGGAACAAAGTGGATCTTTAGGAACAAATTGGATGAGAATGAGATCATTGTGAAGAATAAAGCAAGACTTGTTGCAAAAGGGTATAGGCAGGAAGAAGGTATTGACTTTGCTCAAACCTTTGCCCCAGTAGCAAGACTGGAAGCAATCAGGATGTTCCTTGCTTATGCAACTTATCAAGGCTTTAAGGTATTTCAAATGGATGTAAAGTCAGCTTTCCTAAATGGAAATCTAAAGGAAGAAGTCTATGTAGAGCAACCCTCAGGTTTTGTTGATCCTCTCAAACCTGATTATGTTTATAGACTTAGGAAAGCATTGTATGGGTTAAAACAAGCCTCAAGGGCTTGGTATGAAACCCTGTCTAGTTTCCTCATTGAGAACAAATTCTCAAGGGGGAAAATAGACAAGACTCTGTTCCTTAGGGAATCTAAAGGAAAGATTATCCTAGTCCAAATATATGTAGATGACATAATATTTGGGTCTACTGAAAGTAATATTTGCAGAAAGTTTGCAAAACTTATGCAAGGAAAATTTGAAATGAGCAGTATGGGGGAACTTAAGTTCTTCTTGGGTCTCCAAGTAAGACAGACTGAAGATGGCTTGTCCATATGTCAGTCTAAGTTCACCCTAGAGTTAATAAAGAAGTTTGGTATGGAATCATCCACTACCATGAAAACTCCTATGGGGTCAAGTATGTCTCTAAGCAAAGATGATGTAGGGAAACCTGTAGATGAAACTTTGTATAGAGGGATAGTTGGCTCCCTTCTGTATTTGACTGCTAGTAGACCAGATATCATGTATGCTACATGTGTCTATGCTAGGTACCAAGCATGCCCTAAAAAATCTCATCTGACTGCAGTCAAAAGGATTTTGAGATATCTTAAGGGCACACCTTATCTAGGCCTTTGGTACACTAGGAATGGAGATTTTCTACTGACAGGTTATTCAGATGCAGATTTTGCAGGTTGCAAGGAAGATAGAAAAAGTACTACATGCACCTGTCAATTTCTAGGTGGAAGACTAGTGTCTTGGAGCAATAAGAAGCATACCAGTGTGGCAATCTCCATAGCTGAGTCAGAATATGTTACTGCAGGAAGCTGTTGTGCACAACCTTTATGGATTCAGCACCAGCTAGAAGACTATGGTATTCAAGTAAGTAGAACATCTTTGCTTTGTGATTCTACAAGTGCAATTTCTATAGCTAATAATCATGTCTCACATAGTAGGACTAAGCATATAGAAATTAGATACCATTTTCTTAGAGAACATGAAGAGAAAGAAGACATTTTACTAGAATATGTCAAAACAGATAATCAAATTGCAGATATGTTTACTAAACTCTAGATGAAACTAAATTCAATAAGTTTAAAATTGAATTAGGAATGTTGAACTTAGATTAGTTTCACAAAATTGGCTAAGTAAAATGATGTCGATACAAGGAGTTGTCTGTGTCGACACATAAAAGTGGTGTCGACATTCTAGAGAAATGATGTCGACACATCTAGAAAGTTTGTGTCGACACATCCAGAGTAGGTGTCGACACATCCAGAAGTGGTGTCGACACTTAGGATTAACACAGATTTCGTCGAGTAGAGTATCGACTAATCGTCGAGCGCAGATGTATTTGTGTCGACACATCATAATTGGTGTCGACACATATAAATCAATACTGTTGTCATGACTTAAGTAGTCTTTGTCGACACTTTTCAATTGTGTCGACACATCCAGTAATTGTTGACGCGCCTTTTCACCTTCATTTTTAGAAAGGTATAAATAGGTCTTCAACATTGTTTGTCGACATGCTTTCAATAGTTTCGAGACTAAAACTTTGTGTCGACATCTCTCTCATCTAAATTCAAGATTTCTCAAAACCCTAATGGCTCCTAAGCTTGAAGAGAATGTCAATGAAGGATATGAGCTAGTTCGCAATGCATTTCACCATGCGGAACCAGAAATTAAGGAGGTAGTAACCCTAATTACTGAGAATGGGAAGATGTCCCTGCATCTAAGACAAGAGAAGCACTGCAATGGTGTGGATTCGATTCAACCATGAAGATTGGCTCAGTATTTAACAGAAAAGGCATGAATGTGCAAGGAAAGTTCTTGTCTGAAGTGGTAGGAAAGGTGATTCTGTGCAAGCCAGGTGGGCATGATAGGGTATCAGCTCATATGTTCAGCTTAATGACAAGGATCATCTTCAAACTAAAAACTGATTGGTCAGCAGTGATGTTTGAAAATATTAAGGAAAGTCTGAAGAAGCCCAATCTGGGTAGGATAATGAGTCTATACTTGGCTGGAACCATTCCTGAAGTAATGGAATAAAGTGCTGCTTCCAAGATAAATCACATGAGGAGGATGGATATCAGGATTATCTCAAGATGGGATAGGGTGTAAACTAAGGACATGCCTAATCCAGAGAAGGAAGTTCCACCACAGAAAAAGAAGAAGAAAGTAATAATTGCTCCTGAAACTTCCAGTAGTTCAGAGGAGCAAGTAGTTTTCAGTTCTAATGAGGAAGAAGCTGATAATGCTGGAAGATCACCAGTAAGAACTGAAGATGCACAGAGGCAGGGGGAGTAACCATCTGCTAGCCTCATTCCCATGGATCCACTCCAGGGGGAGCCTCAACATGAGGAAGTGCCAACTCACTTAGATAGTGAAATGGCAACTCAAACAATCCTTGAGGTAATACATGAAGTTAATCAATCAATTTTCAATTTTGAGGATGAAGTTTTAACTGAATATTTGATTGATGTTGAACAACCAACACAATTACATAGTCAAGCACAAGATGTGATCATGGAAGATACATCTGTTGCTACGGATGCTCCAGAGATAAGAGAATCTCCAGTTCCTTCCCAACAAGAATTTACCTTAGAAGAGCTATTTCCTGATATTGAGGTGGAGCATGCTAGTTTTGAGGGGGAGAAAACTGTTTTTGATGGAGAGCAAGCTAACCTTGAGGGGGAGAAAGCAGCTTTTGAAGGTGAGCCAGTTACACTTAAGGAGGACCAAGTTAATCTTGAGGGGGAGCATGTAAGGTCTCAGGGAGAGACTGCAAGGAATGATGAGGAGCTACCAAGGACTGAGAAGGAATTGCCTCCTAGTCCAAAGGATAGAGTTGATATTGCCAGTACCGCTGATTCTGAGGATGCAGCTGTGGTTCAGGCTAAGAAGAGGAAGCTTATGGTCTTCAAAAGGAGAAGCCAAAGCTACAAGAAGGCTTTACAAACTATTGCTCCACAGCCTGCCCCAACAATTGATTATAGTTCTTTGTTAGTATCCGTGCAAGTGAAGTTGGATGAGCAAAGGATTGCAATGGAGAACTATATGGATGAGACACGCAAAGATCTCCAATTCTCCTTGGCCCAAGACATCAAATCCATAAGATTTGAGGTGAATCAAAATAAGAAGGAAATGACTGACTGTTTCCACAAAGGGGTGTTGGGTACATTGGAAAAAATGTACCTGATTTGAAGAAGCCTCACCCTACTCAATGATATACATCAAAATGTATTTGATGTGTTTTGAGTTTAGTTGTGCAGGTTATGTATTTGCAGGGAAAGCTGAAAAGTTTCTAAGTCCATGTGTCGACACCCAAAAGGAAAGTGTCGACACTTAAGAAGACTTGTGTCGACACCCAGAGAAGCAGTGTCGACACTTTCCTTCTGGTGTCGACTCTGCATCCCTGGTGTCGACATAATTATTCCAAGTGTCGACACTGCTTCTCTGGGTGTCGACACAAGTCTTCTTAAGTGTCGACACTTTCCTTCTGGGTGTCGACACATGGACTTAAAAACTTTTCAGCTTTCCCTGCAAATACTTAACCTGCACAACTAAACTCAAAACACATCAAATACATTTTGATGTATATCATTGAGTAGGGTGAGGCTTCTTCAAATCAGGTACATTTATTCTAATGTACCCAACAATCTCCCCCTATTTGGAGAAGTCATAACCCTTAGTCAATGATATACATCATACATAACAAATTCACAATATGATGTAAAACAGGATTATATAACAGGGTAAGTACATAAACATGTATAAGCAAAACATGTATACACAAATATCTCAGAACATTAATGTAATAGATTTAACATATATCACATTGTTCTAACAACTTCAACATATTCATTATCCAAAAGTTTACAGAGAGTTTAAAATCAAATGATTACAATTATAAACTAAAGATAAATTCCATCCTATTGCTGCTCAGACTCCTTGATCACAATGCCCTTTCTAGATTGTATCTTTGCTTGGACTGGGGCTTCAGCATCTTCAGCAGCAGCAGGCTTCTTTCCTTTAAGATCCTTCTTTTTCAAATCTTCAGCCTTGATCTTTTGCCTTTCAAAGTAATGATAAGGCTTTGGAAAGTACTTGCTAGGCTCCTAGGCAGTAGGAGGTAGCTTTCCCATCTTAGCCTTTCTTCTATATTGCACAATGGCCTCTTGCCTACTCTCATGCTTCCTCCACTCTAGTTGAGAATACCACTTGTTTCTATCCTGGATATTGTCCTTGGCAGCCTTCCATGCAGTCAAGATGATATTCCTGGAAGTGGGGCTCCATTGTTCAAAGTCAGGCCTAAGTTCAGCTTGCTCTCTGAATCTCTTCTTAGACAATTGAGCTTCTTGTTCTTTCTGCAAAGCCTCTTGTTCTTTCAGTATAGCCTCTGGCACTGGCTGAACTACTTTCTCAAGGATGACATTTTGCTTTCCTTCAGGAGGACTATACATTGACTGTATATCTTGATGTATCATATCAAAGTTTGGTGGAGGGTATATTACTTGAGCCACTTCAGCTTGCTCCCCTCCAAGATATGCAGGATTTATACCAGACTCTGCAACATTGTCATCATCACATAATGGAGGATATCCAAGGGTGGCTCTGATGGAATTGGAAATCAACTTTGCATGATCAGAGCCTGCTTTGACTAACACCCTCTCCCCCTTTATGACTTCTCTTTCAATGTGATCCCTCAGATCATCTTTTTGAAACCTTATCTGTGCATTTAGATAGTTTACTCCATCTTTATAGAAAGGTTTCATCCTTTGGAGCTTGTCAGTTATAGCATTTTGAGAGTCTTCAATAGCTGTTTTAACAGCAGTTAAGCTCTCTTGCAGTTGTTTGTCAAAATCTTCTTTGGCCGTGGTCAGAGCTGCATTCTGGGCAGTTGTTATATTCTTCAGTTTAGTTACAATGGCATTGTGTGAAGCTGTCAAATTATCATTCATTCTTATCTGATTCTCCAAGACATAGTCGTGCTTCACTTCTAGCTCATCAAGTTTTGTCATTATTTTCTCCTGATGTGTTGCCAGATAAACAACAGCATTTCCTCCTTTATGTAAGCAGTCAGTCATCTATTTCTTGTTCAGATTCATTTCAAATCTGATTGACTTGATGTCTTGGGCTAGATCAAATTGCAGTGACTTATGCCCCTCATCCACATACTTTTCCAGAGCTTACCTTTGCTCATCCAGCTTAATCTGCATTGCCACCATCAATGAACTGTAGTCAGTAGATGGGGTAGGCTATGGTGCAGGCTGTGGTGCAATTGTTTGTAAAGCTTTCTTATAATTCTGGCTCCTTCTTTTAAAGACTTGGAATTTCCTCTTCTTGGCTCTTGCAGCCTCTTCATCCTCTAATGCAGATGTGCTATCAATATTCACTCTGTCCTTAGGACTTAAAGGTAAATCCTTTTTAGTCCTAGGAACCTGCTCAGCATCCTTTGGCACTTCAGGTTCCTTCCTTGCAGTTTTTTCAACAATAACCACATGCTCCCCCTCACCATGGGCCTTCTCCCCCTTAGCAGCAGCTTCCTATTTCTCAAAATCTATTTGTAGAAGATCTGGGAATAGCTCTTCTAGGGTAAATTCCTGTTGAGTATGAGCTGGAGAAACTCTTATCTCATCAACAACTTGATCAGCAACAGATGTGTCCTCCATGACAACATCTTGGGGTTGGCTATGTGTCTGTGTTTGCTGATTAACATTAGGTAATGAATCAGACAAAACATCATCCTCAATAGGGAAATCTAAGTTATTAATTTCAGTTATTACCTCAAGTATGGTTTGTGTAGCTTGTTCATTTTCTAGTGGAGTTGGCTCATCCACCAGTAGAGGCTCCCCCTGGATTGAATCCTGGTGAATTAGGCTTGCTGGTGGTAGCTCCCACTGCCTTGGTGCATCTTCTTGTCTAACTGGAGATTGTCCAGCATTTCCAGTTTCTTCTTCATCTGGAGTGAACACTACATGCTCTTCAGAGCTGCTTGATGATTCTTGAGCCACAGGGGCTGTCTTTTTCTTCTTCCTTTAGGGTGTTACCTTCTCAGGAGTTGGCATTTCTTTGGTTAACACTCTTTCCCACCTTGAGAAAATTCTCATATCCATTTTCCTCATGTGGTTAATCTTTGAACCTGCAGCTTGGTTCATTACCTCAGGTATACTGCCAGCTAGGTAAAGACTTAGTATTCTACCCAGATTTGGCTTCTTCATACTCACTTTTATCTTCTCAAACACAACTGCAGACCAATCAGTTTCTAGTTTGAAGATAATTCTTGTCATTAGACTGAACATATAAGCAGATATTCTATCATGTCCTCCAGGTTTGCTCAGGATAACCTTGCCAACAATTTCAGATAAAAATTTGCCTTGGTTGTTCATTCCTTTTCTATAGAATACAGATCCTATTTTCATGTTGGAGTCCAGTCCACACCATGTTAGTGCTTCTCTAGTCATAGAAGCAGAAACATCTTCTTCTTCCTTAGCCCTTGGTAGTTGAAGTACCTTTCTCAGACTCTTAGGAGAGACCTTCACCTTTTCCCCATGAACTCTTGACTTAATTTTGAGTCCTGATTCATCTAGTTTTGCTGCATTCAGAAACTCCAGGACCTCCTTCTTCCAGATCTTGATCGGTTCTAAAACAAGATATTCTAATCCATTCTCTGCGATTAAGGTTATCATGCCTTTGATCTCGGGTTCTGCGTCATCAAATGCGTGTCGCACGAGTTCATATCCTTCATTCACATTCTCTTCTAGCTTGGGCGCCATTAGGGTTTGAAGAAATTTGAATTGAGAGTAGAGAGATGTCGACACACAAGTTTGGTCTCGAAACTTTGGTGAGCGTGTCGACAGACAATGACAAAAACCTATTTATACCTTTCTGGAATCGAAGATGAAAGGGCACGTCAAAATACACAAATTGTGTCGACACTGTTGAAAAGTGTCAACACAGACTTATAATGTCTCGAATACTATGTGTCGACACGAGTATAGTCGACAGAATATATGTGTCGACACTTGTATATGTGTCGACACCACTAAGCTCGACACTTAGTCGAGACTTTACCAGACTAATGTTGAGTATATCCTAAGTGTCGACACCAACTTAGATGTGTCGACACCTACCCTGCATGTGTCGACACCAAATTTCTGAAGTGTCGACACAAACTTCCTAGATGTGTCGACACCTTTTCTCTGAAGTGTCGACACCGCTTCTATGTGTCGACACAGACAACTCTGTGTGTCGACACCTTTTTACTTAGCCAATTTTGAAAACTTATTCTAAGTTTATCATCTCTAATTCAATTTTGAACCTATTGAATTTGGTTTCATCTAAGGGCTTAGTATACATGTCAGCTAGTTGATTATCTGTATTAATATACTCTAGGGAAATATCTCCTTTTTCCACATGTTCTCTTAGAAAATGGTATTTTATTTCTATGTGCTTAGTCCTCCTATGGGAGACAGGATTGTTTGCAATAGAAATAGCACTAGTAGAATCACAAAATAGAGGTGTTCTACTTACCTGAATACCATAATCTCCTAGCTGATGTTGAATTCATAGAAGTTGAGCACAGCAACTTCCTGCAGCAACATACTCTGATTCTGCTGTGGAGATAGCCACACTTGTTTGCTTCTTGCTACTCCATGATATCAGTCTTCCACCTAGGAATTGACAGGTACCAGTTGTACTTTTCTTATCTTCCTTGCAGCCTGCAAAATCTGCATCTGAATAACCTGTCAGTTCAAAGTATCCATTCCTAGGGTACCAAAGGCCTAGATAAGGAGTGCCCTTAAGATATCTCGGTATTCTTTTGACTGCTGTCAAATGAGATTCTTTAGGGCAAGCTTGGGACCTAGCACAGACACATGTAACATACATGATATCTGGTCTACTTGCAGTCAAATACAACAGGGAGCCAACCATCCCTCTATACAAAGTCTCATCTACAGGTTTCCCTGCATCATCTTTGTTAAGAGACATACTTGACCCCATAGGAGTTTTCATGGTACTGGATGATTCCATACCATACTTCCTTATCAACTCTAGGGTGAACTTAGACTGGTATATGGATAAACCATCCTCAGTCTGTCTAACTTGGAGACCTAAGAAGAACTTAAGTTCCCTCATACTGCTCATTTCAAATTGTCCTTGCATTAGTTTTGCAAACTTTTTGCAAAGACTACATTCAGTAGACCCAAATATGATGTCATCTACATATATTTGGACTAAGATTATCTTACCTCTGGATTCCCTAAGGAATAGAGTCTTGTCTATTTTCCCCCTTGTGAATTTATTCTCAATGAGGAAACTAGACAGGGTTTCATACCAAGCCCTAGGAGCTTGTTTTAACCCATATAATGCCTTCCTAAGTCTATAAACATAATTAGGTTTAGTTGAATCAACAAAACTTGATGGCTGTTCCACATACACTTCTTCCTTCAGATTTCCATTCAGAAAAGTTGACTTAACATCCATTTGGTATACTTTAAACCCTTGATAGGTTGCATAAGCCAGGAACATCCTTATAGCTTCCAGTCTGGCTACTGGAGCAAAGGTTTGATCAAAGTCAATACCTTCTTCCTGTCTATAACCTTTTGTAACCAGTCTTGCTTTGTTCTTTATAATCACTCCATGTTCATCCATCTTGTTCCTAAAGATCCACTTAATTCCAATTATGTTGTGGTCTTTTGGTTTAGGAACAAGCTCCCAGACATTGCATCTTTTGAACTGGTTCAGCTCCTCTTGCATTGCCTCAATCCAATGAGGGTCTAGGATGGCTTCTTCAAATTTATTTGGCTCAACTTGGGATAGAAAACTGGAGTAGAGTACAGAACTTAGATTTCTACTCCTTGTTTGTACCCCTTGTCTGAGATCACCAATAATTTGATTTGTTGGATGATCTTTTAGATGTCTATTAGCTGGAGGCAGTCTATCTTCAGGTTGTACTCCTTCAGCTTCTTCAACTTGCTGCATTCCTTGGTCTTCTTCTGTATCAGGTGTATCTAGTACTCCCCCTGGACAATAGCCACTATCATCCACATGCTGACTTACAGTAGATCCTTCTTCAATAGTGTGCTTGTCCATCTTCTCAGTCATGCTTGTAGGGCTGCAAATACTTCTAGACAATTCATTGTTAATGAGTCTAGCTTCATCAAACACTACATGTATTGACTCTTCTACAACTTGAATAGTCAAGTTGTAGACCCTATAAGCCTTACTGTTGTTGCTGTACCCAACAAAGATCCCCTCTTGGGATTTGGCAGCAAACTTGGTTAAGTAAGACTTACCATTGTTAAGTATATAGCATTTACAACCAAAGATCATGAAATAGGATAGATTTGGTTTTCTGCCTTTCACAATCTCATAGGGGGTCTTATTGTGGCTCTTGGTGATAGTAGCCCTATTAATTACATGGCATGCAGTATTAACTACCTCAGCCCAGAAATATTCTGGGAGAGATGTGTCACTTAATAGGGTTCTACCAGCCTCAATCAAGGTTCTATTTTTCCTTTCAACAATGTCATTTTGCTAAGGTGTTCTTGGTGAAGAAAATTCCTGAAATATCCCAAACTCTTCACATAGCTTTGTCATACTATCAGACTGGAATTCAGTACCATGGTCACTTCTTATTTTGACCACTGTACTGTCTAACTCATTCTGAATTTATTTGACAAAACTATAAAAGATACTAGGTGTTTCAGATTTCTGTCTAAGGAAGAACACCCAGGAAAACCTTGAGTAGTCATCTACAACCACAAATGTGTAGACCTTCCTACCTAGGCTGTGAACTGGCATAGGACCAAAAAGATTCATATGCAAGAGGTATAAGTACCTCACAACATCTTTGTTCTCAATGCTATTAAAGGTGGATCTAGTCTGCTTGCCCTTTTGACAAGCTGAGCATATCCCATCTTTAATACACTTAACCTGAGGACCATTCCTCACTAACTCTTTACTATAGAGTTGACCAATTGTCTTGTAGTTGAGATGGGCTAGCCTCTTGTGCCATTTGACATAATGAGAGACTTTCTCATCAGCTACAAGACACACTGGAGAAACATTATTCTCACCCATAATGTCTAGACAATAGACATTTCTCTTCCTATAACCAGTCAGAATGATCTCTTGATCATTTGATCTCCTGATATGACAACCATCTTTGACAAATGAGATGTCATATCCTAAATCACTCAGCTGACTTATACTAATGAGGTTGTGTTTCAAACCTTTAACATAAGCCACTTGAGTAATTGTAATAAGGTTGATATAAATGTTACCAAAACCTTTGATGATTCCTTTTTCAGAACCACCAAAGGTGACTTTAGGACCATCCTTGAATGGTGTGTAGTCCTTTAGCAATCCCCTAGTTCCAGTCATGTGCCTGGAACATCCACTGTCCAAGTACCATATTGGGGCATGGTCACTTGGACTCACCTGCAAAACAGATTAGTTAACCTTAGAGCCCAAAGAATTCTTGGGTCCTTGGTGCTGGTTAGTTTGCCTCTTAACAAAACTACCTGTAGCTTTTCTATCAGGCAGATTGCTACTCACCTTGGCACTTGAATTGTGCCAACAGTCTATGGCAAAGTGGCCTACCTTGCCACAACACCAGCACTCAAATCTGTTGTACCTTTGCTTAGGTAGAACTCTGGCTGTTCTATCTACAGCAGGCTTGTTGAGTACTGGGGCTTTGCCCTTAGACTTAGACTTTACAGTCCTGGCAGGTTTAGTAAACCCCAATCCAGTTTTACCCTTTTGAGAAATGAACTCATCTATCAAAGGTAGAACAGACTTTGGTTTAGAAAACCTTGCTACTATATCTCTCTCCTTCTGAAGACTAATCTCTAAATTTCTGATTTGATCATTCTTGAATGTAATAGTCCCAATCTGAATAACAGTAATTTTCTTCAGCCTGGCTATTTCATTTAGTTTTTGATCAATCAACTTATCAAAATCTGTTGCAACCACTTTGAGATTAGCAATTTCCTTAGCCTGACTCTTGGCCAAAGATTTGCTTTTCTTCAAAGCTTGCAACACTACTCTATATTCATCAATTAATTGATGAATGTCTCCTTCAGATTCAGATCCACTATCATCACTTGATGATGATGTATCTGAATCTGACTCAGTACTAGAAATTGAACTAACAGAACAATTTTGTACCTGACTTAGTCCAGGCTGATCCTGGATTTTGTCTCCTTCTGACAAGTCCATCAGTCCCTGGCACTGATTGTCCTCTTGCTCATATATAGAGTTCATGAACTGGATGAACTCCTCTTCCTCTTCTTCTGTAAACAGTCCAATGTAAGTGTTAACCCAGAAATCGGCGATCCTTCCCAAGGTGGCCAGCTGGCTAGTCGCGACCCATAGATTCCCCCTTTCGATCGCGACAAGTCCCAGCGTAGGTCTCCTAGCAACCGCGTGCCCTGCGGGACGGCGGGCTATTCCCATGGCTCACCCTCGTGGGACATGCGGTTAGGTCCGCTAATCATGTAGTGCTTTTCGTTGCAGGAGTCCGCCAACAGCACCACCAGGAGATACCTCCTAGTCAGCCCAAGGGGTGGCGGTCTCCTGCCGCCGTCTGCCGAGGCCGCCCACCAGTTGCGGCCTCCCTGCTGCCCGAGGGGCGGCGGCCTCCTGCCGCCATCCGACGAGGCCGCCCACCCGGGGTGGCATCTGCCCGCCAGCCTAGCGGACTCCACCCGGAGTCCGCCCAGGCCGCCCGCTAGGGGGCGGCCTCGGCATCCGCCGGGCGGACTCCACCCGGAGTCCGCCCAGGCCGCCCGCTAGGGGGCGGCCCCGGCATCCGCCGGGCGGACTCCACCCGGAGTCCGCCCAGGAGGACCGCTAGGGGGCGGCCCCGGCATCCGCCGGGCGAACTCCTCCCGGAGTCCTCCCAGGCCGCCCGCTATGGGGAGGCCCCGACATCCGCCGGGCGGACTCCACCCGGAGTCCGCCCAGGCCGCCCGCTAGGGGGCGGCCCCGGCATCCGCCGGGCGGACTCCTCCCAGAGTCCGCCTAGGCCGCCCGATAGGGGGCGGCCCCGGCATCCGCCGGGCGGACTCCACCCGGAGTCCGCCCAGGCCGCCCGCTAGGGGGTGGCCCCGGCATCCGTCGGGCGGACTCCACCCGGAGTCCGCCTAGGCCGCCCGCTAGGGGGCGGCCCCGGCATTCGCCGGGCGGACTCCTCCCGGAGTCCGCCCAGGCCGTCGGCTAGGGGGCGGCCCCGACATCCGCTGGGCGGACTCCACCCGGAGTCCGCCCAGGCCGCCCACTAGGGGGCGGCCCGGCATCCGCCGGGCGGACTCCTCCCGGAGTCTGCCCAGGCCGCCCGCTAGGGGGCGGCCCCAGCATCCGTCGGGCGGACTCCACCCGGAGTCCCCCCAGGCCGCCCGCTAGGGGGCGGCCCCGGCATCCGCCGGGCGGACTCCACCCGGACTCCTCCCAGGCAGCCCGCTAGAGGGCGGCATCCGGTCCGCCGGGCGGACTCCACCTGGAGTCCGTCCAGGCCGCCCGCTAGGGGGCGGCCTCCGGCCCGCCGGGCGGACTCCTCCCGGAGTCCGTCCAGGCCGCCTGCTAGGGGGCGGCCTCTGGCCTGCCGGGCGGACTCCTCCCGGAGTCCGCCAAGGCCGCCCGCAAGGGGGCGGCCTCCAGTTCTCTCCTGCAGCCTGCTGCTTCGCTCAACTGTGGCAGATGCAAAGTTCCAGTCTGCGGAGTCCGCGCAGGTCGTCGTGCTTATTTCACTAGGCCCCGCTTCTTCAAGAACTTTCCTGGGCCTATAAATACCCCCTGAAGCCTCTCATTCAGGGATCCTGGAGGTGGAGACAAGTCTTGCCAGCACCCCCTGCGGACTCAGTTTTCCAGTCCGCGCAGTCCGTCATTACCCTTCCAGCAAGCCCTGCGGACTCAGTTTCCTGTCCGCGCAGTCCTCCACAGCTTACCAGCAGCTTGCCAGCAGACTCTATAAACTCAGTTTCCCAGTCCTCCAGCAGCTGGCAGACTCTTTTACTTAGTCTCTGGCAGCTCCTCTTCTCTGCTTTCTGGCACTTTCTTCTCCCTTAGCCGCCAGCTTCTCTTTGTACCTTTTAATGATTTTGTTGTGAAGGTGTACTTGTAAGCTTGTAATCTCTAGCTATTAATCAAAGCAAAGCCCATCGCAGGAGTGGCATTTAGGCCGCGACGGGCGAAGTGTGTTGTTGCCGCTGCTAGCGGCCCCCTCTTCTTTTCTCTGCTCAGCAAGCCTTGCTCCTCTGCTCAGCAAGCCTTGCTCCTCTGCTCAGCAAGCCTTGCTCCTCTGCGCAGCAAGCCTTGATCCTCTGCGCAGCAAGCCTTACTCCTCTGCACAGCAAGCCTTGCTCTTCTGCTCAGCAAGCCTTGCCCTCAGCTCAGCTCAGCTCTTCTCGGCAACCAATCTGCAAGCGCAACCGTTGAGGTTACTGTCTGCTCGACCACTCCCGGTCTCCCTCCTCTCCTCTCTTGATCAACCCTCTCTGTTGATCAAGGCTCACCTCTTCTCTCAAGCCTCTCCCTTAGCCCCGCAACCTTCTCCTTCCTCCTCACCTAGCCTGTGAGCCCAAACACCCCTTTCGTTATAGCTGTGCCCCCGATGCCGTTTCCGCGCATCAACAGTTTTGGTGTGGTGAGCGTGGATGCCAGCTCACGTGCAAACCTTCAGAATAGAACAGGCAGTGAAAGGAACAGTTAACCATGTCAGACCATCAATCAGCCGAGAACCATGCCCCAAGTCCCAGTGAAGATCCTCTCTGGGAAGCCTTTGAGCAGACGCGCCGTGAGAATGCTCAACAGTTCCAGGCAATCAACAAAGTTCTTGCTGCAATCACGCAGCGATTGGACGCTCATCCAGCAACAGCTCCAGCTGCTCCAATCAACCCAACCCCAACATCATAGCATCAGCAAGCTTACTCTCAAGCTTGCCCGCCGTTCTATCCTCCTTACACTCCAACCTTTCCGCAAGGGCCTGCAGCTCCTTTGCGAACTCAAGATGAAGAGTTTGCTGCTCGCCATAACTTCTTCCGGGAAGCAGCCAGGGGAAGTCCTGCTAGAGTTCTCAATTTTCAGGGAAGTCATCTCTTCCCTTCAGCTCCTGCACCTGCTCCTCTTGCAGCAACTTTTCCTTGTTATCCTCATGCTCCTTTTGCAGCTGCAGCTTATGCTCTTTTCTTTCCCTATGCTGTAGGAGAGCAAGAAGAACCTTCACCATTCTCGGAGAATGTCCGCCATGAGCCAACTCCAGCAAACTTCAGAGAGCCTCGACTACCAATCAACACTGGAGAGACAGATCCAGTAAAGCACCTCCAAGCTTTTGAGTCAGCCGTTGCTCTCAAAACTCTTTCAGATGCAACCAAGTGCAAGCTCCTTGTCACCTCCTTTGATGGGCAAGTGAGGGACTGGCTCTATGGCCTCCGTCCTCACTCCATCACTTCCTTCCTTGATCTTCGAAGGGAGTTTCTTCTCAGATTCTCTACATCAACCAAGAGAAAGGGCGGTCCTGAAGCCCTCTTTGAGATCAAGCAGCGCGGAAATGAGACTTGGTCTCAGTTTGTTGATCGATTCCAAAGAGAGATTTTGGACATCAAAGTTACTGATCAAGAAATGTACAGAGTGGCTCTTATCCACGGTCTTCATGAAGGACCACTCAAGTTTGAAGCCAATGTCTGTGCTCCAAGGATATATCAAGAGTTGATTGCTCTAGCCAACTCATATATCCGAGGCTAAAAGAGCAATCCAGGCTTCGTATCCAAGCTTTTGTCCGAGGAGGATCTCTCTCGCAAGCATCCTCCAAGGTCTCCTCGCAATCACGTCTCAACTCACTCAAAGAAGGAGAGAAGGATTCATCGCCATCGATACTCCTTCCCGAGCCGTGACCATGCTCAAGATCCATTGCTGCCGCTAGCTCCATCTTTGCAAACAGCAGCTGTTCAACAGCAGCAGGACGATGACTTGCATGAGTCTGATCTCGACGACGTCGTGCAAGAAGTAATCCAGATCATGAAAGATAGGGCAGGCTTCAAGAAGCCCTATCGACCAGCAGATCAAAGATCTAGGGGTTCAGAACCCTACTGCGAATTTCACAAAGAGTCAGGCCATCGAACAGAAGACTGCCGAGCATTCCGCCAGCT
This sequence comes from Platanthera guangdongensis, assembly GCA_039583875.1. Classification (NCBI taxonomy): domain Eukaryota; kingdom Viridiplantae; phylum Streptophyta; class Magnoliopsida; order Asparagales; family Orchidaceae; genus Platanthera; species Platanthera guangdongensis. The sequence goes on along the minus strand of CM077161.1, from coordinate 88,820,917 downwards.
TGTGCAAAAGATGCTCCGGCAGGGCAAGATGCATGACCTGCTTCCTAAAGAAGAGCGCCCTGATCAAGCAACTTCAAAGGGCAAAAAAATTTCAGATGTTCCTTGCTCCTCAAGGGGAGTGAATCACGTCGAAGAGCCTCCTCTCCTCGTTGTTAACCCAACCGTCGAATGCTTCGATGTCGATGATGAGGGTGTGCTGGGAATGCTATTCTAAACAAGCGATGGACTTCGCAGTCCTCCAAAGTGATGGACTTCACAGTCCTCCAGAGCTCCTTACAACCTTCAGGGGTTATCTCAACCCTTACTCTCTCTCCCTTTCAAACATTTTCATTACAACGCTTCTCAGTGTTCTTTACTTGCTTTCCAGCAAAGCTTTTATTCAAGGATCCCGTACTGACACAGTTCCCTTCTTGTGATGCCCCTTCCTCTTTCTCTCTCTCTCTCTTAGGATCGTTACACCAATGAGATATCGCCGAGTCTGAAACGTTCCCTCCGTAGTTTGTTCTCGCACAACCGCTACGACCACACATGGCGGGAGTATACCCATGTGTGCAGTGGGAGCAGTTCAATCGCGGGAATGGGCTTCAGACTTAGGATCCTAGCCGGCATCTGACACAAAGTGTGTGCTAGGGGAGCCCCATGTGTTAGCTCTGCTGTGTGTCTTATAGGATACATTACGGTTAGGATGATCTTTGCTGGACAAGCAATGGCGATCAAGCGTAGCCTTGTCTCTTTGATCATCCTTCAACTGTGGTGGTCGAGCACTCTCTGGTATCCTCGATCCATGCCTTCTCGGGTTCACAACTCCACTGATCAATACACAGACAAGCTAGGCCTCTTGGTGCAACCCGTCTCGTTGATCAGTGATGCTTGTACCCAAGGCGAGAGAGCAGTGCTTCCAGCGGTCCTTCTCAGGACCTTTCCCTTTCTTTTCTCTTTTTTCCCTCCTTGAGGATGCGCGGCCAGCCCGCTTTGAGCAGGACCATACTCGGGATGATTTTCTCAGGCCAGTGATGCATAAGGCCCACGGGGAACACCTGTGGCAGCATTCAACCTTCTTTAGTCATTCCGAATATGGACCTCCTTTTCTTTTTTCCCTCCTTGATGATGCGCGGCCAACCCGCTTTGAGTAGGACTATACTCAGGGTGACTTTTCAGGCAAGTGATGCATAAGGCCCACGGGGAACACCTGTGGCAGCATTCAACCCTCTTTAGTCATTCCGAGTATAGACCTACTTTTCTCTCTTCCCTCCTTTCACAGGTGAACATGTTAATCCAACCTACCCAAAAGGATTTCCAACATCCGCTTTGCTCTTGCTCATCTCATATACTTTGCCTACTCAAGCTCTATCATATGGGGATTCACAGAGCTCATTATTCTTGTCAAAGTCTAATGATGTCAAACATTAATCGAATCATATCAACGATTCTGGTGTGGTTATCCTCGCGTCTTGTTTGCAAGCTCCTTTCCACATGTACTTGCAAGCTCCTTTCATGTGAATATTGTCTGCTTCTAACCTTTCTCTCTGTAGAGAACAACAGACACCTGCAAACCTCATCCAGGTACTTGCAGTTTAAATCATTATTTTATCTCTGGTGCTCACTCTTCACTTTGCAGTGGTTAGCAGACATCTGCAAGTCATATTCAGGTACTTGCAGCTTATCTTTATGTACAATATCTGTCTCTAACTCTCTTCTTGCAGAGGTCACCGACACTTGCAAGCTCCATTCAGGTACTTGTCAGTTACTTTCATGCACTATGCGTACTCTTAAGTCTTCTCTTCCAGAGACCACCAAAGATTTGCAAGTTCCTTCCAGGTACTTGTAACTCATTTTTCTGTCCTTGTATACTCTTTTCCCTTCTCTTTTTGCAGAGAATAACAGGTGCTTGCAAGCCTCTATCAGGTACTTGCAAGTTATTATGACCTTCTGTTTTCCCTCACTTTTGTTTTGCAGAACTTAACGGAAGACACTCCTTCTTCATTTTGCAAGAGAAAACTCGGGTACATACTCGATGTACCACTCATACGTGCTTACCCTTAATTTTCCTCTTGCAGGAAAATAGACAGGAAACACCAAGCTTGTAAGGAGAGACTTCAGGTTCTATCTCTCCTTGCCTCCCCTTCTCTTTCCTTTGGGGTGGATCACGATTTTCGTGGGTCTCCAACTTTTTCGAAGTTCCCTTCGGAACTTGAAAAAGTTCGGGGATTATGTTAACCCAAAAATTGGTGATCCTTCCCAAGGTGGCCAGCTGGCTAGTCGTGACCCTTAGATTCCCCCTTTCGATCGCGACAAGTCCCAGCATAGGTCTCTTAGCAACCGCGTGCCCTGCGGGACGGCGGGCTATTCCCATGGCTCACCCTCGCGGGACATGCGGTTAGGTCCGCTAATCGTGCAGTGCTTTTCATTGCAGGAGTCCGCCAACATCACCACCAGGAGCGACTTCCTAGTCAGCCCAAGGGGAGGCAGTCTCCTGCCGCCGTCCGCCGAGGCCGCCCACCAGTTGCGGCCTCCCTGCTGCCCGAGGGGCGGCGGCCTCCTGGCGCCGTCCGCCGAGGCCGCCCACCCGGGGCGGCCTCTGCCCGCCAGCCGGGCGGACTCCACCCGGAGTCCGCCCAGGCCGCCCGCTAGGGGGAGGCCCCGGCATCCGCCGGGCGGACTCCACCCGGAGTCCGCCCAGGCCGCCCGCTAGGGGGCGGCCCCGGCATCCGCCGGGAGGACTCCACCCGGAGTCCGCCCGGGCCGCCCGCTATGGGGCGGCCCCGGCATCCGCCGGGCGGACTCCTCCCGGAGTCCGCCTAGGTCGCCCGCTAGGGGGCGGCCCCGGAAACCGCCGGGCGGACTCCACCCGGAGTCCGCCCAGGCCACCCACTAGGGGGCGGCCCCGGCATCCGCCGGGCGGACTCCTCCCGGAGTCCGCCCAGGCCGCCCGCTAGGGGGCGGCCCCGGCATCCGCCGAGCGAACTCCACCCGGAGTCCGCCCAGGCCGCCCGCTATGGGGAGGCCCCGGCATCCGCCTGGCGGACTCCACCCAGAGTCCGCTCAGGCCTCCCGCTAGGGGGCGGACCTGGCATCCGCCGGGCGGACTCCACCCGGAGTCCGCCCAGGCCGCCCGCTAGGGGGAGGCCCCGGCATCCGTCGGGCGGACTCCACCCGGAGTCCACCCAGGCCGCCCGCTAGGGGGTGGCCCCGGCATCCGCCGGGCAGACTCCACCCGGAGTCCGCCCAGGCCGCCCGCTAGGGGGCGGCCCCGGCATCCACCGGGAGGACTCCACCCGGAGTCCGCCCAGGCCGCCCGCTAGGGGGCGGCCTCCGGTCCGCCGGGCGGACTCCACCCGGAGTCCGCCCAGGCCGCCCGCTAGGGGGCGGCCTCCGGCCTGCCGGGCGGACTCCTCCCGGAGTCCGCCCAGGCCGCCCGCTAGGGGGCGGCCTCCGGCGTGCCGGGCGGACTCCTCCCGAAGTCCGCCCAGGCCGCCCGCAAGGGGGCGGCCTCCAGTTCTCTCCTGCAGCCTGCTGCTTCGCTCAACAGTGGCGGACGCAAAGTTCCAGTCCGCAGAGTCCGCGCAGGTCGTCATGCTGATGTCACTGGGCCCCGCTTCTTCAAGAACTTTCCTGGGCTTTATAAATACCCCCTGAAGCCTCTCATTCAGGGATCCTGGAGGTGGAGACAAGTCTTGGCAGCACCCCCTGCGGACTCCGTTTTCCAGTCTGCTCAGTCCGTCATTACCCTTCCAGCAAGCCCTGCGGACTCAGTTTCCTGTCAGCGCGGTCCTCCACTGCTTACCAGCAGCTTGCCAGCAGACTCTGCAGACTCAATTTCTCAGTCCTCCAGCAGCTGGCAGACTCTTTTACTTAGTCTCTGGCAGCTCCTCTTCTCTGCTTTCTGGCACTTTCTTCTCCCTTAGCCACCAGCTTCTCTTTGTACCCTTTAATGATTTTGTTGTGAAGGTGTACTTGTAAGCTTGTAATCTCTAGCTATTAATCAAAGGAAAGCCCGTCGCAGGAGTGGCATTTAGGCCGCGACGGGCGAAGTGTGTTGTTGCCACTGCTAGCGGCCCCCTCTTCTCTTCTCTGCTCAGCAAGCCTTGCTCCTCTGCTCAGCAAGCCTTGCTCCTCTGCTAAGCAAGCCTTGCTCCTCTGCGCAGCAAGCCTTGCTCCTCTGCACAGTAAGCCTTGCTCCTCTGCTCAGCAAGCCTTGCCCTCAGCTCAGCTCAGCTCTTCTCGGCAACCAATCTGCAAGCGCAATCGTTGCGGTTACTGTCTGCTCGACCGCTCCTGGTCTCCCTCCTCTCCTCTCTTGATCAACCCTCTCTGTTGATCAAGGCTCGCCTCTTCTCTCAAGCCTCTCCCTTACCCCCGCAACCTTCTCCTTCCTCCTCACCTAGCCTGTGAGCCCAAACACCCCTTTCGTTATAGCTGTGCCCCCGGTGCCGTTTCCGCGCATCAACAGTAAGCTTCAGCTTCTGAATCAGTTTCTGAAGAAGACATATCTGACAGACTTTTGTCCTTCTTAGCAACAAAGGACCTTTCCTTCTTGCCCTTGATCTGAGTCTTCTTCTTATCAGTTGACTCTTTCCTTTTCACTGGACAGTCAGCAACAACATGTCCTTGTTTGTTACAACAATAATAAACTATCTTTGAAGATGTAGTTCTACTTGACTTGGGCTTTCTCCTGTCATTCTTTGATGACTTATGTGAAGTGGATGGCTTAGACCTCCACTGTTTCTTCTTAAGAAACTTCTGAAAATGTCTTGTGAAAGCTACAAAATCTTCATCACTCTCACTGTTTTCAGAATTCTTGCTTTCTGACTCATCTGTCTCAGTCTCAGCAACTTTTAGAGGTGGAGATGGAGACTTGCTCTTATATTTCCTAGTGGCTTCAGTCTTGAAAGCCACAGTTCTTTCTTTGTGCACAATTCTTGTAGTCTTCTCTTCCTCCTTCCTAACCATTAGTTGCATTTCATAGGATAACAGCTTTCCAAACAATGTTGGAGGAGGAATGTCTGCTAACTTGGCCATTTCCCTTATGACACAAATCTTAGTATCCCAGTCTTTAGTTAGGGATCTCAAGAACTTATCATTCAGCTCATAATTGCTGAATTCTCTTCCATAAGACATCAACTCATTGACAATCCTATAGAATTTCTTGTAGCACTCAGTTATGCTATCAGACCTTCCTTGTCTGAAGCTCTCATACTCTTGGTTTAATAATGACTTTCTGTCTTGCCTAACTTCTTCAGAGCCCTCCATGTACACTATCAGTGTGTCCCACATTTCCTTTGATGTTTTACAGTGAATCAAATTCTGGAATGTGGCATCATCTATTGCACTCACAATAATATTCTGAGCCCTCTTGTCCATTGTGGCCAGAATAATCTCATCCTTGGTCATTTCAGAATAGTCTTTTGGAGTTCTCTGATTTGCATCTAACACAGATACCTTCATTGGCACATATGGCCCTTCTTTGACTGTGATATAGATTCTGGGGTCAGAGGCTTCCATAAATAGTCTAACCGTTTCTTTCCAGATACCAAAAATCTCCTTTCTACAGATTGGCAAATTCAAGGATCCAAGTTCTTTGTGATTCTCTGTTGAACCCATTTTCTTGATTTTCTTGATTCTGCACTTGATTATTCTGAATCTGCCAACAGGATCTTTTACTCAGACAGTTATGTCCTTTTTGAGCAACCTCGCTTTGATACCACTTTACTAGACTAATTCTAAGTAAAGCCTAAGTGTCGACACCACCTTGTATGTATCGACACCTACATTACATGTGTCGACACTAATTCTCTGAAGTGTCGACACCACCTTGGAAAGTGTCGACACATACAGGCTGTGTCGACACTCAATGAAGATATGTCCAGAGAAGCAGTGTCAACACTTAGAAGCAGTGTCGACACCCAGAGGAACTTTGTCGACATCAGAAAGTGTCGACACTAGGAGGCTGTGTCGACACTTAGCAAACTTCAACAGAGTTTAAGTACAAGTGTCGACATAATGAAGAATGTGTCGACACACAGTAAAAGTCTCAACACATGAAGAAAGTGTCGACACTTGGAGGTTGTGTCGACACTCAGCAAATTTCAACAAATTCTAAGTACAAGTGTCGACACAGAGGAGATGTGTCGACACTCAGCCAAAGTCTCAACACAAGAAGAATGTGTCGACACAAAGGAGATGTGTCGACACTCAGCAAGTATCAACACAGAAGGCATGTGTCGACACTAAGAAAATGTGTCGACACTCAGCGAGTATCAATACAAGGAGATGTGTCGAGACAAAGGAGTTGTGTCGACACTTACAAGAATACAACTAAGTACTAAAGAACAAGGAGTTGTGTCGACACACCATATCAGTGTCGACACATATTGAAGAAGTAGTGTCGAGAAGCAGATTCTACAACACAAGGAGTTGTGTCGACACCATGAAGGCTAGTGTCGACACTTAGTCTACTTGTGTCGACACTTAGTCTATCAGTGTCGACACTTAAAGACTAACTGTCTCGACACTTTCAGACAGTTACAGAAAATTCAAGAAGTGACTGGATGACTTGACAGCTGCCATTCCAGCCGGTCTACTACAACTGTCAGAGGTGTCCGAAAGTCGTTAGAAACCGGATCAGCCGGTCACCATGAAGGAAACCTATATAAAGGCTTATTCTGTCAACAGAAGATGATGATCAACAACAATCAATTGAAGTGATCAGAAGATCTAAGAAGTTGGAGAGAGAGAGAGCTCCTTCCAAGAAGACAGCTGTTGAACCAGGATGTGAAGAAAAGTTTCAGATTGAATTCTGATTCTTAAGTTGCAGTGATTGAAGATCAGCTGCATAGAGACTAAACCCTACTGTGTTCTAAATTCAAGAAGCTTTGAAGGAAGCCAAGGGAGGTTGATCTCAGCAGAGTTCTTCCAAGAACTCATCAAGAAACCAGACAACTCTTCTCTCTTGTTCTGAGTTGTGGTTATATACCTTGTATTTTTAATTTCTTGTAGGATCCTTAGGGATCTAAGTTGTAAGCCTGAAATTATAAAGGCTGAGTGGTAGGGCCTGTGTGCCTGAGTATAGGAGATCTATTTCTCTGAGTGTAGGCCTTGTTGAAGGCTGAGTGTAGGTCTTTGTGAAGACTGAGTGGTAGGGCTTGGAGCCTGAGCTGTAGGAACCTGTTTGGGGTTCTGAGTGTAAGATCTGAGGATCTGAGGAATAGTAGAGGAGTTTGGCTGAATCTAGTACACTACTAGATAGGCGAAGGGGGAAAGTGGATGTACCTAAACCTTGGGGAACCACTATAAAACTGTGTGTACTCTGTGTGTGTATGATTCTGTGGTTGATGATTTATGTGCTGTGAAATCTGTGATTAAATCTACCTAAAAGTTTAAAAAGATTAAGGTCACCTATTCCCCCCCCCCCCCTCTAGGTGATTAGGTACAATTTCTTTCAAGGGGGTAATGCAGTCGTTTTCCTAGCTACCCATCAAGAAAAGATAAAGACACAAGTGGATGATATAGCAGTTAAGCAGGGCTATGTCTTAGAAAATCAGATTAGGATGAATGATAATCTGACTGCATCCCATAATGCAATTGTTACAGAATTGAAAAATGTTGCATCAGCCCAGCCTGCTGATAAGTCTACAGCCAAGCCAGAGTTTGATAAGGAGATGTTTGATAAGGACTTCCAGGAAGGCATAACTGCTGTCAAAGCTGCTATTATAGATTCTCAAAAGACTATTTCTGGACTACTGTTGTAGTTAAAAGGTTTTTATAAGGATGGAGTTAATTTTCTGGATGAACAGATCAGATTTCAGAAGGATGATCTTAGAGATCATGTGGCTAGAGAAGTCATAAAGGGGGAGAGGGTTTTAGTCAAAGCTAGATCTGACCATGCTAAATGGATTTCCAATAGCATCAGAGCCACACTTGGATATCCACCCCTGTGTGATGATGACAGTGTAGCTGAATCTAGTATAAATCCTGCATATTTTGGAGGAGAACAAGCTGAAGTTGCTCAGGTAATCTATCCTCCTGCAGATTTTGATATGATACATCAAGAAGTACAATCAATGTACAGCCCTCCTGAGGGTAATAAGAATATTATTCTAGAAAAAGTAGACAAGCTAGTGCCTGAGGAAGTTTTGTCCAAAGAGCAAGAAACTCTTTTGTCCAAGAAGAGATTTAGAGAACAGGCAGAGTTAAAGCCAGATTTTGAGCAATGGAGCCCAACTTCTAGAAATATTATACTAACTGCTTGGAAAGCTGCAAAGGACAATACCCTAGAGAGGGGCAAATGGTATTCTGAACAAGAATGGAGAAAACATGAAGCCAGGCAATAGGCCATAGTTCAGTACAGAAAGAAGACTAAACTTGGGAAGCTACCTCCTAATGCACAGGAGCCTAGCAAATATTTCCCAAAGCCTTATAATTATTTTGAAAGACAAAAGATAAGGGTTGAAGAGTTAAAGAAGAAAGATCAAAAGGGCAAGAAGCTTGTTGATGACACTGATGTTCCAGTTCAAGCCAAGATTCAATCAGGCAAGGGCATTGCCATCAAGGAGCCAGAGCAGCCTTAGATTAGATTTTCTTAAGTTTACATTTTTGTAATCTTTTGTGTTAAAATCCATGTAAACTTTTGAATAAAGAAACTTTTGGTAGTTGAAACAAAACTATAATGAATGCTCATTGTGTTAGTATACTTATTATGTGATGAAATATCTTTTATGTTTTGTTTTAAGTATTTACCCTCTCATATAATGTTGTTATACATCATATTGTGTATTTGTTATGTATGGTGTATATCATTGACTAAGGGTTATGACTTCTCCAAATAGGGGGAGATTATTGGGTACATTGGAAAATGTGTACCAGATTTGAAGAAGCCTCACCCTACTTAATGATATACATCAAGGTGTATTTGATGTGTTTTAAGTTTATATGTGCAGGTTAAGTAATTGCAGGAAATGCAGAAAGATTTCTAAGTCCCTGTGTCGACACCTAGAAAGGCAGTGTCGACACTTATGAAGGCTTGTGGCGACACTGGAGAAAAGCTGTGTCGACACTTGGAGTTAATTGTGTCGACACTTGGAAAGGCTGTGTTGACACCAGAATCAACTGTGTCGACACCAGAAGGAATGTGTCGACACTCAGTGAAGCTCAGTCGACACACAGTGAAGCATTGTCGACATCAACTGTGTCGACACCCAGAGGCAGTGTCGACACACAGAGAATTATAGTCGACATCAATTGTGTCGATACCCAGAGGCAGTGTCGACACACAGAAGACTGTGTCGACATCAACTGTGTCGACACACAGTACTTGTGTCGACACATAGCAAAACTTCAATAAAGTTAAAGTATAGAAGTACTTGTGTCGACACAAAGGAGATGTGTCGACACACAACAAGTTTCAACAAAGTTAAAGAAAAGAAGGCTTGTGTCGACACACAGGTTCAGTTTCGACACATTCTAAAGAAGCTGTGTCGAGAAGCTGTTACAACAACAAAAGGAGTTGTGTCGACACCACCAAGGCTTGTGTCGACACTTAGTCCACTTGAGTCGACACTTATTCTAATTGTGTCGACACATAATGAAGTTCAGTCTCGACACTTTCAGACAGAGACAGTGATTTAAAGAAGTGACTGGATGACTTGACAGCTACCATTTCTAACCGGTCAACTACTACTGTCAGAGCTGTCAGAAGGTTGTTAGAAACCGGTTCAGCCGGTTACCATGGAGGAAGACTATATAAAGGTTTTCTCCTTCAACAGAAAGTGGTGATCAATCATTGAAGAATACAGATTCTGAGCAATACAGATAGAAGTAATTATACGGAAGATTTTCCACAGAAGATCTAGAAGAAGTTGGAGAGAGAGAGCTCCATCTAAGAAGAGCAGTTGCTGAACCAGGGTGCCAAGAAAGATTCAGATTAAGATCTGAATATTAAGTCAGAAGCTGATTGAAGATCAACTTCACAGGAGATTCAACCCTACTGAGTTCAGATTCAAGAAGCTTTGAAGAAAGCTAAGAGAGGTTGATCTCTGCTATCAAGTTCTTCCAAGAACTCATCAAGAAGCCATCCATCCCTTCTCTTTTTGTTAGGGTGGTGGTTATTTACTTTGTTAAATCAAATTTTTGTAGGATCTTTATAGATCTGAGATTGTAAGCCTTTTTTATAAAGGCTGAGTGTAGGAGAGTAAATTCTCTGAGTGGTAGGGCTGTGAACCTGAGGTGTAGGAGATTGTGATCTTTGAGTGTAGGCCTTGTTGAAGGCTGAGGTAGGGCATTTGGCCTGAGTTGTAGGAGTGTGGATACACTCTGAGTTGTAGGAACCTGTTTGGGATTCTGAGCTGTAAGATCTAAGGATCTGAGGTGAAGTGCAGAAGTTAGGCCGAATCTAGTACACTGCTAGATAGGCGAAGGGGGAAAGTGGATGTACCCAGATCTTGGGGAACCACTATAAATACTGTGTGTACTCTGTGATTGATTGTTTTTGTGATTGCTGTGTTGATAGCTGTAGCATTTACAATTGCTGCTTAAATTACAGAACATGTTTTCTGCCTTTAAAGTAAAAGAAAAATTACACCTATTCACCCCCCCCCCCCTCTAGGTGGTTAGGCACAAATTCTTTCAGAAAGGCTCCTCGGCTTGGCTTTTTTCGGCCACCTGAGCTCTGGCAAGGGTCAGGCAAGAGGGAAGTTGCTCTGAGGCTTGGGGGAAGGAGAGGGGTGGGGTGACCTTTATAGGGTTGGGGAGGGGGAGCTCCACTCCTTTAGATGGTGCGTGACTAATCCCTCCTTATGGAGGGATTAATCCCACCCTCCAGCTGTCCAAGGACAGCTGGAGTCCAGGGATTTTCCCCACATCGAAAAAGATCAAGCCCTCCCTTTGGGCTTGGGCTTTTGGGTGGGAAAGAGAGAAGGCAAAAGAGAGGAGAGGTGGATAGTGCGGGCCTCCATTTAACCTAGGGCTATATGCTAGTTGGGGCCCAAGCAGAGTGAGGGGGGCATGGGCCATCCTCCCTTGGGGAGGAGGTGGGCCCCATCTTGGAGAAAAATCCAAAAATAGGTTTTTAGGTGGGGTTTGACCAAGTCAACTCTAGGGTGGGTCCCACTTGCTGGTCAAAGTCAAAGTGGGTCCAAGTCATCGGAGTCAGGTCAAAGTTCGGGTGTCGTGTCATAATTGGTGTGCGCATGCTTTTCAGTGCACGACTACGCTTGATTTGACCACGGGTTGACCAATTGTCATCGAAATTGACTTGGATGACTTCTGTTGACTTCGTCTTGACCACACGAGTCCAACGCCACTGACTGGGGTTGAATCAGAGTCTGTTTGACGAAAGTCCCAAATTTGCGCGTCGCAGCGCTCTAAAATGGTCGAAGTGTGTAAAATTGTCGCTAAATCTTGGATTGTGACGTGACGGGTTCCGATGCACCTATCTAGGTTATATGAGGTCACAGGAATCGAAAGAACTCAATTCGGAGTTCTCTAGCTTGATATCCAAAATCGGCTCTTGTTGCGTTTTACGAGGAATGGTCAATTTCATTATATGACCTCAGGGTTCAACTGGACGAGTTCTGATGCACTCGCATTGACTGACAGAACTCAATTCGGAGTTATCTAGCTCTATTTCCCGCTCAGGGTTATCTCCCATCGAGTCGTGGGTAGGGTTCGTGCCACTTTTATTGGGCCCACTAGGGCTCTGGTGGCCCAATAAAAGTCTGGATGTTACAAGAGAGACCTAGAGGCTAACCAGGTCTCAATCTCGTCACTCATTACCTCGTGGATGGAGCAGGAAACGAGCAACAACGAAGCCTTCATGCTCGGCTTCGGGCTCTACAGTCGAGTGGACGCGAGCATATATGACCAGGAGTCTACCAAGGCTCTCGCCCACGAAGTTGTTCGAGCCCAGCTACGCGCATTCGATCTTGCGCATATGTCTGCGTGTTGTATCCTCAGCCATGAGCGCAACCTGGGTGAGGCGCTCAAGACGCGGGATCTCACCGCTGCCGAGGTCGCTACCCTGAAGGCCGACTTGGAGGCCTCCTAGAAACTTCTCACCCTCCGCCCAGCAATTGAGGTATGTAAAACTTTAGAAGCATTCCGCCTCATGAATTCCCTCCATTTAGCCTCATTTAGTTATAACGAATTTCTTACAGGATTCTACCCAAGCCCAGCTATTGTGTGCGCGCGATGCTGCTCTCAGGTGCGAGATCACGTTGCTGAAAGACGAGCTTAAATAAGCGCAGGAGGCCCAGGAACCTGTTCCGGCACTGCCCGTCGAGAAGGTCAAACGCTACCAATACTCAAACTAGGAGATAGAGGTGATGATGCAGGAGAATGCACAGGTGATGGCCAAGTGCGTGATCCAGGTGTTACAGGAATCCAGATTTCTGAACAAGGGTGGCGAGACGCTCATGCCACGCGGGATCATCCCATAGCTGTTTGATCCCATCCCCAAGCCCACGAGATAGGATGACTCCCCGGGTGAGGATGATGAAATAGTCCTTAGCGAGAGCAACGGGTCTACTGATAAATCATCTAGTGAGACGTCCAATGACTCTTCCTGAGGACCTTCCACCTTTTTGGTTTTAACTTGTAATTTTTCTTTTATGAATTTTTGTAAGGGGAGAGATGCCCCAAGCAAATGTAACAACTTCAAATTTGCACATTTGCGTAAGCCTTGGGCTCTTAGGTGATGACCGCCACCCGTTCGATTAATAGACTAAGTAGATTCTGCCGAGAGTGACATGTCGTAAGGGACATGCCGAGAGCCCCTTGCCAAGAGAAGTGTGTCGAGAGGACGGTGTCGAGATGGGTCTAGATTACCTCATCCCTACTCAGGATAGGTGTTAGCTATCTGAAAACATGTTATCGAAATGCTTCATAATACTCATCATGAGTCCAGCGGCCCTGTCAGATAGGTGAGAGCCTGTCAGTGGGAGAGGCTCTAGATCTAATTATTCCAAGCATTTTATGTCGTACCACCGAGTGAGCTGTCTGCCCTGCCAGCTTGATGGGATCCTGGTCAGCGGGTTTACCCGGGGTCGTTCAAACTACCTCTTTCCCTTACCCCCCTTAAGCGAGCCTAGGGCCCTTCCAGCTAGTGAGAGCATGATAGGGGGTCTACTCGGGGCCGAGTGCGCCTTCCAGCCCTGCCAGTTAATGGGATCCTGGACAATGGGATCTACTCGGGGTCTTTCAAATAACAACCTATTTCCCTTATCCCCCAAGCGAGACTTTGACCCTGCCAGCTAGTGAGAGGCTGAAAGCGGGTCTACTCGGGGTCGAGTGCGCCGTCTAGCCATGCTAGCTAATGGGAGCCTAGACAGCGGGATCTACTCGGGGTCTTTCAAAATACGACCTCTTTTTCTTACCTCCCCCCCCCCCCCAAGAGAGACTACGGCCCTGCCAGCTAGTGAGAGCCTAACAGCGAGTCTATTGGGGGTCTTTAAAACTACGAACTCTTTCCCTTACCCCCCCACCCCCCTTCTAGCGAGCCTACGGCCCTGCCAGCTAGTGAGAGCATGACAGCGGGTCTACTCGGGGTCGAGTACGCCTTCCAGCCCTGCCAGCTAATGGGAGCCTAAACAACGGGATCTGCTTGGGGTCTTTCAAACTACAACCTCTTTCCCTTACCCCCCCCCCCCCCCCCAAGCGAGCCTACGACCCTACCAGCTAGTGAGGGCCTGACGGCAGGTATATTTGGGGCCGAGTATGCCTTACAGCCCTGCCAGGTAATGGGAGCCTGGAAAGCGGGATCTACTCGGGGTCTTTCAAAATACGACCTCTTTCCCTTACCCCCCAAGCGAGCATACGACCCTGCAAGCTAGTATGAGGATGACAGCGGGTCTACTTGGGGTCTTTCAAACCACAGACACATTCCAACCTGAAGAGAAGCAATTTTTTTAAAATATCATATCACAATGAAATATGCAATTTTACCCATCCTAAGGGTAAAAACTTTTCAGGTCGTCGCCACTCCAAGTGTGGCCGATGGACACCCCTTCCATATTCTAGAGGCCTTTTCTACTATATAGGGACCCTCCCAATTAGGATTGAGCTTTCCTATGGTCGTTGACCTTCCGGCGGCATCGACCTTCTTCATGACCAGATCTCCCTATTTGAAATGCTTTATTCTAACATGCATATCAAAGTACTTTTCCATCCTTTGTTTAATCTCCTCCTGCCTAACGGCGGCCACGTCGCGGAGTTCCTCTATCATGTCTAGTGAGATTCGTATCTCCCCTTCATTTTCTTCCTTGCATTCCTCGTCTCCTCTGCTGGCGGCCAAGACTCACGGTGACTGAACCTCAAACTCCATGGGAAAGACTGCCTCGCACCCATGAAAAAGTTTGAAGGGGGTCTCTCCGGTGGCCGTGTTGGGGGTTGTCCGTAGAGCCCACAACACCGAGGGGATTTGCTCTACCCAACTCCCCCTCAAGTTCTTTACCTTCTTCTTAAGCAGGTTCACGATGATTTTGTTTGCCGCCTCCACATGGTCGTTGGTTCTTGAGTGGTGGATGGAGGCAAACCTGAGGTAAATCCCCAACTGGGTGCAGAAACTGATGAATTCTTCACTGGCAAACTAGGGTCCATTATCTGTGACGATGGCTTGAGGCAACCCTTGTCGGCAGATGATCTCCCCCCCATACAAAATTCCTAATGATTTGGGAGGTCACCTTGGTCAATGCCATGACCTCCAGCCACTTTGAGAAATAATCAATCATGACTAGAAGGAACCTTCTCTGCCCGCTTGTCGAGGGAAAGGGCCCAACCAAATCCATCCCCCAGATAGTGAAAGGCCATGGCGTCGTGATGCTTTGAAGCCTTTGGGCGGGCAAGAGTTGGAGGGGGCATATAGCTGACATTTTTGGCATCTCCTTACAAACTCCACTGTATCCTTCCTTAGGGATGGCCAGAAGTACCACTGCCTGACCACCCTCGCCTCCAAAGTTCTGCCTCCCGAGTGACTGCCACATTTGCCGGAGCGCACTTCTCCAGGATCCACATGATCTCCTCTTTTCCCACTCATCATGCCAGGAGCCCCGACAACATCTTTTGATGCAATCATCCTTCATGCATTAAGTATTGTGCTGATTTGTGCCTAAAGCCTTTCGCATCTTTGGTCCCTTCAGGGAGTTTACCAGTAGTCAGGAAATCTACAAAGGGATCCATCCATGAGGGCCGCCAATCCACTTCCATCAACTCCCCCTCCTCGATCGTCGGGTGGAACAGCTCAGTAAAAGTTCCTCCACCCGGGGTCCAAACATAGCCAACTGATCGGTTGTTGCACTCTCCTCCCTGGGGACATGCTGGATTGAAAATATATGGAACTCGCCAACAATCACCCTTACCTTAGACAAGTATTTCGCGTGGGTAGGCTCCCTAGCCTCATACTCACCCCTGATCTGCGACGCCACCACCAACGAATCCGTGAACACTTCCACGTCATGTACCCCGAGCTCGTTGTCCAATTGCAGCCCCGCTATGACAGCATCGTACTCCGCTTGATTATTGGTGATGGGGAAGTGCAAGATCACTCCCTGTTCTATAGTGACCCATTGGGGGCTTACTAGCACTAGCCCTCCCCCTAGAGAATGCTTCCCCGAGCCACCGGCAACCAACATCTTCCAAGCATCCCGCAGAGGTGGCTTCTCACCTTCTACCTCGACAACGTAGTCGGCCACCACTTGCGCCTTGATGGAGAGTCGCGGCACAAAAGTGATTTCGAACTCACTCAACTCGATGGACCACTTGGCCAACCACCCCGAGTGCTCCATCCCTTCGAAAATCTTGTGCAGGGGATGATCTGTCACTACCTTGATCGAATGGGCCTGAAAGTACGGCCTAAGCTTCTTGGCTGAGATGATCAAGGAGAAAGTCAGCTTCTCCAGGATGGGGTAACGAAGCTCATCCTTCTTTAGGATTCTGCTGACGTAATAAATGGGTAACTGCTTCTTCCCCTCTTCCCTGACCAATACAGAACTTACAGCTTTTGCCTCCACTCTGATATATAAAGCAAGTCCCCCCCACCTTCGGGCTCTGAAGAAGCGGCGCTTGGGAGAGTTGACTCTTAAGTGCCTGGAAAGCCTCCTTACATTCCTTTGTTCACTCGAACTTCTGGTTTCCCTACATCACCTTGAAGAAAGGTGAGCATTTCTCCCCGGCTCGAGAGAGAAACCTACTCAGCCCGGCGAGCTTTCCCATCAAGCGCTGAACCTCTTCGACGTTACGTGGCAATTTCAACTACATGATAGTCTTCACCTTGTCCGGGTTAGGCTCTACCCCCGCAGTGGTCAAATGATGTCCAAGGAACTTGCCTCGGCTTGCCCCAAAGACACACTTTTGGGGGTTTAGGTACATGTTGAACTTCCGCAGGGTGGCGAATGTTTCTTCCAAGTCCAGTAGATGTGAAACCACATCCCTACTTTTCACCATGAGATCATCAACATAAACCTCAAGATTCCTACCACTCTGATTTTTGAAAACCCGGTCCATCATATGCTGGTACGTGGCTCCCGCATTCTTTAGACCAAAGGGCATTATTTTATAGCTAAAGCATCCCTCCCTTGTGATGAAGGAGATATTTTGACATCATGGGAGTGCATTCAGATCTGATGGTAACCTGAAAAAGCATCCAAAAAACTCATAATAGAAAAACTGATGACTAAATCAACCAGCGCGTCGAACCGATGCAGGGGGTAGCAATCCTTAGGGCATGAATTATTTAATAAATAAAAGTCCACACACATTCTCCATCTCACATCCCCTTTTTTACCATTACCACATTAGAGACCCAGGCTGGGTACTAGATCTATGAGATGAAACCTGCATCGAGAAGCTTTTTGACCTCCTTGCGGATGGGCTCTTCCAACTTGGTGGCGATGGTCCTCATCTTCTGGCGGATGGGATGCATCTTGGGGTCCAGATTCAAATGATGGTATGCCACGCTGCATCGATGCCCTGCATGTCTGTCGCGCTCCAAGAGAAGATGTCGACTTTCCTTTGGATGCACTTTCGCATCCTTTCCTGATCTTCAGGGCTCAAACCATCGCTAATCCGCACCCTCTCTTCCATTCCCGCCCTGGTGAGGAACTCCATCTCCACGACCTCCTACGTCGGCTCCAACCTGAACTGCTCTCTGCCGCTCCTCGGCTCCTCCTCATGCCCGAACTCTTCCTCCCCGCCTACTTCCTCTACCTCCATCGCCTCCAACGAGCTCTCCTGCGGCTCTGCTTCTCCGCCTCACTGGGCCTCCACCCCTGCTTCTCCTTCTCCCTGCTCCTTCGTAGCCTTCTCTCCAGCCTAACCTAGGCGCAGTTCTCCCTCCTCTACAACTTCTTCCTACATTGTCATCTCCTTCTCCAACTCCTCTACCTCTTCCATCCAGGATATGGTGTTGACTACAATCACATAGCACTGCCTCGCCACCTTCGGATCCCCCATGGTACTGACCTGAACTCCTCCACTGCTAAACTTAAGATATTGATGGAATGAGGAGGGGACGCAACAAAAGGCGTTGATGAGAAGGCGCCCAAAGATGGTATTATAGTTGCTCGGAGTATCAACAATGATGAACTGACAGTTCCTCAACCCCCCCCCCCCCCCAGCATCACAAGCAGTCTTACCCCTCCCTCCTCTTCCTCTCCCCCGAGAACCCGAACAACGGTCCATCTAAGGCCAACACCCTCCGAGCCTCCACCTTCATCTCATCGAATGCCTTCTTGAAGATCACGTTCATAGAGCTCTCATTATCCACCAGAATCCTGGAGACTGTGAAGTTCTCTATGTCCGTGTAGATCACCAAGGAATCGCAGAACTGGTCTTTGCAGTCGGGCATATCCTTCGACGAGAAGGTGATTTTTTTCCTCCTTGGGGGGGGGGGGTTAGGGAGCTCGAGGCGACGCTCCTCCTATACAAGGTTTGAAAGCACCTCTTGCGGGTGGACTCAATTCCCACTCCCCTGTATATCACTCTAATCCCTCCTCGGGCTCCCACATCTGCCCGATCCTCACACCTATCATCTCCTCCTCCTGGCAGAACTTCCTCAATCATTACGGGCGGTTGCTGCTGCACTTGCCCCCTGGCTTCTCTCATCTATAGAAACTCTGTGCAGGTGGCCATCGTGTGACCCTCCTCCTAGTGAAATTCACAGAAAGGCAACGCCACCCTGGCTTCTCTTCACCTTCCTCCCCCTAACTCCTCTTCCCTCTCTCCTTGCTCGGGCGATTGACATCATCTTCTGCTGCTGTGGGAGAGGGTCCCTCTGCCCCTGTCTCCAAGCCGACGGATTAAACCTCCCCTAGCCACGGAAGTTCTCTGCACCTTGGAATCCTCCCCCTGTGTAACGCCCCGAAACTCAAAGGAGCAAAAGGGGGACATTTTGGGCCAGTTTGGCTTCTGGCAGCAGGCACACGGCCTGGGACACGGGCGTGTCCCCGGGCGTGTCGACCCGTGTCGACACTTAGCCGCGAAGTCGTCGAGATTCTCTCGACGATTCGCTGAGACATGGCACACGGCCTGCGACACGGGCGTGTCGCAGGGCGTGTCGACCCGTGTCGACACTCGTCTCGGGAGTCGACGAGATTCGCTCGACGATGCGTCGAGACTGGGCACACGGCCTGCGACACGGGCGTGTCGCAGGGCGTGTCGACCCGTGTCGACGATTGTCCCGGGGAGTCGACGAGCTTTACTCGACGATTCGTCGAGACAAGGCACACGGCCTAGGACACGGGCGTGTCCAAGGTCGTGTCATCAGATCGACGATTTTCGCTCGACGAAATGTCGAGACCGTGTACACGGCCTGGGGTCCAGGCATGTCAAGATGACACGGGTAAGGACACGGGCGTGTCCTAGAACCCGTGCAGTGCTCGGGTTGATTTTGGGGAAAAATCATGGGGTACATGGCCGGCCACACGGCCGTGTGAGGTGGAACACGGGCGTGTCAGCTCGAACACGGGCGTGTTCGATACCCGTGTGAGGTTCCAGGAGATTCGATTTTGACGGCGAATGCGGCACACGGCCCTGGACACGGGCGTGTTCCAGGCCGTGTTCGGTCCAGATTGGGCATTTCAGCCCCGAATCAAAGCCGTTCGTTTCCTTATTTTGAGATCCAACGGCTGGGGGTTGTTCCTGAAGGGATATACCCTGGTTTGGGCTTTCAAAACCCTTACTTTTTCTTAAGTGTTCTCTTTCTAAAGCCTTTGAGAGAGAGGAGAGCCAAGGGAGGAAGAAGGAGCTAGATCCCGCCATTGGAGGAGCTTCGGAGCTCCGAATCGCGAGCCGACTCCGGATCCATGGAGGCAATGCTAGTGCGGTGGTTTTCATCCGATTACTTTTCCATGGCGCCAAAGAGGAACGCAAGGGTAACGATCCTCATCTTGAGCATGAGTAGCTCTCTTTCTTTGCATAGGAAGCCCTCTCTCGCGAGTTGGCGGAGAGTTGGAGGCGTTCCTTCGGGTAGATATGTGAAGTCCCCGTTGTTTAGAGTCCGTAAGAGAGAACGGACATAGGCATGATGTGTGAAGCCTATCCGGACATGTTGGTCTGGATCGGTGATGTTGCATTGCATAATGCCGGAGAAGACTCCGTGCTATTGGTTGTTTTTCAGGTTTTCTACGCAGTAGATTGTAGCAGGGAGCCTTGGGGACTAACCCAAAGGTGCACCCGAAAAACTGGGCGGATACGAGATCTTGCCAACTTGGTGGCTTGAGAGCCAACTTGAACATAACCGGGTTATGTGACTTGTGATGGAAATGGGACTCGGCGGAAGTTTGACCCGCGCAAATGGCTTAAATTGTCGTTGCGATGTGAGCACGGGTTAGATGGAACCGTACCCATTCTATGTCGTTCGGTTAAAGAGACCTAAAGGCACGTGGCACTTACCGTTGGCATAGAGTAGGGTCTTTGGCGGTCAATGGCTTAAATTGTCGTGACCCAGGCCAGGAAGACAAATTGCTCATAGGTTTGGCCGTCCAAGTGGCGGTGGTGAGTTCGGAATGTCTATGGCTTTAATTGACGTGACATCGACCGGTTCACCGAGAATGTGCCCTGAGAGCACGGGGCGTGTGGCCGTGCGAGCCAACGTCTGTGATGTATTGGCTATTGATATAAATTGCTCGCTTATGCTAATGAAATGCAGGGAAGGAGCATCGCCGCCCCGAGTTGTGGGCTGGATCGTTATAATTTGGTCAGCATTGCTGACCGTTGCCTTGTTTTCGCCACCGTGCGGTGGTTTGTTGCTTGCAGGTGCAGCTGGACCAAGCGGTCAATAGCGGGCTAAAGCCCTTTTTGCGAAGCCGGCCCTCGAAGGCCCAAATGGAAGTGTTTACTGTTTTATTCATGTATGACCGGCCTTCGTGCCGTGGTTTGTAAAACATGTAATATTCAAGTGAAACATTTTGTAATGCCTTAAGGCTTGTTTTGGGTATTTTGTATAACATTCCTATTTTGTATTAGTGGACATTCGTGCTTTAATGCTGGGTTCTTTGTTATAACTTTTATAAACTGCTTCCGCTAGAATGCTCTGTGTAGGACGTTGAGATTGGTTGGATGGTTTCCATAAGTAACCACCCGGTCTGTCTATGGCATACGGCGTCGGGCCCCGGCCGGACCTACTGCTATATGCTATGTGACGGATAGGGGGTGTTACAAATTGGTATCAGACTACTGGTTTTGGTCGGGCTTAAACTGAATTCGTGGGCGAATTCTTTTTAAGGGGTGGTGAGCACATTGTGTGCGTCATCGTAATAACAGTAAAAAGAACCCATGAATGTCCACTTAGGAATGAAAATACTCATGTTTGAGGAACCTGTGTGTTCCTATAATTGCTGTTTGCAATTTATTTGGTCGCTTAACGGTGTTTTGTACCACTATAGGTGACCAGAAGTGGTGTTGGGCCGTCAGAACGCCGAGTTTCTGAGGCTAGTAGTGCACCGGATGTTGCTCGTGCAACACCTCTATCGGCTGAGAACATACGGTTGGTGGCTGAAGCGGTGTTGGCCATGATAAATGCGCAGCCTGGAAGGTAAACGCAGCAGCCCGCTCCTGTGATGGAGCAAGAAACTCTTCGAGAGGCTGAGCCGAGGAGAGTGGAGCAAGTGGTTTTGGAACCGGTAGTGCCAAGGAGGGCAACTGAGAGGCAGCTTAAGCATGTAATGAGCTTTAACCCTCCGTTATTCTCGGGGTTGGGAACCCCATCTCAGGCTGAAGACTGGCTCTCCAGGGTGAAGAGAGTCATGACAGCAACGGAGACGGAGGAGTGGCAAATGACCACCATCGCTACGTTCCTTTTGGACGGTGAAGCGAGAATGTGGTGGGAAGGATTGGAGCTGCACTTACTGAGAGGTAGGCAACTTGGTGATGTCTCGATGGAGGAGTTCTCGAGATTATTTTTGGCTAGATACCTCCCTTCGACGCAGAACATAGCGTTGGAGAATGAGTTCCTGAAGTTGGTACAGGGTGAGAGGAGCATGGATGAATATCTCAACGAGTTTACTCGTCTGAGTCGTTATGCTAGCTCCACCTGTAACACCCCCTATCCGTCGCATAACATATAGCAGTAGGTCCGGCCGGGGCCCGACGCCATATACCACATACAGACCGGGTGGTTACTTATGGAAACCATCCAACCAATCTCAACGTCCTACACAGAGCATTCTAGCGGAAGCAGTTAATATAAGTTGTAAACAAGAACCCAGCATAAGAGCACAAATGTCCACTAATACAACAATTAGGAATGTATACAAAAATACCCAAACATTGGCCTTAAGGCCTTACAAAAAGTTTCACTTGTCCGTTACATGATTTACCAACCTCGGCACGCAGGCCGGCCATACATGAATAAAAATTGAAAACATTTCACTTGGGCCTTCGAGGGCCAGCTTCGCAAAAAGGGCTTTAGCCCGCTATTGACCGCTCGGTCCAGCTGCACCTGCAAGCAAACAAACCACCGCACGGTGTCAAACAAAGCAACGGTCAGCAATGCTGACCAAATTATAACGATCCCGCCCCCAACTCGGGGCGGCGATGCTCCTTCCCTGCATTTCATTAGCATAAGCGAGCATTATAAATATAGTCATTTCATCACAGGCGGAGGCTCAACGGCCACACACCCCGTGCACTCAGGGCACATTCTTGGTGAACGCAGTCTAAGTCTGCCGACTCACCGCCATCCTCTCTTGGACGGCCAAACAATGAGCAGTTTGTCTTCCTGGCATGGGTCACGGTAATTAAAATCATAGACCGCCGAAGACCCTCATCTATGCCAACGGCCCTAATCCGAACGACATAGAGTGGGTACGGTTCCATCTAACCCGTGCTCACAACGCAACGGTAATTTAAACCATATGCGCCCGCAACGGTAATTTAAACCATATGCGCAGGTCAAACTTCTACCGAGTCCCATTTTCATCACAAGTCACATAACCCGGTTATGTTCAAGTTGGCTTCCAAGCCACCAAGTTGGCAAGACCTCGTGTCCGCCCAGTTTTTCGGGTGCACCTTTGGGTTAGTCCCCAAGGCTCCCTGCTGCAATCTACCGCGTAGAAAACCCGAAAACACCAAATAGCACGGAGTCTTCTCCGGCCTTATGCAATGCAACATCACCGATCCGGACTAACATGTCCGGGTAGGCTTCAACCAAAATGCCTATGTCCGTTCTCGCATACGGACGCTAAACAACGGGGACTTTACATATCTACCCGAAGGAACGCCTCCAACTCTTCGCAAACTCGCGAGAGAGGGCTTCCTATGCTAAGAAAGAGAGCTATCATGCTCACAAGTGAGGATCGTTACCCTTGCATTCCTCTTTGGCGCCATTGAAATGTAATCGGATAGAAATCACCGCACTTGCGTTGCCTCCGTGGATCCGGAGTCGGCTTGCGATTCGGAGCTCCGAAGCTCCTCCAATGGCGGATCTAGCTCCTCTTCCTCTTGCCTTAGCTCTTCTTTCTCCAAGGGTTTGGAGAGATGAAAAGGGGTGAAAAGTGTGGATTTTTCTAAGTCAAACCCGAGTATATACTCTCAGGAACCATCCCCAGCCGTCGGATCTCAACCTAAGAAAACGAGCGGCTTTGATTCGGGGCTGAAATGCCCAAACTGGGCCGAACACGACCTGGCACACGCCCGTGTCCAGGGCCGTGTGCCGCATTCGCCGTCAAAATCGAATCTTCTGAACACGCACACGGGTATCGGACACGCCCGTGTTCGAGCTGACACGCCCGTGTTCCAGCTGACACGGCCGTGTAGCCGGCCGTGTACCCCATGATTTTTCCCCCGTTTCCAACCCGAGCACTGCACGGGTTCTAGGACACGCCCGTGTCCTTGTCCGTGTCACATTGACACGCCTGGGCCCCCAGGTCGTGTACACGGGACATTTCGTCGAGGGGAGAACGACGACTGGATGACACGGCCTTGGACACGCCCGTGTCCTAGGCCGTGTGCCTTGTCTCGACGATCGTCGAGTGAATCTCGACGATTTCACCTTGACGATCGTCGACACGGGTCGACACGCCCTGCGACACGCCCGTGTCGCAGGCCGTGTGCCCATTCTCGACGAATCGTCGAGAATAACTCGACGATTTCACGGCTAAGTGTCGACACGGGTCGACACGCCCTGCGACACGCCCGTGTCGCAGGCCGTGTGCCCTTTCTCGACGAATCGTCGAGTATAACTCGACGACCTCGCGACTAAGTGTCGGCACACACTTGACACGCCCTGGGACACGCCCGTGTCCCAGGCCGTGTGTCGTCAGCCAGAAACCAAAACTGGCCCAAAACGTCCCCCTTTGCTCCTTTGAGTTTCGGGGCGTTACAACTCTCCCCCTCTTAAAAGAATTTCGCCCACGAAATTACATAAAGGAAAGATATACAAAAACAACATTTGTACCTGAGCGGAACAACTCCGGATACTCGTCAAGCATAGTCTGCTCTCGCTCCCAGGAGAGCTCCTCACGACCGCAATTGTCCCATCGGACCTTGACCATCCTGATCTCTTTATTGCGTAGCCGCTTGACCTCCGAGTCCTCAATCCGCACGGGCTTTACCTTTGTCGTTAGCCCACTATCCACCGACACTTGATCGACCGCGATCACTTGCGTAGGCTCTTGCACCGCCTTCCGAAGCACCGAAATGTGGAATACATCGTGTAAACCACTTAGCTCCACAGAAAGCTTCAACCTATAGGCCGCTTCTCCAACTCGCTCCAGAACCTCAAACGGTCCAAGGTACCTCGGGCTTAGCTTTTTCAATCATCGCACCCGCGAGACACCCTTGAACGGCTTGATCTTTAGGTACGCATAATCACCCACAGCGAACTCCACGTTCCTGTGCTTGGCATTATAGTACTTTGCTTGCCGGTCCTGAGCGATGAGTAACCTCTCCCGAATGGTTCTCACCAAAGAAGTAGCATCATCCACTTCTGATCGCTTATACAACTTCGACTCGCCCGTTTCTAACCAAGACAATGGCGTGCGACATCTTCTACCATATAGGGCCTCGAAAGGTGCCATCTGAATACTTGCTTGGTAGCTGTTGTTGTATGCGAACTCCACCAAATAAAGGTGGTCCTCCCATTGCTTTCCAAAGTCCAAAACACACATGCGAAGCATGTCTTCCATGGTTCTATTGACCCTCTCGGTCTGCCCATCCGTTTGCGGATGGAAGGCTGTGCTAAACCTCAGCTTTGTTCCCAACATTTGCTGCACCAGCCTCCAATCATTGGACGTGAACCGCCCATCTCGGTCACTCACGATGCTGCGGGGCACACCATGAAGCCGTACTATATTATCCACATAAAGCTTCGCCAGCTTCTCCACCGGATCGTCCTTCCTATGCGGAATAAAATGCGACACCTTCGTTAATCGATCAACGACCACCCAAATGGCGTCGTTCCCTTTTTGCGACCTTGGCAAACCATGCACAAAGTCCATAGAGATGTCGTCGAATTTCCACTCCGGAATAGACAAGGACTTGAGAAATCCTCCCGGCTTTTGGCACTCCGCCTTTACTAAGGCGCAGGTTTGGCACTTCGCTACGTATAGCGCCACATCCTTTTTCAAACCCGGCCACCAAAACAGTTTCTTTATATCGCGGTACATCTTCGTGCTCCCCGGGTGAATCGAGTACTTGGTATGGTGTGCCTCGTACAACAACTCCACCCGTAAATTGCCCACACTTGGGACGCACAGACGACCGCCTTTCCACAGCAATCCGTCCTCCACGACGAATTGGGAATTTGACCCATCCAGAGCCTCTATCATGAACTGCTTCATATGAGCATCCATATCCAAAGCCTGCCGAATCCGACCAGCCAGGTCATATTGGACTTCAGTCCAATTCAGCACTGCTTCAGCACTAGATTGTCTATCCACACAAACAATCTCCAACGCCTCCAGCTCCTGCACCAACCGCTCATCATGCACTGATAGCCAATTCGCTTGAGCTGGGGCTCGGCGACTCAACGCGTCCGCAACCGCATTCCCTTTGGCAGGCACGTAGTGGATCTTGAAAGTATAGTCCCCCAGGAACTCCATCCACCTACGCTGCCGCATATTCAGATCTTTCTGATCAATCAGGTACTTTAGGCTCTTGTGATCGGTGTAAATATCAATCTTCACACCGTACAAATAGTGTCTCCACAGCTTCAAGGCAAAAATCACGGCCGCTAACTCCAAGTCATGGACTGGATAATTCCTCTCGTGCACTTTTAGCTGTCTCGAGCCATAAGCTATCACGCTTCCGTGCTGCAGTAGCACACAACCCAAACCGCTGCCTGAAGCATCGCTATATATCTCATAGCCTTCGGTCCCAACCGGCGAACTCAACACAGGCGCCGTGGTCAACCGACACTTCAATTCCTCAAAAGCTCGCGCGCACTCCGGCGTCCAAACGAACTTATGCTCCTTCCTCGTCAAAGTAGTGAGAGGTAGCGCTATCCGCGAGAAGTTCTCTACGAAGCGCCTATAATAACCGGCAAGCCCCAAAAAGCTCCGGACTTCTGCTACCGTAGTAAGCTCAGGCCACTCCCGTATCGCAACAATCTTCGCCGGATCCACCGCAATACCCTCTCCACTCACTATATGCCCGAGGAACGCTACTGAGGATAGCCAAAACTCGCAATTCGAGAACTTGGCATACAACTGGTTTCTCCTTAGCGTCTCCAGCACCAAATGAAGATGCTTGAAGTGATCTTCCTCACTTTGCGAGTACACCAAAATATCGTCGATGAAGACGATCACGAAATGGTCCAAGTACTCCCTGAACGTCCTGTTCATCAAATCCATGAAGACCGACGGCGCATTAGTCAGCCCAAACGGCATGACCGTAAACTCATAATGCCCGTATCTCGTACTAAACGCTGTCTTCGGGATATCACTCTCCCTTATCCGCAGCTGATAGTACCCAGACTTGAGATCTAACTTCGAGTACACCGTCGACCCGACTAACTGATCAAAGAGATCATCAATCCTAGGGATCGGGTACTTATTCTTCTCAGTCAGCTTGTTTAGCTCCCGATAATCAATACACAATCTCAAGCTTCCGTCCTTCTTCTTAACAAAGAGGACCGGTGCGCTCCAAGGCGAAGAACTCGGGCGCACATACCCTTGCTCCAACAACTCTTGCAGTTGAACTTTCAGCTCCGCCATTTCCTTAGGCGCTAGCCGATACGGAGATCGTGACACAGGCTTTGCACCTGGCACTAGCTCGATCGTAAAATCTATCTCCCGTTGAGGCGGGGCTCCAGGAAGATCTGCGGGGAACACATCAGGGTATTCCGATACCACTGAAATACAATCAAACGCGGGTTTCGGCTTTGCAACCTCCACTAGTGTAAAGAACAGTTCTGCTCTAGCACGGACCGCCTTTACCACCTGAAGAGCAGACATCAACGTCTTGCTCGACCCCTTTAAGCCCGTAAAAGTCGTCTCACGACTCGCTCCCAGCTTGACTTCCTTGCTACCGCAATCTATATGGGCCTGCTGCTCCGAGAGCCAGTCCATGCCAAATATGACGTCGAACTCCACTAACGGAAGTAAAGACGCCCGTAGGTCGAACTCCTGCTCTCCAATACGAGTCTTAACCTCGCAGATCCTAACCGCTCGCATCGAACACCCATTGGGCAACAACACATCCAACTTGTCCTTCGCCATCGAAGAAGGGACTCCGATGCGTGATATAAATCCTTCGGACAAGAAGGAGTGTGAAGCTCCCGTATCGAAGAGTGCTCGTGCGGGATTTTCACAAATCATTACAAATCCTAAACAAGCAGTGGTAAGGTAACATATACATAACAAGCATATAAAGGAATTGACTTGCTATAAATTAAACCGTACCTGTCACCACGTCAGCTTGTTTAATGGCCTCCTGTTGGCCAAGATTGTAAACCCTTGGTTGGGCCGGAGCATAGTGAGATGCGGTCGACTCCACCGCCTTTCCCTTCTCTTCGTAGGTAGCTCCTGGCCTCCTTTCGGACTTAGGACGTCCGCTCCAACAATCACGGGCGAAATGCCCCGTCTTGCCACAAGTGAAGCACGCGCCCGGGGTCCGACTCGTAGTCGCCCCAGAAGCACCAGAAGGAGCTGGACCCGAAGTCCTATGCTTCTTAAAGAATCTTTGATAGCCAGACTTTGAAGTAGTCGGCACTTTGAACCCAGATTTCTTCTCGCCCAAGCCTTTCTTCGCTTGTACACTCTTCATGTCCTTCTCCAAGGACCGGGCAGTATTGACCAAGGTTAAGAAACCCTGCGTCATTGGCCCCGACAGTAACAATCTCAGCTCATCCCTCAAGCCTTCATAAAAACGATTAGTCTTGCGCTCCTCATCCATGATGATGGAGCTAGCATAACGACTCAACCGCGTAAACTCGTGGAGATATTCATCCACGCTCCTCTCACCCTGCACCAACTTCAGGAACTCATTCTCCATTAAAATCCTCTGAGTAGAAGGGAGGTATCTTGCTAAGAACAATTCCGAGAACTCTTCCATCGGAACGTCTATCAGTTGTCTACCTCTCAAATGATGCAGCTCCAAACCTTCCCACCACATCCTCGCTTCCCCATCCAGAAGGAACGTAGCAATGGTGGTCATTTGCCACTCCTCCGTCTCCGTCGCTGTCATGACTCTCTTCACCCTAGAGAGCCAGTCTTCAGCCTGCGATGGGGTTCCCAACCCCGAGAATAACGGAGGGTTAAAGCTCATTACATGCTTCAACTGCCTCTCAGTCGCCCTCCTTGGCACTATTGGTTCTACAACCACTTGCTCCATCCTCCTCGGCTCGGCCTCTTGAAGAGGTACTTGCTCCATCACAGGAGCGGGCTGCTGCGCTTGCCTCCCAGGCTGCGCATTTATCACGGCCAACACCGCTTCAGCCACCAATCGTATATTTTCAGCCGACAAAGGTGTTGCTGGAGCAACTTCTGGTGCACTACTAGCCTCAGAACCTCGGCGTTCTGACGGCCCAACACCACTTCGGGTCACCTATAGTGGTACAAAACACCGTTAAGCGACCAAATAACATTGCAAACAGCAATTATAGGAACACGCAGGTTCCTCAAACACGAGTATTTTCATTCCTAAGTGGACATTCATGGGTTCTTTTACCATTATAACGATGACGCACACAATGGGCTCACCACCCCTTAAAAAGAATTCGACCACGAATTCTGTTTAAGCCCGACCAAAAGCAGTAGTCTGATACCAAATTGTAACACCCCCTATCCGTCGCATAACATATAGCAGTAGGTCCGGCCGGGGCCCGACGCCATATACCACAGACAGACCGGGTGGTTACTTATGGAAACCATCCAACCAATCTCAACGTCCTACACAGAGCATTCTAGCGGAAGCAGTTAATATAAGTTGTAAACAAGAACCCAGCATAAGAGCACGAATGTCCACTAATACAACAATTAGGAATGTATACAAAAATACCCAAACATTGGCCTTAAGGCCTTACAAAAAGTTTCACTTGTCCGTTACATGATTTACCAACCTCGGCACGCAGGCCGGCCATACATGAATAAAAATAGAAAACATTTCACTTGGGCCTTCGAGGGCCAGCTTCGCAAAAAGGGCTTTAGCCCGCTATTGACCGCTCGGTCCAGCTGCACCTGCAAGCAAACAAACCACCGCACGGTGGCAAACAAAGCAACGGTCAGCAATGCTGACCAAATTATAACGATCCCGCCCCCAACTCGGGGCGGCGATGCTCCTTCCCTGCATTTCATTAGCATAAGCGAGCATTATAAATATAGTCATTTCATCACAGGCGGAGGCTCAACGGCCACACACCCCGTGCACTCAGGGCACATTCTTGGTGAACGCAGTCTAAGTCTGCCGACTCACCGCCATCCTCTCTTGGACGGCCAAACAATGAGCAGTTTGTCTTCCTGGCATGGGTCACGGTAATTAAAACCATAGACCGCCGAAGACCCTCATCTATGTCAACGGCCCTAATCCGAACGACATAGAGTGGGTACGGTTCCATCTAACCCGTGCTCACAACGCAACGGTAATTTAAACCATATGCGCCCGCAACGGTAATTTAAACCATATGCGCAGGTCAAACTTCTACCGAGTCCCATTTTCATCACAAGTCACATAACCCGGTTATGTTCAAGTTGGCTTCCAAGCCACCAAGTTGGCAAGACCTCGTGTCCGCCCAATTTTCCGGGTGCACCTTTGGGTTAGTCCCCAAGGCTCCCTGCTGCAATCTACCGCGTAGAAAACCCGAAAACACCAAATAGCACGGAGTCTTCTCCGGCCTTATGCAATGCAACATCACCGATCCGGACTAACATGTCCGGGTAGGCTTCAACCAAAATGCCTATGTCCGTTCTCGCATACGGACGCTAAACAACGGGGACTTTACATATCTACCCGAAGGAACGCCTCCAACTCTTCGCAAACTCGCGAGAGAGGGCTTCCTATGCTAACAAAGAGAGCTATCATGCTCACAAGTGAGGATCATTACCCTTGCGTTCCTCTTTGGCGCCATCGAAATGTAATCGGATAGAAATCACCGCACTTACGTTGCCTCCGTGGATCCGGAGTCGGCTTGCGATTCGGAGCTCCGAAGCTCCTCCAATGGCGGATCTAGCTCCTCTTCCTCTTGCCTTAGCTCTTCTTTCTCCAAGGGTTTGGAGAGATGAAAAGGGGTGAAAAGTGTGGATTTTTCTAAGTCAAACCCGAGTATATACTCTCAGGAACCATCCCCAGCCGTCGGATCTCAACCTAAGAAAACGAGCGGCTTTGATTCGGGGCTGAAATGCCCAAACTGGGCCGAACACGGCCTGGCACACGCCCGTGTCCAGGGCCGTGTGCCGCATTCGCCGTCAAAATCGAATCTTCTGAACACGCACACGGGTATCGGACACGCCCGTGTTTGAGCTGACACGCCCGTGTTCCAGCTGACACGGCCGTGTAGCCGGCCGTGTACCCCATGATTTTTCCCCCGTTTCCAACCCGAGCACTGCACGGGTTCTAGGACACGCCCGTGTCCTTGCCCATGTCACATTGACATGCCTGGGCCCCCAGGCCGTGTACACGGGACATTTCGTCGAGGGGAGAATGACGACTGGATGACACGGCCTTGGACACGCCCGTGTCCTAGGCCGTGTGCCTTGTCTCGACGATCGTCGAGTGAATCTCGACGATTTCACCTTGACGATCGTCGACACGGGTCGACACTCCCTGCGACACGCCCGTGTCGCAGGCCGTGTGCCCATTCTCGACGAATCGTCGAGAATAACTCGACGATTTCACGGCTAAGTGTCGACACGGGTCGACACGCCCTGCGACACGCCCGTGTCGCAGGCCGTGTGCCCTTTCTCGACGAATCGTCGAGTATAACTCGACGACCTCGCGACTAAGTGTCGGCACACACTTGACACGCCCTGGGACACGCCCGTGTCCCAGGCCGTGTGCCGTCAGCCAGAAACCAAAACTGGCCCAAAACGTCCCCCTTTGCTCCTTTGAGTTTCGGGGCGTTACACCACCATCGTGGATGAGGAGCGCAAGACTAATCGCTTCTATGAAGGCTTGAGGGATGAGTTGAGACTACTACTTTCGGGGCCGATGATGCAGGGTTTCTTAACCTTGGTCAATACTGCCCGGTCCTTAGAGAAGGACATGAAGAATGTACAAGCAAAGAAAAGCTTGGGTGAGAAGAAATCTGAATTCAAAGTGCTCACTACTTCAAAGTCCGGCTATCGGAGGTCTTTCAAGAAGCATAGGACTTCGGGTCCAGCTCCTTCTGGTGCTTCTGGGGCGACTACGAGTCGGACCCCGGGCGCGTGTTTTACATCTGGAAAGACGGGGCATTTCACCCGTGACTGTTGGAGCGGACGTCCTAAGTCCGAGAGAAAGCCGGGAGCTACTTATGAAGAGAAGGGAAAGGCGGTGGAGTCGACCGCATCCCACTATGCTCCGGCCTAACCACGGGTCTATAATCTTGGCCAACAGGAGGCCATCAAACAAGCTGATGTGGTGACAGGTACGGTTTAATTTATAGCAAGTCAATTTATTTAAATACTTGTTATGCACATGTTACCTTACCACTGCTTGTTTAGGATTTGTATTGATTTGTGAAAATCCGGCACCAGCACTCTTCGATACGGGAGCTTCACACTCCTTCTTGTCCGAAGGATTTATATCACGCATCGGAGTCCCTTCTTTGATGGCGAAGGATAAGTTGGATGTGTTGTTGCCCAACGGGTGTTCGATGCGAGCAGATAGGATTTGCGATGTTAAGATTCGTATTGGGGAGCAGGTGTTCGACCTGCGGGCGTCTTTACTTCCGTTGGTGGAGTTCGACGTCATATTTGGTATGGACTGGCTCTCGGAGCAGCAGGCCCATATAGATTGCAGTAGCAAGGAAGTTAAGCTGGGAGCAAGTCGTGAGACGACTTTTACGGGCTTAAAGGGGTCGAGCAAGACGTTGATGTCTGCTCTTCAGGTGGTGAAGGCGGTTCGTGCTGGAGCAGAACTGTTCTTTACACTAGTGGAGGTTGCAAAGCCGAAGCCCGCGTTGGATTGTATTTCAATGGTATCGGAATACCCTGATGTGTTCCCCGCAGATCTTCCTGGAGCCCCGCCTCAGCGGGAGATAGATTTTACGATCGAGCTAGTGCCAGGTGCAAAGCCTGTGTCACGATCTCCTTATCGGCTAGCGCCTAAGGAAATGGCGGAGCTGAAAGTTCAACTGCAAGAGTTGTTGGAGCAAGGGTATGTGCGCCCGAGTTCTTCGCCTTGGAGCGCACCGGTCCTCTTTGTTAAGAAGAAGGACGGAAGCTTGAGGCTATGTATTGATTATCGGGAGCTCAACAAGCTGACCGAGAAGAACAAGTACCCGATCCCCCGGATTGATGATCTTTTTGATCAGTTAGTCGGGTCGACGGTGTACTCGAAGTTAGATCTCAAGGCTGGGTACTATTAGCTGCAGATAAGGGAGAGTGATATCCCGAAGACAGCGTTTAGTACGAGATACGGGCATTATGATATTACGGTCATGCCGTTTGGGCTGACTAATGCGCCGTCAGTGTTCATGGATTTGATGAACAGGACTTTCAGGGAGTACTTGGACCATTTCGTGATCGTCTTCATCGACGATATTTTGGTGTACTCGCAAAGTGAGGAAGATTACTTTAAGCATCTTCATTTGGTGTTGGAGACGCTAAGGAGAAATCAGTTGTACGCCAAGTTCTCGAAGTGCGAGTTTTGGCTATCCTCAGTGGCATTCCTTGGGCATATAGTAAGTGGAGAGGGTATTGTTGTGGATCCGGCGAAGATTGTTGCGATACGGGAGTGGCCTGAGCTTGCTACTATAGCGGAAGTCCAGAGTTTTCTGGGGCTTGCCGGCTATTATAGGCGCTTCGTAGAGAACTTCTCGCGGATAGCGTTACCTCTCACTACTTTGACGAGGAAGGAGCACAAGTTCGTTTGGACGCCGGAGTGCGCGCGAGCTTTTGAGGAGTTGAAGTGTCGGTTGACCACGGCGCCTGTGCTGAGTTCGCCATGTGGGACCGAAGGTTATGAGATTTATAGCGATGCTTCAGGCAGCGGTTTGGGTTGCGTGCTACTGCAACATGGAAGTGTAATAGCTTATGGCTCGAGACAGCTAAAAGTGCATGAGAGGAATTATCCGGTCCATGACTTGGAGTTAGCGGCCGTGATTTTTGCCTTGAAGCTGTGGAGACACTACTTGTACGGTGTGAATATTGATATCTACACCGATCACAAGAGCCTGAAGTATCTTATTGATCAGAAAAATCTGAATATGCGGCAGCGTAGGTGGATGGAGTTCCTGGGGGACTATACGTTCAAGATCCATTACGTGCCTGGCAAAGGGAATGCGGTTACGGACGCATTGAGTCGCCGAGCCCCAGCTCAAGCCAATTGGCTATCGGTGCACGATGAGCGGTTGGTGCAAGAGTTGGAGGCGTTGGAGATTGTTTGTGTGGACAGGCAATCAAGTGCTGAAGCAGTTCTGAATTGGACTGAAGTCCAATATGACCTGGCTGATCGTATTCGGCAGGCTTTGGATATGGATGCCCATATGAAGCAGTTCATGGTAGCGGCTCTGGATGGGTCAAATCCCCAATTCGTCGTGGAGGACGGATTACTTTGGAAAGACGGTCGTTTGTGCGTCCCAAGTGTGGGCAATTTACGGGTGGAGTTGTTGTACGAGGCACACCATACCAAGTACTTGATTCACCCGGGGAGCACGAAGATGTACCGTGATGTGAAGAAACTGTTTTGGTGGCCGGGTTTGAAAAAGGATGTGGCGCTATACGTAGCGAAGTGCCAAACTTGCGCCTTGGTAAAGGCGGAGTGCCAAAAGCCGGGAGGATTTCTTAAGTCCTTGCCTATTCCGGAGTGGAAATTCGACGACATCTCTATGGACTTTGTGCACGGTTTGCCAAGGTCGCAAAAGGGGAACGACGCCATTTGGGTAGTTATTGATCGATTAACGAAGGTGTCGCATTTTATTCCGCATAGGAAGGATGATCCGGTGGAGAAGTTGGCAAAGCTTTATGTGGATAACATAGTATGGCTTCATGGTGTGCCCCGCAGCATCGTGAGTGACCGAGATGGGCGGTTCACGTCCAATGATTGGAGGCTTGTGCAGCAAATGTTGGGAACAAAGCTGAAATTCAGCACAGACTTCCATCCACAAACGGATGGGCAGACCGAGAGGGTCAATAGAACCATGGAAGACATGCTTCGCATGTGTGTCTTGGAATTTGGAAAGCAATGGGAAGACCACCTTTATTTGGTGGAGTTCGCATACAACAATAGCTACCAAGCAAGTATCCAGATGGCGCCTTTCGAGGCACTATATGGTAGAAGATGTCGCACGACGTTGTCTTGGTTAGAAACGGGTGAGTCAAAGTTGTATAAGCGATCGGAAGTGGATGATGCTACTTCTTTGGTGAGAACCATTCGGGAGAGGTTGCTTATCGCTCAGGACCGGCAAGCAAAGTACTATAATGCCAAGCACAGGAACGTGGAGTTCGCTGTGGGCGATTATGTATACTTAAAGATCAAGCCGTTCAAGGGTGTCTCGCGGGTGCGGCGATTGAAAAAGCTAAGCCCAAGATACCTTGGACCATTTGAGGTTCTGGAGCGAGTTTGTGAAGCGGCCTATAGGTTGAAGCTTTCAGTGGAGCTTAGTGGTTTACATGATGTATTCCACATTTCGGTGCTTCGGAAGGCGATGCAAGAGCCTACGCAAGTGATCGCGGTCGATCAAGTGCCGGTGGATAGTGGGCTAACGACAAAGGTCAAGCCCGTGCGGATTGAGGACTCGGAGGTCAAGCGGCTACGCAATAAAGAGATCAGGATGGTCAAGGTCCGGTGGGACAATTGCGGTCGTGAGGAGCTCTCTTGGGAGCGAGAGCAGACTATGCTTGACGAGTATCCGGAGTTGTTCCGCTCAGGTACAAATTTTGGTTTTGTACATGTCTTTCCTTTATATAATTTCGCTGACGAAATTCTTTTAAGAGGGGGAGAGTTGTAATGCCCCGAAACTCAAAGGAGCAAAAGGGGGACGTTTTGGGCCAGTTTGGGTTCTGGCAGCAGGCACACGGCCTGGGACACGGGCGTGTCCCAGGGCGTGTCGACCCGTGTCGACACTTAGTCGCGAAGTCATCGAGATTCTCTCGACGATTCGCTGAGACATGGCACACGGCCTGCGACACGGGCGTGTCGCAGGGCGTGTCGACCCGTATCGACACTCGTCCCGGGAGTCGACGAGATTCGCTCGACGATGCGTCGAGACTGGGCACACGGCCTGCGACACGGGCGTGTCGCAGGGCGTGTCGACCCGTGTCGACGATCGTCCCGGGGAGTCGACGAGCTTTACTCGACGATTCGTCGAGACAAGGCACACGGCCTAGGACACGGGCGTGTCCAAGGCCGTGTCATCAGATCGACGATTTTCGCTCGACGAAATGTCGAGACCGTGTATACGGCCTGGGGTCCAGGCGTGTCAAGGTGACACGGGTAAGGACACGGGCGTGTCCTAGAACCCGTGCAGTGCACAGGTTGATTTTGGGGAAAAATCATGGGGTACACGGCCGGCCACACGGCTGTGTGAGGTGGAACACGGGCGTGTCAGCTCGAACACGGGCGTGTTCGATACCCGTGTGAGGTTCCAGGAGATCGATTTTGACGGCGAATGCGGCACACGGCCCTGGACACGGGCGTGTGCCAGGCCGTGTTCGGTCCAGATTGGGCATTTCAGCCCCGAATCAAAGCCGTTCGTTTCCTTATTTTGAGATCCAACGGCTGGGGGTTGTTCCTGAAGGGATATACCCGGGTTTGTGCTTTCAAAACCCTTACTTTTTCTTAAGTGTTCTCTTTCTAAAGCCTTAGAGAGAGAGAGGAGAGCTAAGGGAGGAAGAAGGAGCTAGATCCCGCCATTGGAGGAGCTTCGGAGTTCCGAATCGCGAGCCGACTCCGGATCCACGGAGGCAACGCTAGTGCGGTGGTTTTCATCCGATTACTTTTCCATGGCGCCAAAGAGGAACGCAAGGGTAACGATCCTCATCTTGAGCATGAGTAGCTCTCTTTCTTTGCATAGAAAGCCCGCTCTCGCGAGTTTGCGGAGAGTTGGAGGCGTTCCTTCGGGTAGATATGTGAAGTCCCCGTTGTTTAGAGTCCGTAAGCGAGAACGGACATAGGCATGATGTGTGAAGCCTATCCGGACATGTTGGTCTGGATCGGTGATGTTGCATTGCATAATGCCGGAGAAGACTCCGTGCTATTGGTTGTTTT
The DNA here is from genome assembly GCA_039583875.1 of Platanthera guangdongensis. Classification (NCBI taxonomy): domain Eukaryota; kingdom Viridiplantae; phylum Streptophyta; class Magnoliopsida; order Asparagales; family Orchidaceae; genus Platanthera; species Platanthera guangdongensis. The sequence continues at coordinate 88,784,647 of CM077161.1, read as the reverse complement.
TCGGGTTTTCTACGCGGTAGATTGCAGCAGGGAGCCTTGGGGACTAACCCAAAGGTGCACCCGGAAAACTGGGCGGATACGAGATCTTGCCAACTTGGTGGCTTGAGAGCCAACTTGAACATAACCGGGTTATGTGACTTGTGATGGAAATGGGACTCAGCGGAAGTTTGACCCGCGCAAATGGCTTAAATTGTCGTTGCGATGTGAGCACGGGTTAGATGGAACCGTACCCATTCTATGTCATTCGGTTAAAGAGACCTAAAGGCACGTGGCACTTACCGTTGGAATAGAGTAGGGTCTTCGGCGGTCAATGGCTTAAATTGTCGTGACCCAGGCCAGGAAGACAAATTGCTCATAGGTTTGGCCGTCCAAGTGGCGGTGGTGAGTCCGGAATGTCTATGACTTTAATTGACGTGACATCGACCGGTTCACCGAGAATGTGCCCTGAGAGCACGGGGCGTGTGGCCGTGCGAGCCAACGTGTGTGATGTATTGGCTATTGATATAAATTGCTCGCTTATGCTAATGAAATGCAGGGAAGGAGCATCGCCGCCCCGAGTTGGGGGCGGGATCGTTATAATTTGGTCAGCATTGCTGACCGTTGCCTTGTTTTCGCCACCGTGTGGTGGTTTGTTGCTTGCAGGTGCAGCTGGACCAAGCGGTCAATAGCGGGCTAAAGCCCTTTTTGCGAAGCCGGCCCTCGAAGGCCCAAATGGAAGTGTTTACTGTTTTATTCATGTATGACCGGCCTGCGTGCCGTGGTTTGTAAAACATGTAATATTCAAGTGAAACATTTTGTAAGGCCTTAAGGCTTGTTTTGGGTATTTTATATAACATTCCTATTTTGTATTAGTGGACATTCGTGCTTTAATGCTAGGTTCTTTGTTACAACTTTTATAAACTGCTTCCGCTAGAATGCTCTGTGTAGGACGTTGAGATTGGTTGGATGGTTTCCATAAGTAACCACCCGGTCTGTCTGTGGCATACGACGTCGGGCCCCGGCCGGACCTACTGCTATATGCTATGTGACGGATAGGGGGTGTTACACCCTGCCCCTGGGGGGCGACCTTCTTGAGGCCTCCATGCCACCCGATTGTTCGGCTCCCTATGCCCCCAACCTTGTTGCTGCCCTTGGCCTCGGGGCTCTTCTCTCCTCCTCTCCTCTCTCTGCTCTCTTGTCTTCCTTGCTCCTGGATCCTTCACGTCATCTTCCGCCAACTTGGCCAGCTTCTTGGCGAACGTCGGGTTGGTCGCTTCAATCTCTATCTCCTTTATCGCACTCTCCATCAGCTCTTCGAAAGAGAGGCGACACACTTTTTAGCTCCATACTGAAGAACCCAGATCTCAACCCCAGGGTAAACGCGAGCATTAGCGTGTACCCCGTGGCCTCCCGAACTATAATGATCTCCTCCTGGAACTGGTTGACATAGTGTCCTAGCGTCTCCTCCGGCTTCTGCTTGATGGCGAACAAGCTCTCCGCCCCCTTCTTTCTCTTCTTCGACATAGAGAACCTCAACAGGAACCCATGACGCAGATCTTCAAAGCAGTAGATGGAACTCGCAGGAAAATGATGAAACCAGTCCCTCGCCTTCTCCTTCAAAGTGATGGCAAAGAGCCGACACTTGAAGGCATCTGACATCTGTGTAATGGAGACGACATCTTTGAGCCACTGAACATGTTGCACCGGGTCATTCCTGCCTGTATAGTAAGACATATCTGGCTCTATAAACCCTTCGAGCACCAGGGCAGAGACAATCAACTCATTAAAAGGGCTCCCGCCCACAACCTGACGAGAGGGCACATCTTGCGGCCTCGGCTCGCTAACCCTGTCAGCACTATCCTGCCCGGGGAAGAGTTCTCGCCCGGTGACATCCCTCTCGGCACTCTCTGCCGGAATCTTCTTCCCGGAACACTGTCCGAGAGCGTTCTCGCCCAAAGATGTAGCTGCAACCACTGGGATCAAAGGCGTCTCCCTCTCGTTACTCGTCGTGAAAGCCAACTGGATGGTCTGAAAGACTTCCCGCTTGAAATCTTCCAGCATCCCCAACGTCACCCCACTCGCCTGAGGTGGAGAACCCCCCGAGCCTACCCCTTCATCCTCGCCTCTAGCCATGAGACTTAGCCTGAGATTTTCTTGTATCAGCTACGGTCCATGCTCAGCGCACCAGAAATGTTAGAACCAAAAATTGCCCCAACAAGAGTTCGGACCCTAAAGTGTAGCCAACACCTACTTCTCCCAAACTCAGACCCTTGACCAGTTGTTGAGAATTAAAGAACTGACTCTGGGCTTCAGCACAGAGGTCCCTCCACTAGCCCGGAAGATCTCAGAGCGCTTCCCCACCTTAGCCAAGTGTTGAGCTAAGGATACCTCAGAAAGCGCTACAAGACTTCAAAAAATAAGAAAACTTGCTTTCTGAGGTACCCTAACGGTCTATTTATAGAATTCAGAAGTCTGGTCTACCAACAGCGTAGCTCCACTGTTCTGAGGAGCTAAATGCAGAACTCCAAAGGTATCCAGGTAAATTTACCTCGGAACCACACTGGGCGGGGCTTCTCGCACACCTAGGTGAAAACCCTTCAATCGGCTTTACTTATCCGACCAGACCATCCCCAGCCCAATGGAATTTCTCTAAATGCTGATGCGCTACACTCAACGCCTTAAGCAGAGAAGCGTCAAGAGCGTTGAGTGGAAGAGCTTCACTCAACGCCTTAGGCCGAGAAGCGTCGAGAGCGTTGAGTGGAAGAGCCTCACTCAACTCCTTAGGCCGAGAAGCGTCGAGAGTGGAAGAGCCTCACTCCAAGTCTTAGGTCGAGAAGCATCGAGAGCGTTGAGTGGAAGAGCCTCACTCAGCGCCTTAGGTCCAGGGAGTTCTACCCACCCTGGGGGCCTTTCGCCTACCCAGGCGCAAGCCTTTCCGCCTACCCAGGCGCAATCCTTTCCGCCTACCCTGGCGAAAGGCTCTTGAGGCACTTCCCCTGAGGGAAAAACCCACTCAGCGAATATGAGATTGTACATGTAGTATTCAGAGAAGAAGAAGCTTGGAATCTAAAGGCCATCAGATCAGACTTCACCAAAGAACATGCATTGATCTATCCATCCTAATCTATCAAAATTGTGAGTTAACATTCTCTGGTTAGAGCAAATTTCATTCCGGCAAGCCGTAGAGGAAGAACATTGGGCTAAAGCTATGAGAGAAGAATTGTGACAGATAGAGAAAACAAAATCTACATGAGAGCTAGTACCCATACCAACTAATAAAACGGCAATAGGTTTTAAATGGGTGTATAAACTTAAAACCAATGAGATTGGATCTTTCACTAAACACAAAGCCCGTCTCATTTCTAAAGGATACTCATAAATTTATTGGGCAGACTATAAAGAAACCATTGTCCTGGTTGCTCGAGTGGAGACTATCAAAATTATGATTGCTCTAGTAAATCTTCATATTTGAAAATGATTATTTGAAAATATTTTTATTACTAGCAAAGAACCATTATAGATTTATAGTTTTTAAAAAAATTATTTTTAAAAACATCCATTCATTCAAAATAATCAATTATATATATATATACATTATAAATGATTTCAAATGTATTCATTACACTACTTATGGTAACATTAGAAATGAGTCAAAATGACACAAAATTTTGTCATCGCGTATCATATTAAATCTGAAAAAAGAAAAAGAATTCACTAGGTGAATGAGAAACATTCTAAAAACATATAGAAATAACATTGATATTGAAATTTATTCAACTACTAAAGCATTGTAAGAATTAATTTGAGACATTATTGAATACCGTCAAGAAAAAGTAGAACACCAAATTAGAACAAGACAACCTGAATCGAAGTAAAATCGCCATTAAATTTCTTTTCTTCAATTTTTATGATCCATAATAGCAAAATCAAAAGCTACTTTCTAGGCAACGACAACATGCTATATCCCCAAATGAAGTGCATGAGCAGATTAATGAGCAATTGCAGTACAACCACGATTGTGATTAATAACTTAGAGTTAAGTTGCAGGCGAAGAATTTATGCCTGATAAAAATGCAATCTACAATTATTGGCTATGAAGTTCTATCGGAACAGGAGATGAACAGGTTGTTGAAATTTGTGAAGTGGAAGTGGGTGACGGGACAGGCCGGGCGGCCTGGGGCGGACAGCCTTGGCGGACTAGGCGGACTGGGCGGACTGTGATGTGCGGCCTGGTGGAAAGTCTAGTGAGAAGCCGGTTGTTCTTCTGAGCGGTTTGCACGGGTTGAGTCCGCGGACTATGCGGCCTGGATTCTGCGGATAGGGTGTTTGCTGATTGGCTTTGCCAAGGAGCGGCCTGAGCGGATGAAGGTTGCGGACTGGTGCATTGCTCAGTGGTCGCGGGTGTAAGCTTGTGCTGATAGGCGGGTTGGCTCGTGTCCGCGGGAAGCTTGCGGACTGGAGTGTCCGCGGTGTGGGCTGTTGCGGACTAAGCTTAGAGCTTGGCTGAGGCCTTGTCGAGCTCTGGTGGCACAGCAGGCGATTTGCTGTGGAGGTCGTTTGGCGGACTGTGTTTTGGAGTCCGGGTTGGCTGCTGCTTTGGACAGAAGTGCGAGGAGCTCGCGGACTGCTGGCGGTCTGTGCAAGGGTGTTTGGCGGACGGGAATTTGAGTCTGTCATGCTCGCATTGTCCCTTTATGGTTTTGGACTTGGTCACACTTTGTGTCAAGGCCATTGTGTCCGCGGTATCCGCCAAGTCCGCTGTGACCGGGCGGACTGTTGCTGTCTTCCTTTGGTCGTGGACTTGTGGCGGATTGAGGTGTGAGTCTTGCGGACTTCCTCGGGATTGGTGCGGACTGCCATTGGAGGGGGTTGCTGTCTGACAGTGGTTGGAGCTTTGCGGGCTGGTGCCTTGTCCGCATAGCTTAGGCGGACTGGAGAGGGTTCGCCAATGTATGCCTAGCTCCTGGCAGTTTTCCTTGGTATCCGGCTAAGTCCATGCGGATTAGGCGGACGGTGTTTTTGCTATCGCGCGGGCTGGGGTGGTGACGCTATCTCTAGGGCGGTGAGCACACTCCTCACCTCACCTATAAATAGGACCCCCTGGCACATCTACAGTAACTTGAGTGAACAGTAAGTTGGGGTGTGCAAGGAGCTGCGGTCTGTGTTTGTCAGTCCGCGCGGATTGTTTCAGGATGACGGTTTGCTGTGTGCAGGTCGCGCGGATAGCTTCAAGGAGCCAGGAGTTTGGCTGTGACTTCGGTCAAGTGCTTGGAAGTGTGCGGTCTCTGCGGACTCAGCAGGAGGTCGCTCTGCGGCTTGTCAGTTCTGTTTCATTCTTGCCAGCTTCAATAACCTGTCCGCCGGCTTAAGGCGGGTAGGGGTGTTCCTCAGTTCAAGTTCAGCAGGAGGCGAATAACGGTGTGTCCGCGCGGCCTCGCGGCTTTCGGCGGACTCCGTGCTATTCGGCGGATTGCAGCATAGCTTGGGCGAGCTCAGCGGTCTCGGCGACCTCGGCGACCTCGCGGTCTCGGCGGACTCCGGTGCTGTCCGCCCGGCTTGTTTTTTGGTGCTTTCTGTTTTCAGCTGTTATACTAGCGAAATCATGTCTCGCTATGTATGTCTCGCATTGTAAAGAAGTGAATGTATAAAAGACTTGCTTGTGCCTCCATTGTTTGTTGGGATTAACCTTTGTACCTCTAGTCCTTGGTTTCCGCTGGTTCAACGTGCGAACTGGGTAGTTCCGAAGATATTAATTTGGCGTTTGGGCTACCTTGCTGACCACGTTGAACAAATTTAACATGGTATCAGAGGCAGGTTCCTGAGGTTCAGCTGCGTGAGCGGAAGTCAGCCAGTGTTGTTACTCAGTGATTGAGTGGTGATCAACCTGTGTTGTTGCTCGGAGCTGCTGAAAGGTTGCCAACAGGTGTTGCAATGGAAGGGAGTTTTGCAAGGGGTCTGGGCATTGAACTCTTAACGCCGACTAACTTCAAAAAGTGGAAGTCGTGCATGAAGAGTTATCTTCTTGGCGAGGAGCTGTGGGAAGTCGTCGGTGGAGACGACAGACAGGAAGTCACTGCTGCTTTCGGTACTGCTGAGCAGGTGAGGCTCTGGAGAAGAACAAATGCTAAGGCGGAGTTCATTCTGAAGAGAGCTGTGTCTCCGGAACTGTTTGATCACATCATTGGATGTGAGTCGGCTGCTGATATTTGGACAACCATTGATGAGTTGTTCAATAGGAAGAATGTGGCGCGGCTTCAGTTCCTGGAGAATGAGTTGGCCAGGGCAACTCAGGGAGACATTTCCATCTCCAAGTACTTCTTAAAGATGAATAGCTTGTGTGCTGAGCTGTCGGCACTGGATCCTGATGAGCCTATCTCTGAGGCAAAGATGAAAAGGCACATTATCCGCGGCTTGCGGAAGGAGTATGTGGCCTTTGTTACATCTGTTCAAGGGTGGGCTACTCAGCCGTCGTTGCTGGAGCTGGAGAATCTGCTTGCCTCGCAGGAGAGCTTAGCAAGGCAGATGGCTGGAGTGAACCTGAATCAGGAAGGTAGCGAAGCTCTCTTCTCAGGCAAGATAAAGGGATGGGAAGGGAAGAAGAAGAAGGTGCAGGCCGCTGGTGAGAAGGAGACTTCAACTTCATATCCACCGGAGAGGAGCAATGCTCCTAAGGATTGGAAGAAGAATCTGAAGTGCTACCGGTGTCATCAGCGAGGGCACTTCAAGCGGGACTGCAAGGTCAAACTGCAGCCTGGGCATGCTGCGGGAAAGGAGGAAGCTTGCTCGAGAAGTGAAGAAGCAGAATGGGGCGGAGCTTTCTTGACGGGCACTTGTGTCCGGGCCTTGTCTGCTGAGGACTTCAACGGCGAGTGGATCGTGGACTCCGGGTGTGGTCATCACCTCACCGGAGACAAATCGAAGTTCACCTCCATGCAGCCTTACTCAGGTAATGAAGCTATTATCACTGCTGATAATACTGTTTATGCAGTAGAGAAAGAGGGGGTCGTGTCTTTGGGTAGTGATCAGGGGCCACTCACGTTAAGGAGTGTGTATCACGTGCCGGGCATGAAGAAAAACCTCTTCTCGGTGACCAATGCGGTGGACGTTGGGTATCACGTTCTGTTTGGGCCAAAAGACGTGAGGTTCCTTCGCAACGTATCAGCGGTAAAGGCTGATGTTGCTCATGTTGGGAGGAGGGTGAGGAGCTTGTATGTTCTTTCCACCAGTGCTTATGTTGATAGAATGAGGGCCAATGATAGTGTTGCTATCTGGCATGAGAGGCTGGGGCATGTTGGCATGGACAAGCTGGAGGAGATGGCGAGTAGAAGTTTGGTGAGGGGGTTGCCGAAGTTGTCCTCCTTTGGTGATGGGCATGTTTATGCGGGCTGTCAATACAGTAAGGCACATCGCCTTCCGTTTGATAAATCACAAACAAGGAGCAAGAAGCCACTGGAGTGCATTCATGGCGACCTGATGGGACCAACGGTTACTGCCAGACTTGGCGGAAGCAGGTTTATGCTTGTCTTGGTTGATGACTACTCAAGGTATACTTGGGTGTACTTCTTAAAGGAGAAGTCGGAAGCCTTCCGTTTGTTCGTGGAGTTCAAGGAGTTGGTAGAAGGCCGGCTTGGCCTACGGATTAAGAAGTTTAGAACTGACAACGGAGGTGAATTTGTCTCCTCCGAATTTTCTAACTTCTGCAGGAAGCATGGGATCCAACAGGAGCTTACTTGTGCTCACACTCCACAACAAAATGGGGTAGCGGAGCGGAAGATCCGTCATTTGACGGAAACCTGCAAATGCTGGCTTCATGCGAAAGATATCCCAAGGACCTTTTGGGCGGAGGGAATGTCTTGTGCTGCCTATGTTATCAACCGGATGCCACTCAGCCCTATCAACATGAAGACTCCCATTGAGCTGTTGCTGAAGGAGAAGCCGATTGTTGGACACCTTAGGGTGTTCGGTTCAACTTGCTACGTGCATGTCCCGGATGCTTCACGGACAAAGCTGGATGCGAAGGCAAGGAAACTTGTCTTTGTAGGCTATGATGAGCGGAAGAAGGGATGGAAATGCATGGACCTTGTGACGAAGAAGTTCGCGGTGTCAAGAGACGTTGTCTTTGACGAGCTGACGTCATATGGAGGTGGCTCGGTGGAGCCAACCGGAAGTAGCAAGGTTGATGAAGCACCGGTGGAGGCTGCTGAAGGCTTGGAAGAGGAGCTTGTTGTTTCACCAGCAGCTCCTGTTGCTTCGAACTCCGAGGCTGAGCCTTCTAGCTCAGGAAGCAGGGGGAGCACTGCTCAATGCTTGCCCCAGGTAGGAGTGGAGCCCGAAGAAGCAACGGAAGTCGTGAGCAAGGAGCCATGTCTTCGGAGATCGAAGAGGGTGGTTAAGCCACCAGCTCGGTACTGTGATGGGAATGCAGTGAGCTTTGTCTCCTGCTTCTTTGCAGGTCCTCTGGATGAGCGAGAGCCTGCAAACTTCAACAAGGCCACTGGAGTGAAGGAGTGGGATGATGCCATGAAAGAAGAGATTGATGCTCTGAAGAAGAATGAAACCTGCGACCTTGTGCCCAAGGTTGATGGCGTTACTCCGGTCACTTGTAAGTGGGTGTATAAGTTGAAGAAGAAGACTGATGGGAGCATTGATCGATTCAAGGCTCGCCTGGTCGCTAGAGGATTCTCACAGCAGTATGGAGAAGACTATGAGGAGACATTTAGTCCAGTTGCGAAGATGACTTCTGTAAGAGTGGTGATCGCCTTGGCTGCTAGCAAGGGATGGAGGTTATGGCAACTCGATGTGAAGAATGCCTTTCTTTACGGAGAGATTGACAAGGACATCTTCATGGATCAGCCGCTTGGTTTTGTCTCTGAGAAGCATCCGGACTATGTCTGCAAACTCAGGAAGGCTCTCTATGGGTTGAAGCAAGCTCCTAGAGCGTGGTATGGAAGATTGCAGAGTACTTGCAATCCTGTGGATACCTTGCTTCTAACTCGGATTCAAGCTTGTTTGTCAAGAAGAAGGGAGAGCTTCGAGTCTTGGTCCTACTGTATGTGGATGACATGATCATCACAGGGAACTTGGAGGGGGAAGTAGCAAGGCTCAGGGCTGAGCTTGTTATACGCTTCGAGATGAAAGACTTGGGAGAGTTGCATCACTTTCTCGGTCTGGAAGTGGAGAGGAAGGAGTGCGGGGTTCTCATTAGCCAGAAAGGGTATGCTGATCGCATTGTGAAGCGGTTTGGCATGGGCGAAGGGAAGAAGTGCTCTACTCCACTAGAATCTGGGCTGATGCTTCGACGAGATGAGGGAAGGGTTCTTCATGATCCCTTGGTGTTCAGGGCTCTTGTTGGGAGCTTGATTTACCTGACGATTACAAGGCCGGATATCGCTTATGTTGTTGGCAGAGTAAGTCGGTATATGGCTGAACCAAGGCAATCTCATCTAGTGGCGGCAAAAGGAATTCTGAAGTATGTCAAGGCTTCTTCTGACATGGGACTCCTCTATAGAAGGGACGCGGAGGTTGCGTTGCTCGGGTACACGGATGCTGACTATGGCGGTGATTCGGATGATCGAAGGTCTACTTCAGGTTATGTGTTCACTTGCGGTTCAGCTAGAATCTCGTGGTGTAGCAAGAAGCAGGACTCGGTGTCGGTTTCAACCACGGAGGCGGAGTATAAGGCTTCGGCCTTGGCTGCTCGGGAAGCCGTTTGGTTGAGGAGGCTTATAGAGGATGTTCATGAAGAAGTGCAAGGGCCTACTTTACTCCGGGGTGACAATGAGAGTGCTCTCAAACTGGTTAACAATCCAGTGTGTCACGCTAGGACCAAGCATATAGAGATTGATCACCACTTCATCAGGGAGAAGGTGTTGGAAGGATCTCTGCTGGTCGGGCATGTTCGGAGTGAAGATAATCTTGCTGACATCTTCACGAAGCCACTGTCGAAGGGGCCCTTTGAACGCTTGCGCAGCTTGCTGGGCTTGGTCACCACTTCCCACTTCAAGGGGGAGTGTTGAAATTTGTAAAGTGGAAGTGGGTGACGGGACAGGCCGGGCGGCCTGGGGCGGACAGCCTTGGTGGACTAGGCGGACTGGGCGGACTGTGATGTGCGGCCTGGTGGAAAGTCTAGTGAGAAGCTGGTTGTTCTTCTGAGCGGTTTGCACGGGTTGAATCCGCGGACTATGCGGCCTGGATTCTGCGGATAGGGTGTTTGCTGATTGGCTTTGCCAAGGAGCGGCCTGAGCGGATGAAGGTTGCGGACTGGTGCATTGCTCAGTGGCCGCGGGTGTAAGCTTGTGCTGATAGGCGGGTTGGCTCGTGTCCGCGGGAAGCATGCGAACTGGAGTGTCCGCGGTGTGGGCTGTTGCGGACTAAGCTTAGAGCTTGGCTGAGGCCTTGTCGAGCTCTGGTGGCACAGCAGGCGATTTGCTGTGGAGGTCGTTTGGCGGACTGTGTTTTGGAGTCCGGGTTGGCTGCTGCTTTGGACAGAAGTGCGAGGAGCTCGCGGACTGCTGGCGGTCTGTGCAAGGGTGTTTGGCGGACGGGAATTTGAGTCCGCCATGCTCGCATTGTCCCTTTATGGTTTTGGACTTGGTCACACTTTGTGCCAAGGCCATTGTGTCCGCGGTATCCGCCAAGTCCGCTGTGACCGGGCGGACTGTTGCTGTCTTCCTTTGGTCGTGGACTTGTGGCGGATTGAGGTGTGAGTCTTGCGGACTTCCTCGGAATTGGTGCGGACTGCCATTGGAGGGGGTTGCTGTCTGACAGTGGTTGGAGCTTTGCGGGCTGGTGCCTTGTCCGCATAGCTTTGGCGGACTGGAGAGGGTTCGCCAATGTATGCCTAGCTCCTGGCGGTTTTCCTTGGTATCCGGCTAAGTCCATGCGGACTCGGCGGACGGTGTTTTTGATATCGCGCGGACTGGGGTGGTGACGCTATCTCTAGGGCGGTGAGCACACTCCTCACCTCACCTATAAATAGGACCCCCTGGCACATCTACAGTAACTTGAGTGAACAGTAAGTTGGGGTGTGTAAGGAGCTGCGGTCTGTGTTTGTCAGTCCGCGAGGATTGTTTCAGGCTGACGGTTTGCTGTGTGCAGGTCGCGCGGATAGCTTCAAGGAGCCAGGAGTTTGGTTGTGACTTCGGTCAAGTGCTTGGAAGTGTGCGGTCTCTGCGGACTCAGCAGGAGGTCGCTCTGCGGCTTGTCAGTTCTGTTTCATTCTTGCCAGCTTCAATAACCTGTCCGCCGGCTTCAGGCGGGTAGGGGTGTTCCTCAGTTCAAGTTCAGCAGGAGGCGAATAACGGTGTGTCCGCGCGGCCTCGCGGCTTTCGGCGGACTCCGTGCTATTCGGCGGATTGCAGCATAGCTTGGGCGAGCTCAGCGGTCTCGGCGACCTCGGCGACCTCGCGGTCTCGGCGGACTCCGGTGCTGTCCGCCCGGCTTGTTTTTTTGTGCTTTCTGTTTTCAGTTGTTATACTAGCGAAATCATGTCTCGCTATGTATGCCTCGCATTGTAAAGAAGTGAATGTATAAAAGACCTGCTTGTGCCTCCATTGTTTGTTGGGATTAACCTTTGTACCTCTAGTCCTTGTTTTTCGCTGGTTCAACGTGCGAACTGGGTAGTTCCGAAGATATTAATTTGGCGTTTGGGCTACCTTGCTGACCACGTTGAGAAAATTTAACACAGGTTTCGTCGCTGTAGGGGATGGAATCGCAAAGGGGAGAGACACCGTAATCGAGAACGAGAGAGGGAAGATGTCGCCGGGGGGGGGGGGGGGGGCCTAGAATCATGAAACTGGAGAATCAGGGGTGGTTGTTCGCAAACTGAGGGGGAAGGATTAGGTCAGATTTGCTAGTACTATAAAGAACACATTAAAAATTTAAAATTTTGTGGTTTTTTTGGATTTGCTAACAATCAAACTATATTTTGCTAATGGCAGCACCCTTATTATAATAGGCATGAGCGGGTGCAGGGGCCGAAGAAGCATAGAAGAGAACTATTTCAAATTCGCGTGAAGTAGTCATGTTATATATTTGTTTAATGAATATCTATACGCGATGTGAGATTAAAATCCCTGTAAATTTTATTGGTGGGAGCAGTGAGAATAGTGCATTATTTATTTTCAACTCCTTCTCAGGAAGGGATTTTCCTACGCGCTCTTATTCGCAGGGGGCGCAGGCGCCTGCATGCCTGGCGCGGGCCTGCACGCTCCATGTGCGCTTGCGTGCGCACGGTGGAGGGGGGCTTCTTGTCAAGGCCGGTCGAAGCCAGACAAGGGGCGGGAAGCCCTTTCAAGGACGGCATCAACCAAGGTCGTCCGTGCACCGGGCGGCCAATGGACGGCCTGTCCTTTCGGGGCTGACCGCGACCGAGGCCGCCCGAGCACCGGGCGGCCTAGGGGCGGCCGCCCCTTCCGTAGTCGGCCGTTGCCGAGGCAGCCCCCAAGTGCCAGGCGGCCTAGGGGAGGTCGTCCCTTGCGGGGCCGGTCGAGGCCGCCTGTGTGTCGGGTGGCCTAGGGGCGATCGTCCCTTGCGGCGCCGGCCGAGGCCGCCTGTGCGTCGGGCGACCTAGGGGCGGCTGGCCCTTGCGGGGCCGTCAGCGGGGCAGATCAGTGGTGGTTATGCCCATAACTCTCCATTTCGCTAGTGGGATGAGAGGGAGATCCGGTTATTTGCAATCCGGATTTTTCTATAAATTGGGGTCTACCCCATCAAGATGTATTTTCAAAGGGGTGAGAACATAACATACGGGAGGAGTACCATACCTATTTTTGTGAGGAATTTTAAATTATTGTAATAGCTTCGAGGACCAAATTCTTTGAAGAAGGACAATTATGGCACTCCATTTTTTCCCTCGTTTATTAGATTTAATGATTATATGGTGATGATAATGGACTTGTGTATGTATTGTTTAATACCCCAACTCGTGTAAGTTTTGCTTATAAAATTGTAAATTTCAACTATAACTAATAAATGAGATGAATGAAACCAAATCAATACTCCTTAATGATGAAAAAGTGATTGCTGATAAAACAAATGCCTTCTGTTTGGTTTTTTTAGTTTTCATTAGCGGTGCAATTTGAGTTCAACAGGCTCGAAAGTTCGATGAGCTGGCTTAAAAAAACTCGACTCGAGCTTGATCCTGTGGAGCTCGTGCTCAACGAGCTCGAACTCAATTACGAGTCGAGCTCGAGCTCACATAATGTTCATGTGCTCACGAGCCGACTCGCGAGCTTTTTTTTCTACATTTTAAGCAAAAAATTTAAAACATAAAAAAATAAGGCTCATGAGCTCAAAAGCTCGTGAGCAGCTCGAGCTCGACTCGAGCTAGCAAACTCAAAACTCGAGCCCGAGTCAGGATAAAATGAGCTCATTGAGCTGAGCTCAAAATGATTGGTTCGAGCTTAAGCTTGAAAATTTTACCATACTCGATTCAAGCTCGACTCGTTTGCAGCCCTGGTTTTCGTGTCTATGTCTATCTATATATATTATTTCTAATATTACGATTAATCATAATTCTATCAAACCCACTCTAATTCCATTAAGCCTTCCTTTGGTATTTACTTTGATGGGGTTACCCCTAAAAATTCCCGAGTCGAGTCATTAGGACTTTGACCAAAACAATCAAGCAAGCCAATCTAACTGAGCAAACTATGCACATGAGCTGTACCCGCTTGAAGGGATCAAAACCACGCCAAAAGGGGGATGAAAACAAGTGGGAACTGTAATGCCCCCACTCGTCACGTGGCATATAATGGTGGGTCGGGTCGGGACCCCACGCCATATGTCATAGACAAGTGGCGGAATTACTTGTGGAAATCAAAATCTACTCGCATCCTAACTCAATACATTCTAGCGCAGCATTTTAAGTTATCATGAACTCAACTCAAAGAATGTCCACTATTATATAAACTCCACATTTATATATCCAAACCAGGAATATATTACAACTCACACACACATGGCTTTAAGACCTTACAAGTTTCTCTTTACACAAATACATTTTCGTACATCGGCACGCAGGCCAGCCACACATGAAATCCAACCACGACTCGCACGACCTTCGAGGGCCTTTAGCAGCAATCCTTCCATTCCGCAATTCAAGCAGCAGCACCTGCAATTAGCCATCCAATTCAAAGCGGAAAACAAAGTAATGGTCAGCATTAGCTGACCCATTATAACGACTCTACCCCTTACCCGGGGCAGTGGTTCCTTCCCTGTATGCATTGCCATAATTATATGAATCACCACTACCAATCACAATCATATCACAAACGCTGGTATCCACCAGACGCTCTATGCACTCAGGGCACCTTCTTGGTGTACCGGGTATCCCAGTCGTACACCGCCGATCAGAGGTTCTTCACTTGTTGGTTGGGCGGTTAAATCCTAGTCCACCAATATTAATATTGACGACATCCCGTCCATACCACTACGAGGTACTACCTCTCAGCATCCACAAAAACCAGAGCAGATCGACCCACACCATATGGTGTGGCAAGCCGAGTTTATCAGTGCTCCCCAGGCATTACCACCCATTGACCCCTCACCCATTTCTGATCGACCCACCCCTATGGTGCAGCAAGTCGGGTTTAACTCGGCTCCCCAGGCCTTGCCACCAATCGATCCCTCATCTATCCAGATCAACCCACCTTCGTGGTGTAACAGGCCGGGTTTATCTCGCGCTCCCCAGGTGTGCTACCAATTGATCTCTCATCATAACCAGGAGTTTACTCAAAGCCTCCATACAACCATAACCAACATTCATTCATCCATACAACCATTTAATCAAAGCATAAACCTTTCATAGCATCAAATCCACAGAGTATTCTCCGGTTTACCCATGATCATCACCAATCCATACTACCCGTCCAGATGGGCTTCATACAGCATGTCTATGCCGTACTCTACACTTCCGGCTCTAGATGCAAACTCAACCATGAAATCACTTACGAAATCCACCTCTTGGTGGAGGATTCCACGCACATGCATAAAGAAAGGACTTCGATGTCCAAGAAGGAGATCGTTACCCTTGAAGATCATTTTGGCGGCATGAAGTAGCCGGATGGAAGTCACCGCCTCGGCTTTGCCTTTACGAATCCGTTCTCGGATCTTCAATCGGCACTACGCAGCTCCTCCAGCAGCTGGCTTTCCTTTCTCCTTTCCTTGTCTTGGCCTTTTGTAACACCCCTTATCCGTCACATAGTATATAGCAGTAGGTCCGGCCGGGGCCCGACGTCATATACCACAGACAGACCGGGTGGTTACTCAATGGAAACCATCCAACCAATGTACAACTTCCTACACAGAGTCATTCTAGAGGAAGCAATTTTAATAGTTGCAAATAAAAGAACCCAGCTACCAGCATGAATGTCCACTACAAGCCAACAGGAATGATCGTATAAATAAACAAGTACTGGCCTTAAGGCCTTACAATATTTTGCTACAACATAAAATATTTTCCAAACCTCAGCACGCAAGCCGGTCATACATGAGTAAAACAAGTAAACACTCAAAATTAGGCCTTCGAGGGTCGGCTCAGCAACTTGGGCTTTAGCCCGCTTTTTAGCACTCGGCTCCGCAGCACCTGCAAGCAATAATCCATCGCACGGTGGCAAACAAAGGCAACGGTCAGTTATGCTGACCAAATTATAACAATCTCGTCCCCAACCTGGGGCGGCGATGCTCCTTCCCTACACTTTGTTAGCATAAACAGCAGTATAGTGTAACAACACATCAACACAGGCGTAGGCATGCACGACCACACAACTCATGCTCTCAGGGTACATTCTCGCTGAACACGGTCCAAGTCCGCTGACTCACCACTGCCCCCAGGACGGCAATATCTCGTGAGCATCTGGTCTTTCTGGCCACTGCCTAAGACCCTCCATCTATGCCAACGGCGAGTACCACGTACCTTAGGTCTCTCTAACTGAACCACATAGATCGGGTACAGTTCCGCCTGACCCGTTGCTCACGCCGCAACGTCAATTAAGTCGTCTGCGCGGGTCAAGCTTCCCCGAGTCCCGTATCTTCTACATATATCACATAACCCAGTTATGTTCAGGTTGGCTCTCAGGCCACCATGTTGGCAGAATCACAAATCTGCTCAGTTTTCCGGGTGCACCTTGGAGTTAATCCCCAAGGCTCCCTGTTGCAATCTATCGCGTAGAAAACCCAAAAAAACAAACATTCGCGCGGAGTCTTCTCCGGCCATTCATGCAATGCAACATCACCGATCCAGACCAACTTATCTGGGTAGGCTTCACACGTCATGCCTATATCTGTTCTCGATTACGGACTCTACATGTACACAACGGGGACTCTTCTTGTCTACTCGAAGGAACGCCTCAACTCACCGCAAACTCACGAGAGCGGGCTTCCTATGCATGGGAAAAGAAGAGCTTCACATGCTCAAGTAGAGAATCGTTACCCTAGTAGTTTTCCTTGGCGCCATGAAAATGTACGCGAATGAAAAGCACCGCACTCTCCTTGCCTCCGTAGATCCGAAGTCGGCTCGCGATTTGGAGCTCCAAAGCTCTGTCGGTCACCGAATCTAGGCTTCTTCTTCCTCCTTTGCTCTCCCCTCTCTCTAGACTTAGAAAGAGAACCACTCAAGGGAAATGAGGGTTTCAAAGGCCCAATCCCGGGTATATCCAAGCACTAGTAGCCCACAGCCGTCGGATCCCAAATTAAAGAAACAGACAGCCACGATTCGGAGTTGAATTGCAAAACTTGGGCCGAACACGGCCTGTGGCACTCCTGTGTCCAGGGTCGTGTCCCCTATTCGCCGTCGAAATCGACGCATCTCGAAAAGCACACGGGCACCGAACACTCCTGTGTTTGACCTGACACACCTGTATCATCCAGTACACGACCGTGTTCTCGGCCGTGTTCCTCCATCGACAAAGGACCAGCATTGACTTGAGACTCACACGGGTCTTGGACACGCCCGTGTCCCATTTGACACGGTCGTGTCACCACTGAACAGGCCTGGGCTTCTAGACCGTGTTTCACCTGTGAATAAAATCGGCCAACCACCCGAGACTCACACGGCCTATGATACGCCCGTGTCCCAGGCCGTGTTCGCTGCTCAATGATCGTCGACTCCAAATTTCATCGTCCACACGGCCAGGTCGTCGACCCAAGCTCTACACGCCCGGGGACTGTTGAAATTTGTGAAGTGGAAGTGGTTGACGGGACAGGTCGGGCGGCCTGGGCGGACAACATTGGCGGACTAGGCGGACTGGGCGGACTGTGATGTGCGGCCTGGTGGAAGGTCTAGTGAAAAGCTGGTTGTCTTCTGAGCGGGTTGTTTGCATGAAGTCCGCGGTCTGTGCGGCCTGGTATATGCGAATAGGATGATGGCTTTGGTTTAGCCAAGGAGAGGCGTGAGCGGATAGAGGCTTGCGGACTGGTGAATTACTCAGTGGCCGTGGTGCAAGCTTGTGCTGTTTGGCGGTTTGGCTCGTGTCCGCGGGAAGCTTGCGGACTGGCGTGTTCGCGGTGTGGGCTGTTGCGGACTGGGCTTAGAGCTTGGCTGAGGCCTTGTCGAGCTCTTGTGTTACAGTAGGTGCCTTGCTGTGGAGGTCGATTGACGGACTGGTGTGTGGAGTCCGGGAGATGGCTGCTGCGTTGGGCAGGTGTGCGAGGAGCTTACAGACTGCTGGCGGTCTGTGCTAGGGTGTTTGCCGGACGGGAGTTTGTGTCCACCATGCTCGCATTGGCCTTTGATGGTTTTGGACTTGGTCACACTCTGTGCCAAGACCATGGTGACCGCCGTATCCTCCAAGTCCGCTGATTGACCGGGCGGACTGTTGCTATCTGCCTTTGGTCGTGGACTTGTGGCGGATTGAGGCTTGAGTCTTGTGGACTGCCTCGGGTTGGTGCGGACAGCCATTGAAGGGGGTTGCTGTCCTGCAGTAGTCGTAGCTTTGCGGGCTGATGCCTTGTCCGCATAGCTTGGGCGGACTGGAGAGGGTTCGCCAATGTTGCCTTGCTCCTGGCGGTTTTCCTTGGTATCCGGCTAAGTCCTTGCGGACTTGGCGGACGGTGTTTTGCTATCGCGCGGGCTAGGGCGGTGTCGCTATCTCTAGGGCGGTGACCACACTCCTCACCTCGCCTATAAATAGGACCCCCCTGGCACATCTACAAAAACTTGAGTGAACAGTAAGTTGGGTTGGGCAAGGAGCTGCGGTCTTAGTTTGTCTGTCCGCGTGGATTGATTCAGGGTTGACGGTTTGCTGTGCGCAGGTCGCGCGGGTAGCTTCAAGGAGCCAGGAGTTTGTCTTTGACTTCGGTCAAGTACTTAGAAGTTGTGATGTCTCTGCGGATTCAACAGGAGGTCGCTCTGCGGCTTGTCAACTCTGTTTCAACTTTTCCAGCTTCAATAACCTGTCCGCCGGCTTCAGGCGGGTAGGGGGTGTTCCTCAGTTCAGCTTCAGCAGGAGATGAATAACGGTGTGTCCGCGCGGCCTCGCGGCTTCGGCGGACTCCGTGGCTATTCGGCGGATTGCAGCTTAAGTTCGGGCGATCTCAGAGGACTCGGAGACCTCGGCGACCTCGGCGGTCTCGGCGGACTCCGGTGCTGTCCGCCCGGCTTGGGTTTTGGTGCTTTCTGTTTATAGTTGTTATACTAGCGAAATCATGTCTCGCTTTGTATGTCTCGTGTTGTAAAGAAGTGAATGAATAAAAGATCTGCTTGTGCTTCCATTGTTTGTTGAGATTAACCTTTGTTCCTTGGTTTTTCGCTGGTTCAATGTGAGAACTGGGTAGTGCCGAAGATATTAATTTGGCGTTTGGGCTACCTTGCTGACCACGTTGAGAAAATTTTAATAGGGACACGCTCGTGTCCCAGGCCGTGTGCCCCCTGCCAAATACCAAACTTCGCTCAAAACTCCTCCTGTCGCTCTTTTGAGTTTCGGGGCGTTACAACTCTCTCCCTCTTAAAATAATTTCGTCCATGAAATTACATAAATTAAAGATAAGCACAAAACTTAAACGGTACCTGAGCAAAACAACTCCGGGTACTCCTCAAACATAGTCTGCTCTCCTCCCAAGAGAGCTCCTCCCGACCACAATTGTCCCAACGGACCTTGACCATCCTGATCTCTTTATTGCGTAGCCGCTTGACTTTCGAGTCTTCAATACGTACAGGCTTGACCTTCGTCGTCAACCCACTATCGACCGGCACTTGATCGACCGCGATCACTTGCGTAGGCTCTTGCACCGCTTTTCGTAGCACTGATATATGGAATACATCATGTAGACCACTAAGCTCTATTGACAGCTTCAACCGGTACACTGCTTCACCAATCCGCTCCAGAACCTCAAACGGTCCAAGGTACCTCGGGCTTATCTTCTTCAAGCGCCGAACCTGTGTGACACCCTTGAATGGCTTGATTTTCAAGTACACCCAATTGCCGACAGCGAACTCCACGTTCCTGTTCTTGGCATTATAGTACTTCGCCTGCCGGTCCTGAGCGATAAGCAACCTCTCTCGAATCGTTCAAACCAAAGACGTAGCATCATTCACATCTTGGCGCTTGTACAACTTTGACTCACCCGTTTCCAACCAAGACAACGACGTGCGACATCTTCTACCATAAAGGGCCTCGAAGGTCGTCATTTGTATACTCGCTTGGTAGCTATTGTTGTACGCGAACTCCACCAAGTATAGCTGATCTTCCCACTGCTTTCCAAAGTCCAGGACACACATGCGAAGCATGTCTTCCATTGTCTTATTGACCCTCTCGGCCTGCCCATCCGTATGCTGGTGGAAGGCTGTGCTAAAACTCAGCTTCGTTCCCAACATTTGCTGCACCAACCTCAGATCGTTGGATGTGAACCACCCATCCCGGGCACTCAGGATGTTGCGGGGAACATCGTGAAGCTATACTATGTTATCCACATACAACTTTGCCAATTTCTCAAGTAGATCATCCTTCCTATGCCGAATGAAGTGTGACACCTTCGTTAGATGATCTACGACCACCCAAATGGTGTCGTTCCCCTTTTGCGACCTTGGCAACCATTGCACAAAGTCCATAGTAATGTCGTCGAACTTCCACTCCGGAATAGGCAAGGATTTCAAGAATCCTCCTGGCTTTTGGCACCCCGCTTTCACCAAGGCGCAAGTTTGACACTTCGCCACGTAGAGCGCCACATCCTTTTTCAGTCCTGGCCACCAGAACAATTTCTTAACAATGTGGTACATCTTCGTGCTCTCCGGGTGAATTGAGTACTTTGTATGATGCGCCTCGTACAACAATTCCACCCGCAAATTGCCCATGTTTGGAACGCACAGACGACCATCCTTCCAAAGCAATCCATCCTCAATGGCGAATTGGGAATTTGACCCATCCAGAGATTCAACCATGATCTGCTTCATGTGGCCATCCAAATCCAAAGCCTGTCGAATCCGATCAGCCAGGTCATACTGGACTTCAGTCCAATTCAATAATGCTTCAGCACTTGACTGCTTATCCACGCAAAAGATCTCCAACTCCTCCAACTCCCGAACCAACCGCTCGTCATGGAGCGACAGCCAATTGGCTTGAGCTGGGGCCCAGCGACTCAATGCGTCCGCAACCACATTGCCTTTACTAGGCACGTAGTGGATCTTGAATGTATAGTCCCCCAGAAAATCCATCCATCTATGCTGCCGGTTGTTCAGATCTTTCTGATCCAGCAAATACTTCAAGCTCTTGTGATTGGTGTAGATATCAATCTTCACACTGTAAAAATAATGTCTCCACTGCTTCAAGGCAAAAATCACGGCCGCGAACTACAAGTCGTGGACCGGATAATTCCTCTCGTGCACTTTCAGCTGTCTCGAGCCATTAGCTATAACGCTTCCATGTTGTAGTAGCACGCAACCTAAACCACTGCCCGAAGCATCGCTATAAATCTCAAAACCTTTGGTCCCACTCGACGAACTCAGCACATGCGTCGTGCTCAACCGACACTTAAACTCCTCAAAATCTCTCGCGCACTCCGGCGTCCAAACGAACTTCTGCTCTTTCCTCATCAAAGTAGTGAGAGGTAACACTATCCGCGAGAAGTTCTCCACGAAGCGCCTATAATAGCCGGCAAGCCCCAGAAAGCTCCGGACTTCCGCTACTGTAGAAAGCACAGGCCACTCTCGTATCGCAACAATCTTTGTCGGATCCACAACAATACCCTCTCCACTCACTATATGACCGAGCAATACCACTGAGGACAACCAAATCTCACATTTAGAGAACTTGGCGTACAACTGATTCCTCCTCAGTGTCTCCAAAACCAAATGTAGATGCCTGAAGTTATCCTCCTCACTCTATGAGTACACCAAAATATCGTCGATGAAGACGATTATAAAATGGTCCAAGTACTCCCGGAAAGTCCTGTTCATCAAATCCATGAACACTGACGACGCATTGGTCAGCCCAAACGACATGACCATAAACTCAGAATGCATGTATCTCGTAATGAACGATGTCTTAGGGATATCACTCTCCCTTATTCTCAGCTGATAGTAACCGGACTTGAGATCCAATTTAGAGTACACCGTCGACCCGACTAACTGATCAAAGAGATCATCAATCCTTGGGATCGGGTACTTGTTCTTTTCCGTCAACTTGTTCAGTTCTCGGTAATCGATACATAGCCTCAAGCTTCCATCCTTCTTCTTAGCAAAGAGGACCGGTGCGCTCCAAGGGGAAGAACTTGGACGCACATATCCTTGCTCCAACAACTCCTGAAGTTGCACCTTCAGCTCCGCCATTTCCATAGGCGCTAGCCGATACGGAGATCGTGACACAGGCTTCGCACCTGGCACTAGCTCAATCGTGAAATCAATTTCTCGTTGAGGCGGGGCTCCAGGAAGATTGGTAGGGAACACATCAGGGTACTCTGATACCACTGAAATACTATCCATCGTAGACCTAGGCTTTGCAACCTCCACTAGTGTAAAGAATAGCTCTGCTCCAGCACGAACCTCCTTCACCACCTGAAGAGCAGACATCAACGTCTTGCTCGACCCTTTTAAGCCCGAAAAAGTCGTCTCACGACCTGCTCCCAACTTGACTTCCTTGCGAC
This sequence comes from Platanthera guangdongensis, assembly GCA_039583875.1. Classification (NCBI taxonomy): domain Eukaryota; kingdom Viridiplantae; phylum Streptophyta; class Magnoliopsida; order Asparagales; family Orchidaceae; genus Platanthera; species Platanthera guangdongensis. The sequence continues at coordinate 88,762,591 of CM077161.1, read as the reverse complement.
CGCAATCAATATAGGCTTGCTGCTCCGAGAGCCAATCCATGCCAAATATGACGTCAAACTCCACCAACGGTAGTAACGACGCTTGCAGATAGAACTCTTGATTCCCAATGCGAATCTTAACGCCACAGATTTTATCCGCGCGCATCGAACACCCATTCAGTAACAACACATCCAACTTGTCCTTCGCCATCGAAGAAGGTACTCCGATGCGCGATACGAACCCTTCGGACAAAAAGGAGTGTGAAGCTCTCATATCAAAGAGTGCTCTCGTCGGATACTCGCAAATCAAAATAAATCTTAAACAAGCAGTTGTAAGGTAACACGCACAAAAAAAGTATAAAACAATTTGACTTGCTATAAATTTAAATCATACCTATCACCACATCCGCTTGTTTAATTGCCTCATGTTGGCCAAGATTATAAACCCTTGGTTGAGCCGAAGCATAATGGGACGCGGTTGACTCCACCGCCTTGCCCTTTTCCTCGTAAGTGGCTCTCGGCTTCCTTTCGGACTTGGAACGTCCGCTCCAGCAGTCATGGGCAAAGTGCCCCGGTTTCCCACAAGTAAAACATGTACCCGGGGTCCGACCCGTAGTCGTCCCAGAAGCACCGGAAGAAGGAGCCGGACCCGAAGTCCTAGCTTTCTTAAAGAACTTACGGTGCCCAGACTTTGAGGTAGTCGGTGCCTTGAACTCAGACTTCTTATCACCAAATCTTTTCTTTGCTTGTAGATTCTTCATGTCCTTCTCCAAACACCGAGTCGTGTTGACTAGAGTCAAGAAACCCTGCATCATCAGCCCCGAGAGTAGTAACCTCAAGTCATCTCTTAGACCTTTGTAAAAACGGTTGGACTTACGCTCCTCATCCGCGAACGTAAGGCTAGCATACTGACCCAACCGAGTAAACTCGTGGAGATACTCATCCACACTACTCTCTCCTTGTACCAACCTATGGAACTCATTCTCCAATGCTATCCTTTGCGCCAAAGGGAGGTACCTTGCCAAGAACAGTCTCGAGAACTCCTCCATCGAGATGTCTGTAAGTTGTCTTCCTCTCAATAAATGCAGCTCCAAACCCTCCCACCACAGCCCAGCGTCTCCATCCAACAGGAACGTAGCTATACTAGTCATCTGTCACTCCTCTGTCTTAGTTCCTGTTAAGAATCTCTTCACTCGGGAGAGCAAATCTTCAGCTTGCGATGGGGTTCCCAAACCCGAGAACACTGGAGTATTAAAGCTCATAACATGTTTGAGATGTCTCTCGGTTGCCCTCCTCGGCACCAACAGCTTCACTACTACCTGCTCCACTCTTCTCGGCTCAACCTCTGGAAGAGGTACCTGCTCCATCGCAGGAGCGGGCTGCTGCATTTGCCTTGCAGGCTGCGCATTGATCATGACAAACACTGCTTCGGCAACCAATTGTATGGTGTCTGCCGATGGAGGTGTTGCAGGAGCATCGTTTGGTGCACTGTTAGCCTCAGAAATTCGGCGTTCTGACGGCCCAGCGCCAATTCTGGTCACCTATAGTTCTAGAAAACACCGTTAAGCGACCATATGAAATTGCAAAAAAGCAATTATAGGAACATGCAGGTTCCTCAAACACATGTATTTTCATTCCTAAGTGGACATTCATGGGTTCTTTTGCTGTTATAACGATGACGCACACACATGTGCTCACCACCCCTTAAAAATAATTCGCCCACGAATTCATTTTAAGCCTGACCGAAACCAGTAGTCTGATACTAAATTTTAACACCCCCTATCTGTCACATAGTATATAGCAGTAGGTCCGGCCGGGGCCCGACGCCATATACCACAGACAGACCGGGTGTTTACTCAATGGAAACCATCCAAGCAATGTACAACGTCCTACACAGAGTCATTCTAGCGGAAGCAATTTTAATAGTTGCAAATAAAAGAACCCAGCTACTAGCATGAATGTCCACTACAAAGCCAACAAGAATGATCGTACAAATACACAAGTACTGGCCTTAAGGCCTTACAATATTTTGCTCCAACATAAAATGTTTTCCAAACCTCGGCACGCAGGCCGGTCATACATGAGTAAAACAAGTAAACACTCAAAATTAGGCCTTCGAGGGCCGGCTCAGCAACTTGGGCTTTAGCCCGCTATTTAGCACTCGGCTCCGCAGCACCTGCAAGCAACAATCCACCGCACGGTGGCAAACAAAGGCAACGGTCAGCTATGCTGACCAAATTATAACGATCTCGCCCCCAACCCGGGGCGGCGATGCTCCTTCCCTGCACTTTGTTAGCATAAACAGCAGTATAGTGTAACAACACATCAACGCAGGCGTAGGCACGCACATCCACACACACCATGCTCTCAGGGCACATTCTCGGTGAACACGATCCAAGTCCGCTGACTCACCACCACCCCCAGGACGGCAATATCTCATGAGCATCTGGTCTTTCTGGCCACTGCCTAAGACCCTCCATCTATGCCAAAGGGGAGTACCACGTACCTTAGGTCTCTCTAACCGAACCACATAGATCGGGTACGGTTCCGCCTGACCCGTTACTCACACCGCAACGTCAATTAAGTCGTCTCGCGGGTCAAGATTCCCCGAGTCCCGTATCTCCTACATATATCACATAACCCAGTTATGTTCAGGTTGGCTCTCAGGCCACCATGTTGGCCGAATCACAAATCTGCCCAGTTTTCCGGGTGCACCTTGGAGTTAATCCCCAAGGCTCCCTGTTGCAATCTATCGCGTAGAAAACCCGAAAAACAAACATTCACGCGGAGTCTTCTCCGGCCATTCATGCAATGCAACATCACTGATCCAGACCAACTTATCTGGGTAGGCTTCACACGTCATGCCTATATCCGTTCTCGATTACGGACTCTACATGTAAATAACGGGGACTATTCTTATCTACCCGAAGGAACGCCTCAACTCACCGCAAACTCGCGAGAGCGGGCTTCCTATGCATGGGAAAAGAAGAGCTTCACATGCTCAAGTAGAGAATCGTTACCCTAGTATGTTTCCTTGGCGCCATGAAAATGTACGCGAATGAAAAGCACCGCACTCTCCTTGCCTCCGTAGATCCGAAGTCGGCTCGCGATTTGGAGCTCCGAAGCTCCGTCGGTGACCGAATCTAGGCTTATTCTTCCTCCTTTGCTTTCCCCTCTCTCTAGACTTAGAAAGAGAACCACTCAAGTGAAATGAGGGTTTCAAAGGCCCAATCCCGGGTATATCCAAGCACTAGCAGCCCCCAGCCGTCGGATCCCAAATTAAAGAAACGAACGGCCACGATTCGGAGCTGAATTGCAAAACCTGGGCCGAACACGGCCTGCGACACGCCCGTATCCAGGGTCGTGTCCCCCATTCGCCGTCGAAATCAACGCGTCTCGAAAAGCACACAGGCACCGGACACGCCCGTGTTTGACCTGACATGCCCATATCATCAAGTACACGGCCGTGTTCCCAGCCTTGTTCCTCCATCGACAAAGGACCAGCATCGACCTGAGACTCACACGGGTCTTGGACACGCCCGTGTCCCATTTGACACGGTCGTGTCACCACTGAACACGCCTGGGCTTCCAGGCCATGTTTCACCTGTGAATAAAATCGGCCAACCACCCGAGACTCACACGGCCTATGACACGCCCGTGTCCCAGGCCGTGTTCGCAGCTTGACGATCGTCGACTCCAAATTTTGTCGTCCACATGGCCAGGTCGTCGACCCAAGCTCGACACGCCCTGGGACACGGCCGTGTCTGAAAGAACTAGTGCCTATTCACCTAGAGGGGGGGTGAATAGGTGAACTTAATCTTTTTAACTTTAAAGGCAGAAACACTGAATTATAAGACCTGTATTTGCAATTCTCTACAGTAATTCAGCACAGATAACACAACAATCACAAAATTAATTACACATAGAGTACACACAGATTTTATAGTGGTTCCCCAAAGTCTGGGTACATCCACTTTCCCCCTTCGCCTATCTAGTAGTGTACTAGATTCGGCCTAACTTCTCCACTTCTTCTCAGATCCTCAGATCTTACAACTCAGAACCCCAAACAGGTTCCTACAACTCAGAGTGATCCCACTCCTACAACTCAGGCACAAAAGCCCTACCACTCAGTCTTCACCAAGACATACACTCAGAGAACAAAGTATCCTACAACTCAGGCACTAGGCCCTACCTCAGTCTTCAACAAGACTTACACTCAGAGTACATTGTCTCCTATACTCAGCCTTTATAAAATAGGCTTACAGCTCAGATCCCTTAGGATCCTACAGAAAATAATGTTTACAAAGTTTATAACCACAACTCTGAAAGAGAGAGATGAGTTGAGTGGTTTCTTAATGAGTTCTTGGAAGAACTTGGCAGAGATCAACCTCCCTTGGCTTTCTTCAAAGCTTCTTGAATTAGAACACAGTAGGGTTGTATCTCTATGCAGATGATCTTCAATCAACTGCTGTCTTGAGATTCTGATTTCAATCTGAATCTTACTTATCAGCCTGGTTCAACCGATGGTCTTCTTAGAAGGAGCTTTCTCTCTCCAACTTCTTAGATCTTCTCTTGAAGGTCTTCTTCTTGTTGTGTTGTTTTTCACTTTATTGATTCATGATTCATTCTTCTATTGAAGGAGAAAGGTCTTTAAATAATCTTTCTCTATGGTGACCGGCTGATCCGGTTTCTAACAACTTTTTGATGGCTCTGACAGTTGTAGTTGACCGGTTGAAATGACAGCTGTCAAGTCATCCAGTCACTTCTTGAAATCTCTGTCACTGTCTGAAAGTGTCGAGACAGATAGTCTTTATGTGTCGACACAAGTAGACTAAGTGTCGACACAAGTAGACTAAGTGTCGACACTAGTCTTGTTGGTGTCGACTCAACTCCTTGTGTTGTTGTAACAGCTTCTCGACACTGCTTTTTCTGAATGTGTCGACACTGATTCTGTGTGTCGACACAAGTCTTCTTCTTTAATACTGAGTTGAATTCTGCTAAGTGTCGACACAACTCCTTTGTGTCGACACATCTTCTTGTGTTGAAACTTGCTAAGTGTCGACACATCTTCTTTGTGTCGACACATGCCTTCTGTGTTGAAACTTTGCTGAGTGCCGACACATCTCCTTGTGTCGACACATGTACTTGAACTTTGTTGAAGTTTGCTGAGTGTCAACACAAGTCTTCTAGTGTCGACACATGAACTTGAACTTTGTTGAAATTTGCTGAGTGTCGACACATCCTCCTAGTGTCAGCACTTTTGCTGTCGACAAAGTTTCTCTGGGTGTCGACACTACCTCTAAGTGTCGACACAGATAATGTTGACAATTCTTCACTGTGTGTCGACACAACCTGTATGTGTCGACACTTTTCTTCTGGTGTCGACTCTTTTCTTCTGGTGTCGCCACAATTACTCCAAGTGTCGACACAGCCTCCCTAGGTGTCGACACAAGCCTTCTTAAGTGTCGACACTTTTCTTCTAGGTGTCGACACATGGACTTAGAAACTTTTATGCTTTCCCTGCAATTACTTAACCTGCACAAATAAACTCAAAGCACATCAAATACACCTTGATGTATATCGTTGAGTAGGGTGAGGCTTCTTCAAATCAGGTACATATATTCCAATGTACCCAACAATCTCCCCCTATTTTGAGAAGTCATAATCCTTAGTCAATGATATACACCATACATAACAAATTCTCAGTATGATGTAAAACAATATCATATGACAGGGAAAATATTAAACATTTATAAACAAAACATGTATAAATAATTATCTCAGAACAATTAATGTAATAGATTGAACATATAACATTGTTCTTACAACTCCAAACATTTTCATTAATCAAATGTTTACATAGAGTTAAATACAAATGATTACAAATTGTAAACTTAAGAAAATTTCTATCCTATGGCTGCTCAGGCTCCTTGATAACAATCCCCTTTCCAGATTGAATCTCTGCTTGAACTGGAGCATCATTGTCATCAACAGGCTTCTTCCCTTTGAGATCTTTCTTTTTCAGCTCTTCAGCCTTTATCTTCTGCCTTTCAAAATAGTGATAAGGCTTAGGGAAATACTTGCTAGGCTCCTGTGCATTAGGAGGTAGCTTTCCCAGTTTAGTCTTCCTTCTATATTGTACTATGGCCTCTTGCCTATTCTCATGTTTTCTCCACTCCTGTTCAGAATACCATTTGCCTCTATTCAGGATATTGTCCTTAGCAGCCTTCCAAGCAGTCAATATGATATTCCTGGATGTGGAGCTCCATTGTTCAAAATCTGGCCTTAATTCAGCCTGCTCTCTGAACCTTTTCTTAGATAATTGAGCCTCTTGTTCCTTTAATAAAGCCTCTTGCTCTTTTAGTACTGCCTCTGGCATAGGATGTACTACTTTCTCAAGAATAATATTCTGATTACCCTCAGGAGGACTATACATAGACTGTACCTCCTGATGTATCATGTCAAAATCTGCAGGAGGATATATCACTTGAGCCACTTCAGCTTGCTCTCCTCCAAAGTATGCAGGATTTATTTCAGACTCTGCCACATTGTCATCATCACATAAAGGTGGATATCCAAGGGTGGCACTGATGGAATTTGAAATCCATTTGGCATGATCAGAGACGGCTTTGACTAGTACCCTCTCCCCCTTTATGACTTCTCTCTCTATGTGATCCCTAAGATCATCTTTCTGGAATCTGATTTGAGCATTCAAATAATTAACTCCATCCTTATAATAAGGTTTTAACCTTTGTAGCTTGTCAGTAATTGCCTTCTGAGAATCTTCAATGGCAGTTTTCACAGTAGTGAGACTCTCCTGTAATTTCTTATCAAATTCTTCTTTGGCAGTTGCACTTACTGCAGGTTGTGCAGTAGTTATATTTTTCATTTCAGTTACAATGGAATTATGTGAAGCAGTGAGATTATCATTCATCCTTATCTGGTTTTCCAAGACATAGCCTTGCTTCACTGCCATATCATCCACTTGTGTTTTTATCTTTTCTTGATGAGTAACCAAATAGACCACTGCATTGCCTCCTTTATGGAAACAATCAGTCATTTCCCTCTTGTGTTGATTCACTTCAAATCTGATAGATTTGATGTCTTGTGCCAGATCAAATTGCAGGGATTTATGCCCTTCATCCATATACTTTTCTAAAGCTTTTCTTTGCTCATCCATCTTGATCTGCAAAGTCAACATCAGTGAACTATAATCAGTAGTTGGGGCAGGCTGTGGAGCAATTGTCTGTAGTGCTTTCTTGTAGTTCTGGCTTCTTCTCTTGAAGACCTGAAACTTCCTCTTCTTGGCTCTAGCAGCCTCTTCATCCTCTGAAGCAGAAGTGCTAGCAATATCTACTCTATCCTTAGGACTAGGAGGTAACTCCTTCTCAGTCCTTTTTATTTGCTCAGTATCCATTGGCTCCACAGTCTCTTATCTAACAGTCTCCTCTATTTGCTCCCCCTCAATATTGACCTTCTCCCCCTCAACAGCAGCTATCTCTCTCTCAAGGTCTGTCTGTACAAGATCAGGGAACATCTCTTCTAAAGTATACTCATGTTGAGGTTGTTCAGAAGAATCTCTAATCTCAGGAGCATCTGTTTCCATTTTATCAGCTACAGATGTGTCCTCTATGACAACATCTTGTGGTTTACTATGTATCTGTGTTTGCTGATTAACATCAGGTAATGAGTCAGTCAAAACTTCATCCTCAGTAGTGAAATTTAATTGATTAACTTCAATGATTACCTCTAGTATTGTTTGGGTAGCCCTTTCACTCTCTAATTGGGTTGGCTCATCCACATGTAGAGGCTCCCCCTGGAGTGGATCCAGGTGAATAGGGCTAGCTGAGGGTAGCTCCTCCTGCCTCTGAGCATCTTCTTGTCTTGCTGGTGACTGTCCAACATTGTCATCCTCTCCATCATCTGAACTAAACACCACTTGCTACTCTAAGCTACTTGAGGATTCTTGTGCCACAATGACTGTCTTCTTCTTCTTCTTCTGAGGTGTTGCCTTTTCTGGAGTTGGCAGTTCCTTTGTCAATACTCTATCCCACCTTGAGAAAATTCTCATATCCATTCTCCTCATGTGGTTTATCTTTGAACCTGCAGCTTGGTTCATCACTTCAGGTATACTGCCAGCTAAGTATAAACTCAGAATTCTTCCCAGATTGGCTTTCTTTATACTTTCTTTTATCTTGTCAAACATCACTGCTGACCAATCAGTTTCAAGTTTGAAAATTATCCTTGTTATCAGACTGAACATGTGAGCTGAAATTCTATCATGCCCACCAGGCTTGCTCAGTATCACCTTCCCAACTATCTCAGATAAAAACTTGTCCTGCATGTTCATGCCTTTTCTATTGTAAACTGATCCAATTTTCAGGTTTGAGTCTAATCCACACAATTTCAATGCCTCTCTAGTCTTAGAAGCAGATACATCTTCTTCCTCTTTTGTTCTTGGTAGTTGAAGTACCTTTCTTAGACTTTTCTGTGTGACCTTGACTTTTGTCCCATGGACTCTGCACTTAATCTTGAGTCCAGTATCATCAAGTGAAGCTGCACTCAAGAATTCAAGGACCTCCTTCTTCCAGATCTTGATAGGTTCTGATACAAGATACTCTAGTCCAGTCTCGGCAATTAGTGTTACCACACCTTGGATTTCGGGTTCTGTATCATCAAAGGCGTGACACACGAGCTCATATCCTTCGTTAATGTTCTCTTCTAGCTTGGGCGCCATTAGGGTTTGAAGAAATTTTGAATTTAGAGAAGAGAGATGTCGACACACAAGTTTGGTCTCGAGACTAAGGTGAGCGTGTCGACAAACAATGGGGAAAACCTATTTATACCTTTCTAAAATTGAAGGTGAAGAGGTGCGTCAAAATACTTGAATTGTGCGACACTATTGAAAAGTGTCGACACTTACTTATAATGTCTCGACAACTATGTGTCGACACAAATATAGTCGACAGAATATATGTGTCGACACTTATACATCTCAGCTCGACACTTAGTCGAGACTCTACTAGACTAATTCTGTGTAAATCCTAAGTGTCGACACCACCCTGGATGTGTCGACACCTACACTACATGTGTCGACACTAAATCTCTGAAGTGTCGACACAGACTTCCTAGATGTTTCGACACCATTTCTGTGAAATGTCGACACCACTTCTATGTGTCTACACAGAAAACTCTATGTGTCGACACTATTTTACTTAGCCAATTTTTGTAAACTATTCTAAGTTTATCATTTCTAATTCAATTTTAAATTTATTGAATTTAGTTTCATCTAAGGGCTTAGTAAACATATCAGCTAACTGATTATCTGTCTTAACATACTCTAGGAAAATGTCTTCTTTTTCAACATGTTCTCTTAGAAAATGGTATTTAATTTCTATGTGCTTAGTCCTACTATGGGAGACAGGATTATTTGCAATAGAAATGGCACTAGTACAATCACAAAATAAAGGTGTTCTAGTTTCTTGAATACCATAATCTTCTAGCCGATGTTGAATCCATAGAAGTTGAGCACAGCAACTTCCTGCAGCCACATACTCTGATTCTGCTGTGGAGATAGCCACACTTGTTTGTTTCTTGCTACTCCATGACACCAGCCTTCCACCTAGAAATTGACAGGTTCCTGTGGTACTCTTTCTATCTTCCTTGCAGCCTGCAAAATCTGCATCTGAATAACGTGTCAGTTCAAAATCTCCATTCCTAGGGTACCAAAGGCCTAGATAAGGTGTGCCCTTAAGATATCTCAAAATTCTTTTGACTGCTGTCAAATGAGATTCTTTAGGGCAAGCTTGGTACCTAGCACAGACACATGTATCATACATGATATCTGGTCTACTAGCAGTCAAATATAGTAGGGAGCCAACTATCCCTCTATACAAAGTTTCATCTACAGGTTTCCCTGTATCATCTTTGCTTAAAGACATTGTTGACCCCATAGGAGTTTTCATGGTAGTGGATGATTCCATACCATACTTCATTATCAATTCTAGGGTGAACTTAGACTGGCATATGGATAATCCATCTTCAGTCTGTCTAACTTCTAGACCCAAGAAGAACTTAAGTCCCCCCATACTGCTCATTTCAAATTGTCCTTGCATGAGTTTTGCAAACTTTCTGCAAACACTACTTTCTGTAGACCCAAATATGATGTCATCTACATATATTTGGACTAAGATAATCTTGCCTCTGGATTCCCTAAGGAATAGAGTCTTGTCTATTTTCCCCCTTGAGAATTTGTTCTCAATGAGTAAACTAGACAGGGTTTCATACCAAGCCCTAGGGGCTTGTTTTAACCCATACAAAGCCTTCCTAAGTCTATATACATAATCAGGTTTAAGAGAATCTACAAAACCTGATGGCTGCTCTACATAGACTTCTTCCTTCAGGTTTCCATTCAGAAAAGCTGACTTAACATCCATTTGATATACCTTAAATCCTTGATATGTTGCATAGGCAAGGAACATCCTTATGGCTTCCAGTCTTGCTACTGGAGCAAAGGTTTGATCAAAATCAATACCTTCTTCCTGCCTATATCCTTTTGCAACTAGTCTAGCTTTATTCTTTATAATAATTCCATTCTCATCCAACTTGTTCCTAAAGATCCACTCAGTTCCAATAATGTTGTGGTTCTTTGTTTTAGGAACTAGCTCCCAAACCTTGCATCTTTTGAACTGGTTCAACTCCTCTTGCATGGCCTCAATCCAATGAGGGTCTAGGATTGCTTCTTCCAATTTCTTTGGCTCTACTTGGGATAGAAAGCTGGAGTAGAGAACTGAACTTAGATTCCTGCTCCTTGTTTGTACCCCTTGTCTGAGATCTCCAATAATTTGATTGGCTGGATGATCTTTTAAATGCCTATTCGCAGGAGGCAGCCTGTCTTCAGGTTGTACACCTTCATTCTCTTCATCTAGCTGCACTTCTTGATCCTCTTCAGCTTCAGGAGTATCTTGTACTCCCCCTGGACAGCATCCACCATCTTCCACTTGCTAACTTGCAGAAGAACCTTCCGTTAAGGTAAGCTTCTCTATTCTCTCAGTTACACCTGTAGAGCTGCAAACACTTCTTGGGAATTCATTGTTAATGAGCCTTGCTTCATCAAAAACTACATGTACTGACTCTTCTACAACTTGAGTAATCAAGTTGTAGACCCTATAAGCCTTACTGTTGTTGTTGTACCCAACAAAGATCCCCTCTTGGGATTTGGCAGCAAACTTGGTTAGATAAGACTTACCATTGTTAAGGATATAACACTTGCAACCAAAGATCCTGAAATAGGATAGATTTGGTTTTCTGCCCTTCATAATCTCATAGGGGGTCTTCTTGTGGCTCTTGGTGATAGTAGCCCTATTGATTACATGACATGCAGTATTAACTGCCTCAGCCAAGAAATATTCTAGGAGGGAAGTGTCACTCAATAGGGTTCTACCAGCCTCTATCAAGGTTCTATTTTTCCTTTCAGCAATACCATTTTGCTGAGGTGTTCTTGGTGAGGAAAATTCCTGAAAAATTCCAAACTCTTCACACAGTTTTGTCATACTTTCAGACTGAAATTCAGTACCATAGTCACTTCTGATTTTGACCACTGTACTGTTTAATTCATTCTGAATTTGTTTAACAAAACTATACAAGATACTTGGTGTTTCAGATTTTTGCCTTAGGAAGAACACCCAGGAATACCTTGAGTAGTCATCAACTATCACAAATGTGTAGACTTTCCTACCTAGGCTGTGAACTACCATAGGACCAAAAAGATCCATATGCAAGAGGTATAAACACCTCACAACATCTTTGTTCTCAAGGCTATGAAAGGTGGATTTGGTCTGCTTGCCTTTTTGACAGGCTGAGCATATCCCATCCTTTATACACTTAACCTGAGGACCATTCCTCACTAACTCTTTGCTAAAGAGTTGACCAATTGTCTTATAGTTAAGATCAGTCAGCCTCTTGTGCCATTTAACACAATGTGAGACTTTCTCATCAGCTACAAGACAAATAGGAGAGACAATTTTCTCACACATAATGTCTAGACAATAGACATTTCTCTTCCTATATCCTGTTAGAATGATCTTTTGATCACTTGACCTTTTGATATGACAACCATCCTTGACAAATGAGATGTCATATCCTAAATCACTCAGCTGACTTATGCTAATGAGGTTATGTTTCAAACCCTTTACATAAGCCACTTGAGTAATTGTAATTTGGTTACTAGAAATGTTACCAAATCCTTTGATGATCCCTTTTTCTGAACCACCAAAGGTAACTTTAGGCCCATATTTGATAGATGTATAATTCTTCAGCAACCCCCTATTTCTAGTCATGTGTCTGGAACATCCGCTGTCCAAGTACCATATAGGGCATGGCCACTTGGACTCACCTGCAAAACAGATTACTTAACCTTAGAACCCAAATAATTCTTGGGTCCTTGGTGCAGGTTAGTTTGACTTTTAACAAAACTACCTGTAGCTCTTCTAGCAGGTAGTTTGCTACTCTCCTTGACACTTGAATTGTGCCAACAGTCTATGGCAAAGTGGCATATCTTGCCACAACACCAGCACTCAAACCTATTGTACCTTTGTTTTGGTACAACCCTGGCTGAAGTATCTACAACAGGCTTTTTGTTTAGTGCTGGGGCTTTGCCCTTAGACTTGAACCCAGCAGTCCAGGCAGGTTTTGTAAATCCTAATCCAGCCTTACCCTTATGAGGTACAAACACATCTATTAAGGGTAAAACAGATTTGGGTTTAGAAAAGCTAGGCACAATATCCTTCTCCTTCTGAAGTCTAACCTCCAGATTCAATATCCTTCTCCTTCTGAAGTCTAACCTCCAGATTCCTAATTTGATCATTCTTAAATGTAATAGTACCCATCTAAATAACAGTAATGTTCTTCAGCCTGACTATTTCATTTAGTTTCTGATCAAGCAACTTGTCTGAATCAGCAGCAGCCAATTTAAGACAAGCAATCTCCTTTGTCTGAGTTTTGGCCAAGGATTTGCTTCTCTTCGAGGCCTGCAACAAGTCCCTATATTCATCAATTAACTGATGAATATCTCCTTCATATTCAGACCCACCCACATCACTTGATGCAGATGTATCTGATTCTGACTCAATACTAGAAATTGAACTTGAAGAACAACTTTGTACCTTACTTGGTCCAGGCTGATCCTGGATTTTGTCTCCTTCAGATAAGGCCATCAGCCCTTTACACTGATTGTCCTCATGCTCATAAATTGAGTTCATCAACTGCATGAACTCATCTTCCTCCTCTTTAGCAAACAGTCCAATATAGGCTTCAGCTTCTGAATCTGTTTCTGAAGATGACTGATCAGTCAAACTCTTATCCTTCTTGGCAACAAGGGACCTTTCCTTTTTGCCCTTAAACTGAGTCTTCTTCTTGTCAGTTGACTCCTTCCTCTTTTCTGGACAGTCAGCTACTATATGTCCTTGTCTATTGCAACAATAGCATACTATCTTTGAGGATGTAGTTTTACTTGGCTTGGACTTTCTTTTGTCATTCCTTGATGACTTCCTATTCTGATAGTAGTCATCTTTTGTCTGTGAAGTGGATGGCTTAGACCTCCACTGCTTCTTTTTCAGAAACTTTTGAAAATGCCTAGTGAAGGCTGCAAAGTCTTCATCACTTTCACTGCTTTCTGAATTCTTACTATCTGAATTTTCTGTGACTGTCTCAGCAACTATTTGAGGTGGAGATGCAGACTTGCTTCTATACTTCCTAGTGGCTTCAGTCTTGAAGGCTACAGCTCTTTCCTTGTGCTCCACTCTAGTAGTCCTCTCTTCCTCCTTTCTAACCATTAATTGGATTTCATAAGATAGCAGTTTTCCAAATAAGCTTGGAGGAGGTATATCAGCTAATTTGGCCATTTCCCTAATGACACAAATCTTGGTGTCCCAATCCTTAGTTAGGGATCTTAAGAACTTGTCATTCAACTCATAGTTGCTGAATTCTCTTCCATAGGACATCAATTCATTGACTATCCTATAGAATTTCTTATAACATTCAGTAATGCTATCAGACTTTCCTTGTCTGAAGCTTTCATACTCCTGATTTAACAAAGACTTCATGTCTTGTCTTACCTCTTCAGATCCCTCCATGTAAACTATCAGTGTGTCCCACATTTCTTTTGAGGTTTTACAATGTATTAGGTTCTGAAATGTGACATCATCAATTGCACTTACAATAATATTCTGGGCCCTCTTGTCCATAGTGACCAGAATTATTTTATCTTTAGTCATTTCTGAATAGTCCTTAGGAGTTTTCTGATTTGCATCTAGAATGGAGATCTTAATTGGCACATATGGCCCTTCTTTGACTGTGATGTATATTCTTGGGTTAGATGCTTCCATAAAGAGTCTAACCCTCTCTTTCCATATGCCAAAAATCTCTTTTCTGCAGATTGGCAATTTCATGGATCCTAGCTCTTTGTGATTCTCAGTAGAACCCATTTTCTTGATTCTTGATTATTCTGATTATGCCTACAGGATCTTTACTAAGACTGTTATGTCCTTTTTGAGCAACCTGGCTCTGATACCACTTGAAAGAACTAGTGCCTAATCACCTAGAGGGGGGGGGGGGTGAATAGGTGAACTTAATCTTTTTAACTTTAAAGACAGAAACACTGAATTATAAGACTTGTATTTGCAATTCTCTACAGTAATTCAACACAGATAACATAGCAATCAAAGAATTAATTACACACAGAGTACACACAGATTTTATAGTGGTTCCCCAAGGTATGGGTACATCCACTTTCCCCCTTCGCCTATCTAGTAGTGTACTAGATTCGGCCTAACTTCTCCACTTCTTCTCAGATCCTCAGATCTTACAACTCAGAACCCAAAACAGGTTCCTATAACTCAGATTGATCCCACTCCTACAACTCAGGCACAAAATCCCTACCACTCAGTCTTCACCAAGACTTACACTCAGAGAACAAAGTCTCCTACAACTCAGGCACTAGGCCCTACCTCAGTCTTCAACAAGACCTACACTCAGAGCACACTATCTCCTACACTCAGCCTTTATAAAATAGGCTTACAGCTCAGATCCCTTAGGATCCTACAGAAAATAATGTTTACAAAGTTTATAACCACAACTGTGAAAGAGAGAGATGAGTTGAGTGGTTTCTTGATGAGTTCTTGGAAGAACTTGACAGAGATCAACCTCCCTTGGCTTTCTTCAAAGCTTCTTGAATTAGAATACAGTAGGGTTGTATCTCTATGCAGATGATCTTCAATCAACTGCTGTCTTGAGATTCTGATTTCAATCTGAATCTTACTTATCATCCTGGTTCAACAGCTGGTCTTCTTAGAAGGAGCTTTCTCTCTCCAACTTCTTAGATCTTCTCTTGAAGGACTTCTTCTTGTTGTGTTGTTTTTCACTTTATTGATTCATGATCCATTCTTCTGTTGAAGGAGAAAGGTCTTTAAATAAGCTTTCTCCATGGTGACCGACTGATCCGGTTTCTAACAACTTTCTGATGGCTCTGACAGTTACAGTTGACTGGTTGAAATGGCAGCTGTCAAGTCATCCAGTCACTTGTTGAAATCTCTGTCACTGTCTGAAAGTGTCGAGGCAGATAGTCTTTATGTGTCGACACAAGTAAACTAAGTGTCGACACAAGTAGACTAAGTGTCGACACTAGCCTTGTTGGTGTCGACTCAACTCCTTGTGTTGTTGTAACAGTTTCTCAACACTGCTTCTTCTGAATGTGTCGACACTGATTCTGTGTGTCGACACAAGTCTTCTTATTTAATACTTAGTTGAGTTCTGCTAAGTGTCGACACAACTCCTTTGTGTCGACACATCTTCTTGTGTTGAAACTAGCTAAGTGTCGACACATCTTCTTTGTGTCGACACATGCCTTCTGTGTTGAAACTTTGCTGAGTGTCGACACATCTCCTTGTGTCGACACATGTACTTGAACTTTGTTGAAGTTTGCTGAGTGTCGACACAAGTCTTCTAGTGTCTACACATGTACTTGAACTTTGTTGAAATTTGCTGAGTGTCGACACAGCCTCCTAGTGTCGACACTTTTGCTGTCGACAAAGTTTCTCTGGGTGTCGACACTGCCTCTAAGTGTCGACACAGATAATGTTGACAATTCTTCACTGTGTGTCGACACAACCTGTATGTGTCGACACTTTTCTTCTAGTGTCGACTCTTTTCTTCTGGTGTCGACACAATTACTCCAAGTGTCGACACAGCCTCCCTAGGTGTCGACACAAACCTTCTTAAGTGTCGACACTTTTCTTCTGGGTGTCGACACATGGACTTAGAAACTTTTATGCTTTCCCTGCAATTACTTAACCTGCACAAATAAACTCAAAGCACATCAAATACACCTTGATGTATATCATTGAGTAGGGTGAGGCTTTTTCAAATCAGGTACATATATTCCAATGTACCCAACAGTGTCCTAGGCCATGTGCCCCCTGCCAAATACCAAACTTGGCTCAAAACGCCTCCCGTCGCTCTTTTGAGTTTCGGGGCGTTACACCTTTCCCTTTCTCTTTCTCTCTCTTGGAATGAGAAGAAGAAGGAGGAGATGAGAATGAAGGGAATTTATCCCATTCTCGGCCTTTTTATCCACGGGAAAGAAGCCTGGACCATTAGATCCAGAACAGGGAAATGAACGGCCAGAAAACTCTGACAAAATCACTTTTCGGGCCTAACACGCCCTATGACACGCTCGTGTTACAGGGCGTGTACCTTAAGCGCACACGAACTGACTCATTCTGATTTATCCAAAATAGAACACGGTCAGGGAACATGCCCGTGTCGGCCCAGTCACGCCCGTGACCCAGGGCGTGTAACCCACTCGACACCTCGTCGAGAGAAAATTGTCGGCCTCCTGACACAGCGAGACACGCCCTGTGACACGCCCATGTCACAGGCCGTGTACCCCTTGCTTGTCACTTGACGATCGTCGAGCGCAGTTCGTCAACCAGAGGGGACATGCCCTAGATCACGCCCCCTGTCACGCCCATATCACAGGGCGTGACCTCCCGAAAACTTTATCGACCGAATTTCGTTGACCATGCGCCCAACTGCTCAACCCGAGCGGGACACACCCGTGTCCCAAGCCGTGTCACCCAATATTTTCCCATTCTAAATTTGGGCTGTTACATAAACGCACTAACACGCACAGCTCGCGCGCGTGCGACAAGTGCCACTGCAATTTACACCACCTCTAGCCGCCTCCGATGCTTATGAATGCTACCATCGTCAGGCAACTTGCCTGGGCCACCCGGACAACCTGAGGGGCATGTTCATCATTTTCAAAAAATTAGAGATCAAGGTGGCAAACAGTACACCGTCATTTGTCAACCCAAGATCCAGTTGGGTGCAATTATCAACATGTTCCTTCAAGGAAGTTATAAAAAGGTCATAGGCTTTCATTTGAAGACAAGCAATCAGAGCGTCTAGAAATAACTTTGAAATATTTTGACGAGGATGTGCGACTTAGATCGTTTCTTCGCTCCAAATTTTTTCTCCTCGCTTGTAAGTCTGCTCGCTCTCAACACACACGGGAACATTTCAACAAGTACAGGAGAAGAAATATAAGAACACTCTCATGGACACTCTAGCTCTATGGACTTAGCCTTTTTTTGTCCCCTCTTCGCATTCAATGTTTGTAAATAGAGAGGTGGTCTATGTAAGTTATGGAATGTCTCTAAATTACACCTATGGGGGGCGTGAATAGGTGATGTCCCTTTTTTGTTTCACAGTGGAATAATAAAACAATAAAATAACTAAACACAACACACCACAAACACATAAATTTATAATGGTTCCCCAATATGCGTACGTCTATTTTCTCCCTCACCTATCTAGTAGTGTGTTAGCCTCGGCAAGTTTAACAAAACTCAGATCAATCAATATAGATCTTACAAGTTGGAGACAAATCTCCTACCTCAGGAACACTAGCTAGTTCCTTACCTCAGATTCACTAACTTGAGATCCTGCCCCAGATTCCATATGAGGAATCCTACCTCAGATCAAATAGAACCCTATCTCAGATTTCAAAGAAATCTTACCAAAATAATTTTTTTAAAAATGATTTATAGTTTTTATAGACACAAAAGATAAGTTTTGAAGTGTTGAGTATTCTTGAAGCTTGATTGAGAATAACTTCAATTAGATTATCAAATTAGATATGGAAGAATGACTTCTTTATAGTGTTGGCTTCTTGAATCAAAGAGAAGAAACATGACTTGTGAAATAGATCTGATCTGGATCTTCCAACTAAGAACCATTCTTATTTAAGAGAGATTGAGTCAATTGAGAAAACTTGGAGAAAATTAGGAGGAGAAGAATGAATCAACTTGAATAACGTCTCCTTTAAAATATTTTTCTCTGGACTTAGGAGATTTGTCGGCTTAAGGTTCATGAGAATGACTTCAAGTGAATTAGCAAAACTAGGGTTTGTTATACGAATCTCTTCATTACAAAGATGATTGAGAGACTTAACAATCAAATTTGAAATATTTAATGATAGAAATATGATTCCTTAATAGGCAACTCTGATTGGCGCAATCGACGACGACATCAATTTGAAATTTCGAAGATATGAACTGTCACGATGATATAATGTTCATTAAATCGATATTTGAAAACTTTTAGATGATATTAGTCTTCTAATCGAAAAGTTTTGTGTAACGCCTCCACTGTAATCTCTGAATAATATGGGTCCGGTCGGGGCCCCACATCATACAGACTCCATAGCTTAACCATTATAAGATGATATAAACTACCCAACTCAAAACTCAGACTATAAACACAGTAGAAACAAATAGCCAAACTAGAAGTTATCCATTACTACAGGAGTATTCAATGGCCTTAAGGCCTTACAACATTCACAAGTCCAAATACTAAAATAATACATCAACATATCAACGTGCTTTAGTACACCTAAGCTACCTCGGCATGCAAGCCAGATCACAGTCTATGAAGCAAAGCACTCAGCAAAACATAAGTAAAACAAGAGAGTTCACTTCATAAGGCTTAGGCCTTTTTGGACGGCGAACTTGCTCCCGCTTGCGATCCTTGCCCTGTAAAAAATGGTGGTAACGTGGGTCAGCAAAGGCTGACCTCAACTGTGTAACCAACACATCTCCTCCCCGCCGTCCCTAGCAGACCCCGGGGCACTCCATCACTCAGCAGGTCAGCACTTCGTATGCAAATATACATGAACACAAAAAGTAGCAAAATGGGTTTGAATGTCTCACACAACAAACATGTTTCTATGTTAAGCATATAATAAAAAGGGCATACTATGCAGCATGTATGCAAACAAGGGTTTCACCCAAGGCACCCTATAGCACATGAATCTAACACATCATCACACATCAATAATTAGGTACTTATAATTTCCCATTCGGCGTTCAGGCTGCAAACACATGGGTAATACCAATTTCCCCTAACGGCGTACAAGCCACCACACAGAATTCTTGTCAAGGCCCCACCCGATCGTGGGTCTCAAAACACAGGCTTGCATGCAAGCTCTGACTTCTCACGTCAGGATTCCATTTCAGAAACCACAAATTGATGCTAAGAACCCTCGCTAGAACCCACACACTCGTGACGACCCAGGCCCGACTCCAAATCGGGACCATGTACACCAAAGGAGACCGAGCGAGACCCAGCTGGCATCATCTAAGCTTGCCCAAACCTTAGCATTCTCGTCCGTTTCACTGAAGGGGACTTGTTGTAACACCCCCTATCCGTCACATAGTATATAGCAGTAGGTCCGGCCGGGGCCCGACGCCGTATGCCACAGACAGACCGGGTGGTTACTCATGGAAACCATCCAACCAATCATAACGTCCTACACAGAGCATTCTAGCGGAAGCAGTTTTATAAAAGTTGCAATGAAGAACCCAGCACTAAAGCCTGAATGTCCACTAATACCAAATAGGAATGTTACAAATACACTAGTACAAGCCTTAAGGCCTTACAAAAATTGTTCACTTCATATTACATGTTTTACAAACCACGGCACGCAGGCCGATCATACATGAAATAAAACAGTAAACACTTCCATTAGGCCTTCGAGGGCCGGCTTCGCAAAATGGGCTTTAACCCGCTATTGACCGCTTGGTCCAGCAGCACCTGCAAGCAACAAACCACGGCACGGTGGCAAAACAAGGCAACGGTCAGCAATGCTGACCAAATTATAACGATCCCGCCCCCAGCTCGGGGCGGCGATGCTCCTTCCCTGCATTTCATTAGCATAAGAGAGCAATATATCAATATTCATTTCATCACAGGCGTAGGCTCGTATGGCCAGACACCCCGTGCACTCAGGGCACATTCTCGGTGAACACAGTCTAAGTCTGCCGACTCACCACCATCCCTTTGGACGGCCAATTAATGAGCAGTTTGTCTTCCCGTCATGGGTCACGGTAATTAAAACCATAGACCGCCGAAGACCCTCATCTATGCCAACGACTCTAATCCGAACGACATAGAATGGGTACGGTTCCATCTAACCCGTGCTCACAACACAACGGTAATTTAAACCATATGCGCCCGCAACGGTAATTTAAACCATATGCGCAGGTAAAACTTCTCCCGAGTCCTGTTTCCATCACAATTCACATAACTAGGTTATGTTCAAGTTGGCTCTCAGACCACCAAGTTGGCAAGATCACGCATCCGCCCAGTTTTTCGGGTGCACCTTTGGGTTAATCGCCAAGGCTCCCTGTTGCAATCTACAGTGTAGAAAACCCGAAAAACAACCAATAGCACGGAGCCTTCTCCGACATTATGCAATGCAACATCACCGATCGAGACCAACATGTCCGGGTAGGCTTCACACATCATGCCTATGTCCGTTCTCGCTTACGGACTCTAAACAACGGGGACTTTACATATCTACCCGAAGGAATGCCTCCAACTCACCGCAAACTCGCAAGAGAGGACTTCCTATGCAAAGAAGGAGAGCTACACATGCTCAAGAAGAGAATCGTTACCCTTGCGTTCCTCTTTGGCGCCATGGAAAAGTAAGCGGATGAAAAGCACCGTACTAGCTTTACCTCCGTGGATCCGGAGTCGGCTCGCGATTTGGATCTTCGAAGCTCCTCCAATTGCCGGATCTAGCTTCTTCTTCCTTCCTTGGCTCTCCTCTCTCTCTAAGATTTAGAAAGACAACCACTTATGAAAAGTGAGGGTTTCTAAGGCCCAATCCCGGGTATATCCCTTCAGGAACAACCCCCAGCCGTTGGATCATCAATTAAAGAAACGAACGGCTTTGATTCGAGATTGAAATGCCCAATCTGGACCGCACACGGCCTGGCACACGCCCGTGTCCAGGGTCGTGTGCCTCATTCGCCGTCAAAATCGACTCGCCTGGAACAACACACGGGCATCGAACACGCCCGTGTTCGACCTGACACGCCCGTGTTCCACCTGACACGGCCGTGTACCCCCATCGATTTCTCCCGAAAACAACCCGAGCACTGCACGGGTTCTAGGACACGCCCGTGTCCTTGCTCGTATCTACCTCAACACGCCTGATCTCCAGGCTGTGTACACGATCTCGACACTCGACACTTCGTCGAGCGAAGATCGCCAACCTCACGATAAGGCCTTGGACACGCCCGTGTCCTAGGCCGTGTGCCTTGTCTCGACACATCGTCGAGCAAAATTCGCCGACTCCCCGGGACGAGTGTCGACACGGGTCGATATGCCCTGCGACACGCCCGTGTCGCAGGTTGTGTGCCATGTCTCGACACTTCGTCGAGCGCAGTGTCGACTTCACGGGCTTAGTGTCGACACGGGTCGACACGCCCGTGTCGCAGGCCGTGTGCCCTGTCTCGACACAACGTCGAGCGAAATTCGTCAACACCCTGGGCCAATCGTCGACACGGCCTCGACATGCCGTGCGACACGCCCGTGTCGCAGGCCGTGTTCTCTGCTTAACGATCGTCGACTCCAAAATCATCGACCAACTCGACGACACACGCCTGACATGCCCTGGGACACGCCCGTGTCCCAGGCCGTGTGCCTCCTGCCAGAACCCAAAACTGGCCCAAAACATCCCCCATTGCTCCTTTGAGTTTCAGGGCGTTACAACTCTCCCCATCTTAAAAGAATTTTGTCCACGAAATTATATAAAGGAAAGACATGTACAAAACCAAAATTTGTACCTGAGCGGAACAACTCCGGATACTCGTCAAGCATAGTTTGCACTCGTTCCCAAGAGAGCTCCTCAATCCGCCCGGGCTTGACCTTTGTCGTCAACCCACTAACCACCGACACTTGATCAACCGCGATCACTTGCGCAGGCTATTGCACCGCCTTCCGAAGTACCGAAATATGGAATACATCATGTAATCCACCAAGCTCCACTGAAAGCTTCAACCGATAGGCCGCTTCACCAACTCTCTCCAGAACCTCAAACGGCCCAAGGTACCTCGGGCTTAGCTTTTTCAATCGCCGCACCCGCGAGACGCCCTTAAATGGCTTGATCTTTAAGTACACATAGTCGCCCACAGCGAACTCCACGTTCCTGTGCTTGGCATTATAGTACTTCGCTTGCCGGTCCTGAGCGATAAGCAACCTCTCCCGAATGGTTCTCACCAAAGAAGTAGCATCCTCCACTTACAATCGCTTATACAACTTTGACTCACCCGTTTCTAACCAAGACAACGACGTGCGACATTTTCTACCATATAGGGCCTCGAAGGGTGCCATTTGAATACTCGTTTGGTAGCTGTTGTTGTATGCGAACTCCACCAAATAAAGGTGGTATTCCCATTGCTTCCCAAAATCCAAGACACCCATGCGGAGCATGTCTTCCATAGTTCTATTGACCCTCTCGGTCTGCCCATCCATTTGCGGATGGAAGGCTGTGTTGAATTTCAACTTTGTCCCCAATATTTGTTGCACTAGCCTCCAATCATTGGACGTGAACCGCCCATCTCGGTCACTCACGATGCTGCGGGGCACACCATGAAGCCGTACTATGTTATCCACATAAAGTTTTGCCAACTTCTCCACCGGATCATCCTTCCTATGCGGAATGAAATGCGACACCTTCGTTAACCGATCAACAACCACCCAAATGGAGTCGTTCCCCTTTTGCGACCTTGGCAAACCGTGCACAAAGTCCATAGAGATGTCGTCGAATTTCCACTCTGGAATAGGCAAGGACTTAAGAAATCCTCCCGACTTTTGACATTCCGCCTTCACCAAGGCGCAAGTTTGGTACTTCGCCACGTAGAGCGCCACATCCTTCTTCAAACCCGGCCACGAAAACAGTTTCTTCGCATCACGGTACACCTTCGTGCTCCCCGGGTGAATCGAGTACTTGGTATGGTGTGCCTCGTACAATAATTCCACCCGCAAATTACCCACACTTGGGACGCACAGACGACCGTCTTTCCAAAGTAATCCGTCCTCCACGACGAATTGGGAATTTGACCCATCCAGAGCCTCTACCATGAACTGCTTCATATGAGCATCCATATCCAAAGCTTGCCGAATACGAACAGCCAGGTCATATTGGACTTCAGTCCAATTCAGAACTGCTTCAGCACTTGATTGCTTATCCACACAAACAATCTCCAATATTTCCAACTCCCGAACCAACCGCTCGTCATAGGTCGACAGCCAATTGGCTTGAGCTGGGGTCCGGCGACTCAACGCGTCCGCAACCGCATTACCTTTACCAGGCACGCAATGGATCTTGAATGTATAGTCTCCCAAGAACTCCATCCATCTATGCTGCCGCACATTCAGATCCTTCTGATCAATCAGATACTTCACACTCTTGTGACCGGCGTAGATATCCATCTTCACACCGTACAAAATTATGCCTCCACAGCTTCAAGGCAAAACTCACGGCCGCTTACAATAAGTCATGGATCGGATAGTTCCTCTCGTGCACTCTTGGCTGTCTCGCGCCATAATCTATTACACTTCCGTGTTGCAGTAGCACGCAACCCAAACCGCTGCCCGAAGCATCACTATTAAATCTCATAGCCTTCGGTCCCACTCGGCGAAGTCAGCACAGGCGCCGTGGTCAACTGACATTTCAACTCCTCGAAAGCTCGCGCGCACTCCTGCATCCAAAAGAACTTCTGCTCCTTCCTCGTCAAAGTAGTGAGGGGTAACGCTATCCGCGAGAAGTTCTCTACGAAGCGCCTGTAATAGCCGGCAAGCCCCAAAAAGCTCCGGACTCCCGCTACCGTAGAAAGCTCAGGCCACTCCCGCATCGCAACAATCTTCGTCGGATCCACTGCAATACCTACCTCACTCACTATAAGACCGAGGACGCCACTGAGGATGACCAAAACTCGCACTTCGAGAACTTGGCATACAACTGATTCCTCCTTAGCGTCTCCAAAACCAAAAGAAGATGCTTGAAGCGATCCTCCTTACTCTACGAGTACACCAAGGTATCGTCGATGAAGACGATCACAAAATGGTACAAGTACTCCCGTAAGGTCCTGTTCATCAAATCCATGAACACTGACGGCGCATTAGTCAGCCCAAACGGCATGACCGTAAACTCGTAACGCCCGTATCCTGTACTGAACGTTATCTTAGGGATATCACTCTCCCTTAACTAATTTAAAGTACGTCGTTGACCCGACCAACTGATCACAAAGATCATCGATCCTTGGGATTGGGTACTTGTTCTTTTTCGTTAACTTGTTAAGCTCCCGATAATCAATACATAGCCTCAAGCTTCCGTCCTTCTTCTTAATAAAGAGGGTCGGAGCGCTCCAAGGCGAAGGACTTGGACGCACATACCCTTGCTCCAACAACTTTTAGAAGTTGCACCTTCAGCTCCGCCATTTCCTTAGGCGCTAGCCGATATGGAGAGCGTGACACAGGCTTTGCACCTGGTACTAGCTTAATCATGAAATCTATCTCCCGTTGAGGTGGGGCTCCAGGAAGATCTCTAGGGAACACATCAGGGTACTCTTATACCACTGAAATACTATCCAACGCGGGCTTCGGCTTTGCAACCTCCACTAGTGTACAGAATAGCTCTGCACCAGCATGAACCGCCTTCACCACCTGAAGAGAAGACACCAACGTCTTGCTCGACCTCATCGAGCCCGTAAAGGTCGTATCATGACTTGCTCCCAGCTTAACTTCCTTGCTACTGCAATCTATATAGGCTTGCTGCTCCGAGAGCCAGTCCATGCCAAATATAACGTCGAACTCCTGATTCCCAATCCAAAACTAAGCGCAACTAATTCTCCCCGCGCACATTGAGCACCATTGGACTATAGCACATCCAATTTGTCTCTTACCATCGAAGGAGGTACTCCAACGCACAATTAAATTCTTAATAAAGGAATGTGAAGCTACCTAAACGAACGGTGCTCTCGCATATAAAGTAAAGTCGTAACAAAGCTTAGCACAAGTAGTTCTAAGCTAACATGCACAAGGGCGACAAGTATTTAAGACAAAACTATATTTAAACCATACCTGCCCTTACGACGACGTGCTTCCTCCAGGGCTTTAGGCACTCACGGGCATAATGCCCCGGCTCCCTATAGTTGAAACATGTGCCCGGGATCCGACCCGTAGTCGCCCTAGAAGCACCAGAAGGAGCTGGACCCGAAGTCCTATGCTTCTTATACCATTTTCGATATACAGACTTTGAGGTGTTTGGCACTTTGAATGTCGTTTCCTTTGCACTAACGTCCTCAACTGCTCCTGACATAGCTTTCTTGGCCTTCTGAGCACCTTTCCAACAATCTCGGGCAAAGTGCCCTTTCTTTCCACAAGTAAAACATGTGTAAGTAGCTTTGCTAGTCAATGTCATAGCCTCTTTCTCCAGCATTCCAACGGATGCAACTCTTATGGGGCTTGCATAGTTCGATACCATGGTCGCTGGAATCGGGAGGGTCTTCCTCAAATCTTCCTCTAAAGATCTAGCTGATTCCACCAAGGCTTGGAATCCCAATAACTTTGGTCCTAGCAGTAGAACTCGTAACTCGGCGCGCAGGCCATTATAAAATCTATCGAATGTAGCTTGCTCATTATCCAACTCGAAGCATGGGTAGCGGCTTATCATAAGAAATGCTTGAAAATATTCCTCAATTGTGTGCGCTCCCTGCACTAAATGCATATTCAGCTGCTGCCCTGATGGTCTACCAAAGGTCATCTGCTCCATCACGCCAACCGGCGTTGAAGCCACAACAGGGGCGCAGGGTTGTACATTTCCTCCAAGCTGTGCACCCATCATAGCGAACACCGCTTCTACGATCCTTCTAACGGTTTCATACGAAGGAGGAGTCTCAAACACCTCACTGGGTGCACTATGTTCCTCAGAAACCAGACATTCTGGCGGTC
Organism: Platanthera guangdongensis; assembly: GCA_039583875.1. NCBI lineage: Eukaryota > Viridiplantae > Streptophyta > Magnoliopsida > Asparagales > Orchidaceae > Platanthera > Platanthera guangdongensis. Next base: position 88,736,254 of record CM077161.1, on the reverse strand, counting down.
CAGCACCGCGTCCGGTCACCTATAGTGGTACAAAACACCGTTAAGCGACCAAATAAAATTGCAAATAGCAATTATAGGAACACGCAGATTCCTCAAACACGTGTATTTCTTTCCTAAGTGGACATTCATGGGTTCTTTTATTGTTATAACGATGACGCACACACATGTGCTCACCACCCCTTAAAAAGAATTCGTCCACGAATTCATGTTAAGGCTGACCGAAACCAGTAGTCTGATACCAAATTGTAACGCCCCCTATCCGTCACATAGCATATAGCAGTAGGTCCGGCCGGGGCCCGACGCCGTATGCCACAGACAGATCGGGTGGTTACTCATGGAAACCATCCAACCAATCATAATGTCCTACACAGAGCATTCTAGCGGAAGCAGTTTTATAAAAGTTGCAATAAAGAACCCAGCACTAAAGCCTGAATATCCACTAATACATAATAGGAATGTTACAAATACACCAGTACAAGCCTTAAGGCCTTACAAAATTGTTCACTTCATATTACATGTTTTACAAACTACGGCACGCAGGCCGGTCATACATGAACTAAAACAGTAAACACTTCCATTAGGCCTTCGAGGGCCGGCTTCGCAAAATGGGCTTTAGCCCGCTATTGACCGCTTGGTCTAGCAGCACCTGCAAGCAACAAACCACCGCACGGTGGCAAAACAAGGCAACGGTCAGCAATGCTGACCAAATTATAACGATCCCGCCCCCAGCTCGGGGCGGCGATGCTCCTTCCCTGCATTTCATTAGCATAAGCGAGCAATATATCAATATTCATTTCATCACAGGCGTAGGCTCGTACGGCCAGACACCTCGTGCACTCAGGGCACATTATCGGTGAATACAGTCTAAGTCTGCCGACTCACCACCATACCTTTGGACGGCCAATTAATGAGCAGTTTGTCTTCCCGGCGTGGGTCACGGTAATTAAAACCATAGACTGCCGAAGACCCTCATCTATGCCAACGGCTCTAATCCGGACGACATAGAACGGGTACGGTTCCATCTAACCCGTGCTCACAATCAACGGTAATTTAAACCATGTGCGCCCGCAACGATAATTTAAACCATATGTGCAGGTCAAACTTCTCCCGAGTCCTGTTTCCATCACAATTCACATAACTCGGTTATGTTCAAGTTGGCTTTCAGGCCACCAAGTTGGCAAGATCACGCATCCGCCCAGTTTTCCGGGTGCACCTTTGGGTTAATCCCCAAGGCTCCCTGTTGCAATCTACCGTGTAGAAAACTCGAAAAACAACCAATAGCACGGAGTCTTCTCCGTCATTATGCAATGCAACATCACCGATCCAGACCAACATGTCCGGGTAGGCTTCACACATCATGCCTATGTCCGTTCTCGCTTACGGACTCTAAACAACCGGGACTTTACATATCTACCCGAAGGAATGCCTCCAACTCACCGCAAACTCGCGAGAGCGGACTTCCTATGCAAAGAAGGAGAGCTACACATGCTCAAGAAGAGAATCGTTACCCTTGCGTTCCTCTTTGGCGCCATGGAAAAGTAAGCGGATGAAAAGCACCGCACTAGCTTTGCCTCCGTGGATCCGGATACGGCTCGCGATTTGGAGCTTCGAAGCTCCTCCAATGGCCGGATCTAGCTTCTTCTTCCTTCCTTGGCTCTCCTCTCTCTCTAAGATTTAGAAAGACAACCACTCATGAAAAGTGAGGGTTTCTAAGGCCCAATCCCGGGTATATCCCTTCAGGAACAACCCCCAGCCGTTGGATCATCAATTAAAGAAACGAACGGCTTTGATTCGGAACTAAAATGCCCAATCTGGACCGCACACGGCCTGGCACACGCCCGTGTCCAGGGCCGTGTGCCTCATTCGCCGTCAAAATCGACTCACCTAGAACAACACACGGGCATCGAACATGCCCGAGTTCGACCTGATACGCCCGTGTTCCACCTGACACGGCCGTGTGGCCGGCCGTGTACCCCTATCGATTTCTCCCGAAAACAACCCGAGCACTGCACGGGTTCTAGGACACGCCCGTGTCCTTGCCCGTATCTACCTCAACACGCCTGGGATCCAGGCCGTGTACACGGTCTCAACACTCGACACTTCGTCGAGCGTAGATCGTCGACCTCACGACACGGCCTTGGACACGCCCGTGTCCTAGGCCGTGTTCCTTGTGTCGACACATCGTCGAGCAAAATTCGTTGACTCCCCGGGACGAGTATCGACACGGGTCGACACGCCCTGCGACACGGCCGTGTCGCAGGCCGTGTGCCATGTCTCGACACTTCGTCGAGCACAGTGTCGACTTCATGGGCTTAGTGTCGACACGGGTCGACACGCCCTGTGACACGCCCGTGTCGCAGGCCGTGTGCCCTGTCTTGACACAACGTCGAGCGAAATTCGTCGACACCTTGGGCCGATCGTCGACACGGCCTTGACACGCCCTGCGACACGCCCGTGTCGCAGGCCGTGTTCTCTGCTCGACGATCGTCGACCAACTCGACGACACACGCCTGACACGCCCTGGGACACGCATGTGTCCCAGGCCGTGTGCCTCCTGCCAGAACCCAAAACTGGCCCAAAACGTCCCCCGTTGCTCCTTTGAGTTTCGGGGCATTACACTTGTCTCGCCGGAACACTCTCCGCACGTGACTTTGCAACGTCACGGGCTAGCCAGCCGACCATAGAGACAAAGTCGCGCCTTAGCACATCACACTCAAAAGCCTTTCCTGTAACACCCCCTATCCGTCGCATAGCATATAGCAGTAGGTCCGGCCGGGCCCGACGCCATATACCACAGACAGACCGGGTGGTTACTTATGGAAACCATCCAACCAATCTCAACGTCCTACACAGAGCATTCTAGCGGAAGCAGTTTATATAAGTTGCAAAACAAGAACCCAGCAACAAGCATGAATGTCCACTAACAAGATAATAGGAATGGTATTACAAAATACTCAAAAGTCGGCCTTAAGGCCTTACAAAATGTTTCACTTGTCTTTTACATGATTTACAAACCTCGGCTCGCAGGCCGGCCATACATGAATAAAACATAAAACATTTCCACTTGGGCCTTCGAGGGCCAGCTTCGCAAAAAGGGCTTTAGCCCGCTATTGACCGCTTGGTCCAGCTGCACCTGCAAGCAAACAAACCACCGCACGGTGGCAAACAAGGCAACGGTCAGCAATGCTGACCAAATTATAACGATCCCGCCCCCAACTCGGGGCGGCGATGCTCCTTTCCTGCATTTCATTAGCATAAGCGAGCAATTATAACCATAGTCATTTCATCACAGGCGTTGGCTCGCACGGCCACACGCCCCGTGCACTCAGGGCACATTCTCGGTGAACCGGTCGATGTCACGTCAATTAAAGCCATTAACATTCCGGACTCACCACCGCCACTTAGACGGCCATTCCTATGAGCAATTCGTCTTCTTGGTATTGGTCACGTCAATTTAAGCCATTGACCACCAAAGACTCCCATTTATGCCAACGGCGAGTTCCACGTAACCTTAGGTCGCTCTAACCGGACGACATAAAGCGGGTACGGCTCCATCTAACCCGTGCTCACTTCGCAACGACAATTTAAGCCATTTGCGCGGGTCAAACTTTCACCGAGTCCCATTCTACCGTAAGTTACATAACTCAGTTATGTTCGAGTTGGCTCTCAGGCCTCCAAGTTGGCAAGATATCGTATCCGCCCAGTTTTCCGGGTGCACCTTTGGGTTAGTCCCCAAGGCTCCCTGCTGCAATCTACCGCGTAGAAAACCCGAAAACAACCAATAGCACGGAGTCTTCTCCGGCCTTATGCAATGCAACATCACCGATCCGGACTAACATGTCCGGGTAGGCTTCAACCAAAATGCCTATGTCCGTTCTCGCATACGGACTCTATACAACGGGGACTTTACATATCTACCCGAAGGAACGCCTCCAACTCTCCGCAAACTCGCAAGAGCGGGCTTCCTATGCTAAGAAAGAGAGCTATTAGTGCTCATGATGAGGATCGTTACCCTTGGATTCCTCTTTGGCGCCATCGAAATGTAATCGGATAGAAATCACCGCACTTGCGTTGCCTCCGTGGATCCGGAGTCGGCTTGCGATTCGGAGCTCCGAAGCTCCTCCAATGGCGGATCTAGCTCCTCTTCTTCTTGCCTTAGCTCTTCTTTCTCCAAGGGTTTGGAGAGAGAACAAGTGGAAAAAGTGAGGGTTTTCTAAGTCAAAACCCGGGTATATCCCTTCAGGAACAACCCCCAGCCGTTGGATCTTCAGTCAAAGAAACGAACGGCTTCGATTCGGGACTGAAATGCCCAATCTGGACCGAACACGGCCTGGCACACGCCCGTGTCCAGGGCCGTGTGCCTCATTCGCCGTCAAAATCGAATCACCTGGAACCTCACACGGGTATCGAACACGCCCGTGTTCGAGCTGACACGCCCGTGTTCCCTCTGACACGGCCGTGTAGCTGGCCGTGTACCCCATGATTTTCTCCCGTTTTCAACCCGAGCACTGCACGGGTTCTAGGACACGCCCGTGTCCTTGCCCGTGTCACCTTGACACGTCTGGGCTCCAGGCCGTGTACATGGTCTCGACACTTCGTGGCTAAGTGTCGACACGGGTCGACACGCCCTGCGACACGCCCGTGTCGCAGGCCGTGTGCCATGTCTCGACACACTGTCGACACCAAAGTGTCGACTTCGCGGGACGAGTGTCGACACGGGTTGACACGCCCTGCGACACGCCCGTGTCGCAGGCCGTGTGCCGTGTCTCGACACAACGTCGAAGCACTGTGTCGACTTCACGGCTAAGTGTCGACACGGGTCGACACGCCCTGCGACACGCCCGTGTCGCAGGCCGTGTGTCCAATCTCGACACAATGTCGAGACCAAAGTGTCGACTTCACGCCTTAGTGTCGACACAGGCTTGACACGCCCTGGGACACGCCCGTGTCCCAGGCCGTGTGCCTGCAGCCAGAACTCAAACTGGCCCAAATTATTCCCCTCTGCTCCTTTGAGTTTCGGGGCGTTACAACTCTACCCCTCTTAAAAGAATTTCACCCACGAAATTACATAAAGGGAAAAACATGTACCAAACTTAAATTTGTACCTGAGCGAAACAACTCCGGATATTCGTCAAGCATCGTCTGCTCTCGCTCCCAAGAGAGCTCCTCACGACCGCAATTGTCCCACCGGACTTTGACCATCCTGATCTCTTTATTGCGTAGCCGCTTGACCTCCGAGTCCTCAATCCGCACGGGCTTGACTTTTGTCGTTAGCCCACTATCCACCGGCACTTGATCGACCGCGATCACTTGCGTAGGCTCTTGCACCGCCTTCCGAAGCACCGAAATATGGAATACATCGTGTAAACCACTTAGCTCCACTGAAAGCTTCAGCCGATAGGCCGCTTCTCCTACTCGCTCCAGAACCTCGAACGGTCCAAGGTACCTCGGGCTTAGCTTTTTCAATCGCCGCACCCGCGAGACACCCTTGAACGGCTTGATCTTCAAGTATACATAATCGCCCACAGCGAACTCCACGTTCCTGTGCTTGGCATTATAGTACTTTGCTTGCCGGTCCTAAGCGATAAGCAACCTCTCCCGAATTGTCCTTACCAAAGAAGTAGCATCCTCCACTTCCGATCGCTTATACAACTTTGACTCGCCCGTTTCTAACCAAGACAACGGCGTGCGACATCTTCTACCATAAAGGGCCTCGAAAGGTGCCATCTGAATACTTGCTTGGTAGCTGTTGTTGTATGCGAACTCCACCAAATAAAGGTGGTCCTCCCATTGCTTTCCAAAGTCCAAGACACACATGCGAAGCATGTCTTCCATCGTTCTATTGACCCTCTCGGTCTGCCCATCCGTTTGTGGATGGAAGGCTGTGCTAAACTTCAGCTTTGTTCCCAACATTTGCTGCACCAGCCTCCAATCATTGGACGTGAACCGCCCATCTCGGTCACTCACGATGCTACGGGGCACACCATGAAGCCGCACTATGTTATCCACATAAAGCTTTGCCAGCTTCTCCACCGGATCATCCTTCCTATGCGGAATAAAATGCGACACCTTTGTTAATCGATCGACCACCACCCAAATGGCGTCGTTCCCCTTCTGCGACCTTGGCAAACCATGCACAAAGTCCATAGAGATGTCATCGAATTTCCACTCCGGAATAGGCAAGGACTTAAGAAATCCTCCCGGCTTTTGGCACTCCGCCTTTACCAAGGCGCAGGTTTGGCACTTCGCTACATATAGCGCCACATCCTTTTTCAAACCCGGCCACCAAAATAGCTTCTTAACATCACGGTACATCTTCGTGCTCCCCGGGTGAATCGAGTACTTGGTATGGTGCGCCTCGTACAACAACTCCACCCGTAAACTGCCCACACTTGGGACACACAAACGACCGTCTTTCCACAGCAATCCGTCCTCCACAACGAATTGGGAATTTCACCCATCCAGAGCCTCTATCATGAACTGCTTCATATGAGCATCCATATCCAAAGCCTGCCGAATCCGATCAGCCAGGTCATATTGGACTTCAGTCCAATTCAGCACTGCTTCAGCACTAGATTGTCTATCCACACAAACAATCTCCAACGCCTCCAGCTCCTGCACCAACCGCTCATCATGCACTGATAGCCAATTCGCTTGAGCTGGGGCTCGGCAACTCAACGCGTCCGCAACCGCATTCCCTTTACCAGGCACGTAGTGGATCTTGAATGTATAGTCCCCCAGGAACTCCATCCACCTACGCTGCCGCATATTCAGATCTTTCTGATCAATCAGGTACTTTAGACTCTTGTGATCGGTGTAGATATCAATCTTCACACCGTACAAATAGTGTCTCCACAGCTTCAAGGCAAAAATCACGGCCGCCAACTCCAAGTCGTGGACCGGATAATTCCTCTCGTGCACTTTTAGCTGTCTCGAGCCATAAGCTATCACGCTGCCGTGCTGCAATAGCACGCAACCCAAACCGCTGCCCGAAGCATCGCTATATATCTCATAGCCTTCGGTTCCAACCGGCGAACTCAGCACAGGCGCCGTGGTCAACCGACACTTTAACTCCTCAAAAGCTCGGGCGCACTCCGGCGTCCAAACGAACTTATGATCCTTCCTCGTCAAAGTAGTGAGAGGTAACGCTATCCGCGAGAAGTTCTCTACGAAGCGCCTATAATAGCCGGCAAGCCCCAAAAAGCTCCGGACTTCTGCTACTGTAGCAAGCTCAGGCCACTCCCGTATCGCAACAATCTTCGCCGGATCCACAGCAATACCCTCTCCACTCACTATATGCCCGAGGAATGCCACTGAGGATAGCCAAAACGCGCACTTCGAGAACTTGGCATACAACTGATTTCTCCTGAGTGTCTCCAACACCAAATGGAGATGCTTGAAGTGATCCTCCTCACTTTGCGAGTACACCAAAATATCGTCGATGAAGACGATCACGAAATGGTCCAAGTACTCCCTGAACGTTCTGTTCATCAAATCCATGAACACTGACGGCGCATTAGTCAGCCCAAACGGCATGACCGTAAACTTATAATGCCCGTATCTCGTACTAAACGCTGTCTTCGGGATATCACTCTCCCTTATCCGCAGCTGATAGTACCCAGACTTGAGATCTAACTTCGAGTACACCGTCGACCCGACTAACTGATCGAAGAGATCATCAATCCGAGGGATCGGGTACTTGTTCTTCTCAGTCAGCTTGTTTAGCTCCCGATAATCAATACATAACCTCAAGCTTCTGTCCTTCTTCTTAACAAAGAGGACCGGTGCGCTCCAAGGCGAAGAACTCGGGCGCACATACCCTTGCTCCAGCAACTCTTGCAGTTGAACTTTCAGCTCCGCCATTTCCTTAGGCGCTAGCCGATACGGAGATCGTGACACAGGCTTTGCACCTGGCACTAGCTCGATAGTAAAATCTATCTCCCGTTGTGGCGGGGCTCCAGGAAGATCTGCGGGGAACACATCAGGGTATTCCGATACCACTGAAATACAATCCATCGCGGGCTTCGGCTTTGCAACCTCCACTAGTGTAAAGAACAGTTCTACTCCGGCACGAACCGCCTTCACCACTTGAAGAGCAGACATCAACGTCTTGCTCGACCCCTTTAAGCCCGTAAAAGTCGTCTCACGACTTGCTCCCAGCTTTACTTCCTTGCTACCGCAATCTATATGGGCCTGCTGCTCCGAGAGCCAGTCCATTCCAAATATGACGTCGAACTCCACCAACGGAAGTAAGGACGCCCGCAGGTCAAACTCCTGCTCTCCAATACGAGTCTTAACCTTGCAGATTCTATCCGCTCGCATCGAACACCCATTTGGCAACAACACATCCAACTTATCCTTCGCCATCGAAGAAGGGACTCCGATGCGTAATATAAATCCTTCGGACAAGAAGGAGTGTGAAGCTCCCGTATCAAAGAGTGCTCGTGCCGGATTTTCACAAATCAACACAAATCCTAAACAAGTAGTGGTAAGGTAACATGTGCATAACAAGCATATAAAGGAATTGACTTGCTGTAAATTAAACCGTACCTGTCACCACGTCAGCTTGTTTAATGGCCTCCTGTTGGCCAAGATTGTAAACCCTTGGTTGGGTCGGAGCATAATGGGATGCGGTCGATTCCACCGCCTTGCCCTTCTCTTCATAAGTAGCTCCAGGCCTCCTTTCGGACTTAGGACGTCCGCTCCAATAATCACGGGCAAAATGCCCCGTCTTGCCACAAGTAAAACACGCACCCGGGGTCCGACCCGTAGTCGCCCCAGAAGCGCCAGAAGGAGCTGGACCCGAAGTCCTATGCTTCTTGAAAGTCCTCCGATAGCCTGACTTTGAAGTAGTCGGCACTCTGAACTCAGATTTTTTTCACCCAAGCTTTTCTTCGCTTGTACACTCTTCATGTCCTTCTCCAAGGACCGGGCAGTATTGACCAAGGTTAAGAAACCCTGCGTCATTGGCCCCGACAGTAACAATCTCAGCTCATCCCTCAAGCCTTCATAAAAACGATTAGTCTTGCGCTCCTCATCCATGATGGTAGAGCTAGCATAACGACTCAACCACGTAAACTCGTGGAGATATTCATCCACGCTCCTCTCACCCTGCACCAACTTCAGGAACTCATTCTCCATTGAAATCCTCTGAGTAGAAGGGAGGTATCTTGCTAAGAACAATTCCGAGAACTCTTCCATCGGAACGTCTATCAGTTGTCTACCTCGCAGATGATGCAGCTCCAAACCTTCCCACCACATCCTCGCTTCGCCGTCCAGTAGGAACGTAGCAATGGTGGTCATCTGCCACTCCTCCGTCTCCGTCGCTGTCATGACTCTCTTCACCCTAGAGAGCCAGTCTTCAGCTTGAGATGGGGTTCCCAACCCCGAGAATAACGGAGGGTTAAAGCTCATTACATGCTTCAACTGCCTCTCAGTCGCCCTCCTTGGCACTATTGGTTCTACAACCACTTGCTCCATCCTCCTCGGCTCAGCCTCTTGAAGAGGTACTTGCTCCATCACAGGAGCGGGCTGCTGCGCTTGCCTCCCAGGCTGCGCATTGATCACGGCCAACACCGCTTCAGCCACCAATCTTATATTTTCAGCCGACAAAGGTGTTGCGGGAGCAACTTCCGGTGCACTACTTGCCTCAGAAACTCGGCGTTCTGACGGCCCAACACCACTTCGGGTCACCTATAGTGGTACAAAACACCGTTAAGCGACCAAATAAATTGCAAACAGCAATTATAGGAACACGCAGGTTCCTCAAACACGAGTATTTGCATTCCTAAGTGGACATTCATGGGTTCTTTTTACGGTTATAACGATGACGCACACAATGTGCTCACCACCCCTTAAAAAGAATTCGCCCACGAATTCAATTCAAGCCCAACCAAAACCAGTAGTCTGATACCAAATTGTAACACCCCCTATCCGTTGCATAGCATATAGCAGTAGGTCCGGCCGGGGCCCGACGCCATATACCACAGACAGACCGGGTGGTTACTTATGGAAACCATCCAACCAATCTCAACGTCCTACATAGAGCATTCTAGCGGAAGCAGTTTATATAAGTTGCAAAACAAGAACCCAGCAACAAGCATGAATGTCCACTAACAAGATAATAGGAATGGTATTACAAAATACTCAAAAGTCGGCCTTAAGGCCTTACAAAATGTTTCACTTGTCTTTTACATGATTTACAAACCTCGGCTCGCAGGCCGGCCATACATGAATAAAACATAAAACATTTCCACTTGGGCCTTTGAGGGCCAGCTTCGCAAAAAGGGCTTTAGCCCGCTATTGACCGCTTGGTCCAGCTGCACCTGCAAGCAAACAAACCACCGCACGGTGGCAAACAAGGCAACGGTCAGCAATGCTGACCAAATTATAACGATCCCGCCCCCAACTCGGGGCGGCGATGCTCCTTTCCTGTATTTCATTAGCATAAGCGAGCAATTATAACCATAGCCATTTCATCACAGGCATTGGCTCGCACGGCCACACGCCCCGTGCACTCAGGGCACATTCTCGGTGAACCGGTCGATGTCACGTCAATTAAAGCCATTAACATTCCGGACTCACCACCGCCACTTAGACGGCCATTCCTATGAGCAATTCGTCTTCTTGGTATTGGTCACGTCAATTTAAGCCATTGACCACCGAAGACTCCCATTTATGCCAACGGCGAGTTCCACGTAACCTTAGGTCGCTCTAACCGGACGACATAAAGCGGGTACGGCTCCATCTAACCCGTGCTCACTTCGCAACGACAATTTAAGCCATTTGCGCGGGTCAAACTTTCACCGAGTCCCATTCTACCGCAAGTTACATAACTCAGTTATGTTCGAGTTGGCTCTCAGGCCTCCAAGTTGGCAAGATATCGTATCCGCCCAGTTTTCCGGGTGCACCTTTGGGTTAGTCCCCAAGGCTCCCTGCTGCAATCTACCGCGTAGAAAACCCGAAAACAACCAATAGCACGGAGTCTTCTCCGGCCTTATGCACTGCAACATCACCGATCCGGACTAACATGTCCGGGTAGGCTTCAACCAAAATGCCTATGTCCGTTCTCGCATACGGACTCTATACAACGGGGACTTTACATATCTAGCCGAAGGAACGCCTCCAACTCTCCGCAAACTCGCGAGAGCGGGCTTCCTATGCTAAGAAAGAGAGCTATTAGTGCTCATGATGAGGATCGTTACCCTTGGATTCCTCTTTGGCGCCATCGAAATGAAATCGGATAGAAATCACCGCACTTGCGTTGCCTCCGTGGATCCGGAGTCGGCTTGCGATTCGGAGCTCCGAAGCTCCTCCAATGGCGGATCTAGCTCCTCTTCTTCTTGCCTTAGCTCTTCTTTCTCCAAGGGTTTGGAGAGAGAACAAGTGGAAAAAGTGAGGGTTTTCTAAGTCAAAACCCGGGTATATCCCTTCAGGAACAACCCCCAGCCGTTGGATCTTCAGTCAAAGAAACGAACGGCTTCGATTCGGGACTGAAATGCCCAATCTGGACCGAACACGGCCTGGCACACGCCCGTGTCCAGGGCCGTGTGCCTCATTCGCCGTCAAAATCGAATCACCTGGAACCTCACACGGGTATCAAACACGCCCGTGTTCGAGCTGACACGCCCGTGTTCCCTCTGACACGGCCGTGTAGCTGGCCGTGTACCCCATGATTTTCTCCCGTTTTCAACCCGAGCACTGCACGGGTTCTAGGACACGCCCGTGTCCTTGCCCGTGTCACCTTGACACGCCTGGGCTCCAGGCCGTGTACATGGTCTCGACACTTCGTGGCTAAGTGTCGACACGGGTCGACACGCCCTGCGACACGCCCGTGTCGCAGGCCGTGTGCCATGTCTCGACACACTGTCGACACCAAAGTGTCGACTTCGCGGGACGAGTGTCGACACGGGTTGACACGCCCTGCGACACGCCCGTGTCGCAGGCCGTGTGCCGTGTCTCGACACAACGTCGAAGCACTGTGTCGACTTCACGGCTAAGTGTCGACACGGGTCGACACGCCCTGCGACACGCCCGTGTCGCAGGCCGTGTGCCCAGTCTCGACACAATGTCGAGACCAAAGTGTCGACTTCACGCCTTAGTGTCGACACAGGCTTGACACGCCCTGGGACACGCCCGTGTCCCAGGCCGTGTGCCTGCAGCCAGAACTCAAACTGGCCCAAATTATTCCCCTCTGCTCCTTTGAGTTTCGGGGCGTTACATTTCCTGTCCTAATCCACCTTTTGTACTCACACAAAAATAAGGTGAAACCACATCACAAACAGCATCTTGCCGCAAACAGATTTCTACCAAAATTCTTAAGGCTCGTTATGCAACATCACCGAGTCGGACTAACGGTCTTGACTATGGCTTCACCCACAATGCCTAATCCACTAGCGGAGCGGATTTCTAATGCAACATCATGCCGAGAACAGACACAATCGACCTAGTGGCTCCTCTTGAACCATGGCAACCCGAACCCCTCTCATTTGAGAGATTCGGTGCTTAAATGCTTGAAAGAAAATAATAAGAACATTGATGTCATGCATGCATCCTAAAGACCGAGAGGAGAAGTGTCGTTACCATACGACTCATCTTCCTTTCCATGGAAAACTCGACTTGCATGGATGAAAATGTGCGCCTTCAAGTCCTCTCCACTGATCTGTCCACGGATCGACGATCGGAGCCCCGAAGCTTCGTCAATGGCGGAGAAAGGTCTTCTTCTTCCTCCTCCAAACTCTTTCCCTCAAAACCCTAACTCCCACTCCAAAAGAGAAGAAATGAGGGTTTAGAACGATTCTGCCCTACTTATTCCCTTTGGACGAAGTGTCCTGGGCCATAGGATCAAATCCTAAGAGAAATCGGATGGCTAAAACACCAAATGGCAGAACTACTCCCGAGCACTATTGCTGGGTGGTAACTACCTACCGCGCCACGGTAGCTTCCCGAGTGCTCGGCCAGAAAAATTATATCGTGCTAATGCTAGCGGTAGAAATAACACTGCGTGGTAGCTCACTCAACACCTACCACTCAACGCCTCCACTCGACGCCTGTCTCTCAACGCACTCAATGCCAATATACCGCCAAGCGGTAGCTAACTAATGTCGCACACTAGTACACAACACTCTCAATGCTTGGTTTCGACGAAGCAAGGCTATCGTCTGGCGATAGCTACCTATCGACGTGCGATAGCTTCTAGAGGCTCAAGCTCTGGAAAAATTGGGGTGCTACAACTCCTCCCCCTTAGAAGAATTTCGTCCTCGAAATTAAGTATGCACTCAAACAAAAGCATACCTAAAGAAAAAAAGCTCTGGGAAGTCCTCTAGCATTGTTTGCTCACGCTCTCATGGATTTGTCTCGCCCGCAGTTATCCCAGCGCACTTTTACGAGCTTAACTTTTTTGCTCTATAACTGCCAAACTTTTGAATCCTCTATGCCGACAGGACAAACTTTTGTCCTCAAATCCTCTTCTACCGACACTACCGTCGACTCGACCACAACGCTCATATCCATCAAGGCTTTCCTCAAAACTCAGACATGGTAGACATCATGTAATCCACTCAGCTCTGTGGATAACGCCAATCGATAGGCTGCTTCTCCAATACTTTTCACGACCTCGAATGGCCCAAAAAACCTCGGACTCAACTTCTTGAGTCGGTGAATCCGCAAAACACCTTTGAATGGCTTAATCTTTAGATATGCCCAGTCACGTACCACGAACTCCACATTCCGATGGTGAGCATTAAAATACTTTGTTTGTCGATCCTGAGCAACCTTCATGTGCTCCTGAATTGTTCGCACTAACTCACAAGCATCAGCCACCACCTTTTTCCCAAAAGTTTGGTGTCTCATGCCTCTATCCAGTACATCGGTGATCGATACCGCCTTCCATATATACAAAGCCTCGTATGGCGCCATCTTGATACTCACATGGAAACTGCTATTGTGTAACACACCCAAATCCTGATTTGGGCTCAGATTGGGTGACACGGCCTGGGATACGGGTGTGTCCCAGGGCATGTCAGGCTCGAGTTGAGCAGCTCTCGAGTGCTAGACGAAATACACTCGAGAAGAGGGAACACACCTGGCTACATGGGCGTGTCAGGGGGTGTGTCCTCCTCGGAGTCGTCCAACTCCACTCGACGAATACACAGCAGGGCGTGTCTGCAGTCATGTATAGCACACGGCCGGTGACACCGGCATGTCACGGGCTGTGCCGTTCTCGGGATTAGTCAGGATTTCACGTATGCTGGTGGACACGGGTGTGTCATGGGGTACACGGCCTGTGACACGAGTGTATCACTGGTCGTGTCCCGCTCGGGTTAAGTTGATGTTGTATTGTGTGAGGTACATGTCTTCGCAACATGGGCGTGTTGGCCATGACATGGTCCTGTAGCATGTGACACGGTCATGTCACACGGCCGTGTACTATTGAGTCGGTTGTGTGCCGCTTAAGGGACACGGCCTGTGACACGGGCGTGTCACAGGGCGTGTCAGGCCGTGTTCAGCCTTTTTCTGGGCAAATCAAGTACATTCGTTTCCTTCATCCTGGATCCAATGGTCCAGGCTCTCCCCTGCTGAGATAAGGCCGAGAATGAGGGTAAGCTCCTTCATTTAAGCCATTCTTCTTCTTCTTCTTCCAAAAGAGGGAAAGAGAGGGAGAGCAAGGGAGGAAGGAAAGGGAGGAGGAAGCCAGCTGCTGGAGGAGCTGTGGAGTGTGGAAGCAAGATCCGAGCTTGGATTCGTGGAGGCAAAGCCGAGACGGTGATTTCCATCCGGCTGGTTCATGGCTCCAAAGCGATCTTCAAGGGTAACGATCTCCTTCTTGGACAATCGAAGTCCTTTCTTTTTGCATGGCATGGAATCCTCCACCAAGAGGTGGAAAGCGCAAGTGATTCCCAGTTGAGTCTGCATCTAGAGCTGGAAGTGTGTAGTACGGCATAGGCATGCTGTGTGAAGCCCATCTTGATGGTTAATCTGGATTGGTGATGATTATGGATAAACTGGAGAAGACTCCATGGATTTGATCGACGCGTATGACCTATGAGTGTAGGCTCTTTTGTATGAATGTATGGATGTATGGATGTGATCTTGGATGCTTTGCGTAAGCTCCTGGTTGTTTTAAGAGGTAAATTGGTAGCAACGCCTGGGGAGCGTGGGATAAACCCGACTTGCTACACCACAAGGGTGGGTTGATCTGTATTAGTTTGAGAGGTCGATGGTGGCAAGGCCTGGGGAGTCGAGGTAAACCCGGCTTGCTACACCACTAGGGTGGGTCGATTTGAATTAGGTTGGGAGGTCGATTGGTGGTAATGCCTGGGGAGCAAGATAAACTTGGCTTGCTACACCACTAGGGTGGGTCGATCTGCTATGGTAATGCTCATATTTGTTGTGAGGTTTGTACCTCTGAGTGGGATGGACAGAATGTCGCCATCCTGCGGGATTGGTGGACTCGGACTGGCCAACCAACACGTTAAAACCCTCTGATCGGCGGTGGACGACTGGTATATCTGGTACACCAATAAGGTGCCCTGAGTGTATGGAGCGTCTGGTGGATACCGGCGTTTGTGACATGGTTGTGATTGGTAGAGAGTAGATAGTATTATTGTAATGCATACAGGGAAGGAACCACTGCCCCGGGTAAGGGGTGGGGTCGTTATAATTGGTCATCTAATCCTGACTGTTACTTTGTTTACCGCTCTTGTGGTGGATGTCGATTTGCAGGTGCTGGTGGATTGAATTGAATTGAGCGGAATGAAGACTTGCTGCTTAAGGCCCTCGAAGGTCGTGCGAAGAATGTTTGGATTTCATGTGTGGACGTCCTGTGTGCCGATGTATGAAACTATATAGTTTGTAAAGAGAAATTTGTAAGGCCTTAAGGCCGTGAGCGTGTGTGTGTTGTAAACATTCCTGATTTATATATAAATGTGTAGTTTATATATTTAGTGGACATTCGCTGTGTTGAGTTCTTATAATATAAAATGCTGCGCTAGAATGCTCTAAGTTAGGAAGCGAGTAGAATGAGATTTTGATATCCACACGTAATGCAGTCGTTTGTCCGTGAAATACGGCGTGGGGCCCCGGCCGGACCCACCGTTATATTCCATGTGATGAATGGTGGCGTTACAAAGTGGTATCAGAGCCAGGTTTGAGATTTATGGGAGGGAGAACATAATTGAACTCAAGAATGTCCACTAGAAATGTAATACATGCACGTAAGGTTCGTGAGCGTGTAATCAATGTATGTTTGTTGTTATGGACTAGACGTAACTGGTGTTTTGTAAATTAATAGGTGACAAGGAGTGTCGCTGGGCAGTCTGAGCCCCAGAATTCCGATGAGAGTGCGGCACCAGTTGAAGCGCCTACACCTCCCTCGGCAGAGACCATACGTGTAGTGACTTAGACTGTGCTTGCAGTGTTACAGGCACAGCCTACTGGGCATGCAAGGTCTGCAGGGGTGCCAGTACGGCCTGGTGCAAGGCAAGAGCGCGCTGAAGCTGTGGTGGTTGGGCAAGCCACGAATGAGCACTTGAAGCGTTTTATGGAATTTCATCCACCTACATTTTGTGGGGCGACTTCCCCAACGCAGGCGGAAGATTGGCTTGCAAGAGTGAAGTGGATCCTACTGCAATCAGGACTGCTGAGGAGTAGAAAGTGACCTTAGCCACTTTTCTGCTGGAAGGAGATGCGAGACTGTGGTGGGATGATGTGGAAGTGCATCACTTGGCAGGTTGAGGATTAGAGGAGGTCTCAATTGATGAATTCTCACGATTGTTTCTAGCCAAGTATTTGCCAGTATCGCAGCAAATTGCAATGGAAAATGAATTTCAACGTCTGGTGGATGGTGAGACTGATATTGATACGTACCTGCATGAGTTTACTAGACTGGGTCGCTATGCGGGATCTACTTTCGCTGAGGAGGCATGGAAGACGAATCGATTTTATGAGGGAATGCGTGATGAGTTGAGGTTGGCACACCCGAGTTCGGTGAACCAAGGCTTCAAAGCGCTGGTAGATACGACCCGTGCGCTGGAGAAGGATTTGAAACGGGTGCAAGATAAGAAGAGTCTGGCGGTGGCGAAGCCAGAATTTAAAGTTCCGCAGTCGGAACAATCAGAGTTTATGAGACGAGAGAAGAAAAGGTTCAGGCCTACCGAACCAATGTCGTCGACTGTGTCTTCGGGGGCAACAGATAGGCAAGGACGTGTAGATACACGTACATGTTTTACCTGCAGGAAGCAAGGACATATATCCCGTTATTGTTGGAGTGGCCCTCCAAGAAGTGAGAAAAGAACAAGTGCGTCTTATGAAGAAAAGGGCAAAGTAGTGGCCGAGTCATCTGCATCCCGGATGCAACCTCGATTGCATAATCTTGAAGTGCAAGAGAAGCAAAGCTCGATAGGTGAAGTTCTGCCTCACATGTTTATTTTGGGACTTCGATAGGCTATCAAACAACTAATGAAAGATGATGCTGATGAGAGGAAATGAATGAGCTATGTGATTTGTTTTGCTGTAAATATAGCTTGTATGTTATATCGGACGATGAGATGTTTGTGTACACCTATTTTATGTAGGTGATCAGTTGATCAAGGTGTATGTATATGATAGTTGGATATGATGCTTGGGTAGATAACTATATAACTTTATGGATTGACATATAGTGGATACATATATGTTAGAAAGATGTATGTATGTATGTATGACATGTTATGCTTGTTTTGTACAATGTCATGGGGCGAGACAAGCTGCGGCCTCTGAGCTCAAACCTGGATCATTCTGCTAAGAAATAGCGTGGTTATGTGAATGGTGATGGCTGGGCTAAATTTCAGGACGAAATTGTTTTTGAAGGAAGGGAGGGTTGTAACACCCCCAAATCCCGATTTGGGTTCAGATTGGGTGACACGGCCTGGGACACGGGTATGTCCCAGGGCGTGTCGGGCTCGGATTGAGCAGCTCGTGAGTGCTAGATGAAATGCACTCGAGAAGAGGGAACACGCCTGGCGACACGGGAGTGTCAGGGGGCGTGTCCTCCTCGGAGTCGTCGAACTTCACTCGACGAATACATGGCAGGGCGTGTCTGCAGTCATGTATGGCATACAGCCGGTGAGACAGGCGTGTCACGTGCCATGTCATTCTCGAGATCAGCCAGGGTTTCACGTGTGCTGGTGTATACGGGTATGTCCTGTTGTACACGGCCGTGACACGGGCGTGTCACTGGCCGTGTCCCGCTCGGGTTAAGTTGATGTTGTGTTGTGTGAGGTATACGGCTTCACGACATGAGCGTGTCGGCCATAATACGGGCGTGTAACATGTGGCACGGGCGTGTCACACGACCGTGTACTGTTGAGTCGGTTATGTGCCACTTAATGGGCACGGCTGTGACACGGGTGTGTCACAAGGCATGTCAGGCCGTGTTCAACCTTTTTTCTAGGCAAATCAAGGTCGTTCGTTTCCTTCATCCTGGATCCAATGGTCCAGGATCTCCCCAGCTGAGATAAGGCCGAGAATGAAGGTAAGCTCCTTCATTTAAGCCATTCTTCTTCTTTTTCTTCCAAAAGAGGGAAAGAGAGGGAGAGCAAGGTAGGAGGAAGCCAGCTGCTGGAGGAGCTGTGGAGTGCGGAAGCAAGATCAGAGTTTGGATTCATGGAGGCAAAGCCGAGGAGGTGATTTCCATCTGGCTGGTTCATGGCTCCAAAGCGATCTTCAAGGGTAATGATCTCCGTCTTGGACAATCGAACTCATTTCTTTATTCATAGCATGGAATCCTCCACCAAGAGATGGAAAGCGCAAGTGATTCTCAGTTGAGTCTGCATCTAGAGTCGGAAGTGTATAGTACGGCATATGCATGTTGTGTGAAGCCCATCTGGACGGTTAGTCTAGATTGGTGATAATTATGAGTAAACCGGAGAAGACTCCGTGGATTTGATGGACGTGTATGGCCTATGAATGTAGGCTCTTTTGTATGGATGTATGGATGTGATCTTGGATGCTTTGTGTAAGCTCCTGGTTGTTTTGAGAGTTCAATTGGTAGCAACGCATGGGGAGCGCGGGATAAACCCGATTTGCTACACCACAAGAGTGGGTTGATCTGTATTAGTTTGAGAGGTCGATTGGTGGCAATGCCTGGGGAGCCGAGGTAAACCCGGCTTGCTACACCACTAGTGTGGGTCGATCTGAATTAGGTTGGGAAGTCGATTGGTGGTAATGCCGGGGGAGCACAGATAAACCCAGCTTGCTACACCACTAGGGTGGGTTGATCTGCTATGGTAATGCTCATGTTTGCTGTGAGGTTAGTACCTCTGAGTGGGATGGACAGAATGTCGCCAGCCTGCGGGATTGGTGGACTAGGACTGGCCAACCAACACATTAAAAACCTCTGATCGGCGGTGGGCGACTGGTATATCTGGTACACCAATAAGGTGCCCTGAGTGCACTGAGCGTCTGGTGGATACCGGCGTTTGTGACATGGTTGTGATTGGTAGAGAGTAGATAGTATTATTGCAGTGCATACAGGGAAGGAACCACTCCCCGGGTAAGGGGTGGGGTCGTTATAATTAGTTAGCTAATGCTGACCGTTTCTTTGTTTACCGCTCTTGGGGCGGATGTCGATTTGCAGGTGCTAATGGATTGAATTGAATTGAGCGGAATGAAGACTTGCTGCTTAAGGCCCTCGAAGGTCGTGCGAAGAATGTTTGGATTTCATGTGGGGCCGGCCTGCGTGCCGATGTATGAAACTGTATTGTTTGTAATGAGCAATTTGTAAGGGCTTAAGGCCGTGAGCGTGTGTGTGTTGTAAACATTCCTGGTTTATATATAAATGTGGAGTTTATATATTTAGTGGACATTCGCTGTGTTGAGTTCTTATAACATAAAATGCTGCGCTTGAATGCTCTGAGTTAGGAAGCGAGTAGAATGAGATTTTGATATCCACACATAATGTCGTCGTTTGTCCGTGAAATATGTCGTGGGGCCCCGGCCGGACCCACCGTTATATTTCATGTGACGAATGGTGGCGTTACATATTGTAGGTAAACTCCACCATGAAAATGTGAGCTTCCCACCTCTTGCCAAAATCAAGGGTATACATTCTCAGCATATCCTCTATAGTACGGTTCGTCCGGTTCGTCCTTTCGGTTTGATCATCGGTTTGAGCATGGAACACCGTACTAAATTTGATCTTTATGCCCAGACTTTTCTGTACCAATCCGCAGTCCTTGTACGAGAACCGTCCATCACGATCACTTACGATACTCTTTGGAATTCCATGCAACCACACAATATTGCGAACATACAGTTCCGCCAACTTCTCCATGTTATTCTCCTTCCGATTCGGGATGAAGTGAGCCACTATGGTCAAGGGATCCACGATCACCCAAATCGCATCGTTACCCTACTGCGAACGAGGTAGGCCATGCACAAAATCCATGAAGATGACATCAAATTTCCACTCGGGGATAGGAAGAGGCTTCAGGAACCCGCCCGGCTTTTGACACTCAGCCTTCACTTAGGCACAAGTTTGGCACCGACTCACGTACAAAGCTACATCCCACTTCAAACTAGGCCACCAAAAGAATTTCTTCATATCCAAGTACATCTTTATACTACCCGGGTGAACGGAGTACTTTGTGAAATGAGCCTCAAACATCAACTCCTCAAAGAGCTTGCCGAACTGCGGTACAAAAATCCTTTCGTCCATCCTTAAGATCTTATCAATCATCTCCCAGGCACTACCCTCGCCTTTTTGAGCTTGCACCACAAATGGCTGGAACTCCACATCCACATTAGTCTCTTCCCAAATACGATCTGAAAAATCGTTCTGCAACTCTATCCAGTTCAATGGAGTAGTGTTGGACTCGCCTCTGGCTACACACTCAATGCCAAGGGGCTCACAGTCCCGCACCAACCACTCATCATGAGCTTCAATCCAATTCCCTTGTCTAGAATACTTTCTACTCAAGGCATCTGTCACCACGTTGGTTTTGCCTAGCGTATGCTGAATCGACACATCGTAGTCCCCAAGGAACTTGAACCACCTGCGGTGCCACATGTTCAATTCTTTTTGATCTAGAAGATACTTCAGGTTTTTTGTGGTCCGTGATGATCTCCACCTTCGCACCATACACGTAGTGCCACCACAATTTCAACGCAAATATTACTGCCGCCAACTCCAAGTCATGGATGGGTTAAATCTTCTCATGAGACTTCAACTGTCTAGATACAAAAGCTATCACACTGCCATGTTGCACTAGCACTCAACCCAAACTACAACCTGATGTGTCACTGAAAATCTGAAATCCTTCAGTCCCATTAGGAAGACTTAGGATTGGAGCTGTCATCAGCCTTTCCTTCAAGGTGTCGACTGCTTGATTGCACTCCTGAGTCCACATAAACTTCTGGTCCTTACGAGTCAAGGTAGTGAGGGGCAGAGCTACCCGCAAAAAGTTTTCCACAAAACTTATATAGTACCCGGCTAGTCCAAGGAATCTCTTGACTTCCTCCATGGTGCTCAGAACTGCCCAATCTCTGATGGCCTCAACTTTCGTTGGAACCTCCGCCACCTCATCACCATTAATCACATAGCCCAAAAATGCCACCTTATTCAACCAGAACTCACACTTTGAGAACTTTGCATACAATCAGTTCTCTCTCAAAGTTTGCAAGACTACTCTCAGATGAGCCGCATGCTCCGCCTCCAATTTGGAGTATACCAAAATATCATCGATGAAGACCACCACAAATGAGTCTAAATACTCCTGAAACACTCGGTTCGTCAAATCCATGAATACCGATGGCGCATTCGTCAATCTGAACAGCATCACCGAGAACTCAAAGTGACCATACCTCGTACCAAATGTTTTCTTGGGTATGTCCTCATCTCGAATCCGTAATTGGTTGTATCTAGACTTCAAGTCCAACTTAGAGTACACCACCGACCCTACCAACTGGTCGAACAGGTCATCTATCCGTGGAATCAGATACTTATTCTTGACGGCCAATTTATTCAACTCCTGGTAGTCTATGCAAGCCGCATACTACCATCTTTCTTCTTCACAAATAGCACTGGCACACTCCATGACGAAGAGCTGGGTCTAATGTACCCCTGCTCTAACAGTTCATGCAACCGTACCTTGAGCTCGACCAACTCTTTTGTTGTCATCCTAAAAGGAGGACGTGATAACGGCCTAGCTTCTAGTATTAACTCAATCGAGAAATAGATCTCCCTACGAGGAGGCGCCCTAGGAAGCTACTCAGGAAACACATCCTCGAATTTTGCCACTACCGACACTTCTCTAAGTGATAGCTTGGAAATTCAAACTTCCAACAACACTACTAATGCTGCTCCTCCCTGGTTAACTACATGCACCAACTGCATGGTCGAAATCAGGGAACATGCCACTCCACTGAGGCCCTCAAATTTGACTTCTGTCTTTCCTTCACATCTCAGGGTCACCACCTTAGATAGTCAGTCAATATTGGTGCGCTGCTCTGGCAGTCAGTCCATCCCCAAGATCACATCGAACTCAGCTAATGGTAGAACCGCTGCTACTAACACGAAGTCAACTCCGTCTAGATTCCAACCAATACACCCACTCATCCTGGTAGTTATGAAAGACTCATTAGGACTCGACTTCAATTCTTTGGATAAAGCTTTCCGCAAAAAAGAAGTGTGATGCTCCCATGTCGAACAATACCTTAGCGGGGTATCCAGAAACTAGTACTAAGTCTAAAACACAGACGACACACATAAAAGTCTCGAAAGTCTAAAGCAAATAAATAAACTTAAACTTTCCCCATAGTTGTCACCACATCGGGTTGTCGAATCGCTTCCTGCTGCCCAAGGTTGTACGCCCTTGGCTGCACGGGTTGGAAACGTGAAGCGCTCGACTCCGCCATCTTCCCTTTCTCTACGGCGCTGGGACCGGACCGCACTGACTGCTCCTACCTTGTCTCCTGCTCAACACCACCTTCAGTGCCGAAATGAGCTATGTGGTCTGACCTGCCACACTTGTAGCATGATGGTGGTCCCTTGAAGCGAGAACCCCCAGACGTCGTACTGCTCTTCTCCCTTGACTTGAAGGGATGGAGCTTCTGTTTCCACTTACTCCCTTCTGACTTCCCTTACGATTGAGAAGGCTTTTTGTCTCCCGATTTTACTGTAAATCCCTTACGACATTGGGTTCGTTTTATGACACTTTCCAACATCCTGGCCGCCTCAATCAACTCGTTGAATCTCATATTCTTCATAGCTATGAGTGATTGTCTCAGATTCTCTCTCAATCCATGGTGGAATAGATTGTCCCTCTCTTCATCATCGGTCATGGTCGTTCCAACATAACGACCCAATCGAGTAAACTCCTTGTTGCAATATGGAGACCGGGTGGTCTGACTCTACCGGATTGGAGACCGCACGGTCTGAAGGTTTCTCTCCATCGGTTTGGTAGCCGGACTGTTGTTGTTTGGTGTCCGGGCGATCTGACGGTTTGTCTCAGGCGACTTGGATACTGGACGGTCTGGTGCTCTCCTATGGCAGCTTGTTCTCTCCTTCTGGTGGTTGTCAGGCGGTTAGCCTATTCGTCTAACAGCGCGGCCTGTTCAACTTGTTTTCTTGTTAAACCGCTTATACCTGTAATTATTTAGTCCCGCATTGCTTTTTTGTAATCTCTCTCATCTCCTCCATTCTATAAAAGAGAGGTCATTCCTTTGTAATACATACCTTTTTGGATAATAAAATTTTTTGTTATCCCAATTTCCAGTTTATACTTGTCTGTTCGCACATGGTATCAGAGGACTCGATCTTTTCCGCCTGATTTGGTGTCTTCTTCTGCCAACGTGGTTTGCCCTTCTTCTTGTAG
The DNA here is from genome assembly GCA_039583875.1 of Platanthera guangdongensis. Classification (NCBI taxonomy): domain Eukaryota; kingdom Viridiplantae; phylum Streptophyta; class Magnoliopsida; order Asparagales; family Orchidaceae; genus Platanthera; species Platanthera guangdongensis. The sequence continues at coordinate 88,712,402 of CM077161.1, read as the reverse complement.
TCTGTTCACGCAGCTTCTCTTCTCTTCCTTGTTACCGCCCTTTGTGTGTGTGGCCTCTCTTCTCGCTCAGTTCTATTCGCGACCTGTTTTCGCGGTTTCTCTGCCTCTTTTATCAACGCGAACTCCTTCCAGTTCGTGCGGTCTTCTCTATCTCCTGTTCGCGCATCCTTATTTTTAGTCGCACGACTTCTTTCCCTCTGCTTTACTCTGCTTCTTGGTCGTGGACTTCCTTGCCATTAGTGTGTTGACATCGTGACCGCTGCTGAACCTCGTCTTGTGTCTGTTGCTGCCTTCCTAGTCGTACGACCTGCTTTTCGGTCGCGCCGTCTCTGCAGCTTGTTGTTCGCGTGGCCTGTCTCTACTCGCGCAGCTTCTTTTTTCTTCTCTTCCATGGCTCTTTTCAGAACCTCTACCACCACCACTACTCTCGTGGCCAATCCGCCTCCTCCTCCTACTCCTTTCGAGAATCTTGGCACTGTCTCCAAACTTGTTGGCTCCAACTACCCGGATTGGAGTGTCTCCTTCACCTTCCTTCTCCGCTCACAATACAAACGCCACCATCTCACTGATAACCCCCCTCCTCCAACTTCCACTGAGTTTGACGACTGAGATGCCAGCGACGCACTTGTGCGCACTTGGCTTGTAACACCTCCCCTGTAATGAACGTATAATATGGGTCCGGCCGGGGCCCCACAACATACGGACGCCACAGCTTTAGTATTAAAAGTTGATATAGCTACCCACACTCAAAACACTTTGCACAACACAGCGGAAACACAAGCAAGATAAGAAGTTATCCACCACTAGAAGAGTAAAACAAATGGCATTATGGCCTTACAATAAGTGTCCAAAAGCAAATAATACAACAGTCATGAATGTGCTTAGCACTCCTAGTCTACCTCGGCATGCAAGCCGGACAACATGAGTCTCAAACATACAACATCACATAAGTAGAGCTACAAAAAGAAAAGCACTTCATGAGGCTTAGGCCTTTATGGCCGGCGAGCTAGCTCCTGCATGCGATCCTTGCCCTGTAAAATTTATTAGTAACATGGGTCAGCAAAGGCTGACCTCAAACTGTGTAACAACACATCTCCTCCCGACCGCCCCTAACGGACCCCGGGATACCCCTCCAACCTACAAGTTAGCACTTCGTATGCAATAATCATAAGCAAGAAAAGTAACTACTGAAACAGGCTTGGGTGTCACACACATCATACATGTTCTCTACTGGTTGAGCATATAATAAAAGGGCCTACTTATGCAATCATGTATGCAACAACCCGGGTTTCACCCCAAGGCACCCTATCTCGTATGCATCTAGTACATCATCACAACATATGGGTACTCATCGATTCCCCATTAGCATAAAGCCGCAAACAAAGGGGGGGTAACACCTTTCCCCCAAACGGCGCACAGGCCGCCACATGGAACTCTTGTAAAGGCCCCACCCGCTCAAGGTCTTAGGCCTGGGCTTGCCTACAAGCTCTGACGTCTCATGTCCGGATTCCAACAACACAAACTGACCGATTCTAAGAAGCCTTGCCGGACCCCACCCGCTCATGGCCTCATTGCCCGAGCTTGTCCCCATGCTTGGCATTCTCGTCAGTCTCACAGAAGGGGACTAGTCTTGCCGGGACACTCTCCGCACATGACGTGAACGTCACGGGATAGCCAGCCGACCACGGAGACATAGCCACGCCTTGGCACATCACAAACCAAGACAATTCCACCCTAGTCCCTCATTTCTACTGCAACGTTCCCGCGCACCAAGGAAACCATCTCCAACTCATGCGGAGCTAACCTTGTCCACCAAGGAAAACATCTACCGCCACGAGGAGCTAACCTTGTCCGGTTACGACTACATGTACTCACTCGAGATAAAGGGGAAAACATCACCACATCACAAACGGCGTCTTGCCGCAACAGAAACTCTACGAATCCTTAACGTTCGTATGCAACATCACCGAGTCGGACTACCGGTCGCGACTACGGCTTCACCCACCATGCCTAATCCACTAACGGAGCGGATCTCTAATGCAAATCATGCCGGGGACGGACTCAATCGACCCGGAGGTTCCTCTTGAACCTTGGCAACCCAAAACCCCTCTCATTTGAGTGTTTGGTGCCCAAAACTAGAAAAGAAATGATGCTAAGACATGCATCCTAAGACCGAGAGGAGAAGTGTCGTTATCTTCCGACTCCTCTTCCTTGCCATGGCAAAATAGCCGGATGAAAACCTTCGCAACGATCTAACCTCCACGGATCTGGACTCGGCTCGCGATTTGGAGCACCGAAACCTCTCCTACAGCCCAAACTCTCCCTCTCCTTCTTCCTTGTTCTCACTTCTCTATAGATCTTTTGTAAGAGAAAGCTTGGAGAAGAATGAGGGTTTTCAACCCTATTCTCGGACTTTAACTCCTAAAAAATGATCTGAACCATCAGATCCTAAAATCAGGAAAAGAATGGCCACGATCCGCCTGAAAAATAAAAGACCTGGGCCGAACACGGCCTGGTATACGCCCGTGTCCAGTGCCGTGTGCCTAATTCGCAGTCTCAAATCGACGCGCCTAGAACAGCACACGGTCATCCGACACGCCCGTGTTCGACCCTACACGCCCGTGTCCCCACTGACACAGCCGTGTGGACGGCCATGTGCCTCCATTGACACGGCCCCGAAAACATCCCGAGAAGTGACACGGCCTGGGACACGCCCGTATCCCAAGCCGTGTGCCAAGTCTCGACACTCGTCGACAGCCTTTATGTCGACACCGCGGAACAACGTCGAGCGAAGATCGTCGACCAAGTGGGACACGGCCTGTGACACGCCCGTGTCACAGGCCGTGTGTCCCAGTCTCGACACTCGACACTCGACACTCGTCGAGTGAACATCGTCGACTAAAGTTCGTCGACAGACCCACACGGCCTTGGACACGCCCGTGTCCTAGGCCGTGTGCCTTGTCTCGACACACTGTCGAGCGAAAGTGTCGACACCCCAGGCCGAGTGTCGACACGGGCTCGACACGCCCGTATCGCAGGCCGTGTGACCTAGTCTCGACACATTGTCGGGCGAAAGTGTCGACACCCCGGGACGAGTGTCGAGACGGCTCGACACGCCCTGCGACACGCCCGTGTCGCAGGCCGTGTGCCCCCTACCAGAAACCAAAAATTTCCAGAAACGCAAATCGACCTTCTCTCAAAACTGGGGTGTTACAACTCTCCCCCACTTAACAGAATTTCGTCCCGAAATTACAAAACAAAAGGGTACAAAAACTTAACTTGTACATGAAATGAAGAGTTCTGGATACTCTTCTAGCATGGCCTGTTCTTGCTCCCAAGAGAACTCCTCTCGACCGCAGTTGTCCCATCGGACTTTCACGAGTTTAACTTCTTTATTCCGCAACTGCCAAGTCTCTGAATCCTCTATAGCAATTGGAAGGACTCGCGTCCTCAAGTCTTCCTCAATCGGCTCCGATGCCGGCTCAATCACCACACTAGCCTCCACCAAGGCTTTCCTCAAAACGGAGACGTGGAAGACGCCATGCAATCCACTCAGCTCCGCGGACAACGCCAACCGATAGGCTGCTTCTCCCACCCGTTCAACAATTTCAAAAGGCCCCAAAAACCTTGGACTCAACTTCTTGAGTCGGCGAATCCGTGAGACGCCTTTGAACGGTTTGATCTTCAAATAGACCCAATCACCTACCGCAAACTCCAACTTCCGGTGACGAGCATTAAAGTATTTTGCTTGTCGGTCTTGCGCCACCTTCATACGCTCTTGAATGGTCCGTACCAACTCACAACCGTCTACTACCACCTCTTTTCCCAAAATTTTGGTGTATCCCGCCTCTGCCCAAGACATCGGTGTTCGACACCGTCTCCCATACAAGGCTTCGTATGGCGCCATTTTTATACTCGCTTGGTAACTGTTATTGTACGCGAATTCAACCATGAAGAGGTGATCCTCCCACTTCTTGCCGAAGTCAAGAACGCACATTCTCAGCATATCCTCCATAATACAGTTTGTTCTTTCAGTTTGCCCATCAGTTTGAGGATGGAACGCCGTACTGAACTTTAGCTTCATGCCCAAACTCTTTTGAAATAGTCTCCAGTCCTTGGACGTAAACCGTCCATCTCGATCGTTGACTATACTCTTTGGAATCCCATGCAGTCGCACAATGTTGCGAACATACAACTCCACCAGCTTCTCCACGCTGTCCTCTTTCCGATTTGGGATGAACTGGGCCACCTTGGTTATGCGGTCCACAATCACCCAAATAGCATCATTACCCTGCTGCGATCTAGGCAAACCATGTACAAAGTCCATGGAGATGTCATCAAATTTCCATTCAGGGATTGGAAGGGGCTTCAGGAACCCGCCCGGCTTCTGACATTCGGCCTTCACCAAGGCACAAGTTTGGCAACGATTCACGTACAAAGCTACGTCCCGCTTCAGCCCCGGCCACCAAAAGGATTTCTTCATATCCAAGTACATCTTTGTACTGTCCGGGTGAATGGAGTACTTTGTGAACAAACATCAACTCCTCACGGAGTTTGCCGAACTGTGGTATACAAACCCTTCCGTTCTTTCTCAGAATCCCATTAATCATCTCCCAGGTGCTGCTCTCGCCCGTTTGAGCCTCCAACACAAATGGTTGAAACTCCACATCCAACCGAGTCGCTTCCCGAATGCGATCGGTCAAGTCGTTCTGCACTTCAATCCAGTTCAACCGAGCCACGCTGGACTCGCCTCTCGCAACACATTCCAATCCAAGGGACTCCCATTCCCGTACCAACCGCTCATCATGAGCTTCGATCCAATTTCCTTGCCCCGAGTACTTTCTACTCAAGGCATCCGCCACCACATTGGATTTACCTGTCGTATACTGAATCGCCACCTCGTAGTCTCCAAGAAACTTGACCCACCTGCGTTGCCGCATGTTCAAGTCTTTTTAATCCAAGAGATACTCCAGGCTTTTATGATGCGTGAAGATCTCCACCTTTGCACCATATACATAGTGCCGCCATATTTTCAACGCGAAAATTACCGCCGCCAACTCCAAGTCATGGACGGGGTAATTCCTCTCATGAGGCTTCAGCTGTCTAGACCCAAAAGCTATCACCTTGCCATGTTGCACCAAAACGCAACCCAAACCGCATCCCGATGCGTCACTGAAGATCTGAAATCCCTCGGTCCCTTGCGGTAGACTAAGGATTGGAGCCATCATCAATCTCTCCTTCAGTGCCTCAAATGCTTGGCTACACTCTTGAGTCCAAACAAACTTATGATCTTTACGAGTGAGTGAGGTGAGGGGTAGAGCTATCAGCTAGAAATTCTCCACGAATCTCCTATAATACCTGGCTAGTCCAAGAAAACTTCGGACTTCCGCCACGGTCCTCAAGACTGGCCAATCTCTGATGACATCCACTTTTGTTGAATCCACTGCCACCCCATCCCCACTAATCACGTGGCCCAAAAATGTCGCCTTCTCTAACCAGAACTCGCACTTGGAGAATTTTGCATACAACTGATTCTCCCTCAACACTTGCAAGACCACTCTCAAGTGGGTCTCATGCTCCACTTCCGATTTGGAATACACCAAGATGTCATCAATGAATACAACCACAAAAGAATCCAAGTATTCCCGAAATACTCGATTCATAAGATCCATGAACACAGATGATGCGTTCGTCAGCCCGAACGGCATCACCGTAAACTCAAAGTGTCCATACCTTGTACCAAAGGCAGTCTTGGGGATGTCCTCGTCCCGAATTCGCAATTGATAATAGCCTGACTTCAAGTCCAATTTTGTGTATACCACCGACCCCACCAACTGGTCGAACAAGTCATCTATCCGAGGAATCAGATACTTATTCTTGACGGTCAATTTATTCAGCTCTCGGTAGTCTATGCATAGCCGCATGCTACCGTCTTTCTTCTTTACAAATAACACCGGCACGCTACACGGTGAAGAACTGGGTCTGATATACCCTTGCTCCAATAGTTCCTGTAGCTGTACCTTAAGTTCAGCCAACTCCTTTGGTGCCATCCTAAACGGAGGACGTGACACCGGCCTAACCTCCAGCACTAACTCGATCGAGAAATCGATCTCCCTCCGAGGAGGCGCTCCAGGAAGTTCATCCGGAAATACATCCTTGAACTCTGCCACTACGAGCACTTCATCAATAGACAGCTGGGAGAGACGAACCTCCAAAAATGCTACAAGCGCTACACCACCCTGGTTAACCGCCCGCATCAACTGCACGGCCGAAATCAGGGAACATGCCACTCCACAAAGGCCCTCAAATTTGACCTCCGCCCGCCCTTTGCTCTTTAGGGTCACTACCTTAGATAGGCAATCAATACTGGTGCGCTGCTCTGCAAGCCAGTCCATGCCCAAAATGACATCGAACTCAACCAATGGTAAAATCGCTGCTACCAAAATGAAGTCAACTCAGTCTAGCTCCCAACAGATGCGCCCTTTGGCCCCAGTGGTCATGGATGACCCATTGGGCATGCGCACTTTCAACTCCGCGTCCGCCGAGAAAGACTCAACTCCTATTCTCCGGATGAAGCTCTCCACAAGAAAGGAGTGTGATGCTCCCGTATCGAACAATACCCTAGCGGGGTATCCAGAAACTAACACGAAGCCTATAATATAGACATCACACAAAAGTCTAAAAGTATGAAGCACAAAATTTAAACTTAAATTTTCTTCATACCGGTCACCACATCAGTCTGGCGGATCGCTTCTTGCTTTCCAAGGTTGTAAGCCCTTGGTTGCATCGGTTGGAACCGAGAAGCGCTCGACTCCGCTATCTTTGTAACGCCCCGAAACTCAAAGGAGCAAAGGGGGACGTTTTGGGCCAGTTTGGGTTCTGGCTGCAGGCACACGGGCGTGTCCCAGGGCGTATCAAGCCTGTGTAGATACTGAGATGGGAAGTCGACAATTTGGTCTCGACATTGTGTCGAGACTGGGCACACGGCCTGCGACAAGGGCGTGTCGCAGGGCGTGTCGCAGGGCGTGTCGACCCGTGTCGACACTTAGCTGCGAAGTCGACACTTTGGTGTCGACAAAGTGTCGAGACATGGCACACGGCCTGCGACACGGGCGTGTCGCGGGGCGTGTCGACCCATGTCGACACTCGTCCCGGGAAGTCGACACTTTGGTGTCGACAATGTGTCAAGACAAGGCACACGGCCTAGGACACGGGCGTGTCCAAGGCCGTGTCATCAAGTGTCGAGTGTCGAGATCGTGTACACGGCCTGGGGTCCAGGCGTGTTGAGGTGACACGGGTAGGGACACGGGCGTGTCCTCGAACCCGTGCAGTGCTCGGGTTGATTTTGGGGAAAAAATGATGGGGTACACGGCCGGCCACACAGCCGTGTCAGGTGGAACACGGGCGTGTCAGCTCGAACACGGGCGTGTTCGATACCCGTGTGAGGTTCCAGGTGATTCGATTTTGACGGCGAATGAGGCACACGGCCCTGGACACGGGCGTGTGCCAGGCCGTGTTCGGTCCAGATTGGGCATTTCAGTCCCGAATCAAAGCCGTTCGTTTCCTTATTTTGAGATCAAACGGCTGGGGGTTGTTCCTGAAGGGATATACCCGGGTTTGGGCTTTCAAAACCCTCACTTTTCTTAAGTGTTATCTTTCTAAAGCCTTAGAGAGAGAGGAGAGCCAAGGGAGGAAGAAGGTGCTAGATCTCGCCATTGGAGGAGCTTCGAAGCTCCGAATCGCAAGCCGACTCCGGATCCACGGAGGCAAAGCTAGTGCGGTGCTTTTCATCCGATTGCTTTTCAATGGCACCAAAGAGGAACGCTAGGGTAACGATCCTCATCTTGAGCATGAGTAGCTCTCTTTCTTTGCATAGGAAGCCCGCTCTCGCCAGTTTGCGGAGAGTTGGAGGCGTTCCTTCGGGTAGATATGTGAAGTCCCCATTGTTTAGAGTCCGTAAGCGAGAACGGACATAGGCATGATGTGTGAAGCCTACCCGGACATGTTGGTCTGGATCGGTGATGTTGCATTGCATAAATGCCGGAGAAGACTCCGTGCTATGGTTTGTTTTTCGGGTTTTCTACGCGGTAGATTGCAGTAGGGAGCCTTGGGGACTAACCCAAAGGTGCACCCGGAAAACTGGGCGGATACGAGATCTTGCCAACATGGAGGCCTGAGAGCCAACTTGAACATAACCGGGTTATGTGACTTGTGATGGAAATGGGACTCGGCGGAAGTTTGACCCGCGCAAATGGCTTAAATTGTCGTTGCGACGTGAGCACGGGTTAGATGGAACCGTACCCATATCTATGTCGTTCGGGTTAAAGAGACCTAAGGTTACGTGGCACTTGCCGTTGGCATAGATTAGGGTCTTCGGCGGTCAATGTCTTAAATTATCGTGACCCAGGCCGGGAAGACATATTGCTTATAGGTTTGGCCGTCCAAGTGGCGGTGGTGAGTCCGGAATGTCTATGGCTTTAATTGACGTGACATCGACCGGTTCACCGAGAATGTGCCCTGAGAGCACGGGGCGTGTGGCCGTGCGAGCCAACGTCTGTGATGAAATGGCTATATATATGCATTGCTCGCTTATGCTAATGAAATGCAGGGAAGGAGCATCGCCGCCCCGAGTTGGGGGCGGGATCGTTATAATTTGGTCAGCATAGCTGACCGTTGCCTTATTTTGCCACCGTGCGGTGGTTTGTTGCTTGCAGGTGCAGCTGGACCAAGCGGTCAATAGCGGGCTAAATCCCGAATGCGAAGCCGGCCCTTGAAGGCCTATTTGGAAGTGTTTACTGTTTTATTCATGTATGACCGGCCTGCGTGCCGTGGTTTGTAAAACATGTAATATCAAGTGAAACATTTTCTAAGGCCTTAAGGCTTATTTTGGGTATTTTGTATAACATTCCTAATTTGTATTAGTGGACATTCGTGCTTGAATGCTGGGTTCTTTGTTACAACTTTTATAAACTGCTTCCGCTAGAATGCTCTGTGTAGGACGTTGAGATTGGTTGGATGGTTTCCATAAGTAACCACCCGGTTTGTCTGTGGTATACGACGTCGGGCCCCGGCCGGACCTACTGCTATATGCTATGTGATGGATAGGGGGTGTTACAATCTTCTCTTTCTCTGCAGCACTGGGGCCAGAGCGCACAGTCTGCTCCTGCCTATCCTCTTGCCCCGCTCCTCCTTGGGGACAAACACGAGCTATGTGCCCCACCTTACCGCAGTTGTAACACGTCGGCGGTCCCCTAGAGTGAGAACCTACAGGCGTCCAATTTCCCTTCTCACCGGATCTGGAAGTGTGAGGCTTCTTCCTCCACCTACTCCCTTCAGACTTTCCATGAGATTGGGAAGGCTTCCCTTCCCCTTGCTTGGGAGTAAAACCCTTACGGCGTTGGGTTCGCTCCAAATCACTTTCCAAAATCCTGGCAGCCTCAACTAGTTCATTGAATCCCGCTCTCTTCATGGAGATGAGGGGTTGTCTCAGGTTCTCCCTCAGCCCCTGGTAGAAGAGGTTATCCCTTTCTACATCATCTGCCATCGTCGTTCCCGCATAACGACCCAAACGGGTGAACTCCTGCACATACTCATCCACTGTCTTGTCTCGCTGCATTAAATACAGAAACTGCCTCTGAAGGGCCAATCGTGTAGAAACTGGAATATACCTCTTTAGAAACGCATCCCCAAACTCCTCCACTGACGGGGTGCGTCCCGGGAACTGGAGGCCTCTATGTCTCACCCACCATAACTTGGCGTCTCCTTCCAACATGAAAGCTGCATACTCAGCTTTCTTTTCCTCTGGCGTCTCTACCGCCCTTAAAATCTCTTGAATGCGAACCCACCAGTCCTCCGCATCCGTTGGCGTACCAACTCCCTTGAATGACGGTGGATGGAAACTCAGGAAATACTTCATGTGTCGGTCCCCATGTCCGACAACTACCCTTTCCGCCAAAGGCTCCACTCGCCTGGCCTCTCCGCCTGGCACGGCCGTCGCCGTGTCCGGTGTAGCAGGGGTTGCTACCTGAGCTGTCGCTGCAGCTTGGGCTGCCACCATCGCTTCCGCAAACATGGGGCAGAAGTCGGTCGGGTTAACACCCGTGCCCAAAAGACCTGGAGCAGTAGCACTGCTCGCCGAAAGCTCTTCTCTAGCTCTCGACGTACCCGCCTCGTTGCTTGCACTCTTCAAGAAAACAAGAAACAAGGAATCAGTCTCAAATCTCCAGACTTAAACAAAAAGACACTCATGGTCCCGCGTTACTCTTATGTGGATAACTTCTCTACGCATTGACCTTGAATCTAACCTCCCTCTGATACCAAATTGTAACACCTCCCCTGTAATGAACGTATAATATGGGTCCGGCCGGGGCCCCACAACATACGGACGCCACAGCTTTAGTATTAAAAGTTGATATAGCTACCAACACTCAAAACACTTTGCACAACACAACGGAAACACAAGCAAGACAAGAAGTTATCCACCACTAGAAGAGTAAAACAAATGGCCTTATGGCCTTACAACAAGTGTCCAAAAGCAAATAATACAACAGTCATGAATGTACTTAGCACTCCTAGTCTACCTCGGCATGCAAGCCAGACAACATGAGTCTCAAACATACAACATCACATAAGTAGAGCTACAAAAAAAAAGCACTTCATGAGGCTTAGGCCTTTCTGGCCGGCGAGCTAGCTCCTGCATGCGATCCTTGCCCTGTAAAATTTATTAGTAACATGGGTCAGCAACGGCTGACCTCAAACTGTGTAACAACACATATCCTCCCGACCGCCCCTAACGGACCCCGGGGTACCCCTCCAACCTGCAAGTTAGCACTTCGTATGCAATAATCATAAGCAAGAAAAGCAACTACAGAAACAGGCTTGGGTGTCACACACATCATACATGTTCTCTACTGGTTGAGCATATAATAAAAGGGCATACTTATGCAATCATGTATGCAACAACCCGGGTTTCACCCCAAGGCACCCTATCTCGTATGCATCTAGCACATCATCACAACATATGGGTACTCATCGATTCCACATTGGCATAAAGGCGCAAACAAAGGGTGGGTAACACCTTTCCCCCAAACGGCGCGCAGGCCGCCACATGGAACTCTTGTAAAGGCCCCACCCGCTCAAGGTCTTAGACCCGGGCTTGCCTACAAGCTCTGACGTCTCATGTCAGGATTCCAACAACACAAACTGACCGATTCTAAGAAGCCTTGCCGGACCCCACCCGCTCATGGCCTCATTGCCCGGGCTTGTCCCCATGCTTGGCATTCTCGTCAGTCTCACAGAAGGGGACTAGTCTCGCCGGGGCACTCTCCGCACATGACGTGAACGTCACGGGATAGCCAGCCGACCACGGAGACATAGCCATGCCTTGGCACATCACAAACCAAGACAATTCCACCCTAGTCCCTCATTTATACTGCAGCATTCCCGCACACCAAGGAAACCATCTCCAACTCATGCGGAGCTAACCTTGTCCACCAAGGAAAACATCTACTGCCACGAGGAGCTAACCTTGTCCGGTTCCGACTACACGTACTCACTCGAGAAAAACGGGAAAACATCACCACATCACAAACGGCGTCTTGCCGCAACGGAAACTCTACGAATCCTTAACGTTCGTATGCAACATCACCGAGTCGGACTAACGGTCGCGACTACGGCTTCACCCACCATGCCTAATCCACTAACGGAGCGGATCTCTAATGCAAATCATGCCGGGGATGGACTCAATCGACCCGGAGGTTCCTCTTGAACCTTGGCGACCCAAAATCCCTCTCATTTGAGTGTTTGGTGCTCAAAACTAGAAAAGAAATGATACTAAGACATGCATCCTAAGACCGAGAGGAGAAGTGTCGTTACCTTCCGACTCCTTTTCCTTGTCATGGCAAAATAGCCGGATGAAAACCTTCGCAACGATCTAACCTCCACGGATCTGGACTCAGCTCGCGATTTGGAGCACCGAAACCTCTCCTACAGCCCAAACTCTCCCTCTCCTTCTTCCTTTTTCTCACTTCTCTCTAGATCTTTTGTAAGAGAAAGCTTGGAGAAGAATGAGTGTTTTCAACCCTATTCTCGGAGTTAACTCCTAAAAAAATGATTTGAACCATCAGATCCTAAAATCAGGAAAAGAATGGCCACGATCCGCCTGAAAAATAAAAGACCTGGGCCGAACACGGCCTGGCACACGCCCGTGTCCAGGGCCGTGTGCCTCATTCGCTGTCTCAAATCGACGCGCTTGGAACAGCACACGGGCATCCGACATGCCCGTGTTCGACCCGACACGCCCGTGTCCCCACTGACACAGCCGTGTGGCCGGCCGTGTGCCTCCATTGACACGGCCCCGAAAACATCCCGAGAGGTGACACGGCCTGGGACACGCCCGTGTCCCACGCCGTGTGCCAAGTCTCGACACTCGTCGACAGCGTTTGTGTCGACACTGCGGAAAAACGTCGAGCGAAGATCGTCGACCAAGTGGGACACGCCCTGTGACACGCCCGTGTCGCAGGCCGTGTGTCCCAGTCTTGACACTCGACACTCGTCGAGTGAACATCGTCGACTGAAGTTCGTCGACAGACCCACACGGCCTTGGACACGCCCGTGTCCTAGGCCGTGTGCCTTGTCTCGACACACTGTCGAGCGAAAGTGTCGACACCCCGGGCCGAGTGTCGACACGGGCTCGATACGGCCTGCGACACGCCCGTGTCGCAGGCCATGTGCCCTAGTCTCGATACATTGTCGGGTGAAAGTGTCGACACCCCGGGACGAGTGTCTACACGGCTCGACACGCCCTGCGACACGCCCGTGTCGCAGGCCGTGTGCCCCCTGCCAGAAACCAAAAATTTCTAGAAACGCAAATCGACCCTCTCTCAAAAGTTGGGTGTTACATGGCTAGCTAACATCCTTTTGGATGAATGTCTTCACGTCATCCGTCATGATGAGACGGTCAAGATGGTTTGACTTCATCTTGCTACTCTGTACTCGAATGGGGCTCAAACGTCCCGCATATATACTTTGTATGTGGACCTCTTTGTCCGTCCTTCCATGTCGCCTATTGCTGCTTAACAACAAGTTCAGGCTCTCGGGGCTAAGATTCTTCAGAATCGCCCCTTCTCTGCGGATTTGGCCGAGGTGCACAAACACTTCCAGAAACTTCTGGTTGTGTGTTATCTTCTGTGACTTCCAGAGTCCTATGACATGATCCGCCAACAAATTTTGGGCGAGGCAGACTCTCCCACATTGTATGCCACCGATGTACGCATTGTCGCAGTTACCTATCTACTCCAGCCTCCTCTTTTGTCCTCTCCTTCTCCTTCTCCACCGAACAACTATGCTCACCAAACTTAAAGAAGTGGCTTTGGGACCCGCAACCACCAGTCCAGCGGGCGTGGAACTTCTTGCTTCCTCTGCTATCACTGTGGACGCACCGGGCATACCATGGATCGATGTTGGCTGAAACATCCACATCTTCGCCCTTCTAGTGACTCTTCCACCTCCTCCTCCAAGCCGTCCGCCTCGGTGGTCACATCATCAGGTAGTGCCTACGTGGTTAGTCAAGGTAAATGACTGATAGACTCTGGTGCGACTAATCACATGACGGGAAATTCTCAGTGTTTTCCTCTCCTAGAAACACATGATAAGTATCCCCCGGTCCTCATTACAGACGGCTCTCCCTCCCCGATCCATGGGACGGGAGTGGTTCATGTCACTCCGTCTCTTCGCTTGGCGGACACTCTCTATGTGCCTAAATTTCCGTGCAATTTATTGTCGGTTACCTCTTTATGCAAGCAACTTCAGTGCTCCGTCACATTTAATCCAACTTCTCGTTCTTTTCAGGATCGGAGCTCCCAATGGACGATTTCTACTGGGAATGAGAGCGGCAGCCTCTACTTCTTCGACAACATTTCTACTCTGTCTGCCGTCTCCTCCTCCTCTACAAATCTTCTACAGTGGCATCTCCGCCTTAGTCATCCTCCTCCACGGTTTCTTCATCAACTTCTGCCCCACCTCCCTCTGCACAGTTCTCCTCTCAACTGCGAAGCCTGTCAGCTTGGCAAACATCATTGTTCCTCCTTCTCGCCGAGGCAAGGTCGTGGCTCTACCCGTCCGTTTGATCTCATTCACTCTGATGTCTGGGGTCCTGCTGCTACCCTCACTGTTGGTCGGGGTAGTTCTTATTTTGTTACATTCATTGATGACTTTTCTAGATGTACTTGGGTGTATCTCTTACGAGATCGCTCTGAATTATTTAATGTATGGACATCTTTTTATCATTTAATTCAAGATCCGTTTGGTGTTTCAATTAAAATCCTTCGCTACGATAATGCTAAGAAGTATATTAGTCAAGCCTTTTCATCTTTCTGTATGCAATATGGGATTGTTCATAAAACTATTTTTGTTTATACCTCACAACAAAATGGAGTGGCGGAATACAAAATCGTCACCTTCTTGATGTCGCTCGCACTCTGATGACGTAGATGCATGTCCCTCGCTCCTATTGGGGCTATGCAGTTCTCATTTTCTGTTATCTTATCAATCGCATTCCCTCCACGATTCTCCTAGGTGAAACCTCATTCTCAGTTATCTATTCGGACAAGGATCCTTTTCCTCTCTCTCTACGTATTCTTGGATGCACAGCTTTTGTGCACGCTCCCTCCGCCACCCGTGACAAACTCTCCCCTCACACCATCAAATGTGTCTTTTTGGGGTACTCTACCACTCAGAAAGGATATTGTTGTTTTGACCCCATTCTTCGAAAGCAGTTCGTCTCCGCCGACGTTACCTTCTTCGAGAATGCTCCATATTTCTCCAACGACTCCTCTCTCTTCACCATCGAGAATGTTCTTGCAGCTTCTGATTCTCCTACTGTTCCCTCCAACCCATCGACCCCTACCGAGGCTTTTCCACATCCACCATCTCCATCGACTCCTCCTCTCTCTTCAACTTCGTTATCTCCCTCTTCACCATCGTCGTCGCTCTCTAATCCCGGGCCATCCCTCTCCGCCACGGATGCTCCGGATGCTGAGGAACCCGCTGAGCTGGATCTTCCTATTGCTCTTTGCAAAGGGGTTCGGGTGTGTGCCCAACACTCTCTTGCTGTTGTTGTTTCCTATGATCGTCTTACCCTTTCTCGCAGGGCTTTTGCAGTAGCTATCTCTGCCACTACCACCCCCCCATTCCTACCAGGAGGCCCTTACTGTTCCTCATTGGAAGGATGCCATGGATGAGAAGATTGCTACTCTCACTGAACGGGGTACGTGGACCCTTGTTCCTCCTCCCTTCGGCACAGATGTTGTTGGCTGTCATTGTGTCTTTGTGGTGAAGTTCAGTCCGGACGGTAGCGTGGATCGTTACAAGGCCCGCCTTGTTGCCAAAGGCTTTACCCAGACTTATGGTGTTGACTATTTTGACACATTCTCTCTAGTTGCTCGTCTCAGTACCATCAGGGTCCTCCTCTCTGTGGCTGTAAATAGGGATTGACCCCTTTCCCAACTGGATGTCAAGAATGCTTTTCTATATGAGGATCTTTAGGAGTATGTATACATGGAGCAACCTCCAGGGTATGTTGCTCAGTGAGAGACACAGGTATGACGGCTAAACAAGGCTATCTATGGCCTAAAGCAAAGCCGTCAGGCTTGGTTTGACAAGTTTAGCGGGATTGTGGTGGCAGTGAGTTTTACGAGAAGTTCTGTCGATCACTTTTTATTCATTCGCAAAACCTCACTGGGCCTCGTGGTTCTTACGGTATATGTGGATGATATTCTTCTCACTAGAGATGACCAGGCTGGGATAACCTTGACAAAGAAGCATCTTCGACAACACCTGATCACAAAGGATATGAGCTCTCCAAAATATTTTCAGGGGATAGAAATCTCTCGGAAGCCTAATTCCTTAATCCTCTCCCAACGCAAGTATGCTCTTAATTTGCTAAAAGAGACAGGGTTGACTAGGGCTAAACCTGCCCGATGCCCCATGACGACTGAATAAGATAAAACTTGGACGGATGAATCTCCTCCTCTTTCAGATTTTACGAGGTACATACGTCTGGTTGGTAAGCTCATATATCTCACGGTGACTAGACCCGACATCTCTTATGCTGTAGGCAAGGTTAGCCAATTCATGCAAGCTCCTATGGAATGTCATCTACAGTCTGCCTTGAGAATATTGGAGTATGTTAAATCAGCGCTTGGGAAAGGACTACTCTTTCAGAAGAATGGACACTTGAGGGTTGAAGCGTACTCAGATTAGAGCTATGTTGATGAAAAAGGAGACCGCAAGTCAACATCGAGCTTTTACACCTTTGTGGGGGGGAACCTTGTGAGCTGGAAGAGCAAGAAACAGTCTGACATCTCCAGGTCCAGTGCAGAAGCAAAATATCGAAGTATGGCGTCGACCACATGTGAGTTAAAATGGTTATGGGCCCTCATGCTTGACTTAGGAGAGATCTACAACTATCCTCTACCTATGTTTTGTGATAACAAGGTCGTTATATACATCTCAAAAAATCCGGTCTTCCATAAGAGAACAAAGCACATTGAAGTCGACTGCCACTTTATTCGGGAAGAGATTTTGAAGGAATAAATTTGTACGTCGTTCGTCACCTCCGATAAAGAGTTGGCTGATATTTTCACCAAGCCGGTGTCCGCCTCTTTTTTCCACATTTGCGACAAGCTGGGCATGATCGATATATATATTGCAGCTTGATGGGGAGTGTTGTAGTATGGAGACCGGACGGTCTGGCGGTCTGACTCTAGTGGATTGGAGACCGCGCGGTCTGACAGTTTCTCTCCATCGGTTTGGTAGTCGGACTGTTGTTGTTTGGTGTCCGGGTGATTTGACAGTTTGTCTCAGGCGACTTGGAGACCGGACGGTCTGCCGCTCTCCTATGGCTGCTTGTTCTCTCCTTCTGGTAGTTGCTGGGCAGTTAGCCTATTCGTCTTACTGTGCGGCATGTTTGGCTTGTTTTCTTGTTAAACCGCTTATACCTGTAATTATTTAATCTCACATTGCTTATTTGTAATCTCTCCCATCTCCTCCATTATATAAAAGGGAGGTCATACCTTTGTAATACACACCTTTTTGGATAATAAAAGTTTCTATTAGTCCAATTTCCGGTTTCTACTTGTTTGTTCGCACACTCCTGAACATACTCATCCACAGTCTTGTCTTGTTGCACCAAGTGTAAAAACTGCGTCTAAAGAGATAACCTTGTCGACGAAGGGATATACTTTTTCAAGAAGGAATTCCCGAACTCTTCTATGGACTGGGAACGTCCAGGAAACTGGAGGCCGCTATGACTCACCCACCATAACTTTGCATCACCTTCTAACATGAAGGTCGCAAACTCAGACTGCTTCTCATCTAGCATCTCTGTCACACTCAGCAGTTCTTGAATCCTCACCCACCAGTCCTCTGTATCATTCGGTGTGCTGACTCCCTTGAATGTTGGAGGATGGAAACTCAGAAAATATTTCATCTGTCGGTATCCCTGTCCGATGACGACTCTCTCAACCAAAGGCTCTGATGGTATTACTCCTCTGCCCGGTACGACTGGTGCCACATACGGGGTAACATGAGTCGCTACATGTGCAACATGGGTCACAACTTGCGCTGCGGTTTAGGCTGCTACCATTGCCTCTGCTGGCATACGACAGAAGTCGGCTGGGGTTACACCCATGCCCATTAGACCTAGAGCAGTAGCACTGTTCGCCGAAGGATCTTCTTGCGGCCTCGACGTAGCCACCTCGTCGCTTGCACCATTATCAAAAATATGGTAAAACAAGAATCAGCTTCTATCAGAAAACATAGACACAATGACACTCATACTTCCGCGATACTCCTATGTGGATAACTTCTTAACGTGATCCGATTATGATAAATCGTCACTAAACCTTACCTTGGAGACTCAACAGCTTAAGCATTATAAGATGATATAAACTACCCAACTCATAACTCAGACTATAAACATAACGGAAACAAACAACCAAACTAGAAGTTATCCACTATTACAGGAGTATCCAATGGCTTTAAGGACTTACAACATTCACAAGTCCAAATACTGAAATAATACATCAACATATCAACGTGCTTTAACACACCTAAGCTACCTCGGCATGCAAGCCAGATCACAGTTCATGAAGCAAAGCACTCAGCAAAACAAAAGTAAAACAAGAGAGTTCACTTCATGAGGCTTAGGCCTTTTTGGCTAGCAAATTTGCACCTGCTTGCGATCCTTTCCCTATAAAAATTGGTGGTAATGTGGGTCAGCAAAGACTTAACTCAACTATATAACCAACACATCTCCTCCCGCCCGTCCCTAGCGGACCCCGGGGCACTCCATCACCCTACAGGTAGCACTTCGTATACAAATATACATGAACATAGAAAGTAGCAAAACAGGTTTGGATGTCTCATACAACAAACGTCTTTCTATGTTGAGCATATAATAAAAAGGGCCTACTATGCAGCATGTATACAAACCTGGTTTTCACCCTGGCACCCTATAGCGCATGAATCTAACACATCATCACACATCAACAATCAGGTACAATTTCCCCTTCGGCGTTCAAGCCGCAAACACATGGGTACTTCCAATTTCCCCTAAAGGCATACAAGCCGCCACAGGGAACTTTTGCCAAGGCCCCACCCGCTCGTGGGTCTCAAAACCCGGGCTTACCTGCAAGCTTTGACTTCTCATGTCAGGATTCCATCTCACAAACCACAAACTGATGCTAAGAACCCTTGCTAGACCCCACCCGCCCTTGACGACCCAGGCCCGGCTCCAAATCGGGACCAAGTCCACCGAAGGAGACCCAGCGGGACCCAGCTGACAACGTCCGGGCTTTTCCAGACCTTGACATTCTCATCAGTTTCACAGAAGGGGACTTGTCTCGGCGGGACACTCTCCACGCATGACTTTGCAACGTCACGGACAAGCCAGCCGACCACAGAGACAAACTCGCGGCTTAGCACCTCACAATCAAAAGACTTTCCCGTCTTAATCCACCTTTCGTACTCACATGAAAATAAGGGGAAAACCACATCACAAATGGCATCTTGCCGCAAACGGAATTCTAATAAAATCCTTAATGCTCGTTATGCAACATCACCGAGTCGGACTAACGGTCGCGACTACGGCTTCACCCACAATGCATAATCCACTAGCGGAGCGGATTTCTAATGCAACATCATACTGGGGATGGACACAATCGACCCGGTGGCTCCTCTTGAACCATGACAATCCGAACCCCTCTCATTTGAGAGATACATTGCCTAAATTCTTGAAAGAATGCAAGTACAACATGGATGCCATGCACGCATCCTAAAGAGCGAGAGGAGAAGCGTCGTTACCTTACGACTCCTCTTCCTTACCATGGAAAACTCGACTGACACGGATGAAAATGCGCGCCTTCAAGTCCTCTCCACTGATCTGGCCTCGGATCGACGATCGGAGCCCCGAAGCTTCGTCAATGGCGGAGAAAGGCCTTCTTCTTCCTCCTCCAAACTCTTTCCCTCAAACCCTAACTCTCACTCCAAAAGAGAAGAAATGAGGGTTTAGAACGTTTCAGCCCTACTTTTTCCCTTTGGACGGAGTGTCCTGGGCCATAGGATCAAATCATAAGAGAAATCGGATGGATAAAATGCCAAACGACAGAAATGCTCCCGAGCGCTATCGCCGGGCGATAACTACCTACTGCGCCGCGGTAGCTTCCCGAGCGCTCAGCCAAAAAAATAATGTCGGTCCAATGCCGAAGGTAGGAATAACGCTGTGCGGTAGCTCACTCAATGTCTACCACTCAACGCCTGCCTCTCAACGCACTCAACGCCAAGCTACCACCAAGTAGTAGCTAACTAACGTCGCGCGCTAGTACTCAACACTCGCAACGCTCTCAACGCTCTCAACGCTCTCAACGCTTGGTTTCGAAGAAACAAGGCTATCTCCGGGCAATAGCTACATATCGCCGCGCGATAGCTTCCTGAGGCTCAAGCTCTGCAAAAATTAGGGTGTTATAGTTTGAACGCTAATCTACTCATTATAAGCCTTCTAGTCGATAAGAATTATTTAAGACAAACAGGACTTTATCAAGTCTATATGGATCTGTCTCGACGACATACGCACTATCCATTCGACATGAACTAAATACAGCAGAAAAGCCTTCAAGTAGTCTATAACCCTTAATGAACTGAAATATCACAGTGTCTTCTGGTCGATATTTCATAGTTGTCTGAGAATTGTCTAGTGGACATTTAACTTAACACAGAACCTTCTAACCAATCTTTCATCTGACTTCAATCCTTCAAGTTGACATGCATTCTGACTTAATTCCTTTAAGTCGACATGAATATTACTTATCTAAAACCTTTCAAGTCGACATCAAGAGCATGAAGAAATGGCTAAGTGAGATCTAGACGGTAGGTTCTGCATATCAGATAGACTTCTAGTTGATATGAACTATATCGACATACAGTAATCAATATTTGGAGTTTATGTGAACCTGGTCTAGAAGATAATGTACTTAAAATATCAGATGAGAAATGGAAAGCCCACACATGTAAGTTCAAGCCCATACAAAGCTCTGAAGAGGAAACAAAAGAGCAATTTGTACCATGAGCCTAAAAGGAACAACAACCGACACACAAATACATGTCGAATAAAGGAGTCGCATCAATGTCAAAAGTTCGCGCCACTTAACGCCCCCCAAGAGAAGATCATCCAAGTAATTCTCAATCACCAATCATTGTATAAACTCAGGCCGCTCGTCCAAAGTCGAGGAAATCTATCGAAGTATTGTGAATATCACCAAAGGTCTGGGCATAACACCGACAAATGCAATCAACTAGGGGAGAAACTTAGTGACTCGTCAGTCTGGAGGCGGTTAATCAATTACTATCAAAAGAGAAGCAGCCTCCTGCTCAGAACATGAGAAGCATAACCATCAGCATCGACCAAGTTAAACCAAGTCTTGGTAGACGAAGAGATTACGGTTAACGTACTGTTTCTATCAACACTACTTCTGCTCATGCTGACAACCTACGACCTCAAGCAACGGTCAGCTACCGCAGGCATCCCGAGGAACACTTCAGTACCGATCATAGACACCATCATTTTTCCTGTCACTCTCGGAAAAGAGCCTGAACAAGCAACCTATGATGTGCAATTCGTTATCATTCAGGCTGATTCTGATTACACCGCAATACTCCAACAATCACTCTTAGAAGTTTTTCAAACCCTCTTCTGCCGCTTTTTTCCTTGAATCATAACCTTTTACTCCAAGTTCTCATTCAATTGCTATTCTTCAATTAATTATTGTAAAAACCGCAAGCACAGACTCACGTAAACTATCTTTTATTTAAATATTGTATGGTGTTTCTTTTAGCAGAGCCTGATCAATTTCAAGCAAAGCCGCGAGCCCCACTTGCGCTAATTAGCTATGACTGCACATGCGGTTTGAATGGGCAAGCCCTTCACTGACCCGACCTTTATAAGCCTCGACCTCGCCAGGGCCTTCCCCCCTCGCGCAAAATAAGCAAAATCGTGAGCCCCACTCGCATAAATTATGTAAGACTGTGCATGCGGTTTGAATGGGCAAGCCCTTCACTGACCCTGCCTTTCGATGCCTCGACCTCACCAGGGCCTGCCCCCCTCGCACAAAATAAGAAAAGCCGCGAGCCCCACTTGCGCAAATTAGGTAAGACCGCGCATGCGGTTTGAATGGGCAAGCCCTTCATCGACCCTGCCATTCTACGCCTCAACCTCGCTAGGGTCTGCCCCCTTGCGCAAAATAAGCAAAGCTACGAGCCTCACTCGCACAAATTAGGTAAGGCAGTGCATGCGGTTTGAATGGGCAAGCCCTTCACCAACCCTGCCTTTCTACACCTTGTCCTCGCCAAGGCCTGCCCCCCCTCACGATTGACCCTTAAACCTTGGACGCCCCGCGCTTGAGTGCGAGCTCGCGAGCATCCTCCATCCGAGACTCCACCTCTCTAGTCCAAATCTCTTCACGAACCTCCTTGCCAATCAAGCAACGGTCACACATGTAATCCAACAAATCCATGTATTCAGCAAGACCGACAACCTTCAACTCTGACACATGACTTTCAGAAGAAAGCGTCTCTACTCGGGCCTTCGACGCCCCAAGCTCCGTCTCCAAACGAGAGATCCCAACTTGGGCATTCTTCAGCATTTGCACGATTCTCTCTACCAGAGATTTTTCCACCTCCAAGGACGCGCAAGCATCCTCCAATTCTGCCTTCAGATCTGACCCAATCCGGCGAAATAGGGAGATGTCCCGATCATGATCATCTCTCAAAGTAGCAAGTGAGCTCACCGCCGTTCGAAACTTCTCCTGAAGAGCAAAATATTCGTCTTTCAAGTTCACGTAATGATCGTTCCAAGTGATAACTTTATGAGCCCGAGCCTCGATCTAAAAGGAAAAAAAAGAGAAAAGTCAGTACGACCCAACAACAACAAAAAAAGAAAATCAAAGCAAGCAAGCCCACTTACTACTTCGCTCATCGCCTTCAGAGAAGAGGACACCCGTGGGGAAAGAACCTCTGAAAGAGGGACCTGGGGGGCATAGCACCCCAGTACCTGCACGTCATCCTCCACACAAGCAGTCTCAGCTCGAAAACCAGAAGAACAACCTCATCTAGAGAAGCCATACAAGGCTCTACACCCTCCTCACCGCAGACAACTGTAACAGCTTTCCTCTTTCGATCATGAACCGAAGAAGTCTTGACTGTCCGCACTGAATCGAAAGAGATCCTGTAACGCAGCAAACACTTTTCTTCCATGAATGAGGAAATACTAAAAAGGCGATTGGCCAACTCGCGAGGCTCCGCAAATTCGAGCATTAGGGAAAACTCCCGCACTCTCCCCTTCTGACGACGACAACGGTCCGACAACGCATTCCACAATTTCGGCAAGCCCCATGAATTTATAACATATCCAAACAAAGTATTCCCGTGATGACGGTCCGTCCGGGTCTCAAAATCAAACCAGCTTTTGTTGCTAAAAATCTCATCAAGGCCACCCCCATCAAAGCGAACATCGCACTAGTCTCTAAAGCATGGGCCGGTGAGACCTATTGTTTGACTTTTTGACTGATTGCATGTTCGACCGCTCCTGGATTAAGACGACCGAATTTATACCGATTTAGGAGCGCTGAGTTAGACCGCAATATGTGAAATGATCCAATGTTCTCAACCAAATTCAAGCCTAAACCTAAACCTTGACAACCCCCGTATCTCTTCCGCTCTCGCCTGCCCTAGATCGCTATCAGCCAGCACACTATCCTTCTGAAGCCCCCTCCGCTACGCTTGCTTTCCACTTCCCTCCTCTACTCACGCGACTAACATCTCTCTCGCCGGCATCCCACATCTCGCACGAAACACCTCAAAGGTACGACCAAACCTTTTCTTCCTCATCGCCTGGTATCTATACTCCCGTATACCATGCTCACCCTCCATTACACCGTAAACAGGAACCCTCTTCTATGCTGGAATCTCAGCCACCTCAAGCAAACGACCTCCGTCAAGTTCACGAGGTACTCTTCCTCTCTTTCAAATCTTCACCTACCTGACGTTATAGATCACTGCCCTCAATCTCCATTTAAGATGGAGTTTACTCTACTCCTTTTCACATTGGGGGTGATATCGTTTGTTGTCGGGTTTGTGGCAGCACTTTCATTCACAGTCCAGCCGAGGAGCAGCTTAAACACCACCCGCTCTTTCAGCAGGTTATTACGATTCCATCTTCCTCTCTTTCCATCGAAATCTCACCGCCGCTTCTGTCTTAAGGTCTCTGCTGCTTATTTCATTTCTCTGTGCGACTGTGCTGCAGGTATTGGAATCTGGACTTGGAAGGGGGATACTCTTCTAGTGTGTTTCTTGGACTATAATCTATTTATATTTTCCTTTAATTTTGATGATAAAAGATATAAATAACATTAAAAAATACTGGAATATGGCGGAAATCGATCGACAAACATCGAACTACGATTGATGAAATTTGAACTCTAATAGACAAAAAACCAATCGACGAACGTTGAACTCTGATCGATGAAATTTGAACTCCGATCGATGAAATACAATAGACGAAAAAAACTGATCGATGAACTTCAAACTCCGATTGATGAATTTAATCTTCACATGCTATAACTGCGTTCTCGAGTAGAATATCCACGCTCTTGAGAATTAATTCCTTGATCTCGAGTAGAGCTTTTGTTCTCGGGAACTAATTCCGCCATTCTCGAGTAGAACTGTTGTTCTCGAGAAGTAATTTCTTGTTCTCGAGAAGTGAGTCTGTCGTTCTCGGGTACACATGTTGTACTCGAGAAATGAAGTCCATACTTTGAAATTTCTTGGATTTTGAAGTGCAGCTAGAACTTGAACTTGCTGTGACCTTTTTCTTCATTCTTCTTCATCTTTGTTGAGCATGCCAAGTTCTATTTTAAAGAACGAGAACTTGGTCTTGTCCAGTGGATTCGTGAATATATCTGCAATCTGCCTGTCTGTTAGGAAATATTGGAGATTTATGTCACCTTACTCCACATGCTCCCTGATGAAGTGGTATCGCAGCTCTATATGCTTTGTCCGGTTATGAGAGACTAGATTGTTGGCTATGCCAATTGCACTGGAGGAGTCGCAAAACAATGGAATGTCCTTGACCGTCAAGTTATAGTGTTCAAGTTGGTTCTTTATAAAAAGCAATTGTGCACAACAACTGCCGGCAGAAATGTATGCTAACTCGGACATTGAGATTGTGACACAATTTTGCCTTTTGCTGCTCCATGAAATGAGCCTCCTTCCAAAGAATTGGCAAGTCTTGGAAGTTCTCTTTCTATCATATTTGCTTCCTGCAAAATCTACGTCTGAAAAACCAATTAGTTCGCTGTCATTACTTCTTGGGTACCATAAGCCAAGATTTGGTGTACCTTTAAGCTATCTCAAAATCAGTTTTGTAGCAGCGTAGTGAGATTCCTTAGAGTTCACTTGAAATCTAACACACACGCATGTTGAAAACATTATATCCGGTCTACTAGCAGTAAGATAGAGCAAGAATCCAATTATGCTTCTGTACTTAGTTTCATCAAAAGGTTTCACATTCTCATCCTTGTTCAAAGACATAGCTGAACCCATTGGAGTCCTTATAGAGGTTGCGTTCTCCATTCCAAATTTCTTAATTAACTTCTTGGTGAACTCCGTCTGAGAGATAAAAATTACATCTTCAGATTGTTTCACCTGAAGTCCTCAGAAATACTTCAGCTCTCCCATACTGCTCATTTTGAACTTCCCTTGCATAAATTTGGAAAACTTTTTGCAGAGGTTCTCATCAGTAGAGCCAAATATGATGTCATCGACATAGATTTACACTAGCAAAATATTGCCTTTTATTTCCCTAAGAAATAATGTTTTATCTATCTTTCCTCTTGTGAACTTGTTCTCAAGAAGAAAGTTAGACAGCGTCTCGTACCAAGCTCGAGGAGCTTGTTTCAAACCATATAAAGCTTTAAATAAAAGATAGACATGCTCAGGAAAGTTAGAATCAACGAAACCTGGAGGTTGTTCCAAATACACCTCTTCCTTTATGTCACCATTAAGGAATGCCGACTTCACGTCCATCTGATAGACAGTGAAGCCCTTAAGTGCTGCATATGCTAGGAACAACTTGATTGCCTCCAGCCTTGCTACTGGTGCATATGTCTGGTCAAAGTCGATTCCTTATTCTTGTCTATATCCTTTGGTGACGAGTCTAGCCATGTTCTTTATGAATGTACCATCCTCGTCCATCTTGTTCCTGTAGACCCACTTTGTTCCGATGACGTTCTTGCCTTTGAGTCTTTGAACAGGCTTCCAAACTTGGCAACGCTTGAATTGATTCAACTCTTCTTCCATTGCCATTATCCATAATGCGTCTGAGTTTGCTTCCTCAAACTTCTTCGATTCAACTTGTGAGAGAAAACTCAAATATAAATTTTCATTAGCTGTATCTCTACGAGTTCTGACACCATCCAGGGGATCTCTTATGATTTGGTCCATTGGGTGATCCTTCAAATGTCTGAGCTCTAGAGTCCTTGCATCTGGAGCTTCTTCAACCATAGGAGTGACTTTACTAACTTGAATGGTATCTTCATCATGGTCATCAACCTCTCCAATTGGGGTTGGAGTGGTGATTTTGATGAACTTTTGATCTTTCTCTTCAGTTGTCTCATCTAAGTTTAATTCTTTTATCTTTGAACCTGCATCTTCAATAAACACACTAGAAGAGCTGCCTTGCAGCAAGCTCGTCTCATCAAATATAACATGAATAGATTCTTTTACAACCAGAGTTTTCTTATTAAAAATCTTATATGCCTTACTATGGCTACTATACCCTACAAAAATACATTCAAAGCTCTTTTCACTAAATTTAGTAGTGTGATACTTGCCATTATTAAGGACGAAACACTTACAACCAAAGATTCTAAAGTATGAAATAGTCGGCTTCCTGCCCTTGAGTAGTTCATAAGGTGTCTCATTATGGTTTTTATTTATGAGTGCTCTATTTTGCACGTGGCATACAGTGTTGACGGCTTCAACCCAGAAATATTTCGGTATTGAGGCATCAGTCAACATGGTCCTGCAGGACTCTATGAGTGTTATATTCCTTCTCTCAGATACTCTGTTCTGTTGAGGAGTACGAGGAGAGAAAAACTCTTGAAAGATACCTAGGCTTTCACAGAATTCTGTCATGGACCCAGACTTGAACTTTGTTTCATTGTACTTCTGATTTTGACTACGGAACAGTTGTATTCATTCTGGATCTGCTTGAAAAAATTAGTAAGGATATCAAAAGTATCTGACTTGTGTTTTAAAAAGAACACCCACACAAATCGTGAGTAATCATCAACAATAACCAATGTATAATCCTTGCCTCCCAAACTTCTAACTTGTAGTGGACCGAACAAGTCCATATGAAGTATATGTAAACATCTATTAGAGTCTTTACCAATAATGCTTTTAAAGATAGCCCTTGTTTTCTTGCCTTTTACACATGCATGACATGGTCTATCTTTAGTGCACTTCATATTTGGGGCATCACGTGCTAAATTAAGAGAAAATAACTTATTAATAGTTTTGAAATTAATATATGCTAGTCTCTTGTGCCATTGGTCACCAAGAGACGCACTAACTTTAACAAAAAAGCACACTAGCGTAGAAGAGTCTATGCAAATCAAATTTAAACAAAATATATTTCTACTACGAGTGCCTGATAGAATCGTTTCCAAATTGTCTACCGATTTTATCAAGCACTTGTCTGCATGAAATTCTACTATGTATCCTTTATCGTAGAGCTGACCTATGCTTATGAGATTGTGTTCCAATCCTTAAACATAAGCCACATTTGAGAAGGATACACTACCATTCGTAATCATACCGTGGCCTTTAGTAATTCCTCTGTCAAAACCTCCAAAGATGACTTTTGGCCCGTTCATGACTGGAGAATAATTCTGGAGTAGGCTTCTAGTCCCGGTCATATGCCGAGAGCATCCACTGTCCAAGTACTAGATAGGAGTTTTGGTGGCCTTTGGACATACCTGCAATCACAAATCAATTTGCCTTAGGAACCCAAACTCGTTTGGGTCCTTGGTCTCTTGTTACCATACTCCCCCTATGTGTATTAACATTATGAGTGGTCTTTCTCACATTGTAAACTTGAGGAGAAACATAATTTTTGGGGTTAAATCAGCAATCAATGGCAAAGTGAACAACTTTGTCGCAGCACAAACAGTCAAATCTGTTGTATCTTTGCCTGAATTTCTCCTGCTTGACCTTTTGAGAGTGTGGTCTAGCAGGGGCAACAGTCTTGGACGTAGAAGCTTCATGGTGATGGAATTCACATGACTTCTTCTCCTCAAGAGGCTTTTCCACAACGGGTTTTACTTTTGGTGCCTTCTTGATGTTATGAGTATGATTATAAGGGTCATGGCTCTGAAGAGTAATCTCCTCATAAGGTGCCTTGAAGACACTTTCGCCAAAGTTTCGGGGACGGGTCCATCCTTGGTACTGAGACTTGGGCTCTACATAAGTAGGCCTAGCGAAGTGATCGTAGGATGAATCAAGATTAAACTCATTTATTGGAAAGATGAACTTTTTCAATGAGGTCTGATCTTTAGGAGCTTTCCCTTTCTCCTTGGCCAAAGCCTTCTTGGTCGCCTTATTCTTCCTTTGTGACTTATTTCTCCTAAAGGATTTATTAGGAGCATCAACATGGCTTAAGCCAGCACCTTTGGCATGAGCTGAGAACTCAACAACAAAAGGAAGGACAGTCCTGGGCTTGGAGAAGCTTTCAACAAGTTTCTTTTCCGCAACAAGTTGTTCTTCTAATTTTTTGATGATCTTCTCCTTTAGATCTAGGTGCTCGAGGGCCTTATTATACTCTTCAATAGCAGCATTAAAATTCTCTCTAAGTGAGTCCGTCTTGGCAACTTCCTCTCTCAGAGTGCTCTCTTCAGCCTTGAGAGATTTAGTCTCCTTGGCCTGAGTTTTCACGACTTTTTGACATTTGTTATAAGCCTTAATTAACTTTTTATATGGGGCCATGAGTTCAGACACATCATCAGAAGAGCAGTTCTCATGATCATGATCAGAAACATCTGATTCAGAAAGAGGAGTATGAGACTTTACCTTCCCAGTGTATTGGGGTTCTTCTTCATCATCTGTTTGTGTCATTAGCCCAAATTAGGCTTTCTCTTCTTCACTTGACTCAGATGGGTCAGAGTCGCTGAGAGTCTTGCCCTTCTTGGCAGCTAGGCTTCTTTCAGTTCTGTTCTTGTTGTAAGAATATTTCTTCTCCTCTCTTTTTCCACCCTCCTTCTTCCTGTGGGGGAAATCAGCAATGACGTGTCCTAGCTTATTGCAACAATAGCAAACAATGTCAGAAGAAATATGTTGGTTCTGTTTAGGATTATACCTGTCTTTGCTACTTGAGCCTTTCTTGTGTCAATCACCATCATGATGTGATCTTCTGGACGAGGCATTTTTGCCTTTTCATTGTTTCCTCTTATTCAAGAATTTCTTTAATTGCCTTGACAGAAGAGAGAACTCTCCTTCTGATAACTCTGAGCCTGAGATGCTTGGCTCTGAAACTTCATCTTAACTATCTTCCTGTGCAGGAGCAGGTGATGTAGCTTTGGCTTTCCTTGAGCTGTCTGCCTTCAGTGCAACAGACTTCTCCTTGTATGAACACCTACTCTTCTATTATTCAGTTTTTCTTGAATTGATTTGCAACTCATAGGACATAAGATTTCCGAAGAGATTCTGAGGGTCAGTCTTTGCCAGCTTACCAACCTCCCGGATAGAACAGACTTTGTTGTCCCATTCCTTAGTCAGGGACCTCAGAAACTTATCATTCAACTCTCTATTAGTGAAGACCTGGCCATATACTCTTTGTTGGGTCCATTGCCCACAATGTTTCCTAGATTGGATTTGAAGAGGCATCTCCATCAAGACTAAGAGCATAGTTGTATTTGATGTTGTTTAAGCTCATCATATGCAGGATGTTCCATGGAACAAGTCTAGATAGGTTGTCTAAGTGATGTGACAGGTGGTCATAAAGTGAAGATGCTGGAAAGTCAGGAAGTAGCCTAAGTGGACAAGTTAGGTAAACTCTTACCTATGATGTGGGCTAACAAATATCTGTCTAAGTCCACAGGAGTTGAGTGATGAAGACACACTCAATGCCATACAACAAAAGGCTGTGAGTAGAAATCAGTTCAGAAATTCGTCCAACTGAGTTCAGAGTTCGTCGAGCTGAGCTCACCATTCATCGAGCTAAGTTCAGAGTTTGAGACTCTGAGTTTGTCGAGCTCAGTTCAGAAAATTCATCGAACTAAGTTCAGAGTTCGTCGAGCTCAGTTCGCCATTCATCGAACTCAGTTCAGTTGTCAAACTAAATTGCAGAAAGCTTTTTCTAAGGCAAAAAGCGTTGAGTGATGAAGACACACTCAATGCTCTCAACGACGGATAAGCAGGAATATCTTGGCTAAGGAAAAAAGCGCTGAGACAGCTGAGATAGCTGAGAAGTATGTCTCAGCATAACCGCTGAGACAAAGCAGCTGGAATTTCTCTAAGTTTAGAAGCGTTGAGTGAAGCAGGTTCACTCAACCCTTCTAATGAATAAGGTAGCGCTGAGAAGATTATAGTTCATTGAGCTCTGCCCACATATCATCGAACGCAGCTAAAGCCAAAAAATCTGTCTATGGCAAAAATGCTGAGACCACTGAGAAGAAGGAGTTGAGACCGCTGAGATAGTCTCAACTGAGAAGAAGAAAGCGTTGAGACCGCTGAGAAGAAAATGCTGAGATAGGAGTTGGTCTCAGCACAACCGCTGAGACACGTGTTTGTCTCAGCAGAGTACAAGAAAGCGCAGAGACAGTTATGAAAAAAAATGGTTAAGGCAAAAAGCATTGAGTGGAGGTTGCTCACTCAACGCTGTCAACGCCTAGTGAAGATAAAAAATCTATCTAAGTGTTTTGGCATTGAGTGATGCTCACACACGCAATGCCAAGCAACACATAGCTAATAAAGCAAGTTGGTGTTGAGTGAAGCTGATTAACTCAACGCCTAGAATCATTTTATACTCTAAGTAGTTTGGCGTTGAGTGAAGGTTACTCACTCAAAGCCATGAGATAGTAAATCTGTCTGTGTTTTGGCATTGAGTGATGCTTACTCACTCCACGCCTATGCTAATGTTTTTTAATTTTTGGCTAAGTCCACAGCTGATGATGTCAGCAAGTCAACATATTTCAAATTAGTGACGAGATGACTACAATACACGACAAATGTTGCCACAGACCTACTGTACGACAGTTGGCTTAAAGTAAAGTTGCTGCTGGACAATAATTATGTGGGGCCCACTTTTCAAGAGCCGTTGGGTCAAAAATCAATAAAAGAAAGAGGCGTACAGAGGAAAAGATACTTCAGGGAAAAAGAAATCAAGTTAGTTCTTCTTCTCCGCCATTATTGTGGAGCTGAAGAACATGAAGCTCTAGTATACAGACAAAGAGCAAGTTAGCTGTTGGATCAAGACCTTCAAGAGCAAGATTGCCGGTGCCATTCTAACCTGCACCAGCAAGCTAGTTCAGATTATTTTCTCTGAGGGAAATGGTAGAAGCCAAGGGCCGACCCTTGCTGCAGGTTCTTCACAGTTCCAGCAATACAAGCACCTGAAGATCATTATCTGGAAGATGTGAAGCGAAGAAAGCTTGAAGAACCTGAAGGAAGACTCAGGGGACCTTTCCTCAGGAGTCAAATTTAGGGCTGAATCACCTCAGCCCAGGAAAGGAGAAAAAGGCTGAACTATTCCAGTCTGCAAAGTTGAGCTATGATTTTCTCAGCTCAGGTTGCAGAAGTTAGCTGCAGTAACTTCACTGACCAGAAGGAAAATCCCTGCTGCGATGAAGAAGTAGTTAGGGTTGAGCTTCAGTGTCAGTTCAGGAAGTGACAGAACATTGCTTTGCAAGTAACTTCCAGCACAAGTAATTACTTGTTGTTGTGGAAGTAGTTAGGACTAAGTATATCTTAGTTCGGTGAAGGTAGACTCAGGAAATAAATTCCTGCAGTCATTATTGGGATGAGTTTATCTTAGTCAAGAAGCTTGACATGGAGAAATATCTCTTGTGTTAAGAATATCCATCAACCCACCTTCATCATGTAGGATTCAGTTTACCTGAATCTGAGTTGTAGGTGACTTTTTAGTCACTGAGCTGTAGGTGCCTTGCTGGGGTACTGAGGTAGGATCCAAGTGTGGATCTGAGCTGTAGGACTTAATTGCCTGAGGTAGGAGAGTGTTGTTCTCTGAGTGTAGGGCCTTTGTGCCCGAGGTAGGTGACAAGTTTGTCACTGAGCTATAGGTACCTGGAGGGGTACTGAGTTATAGGAGTGCTGCAACACTCTGAGAGCAGGACCTTGTGTCTGAAGTTGTAGGGCTAAAAAGCCTGAGTTGTAGGTCTTAGTGATAAGGTTGAGGTAGGTGGCTTGCAGGTCACTGAGTGTAGAAGCACTGTAGAGCT
This sequence comes from Platanthera guangdongensis, assembly GCA_039583875.1. Lineage (NCBI taxonomy): Eukaryota > Viridiplantae > Streptophyta > Magnoliopsida > Asparagales > Orchidaceae > Platanthera > Platanthera guangdongensis. Next base: position 88,680,336 of record CM077161.1, on the reverse strand, counting down.
CTGAGGTAGGATCCTTTGGGATCTGAGGTAGGGCTTTCCTCCCAGCCTGAGTATAGGGCTTAACAGCCTGAGGTAGGTGGTCTGCTAACCACTGATTATAGCCCTTTGTGGCTGAGAAGTGAGTCTTGGAGGAGACTTGAAGATCCTGCGAGATCTGAGGTATAAGCTCTTAGGAGAAGTTTGGAGGACTTTGTGCCTAGTCCAACAAGTTTGTTGGACAGGTGGGAGAGAAATTGGATGTACCCAATTGGGGAACCACTATAAATCTCTGTGTGTTTTTTGTGGTTGTTTTTCTTTTCCTCTTTATAGGTATAAAGGACAAGCTCTAGATCACCCTAAGCTAAAAGATAAAAGTAAACAACAAAATATTATACAGAGAGCAAAAGATAGTCTTAAAGAGACCAATAACCTATTCACCCCCCTCTAGGTGATTTAGCTATCCTTGAAACATTGACTTTCAAGTGGTATCAGAGGGAGGTTACTGAAAAAGGACCTAACAGTCTGAGTAGACCTCAAAGGATAGCTAAAAGGTTAACATTGGTGGGTACAAAAGAGAACCATAAAGAGTGGAGCTCAATGGAGCTTCAAGTCTGCAGCAAGGAGAAATTTGAGACTTGGAAAGAAAGGATCAGGCAGATCATGGAAGCCAGTGATCCTAGAGTCTTGGCTTCAGTTCAAGAAGGACCCTTTATTCCCTTGAGGGTCTTTACATCAGATGCAAGCATCCAGACCCCGAAGAGTTATGCAGAGATGTCTGGAGATGAAATAAACATGACATCTATGGACAAGAGGGCACAACACATCATGATAAGTGCTATAGCTGACTCTACCTTCTAGATGCTTGTCCACTGCAAGACAGCCAAAGAGATGTGGCATTCTCTCACTGGCTACATGGAAGGGATAGTGGAAGTCAGTCTTTCTGACAGTGGTTCAGAATCTGAAGAAGAAAAAGAAGCCTTCATTGGGCTAGTGGCTGTTGTTGCTAAAGATGAAGCTGTTGTAGTATGAGAAGTCAATCCTTCAGATGCTAGAATGGTGATCAGGTCCCCTCTATCATAATCAGAAAGTGATTCAGAGGTGGATGATGAATAAGAAGATGACTGTAGCTGTTATGGACTAATTGCCATGATAGAAGAAGAATCCTGCCAAGATCAACCTGATCCAGATCAGGTACAATCTTTGTCTAGTTCCTCTTATTGTTCAGTTCATGTGTCTTGCTCAGAATCTGATGCTTCCTCATTAAGTAATGATGAGGGCCCTTTGACAGATGATAATATCAAATAATTGATTTACAATCATTCTATTCTTCTGAAAGCTTTCAAGGAAAGCGGGCTACTTGTTAAGAAACGAGTAGAGGAAATTGCCTCCCTCCAGCTAGCTACTTCCCAGCAAGATGAGACTTCATCCTTGCTATCTCAGAAAGAGAGGGAAGTTGCTCATATAAAGATCATTGTAGATATCCATGTTGAGTCTATCAAATATAAGGACTCTATGATAAGGGTTCTTGAAGAGAAACTTGAAATGGAGAAGAGGATAATGACCAATTTCTCTAAGATAGATGCTATCAAGAGAAAATCTAAATCTGAGTGGATTACAAAAGTTACCCAATCTCAGAGGAGAGGCCAATCTCCTATTGTGCCACAGTCAACCTTTCATAAGGTAATCATCCCTTCTCATAAGAATGACCAGGACTGCATGTATGGTCATTATAAGAATGAGAATTCTTTTTGTAAGAATACAAGTGTATCTTATAATGGGAGAAGAAAGGGTAGCGGATTGAGTGCCTTTAAGGATCCCCATGAAAAAGTACAAATGGCCAATGCTGGACCATTTATATTTGGTGCCTCAGTCCTAACTCACAAGGGAAAGGCAGTGGCTTTCACTTAAGACCATCCAACAAGGACTTTGACTAAGGGTCAGTCTACCAGTAAGCCTAACTTGTGTTCTGATGATATAAAGAACTTGTCTTCTACAAAAAAGACAACTGTAAATACCATTCAGGGAAATCAAAGAAAGCCTGCTGGAAGAATGACCTTTTGTCAGATCCTTGTTGAAAGGAACCTCAAGAAAGTTGTTGCTCGTATTCCTTCTGTTCAGTCAACAGTTAACGACATTGTAAGACCTGCTCAAAAAAGAAGATATAATATCCATGAGTGTTGGTGGTGTGGCAAGGTGTAACATTTTGCCCTAGATTGCTGGCACAATCCTTCAGTGTCAAGAGCAAGGGTTAGCCTACCTGTCAGAAATTCTACAGGTAGGCAAGTCAGATTTCAGGTTAACAGGAACCTAGGATACAATACCTATTGGGGTCCTAAGGTAAGGTAATTTTATTTTGCAGGTTAGTTTAAGTGCCCATCCCCATGTGGCACTTGGACATAAGATGTTCCAGAACTTGGATTGGAACAAGAAAGTCATCTTATGATTCATACCCCAATGAGGGAAGGACCTAAGATCAACAGTTGGTGATGGATTTTTACCATCTAGGTTATTCCTCTTATTGCCCAAGAGGAAGAGAATGTTCAGTGAAATCCTGAAGAAGGACAAGTGCACACACATGGCTGAAGGCCAACTGGATCCAACCAGCAGGAATGTCTTATTGGACAAAGTCTTGCTGGCACACTAGCAAATCTAAGAAGGAGCACATAATGCTCAGATGAATAGACTTTCAAGTGGTATCAAAGCACAAGTGGCTCCTCTATGAGCACCAAGGAAGAGGCACACTGCTCAGCTGATAAAACTCACTTCATAGAAGGGACAAACAGTCAAGTGGTATCATCAACTGATATGATGACTGACAGTCATAAGGACAGGATCTGTGCAAATGCTAAGGGGAAGCATGTTCAGTCAAGGTTACTGGACAAGCTTGAATCTTACCCACAGTTCCCCAACACAGAATAAATCAGAATTACTGCTGAGGATCAACTTGACCCCATTGACATTGCAGAAGTTGAGAGGGAAACTACCCAAGTGATAACACCTACTAGAAGAAGTATAAAGAAAGACTTGGTATCAGGATGAAAGGATGGCTCATGGAAAGATCATTCAAGGTTCAAGTGCTCTTAAAGTCCAGTAGATGTAGTAGAAAATTCAGCCTCAAGAGAAGAGAAAGCTATCAACTGCACTAATGGTATCATCTGTAATCAGCTAGGGGGAGAAGAGAATTACAGCTGACCAGCTCTCCCCTGTCTATTCAGAAACCAAGAAGGGATTGATCAAGTGGTGATTAAAAGTGGAGATCAATGTAATTATCAAGATAGTACTGAGTGTGCTGAACACTCTTGTAGTACTAATCAGAAAGCTAAAGCTAAAGACAAGTCAGATGCTAAAGAAGGGGAGAAGATCTGGCTCAAAAAAAAGAAACTATGCAAGGTAAATAAGTCCTTGATGCGACATCAAAACTATAAAGACCATTGAGTGGTTTCAAGACTTAGATGGACTTAAGTGTCCAGCAGTGGGAATGACAGGGATGCTCCTGTTGAGGGGGAGCAAGCTCAACACCTGCAGAAATGATGACAGGAAATGCTCCTATAAAGGGATAACATGTCCAACACTTGCTGGAACAAGATCAACCTCCTGTTGAGAAGAAGCAAACAGCTGCTGCAGTAGATCAGCTGTCACAAAAGCTGATAAATTTATCTTAAGGATAATACACAGACAAAGGGGAGAATATGAGAAGAGGGACAGCTAGCAACCAGCTCAAGAGGATACATGGTTCACTCAAGTTGAACTATGTTAGCATCTAGTTCCAATGCTGCAGTGTTGTGTTGTATTATTGTATCAACACTGAAGGTATGACTCCTAAACTAGCAAACTGATCACTATGATGATTTCCTTAGCAGTATCAGCATAGGACTTTGTCTAGGATCATGAGATAATCTCTCCCATGATATTTTCTACTCAATCAATAGATATACCTATTGAAGAAGATAAAAAGGGGGAGATATGTGTGGCAATACATAAGGGGCAATGCTTCTAAGTGGTGCTCCACTTATGTATTAAGTGATATAAAGAAAAGTTCATATTACTTGAGCAATTGCTCAAGTAGTATGAGGGTACATTGACTTAAATTATTAAGTCGATACAATTAATTTTGAGCATACTGTATTAATATATCATAAGCTTGCAGTTGTAGAAGATTATAAACTACAGTTGCATGAATTTATAAGCATATTATGTTAATGCCTCTTAGTGCTTGCTGGGTATTCTGCCTTCTTCAAATAGGGAGAGATTGTTGGATCCATTGCCCACAATGTTCCCTAGATTGGATTTGAAGAGGCATCACCATCAAGACTAAGAACATAGTTGTATTTGATGTTATTTAAGCTCATCATGTGCAGGATGTTCCATGGAACAAGTCTAGACAGGTTGTCTAAGTGATGTGACAGGTGCTCACAAAGTGAAGATGCTGGAAAGGCATGAAGTAGCCTAAGTGACCAAGTCAGGTAAACTCTTACCTATGATGTGGGCTGATAGAAATCTGTCTAAGTCCACAAGCGTTGAGTGATGAAGACACACTCAGCTCCATACAAAAAAAGGCTGTGAGTAGAACTCAGTTCAAAAATTCGTCAAACTGAGTTCAGATTTCATCGAACTGAACTCACCATTCGTCGAGCTAAGTTCAGAGTATGAGACTCTGAGTTCGTCGAGCTCAGTTTAGAAAATTCGTCGAACTAAGTTCAGAGTTCGTCGAGCTCAGTTCGCCATTCGTTGAACTCAGTTCAGTTGTCTAACTAAATTGTAGAAAGCTTTTTCTAAGGCAAAAAGCGTTGAGTGATGAATACACACTCAACGCTCTCAACGCCAGAGAAGAAGGAATATCTTGGCTAAGGAAAAAGCGCTCAGACAACTGAGATAGCTGAGAAGTATGCCTCAACATAACCGCTGAGATAAAGTGGCTGGAATTTCTCTAATTCCAGAAGTGTTGAGTGAAGCAGGTTCACTCAACGCTTCTAATGAAGAATGTAGCGCTGAGAAGATTATAGTTCGTCGAGCTCTGCCCACAGATCATCGAACGCAGCTAAAGCCAGAAAATTTGTCTAAGGCAAAAGTGCTGAGACCGCTGAGAAGAAGGCGTTGAGACTGCTGAGACAATCTCAGCTGAGAAGAAGAAAGCGTTGAGACCGCTGAGATAGGAGTTGGTCTCAGCACAACCGCTGAGACAAGTGTTTGTCTCAGCTGAGTACAAGAAAATGCTGAGACAGTTAAGCAGAAAAATGGTTTAGGTAAAAAGCGTTGAGTGGAGGTTGCTCACTCAGCACTGTCAGCGCCTAGTGAAGACAAAAAATCTGTCTAAGTGTTTTGGTGTTTAGTGATGCTCGCACACTCAACGCCAAACAACACATAGCTGATAAAGCAAGTTGGCGTTGAGTGAAGCTGATTCACTCAACGCCTAGAAACATTTTATACTCGAAGTAGTTTGGTGTTGAGTGAATGTTACTCACTCAATGTCATGAGATAGAAAATTTGTCCGTTTTTTGGCGTTGAGTGATGCTTACTCACTCAATGCCCATGCTAATGTTGTTTGATTTTTGGCTAAGTCCACAGCTGATGACGTCAGCAAGTCAACAAATCAACATATTTCAAATTAGTGGCGGGATGGCTACAGTACGCGACAAATGTTTCCGCAGACCTACTGTACGATAGTTGGCATTAAAGTAAAGTTGCTGCTGGACTGTAATTATGTGGGGCCCACTGCTCAAGAGTCGTTGGGTCAAAAATCAATAAAAGAAAAGAGGCGTACAGTGGAAAAGATACTTCGGGGAAAAGAAATCAAGTTAGTTCTTATTCTCCACCATTGTTGTGGAGCTGAAGAACAGGAAGCTCTAGTCTACAGACAGAGAGCAAGTTAGCTGTTGGATCAAGACCTTCAACAGCAAGATTGCTGGTGCCATTCTCACATGCACCAACAAGATAGTTCAGAGTATTTTCTCTGAGGGAAAAGATAGTAGCCAAGGGCCGACCATTGCTGCAGGTTCTTCACAGTTCCAGTAACACAAGCACCTGAAGATCATTATCTGGAAGCTGTGAAGAGAAGAAAGCTTGAGGAACCTGAAGGAAGACTCATGGGACCTTTCCTCAGGAGTCAAAGTTAGGGCTGAATCACCTCAGCCCAGGAAAGGAGCAAAAGGTAGAACTATTCCAGTCTGCAAAGTTGAGTTGTGATTTTCTCAGCTCAGGTTGCAGTAGTTAGCTGTAGTAACTTCACTGACCAGAAGGAAAATACCTACTACTGTGAAGAAGTTGTCAGGGCTGAGCTTCAGTCTCAATTCAGGAAGTGGCAGGACATTGCTTTATAAGTAACTTCCAGCACAAGTAATTACTTGTTGTTGTGGAAGTAGTTAGTACTAAGTATATCTTAGTTCTGTGAAGGTAGACTCAGGAAATAAATTTCTGCAGTCATTGTTGGGCTGAGTCCATTTCAGTCAAGAAGCTTGACATGGAGAAATATCTCTTATGTCAAGAATATCCATCAACCCACCTTCATCTTGTAGGATTCAGTTTACCTGAATCTGAGTTGTAGGTGACTTTTTAGTCACTGAGCTGTAGGTGCCCTGCTGGGATACTGAGGTAGGATCCCAGTGTGAATCTAAGTTGCAGGGCTTAATTGCCTGATGTAGGAGAGTGGTACTCTCTGAGTGTAAGGCCTTTATGCTTGAGGTAGATGATAAGTTTGTCACTGAGCTGTAGGTACTTGGAGGGGTACTGAGTTGTAGGAATGCTGCAGCACTCTGAGATTAGAGCCTTGTGCCTGGAGTTATAGGGCTGAAAAGCCTGAACTGTAGGCCTTAGTGATAAGGCTGAGGTAGGTGGCTTATGGGTCACTGAGTGTAGGAGCTCTGCAGAGCTCTGAGGTAGGATCCTTTGGGATCTGAGGTAGGGCTTTCCTCACAGCCTGAGTGTAGTGCTTAACAGCCTGAGGTAGGTGATCTGCTGACCACTGATTGCAGGCCTTTGTGGATGAGAAGTGAGTCTTGGAGGAGACTTGAAGATCCCGTGGGATCTGAGGTGTAAGATCTTAGGAACAGTTTTGAGGAGTTTGTGCCTAGTCCAACAAGTTATTGGATTAGTGGTTGGGAAAGTGGATGTACGCAATTGGAGAAACACTATAAATCTCTGTGTGCTTTTCTGTGGTTGTTTTTCTTTTCTTATTTACAGGGGTTAAGGACAAGCTCTAGATCACCCTAAGATGAAAGATAAATGAAAGTTATTTAACTTTAGGTTAACTAATCACCTAGAGGGGGGGGTGGGGGTGGGGTGAATAAGTCTTTGAGCTTTTAAAAAATCTTTTGTTGTTTTCAACTTGTTCTATCTAGAGCTTGTCCTTAAATCCTGCAATTACAAATACAAACAAGCACACACAACATATAACAAAATTTATAGTAGTTCCCCAATTGGGTACATCCACTTTCCCTCTCCACATATCCAAGCTTATTTGTTGGACTCGACACAAATTCCTCCAAACTGCTCCTAATAGCTTACACCTCAGATCACGCAGGATCTTCAAGTCTCCTCCAAGACTAACTTCTCATCCACAAGGGCCTACACTCAGTGGCTAGTAGACCACCTACCTCAGGCTGTGAAGCCCTACACCCAGGCTGGGAGGACAACCCTACCTCAGATCCCAAAGGATCCTACCTTAGAGCTCTGCAGTGCTCCTACACTCAGTGACCCACAAGCCACCTACCTCAACCTTATCTCTAAGGCCTATAGCTCAGGCTTTTTAGCCTACAACTTCAGGCACAAGGCCCTACTCTCAGAGTGCTACAACACTCCTACAACTCAGTACCCCTCCAGGTACCTACCTCAGTGCCCCTCCATGCTCCTATAGCTCAGTGACAAGCTTGTCACCTACCTCAGGCACAAAGGCCCTACACCCAGAGAGCAGCACTCTCATACCTCAGGCACAAAGGCCCTACACCCAGAGTGCAGCACTCTCATACCTCAGGCACTTAAGCCCTACAACTCAGATCCTCACTTGGATCCTACCTCAGTGCCCCTCCAGGCGCCTACCTCAGTAATAAATTTGTCACCTACCTGAGGCACAAAGTACCATACACTCAAATTCAGGAAATAAAACAGTAAATGAAGAAAATAAAATAATTGACTCAGAGAAATAACTCTGAGTCAACTTTGATGGACTGAGCAGATTTCAGTCCAGCTCACCTGCTGTAGAAAAAATCAGCCTTCTTCTCTAACTATCATTTAATACTACATCACTGATGAGCAACTTCCACCTTGCTAAGAGATGAATCAGCTAAACTATTCTGTAGATAACAACCTTAATGAGCTTGAAAAGCTTCAGCTATCCTTTCTTACCTTCAGGCTATCCTAGCTGGACTTCAGCTTTCAAGCTTGATCAGAAGTAAATGTCCAACAGCCTCTATCAGTTTCTCTTTCCATTCGTTTGATTCGTTAACCATAATCGCTTTACTATTTCCCCTTTTATATGCATTGATTTGAATCAATGACACCATAGTATGGGGGCCCACCAAGGATTTGTGAGCGCCAACTCCATCAGAAAGGGACAAAACATCTTTCGGCGCTGTAGCAACTTTCCCGCAACGGCTTCCTGCAATTTTGACTTTGATGACGTCAATAGTGGTCATCAACATCTGGACTTAGAAAATTTTCCTGAATCCTATTAAGCGTTGAGTGGTGTTAAGAGACTCAACGCCATTAGCCTTGGCTCTCAGCGCCTCTGGACTTAGAAAATTTCCCTAGCTTTATCTCAGCGGTTTTGTATCAGCAGTCTCAATGGTTTTTCATTATTAGCTGAGACAAGCCTTTGTCTCAACGCTTTATTCTTATCTGCCATCTCAACGGTTTTTGCACTTTAACTATCTCAGTGGTTTTTCATTATTAGCTGAGACAAGCCTTTGTCTCAGTGGTCTCAGCGATTTTTGCTTTTAGCTATCTGAGCGCTTCCTTTTTCATTAGAAGCGTTGAGTGAACCTGTTTCACTCAACGCTTCTGGACTTAGAAAAAATCCAGCTAACTTTGTCTCATCTATTTACCTCTTAACTGTCTCAGCATTTCCTGTGTTATTAGAAGCGTTGAGTGAACCTGCTTCACTCAATGCTTCTAGTCTTAGAAAATTTACAGCCAATATTATTTCTGCTGTCTCAGCTGTCTCAATGCCATCTTCTTAGCTATCTCAGCTGTCTCTGCGCCATCTTCTCAGTTGTCTCAGCTGTCTTAACGCTATCTTCCCAGCTGTCTCAGTTGTCTCAGCGGTCTCAACGTCTTGTTCTCAGTGGTCTCAGTGCTTTTGCCTTAAGACATATTTTCTCTTGCTTTAGCATGACAAGCATTGGGCTTAGCTCGACGAACTGTAACCTGAGCTCGACAAACTTCGAGCTAAGTTCGACGAATTTTGTATCATGAGTTCTTAAGCTTATGCTGAGTTGAGCTCGAAGATCAACGAGCTGAGTTTGACGAACACTCAGCTGAGTTCGACAAATTTTGATTTTACTGCCTAACTTATTTTCTTTCACTTGTCCAATCATGGACTACCTGCATGCATGAACTAAAGCACACATCAAATACATTATGTGTGTATGTCATCGACCTGTTTGACTTCTCACAAATCTGGCATATTAAGATCAATAGACCCAACAATCTCCCCCTATTTGAAGAAGTCAAAACAATACAGGTCATTGACAACACAATATTTCATCATAACAAAATTTAACAGTAGAGAGTGTGGAAGTGTTACCATTTCTCCAGCCCGTGGAGAATTACTTACTCCCCCTTGCATGCTGCCATCCTTACTGTTCCACTTGGCTGTACTTCTCAGCCCTTGACTTCTCTCCTCCCCCCTTTTTTACTTCTGCAATAGGGAGCATACTGATAGGTTATTCTCCCCTATCTATCTTAGCTGTTGGGCTAGCTTCCCCTCAACAATTGCACACCATCTTCAGTATCTGGAGGAAGAGCTTGTTCTACTTACAAAATAAGCAATGCAGAATATGATAGAAGAGAGAATTGAAGCTACACAAGATTCAACATGCCTAATTCCAATTTAAAGGTGTTGAACTTAGCTTTATCTAGTGGCTTAGTGAAGATATCAGCCACTTGCTTGTCTGTGGAGAAAAACTCAAGGGAGATGTCTTCCCTTTCAACATGTTCTCTAATGAAATGATACATAATTTCTATATGCTTAGTCCTGCTATGGGAGACAAGATTCCTAGTTATAGAAATTGCACTAGTAGAATCACAAAAGAGTGGAGTTCTACTTATCTAAACATTGTAGCCTTGAAGTTGATGCTGAATCCACAGCAACTGAGCACAACAGCTTCCAACTGAAATATACTCTGACTCTGTTGTTGAGATTGCTACACTTGTTTATTTCTTGCTGCTCCAAGAGACATGCCTTCTATCTATAAATTGATAGGAGCCTAAAGTGCTCTTCCTGTCCTCCTTGCAGCCTGCAAAATCTGCATCTGAATAGCCAGTTAGTTCAAATTCTCCATTCCTGGGGTACCATAGGCCAAAATCTGGGGTGCCCTTAAGATATCTTAACATTTTTTTTCACAGCAATATAAGGAGACTCTTTAGGGCAGGCATGATACCTAGCACAGATACATGTTGCATACATAATGTCAGGCATACTTGCTGTGAGGTAGAGAAGGGAGCCAACTATATCTTTATACAGAGTTTAATCAACGGGCTTCCATGGATCATCTTTGCCTATAGGCATACTTCAGCTCATGGGAGTTCTTATGGTGAAGCATTCTCTATGCCATATTTCTTGATTATCTCCCTGGTGAATTTTGACTGGGATATGGATAGACCATCATCAGTCTGTTTTACTTGGATTCCCAAGAAAAACTTCAATTCATGCACGCTACTCATCTCAAACTTCCCCGGTATAAGTTTTGCAACTTCCTGCAGAGGTTGTCATCAGTAGAGCCAAATATTATATCATCGACATAAATTTGGACTAGGATGATCTTGCCCTTAGATTTCCTTAGGAATAGGGTCTTGTATTTCTTTCCCCTTAAGAATTTATTCTTAATGTGGAAGGTAGACAATGTCTCATACTATGCTCTTGGGGCTTTCTTAAGCCCATAAAGAGCTTTCCTAAGTCTATATACAGCAGCAGGAGAGTTAGAGTCAATAAAATCTGGCGGCTGCTCTACATAAACCTCTTCCTTCAAGTCTCCATTCAGGAAGGCTAACTTGACATCCATCTGGAATACCTTGAATCCCTGGAAGGATGCAAATGCAAGGAATAGTCTGATTGCTTCCCTCCTTGAAACTAGGGCAAAAGTTTGATCATAATCAATTCCTTATTCCTGTCTATACCCTTTGGCCACCAGTCTAGCTTTATTCTTGATTACAATGTCATTTTCATCAAGTTTATTTATGAAAATTCACTTGACTCTAATGACATTGAGTCCATTTGGTTTGGGAACTAGCTTCCAGACTTTGCACCTTTTGAACTGGTTCAGTTCTTCCTGCATTGCACCAATCCAGAATGGGTCTTGATTTGTTTCTTCAAATTTCTTGGGCTCTTCTTGTGACAGGAAGCTGAAATAGAGTGTTATGTTGAGACTCCTGCTTCTGGTCTGTACACCTTTGCTAGCCTCACCTATTATCTGCTCTGGAGGATGATCTCTAAGATACTTGACTGCAGTGGGAAGTCTAACTGCTTCCTGCCGATTATCATTTTCTGCAGCAGGTTGGTCTTCATTTCCAGCTTGACTGCCCTGTGCTTCCTCTGGAAAGCATCCCTCACCACAATATTCTTGAAAAGCTGGGTCTTTATCTTTGATGAAGAGCTTTTCCATCATGACTTCTGTTCCTGCAGAGCTAGGCAAAGAGCTTGACAGCTCACTATCAATCATGCATGACTCATCAAACACTACATGGATAGACTCTTGTACAACTTGATTTGTCAAGTTATAGACTCTATATGCCCTACTATTGTTGTTGTACCCAACAAATATCCCATCATGGGATTTGACAGTAAACTTGGTCATTTTTGACTTACCATTGTCTAAGATGAAACACTTACAACCAAAGATCCCGAAGTAGGAAATGTTTGGTTTTCTTCCCTTCAAGATCTCACAAGGAGTCTTCTTGTGGCCTTTGGTGATATAAGCCCTATTGAGCACATGACATGTACTGTTAACTGCTTCAATCCAGAAATATTTAGGGAGAGAAGTGTCACTCAATAGTGTTCTCCTAGCTTCTATGAGAGTTCTGTTTTTCCTCTCAGCTAATCCATTTTGCTGGGGTGTTCTTGGAGAGGAGAACTCTTGATGAATCCCTTACTCTTCACAGAATGTAGTCATAACAGCAGATTGAAACACAGTTTCATAGTCACTTCTCATTCTGAGCACAGAGCATGCAAGCTCATTCAGAATTTGCCTGACAAAATTAGTGAAGACCTCAAGGGTTTCATCCTTTCTTCTAAGGAAGAACACCCAAGTAAACCTGGAATAGTCATCAACCACCACAAGGGTGCAGACCTTCTTACCTAGACTATAAACATTCATAGGATCAAACAAGTCCATATGCAGGAGATACAAACATCTTACATAGTCCTTGGCCCCAATGCTCTTGAAAGAGGTCTTAGTCTGCTTACCCTTTTGGCAAGCAACACAGATACCCTCCTTGGAGCATTTCATTTTGGGACAATTCCTAACAAGCTCATCACTAAAGAGTTGACCAATGGTCTTATAATTCAAATGAGCAAGTCTCTTGTGCCATTGGACACAATATGAGACTTTCTCATCTGCAACTAGGCATATAGAGGAACTATTATCTAAGCAATAAAAATTCAAGCAATAAACATTCCCACTCCTAGTTCCAGTTAAGATGACACTTTGGTCACTTAACCTCTTGATGTGGCACTTATCCTTGTGGAAGGAAATGTCATAACCAAGATCACATAATTGTCTTATGCTTATGAGATTGTGTTGCAACCCCTCCACATAAGCCACCATTTGTGATGGTGATTATGCCATTTGAGATATTACCATAGCCTCTGGTTATCCCCTTGTCTAGCCTCTAAAAATGACCTTGGATCCATTCTTTACTGGAGTGTACTCCTTCAGTAGCTCCTTTGTTCCAGTCATGTGCCTGAAACATCCACTGTTCAAGTACTATTTAGGGAATTTGGTACTTGAACTAACCTGAAAAGAATGCAAGTCACATTACCTTAGGACCCCAATTTCTGTTGGGTCCTAAGTTCACATTAGCCTTGAAATAACCATGCCTTCCTGCAGAATTCCTGACAGGTTGGCAACCTCTGGACACCGAGGGATTGTGCCAGCAATATACAACATAGTGGCCCACTTTGCCACAACACCAGCACACATAGATATTATATCTCCTTTTTTGTTTGGGACCAGCATTTGGCTGTACTACTTCCTGAATAGTGGGGAGATGTGTTGTTCTATACTTCTGCCTTCTTTCAGCAGCTATTTTACTGAAGGACAGTCTTTAAGCTGGCTTTGTTGGATTTCTCTGAGAAAAAACAGCTGCATGTCTCTTTTCAGCTAACATGCATCTGATAGCATCTGAGATTGCCATTCCAGCCCTTCCAGAAGACTCACCTTGAGTCATAACTTTTGCTGGATGATTTCGATTTTTAGTAGCAGCAATATCTTTGAGTTTTGGGGCTGGGGAACCAAAAACAAATGGTCCAGGATGAGCCATTTGGATTTACTCATGAGTAGCCTTAAAGACTTTCACGTGGCTGTACTTTCCACCATGGCTGGGGCCACATTGGTCCATACCAGTGGATCTACCATTATCCTAGTGACCATAACAACTTTCTTGGTCATACCTATTAGAAGGCAACAATACTCTTTAAAAAGGAATTTGAGGCAGTGAGGCTAGAGCCACAACTGGTGCCTTCCCTTTTCCCTTTACTCTTGGATTGGAAGGTCTAGCAGGTCCCTTAACTCCCAATCCTTTCTTATCAGCTTAGGTAGCGTGGGTATCAATTAAGGGTAGCACAGTGTTTGGCTTAGAAAATTTTGTCACCAAAATTTTTTCATTTAAGTGATCATTTTCAAGTTTCTGGATAAGTTTCTCATTTGAGACTCTTACCACAGACTCACTATCAATGATTTCCTTGAGCTGGCCTGCATGTGCAACCATATAAGTGAGGGCTTTTTCTTGGTCTTCATACTTGCTTTTAAGAATAAGAAGCTCTTTTGCCTATCTCTTTGCAAGTATCTTACATTTCTTGAAAGTCTCAAGAAGTTCTCATACTTGGAAATTATGGAGTTTACATCATCCTCAGAGTTTGAATCCCTTTCATCTCTTGATGATTGAGCTTCAGAGACTGAGTCAGCCTCATGACTAGAAATAAAAGAATGTGGTTTAACATGTACATGAGACTGACCATGCTGATCCTGACTGCTTTCTTCATCTATCATTGCCATTAGTCCATGACATTGAGCATCTCCTTCTTCATCTTCATCCACCTCTGAGTCACTCTTTGGGTGTGATAGAGGGGCCCTGATCCCTATTATAGCAGTAGGGAACTCTTCAGGTTCCTCTTTAGCAACATCAATAAACCCAATATAGGCTTCATCTTCTTCACTGTTTGGCTCAGAGGAAGAGTCAGACCAGGTCTTCTTCTTGTTGTCCACTAGGGACTTCTCTTTCTTCTTTCCCTTGTGGTGCTTCTTCACTCTTTCTTCTATCCTCTTTATTAGGTAGTCAGCAATTACATGCCCAGGTTTGCTGTAGCAAAAATAAATAATGTTAGAGGAAGATTATTTATTAGAGTTAGGAGCATACATGTCCTCCTTAGAGGATTTCCTTCTGTGCTGAGAGGAGGAAGAAGGCCTTCTGTTCTTCCAATGCCCCTTCTTCATGAATTTCTGAAACTGCCTGGAGAAGACAGCAAGGTCCTCATCAGATATATGGTTGTCAGATAAGCTGAACTTGGAGCTCTCAAATTGTGACACAACAGTTCTCCTTACTGTAGAGATATTCCTTCTACTCTTGGTTGGAGGTTTAGCTTTGAAAGCCACCGATTTCTCCTTGCTCTGTGACTTGCTACCCTTCTCTTCTTCTTCCTTCCTTACAGCAAGCTGCATCTCATAGGACAATAGCTTTCCAAGCAGGGTTGGAGGTGGTGTGTCAGCTAGCCTGCCCATCTCCCTGATGGCACAGATCTTTGTGTCCCACTCCTTGGTGAGGGACCTGGGATATTTGTCATTCAGCTCATAGGTGCTGAAGACCCTTCCATAAGTTCTCAGTTCATTAATAGTTCTGAAAAATCTTTCAAAACTTTCAGCAATGCCCTCAGACTTTTCTTGTCTGAAGGCGTCATACTCCTGATTGAGCATGGATTTCCTGTCATCCCTCACCTCTTCTGAACCCTCCATGAATACCATTAGGGTGTCCACATCTCCTTGGAGGTCTTGCATTGCACTAGATTCTGGAATGTAGAATCATCTACTGTACTAGTAATGATATTTTGAGCTCACTTATCCATGGAGGCAAGGAGGAGCTCAACCTTGTTCATTTCTTCATATGATTTAGGAGTCTGGATCTTTGCATCCAGAACTGAGATCTTCATGGGGATGAAGGGTCCCTCTTTGATTGTGATGTAGATTCTAGGGTCAGCAGCTTTCATGAACATCCTGACCCTTTCCTTCCCCCCTCCTTTCTGCAGATTGGAAACTTCATGTCTCCTAATTTCTTGTAGTTTACACCAAACCCCATTTCTTATCTTTTAGCTAACCTTGGAGGTATACTCAGATTGTTAAATCCTTTTTGAGCAACCGCCCTCTGATAGAACTTGAAAGTTATTTAACTTTAGGTTAGCTAATCACCTAGAGGAGGGGGGAGGGGTGAATAGGTCTTTGAGCTTTTAATAAATCTTTTGCTGTTTTCAACTTGTTCTATCTAGAGCTTGTCCTTAAATCCTGCAATCACAAAGACAAACAAGCACATACAGCAAACAATAGAATTTATAGTGGTTCCCCAATTGGGTATATCCACTTTCTCTCTCCACCTATCCAAGCTTATTTGTTGGACTCGACACAAACTCCTCCAAACTGCTCCTAAGAGCTTACACCTCAGATCCCGCAGGATCTTCAAGTCTCCTCCAAGACTCACTTCTCAGCCACAATGGCCTACACTCAGTGGTCAGCAGACAACCTACCTCAGGTGTTAAGCCCTATACTCAGGCTGGGAGGACAACCCTACCTCAGATCTCAAAGGATCCTACCTCAGAGCTCTGTAGTGATCCTACACTCAGTGACCTGCAATCCTCCTACCTCAACCTTATCTCTAAGGCCTACAACTTAGGCTTTTCAGCCCTACAACTTCAGGCAGAAGGCCCTACTCTTAGAGTGCTGCAACACTCCTACAACTCAGTACCCCTCCAGGTACCTACCTCAGTGCCCCTCCAGGCACCTATAGCTCAGTGACAAGCTTGTCACCTACCTCAGGCACAAAGACCCTACACTTAGAGAGCAGCACTCTCCTACCTCAGGCACTTAAGCCCTACAGCTCAGATACTCACTTCGATCCTACCTCAGTGCCCCTCCAGGCACCTACCTCAGTGACAAATTTATCACATACCTCAGGCACAAAGTGCCCTACACTCAGATTCAGGAAACCTGAATCTTACATGAAATAAAATAGTAAATGGAGAAAATAAAATAATTGACTCAGAGAAATAACCCTAAGTCAACTTTGCTGAACAGAGCAGATTTCAGTCCAGCTCACCTGCTGTAGAAGGAATCAGCCTTCTTCTACATCTATCACTTAATACTGATGCACTGATGAGCAGCTTCCACCTTCCTGAGAGATGAATCAGCTAAACTGTTCTGTAGATAACAACCGTGCTGAGCTTGAAGAGCTTCAGCTATCCTTTCTTGCCTTCAGGCTATCCTAGCTGGACTTCTGCTTTCAAGCTTGATCGGAAATAAATGTCCAGCCGCCTCTATCAATTTCTCTTTCCATTCGTTTGATTCGTTAACCCTAATCCCTTTACTGTTTCCCCTTTTATATGCATTGATTTGAATCAATGACACCATAGTATATGGGCCCACCAAGGATTGGTGAGCACCAACTCCATCAGAAAGGGATAAAACATCTTTCGACGCTATAGCAGCATTCCCGCAATAGCTTCATGCAATTTTGACTTTGATGACGTCAGCAATGGTCATCAACATCTGAACTTAGAAATTTTTCCTTAATCCCATTAAGCATTGAGTGGTGTTAAGACACTCAACGCCATCAACCTTGGCCCTCAGTACTTCTGGACTTAAAAAATTTCTCTAGCTTTGTCTCAGCGGTTTTGTCTCAGCGGTCTCAGCGGTTTTGTCTCAGCGGTCTCAGCGGTTTTTCATTATTAGCTGAGACAAGACTTTGTCCCAGCGCTTTCTTCTTATATGCTGCCTCAACGGTTTTTGCACTTTAACTGTCTCAGCGGTTTTTCATTATCAGCTGACTCAGTGGTCTCATCGGTTTTGGCTTTTAACTGTCTCAGTGCTTCCTTCTTTATTAGAAGCATTGATTGAACCTGCTTCACTCAATACTTCTGGACTTAGAAAAAATCCAGCTAACTTTGTCTCAGCTATTTACCTCTTAAATGTCTCAGTGTTTCTTGCGTTATTAGAAGCATTGAGTGAACCTGCTTCACTCAACGCTTCTGGACATAAAACATTTCCAGCCAATATTGTTTTTTGCTGCCTCAACTGTCTCAATGCCATCTTCTCAGCTGTCTCAGTGCCATCATCTTAGCTGTCTCAACACTATCTTCCCAGCTATCTCAGCTATCTCTGTGGTCTCAACGCCTTCTTCTCAGCAGTCTCAACGCTTTTGCCTTTGATAGATTTTCTTTGCTTTAGGTTGACAAGCGTTGGGCTGAGCTCGACGAACTATAATCTGAGCTTGACGAACTTCGAGCTAAGTTCGACGAATTTTGTACCTGAGTTCTTAAGCTTATGTTGAGTTGAGCTCGACGATCAATGAGCTGAGTTCGACGATCAATGAGCTGAGTTTGATGAAATTTGAGTTTACTGTGCAACTCATTTTCTTTTACTTGTCCAATCATGGACTACCTGCATACATGAACTAAAGCACACATCAAATACATTATGTGTGTATTTCATTGACCTGTTTGACTTCTTACAAATCTGGGATATTGGGATCAATAGACCCAACAGTAAAAGAAAACGACAAGATATTATACAGAAAGCAAAAGATTGTCTCAAAGAGACCAATAACCTATTCACCCCCCTTTAGGTGATTTAGCTATCCTTGAAACATTGACTTTCACTCTTAGGCCGTTTACAATCTTGAAAAGCTTTCAAAGGTATCTGTAATTGAATCCTTGGGACCTTGTCGGAATGCTTCGTATTTTTGATTTAGTAGGGATCTTCTGTCATCCCTAACCTCTTCAGTACCTTCCATCAAGATGATAAGAGACTGTCACATTTCCTTGGCGGATTGGTAGTGAATCAGGTTTTGAAGCATAGAATCATCGACTGCACTTGCGATGATATTTTTGGCTTTCTTGTCTAAAGGGAAGTACAATCTCATCCTTATCAAGATCCATTAACTTCTTAGGAACTTTCATGGTGGGATCAATAGTGGAGACGGTCATAGTAATATAAGGACCTTCTTCATCAATCATGAAGATCCTTGGATCCACTGCTTCCATGAAAAATTTAATCCTTTCTTTCAACATGGGAAAGTTGGTCTTTGTGCACAAAGGAAGCTTAGCAAAATCCTTAGCTTTGTCCATGCTTGTATAACTCAAAAGACAACTTGGGGCGGATTTGTTCAAGGTGTTAACCATTTTGTGAACAACCTCCCTCTGATACAAATTGGAAGTGTTTAAGTTGTCTACCTAAATCAGCTAGAGGGGGTGAATAGGTGAGTTGTGCGTCTTTTTGTGGAATAAAAATTTAGCGTGAGATGCACAGAAAAAAAACCAAGCATTCACAGGCAACACCAAGAGTTATAGTGGTTCCCCAACCTTGGGTACATGCACTTTCCAACTCATCGATCTAACAACGCACTAGACTCGGCTACTCCACTAATCTTGGATTGAAAACAATCCTACCACTCGAAATAAAGTTCCTACAACTCGATCCCAAAAATAGGATCTACACTTGGAAGAGAAAACTTCCTACAAATAACTCAGAGAACAAAGCTCCTACACTCGGAGAAAAATATCCTACAAGAATAAAATGAATATAAAGAAATACAAACAGTAATTTCTCAGATTTGAAAACTTCAGCCTTTCTTCTTCCTTGAACTTTGAGGCACTGTCATAATTAATTTGGAGAAGACTCGGCTAGATCTCTGGATCTGAAAATTCTGGACTCAGCCAGATCAAGGAGAAAATCTGTCGATTGTAGAATATTTTGATCTTTGAATCACTTTCTCTGAATCTCTGGATCGAAAGCGTATCAGCAAGAATGGCGATGAACAACGGTGGCTCTCGATTTAGAAAGTGAATTTCCGATTTAGAATGCTTAGAATTTCTTCTCACGACTTCTTCTAGGGTTTATCGATTATGATAAGACCTTTTATAGGACTTGCCTAACGGTCAAAATCATAATAAATGATAGCCACGTAGACCAATCACGCGCTAATTTCATTTGAAAATTCGTCTGACTGGACTTGAGAAAAATTTCAGAAACAGTACAGCAGTTCTCGAGAAGAATGATTGTACTCGAGAAAAATAAATTTTGTTATTGAGAACAGTAATGAAGATCTCGAGAAAAATGACTTGGAAGAAAAATGTGGAGGTGCAAATCAGCAATCTCGAGAATGAAAGAAGTACTCGAGAAAAATGAATTTTAGTTCTCGAGAAGGAACATTCTGGTACTCGATAACAAAGAAGTATCTCGAGAACAGATGTTTGGTTCTCGAGAAAAATAGTCTAGGTCTCGAGAAAAATCTTCTGCATCTCGAGAATTAATCATAGTCTTCTCGAGAATAAATCTTTGCATCTCGAGAATGAAGCATAGTCTTCTCGAGAATAAACTTAGTCTTCTCAAGAAAAAGACTTAGAAAAATTTTGTCAGGAGAAGAAGTAACTCAAGAAGAAGTGTCATGAAGTGCTCAAGTACATAAGGCTTTCTCGAGAACAACATTAAGCTTTATCGAGAACTGCTTCTGCAACTCGAAATCATGACAAGTCTCACTCGAGAATAAGCTTTAGTCCTTCTCGAGTACAAAACATAGTACTCGAGAAAAAATACCTAGAGAATTTCTCTGAAAATATGAAAACATGATTTCTTCATTATAATCAACATCCAACTTTTCTCCCATGCACTTAGTTCTTGAAAAAAAAGTGTGTCCTAATAGAGAGGATACACATGAGTCAACACCTTGGATCACACAATGAGAGATTACATTGTATGACCATGTGTTTGGTGACTCATTGTAGATTGACATTGGTCTACACTTGACAATTGTATCCTACAAAAACTCAACTAAAAAGAGCATCAAATACAAACTTAATTCATATTAGTTCAATGGTGATTTCATACAAATCTGGGTTATTATGGATGTAATACCCAATAGTTGAGTTTATCTCAGATCATGAAGCAACAAGGTCTAACCCTAGCAACAACAGCTGGAAGCTGAAGAAAGATAGTTGGTGACATTCACACCTACACCAGCAAGTTCATAGGAAATCTTGAGGAAGAATAAGCCGCAATGGGCCAACCCTAGCTGCAGCACTTCACATCCCAAGCTGAGTAAATCCTGAAGATCAATTCCGGGTGCTGTGAAGAAGAAGATAGGGTTGGGTTTTCTCAGTTCAAGAAGCAGAAGGATCAGGGACTATTTCCCTGAAGTCAAAGTTGGACTGAGTTCACTCAATCCAGAAAGGTAGACTCAAAGATCATATCTCTGTAGTCATATTTCACCAACTCACTTTCATATTGTAGGATCCTTTTGGATCTGAGCTGTAGGACTGAATATATAAAATGCCGAGTGTAGGATCTGGTTGTAGATCTGAGTGTAGGGCCTATGTTCCTGAGGTAGGCTTTGGCCTGAGAGTAGGATCTAGTTTGGATCTGAGGTAGGGATTTTGAGCCCGTGGTAGGAGAGTTTTAATCTCTGAGTTGTAGGGCACTTGTGCCTGAGTTGTAGGATCCTTTGGATCTGAGGTAGGGCCTTTGTGCCTGAGCTGTAGGAGAGTCATTCTCTCTGAGGTAGGGCTATCCTACCAACCTGAGTTATAGGGGCTTTGTGCCTGAGGTAGGTGATCTTTGGATCACTGAATTGTATGGCTTTGTGCCCGAGCTGTAGGTCTTGGAAGAGACAGAGTGGTCCTGCGGGATCGTGTTGTAAGATCTTAGGAGCTGAGATTAGAGAAGTGTCTTGTCTAACAAGCTGTTAGAAAGGTGAGAGGGAAAGTGGACGTACCCATAATCTGGGGAACCACTACAGAATTGTCGTGTTGTCTGTGTGATTGTCATGAAAGCAGAAGTAACTAAATCACTACAGACCCTAAAATAGATAAAAGTGAAAGATAGTCACAAAGACTTAGAAACCTTTTCACCCCCCATCTAGGTGATTTAGTTATCCTTGAAATTAAAGACTTTCATGAAGTAAGTACAAACTTTTTCAATCTTTTTCAGAAATACCCTTAAAGGTAGTCCTTGTCTACTTGCCCATTTGGCATGTGTGAAATGAAGTCTCTTTAAGGCACTTAATGTTGGGGACATCACGCACCAAGTTGTGAGAAAATAACATGTTTATAATTTTGAAATTAATATGTGCTAATCTCATGTGCTATTAGTCACAGAGAGACACACTATATTTTGACAAAACACACTGGTGTAGAATTATCTAAACAGAGAAAGTTTAAGCAGAAAATAATTCTACTCCGAGTGTCTGTTAAGATTGTCTCCAAATTAGTAGACAATTTTATCAGATACTTGTCCTTGTAGAACTCAACAATATAGCCTTTCTCAAATAATTGTCTTATGCTTATGAGATTATGTTGTAATTCTTTATATAAGCCACGTCTGTAAAAGAAACTATACCGTTGGTAATTTTATCGTAGCCTTTAGTAGTTCCCCGGTCAGACCCTCCAAAGATGACTTTTGGACTGTCTTCGATTGAGATATATTCTTGCAATAGGCTTCTTCTCGGTCATGTGCCGAGAGTATCCACTGTACAAATACCATATTAGAGTTTTGTTGGCCTTTGGACATACCTGCAATCATAAATCAGTTTCCCTTAGGAACCCAAATAGATTTGGGTTCATGGTTCCTTGTTAGTTTAACACCACTTGAAACATTAACGTTGTGAGTGGTCGGTATTGCACTGTTAACTCGTGGATTTTAGAGCTTTACCGGATGAAACTAACAATCTATGTCAAAGTGACCAATCTTGCCACAACACCAATAGTCAAACCCGTTGTCCCTTCTCTTGTACTTCTGCTTTACATTTTGAATGGGTGGTCTAGCAGGAGCAGCTATCTTGGAGGAAGAAGCCTCATAATTACAGCAAACACAAGGCTTCTCTGTTTCCTTACCCTTGGGGACAACAGTTTTGGCTTTGGGTTCGTTCTTAAAATTTGGTCCATGAACGTAAGGATAATACTCTTTGAGAGCTATTTCCTCATAAGGTGACTTCAAAGCACTAGCACCAAAGTCTCGCGGACGGGTCCATCCTTGGTAGCTCTTTTTAGGCTCCACATAAGTTGGCCTAGAAAAGTGTCCATAGGACGTCTCAAAGTCGTATTTATTTGAGGGAAAGATAACCTTATTAAAAGTTGGTTGACTTTGAGGTGCCTTCCCTTTGCCTTTGGCAGCAGCTTTCTTAACAGTCTTTCCTTTCTCAGCCATATGACCAACACCACAACACTTCTTTGGAGAATAGAATTCATCAATGAGAGAAAGAATGGTCTTTAGTTTAGAGTAACTTTCAACAAGTTTCCCACCCAATAGCTTTTCTTCTAGCTCATCTAAGTATTTCTCCTTCTGATTTAATTATTCAACAGAGCATTTCAATTTCTCTTGGTAGGAGTGAACTTCATTTTTGAGAGGTGTTAATTCAGCAATTTCCTCGTTCAGCTTGATTCCACTGCCTTGAGAGAAGCAATCTCTTTTAATTTCTTTATGACTATCTTGCAGCATTTGTCAAAGGCTTTCATTAGTTCTTGAAGCTGAACCATCAAGCCAGCTTCATCTTCCTCCAAAGAGTAGTCTTCATGATCATTAGTAGAAGTTTCCGTTTCAGAGAGCATTGTGTGAGAGTTTTCTTTCCCATAGAATTGGAAGTCGCCTACTTACTCATCTGATTGAGCCATGAGCCCGAAGTAAGCTTCTTTATTCTAAAAGCTTGACTCACTTAATTCACTGTCACTGATAGTTTTGGACTTATTTGCAACGAAGCTCTTCTCTTTCTTCCTCTTACCTTTGAAGGATCTCTTGTCTTCTATCTTGTATCCTTCCTTCTTCTTGTATGAACACTCTGCAATCACGTGTCTTGGCATGTTGCAACAATAACAAACTATGTCAGAAGAAGAATATTTATTTGGTTTAGATTATACATGTCCTCTCGGTTGTAGCTCTTCTTAGATCGATCACCATCATGATGTGATCTTCTGAAGTCAAAGGAGGAGGACTGATTTTTCATTTGCCTCCTCTTGCCAAGCAATCTTTTGAATTTCTTGGAGATTTGCGAGAACTCTCCATCAGACAACTCAGAGCCTGACGTGCTTAGCAGTCTTCTAGGACTGGGGCATTTGGAGCTCATGTCCTTACTGGTGACACAACTTTAGATTTTCTTGTCCCTTTGACTTTCAGAGCTACCGACTTCTCTCTGCTTGAAGTACTTCTGCTTTTCTCCTCTTTCTTTCGAGTATTCAATTGTAGTTCATATGAGAGGAGTTTTCTGAACTGATTATAGGGATCAATCTCCGGCACCTTTCCAAACTCCCTAATGGCTACCACGTTTGTGTCCCAATCCTTTGTCAGGGATCTGAGGAATTTGTCATTTAGCTCACCATTAGTGAATGTGCGACCGTAGTTTCTGAGGTTGTTAATGATCTTGAAGAATTTTCAAAATTGTCAGTAATAATATCATTAACACCTTGCTTGAATGCCTCACATTCTTGATTTAGTAGAGATCTACGATCATCACTAACTTCTTCAGTTCCTTCCATGAGAACTTTGAGGCAGTCCCACATCTCCTTCGCAGATTTGCAGTGGAATAAGTTTTGTAGCATTAAGTAGTCCAGTGCACTGGATATGATATTCTTTCCCTTTTTATCCAAGAGACTAGGGAAATTTCATCCTTAGGCAAATCCATCTTTTTCTTTGGAATCATAATCATAGGATTCAGAGCAGATGTGTGTATAGGAATGTGAGGTCCTTCCACTATTGAAATATGCGTGGATCAAAAACTTCCATGTAGAATTTGACTCTTTCCTTTCACATGGGGAAGTTCTCCTTAGTGCACACCAACAACTTCATAGAAGACATATCCTTGCTTTTGTCCAATGCAACGAGTGGTAT
Source organism: Platanthera guangdongensis (assembly GCA_039583875.1). Classification (NCBI taxonomy): domain Eukaryota; kingdom Viridiplantae; phylum Streptophyta; class Magnoliopsida; order Asparagales; family Orchidaceae; genus Platanthera; species Platanthera guangdongensis. Next base: position 88,655,857 of record CM077161.1, on the reverse strand, counting down.
CTCTTGACAACTAGATAGGAGATCTTGTTCAAGGTGTTAACCTTATATCGAACAACACCCCTCTGATATCAATTGAAAGTATTTATTGTCAACCTAAATCACCTATAGGGGGGGTGAATAGGTGAGTTATGCATCTTTTTGCAAAATAAAAATTACTGAAAAATACACACAAAACACAGAGATTTATAGTGGTTCCTCGAGTTGGGTACATCCACCGTCCCGCCTCGCCTATCTACCATAATGGGCTAGATTCAACTACTTCACTTTTATCTCAGATTCTTCAAATCTTAAACCTCAGAGTCTCAACTCCTACAACTCAGTGACAACGCTCCTACCACTCGGAGAACAACTTCTCATACAACTCGGAGTACAACCTCCCATGTAACTCGGAGAACAACCTCTCTTACAACTCGATCATAAAATAAGGATCTACAACTCAGAGGCAAAACCTCCTACAATATTGTAAAAGGATTTACAATAATAGATTAAAGCTAATCTTCCACATATTTGAACACTTCTGTGTTCCTTTCCTCTGAAAAGTGAAACTTGAAATCTTGAGGAGAAAGAAAATTTGAAATCATGAAGGCTTGATCTAAACAAGGAATCCAAAAGATCTGAATGAATCTTCAACCTTTTGAGAATGGAGATCTAGCCAACACCTGTAGAAAATGATCAGATCGTGCGTCGTTGTCGTCGGCCGAGAGAGAATCGCAAAAATACGAGAACGATAGCCGACAGGTCTCTTTTTGGAAAGTCTCGATTTGACCGTATATGCACGATTAGGGTTTCTTGAAATCCACCTTACATTTACATAGTAAACCTTCTTCTATAACGGCTAGAAATATCCTTCCTTATCGAGAAATCCAGAAATTAATGTATAAGGCGATTTGGACATACCCAGTCAGAAATTTTAAAATAGAAGAAATAACCCAAAGTATAATTCGTCGAGTATATACCGGTATACTCGTCGAAACACTTAGAAACTCGACGAAATGTTTTTGGTCATTTCCATCAAGATCAATCATGTAACTCAGCGCTTGGGAGAAACGATACTCAATGAATTCGACGAGTATCAACTAGTATACTTGATGAATTCGACGAGTATCGACTAGCTGACTCGATGCTTATTTACGTGATATTCGACGAATATCACTTAGAGAAATCCAGAGAAGTAAAGTCGAGATGACTCGACGAATTCATCATCAACATGTATATTTGACGAATTCGACGAGTATCGATAGATACACACGGCGAATTCGACCTTGATACACGATGATACTCAACGACTTTTACTTCACTAATTTCCAGGAATTAAGAGATTATTCCCTAAGTAATTATGGCGAATTCGACGTGTGCCAGTAAGCACACATGACGTATTCGACGAGTATCCATTACTATACTCGACAAATTTTACTTAGAGAAAATCTACTCTTCTGAAAGCCGCAACTTAATCTTCTTGGACTCTTCTAATGTACTTGAAGTAGAAGTACACCCCAATAAAGAGATTACATGTGAGTCAACACCTTGACCTACACAATGAATGATTGCATTATATAGTGTTGTATTTTATGACCCACTATAACCTGACATTGGGTTGTACTTATCAATGTCATCCTGCAAGCACATAACTAGAAAACAACATCAAATACAAACTCAATTCATCTTAGTTCAAGAGACACTTCTTATAATCAGAGTTATTGTGGATACAATACCCAACACTTCGCATATCGAAGAATGTCATTTGGCCTCTATAATGCACTAGCTACATTCAAAGATGTATGCTGACAATCTTTGGCGAGCTTGTAGAAGATATTATGGAAGTCTTCATGGATGACTTTTCTGTGTTCGGAAGCTCATTTCAAAATTGCTTGAAAAATCTAGATCGAGTCCTTCAACGATGTGAAGAAACAAATTTTGTGTTAAACTGGGAAAAATGTAACTTCATGGCCCGAGAGGGTTTGGTCCTCGGCCATAAGATTTTTGACAAGGGGATGAAGGTCGATAAGGCCTAAGTTGAAATTTTCCCCAGCCAACAAATGTAAAATTTATTAGGAATTTCTTAGGCCACACTGGTTTAATTTTATTAATGAAAAACTTATAAATTCTCCTATTTTAGTGGTGCCGGATTGGTCCCTTCCATTCGAAATCATGTGTGATGCGAGCGATATTGCTCTAAGAGCCGTATTAGGACAGTGCGCTAAAAAATATTTTCATCATATCTACTACGCTAGCAATACACTCACAGTCGCACAAGCCACTTACATTATGACCGAAAAGGAACTACTTGCCGTTGTTTTTGCTTTTGATACGTTTAGATCATACGTAATGCTATCAAAAGTCGTTGTTTTTACTGACCACTGTACTCTTAAATATCTACTAGAAAAAATCGACGCTAAGCCCTGCTTTCTTCGATGGATCCACCTCCTGATGGAGTTTTACTTACAGATTCGGGATAAGAAGGGGGCCAAAAATTTGGCGGCCAACCACCTCTCTCTATTAGAAAACCCATCCGCGGAAGTTCTCGTAGAATCCGACATAGATGATAGATTTCCTAAGGAGCGCCTCTTAACTATTAATAAGGTAAAGACTTCTCCCACCCCTTGGTTTGTAGATTGCGTCAACTATCTAGTTGCGTGGGTCCTTCCAAAAGATTTTTCAACCCAACAAAAGAAGAAATCTTTTTCTGATTTGAAAAACTACTTTTGGGATGACCCTTTTCTCTTTCACGTCAGTGCAGATCAAGTAGTGCAGAGATGCGTTTCGTGGGAGGAGGGTGTGCAAATCTTGCGACACTGCCATGAGGTGCCGACCATAGGCCATTATCAAGCCAACCGGACCGTGTGAAAGGTGCTAAAGATAGGCTTTTATTGTCCCACTCTCTTCAAAGATGCTTACACTTTTGCTAGTTCTTGAGATAGCTGTCAGCGGTCGGGTAACATCTCTCGTAGTGAAGAGATGCCCCAAAACCAATTTTTAGATTATGAGATCTTTGATTTGTGGGGTATTGATTTTGTAGGCCCTTTACCTCCTTCAAACAACCACTATATTTTAGTGGCGGTTGACTACGTATCTAGGTGGGCGGAAGCACAAGCTCTCCCCACCAATGATGTGAACGTCGTCGTTAACTTTCTTAAAAAATTATTTTCTCACTTCGACACGTCTCGCGCGATAGTGAGTGATAGGGGTACGCACTTCTACAATGCTCAGTTCACAAAAATCTTATCTAAGTACAGAGTCACGCACAAGCTCGCCACCGCCTATCACCCCAAAACAAACGGCTAAGTTGAGGTAGTGAATCGAGAGATTAAGCACAAATTAGAAAAAACCGTGTCGATAAATAAGAAATATTGGTCTGTTAAACGCGATGACGCACTATAGGCTTATCGTACTGCGTACAAGACCGCCATCGGTTGTATGCCATACCTATTAGTCTACGACAAGATGTGCCATCTACTGGTAGAGTTAGAGCACCAAGATTTTTGGGCTCTAAAATTTTTATATCTCGATTTGAACTTAGCCCCCGAGAGTAGAAAGTTTCTACTAAATGAATTCGATGAATGGCGTGCGAACATTTATGAGAGTAATAAATTTTATAAAGAACATTCTAAGTTCCAACACGATCGAAAAAATAAATGTTTAAAAACATTTGCGCCCGACGATTTTGTCCTTTTATATAATTCCCGCCTCAGGATTTTTTTGGGTAAGTTAAAGTCTCGATGGTTCGGCCCCTTTGAAGTCAAAGAGGTTTGATTGTTCTTATCTCCCACCCAAAAAAGGCTCGTTTAAAGTCAACGGTCATCGTTTAAAACTCTACCTTGTGGGCTATCCAGTGGAAGGGAAAATCAAGTCGCTAACACTCCCCAACTTAAAATCTTCCCCCTCCAGTTTTTTCAAGCTACGCGACGGTAAACAAAGCATTCGTGGGAGGCACCCCATAATTATCTATTCTTTCTATTATTACTCGTTTTGTACTTCGTTTGCTTCACTTATTCTTGAAAGTGTTCAGTTGTCTACCTAAATTACCTAGAGGGGGGTGAATAGGTGAGTTGTGCGTCTTTAGCGGACTGAAAAATTTAGAGATCTATGCACACAATTATCAATGAAACAATCATATAAGACAAAAGATTTATAGTTGTTCCCCAATCTTGGGTACATCCACTTTCCCTCACCGATCAAGCAAAGCACTAGACTCGTCTACTCCACTATCTCGGATTGAAAACCAATCCTACGTCTCGGAACAAAGTTCCTACAATCTCGATACACAACACGGATCTACACTCGGAAGGTAAAAACTTCCTACAACTCGGAGACAAAAATCTCCAAAACTTGGAGAGAAATCTCCTAGAAGAATGAAATTGAGAGTATATGAAAATACAAACAGACTTATTTCACAGATCTGAAAAACTCGGCCAATGTCTTCCCCTTGCTCTTTAAGGCTTTCTCAGAAACTATTGAAGAAGATGGCTCGACAAGAACTGGATCTGGAAATCTTTGACTTCACACGATCAGATAGATGATGAGGAATGAAAAGCAATCTCGATCTGGAAGTCTTCTTGATCTGAATCTCTGAATCGCAAACCCTAGCCGATTATGCGCGATGAAGATCGGCGACGGTAGCTTCCGTTTTTAGATAGAGAGAATGAGATTTAGAAAATACTTAGAATAAAACTTGACAACACTTCTTAGGGTTAGTCGGGTTGACAAGACCTTATATAAGATCTCTCCAACGGTCATAATTAGCTTTAATGATGTACACGTGGACCAATCACATCAAGGCTATTTGAACTTTTCGTCAAATTTGGACTTAGCAAATTTCTGAAAAGATTGACTGAAATACTCGAGAGAACAATAACCTACTCGAGTACTATTCTGATTACTCGAGAGAATGGAAGAAGATTACTCGAGTAAATAACTTAGAGAAAAATCCAGAAATAGTGAGCAACTACTCGAGTACACAAAGACTTACTCGAGTGCTAATATAGTTACTCGAGATGTGGAGTTGAACTACTCGAATACAAGAAGTACTACTCGAGAGAATAGAAATTTACTACTCGAGAGGTAGAAAGAATACTCGAGTCAAAGACTTAGAATAATTTCTTGGAGAAGAATCTGGGTTACTCGAATAGTGGAACTGGACTACTCGAGAGGAAATAAATGGAGATGACGGCCCGCAACATTTTAAAGACGACGACAACGTGCTTACGGATGACCATGTGGAGCGTCGCCATAATATTTGTCTTGAACGCAAACCAATATATTAATAATTAACAATAATTTATTAATAACTATTATTAATTATTAAGTCATTTTCATGTTTTATTTTATTTTAAGCATTTTTTATTGCATTTAAATAATTCATGTTATGATGGGTGCATATAACCATCATAACTTTCATTTTGAATTTTGAATGGAGAGAGATTGAGTGGTGTAGGCTATATATTACCATGTTATGAAGGAATAATTAGAGAATGAAAAAAACAAATCCTAAGAATTCAAAATTTAAAATTTCCCCCTCTTTCCTCTTTCCCTCTAAGGCAAATTTCAGCCTCCTCTTTCCTCCTCCTCTCTTTGGCCTCTGGCCAACCTTCTCACCCTCTCTATTCTTGTTTTACTCTCCTGCCAAAAACTCGAGCACCCTTCTTCATCACCTCCAATAGCCGACCTCTTCTCTTACCAACCAAAGATCTCGGCCAAGGCGTGAAGCGACGAAGGCGGACAAGTTCCTCTCCATCCGGCGAGACTCCGGCAGAGCCATTGAAAGGCGATCCAAGTAGAGAAAAAAATACCGGAATCATCCATTCCGGTTGGGTAACGAAATATTTCTACTCCATGTGTGTTTCCCTCTAGTTAATTCTTGTGGTGGAAATTCTTGGCGTTGCATTTTGAAGCATAGAATAATCGGGGTTTTTCCTTCGACTGGTTTGTGTTTATCTTGATTGATTTAATTTCTAAAAGGTTTGGCAAACCTTCTATTTCTTTTGTTGGGAGAGATCTACCTTTTCTGAATCATTATTTTTGGTAGATCTCTTTTGGTACAACACCGCTCGTTCGGACCGGGTGGGTCCTTTTAGTCGGAAAGAATATTGGCATATCGCCTCTATTCGATCCTAATCGGTTTGGCTACCAGTACACTAACATATAATTGATAGAATTAATTAACGTGGTATTGCGTAGAATGATTGTGCGAGTGTAGGATTTGGATCATTAGAGAGGCAAACGTGTTGTCCGAAGATATATTTGGTGTCAACGTGCAAGACTGCATCAATTTGGTATCAGAGCCAGGTTGTGCTAATTTCTTAATTAGTACCATCCTAGAAAAAATTACTTAGAACGCCGAATCGCACTTGCACGTTCATTGCACAACATAAAAAAAAATCAATTTTTAAATTTTAGTCTGCAAATAGCGGCCTAAAATTTTCAACTTTTCTCAAATTTCAAACAAATAAAATTCTGGAAATTCTCTATCATTTTATTTGTAAGAAATCAAAATAATATTTTATTTTTATTAAGTCATTATTTTTATTAAATCTTTATAAATTTTTAATTTTGGTCTGCAAATAGCGGCCTATCTTTTTATTTTTTTAGCAAAATATAAAAAAAATTATTTAATAATCTTCATATTATTTCCAGCAAGAAAATAAAAAAAATACATCCCCAGGCTTTCATACACACTAAGATTTTCACCTATGATGGTTATGAGGATCCAAAGTATTTTAGAGACTGGCTTAAGTGGGTAGAAATCTATTTTGATTATAATAAATTGGGCGACTACCAAAAGGTTAATGTAGTCCGAGAGCGGTTAAGAGGTCGAGCCCACGTGTTTTGGCTGAACGAAGAGCGTGGAGCTGGTAGCTATCCATATGCCTAGTCCCACATGCGACGAATACTCTCAGAGAAATTTGATTCCCACTACCGCCTTACTACTAGCCCGACATCTGCTAGCCAGTATAGTTATGGCACCTTATCCTTACCGGACCATAGGGGTGACCTATTCCCCTAGGAAAGATCCTTTCCCAAGGCTGGCAGAGCTACCCATAATACACCTGCACCCACCTATAGAGGAAAGGAAATAGTGAGGTCCCCTATCTCGAGTTCGGCACATGTGACTGCTAGGACAACCATGAGCCCGCGGGGTGAGAGTAGTCCTATCTGTAGGGGCAGACAGATGACTATGACTTGTGAGTCTAGCGGCGTATCTGAATATGGCTCTATTGAGCATCCTACCCCGATTACGCCCATAGACCCTTTTGAGTCTCCCTCCGAGTTGCCTGATCTAGTCGTTGACTCCCCTGATGAGTCTGAGCTAGTGTCTTGGACTGAGCCCGTCACTGAGGACGAGGCTGATATCGCTGACGCTTTTAGTGACGTTGAGGAGATTGGTTATCCTAGTGACCTGGATGAGGATTTCTCCCCTGAGGAATCATCTACACTCCCTATCGACGATATTTCTGAGGCGTCTATCGTGATTATCAAGGTGTCTTCTGTGGACCCAGTGTTGGTAGATATTTCATCGGTGTTGGAAGAGTCACCTTGGGATGGATGTTTAGCTTGGGATGATCTTAGTAATCCACATCCGGGAGATATTTCATTGATATTATCGTCGTTGCTTGAGATTCAAGCTAATTTAGATTCTCCCCAGGATTCGACTTGCCCTGTCCTCTATCCTGATTTTGACGATGTACCTACATCATGGGAAGATTTGGTTAGCGAGGGAAGTGTTGTATTAGAAGGATTGCCCTATGTGGGAAGGTTAATTCTGGATGACGTTAGCGCTGAGGACCCGGAAGATATTTCTTTGATGTTGTCTCCTTTGCCTGAAGCCCAATATGGATTAGAAATTTTGTCGGGTTTGATTTTGCCCATTTCTGAGGCCTATACTGATTCCTAATTGGATGAAGTGTCTAGTGTGTTGGAAGAATGTCCAAGTGAGAGAGTTGTATTTTTAGATGATGTTATTGAAGTAGACCTGGATGAGCATCCCCTGATGCTATCTCCGTTGTGTGTAATTAAATTTGATCTTAACTCTCTCCCGGTTTTAGATTTACGGACTCTCCCTCCTGATCTGAGTCATTTTATTTGGCTAACCTTACGGGCCCCTCCTTTGGACATGACACATTTGACTACTCAGTTCTCTGCATGTCCAGCTACGGTTCCATCCTCGGATGTTTTTGAGTCTTTGGCTATTGTGCCTCTGGTTGTGGTGTCTCTGTCACACACATATATACCACTCCCATTTGCACGGATTTACCCAACGCCATTTGATGCCCCTTTTTACCATCCGTTAGTGACCACGGTTAGGCCGCATGAGTTGTATCGCTCACACCTGTTATCACTCCCATGAGCATTCAATTCTATTAGTATTAATGATGACCGGCTTCCCTTGGCATATCTTCATGCCAGGCGTGATTATATTAATTATAAAATTAGAACCGTGACTTTGACGCCTATGAAAATCATCTTTGATTTTAAGGCTCCCGTACCCTCAGATTTAACCCCATTATCCTCCGTTTTCGGGTTGAGTCACATAGTGCATGGGTTCACACCACACAGTAGCGAGATATTTAGGCGCACTTGTAATAAATTACACTATATAGTTGCGTCTTATGATTATTTTTATGCTTGTCGCTCGCCGAATGTGATCGTGCACGGATTTAAAGCACAAGTGCCTTTTGACTTGATTTCGTTTCCACTGTCTGATAATCCAAGTCAACTCGCACTAGTTTATGCCTCTCATGTTCAAAAATTATATAAGCACAGTAATGAAGCGCTAGCCATACAAATTATATTTTATCAATTTCATGTTAGTTTACATAGAAGAGCGTCTCACTATTTGATTTGCGATTTAGTTTTGGTGCATCTCGTCCCTGAACGTTTGCCTTCGGGCACTATAGAAAGTTGGCGAGTTGGCGAGTTGGACCTTTTTCAGATATTAATGAAATTAGGAGAATACACATATCATTTAAAGCTTTCCACTGATTGGGGTATTACCCCTATTTTTAATGTTTTTAATTTAACGCTATATGTTTCTCCACCACTAGAATTATCTGTTTGTCTGTTTGGGTCCACTTTATTTCCTTATGGTTTGGGTAGTGAGCTGGTGCCTGGATCGCTCTCTTCATCGGTCTTCACTGGAGGTATGTTGGTTGTTGATGTAGAAATTTGTTTTCCTTTATTGCCTAATGCTTTTCCAAGGTTCTCTAAAACCATCTTTTTGCATGACAGGATACTCCGTGGTGTAGTGCTCTCCCCTACATGTGGTGATGTTTGCCACTACTTGATTCGATGGAGTGATCGACCGGCCTCCGATGACTCTTGGATTCTTGGATCGGAGGTCGCTCTGTTGGATGTTGCTCTCCTGCGCTGGTGCATTCCGACCAACTCATCGGTGATGAGTACTTTTGAGCGGGGGAGGATTGATGGAGATGACGACGCGCAATATTTTAAAGACACCGGCGTCGTGCTTACGAATGACCATGTGGAGCGTCGCCATAATATCCGTCCTGAACGCAAACTAATATATTAATAATTAATAATAATTTATTAATAACTATTATTAATTATTAAGTCATTTACATGTTTTATTTTATTTTAAGCATTCTTATTTTTATTGCATTTAAATAATTCATGTTATGATGGGTGCATATAACCATCATAACTTTCATTTTGAATTTTGAATTTTGAATTTTGAATGGAGAGAGATTGAGTGGTGTAGGCTATATATAGCCATGTTATGAAGGAATAATTAGAGAATAAAAAAAAGAAATCCTAAGAATTCAAGATTTGAATTTTCCCCCTCTTTCCTCTTTCCCTCTAAGGCAAATTTCGGCCTCCTCCTTCCTCCTCCTCTCTTTGGCCTCTGGCCAACCTTCTCCCCCTCTCTATTCTCGTTTTCCTCTCCTCCCAAGAACCCGAGCACCCCTCTTCATCACCTCCAATAGCCGACCTCTTCTCTTACCAACCAAAGATCTCAGCCAAGGCGTGAAGCGACAAAGGCGGACAAGTTCCTCTCCATCCGGCGAGACTCCGGCGGAGCCGTTGAAGGGCGATCCAAGTAGAGAAAAAACACCGGAATCATCCATTCTGGTTGGGTAACGAAATATTTCTACTCCATGTGTGTTTCCCTCCAGTTAATTCTTGTGGTGGAAATTCTTGGCGTTGCATTTTGAAGCATTGAATAATCGTGGCTTTTCCTTCGACTGGTTTGTGTTTATCTTGATTGATTTAATTTCTAAAAGGTTTGGCGAACCTTTGTTTTCTTTTGTTGGGAGAGATCTATCTTTTCTGAATCGTTATTTTTGGTAGATCTCTTTGGGTACAACACCGCTCGTTCGGACCGGGTGGGTCCTTTTAGCCTGAAAGAATATTGGCATATCGCCTCTATTCGATCCTAATCGGTTTGGCTATCCATACACCAGCATATAATTGATAGAATTAATTAACGTGGTGTTGCGTAGAATGATTGTGCGAGTGTATGATTTGGATCATTAGAGAGGCAAACGTGTCGTCCGTAGATATATTCAGTGTCAACGTGCAAGCCTGCATCAATAAACTACTCAAGTATATGTATATTAATACTCGAGTAATGTACTTAGAAAAATTTTGAGGGAGAAAATCTTATCACTCAAGTGTTTAATCTGGACTACTCGAGTAGTAGATGGACTACTCGAGTGAAGTAGAACAACACGAAATCCTGTCTTCTGTAACTCGAGACAAAAGACTAACCTACTCGAGTACTAATATGACTACTCAAGTAAATGACTTCGAAAATTTTTCTGAGAGGAAATTCTGTTAACTCGAGAATGAGAGATGATCTACTCGAGTAATTCACTTGGCTACTCGAGAGCTATAATTTGACTACTCGAGAGCTAATTCCATTACTCGAGTACAGATAGACTAACTCGAGTATTAACTAAGTGTTTCACTCGAGTATATAAGTAACTACTCGAGTAAAATACTTAGCAAAAATTTCTTCAACAAAATTTTCTTTTCTTCAATAAATTCAGCAACAAGTCTTTCTCCAATCAGTCCTAGTGCTTGAAAATGAAGTGTATCCCAATAGAGAGGCTACACATGAGTCAACACCATGGATTACACAATGAGGGATTACATTGTATGGTCCTGTGTTTGGTGACCCATTGTAGACTGACATTGGTCTACACTTGGCAATATAGTCCTGCAAACACACAACTCAAACAAGATATCAAATACAACTTAATTCATCTTAGTTCAAGGGTGACTTCACAAAATCTGGGTTAATATGGATACAATACCCAACAATCTCCCCCTATTTGTAGAAGTCAGAACCCTTTAGACTAAGGTGAATTATATAGACATAAAAAGAGCTAGATATGCAGTATAGAAAGCATTGTAGGCAAGCATAAAACTATAATCAAAGGGTATATGATCAAAATTAAGAATTATATAAACATGATTGTCCAAAACATCATTTCTACATGAATCATTTCCACACTCTCATAGTCCTCATTGCTTAGACTTAGTGGTACTGCTTGTCCTTCTTCTCTTGCTGTCTTTTTTGGTAGCTGTAGGGCTTGGGATAGTATTTTGGAGGCTTTGGAGGAGCAGCAGGGTTGTTCCTTCCAAATTCTCTGTCATAAAGCCTTCTCTTTGTCATTGACTTTTCATAAAATTCCTATTCCTGGGAGCTATAATGATCATTCCTGTTTTCATTAGAGTCCATGACAAGCTTGAGAGTATCCAATATGAGAGACTTTGAAGTTGGAGACCAGATCTCTGCAAACTCTGGAGCTTTTCTCTTTTCTGTATCTGGAACTAGGATTGACCTGCTATCTGAGGCACCATCACCATACTTTCTCTTCTTCTTTGAAGTGTTGATCTCTGGAGGAGCTTGGAAGAATATATCTGTTGGGTCTGCCTCCCAAAGTTGAGCATATGAATCTGGAGGAGGACCTTCACAGCCTTCAGGTCTAGGAGAGAAGGTAGGCTGAGGAGCTTGAGCTGGAGAAGTAGTAGCTAAGGGATTCAAATGGTGAGGAATGATGTTTGGATCAGCTGGGAATTTTGGAAGAATCTGATTGTGCATCCAGACTACTGTGTCATATGTATGGAACTTCACACTCTGAATCTATCCTAGCACATCATCATGAATCTCTTTCATCTGAGCTTCCCATTGAGTTTGCTTGAGTGTAATTGATTTCTCAAGATTTTTTTTGACTAAACTCTCCACCTACCTGACTTCTACAGTCAATGTATTGATGACATTATCTTTGAAAGTCCCAACTTCTTCACAAATCTTCATCTTGGTTGCTTCAGCTCTCTTATCTAATTCAATCTGATTATTTGCAAGAGTCACACCTTGCTCCATGACCTGACCAACACTAGTGATAGTGTGATCTAGAGCTTTTCCACCAATCTAAAAGAGATGTCTGAGTTGATCTTTGTTGTGCTGAATCTCAGCAAATCCTCTGCTCATCTATTTCTCTAGAGCAGTTACTTTCTCAGTTATAGCCTTGAAAGAATCATCAAATTATTTCCTTTATTCTTGAAGTAGATGTACAAACTGACCCATAAGATCATTGGCAGCAGGAGGAGCAGTAGTAGATGTAGTAGGAACTGGAGGAGGAGCAAACCATGGAACAATTTCTTCAATTACTACAGAGCTCTCAGCTCTGGTAGTATGAATCAGTGCATCCCATTCATCAGTGACCATGGGGATGGAGAAGTCTAGGTTCTTCAAGGGAGCTTCAGCTGGTTCAGGAGACTGATCTGGCTCATCAGAAAGCAAAATGGTTTCAACCTGCTCTCTGTCAGCAGCAGGTGAGTGGTGAACAGGGGATTGAGGAGATGATGGAGTATGAGTGGGAGAAGGTACTTGAGAGGGATTCTTGGATGCTTCAGTGGTTTGTCCTTTTGGAAGAGGTGGAAGGGGTTCATCAGCATCAATTCTTCAATCATTTCATTGATTGTTGCTTCATTTGACAGAAGGGTTTCTTGAAGTTGGGCTTCTGATGGAATTTGCTCAGGAGTAGGAGGTGGAGGAGAGGTATGTAACATCCCATTTCCAACTAGACCCCTAAGAGTGGTTTTGGCCATGACTAGGTCATGACAAAACCCTAGAAAGCCCGAAATGGGCCAAGAGATAGGAGGCCAAGGTGAGGATCACCATGGTCTGCAAATAGTAGAATTTTGAACAATGGTTTAGAATGACAATGGGGCTTCACCATGGCCCCAAGACCCTACCACAACACTCCCAAACATTGTGGGAGCCCCATTAGAGCCAAAAGGACCCATTAGGGTCAACCCAAGAGGCCCAGTTGACTAAGGTCAACCCTAGCCCTAAATGGGTCAAACTAGCCTACTTAGGGCCAACTGACCTACTCCTAGCCTAAAGGACCCCCCCTATGCCCTCCTAACCCTAAAGTGAGGTCAAATGGTCACTAAGGACACATTGGGGTCAGCCCTAGAGGCCAGGTTGACCCAAGTCAACTCAAGCCCTAACCTGGTCAAAGTACCCTTACTAAGGGTATGTGACCTCCAAAGTACAGGGTAACCCTACATAACCCTACCTAGACCCTAAGGGAAGCCAATAGGTCACCCAGAACCCATAGGGGTCAACCCAATTAGTCATGTTGACCCAAGTCAACCCTCATTTAGGTCAAGTCAAACTTAACCCAAAATGGCTAACCCAAGCCCAAGCCACTTCTCCCTTAGGCTAAACCCATTCCCATGACCATCATAATCAAGTGGGCTGCATTTAGTTTGTGAGGTTGACTATTCAACCAGAGGTGACTAGGAGAGAGAAAGGAGCTCCTCTCCATGATAATGGAGGAGAGAGAAAATGAGGAAGAAGAAGGGGGAAGTGAGAGGCCGGCCAAGGGAGACTAACAGCCACCCATTATGGCTGCAATCAACTCCTCTAGGAGAGAGGAGTTGATTCCAGCCGTTTCCCGGCCACCAAGGGGTGGGTTCAGCCCCCCTCCACACAACCCGAGCCACACCTTTAATGGTGTTAATGGCCATTGAAGAACCAGCCTCTCCTCTCCCCCATTTGCCATTTAAACACCTTCAGGGAGCCGAGGGGATCATTTTAGAGCGTTTACCTGGAGGAGACGAGCCATTCCACTGTGCAGTTGCAGAAGCCGAGCGCCGCCGCCGTCGTCAATGGCATCCCGCCGCTCCTCTCGCATCCAGGCCGCCAGGAAGGTCCTCCCCCTCTCCTTAACCCATGGTTAGATCATAACAATCGTTAGGACCAAGGTTCGGGCTCAATTGAGCCCGATCCAATTCGGTTTTCATGGATTTTTCTGAAGAAAACTCACCTCTCGGGATCGCCGGAAAAGGGGTTTCCGGCAGCCAAGCCGCCGCCTGGGGATGGCCACCACCTCAACGGAGGTGGTGGAGCCGGTGGCCGGCCGGGGAGGTGGTCGGGTCGCCGGCAGTGGCGTTTGGAAGTGGCTCCAGGCGGAATGAATCCTGGCCGTCGGCTCAAGGAAGGAGATGAAGGGATTCCGTCCCTTTTGCTTCAAGATTCGTGCGGGCCCGATTTTAAACTATAGGAAATTAATGATATTTATTTCATTCTGTCACACTTTTGACATTTAATGTTTTAAATTTTTAAAAATAGCTAGAGGCTCTGTATGAGAAAATGATCAACAAATGATTTGTAGACCTTCCTGTCTACTTTATTTTAAAATTGGTTTGAACCCATTTAGGCTTCTGGTTTGACCAGTGCACCCATTTTGGTGGGACATACCCTTAGGGCTAGGCAGTCACTAAATTGAGTGCCCACTCTTCACCCCTAGCCCAAATTAGTTGAAATTTTGGCAGAGAGTCTATCTTAGATATACCAATGGCCTGCCCAAAAATGGGAATTTTTGGAGAAAATATTTCTATAGTTTTTGTAAATATTTAATAATTATTAGATAAATTAAATAGGTGCCCTAAAACACCTCCAAACCCTCCCAAATTTTGGTGAGTGGTCCCTGGGTTCCAATTAGGTACCTGTATAAAATTTCATTTAATTTGGATGTGTTTTGAATAGGTTTTGACCCAACCCTAACTATACCCTAAAAAGGGCATTTTGGTCAAAAGTTGCACTTTTGGTTTTGAGTGACCAAATCACCTCAACAGAGGCTGAAATTTGGGCCACTGGCTTGTTATAGCACTTATCACCTCCCCATGGAATATGGGGTAGGGAGGAATAGATTTGCCCTAAGTTCCTAGGTCAAACCCTAAGGAGGGACCTTTTGGCCTTGTGAAGGGTATGAGTCCTAAACACCTTGGATGAACTCCAAATTTTTCAAGGAGGTTCCTAGGATGTATAAAACCCTCTGTTAAAAATATTAGCTAATTTTAAAAAGGATAGGGGCCCCAAAACCCTAACCCTAGCTTAGGTCCTAAAACTTGTAGTGTAGGTTTAGGTTAGCTAAACATCTTGAAACTTAACCAAATTTGGGTAGAGAGGGGATTAGGGTATTTTGAGCCTCTGATAATTTACTTGAGGAATTTTGGACAATATTTTTAGCACTTCATTAGTAATCAATGGTAATGCCCTAATAATTATTTTGGCTATTGTGGTCTCACTTCCCATCAAGAGGATATGAAACATGGGCAGAGTTAGTTTTAGGTTATGATAATCTTGTATGAATTTTGTTAGAATTTTTGGATATCTATTTAGGGCATCGACTTCACAAGTGTTTTATTTTGATTACATATTAATAATTCTTGTCAGAGGACATTTCTTACTGAAAAATCATGAAACTTCCTACATAGTGTTTGTAGCTCAATGTTATCATATGGAAATTTTTGTGGAATTATTTGATGATTGATTAGCATACTTTGTTCATTAACCCTTAAATTAGAGAGTTCATAAGAAAAATCAAATATAGCTTTATTTCCAAATGATAAATTATGAAACTTTTTCTAGGGTACTTATAATCCATCACAATCATCCCTGAATTTTCTCTGAATTTTTGGAGGTGTTATTACTATAGAATCTTTTAATATGATTTTTATGGGGCATCTTTGAAATTAAATTTAAAGGCCTAAACCTTGCTGAAAAATTGGGAGACTTAGGATTTAGAGTTTATTAGGCATTTTGTATTTATCATAAATTTAGTGGAATAATACCTTGTCTGATTATGGTACTTCATGTTTAAACCTGGGCCTTTTGGGACATTAGAATAAATTAATTAATTATCAGACAAATTAGGAAAATTATGGATTTCTGGATTTATGCTTCAAATGTCCTTTTAGACCTCCAATAATTATCATAAGGGTACTGGATGAGTATTTCATGTACTTCTTTTTACGGGTCATGTAGCTTAAGTGGTCTGCATATAGCAAAACTGCGGGATTTCATTTGGATGTGAATTAGGGCAAGTAGGATGAGTCCTGATGGTTTGTTGTAAGGACAAGTGGAATGGGCTGCTTCTTTGGAAGATGAGTGAGCAAGGTGTGGTTTTGTCTAGGGTTTAAAGGCGTTCGGGTCCGACGAAAGATCGTCCTACCCAAGGAGAGTTGGAGTCAAATTACCCTAGGGTTAGCATATCGAAATATGAGAAAATAAAGGGTAAGGGAATCAACCAATAATAAAATAAGTACCTTGCGAAAGGGAACGCTGGGCGTAATCCCAACACAGTTCCTAGTGCCCCTTGAGAGCCCTTCACAGGGAATACCGGGGGCAGTCCTGGGTTAACGTAAACTGTTTAACAAAGCTGAAAAGAGTAACTAAGTAATTAGGGTTGCACATTCCACAACACTGATGGCACCAGAGGTTGGTTAGGAGCTTCGGCTCGGATGGTTAAAAGGCGGACTTTGGGTCCGGGGAGCTTCGGCTCGATTGCCTGAGTCGGACGTGTTGGTCCGGGGAGCTTCGGCTCGATTCTTGATTACGCTAATTTGCATGTGCATAACAGGAAAGGAAATTAAGGTGGTGGGTCTTCGGTATTGGAGGGTCGATGCACCGACGCCAATACGTTGACTCGGCAAGTGTGGTTAGCACTTCGCCAACAGAAGTCCGGTGCGCCAACCGGCAAGAGTACGCAGGAGTCCGCTTTGTGCACCAAGCATTGAGGCGTACGATAGGTCTGACCGGTAGTGCTTTACTGGTTTAGAGGTGGGCGAGGCCCAACCCACCGCTTCCGTCTGCCACTACGGAGGTATCCTGGGAGGTTACGGCTCCAGAAAGGGGGAACTAAAGGTCTGTGTGCACAGAGTCGGGTGTGTGTGTTGCACTTGCATGTCCATCATACCCACTTGCATGTCATAGCATAATCGTTACCTTAAACCTTGACACCTAAAGTATAAGTGGAATGGGACGCTTATACCTTAGGACCTGCAAAACGACCCCTTAGTCTATAAGCTTGTGTGGGCAAGTTTATAAATTAAGGTTAATTTTGATATATTTAGTTACTGCTGTTTGACCACCGACACCCCAACGTATAAATCGGTATGTGACTTTTTATACGATGGGAGCCTTGCAAAAGACCCCTTGGCTTATGTGTTTTTCACATAAGTGAAGGTTACATTTCATATTACAGCTTGTTGTCTTTATATGCTATAGAGCTTGCTAGATTAGGACCGCTGCCATCTGCTTTTGATATTCTCCACCTTCAAGTCCTCCCCTTTTCTTCCTCTCCGCTCGGTGCCAAGGAGCCGTGGGGGAAGGGGTGGGGGATGATAGGACTTAGTCTTTTAGACTAACGGTTTTCGAACCGCATCATTTAGGGGATCGTGGAGACCAGCATGGAGGAGCAGCCCCAGAGACCGGTGCGCTTGGAGGTGGGGCAGTCTAGCTCCGGAGTTCACACAGCCGGGACCGTGAGTCTCGACCCTGAGCAGTTTTCTACTTTTGTTTCTGCATGAGAGATCTTGTAGTGAGGATTTGATGTACCGGGCATAAGCCCGTTTTGCTACTCTGATGTTATTTGCTGTGGACACTCCATTCGTGGAGTTATATTTATTATGTCATGTGATCCTCTGTGGACAGATAGTTTCCATTTACTTCATTATTATGCTACTTTTCTGTGATCGAATTGGCCGGCAGAATCGGCGCTTTGTGGTGATGACCCTTCAGGGCGTGAAGGAGTCACCGCAAAACGGCGGTTCTGGGCCTAAGACCCCGGTGTCGAAAAAGAGAAAAAAAAAGGGGGTCTTACAAGGTAACAGCAGGATGGGTAGGAATTCTGACTGAAACAGAAGGAGCAGGCTCCCCCTCAACAGTTGCACCAGATGAGCTGGCAACCTGAAGTGGAGAGGGAGATGGGTTCCTGTCCTCTGTAGCTGGAAGGTCTTGAGCTTTGGCAGCTTGAACTGGTTTCAATAGCTTCAAGTCCCATCTTTGAATTGATGAAATGAAGACTTTCTTCATGTGATGGAGAACAGTCCCTTTTGAGAAGTTGAATACCTCAGGATTAATCTCATGGAGGAGAAGAGAGATAGTCCTGACATAACTGGGAGCCTTAATGTTGTCCTTGATTTTATCCAGAATCATCATCCAAACTGGAACTTTTTCCTACAGACAATGGCTTGCATGATGTCAAAGAAGTGGAGAGAAATATCCCTTATAGAACTGGTCTTACCAAGAAGAATATTCCCAATGATATCCACCAACAACTTCCCTTCTGGATTCAATTCAGAGCGTTTAATGGTGAGTACGTCAGGAGAAACTCCACAAAACATACAAGTCCTGTCAGATACTTCAGGACCTAGGTCATCCTCTTCATCAACAATAGGTAGTCGAAGAAGTGTAGAAACAAAGGTCTTGTTGAGTTTGATTTTGATTCCTTTAACCTTGGACTTGCAAACTGTCCCATTCCTCTTGACATTGACGTTCTTGAAAAACTCTTCAACTTCTGGAAAAAGGATCTTACATGGCTGCTGAAGGACTAATGTGAGGCCGACGATGTTGAGAAGTATCAGAAGGTTTCGAACGTCATCTGAAATGTTGGCGATTCCGACGACAACCAGTTCTGAACCGATTCCAATATTAGAAGAGGGCACCATGATCCAGAGATTAGGGAAAAATTCTGCGGCGAGGAGGAAGATGGAGCGGGCTCTGCAACTTTTGGCGGAAGGTGAAGCGTTTCGGCTTACTCAAGAGAGAGAATTTGATTCGTGTAGAAAATGAATTTTAGACTTTTCGATTTATATAACCCTAATTTTATGTCTAAGTAAGAAATAAATAAATCAAACATACCTTGGAATTGGCGGCATATGCCTCGGGTTGCTAATAATGAAATTAGAATCAAGGTAGAAAATATGACTTCCTGATACTCGAGAGAGACGGCAGTACTCGAGTGAAGATATAGAAGTACTCGAGTGAGAATGCTGGAAGTGCTCGAGCAGGGATATTGAAGTACTTGAGTGAAACTTTAGTACTCGAGTAGGTCTTTTGACTACTCGAGTAGGTTACTCGAGTAGCTGAAGAAGTACTTGAGTAGGTCAAGCAGGTACTCGAGTAGGTTACTTCTTACTCGAGTCAAAAAGTTAGAAATTTGAAAAATTCCAACTTTTGACTGATTCTTGATCTTTGAGCCTTCTTGTGAGTCCGCCTTCTCTAATCTTCTTTGTTGAGCATTCCAAGTTCTATTTTGGAAAACGAGAACTTGCTCTCGTCCAGCAGCTTCGTGAAAATATCTACAATCTGCATATCTGTAGAGACATACTGTAGATCTATATCCACATGTGTAAAACCCCGTGTTCGGTGACCGGGTCCCGCCAGGGAGGCCGAGCAGACCTAGCCCCGCGACCCGTACCCAAATGACAAAAGGGCTATATGGAAGAAGGGGCTGGCCCGCTCCCGCCCATTCCAAACGAGCGAGCCGGCGAGGCGAGCGAGTGGGGCAAGCGGAGAATCACTGACCAAAGCGGATGGGTCTGGCGACCCGCGACTGGCGAGCCGATCGGGAGGTCACAGTGGCCGCCGGCCAGCCCCCACACGGGACCTGGCCACCGGTCCGCCCCGGCAGAAGCAAGGCGGGTCGCGACGGTCCGGCTCGCGCTCGCCCGGGGATCATAGGCGAGCTGACTCCCAAGGGGTGCGAATAGCCCCTCAGAACAGCGGAGCCACGCTGTTGGCAGACCAGGTTGGACTGCGCATAGCCCCTCAGAACAGCGGAGTTTGGCTGTTGGCAGACCCAGCTAAGGGCCTTTTGGTATTTTCAGGTCAGTTATTTTGGTTATTGACAGTTCAGTTTCCGAAAAACTATAAATAAGACCCAAGGGGTACCTCAGAGGACACGCTTTTAGTGCCTCCTTACTCTCATTTCCAAGTGTTCTCTGAGAGTACCTTAGCTCGGCTTCTGGCTAAGGAGGGGAAGCGCTCAGAGATCTTCCGGGTTTGTGGTGGGACCTCCCTGCCGAGCCCTTGGGTCTGTTTCTCCTTGTCTTCTTCGTTGTTTTTCTTGCAGGAGCAAAGTAGGCGCGAGACCACCCCTTCCCCAAGGGTCGAACTCCACAAGAGGCCGGATTCCGGTTTCAACATCTTGGTGCGATGAGCGTGGAGAGTGGTCAGTGCAGAAAAGCTTCGGCGAGCTCAATGACGGGAGGACAAGGATCTGACAGGCAGGACTCGCCGCCCCCCCCCCCCCCGCCTCTTGCAATGGTGGGGATGTTTGAAGACTTCAGGAACGAGGTGCTAGGCCTCGTCAAGATCGCACTCGGCGTGCGGGCCGAGTGCTCGACTCCGACAGCCCAGATCGCGGCTGCCCCCTCTTTGGGCGAGGACGCCCCTGGCCGGCGAGCTGGAAAGGAAGTCGCCGAGGAAGGCCGAGGGGGCGAGCTCTCGGGGCGCGAGCTTTTCCCCGGCTCGGCAAGCCGAGGCAGATTCGGCGAGCTGGGTCTGCGAGATTCGCCGGCTTGCCCAGTGGGGGGAAGCAGTCCTTTCAGCGAGCTGGTCTCCTCAGCTCCAGTACCAGAAGGGTTCAGGGAGCCCTAGCTGTCCTACTACACCGGGAAGGGAGACCCGGTTCAGCACGTCTAATGGTTCGAAGACGTGGTCTCCATCCGTCAGATGTCAGACGGATTCAAGTGTCGTCTCTTCGCCATCACCTTCCAAGAGAAGGCAAGGGAGTGGTTCCACCAGCTCTCGGCCAGCTCCATCTACTGTTTTGAGGACCTTCGCCGAGGGTTCATGTTGAGGTTGACTACTTCGAAGAAGAGGAAGAAGGAGTCCGAGTCGTTGTTCCACATTAAGCAAGGAGCGAACGAGACTTTGGGGAGCTATGTGGATCGATTTCAGGAGGAGGTTACCCAAGTCCAGGAGATGTCGGGCCATAGTCTGATGATGGCTTTCACCCTGGTCCTGCAGCAGGGTTTCTTCCGAATGGAGCTGAAGAGAGTTCCCCCTCTCTCCTACGAGGAGCTGATGGAGAGGGCGGCAAGAGAGGTCGACGGGGAGGCGTCGAACCCGTAATTCGCAAGGAAGCTGGCTAGATGGGCGATGGAGGAGGAAAAGGAGTCGAGGGGAGGAAGAGGACAGGAAGAGAGAAGAGGGGAGCCTATTCAGAGGGAGCAGAGGCATCTCCAGGTGCAGCAGCAGCCGAGGTGGGGCACCAGGAGCCCGACCGTCGGCTGGGCTGGAGACCTGAAGGGCAGGGCCAAGGGCCACATAGAGGGTACTACGGAAGGGGTCACTATCAGGGGAGGCAGGACGAGTTCCACCCACCGGGCTGGAGGCAAGGTCAGAGGCCCCGGCTCCCCGATCAGTAGGAGGCCATGGCCATAGCTTTGGGAGCAAGGAGGGGGATCATGAGGAGGAGGAGAAGGGAGTTCAGGGTGGAGCTGCCCTATTACGACTTCCATCAGGAAGAGGGGCACGCAACAGCCACGTGCCCGGAATTCTTGGAGATGAGAGGGAATAGGAAGCGGCAGCAGCAGCAGGAGGAGGCGCGACAAGAAGTGAGAATCGAGGAGGTCCTGCCTCGGGCGGAGGAGGATCGTTGCGAGGACCGGGTTGATTTCGGGACCCGAGGAGGGATCAGAGTGATCCACGGGGGAGTGTGGATCGAGGCATCCCGCAAGGCAAGTCTCCACACCATGTACCGGCGGAGCGTCGCCTCTACATCCCAAACCCCGCCGCCGGAGGAGAGGATCACCTTCTATAGAAGTGATATGCCAGACCACGAGGATCCGTTCTCTGATGCGCTGGTCATCAAGGCCGCCATCGAGAATTTCACTGTCTCACGAATCCTCGTGGACAATGGGAGCTCCGTCAACGTCGTCTTCAAAAAGGCGTTTGACGCGATGAAGGTGGAGGCTAAGAGGGTGCTGGCCTCGGACGGGCCCTTGTTCGGATTCTCAGGAGAAAGGAAGGAGGTAGAGGGAGGAGTTGGCCTCCATGTCACCCTGGGGGGGCAGTCCCGAAACTGCAAGTTCGTCATTGTGGACGCCCCCAGCAGCTACAGCGCAATCTTCGAGAGACCCCTGATCAGTGCCTTCCGCTGCGTCCCCTCATCTTTCCATCAGTGCTTGAAGTTCAACGCTGAGGGGGTGCAGGTCAGGGCTAGGGGGGACCCAAAGGTGGCACGGGAGTGTTATGTCACTGCGGTGAACACCATCTCTTGGCAAGAGGGAGCCGAGGAGATGGGGTGGAGGATGGAGGAGGTCGAGCAGGAAGAAGGAGTGGTGGAGCTGGGAGTGAAGGACTGCGCAGAGAAGGCGGCAGGAGGAGATCTGGAGGAGGTGGCCGAAGTACGGGCCGTGGGAGGAGAGATGGAGGTAGAGGTCCCCGTTCCGGAGGAAGGGGACGCCGAAGGATGGGGGGAGCGGTCCAGGCTGGAGGCGGCAGAAGAAGTGGTGGAGCTGGAGGTGCTCACCCGGGGAGGAAGGATGGAGAAGATCCGCGTCAGCGGAGGGCTGACCCCGGAGGACCAAGGCAGGATGCTGGAGTGCATCCAGAAGAACGTGGACATCTTCGCCTGGAGCGCCGCAGAGATGTCAGGGGTTGACGCGGATGTGGCTTGCCACCGCCTCAACTTGGACCCGGGAACACGCCACATCCAGCAGAAAAAGAGATCCACGGCAGACAAGCTGGCGGAACCCATCAGGGAGGAGGTGGCGAAGCTTCTCAAGGCCGGTTTCGTGTCCGAGATTCAGTATCCTGGCTGGGTCTCCAACGTTGTGATGGTTAAAAAAGGAGACGGCCGCTGGCGATTGTGTATCGATTTCTCCTTACTTAATAAAGCTTGTCCTAAGGACTGTTATCCTTTGCCTCGGATCGACGCGCTGGTTGACTCAGCCGTCGGCTTTTCTGTAATGAGTTTTTTAGATGCCTTTTCAGGTTACCATCAGATCAGGATGCACCCCCCGGACATCAAGGATGTCTCATTCATCACAGGGGATGGCTGCTACTGCTACAAGATGATGTCATTCGAGCTGAAGAACGCAGGGGCCCAGAGGTTGTGTCATTAGGGAAAGAAGGAATGGGGATCAACCTTACCAAGAGGAAAAAAAGGAGTAGATGAATCTGATGGTGTTATCTCCTCAGCTCCTGCAGGTGTGGGAGATGCCGATGTAATTGGAGGAGGCACCGACGGTCTTCCGGTGCAACTACCCGGGGCACATTCAAAGGAACTTCCCCCTGAGGGATGCACCCCCACCAGAACTTAAGGATTACCCACCTGCAGGACAGCTTGATGGTCGAGGAAGCGGCCGAGGATGTTGATTTCAGGGTGGAGACCACAAATAGGATAGAGGGCAGGTATATGCCTAGTATCTGGCTCAGCCCCGGAACCTGGAGTTGATTGGCCCCTTAGCTTACAAACTGGAGTTGCCACTAGTGTTAGCGGGTTTACATGATATATTCCACGTCTCTTCACTTTGGATGGCTCTAATACGACTTGAGCAACTGATTTCCATTATAGATGGCCTGATGGCTTTGGATCGATCAGTCATCATGAAACCGGTCAAGTTCGATGATACATTAGTACGGTTCTTGCGACACAATAAGGTTCTGCTACTCAAGGTCCTGCGGAGGAATCGTGGGTAGGAGGAGCAAACCTGGGAGCCACAGGACCTGAAGTAGCAGAGGAAGAGCTCACTCGCCCGACCCCCTGGACAGTGAGGGTGGATGGAGCCTCAGGAAGGCATTCTCTTGGAGTAGTGGTGGTTCTGGAAAGCCCTCAAGGGACTCAGATTGAGCAGACGGTGGTGGTGCATTTTCCCATTACCAACAACCAGGCCGAGTATGAAGCAGTGATAGCGGGGCTGCGCCTGGCCAGGGAGTTGGGGGTGCTGGATGTGGAGGTCCTAACCGACTCCATGGTGGTGGCTTCCCAGATCAACGGGGAGTTCGAAGCAAGGGAGCCCGCTCTGAAGTTATACTTGGCCAAAGTGAAGGGGGTCATAGGGAACTTCCAGACCTTCTCCATCTGACACGTGCCAAGGGGAGAGAATGAACAGGCCGACCAACTAGCAAAGCATGGCCCCCGGGTGGGGGGCACCATCACCGACCTGTTTCGCCCCTCCATCGAAGAAGGGGAGCTCATGGAGATCGACCAACAAGCCTCGTGGATGGATCCAGTAGTAGTTTTCCTCTCCACGGGAGAGTATCCGGAGGGAGTAGACAGGAAGAAGCTGAGGCACAAGTCCGCTTACTACCTCCTTAAAGACGGACAGCTATACAGGAAGACCCTCTCCGGGATGCTGGCTCGCTGCGTAGCCGAGGGTGAGGCGCAGAGGATCTTGGAAGAAGTCCACTCCGGGGAGTGCGGGAATCATTCCGGGAGTCGGACCGTGGAGGGGAGGATAGTCAGGCAAGGGTATTTCTGGCCCACCCTGGGCCGAGACGCCGCGGAGTTCGCAAGGAGATGTCATAAGTGCCAGCTGTTTGCCCCCCTCCAGCTACAGCCGGCCCAACAGCTCAAGAGTAGCACGGCCCCCTGGCCCTTTGCAATCTGAGGAATGGATTTGGTTGGACCGTTCCCCCAGGCCAGCGGTCAGAGAAGGTTCCTCCTGGTGATGATCGACTACTTCTCGAAGTGGGTGGAGGTGAAGGCGTTGGCCAAGGTGACCTCCCAAGTAATCAGGAACTTCGTTTGGGGGGAGATCATCTGTCGCCATGGGCTGCCCCAGGACATCGTCACAGACAACGGACCCCAGTTCGCCAGTGCCGAGTTCACCAGCTTCTGCGAACAGCTTGGAATCGACCTCAGGTTTGCCTCGGTCCACCACCCCAGGAGTAACGGGCAGGTGGAGGCCGCGAACAAGATCATCATCAATCTCCTCAAGAAAAAGGTGGAAAACTTGAGGGGGAGCTGGGTGGAGCAGCTCCCCGCCGTTCTTTGGGCCCTAAGAACCACCCCTAACACGGCCACGGGGGAGACCCCCTTCAAGATCTCCCATGGGTGCGAGGCGGTGCTCCCCATAGAATTTGAAGTCCAAACGCCGCGAGTCGGGGCGGTCAGAGAGGGCCGAGAGGAATGGCGAGCCGAGAACGAGGGGGAGCTGAGACTCTCTCTTGACATGGTGGAAGAGTTGAGGGACCTTTCGGCCATCTGACAGGAGGATATCAAAAGGAGGATGGCAAAGTACTTTGACAAGCGTGTCAGGGTCAAGCAGTTCGCCGAAGGGGACCTGGTGCTGAAGAAGGTGGACGCGGTAGGGAGGTCAGCGTCCGTGGGGAAGCTCAACCGCAGCTGGGAGGGGCCATTTATTGTGAAGGAAGCCTTGAAGTCAGGGGGCTATCGTCTCCAAAATGTAGAGGGCGAGACCCTGAGTCTCACCTGGAGTGGAGACGACCTGAAGAGGTTTTTTCCCTAAGCACCTGTAAGCAACACGATTTGTTATAATGAATTCCTTTTTCTCCCCCCCCCCCAGAATTGCCGCAGCCAGCTAGCATAGAGAATTGGAATGAGTTTGGACCCCGAGAAGATCCCGCTGCCAGGCTCTCACCTAGCTGGCAGGGCCGAAAGTCACTCGGTGTCATCCCTAGCCTCGAGAAGATCCCGCTGCCAGGCTCCCACCTAGCTGGCAGGGCCGGAAGTCACTCGATGGAATGAGTTTGGACACCGAGAAGATCCCGCTGCCAGGCTCTCACCTAGCTGGCAGGGCCGGAAGTCACTCGGTGTCATCCCTAGCCTCGAGAAGATCCCGCTGCCAGGCTCCCACCTAGCTGGCAGAGCCGGAAGTCACTCGATGGAATGAGTTTGGACCCCGAGAAGATCCCGCTGCCAGGCTCTCACCTAGCTGGCAGGGTCGGAAGTCACTCGGTGTCATCCATAGCCTCGAGAAGATCCCGTTGCCAGGCTCCCACCTAGCTGGCAGGGCCGGAAGTCACTCGAAGGAATGAGTTTGGACCCCGAGAAGATCCCGCTGCCAGGCTCTCACCTAGCTGGCAGGGCCGGAAGTCACTCGGTGTCATCCCTAGCCTCGAGAAGATCCCGCTGCCAGTCTCCCACCTAGCTGGCAGGGCCGAAAGTCACTCGATGGAATGAGTTTGGACCCCGAGAAGATCCTGCTGCCAGGCTCTCACCTAGCTGGCAGGGCCGGAAGTCACTCGGTGTCATCCCTAGCCTCGAGAAGATACCGCTACCAGGCTCCCACCTAGCTGGCAGGGTTGGAAGTCACTCGATGGAATGAGTTTGGACCCCGAGAAGATCCCGCTGTCAGGCTCTCACCTAGCTGGCAGGGCCGGAAGTCACTCGGTGTCATCCCTAGCCTCGAGAAGATCCCGCTGCCAGGCTCCCACCTAGCTGGCAGGGCCGGAAGTCACTCGATGGAATGAGTTTGGACCCCGAGAAGATTCCGCTGCCAGGCTCTCACCTAGCTGGCAGGGACGGAAGTCACTCGGTGTCATCCCTAGCCTCGAGAAGATCCCGCTGCCAGGCTCCCACCTAGCTGGCAGGGCCGGAAGTCACTCGATGGAATGAGTTTGGACCCCGAGAAGATCCCGCTGCCAGGCTCTCACCTAGCTGGCAGGGCCGGAAGTCACTCGGTGTCATCCCTAGCCTCGAGAAGATCCCGCTGCCAGGCTCCCACCTAGCTGGCAGGGCCGGAAGTCACTCGATGGAATGAGTTTGGACCCCGAGAAGATCCCGCTGCCAGGCTCTCACCTAGCTGGCAGGGTCGGAAGTCAATCAGTGTCATCCCTAGCCTCGCGAAGATCTCGCTGCCAGGCTCCCACCTAGCTGGCAGGGCCGGAAGTCACTCGATGGAATGAGTTTGGACCCCGAGAAGATCCCGCTGCCAGGCTCTCACCTAGCTGGCAGGGCCGGAAGTCACTCGGTGTCATCCCTAGCCTCGAGAAGATCCCGCTGTCGGGCTCCCACCTAGCCGGCAAGTTCGGGAACTACTCAAACGATGTTAACAACAGGTCGGAATCACAAAAGTTAATCAAAAAGGGAGGGGTCTAACATAGCACCCCAGCCCCAGGAAAGGCGGCCGAATGAAGGCGAGAACCTGGGCGAGAATCCGCAAGAAATGAGGCAATACAGACAAGGAGCGAGTCGGCTCGCCTCGCTCGGCGGGCGAGCAGCCACCTCATCAGGGCTGGGCCGCAGAGGTAAGTCGCCCCACATGACAATAGCAAGTATACGAGTAAGGCGAGCAAGAGAGCATTTATAAAAGCGATAACAGGTGAAAATCGGGAAGTCCAGGCGCAGCTCGCGCGTACATCTCAAAACAGGTAAACATACATGACAATATACATTTAAAAAAACAAATGTCGAAAAGCGGGAAAGACGCGAGATCCGGGGCGAGAAGTCCTAGATGGGCTGGAAGGATTTGTCCCCAGGGTCTGGCACGGGAAGAAATAGCGCCGGCACCACGTCCTCCGCCGAGAGTTCCGCCTCCTCGCCCTTGAGGAGATCCGCGCGTCGCAGCATTTGCATCGTGTACTTCGCGGCACTTGCGGCGTTCTTTTGCATCAGCACCTCCAAGTTGTAGTCGGAGAAGTGCTCGAGCGGACAGACCCTACTATCCGGAGGAGGGACAGCGGCGGCCTCCAGCTCGCGTACCCGCGCCTCCAACGCCGACTTGCCCTGAGCAAGGGTGGCAATCTCGGCACCCATCTGACTGGCCGTCGCGGCATCCTGAAAAGAGGAAAAGAAAGTTATAAGGAGGATTCGCAAGAAAGGGCGGTTGTCGAGGGTGAGCACATACCACCCCGCCCAAGTACTGCGCGAGGGACTCCTCTATCGCGTCGGCCCGCCTCCTCTGAAGGTTCGCGTCCTCCTGAGCGAGCTTTTGGGCCTCCTCCCTCTCGTCCGCCAGCTTCTTCAGGGAGGTGGCGTTCCGCTCCAGTTGGGTGCAGCGCCTCCCTACCATTTGAGCTAGCTCCAGGACGCGTAGCTGGGCCCGCGCGCTCTCGTGAACCAATACCCGCGTCACCTCTTTGTCGTAGATGGCGGCGTCTTCTCGCGAGTACAGGCCGAACGAGAAGTTGTAGGCCTCCCCGCCGATGGTGTCCTGCTCCATCCAGCTCGGCAGCAATGTCGAGATCGCGGCGCGATTTGACTCCTTGTCCCACGACAGGAGCGGGGCGCCGAGCTCGTCCAGATATCTCTCGCCGTAGCCAACATTACGGTGACCCCTCGGCACCGGCTTCGCGGCAGCTTGAGACCCGTCCGACGGCGCGGAGGTGCCCGCCGCCCTGTCCGGGGTGTCGCCGATCGAAGCAACCAGCGGGGGCGAAGGGCCCTCGGCCGGAAGGTCCGCGGGGGCCTTGCCTTTCCTTTGGCTCGCAGCGGCTTGTTGGCCCGCGGTCCTCGCCACCTTCGGCGGAGGGGTGGGCTGTCCGCCACCCGGTCGCTTCTTGGCCGGGACCGACAGGATGTCGCGTTGAGCGGCATCCGCAGCCTGAGCTCGGGCAAGAACCCCAGAGGGGATCCGAGCGCCCTCATAAGGGGGGTGAAGAGGGATGTCGCGCTCGCCTGCCAAGGAGAAGGGGTGAGATAAAGGAAAAAAGGGGAGGGGTAAGTCAGAACAGCGACGAGTGGCAAACCTCCCCCTGGCGGGACGGCGGCGAGGTCGTCGAGATGGCGGCGCAGGTATGCGACCTCGAAATTCTTCCCGGTGAAGAACCCGCACAAGTCGGCCTCATGGCCCCCTAGGCTGGGCGGACGGTAGCTCGCCTCGCTGAGCTGCACCGGCGAGAAGGGGACGTTACCGAAATCCCCTTTGACGAACAGGAACTTCTTGAGCCAGTTGTGACTCTTATTTACTGTCTCCCACACCTTGAGGTGAGCGCTGGAGAAGTAGGCGGTCCCATCCCGGTTCGCCCGGAAGGAGAACAGTTTCCGGAAAACGGCGAGGCTGAACTCGACTCGCTCCTCTCGCAGGAAGCAGACGAACCCCACCATAACGGCTATGGAGTTCGGGGTCATCTGGCCTAGGACGACCCCGAAATACTTCAGCACCTGGCGCACCTCGGGCCACAGGGGAAGTCGCAGGCCCACCTCAAAGTGAGCTAGAGGGATGGCGAGCTCATCCCTAGACAAGTCATTGATCTTTTCCCCATCCCCGGGCCGTCTCGCAGAAAAGACCGGCGGAACGTGGTCGCCAAGAGCATCCAGATACTCGCGCTCCGAGATGATGGCGTGAGGAAAGTTGTGCTCTGAGAAGGTCCAGGCGCACTTACTTCGTCCGTCCACGTCGCCGCCGCCTCCGCCCATTCCCATCAAATCGCCGCCGAACGTGCGATACAGATCCAGAAGGCGTGCCCGAGCAGTACTTCGCGGGGAACAGGAAGCGAGAGAGTTTGGAATCGGTGAGGGAATAAGGGCCAGCAAGGCCTATTTATAGGGAAACAGAAAGGGCGGGAAACTTCCCGCCGAAAGAGGGGGTGCAGATAGCAAAAACCAGCCTGACGTTTCGACTTCACGGCGCGCGGCCGTGCCGCCGAGGCTGATCAGGCGTGGTTCTCGCCCGGCCGTGTCCGCGCGAAGCGTGCGCGGGCGACTCTCGGCCCGCACCCATCCGGGATCCCGCGCGAGCCGGGAGACACCCGGCTGGCGAGCCCCTCGGCTCGCCCCCGCCCCGATCGGCAGGTCAGGCAGAATGAATGTCTCCCCTGTCCCGCCCCGCAGAAAGCAAAAGCAACAGCTTGGTAATTTCAATACACCTCAGCGATAAAAAATTAGGCCCATAGGCGGACAAGGAGAGTTGCGAATCGTTACAAATACAAGATAACTTCGCAATAACAGTAGAAACCCCGCGATATCCCGCGAGCGGGCGAAAAAAGGCTGGATCAGTACTCGACCCACTTCCACCTGTGCCGCCGCTTCGTCTCCGATCGCGGCGGCACGCGAGGATTGTGGTAATCGCGAACCGCCACCAGCTCCCGCTCAGCCAGGCCGATTTGATCTTTGGCGCTCCTAAGATGCCCCTCGGCTCGCGCAATGTGCACGCCCGGTGAAGTGACATCGTCGTCCTCTGCTGCGTGCGGGGGTCCCTCCAAGGCCGCGAGCCGGGCCGCGGTCTCGGCCTTGTCTTCATCGACCCTCTTCACAATCTCCTGAAGCAGCAGCGTGTGTTTCTGGAACAGCCGCGTCACCTGCCTCTTCATCCTCACCGCATCGGTCGGGTCGCCCAGGTAATCAAAAACACTGTCCACGTCGGGCGGAGGCGAATACCCTTCGCTCGTCTCAGTTTCGGAGGAAACCATGTTGTAGCCTACAAAAGGGCGATTCAGAAGGAGCGAGCGAGGACAAAGCCAACGGTGAGAACTAGCTTACCAGGGGTTGGCACGTCACCCACGCCGACGGATGGGCGAGAGGAGCCCGACCGACCCTGAAAGGTTTCTCCCTCGAGGGTCTCAAGAGATTTTCCCAGTCCGTGGAGAGCCGGCGAGCGGGGGGTTTCTGGAGGTGGGCAGTCCAGACCGAGGGGACTAGCATCCCTCTCAGACAACGGGGGAGGGGGGCGATCCTCTCCCCCGTCCCCCACCTCTTCACCAGGAATTGCCTGCAAGACAAAAGATCAGAAATACAGCGATAATCCGAGGAAGGTCACGTACCCCAGGGACGACCTCAACACCCGCCGCCGAGCTGGAGCCCGGACAGTCACCCGCCTGAGACCGCCTAACAATCTTTCCCTTCGGCGGCCTAAAGAGAGGGCCGGGAGAGAACCCTTCGCTGACCGGCTGGAGATGGCCTCCTCCTGAGTCTTCAGGCCCGCTGCCGCCAGGTGAGCTCGCACCTCTTCGCTGACCGGCATCGAGAAACCGGACTGTTCAAGGAAAATGAGGGGATCTGGGGAGCTCCCTCCTGGGCTCAGCGGTATATTTATAGCCGGACAGTGGGGCCCCACCAGAAGATTCCCTGCCAGCTCAGCACAAGTACTCGCCGAACACGCGGGTTGGATGATTCTTTCTGAGCTTGAATCAAGCTCAAAACGAGCGGGGATTGTGTACAACCCCGTGTCCGGCGAGCGGGTCCCATCAGGGAGGCCAAGCAGACCTAGCCCCGCGACCCGCACCCAAACGGCAAAAGGGCTATATGTAAGAAGGGGCTGGCCCGCTCCCGCCCATTCCAAACGAGCGAGCCGGCGAGGCGAGCGAGTGGGGCAAGCGAAGAATCACTGACCAAAGCGGATGGGTCTGGCGACCCGCGACTGGCGAGCCGATCGGGAGGTCGCAGTGGTCGCCGGCCAGCCCCCACACGCGACCTGGCCGCCGGTACGCCCCGGCAGAAGCAAGGCGGGTCGCGACGGTCCGGCTCGCGCTCGCCCGGGGAGCATAGGCGAGCTGACTCCCAAGGGGTGCGAATAGCCCCTCAGAACAGCGGAGCCACGCTGTTGGCAGACCAGGTTGGACTGCGCATAGCCCCTCAGAACAGCGGAGTTTGGCTGTTGGCAGACCCAGCTAAGGGCCTTTTGGTATTTTCAGGTCAGTTATTTTGGTTATTGGCAGTTCAGATTCCGAAAAACTATAAATAAGACCCAATGGGTACCTCAGAGGACACGCTTTCAGTGCCTCCTTACTATCATTTCCAAGTTTTCTCTGAGAGTACCTTAGCTCGGCTTCTGGCTAAGGATGGAAAGCGCTCAGAGATCTTCCGGGTTTGTGGTGGGACCTCCCTGCCGAGCCCTTGGGTCTGTTTCTCCTTGTCTTTTTCGTTGTTTTTCTTGCAGGAGCAAAGTAGGCGCGAGACCACCCCTTCCCCAAGGGTCGAACTCCACAAGAGGCCGGATTCCGGTTTCAACAACATACTCCACATGCTCCCGAATGAAGTGATACCTCAGCTCTATGTGCTTTGTCCGGCTGTGCAAGACTGGGTTGGTGGTTATTGTAATTGCGCTGGAAGAGTTGCAAAATAATGGAATGTTCTGAAACTTCATATTTTAGTCTTCAAATTGATTTTTTATCCACAACAAATGTGCACAGCAACTGCCTGCAGAGATATACTCTGACTTAGCTGTTGAGATTGCAACACAGTTCTGCTTCTTATTACTCTAGGAAATGAGCCTTCTTCGAAGGAATTGGCAAGTCCCGGAAGTGCTTGTCCTATCATCTTTGCTACCTGCAAAATCTGCATCTGATAAACCAATTAGCTCGCTATCATTACTTCTTTGGTACCATAAGCCAAGATTTGGTGTACCTTTAAGGTATCTCAAAATCCTCTTTGCAGCAGCGTAGTGATATTCCTTAGAGTTCACTTGAAATCTAGCACATACACATGTTGAGAACATTATATTCGGTCTACTAGCAGTAAGGTAGAGCAAAGATCCAATTATGCTTCTGTACTTAATTTCATCAAAAGGTTTCCCTTTCTCATCCTTGTCTAGAGACACAGTTGAATCCATTGGAGTCCTCATAGAGGTTGCGTTCTCCATTCCGAATTTCTTAATTAGCTCTTTAGTGAACTTAGTCTGCGAGATAAAAATTTCATCTTCAGATTGTTTCACCTGAAGCCCTAAGAAATACTTCAGCTCGCCCATACTGCTCATTTCAAACTTCTCTTGCATAAGTTTAGAAAACTTCTTGCAGAGGTTATCGTCAGTAGAGCTAAAAATAATGTCATCGATATAGATTTGCACTAGCAAAATCTTGCCTTTTATTTCCCTAAGAAATAATGTCATATCTATCTTTCCCCTTATGAACTTATTCTCAAGAAGAAAGCTATACAACATCTCATACCAAACTTGAGGAGCTTGTTTCAAATCATATAAAGCTTTATGCAATAAGTAAACATGATCAGGAAAGTTAGAATCAACAAAACCTAGAGGTTGTTCCACATATACCTCTTCCTTTATGTCACCATTAAGGAAGGCAGACTTCACGTCCATTTGATAGACGGTGAAGCCCTTACGAGCAGTATATGCTAGGAATAACCTGATTGCCTCCAGCCTTTCCACTGGAGCGTACGTCTGGTCGAAGTCGATTTCTTCTTCTTGACAATATCCTTTGGCGACGAGTCCTGCTTTGTTCTTGATGATCGTTCCATCCTCGTCCATCTTGTTCCTGTAGACCCATTTTTCCCCGATGACGTTCTTATCTTTGGGTCTTAGAACAAGTTTCCATACCTGGAAATGCTTGAACTGATATAGTTCTTCTTCCATCGCCATAATCCAAGATGCATCTGAGTTTGCTTCCTCAAACTTCTTTGGTTCAACACGTGAGAGAAAACTCAAGTATAAATTCTCGTTAGTTGTACCTCGACGAGTTCTGACACCATCCCGGGGATCTCCTATGATTTGGTCCATGGGGTGATCATTCAGATGTCTTAGCTCTAGGGTCCTTGCATCTGGATTTTCTTCAATCATTGGAGTGACTTCATCAACTTGGACGATTTCTTCATCTTGATCATCAACATCTCCAATAGGGGTTGGAGTGGTGATCTTGATGAACTTTTTACCTTTATCTTCAGACGGTTCATCCAAGCTAAGTTCTTTCAACTTTGTACCTGCATCTTCAATGAACACACTAGAAGAGTTGCCTTGCAGCAAGCTCGTCTCATCAAATACAACATGTATTGATTCGTCTACAACCAGAGTTTTTCTATTGAATATCATGTATGCCTTACTATGGCTACTATATCCTACAAAAGACCTTCAAAGCTCATTTCGCTGAACTTGGTAGTATGATACTTGCCATTGTTAAGCACGAAGCACTTACAACCAAAAATTCTAAAATATGAGACAGTCAGTTTCCTGCCCTTTAGAAGTTTGTAAGGTGTCTTATCGTGGTTTTTGTTAATGAGTGCTCGATTTTGCACGTGACATGCAGTGTTGACGGCTTCAGCCCAGAAGTATTCTAGAAGTGAGGCATAACTCAACATGGTCCCGCAGGCCTCTATGAGTGTTCTATTCCTTCTCTCAGCTACTCTATTCTGTTGAGGAGTTCGAGGAGAGAAAAACTCATGAAAGATACCTAGGCTTTCACAAAATTCTGTCATGGCCCCAGACTTGAACTCTGTTCCATTGTCACTTCTGATTTTGACTACGGAATAATTGTATTCATTCTGGACTTGCTTGATAAAACTAGTAAAGATGTCGAAGGTATCTGACTTGTGTTTCAGAAAGAACACCCACGCAAAGCACGAGTAATCATCGACAATTACGAACGTATAATC
This sequence comes from Platanthera guangdongensis, assembly GCA_039583875.1. Taxonomy (NCBI): domain Eukaryota; kingdom Viridiplantae; phylum Streptophyta; class Magnoliopsida; order Asparagales; family Orchidaceae; genus Platanthera; species Platanthera guangdongensis. The sequence goes on along the minus strand of CM077161.1, from coordinate 88,621,367 downwards.
CTTACCTCCCAAACTTCTAACTTGCAGTGGACCGAACAACTCCATATGAAGCAAAAGTAAACATATGTTAGAATCTTTGCCAATAACGCTTTTAAAGGTAGCCCTTGTTTGCTTGCCTTTTACACATGCATGACAAGGTCTATCTTTGACGTACTTGATATTTGGAGCATCACGTACTAAATTCATTGAAAATAATTTATTAATAGTTTTGAAATTAATATGTGTTAATCTCTTGTGCCATTGGTCACCAAGAGACGTACTATCTTTAGCCATAAAACACACTGGTGTAGAAGAGTCTATACAAATGAAATTTAAACAAAATATATTTCTGCTTCGAGTGCCGGATAGAGTCATTTCCATATTGTCAACGGATTTTATCAAGCACATATCAGCATGAAATTCAACTATGTATCCTTTATCGCAGAGTTGGCTTATGCTTATAAGATTGTGTTCCAATCCTTCAACATAAGCTACATTTAAGAATGATACACTACCATTAGAGATCATACCGTAGACTTTCGTAATTACTCGGTCTGAACCTCCAAAGATGACCTTTAGCCCGTTCACAATTGGAGAATAGTTCTGAAATTGGCTTCTTGTCCCGGTCATGTGCCGAGAACATCCACTGTCCAAATACCAGATAGGCGTTTTGGAGGCCTTTGGACATACCTGCAATTATAAATCAGTTTGTCTTAGGAACCCAAACACGTTTGGGTCCTTGGTCTCATGTTAGAACACTCCCCCTACGAGTATTAGCATTATGAGCGGTCTTTTTCATATTGCTAACATGAGGAGTTGCAAAATTCCTGGGATTAAACCAGCAGTCAATGACAAAATGACCAATCTTGCCACAACACCAAGAGTCGAACATGTTATACCTTTGCCTTAGATTCTCCTGCTTGTCCTTTTGAGATGGTGGTCTAGTAGGGGCAACATTCTTGGAGGAAGAAGCTTCATGGTGATGACAATCACATGATTTCTTCTGCTTCAATGGCTTTTCCACAACGGGCTTTACCTTTGGTGCTTTCTTGAAGTTATGACCATGATTGAAAGGGCCATAGCTCCGAAGAATGACTTCTTCATAAGGTGACTTAAAGACACTCTCACCAAAGTTTCTATGGCGAGTCCATCCTTGGTAACGGGACTTTGGCTCTACATAGGTAGGCCTGGTCAAGTGACCGTAGGATGAGTCAAGATCAAACTCATTAGTTGGAAATATGACTTTCTTGAACGATGTCTGATCTTGATGGGCTTTCCCCTTCTCTTTGGCCAAGACCTTCTTGGTGGCCTTATTCTTTATTTGAGCTTTATTCCTCCTAAAAGATTTACTAGGAGCTTATACATGGCCTTAGCTGAGAATTCAACAACGAATGGAAGAACAGTCTTAGGCTTCGAGAAATTTCGACAAGTTTCTTTTCAGCAGCGAGTTGTTTTTCCAACTCTTTGATGATGTTCTCTTTTAAGTCAAGGTGCTCAAGAGCTTTGTTATATTCTTCAATGGCAGCATTGAAGTTTTCTTTGAGCGAGTCGGTCGTAGCGACTTCCTCTCTTAGATTGCTCTCTTCAGCTTTCAGAGACTATATCTCTTTAGCTTGAGTTTTCACGACTCGTCAACATTTATCGTAAGTCATGATTAACTCCTTGTACTGGGCCATAAGTTCAGACTCATCGTTAGAAGAGCTGTCCTCACGATCATGCTCAGAAACATCAGAATCGGAAAGAGGAGTGTGAGAGTTTACCTTCCCAGTGAACTGGGGCTCTTGTTCATCATCTGTCTGAGCCATTAGCCCAAAGTTGGCTTCTTATTCTTCACTCGACTCAGATGAGGCGGAGTTACTAAACGTTTTGCCCTTCTTGGCTATCAGGCTCTTCTCTGTCCTCTTCTTATTGTATGAGAACTTCTTTTATTCTCTCTTTCCACCCTCCTTCTTCTTGTGGGGGTAGTCAGCAATGACATGATCTGACTTATTACAACAGTAACAAACGATGTCAGTAGAAATATGTTTGTTCGGTTTAGAAGTATACCTGTCATGGCTACTTGAGCCTTTTCAATGTCGATCACCATCATATCGTGATCTTCTATAGGAGGCATCATTGTCTTTCCATTGCTTCTTTTTGTTCAAGAATTTCTTGAACTGTCATGAGAGCAGAGAGAACTCTCCTTCAGATAGCTCAGAGTATGAGGTACTTGGCTTCGAGGTTTATTCTTCACTAACTTCTTATGTTGGGGCAGGAGAGACAGCCTTTACTTCCTTGAGGTGTCAGCATTTAGAGCAACAGACTTCTCCTTAGATACAAACTTGCTCTTCTCTTCTTCAGCTTTTCTTGTGTTGAGTTGAAGCCCATATGACATTAGCTTCCCGAAGAGATTCTGCGGGTTCGTCTCCGCTAGCTTTCCAAACTCCCGGATAGCACATACCTTATTATCCCATTCCTTGTTTAGGGATCTCAAGAATTTATCATTTAGCTCTCTGTTTGTGAAGACTCGGCGATATACACTTAGGCCATTAACTATCTTGAAGAAGTTCTCAAAAGTGTCAGCAATGGTGTCCTTGTGTCATTGTCGGAAGGCTTCATATTTCTGTTTCAGAAGTGATCGTCTATCATCCCTAACTTCTTCTATGCCTTCCATCAAAGTGACTAGGAACTGTCACATCTCCTTAGCAGACTGGCAATGGATCAAGTTCTGCAACATGGAATCATCGACTGCACTTGCTATTATATTCTTGGTCTTCTTATCTAAAGACACAAGTGCAATCTTATCTTTGTCTAGATCCATCAATTTCTTTGGAACTTTCTTTGTAGGATCTATTGTGGAGACAGACATGGGAATGTAAGGATCTTTTTCAAAGATCATGAAGATCCTTGGATCCATAGCTTCCATGAAAAATCTGATTCTTTCTTTCCACATGGGAAAGTTATTCTTAGTGCACAATGGAAGCTTGGCAAAATCTTTAGCCTTGTCCATGCTTGGAAAATTCTCAAAAAATAACTAGTCAGATCTGATCAGGGTGTTAACCTTTTATTGATCAACCTGACTCTGATATCAATTGAAAGTGTTCAGTTGTCTACCTAAATCACGTAGAGGGTGGTGAATAGGTGAGTTGTGCGTCTTTAGCGGAATAAAAAATTTAGAGATCTATGCACACAATTATCAACCAAGCAATCACAGACGACAAAAGATTTATAGTGGTTCCCCAATCTTTAGTACATCCACTTTCCCTCACCGATCTAGCAAAGCACTAAACTCGGCTACTCCACTATCTCGGATTGAAAACCAATCCTACGCCTCGGAACAAAGTTCCTACAATCTCGATCCACAACACGGATCTACACTCGGAATGTAAAAACTTCCTACAACTCGGAGACAAAAAGCTCCGACACTCGGAGAGAATTCTCCTACAAGAATGAAATTGAGAGTATATGAAAATACAAACAGACTATTTCATAGATCTGAAAATCTCGGCCAATGTCTTCCTCTTAATCTTTAAGGCTTTCTCAGAAACTATTGAAGAAGATGGCTTGGAAAGAACTGGATCTGGAATTCATTGACTTCACACGATCAGATAGATGATGAGGAATGAAAAGCAATCTCGATCTGGAAGTCTTCTTGATCTAAATCTCTGGATCGCAAACCCTAGCCGATTATGCGCGATGAAGATCAGTAGCGACAGCTTCCGGTTTTAGATAGAGAGAATGAGGTTCATAAAATACTTCGAATAAAACTTGATAGCACTTCTTAGGGTTAGTCGGTTTGACAAGACCTTATATAAGATCTCCCTAACGGTCATAATTAGCCTTAATGACGTACACGTGGACCAATCACGTCAAGGCTATTTGAAATTTCCGTCAAATCTGGACTTAACAAATTTCTGAAAAGATTGACTGAAATACTCGAGAGAACAATTACCTACTCGAGTACTATTCTGATTACTCGAGATAATGGAAGAAGATTACTTGAGTAAATAACTTAGAGAAAAATACAGAAATAGTGAGCAACTACTCGAGTACACAAAGACTTACTCGAGTGCTAATATAGTTACTCGAGGTGTGGAGTTGAACTACTCAAGTACAAGAAGTACTACTCGAGAGAATAAAAATTTACTACTCGAGAGGTAGAAAGAATACTCGAGTCAAAGAATTAGAATAATTTCTGGGAGAAGAATATGGGTTACTCGAGTAGTGGAACTGGACTACTCGAGAGGACATAAACTACTCGAGTATATGGATATTACTACTCGAGTAATGAACCTAGAAAAATTTTGATGGAGAAAAATCTTATCACTCGAGTATTTAATCTAGACTACTCGAGTAGTAGATGGACTACTCGAGTGAAGTAGAACAACACGAAATCCTGTCTTCTGTACCTCAAGACAAAAGACTAACCTACTCGGTACTAATATAACTACTCGAGTAAATGACTTAGAAAATTTTTCAGAGAGGAAATTCTGTTAACTCGAGAATGAGAGATGATCTACTCGAGTAATTGACTTGGCTACTCGAGAGCTATAATTTGACTACTCGAGAGTTAATTCTCTTACTCGAGTATAGATAGACTAAATCGAGTATTAACTAAGTGTTTCACTCGAGTATATAAGTAACTACTCGAGTAAAATACTTAGCAAAAATATCTTCAACTTGTTCAATAAATTCAGCAACAAATCTTTCTCCAATCAGTCATAGTGCTTGAAAATGAAGTGTATCCCAATAGAGAGGCTACACATGAGTCAACACCATGGATCATACAATGAGATATTACATTGTATGGTCCTGTGTTTGGTGACCCATTGTAGACTGACATTGGTCTACACTTGGCAATATAGTCCTGCAAACACACAACTCAAACAAGACATCAAATATAACTTAATTCATCTTAGTTCAAGGGTGACTTCCCAAAATCTGGGTTAATGTGGATACAATACCCAACAAATTCTGTAGGGTTTTTATTGTGGCCTACCCGACCTAAATCCACAGAAGCCTTTTTGCTCCCCCAACTTCTTTATTTTTGTATAAACTATACTTTCATTCAAGCTTATTCTTTACACTTAAATAACAAAATTATGAACACTGTTGAGTTTTAAGTATGAGAGTGTTTTTTCTTTTTCATTTTAAAGAAAATCAATTTTTTTAATTTATTTTACTATAAAACTTAAAAGATGAAAAAAAATTACAAAATCCCAATATTCCAAAAAGTTATTATTATTTACTTTTTAAAAAATTTTGTATAGTTATATTAGTAGTATTTATTAGAATTTACAAAAAGAGTTGTATTTTTAGTACTTATATTTTATAAATATATAAAAATAATAATTTAGAAAATGAAAAATTCCAAAAAATTACAAAGCCTCAAAAATTTCTAAAAACGATTTATTTATTAATACAATCTCCAAAAATGTTTTTACATATTTCTTTTTTATAGAAAAACAAAGCCAAAAAAATTGTTGTTTTCCTTATTGAATATTCTCTCTTCCTTGTATATAAAAAAATTATATTTTTAAAGTACGTCTACCTTTTTTATTATTAGTATGTATATATTAAAAAAATAATAAAAAAAAGAAAAAACTATAGGGATCATAATTAAAAATATAAAAAAAGGAAATTAAAACATATAAAAGCCAAAAATATTATATTTTTTTTTATTTCCAAGCATCTAGTTTCAAGATTATTTATATGTAGATTTTCATAATTTTTAGTTTGATATCCGTTTGTTTATTATAGATTGATAGATTTATACATTCAGGGTTAAGTTTTTTAAAAATATCTTGTGTTTTAAATTTAAATAGAGGATTTGTTTTCAATCACAACTTCTAATTTATCTAAAAATAGATGCATGTGTATTTTGTTAAAAAACAATCTTAGACTTCATTTATCTCTACTTTAAGACTTTAGAAACTTAGTAATGTTCAAACTACTAAGGTTGCTCTCGAAAACCTTTTATTACAGTCTTGAATTTGCCTTGAAAATCCACCATTTCCCTATCTTTATTATGCAAGGCATTTTGCTTGGCATGAAATAAATAGATATATATATATATATATATATATATATATATATATATATATATATATATATATATATATATATATATATATAAGATCTTATGTTTATGAGAATAAGATTTTGTTCCGTAAACATAAACACCCAATTTTCGTAAAATATTATATGTCATGGAGTATGTGCTCCTAAACATATACATTTTGGGTTAAAATGAAAAGATTATATGTCATGAAAAATGATGGACGAAACTCCTCATTTTTTCCGGTATACATATAAAAAAACCATTCTTATAAAAAAAAGAGAGATGAAAAAAAGCGGGGTGAGACGATAAAATTCATCACCCCTAAATCAAGTGCGCTACTTTTGCCAAAGCTCTGTGCCCCTTTTCCCTTAGCCAATTTATTGTTCCTAGGCTTAATTTAATTTTTTTGAGAACATAATTAGTAAATTGTATTATTTCCTTCACATTTCTTTAAAGTGAAGGTTTTTATAATTTTAATCTAATCTTGTTTACTAATGATTGCGATTTTGCTTGCTGTTTGGTGATCTTAAGAAGTCTTTTGGCTAAGACATTTCTCCCTACTTAAATCATTTACATAATTTAGGACTTAATTCTTTATACTCTGGATTTTTATTTTGGTCTCTCTTTTGATTAAATGAAATTTTAGTCTAAATTAGAATTTATGTTAATTTTTGTATAGGTATTTCTCCTACTTTTATTCTGAAATATCAAATGCTTAAGTATGGAGATATTTGATGAGTAATTTTTTATACACATTTTTATATACACATATATATATATATATTTAATTTCTAAATAAATTTTATAATATTTCATGTAAATTATTGAATAAATGACTTGTTTAAAATAAAATTATTTTGAAATTAACTATGACTACCTACTCTAATTTACCATTTTGGTTTGTTGCAAGGTTTAAGGTCCGCCCGATTTGACTGGTCTAACCAGTCTAATTAACTGTGGTTAAACCGTTTTGTTGTAATAAAAATATATGTATACAAATATGCCTAAATAATAATAACCATAATAAGGATTTGCCTAGTTTGTAGGGCTTTGTAGCCCTACAAACTAGGCCAAATAACCAGGGAAACTATAATATATAGTTCTGAGGTTTGTAGACGATCATTTGGCCTAGAGGAGTGGTCTTGGTTTGCCTTTCAATGGTGTCTGGATCGAAACCCACCTACAACAATTTTTTGCGTGATTTCACCAACAGCTTGCGCCCAACTTGAATCCGCCAGCAGTAGCGCACCCAACCCGTTATCCCACACCGCTAGCTGCCAAACTTCCAGCAGCTTCCCCAGCCTGACCCGATACCCACAGCAACCCGTCACCCGCTATCCACCCGCCTGGTGCCACGTGACCTGCTATCTGCAGCCCGCTGTCAAATCCACCAACTCTACCCTCTTCAAATCCGCCAATTCTGTTCAAATACGCCATCAACTTCTCATTAGTAATTATTCATCCCCCAACTGCCACCCGAATTGCTGTCCACAGACCAGCATTTTTAGTTTTTTTTTTCTGCAAATAAGGGTCTTCTCCATGAGCTAACGAGAGAGTTTTTAGTGCAGATTTTGGGAAGTTTTTTTGGAGTGTTTTGTGAGGTTATTCTTGTTATTTCCAAGTTCATGTTTTAGTGTTTTTCATGTTTTATTATGTCTTTAATTTAAAGTTTTAGGTTATGTTTGGAACAACTTATGATGATGAATAAGCTGTTTATTGAAAATTGATGTTTTGAAAGAGATTTTATAAAAACAATGATGAATAAGCAGTACACTGTTTAGATAGTTTGTTCAAAAGTGCTTATTTAGAGTTTCATTCATTTGTAAAAGACTGTTCATTCGGACACGTTTTTTCCGTCCGGAAGCGATTTTCACTAAGTCAAAATTTTTTTGCATGGGTGCAAAATTTTCACACTGACGCGATTTTTTCTTTCGACCGCGATTTTTTCATCTGAGCGCCAATATTTCGCTCGGACTCGGTTTTTTTTCGGACGCGGTATTTTCACCTGCGCGCGGTTTTTTCGCACCGATGTGATTTTTTCACCCGGGCGCGAATATGTCGCCCGGACGTAAATTTTTCGCTCGGGCGCGGTTATTTCGCCCGGAAGCGTTTTTTCGCATGAACGAGAATTTTTCCCCCGAGCGCGAATATTTCGCCCAGGCGCGAATTTTTCGCCCAGGCGCGAATTTTCACTCGGGCGCGGATTTTCGACCGGGCGCGGATTTTTGCCGGGCTCGAATTTTCTCCCGGGCGCGAATTTTCCGCCCGGGCGCGAATTTTCGCCCGGGCGCGAATTTTCGCCCGGGCGCGAATTTTCGCCCGGGCGCGAATTTTCGCCCGGGCGCGAATTTTCGCCCGGGCGCGAATTTTCGCCCGTGCGCGAATTTTCGCCCGGGCGCGAATTTTCGCCCGTGCGCGAATTTTACGCCCATGCCCGCCGTCCGAGCGCCAATTTTTCAGCCGGACGCGATATTTTTGCCTAGACGCAATATTTTTGCTCGCACGCGATATTTGGGCGCGAATGTTTCGCCCGGGTGCGAATGTTTCGTACGGGCACGAATTTTCTGTCCGGGCGCGAATGTCTACCGGGAGCGAATTTTTCGCCTGGGAGCGATTTTTTGCGTAGGCGCGATATTTTGACCTGACGCGATATTTTTGCCTTGACGTGATATTTTTGCTCGCACGCGATATTTTTGCACGGAAGTGAAAAAAGGCATTCTGTCAAAAAAATCGCGTCCGACCGAAAAAAATTCTCGCAGGCGAAATATTAGTGCTTGGGTGAAAAAAATCATTGTCGGGCGAAATATCCGCGCCCGGGCGAAAAAATCGCGCCCGGGCGAAAAAATCGCGCCCGGGCGAAAAAATCGCGCCCGGGCGAAATAATCGCGCCCGGGCGAAAAAATCACGCTCGGGCGAAAAAATTGCGACTGAGCGAAAAAACACGTCCGGGTGGAAAAAACCCGCCCGGGCGAAAAATTCGTGTTGGGTCAGAAAATTCGCAGACGGGCGGAAGATTCACGCCCGTATGGAAAATTCGCGCACTAGCGAAAAAATCGGACACAAGCGAAAAATGCGCCCTCGAGCGAAAAATACAAGCTCTGATGAAAAAATCGCACACTTGCGAAAAAATCATGTCCGAGCGAAAAAAATCAAATTTGAGTTTTTTTAAGGGATAAGCGCTTATGAGAAGGCATAAGCTAGACCTAGATAGCTTATGAAAAATCAGCTTATCATCTATTATAAAATAAATGATTTTCTATAAGCTGCACAAACAAACAACTGAAAAACTAATTTTGCGTTTTAAGTAGAGATTATTCATCATCATAAGCTGTCTCAAACAGAGCCTTAATCTTTACTACTTGTGTAATTTCTTGTTCAAATAATAAAGTAGCTTGTTTTTTTAACTTATTCTTCTCTTTATAGTGTGTCTGTATGAGAGTTAGATTTTAATTTTTTGTTAACTTAGTTTCTATTTTATTGTTGTGTGTGTGTATGAGCTTAACTTTTTCTTCTTTTAGTTTAGTTTCATTATGTTGAGTGTGTCTGTGTATGAGTGTAACTTTTACTTTCTTTTTATTATTGTTGTGTGTGTGAGTTTATGAGATAGTATTTTTCATCTTTTTCGTAACTTAGTTTTAAATTATTGTAGAGTGTGTTAATTTAGATTTATTACTTGTGGTTTAATTATTGTTGAGTGTGCGAGTTTTCAATTTAGTGCATTTTTCATCTTTCTTTTCTAATTATCTTTCTCCATTTTCGCTAAACGCACTCGTAACCACCTATATATTATCATGAACATCCTATTTTCTAACGTCGCCTCCATTTCGATGAGTGGCTAGTCTCTTTTAACACTCGATATCGAAAATAATTGGGACAAAATAATTGTTTTCTCAAAATAAAAATTTATATTTCTCTTTAAATAAAAACTTAAGGTTTACCCTTGATTTATTTCAAGTGATTTCCTATAGACGTATATGACTTTCATTTTCATTTTCGAACACTAGTTTGCCGAGAGGCCCATATGTACGAATCAATCACTTGTGGGTAAAGAGAATTCCGCCCTACCCTCAAGAGAGGATGAGCGGAATTCTCCAGGATTGGAGTAATGACCTAATAATGAGCTTTCCAACATAAAGCGAGTATTAGGATCTTGAATTGTAGAACGAGAGTTCGGTCGAATTTTCCTAATCTCAGGTGAGCATTTTACTCGCGAGAGAGGTGTGTTCATACTTATGGAACCTCCACAGCCAAGGTGTTTAATTAAATGAAAAATCCGAATTTTACTTCTTAAAATTATTTTTGTCTCAAGGTAATTCGATATCGGGCGCTATCCTTATCATTGTTTTCAAAACCGTAAGTATTAAATCACTACCGGTCCTTTAAAATTAGTAATCAAAATCAACGTCTCTTTCTAATAAAATAATAGCTCGTTCCTCACAAGTAAGAATAATCAAAGCAATCCGTGGAAAAATACGAACTTGATATTTTCTAAAAATATCCCATACTATATGCGATAAGGTATACTTGCCTTCGTCGAATATAGGTTTGGATAAATTTCTCAAAAGCTTTCTAAAGCTCTGATTTTACACCATCACTCCCCCATGGTGATGAGCTCAGCCTGAAAAAACTCTGTCTACCAGCTCCTGGAGCTGCATATAAAACTCTGTCAGCTTCTTTGAGGTCTTTCAGTATAGTTCTCGAGCCACGGGCCAGGCTCTCGACACCAACTGAATCCAGAAATCATCATCTCGGTGTGGAGGTAGTCCGAGAAATTTCTCTAGGAATTTGTTAGAAAAGTCCCATGCCACCGGGATATAAGCTATGGAGGCCTCCACCTCCACTATATTGAAAGTATCTAGTGTCAACCTAAATTACCTAGAGGGGGGTGAATAGGTGTGTTCCGTGTCTTTTGCAAAATATAATATTACTGAAAAATAAGCACACAAAAAAACACAGAGATTTATAGTGGTTCCCCGAGTTAGGTACGTCCACTGTCCTGCCTCGCCTATCTACCACGAATGGCTAGATTCTGCTACTTCACCTTTATATCAGATTATAAATAATTTTACACCTCAGAGCCTAAACTCTTATAACTCAGAGACAACGCTCCTACGACTCGGAGAAGAACCTCTCCTACAACTCGAAGGACAAACTCTCCTACAACTCGATCCATAACCAGGGATCTATAACTCGATCAATAAACAAGGATCTACAACTCAATCCACAAACAAGGATTTACAACTCGTAGGGAAAATCCTCCTACCATAATACAAAGTTTTTCACAATAAAAGATGAACAAAAATCTTCAACAAATCTGAAATCTTCGATCCCTCGTTCTTCTGAAAATTTGATTGTGAATGTCTTGAAGAATAGGATAATCGAAGTCTTGAAAATTCGGATCTAGATGCGCGGATCGACTAGATCTGAGGGAATCGGAACTGAAAGTGATATCAGATATATTCTGATACCAATGGGATAGATCTTATCTTTACTTTAGGGGAGGGGGGGTGAATAGAGTGTTTTAAAAAAACTTTGAGTTATTTTTATTACGGATTAAAGTAGGTGATATATATGTATGTAAGAAAAGAAAATATGCATATCATAACACAACAAAATAAAGAATAGAGCAGAACCAGACGACACAAGAAAATTTATAGTGGTTCCCAAAGAAACCTGGGTACATCCACTCTTCTACCACCCTAGTAGGAATACATTATAGGTTTTTGATTAGGTGCCCTTCCACCACAGGTTTTTTCTCAGGTGTCATGTCACAACAAGATCTATTTTCAAGGGAGATCTATCAACCCTTTGAGCTTTTGATCAGGTGACCAAAAACCAAACTAAGTCTTTTGATCATGATACTTAACAACCAAAGGGATAACTGTTGGGTATTGTATCCACGATTACCTGGATTTGAGGAAGCCACCCGTCAAGCTAAGATGAATTCACAATGTATTTGATAAACTTTTTCAAGTTGTACTTGCAGCTTCTCCACGCTAAGTGCACACCAATGTCAGGGTGCAGTAGGTCAATATACACGGGTCTGCACGACGTAATCCCTCGTTGAGCAGATCAGTGTGTTGGCCTATGTGTACTCTCTCTATTGGAGTGCACTTACTTTCAAGTACAGGGTCGTTCATATGCAAGAAGAGACAAGGAGCATGGAGGATCAAGGAGAGCTCCTAGGGGAAGACGAAAATTCGTCCAAGGCAAATTCGACGAGAATCACCAAGTGATTCTCGCCGATTCGACGAGAATCACTAGTGATTCTCGCCGAATCGACGAGAATCATCAGTGATTCTCGCCGACTCCTTCTGGCCATCTCAAAATGGTGCCAAGTAAGATTCGGCGAGAATCACTTGTAATTCCCGCCGAACCAGTGGCCAAGCAGCCCATGTACACAGTAAAAGTCGTTGAGAATCAGTAAGTGATTCGACGAGAATCACAAAACGATTCTCGACGAATCGTCGAGAATCACTTGGTGATTCTCGCCGATTCGTCGAGAATCGTCTGCGATTCTCGCCGATTCGTCGAGAATCGCCTGCGATTCTCGCCGATTCGTCGAGAATCGCCTGCGATTCTCGCCGATTCGTCGAGAATCGCCTGCGATTCTCGCCGATTTTGACTTGGCGTTTTCTCAGAATGCTGCTGGACCGGATTCTGCTTTTGGACTAGTTTGAACCGGAATTTGGGGATTTCTTTTGTGGGTCCCACAACGGTCAAATTTGCTGTATCTACAGGGTATAAATACATGGGTATTTTGAACAGTAAAAAACGGAGAAAAAGGAACAGAAACCGAGCCGCAACCTAACCCTAGATCTGCGACTCCTCTCCGCCGCCGCCGTCGTGCTCGGGAACGAAGGTCGCCGTCAACGTTCGAGATTCCTTCGTGATCTCCGGCGACAGAAGCTTAGCAAAGCTTGCGTCTCACGTGTCTATCCAGAGATCTCTTGTCTCTTGATTTGTTGACCGGGAAAAACTCCCCCGTCCGAATCGATCGAGACGACCGATCCTAGAGTGACCGTTGGTAGACCTAGTTTGCTTCGCAAAGAAGTTTGGATCTCAAAGCACTGCAGCAGCTGCTCTTCATCGTAGCCACCGACTCCGAACCAAGCCGCCGCTCGGATTGCCGCCGCCGGTTCCGGGAGATCCTGTCCAAGTGAGACCAAGGTCGTAGACTCTTCATCGACCTCGAGAACACGTCGTCGAACGAAGAGGAACACCGTAGTCTCCGAAAGAAGTTTGTATCTCATATACATTCCATATTTACTTTTGTTGTAAGGGAACTTTTGTTCCGTGTTGTAAGGGTTGGGTGCAACCCGTTTTGTGGGAGTGTTGACTCTCACGTGTGGAAGGGCTCCTTCCGTTAGTGAAGGGATTGGATTTCAATCCCGTTGGAGAAGTGACCGAGTCGTCCCTTGTTGGGGAGATAGGTCGAAGGGGGAAAGTGGATGTACCCAAGTCGGGGAACCACTATAAATTTGCTGTGTATTCTGTGTGCTGTGCTTGTTGTTTTTATTGTGCAGGTACATCCGGAAATTCCGCAAAAGAACCACACGTCACCTATTCCCCCCCCCCATAGGTGTACATAGCTGACACTAGGTGGACTTTCAAGTGGTATCAAAGCGAGGTTACTCATCAAAAAGGTTAACACCTTGAGTAGAATCCTGCCACCAGTGTCAGAAGCATGGAGCTTGAGTATGAGATGCCGTCACTCAACCTCCCCGCTTGCACAAAGGATTATTATCCCATCTGGCGAATGAGAGTGTCATGTCACCTTGATGCTATCGATCCTCGAGCATCCTTCATCCTGGAAGAGGGTCCGTTTATTCCCATGAAGACCTCCGACTCTGGGATCCAAGTGCCCATGTGCATTGCTGAGATGTCAGAAATGGAACTCTCACTTTTCCAGCTGGACCAGAGGATTCGACAAATTATCATGGATGTCTGGTCTGGAGCCTCTCGCTCTAGATTGGAAAAATGTAAAACGGCTAAATCTCTGTGGATGATGATCTCAAAGCTGATGGGGGGGGTCAGAGAATGCTGAAATATGCTGCCAATCAGAGGATGAAGCGTATGTGGGGGTCCTTACTTCTGAAGATGAATGCAAGGATCCTTCGGATTGCATCAGAGCTCCAGTATCCGTGTCAGAGACTGAAGAAGATAGTGAGGAAAGCAGCTCCGATGAGGACGAGACATTGGTCATTGATTCTAATGACAATAACTCAGATGAGCAGGTATCATCTTCATCCTGCCCCATATCTTTTGACTTTTCTGAAGACAGAAACTGCTCTCCTCCAGAAAATACTGATTCCCTGAAGAGAGCCCTTCAGGAAAGCAATCTACTTGCTGAGGAGCAAGCTCGAGAGATTGCTCGACTGAAGATCTTGTTGGTTCTCCAATTGGCGTCCAACAAGGTCAAGGACTCTAAGATCTCAGCTCTAGAGAATAGTCTAGATAATGAGAAACGTATAGTATCTAACTTTTCCAAAGTTGATGCTATAAAGAGAAAACAAGAAACCGGGTGGATCTCCCGGATTATTCAGGGATGGAGAAATGGGGAAACAGTATTCCGACCCCCCACTCCAAGCAGGAAGGCAACTCATCATGCCTTCAGGTATGACCACAGGAATAATCGTGGTCACTGCAAGGGTGATCTGTCCCCATGTGGAGACACCCGGAGTGCAAGGGCCTGCATGGGCACCCACGAGAGAATACCTAAGGCTCATTCTGAGCCCTTTGTATTCACGGTCACTGCCACAACAAAGTGTGGATCTGCATGTCCCAGTTCACAGGAGACTTCTCACCATTCGAGGACACGGGATAAGGAGGATAGAAGTCATGATGTCAGGCTTCATGGGGCCTCAGCAAGGGAGATGCCTGAAAGAATGGCACCACCTTCTCGGCCTCATAACGCTCACATCATGCATTCGTTCCACCCTTCCTCGTGTCACGATGGAAGAGGAATTTGTGTGACAAAAACATGCCCCATCCCGTTTAGACCTAGGACCGTGACTACGTCAGTCACTAGATCAGGTCGAAAACGGCGATACAACATTCACCCCTGTTGGTGCTGCGGCAAAGTGGGGCACTTTGCCATTGACTATTGGCACAACCCCTCTGTGCCCACAGCAAGGGCTTATCCACATTCTAGGGACAGAGGTAGTCTTCCAGACAGGTTTTCGGAAGGAAGGCAGTTGCGTGCTTATGCTAATAGAGACCTAGGACCCAATATGATTTGGGTTCCTAAGGTAAAGTAATTCTGTCTTGCAGGGAAGTCTAGGTCCCCGTAAATACGATGGGATCTGGACAGTAGGTGGCTCAAGGCTATCTTGGAACAAGCGTCTGCAATAACAGATGTGCTACCTGTTGAGCATACTCGCCTTAAGCTACTAATGTGTTCTACCTGTGGGACTAAGACGATGACTCTCCAAATCCCAGGTAATTTTGATCAGTTCAAGGACTTGTGTCATGATGCATCCTCATTCAAATTAAATATATATATATTTCTATCCTTGTGTATACGTATACTTATGCTTATCTTGTATGTGTGCACCTTTATGGAGAGATTAACTCGAGGCATGCTAACCATTACACATCAATAAAAGGTTAACAAAGATATGTCATTGTAAATTTCGACAAATCACAATTGACATCAAGAAGTGTCTGGAGAAGTCTCGCTCAAATCCGAATAGATTGTCGTTATAATAAACATGTATTTATTAATCTTATATTAACTTGACAATCGAAGAATTTGAAAATGTTGCAATGCTTCCCAACGTGGTAAAGAAAAACTCTTCAATTCGAAACCTTTCAATTCCTAGTAAAGAAAACCCTTAAATTACAAGTGGTAAAGAAAAACATCAATATCACTTTATATACTCGGAATTCCGCCGAAGGAGCTCACCGACCCTTGGCATTCTCCCCGAATCCCGACGACTTAGACAAATCTCGCCGAATCATTGCATATCTCGCCGAATTAGACAAACGGTATTAGAGACCAAATTAGACAAATCCCGCCGAAGGAGCTCGCCGACCGTTCGGCTTCCTTAAGTATCCCGCAGCATCAGCAATCGCTCTCTTCACGGATCCCGTCTCTCGTCGCAGAAATTTCCCGAAAGTGCTCTTCCGCGGATTCGCCGAAACCCGCAGCCCTCCGACGCTCTCGTCGACGCCAATAGAGTTCTCGTCGAATCGCTGCTGTGTGACCATCTTCTCCCCCTTGAGATTCTAGCAAGGCCGAACCCCACAAGGTTCTAGCGAAGTGTCCCTGTGACCGCAAGGTTCTGGCAAGGCCGAACCCCACAGGATACTCTTCCATCCACCAAAGATCTTCCCGAAGCTCATCAACTCACTTCCGTGTAAGCCCTTAGGTAACCTCCTCCTCAATGGCTCCAAGGCCGAACCCCAAGTGATACTTTCTTTTTGAATGTTCACTAATGCTTAGAGTCGGGCTTCTCTCTAGATCTTCAATGGCTCCAAGGACGACTGCAGGCTTGATTTCTGGTTGCGAGCTGGTTCGCACTGGATTTTCTCATGCCTCGGACGAGTTCCGAAATATCATTCTAATGCTAGAAGAGGCTGGGCTAACCTTCGTCTTGGAGCACCCTTACAAAGTCCTGGATAAAGAAGTGCTGGAGTTCTTCTCTACCGCAAGACTCCGAGATAGAGACTCCATCATCAAGAGCAAGGTGGCTGGGACAAAAGTAAAGATGTCCGCCAGTAAGCTAACTCGCTACCTGCAGCTTTCAAGTTCAGAGCAGGAGGACTATCTGGAGGACGAGGACAAAGCCAGAACTCTCCTGTTCTGCGGTCTTCCAAGAGGCACTCGATCAGTAAAGAGAAAAGAGATGAATGAAGAAGGGAAGCTCCTATCTGACGTTATAGGAAAAGTGTTCATCTGCAAGCCGGGGTCCCATGATCATATCTCCGGAGATATGTTTAAGATTCTCATAGCTGTGGTCTGCCGCAAGAGGTTCAACTGGGGGGAGTTGCTGTTCCAAAAGATCAAGGACACTCTGGGCACTCCAAGTTTCGGCCGCATCATCAGTCTATATCTCAACCAGCTCAACGGAGACAAGTTCGACATGAGCAGAGGAGTTCCTCTCCACTACTTGAAAAAGATGGATGCTACTGTGTTTGATCGATGGGAGCTGCGCATCGGGCAGCCTGCTGTGGAAGAGCACGAGGAAGTATCTCCCGCAGTCTCCCCCGGTGAAATTCCTGATACTGTGACTGCAGGAATCGAGGGGGAGACTCAACCCACTCATATGGATATAATATCTGAAATCGCCCAGGTGGCCAAGGATGCGGTAGCCGAAATTCCTGAAGTAAGTGAACCTGAGCTGGAGGATGAGGAGATCCTGAACAGAAATAGTCAAGGAACCGAAGCTGCAGCACTGGAAACTGATGATCGGGAATTGGAAGAAGCTGCTGACATAGATGAATTCTTGAATGAGGACGGAGAGGACGATGAAAATGAGGGACATGAAGTACTTGAGACTCCAGATACTATTGAACCTCCTTCTGATAAGTCTGCACCAGTGGAGGGGGAGTTAAATAAATCTACAGAGGCCGCCCACATTCCTCCTTTGGAGCCTGTGATTGTATCCAGCTCTACCGACACGTCTGCTGAAATGCAAGGTCCACAAGTGCCCCCGGCTATTCCGTTACGCGATGACCTAGCCACTCACACTGTACACATCATTCAGGGCATCGTAAATGAGCTTAAAGACTCTTTTGATATAGCCCAGAAAACTCTGCTGAAAAGGATTAAGACTTCTGAAAATCTGATGCTCAAAAATATGGTGGAAATCAACCATAAGCTGGATGTGATGGAGAAGAAATTTGACGAAAAGTATACCGCGGCTGGCACAGCTGTCACACTCCTAATGGCCGGTTTGAAAAAGAATACAGATACTCTTGCCGTCGTCAATCAGAACGCTCATATTGTCGCCAACAACATTCAGAAGTTTGATGGTAATATGGTCACTCTAAACGCAAATCAGCAGACCTTGGTCAATGAATTCACCAAGACAACGAAGCATATTGATGACTCCCTGCACTCATATGCCAACTGCATAGCTGACGAAGCCAAAAAGGGGGAGAAAGAGTATATCGCTAAGCTGGCCGAGCTCCAAGAAAGCATGGATGCAAACTTCGCACAATCAAGCAAATACGTCTATGAGAGCTGCTGGTGGATGCTCCAACAGGTGCTAGGTACGTTAGGCGTCGTCCTACCTGACAACCCTGCCGGTATTCATGTCCCTATGACATCTAAGGCTGCTGAGGAAGTAAGTGTTGCTGAGGATGTTAGTGCAAGTGTTGCTGCAGATATTCCAACACATGAAGCTGATGCTAGGGCTCTCTCCAAAGCTAAATTGAGGAGCATGTTTGACCAAGAGGCCTTAGCAAAAGCTAGGGGAAAGAGAAAAGTTCAGGAAGGGACCTCCAAGGAGACTCCAGCTGAGAAGCGAATCAGAATGAGTGAGGAGGATGTACGAAACGAAAGGTGGAGTCCAGTTTCAAGGAACATCATCTTAGACACCTTCCGGCTGCACGAAAGAGGAGAGATCAATCGAAATGAAGCATATAGCCAGTATGAATGGGAAACGCACAAAGCATTTGAAGCGAAACGCAACATCTTTTTCAGAAACAACAAGGATCCAGACAAAGTTGCTCCTCCTAGGTACTACCCGAAGCCCAAGGAATACATGGAAAGGCAAAGCAAAAAGTACTTGGCTCAAACTCTTAAGGGTGATGTAGCTAAGGACAAATAGTCATCATTTTATAGCTGGTCACTGTGTCTTAAGAACATTTAATGATTATTACTGTCGTATGAACGATTCTGGATTATATGTGAATATATTTCTCTTGGTATATATATTTGAATGTGTGAATGACTCAAGTCCTGTTCTGATTGCATATATTCTCTTGTGTTGCATGTTTAATTTTTGAATGCTATGTTTATTATTTGATAGGTGTTATTCATCTTAGCTAGTAAGGTTTTGGCTTCGTCAAATAGGGGGAGATTGTTGGGTATTGTATCCACGATTACCTGGATTTGAGGAAGCCACCCGTCAAGCTAAGATGAATTCACAATGTATTTGATAAACTTTTTCAAGTTGTACTTGCAGCTTCTCCACGCTAAGTGCACACCAATGTCAGGGTGCAGTAGGTCAATATACACGGGTCTGCACGACGTAATCCCTCGTTGAGCAGATCAGTGTGTTGGCCTATGCGTACTCTCTCTATTGGAGTGCACTTACTTTCAAGTACAGGGCCGTTCATATGCAAGAAGAGACAAGGAGCATGGAGGATCAAGGAGAGCTCCTAGGGGAAGACGAAAATTCGTCCAAGGCAAATTCGACGAGAATCACCAAGTGATTCTCGCCGATTCGGGGAGAATCACTAGTGATTCTCGCCGAATCGACGAGAATCATCAGTGATTCTCGCCGACTCCTTCTGGCCATCTCAAAATGGTGCCAAGTAAGATTCGGCGAGAATCACTTGTAATTCCCGCCGAACCAGTGGCCAAGCAGCCCATGTACACAGTAAAAGTCGTTGAGAATTAGTAAGTGATTCGACGAGAATCACAAAACGATTCTCGACGAATCGTCGAGAATCACTTGGTGATTCTCGCCGATTCGTCGAGAATCGTCTGCGATTCTCGCCGATTTGTCGAGAATCGCCTGCGATTCTCGCCGATTTTGACTTGGCGTTTTCTCAGAATGCTGTTGGACCGGATTCTGCTTTTGGACTAGTTTGAACCGGAATTTGGGGATTTCTTTTGTGGGTCCCACAACGGTCAAATTTGCTGTATCTACAGGGTATAAATACATGGGTATTTTGAACAGTAAAAAACGGAGAAAAAGGAACAGAAACCGAGCCGCAACCTAACCCTAGATCCGCGACTCCTCTCCGCCGCCGCCGTCGTGCTCGGGAACGAAGGTCTCCGTCAACGTTCGAGATTCCTTCGTGATCTCCGGCGACAGAAGCTTAGCAAAGCTTGCGTCTCACGTGTCTATCCAGAGATCTCTTGTCTCTCGATTTGTTGACCGGGAAAAACTCCCCCGTCCGAATCGATCGAGACGACCGATCCTAGAGTGACCGTTGGTAGACCTAGTTTGCTTCGCAAAGAAGTTTGGATCTCAAAGCACTGCAGCAGCTGCTCTTCATCGTAGCCGCCGACTCCGAACCAAGCTGCCGCTCGGATTGCCGCCGCCGGTTCCGGGAGATCCTCTCCAAGTGAGACCAAGGTCGTAGACTCTTCATCGACCTCGAGAACACGTCGTCGAACGAAGAGGAACACCGTAGTCTCCGAAAGAAGTTTGTATCTCATATACATTCCATATTTACTTTTGTTGTAAGGGAACTTTTGTTCCGTGTTGTAAGGGTTGGGTGCAACCCGTTTTGTGGGAGTGTTGACTCTCACGTGTGGAAGGGCTCCTTCCGTTAGTGAAGGGATTGGATTTCAATCCCGTTGGAGAAGTGACCGAGTCGTCCCTTGTTGGGGAGATAGGTCGAAGGGGGAAAGTGGATGTACCCAAGTCGGGGAACCACTATAAATTTGCTGTGTATTCTGTGTGCTGTGCTTGTTGTTTTTATTGTGCAGGTACATCCGGAAATTCCGCAAAAGAACCACACGTCACCTATTCCCCCCCCCATAGGTGTACATAGCTGACACTAGGTGGACTTTCAATAACTTTTGAAGGGAGTTAGAAACCCTTTTACATTAGAGTTAAAAGAAATTTGATTTTGTCTTCTCTTTCTCAATGATCTGAGAAGACTAGTGGATTACTTTTATTGTCAAAGCTCCCCCTGAGATGTAAAATAGTTCAGGAGAATGAAAACTTTGCTCAGGGTGTAGGCCTTCAGATTGCTTGTTGATCTTCAAGAAGCTTTTAGACAGATGTTGATTGATTGTCTCTTGAAATCTCTGAAGCAAAAACTGATGAAGAACTTGAGTTATATATGAGAGCTATTCTTCTTTCAGTTTTCTATAAATTCTTCTTTCTGTCACAGCTGTTCAAAAATAATTGCTTTAATCTTTTGAAAATAATCCTTATATATTCCATGCAGATTTCATCCTTTGAATTTTGAATTCCTTTCCATGACTGACTGCCGAAATTCTGGGAGTTGAATGGCTGAAAGTTGTCTTTAATGAATTAATCTAACTGTCCCAATAAAATAAGCCAAGTAATAACTCTGTAAAAACCATAATTAATGCTGTCATAGAACGACTATATTCATAAGAATATTGTGCATTAATTATCAGAGCATTATAGACATATAATATAATTTGAAATTAATCTACCTTAGTCGAACTGAAATCAAACAAAGAAATAGTCGAACTAAAACCTGGGAGAAATTAGTCGAACTCAGCAAATTCTTGTCGACCTGAGATCCAAATTTGTCGAACTGAAACCTCTCCTTCATCGAGCTGAGATCCAAGATCATTGACAAGAAAATCAATTTGCCAAACTGAGTTCGTCAAACAAAGATAGTCTTTCGTCGAGCTGAAAATACTGAGGTGAGATCGAAGTTCGTCGATCTTTGCTAGACTTTTGTCGAACACAACTCAGAGAAGAAACCTGTGTTCATCATTCTGAGATCGACGATCGTCGAGCTCTGTTCAGCTAATCTTCGAATGACTTTCTTTCTCTTTAAAAACTGCTTTTCTATGGAGGTCTTCTGTCTCTAAGTCTTCTGAAGGTTATAACCAATCAATCTAAGTTGTTGACTGACCTTGACCGTGATAAAAACCTATGACCCTAGAGCATACATGTTGAGTCATCTAATAATCCTAATAGTGAACCTAACTCAAAGTGACCCTAAACATAGGTGGGATTCCAACAATCTCTCCCTATTTGGGTGAGGTCACTATGAACAACATAATAGAAAAATCACAAAGCATAAAATAATATCTGGCAGAATTATAATGTTTCAGCAGATATATAAACAAGGTCTCTTGTGAAATATTTACATCAAATAATAATTAAGTTCAAAATAATTGAAAAATCTATCAAGCTTTCTTTGTAGCATCATGTGAAGTTTCAGCAGAAGGTTTAGTAAAGATTATTTCTCTCTTGGGATCAGCTGCTTCTCTTATAGTCATCTTCATGTTTTCTGCTCCAAGAACTTTTACATAAGCAGCTCTTGGCACAACTGCTTCAGGATGTAAAGACATATACGAATCAACATTGAAAAACTTTTGTACCTAATATTTATCCAATTCTTTCTGTCTGTAAGAAGACATAGTTGAATATTGAGAAGTATCTTTGCCTTCTTTCTTGGCTTTTCTGATCTGTGAAAGAGCTATCAGCTCATTAAATCTGGCCATTCTAGAATTTTGATCCATTTCCGGATCATATGTTGGAGAGAGTGACCTCTCTAGACTAGAAACTTCTTTTTGATTACCTTTTGATTTCTGTTGTTGTCTGCTATGTTTCTTGTATTGTTGTTGACTACTTTTAGAACTGTGCTGCTGTTTGCTGTTGCTGTAAGATGGTATGGAAGAATGAGAAGATGATGTAGACATTTGTCCTTGATCAATACTGCCAGCTGATCCAGCTACAGGAGGAGGACCTCTCCTATGTTGTGGAGGAGGAGAGTATCTCCTGCTCTTCTTCCTAGATTTCATTTCATTTTTAGAATATCTCATCCAGTTTTGAGTATCTGGAGTGAGAGTGATGTTATGCAGAATATAATAAGGTGTATCTGCAGTGGGAATTGGTTTTGGTGCAGCCTTTCGTGGTACTTTCTTCTTAAATTTTCTCTTTTTAGAATTTGAATCTTCTGAGTCATCTGACCCATCATTATCATCATCAGAATCATCAGCAGGATTGTCATATAAAGCATGAATCTATTTAAGCAATGCATCAGACACTATTGGATGAGCCTATTACTGTACTTAATGTTCTGGCTTTTTAGATGCAATATCTGTAATTTCTTGAGCCTGAATAATATCATTTTCTTCTTCCATACCTTGAAACATAATTTCATCAAGATCTGGTATGGGGGACTCAGCCCAGCCAAAAGTAGGAGGTGAAAAGGCCTTTGGCTTTAGAGTTGGCTCTGGAAAGGTTTATGCTCTATAATATCTTCTATAACTACAAAACTTATCCTAAGTTGTTCCAAGACTTGAGGACATATAGGAGCGGTATAACAAACTATAACTTTAGAGCAAGTGGAGAAATCTGGAAGACTGCAGTAAACTGTATCAAATGAATGAAGTAATGGATGAATATTCACCATGGGATTGATGATGAAATCACCAACAATGTTTATTACTGCATCAAAAGAATCTTCTTCAAGATCTAGCATATCAATGTCATCATCAAGAATTTCAATTATTTTTGTTGCTTCAATTATTTCTGTTGTTTCTGGAATTGCTGGAATTACTGTTGTTGCTGTAGGAGTTACTGCTGCTGAAGGAGCTTCTTCATTGGACATCTCCCCCTGCCTGGTTTCAGAGAGTCCTGAACCCCGGCCCATAGAAGAAGGGACATAAGAGGAAGATGTAATTTTAGAAGAGAGAGCAGCAATGATAGAAATAAGAGGGGCAACAACATTCTTTATTAACTTATTCAGAGGAGGAGTGACGAATTCAAGAAGACCAGTTGCAATGTCAGAGAAGTTTAGATAAAGGGTTCAGGAGTAGATGGGGTATAAGTGGATTGGTTTCCACAGTTGGGACAGTCTGAGAAGGCTTGAGAGAAGTCTGTATGATGGAATGGTGGTAATGTTGGTGGATTGACTGGTGGTATTTCAGTAGGATTTTCTTCCTGGATGGGGGAATGATGTGGAGATAGGTTTGGAGATGGAGATGATGTTGTTAGACTGAAGTTTGGATAAGTTTGTGTTGGAATTGTAGAGGTGGATGGGATAGTCTCTAGGTGGTGTGGTAGAGGAGATGGAGGAGGTGAAGATGATATGTGTGAATCTGGAGGGATGATAGTGGATGGGGTTTCTTCAGTAACAATGATAGATTGTTGTTATTGTGGAGGAGGTGAAGGTACTCTAGAAGATGGTGGTGGAGGAGAAGCAAGAACTTCTTCAGGGTTTGGAGGAGTGACATCACTTGTCCTTGTGTCCTCCTAAACTCTGGAGGAAGAGGCCCTGGAGGACTTTGAGATTACTCGCTCCCACTTGCCAAAAAGGGTTGAGATCAACCTTTTGGAAGCATTAATGAAGATGGTTTGAGAGACCAATAGCTGTGGGCATCTAGCTTGAAAAAATAAGCCCAGAATCCTCCCATAACAGGCATCCTTCTTGGTGTTCTTCTTTTTAATGAAATCAAATAAGATACATCCCTAATTCACTGACCTTTGTTCACCAAGGCACTCATCAATAGAAACTGATGCTTTGTGATGTAATCGTGGGCAGTATGTTTTCCCAGGATTACTTTCCCAACAATGTCGGCCAAAAACTTGTACTCCACCAACAAGTTTTTCTTCAACAACTTGCTAGGGTTTCCTTCCAAGTGACCCATTTTAATCAACATATCATTATATTCAGAATTATCCATCTTTATTTCATCAGTTCCATTAACAAGATCAGAAATTTTAGATAAAATTACAGGTGTCAGGGGAACCTGTTCTCCAGATATTATGCCTTTGAGGGTTGTTGCATCTGGTGAGGAGGATGTATAAACCTATTCTTTAATTTCTATCACTGGAAGCTTGATACGAGTCATCATAAACTTCCTTAACTGTTGCTCCTCGAATAATTTCAAAATATCAGTGAAAATTTGATCGGAGTGAGCGAATGAATCAATATTTATATGGAAACCGGCATCGAACTTCATGTTGGAAAGAAATGCCACAGAGATCGTCATTATTTTCTTGCAAAAATGAGAGAAAGATCAAGTGCGATGGAACAAGAAAGCGTAGGATTGAGTTCGATGAGAACTTAGATATAAGTTTTCAGAAGGCGAAAAGTCGAACTTCGTCCAACGAGAAACACAATCTCGAAACTCAGTTTGATGAAATTCTCAAAATAGAAAATAAGATCGTCGATCTAAGCAGGAGAGAAAACATATCGCCGATCTCAGTTCGGCGACATATTTTCTGAAACAAAATTGTCGATCTCCGTTCGACGAACAGTTTCACAAAGAAAAATTTGTCGATCTCAGTTCGACGAACTCTTCACAAAGAGTTCACAGATCATCGATCTCCGTTCGATGAACTGTGTCCTAATCATTGAACACAGAATAAAAATTAAATTAAGCCTTCCCCATTTATCATGCCTAGCTGATTTAGAAAAAACAGATGTTTCTTCTCATCTAAAGGCTTAGTGAAGATGTCTGCTCTTTGTAAATTAGTAGAGATAAAGACAAGGTTAATTTTATTATTGTCCACACAATCTCTAATGAAATGATGTCTAATTTCTATATGCTTGGTCCTACTATGATGCACTGGATTTTGTGCAATGAAGATTGTACTGGTACTATCACAAAATATAGTTGAATTATTTAGATTGAAACCAAAATCCAGGAGTTGGTTTTAAATGCACAAAATTTGTCAACAACAACTGCCAACTGCTACATATTCAGCTTCGATAGTTGAAGTTGACACAGATGTCTGTTTCTTACAAAACTAAGACACAAGTCTATCACCAAGGAGCTGGTATGTTCCTCATGTGCTTTTCCTGTCAACTCTACATCCAGCAAAGTCAACATTTGAGAATCCTGTTAATTCAAATTCTGACACAGTTGGATACCAGAGTCCTAGATTTGGAGAATCCTTTATATATCTCAAAATCCTTTTAAGTAAAATAAAATGAGATTCTTTAGGGTTCACCTGAAACCCAGCACAAAGACATGTAGCAAACATTATATCTGGCATACTAGATGTGAGATACAACAATGACCCAACAATAGCCCTATATGTTTTCTGATCAACTGGCTTTCCCTGTTCATTATAATCAATCACAGCATTGGAAGCCTTGGGTGTATTCATAGTTGAGGCATCAGACATCCCAAATCTCTTAATTAGCTCCTTAGCGTATTTAGATTGGGAGATGAAAATGCCATCAGGGGATTGCTTCACTTGAAAACCAAGAAAGTAGGAAAGCTCACCCATGCTACTAATCTCAAACTTGGAATTCATCAGGTCAGAAAACATTTTGCATAGTTTGGAATCAGTAGAGCCAAAAATGATGTCATCTACATATATTTGTACTATCAAAATTTTGTTTTTATGATGTCTAGTAAACAAAGTCCTATCTACAATGCCTCTAGTGAACTTATGCTCTAAGAGAAAGCTAGTTAGGGTCTCATACCAAGCTCTTGGAGCTTGCTTTAAAACCATAGAGAGCTTTATGCAACTTAAAAACAAAAGAGGGATGAGTTGAAGAGATAAAACCTGATGGTTGCTCCACATAGACTTCCTCTTTGAGTTCACCATTAAGGTATGCACTTTTGACGTCCATTTGGTAGACTTTGAATTTCTTGTAAGCTGTATATACAAGAAATATTCTGATAGCCTCCAAACTTGCAACAAGAGCAAAGGTTTGGTCATAATCAATTCCTTCCTCTTGTTAATAGCTTTGAGCTACCAATCTTGCTTTGTTCATTACAATTGATCCTTGAGCATCCAACTTATTCCTGTAGACCCTTTATTTCCAATGACTAGGTAGTCTTTTGGACTTGGAACTAAATGTCAAACTCTGCATCTATCAAATTGATTGAGCTCCTCTTGCATTGCAATAATGTAGTGGGGATCTTGCTCTGCATCTTTTATGGATTGAGGTTCAATCTGAGATATGAAGCAAGCATGCATCAAATCTTGATTGAGTTGATTCCTTGTTTGCACACCAACAGATATGTCTCCAATCACTTGAGATATGGGATGATCTCTAAGTGTGACAAAATCAGTAGGAGGAGTTGGTTAATCAACAGCTTTGGTAATTAATTCCTCTTGTGGAATTATATTAGCTGTTGTTGGTTCAACTATTCCAACAATTTCTTCTTCACTTTCTTCATCTGTCTGTGGAGAAGGATGCAATGTAACCTCTTGGGTGAGGTTTAAGTCCACAAATTTCTCACACAAAAAGGGTACCTGCAATGTATCTCTAGTAGAAGAATCCTTCTTCTTGTACCACATATTAGCTTCATCAAAAGTTATATGTACAGATTCTTTCATTTTTAAAGTTGATTTGTTAAATACCCTATAAGCCTTGCTGACTTGGGAATATCCAAGAAAAATTCTCTCTGCCGCTTTGGCTTCAAACTTTCTAAGATGTTTCTTGTTATTATTGTGAATATAATAACTACAACCAAATACCCTAAAATAATCTATTTTAGGTTGCTTCCCTTTAAGCAATTCATAGGGAGTCTTACCCTTAAGTTTATGCATTAAATTTCTATTCAGAACATAATTTGTTGTGCTTACAACCTCTGCCCAAAAGGATAGGGGCAAGTAACCATCTACAAGAAATGTCCCTACAGCTTCAATAATGGTTCTATTTTTTCCTTTCTACTACCCCATTTTGTTGATGACTTCTAGGTACAGAGAAGCAATGTCTGATACCTTCCATCTCATAGAATTCTTGCATAAGAAGAGATTCAATCTCAGTACCATAATCACTTCTGATCAATGCAACTGCAGTAGAGTACTTAATTTTTATGCTCCTAAGAATGTCTATAAGAACTTTAAAGTGATCTGACTTGTTTCTCAGAAAGAGCACACAAGTGAATCTAGAGAAGTCATCTACAATAACTAGAGTGTAAGATTTCCCTCCCAAACGCTGTACAACAATGTGTCCAAAAAGATCCATGTGTAGCAAATATAAAATTTTGGGTGAATCACTCTTATTAATTGATTTAAAACTATTTTTGTTTGCTTGCATAATTGACAAGACCTGCAAAGACTTTCCTTGTTGTAGGGGCCAGAAGGCAATCCTCTAACAAGATTGTCCCTATATAGTTTAGCAATATTTCTTAAATTTACATGTCCTAGTATTTTATGTCATAAGTCATTAGTATGATTAAATAAACAAATTTCTGAAATGACAGACTTAAAATTTACTACATAAATGTTACCTTATCTAATTTCTTTTAAAACAATTTTGTTTCTATTAGAAGTAATAGTACAACAAGATTGATTAAATGATACCTGATAACCTTCATCACATAATTGGCTTATGGATATCAGGTTATGCTTGAGACCACTCACATGGGCTACTTTCCTGAAGGTGATAGGTCCAACTTTGACATTCCCATATTCTTTTGTTTGGCCACAGTTGGAGTCTCCAAAGATCACATTTGGTCCAAGCTTTGACTTGTAATCAGTTAGATTTCTCTTGCTGCCTGTCATATGTTTTGAACACCCACTATCCAAGTACCACTATTGCTCTGTGGTAGGATAATCCATCACCTGCATGAAAAAATATTAGATATTCTTGACCCAGGTAACCTTGGGTCCTTGATTCTTCTCAAATTTATAACTGAAAATGAAAGAAAATTTTGGTTTGTCTTTATATTCTAAGGGGTGAAATCTTCTAGGTGGAATTATACATTGAGTAAAAGGATTATTAAAGGTTTTAGGTTTCTTGAAATTCTGAAAAGAATTTAAGTTTCTGTTATAGTAAACTGGGTTCGACGAATTGCAGTAAGTTTGTCGATCTGTGTTCGACGAATAGGGATGAGTTCGTCGAACTCCGCTCAGAGAATGAAAGTATTCATTTTCTGTTCCCCAATTTCGTCGATCGTGGTTCGACGAACCATATTGATTTCGTCGATCGCAGTTAGAGGAATAATTATATCTAAATTTCACGTTCATAATTCGTCGATCTGAGTTCGACAAACTGCATACATTTCGTCGATCTTGGTTTGACGAAAAATGTTGAACATTGTTTTATTCAGATTTTTCCTTTTCTTGGGTTGCTTTTTTTATGAAATTTTTGTTTCTTTATTATTAACTTCTACTTTTTTTTGCCTTTGGCAGAAACAATTTAATGGCTATAGAAAGAATGTTTTTCTTAAGAATAGGAGGCTGACTTGATGAAGCTCCCAAGCCCAGTTTGCCATTAAGTTTGGCATTGACTGTGCTAGTGATATTCATCAATTTGATGCATCTCCCATTAAGGGATTCTTCAAATTCTTTAACCTCATTTAATTTAGTTTTTAATGAAATAAGTTTTTCAGAAGCTAAGTCTAATTCATCTTTCAGTTTGATGTTTTCAGAAAATAGATTGTCATATTCAATTTGTTTTTCTCTGAGAAGTTTGATTTCCTTCTCAGATTTAATTAAGTCATTGCATAGAAGTTTGAATTCAGTTTTAAAATGGTCAGATGTAAAATCAAAAGTTGCTATTACCTGGTCCTCTTCTGATTCAGATTCTAAGTTTTCTGCTTCTGAATCAGCAGCTTCTGAGTTGCTGCAAGAGGCATTGATTTCCATCAAGCAGATCTCTCTGGCTTTTTCCTCTTCTCCATCCTCACAAGAACCGGATGAAGTTCTTATTCTGAGTAACTATAAGTCTAAGCCACAAATCCTATGTAACGCCCCGAAACTCAAAAGAGCGACGAGGGAGGTTTTGGGCCAGCTTTGGGTTCTGGCTGCAGGGCACACAGCCAACGACACGGGCGTGTCCCAGGGCGTATCGACCCGTGTCGACACTCGTCCCGGGGAGTCAACATTTTGCTCGACGATGTGTCGAGACAAGGCACACGGCCTAGGACACGGGCGTGTCCAAGGCCGTGTCGTCAGGTCGACGATTTTCGTTCGACGAAGTGTCGAGTGTCGAGACCGTGTATACGGCCTGGAGCCCAGGCGTGTTGACGTGACACGGGCAAGGACACAGGCGTGTCCTAGAACCCGTGCAGTGCTCGGGTTGTTTTCGGGGAAAAATGATGCGGGTACACGGCCGGCCACACGGCCGTGTCAGGTGGAACACGGGCGTGTCAGGTCGAACACTAGCGTGTTCGATACCCGTGTGTTGTTCCAGGCGAGCCTATTTTGACGGCGAATGAGGCACACGACCCTGGATACGGGCGTGTGCCAGGCCGTATGCGGTCCAGATTGGGCATTTCAGTCCCGAATCAAAGCCGTTCGTTTCTTTAATTGATGATCCAACGGCTGGGGGTTGTTCCTGAAGGGATATACCCGGGATTGGGCCTTAGACCCTCACTTTTCATGAGTGGTTGTCTTTCTAAATCTTAGAAAGAGAGGAGAGCCAAGGAAGGAAGAAGAAGCTAGATCCGGCCATTGGAGGAGCTTCGAGGCTCCGAATCGCGAGTCAACTCCGGATCCACGGAGGCAAAGCTATTGCGGTGCTTTTCATCCGCTTACTTTTCCATGGCGCCAAAGAGGAACGCTAGGGTAACGATTCTCTTCTTGAGCATGAGTAGCTCTCCTTCTTTGCATAGGAAGCCCGCTCTCGCGAGTTTGCGGAGAGTTGGAGGCGTTCCTTTGGGTAGATATGTGAAGTCCCCGTTGTTTAGAGTCCGTAAGCGAGAACGGACATAGGCATGATGTGTGAAGCCTACCCGGACATGTTGATCTGGATCGGTGATGTTGCATTGCATAATGCCGGAGAAGACTCCGTGCTATTGATTGTTTTCGGGTTTTCTACACGGTAGATTGCAACAGGGAGCCTTGGGGATTAACCCAAAGGTGCACCCGGAAAACTGGGCGGATGCGTGATCTTGACAACTTGGTGGCCTGAGAGCCAACTTGAACATAACCGGGTTATGTGAATTATGATGGAAATGGGACTCGGGGGAAGTTTGACCCGCGCAAATGACTTAAATTGTCGTTGCGATGTGAGCACGGGTTAGATGGAACCGTACCCATTCTATGTCGTTCGGTTAAAGAGACCTAAGGGTACGTGGCACTTGCCGTTGGCATAGATTAGGGTCTTCGGCGGTCTATGGCTTAAATTATCGTGACCCAGGATAAGAAGACAAAATGCTCATAGGTTTGGCCATCAAAGTGGCGGTGGTGAGTCCGGAATGTCTATGGCTTTAATTGACATGACATCGACCGGTTCACCGAGAATGTACCCTGAGAGCACGAGGCGTGTAGCCGTGCGAGCCAACGTCTGTGATGAAATGAATATTGTTATATGTTGCTCGCTTATGCTAATGAAATGCAGGGAAGGAGTATCGCCACCCCGAGTTGGGGGCGGGATCGTTATAATTTGGTCAGCATTGCTGACCGTTGCCTTGTTTTGCCACTGTGCGGTGGTTTGTTGCTTGTAGGTGCTGCTGGACCAAGCGGTCAATAGCGGGCTAAAGCCCAAGTGCGATGCCGGCCCTCGAAGGCCTAATTGGAAGTGTTTACTGTTTTATTCATGTATGACCGGCTTGCGTGCCGTGGTTTGTCAATCATGTAATATCAAGTGAAACATTTTGTAAGTCCTTAAGGCTTGTGTTGGTATATGTATAACATTCCTATTTTGTATTAGTGGACATTCATGCTTTAGTGCTGGGTTCTTATTTGCAACTTTTATAAACTTCTTCCGCTAGAATGCTCTGTATAGGACGTTATGATTGGTTGGATGGTTTCCATGAGTAACCACCCGGTCTGTCTATTGCATACGGCGTCGGGCCCCGGCCGGACCTACTGCTATATGCTATGCGACGGATAGGGGGTGTTACAATTTGGTATCAGAGGGAGGTTTCGATCCTCCGACCTGTGGGTTATGGGCCCACCACGCTTCCGCTGCGTGGGCGAATGAATTCGGTATCAGACTACTGGTTTTGGTCGGGCTTAAAATGAATTCGTGGGCAAATTCTTTTTAAGGGGTGGTGAGCACATTGTGTGCGTCATCGTTATAATGGTAAAAGAACCCATGAATGTCCACTTAGGAATGAAAATACACGTGTTTGAGGAACCTGCATGTTCCTATAATTGCTGTTTGAAATTTTACTTGGTTGCTTAACGGTGTTTTGTACCACTATAGGTGATCAGAAGTGGTGTTGGGCCGTCAGAACGCCGAGTTTCTGAGGCTAGCAGTGCACTAGATGTTACTCCTGCAACACCTCTATCGGCTGAGAACATACGATTGGTGGCAGAAGCGGTGTTGGCCGTGATAAATGCGCAGCCTGCAAGGCAAACGCAGCAGCCCGCTCCTGTGATGGAGCAGGAACCTCTTCAAGAGGCTGAGCCGAGGAGAGTGGAGCAAGTGGTTGTGGAACCGGTGGTGCCAAGGAGGGCAACCGAGAGACAGCTTAAGCATGTTATGAGCTTTAATCCTCCTGTATTCTCGGGGTTGGTAACCCCATCTCAGGCTGAAGACTGGCTCTCTAGGGTGAAGAGAGTCATGACAGCAATGAAGACGGAGGAGTGGCAAATGACCACCATCGCTACATTCCTTCTGGACGGTGAAGCGAGATTGTGGTGGGAAGGATTGGAGCTGCACTTACTGAGAGGTAGGAAACTTGTTGATGTCTCGATGGAGGAGTTCTCGAGATTGTTCTTGGCTAGATACCTCCCTTCGGCGCAGAGGATAGCGTTGGAGAATGAGTTTCTGAAGTTGGTTCAGGGTGAGAGGAGCGTGGATGAATATCTCCACGAGTTTACTTGTTTGAGTCGATATGCTAACTCCATTATTGCGGATGAGGAGCGCAAAACTAATCGATTCTACGAAGGCTTGAGGGATGAGTTGAGATTACTACTCTCGGGGCCGATGACGCAGGGTTTCTTAACCTTGGTCAACACTGCCCGGTCCTTGGAGAAGGACATGAAGAATGTACAAGCAAAGAAAAGCATGGGTGAGAAGAAATCTGAATTCAAAGTGCCGACTACATCAAAGTCCGGCTATCGGAGGTCTTTCAAGAAGCATAGGATTTGTATTGATTTTTGAAAATCCGGCACGAGCACTCTTCGATACGGGATCTTCACACTCCTTCTTGTCCGAAGGATTTATATCACGCATCGGAGTCCCTTCTTCGATGGCGAAGGATAAGTTGGATGTGTTGTTGCCCAATGGGTGTTCGATGCGCGCGGATAGGATCTGCGATGTTAAGATTCGTATTGGGAATCAGGAGTTCGATCTGCAGGCGTCGTTACTTCCGTTGGTGGAGTTCGACGTCATATTTAGCATGGACTGGCTCTCGGAGCAGCAGGCCCATATAGATTGCGGTAGCAAGGAAGTCAAGCTGGGAGCTAGTCGTGAGACGACTTTTACAGGCTTAAAGGGGTCGAGAAAGATGTTGATGTCTGCTCTTTAGGTGGTGAAGGCGGTTCGTGCCGGTGCAGAACTGTTCTTTACACTAGTGGAGGTTGCGAAGCCGAAGCCCGCGTTGGATTGTATTTCAGTGGTATCGGAATACCCTGATGTGTTCCCCGCACATCTTCCAGGAGCCCCGCCTCAGCGGGAGATAGATTTTATGATTGAGCTAGTGCCAGGTGCAAAGCCTGTGTCACGATCTCCTTATCGGCTAGCGCCTAAGGAAATGGCAGAGCTGAAAGTTCAACTGCAAGAGTTGTTGGAGCAAGGGTATGTGCGCCCGAGTTCTTCGCCTTGGAGCGCACCGGTCCTCTTTGTTAAGAAGAAGGACGGAAGCTTGAGGCTATGTATTGATTATCGGGAGCTCAACAAGCTGACGGAGAAGAACAAGTACCCGATCCCCCGGATTGATGATCTTTTTGATCAGTTAGTAGGGTCGACGGTGTACTCGAAGTTGGATCTCAAGGCTGGGTACTATCAGCTGCGAATAAGGGAGAGTGATATCCCGAAGACAGCGTTTAGTATGAGATACGGGCATTATGAGTTTACGGTCATGTCATTTGGGCTGACTAATGCGCCATCAGTGTTCATGGATTTGATGAACAGGACTTTCAGGGAGTACTTGGACCATTTCATGATCGTCTTCATCGACGATATCTTGGTGTACTCGCAAAGTGAGGAAGATCACTTCAAGCATCTTCGTTTGGTTCTGGAGACGCTAAGGAGAAATCAGTTGTATGCTAAGTTCTCAAAGTGCGAGTTTTGGCTATCCTCAGTGGCGTTCCTCGGTCACATAGTGAGTGGAGAGGGTATTGCTGTGGATCCGGCGAAGATCGTTGCGATACGGGAGTGGCCTGAGCTTGTTACGGTAGCGGAAGTCCAGAGCTTTCTGGGGCTTGCCGGCTATTATAGGCGCTTCGTAGAGAACTTCTCGCGGATAGCGTTACCTCTCACTACTTTGACGAGGAAGGAGCATAAGTTCGTTTGGACGCCGGAGTGCGCGCGAGCTTTTGAGGAGTTGAAGTGTCGGTTGACTACGATGCCTGTGCTGAGTTCGCCATGTGGGAACGAAGGATATGAGATTTATAGTGATGCTTCGGGCAGTGGTTTGGGTTGCGTGCTACTGCAACACAAAAGTGTAATAGCTTATGGCTCGAGACAGCTAAAAGTGTATGAAAGGAACTATCCGGTCCATGACTTGGAGTTAGCGGCCGTGATTTTTGCCTTGAAGCTGTGGAGACACTATTTGTACGGTGTGAAGATTGATATCTACGCCGATCACAAGAGCCTGAAGTATCTTATTGATCAGAAGGATCTGAATATGCGGCAGCGTAGATGGATGGAGTTCCTGGGGGACTATACATTCAAGATCCACTACGTGCCTGGTAAGGGTAATGCGGTTGCGGACGCGTTGAGTCGCCGAGCCCCAGCACAAGCCAATTGGCTATCAATGCATGATGAGAGGTTGGTGCGGGAGTTGGAGGCATTAGAGATTGTTTGTGTGGATAGGCAATCAAGTGCTAAAGCAGTTCTGAATTGGATTAAAGTCTAATATGATCTGGCTGATCGTATTCGACAGGCTTTGGATATGGATGCTCATATGAAGCAGATCATGGTAGAGGCTTTGGATGGGTCAAATTCCCAATTCGTCGTGGAGGACGGATTACTTTGGAAAGACGGTCGTCTGTGCGTCCCAAGTGTGGGCAATTTGCGGGTGGAGTTGTTGTATGAGGCACACCATACCAAGTACTCGATTCACCCGGGGAGCATGAAGATGTACCGTGATGTGAAGAAATTGTTTTGGTGGTCGGGTTTGAAGAAGGATGTGGCGCTATACGTAGCGAATTGCCAAACTTGCGCCTTGGTTAAGGCGGAGTGCCAAAAGCCAGGAGGATTTCTTAAGTCCTTGCCCATTCCGGAGTGGAAATTTCACGACATCTCTATGGACTTTGTGCACAGTTTTCCAAGGTCGCAAAAGGGGAACGATGCCATTTGGGTGGTTGTTGATCGGCTAACGAAGGTGTCACATTTTATTCCGCATAGGAAGGATGATCTGGTGGAGAAGTTGGCAAAGCTTTATGTGGATAACATAGTACGGCTTCATGGTGTGCCCCGCAGCATCGTGAGTGACCGAGATGGGCAGTTCACGTCCAATGATTGGAGGCTTGTGCAGCAAATGTTGGGAACAAAGCTGAAATTCAGCACAGACTTCCATCCGCAAACGGATGGGCAGACCGAGAGTGTCAATAGAACCATGGAAGACATGCTCCGCATGTGTGTCTTGGATTTTGGAAAGCAGTGGGAAGACCACCTGTATTTGTTGGAGTTCGCATACAACAATAGCTACCAAATGAGTATTCAGATGGCGCCTTTCGAGGCCCTATATGGTAGAAAATGTCACACGCCGTTGTCTTGGTTAGAAACGGGTGAGTCAAAGTTGTATAAGCGATTGAAAGTGGAGGATGCTACTTCTTTGGTGAGTACCATTCGGGAGAGGTTGCTTATCGCTCAGGACCGGCAAGTGAAGTAC
Organism: Platanthera guangdongensis; assembly: GCA_039583875.1. Classification (NCBI taxonomy): domain Eukaryota; kingdom Viridiplantae; phylum Streptophyta; class Magnoliopsida; order Asparagales; family Orchidaceae; genus Platanthera; species Platanthera guangdongensis. The sequence continues at coordinate 88,585,638 of CM077161.1, read as the reverse complement.
TATAATGCCAAGCACAGGAACGTGGAGTTTGCTGTGGGCGACTATGTGTACTTAAAGATCAAGCCGTTCAAGGGTGTCTCGCGGGTGCGGCGATTCAAAAAGCTAAGCCCGAGGTACCTTGGGCCGTTTGAGGTTCTGGAGCGAGTCGGTGAAGCGGCCTATCGGTTGAAGCTTTCAGTGGAGCTTAGTGGTTTACATGATGTATTCCATATTTCGGTGCTTTGGAAGGCGGTGCAAGAGCCTTTGCAAGTGATCGCGGTGGATCAAGTGTCGGTGGATAGTGGGCTGACGACAAAGGTAAAGCCCGTGCGGATTGAGGACTCGGAGGTCAAGCGGCTACGCAATAAAGAGATCAGGATGGTCAAGGTCCGGTGGGACAATTGCGGTCGTAAGAAGCTCTCTTGGGAGCAAGAGCAGACCATGCTTGATGAGTATCCGGAGTTGTTCCGCTCAGGTACAAATTTTGGTTTTGTACATGTCTTTCCTTTATATAATTTCGTGGACGAAATTCTTTTAAGAGCGGGAGAGTTGTAATGCCCCGAAACTCAAAAGAGCGATGGGGGATGTTTTTGTCCAGCTTTGGGTTCTGGCTTCAGGGCACACAGCCTGCGACACGGGCGTGTCCCAGGGCGTGTCGACCCATGTCGACACTCGTCCCGCGTAGTCAACATTTTGCTCGACGATGTGTCGAGACAAGGCACACGGCCTAGGACACGGGCGTGTCCAAGGCCGTGTCGCCAGGTCGACGATCTTCGCTCGACGAAGTGTCGAGTGTCGAGACCGTGCACACGGCTTAGAGCCCAGGTGTGTTGACGTGACACGGGCAAGGACACGGGCGTGTCCTAGAACCCGTGCAGTGCTCGGGTTGTTTTCGGGGAAAAATGATGGGGGTACATGGCCGGCCACACGGCCGTGTCAGGTGGAACACGGGCATGTCAGGTCGAACACGGGCGTGTTCGATACCCGTGTGTTGTTCCAGGCGAGCCGATTTTGACGGCGAATGAGGCACACGGCCCTGGACACGGGCGTGTGCCAGGCCGTGTGCGGTCCAGATTGGGCATTTCAGTCCCGAATCAAAGCCATTCGTTTCTTTAATTGATGATCCAATTACTGGGGGTTGTTCCTGAAGGGATATACCCGGGATTGGGACTTAGAATCCCTCACTTTTCATGAGTGGTTGTCTTTCTAAATCTTAGAAAGAGAGGAGAGCCAAGGAAGGAAGAAGAAGCTAGATCCGGCCATTGGAGGAGCTTCGAAGCTCCGAATCGCGAGCCGAATCCGGATCCACGGAGGCAAAGCTAGTGCGGTGCTTTTCATCCGCTTAATTTTCCATGGCGCCAAAGAGGAACGCTAGGGTAACGATTCTCTTCTTGAGCATAAGTAGCTCTCCTTCTTTGCATAGGAAGCCCGCTCTCGTGAGTTTGCGGAGAGTTGGAGGCGTTCCTTTGGGTAGATATGTGAAGTCCCCGTTGTTTAGAGTCCTTAAGCGAGAACGGACATATGCATGATGTGTGAAGCCTACCCGGACATGTTGGTTTGGATCGGTGATGTTGCATTGCATAATGCCGGAGAAGACTCCGTGCTATTGGTTGTTTTCGGGTTTTCTACACGGTAGATTGCAACAGGGAGCCTTGGGGATTAACCCAAAGGTGCACCCGGAAAACTGGGCGGATGCGTGATCTTGCCAACTTGGTGGCCTGAGAGCCAACTTGAACATAACCGGGTTATGTGAATTACGATGGAAATGGGACTCGGGGGAAGTTTGACCCGCGCATGTGGCTTAAATTGTCGTTGCGATGTGAGCACGGGTTAGATGGAACAGTACCCGTTCTATGTCGTTCGGTTATAGAGACCTAAAGGATACGTGGCACTTGCCGTTGGCATAGATTAGGGTCTTCGGCGGTCTATGGCTTAAATTGTCGTGACCCAGGCCAAGAAGACAAAATGATCATAGGTTTGGCCGTCAAAGTGGCGGTGGTGAGTCCGGAATGTCTATGGCTTTAATTGACGTGACATCGACCGGTTCACCAAGAATGTGCCCTGAGAGCACGGGGCGTGAGGCCGTGCGAGTCAACGTCTGTGATGAAATGAATATTGTTATATGTTGCTCGCTTATGCTAATGAAATGCAGGGAAGGAGCATCGCCGCCCCGAGTTGGGGGAGGGATCGTTATAATTTGGTCAGCATTGCTGACCGTTGCCTTGTTTTGCCACCGTGCGGTGGTTTGTTGCTTGTAGGTGCTGCTGGACCAAGCGATCAATAGCGGGCTAAAGCCCAAGTGCGAAGCCGCCCTCGAAGGCCTAATTGGAAGTGTTTACTGTTTTATTCATGTATGACCGGCCTGCGTGCCGTGGTTTGTAAATCATGTAATATCAAGTGAAACATTTTGTAAGGCCTTAAGGCTTGTGTTGGTATATGTATAACATTCCTATTTTGTATTAGTGGACATTCATGCTTTAGTGTTGGGTTCTTATTTGCAACTTTTATAAACTGCTTCCGCTAGAATGCTCTGTGTAGGACGTTATGATTGGTTGGATGGTTTCCATGAGTAACCACCCGGTCTGTCTATGGCATACGACATCGGGCCCCGGCCGGACCTACTGCTATATGCTATGCGATGGATAGGGGGTGTTACATCCTATATTCTTCTTCTTCTTGTATTTGTTGGAGGAGGGCTTGCTGGAGTGCTTCTTAGATTCTTTCTCTTTTCTCTTGTCCTTCTTTTGAGCCTCTGGACATTCTGGAAGAATGTGTCATGGATTCCTGCATCAATAACAAACAATTTCCTTAGTAGGAGTCTTGTCATACCTTGGCTTATCCTCCTTTCTGGTTGACCTTCTCCTGAAGTCCTTCTTAGCCATTTTGTAAAATCTTTTAGCTAATAGACTTATTAGCTTTTCACTAACAGGTAGTGCTTTGATTCCTCAAAAGCCTTGAAGGCAATACTTTGCTCCTTCCTTCCTGAGGTAGAAGTCTTTTGTTCAGCTGCTTCCCTGGTTTTGATAAGCTACTCATAAGACTTGAGCTTGCCTAATCTACATTACTTAAAAAAACTCCTCCCTAGGCCACGTGTCCTCCTCTAAAAAATAATCATGCTAACAAAATGCCAGGAAAATTACACGCTCAATATCTGAAAATCAGGAGGAGTCCCACATTTGAAAATTCTAACCCTTAATCTCTCCGCTACATCCCGCACAATTAAAAGCCTCTCAGCCCCTCGCTCCCCCAACTGTAACCTCCCGACCAGAGCATCTCCTCTAGCCATGCTATCCTCCGGCCATGCTCTGCGTGCCTCCGCCGGACCTCCTCTCCGCACCCTCGGAAGCCCAGGACATCCTCTTCTCTCCTCCACCGGACATCCTCTCCGCACCCCCGCAAGCCCAGGACATCGTCTTCTCGCCTACACCAGACATCCTCCGTCTGCCTATGCATTCTTCCATCCTCCGGCCAAGCTCTGCGCACCTCCACCAGTCCTCCTCTCCACGCCCCCGCAAGCCCAGGACATCCTCTTCTCGCCTCCACCGGACATCCTCCGTCTGCCTCTGTGTTCTTCCATAAGGTATGCGTTCATCCCATTCTGACACCTGCTTCCATTCTTGCCTCTACGATTTTCCCAATGATCAACCGTCGTCGCTGTTGCGCCGGTCTAATCAACCGCCGCCTCTACTTCGCCGGTCAAAAAAATCAGGTTCTAGAAATATTTTTCGATTCCACATTTGAGTGCAAACCGTCGTTAATCTTCATATTAAATTTCTTGCTAATCCTCCACATCGCATCTTCCTGAACTTTTCAGGCCAAATTGAGGATACCGCCTTACTCTTTCTATTTTGGTGCATTCAGACGTAGGCACGTTTCTTTATTTATTTCCCTATAACACATGGGACTTCTTTTTTATTGTGAGACTAGATACACTCAGCATATACAATAATGCAGAAACATTACAAAATATGATGCTCTTGAAAATTTCTATCTTTCTGTTGCGTCTATTTTACTGATTACTTTTTTGAATTCACAATCAGGCTTTTATATATATGATTCCAATCAAACTTTTATGATTTATATAGATTTCTTTGATATTAGTAGCATATCAGCCTTTAATCTGGGAAATATATGTAGATTTAGTATACAGATTTTTAATCAGGCTTTCTGTCATTTGTGGATCTGGGAATATTGGTAGCATTCAAATTTGATAATTATAAGGATATATGCTAAATTTAAAATCCGAGAATATTGGTTATGCAGATCGTCATAGTCTTCTTCGCTGCATTTTTTGTTACCTGAAATGGAATCCAATGTCATGTCTTTTTTTAAAAAATTTCCCTAAATAATTTTGAATGTTATTCGTTCAAAAAGTAGTCTTCTACATACTGATTTTTCATTCACTGTATTAGTGTACTAAAAAGAGAATTCACTCATTATTGTTTTGTTCTGGTAATAAAAAAAATCTTTTCAAATGAGGCCGAGTACAAGTGCGACGATAGGAACATCATGTCGCGGTGAGGAAATGCAAAACACATCCCGAAGACGTCCACTAACTATACAACAACGTGAGCAGAGAAATGCAAGACGTAGATATCTACGTACGCAAATGTCAAATCTACACACTAATAAAGTCTAACTAAAAAAACATTCTTCCAGCCATTTACCATCAACTGCTACAATGAGAAGACTTATACAAGAGGCACAGCGAAATGCAAGAAGGGTTCGATTTTTACACCTTGAACATAGGCGATGACACACAACGAATACATCTACCGTGACTTGCGATCAACGTACACAACACAACTTGGCCGTCCATCCTCCCTTACAACCTGCGAATCGTAAATACCTCGCTTCTCCACATTTGTTTCAACAACCATGGTATAATCAATCTTACTTTCTTCATAATTGTAGACTTCTCAAGCTCGATAGCCACTTCTAGGGATTCAAAAAGAACGCAACAACTAGCGATGCAACATTCTGCAAGAGCTGCACGAATGCTAAAACTAAGAGAACTGTGTGTACATCGCGACGGACATGACATTCAACCTCCAATACACAATCTTCAGATTGAACCCATTCGAGACTCACTGTTAATGGCCCAAAGAATGCTCGACGCGCAAGAATGCAAAAACTAACTGACATGAGACATCAACGTCAAATACGACATAACCAAATTGACCAGACAATTATTCCGGTTACTCTCACCTATTCTGAAGCAATATTTCACTAATGTGTTTAATCACCCTAATGAGTTATCTGATTTCTACAGTCATCGGAAGAATCACTATCTCCAACATTCAAACTCCAATATGCTTCAACTTTCCACCAGCACATCAAAATGAGGCGTCTACTTCTGAGCAATAACCACAACTACCACAACGACCACCAACAATAGCAACTACACATACATCAACAACTACATCCCGTAACTCAGCATAACAAAGTGACCAAAGAACTAGAGTCCAATGAATGCAGCTACCTCCACCAAATTACTGTATACATTGTAATGCAAAATTTTTTATGCGCGAAGCAAGCAATTTATGTTGTTGAGACTGGAAAATACACATTCTAGTAATACCAGTGCCAGAAGAACTCTACTCACTGTTCATAGATCAGACTGCTTAGGGACGACACTTTAGGCAAAATATATGCTCCTACAATCACTGGTTCTCATTTACCTCGATGGGACTCAACCTGGACTCAGACATACCGGGGCCAAATAGTGGAATTTACACTTTCAGAGCACACGACGCTATATATCACCAGTTGGAAAGCCTACTACCGCTACAGGGAGCTCGCCCAAGATTTCTGCAAATGTTCATCTACAACACAGAGCATGAGACGAAACATCATATGGCTGAGAATGCTACACTACAAACTGAATTGCTTAAAAAGATTAAGCACATACTCAACAAATACAATCCTTTCGTCCAAACACTGAGACAACTTGCGCAGAGACCTGATATTCTAGATTGCAGGTTACTTATACATGAACATCCAGTCGTAGATTGTCAGTACACTCTACCTACGACATCACAAGTCGCTGCTGTACTGGTCGGTGCAGAAGACATACTGGGTTCAAATGACAGAGACATAATTGTGCACACCACCAAAGGTCAATTACTCAATGTTAAAGACTACTCTGGGTATTATGATCCTCTGCAGTATCCACTGTTATTGTCGCATGGTACATATGGGTGGTCATGCAATCTAAACACAACACAAGGAAGAAATGTCTCTTGCTTTGACTACTACTCCTACTTATTACAGGTATTAGAATGTGTAAATACAAAGACTTTCAAGTATCTCTTATCTTCGAAAAAATAAATTCATTTTTATTATGTTTTCTTTATATCAAGATACGTCAGCATTCACCATCATTGCTTCTACTTGGTGGTCATCTACTCCAGCAATATGTAGTAGATAACTACGCTAAAATCGAAACTCATAAGTTGAATTGGATTCGACACCACCAAAAAGACATTCTTACAGAACTATATGAAGGGCTACAATATTGCTTTAATGCGGGCGAAACAAGTGAAGATTTGTCTTCTGATCCATGGAATTGCTTTCCTAACTTAATTGCATCAATAACTTAAAAAAAATTCACTTCTTTTTTCAGAAAATATTGGGTGAAAAACCATCTTGCCCTCCACTTTCATTGGGAGCCCAAGGGATATGTATCAGCGATATCAAGATGCAATGTCTAATGTTCAACATCACGGAAGACCAGATTTATTTATAATAAAGACCTACAATCCATCTTGGGATGAAATCACTTTGGAGCTTCTACCTGGACAGGCTCCGCATGACCGTCCTGATTTGTTGACAAGAATTTTTCGAGCAAAATAAGAGGAGCTTAAAGAAGATATATTTCACAGAGGCGTTCTAGGCATGGTTATTGCACATGTTCATGTAATTGAGTTCCAGAAGCATGGTCTGCCACACTATCACATGTTAGTTATTTTTGATGCGACTGACAAATTAAACTCACCAGATGATTACGACACAGTTGTTCGAGCGGAACTCCCAGACCAACAATCAGAGCCTGAGTTATACGCGGTTGTACTACGACATATGATCCATGGCCCTTGCAGGGCCTACAAAACAAATGCTCCATGCATGCGTGACTCCCGATGCAAGAAGGGATATCCTAAACTCTATGCTGCTACAACAGTGCAAGGTGTTGACTCTTATCCTCAGTACAGACGTCGTAATGACAATAGATCAGTTAGAATAGACAGAAACCTTTGTTGATAACAGATGGGTTGTCCCATATAACTCATGGTTACTGCTATAATATAACTGTCATTTAAACTTTGAGGTATGTTGTAGCATCAAGAGTATCATATACTTGTACAAATATGTTTACAAAGGCCCAGATCACATAGCGTTCGAGATTCGTTCAACACCGAACTATGATGAGGTCAACAAGTATGTCAAAGGAAGATGGCTATGCGCACCTGAATCACTATGGAAAATATTTAAATTCTCGATGAATCGAATTTATCCATCCATAGAAAGACTGCAAGTGCACTTACCAAACACGCATCAGGTGTTATTTCAGAATGATGAAAACATAACATCGATACTGGCCAATGACCGTAACTCTCGAACTATGCTGACTGAATTCTTTCAAGTTTACATGACTGGTTAGGAAGAGCACAAGTACCTATACAAGGAATTTCCTAAGTATTACAGATGGTTAAAGCCAGAGCGAAAGTGGAAGAAAAGGTCAACCAATCAAAAGGTTGTGGGTAGGCTCTATGTTGTTTCACCAAAGAAGGGGAGTGATTTTTCCTTCGCCTTCTTCTAACACACGTGTTAGGCCCGAAATCTTTTGATGATCTTCTAACTGTTAACGATGTCCACCACAGCACTTTCAAACGGTCAGTAGAGGCTTACGGGTTTCTTAAGCAAGATAACAGTATTCGTTAATGCATAGCGGAGGCTAGACTATTCCGCATGCCTTCTGCTCTTAGAAGATTATTTGCAACTATTCTTTTGTACTCAAATCCTATAGCAGTACGATCACTATGGGAAGAAAATTACATTAGCATGGCTGAAGTCTTTTATCGACAAGCAATCCAGATTACATAAAGAATAAAGTGTTATACAATATAGCAGGAATTCTCAATGAGCACAAACGCACTCTACAAGAGTTTGACTTACCTAAAATCAGTGATGATTTCGAAGATTTACAAAATGCCTCCAACATTCTACAACATTAATTAGCGATACTTACTCCGCTTGAAGATCTCCGCGCTATTGAGTCACTAAATAATGACCAATTAAACACATTCAACGCGATAAGTGAGGCTATAATGAAAATATGTAGTGCTACCTTCTTTGTTGATGGACCGGGGGGAATAGGAAAGGCTTTTCTTTATAGGAAAATCCTTGCAAAATGTAGGAGAAACGGTTGCATTATTTTGGCAACAGCCTCATTCAGGATTGCTGCGACTTTACTTCCTGGTGGCCGGACTGCTCATTCGAAATTTAAAATTCCGATACAACTGGATGTTTCAACAATGTGTAAATTTGGAAAGCAATCTGATTTGCGTAAGCTTATACATCAGGCATCTGCAATAATATGGGATGAGGCACCTATGACTAATATACGTGCCTTCAAAATGATTGATCGTACATTTCAGGACATGCTTGACATTCATACACCATTCGGTGGGAAGGTTGTAATACTAGGAGGCGACTTCCGACAGTTAACTCCAGTTGTCATAAATGGAGCAAAATCTGAAATTATAAATTCGAGCATATTCAGTCACATCTGTGGGATAATGTTCGCGTGCTACTCTTATCAAGCAATATGAGGTCATCCAGTGATATTTATTTCAGCAACTTTGTTCTTCGAGTTGGTGATGGCACAGAACTGATACTGGACGATGAAATGATCAGAATTCCAGATTCTATAATTATTTCGTGGGAAGGAGAGAATTTAGTATCTACTTTGGCAAACTTTGTTTTCAAGGACTTGAGGAGCAATTCTGATAATGTGGAGTACATGAAATGTCGGGCTATTATAACCCCTTTGAATGATGATGTACATAAGCTGAATGATATGCCCCTTGCTCTTTTCCCCGGAGAAGAACATACATACTACTCATTTGACTTTGTGCTTGATGACACTAGAAATTTATACCTACCTGAGTTCTTGAACTCTCTATCTCCTGGAAGTCTGCCGCCTCACATGCTTACATTGAAAGTAGGATCAACAATAATGTTGTTGAGGAATATTGATCCAAATATAGGGCTTTGAAATGGTTTGAGACCACTTTGTCTCCGCTTTGGAAGAAACATCATTGAAGCAGAAATTCTAACAGGACAACACAGTGGTCAAAGAGTTTTCTTACCCCACATACCTTTACAAACTTCTGAGGATATAAACATGCCATTTGTGCTAACTCAAAAATAGTTTCCTGTTCGTCTTTGCTTCGCTCTTACCATAAACAAATCTAAAGAAAAAACAATGGAAAATATAGGAATTTACCTTTTAGAAAATGTCTTCAGTCATGGTCAGTTATATGTGGCTTTCTCGCATGGGGTTTTCGAGCAAAAAAACTAAAATCTTGGTTAGAAGGGGCAAAATACATGGTCGTTAGGGTGTTTACACTAAAAATGTGGTCTACAAGGAAATTTTTGCAAAACTAAACAACCAACCACAACCATAGTAAGTATAACATTTTCATATGCACAATCATCTTGCCCCCTCAAAATCTAAATGCTTGAATTATATGCAGGTCCATATTGATCGTTGCAATGAACAAACGTAACATCTTATTTCTGATCCATATCGATCGTTGTAATTTTGAGACCATCAAGTTGGAGTTGCAATAGGTACTTATAATTTTGTCTTTCTAATACATCACTCTTGGGTGCGAACGGGCAAAGCCCGTGACACTCGAGATAATAAAGGCAATGAACAAATCACAAATTTTTGCGGAGCGGAACTTAGGTGGAGGCGGACGAAGGCCGCACGAGAACATCGAACACAAACCGACAAACCCTCCTTGGGTGCAAACTAGCGAAGCCCGTGAGCACCCAAGGCAACCATGAGCATCGACCACGGCCGGAAGGACGTGCGAAGATGCTAGTAATGACTAAGTAGAAATCTCATTTAAGCTACTGGCCTCCTCGATTGGCTAGTTCCTAAAGTCTCATGTGCTAGGGAAGCACATAAGGATCTTATCATTGATCTCTGTTAAAGAGATGTCCTTGTTAAGAGTCTTCAGCTCATTGATGATGCAGCTGAGTCTGTTGTACATTTCACCAACTAATTCAGATTCATCCTTCTTGAAATTATCATATTGATAAATTAAGTTTAACCTTATGTCCTTTATTTCATCTATTGAATCAGCAACCATATCATTTAAGGAATCCCAGATATCCTTGGCTGAAGAACATTCAGCAACGTTCTGGAATATATCATCAGACATTATTTGAGCCAAAATGTTCATGGCTTTGGCATCTATAATTTTCAGGTTCTTTTGAGCATCAGTCCACTCAAGTGGTGGAACTGCACTTGTGCTTGTGGTTGCAGTTGGTGTAGGGGGACCTGTCAAGATAGAATTATAGATATCTTCATCAATAAAATTCATATATAGCATAATCCTCATCTTCCAAAGTACAAACTTGTTTAGATTGCACACCGGAGGTTTGGTGCTTGAGTACTCTTTATTTTGTACCATGATATAAAAAGACACTAGAGTAAATGCAATCTATCAAAGATATTTTGGTTCAGGTGTTAGCTTGTACAACCAATAAACCTTACTCTCTGATACCAATTGAAAGTAATATCAGAGATGTTCTGATACCAATGGGATAGATGTTATCTTTACTCTAGAGGGGGGGGGGGGTGAATAGAGTGTTTTAAAAAAACTTTGTGTTACTTTTATTGCGGATTAAAGTAGGTTATATATATATGTAAGAAAAGAAAATATGTATATCATAGCACAACAAAACGAAGAATAGAGCACAACCAGACGACACAAGGAAATTTATAGTGGTTCCCCAATAAACTTGGGTACATCCACTCTTCTACAACCCTGGTAAGAATCCAATATAGGTTTTTGATCAGATGCCCTGCCACCACAGGTTTTTGCTCAGATGTCCTGTCACCACAAGATCTATTTTCAGGGGAGATCTAGCAACCCTTTGAGCTTTTGATTAGGTGCTCAAAAACCAAACTAAGTCTTTTGATCAGAAGACTTAACAACCAAAGGGATAACCTTTGAAGGGAGTTAGAAACCCATTTACAGTAGAGTAAAAAGAAATTTGATTTTATCTTCTCTTTCTCAATGATCTGAGAAGACTAGTGGATTGCTATTGTTGTCAAAGCTCCCCCTAAGATGTAGAATAGTTCAGGAGAATGAAAGCTTTGCTCAGGGTGTAGACCTTCAGATTGCTTGTTGATCTTCAAGAATCTTTTAGACAGATGTTGATTGATTGTCTCTTGAAAGCCCTAAAGCAAAAACTGATGAAGAACTTGAGTTGTATATGAGAGCTATTCTTCTTTTAGTTTTCTTTAAATTCTTCTTTCTGTCATAGCTGTTCAAAAAAAATTGCTTCAATCTTTTGAAAATAATCCTTATATATTCCATGCAGATTTCAGCCTTTGACTTTTGAATTCCTTTCCATGTCTGACTGCTGAAATTCTGGGAGTTAAATGGCTGGAATTTGTCTTTAATGAATTCCCATAACTGTCCCAGTAAAATAAGCCAAGTAATAACTTTGTAAAAACCATAATTCATGCTATCATGGAATGACTATATTCATAAGAATATTGTGCATTAATTATCAGAGCATTACAAAGATATAATATAATTTGAAATTCATCTGCCTTAGTCGAACTGAAATCAAACAAAGAAATAGTCGAACTGAAACCTGGGAGAAATTAGTTGAACTCAACAAATTCTCATCGACCTGAGATCCAAATTCGTCGAACTGAAACCTCTCCTTCGTCGAGCTGAGCTCCAAGATCGTTGACTAGAAAATCAACTTGCCAAACTGAGCTCCAAGTTCATCTAATAGAGATAGTCTTTCATCGAGCTGAAACTACTAAGGTGAGATCGAAGTTCGTCGATCTCAGCTAGACTTTCATTGAACACAACTCAGAGAAGAAACCTGAGTTCGTCGATCTGAGATCAACGATAGTCGAGATCTGTTCAGCTAATCTTCGAATGACTTTCTTTCTCTTAGAAAATTGCTTTTCTCTGGAGGTCTTCTGTCTCTAAGTCTTCTAAAGGAGAGAACCAATCAATCTAGGTTGTTGACTTACCTTGACCCTGATAAAAACCTATGACCCTAGACTATACATGTTGGGTCATCTAACAATCCTAATATTGAACCTAGCACAAATCAACTCTAAACATAGGTGGGGTTCCAACAGAAACCTTCATAAATCAACAAAAGTCGATTGTCTTGAAGAAGAAAAGAACCATACTGTAAAGATTCATTGGAAGAGCGGAGTAGAGAAGAACAAGCGAAGGCCAACGGGAATGTTTCATTCTTTGAGATTTCTCGATTTTTCCAATTAAGCACGATTAGGGTTGATTGAAATCCACCCTACATATATATAGGAAACCTTCTGTGATGGCTAGAAATTTCCTTCCTAATCGAGAGATCCGAAAATCACTGTACATGGCGTTCTGGTCGACCTGAGCTGTAATTTTGAAAAGAGAAGAAAATAACCCTAAGTGTAATTCATCAAGTATCATCGGGTATGTATGGGTATACTCGTCGAACCTACTTGGAAACTTGACGAAATTGACTTAGAATATTTCAACAAGATTGGACATATTACTCAACACATGGTAGAAGAGATACTCGATGAATTCGACGAGTATCGACTAGTTTACTCGACGAATTCGACGAGTATCGTCTAGTATACTTGATGAATTCGATGAGTATCAGTTAGCTGACTCGACATATTCGACGCCATACCATGTGATATTCGACGAATATCACTTAGATAAATTCGTAGAAGTAAAGTCGTGGTGACTCAACGAATTCGTCGTGTATCGACATATATATTCGATGAATTCTACATGTATCAATAGATACATTCGATGAATTCGACGTGTATACATGATAATACTCGATGACTTTTACTTAACTGATTTCCAAGAATTTGGAGATTACTCTTTAAGTAAATACGATGAATTTGACGAGTGCTACTAAGCATACATGACGAATTCAACGAGTATTCATGAGTATACTCGACGAATTCAATGAGTATCCATTACTATAATCGATGAATTTTACTTAGAGAAAATCTTCTCTTCTGAAGGCCACCACTTGATCCTCTTAGATTCTTCTAATGTACTTGAAATATAAGTATACCCCAATAAAGAGATTACACGTGATTCAACACATTGACCGACACAATGAGGGATTATATTGTGTAGTCTTGTGTTTCAAGACCCACTGTAACCCAACATTGAGTTGTACTTGGCAATATCATCCTGCAAGCACATACCTAGAAAATAACATCAAATACAAACTCAATTCATCTTAGTTCAAGGGACACTTCTTCAAATCAGAGTTATTATGGATACAATACCCAACAATCTTCCCCTATTTGAAGAAGTCAAAACCCTACAAACTAAGGTGAATTGTACACACAATAGTATTGAAATATTAAAATGAAAGAACATATAAAAATGTGAGATAATAACATTTACAGTCAAAACATTAAATTATATAATATATATATATATATATATATATATATATATATATATATATATATATATATATATATATAAGAAAAAGTTCTATATGGGGTAACCAAAATCCATAAACATCAACTGAAAAATAATTAAATATTTTCCCTTGGATTTTCTAATACTGTCTGTCAAAGTAGGCTTTTAGCTTTGGATAATACTTAGGCGGGGCTGGAGGAGCTTTTGGATCATCAAATCTGAACTTTTTGAAGTTTGGCCTTCTTTTAGCATTAGCAGCCTCAAGCTTCTTCCACTCCTCCCGACTATAATAATCCCATCTATTTTCATTTGCCAAGTCTACCAATTTGAAGGTGTCTAGGATAATGCACTTGGAGATAGGACTCTAGACTTCAACCATTCCTATGATTGGCTCAGACCTTACCATAGAGGGTCGCCTTCACCATATCTTCTTTTCTTATGATCAAGAGGAGGAGAGTATATAATTGTCTGAATTTCTGGCTCAACAGCAACAACAGCAACAGATCCTGGTCCATACTTAAGAGAAGTCTTGCGTGTATGTCCAATACTGTAAATAATCTGGGGGAGGATGGACATCATCTGTACTAGACCAGGCACTACAGGTTCTGGAATTCTAGCATGAGTATGAGCTTGCCCACCAAATATCTCATTATGAAGCATGCTGAAGTTATCATATGTGTATGTGTTTATAACCTTGAACTATTCTACCATCTGGGTTTCAATAGCAGCTACCTTAGTTTGCAATACTTTCTCACCCTTTTGGACTTCTTCAAGTACCTTGGCTGCAATAACATTGTTATAGTAGACCATTTGGTCGTCAAAATAGTTCATCCTCTCATTTTGAGCAGTAATGACCATTTTGGCATTGACATAAACGTTCTGGAGGACAGTCAGTTTCCTCTTCAGCCCATCCATCGTGTGAAAAATCACCTGACCACCTTGCACGAACTATGAGTCCAGCCTTTTATCCAGTTTGTTAAAATGTACCTTGATCTATACAAGGTCGTTTTTCATATCTTTCTTTGTTTCGTTTACTTTCTTCAGTACCTTTTTCATAGAGCGATCAAAACTTGCCTGTTGTTTTTCCATCAGGGCTTCTATAGATTTCAGAAGAGGAATGTCTTCACTTGTACTTGGAAGATCTTCAACTGGAATACTCGGGGGAGAAGGGAGATCAACACTTGCCTCTGAGTCACTAGAAGATTCTTCCATAAGAGAAACATGAGCTTTAGAGAGCAGACCAGTATTAGGGGCCTCTAGGATAGGAGGATGCACCTCTCCATCTCCTTCCTCATCTGAAAGATCAACAATTTCTACCTCTTCTAATGGAGGTCCACCAGGAATTGTAGCCATTCTCCTCTGAAGTATTCATACAAATCTGTCCAGTTCTATTTGAATAGAGTATATAGAATGACTCTGCTCCCCCTAAGTCCTTACAAGTAGAACATTTGGGAGATTTATAATTGGATTCTCTGTGACAACAATCCTAGAAGAATCATTTACATTATCAGCAGCGAGCTCATCCCCATCAGCAATATCATAGTTTGCAACATCTTGCTCAGTATCATCAACTGGCTTATCTAGAACCTCAACAGATTCACCTTGAGCAGCATCAATCTCATCATCAGCATCAGCAACAACATCCACACTGTTATCAATAGTTCTCTCATCATCATTTTGTTCTGATACTATCATAGCAGCAACAACCTTACCAATATCAGCAACCACTGTAAGGCGATCATCGGTCTCTGTAACTGAATCTTTTATCACTGTCTTTGTAGACTGAGCCACTGTATCTGGAGTATCTGGAACTTCAGAAGAAACAACCACCAAGGGCACTTGCATATCAGCAGCCACATGGGGTTCAAATGACTCCCCCTCCATTCCTGCACTCGATCATTCAAGAATCTCATGGGGGGGGGGGGGGGGGGGCGGTGGGAGTAGGAAGTCTTTCCTCAGGAACTTCCTCCTCCTACTCAACATCCGGCTGTAGTATGATACCTCCTGGTCTTTGGATCCTCCGATCCCACCTTGAGAAGATGGATGAGTCGATTTTCTTTAGGTGATGAATATGTACACCTTTGGTCATATCAAAGGTGTCACAGTTAAGCTGATTCAGGTATAAGCTGAGAATTCTGCCAAAATTTGGTGCTCGGAGACTATCTTGAATTCGTGCAAACATCACTGCACCCCAGTAAATATTATTCATGCACATAATATCCACCAGAATCTTGAACATTTCTGAAGATAGGTAGTCTTGGGATCCAGTCTTAAATAACCAAACCTTGTCAATGATATATGATAAAAGCTTTCCTTCTTCATTCTTCCCTTTGCGCTTAACAACCTTTGTTCCTCATGGCAAACCACAGAAGAGCGGTGCCCTAGAGAAATCATCCTCTTCCAACAGATCAGCTTCATCACACTCAGGAAGCGACAAGTAACTTGTGAGTAGAGATGCTTTCACCTTAATCCTGACTTGACAAACTTTGCTTTTGATGACTGTGACTTCTCTACAGAGCTTTGCATTTGAGAAAAACTCTAGCACATCCTTGTCCAGGACTTTGCAGGGGTGTTCAAGATTGAATGGCAGTCCGACCAATTCCAACATCAGAATCACATTTCTGAATTCATCAGTGTCCGTCGCAAACCCCATCCACACAAGCTCTCCCCCTACGAGCAAGCCATTTGTTACTCTAGGAGCCATAAATAGCGGTAGAACTTCGGTGAGGAGTGAGACAGTCAATTCTGAGTGATCTTCGGTAACCAAATTTGTTGTAGGAAATGAGTCTGAAATCGAGAAGCCTCAACCTCGAGGGAACTGATGTTGCTTTAGGAGTTGATGAAGAATCACAGCTAGAGATGAATCATTGGGGAAGAAGAACTGTTGCAGTCATTGTAGCAGAATCGGAACCGTCAGGAAGACGTATTTGGCGGGATTCAGCTTCTCTTTCGGTGGAATTGAGTTAGTTTCCCCGAGAACCTTATATATATATATATATATATGTATTTGAAGTTTTAAGATGAGAAATGACACGTACCTGAAACGGGCTACTCTTCGAATCCAATAAAATTTACCTAAGTTTAAATCATCGAAAATCCAAGGAAGTCGAGCAGAATTCGTCGAATTTTGTCGTGGACACTTGCATAATCTCTATGAATCGTCGAGTTCTGGCACGTCAATTCGACAAATTTGCCTTGAGAAATTTCATGTACTTCCCGAGAATATTTATATCTACTTAGCTGTCTTCAAGACTCCTTGTTGAGCATGCCCAGTTCCATTTTGAATGATGAAAACTTGGCCTCATCCACTGGCTTCATGAAAATATTTTCGACCTATCTATCGGGACATCGTTGAGAGTTATGTCCTTGTTCTCCACTTGCTCCCGAATGAAGTGATATCTGATTTCGATGTGCTTCATCCGACTGTGAGAGACTGGATTATTTGTGAAAGCTATCACACTAAAAGATTCACAAAACATCGAAATCTCATTGAATTTTTGATTGTAATCTTCTAGCTGATTCCTGATCCAGAGAAGTTGTGCGCAACAACTACCAGTAGAGATGTACTCTGACTTGGTCGTGGAAGTTGCCACACAATTTTGCATCTTACTACTCCAGTAAATAAGCCTTCTTCTGAGAAATTAGCATGTCCCGGAAGAGCTTTTCCTTTCATACCTGCTACCTGCAAAATCTACATCTGAAAATCCAATTAGCTCGACATCATTACTTCTTCGGTACCATATGCCAAGATTTGGTGTACCCTTAAGGTATCTCAAAATCCTCTTTGCAATGATGTAATGAGATTCCTTAGAGTTCACCTGAAATCTTGCACGCACACATGTTGAAAACATTATGTCCGGTCTACTGGACGTAAGGTAGAGCAAGGACCAAATTATGCTTCTGTACTTGGTTCTATCAAACGGTTTCCCATTCTCATCCTTGTCCAGAGACATAGTTGAAACCATTGGAGTCCTCATCTAGGTTACATTCTCCATTTCAAATTTCTTAAGCAACTCTTTGGTGAACTTCGTTAGAGAGATGAAAATTCCATCGTCGGATTATTTCACTTGAAGTCCTAAGAAATACTTCAGCTCTCCCATACTGCTCATTTCAAACTTCCCTTGCATGAGATTAGAAAATTTCTTGCAAATGTTGTCTTCCATAGAGCCAAAAATAATGTCTTCTACATAGATTTGCACTAGCAAAATCTTATCTTTTACTTCTCTTAGAAATAATGTTTTGTCTATCTTTTCTCTTGCAAACTTGTTCTCAAGAAAAATGCTAGACAACGTCTTATACCAAGCTCAAGGAGATTGTTTTAAGCCGTTTAGAGATTTATTAAGAAAATATACACGATCAGGGAAAGTTGAGTTGACAAAACCTGGGGGTTGTGTTTCATATACTTCCTCTTTTAGGTCTCCATTGAGGAATGTTGACTTTACATCTATTAGATAGACTCTGAAGCCTTTGTGAGAAGCATACGCTAGAAATAACCTGATAGCTTCGAGTCTGGCCATTGGAGCATAAATCTGATAGAAGTCGATCCTTTCTTCTTGTTTGTACCCTTGAGTTATAAGTCTGGCTTTATTCTTTATAATCGCTCCATTTTCGTCCAGCTTCTTTCTGAATAACCATTTTGTATCGATCATGTTCTATCCTTTGGGCTGGGCATTAACTCCCAATCCTTGCATCTTTCAAACTGGTTGAGCTCCTCTTGCATGGACATAATCCATGAGGAATTCTTATTTTGTAACACCCCCTATCCGTCGCATAGCATATAGCAGTAGGTCCGGCCGGGGCCCGACGCCATATACCGCAGACAAACCAGGCGGTTACTCAATGGAAACCATCCAACTAATATCAACGTCCTACACAGAGCATTCTAGTGGAAGTAATTATAATAGTTGCATTAATAAATAACCCAACACTAGCATGAATGTCCACTAACAAGCCATGGAATGAATGTACAAATACACAAGTACAATGGCCTTAAGGCCTTGCAATTGTTTACTCAAATAGAAGTGTTTTCCAAACATCGACACGCATGCTGACCATACATGAATAAAAGAAAACGCTAAGCATTAGGCCTTCGAGGGCCAGCACAGCAACTTGGGCTTTAGCCCGCTATTTACCGCTCGGCTCAGCAGCACCTACAAGCACAATCCACCGCAACGGTTGCAAACCAAAGCAACGGTCAGCAATGATGACCAAATTATAACGATCCCGCCCCCAACTCGGGGCGGCGATGCTCCTTCCCTGTACTTTATTAGCATAACCAAGCAGTATATATATATATTTCATCACAGGCGTTGGCACTCACGACCACACTACCCGTGCACTCAGGGCACATTCTCGGTAAACCACTCAATGTCACGTCAATTAAAGCTATAGACATTTCGGTCCCACCACCGCCACTTTGACAGCGAAACTATGAGCATTTGTCTTTTAGGCATTGGTCACGTCATTTTAAGCCATAGACCGCCTAAGACCCTCATCTATGCCAACGGCTCTAACCGAATGACATAGAACGGCTACGGTTCCGCCTAACCCGTGCTCAAATCGCAACGACAATTTAAGCCATATGCGCGGGTCAAACTTCTTCGAGTCCCATTTTTGTTACACACTTCACATAACCCGATTATGTTCAAGTTGGCTCCCAGGCCACCATGTTGGCAGAATCATGCATCTGCCCAGTTTTTCGGGTGCACCTTGGAGTTAATCCCCAAGGCTCCTGTTGCAATCTACCATGTAGAAACCCCGAAAAATAACCATTCGCATGGAGTCTTCTCCGGCCCTTATGCAATGCAACATCACCGATCCAGATCAACTTGTCCTGGTAAGCTTCACACATCATGCCTATATCCGTTCTCGAATAAGGACTCTATATGTACACAACGGGGACTATTCATGTCTACCCAAAGGAACGCCTCAAACTCATCGCAAACTCGCGAGAGCGGGCTTCCCTATGCAAAAGAAGTAGAGCTTCACATGCTCAAGTAGAGAATCGTTACCCTAGCGTTCTTCCTTGGCGCCATGGAAATGTAAGAGGATGAAAAGCACCGCACTCTCCTTGCCTCCGTATATTCGAATTCGGTTCGCGATTTGGAGCTCCGAAGCTCTACCAGTGACCAGATCTAGGCTTCTCCTTCCTCCATTGCTCTCCCCTCTCTCTGGACATAGAAAGAGAACCACTCAAGTGAAATGAGGGTTTCAAAGGCCCAATCCCGGGTATATCCAAGAACTAGCAGTCCCCAGCCGTCAGATCCCAAATTAAAGAAACAAACAGCCACGATTCGGGCCTGAAATGCAAAACCTGGGCCGAACACGGCCTGTGACACGCCCGTGTCTAGGGCCGTGTCCCCCATTCACCGTCGAAATCGACGTGTCTCGAAAAACACACGGGCACCCGACACTCCCGTGTTCGACCTGACACGCCCATGTCATCTAGTACACGACCGTGTTCCAGGCCGTGTTCGTCAATTGACGCAGGACCAACACAAACCCGAGACTCACACGGGTCTTGTACACGCCCATGTCCTATTTGACACGCCCGTGTCATACACGAACCCGCCTGGGCTCCAGTCCGTGTTCACAGTCTCGACATTTCGTCGAGCGCAGTTCGTCGACCACCCAACACGGCCTTGGACACGCCCGTGTCCTAGGCCGTGTTCCCTCTCTCGACACATCGTCGAGCGAAAATCGTCGATTTCCCTGGCAAATCGTCGACATGAGCTCGACACGCCCTGAGACACGCCCGTGTCTCAGGCCGTGTTCGCTGCTCGACGATCATCAACTCCAAAATTCATCGACCTCTCGGCCAAATCGTCGACCCAAACACGACACGCTCGGGGAAACGCCCGTGTCCCAGGCCGTGTGCCCCCTACCAAATTTCAAATTTGGCCCAGAACGCCTCCCGTTGCTCTTTTGAGTTTTGGGGCGTTACATCTTTGCTTCTTCAAACTTCTTTGGCTCAACCTAAGACAGAAAACTAAGATGTAGAACTTTGTAAGGAGTACATCTTCTGGTTCTTACACCATCACCTGACTCTCCAATGATTAGATCAATCAGGTGATCTCTTACGTGTTTGAATGCTATATTTCTTCCTCTCCCACTAGCAGGTTCTGCCACATCCATTGTTTCTCCAGTAGGTTGAGGTTGTTCTTCATCTAGTCTTTCTTCATCCACCACACTTGGATCGATGGCTTTGAATGAGCTTGGATCATCTTCCTTGACCGCTTCCTTCAAGCTTAGTTCCTTTAACCTGGTACCTGCATCTACGCCAACAACACTAGACGAGATGCTATGAAGCATGCTTGTCTCATCAAATACAACATTTATAGACTCTTCTACCACCAGGGTTTTCTTGTTAAAAATTCTATAAGCCTTACTATGGCTACTATACCCTACAAAAGTACCTTCAAAATATTTTTCACTAAACTTCATGCGATAATATTTCCCATTATTAAGTACGAAGAATTTACTGCCAAAGATCATAATGTAGGACACAATCGGTTTTCTGCCCCTCAATAATTCATAGGGGCATTTACGATGGATTTTGTTGATTAATGCTCTATTTTGCACGTGATTATCTGTGTTAAATACTTCAGCGCAGAAGTACTCTAGTAGTGAAGCATCTTTCAACATAGTTGTACATGCTTCAATAAGGGTTCTATTCCTTCTCTCAGTAACTCCATTTTATTGTGGAGTACACGGAGATGAAAACTTATGAAAGATACCTTGACTTCCACAAAATTCTATTATGGCAACAGACTCAAATTCTATTCTATGATCACTTCTGATTTTGACCACTGAGCAGTTTAATTCGTTCTGAATTTACCTAAAAAAATTGGTGAAAGCCTCAAAGTCATTTGATATGTGTTTCAGAAAGGACACCTAAGTAAAATGTTAGTAATCATCAACAATGACAAATGTATAAACTTTACCTCATAAACTTTGAATTGGAATAAGATCGAATAAGTCCATATGAAGTAAATACAAACTTCTAGATGAATATTTCTCAGAAATACCCTTCAAGGTAGCCTTATCTGCTTAACCATTTGACACGTGTAAAGTGGACTCTCTTTAAGGCACTTAATGTTGGAGGCATCACACACTAAATTGTGAGAGAATAACATATTTATCATTTTGAAATTAATATGTGCTAATCTCTTGTGCCATTAATCACATAGAGACACACTATCTTTTGCCAAGAAGCACAATAGTGTAGAATTGTCTAAACACAGAAAATTTAAATAGAAAATATTTCTACTCCGAGTGTCTGTTAAGATTGTCTCCAAATTGGTAGACGATTTTATCATACACTTGTCCTTGTAGAACTCAACGATATAGCCTTTATCACATAATTGACTTATGCTTATCAGATTATGTTGTAATCTTTCAACATAAGCCACGTTTGCGAAAGAGACTATGTCGTTGAAATCATATTGTAGCCTTTGGTGATTCCCCTGTCAGACCCTCCAAAGATAACTTTTGATCCATCTTCAAATTTAGTAAATTCTAGCAGTATTCTCCTAGTCCTGGTCATATGCCTAAAGCATCCACTGTCTAAATACCAGATTGGCGTTTTGTTGGCCTTTGGACTTACCTGCAATCATAAATCATTTTACCTTAAGAACCCAAATAGATTTGGGTCATTGGTTCCTTGTTAATTTAACACCACTTGGAACATTAACGTTGCGATTGGTCGGTCCCGCACTGTTAACTTGTGGAGTTTCAAGCTTTACCGGATGAAACAAGCAATCTCGGCGAAGTGACCAATCTTGCCGCAACACCAACAATCAAACTTGTTGTACCTTCTCTTGTACTCCTGCTTTACCTTTTGAATGAGATGTCTAGTAGAGGCCACTGACTTGGAAGTGGAAGCCTCGTAATTGCAGCAGACACAAGGTTTCACTGCTTCCTTAGCATTGGGGACAACACTATTGGCTTTTGGAGCCCTCTTGCCACTTAGTCCATGAATTTAAGGACCATAACTTTTGAGTGTAATTTCTTCACATGGTGCTTTGAAAACACTAGCACCAGAGTCTCGGGGATGGGTCCATCCTTGGTAGTTCTTTTTAGGCTCCACATAGGTTGGCCTAGCCAAGTGTCCATAGGACGTCTCAAATTTATTTTTGTTTGTGGGGAAGATCACCTTCTTAAATGAAGGTTGACTTTGAGGGGCATTTCCTTTGCCTTTGGTAGTGGCTTTCTTAGCTGCCTTACCTTTGTCAGCTATATGGCCAAGATCGCTTCCCTTCTTCGCAGCAGAGAATTCATCAATGAGAGGAAGAATGGTCTTTAATTTAGAGTAGATTTCAACAAGTTTCCTCTCCACCAAGAGTTTTCTTCGAGCTCATCTAAATACTTCTCCTTCTGACTTAACAGTTCAATAGAGCATTTTAGTTCCTCTTTCAAAGAGTGAATTTCATTTATGAGAGTAGTTAATTCATCAATTTCCTCCTCCAGTTTTGACTCCACTGCCATGAGAGAAGCAATATCTTTTGATTGCTTTTTGAATACCTTGTGGCATTTGTCAAAGGCCTTCAAAAGTTCTTGATGCTGAGCCATCAAATCAACTTCATCTTCCTCAAAAGAATAGTCTTATTGACCATTTGTTCATGTTTCAGATTCAGATAATATTGTGTGAGTGTTTACCTTCCCACGGAATTGGGAGTCGCCTACTTTCCCATCTGATTGAGCCATGAGCCCAAAGTAAGCTTCTTCATCTTCAGAGCTCGGCTCACTTGAGTCACTATCGCTAAGAGTGTTTGACTTCTTTGCAACGAAACCGTTCTCTTCCTTCTTTTTACCTTTGAAGGATATCTTGTCTTCCTTCTTGTATCCTTCCTTCTTCTTGTACGGACACTCCGCAATCATGTGTCTTGGCTTGTTGCAATAATAACAAACTATGTCAGAGGAAGAGTGTTTGTTCGGTTTATATTTATACCTGCCATATCGGTTGTAGCTTTTATTAGACCGATCACCATCATGATGTGACCTTCTGAAGTCCGAGGAGTACCGATTCTTCATTTGCCTCCTCTTGATAAGCAATCTCTTGAATTGCTTGGAGATTAGCGAGAACTCTCCATCAGACAACTCAGAGCCTAACGTGCTTGGCTCAGAGTCTTCTAGGGTATCTAGAGCTCGTGTATTTACTGGTGACACAACTTTAACTTTTCTTGTCCCTTCGGCTTTTAGAGCTACCGACTTCTCTCTGCTTGAAGTCCTGCTGCTTTGCTCCTCTTTCTTTTGAGTGTTCATTTGCAGTTCGTCAGAGAGGAGTTTTGCGAATAGATTCCGAGGATCAATCTCGGGCAGCTTTCTAAACTCCCAAATGGCTACCACTTTTGTGTCCCAGTCCTTTGTCAGAGATCTGAGGAATTTGTTATTTAGCTCACCATTAGTGAAGGTGCGACTGTAGTTTCTGAGGCCATTAACAATATTGAAGAATTTTTCAAAGCTGTCAGCAATAGTATCGTTAACACCTTGCTTTAAGGCCTCGTATTCTTAATTCAGCAGAGATATTCGATCTTCTCTAACTTATTCAGTTTCTTCCATAAGAACCATGAGACAGTCCCACATTTCCTTGGCAGAGTTGTAGTGGAATAAGTTTTGTAGCATTGAGTCATCCAATGCACTGGCTATGATGTTCTTTGCCTTTTTGTTAAAGGAGACTTGGGAAATTGCATCCTTGGTCAATTCCATCATCTTGTTTGTAATCATAACCGTAGGATTCAGAGCAGAGGTCTGTGTAAGAATGTGAGGTCCTTCCATAATATGAAATATGCGAGGATCAGCAACTTCTATGTAGAATCTAACTCTTTCCTTCCATATGGGGAAGTTCTCCTTAGTGAACACCGACAATTTCATCGAAGACATGTCCTTGCTTCTATCCATAGAAATTGAGCTTTATCTCTTGACAACTAGATAGGAGATCTTTGTTCAAGGTGTTAGCCTTATATTGAACAACACCCATCCGGTACTAATTGAAAGTATCTAGTGTCAACCTAAATCACCTAGAGGAGGGGTGAATAGGTGTGTTCCGCATCTTTTGCGGAAAACAAAATTACTGAAAAATAAGCACACAAAAATACAAATATTTATAGTGGTTCTCCGAGTTGGGTACGTCCACTGTACCGCCCGCCTATCTACCATGAAGGGCTAGATTCGGCTACTTCACTGTTGTCTCAGATTGCAAACAATCTTACAACTAAGAGCCTCAACTCCTAAAACTCAGAGACAACGCTCCTAGCACTCGGAGAACAACCTCTCCTACAACTCGGAGAACAAACTCTCCTACAACTCGATCCACAACCAAGGATCTACAACTTGATCCATAAATAAGGATCTATAACTCGATCCACAAACAAGGATCTACAACTCGGAGGGAAAAACCTCCTACAATAATACAAAGTCTTATACAATAAAAAATTAACAAAAATCTTCAACAAATCTGAAATATTCGATCCCTTGTTCCTCTTAAAATTTGATCGTGAATGTCTTGAAGAACAGAAAAATCGAAGTCTTGAGAATTCAGATCTGGATGCACGGATTAGCTAGATTTGAGAGAATCAGAACCTTCAGAGATCAACGATCTAGTCGATTGGCTTGAAGAAGAAAAGAATCATACTGTAAACATTCATCGGTCGTGAAAAGTAGCGAAGAACGAGCGAAGGATGACGAGAATGTTTTGTCTTTGAGATTTCTCGATTTTTTCAATTAAGCATGATTCGGTTTGATTGAAATCAAACCTACGTATATATAGGAAACCTTCTTCTGTAATGACTAGAAATTTCCTTTCTAATCGAGAGATTCGAAAATCACTGTACATGGCGTTCTGGTCGACCCGAGCCGTAATTTTGAAAAGAGTAGAAAATAACCTTAAGTGTAATTCGTCGAGTATCGTCGAGTATGTATGGGTATACTCATCGAACCTACTTTGAAACTCGACGAAATTGACTTAGAAGATTTCAGCCAGATCGAACATATAACTCAACATTTGGCAGACGAGATACTCGATGAATTCGATGAGTATCGACTAGTATACTTGAATAATTCGACGAGTATCGACTAGCCGACTCTACGCATTTGACGCCATACCAAGTGATATTCGATGAATATTACTTAGAGAAATCCAGAGAAGTAAAGTCAAGGTGACTCGACGAATTCGTCGTGTATCGACATGTATATTCGACGAGTTTTGATAGATACATTCGACAAATTCGACGTGAATAGACAATGATACTCTACGACTTTTACCTAACTGATTTCTAGGAATTCAGAGATTATTCTCTAAGTAAATATGATGAATTCGACAAGTGCTAGTAAGCATATACGATGAATTCGATGAGTATTCATGAGTATACTCGACGAATTCGACAAGTATCCTTTACTATACTCGACGAATTTTACTTGGAGAAAATCTTCTCTTCTGAAGGCCTCAACTTGATCTTCTTGGATTCTTCTAATGTACTTGAAATAGAAGTACGCAACAATAGAGAGAATACACGTGAGTGAACAGGTTGGCCTAAATAATGAGGGATTACATTGTGTAGTCTTGTGTTTCAAGACCCACTGTAACCTGACATGGGGTTGTACATGATAATATAATTCTGCAAGCATATAACTAGAAAATAACATCAAATACAAACACAATTCATCTTCGTTCAAGGAACACTTCTTCAAATCAGGGTTATTGTGGATACAATACCCAACACATGTTAAAGCAAATCAGGTATACGTCATCTACCTGATGGTCAGACTTAACGACCTGAATAGAAGAAAGTAATGTTTGGGAAATTGGTATAATACCTTTGAATTTCACCTCTGTGTCTCCATGTCTCAAAAAAAATCCTCTTGGCTAGGCAATCAATCTTGGCATGGTGCTTGCATAGACAAGTCATGCACATGATCAAATCAAAGTTCGATATCCGTAAGATCGTCGTCGGGGTATCAAATAGCTTGCCTCTAATATCCACAAACATGTTACAGTTAGCGGTGGAGTGTAATCTGAGCCATCTAGATGTCACGCTCTCCTAATGACGTTAGAAAAATGCTGAATGTAATCCGAATCCTCTGCAAAATCCTCTAAAATGAATGAGTGTGATACACCTATGTCAAATAATTTGTGGACAGCCATACCGCACACAAATACTATGCCTGAGATGTTAGTGGTGTAAGGTTCTCTAGAGGGTATCTCCTACTAATATTCAAAATAATTTAGAAATTGAATATTTTAAATTACAGGATGACCTACTATGATCTCCTCGGAGTTCCTTGGTTTTGCTAGATCCAATGTATAAACCTGGTCACGAGCAGGACGATGATCTCCTTGGCTACGACCTCATTCTCGACTACGACCACTGACATGTTGTACTGGTAGGGCAGTAGGAGGATGAAGATATGTCTGGTGGCAATAAGCTGGGATATGCCCTGCCTCATAGTATTGGAAGCAGACCACTATAGGGTGTGTTCTCTCCTCCTGCCTCTGTGGCTCCTGGAATCATAACGGTCGCGGGGCCATGACTTTTGGTTGAGGCCTTTGCTCTGGCCTAAAGTTCAGATGAGGACGTCCCCCACCTCTTCAATATGTGGTAATCTTGCCTCTCAGCAGGCCTCCTCTGCCTTTGGTCCCTTCCACCATCATTTAGCCTCTATTAGTCTCTTCCCTCTTGTATGTACCATCACGTGATCCACCTCCCACTTCTTTGCTGTCTTAGTGATTTTTGCCATGTTGGTGTCAGCGACAAACAATAAAGCATGCCTGAGAGTATCCTGGAGGCCTTTGTAGAACTTCTTTGCATAATTTCGTACACTCAAAGTACTAGTAAATCCCACTAGGTACAAAAACTCCCATTGGTACTCCAGAACAGACCAGGTCCCCTACTTTAGATGTAGGAACAACTCCTTAAGCGCATATCTATCAATATACCACACAAAGTGCTCCAGTAGTGCCTTGCTGAACTGGTCCCAAGTGATCTCTGAGTACTCGTATCCAATATAGGTAGAGTCCATAATGGACTTTCACCATCTCTTGGCATGGGCTGCTAGTACAGAAACTGCTAAGGAAACTGCCTCATCAATCGGGCAACGTATCCCAGCAAGCATCTCCTGAATGGTGTCTATCCACTCCTCTGTCTTTTCTGCAGGCTCCATCCCATAGTAGTGCTGAGTATTGTATTTACAATAACCCGGATTTGAAGAAGGGCCCTATTAAGCTAAGATGAATTGTGACTGTATTTGATGTTGTCTTTTGAGTATGTACTTGCAAGTTTTCATTGCTAAGCACACACCAATGTTAGGTTACAGTGAGTCAGTAAACATAGGACTACACAATGTAATCCCTCATTGTGTATGCCAATGTGTTGACTCACATGTATTCTCTCTATGGGGGTGTACTTCTATCCCAAGTACAAGAGAAGGCTCTAGGATGGTCAAGACTTAGACTCAAAATGACAGGAATTTCTCCCAAGTAAAATTCGTCGAGTATGGTGTGGAATACTCGTCGAATTTGTCGAGTATCAGCTTGATACTCGTCGAATTCGTCGTGTTTGCCTACCCATACCCGTTGAATCCATATTTTATACTTAGGGTAAATTCGCTGAAGAATTGAAAAATCTGTTATGTAAAATTCGTCGAGTATCGTCGTGCATACTCGTCGAATTCGTCGAATGTATATAACAATACTCGCCGAATTCAGCGAATATGCTAAGTGATACGCGTCTAATTCGTCAAGTCTATTCGACGCAACTTCTCTAGATTTTTCAAAGTCTCATTCATGTAATATGGCTTGTCATGGCGTCGAGGGTGTTGATTCATTCAGCCTATACTCGATGAATTCATCGAGTATACCTATTGATACTCGACAAATTTGTCGAGTATGATTCTTCGCTTTGGCATTGAGTGTATTGCCTGCCTGAGCTGTTTTGATTAAGTCTTATTTGTCGTATATCAAGGTACATTCGGCGAGTATACTAGTGATACTCGACGATACTCGACGAATTTGACTTAGGTCATTTTTCTGAATTTTCAAAACTGCTGGTTTGGTTTTCGATAGGCATGCACAGTAAATTCGAGGTTTTCTTTTTGGAAGTTTTCTTCTAACCATAGGAAGGGAAATCTCTATAAATACCTAGAGGATATTTCCTTTTAACTTAATCATGATTTTGCTCTCAATTTCAAACCCAAGAAATTACCAAAATTGGAAATCATCCGTCCTCCGCCGATGCTCTGTACTCTTTGCGAATTCTCCCGATTGGATGCCAACTACAGTGCACGATTCATCTTCATCGACTTCTACGTTTGGATTGCTGCCATCAAAGGATCTATACTCCTCCAGATCTTGTCGATTGAAGGTTCACGATTCAATATCTTCAAGATTTCATTTCTCCAAGTTCTTCAAGATTCAAGATCTACTTTTTTGAAGAACGTTGGGGTAAAGACTCGTAATTGTTTGTGTTTTGTAATATTCATTTACTGTTGTAGGAGATTATTCCTCCGAGTTTGTAGATCCGTTTGTGGATCGAGTTTGTAGATTCGTTTGTGGATCGAGTTTGTAGATCCGTTTGTGGATCGAGTTTATAGATCCGGTTGTCGATCGAGTGGTAGGAGTGTCACCTCCGAGTTGTAGGAGTTGCAGCTCCGAGGTTTAAAATTTGAAGAAATCTGAGATTGGTGAAGTTGCTGAATCAAGCCCTTCGTGGAAGATAGGCGAGGCGGGAAAGTGGACATACCCAACTCGGGGAACCACTATAAATATCTGTGTCTGTGTGCTTGATTTTTAAAGTGATTTTTATTCCACGAAAAGACACAAACATCACCTATTCACCCCTTCTAGGTGATTTAGGTAGACACTAGATACTTTCAATTGGTATCAAAGGGCATTTTGTTTGATATAAGGTTAACACCTTCAACAAGATCCCTGTTCTAATGTTAATACATTCCATCTTGTCACCATGGACAGAAGCAAAGAAATGTCTTTTATGAAGCTCCCAGTATGCACAAAGGAAAACTTTCCCATGTGGAAAAAACGAGTCAAGTTCTTCTTAGAAACTACTGATCCTAAAATTTTTCAGATTGTAGAAGGACCCCACATACCGACTCAACCATCAGCTCTAAATCCTACAATCATGATCCCCAAGAAGATGATGGACTTGACTATGGATGAAATTGCCTTAGTCTCTCTTGATAAGAAGGCAAAGACCATCATCGCAAGTGCAATGGACGACTAAATGCTTCCGAGTCTATTCCACTATATATTTTCCAAAGAAATGTGGGACTGCCGAATTGTGTTGATGGAAGGGACAAAAGAACTCAGAGACGACCACAAATCATTGCTGAATCAGGAATACGAAGCATTAAAGCAATGATCAAATGATAGTATTGTTGACAGCTTCAAGAAGTTCTTTAAGATAGTAAACGACCTCATGAACTATGGTCTAAATTTCACCAATGTCGAACTGAATGACAAGTTTCTCAAATCCCTAACAAAGAAATGGGGCACTAAAGTGGTTGCCATTAAGGAGTTTGGAATGGTGCCTGAGACTGACCCTCAGAACCTTTTTGGAAAATTGCTCTCCTACGAACTAAAAATGAACACCATAAAGAAGGAAGACAAAAACAACCGAACTTCCAAGAAAGAGAAGTCTGTGGCCCTAAAAGTTGAAGGTTCAAGGAAGTCCAAAGCTATTTCTCAAGTTAGAATTCGTGCTCCCGACACCCTAGAAGACTCGGAGCCTAACACATCTGGCTCTGATCTATCGAATGGAGAGTTTTCTCACATATCAAAGCAGTTCAAGAAACTGCTCAGCAAGAGGAGACATATGAAGAATCGGTCATCCTCAACTGACTTCAGGAAATCCCATCGTGATGGTGATCGTTCCAGAAAAAGCTACAATCTAGAGGACATTTGTAAATCAAAATAGAACAAACATTCTTCCTCTGATGTTGTTTGCTATTGTTGCAATAAGACAGGTCACATGATTGCTGAATGCCCATACAAGAAGAAGGAGGGCTCAAAGAAATAGGAGAAAAGATCCTTCAAGGGAAAAAGAAAAGAATAAAAGAGCTTCATCACCAAGAAGTTCAAGACTCTTAGCGACAACGACTCAAGCGAGTCCAGATCAGAGAATGAGGAAGCCTACTTCAGGCTCATGGCTCAATCAGACGAGGAAGTTAGTGACTCTGAGTATTGCGGGAAGGTAAACTCACACACTATACTCTCGGAATCGGAAACGTCCACTAATGGTCACGAAGGCTATTCTTTTGAAGAGGGCTAGTCTGAGTTAATGGTTCAGCATGAGAACCTTTTGAAGGCTTTTGACAAATGCCGAAAGGTAGTCAAAAAGAAAGCAAAAGAGATTGCTTCTCTCAAGGCAGTGGAATCAAGCATGAGGGAGGAAATTGCAAAATTATCTCCTCTCAGAAGTGAAGTTCACTCATTGCAAGAGGAACTGAAAAGCTCGGCTAGAATATTATGTCAAAAGAAAAATATCTTGATGTGCTGGAAGAAAAGCTCTTGGTGGAGAGAAAACTTGTTGAGAGTTTTTCCAAGCTGAAGACTGTTCTCCCTCTCATTGATGAGTTATCTGCTCCGAAGAAGGGTAGTGGTCTTGGCCATGTAGTTTAAAAAAGTAAGGCTGCCAAGAAATCCAGTGCTAAGGAAAAGGGGAAGACACCTATAGGCAACCCTCGTTTAGGAAGGTCATCTTTCCGATGAACAAGTTTGACCTTGAGTCATACTACGGTCATCTTGCTAGGCCTACTTATGTAGAGCCTAAGAAGAGATACCAGGGATGGACCCGTCCCCGAGATTATGGTGCTAGTATTTTCAAATCACCTTATGAAGAAATAGAACTCAAGAGTTATGGTCCTTATATTCATGGACATAACCATAAGAGGGCACCAAAAGCCAAAATGTTGTACCTATGGCAAAGGAAATGGAGAAGCTCTGTGTATGATGTAATCGGGAGGCTTCCTCCTCCAAGTATGTTGCCCCTGCTAGACCTTACGCTCAAAAGGTAAAGAAGGAGTACTAGAGAAGTTACAACATGTTTGACTGTTGAAGTTGTGGCAAAATTGGTCATTTTCGCATAGATTGCTGGTTTAACCCTGCCAATTTTGTAACTCCACAAGTTAACCATGCGAGACAGACCACTCACAGAGTTAATGTTCCTAGTGGTATTAAGCTGACCAGGAACCAAGGACCCAAATATATTTGGGTTCCTAAGGTAAAGTGATTTGTCATTGCAGGTATGTCAAAAGGCCAACAAAATTCTATCTGGTATTTGGACAGCGGATGCTCTCGGCATATGACCAGGACAAGAATCATGTTGCTTGATTTCACCCCAGTCAAAGATGGACCAAAAGTCATCTTTGGAGGGTCAGACTGGGGAACTACTAAAGGCCATGGTACGATCTCCAACGTAGTAGTCTCTTTCACATACGTGGCTTATGTTGAAGGATTACACTATAATCTTATAAGCATAAGTCAGCTATATGATAAAGGCTACATCGTTGAGTTCTGCAAGGACAAATGTTTGATAAAATCATTTGCAAATTTGGAGACGGTCTTAACAAGCACTCAGAGCAGAAATATTTTTTATTTAAATTTTCTTTGCTTAGACACTTCTACACCACTATGTTTTATTGCAAAAGATAGTTCGTCTATTTGTGACCAATGACACAAGATACTAGCACATATTAATTTCAAAACAATAAATATGCTATTTTCTTACAACTTAGTGCGAGATGTCCCCAACATTAAGTGCCTTAAAGAGAGTCTGTGTCACTCATATCAAATGGGTAAGCAGACAAGGGCTACCTTCAAGGGTATTGCTGAAAACGATTCTTGAAGGAGCCTATACTTGCTTCATATGAATTTATTCAGTCCTATGCCTATTCACAATTTAGGAGGTAAGGTTTACACGTTAGTAATTATTGATGACTACTCGCATTTTACTTGGGTGTTCTTTCTAAAACACAAGTCAGACACCTTCAACACATTCACAAATTTTGTCTGGCAAATTTAGAACGAATTGAACTACTCAGTTGTCAAAATCAGAAGTGACAACATAATAGAATTTGAGTCTGGTGCCATGACAGAATTTTGTGGAAGTCAAGGTATCTTTCATGAGGTTTTCTCTCAATGTACTCCACAGCAAAATGGAGTTACTGAGAGAAGGAATAGAACCCTAATTGAAGCATATACAACTATATTGAACGATGCTTCACTTCCTGAGTACTTCTAGGCTGAAGCAGTCAACACAGCATGTCACATGCAAAGTAGAACTCTCATCAACAAAAACTATCGTAAGATCCCCGATGAGCTATTGAAGGGCAGAAAACTGATTGTGTCCTATTTTAGAATCTTTGGAAGTAAATGTTTCGTACTTATTAATGGGAAGTATTACCACATGAAGTTTAGTGAAATATGTTTTGAAGGTATTTTGTAGGTTATAGTAGCCATAGTAAGACATATAGGATCTTCAATAAGAAAAATCTTGTGGTAGAAGAGTCAATCAATGTTGTTTTTGATGAGACAAGCATGCTCCAAAGCAGCTCGTCTTGTGTTATTGGTGCAGATGTAGGTACCAAGTTCAAGGAACTAAGCTTGGATGAAGCTGTCAAGGAAGAAGTTCCTAGCTCATTCAAGATCGTCTATCCAGGCTTGGTGGATGAAGAATTGCTAGAGGAAGAGTTTCTTCAACCACTAGAGGAGGTACCAAATGCTGCTGAGCCTGCTGGTAGGATAGCAAGAAATCTAGGGTTCAGATACCTAATAGATCACCCAGTTGATCAAATAATTGGAGAGCCAGGTGATGGAGTTATAACTAGAAGAGGTACGGCTAATAAGATAATGCATCTTAGTTTTCTGTCACAGGTTGAGCCAAAGAAATTTTAGGAGGTAAATAAGGATGCTTCTTGTACTTTTGCTATGCAAGAGGAGCTTAATCTGTTTGAATATTGTAAAGTCTGGGACTGGGTACCCAGGCCTGAGGGACAGAACATGATCGACACCAAGTGGATTTTTATAAACAAGCTGGATGAAAATGGAGTAATTATCAAGAATAAAGACATGCTTGTAGCTCAAGGATACATACAAGAAGAATGGATCGAATTCGACCAGACCTTTGCTCTACTGGTTAGGCTCGAGGCGATCAGGTTGTTTCTTGTGTATGCTGCCCTCAAAGGCTTCACCGTCGACCAAATGGACGTGAAGTCAGCTTTCCTAAATGGAAAACTTAAAGAGGAAGTATACATAGCTCAACCCCCAGGTTTTGTTGATTCCAATTTCCCTGATCATGTTTATTTTTTTAAATAAAGCTCTATATGGTTTAAAGCAAGCTCCCCGAGCTTGGTATGAGACATTGTCTACTTTCTTTTTGAGAATAAGTTCACAAGAGAAAAGATAGACAAGACATTATTTCTTAGGGAAGTAAAAGGCAAGATTCTGCTAGTGTAGATCTATGTCGACGACATAATATTTGGCTCTACAGAAGAGAACCTTTGCAAGACGTTTTCCAAACTTATGCAAGGGATGTTTGAAATGAGCAGTATGAGACAACTGAAGTATTTCTTAGGACTTAAAGTGAAGCAATCTAAAGATGGAATTTTCATCTCTCAGACGAAGTTCACCTAGGAGATTCTTAAGAAATTCAGAATGAAGAATTCAACCTCTATGAGGACTCAAATGGGTTCTACTATGGCTCTGAACAAGGATGATAAAGGGAAACCTTTTGATGAAACCAAGTACAGAAGTATAATCGGATCCTTTCTCCACCTCACTGCTAGTAGACCAGATATTATGTTTTCAACATGCATCTGCACTATATTTTTGGTGAACTCAAAGGAATCTCATTACGTTGCTTTAAAGCGAATTTTAAGATATCTTAAGGGTACACCCAATCTTGGCTTATGGTACCTGAGAAATAATGATGTTGAACTAATTGGTTTTTCAGATACCTATTTTGCAGGAAGCATGGATGTTAGGAAAATCACTTCCGGGACGAGCCAATTCCTCAGAAGACGGCTTATTTCATGGAGCAGTAAGAAACAAAATTGTGTGGCAACTTCTACGGCCGAGTTAGAGTGTATCTCTGCGAGTAGTTTTTGTGCACAACTTCAATGGATCTGGAATCAACAACTTATATGGATCTGGAATCAACTTGAAGACTACAATTTGAAGTTAAAAGAAATTCTGATGTATTCCGACTCATTCAGCACAATAGTGATTGCGAATAATCCAGCCTCTCACAGCCAGACAAAGCACATCGAGGTGCGATATCACTTCATCCGAGAGCATGTGGAGAATAAGGATATAGCCCTCAGCTATGTCCCGATGGATAAGCAAATCGCAGTCATTTTTACAAAGCCACTAGACGAGACCAAATTATCGTTCTTCAAAATAGAACTAGGTATTCAGAAGATAGACTAATGTAGAAGGCCAAGCAAGCAGGAACTCACTCGAGAATTATTTCACAAAGTCAGAAAATTGTCCCAATGCAAATTCATTGAGTATCAAAGTTCAAGTCGCAGATTCATCAGATAGTCATGTGATACTCGCCGAATCGGACTTAACCACCAGAGATTCTTGGTGATTTCAACTTAGGACAAAATTTCAAACTTCTATATTGGATCCGAAGAGCCATGAATTCAGGTTCGCGCCTTCTAGAAAATTTTTAAATTATATATATATATATATATATATATATATATATATATATATATATATATATATATAGTCATGGGGGCAACCGCACAACCGATTCTACGAAAACCTCAAGCCGACTCGCCGAATCAGAAATCGCGGCCGTTCGGCTCCCGTGACAACAGGATCTTCTTCCTCCCGTGGACTAGGGTTTGTTCTACTTCGATTATGGTTGTGAACGACTTCCTAACCTTAGCCGACAGTGCTACATGGATTTCCTGACAATTTCTTCTCGTGGTGTGTTCCCAAAATAATGCTGTCGCTGACTCCGACAAGTTCAGAAATCCAGTTCATTCCAGATTCAGCATTCTCCATGGCTCCCAGAAGCACAAGCTATTTGCTAGGGGGAGGAGAACTTGTTCGTACATGCTTTGTTGATGCTTTTGATGAGTTTAGAAATGTTTTAGTGATGTTGGAGACTGTAGGACTTTCCTTTGTCCTAGAACGCCCTTGCAAGGTCCTGTATAAGGAAGTTCTTGAGTTCTTCCAGAATGCCGAGATACGTCATGACTATTCCATCAAAAAGAGCAAAATCCGAAAGAATGAGGTCAAAGTGAAAGCGCACTTCTCTCCAGGTACTTGCGTCTTCCTACATGTGATGAGGTCGATTACCTTGACAAGGATGACTTCTTTAGAGCTCTTCTATTCTGTGGATTACCCAAGGTACAAAAGTAGTAAAGCGCAAAGGGATGAATGAAGAAGACAAGCTTATTTCCGACATCATGGGTAAAGTGTTCTTATGCAAGACTGGGTCCCACGACTATCTCTCCACAGAGATGTTCAAGACCCTTGTTGCCATCATCTGTAGGAAGAAACTTGACGGAGGTGCATTGCTGTTTGAGAAAATCAAGGACAGCCTTCGCACTCCCAACTTCAGGAGGATTATCACCATGTACCTAAATCAGCTGGATGGTGACAGGTTTGATATGAACAAAGGAGTGCCTATCTATACCTCAAGAAGATTGACTCATTTATATTCTTAAGGTGGGATAGGAGGATCACTAGGCAAAGGGGAGCCCCAAATTTGGCAATGAAGGAGGCAGAACATGCTCCTGAGGTCAGGATTACGTCTCCACACCCCAGTGAAATTCCTGAGAGTTCGAGGGTAGGAATCGAGGGGGAGGTAGTTGACACACAAGTGGCCACTAGCATAGTGCCCTTGAGTGTGCCTTCAGACTCAGTGCCAGAAGTTCTAGAGTCAGTTATTCCAGTTCTAGTGCTAGAGAATCTGATGACAGAGGTTTCCAAGACAGCTCAGACTGCTGTTGAAGAGTTAGTGCCTGAAGATGAAAAGGCTGATTCAGTTAAGGAAGATGTTGTTGAGGAAGAGGATATACATGTGGATGATGATGATGCTATTGTTGATGACCTGAAAATTGATGATTATGAGGTTGAGAGTGTTGCTGAAGAGATGATCATAGATTCAGATAAGACAAAGTCTACTGCTGTTGATGTTGGTTCTGAGCTGGTGGTAATGGAGAATTTGATAGTTCCTCTCCCAAAAATTGTTCCGTCTTCATCTTCTGAGGGGGAGGTAACTAGACGTTCTATATCAGCTACTACTGAGGTTGCTAGATTTTTGCGCAACTTTGAGAAAAAGATAGGCAAAATTCCAGATGCACCTCCTACTATTGCAGTGGAGGTTGTGGATCTTTCTAATGAGCAAGGAGATGTGGAGGAGCAGACTCCAGTTCTGATTGCTGCTGTAGATCTTGGTACAACTTCTAAAGCTCATTTATCTCCAATAGATGAGTCTTCCAGTGAGGATTTTCCCAGCACTCCATCACTGAGACTCCAGTTTTGACTATTGATAGTACACTTCTGCAAAGCATTGAGGCAATGTTAGCCAAGTAGAAATCTAATTTTGATTCATCCATGCAGAAGGTTCTGAAAAAGGTGAAAGAAATAGAAAGAGATCTAAACAATGACCTAGTTGAGGTTAAAGTTAGATTCGACAAGCTAGATGCCAATATGGACTCCTGTTGTACTCAACGCGAAAAAGGAGTTGAGTTTGTTATGAAAGGGTTAGAGAGCAATCAGAAGGTGATGTGCAATGTGGATACTAATGCTAAAACTATGATTGACGGTCATAATAGAGTGATGACACATTATGATGATAGCATGCAAGCCTATGCAAATGCTCTAGCTGAAGTTGTCGGAAAGGGGGAGGAGTCCTTGGAAGCTAAGGTGGTAGCTAAGGTTAATGCGCTTGAAGAAGCAATGCTAGCAAATTTCAAAGGTGTAAATGTCTACAGTTATAACAACTGTGCATGGCTGCATGGTCAGTTGATAGGATATCAAGTACTTATTGTGCCTGTACCAGCACATGATGAGACTCATCCTGCCGAGGATAACTCTCAGTATTTGTCAGACACACATGATTTCTCTCAGGTTAGTTATGTTGCTTCTACTACCGCTACTGAGGCTCCAGTGATAGAACTTGTTGAAGACTTCCCTCCTCTGGTTTACAAGCGAAAATGATATGGGGAAGGGCCAATTGTAATAAGTTCAGAGCCAGGTCGAGCACAGCCAAACAAAGAGATGGAAGAGGTTTGGAGCCCGATATCTTGAGGAATCATCTTAGACACATTCTCCTTATTTGAGATCTTGGTGGTGAAAAACATCAACACCACTACGATCAAGAAGAATGGAACAAGTTCAAGCTATGCTACAAAAACAGAAGAATTCATTTCAGAAACAATCAGAATGCTGATCCGATGCCTCCAGCCACTCCAAAGTACATTCCGAGGACAAAGGCTTATTTTGACATGTAGAGGCAGAAAAGGCAAAGCAAGCAGATTTAACATTCATATCTTATATGTTTTACTTGGAGTGTTGTGGGGTGCCCCCCTCCTAAAACAATGAACAATTTGATATATATATATATATATATATATATATATATATATATATATATATATATATATATATATATATATATATATATATATATATATATATATATATATATATATATATATACACGAGCTTCTTCGCACAGGCTACGCCCATGCTCGAAGCTCTCGGGTGGCTTTCGGCCGCATCCAGGCGGGCTTCGCCCGTGCTCGAAGCGTCGCTGCGGGTTGCACCCGGCTATGAGCGGGCTGTGCACGCACCTGAAATCTTATTTTTTTTAAAACATATATATGAGTACTTAAAATAACAGCAAAAAAATATGAATTATTATTCCTATTTTTATTTTATAAAATTTTGCAAATTTTAATCTATAAAAATAATTTATTACTCCTCTCTCGCTCTCTCTTTATCACTCAACCCTCTCTCTCTCTCTCCTTCTCTCTCCCGCCCCTCTCTCCCTCTCCCTCTTCTCTCTCTCCAAATCCCCGCATGTTCTCTCTCATGATCCAATGGCCAATATTCACTCTATGGTGTGCCTCCAAATACATATATTCCCTTATATATATAAGATATATATATATATATATATATATATATATATATATATATATATATATATATATATATATATATATATATATATATATATATATATAATTTTTTGATTGACTGTGAATGCGCCTTCTAATTTTAATTTAATTTATCATTTCAAGTCTTTATGTGTTATATTTTTATGTACAATTCACCTTAGTTTATAGGATTCTGATTTCTTCAAATAAGAGGAGATTATTGGGTATTGTATCTATAATAACCCGGATTTGAAGAAGGGTCTTGTTCAGCTAAGATGAATTGTGACTATATTTGATGTTGTCTTTTGAGAATGTACTTACAGGTTTTCAACGCTAAGTACACACCAATGTCAGGTTACAGTGGGTCAGTAAATACAGGACTACACAATGTAATCCCTCATTATGTAGGCCAATGTGTTGACACACATGTAATCTCTCTATTGGGGTGTAAAAGTACAAGAGAAGGCTCAAGGATGGTCAAGGCTTAGATTTAGAATGACATGAATATATCCCATGTAAAATTCATCGAGTATGGTGTGGAATACTCGTCGAATTCGTCGAGTATCATCTTGATACTCGTCGAATTCGTCGTGTATACCTACCCATACCCGTCGAATCCATCTTTTATACTTAGGGTAAATTCGCTGAAGAATTGAAAAATCTGTTATGTAAAATTCGCCGAGTATCGTCATGCATACTCGTCGAATTCATCAAATGTATCTAACGATACTCGCCGAATTCGTCAAATATGCTAAGTGATACACGACGAATTCGTCGAGTCCAGTCGATGCTACTTCTCTGGATTTTCTAAGTCTCATTCGTCGAATATGACTTGTCATGGCATCGAGGGCGTTGGGTCATTCAGCCGACACTCGATGAATTCGTCAAGTATACTAGCTGATTCTCGACAAATTTATCGAGTATGATTCTTCACTTTGGCGTTGAGTGTATTGCCGGCCAGAGCTGTTTTGACTAAGTCTTATTCGTCGTATATCAAGATACATTTGGTGAGTATACTAGTGATACTCGACGATACTCGACGAATTTGACTTAGGTCATTTTTCTGAATTTTTCAAAACCGCTGGTTTGGGTTTCTCTTGGCCATGCACAGTAAATTCGAGGTTTCATTTTTGGAAGTTTTCTTCTAACCGTTGGAAGGGAAATCTCTATAAATACCTAGAGGATATTTCCTTTCAACTTAATAGTGATTTCCTCTCAATTTCAAACCCAGAAAATTACCAAAATAAGAAATCATCCATCCACCATCGATGCTCTGTTCGCTTCATGAATTCTCCCAATCGGCCACCGACTACAGTGCACAATTCATCTTCATCGACTTCTACATTTGGATTGCTGCCATCTAAAGATCTATACTCCTCCAGAACTTGTTGATTGAAGGTTAACGATTCAAGGTCTTCAAGATTTCATTTCTCCAAGTTCTCCAAGATTCAAGATCTACTTTTTTGAAGAATGTTCGGGTGAAGACTCATAATCGTTTGTGTATTATAATATTCATTTACTGTTATAGGAGATTATTCCTCCGAGTTTGTAGATCCGTTTGTGGATCGAGTTTGTAGATCCGTTTGTGGATCGAGTTTGTAGATCCGATTGTGGATCGAGTGGTAGGAGCGTTGCCACTGAGTTATAAGAGTTGTAGCTCCGAGGTGTAAGATTTGAAGAAATCTGAGATTGGTGAAGTAGCCGAATGTAGCCCTTCGTGGTAGATTAGCGAGGCGGGAAAGTGGATGTACCCAACTCGGGGAACCACTATCAATCTCTATATTTGTGTGACTGATTTTTAAAGTGATTTTTATTCCGCGAAAAGACACAAACATCACCTATTCACCCCCCTCTAGGTGATTTAGGCAGACACTAGATACTTTCAAGTAGGTAGGAGTGGAGAGGCCTTAGATGGAACTTAACCAGTTTGAGCTCGGTTTTGACTGTAAAGCCAGAACCTGCTGAGCTTTAAAAGCCTCCAAGATGGTCGTAAGGGTATGGACAAGCTCCAGTTGCTGAAATGGAGCGAAAACCTTCAAAGTCTAATAAGGGCTTAAGTCTGGTACATCATGTATCTCAACTATCTCATGCAAGTACTCTCAAAATAGAACAATCATATGTGCACGTGGTAGAGTAGCGGTACGCTGCAACATCTCCTCAAGTTTTATCATCCGGCCCGCGGGTCCTCCTGGATGTCGTATTGTTGCTCTTGCTCCCGGTGTTACATCCACATCCAATAATTAGTCATAAAAACTAAGTTTGTTTTGTCCACCCTCCCCCGTGACTCCTAGGGACCGGATGGGAGGGAGGAAAAGAAAGGACAACAAGAAAGCATAAAAACAAGCAAGTGACATTGGTCTATCTATGTAACAAGTGTAGTAACAGTGTATAAAGGTACATCTACACATAATTCTACTATGAGATAAAGCATAACTAAAATAAGTAAGTATAGTAAAATAAGTAAGAATGAAGAGTAAGTGCAACAATCTATCATCACAAAAAACTTACTTAACTTATATGAATGTTTGTACAAACTTATAAGTTAAGGATCAGGTGTTGCAGGAGCATCATTTGGTGCACTACTAGCCTCAGAAACCGGGCATTCTGACGACCCTGCACCACTTTTGGTCACCTATAGTTTTACAAAACACCGTTAAGCATCCAAATAAAATTGCAAAAAACAATTATAGGAACATGCATGTTCCTCAAACACGTGTATTTTCATTCCTAAGTGGACATTCATGTGTTCTTTTATGTTATAACGATGACGCACGCACATGTGCTCACCACCCCTTAAAAGAATTTGTCCATGAATTCAGTTAAGTTGACCTAAATCAGTAGTATGATACCAAATTGTAACACCCCATATCTGTCGCATAGCATATAGTAATAGGTCCGGCCGGGGCCTGACGCCATATACCACAGACAGACCGGATGGTTACTCAATGGAAACCATCCAACTAAGAATCAACGTCCTACACTGAGTACATTGTACCGGAAGCAATTTAATAGTTGCAAAACAAAGAACCCAGCCATAAGCATGAATGTCCACTACAAAATCCAATAAGAATGAACTTACAATACACAAGTACATGGCCTTAAGGCCTTACAATAGTTTACTCAAATTACATTATTTTCCATACCACGACACGCAGGCCGGTCACACATGAATAATACAAGTAAACACTCAAAATTAGGCCTTCGAGGGTCGGCTCAGCAACATGGGCTTTTGCCCGCTATTTATCACTTTGCTCCGCAGCACCTGCAAGCAACAATCCACCACAACGGTGGCAAACAAAGGCAACGGTCAGCTATGCTGACCAAATTATAACAATCCTGCCCCCGAACTCGGGGCTGCGATGCTCCTTCCCTGCACTTTATTAGCATAACCAAGAAGTATAGTGTAACAACACTTCAACACAGGCGTGGGCACGCACGGCCGCACACCCCATGCTCTCAGTGAATCTTCTCGGTGAACCGGTCAATGTCACCTTAATTTAAGCCATAGACATTGCGATCACACCACAGCCACTTGGACGACCAATCTCGTGAGCATTTTGTCTTTCCGGCATTGGTCACGTGAATTTAAGCCATAGACCGCCTAAGACCCTCCATCTATGCCAACGGCTCCTACCGAACGACATAGAGCGGGTACAGTTTCGCCTAACATGTTGCTCACATCGCAACGTCAATTTAAACCATATGCGCGGGTCAAGCTTTCCCGAGTCCCAAATTGATCACACACTTTAGATAACCCATTTATGTACAAGTTGGCTCCCAGGCCACCATGTTTGGCAGAATCATGCAACTGCCCAGTTTTTCGGGTGCACCTTGGAGTTCTCCGACCATTCATGCAATGCAACATCATCGATCCAGACCAACTTGTTCGGGTAGGCTTCATAGATCATGCCTATGTCCAATTCTCTTTTACGAACTCCACATGTACACAACGGGGACTATTCATATCTACCCGAAGGAACGCCTCAAACTTACCACAAACTCGTGAGAGTGGGCTTCCTATGCAAAGAAAAAGAGGACTTCACATGTCCTAGGATGAGAATCATTATCCTAGCATTTTTCCTTGGCGCCATAGAACTCTATGTGGATGAAAAGCACCGCAATGTCCTCGCCTTCGTCGATCCGAAGTCGGCTCGTGATTTGGAGCTCCGAAGCTCCGCCGGTGGCCGGATCTAACTCCCTTCTTCTTCCTTTCTCTCCCCTCTCTCTAGAAGCTTAGAAAGAGAATGCTTGGATGAAATGAAGGATTCAAAACCCTATTCTCGGTATAAACCCAGCAGGACAACCCCAAGCCGTTAGATTCCAATATAAGGAAACAGACAGCCACGATTCGGGCTTGA
The DNA here is from genome assembly GCA_039583875.1 of Platanthera guangdongensis. Taxonomy (NCBI): domain Eukaryota; kingdom Viridiplantae; phylum Streptophyta; class Magnoliopsida; order Asparagales; family Orchidaceae; genus Platanthera; species Platanthera guangdongensis. The sequence goes on along the minus strand of CM077161.1, from coordinate 88,542,446 downwards.
AATCCCAAACCTGGGCCGAACACGGCTTGTGACACGCCCGTGTCCAAGGCCGTGTGCCCCATTCACCATAAAAACCGACGCGTCCTGAAAAGAACACGGGCACCCGACATGCCCATGTCAAACTTGACACGCCCGTGTCATACAGTACACGGTCGTGTAGTGTGCCGTGTTCCTTCATCGACACATGACCAAAAATGCCTGAAAGGGACATGGGTACTCGACACTCCTGTGTCGCATTTTAACATGCCCGTGTCTACCCAACACGGCCCATGTGCTGACCCCGTATATCACCCCCTCCACGGCCCGACTTCATCCCATGAAGGACACGACCTGGGACACGCCCGTGTCTCAAGCTGTGTTCGCTGCTCGACGATCGTCGACCCCAAATTCGTCGACCTCTCGGCTAGATTGTCGAACCGAGCACGACACGCCCCTGGGACACACCCGTGTCCCAGGCCGTATGACCCCTACCAAGTTCGAAACTTGGCTCAAAACACCACCCGTCGCTCTTTTTAGTTTTGAGGCGTTACAACTATCTCCCTCTTAAAAGAATTTATCCCGAAATTACATAAAGGAAAGATAAGCACAAAACTTAAACGGTACCTAAGTGGAATAACTCCGGGTACTCCTCAAGCATCGTCTGCTCTCGCTCCCACAAGAGCTCCTCCTGACCGTAGTTGTCCCAATGGACCTTGACCATCCTAATCTCTTTATTGCGTAGCCGCTTGACTTCCGAGTCCTCAATACGTATAGGCTTGACCTTCGTCGTCAACCCATTATCGACCGGCACTTGGTCGACCGCAATCACTTGCGAAGGCTCTTACACCGCCTTCCGCAACACTGATATGTGGAATACGTCGTGTAGACCACTTAGCTCCACTAATAGCCTTAGTCGATAAGCTGCTTCGCCAATCCGCTCCAGAACCTCAAATGGTCCAAGGTACCTCGGGCTTAGCTTCTTCAAACGCCACACCCGCGAGACACCCTTGAATGGCTTGATCTTCAAGTACACCCAGTCGCCGATAGCGAACTCCACGTTCCTCTGCTTGGCATTATAGTACTTAGCTTGGCGGTCCTGAGCGATTAACAATCTCTCTCGAATCATTCGAACCAACGATGTTGCATATTCCACCTCTTGTCGCTTGTATAACTTTGATTCACCCGTTTCCAACCAAGACAACGACGTATGACATCTTATACCATAAAGGGCCTCTTAGGGCGCCATTTGTATGCTCGTCTGGTAGCTATTGTTGCAAGCAAATTACACCAAGTACAGGTGATCTTCCCACTGCTTCCCGAAGTCCAGGACGCACATGCGAAGCATGTCTTCCATTGTCCTATTGACCCTCTCGGTCTGCCCATCCGTCTGCGGATGAAAGGCTGTGCTAAAACTCAGCTTTGTTCCCAACATCTGCTACACCAACCTCCAATCATTGGATGTGAACCGCCCATCTTGGTCACTTACGATACTACGGGGCACACCGTGAAGCCCTACTATGATATCCACATATAACTTTTCCAATTTCTCCACAGAATCGTCCTTCCTATGCGGACTGAAGTGCGACACCTTCGTCAAACGATCTATGACCACCCAGATGGCATCGTTACCCTTCTGCGACCTTGGCAAACCATGCACAAAGTCCAAAGTAATGTCGTCAAACTTCCACTCTGGAATAGGCAAGGACTTCCAGAATCCTCCCGACTTTTGGCACTCCGCCTTAACTAAGGCGCATGTTTGACACTTCACCACGTAGAGTGCCACATCCGTCTCAAGTCATGGCCACCAGAACAATTTCTTCATATCATGGTACATCTTCGTGCTCCCTGGGTGAATCGAGTACTTGGTATGATGCGCCTCGTACAACAATTCAACCCGTAAATTGCCCACGTTTGGGACGCACAGACAATCGTCTTTCCACAGCAATCTGTTCTCAACAATGAATTGGGAATTTTACCCATCCAAAGCTTCAACCATGATTTGCTTCATGCGGCCATCCATATCCAAAGCTTGCCGAATCCGATCAGCCAGGTCACATTGAACTTCTGTCCAGTTTAAAAGCGCTTCAGTACTCGACTGCTTGTCTACGTAAGAGATCTCTAACGCCTCTAACTCCCGAACCAACCGCTCGTCATGGAATGACAGCCAATTGGCTTGAGCTGGGGCCCTGCGACTCAACGCCTCCGCAATCACATTACCTTTCTGAAAGAACTAGTACCTAATCACCTAGAGGGGAGGGGGGGTGAATAGGTGACCTTAATCTTTTTAAATTTTTAGGCAGAATTAATCTCAGAATTCACAGAACTTTAAACAGCAAACACAGAATAGGTCACACACAGAGTACATGCAGTTTTATAGTGGTTCCCCAAGGTCTGAGTACATCTACTTTCCCCCTTCGTCTATCTAGTAGTGTACTAGATTCGGCCAAACTTCTCCACTATTCCTCAGATCCTCAGATCTTACACTCAGAACCCCAAATAGGTTCCGACAGCTCAGAGTGATCCCACTCTTACAACTCAGGCTCAAAAGCCCTACCACTCAGTCTTCACCAAGACCTACACTCAGCCTACAACAGGCCTACACTCAGAGAAATGTATCTCCTACACTCAGGCACACAAGCCCTACCACTCAGCCTTTATAATTATAGGCTTACAACTAAGATCACTAAGGATCCTACAGAAATTAAAATTACAAAGTATATACCCACAACTCAGAATGAGAGAGAAGAGTTGACAGGTTTCTTGATGAGTTCTTGGAAGAACTTTGCTGAGATCAACCTCCCTTGGCTTTCTTCAAAGCTTCTTGAATTAGAACACAGTAGGGTTGAAACTCTATGCAGATGATTTTCAATCACTGCTGACTTAAGAATCAGATCTCAATCTGAAACTTTCTTCACATCCTGGTTCAACAGCTGCCTTCTTAGAAGGAGCTCTCTCTCCAACTTCTTAGATCTTCACTTGAAGGTCTTCTTCTTGTTGTGTTGTTAGATCTTCAATGAATTGCTTGATCTTCTTAATCTATCTCACTTTATCTGTTAAGGAGAAGGGTCTATATATAGACTTTCTCCAAGGAGACCGGCTGATCCGGTTCCTAACAACTTTCTGACAGCTCTGACAGTTGCAGTAGACCGGCTAGAATGGCAGCTGTCAAGTCATCCAGTCACTTCTTGAATTCTCTATAACTGTCTGAAAGTGTCGAGACAGTCAGTCTTTAAGTGTCGACACTGATAGACTAAGTGTCGGCACAAGTAGACTAAGTGTCGACACTAGCCTTCATGGTGTCGACACAACTCCTTGTGTTGTAGAAATTACTTCTCGACACTGCTTCTTCAGAATGTGTCGACACTGATCCTGTGTGTCGACACAAGTCCTTCTTCTTTAATACTTAGTTGATTTCTGCTAAGTGTCGACACAACTCCTTTGTGTCGACACATCTTCTTGTGTTGAAACTTGCTAAGTGTCGACACATTTTCTTAGTGTCGACACATGTCTTCTGTGTTGATACTTTTGCTGAGTATCGACACATCTCCTTTGTGTCGACACATTCTTCATGTGTTGAGACTTTTGCTGAGTGTCGACACATCTCCTTTGTGTCGACACATGTACTTGTACTTTGTTGAAGTTTGATGAGTGTCGACACAGCCTCCTAGTGTCGACACTTGTACTTGAACTTTGTTGAAGTTTTGCTGAGTATCAACACAGCCTCCTAGTGTAGACACTTGTACTTGAACTTTGTTGATGTTTTGCTGAGTGTTGACACAGCCTCCTAGTGTCGACACTTTTGATGTCGACAAAGTTCCTCTGGGTGTCGACACTGCTTCTAAGTGTCGACACTAATTCTTTAGACATTCCTTCATTGTGTGTCGACACAGCCTGTATGTGTCGACACTTTCCTTCTGGTGTCGACTCTGCCTTCCTAGTGTCGACACAATTACTCCAAGTGTCAACACTGCTTCTCTGGTTGTCGACACAAGCCTTCTTAAGTGTCGACACTTTTCTTCTAGGTCTCGACACATGGACTTAGAAACTCTTAAGCTTTCCCTGCAATTACTTAACCTGCACACATCAACTCAAAAACACATCAAATACATCTTGATGTATATCATTGAGTAGGGTGAGGCTTCTTCAAATCTGGTACATTTAATCCAATGTACCCAACAATTTCCCCCTATTTGGAGAAGTCATAACCCTTAGTCAATGATATACACCATACATAACAAATTCACAGTATGATGTAAAACAATATTAAATCACAGGGTAAGTACATAAACATGTATAAACAAAACATGTATACACAAATATCTCAGAACAGTAATATAATAGATTTAACACATATCACATTGTTCTAACAACTTCAACATTTTCATTATTCAAAAGTTTACAGAAAGTTGAATGCAACTGATTACACATAGTAAACTTAAGAAAAATCTCTATCCTAAGACTACTCAGGCTTCTTGATAACAATGCCCTTTCCTGATTGTATCTTTGCTTGGACTTGAGCATCTTTGTCATCAGCAGGTTTCTTCCCTTTAAGATCCATCTTTTTCTGCTTTTCGGCCTTGATCTTCTGCCTTTCAAAATAATGATAAGGCTTTGGGAAGTACTTGCTAGGATCCTGTGCAGTAGGAGGTTGCTTTCCCATCTTAGCCTTTCTTCTATATTGAACAATAGCCTCTTGCCTGTTCTCATGTTTCCTCCACTCTTGTTCAGAGTACCATTTGCCTCTATCCAGAATATTATCTTTAGCAGCCTTCCAAGCAGTTAAAATGATATTCCTGGAGGTGGGGCTCCATTGTTCAAAATCAGGCCTAAGTTCAGCTTTCTCTCTGAACCTTTTCTTAGATAATTGTGCTTCTTGTTTTTTAGCAAGGCCTCTTATTCTTTCAGTATTTCCTCTGGCATAGGCTGAACCACTTTCTCAATGATGACATTTCTAATTTCCCTTAGGAGGACTGTACATAGTCTGGATCTCTTGATGTATCATGTCAAAGTCTGGTGGAGGGTATATCACTTGAGCCACTTCAGCTTGCTCTCCTCCAAGATATGCAGGATTGATTCCAGACTCTGCCACATTGTCATCATCACATAAGGGTGGATATCCAAGGGTGACTCTGATGGAATTTGAAATCCACTTGGCATGATTAGAGCCTGCCTTGACTAATACCCTCTCCCCCTTTATGACTTCTCTTTCAATGAGATCCCTAAGATCATCTTTCTGAAACCTTATCTGTGCATTCAGATAGTTGACTCCATCTTTGTAGAAAGGTTTCAACCTTTGGAGCTTTTCAGTTATTAGCTTCTGGGAATCCTGAAGTGCAGAAGTAACAACAGTAATACCTTCTTGTAATGCTTTATCAAATTCTGCCTTGGCTGTAGTCAGGGCTGCAGTATGGGCAGAAGCTATATTCTTCATTTCAGTTACTATTGCATTATGAGAAGCTATCAAATTATCATTCATTCTCAGCTAATTCTCCAGGACATAGCCTTGTTTTAGTGCAATATCATCTACTTGTGTTTTGATCTTCTCCTGATGAGTGGCCAGATAGACTACTGCATTTCCTCCCTTATGGAAGCAGTCAGTCATTTCTTTCTTGTTCAGATTTACTTCAAATCTGATTGACTTAATGTCTTGAGCCAGATCAAATTGCAGTGACTTATTACCTTCATCCACATACTTTTTTAGAACTTGCCTTTGCTCATCTAGCTTGATCTGTAAAGCCACCATCAATGAACTGTAATCAGTAGATGGGGCTGGCTGTGGAACAACTGTTTGTAGGGCTTTCTTATAGTTCTGGCTTCTTCTCTTGAAGACCAGGAACTTTCTCTTCTTGGCCCTAACAGCCTCTTCATCTTCTGAAGCAGATGTGCTTGCAATATCCACTCTTTCATTAGGACTAGGATGAGAATCCTTCTCAGTCCTTTGTGGTTCTTCAGCATCCTTTGGCTTCTCTGTCTCTTGTGTAGCAGTTACCTCTACATTCTTCATATGCTCCCCCTCAATAGTGATCTCCTCCCCCTCAGCAGCAGCTTTCTCTTTCTCAAAATCTGTTTGTAGAAGATCTGAGAATAGCTCCTCTAAGGTAAATTCCTGTTGAGCAAGGACTGGAGAATCTCTTATCTCATCAACCACTTGATCAGCAACAGATGTGTCTTCCATGACAACATCCTGAGGTTGACTAAGAATCTGAGGTTGCTGATTAACATCAGATAATGTGTCAGCTATAACTTCATTCTCAATAGGGAAATCTAATTGGTTGATTTCAGTTATTACCTCAAGTATAGTTTGGGTAGCCCTTTCACTCTCTAAGGGAGTTGGCTCATCCACCAGTAGAGGCTCCCCCTGGAGTGGATCCAGGTGAATTGGGCTAGCTGGTGGTAGCTCCCCCTGCCTTGGTGCATCTTCTTGTCCTGCTGGAGACTGGCCAGCATTTCCAGTTTCTTCATCATCTGGAGTGAACACTACTTGCTCTTTAGAGCTGCTGGAGGATTCTTGAGTCACTGTGGCTGTTGTGGCTGTTTTCTTCTTCTGGGGTGTGTCCTTTACTGGAGATGGCAGTTCTTTGGTCAGTACTCTATCCTACCTAGAGAAGATTCTCATATCCATCTTCCTCATGTGGTTAATCTTTGAACCTGCAGCTTGGTTCATTACCTCAGGTATACTGCCAGTTAGGTAAAGACTTAGTATTCTACCCAGATTTGGCTTCTTCATACTTTCTTTAATTTTATCAAACATAACTGTAGACCAGTCAATATTTAGTTTGAAGATTAACCTTGTCATCAAACTGAACATATAAGCTGAGATTCTGTCATGGCCTCCAGGCTTGCTCAGGATGACTTTGCCCACTATCTCAGATAAGAACTTTCCCTGCATGTTCATTCCTTTTCTGTTGAATACAGAGCCTATCTTCAGGTTTGAGGTCAAACCACACCATGTCAATGCTTCTCTAGTCTTAGAAGCAGAAACATCTTCTTCTTCCTTAGTTCTTGGTAGTTGAAGTACCTTTCTTAGACTTTTAGGAGAGACCTTCACCTTTTCGCCGTGAACTCTTGACGTAATCTTGAGTCCTGATTCATCTAGTGTTGCTCCATTCAGAAATTGGAGGACTTCCTTCTTCCATATCTTGATCGGTTCTGATACAAGAAATTCAAACCCAGTCTCTTCTATTAGGGTTATCACGCCTTTGATCTCGGGTTCCGCGTCATCAAATGCGTGTCGCACGAGTTCATATCCTTCATTCACATTCTCTTCTAGCTTGGGCGCCATTAGGGTTTGAAGAAATTTGAATTTAGAGAAGAGAGATGTCGACACACAAATTTGGTCTCGAAACTTTGGTGAGCATGTCGACAAACAATGGCGAAAACTTATTTATACCTTTCTAGAATCGAAGATGAAAGGGCGCATCAAAATACTTAAATTATGTCGACACTTACTTATAATGTCTCGACAACTATGTGCCGACACAAGTATAGTCGACAGAATATATGTGTCGACACTTGTATATGTGTCGACACCACTTAGCTCGACGCTTAGTCGAGACTCTACTAGACTAATTCTGTGTAAATCCTAAGTGTCGACACCACTTTGGATGTGTCGACACCTACTCTGCATGTGTCGACACTAATTCTCTGAAGTGTCGACATAAACTTTCTAGATGTGTCGACACCATTTCTCTGAAATGTCGACACCACTTCTATGTGTCGACACAGACAACTCTGTGTGTCAACACCATTTTACTTAGCCAATTTTGAAAACCTATTCTAAGTTTATCATCTCTAATTCAATTTTAAATTTATTGAATTTGGTTTCATCTAAGGGCTTAGTATACATGTCAAGTAGCTGATTATCTGTATTAATATATTCTAGTGAAATATCTCCTTTTTCCACATGTTCTCTTAGAAAATGCTATTTTATTTCTATGTGCTTAGTCCTACTATGGGAGACATGATTATTTGCAATAGAAATAGCACTAGTAGAATCACAAAATAAATGTGTTCTACTTACTTGAATACCATAATCTTCTAGCTGGTGTTGTATCCATAGAAGTTGAGCACAACAACTTCCTGCAGCAACATACTCTTATTCTGCTGTAGAGATAGCCACACTTGTTTGTTTCTTGCTACTCCATGATATCAGCCTTCCACCTAGGAATTGACAGGTACCTATTGTACTTTTCCTATCTTCCTTGCAGCCTGCAAAATCTGCATCTGAATAACCTGTCAGTTCAAACTCTCCATTCCTAGGGTACCAAAGGCCTAGATAAGGAGTGCCCTTAAGATATCTCAGAATTCTTTTGACTGCTGTCAAATGAGATTCTTTAGGGCAAGCTTGGTACCTAGCACATACACATGTATCAGACATGATATCTGGTCTACTTGCACTCAAATAAAGTAGGAAGCCAACTATCCCTCTATACAAGGTTTCATCTACAGGTTTCCCTGCATCATCTTTGCATAAAGACATTGTTGACCCCATAGGAGTTTTCATGGTAGTGGATGATTCCATACCATACTTCCTTATCAATTCTAGGGTGAACTTAGACTGACATATGAATAAACCATCCTCAGTCTGTCTAACTTGGAGACCCATGAAGAACTTAAATTCCCTCATACTGCTCATTTCAAATTGTCCTTGCATTAGTTTTGCAAACTTCCTGCAAAGACTACTTTCTGTAGACCCAAATATGATGTCATCTACATATATTTGGACTAAGATGATCTTGCCTCTGGATTCCCTAAGGAATAGAGTCTTGTCTATTTTCCCCCTTGTGAATTTATTCTCAATGAGGAAACTAGACAGGGTTTCATACCAAGCCCTAGGGGCTTGTTTTAACCCATACAAAGCCTTCCTAAGTCTATATATAAAATTATGTTTAGTAGAATCAACAAAACCTGATGGCTGTTCCACATAGACTTCTTCCTTCAGATAACCATTCAGAAAAGCTGACTTAACATCCATTTGGTATACTTTAAACCCTTGATAAGTTGCATAGGCCAAGAACATCCTTATTGCCTCCAGTCTGGCTACTGGAGCAAAGGTCTGATCAAAGTCAATACCTTCTTCCTGCCTATATCCTTTTGCAACCAGTCTTGCTTTGTTCTTTATAATCACTCCATGTTCATCCAACTTGTTCCTAAAGATCCACTTGGTTCTAATAATGTTGTGGTCTTTTGGTTTAGGAACTATCTCCCAAACTTTGCATCTTTTAAACTGGTTCAGCTCCTCTTGCATTACCTCGATCCAATGAAGGTCTAGGATGGCTTCTTCAAATTTCTTTGGCTCTACCTGGGATAGAAAGCTGGAGTAGAGTACTGAACTTAGATTTGTGCTCCTTGCTTGTACCCCTTGTCTGAGATCACCAATAATTTGATTGGCTGGATGATCTTTTAAATGCCTATTTGCTGGAGGAAGCCTGTCTTCAGGTTGTACTCCTTCAGCTTCTTCAACTTGCTGCACTCCTTGGTCTTCTTCAGCATCAGGAGTATCAAGTACTCCCCCTGGACAACAGCCACTATCATCCACTTGCTGACTTGCAGTAGAACCTTCTTCAATAGTATGCTTGTCCATCTTCTCAGTCACACCTGTAGTGCTGCATACACTTCTAGACAATTCATTGTTAATGAGTCTAGCTTCATCAAACACTACATGTACTGACTCTTCTACAACTTGAGTAGTCAAGTTGTAGACCCTATAAGCCTTACTGTTGTTGTTGTACCCAACAAAGATCCCCTCTTGGGATTTGGCAGCAAACTTGGTTAAATAAGACTTACCATTGTTAAGTATATAACATTTACAACCAAAGATCCTGAAATAGGATAGATTTGATTTTCTGCCTTTCACAATCTCATAGGGGATCTTATTGTGGCTCTTGGTGATAGTAGCCCTATTGATTACATGACATGCAGTATTAACTGCCTCAGCCCAGAAATATTCAGGGAGAGATGTGTCACTTAATAGTGTTCTACCAGCCTCAATCAAGGTTCTATTTTTCCTTTCAGCAATTCCATTTTGCTGAGGTGTTCTTGGTGAAGAAAATTCCTGAAATATTCCAAATTCTTCACACAGTTTTGTCATACTATCAGACTGAAATTCAGTACCATGGTCACTTCTAATTTTGACCACTGTACTGTCCAATTCATTCTGAATTTGTTTAACAAAGCTGTATAAGATACTTGGAGTTTCAGATTTCTGTCTAAGGAAGAACACCCAGGAAAACCTTGAGTAGTCATCTACAACCACAAATGTGTAGACCTTCCTACTTAGGATGTGAACTGGCATAGGACCAAAGAGATCCATATGCAAGAGGTATAAGCACCTCACAGCATCTTTGTTCTCAATGCTATTAAAGGTGAATCTAGTCTGCTTGCCCTTTTGACAAGCTGAGCATATCCCATTCTTAATACACTTAACCTGAGGACCATTCCTCACTAACTCTTTACTATAGAGTTGACAAATTGTCTTATAGTTAAGATGGGCTAGCCTCTTGTGCCATTTGACACAATGAGTGACTTTCTCATCAGCTACAAGACACACAGGAGAAACATTGTTCTCACACATAATGTCTAGACAATAGACATTTCTCTTCCTATAACCTGTTAGAATGATCTTTTGATCATTTGACCTCCTGATATGACAACCATCTTTGACAAATGAGATGTCATATCCTAAATCACTCAGCTGACTTATACTAATGAGGTTGTGTTTCAAACCTTTAACATAAGCCACTTGAGTAATTGTAATAAGGTTGTTAGAAATATTACCAAAGCCTTTGATGATCCTTTTTCAGAACCACCAAAGGTGACTTTAGGACCATCCTTGATTGGTGTATAGTCCTTCAACAATCCCCTAGTTCCAGTCATGTGTCTGGAACATCCACTGTCCAAGTACCATATTGGGGCATGACCACTTGGACTCACCTGCAAAACAGATTACTTAACCTTAGAACCCAAAAACTTCTTGGGTCCTTGGTGCATGTTAGTCTGAATCTTAACAACACTACCTGTAGCTTTTCTAGCAGGCAGATTGCTACTCACCTTGGCACTTGAATTGTGCCAACAGTCTATGGCAAAGTGGCCTACCTTGCCACAACACCATCACTCAAATCTGTTGTACCTTTGTTTAGGTACAACCCTGACTGTTTTGTCTACAGCAGGCTCCTTGTTGAGTACTGGGGCTTTGCCCTTAGACTTGGACTGTACAGTCCTAGCAGGTTTAGTAAACCCCAATCTAGTTTTACCCTTTTGAGAAATGAACTCATCTATCAAAGGTAGAACAGACTTTGGTTTAAAAAACCTTGCTACTATATCTCTCTCTTTCTGAAGACTGATCTCCAGATTTCTGATTTGATCATTTTTAAATATTATAGTCCCCATTTGAATAACAGTAATGTGCTTCAGTCTGGCTATTTCATTTAGTTTTTGATCAAACAACTTGTCAAAATTTGTTGCAGCAACTTTAAGACTGGCAATCTCCTTAGCCTGACTCTTGGCCAAGGATTTGCTTTTCTTCAAAGCTTGCAACAATACTCTATATTGATCAATCAACTGATGAATATCTCCTTCAGATTTAGATCCACTAACAACACCCTATGCTGATGTAACTGAATCTGACTCAGTACTAGAAATTGAACTAATAGAACAATTTTGTACCTGACTTGGTCCAGGCTGATCCTGGATTTTGTCTCCTTCTGATAAGGCCATCAGTCCCTAGCACTGATTGTCCTCATGCTCATATATTGAGTTCATTAATTGTATGAACTCATCTTCCTCTTCTTCAGCAAACAGTCCAATATAAGCTTCAACTTCTGAATCTGATTCTGAAGATGATATATCAGACAGACTTTTGTCCTTCTTAGCAACAAAGGACCTTTCCTTTTTGCCCTTGATTTGAGTCTTCTTCTTATCAGTTGACTCTTTCCTCTTCTCTGGACAGTCAGTAACAACATATCCCTGTCTGTTACAACAATAGCAAACTATCTTTGAGGATGTAGTTTTACTTTGCCTGGACTTTCTTCTTTCATTCTTTGATGACTTCTGTGAAGTGGATGGCTTAGAACTCCACTGTTTCATCTTATGAAAATTCTGAAAATGTCTAGTGAAAGCTGCAAAATCTTCATCACTCTCACTGCTTTCAGAATTCTTGCTTTCTGACTCATCTGTCTCAGTCTCAGCAACTTTTGGAGGTGAAGATGGAGACTTACTTTTATATTTCCTAGTGGCTTCTGTCTTGAAAGCCACAACTCTTTCTTTGTGCATAACTCTGGAAGTCTTCTCTTCCTCCTTCCTTACCATTAGGTGCATCTCATTGGATAACAGTTTTCCAAACAATGTTTGAGGAGGAATGTCTGCTAATTTGGTCATTTCCCTTATGACACAAATCTTGGTATCCCAGTCCTTCGTCAGGGATCTCAAGAACTTATCATTCAATTCATAGTTGCTGAATTCTCTTCCATAAGACATCAACTCATTGACAATCCTATAGAATTTCTTGTAGCACTCAGTTATGCTATCAGACCTGCCTTGTCTGAAGCTTTCATACTCTTGATTCAATAAAGACTTCCTGTCCTGTCTAACTTCTTCTGAACCCTCCATATAGACTATCAGTGTGTCCCACATTTCCTTTGATGTTTTACAATGAATCAGATTCTGAAATGTGGCAGCATCAATTGCACTTACAATAATATTCTGAGCCCTCTTGTCCATAGTGGCCAGAATTATTTCATCCTTGGTAATTTCAGAATAGTCTTTTGGAGTTCTCTGGTTTGCATCCAGAACTGATACTTTCATAGGCACATATGACCCTTCTTTAACAGTAATGTAAATTCTGGGGTCAGAGGCTTCTATAAAAAGTCTAACCCTTTCTTTCCAAATGCTAAAGATCTTCTTTTTGCAAATTGGCAACTTCATGGATCCAAGCTCTTTGTGATTCTCTGTTGAACCCATTTTCTTGATTCTTGATTATGCTGATTCTGCCAACAGGAACTTTACTCAGACTGTTATGTCCTTTTTGAGTAACCTGGCTTTGATACCACTTGAAAGAACTAGTACCTAATCACCTTGAGGGGGGGGGGGGCGAATAGGTGACCTTAATCTTTTTAAATTTTTAGGCAGAATTAATCTCAGAATTCACAGAACTTTAAACAGAAAACACAGAATCAGTCACACACAGAGTACACACAATTTTATAGTGGTTCCCCAAGGTCTGGGTACATCCACTTTCCCCCTTCGCCTATCTAGTAGTGTACTAGATTCGGCCAAACTTCTCCACTATTCCTCAGATCCTCAGATCTTACACTCAGAACCCCAAATAGGTTCCTACAGCTCAGAGTGATCCCACTCTTACAACTCAGGCTCAAAAGCCCTACCACTCAGTCTTCACCAAGACCTACACTCAGCCTACAACAGGCCTACACTCAGAGAAATGTATCTCCTACACTCAGGCACACAAGCCCTACCACTCAGCCTTTATAATTATAGGCTTACAACTCAGATCACTAAGGATCCTACAGAAATTAAAATTACAAAGTATATACCCACAACTCAGAATGAGAGAGAAGAGTTGACAGGTTTCTTGATGAGTTCTTGGAAGAACATTGCTGAGATCAACCTCCCTTGGCTTTCTTCAAAGCTTCTTGAATTAGAACACAGTAGGGTTGAAACTCTATGCAGATGATCTTCAATCACTGCTGACTTATGAATCAGATCTCAATCTGAAACTTTCTTCACAGCCTTGTTCAACAGCTGTCTTCTTAGAAGGTGCTCTCTCTCTCCAACTTCTTAGATCTTCACTTGAAGGTCTTCTTCTTGTTGTGTTGTTAGATCTTCAATGAATTGCTTGATCTTCTTAATCTATCTCACTTTATCTGTCAAGGAGAAGGGTCTATATATAGACTTTCTCCAAGGAGATCGGCTGATCCGGTTCCTAACAACTTTCTGACAGCTCTGATAGTTGCAGTAGACCGGTTGGAATGGCAGCTGTCAAGTCATCCAGTCACTTCTTGAATTCTCTATAACTGTCTGAAAGTGTCTAGACAGTTAGTCTTTAAGTGTCGACACTGATAGACTAAGTGTCGACACAAGTAGACTAAGTGTCGACACTAGCCTTCATGGTGTCAACACAACTCCTTGTGTTGTAGAAATTACTTCTCGACACTGCTTCTTCAAAATGTGTCGACACTGATCCTGTGTGTCGACACAAGTCCTTCTTTGATACTTAGTTGATTTCTGCTAAGTGTCGACACAACTCCTTTGTGTCGACACATCTTCTTGTGTTGAAACTTGCTAAGTGTCGACACATTTTCTTAGTGTCGACACATGCCTTCTGTGTTGATACTTTTGCTGAGTGTCGACACATCACCTTTGTGTCGACACATTCTTCACGTGTTGAGACTTTTGCTGAGTGTCGACACATCTCTTTTGTGTCGACACATGTACTTGAACTTTGATGAAGTTTGCTGAGTGTCGACACAACCTCCTAGTGTCGACACTTATACTTGAACTTTGTTGAAGTTTTGCTGAGTGTCGACACAGCCTCCTAGTGTCGACACTTGTACTTGAACTTTGTTGATGTTTTGCTGAGTGTTGACACAGCCTCCTAGTGTCGACACTTTTGATGTCGACAAAGTTCCTCTGGGTGTCGACTCTGCTTCTTAGTGTCGACACTGATTCTTTAGACATTCCTTCATTGTGTGTCTACACAGCCTGTATGCGTCGACACTTTCCTTCTGGTGTCGACTCTGCCTTCCTGGTGTCGACACAATTACACCAAGTGTCGACACTGCTTCTCTGGGTGTCGACACAAGCCTTCTTAAGTGTCGACACTTTTCTTCTAGGTGTCGACACATGGACTTAGAAACTTTTAAGCTTTCCCTGCAATTACTTAACATGCACACATCAACTCAAAAACACATCAAATACATCTTGATGTATATCATTGAGTAGGGTGAGGCTTCTTCAAATCTGGTACATTTAATCCAATGTACCCAACACTTTCCCAGGCACATAGTGAATTTTGAACGTGTAGTCCCCCAGGAACTCCATCCATCTCCTCTGTCGCATGTTTAGATCTTTCTGATCCAACAAATATTTCAGACTCTTGTGGTCAGTATAGATGTCGACCTTCACCCCATACAAGTAGTGCCTCCACAGATTCAAGGCAAAAATCATGACCGCTA
This sequence comes from Platanthera guangdongensis, assembly GCA_039583875.1. NCBI lineage: Eukaryota > Viridiplantae > Streptophyta > Magnoliopsida > Asparagales > Orchidaceae > Platanthera > Platanthera guangdongensis. The sequence goes on along the minus strand of CM077161.1, from coordinate 88,527,279 downwards.
ACTCCAAGTCATGGACCGAATAGTTCTTCTCATGCACTTTCAGCTGTTGCGAGCCATACGTTATCACACTACGATGATGCAGTAGGACACAACCCAGTCCACTGCCCGAAGCATCGCTGTAGATCTCAAAACCTTCGGACCCACTCGGCGAACTCAGCACAGACGCCGTGGTCAACCGACTCTTCAACTCCTCAAAAGCTCATGCGCACCCCGACATCCAAACAAACATCTGATCTTTCCTCATCAGAGTCGTGAGGGGTAATGCTATCCGCGAGAAGTTCTCCACGAAGCGCCTGGAATAGCCGGTAAGCCCCAGAAAACTCCGGACTTCCACTACCGTAGACAACACAAGCCACTCTCGTATCGCAACAATCTTCGCCGGATCCAACGCAATTCCCTCTCCACTGACTATGTGACCAAGGAACGCCACTGAGGATAACCAAAACTCGCATTTGGAGAATTTGGCGTATAATTGATTCCTCCTCAGCGTCTCCAGCACCAAATGTAGATGCTTAAAGTGATCCTCCTCACTTTGCGAGTACACCAATATGTCGTCGATAAAGACGATCACAAAGTGGTCTAGGTACTCCCTGAACGTCTTGTTCATCAGATCCATGAACACCGACAGCGCATTCGTCAGCCCAAATGGCATGATCGTAAACTCGTAATGCCCGTATCTCGTACTAAAAGCTATCTTAGGGCTATCACTCTCCCTTATCCTCAGCTGTTAATAACCGTACTTGAGATCCAATTTTGAGTACATCGTCGACCCGACTAACTGATCAAATAGATCATCAATCCTTAGGATCGAGTACTTGTTCTTCTCCGTTAGCTTGTTCAGCTCTCGATAATCAATACAAAGTCTGAAGCTTCCGTCCTTCTTCTTAACAAAAAGGACCGATGCGCTCCAAGGCGACGAACTTGGACGCACATACCCCTTCTCCAACAACTCCTGAAGTTGAACCTTCAGCTCCACCATTTCCTTAGGCGCTAGCCGATACAGAGAACGTGACACAGGTTTCGCACCTGGCACTAGCTCGATAGTGAAATCTATCTCCCGTTGAGGTGGGGCTCCAGGAAGATCACCAGGGAACACATCAGGGTACTCAGATACCACTGAAATACTATCCAACATAGGCTTAGGCTTTGGAACCTCCACTAGCGTGAAAAATAGCTCTGCTCCAGCACGAACCGCCTTTACCACCTGAAGAGCAGATATCAAAGTCTTGCTTGACCCTTTCAAGCCCGTAAAAGTCGTCTCACGACCTGTTCCCAGTTTGAATTCCTTGCGACCTTAATCAATATAAGGTTGCTGCTCCGGGAGCCAGTCCATGCCAAATATCACGTCGAACTCCACCACCGGTAGTAACGACGCTTGCAAATCGAACTCTTGACTCCCAATACGAATCTTTATGCCACAGATTCTATCCGTGCGCATCGAACACCCATTCGGCAACAACACATCCAGTTTGTCCTTCGCCATCAAAGAAGGTACTCCGATGCACGATTTGAATCCTTAAGACAAAAAGGAGTGTGAAGCTCCCGTATCAAAGAGTGCTCTCGCTGGATTCTCACAAATCAAAACAAATCCTATACAAGCAGTGGTAAGGTAACACGCGCATAACAAGTATTTAAAAATTAACTTGCTATAAATTTAAACTGTATCTGTCACCACATCCGCTTGCTTAATGGCCTCATGCTGGCCAAGATTGTAGACTCTAGGTTGAGCTGGAGCATAATGGGATGCGGTTGACTCCACCGCCTTGTCCTTCTCTTCATATGTTGCTCCTGGCTTCCTCTCAGACATGGGACGTCCGCTCCAGCAGTCACGGGCAAAGTGCCCCGACTTTCCATAAGTAAAGCATGCGCCCGGGGTTCCACCCGTAGTCGCCCCAGAAGCACCAGAAGAAGGAGCTGGACCCAAAGTCCTAGCCTTCTTAAAGAACTTACTGTACCCAGACTTTGAGGTAGTCGACACCTTGAACTCAGTCTTCTTATCACCAGAGCTTTTCTTTGCTTGCATATTCTTCAAGTCTTTCAAGTTGGATCCCAGGCCACCATGTTTGACAGAATCACGCATCTGCCCAGTTTTTTGGGTGCACCTTGAAGTTAGTCCCCAAGGCTCCCTGTTGCAATCTACCGCGTAGAAAACCCAAAAACAACCATTCGCGTGGAGTCTTCTCCGGCCATTCATGCAATGCAACATCATCGAACCAGACCAACTTGTCCGGGTAGGCTTCACACATCATGACTATGTCCGATTCTCGATTACGAACTCTACATGTACACAACAGGGAATATTCATGTCTACCCGAAGGAACGCCTCAAACTCACCGCAAACTCACGAGAGCGGGCTTCATATGCAAAGGAAAAGAGGACTTCACATGTCCTAGGATGAGAATCGTTACCCTAGCATTTTTCCTTGGCGCCATGGAAATCTATGCGGATGAAAAGAACCAGAATGTCCTCACCTTCATAGATCCGAAGTCGGCTTGCGATTTGGAGCTCCAAAGCTCTGTCGGTGGCCGGATCTAACTCCCTTCTTCTTCCTTGCTCTCCCCTCTCTCTAGAAGCTTAGAAAGAGAATGCTTGGATGAATTGATGGATTCAAAACTCTATTCCTGGTATAAACCCAGCAGGAACAGCCCCAAGCCATTAGATCCCAAAATAAGGAAACGTACGGCCACGATTCGGGCTTGAAATCCAAAATATGGGCCAAACACGGCTTGTGACACGCCAGTATCCGAGGCCTTGTTCCCTATTCGCCGTCGAAACTGACGCATCCCGAAAAGAACACAAGAACCTGACACGCCCGTGTCAAACTTGACACGCTCGTGTCATACAGTACATGGTCATGTAGTGTGTCGTGTTCCTCCATCGAGACAGGACCGAAAATGCCTGAAAGGTACAGGGGTACTCGACACGCCCGTGTCGCATTTTGACACGCCCTTGTCTACCCGACATGGTCCTTGTGCTGACCCTGTGTATCACCCCCACCACGGCCCAGCTTCATCCCGTGAAGGACACGGCCTGGGACACTCCCGTGTCTCAGGCCGTGTTCTCTACTCGATGATCGTTGTCTCCAAATTCGTCGACCTCTCGGCCAGATCGTCGACCCGAGCACGACACGCCCTTGGGACACGCCCGTGTCCCAGGCCGTGTAACCCCTACCAAGTTCCAAACTTAGCTCAAAACACCACCCGTCGCTCTTTTGCATTTCGTGGCGTTACAGAGTCGACGCACAAGATAGAAGAAGGCATGAACGAGTGTTGTCGGCTTGCCTCACATATTTACTAGGTAGGTGACTAGGCGACTTACTCGCCCAGCCTAGCGTGCTCCCCCAAGAAGTCACCTAGTCATCGGGGGCAGGGTTAAAAATAAGATCCCCTCCCTTTGGATTTGCCTATAAATAACACCCCAGGGGTACGAGGAGACGGACTTCAAAATCTCGCAAAAGATCTCGAGCACAGACTTTGAGCTAAGCCTTTGGATCCTTTCTTCAGAGAGATAGGTTGCGAGCAAGACACTATCCATATTAGTCATGGCCTTGATATAGTCGCCAGCTAGAACCTACCTCATACCTTGCCGATAATCTTTGGTTGTGGAGGGAAGCTTCTTCAAAGCATCTGGGTATGCGATGGGACCTCCCTACCACAGCATCATGGTACTTTTTATTGCCTGTCTTTTTCTTCGTCCTAGCCCATTAGCCGTCATGCCCGACCGCTGCAACGGTAACCTTAGACTGCCTTGATCTGAATTTTGTAGTTGGATTTTACCGGCTTCAACACTTTGGTGTGGTGAGCATAGATTGCAGTCGAGGAGGAAAGTTTTGTGAGTAGGCGAGATTGTGAATGGAGGCGTGTATGAGGAGATAGTTGGCAACATGCCAGGAGTCAACAACTCTGTACGACGGGGAGATTTTATGATAGTGGCGGCGCTTATAGAGATTGAGATGATGATAGAGAGGACTATCTGAGCAGGGTTCCTTCCTCGCCCTGATGTCACGGGGACCTCGCCTCGTCGCGTGACACCATTGGAGGATAAAGTGCCACCTATGCTGCCACGGAAGGAGCGAACTAAGGAAGGAGGGGAGTGACTGATGTAGCCGTGGCAATATCCGGCATGTATCTAATGGATCAGGTTCCGAGATGCTGAACAACCGCGAGATATCATGATACTTTCCAGGGAGCGAGTATGACGAGGATACTCGCGAGGATGAAACTAGCTATCGCCGAGAAGAGAGGATCCCCTTATGTGATGAGATCCCAGTAGCCCCAGTTCCCGAAGGCTTCAGAGAGCCCGTCCTGAACTACTACTCTGGCAAAGATGACCCGGTCAGGTATCTCCAATGGTTCGAAGACGTGGTGTCCATCCAAAACATGATTGATAATTTCAAGTGCAGGTTCCTCTCCATTACCTTCAATTGAAATGCGAGAGACTGGTTTCACCAGTTGCTTGAAGGTTCCATATACTACATCAAGGATCTGTGTCAGGACCTGATAGCAAGGTTCACGAAGTCCAAGAGGAGGAAGAAGTAGGAAACTGCTCTCTTCAAGAACGCACAATGGCAGCGCGAAAGTCTCGACCACTACATCGACTATTTCCAAGAAGTGGTTTTGGTAGTCAAGGAAGTGGATGGCTTCACCCTAATGTTGGCTCTGAAGTGTAGCCTGAAGCAAGGTCTCTTCAGCCTAAAGATTGGGTCCAAGCCCCCGAGATATTTTGAGGAGATGATTGAGATGGAGAACACATTCGTGCAGGAATAGGAGAAGAATCCATACTTCTTGGTAAGGATGGATAGGGAAGGCCAGGGACATGGGGGAAGAGTAGGACCTTCGTAGGAGAGGGTCGGAGTGATGCCAGAGAGGCGGGGAGAGCGGAGAAGAGAAGACCCAAGGAGAAGGGAAGAGCCCAGGTGGGCGGAAGAGTAGAGGAGGCTGGAGAGGCCTCGAAGGCAAGGAGAGAGGAGGCCTATAACGACTCCGAAGAGGATGGAGGAAATGCGGAGATTCCAATATCTAGTGAATCGACCCTCATGGGGGCCACCAGGGAGCCCTCAGTTCCAAAATTAGTAGAGGAGGAACAACCACCAGCAGGTGGGGAGGCAAGGAAGAGCTTGGGGAGAGGTAATGGCCATTGCCCGACAAGGCAAAAAGCATCGCAAGAAGTTTTAGCCGGTGAGGTACTAGGAGGTGGAGATTCCCCATTATTGCAATATACATTGAGTAGAGAGGCATGGGACTATGTCCTGTGAAAGTGAGGGTTAGGTCTACAATACTCTAGAGGGGGGGGGGAGGGGGGTGAATATAGTATATTTAAAATTTGTTAGGTCCCTATAATAGTGTTGTTAAAGCTTTTGTTGTAAACTAAAAATGTGCAGTAATTAAGAAACTGGAACACAGAAAATTATAATCCTAATCACAGCCACACAACAAGAATAAAAAGAAAAAGATAGGAAACCAGACGACACAAGAAATTTATAGTGGTTCCCCAAATCTGGGTAGTCCACTCTTCTACCACCCTTGGTAGGAATAAACTCAGGTTTTTGATCAGGTGTCTGACACCAATGAGTTTTGATCAGGTCCCCAAAAACCAACTCAAGTCTTTTGGTTAGGAGACTTGCAAGCAGGAATCACTTTTGAATGGAGATGACAACCCTTTATACAGGAGGGGTGAGAGAGTGATTTTGTCTTCTCTTTCTCAATAAACTGAGAAGACTTATATGGATTGATGTTTAGCAAAAGCTCCCCCTGAATTATTGAATGGTTCAGGAAGATTTGGAAACTTTGCTGTAGGGTGATAGGTCTTCAATCAGAGTTCTTGACAAGCAGTGATGCAGGAGCTTCTTGACTGATTTGATGTCTGTTGTCCTTGGAAGTCCTGGAGAGAATGTTGAAGAAGAACACTCTTGATATTTTATGATTGTTCTTCTTCTTCTGAACCAAGATCACTGCCTGTCACTGTAAGCTTTTGTACTTTTTGCTGTGTGAAGCTTTTCTGCTACTGTATGAATTCTTGCAATCAGTCTGTGTGTATCACTATATTTTTCTTTCTGACTGAGTATGTTCTTGTTCTCACTATCGATTCTGGATTTACTTTTCTTCTATATCTTTTCAAAAATTTAAATCCTGTGTAATTAATGCTGACGTCCTGAGAATAATCGACACTAATGTATTTCCCCAACTGTCTTGTGGAAAATCAGAAAGTAATATTCCTGAGGAAGACTGTAATTAATGCTCCCTCTAACAGATACATTCAGAGAATGTTAGAGCATTAATCTGTCAGGAATTACTGCATTTGAGTGAGGATTGAATGTCAGAAATGGCTAAGTCTGGAATAGTCGAACAGTTGGCAGAATTCGTCGAACTGAATTACCAATTCGTCAAGCTGAGATATTGAATTCATCGACCAGACAACTTCTTGTTCGTCGAGGTGAGTTCCAAGATCGTCGAGCTGATACCAGAACTTTCATGCTTCAAAATCATTGCCTTTTCTGTCTGAGGTTCGTCGAGCTGACAATTGCATTCGTCGACTGGAGTTCAACAACAATTCTTGACTTAGTCAAGTATTTTATGTTGACTGATATTCTGTGTGTTGACATGAACATTCTGGTTCCAGAATTCATCGAGTAGAGTACTGAGTTCGTCGACCTGAGAAGTTGACTTCGTCGACCTGAGAAGTTGTGTACAAGAGGTCCAAGTTCGTCGAGCTCAGAATCTTGTTCGTCGACCAAATACTGAAGTTGGACTTAGAATAATCTGGAGTTATCCTGACTTTAGTTTGTTGAAGTATCCCAGTTTTTGTCGACTAGAGAATGAAGATCGTCGAGCTCAGCTCAGAGAAATGTCTCAAGATCGTCGAGATGAGAACGTCTTTCATTGACCTGAGTTTGACGAACGTCGAACTCATTTTTACTTAGTCTTGAAATCTTCTAAGTCTTGAGTCTCTAATAGTCTTGTTGATAGCTGGTCCATCTGATGTTGACTCTAAGGACTTGGCCTATACTCTAGGACACAACTTTGACCCTGGCTATACATGTTGGGTCACATCCTAAGTTAGTGAACCTAGCCCAAATCAACTAGGGATCCAACAATCTCCCCCTATTTGGGTGAGGTCACTAATGGACTCAAAACATAAACATAAAAATAAACAAAGCAAGAAAAGATATATCTGCCAGAGAATTACTAACACATACAACAGATATATATATGTACATAAGCTTTGTTTAAACAGATGACACAGTTTGAAAGCAAATGCAGAAAGAAAAGCAAAGAAATTAAAACAAGGTAAGGATTACTTCTTCTGCTTCTTCTCTATGGACTTGTCTTCTTTTGTCTTTTCTCCTTGCTTTATAAAGATAATTTCTCTATTTGGATTCAAAGCTTGTGCCTGTGTCATTGTCATGTCAGCTGCCCCAATAATCTTCAGTGATGTAGTTCTGGGGACAACGTCTTCAGGATGTAGCTTCATGTAATCATCAACATTGAACCGTTTATTTGCTTTATCAAATCTTTTGAGTTCTTATTTCCTGTATTTGGACATAGTGGAATATCCTGATATATCTTTGCCTTCATCTTTTGCTTTATTAATCAAAGATAGACCAACAAGTTCCTGGAACCTGGCCATTTTAGCAATGTTTGCTGTTTCAGGATGGAACAGGAGATGAATCTGGCCTGTTGGGACTATCATCTTTCTGTTCTATAGAGATACTTTGCTGTTGCTGCTGATGTTGTTGATGTTGCTGTTGTTGATTTCCTGAAGAGTGATGTCTTTGCTGACTGCTTCCAGAAGATCTCCCTTGATGTCTCTGATAAGTTTGCATAGGGGCAGATCTCTGAGAGCTAGATCCAGTGTCACCAGCTGATGGAGGAGGTGGAGGTGGTGGATCTTTTCTATATATCTGAACTGGAGGAGGAGAGTATTTTCTACTTCTTTTCTTCTCCTTTTACTGATTTTTAGACAACCACATCCATGCTGGCATTCCTTTGTAAGGAGTAATTTTTTGGAGAATATAGAATGGGGTGTCATTCTTTGAGCTTAGCTTAGCAGTAGGAAGAGGAGGGGCTTTCCTTTTCTTTGACAACATTTTATTCTTCTTCTTAGCAGCTTCTTCATCTGAATCTTCTTCATCATAATCATCATCTGAATCACTGGCAGAACCCTGAGTGTTATCATATAGAGCATCCAATGCTTTCAAGGCTTTATCATAAGTAGCAGTCTTTTCTGTAGCAGGAGCAGAGGTTCCAAAGACTGGAGTTTCAGCAGGAGTTGAAGAAGAGACTATATAAGAATCAGAAGTAACTGGGACAGAGCTTTCAGCTGCTTCCTTATTTTCTTCTTCAATGTCAGCCAAGATGAACTCATCTAGATCCGGCATAGGGGAGTCATCCATCACAAAGATTGGTGCTGAGATAATTTCCGGGGGGGGGATGGAATGACTGTCAAGGTTGGTGCAGAAATTGGAATTACAAAGCTGTCACAGAGTTGCTTAGCAACTGCTGGACTGATAGGAGGAGTATAAGGAACAATAGCCAAATATGGCTTAGTAAATTCTTCTGGAAGATACTGCATATGTACAGTGTCAAAGGTTTTCAGCAATTCTTCTAAGTTAACTGTGGGATTTAGAATAAAATCACCAATAGTTGTGAATCCTTAAGAATCCGACTCATAAAAATCAATGTCAGTATCAATGAAATCAATTAAATCTTTATCTATACAATCTGTATATGCTGCTGTGGGGACTGGAGTATCTGCTAGTGCTGGAGCTGAAGTGTCTGAAGCTGTAGCTGCTGCTTCATCATCAGACATCTCCCCCTGCCTGGTTTCAGTGGGAACTGAGGCCAGGCCCCTAATTGAGGAGGGGGCAGCAGTGAGGGCAGATATTTGGGCAGATAAAGAGGTAATGGTAGTAGCAAGAGGTGTAATGGTCTCTGCTATAAGGGATTTAAGAAGGGGAGTGATGATGGTGATGATAGAGGATATGGTAGAGGGTTCCAAGGAGATAGTGGTAGATGGTGTTGCAGTTGGTGTGGAAGAGGTGGTAATTATTGATGGAATAGGAGGTGGAACATCAGGTATGTGAAGGTTAGATGTTGATGTGGATGGAAGGGTGACATCTTGCATGATAGTATCTGATGGTTGGATGTAAGATGGTATGGAAGAGAGATGTGGGGGAAGTGGAGACTATGGTGGTGTAGAAATGTATGTGTCATTAGGAGATTCAGGAGGTGTGGGTGGTTGATTTGCCTGAAGGGAGGAAGATGGAATGTCAGTGATGTGGATTGGTAAAGATGGGGTGACTGGGGATTTTGTTGTTATTGGAAGGGGGATGGAAGAGAAGATGTGGAAGGAATGTTCTCTTCAGCAGGGTGGGGAGTGGCTTTGATAGCCCTTGTGCCTTCAGAAGCTTTGATGGAAGAGGTGGAAGCCTGAGAGGGCTTAGTGATGGTGCTCTCCCATCTGCCAAATAAGGCACATGTCAGCCTTTTACTGGCATTTATGAATATGGTCTGGGAGACCAGGGATTCAGCAGCCTTTTCCTGTAGGACGATTCCTAGAATTCTTCCAAAACATACTTCCTTCTTAGAGTTCTTCTTCTTTATCAAATCAAACAGAAGCTGTGCCCAGTTTATTGGCTTCTTGTTGATGATTGCACACATAACCAGAAACTGGTGTCTGGTGATATAATCGTACGCAGTGTGTTGTCCAAGTAACACTTTACCAACCAAGTCTTCTAAAAATTTATATGGCGCAGATAAGTGTTTATTCAACAGTTTGTGGGGATTGTCTCCAACATATTCCATGAGGTTCAACATCATATCAGACTCATCTATTTCACTTTTGAGGTCCTCTTCTCCATTTTTCAATACAAAAATCTCAGTTAAGATTGCGGGGGTTAAAGAGATTGAGTTACCCGCGATAGTGCCCGTCATGGTGTTCTCTTCTGTTGACGACAGTGTGTATACCAATTCCCTGATTTCCATGCTGTGCAGTTTGATCCTTTTCGTCATCAGGGTTTTTAGTTCCTGTTCTTCAAGAAGTTCCAGGATATTCAGAAAGATTGGGTCGGAATGCTGAAATGAATCGAAATCCACGTCAAATCATGTGTCAAACTTCATTCCTGTGAGATTGCTTACGAGAGCCGCCATTGAAATCACCTGCAAGAAAGACAGAGAAACGGCGATCAAGTGCAAAGGAACAGAAAGCGCGGGATGGAGGTCGAAGAAAACCTAGATAAAAGGTTTTCCAGAATATGAATCGACAAACTCCGTTCCACGAAAATAAAATTAATTCTTCGAACTGAGGTCGACGAAATGAGTAAATAATAAATATTTCGTCGATCTCATTCAGAAGACTTGAAGACAATTCGTCGAACTCCGGTCGACGAATATCTTCTGAAGCATGTTCGTTGAGCTCCGGTCGACGAAAATTGTTTCACATAGAGAATTCGGCGAACTCCGTTCGATGAATATCTCTCAAACCTTCCCCGGTTTGTCGAACTCCCTTCGACAAACTTTGGAAAATTCGTCAAATGCAGACATAACTTAAGCTAAGTTTTCTCCATTGATCATTCCCAGCTCATTTAGAAAGAAAGCATGATTTTTCTCATCCAGAGGTTTGGTGAATATATCAGCTTTTTGTAAATTAGTGTAGATATAGACAAGCTTAATCTTATTTTTGTCTACACACTCACTAACGAAATGATGTCTTATGTCAATATGTTTTGTCCTACTATGGTGAACTGGATTTTGTGCTATGGCTATAGCACTAGTATTATCACAGAATATGGTTGAATTATTTAAGTTGAACCCATAATCTAGAAGCTGATTCTGTATCCAGAGCATCTGTTAACAACAGCTGTCTGCTGCAATATATTCTGCTTCAGCAGTTGAAGTTGACACTGATGTTTACTTTTTACAGAACCATGATACTAATCTCATACCCAGGAACTGGCAGGTTCTTGAAGTACTTTTTCTATCAACCCTGCATCCAGCAAAATCAGCATCAGAGTATCCAGTTAACTCAAATTCTGATTCAACAGGATACCATAGGCCTAGATTAGGACAACTCTTTATATATCTTAAAATCCTTTTTAAGAAAATTAGATGAGATTCTTTAGGGTTCACTTTGAACCTAGCATAAAGGCATGTAACAAACATAATATTTGGCCTACTTGCTGTGAGATATAATAGAGACCCAACAATGCCCCTATAAAGTTTTTGATCTACAGGTTTTCCAGGTATATCAGAATCCACAACAACATTGGTGGCCATGGGAGTTTTCTTAGCTGAGCCATCAGCCATCCCAAACTTCTTTAGAAGTTCTTTAGCATATTTTGCTTGAGAGATGAAGATGCCATCAGGAAGCTGTTTCACTTGGAGACCAAGGAAATATGAAAGCTCTCCCATGCTACTCATTTCAAATTTAGAATGCATGAGGTCAGAAAACCTCTTGCACAATTTTGAATCTGTCGAGCCAAATATAATGTCATCTACATAGATTTACACTAACAAAATTTGGTCCTTATGATGTCTAGTGAAAAGGGTTTTATCTACAGTTCCTCTTGTAAATTTATGCTCTAATAAGAAACTTGCTAAGGTCTCATACCAAGATCTTGGAGCTTGCTTTAGACCATAAAGAGCCTTATTTAATTTAAAAACATACGAGGGATTAGTTGAAGAAATAAAACCTGGAGGTTGTTCTACATAAACCTCTTCTTGTAACACTCCATTTAAGAAACACTTTTCACATCCATTTGAAAAACTTTGAATCTTTTGAATGTTGCATAGGCAAGGAAGATCCTTATAGCTTCCAACCTTGAAACAGGTGCAAAGTTCTGATCATAGTCAATTCCTTACTCTTGCCTATATCCTTGAGCAACAAGCCTAGTCTTGTTCCTCACAATGACTCCCTGGGCATCAAGCTTATTCCTGAAAACCCATTTGGTTCCAATAACTGGGTAGTTTTGGGGTCTTGGAACCAAATCCCAAACTCTACATCTCTCAAATTGGTTTAGTTCCTCTTGCATTGCAAGGATCCAGTGGGGATCTTGCGCAGCATCATGAATGGTTAGAGGTTCAACCTGAGAGAGAAAACGGGCATGCATCAAGTCTTGGTAGAGTTGATGCCTTGTCTGTACACCTGCTGATATGTCTCCAATTACTTGAGATCTGGGGTGATCCGTAAGTGTGACAAAATCAGTGGGTGAAGTTGGTTGTGCAACAACATTTTGAATAAATTCCTCTTGTGGAATTATATTTGCTGTTGGTTGAGTCTCATGTTCTTCAGATTCATCTTCTTCACTATCTTTAATGACTTGTGGAGAGGGATGAGTGGGAACCTCTTAGGTGAGGTTTAGTCCATCCAGTGTCTCACACAAGTGGGGTACCTGGAAGTTGCTACTAGTAGAAACTTCTTTCTCCTTGCAATACATGTTAGTTTCATCAAAAGAAACATGAATTGACTCTTCTACTTTTAATGTTGATTTATTGAATACCCTATAAGCCTTGCTTACTTGGGATTATCCTAGAAAAACTCCCACTTCAGCCTTAGCTTCAAACTTTCTAATATATTTCTTGTTGTTATTATGTATATAGCATGTACAACCAACAACTTTAAAATAGTTTATTTTAGGTTTCTTCCCTTTGAGCAATTCATAGGGAGTCTTGTTCTTCAGTTTCTGAATTAAACTCCTATTCAGGACATAGTTTGCAGTGCTTACATCCTCTGCCCAAAAGGTTAGTGGCATGTATGCATTAGCAAGCAATGTACCTGCAGCTTCAATGAGTGTCCTATTTTTCCTTTCAGCTACCCCATTTTATTGGGGAGTTCTAGGAGCTGAGAAGCAATGCCTGATACCTTCCTTCTCACAGAACTCATGCATAAGAAGAGACTCAAACTCTGTGCCATGATCACTTCTGATCATTGCAACATGAGTAGAGAACTCAATCTGTATGGTCCTGAGAAAATCTGTAAGAACCTTAAATATCTGACTTTGTTCTCAGAAAGAATACCCAACTGAACCTGGAGAAGTCATCCACTATAACTAAAGTGTAAGATTTCCGTCCTAGGCTTTGTACAGCAATGGGTCCAAAGAGATCCAAATGTAGCAAGTACAAGATCCTAGGTGAATCACTCTTATTAATTGATTTGAAACAAGTTTTAGCTTGCTTGCCTAATTGACAAGCCCTGTAGAGACCTTTCTTCTTGTAGGGAGCAGAAGGTAGACCTCTAATAAGGTTGTTCTTAGATAGCGTAGCAATGTTTTTCAGGTTTACATGTCCTAGTCTTTTGTGTCATAATTCATTTTGATTACTAGTTAAGTTCTGTAAACAGATATCAGTTGTGGTAGAAAGAAAGTTTACTAAATAAATGTTTCCTTGTCTACTTCCAGCTAAAATAGTTTGGTTATTTTTATTAATGATAGAGCACGTAGAAGGGTTAAAGTATACCTGATAACCATCATCACATAATTGACTTATGGAGATGAGGTTATGCTTCAGTCCACTTACATATGTCACCTTTCTGAATGTGGCAACTCCTATTCTTACTTCTCCAACTCCTTCTGACTGACCATATTTTGAGTCACCAAAGATAACCTTTGGCCCCAGCTTGGACTTATAGTTGAGTAGGATGTCCTTGCTGCCAGTCATATGCTTGGAGCAGCCACTGTCCAGGTACCAAGTTTCATTTACCCCGGGATACGTTTTCACCTGCAATACAAACAGTTAGTGATTTTTGACCCAGGTTACCTTGGGCCCTTTGCATGGCTGATTAGAGAAACTAGAAATAACAGAAAATTCTGGTTTGGATTTATATCCTCGGGGTGGTATCTACTAGGTGGAATGGTCCAGTCAGCTAGGGGATTAAATGATTTCCTTGAAGTATTTAAGTTTCTGTTAAAGTTATAGTTTTGGTTAAATCTTCCTGGGTTCGACGAATTTATGTAAGTTCGTCGATCAGAGTTCGACGAATTGGGTTGAGATCGTCGATCTCTGCCCAGATAATGAACATGTTCATTCTCTGTACCCCACGTTCGTCGAGTTCTGCTCGACGAACCATACGAGATTTGTCGATCGCAGTTAGACGAATAATGATAACTATAGTTGGCGTTCAGAGTTCGTCGATCGGAGTTCGACGAACTGGCCCCTTTTCTTCGATCTGAGGTCGACGAAAATTGCTGAACTTTGTTTTTATTCGGTGTTTTCTATTTTTCAATGTTGTCCTTAGTTTTAATTTGTTCAGGGATTTTATTTACTTTACATACTTGATCAGTATTCTTCTTTCCTTTCTCAGAAATAAAATTTATGGATTGTGACAAGTGGTTTTTCTGAATAATAGGTGGTTCACTAGATGATGCACCTAATCCTAACTTACTTCCATTAAATCTAGCATTAGATATGTTGGTGATTACTGCTAGTTGTTTGCTTCTTCCATTTAGTGATTCTTCCTGCTGTTTTGCCTTATTTAATTCACCTTTCAGAAGGGTGATTTTTTCACTAAACATATCTATTTCATTTTTCAATTTAGTGTTTTCTAATACTAAGCTATCATAATTAACTTGCTTATCTCTGAGAAGTTTGATTTCCTTCTCAGAGTTGATTAAATCCAAACACATGATCTTAAAATCTGATTTAAAAGATTCTGAATTAGAATCAAACCATGATAATACCTGATCAGCTTCTGATTCAGAAGCTTCTTCATTTTCTGACTCTCCTTCTGAGTTGCTTCTTGAGGCATCAATTGCCATGAGGCAAACCTCTTTTGCTCTTTCTTCTTCTTCATCTTCACTGGAGCTTGAAGATGTTGACTCCTCTTCAGTCTAACTCCAAGTCTCAGCTACAGACCCCTTTTCCTTCCTCTTGTGTTTGCTGGAAGAGGGTTTGCTGGTGAACTATTTTCTGGAATCCTTTTCCTTTTCTCTTCTCTTCTCCTTCTTCTGATTCTCTGGACACTCAGAGAGGAAGTGCCCAGGCTTTCTGCATCCATAACACACCACTTCCTTTGTTGGTGTCTTGTCATACTTTGGCCTAACATCCTTTCTTGCTGACTTCCTCCTGAAGTCCTTTCTAGCCATCTTGAAGAATCTCTTTGCAAAGAGACTCATGAGCTCTTCATTTGATGCAGTGGATTCTGATTCTTCTGAGGCTTTGAACGCTATGTTCTAATCTCTTCTGGCTGCAGGAGGTGTTCTTTGTTCAGCAGCCTCCCTTGTCTTTATTAACTGCTAATAAGATTTCAGTTTGCCCAATAGAGATTCAGTTGACATCTCATTCAGGCATCTGGCCTCTTTGATAGGCCAAATTCTTGTGTCCCATGAGCTTGGGAAGCACATCAGAATTTTGTCATTCACTTCAGTGAGAGTGATGACCTTGTCTAGAGTTTTTAGCTCATTAATAATTAAGCTTAATCTGTTATACATCTCTGACACTGTCTCAGCTTCCTGTTTCTTGAAGTTCTCATATTGGGATATGAGATTTGATCTCCTATCCTTCCTTTCATCAGCTGAACCGTCAACCATTTGGTTTAGGGAATCCCAAATGGCTTTTGCTGATGTGCACTTAGCAACCTTCTAGAAAATGTCATCAGACATTACTTGTGCCAATATGTTCATGGCTTTTGCATCAGCCATCTTGGCTTTCCTGTAAGCATCATTGTAGTCTGGAGGAGGTACTGCAGTCATATTTGTAGAGCTACGTGAAGGAGCTGCAGGTGGTGGAGGTACTCCTGTTAAGATGGAAGCAAAGATATCTTCATCAATAAAATTCATATATAATTTGATTCTTGCCTTCCAGATTCCAAACTTTTGCAAGTTGTAAACTGGAGGTCTGGTGCTTGCATAATCTTTATTCTATGCCATGGCTGTGTTTCTACTTTAAAAGTTAAATGTGAATGAAGGTGATGTGTAGATCTAACAAAGGACATTTGGTTCAAGGGTTAACTTGTCCAACCAAAGGAACCTTCCTCTGATACCAATTGAAAGTGAGGGTTAGTTCTACAATACTCTAGAGGGGGGTGAATATAGTATATTAAAAATTTGTTAGGTCCCTATAATAGTGCTTTTACAGCTTTTGCTGTAAACTAAAAATGTGCAGTAATTAAGAAACTAGAACACAGAAAATTATAATCCTAATCACAACCACACAACAAGAATAACAAGAAAAAGATAGGCAACCAGACGACACAAGAAATTTATAGTGGTTCCCCAAATCTTGGTAGTCCACTCTTCTACCACCCTTGGTAGGAATCCACTCAGGTTTTTGATCAGGTGACTGACACCAATGGGTTTTGATCAGGTCCCCAAAAACCAACTCAAGTCTTTTGGTTAGGAGACTTGCAACCAGGAATCACTTTTGAAGGGAGATGACAACCCTTTATACAGGAGGGGGTGAGAGATTGATTTTGTCTTCTCTTTCTCAATAAACTGAGAAGACTTATGTGGATTGACGTTTAGCAAAAGCTCCCCCTGAATTATTGAATGATTCAGGATGATTTGGAAGTTTTGTTGTAGGGTGATAGGTCTTCAATCAGAGTTCTTAACAAGCAGTGATGCAGGAGCTTCTTGACTGATTTGATGTCTGTTGTCCTTGGAAGTCCTGGAGAGAATGTTGAAGAAGAAGACTCTTGTTATTTTATGATTGTTCTTCTTCTTCTGAACCAAGATCACTGTCTGTCACTGTAAGCTTTTGTACTTTTTGCTGTGTGAAGCTTTTCTGCTACTGTATGAATTCTTCCAGTCAGTCTGTGTGTATCACTATATTTTTCTTTCTAACTGAGTACGTTCTTGTTCTCACTATCGATTCTGGATTTACTTTTCTTCTATATCTTTTCAAAAATTTGAATCCTCTGTAATTAATGCTGACGGCCTGAGAATAATCGGCATTAATGTATTTCCCCGACTGTCTTGTGGAAAATCGGCAAGTAATATTCCTGGGGAAGACTCTAATTAATGCTCCCTCTAACGGATACATTCAGAGAATGTTAGAGCATTAATCTATTAGGAATTACTGCATTTGAGTGAGGATTGAATGCCGGAAATGGCTAAGTATGGAATCGTCGAACAGTTGGCAGAATTCGTCGAACTGAATTACCAATTCGTTGAGCTGAGATATTGAATTCGTCGACCAGACAACTTCTTGTTTGTCGAGTTGAGTTCCAAGATCGTCGAGCTGATAACAGAACTTGCATGCTTCAGAATCTTTGCCTTTTCTGTCTGAGGTTCGTCGAGCTGACAATTGCATTCGTCGACTGGAGTTCAGCAACAATTCTGGACTTAGTCAAGTATTTTGTGTTGACTGATATTCTGTGTGTCGACATGAACCTTCTGGTTCCAGAATTCATCGAGTAGAGTACTGAGTTTGTCGACCTGAGAAGTTGACTTCGTCGACCTGAGAAGTTGACTTCGTCGACCTGAGAAGTTGTGTACTGGAGGTCCAAGTTCGTCGAGCTCAGAATCTTGTTCGTCGACCAAAGTATGAAGTTGGACTTGGAATAATGTGGAGTAATCCTGACTTTAGTTTGTTGAAGTATCCTAATTTTCGTCGACCAGAGAATGATGATCGTCGAGCTCATCTCAGAGAAATGTCTCAAGATCGTCGAGCTGAGAACATCTTTCGTCGACCTGAGTTCGATGAACGTCGAACTCATTTTTACTTAGTCTTGAAATCTTCTAAGTCTTGAGTCTCTGATAGTCTTGTTGATAGCTGGTACATCTGATGTTGACTCTAAGGACTTGGCCTAGACTCTAGGACACAACTTTGATCCTGGTTATACATGTTGGGTCACATCCTAAGTTAGTGAACCTAGCCCAAATTAAATAGGGATCCAACAACCTGCCCATATTTTTGGGAGGCAAGGAGGAGGTTGGAAGCCAGAGCGGCGGAGAGGGAGCAACCTAAGTAGAAGATTCTAGTAGGACCAGTAGCATTCCAAACTCTAGGGAGGAGGAATAAGTACTGGATTGACTTGGGAGGTTGCGGGGAAGTGGTCCACAACCCAGGAGGTGGGCAGGTAGGAGTGATCAACTTTGGAGCCGGGCTCGGAGCTTTCTGCAAGGGGAGTCTCCATCAAATTTATGACAAGAGCGTTGACTCGATCTCTCAAGTGCCACCTCCATTGGAAGAGAACACATTTTCCGCGGAGGATATGTTGGGAAATAAGAACCCCTTTTATGATGCCCTTGTCATCCAAATTTCCATCAAGGAGTTCACCATCCATCGAATCCTGGCAGACAATGGGAGTTCGATGAACGTCATTTTCAAGAGTACTTCTCTTGATGGGTTGACAAGAATGTAGCACGACTTCAATTCTTAGAGAATGAGTTGGCGAGAGCCACTCAGGGTGATTTGTTCATCTCTACATTCTTCCTGAAGCTGAAGAACTTTTGTGCTAAAATTTCAGCATTGGACCTGTTGGGTTTTACTAGATGGCACAACACTAGTGCGCTCAGCGGAAATGGAGAATAAGAAAACCCAAAAGAATTCAGATCTGGCAATATTCATGAATTAAGAAGTAAAGCTTGTTGTAATTAAAATTACCTTTGATGGATAGAGTCTATACTCAACCTAGATTCTCCAAAAAAATCAACCGGCCACACAGCAGCTTGAGTCCTGAGCGTAGAAAGAATATTCGCGCCTTTACAGATAGTCCACACGATCGGGAGAACCCACAACAACTTGTCGCACAAGCGCTAGGTCGGGAGAGGACACTCAGTGTCTCTACAGACTGCTAGATCTGTTAGAGGAGCGGTGGCGGCGATACTTGCCGGGATCAGGATTGGGATCGACAGCGGCGATGGCGGAATGACTTCCGTCGGCTTTCTAGGGTTATCAGTCTTATTGCATAGTAATTGCTCATGTGCTAAGATAGAATGATTAAACGCATCAAGCATCCAGTTGAAACACTAATTCTTCCTATTTATACTCTAAGGAATAAATAAGAACAGCCCGCTGCTAATCGCAGACCCAAGAACTTAGAATCCAGAAATTCGACCAGACAACCCTTGTCTCAACGATTCGTCGAGTATCCATGACATATACGACGAATCGTCGAGTATCATCTTATACTTGACGAATCATTGAGTATCCATGAGATACACAACAAACTCAACGCCTACCTTCAGCCGAATCAACACTTAACATCAACGAAGGCATTGAATGGACTCAACATTGTTAATGCTTTCTGCGCCATGGCGTTGAGTGCACTCAATGCACTAAACGCCTAAGGCCAGATTCGTCGAATGACATTGTGTGAACTCAAAGCACTAAACGCCTAAGGCCAAATTCGTCTAATGGCATTGAGTGAACTCAAAGCACTCAACACCTAAGACTCAGATCCGTCAAGTCAACAATTTGACTCGACGAATCATTGAATGGACTCAACGCACTCAACGCTTAAGTGAAATACTTGACGAATTAACTCCTTGACTCGAAGAATCATTGAATACACTCCACTCACTCAATGCCACCATTCGACGATTCAACTCTTAACTCGACGAAGGTGTTTAGTGGTCTCGACACACTCGACGCTTTTGCATTATAATATTTTAAGTCCTTTTCAACTCATCATATGAGTTATACCATATAGATCCAATCTCTCAATTTCTCCACAATCTTTATATGCGACCCTGATAGGCCCATACTAAGTTGGAAGTGAGGCTACATGTTTGATCACTTCTAGGTCGCAATGGTAACACCAATAGTCTCCCACTTGATCTTGAAAGTATCAAACAAAGGATTCACAAACAATGAGCGGCATCTAGCAATACATCATTGCTCCCCAAATAGTAATATTTTATCAACTCAAAAGCCATTGTGAATAATGTTACAGTGTTGTCATGTGCCATCGTCCCTTACATCCGGATAGAACTAGAGGTACAGACCGTGTCACCCTGATAATGGTTCAATCCCAGTTTCCTGATCTAGAATGGAATTCCAGAAATTGGTGAGCCCAATATCATATATTAACTCAACTAAGCATGGCCATGCATTCGTCAATCTTATTCCCTCAAGGGGCCCATGAATTTAAATCTTGTCATAAAGGAGGACAAATCCTATCTCTGCTCATATGCAAACACCCAAATGATTTGTAACGTACCCAATAACCACATTTATCATCCAACTTTCTCAAGAATGGAATTTTTATGGCATCAAAGCATGCTTTTCCTCACTCGATAAATGTTGTGACTTAAGGTCAAAGGACCACAAACACCATTGCCACTTGAGCCATACTTATGACACATTTATATAACAATACACAAAGTATTCTCATGGTGGGTCTGTCCAGTACAACTTGTTCATAACATGTACCCATGTTATGACTTGATATCACAATATCATGACCTGTGAGGACGGGTCATCAGTCAATGCACATACTAGTCTTAAAGGTATCATCATCGCCCTTAGCTTCTAAGATGATAAAACGACCCGGGACCTTTAAGAATGAAGCTTCTGGGATCATAGGTTCTCACATTCAAGTCACTACTTGACTTATGGATGCAAACAATTTGAAGGCATTTATTTAGTTAACTACTATATGTTGGGTCTATTGATCCCAATGTCCCAGATTTGTAAGAAGTCAAACTAGTCAATGACATACACACATAGCTATATTTGATGCGTGCTTAAGTTCATGCATGCAGGCTGTTCATGATTAGACAAGTAAACAAAAAGAGTAAGCTGAATTTAGAGTTCATCGAGCTCAGCTCACCATTCGTCGAGCTGAGCTCCCCAGTAGTCAAGCAAAGTTCAGAACTTGCGATTCAAAATTGGTCGAGCTTAGCTCACCATTCATTGAGCTGAGCTAACCATTCATCGAGCTAAATTCAAACTGTAGGATTCAGAGTTCGTCGAGCTCAGCTCACCATTCGTCGAGCAGAGCTTACCATTCGTCGAGCTAATTTCAGAAGTTTGGGATTCTGAGTTCGTCGAGCTGAGCTCACCGATCATCGAACTCAGTTCAGCATTCGTCAAACTAAAGTCGGAAAATTTGATTAAGGCAAAAGCGCTGAGACAGTTAAGACAGCTGAGAAGTATGTCTCAGCATAACCACTGAGACAATGAAAGCTGGAATTCACTAAGACCAGAAGCGTTGATTGAAACAGGTTCACTCAATGCTTAAAATAAAGAAGGAAGCGCAGAGACTGTTGAGAAGAAAACTGCTGAGAGAGGAGATAGTCTCAGCTGTGAAGAAGAAACCACTGAGACTGTTGAGAAGAAACTGTTGAGACAGGAGATAGTCGTAGCTGTTAAGATGAAATTGTCGAGACAGTTGAGAAGGAGCCGCTGAGACAAAGCCAGTGAAAATTCTCTAAGTCCAGAAGCGTTGAGAGAAGCAGGTTCACTTAATGCTTCTAATGAAGAGCCAAGTCAGATGGTGTTGAGTGACTTATCATCACTCAACACTTAATGAAGTTCTGGAATTTTTTTAAGTCTAGAAGGTGATGACCACTGCTGACGTCACCAAAAGTCAACAAGTCAAAGTATTTCATGTCGTTGCGGGAAAGCTACAGCAGCACAGGATGACCACTGCTGACGTCACTAGAAATCAACAAAGTCAAAATTGTTCATGCCATTGTGGGAAAGCTCCAGTAGCGCCGAAAGCTATTCTTTGTCCTTTTCTGAGGGAGGTGGCGCTCACCATCCTTGGCTGGGCCCACACTCAAATTATGTCGTTGATTCAAATCAACTGATATAAAAAGAAGAAATAAAAGGGGATTAGGGTTACATAGAACAAACGAGGAAAATACGAAAAATAGCGGCGGATAGACTTCATCTTCTCTGATAAGCTTGAAATCCAACTCAAGTAAATCTAGCCAGGAGGCAGAGAAAGATAGCTGAAGCTCTCTTAAGTTCAGCAAGTTTGTTCTTTGCAGAATAAGGCAGCTGATTCATCTAAACAATAATGAGATTGCTGTGTGAAGGGCCTTCAGCCTTCAACATCAGATATCTGCTCACCAGTGCAACAAAGAAGTAGTTAGCTGTAGAAGAAGACTCATTCCTTCTACAGCAAGAGGGCTGGACTGATATCTACTCAGTCTAGCATGGTAGACTCAGATATTTATCTCTGAGTCAGTTGTTTCAAATTTACTTAACTTCTTGTATAAATTCCTATAGGATTCAATTTGTCCGAATTTGAGCTGTAGGGCCTTTTGACATGAGTAGTAGGTGACTAATTAGTCATTGAGGTAGGTGCCCTGCTGGGGTACGGAGGTAGGATCCAAGTGTGGATCTGAGAGTAGGGCTATCCTCCCAGCCTGAGTAGTAGGCCTTAGAGATAAGGTTGAGGTAGGTGACTGTTGAGTCACTAAGCTGTAGGTGAAAAGTGTCACTAAGTTGTAAGACTTGGAGGAGGCTGAGCTGTAGGTGCCAGAAAGGGCACTGAGGTAGGTACCTGGAAGGGTACTGATTTATAGGAGTGATGCATCACTCTGAGAGTAGGGCTTTGTGCTTGAAATTGTAGGGATGAAAATCCTGAGCTGTAAGCCTTAGAGATAATGCCGAGGTAGGTGGTTAGTGGACCATTGAGCTGTAAGAGCACCGCAGGGCTCTGAGGTAGGAACCTTTGTGGTTCTGAGGTAAAGTTCTGAAGAGAACCTATGTGTAAGGCTGAGGGCCGGAGGTGTAATCTCTAAGGAGCATTTTGGTGGAGTTTGTGCCTAGTCCAACAAGAAAGTTGGATATTTGGGAGGGAAAGTGGATGTACCCAATTGGAAACCACTATAAACAACTGTGCTTGGCTGTATTGTTTGTTTTTATTTTATATTGCAGGTTCTAAGGACAAGCTCTAGATCACATAAAAAGAAAACATCATAAAGGCAAAGAAATTCTCAAAGACCTATTCACCCCCCCCCCCCCTCTAGGTGATTAGCTAACCTTAAGTTAGTAACTTTCAAGTGGTATCAGAGAGAGGTTACTCAAAAAGGATCTAACAATCTGAGTATACCTCCAAGGTTAGCTATACGATATAAGAATGGGGTCTGCTCTAAACTATAAGGAACTAGGGGCCATAAAACTACCAATCTGTAGAAAGGAAGGATTTGGCCTCTAGAAGGAAAGAGTTAGACTATTTATGGAAGCTGCTGACCCTAGGATATACATCACAGTGAAAGAGGGACCCTTCATCCCTATGAAGACCTCAGTTCTGGATGCCAACATCCAGACTCCTAAATCTTATGATGAAATGAATAAAGATGAGATCCTACTTGCCTCCATGGACAAGAGAGTTCAAAACATCAATTCCAGTGCAATAGATGATTCAAACTTCCAGAATCTGGTGCACTGCAAGACCTTCAAGGAGATGTGGGACACCCTATTTGTGTTCATGGAGGGTTTAGAGGATGTGAGGGATGATAGAAAATCCATGCTCAACCAGGAGTATAAGGCCTTCAGACAAGGAAAGTCCGAGGGCATTGCTGAGAGCTTTGAGAGATTTTTTAGAATAGTGAATGAATTAAGAATATATGGAAGGGTCTTCAGCACCTATGAGCTGAATGACAAATTTCTCAAGTCCCTAACAAAGGATTGGGACACAAAGATTTGTGTCGTTAGGGAAATGGGCAAGTTAGCTGACAATACTCCTCCAACCCTGTTTGGAAAGTTGCTGTCATATGAGATGCAGCTTGCTGCAGGAAAGGAAGAAGAGAAGAGTAGTAAGTCACAGGCCAAGGAGAAGTTTCTGGCCTTCAAAGCTGATACCCCAACCAGAAGCAGAAGAAAGAACTCTCCACCCAGGAGAATTGTTGAGTCAGATTCTAAAAGCTCAAAGACCAGCACTTCAGAGAACCGTACGTCTGATGAGGACCTTGCTGCCTTCTCCATGTAGTTTCAGAAATTCATGAAGAAGTGGCATTAGAAGAACAAAAGGCCTTCCTCTTCCTCACAACATAGAAGGTGAAAGTGAGGGTTATGTCTACAATACTCTAGAGGGGGGGGGTGAATAGAGTATATTTAAAATTTGTTAGGTCCCTATAAAGGTGCTGTTATAACTTTTGCTGTAAACTGAAAAGGTGCAGTTATTAGGAAACTGGAAAACAAAAAATAGTAAACCTAATCACAGCCACATAGCAAGAACAAAAAGAAAAAGATAGGCAACCAGACGACACAAGAAATTTATAGTGGTTCCCCAAATCTGGGTAGTCCACTCTTCTACCACCCTGGTAGGAATCCACTCAGGGTTTTGATCAGGTGCCTGACACCAATGGGTTTTGATCAGGTCCCCAAAAACCAACTCAAGTCTTTTGGTTAGGAGACTTGCAACCAGGAATCACTTTTGAAGGGAGATGACAACCCTTTATACAGGAGGGGGTGAGAGAGTTATTTTGTCTTCTGTGTCAACAATCAGAGAGAAGACTTATGTGGAATGATGTTAGCAAACAGCTCCCCCTGAGATGTAGAATGATTCAGGGAAGATCTGGAGTTTACTGCAGGGTGATAGGCCTTCAAGCCGAGTTATTGACTAGCAGAGATGCAAGAACTTCTTGACTGATTTGATTGTAGTTGTCCTTGGAAGTCCTGGAGAGTAAGAAGAAGAAGAAGATTCTTGTTATTGTATGATTGTTCTTCTTCTGCTGAATGATGATCTCTGCTTGTCACGGTAAGCTCTGAGTAATTTTTCCTGTTCTTCTCTTTTGGTTTTCTATCTCTGTATGTGTGTGTTTCTTCTTCTGTCTTTCAAAATTTTGAATGCCTCAGTCATTAATGTTGACCGCCTGGAGAATAATCAGCATTGATTAATTTCCCAACTGTCTTGTGGAAAATCGGCAAGTAATATTCCTGAGGAAGACTGTAATTAATGCTCCCTCTAACGGATACATTCAAAGAATGTTAGAGCATTAATTTGTCAGAAATTATCGCATTTGAGTGAGGACAGAATGCCGAAAATGGCTAAGTCTGGAGTCGTCGAACAGTTGGCAGAATTCGTCGAACTGAGATATTGTATTCGTCGACTAGACGGCTTCTTGTTCGTCGAGCTGAGTTTCAAGATCGTCGAGCTGATAACAGAATCGCATGCTTTAGAACCTTTGCCTTTTCTGTCTGAAGTTCGTCGAGCTGGGTTTGTAACTTCGTCGACTGGAGATCAATAACTATTCTGTACTTAGAATAATTCATGAATATAGTTGTTGAAGTAAAGAATCTAGAATTCGTCGACTAAAGAACAAAGTTCGTCGACCTGAGAACTTCTAACTGAAGGTTCTTGTGAAGTTGAGGTCCAAGTTCGTCGAGCTCAGAATCTTGTTCATCGACCAAAGTCTGAAGTTGGACTTAGAATAATCTGGAGTTATCCTGACTTTAGTTTGTTGAAGTATCCCAGTTTTCATCGACCAGAGAATGAAGATCGTCGAGCTCAGCTCAGAGAAATATCTCAAGATCGTCGAGCTGAGAACGCATTTCGTCGACCTAAGTTCGACGAATGTTGAACTCATTTTACTTGGTCTTGAAATCTTCTAAGTTTTGAGTCTCTGATAGTCTTGTTGATAGCTGATCCATCTGATGTTGACTCCAAGGACTTGGCCTAGACTCTAGGACACAACTATGACCCTGCTTATACATGTTGGGTCACATCATCCTAAGTTAGTGAACCTAGCCCAAATAACCTATGGATCCAACAATCTCCCCCTATTTGGGTGAGGTCACTAATAGACTCAAAACAAAAGCATAAAAATAAACAAAGTAGGAAAAAGGTATATCTGGCAGAGATTTACTAACACATGCAGCAGATATATATGTACATGAGATTTGTTTTAAACAGACAAATCAGTTTTAAAGCTAATGCAGAAAAGTTAAAAAAAATTAAGCAATGTAAAGATTATTTCTTCTTTTCCTTATCTGTGGGCTTATCTTCTTTGTTCTTTTCACCTGGCTTTGTAAAGATAATTTCTCTTTTTGGATCCAAAGCCTGTGCATGTGTCATTGTCATGTCATCTTCCCCAATAATCTTCAGAGATGTTGTTCTGGGGACAACTGCTTCAGGATGTAGCTTCATGTAATCATCAACATTGAATAATTTATTTACTTTATCAAATCTTTTGAGTTCTTCCTTTCTGTATTTGGACATAGTTGAATATCCTGATATATCTTTGCCTTCAGCTTTTGCTTTATTAATCAAATAAAGACCAATAATTTCCTGGAATCTAGCCATTCTAGCTGTGTTTGCTGTTTCAGGATCCTCAAAAGGAACAGGAGGTGAATATGGTCTTTCAGGACTATTAGCCTTCTGGTCTGCAGAGATAATTTGTTGTTGCTGCTGATGTTGTTGATGTTGTTGATGTTGTTGATGTTGCTGTTGTCTTTCAGAAGTGTAGTGCCTTTGCTGACTATTTCCAGAAGGTCTCCCTTGGTGTCTCTGATAGGTTTGAATAGGGGCAGACCTCTGAGAGCTAGAGCCAGTGGCACCAGCTCTTGGAGGAGGTGGAGGAGGTGGATCTCTTCTGTACTGATGAACTGGTGGAGGAGAATATTTTCTACTTCTTTTCTTCTCCTTTTGCAGATTTCTAGACAACCACATCCATGCTGACATTCCTTTGTAAGGAGTAATATTTTGGAGGATATAGTATGGAGTGTCATTCTTTGGGTTTATCTTAGCAGCAGGAGGAGGAGGGGCTTTCCTTTTCTTTGACAACAGTTTCTTCTTTTTCTTAGCAGCTTCTTCATCTGAATCTTCATCATCATCATCATCATCTGAATCCTGAGGATTATCATATAAAGCATCTATATCTCTCAAGATGTCCTCAGATACAATAGGTTTTCAGTTGGAACCTGAACTGAGCTTTCAGTTGCTTTTGTTTCTTCTGTAATGTCAGCCAAAATCAACTCATCTAGTTCTGGCATAGGGGAGTCATACATTACAAAAGTTGGTGCAGAGATAGCTACTAGAGGGGATGGAATGACTGCCAAGGTTGGTGCAGATACTGGAATTACAAAGCTATCACATAGTTGCATAGCAACTGCTGGACTGACATGAGAGGTATAAGGAATAATAGCCAAATGTGGCTTAGTAAATTATTCTGGAAGATAATGCATATATATAGTATCAAAGGTTTGCAACAATTCTTCTAAGTTAACTGTGGGATTTAGGATAAAGTCACCAATAGTTTTGAATCCTTCAGAATCTGACTCATCAAAATCCATGTCAGTATCAATGAAATCAATTAACACTTTTCTTATATAATTTGTATATTCTGCTCTGAAGACTGGAGTATTTGCTGGTGCTTGAGCTGAAGACTCTGAAGCTGTAGCTGCTGCTTCATCATCAGGCATCTCCCCCTGCCTGGTTTTAGTGGGAACTGAGGCCATGCCCCTGACTGAGGAGGGGCAGCAGTGAGAGCAGATATTTGGGCAGATAAAGATGTAATGGTGGTAGCAAGAGGTGCAATGGCCTCTACTCTAAGTGATTTAAGAAGGGGAGTGAGGATGGTGATGATAGATGAGATGGTAGAGGGGTCCAATGAGAAAGTGGTAGATGGTGTTGCAGTTGGTGTGGAAGAGGTGGCAACTATTGATGGAATAGAGGGTGGAACATCAGGTATGTGAAGGTTAGATGTTGATAGGGATGGAAGGGTGGCATCTTGCATCATGGTGTCTGATGGTAGGATGTAAGATGGTATGGAAGATAGATGTGGGGGAAGTGGAGACTGTGGTGGTGTAGAAATGTATGTGTCATGAGGGGATTCAGGAGGTGTGGTTTGTTGAGTTTCCTAAAGGGGGGAAGAGGGAATGTCAGTGATGGTGATTGGTAAAGATGGAGTGATTGGGGATGTTATTGTTGTTGGAAGGGGGGCCAGAAGAGAAGATGTGGAAGGAATGTTCTCTTCAGCACGGTGGGGAGTGGCTTTGATAGCCCTTGTGCCTTTAGAAGCTTTGGTGGAAGAGGTGGAAGCCTTAGAGGGCTTAGTGATGGTCCTCTCCCATCTGCCAAATAAGACACATGTCAGCCTTTTACTGGCATTTATGAATATGGTCTGGGAGACCAGGGATTCAACAGCCTTTTCCTGTAGGAAGATTCCTAGAATTCTTCCAAAACAGACTTCCTTCTTAGTGTTCTTCTTCTTTATCAAATCAAACATAAGTTGTGCCCAGTTTATTGGCTTCTTGTTGATGATTGCACACATAACCAGAAATTAGTGTCTGGTGATATAATCATGTGCAGTGCGTTTTCCAAGTAGCACTTTGCCAACCAAGTCTGCTAAAAATTTATAGGGAGCAGACAAGTGTTTCTTCAATAGTTTGTGGGGATTGTCTCTAGCATAATCCATGAGGCTCAACATCATATCATACTCCTCTGGTTTAATTTCGAGGTCCTCTACTCCATTTCGCAATCCAAAAATCTCAGTTAAGATTGCGGGGGTTAAAGAGACTGAGTTACCCACGATAGTGCATGTCATGGTGTTCTCTTCTGTGGACGACAGTGTGTATACCCATTCCCTGATTTCCATGCTGTGCAGTTTGATCCTTCTTGTCATCAGGGTTTTTAGTTCCTATTCTTCAAGAAGTTCCAGGATATACAGAAAGATTGGATCGGAATGCTGAAACGAATCGAAATCCACGTCAAATCATGTATCAAACTTCATTCCTGCGAGTTTGCTTGCCAGAGTCGCCATTGAAATCACCTGCAAGAAAGACACAGAAACGTCGATCAAGTGGAAGGGAACAGAAAGCGCGGGATGGAGGTCGAAGAAAACCTAGATATAAGGTTTTCCGGAATATGAATCGACAAGCTCCGTTCCACAAAAATAAAATTAATAATTCGAACTGAGGTCGACGAAATAGTTTAGAGTTAAATAATTTGTCGAGCTCATCAAAAG
The DNA here is from genome assembly GCA_039583875.1 of Platanthera guangdongensis. NCBI lineage: Eukaryota > Viridiplantae > Streptophyta > Magnoliopsida > Asparagales > Orchidaceae > Platanthera > Platanthera guangdongensis. The sequence continues at coordinate 88,498,481 of CM077161.1, read as the reverse complement.
AATTGAAGACGGTTCGTCGAACTTTGGTCAACGAATATCTTCTGAAGCAAAGTTCGTCGATTGCTGGTCGATGAAGATTGTTTCACTCACAGAGAATTCGCCGATCTCCGTTCGACGAGTATCTCTCACACTTTCCCTGGTTTGTCGAACTCCGTTCGACGAATTCTGCAAAATTCATCGAATGCAGACAAAACTTAAACTAAGTCTTCTCCATTGATCATTCCCAGCTGATTTAGAAAGAAAGCATGATTTTTCTCATCCAAAGGTTTGGTGAATATATCAGCTTTTTGTAAAATCAGTGTAGATATAGACAAGCTTAATTTTATTTTTGTCTACACACTCCCTAATGAAATGATGTCTTATGTCAAAATGTTTTGTCATACTATGGTGAACTGGATTTTGTGATATGGCTATAGCACTAGTATTATCACAGAATATGGTTGAATTATTTAAGTTGATTCTACTTATTTTTATTCAATAAAATGCTCCTATTTTTGTAAATATTATACTAACTTGTTTAATTTTATTTGTTAGGAAAAAAGTCAAAATCTGCAACAATATGACATGTCACGCCCGTGACATATTGGTCACGCCCGTGACCAGGGCGTGACAGCTCAAATTCCCGATAAGAAGCCATTTTTGAAGAGGAAAGCCTGACACGCCCGTGTTCCATGATTCGACACGCCCGTGTCAATCCAACACGGGGCGTGACCAAGCCGTGTCCATCCCACTCGACGAGTTCAACTCAACGTTCGTCGACCCAAGAGGGACACGCCCGTGTCCGATGTGCGCCACGCCCGTGTCAGCCCGACACGCCCCGTGCCAGCCAGGTCAATGTTTCGCGCTCAACGTTCGTCGAACCCAAGAGGGACACGCCCGTGTCCGATATGCGCCACGCTCGTGTCCGCCCGACAAACTGCCGCCGGCGAATCCCGAAGTCAACATCGCCTTTAAGCGCCGAACGACACGCCCACCGTCACGCCCGTGACCGGGGGCGTGACCTCCGCGTTTTCGGCCGGAAACTCAAATCGCCGTCAAATCCGTCAGATCGCCGAATGCTGCTGTAAAATAGTGCCGACACGCCCCCCGACACGCCCGTGTCGGAGGGCGTGTACTTGGAAATTTTTGCCTATAAAAAGGCAGCTGCTGTATGAGTTCAGGGTTCCAAAACTCCGAACCATTTTGATGTATAAGGGCTGCCGTTAGAGCTGCTTTAGTGCTATGTAAGGATTCTCTTTCCCCTTTTTTGAATTTAGTTTGTTTAAGCTCCTGTAATCAACTTCTTTTATTAATAAAATAGATATTTTTCTCATCCTTATATGCTCTGAATTTTCTCTAAAGGCCTCCTTTTCATCAATCTTGTAGACTTTCATGTTTTAAAAATGAAAATGTTCTCGTTTTCTTTTCAATTATAACAAAATTTATAGCCGTTATTATGCCCGTTTTCATTCTCAAACTCTTTAAATTTGGTTAGACTTAGGATTTTCATGCTTCAAAATGCGTTTTTATGAACATGTTAAACTTTAAAAAGGTGATTTTTCACCCCTCTTAACTTAGCTTATACTTTGTTTTAACTATAAAACTATTGCTTCTTTTTAGCTTACTCCCCCTTTTTAAACCATTTTACAAGGCTATAGTAATGTATAACTTGTCATTTTTTTATCAACTTTCATTTTAAGTACTTACAAAAAATATTTTCGCTCGAATAATTTTTATTTTCACTTTTTAAGCATTTCTATCAAAATCTAACGGTAAAAATGTAAACGTTTTAATTTTTCGGGCACTTGCCTTTCTCACTTTAATTTGAAAACTTTTTGCTCAAACAATTTTTATTTTGCTTTTTATGCATTTATACTGCATTTCAGCGGTAGAAATGCAGTCATTTTAATTTTTAGATAACTTTGATTTTTGCAATTATTTTAGCACGAGTGTGTGCGTGTATGAGATATTTTTCAGCGCCTAAGTTAAATTATGCAAGTGGGTGTGTGTGTGTGTGTTTATTTATGTCGAGTGAGTGAGTAGTTACTTTCAAGTAGAGTGCGTGTGTTGTTTTTATTTTTCCGCCTACTCACTTGAGTTAATTGGCTGGATTTTATTCAAGTAGAGTGCGTATGTAATTTTTACTTTTCCGCCTACTCATTTGAGTTAATTGGCTGGATTTGATTCAAGCAAGTGTTTGTAGTTTTTATTTTTCCGCCTACTCACTTGAGTTAAATGGCTGGTCTGTATTTTCAGTACTACTCGTTTGAGTAGGACTTGTAATTTTCATTCTTTATTTTTCCGCCTACTCACTTGAGTTAAATGGCTGGATTTGATTTTCCGCCTACTCGCTAGAAGTTAAATGGTCGGACTTTATTTTGATGTAAATATTTAAGAAAGCCCTGTAATTGCATTTATTTCCCCCTACTCGTTTGAGTAGGACTCGCTTTAATTTCAGTCCTACTCGTTTGAGTAGGACTTGCAATTTTCAGCTTTTATTTTCCGCCCCCACTCGTTTGAGTGGGACTTGCAAATTTCAATTATGCACTTTTCAGCTTTTATTTTCCGCCCCCACTCGTTTGAGTGGGACCTGCAAATGTCAATTATGCAATTTTCTCTTATGTGTAACTTAGTTTTATTTCTTCCTTTTGTTATATGTTTGAATGAGTGCGGGTGTGTTTATTTGTAATAACTTTTCTAAAATTAGGTTATTTTGCTTTTCTTCTTATTTTCTTTATAACCTTTCAGCGAATAGTTTAGGACGCTCGCATAACCAAACATATAAGCTATCCCCATTCCGATGAGTGGCTAATTTCTTTTAGCCCTCGGTATCGAAGAGCTTTGGGATTTAAAAATATTTTAAATAACCAAATGTCTAATTTTTCAATTTAATTAAAAACTTAAGGTTTACCCCGGGTTAACGACGCGTAGACCCACATATCGATGTGTGGGCTCTATTTCCGTTATCCATACGCTAGCTAGCCGAGAGGCCGTGCATATGGACGGATCACCCCTGGGTAGATAGAGTTCCGCACTAACCCTCGAGAGAGGAGGCGCGCTAACTCTACCGGATTGGGTTCCCCACCCAATAGCGGGGTTCTTAGCGTACTGCGGGCATTAAGGGGAATCCTTCGTCGGACGAGAGCCCGGTCGAATAGCCTTAATTTCTAGGTGAGCGATATTCCTAGAGATAGGTGAGCTCATTATTTTGAACCTCCACGGCCAAGTTTCCACATTAATTAAATTGAAACCTTAGATATCTAGTTATTCAAATCTATTTTTAATCCTAACGCAATTCGATACCGGGAGTTATCTCTTCATCGACTATTTTCTTAAAATCTATTTTCGTTCCTATTTTACTTAACACCCTCAACTTCTATTTCGGTAAAATAATAGTGATTTCGGAGGAGTAGGGGTAATCAACCCATTCCCGGGAATAATACGACCTCGGTATTCTCCCGAATATCGAGTACTACTTGCGATAGGTGCACTTGCCTACCCTAGCAAGCCCGCGGCGATCAACTCACCGAACTAACCACAGTAAGAGTCTGTTCGCGGGCCAATCAAGTTTTTGGCGCCGTTGCCGGGGACTTCTCTTTGAGTTGTTATTCCGAATCCGAACTCTATTACTTTTACTTTTATTTCTAAAAACTAAAAAAAAACTTAAAAAACTTTTCTTCAAAATCCGAAAAAAAAAGAGAGTTAATTTTCTACTTTTTATTAGGGTGTATGACCCGTGGACAGCCTTCGGAGTCCGAAAATTTGGATTTCGATCCTAAGATCGAACACTCTCTTGCGCGTATTCGGTCTCAACGCCGAAATCCCTCTTTGGATCCCGAAGAATCCATCGGAGAACCCTCTGCCGTTGCTATGGCCGACCCCAATCCGAACGCGGCCCTTGAGCGTACAATGTCATATTACGCCCGGCCAAATTTGGACGATACTGGGTCCAGTATTGTCCGCCCGACGGTGGCGAACAATAATTTTGAGATCAAATCGAGCGTTATCCAAATGATCCAAAACACCGTGCAGTTCGATGGACAGCCGGATGAGGACCCGAACGTTCATTTGTCTAGTTTCTTGGAGATTTGTGATACTTTTAAGATTAATGGCGTCACTGATGACGCCATTCGTTTGCGCCTTTTTCCATTCTCCCTCAGATCCAAAGCTAAGGCGTGGTTGAATTCCCTCCCACGAGGATGTATCACCACCTAGGCCGAGCTTGCGGAGCGGTTCTTAACGAAGTATTTTCCGCCCGCCAAAACTGCAAAGTTGCGGGCAGACATTTCTTCGTTCGTGCAGAACTATTCTGAGTCTCTTTTTGAGACTTGGAAGCGCTTTAAGGAATTCCTCCGCAAGTGTCCGCACCACGCGCTGCCTGCGTGGTTGCAGGTCCAAATCTTCTACAATGGGCTTAATTATCAGACGCGTCAAATGATTGACGCGGCTACCGGGGGTACCTTGAATAATAAGACCCCTGAGGCTGCCCAAGCTCTTATTGAAGAGATGGCTATGAACTCCTACCAATGGAACGTCCCTCGGGGACGTCCCAAGCAGGCGGCCGGCCTCTTCGAAGTGGATGCCACTGCCCACTTAGCCCTTCAAGTTGAAAGGCTGACGAAGCAGGTGGCGGAGATGTCTGCTGCCTCCACCACTCCTCCTTGGGCGATTGCCCCTAATGCCGGCGTAGCAAATGAATTCGTAGACTACGTGGGAAATGCTGGGCGACCTTCCTTCAACCCCAATAACAACCCTTATAGCAATAACTATAATCCGGGTTGGAGGAACCACCCCAACTTCCCATGGAGCAATCCGAATAATGCGCAGCGCCCCCCCAATTCTTTCGCGCCTGGATTTCTGCCGCCTCCCCCTCTTCCAAAACCCTCCCCGATGGAGGATAATTTTTCTAAATATATAGCTTCCAACGAGTCAAATATCCGGAACATCACCGGATCGCTAAAAAACTTAGAACTCCAGGTTGGACAGCTAGCGCGAATGATGTCCGAGCGCGCGCTCGGGGCACTGCCGGGAAACACGGAGCCCAATCCGCGGGAAAATATCAACGCTATAACCCTCCGTAGCGGAAAGGAGGTGATCGATCCAAAACGGACCGATCCTCAGGTACATATTTCACCTTCGACCCCTCTTCCCCCTTCTTTGATTACGCCGCCTTTACAAATTTTAAATGAAAAAATTATTAAAACGCCCTTGTCGTATCCGCATAAACTTAATAGTGAGCGTAAGGACGCGCAATTTGACAAATTTATTTTATTATTAAAACAAATTCATATTAATGTTCCCTTCTGCGAGGCACTCTCCCAGATGCCTAAATATGCGAAATACCTAAAACAACTTCTTTCCAATAAACAAAAATTAGAAAATATTTCGCATATTTCTCTTAATGCTGACTGCTCAGCGGCTCTTACCAATAAATTGCCCCTAAAAAGAAATGACCCGGGACGGTTTTCCATCCCGTGCCTTTTTGGCAATATATTAGTAAAATACGCTCTTGCAGATTTAGGCGCGAGCATTAATTTGATGCCGTTCTCGCTCTTTCAAAAATTAGGTTTGGGCACTCCGGCCCCTACTAAAATGCGAATCCAACTAGCGGATCGCTCGGTTAAGTTTCCCGTCGGGGTAGTGGAGGACGTACTTGTCCGAGTTGATAAGTTTATCTTTCCGGTAGACTTCGTCATCTTGGACATCGAGGAGGACACCGATGTACCAATTATACTCGGTCGCCCTTTTCTCGCCACCTCCCGCGCATTAATTGATGTCAGTAACGGTCGTCTCCTCCTTCGGGTAGGAGATGACGAAGTTACTTTCTCTATTAATCCCTCCATAGGAGACTCATCATCGAGCGATGACTTTTGTTATAATTTAGACACATATATCGGAGATTGTTCTTCCCCTCTTTTTGAGTCTACGTTTTTAAACGATGATCTTTTTGCGCTCGAAAATTTTAACTGCGATATGGATACCTCTATAGACTTGCCTTTCGAACCAATTGGTAAGAAAGACATAGGAATTAAAACCTCGTTAGAAGAACCGCCCTACCTTGAACTCAAACCCCTGCCCGATTCACTCAAATACGCCTTTTTGGGGAACGATGATACACTCCCTGTTATCATTTCTTTGCATTTGAGCGAATCGGAGACTTCCGATTTATTGGGAGTTTTGCTTAAACATCGCCACGCAATTGCTTGGCAAATTTCTGATCTCAAAGGGATTAACCCGTCTTTCTGCACCCATAAGAGTTTCCTTCTAGATAATTGCCGCAAAACTATTCAGCCGCAGCGACGTCTTAACCCAAACATGAAAGACGCCGTTAAGGCCGAAATTATTAAATTATTAGATGCGGGGATTATTTATCCCATATCGGATAGTACGTGGGTTATTCTCATTCACGTGGTGCCCAAAAAGGGCGGTCTTACCGTAGTGGAGAATGAGCACAATGAACTCGTCCCAACTCGTACTGTTACGGGTTGGCGGGTGTGCATCGATTATAGAAAACTAAATGACGCCACCCGTAAGGATCATTTCCCACTACCATTTTTAGACCAAATTTTAGAGCGTTTGTCCGGTCATCCGTATTTTTGTTTTCTCGATGGATTATCGGGGTTTTTCCAAATCCCCATTTCCCCCGATGACCAAGAGAAAACAACTTTTACCTGCCCGTTTGGTACCTTCGCATATCGAAGAATGCCATTTGGCCTTTGCAATGCGCCTGCTACATTCCAAAGATGTATGCTGGCGATCTTTGGCGAGCTGGTAGGAGACATTATGGAAGTCTTTATGGATGACTTCTCTGTTTTCGGAAGCTCTTTCCCGTCCTGTCTTCGTAATTTAGACCGTGTCCTTCAGCGATGCGAGGACACGCATCTTGTTTTAAATTGGGAAAAATGTAACTTTATGGTTCGAGAAGGTTTGGTTCTCGGCCATATGATTTCGTCTAAGGGGATGGATGTCGATAAGGCCAAAGTTGAAATTATAGAAAAACTTCCCCCGCCTTCCAACGTTAAATCTATTAGGAGTTTCTTAGGGCACGCGGGCTTTTATAGGCGTTTTATTCAAGATTTTTCAAAAATAACAAAGCCGCTTACTCGCCTCTTGGAAAAGGAATCAAATTTTGTCTTTGATAACGAATGCGAGTCTGCATTTAATTTCATAAAACAAAAACTTATCAATTCACCTATTTTAGTGGCGCCCGATTGGACCCTTCCGTTCGAGATTATGTGCGACGCTAGTGATGTTGCCGTAGGAGCCGTTCTTGGCCAACGTATAAACAAATATTTTCATCCTATTTACTACGCTAGCAAGACCCTCACTTCCGCACAAGGAAATTATACAACAACGGAAAAGGAACTTTTAGCCGTCGTATTTGCTTTTGATAAGTTTCGCTCGTATATAACGTTATCCAAAGTTATCGTATTTACCGACCATTCCGCCTTAAAATATTTGTTAGCAAAAACGGACGCCAAACCCCGCCTTCTTCGATGGATCCTCCTCTTGCAGGAGTTCGATTTAGAGATCCGGGATAAGAGGGGCGCGGAAAATTTAGCCGCCGATCACCTCTCCCTCTTAGAAAATCGCGCTGCGGAAGCGCTCATCGAATCTGACATAAATGACAGATTCCCCGAGGAACGCCTCCTGGCCATAACTACTAGTTCTTCTTCCCCGCCTTGGTTCGCAGATTTTGCAAACTATTTAGTTGCGAGGGTACTTCCAAAAGACTTTTCAAGCCAGCAAAAGAAGAAATTCTTTTCCGACTTGAAATATTTCTTTTGGGAGGACCCTTTCCTTTTTCGTATCTGCGCGGACCAAGCGGTCCGAAGATGTGTCGCGGGTGTGGAGTGCACGCAAATCCTTAGGCACTGCCACGAGGGTCCGGCTGGTGGGCATTATCAAGCTAACCGGACCGCGCGGAAGGCGCTAGAGGCGGGCTTCTTTTGGCCCACTCTATTCAAAGACGCTCACAATTTTGTGCGCGCATGCGATAGCTGTCAGCGGTCGGGTAACATTTCTCGTCGCGACGAGATGCCCCAAAACATGTTTTTAGAGTGCGAAGTCTTCGATTTATGGGGCATAGATTTCGTCGGCCCCCTACCTCCGTCTTTCAAAAATATGTATATTTTAGTAGCGGTCGACTACGTATCGAGATGGGCGGAAGCGCAAGCTCTCCCCACCAACGATGCGCGAGTCGTCGTTACATTTCTTAAAAAGCTATTTTCTCGCTTCGGCACTCCGCGCGCTATTGTAAGTGATAGGGGGACACATTTTTGCAACACCCAGATGGCTAAGACGTTAGCTAGATACGGCGTCACGCACAAACTTGCCACCCCCTACCACCCGCAAACTAGTGGCCAAGTAGAGGTAGTAAATCGGGAGATAAAGCGCATATTAGAGAAAACCGTTTCACTTAATAGGAAAATTGGTCCATCAAACTCGACGATGCGTTGTGGGCTTATCGTACCGCATACAAAACCGCAATTGGTTGTACGCCGTATCGATTAGTGTACGGCAAAGCGTGTCATCTTCCCGTAGAATTAGAACATCGCGCACTTTGGGCTTTAAAACTTTTAAATCTCGACGCTAACTTAGCCGCCCAAAATAGAAAACTGCAACTAAACGAGCTCGATGAATGGCGTGCAAACGCTTACGAGAGCAATAAGTTCTATAAGGAGCGTTCTAAGTTTTATCACGACCGAAAACTCAAGCCCCCAAAAACTTTTTCTCCGGGCAATCTTGTCCTTCTTTATAACTCACGACTTAGACTTTTCCCCGGGAAACTTAGATCACGTTGGTCCGGCCCCTTCAAAGTTGAAGAGGTTTGGCCTTATGGGACCGTACTCGTCTCCCACCCGGATAAAGGCTCGTTTAAAGTGAACGGTCATCGCTTAAAATTATACATAGCAGGCGATCCTGTGGACGGTAATTTTGAATCCATCACCCTCCTAGATATATAAACCGCCAACATAGTCAAGCTACGCGACTATAAACAAAGCGCTCCTGGGAGGCACCACATGTTTATCTTTTTCGCTATCTATTTACCTTTCTCTTTGCTATCTTTCTTCCTAAATGCAGGGTTCCTAAACTGCGCCTTCCCCACCTCCTCTCAGGGAAGCTTCTACCCCCCCCCCCATTTCTTTCTTTTCTTTGTATATATTCTCTTACCTGTTTTGTTCTGCATACTTACGTTACAACATTGGGGACAATGTTGGACTTAAGTATGGGGGTGTTTTCTCGCTTTCTTTTTTATATTTCTATTTTCTGCACTGTCTTTCTATTTTCTTCGCGGTCTTTATATTTTCTGCACTTTAAACATAAAAAATTATGAACAAAAAAAACTATAAAACTAACAAAAACTTCAAAAAAATTGAAAAGGAAAACAAAATCCCAAAAACCTAAGTTTTTTTTTCCGCCTACGCTGTCTTTAAAATGTTTTTGTTTTCTGTTTTTAAAATGTTTTTGTTTTATGTCTTTTTAAACCAAAAAACCCCAAAAAAAAAATTATAAAACCAAAATTCCAAAAACATTTTTAATTTCATTTTGTAAAAATCTGTGTACCTATTTTTGTAAATAATCTTCTCTCTCCACCTTCCTTTTCTCTCATTCTTGTGAATACCGTTTCTTTTTCTCGCACTTTCCGCAAAACCTAAAAAACCAAAAATATTTTGAAACAAAAAACAAAAAAAAACAATACAAAAAATATATATAAAAAACAAAAACCCCAAAACAAAACAAAAAAAAATTATGTTATCAAAAAAAAATTATGATATCAAAAAAAAAAAAACCAAAAAAATATTTTGAAACAATAAATCAAATATACCATCCTTAATTTTCTTGCTATCCAAAAATTTTACTTTGAGTTTATTTATATGTGAATTTTATTAATTCTTTGTTTGTTATTCGTTTGTTAATTATTGATTGAAAAATTTAAATATTCGGGGTTAAGTTTAAAAGAATTCATTATGCTTTGTTAAAAAAAGCGAACTCGTTTTAGGCACTACTTCTAATTTTTCATTGATAGGAGCACGTGTATTATGTTAGAAAATAACGATTATATGATTCAATTATGTTTACTTTTAGCTTTCTGAAAAATTTGAACTTACAATTTATTAAGGTTGCTCTCAAAATTGTTTTTTTTAATAAAAAAATCTAGTTTTCTTTTCTCACCGTCCTTATCATGACCGACTTGGCATGATAAAATTATTATCCTTAAAAGATCCTATGTCAATGGGAATAAGATTTCGTTCCGTAAACATAGGCACCCAATAGATTAAAAAGATTATATGTTATGGAGTAAGAGGATAAAATTCATTACTCCTACACATATACATTGGGTTAACATTTATTATGAAGTTGAAAAAAAAAATCGATATTAGGAAAATAAGATTTCGTTTTCCTAATATTCAAAAAAAAACATGGAGGTTCGAGAAAAAATTACCTCGCCTCAAAAATCAAACCCTCTTCATAAACCAACATCAACCCCCTTAGCCAATTTCACGATTCTAGATTTAATTCAAAAATCGTTTTGATAGCATAATTTGTAAATTGCATTATTTCCAGTAAAACTCCTATAGGCTAAAAGTTCATATAATTCTAAACTATTCTTGTTAATCTAACCATTACAATTATTGCTTTTTATTTGATTATATCAAGAAGTCTTTTGGCCAAAACTTTTGCGCTATTTAAATCATCTTCATAAATTTAGGACTTAACTCTTACGCCCCGTTTATTTATTTAGATCTCTCTTATAATTGATTAAGCGATAGCTAAACTTAGAGTTTTTTTTTATTCCTTATAAATTCATCTCAAACTTTTGCTCTGGAATAGCAAAAGCTTAAGTATGGGGGTATTTGATGAATTGTAAATTTACCTAATTTTATGTACATTACTTAAGTCGTTTTATTTAATTTTTGTCATTTCTACTTATTTTTATTCAATAAAATGCTCCTATTTTTGTAAATATTATACTAACTTGTTTAATTTTATTTGTTAGGAAAAAAGTCAAAATCTGCAACAAAATGACATGTCACGCCCGTGACATATTGGTCACGCCCGTGACCAGGGCGTGACAGCTCAAATTCCCGATAAGAAGCCATTTTTGAAGAGGAAAGCCTGACACGCCTGTGTTCCATGATTCGACACGCCCGTGTCAATCCAACACGGGGCATGACCAAGCTGTGTACATCCCACTCGACGAGTTCAACTCGACGTTCGTCGACCCAAGAGGGACACGCCCGTGTCCGATGTGTGCCACGCCCGTGTCAGCCCGACACGCCCCGTGCCAGCCAGGTCAATGTTTCGCGCTCAACGTTCGTCGAACCCAAGAGGGACACACCCGTGTCCGATATGCGCCACGCCCGTGTCCGCCCGACAAACTGCCGTCGGCGAATCCCGAAGTCAACATCGCCTTTAAGCGCCGAACGACACGCCCACCGTCACGCCCGTGACCGGGGGCGTGGCCGCCGCGTTTTTGGCCGGAAACTCAAATCGCCGTCAAATCCGTCAGATCGCCGAATGCTGCTGTAAAATAGTGCCGACACGCCCCCCGACACGCCCGTGTCGGAGGGCGTGTACTTGGAAATTTTTGCCTATAAAAAGGCAGCTGCTGTATGAGTTCAGGGTTCCAAAACTCCGAACCATTTTGATGTATAAGGGATGTCGTTAGAGCTGCTTTAGTGCTATGTAAGGATTCTCTTTCCCCCTTTTTGAATTTAGTTTGTTTAAGCTCCTGTAATCAACTTCTTTTATTAATAAAATAGATATTTTTCTCATCCTTATATGCTCTGAATTTTCTCTAAAGGCCTCCTTTTCATCAATCTTATAGACTTTCATGTTTTAAAAATGAAAATGTTCTCGTTTTCTTTTCAATTATAACAAAATTTATAGCCGTTATTATGCCCGTTTTCATTCTCAAACTCTTTAAATTTGGTTAGACTTAGGATTTTCATGCTTCAAAATGCATTTTTATGAACATGTTAAACTTTAAAAAGGTGATTTTTCACCCCTCTTAACTTAGCTTATACTTTGTTTTAACTATAAAATTATTGCTTCTTTTTAGCTTACTCCCCCTTTTTAAACCATTTTACAAGGCTATAGTAATGTATAACTTGTCATTTTTATTTTTTTTTATCAACTTTCATTTTAAGTACTTACAAAAAATATTTTCGCTCGAACAATTTTTATTTTCACTTTTTAAGCATTTCTATCAAAATCTAACGGTAAAAATGTAAACGTTTTAATTTTTCGGGCACTTGCCTTTCTCACTTTAATTTGAAAACTTTTTGCTCAAACAATTTTATTTTGGTTTTTTATGCATTTCTACTGCATTTCAGTGGTAGAAATGCAGTCATTTTAATTTTTCGATAACTTTGATTTTTGTAATTATTTTAGCACGAGTGTGTGCGTGTATGAGATATTTTTCAGCGCCTAAGTTAAATTATGCAAGTGGGTGTGTGTGTGTGTGTGTGTTTATTTATGTCGAGTGCGTGAGTAGTTACATTCAAATAGAGTGCGTGAGTTGTTTTTTATTTTTCCGCCTACTCACTTGAGTTAATTGGCTGGATTTTATTCAAGTAGAGTGCGTATGTAATTTTTACTTTTCTGCCTACTCATTTGAGTTAATTGGCTGGATTTGATTCAAGCAAGTGTTTGTAGTTTTTATTTTTCCGCCTACTCACTTGAGTTAAATGGCTGGTCTGTATTTTCAGTCCTACTCGTTTGAGTAGGACTTGTAATTTTCATTCTTTATTTTTCCGCCTACTCACTTGAGTTAAATGGCTGGATTTGATTTTCCGCCTACTCGCTAGAAGTTAAATGGTCGGACTTTATTTTGATGTAAATATTTAAGAAAGCCCTGTAATCGCATTTATTTCCCCCTACTCGTTTGAGTAGGACTCGCTTTAATTTCAGTCCTACTCGTTTGAGTAGGACTTGCAATTTTCAGCTTTTATTTTCCGCCCCCACTCGTTTGAGTGGGACTTGCAAATTTCAATTATGCACTTTTCAGCTTTTATTTTCCGCCCCCACTCGTTTGAGTGGGACCTGCAAATGTCAATTATGCAATTTTCTCTTATGTGTAACTTAGTTTTATTTCTTCCTTTTGTTATATGTTTGAATGAGTGCGGGTGTGTTTATTTGTAATAACTTTTCTAAAATTAGGTTATTTTGCTTTTCTTCTTATTTTCTTTATAACCTTTCAGCGAATAGTTTAGGACGCTCGCATAACCAAACATATAAGCTATCCCCATTCCGATGAGTGGCTAATTTCTTTTAGCCCTCGGTATCGAAGAGCTTTGGGATTTAAAAATGTTTTAAATAACCAAATGTCTAATTTTTCAATTTAATTAAAAACTTAAGGTTTACCCCGGGTTAACGACGCGTAGACCCACATATCGATGTGTGGGCTCTATTTTCGTTATCCATACGCTAGCTAGCCGAGAGGCCGTGCATATGGACAGATCACCCCTGGGTAGATAGAGTTCCGCACTAACCCTCGAGAGAGGAGGCGCGCTAACTCTACCGGATTGGGTTCCCCACCCAATAGCGGGGTTCTTAGCGTACTGCGGGCATTAAGGGGAATCCTTCGTCGGACGAGAGCCCGGTCGAATAGCCTTAATGTCTAGGTGAGCGATATTCCTAGAGATAGGTGAGCTCATTATTTTGAACCTCCACGGCCAAGTTTCCGCATTAATTAAATTGAAACCTTAGATATCTAGTTATTCAAATCTATTTTTAATCCTAACGCAATTCGATACCGGGAGTTATCTCTTCATCGACTATTTTCTTAAAATCTATTTTCGTTCCTATTTTACTTAACACCCTCAACTTCTATTTCGGTAAAATAATAGTGATTTCGGAGGAGTAGGGGTAATCAACCCGTTCCCGGGAATAATACGACCTCGGTATTCTCCCGAATATCGAGTACTACTTGCGATAGGTGCACTTGCCTACCCTAGCAAGCCCGTGGCGATCAACACACCGAACCAACCACAGTAAGAGTCTGTTCGCGGGCCAATCAAGTTTTTGGGTGGGTAGATAGAGTTCCGCCCCTACTCGTTTGAGTGGGACCTGCAAATGTCAATTATGCAATTTTCTCTTATGTGTAACTTAGTTTTATTTCTTCCTTTTGTTATATGTTTGAATGAGTGCGGGTGTGTTTATTTGTAATAACTTTTCTAAAATTAGGTTATTTTGCTTTTCTTCTTATTTTCTTTATAACCTTTCAGCGAATAGTTTAGGACGCTCGCATAACCAAACATATAAGCTATCCTCATTCCGATGAGTGGCTAATTTCTTTTAGCCCTCGGTATCGAAGAGCTTTGGGATTTAAAAATGTTTTAAATAACCAAATGTCTAATTTTTCAATTTAATTAAAAACTTAAGGTTTACCCCGGGTTAACGACGCGTAGACCCACATATCGATGTGTGGGCTCTATTTCTGTTATCCATACGCTAGCTAGCCGAGAGGCCGTGCATATGGACAGATCACCCCTAGGTAAATAGAGTTCCGCACTAACCCTCGAGAGAGGAGGCGCGCTAACTCTACCGGATTGGGTTCCCCACCCAATAGCGGGGTTCTTAGCGTACTGCGGGCATTAAGGGGAATCCTTCGTCGGACGAGAGCCCGGTCGAATAGCCTTAATGTCTAGGTGAGCGATATTCCTAGAGATAGGTGAGCTCATTATTTTGAACCTCCATGGCCAAGTTTCCGCATTAATTAAATTGAAACCTTAGATATCTAGTTATTCAAATCTATTTTTAATCCAAACGCAATTCGATACCGGGAGTTATCTCTTCATCGACTATTTTCTTAAAATCTATTTTCGTTCCTATTTTACTTAACACCCTCAACTTCTATTTCGGTAAAATAATAGTGATTTCGGAGGAGTAGGGGTAATCAACCCGTTCCCGGGAATAATACGACCTCGGTATTCTCCCGAATATCGAGTACTACTTGCGATAGGTGCACTTGCCTACCCTAGCAAGCCCGCAGCGATCAACTCACTGAACCAACCACAGTAAGAGTTTGTTCGCGGGCCAATCAAGTTTTTTAGACCTCGGTATTCTCCCAAAAACTTGATTGGCTCGCGAACAGACTCTTATTGTGGTTGGTTCGGTGAGTTGATCGCCGCGGGCTTGCTAAGGTAGGCAAGTGCACCTATCGCAAGTAGTACTCGATATTCGGGAGAATACCGAGGTCGTATTATTCCCGGGAACGGGTTGATTACCCCTACTCCTCCGAAATCACTATTATTTTACCGAAATAGAAGTTGAGGGTGTTAAGTAAAATAGGAACGAAAATAGATTTTAAGATAATAGTCGATGAAGAGATAACTCCCAGTATCGAATTGCGTTAGGATTAAAAATAGATTTGAATAACTAGATATCTAAGGTTTCAATTTAATTAATGCGGAAACTTGGCCGTGGAGGTTCAAAATAATGAGCTCACCTATCTCTAGGAATATCGCTCACCTAGACATTAAGGCTATTCGACCGGGCTCTCGTCCGACGAAGGATTCCCCTTAATGCCCGCAGTACGCTAAGAACCCCGCTATTGGGTGGGGAACCCAATCCGGTAGAGTTAGCGCGCCTCCTCTCTCGAGGGTTAGTGCGGAACTCTATCTACCCAGGGGTGATCTGTCCATATGTACGGCCTCTCGGCTAGCTAGCATATGGATAACGGAAATAGAGCTCACACATCGATATGTGGGTCTACGCGTCGTTAACCCGGGGTAAACCTTAAGTTTTTAATTAAATTGAAAAATTAGACATTTGGTTATTTAAAACATTTTTAAATCCCAAAGCTCTTCGATACCGAGGGCTAAAAGAAATTAGCCACTCATCGGAATGGGGATAGCTTATATGTTTGGTTATGCGAGCGTCCTAAACTATTCGCTGAAAGGTTATAAAGAAAATAAGAAGAAAAGCAAAATAACCTAATTTTAGAAAAGTTATTACAAATAAACACACCCGCACTCATTCAAACATATAACAAAATGAAGAAATAAAACTAAGTTACACATAAGAGAAAATTGCATAATTGACATTTGCAGGTCCCACTCAAACGAGTGGGGGCGGAACTCTATCTACCCACCCAAAAACTTGATTGGCCCGCGAACAGACTCTTACTGTGGTTGGTTCGGTGTGTTGATCGCCACGGGCTTGCTAGGGTAGGCAAGTGCACCTATCGCAAGTAGTACTCGATATTCGGGAAAATACCGAGGTCGTATTATTACCGGGAACGGGTTGATTACCCCTACTCCTCCGAAATCACTATTATTTTACCGAAATAGAAGTTGAGGGTTTTAATTAAATTTGAACGAAAATAGATTTTAAGAAAATAGTCGATGAAGAGATAACTCCCGGTATCGAATTGCGTTAGGATTAAAAATAGATTTGAATAACTAGATATCTAAGGTTTCAATTTAATTAATGCGGAAACTTGGCCGTGGAGGTTCAAAATAATGAGCTCACCTATCTCTAGGAATATCGCTCACCTAGACATTAAGGCTATTCGACCGGGCTCTCGTCCGACGAAGGATTCCCCTTAATGCCCGCAGTACGCTAAGAACCCCGCTATTGGGTGAGGAACCCAATCCGGTAGAGTTAGCGCGCCTCCTCTCTCGAGGGTTAGTGCGGAACTCTATCTACCCAGGGGTGATCTGTCCATATGCACGGCCTCTCGGCTAGCTAGCGTATGGATAACGGAAATAGAGCCCACACATCGATATGTGGGTCTACGCGTCGTTAACCCGGGGTAAACCTTAAGTTTTTAATTAAATTGAAAAATTAGACATTTGGTTATTTAAAACATTTTTAAATCCCAAAGCTCTTCGATACCGAGGGCTAAAAGAAATTAGCCACTCATCGGAATGGGGATAGCTTATATGTTTGGTTATGCGAGCGTCCTAAACTATTCGCTGAAAGGTTATAAAGAAAATAAGAAGAAAAGCAAAATAACCTAATTTTAGAAAAGTTATTACAAATAAACACACCCGCACTCATTCAAACATATAACAAAAGGAAGAAATAAAACTAAGTTACACATAAGAGAAAATTGCATAATTGACATTTGCAGGTCCCACTCAAACGAGTGGGGGCGGAAAATAAAAGCTGAAAAGTGCATAATTGAAATTTGCAAGTCCCACTCAAACGAGTGGGGGCGGAAAATAAAAGCTGAAAATTGCAAGTCCTACTCAAACGAGTAGGACTGAAATTAAAGCGAGTCCTACTCAAACGAGTAGGGGGAAATAAATGCGATTACAGGGCTTTCTTAAATATTTACATCAAAATAAAGTCCGACCATTTAACTCCTAGCGAGTAGGCGGAAAATCAAATCCAGCCATTTAACTCAAGTGAGTAGGCGGAAAAATAAAGAATAAAAATTACAAGTCCTACTCAAACGAGTAGGACTGAAAATACAGACCAGCCATTTAACTCAAGTGAGTAGGCGGAAAAATAAAAACTACAAACACTTGCTTGAATCAAATCCAGCCAATTAACTCAAATGAGTAGGCGGAAAAGTAAAAATTACATACGCACTCTACTTGAATAAAATCCAGCCAATTAACTCAAGTGAGTAGGCGGAAAAATAAAAACAACACACGCACTCTACTTGAAAGTAACTACTCACGCACTCGACATAAATAAACACACACACACACACCCACTTGCATAATTTAACTTAGGCGATGAAAAATATCTCATACACGCACACACTCGTGCTAAAATAATTGCAAAAATCAAAGTTATCGAAAAATTAAAATGACTGCATTTCTACCGCTGAAATGCAGTAGAAATGCATAAAAAAGCAAAATAAAAATTGTTTGAGCAAAAAGTTTTCAAATTAAAGTGAGAAAGGCAAGTGCCCGAAAAATTAAAACGTTTACATTTTTACCGTTAGATTTTGATAGAAATGCTTAAAAAGTGAAAATAAAAATTGTTCGAGCGAAAATATTTTTTGTAAGTACTTAAAATGAAAGTTGATAAAAAAATGACAAGTTATACATTACTATAGCCTTGTAAAATGGTTTAAAAAGGGGGAGTAAGCTAAAAAGAAGCAATAGTTTTATAGTTAAAACAAAGTATAAGCTAAGTTAAGAGGGGTGAAAAATCACCTTTTTAAAGTTTAACATGTTCATAAAAACGCATTTTGAAGCATGAAAATCCTAAGTCTAACCAAATTTAAAGAGTTTGAGAATGAAAACGGGCATAATAACGGCTATAAATTTTGTTATAATTGAAAAGAAAACGAGAACATTTTTCATTTTTAAAACATGAAAGTCTATAAGATTGATGAAAAGGAGGCCTTTAGAGAAAATTCAGAGCATATAAGGATGAGAAAAATATCTATTTTATTAATAAAAGAAGTTGATTACAGGAGCTTAAACAAACTAAATTCAAAAGGGGGAAAAGAGAATCCTTACATAGCACTAAAGCAGCTCTAACGGCAGCCCTTATACATCAAAATGGTTCGGAGTTTTGGAACCCTGAACTCATACAGCAGCTGCCTTTTTATAGGCAAAAATTTCCAAGTACACGCCCTCCGACACGGGCGTGTCGGGGGCGTGTCGGCACTATTTTACAGCAGCATTCGGCGATCTGATGGATTTGACGGCGATTTGAGTTTCCGGCCGAAAACGCGGCGGTCACGCCCCCGGTCACGGGCGTGACGGTGGGCGTGTCGTTCGGCGCTTAAAGGCGATGTTGACTTCGGGATTCGCCGGCGGCAGTTTGTCGGGCGGACACGGGCGTGGCGCATATCGGACACGGGCGTGTCCCTCTTGGGTTCGACGAACGTTGAGCGCGAAACATTGACCTGGCTGGCACGGGGCGTGTCGGGCTGACACGGGCGTGGCGCACATCGGACACGGGCGTGTCCCTCTTGGGTCGACGAACGTCGAGTTGAACTCGTCGAGTGGGATGGACACGGCTTGGTCACGCCCCGTGTTGGATTGACACGGGCGTGTCGAATCATGGAACACGGGCGTGTCAGGCTTTCCTCTTCAAAAATGGCTTCTTATCGGGAATTTGAGCTGTCACGCCCTGGTCACGAGCGTGACCAATATGTCACGGGCGTGACATGTCATTTTGTTGCAGATTTTGACTTTTTTCCTAACAAATAAAATTAAACAAGTTAGTATAATATTTACAAAAATAGGAGCATTTTATTGAATAAAAATAAGTAGAAATGACAAAAATTAAATAAAATGACTTAAGTAATGTACATAAAATTAGGTAAATTTACAATTCATCATTGAGCAACGAGCAAGTGGAATTGGACCTGGCCTATGTGGTTCGGTGCGAGAGACCCGAAAAGGGGAGTGGTCGTTTACATGGTCAGGAGCCTTTGACTAGACAGGGTCAGGAAGGCTAAAATGCTCATGTTGTTTCCATCTTGGGGATGGTGGTGAAGACATTGAAGTGTCAGTATTCACCGTTAATATGCCCTGAGTGCATGGGGTGTTTGGCCGTGCGAGTCTACACCTGTGGCGAAGTATGTTTTTACATAATTTTTTAGTTGGGCTAATGATATGCAGGGAAGGAGCACCGCCGTCCCGAGAAAGGGACGGGGTCGTTATAATTTGGTTGGCTTTAGCTGACCATTGCCTGTTTGCCACCGTGGGTGGAATGTTGCTTGCAGGTGCTGCGGAGCCGGGTACAAAATAGCAGGTTGTAGCCCATGTTGTCGTGCTGGCCCTCGAAGGCCGTAAAGAATAGTTTTTTTTATTTTGTCATGTATGGCCGGCGTGCAAGCCGATGTATGTAAGACACTATTTATTAAGTGAACTATTGTAAGGCCATAAGGCCATGTACCTTTTCAGTGTATTTGGGTTTCATTCCTGTTGTGTGGATGTGGACATTCATGATTATGGATTTAAGATTTGGGTTCTTTCAATAATTTAAAAAGTTCCGCTAGAATGCTCTGTGTAAGACGAGTAGTATTAATTGGAATGTTTGAATATTCTTATATAACCCTTCCTACTGTCTGTGGTATATGGCGTCGGGTTCTAGCTGGACCTTCTGTTATATGCCATATGACAGATGGGGGTGTTACAATTTGGTATCAGAGGGAGGTGAGCACATGTGTGCGTCATCATTATAACATTAAAAAGGACCCATGAATGTCCACTTAGGAATGAAAAATACACTTGTTTTGTGGAATCTGAGTGTTCCAATGATTGTTTTTAGCAATTTGGTTGTCGTCTAATCGTGTTTCTTTGCTTCTATAGGCAGCTAGGAGCGGTGCTGGTCAATTAGAGCGTCCGCAATCGGCGGAAAGTAGTGCACCGAGAGACATGCCTACTACACCTCCTTCAGCGGAAACCATCAGGATGGTCGCTGAAGCCGTATTTGCGATGATTAATGCCCAACTTGCAGGGCAAATGCACCGCGCACCTCCTATCGTGGAACAAGAACCGATTAGGGCGGCAGAGCCAAGAGTGGTGGAGCAACAGCAGTCGATCTGGTAGAGCCGAGGAGAGCTACGGAGAAGCAGCTTAAGCATGTGATGGGCTTTCATCCCCCAGTATATGATGGGACTGGAACGCCAGCTCAAGCTGAGGACTGGCTCTCTACGATAAAGAGGGTTTTGACAGCCACGTTAACTGAGGAGTGGCAGAAGACCACCATAGCGACTTTTCTTTTGGCGGGTGAAGCGAGGCTGTGGTGGGATGAGTTGGAATTTCATCTCTTAGTGGGTAGGCAGCTTGCTGATGTGCCTATGGAGGAATTTTCAAGATTGTTCCTAGCCAGATATGTACCCTCTGCTCAGAAGCTTGAGATGGAGAACCAATACCTTGGGTTGACTCAGGGATCCAGAAGCGTGGACGAGTACCTCCACGAGTTTACACGGTTGGGTCGATATGTTGTGGCTATGTTTACGGAAGAGTAGAGGAAGACCAACCGATTTTATGAGGGTCTTCGTGGTGACCTGCAGCTACTCCTTGCTTGGCCTAAGGTGCAGGGCTTCCTAGCCTTTGTCAACTCGGCCCGGTCTCTGGAAAAGGTTGTGAAGAGGGTGCAAGAGAAGAATGACTCAGGAGAAAAGAAGGCAAAGTTCAAAGTGCCTAGTGCAAAGTCAGGATTCCGCAGATGGAACAAGAAGCAGAGGACTTCGAACCCAGTCCCTTCGTCTGGTACGTCAGGGGCAACCACAAGTCGAGTCCTAGGAGCTTGCTACAATTGTGGGAAGACGGGACATTTTGCTCGTGAGTGTTGGAGCGGACGTTCAAAGTCCAAGAGGAAGTCTGGAGTGACTTATGAGGAGAAAGGGAAGGCGGTGGAGTCAACCGCGTCTCATCATGCTTCAGTCCAGCCTAGAGTTTATAATCTTGGTCTGCAAGAGGCCATGAAGCAAGCTGATGTGGTGACAGGTATGAGTTAATTTATAGCAGATTAACTTTTCTAGTCGTTACCTCTTTTATGTGTTAGCTTACTTTTGTTGTTGCTAGGATTTGTTTTGATTCTCGATTGTCCGGCGAGAGCCTTGTTTGATACGGGCGCTTCGCATTCCTTCTTGTCTGAATGATTTGTGACGCGCATCGGGGTCCCTCCCTCGATGGCAAAAGATAAGTTGGATGTGTTGTTGCCCAATGGGTGCTCAATGCGCACGGATAAGGTCTGTGTAGTCAAGGTTCGGATTGGGGATCAGGAGTTTGATTTACGAGCGTTGATTCTACCGTTAGTAGAGTTCGATGCAATCTTTGGTATGGACGAGCTATCGGAGCAGCAAGCTTACATTGATTGCAACTGAAAGGAGGTTAAGTTGGGATTAAATTTTGAGCGGGAGACTATGTTTGCAGGCATGAAGGGGTCAGGGAAAATTTTGATGCCGGCCCTTCAGGTGATTAAGGCAGTTCGGTCTGGGGCAGAGCTGTTTGTCACTCTAGTGCAGACTTCGACGCCTAAGCCAAGTCTGGACAGTATCCCAGTTGTGTCTGAGTATCCTAATGTGTTTCCAGATGATCTCCCAGGAGCTCCTCCTCAGCGGGAGATAGAATTTACTATTGAGCTGGTACCGGGTGCCAAACCGGTGTCACGCTCCCCCTATTGAATAGCATCAAAAGAGATGGCGGAGTTGAAGGTGCAACTGCAAGAGTTGTTAGAGCAAGGTTATGTGCGTCCAAGTTCGTCACCTTGGAGCACACCGGTGCTCTTCGTTAAGAACAAAGATGGGAGCTTGCCGCTTTGTATCGAATACCGGGAATTGAACAAGCTTACGGAAAAGAATAAGTATCTGATCCCGAGAATTGACGATCTATTTGATCAGTTGGTTGGGTCAACGATATATTCGAAGTTAGATCTGAAGTCCGGTTACTACCAATTGAGGATAAGGGAGAGCGACATCCCAAAGACAGCATTCAGTACGCGGTTTGGGCATTACGAGTTCACGGTCATGTCGTTTGGTTTGACCAATGCGCCATCCGTGTTTATACATCTGATGAATAGGACGTTCAGAGAGTACCTGGACCGTTTTGTGATAGTATTTATCGATGATATCCTGGTGTACTCGCAGTGTGAAGAGGATCACTACAATCACTTGCACCTGGTGTTGGAGACGTTGAGGAGAAACCAGTTGTATGCTAAGTTCTCCAAGTGTGAGTTCTGGTTATCCTCGATAGCATTCTTTGGTCATGTTGTTATTGGAGAAGGGATAGTTGTGGATCCAGCGAAGATAGTGGCGATACGGGAGTGGCCTACTTTGACTACAGTGGCGGAGGTCCGGAGCTTTCTGGGGCTTGCTGGCTACTACAGGCGCTTCATAGAGAACTTCTCGCGGATAGCGCTACCACTCACGACTTTGACTAGGAAGAATCAGAAGTTTGTATGGTCTTTGGAGTGCGAACAGGCTTTTGAAGAGTTGAAGAGGCGGATGACCATAGCGCCTATTTTATGTTCCCCAAGTGGAACCGAAGGGTTCAAAATCTATAGTGATGCTTCGGGCAGTGGTTTGGGCTGTGTTCTGCTACAGCATGGGAGTGTGATAGCCTACGGTTCACGACAATTAAATGCTCACGAGAGAAATTATCTGGTTCATGACTTGGAGTTAGTGGCCGTGATATTTTCTTTAAAGCTGTGGAGGCACTATTTGTACGGTGTAAAAGTCGATATATACACTGATCATAAGAGCTTGAAGTACCTGTTAGATCAAAAGGATTTGAACATGAGGCAGCGGAGGTGGATGGAGTTCCTAGGGGACTACACCTTCAAGATACATTATGTGCCAGGGAAAGGTAATGTAGTGGCGGATGCGTTGAGTCGTAAGATTCCCGCACAGGCCAACTGGTTATCCGTACATGATGAGAGATTGGTCCGTGAGTTTGAGGCTTTGGAGATATCTTGCGTCGACAAGCAGTATAGTTCTGAGGCGAAACTGTTTTGGACCGAGGTGCAGTGTGACCTAGCTGATAGAGTTCGGCGGGCTTTGATTCAGGATAACAGCATGAAGCGGATCTTGGATGAATCATTGGATGGGTCTAATTCCCCGTTTGCTGTTGAGGATGGGTTGCTAAGGAAGGACGGTCGCCTATGTGTTCCTAGTGCGAATAATCTTCGAGAGGAGTTGATGTACGAGGCTCATCATACCAAGTACTCAATCCACCCGGGAAGCACGAAGATGTATAGAGACATGAAGAAATTATTTTGGTGGCCAGGATTGAAGAAGGATGTAGCACTCTATGTGGCTAAGTGTCAAACTTGTGCCTTGGTTAAGGCGGAGTGCCAGAAGCCCGGAGGTTTCCTAAAGTCCTTGCCTATCCCGGAATGGAAATTTGACGACATATCTATGGATTTTGTGCATGGTTTGCCGAGGTCGCAGAGGGGAAACGACGCCATCTGGGTGGTCGTAGATAGGTTGACAAAGGTGTCGCACTTCATTCCGATCAGGAAGGAAGATCCGGTGGAAAGGTTGGCCAAACTCTATGTGGAGAATATTATACGGTTGCATGGTGTGCCCCGCAGTATTGTTAGTGATCAAGATGGACGTTTCACGTCGAATGACTGGAGGTTGGTGCATAGTCTATTGGGTACTAAGCTAAAGTTCAACACACCCTTTCATCCGCAGACGGATGGCCAGACCGAGAGGATCAACCGGACGTTGGAGGACATGCTTCGCATGTGCGTCCTAGATTTTGGAAAGCAGTGGGAAGATCACATGTACATGGTGGAGTTTGCATATAATAACATCTTTCATGCGAGTATTGGAATGGTGCCTTACGAGGCCTTGTACGGGAGAAAGTGTCGCACGCCGTTGTCTTGGTTGGAGACGGGCAAGTCGAAGCTTTACAAACGTCAAGTGGTGGAAGATGCCACTTCAGTGATACGGACAATTCAGGAACGGTTGAAGATCACTCAGGACAGACAGTCAAAGTACTATAACGCCAAACATAGGAATGTGGAGTTTAGTGATGGTGACTGGGTGTATTTAAAAATCAAGCCGTTCAAGGATGTCTCGCGGGTTCGACGCTTGAAGAAGCTGAGTCCGAGATACCTTGGACCATTTGAGATCCTGGAGAGTGTTGGCGAAGCAGCGTATAGGTTGAAGCTGTCGGTGGATTTCAGTGGGCTACACGATGTGTTCCACGTATCGGAGTTGCGTAAGGCGGTGCAAGAGCCTTCGCAGATGTTGCGGTAGGAAGGTCCCACCACGTACCCGGATGCTCGAAAGGAGCAGCCCCTTCCCACCACGTACACAATGTGTTCCACGTATCGGCATTGTGTAAGGCGGTGCAAGAGTCTTCGTAGATAGTTGCGGTTGATCAAGTGCCAGTTGATTACGAGTTGACGACAAAGGTCAAGCCTATACGTATAGAAGACGTTGAAGTCAAGCGACTCCGCAACAAGGATATCTGAATGGTTAAAGTCCGTTGGGATAATTGCAGATGTGAGGAGCTTTCTTGGGAGCGAGAGCAAACTATGTTGGAGGAATACCCCGAGTTGTTCCATTCAGGTAACTTGTAATTTTTGTGTACCTTTACTTAATTTCGGGACAAAATTCCTTAAGTGGGGGAGATTTGTAACGCCCCAAAAATTATATTTGAGTTGGTCGCGTAAAAAGGGATTTTTTGTGCCTATATTGGGGTACACGGCCTAGGACACGGGCGTGTCCAAGGCCGTGTCTGGCTGGTGTTTTGGTTGTTTTCATCCCGAGAAGGACACGGTAAGGAACACGGCTAACTGACACGGGCGTGTTCATACCTATGTCAATACCCGTGTTCAGTTGAGTCGTGTCGGTTGGCATGGCAGTTATGTGTGACACGCCCCCGGTCACGGGCGTGTCGAGTGGGACACTGGCGTGTCTGAGCCCGTGTGAGTCTCTGTGTTCGACGATCGTGCCTGGATCGAGACACACGGCTTGGGATACGGCTGTGTGCCAAGCCGTGTTCGGCCCAGGTTTGGGGATTTTTGAGCGGATCTGAGCCGTTCATTTTCTTTAAATAAGATCAACCAGCACAGATGGCTTCCTGCTCTCTTAAGGCTGGGAATAGGGGAGTTAATCCTTCATTTCTCTCCAAGGCTTTCTCTTTCCAAGGTGTTAGAGAGAGGAGGAAGAAGAAGGAGGATTCCGACCGCCGGCGGAGCATTGAAGCACCGTTTTGAGATCTGAGAGCGGATCCGTGGAGGAAAGTTCGTTGCGAAGATTTCCATCCATGTAGTTTTTCCATGGCGCCAAAGCGGACTACAAGGGTAACAATTCTCCACTTGAACATGTGATGCTCTTCCTTTCTGCATAGGGAATCCCGCTCACGCGAGTGTGCGGTGAGTGTGTGGCATTCCTTGGGGTTGACGGGAATAGTCCCCCTTGTGTTGCATATAGAGTCTAGAATCGAAGTACGGGCATAGGCATTGTGTGTGAAGCCTACCCGGACATGTTGGTCTGGATCGGTGATGTTGCATTTGTTATGATTTGCCGGAGAAGACTCCGTGCTTTGGGTTTTTCGGGTTTCTACGCGGTAGATTGCAGCAAGGATAATTGGAGGTTAGCTCCAAGGAGCACCCGGAAAACTGAGAGGAATCGTTGTTCTGCTAACTTGGCGGTCTGGGAACCGGCCTTGAACATAACTGGGTTATGTGATTGTTTGGAAAAATATTAGGATCCGAGAGAAGCTTGGCCCATTTGTACGTCTTAAGGTGAACTACGTGGTTGAGCAACGAGCAAGTGGAATTGGACCTGGGCTATGTGGTTCGGTGCGAGAGACCCGAAAAGGGGAGTGGTCGTTGGCATAGTCGGGAGCCTTAGACTAGACAGGGTTAGGAAGGATAAATGCTCATGTTGTTGCGATCTTGGGGATGGTGGTGAAGACGTTGAAGTGTCAGGATTCACCGTTAATGTGTCCTGAGTGTACGGGGTGTTTGGTCGTGCGAGCCTACACCTGTGGCGAAGTATGTTTTTAGATAATTGTTTAGCTGGGCTAATGATATGCAGGGAAGGATCACCGCCGTCCCGAGAAAGGGACGGGGTCGTTATAATTTGGTCGGCTTTAGTTGACAGTTGCCTGTTTGCCACCATGCGGTGGAATGTTGCTTGCAGGTGCTGTGGAGCCGAGTGCAAAATAGCAGGCTGGAGCCCATGTTGTCGTGCTGGCCCTCGAAGACCGTAAAGAATAGTTGTTTTTATTTTGTCATGTGTGGCCGGCCTGCGAGCCGATGTATGTAAGACACTATTTATTAAGTGAACTATTGTAAGGCCATATGGCCATGTACCTTTTCAGTGTATTTGGGTTTCATTCCTGTTGTGTGGATGTGGACATTCATGATTATGGATTTAAGATTTGGATTCTTTCAACTATTTAAAAGCTTCCGCTAGAATGCTCTATGTAGGACGAGTAGTCTTAATTGGAATGTTTGAATATTCTTATGTAACCCTTCCGACTGTACGTGGTATATGGCGTTGGGTTCCAGCTGGACCTTCTGTTATATGTCATGTGACGGATGGGGGTGTTACAGACGAGGCTATCCCTTCAGAGGTAATATATGCACTTGTTGCAACGGGACAAAATGGCGGACGAGCACGTTCAGGAGTTTACTCAGTTGGGTCGTTATGCTGGAACGACCATGGCTGATGATGTGGAGAGGGACAACCTCTTCTACCACGGACTGAGGGAGAATCTGAGGCAGAAGACAGCAGAAGACTGGTTTCTATTGGATCCCTAGTTAGATTTGGGCTAGGTTCACTAATTAGGATGATTGACCTACCATGTATAGCTAGGGTCATGTATCTGTGTCCTAGAGTTTAGGCTAAGTCCTTAGATTCAACCTTACATGGATCAACCAACAGAAGATAGCAGAAGACTCAAGACTTAGAAGAAAATCAAGTTCAAAAAATGAGTTCGACATTCGTCGAACTCAACTCGACAATATTCGTGCTCCGCTCGACGAACTCAGAGTCAATTCTCTGAGTTGAGCTCGACGATATTCGAGCTCAGGTCGACGAACTCTGGAAGTTCAACTTCAACACATTATGTCTAGAATACTTTCTCTGAACTCAGGTCGACAAAGATAGATTATCAGCTCGACGAACTTGGACCACAGAATTGGGAAGCTTTTCACAGAAAATAGTTAGCTGAGCTCAGGTCGACAAACTTGGAACTCAGGTCGACGAACAAGGATTCTCTGGTCGACGAACATGATTTCTTTGGTCGACGAACTTTGATCTCAGGTCGACGAAATCTGTTCTCTAGTCGACGATTTCTGTGAAGTTCCAGACTTAGTATTTCCCTCAATTTTTGTGCCTATTCCATATTATCTAGCAATATTTTCCTGAGTAATTAATGCATATATTCTCTGAATATAGCTGTTACTGGCAGCATTGATTATCGTCTTCATCAGGTTAAATATTTGCTTAATCAATTGGGACAGTTGGGGAAATTCATTAATGAAAATATTCTCTCCAGCCATATTTCATTCTCCAGGTAGTCAGCATTCAATGCAATGGAATTCAAAATTCAAAGGACATAGAGAATATACAGAGAATACACAGAACTCAGTACACAGAGAAGATTTATAGAGACATACTCAAGATCATCTGCTTCTTTGTATAAAAAAAGAGTGTGTTTTCTCCTTGACCTTATTGAAGAAGAAGAACAACAAATACAGATCAAGAGTCTTCCTCTACTTCCACTCCAAGATTCTTCAAGGACAACAAACCTCTATCAGTCAGTAGTTCCTGGAACATTTTCCAGTTAAGGATGAAAACTGAAGACCTACACCCTGTGCAAGACTCCAAGTGATATTGAAAGGAGTTCTTGACAACAGAAAATTCACTAGTCTTCTCTGTTGAATAGAGAAAGAGAAGACATCATCAATCTCTCTCCCCCCATCTGTATAAAGGGTTTATAACTCCCTTCAAAAGTTTATTTTGGTTTTTGAGCACCTGATCAAAAGCTCAAAGGTGGCAATCACCTGATCAAAACCTGCTAGTGGATTCCTACCAGGGTGGTAGAAGAGTAGATGTACTCAGGTTGGGGAACCACTATAAAAGTTCTTGTATTATTTGGTTGCCCTTTTCTTGTTGTTATTGTTGTGGCTGTGATAGGCTAGTTGTGTTGTGATATATTTATATGCTGTGTTAGATTAGATTGACTTAGATTGCTTTTGCTTTCTATTAATCTTGGTATCCCTTATTTCCATTACTCTAATAATATTTTAAACAACAAAAAGATTTTAGATTACTCTATTCACCCCCCCCCCCCTCTAGAGTAAATCAGCTCTAACCCCTTCTTTTAGTTTCAATGAGCTGGTTGAGGCTGCCAGAACGTTGGAGAGGGATTTGGAATGAACCCAACATCAAAAGGGTTTTGCGGCCAAGCAGGGAGAAGGAAAGTCTTCTCAATCAAAAGGAAGAACTGATGGGAGTAAGTGGATGAAGAAGTCCCATCCCTACAAGAATTGGGAGAAGGAGAGCATGGCGTCGGGGGGGGGGGGGGGGGGGGCTCGCTTCAAGGGACGACGATCGTGCTACAAGTGTGGCAAATTGGGCTACATAGCTCGTTTCTATACTGAGGGTGGCACAGAGCAGGAGCCGAGACAAGAACAGTCGGTGCGCTCCGGGCCCAGCATAACGGAGAAAGGAAAGATGACGGAGTCTAGCGCTTCTCGTTTCCAACCCGTGTAGCCAAGGGTGTATAACCTTGGGCAGCAGGAAGCGATCCGCCAACCCAATGTGGTGACAGGTATGAAAGTTTGAGTTAATCTTTTTTTTTATCTTAGACTTTCAAGATCGTTTATGAGTGTTGCTTATGTTTTAGGTTTTGTGTTAGCTTCTGAGTACCCCGCTAGGGTACTATTTTATACAGGAGCATCACACTCCTTCCTTGCGGAAAATTTTATCCAGAGGATTGGAGTTGAGCCATTCTCGGCGGACGAAGAGCTGAAGGTGTGCATGCCCAATGGGTCATCCATGACTATGTAACACCCTCATCCTTCGCATGGCATATAACAGAAGGTCCAGATGGAATCTGACGTCATATACCACAGACAGTCGGAAGGGTTACATAAGAATATTCAAACTATCCAATTATGACTACTCGTCCTACACAGAGCATTCTAGCGGAAGCTTTTAAAGTTGAAAGAACTCAAAACTTAAATCCAATAAACATGAATGTCCACAACCAAAACCACTGGAATGAAACCCAAATACACTAAAAGGGTACTTGGCCTTATGGCCTTACAATAGTTCACTTAATAAATAGTGTTTTCCATACATCGGCTCGCAGGCCGGCCACACATGACAAAAGTAAAGTACAAATATTCGCTTTGGCCTTCTACGGCCAGCACAGCAACATGGGCTCCAGCCCGCTATTTGGTACTCGGCTCCGCGGCACCTGCAAGCACATTCCACCGCACGGTGGCAAACAAAGCAACGGTCAGCCAAAAGCCGACCAAATTATAACGACCCCGCCCCTTACTCGGGACGGCGGTGCTCTTTCCCTACATAACATTAGCCCAGCTAAACAATAAAGTGCAATTATATATTTCGCCACAGGAGTAGGCTCGCACGGCCAAACACCCCGTGCACTCAGGGCACATTAATGGTGAATTCGGTCAATTCCGTGGCTTCACCACCATCCCAAAGATGGCAACCAAGTGAGCATTTAGCCTTTCTGACCACCGTCTAAGGCTCCCAACTATGCCAACAGCCAGTCCCCTTTCCGAGTCTCTCGCACCGAACCACATAGCCTAGGTCTGATTCCACTTACCCGTTGCTCATGTCGCCTAGTCAATTTAAGTCATACGCGCGGGCCAAGCTTCTCTCGGATCCCAACATTTCCAAACAATCACATAACCCAGTTATGTTCAAGGCCGGTTCCCAGACAGCCAAGTTAGCAGAACAACAATTCCGCTCAGTTTTCCGAGTGCGCCTTGGAGCTAACCTCCAAGGATCCTTGTTGCAATCTACCGCGTAGAAACCCAAAAACCAAAGCACAGAGTCTTCTCCGGCACAACATATCAAATGCAACATCACCGATCCAGACAATACACGTCCGGGTAGGCTTCACACACAATGCATATGCCCGTACTTACGATTTCATACTCTATATGCAACACAAGGGGGACTATTCACATCAACCCCAAGGAACACCACACACTCACCGCACACTCGCAGGAGCGGGATTCCCTATGCAGAAAGAAAGAGCTTCACATGCTCAAGTAGAGAATCATTACCCTTGTAGTCCGCTTTGGCGCCATGGAAAAATTACACAGACAGAACTCTTCGTAACGACCTTTCCTCCACGGATCCGCTCTCAGATCTCAAAACGGTGCTCCAATGCTCCGCCGGCGGCCGGAATCCCTTCCTTCTTCCTCCTCTTTCCAACTCCTTGAGAGAGAGAATGGTTGGAGAGAAATGAAGGATTAACTCCCCTATTCCCGGCCTTAACAGAGCAAGAAACCATCTGGGCCGTTGGATCTTATTTAAAGAAAACAAACGGCTCAGATCTGCATAAAATTCCCCAGACCTGGGTTGAACACGGCTTGGCACACGGCCGTGTCCTCGGCCATGTGCCTCGATCCAGGCACGATCGTCGAACGACGAAAAGACACACGGGCAAAGACACGCCTGTGTCTCACCTGATATGCCCGTGTCGGGTTCCTCGACACGCCCATGTCCGGGGGCGTATTACCCATAACCGCCACGCCAACAGACACGACCCAACTGAATACGGGTACTGACACAGGTAGGCACACGCCCGTGTCAAATGACACGCCCGTGTCATTTAGCCGTGTTCCTGGTCATGTCCTTCTCGGGATGAAAACGGCCAAAAATCACCAGCCAGACACGGCCTTGGACACGCCCGTGTCCTAGGCCTTGTACCCCTATACTGGCACCAAAAATCTCTTTTTACGCGACAGACTCAAATACAATTTTCGGGGCGTTACAAATCTCCCCCACTTAAGGAATTTTGTCCCGAAATTAAGTAAAGGTACACAAATCTAAAAGTTACCTGAGTGGAATAACTCGGGATATTCCTCCAACATAGCTTGCTCTCGCTCCCATGAAAGCTCCTCTTGTCCGCAATTATCCCAACGGACTTTAACCATTCGGACTTCCTTATTGCAGAGTCGCTTGACTGCAACGTCTTCAATACGTACTGGCTTGACCCATGTTGTCAACTCATAATCAACTGGTACTTGATTGTCCGCAATGATCTGCGAAGACTCTTGCATTGCCTTACGCAACACCGACACGTGGAACACGTCATGTAGCCCACTCAATTCTGCCCACAGCTTCAATCGATACGCCGCCTCGCCAACACGCTCCAGGATTTCAAATGATCCAAGGTATCTCGGACTCAACTTCTTCAAGCATCGAACCCGCGAGATACCCTTGAATGGCTTAATTTTTAAGTACACGCAGTCGCCAACATTAAACTCCAAATTCCTATGTTTGGCGTTATAGTACTTTGACTGCCTATCCTGAGCGATCTTCAACCTTTCCTAAATTGTACGCACCATTGAAGTGGCCTCTTCCACCGCTTGACATTTATACAACTTCGATTCGCCTGCCTCCAACCAAGACAACGGCGTACGACACTTCCTCCCGTACAAGGCCTCGAAAGGCGCCATACCAATGCTCGCCTGAAAGCTGTTGTTATACGTAAACTCTACCATATACAGGTGATCCTCTCAATGCTTTCCGAAATCTAGGATGCATATGCGAAGCATGTCCTCCATAGTCCTGTTGACCCTCTCGGTTTGGCCATCCGTCTGCGGATGAAAGGTTGTACTGAACTTTAGCTTAGTACCCAACAGACTATGCACCAACCTCCAGTCATTCGACGTGAAGCGTCCATCTCGATCACTAACAATATTGCGGGGCACACCATGCAATCGTACAACATTCTCCACATAGAGTTTGGCTAACTTTTCCACCGGATCTTCCTTCCTGACCGGAATAAAGTGCGACACCTTTGTCAACCTATCTACGGCCACCCAAATGGCGTCATTTCCCTTCTGTGACTTCGGCAAACCATGCACAAAATCCATAGATATGTCATCGAATTTCCATTCTGGGATAGGTAGAGACTTCAAGAAACCTCCGGGTTTTTGGCATTCCGCCTTCACCAATGCACATGTACGGCACTTGGCCACATAAAGTGCTACATCCTTCTTCAAACTCGGCCACCAGAATAATTTCTTCATGTCTTTATACATCTTTGTGCTTCCCGGGTGGATTAAGTACTTGGTACGATGAGCCTCATACATCAACTCCTCCCGAAGATTATCTGCACTAGGAACGCATAGGCGACCGTCCTTCCTTAGCAAACCATCTTCAACAACAAACTGGGAATTTGACCCATCCAAAGATTCATCCAAGATCTACTTCATGATGTTATCCTGAACCAAAGCCCGTCGAACACTATTCGCTAGGTCACATTGCACCTCTGTCCAAAACAGTTTCGCCTCGGCATTAGACTGCTTGTCGACGCAAGATATCTCCAAAGCCTCCAACTCATGGACCAATCTCTCATCATGTACCGATAATCAGTTAGCATGCGCCGGAGTCCTGCGACTCAACGCATCCGCCACTGCATTTCCCTTCCCAGGCACATAATGTATCTTGAAGGTGTAGTCCCCAAGAACTCCATCCACCTACGCTGCCTCATGTTCAGATCCTTTTGGTCCAACAGGTACTTCAAGCTCTTATGATCGGTGTAAATATCGACCTTCACACCGTACAGGTAGTGCCTCCAAAGTTTTAGAGCAAATATCACGGCCGCTAACTCTAAGTCGTGGACCGGATAATTTCTCTTTTGAGCCTTCAATTGTCGTGAACCATAGGCTATCACTCTCCCATACTATAGCAGAACACAGCCCAAACCACTGCCCGAAGCATCATTATAGATCTCGAACCCTTCGGTTCCAACTGGCGAACATAAAATAGGCGTCGTGGTCAACCGCCTCTTCAACTCTTCAAAAGCCTGTTCACACTCCAGCGACCACACAAACTTTTGATCCTTCCTTGTCAACATCGTGAGTGGAAGTGCTATCCGTGAAAAGTTCTCTATGAGGCGCCTATAGTAGCCGGCAAGCCCCAAAAAGCTCCGGACTTCCGCCACTGTAGTCAAAGTAGGCCACTCCCGTATCGCCACTATCTTCGTCGGATCCAGAGCTATCCCCTCTCCACTAACAACATGACCAAGGTGTTGGGTACATTGGAAAATGTGTACCAGAATTGAAGAAGCCTCACCCTACTCAATGATATGCATCAAGGTGTATTATATGTTGTTTTGAGTTTATATGTGCAGGTTAAGTAAATGCAGGAATGCAGAAAAATTTCTAAGTCCATGTGTCGACACCAGAAGAAACTGTGTCGACGCTTATGAAGGCTTGTGTCAACACTGGAGAAAAGCTGTGTCGACACTTGTAGTTAATTGTGTCGACACTTGGAGAGGCTGTGTCGACACCTGAAGAAATTATGTCGACATACAGTGGCATTGTCGACATATAGTGAAGCATTGTCGACATCAACTGTGTCGACACCAAGAGACAGTGTCGACACACATGAATACTTAGTCGACATCAATTGTATCGACACCAAGAGGCAGTGTCGACACACAGAAGACCTTGTCGACATCAACTGTGTCTACACACATGACTTGTGTCGACACACAGCAAAGTTTTAACTAAGTTAAAGAAGAGAAGTATTTGTGTCAACACACAGAATCAGTGTCGACACATTCTACAGAAGCTGTGTTGAGAAGCAGTATCAACAATAGAAGAGATGTGTCGACACCACCAAGGCTTGTGTCGACACTTAGTCTACTTGTGTCGACACATGATGAAGTTCAGTCTCGACACTTTCAGACAAAGACAATATTTCAAGAAGTGACTGGATGACTTGACAGCTGTCATTTCTAACCGGTCTACTGCAACTGTCAAAGCTGTCATAAGTTTGTTAGAAACCGGATTAGCCGCTTACCATGGAGAAAGACTATATAAAGGCTTTTTCTGTCAACAGAAGAGGTGATTAAGATTAGAATAAGAACATACACAGATAACTAACAACACAAAAAGAAGAAGACCTTCGACAGAAGATCTAAGTAGTTGGAGAGAGAGAGCTCTACCTAAGAAGTGCAGTTGCTGAACCAGGCTGCCAAGAAAGATTCAGATTGAGATCTGAATCACAAGTTAGAAGCTGATTGAAGATCAACTTCTCAAGAGTTCAACCCTACTGAGTTCAGATTCAAGAAGCTTTGAAGAAAGCTAAGAGAGGTTGTTCTCTGCCATCAGATTCTTCCAAAAACTGATCAAGAAGCCTTCCATCCTTTCTCTCTCTACCTGGGTGGTGGTAAAACATTTTGTTAAATCTATTTTCTGTAGGATCTTTTCTAGATCTGAGCTGTAAGCCTGTGTTTATAAAGGCTGAGTGTAGGAGAGTAATTTCTCTGAGTGGTAGGCCTTGTTGAAGGCTGAGGTAGGGCTGTGAGCCTGAGTTATAGGAGATTGATATCTCTGAGTTGTAGGCCTTGTGTAGGCTGAGGTAGGGCAGATTTCCTGAGTTGTAGGAGCCTTGTTTGGGGTTTTGAGTTGTAAGATCTAAGGATCTGGGGTGAAGAGAAGAAGTTAGGCCGAATCTAGCACATTGCTAGATAGGCGAAGGGGGAAAGTGGATGTACCCAGACCTTGGGGAACCACTATAAAAACTATGTGCACTGTGTGATTGAATGTTTCTGTGAGCTGTGTTGTGTTAGCTATAGAATTTTCAGTTTATTATTAGTTAACTGATCAGCTTTTCTGCCTTAAAAGAAAACAGGAATTACACCTATTCACCCCCCCTAGGTGGTTAGACAATAATTTTTTCAAGTGGTATCAGAGTCAGGTTCCTCAAAGAAGGACTTAACAGTCTGAGTTAAATTCTTAAGGTAGATTCAAGATCAAGAAAATGGGTTCAGGAGAAAATCATAAGGAACTAGGTTATATGAAATTACCCATATGCAGGAAGGAGATATTTGGAATATGGAAAGAAATTGTCAGGCTGTTTATGGAGGCTTCTGATCCAAGGATCTACATTACAGTAAAGGAAGTTCCTTATATTCATATGAAGATTTCAGTTCTAGATGCAAACCAAAGAATTCCTAAGGATTTTTCAGAGATGACTAAGGATGAGATCATCCTGGCAACTATGGATAAAAGAGCCCAGAATATCATAGTAAGTGTCATAGATCATGCAACTTTTCAAAATTTGATCCACTGCAAGACCTCCAAGGAAATGTGGGATACTTTGATAGTCAACATGGAGGGTTCTGAAGAAGTCAGACAAGATAGAAAGTTTATGCTGAACCAGGAATATGAGAGTTTCAGACAAGGAAAGTCTGACAGTATAACTGAGTGTTATAAAAAGTTCTATAGAATAGTAAATGAGCTGATGTCCTATGGAAGAATCTTCAGTACATATGAACTGAATGATAAATTCCTAAGATCCTTGACAAAGGATTGGGACACTAAGATTTGTGTCATTAGGGAAGTGGCCAAACTTGCAGATATCTCACCTCCAACTTTGTTTGGAAAATTGTTGTCATATGAGATGCAGTTGATGGCTAGGAAAGAGGAAGAGAAAAGTGAAAAAGGGGAGCATAGAGAAAAGTCTGTGGCCTTCAAGGTTGAAGCCACTAGGAAGAATAGGAGGATGTCTCCATCACCTCCTATGATAGTT
The DNA here is from genome assembly GCA_039583875.1 of Platanthera guangdongensis. Lineage (NCBI taxonomy): Eukaryota > Viridiplantae > Streptophyta > Magnoliopsida > Asparagales > Orchidaceae > Platanthera > Platanthera guangdongensis. Next base: position 88,462,339 of record CM077161.1, on the reverse strand, counting down.
GATGAAATTGATTCAGATAATTCAGACAACCAAAGTTCAGACAGTAGTGACTCAGATGAAGACTTTGCTGCCTTCACAAGGCAGTTTCAGAGATTCCTGAAGAAGAAGCAGTGGAAGTCTAAGCCCTCCACATCTCAGCCTAAGGGTGACTATTATCAAAAGAGGAAGTCATCCAGGAAGGACAGGAGCAAGTCGAAGCCAAGCAAATCTACAACATCAAAGATAGTTTGTTATTGCTGTAATAGGCATGGACATGTTGTGGCTGAGTGTCCAGACAAAAGAAAAGAGTCTGCTGATAAAAAGAAGACTCAAAACCAGAGCAAGAAGGAGAAATCCTTTGTTGCTAAGAAGGAGAAGAGCTTGACAGACCAATCATTTTCAGAGTCAGAATCTGAAGCTGAGGCATACATTGGTCTATATGCAGCAGATGAAGAAGATGAGTTTTTGCAAGTGCTGAACTCTATCTATGAACAAGAAGACCATCAGTGCAAGGGACTGATGGCTTTGTCAAAAGAAGACAAGTGTCAGGATTAGCCTGGTCCTAGTAAGGTACAATGTTTTTCTAGAAATTCAGATTGTAGTACTGGGTCAGAGTCAGCAACATCTGCATCAACTGATGTGGATGGGTCTGAGTCTGAAGATGATATTCATTAGCTGATAGATGAATATGGGGACTTGTTGCAGGCACTAAAGAAAAGCAAAAACCTGGCCAAAACTCAGGCTAAGGAAATTGCAGATCTTAAGTTGGCTGCATCTGATTCAGAGAAGTTGCTGGATCAGAAGTTGAATGAGATAGCCAGACTGAAAAATATTACTGTTATTCAGATGGGTACTATCACATTTAAAAATGATCAGATTAAGAGTCTGGAGAATAGACTTTAGAAAGAAAAGGAGATTGTAGCTAGTTTTTCTAAACCAAAATCTGTATTACCCTTGATTGATGAGTTTGTGTCTCAAAAGGGTAAGGCTGGGTTAGAGTTTAAGAAAACTACATGGACTGCTAAGTTCAATTCTATAGGCAAAGCCCCAGCACAAAACAACAGACCTGCTGCAAATAATTCAGCTAAAGTTGTACCTAAACAAAGGTATAATAAGTTTGAGTGCTGGTGCTGTGGCAAGATAGGTCACTTTGCCTTAGATTATTGGCACAATATCAGTGTCAAGGAGAGTAGCAGTCTGCCTGTCAGAAAAGCTGCAGGCAGATTTGTTAAAGTTCAGACTAACTTGCACCAAGGACCCAAAAGTTATTTGGGTTCTAAGGTTAAGTAATCTGTGTTGCAGGTGAGTCCAAGTTGTCATGCCCCTATATGGTACTTAGACAGTGGTTGTTCCAGGCATATGACTGGAACTAGGGTATTGCTGAAGGACTACTCACCTATGCTAAATGGGCCTAAAGTAATATTTGGTGGTTCTGAAAAGGGAGTCATCAAAGGATTTGGTAACATCTTTACCAACTCAATCACTATCACTCAAGTGGCATATGTGAAGGGATTTTGAAACACAACCTAATTAGCATAAGTCAGCTGAGTGATTTAGGTTATGAAATTTCATTTGTCAAGAATGGTTGTCATATCATAAGGTCAAGTGATCAAAAGGTCATATTGACAGGATATAGAAAAAGAAATGTGTACTGTCTCAACTTTGAGTGTGAGAACAATGTTTCTCCTATTTATCTTGTAGCTGATGAGAGAGCCTCTCATTGTATTAAATGGCACAAGAGGCTGACCCATCTTAACTACAAGACTATTGGTCAACTTTTTAGCAAAGAGTTAGTGAGGAATGGTCCTCAAGTTAAGTGTATAAAGGATGGGATATGCTCAGCTTGTCAAAAAGGCAAGCAGACCAAATCCTCCTTTCATAGCCTTGAAAACAAGATTTCAGTGAGCTGTTTATACCTCTTGCATATGGATCTATTTGGTCCTATGCCAGTTCATAGTCTAGGTAGGAAGGTCTACACATTTGTGGTGGTAGATGACTATTCTAGATATTCATGGGTGTTATTTCTGAGACAAAAATCTGAAACCCCAAGTATTTTATATAGTTTTGTCAAACAAATTCAGAATGAGCTGGCAGTACAGTGGTCAAAATAAGAAGTGACCATGGCACTGAATTTCAATCTGAGAGTATGACAAGACTGTGTGAAGAATTTGAGATTTTTCAAGAATTCTCCTCACCTAGAACATCACAGCAAAATAGTATTGCTGAAAGGAAGAATAGAACACTGATTGAGGCTGGTAGAACTCTATTGAGTGACACTTCTCTCCCAAAATATTTCTGGGCTGAGGCAGTAAACACTGCATGTCACGTGATCAATAGGGATACTATCACCAAAAGCCACAAAAAGACTCCCTATGAGATTATTAAGGGAAGAAAACCAAACTTATCCTATTTTAGGATATTTGGTTGCAAGTGTTATGTCCTTAACAATGGCAAGTCTTATCTAACTAAGTTTGTTGTCAAATCCCATGATGGGATATTTGTTGGGTACAGCAATAATAGTAAGGCTTATAGGGTCTACAACTTGATTACTCAAGTTGTAGAAGAGTCTGTACATGTTGTCTTTGATGAAACAAGACTTATTAACAGTGAGTTGTCAAGTAGTTCTTGCAGTTCTACAGGTATAAATGAGAGAATGGGCAAGCTCACCATTACAGAATATTCAACTGCAAATCAGAAAGTGGAAAATGGTGGCTGTTGTTCAGGGGGAGTACAAGACTCTCCAAATGCTGATGAAAATCAAGAGGTGCAGCATAATGAAGAGACTAGAGGTGTTCAACCTGAAGATAGACGATTAAAGGATCATCCAGCAAATCAGATAATTGGCGATCCAAGTCAAGGAATACAAACAAGGAGCAGGAATCTGAACACAGTTCTGTGCTCTAGTTTCTTATCATAAGTGGAACCCAAGAAATTTGAAGAAGCTGTTCTAGACCCACATTGGATTGATGTCATGCAAGAGGAGCTGAATCAGTTCAGAAGGTGCAAGGTCTGGAAATTAGTTCCTAAACTAAAAGACCACAACATCATTGGAACAAAGTGGATCTTTAGGAACAAACTGGATGAGAATGGGATCATTGTGAAGAACAAAGCAAGACTTGTTGCAAAAGGATACAGGCAGGAAGAGGGTATTGACTTTGATCAAACCTTTGCATCAGTAGCAAGACTGGAAGCAATTAGGATGTTCCTTGCTTATGCAGCATATCAAGGCTTTAAGGTATTCCAAATGGATGTAAAATCACCATTCCTAAATAGAAGTCTAAAAGAAGAAGTCTATGTAGAGCAGCCCTCAGGTTTTGTTGATCCTCTCAAACCTGATTATGTTTATAGACTTATGAAAGCATTATATGGGTTAAAGCAAGCCCCAAGGGCCTGGTATGAAACTCTGTCTACTTTCCTCATTGAGAACAAATTCTCAAGGGGGAAAATAGACAAGACTCTATTCCTTAGGGAGTCCAAAGGAAAGATTATCCTAGTTCAAATATATGTTGATGACATAATATTTGGGTCTACTGAAAGTAACCTTTGTATAAAGTTTGCAAAACTTATACAAGGGAAATTCGAAATGAGCAGTATGGGAGAACTTAAGTCTTCTTGGGTCTCCAAGTAAGACAGACTGAAGATGGCTTGTCCATATCCCAGTCTAAGTTCACCCTGGAGTTAATAAAGAAGTATGGTATAGAATCATCCACTACCATGAGAAATCCTATGGGGACAAGTGTATCTCTAAGCAAAGATGATGCAGGGAAACCTGTAGATGAAACTTTGTATGGAGGAATAGTTGGCTCCCTCCTATATCTGACTGCTAGTAGACCAGATATCATGTATGATATATGTGTTTGTGCTAGGTACCAATCCTGCCCTAAAGAATCTCATCTGACTGCAGTCAAAAGGATTTTGAGATATCTTAAGGGCACACCTAATCTAGGCCTTTGGTACCCTATGAATGGAGATTTTCTATTGACAGACTATTCAGATGCAGACTTTGCAGGTTGCAAAGAAGATAGAAAAAGTACTACAGGAACCTGTCAATTTCTAGGAGGAAGATTGGTGTCTTGGTGCAATAAGAAGCAGACTAGTGTGACAATTTCCACACCTGAGTCTGAATATGTGGCAGCAGGAAGTTGTTGTGCACAGATGTTGTGGATTCAGCACCAGCTAGAAGACTATGGTATTCAGGTAAGTAAAACACATTTGCATTGTGATTCTACAAGTGCTATTTCTATTGCTAATAATCATGTTTCACATAGTAGGACTAAGCATATAGAAATTAGATACCATTTTCTTAGAGAACATGTAGAGAAATAGGACATCTCACTAGAATTTGTCAAAACAGATTATCAAATTGCAGATATGTTTACTAAGCCTCTAGATGAAACTAAATTCAATAAGTTTAAAATTGAATTAGGAATGTTGAACATAGATTAGTTTAACAAAGTTGGCTAAGTTAAATGGTGTCGACATAAGGAGTTGTCTGTGTCGATACATAGAAGTGGTGTCGACATTCCAGAGAAATGATGCGACACATCTAGAAAATTGGTGTCGACACTTCAGAGAAATAGTATCGACACATCCAGGAGTGGTGTCGATACATCCAGAGGTGGTGTCGACACTTAGGATCAACACAGATTTCGTCGAGTGGAGAATCGACTGATCGTCGAGCGAAAAGGAATAAGTGTCGACACATAGAAGTCAACACTTATGTCGAGACATTAGAAGTCTGTGTCGACACTTTTCAACAGTGTCAACACATTAAGAGAATTTTGACGTGCCTTTTCACCTTCGTTTTTAGAAAGGTATAAATAGGTCAACAACATTGTCTGTCGGCACGCTCTCCATAGTTTCGAGACCAAAACTTTGTGTCGACAAATTCTCTCATCTAAATTCAAGATTTCTCTCAACCCTAATGGCGCCCAAGCTTGACGACAATGTCAATGAAGGATATGAACTGGTACGCAACGCCTTTGACCATGCGGAACATGAAATTAAAGCTGTAGTAACCCTAATTGCTGAGAATGGGTTGGAGTTTCTAGTTTCTGAACCAACTAAGATTTGGAAGAAAGAAACATTAGAATTATTTGGTGCTGCTACCCTAGATCAAACTGGACTCAAAGTTAGATCCACAGTTCATGGAGTAAAGGTGAAACTCACCCTAGAAGAGTTGTTTCCTGATATGGAGCAAGCTGACACTCTGGGGGAGAAAGCTGATTTTGAGGAGGAGCAACCTAACCTTGAGGGGAAGCAAGCGGGATCTCAGGGGGAGAAAGTTAGTTCTGTGGGGGAGGAGCAAGGGACTCAGGGGGAGCTACCTAAGACTGCACAGGAATTGCCTCCTAGTCCAAAGGATAGAGTAAATATAGCCAGTACCTCAGATTCTGAGGATGCTGCTGAGGTTCAAGCTAAGAAAAGAAAGCTAATGGTCTTTAAAAGGAGAAGCCAAAGCTACAAGAAGGCACTACAAACTATTGCTCCACAGTCTGCCCCAACAGCTGATTATAGCTCCTTATTAGTCTCATTGCAAGTAAAGCTAGATGAACAGAGGATAGCCATGGAGAAATACATGGATGAGACTCACAAAGATCTACAATTCTCCTTGGCACATGATATAAAGTCAATAAGATTTGAAGTTAATCAGCATAAGAAGGAGATGACTGATTGTTTTCACAAAGGTGGAAATGCTGTGGTTTTCCTAGCCACACATTAAGAGAAAATCAAGACTCAAGTTGATGATATAGCTCTTAAGCAAGTCTATGTACTAGAGAATCAAATTAGAATGAATGAAAATCTGACAGAATCACATAATGTGATTATTACAGAACTGAAGAATGTTGCAACTGCCCCAACTGAGGAAAAGACTAATGCCAAGGCAGAGTTTGATAAGCAATTCCAGGAAGGACTTGCTGCTGTCAAAAAAGCTATTGAGCAATCTCAAAAGACCATTTCAGGGCAGCTCCTGAAATTAAAGGCATTCTATAAAGATGGTGTCAATTATATGGATGAACAAGTCAGATTTCAGAAAGATGATCTCAGAGATCATGTTGCCAGAGAAGTCATAAAGGGGGAGAGAGTATTAGTCAAAGCTGGCTCTGATCATGCTAAATGGATATCTAATAGCATCAGAGCCATACTTGGATATTCACCCCTCTGTGATGATGACAATGTGGCTGAGTCAGGTATCCACCCTGCTTCTTTTGGAGGTGAGCAACCTGAAGTTGCTCAAGTAATTTATCCTCCAGCTGATTTTGAGATGATTCACCAAGAAGTACAATCTATGTATAGCTGTTGGGGATCATATCCACATTAACCCGGATTTGATGAAGTCACCCTGGAACTAAGATGAATTAGGTTGTATTTGATGCTTGGTTTTAGTTATGTGCTTGCAGGACTCCAATGAGAAGTGTAGACCAATGTCAGTCTATAATGGGTCACCAAACACAGGACCACACAATGTAATCCCTCATTATGTGATCCAAGGTGTTGACCCATGTGTAGCCTCTCTATTGGGATACACTTCATATACAAGCCCTTGGGCTATGTGAAGAAAGTTGGAAGTTGACTACTCAAGAAGAAAGATTTTTTTTTCAACATCAAGATTTTTTCTAAGTCATTTACTCGAGTAGGTCGATAACTACTCGAGTAGATTAGATGTATTTTACTCGAGTCAGAAAGCCTTATACTCGAGTAACTCATTCTATCTCTCGTGTAACTAAGTCAAAGTACTCGAGTAGACTGTCGTATACTCGAGTAAGCATGCTTAACTACTCGAGTAGATCATTATTTTTACCCGAGTATTAAACTTTTTTTCCTCCATATTTTTCTAAGTCCTTGACTCGAGTAAGTATACTCACATACTCGAGTAGTTCACCTTACCTACTCGAGTAGATCAAAGCTTCACTCATATATTCTGTAATTTCCCTACTCCAGAATTTTCCAAGTCATATACTCGAGTACTTCACTCATATACTCGAGTAGATCTTTTCCTCTCGAGTAGTTTAGTTTAACTACTCGAGTAACTGATTCTTAACATCTTCAGAATTCTTCCAAGTATTCTACTCGAGTAGTCCTTCATGTACTCGAGTAGCTTATGCAACCTACTCGAGTAGTTCTTACCTGTACTCGAGTAGTTCCTTCGTGTACTCGAGTAAGTCCCTATACCTACTCGAGTAGTTCTACTTGCTTACTCGAGTTGTTATTTTCTATCTACTCGAGTAGATAATATATATATACCCGAGTTGACTTTCCTTCATGTACTCGAGTAGTTCCTCACCTACTCGAGTAGTCCCTCACTCACTCGTGTATATGGCTGAATCTTCTTGAAATTTTGTCTAAGTCCACATCTGACGGGAATTTCAAATCACGCGACATGATTGGTCCACGTGTACATCATTGAGACCAATTATGACCGTTATTTTCATCCTATATAATGTCTTGTCAGAAAATGTCAAACCTTAAGAAGAAAGAGAATTTTCTAAGAATTTTCTGAGAATTTCAAAAATCCTTCTCGTCGATCATTTCAAAAGAGAATTTCACGACTCCTCACTCTGTTTTCACGGAACGGAAGCCGCCGCCGCCGCCATCTTCTCCGGCCACTGCTTCTAATTTCAGAGGATTCATTCTGAATAAAGTTACAGATCGGGATCGACATCACTGTTCGTCTTCTCTCTCTGATTCTGTAAAAGCAAAGAAGATCCAGATCTGGGCCGAGATTTTCTTCACCGATTTCTAAAAGCGCTACAAAGTTCATAAGAAGAAGATTCTGACCGTTTCATCAGATCTGATTGGAGTTACTGTTTGTATAACTTTTCTAAAACTTTATTAATCTTGTAGGAGAAAGTTTCTCCGAGTGTAGGAGTTTTTCACTCCGAGTTTGTAGGAAGTGTTATCTTCTGAGGTGTAGATTCCTTTGTTTGGATCGAGTTTGTAGGAACTTTGTTCCCAAGGTAGGATCGGTTTTTCGATCCGAGATAGTGGAGTAGCCGAGTCTAGTTGATTACTAGATCGGTGAGGGAAAGTGGATGTACCCAAGGTCGGGGAACCACTATAAATCTTGTGTCGTCTGTGATATTGGTAGATAATTCTGTGTTGTGCTCTAATTATTTTTTATTCCGCAAAAGACGCACAACTCACCTATTCACCCCCCTCTAGGTGATTTAGGTTGACAACCATTTTCTTTTAATAGCCCTCCAGAAGGTGCTCAAAATATTATCCTTGAGAAAGTAGACAAGCTAGTGTCAGAGGCAGTTTTGAAGGAGCAAGAAGCTTTATTGTCAAAGAAAAGATTCAGAGAACAGGCTGAGTTGAAGCCTGATTTTGAGCAGTGGAGTCCAACATCCAGGAACATTATACTGACTGCTTGGAAAGCTATAAAGGATAAGACCCATGATAGGGGTAAATGATACTCTGAACAAGAATGGCAAAAGCATGAAGCCAGACAAGAAGCCATTGTTCAATATAGAAGAAAGGCTAGAGCTGGGAAGCTACCTCCTAATGCTCATGAGTCAAGCAAATATTTCTCAAAGTCCTTTCACTACTTTGAAAGGCAAAGAATAAGGGCTGAAGAGCAAAAGAAGAAAGATTTAAAGGGCATGAAGACAGCTGATGATACTGATGCTCCTGTACAAGCCAAGGTTCAATCAGGCAAAGGAATAGTTATCAAGGAGCCAGATCAGCTTTAGATTAGATTTACTTGAGTTTACAACTTTGTAATCTTTTAAAATCTATGTAAACTTTTGTTGTGAAACTTTTGGAAATTGAAACAAAACATTAATTAATGCTCATTCTGGTTGCATTATTATTTTGTGATGACTTGTCATATATGTTTTTTTATATGTTACCCTGTCATATAATGTGTTATACATCATAATGTGTATTTGTTATGAATGGTGTATATCATTGACTAAGGGTTATGACTTCTCCAAATAGAGGGAGATTGTTGGGTACATTGGAAAATGTGTACCAGATTTGAAGAAGCCCCACTCTACTCAATGATATGCATCAAGGTGTATTTGATGTTGTTTTGAGTTTATATGTGCAGGTTAAGTAAATGTAGGAATGCAAAAAAAATTTAAGTTCATGTGTCGACACCAGAAGAAATTGTGTCGACACTTATGAAGGCTTGTGTCGACACTGGAGAAAAGCTGTGTCGACACTTGGAGTTAATTGTGTCGACACCTGAAGAAATTATGTCGACATACAGTGGCATTGTCGACATATAGTGAAGCATTGTCGACATCAACTGTGTCGACACCAAGAGACAGTGTCGACACACAGGAATACTTAGTCGATATCAACTGTATCGACACCAAGAGGCAGTGTCGACACACAGAAGACCTTGTCGACATCAACTGTGTCGACACACATGACTTGTGTCGACACACAGCAAAGTTTTAACTAAGTTAAAGAAGAGAAGTATTTGTGTCAACACACAGAATCAGTGTCGACACATTCTACAGAAGCTGTGTTGAGAAGCAGTATCAACAATAGAAGAGATGTGTCGACACCACCAAGGCTTGTGTCGACACTTAGTTCACTTGTGTCGATACTTAGTCTACTTGTGTCGACACATGATGAAGTTCAGTCTCGACACTTTCAGACAAAGACAGTATTTCAAGAAGTGACTGGATGACTTGACAGCTGCCATTTCTAACCGGTCTACTGCAACTGTCAAAGCTGTCATAAGTTTGTTAGAAACCGGATCAGCCGCTTACCATGGAGGAAGACTATATAAAGGCTTTTTCCGTCAATAGAAGAGGTGATTAAGATTAGAATAAGAACATACACAGATAACTAACAACACAAAAAGAAGAAGACCTTCGACAGAAGATCTAAGTAGTTGGAGAGAGAGATCCATCTAAGAAGTGCAGTTGCTGAACCAGGCTGCCAAGAAAGATTCAGATTGAGATCTGAATTACAAGTCAGAAGCTGATTGAAGATCAACTTCTCAAGAGTTCAACCCTACTGAGTTCAGATTCAAGAAGCTTTGAAGAAAGCTAAGAGAGGTTGTTCTCTGCCATTAGATTCTTCCAAGAACTGATCAAGAAGCCTTCCATCCTTTCTCTCTCTACCTGGGTGGTGGTAAAACATTTTGTTAAATCTATTTTCTATTGGATCTTTTCTAGATCTGAGCTGTAAGCCTGTGTTTATAAAGGCTGAGTGTAGGAGAGTAATTTCTCTAAGTGGTAGGCCTTGTTGAAGGCTGAGGTAGGGATGTTAGCCTGAGTTGTAGGAGATTGATATCTCTGAGTTGTAGGCATTGTGTAGGCTGAGGTAGGGCAGATTGCCTGAGTTGTAGGAGCCTTGTTTGGGGTTCTGAGTTGTAATATCTGAGGATCTGAGGTGAAGAGAAGAAGTTAGGCCGAATCTAGCACACTACTAGATAGGCGAAGGGGGAAAGTGGATGTACCCAGACCTTGGGGAACCACTATAAAAACTGTGTGCACTCTGTGATTGAATGTTTCTGTGAATGCTGTGCTGTGTTAGCTGTAGAATTTGCAGTTTATTATTAGTTAACTGATCAGCTTTTCTGCCTTAAAAGAAAACAGGAATTACACATATTCACTCCCCCCCCCTCTAGGTGGTTAGACACTAATTCTTTCACAAGGAACGCTATCGAGGATAACAAGAATTCACACTTGGAGAACTTAGCATACAACTGATTCCTCCTCAACGTCTCCAACACCATGTGTAGATGATTGTAATGGTCCTCTTCACACTACGAGTACACCAGGATATCATCGATAAATACTATCACGAAACGATCCAGGTACTCTCTGAACGTCCTGTTCATCAGATCCATAAATACGGATGGCGCATTCGTCAACCCAGACGGCATGATCGTGAACTCGTAATGCCTAAATCGCATACTGAATGTTGTCTTTGGGATGTTGCCCTCCCTTATCCTCAATTGGTAGTATCCAGACTTCAAATCTAACTTCGAATACATCGTCGACCCAACCAACTGATCAAATAGATCGTCAATCCTGGGAATCAGATACTTATTCTTTTCCGTAAGCATGTTCAATTCCCGATAGTCGATACAAAGCCGCAAGCTCCCATCTTTCTTCTTAACAAAGAGAATGGGTGCGCTCCAAGGCGACGAACTTGGACGCACATAACCTTGCTCTAACAACTCCTGCAGTTGCACCTTCAACTCTACTATCTCTCTTGGCGCTATCCGATACAGAGAGCGTGACACCGGTTTGGCACCCGGTACCAGCTCAATGGTAAAATCAATCTCCCGCTGAGGAGGGGCTCCTGGGAGATCATCTGGGAACACATCGGGATACTCGGACACAACTGGTATACTGTCAAGACTTGGCTTAGGCGTCGAAGTCTGCACTAGAGTGACAAACAGCTCTGCCCCAGATCAAACAGCCTTGAACACCTGAAGGGCTGACATCAAAATCTTACCCGACCCCTTCATGCCCGCAAAAGTAGTCTCTCGATCAGTGTTCAGACCCAACTTAACTTCCTTACGGTTACAATCAATGCATGCACCCTGCTCCGAGAGCCAATCCATAACGAATATTATGTCGAACTCCACTAACGGTAGGACCAACGCCCGCAAATCAAACTCCCGGTCTCCATTCCGAATCTTCACAACACAGACCCTATCCGCGCGCATTGAGCACCCATTGGGCAACAACACATCCAACTTGTCTTTTGCCATCGAGGACGGAACCCCGATGCGCGATATGAATTTTTCGGACAAGAAGGAATGTGATGCTCCCGTATCAAACAGGGCTTTCGCCGGAAACTCAAAGATCAACACAAAGCCTAGCACCAACAAAAGTAAGCTAACAAATACGAAGGTAACAATTATAAAAGTTAAACCACTGAAATTTAACTCATACCTGTCACCACGTCTGCTTGCTTTATGGCCTCTTGCAGACCAATGTTGTAGACTCTAGGCTGGGCTGGAGCATGATGGGATGCGGTTGACTCCACCGCTATCCCTTTCTCCTCATAAGTCGCTCCAGACTTCCTCTCGGACTTTGAACATCCGCACCAACACTCACGATCAAAGTGCCCCGTCTTCTCGCAGTTGTAACAAGCTCCTGGGACTCTATTTGTAGTTGCCCCTGATGCATCAGCCGAAGGGGCTGAGTTTGAAGTCCTCCGCTTCTTGTTCCACCTGCGGAAACTTGACTTGGCATTTGGCACCTTGAACTCGAACTTCTTTTCTCCTGGGTCCTTCTTCTCTTGAACTTTCTTAACGACCTTCTCCAACGAACGGGCCGAATTGACCAAGGCTAGGAAGCCTTGCGCCTTAGGCCTAGCAAGTAGTAGTTGTAGGTCGCCGCAAAGACCCTCATAAAATTGGTTGGTCTTCCATTCTTCTTCCATAAACGTAGCACCAGCATAACGACCCAACCGTGTGAACTCATGCAGATACTCGTCCACGCTTCTGGCTCCCTGAATTAACCCAAGAAATTGGTTCTCCATCTCAAGCTTCTGAGCAGAGGGTACAAATCTGGCTAGGAATAATCTTGAAAATTCCTCCATAGGCACATCAGCAAGATGCCTGCCCACTAAGAGATGAAACTCCAACTCATCCCACCAAAGCCTCGCTTCACCCACCAAAAGAAAAGTCGTTATGGTGGTCTTCTGCCACTCCTCATTTAACGTGGCTATCAAGACCCTGTTCATCGAAGAGAGCCAGTCCTCCGCTTGAGCTGTCGTTCCAACCCCATCGAACCTCGGAGGATTAAAGCCCATTATATGCTTAAGCTGCTTCTCCGTAGCTCTCCTCGGCTCTACTAGATCAACTGTTGCGCACTCCACCACTCCCGGCTCTGCCGTCCTAACCGGTTCTTGCTCATTCGCAGGAGGTGCGTGATGCATTTGCCCTGTAGGTTGGGCATTTATCATTACAAATACGGCTTCAGCCACCATCCTTATGGTTTCCGCTGAAGGAGGTGTTGTAGGCACGTCCCTTAGTGCACTACTTTTCGCTGATTGCAGATGCTCTGACTGACCAGCAACGCTCCTAGCTGCATATAGTAGCAAAGACACACGATTAGATGACAAACAAATTGCTAAAAGCAATCATTGGAACACTCAGATTTCACAAAACAAGTGTATTTTTTCATTCCTAAGTGGACATTCATGGGTTCTTTTTGATGTTATAACGATGACGCACACATGTGCTCACCACCCCTTAAAAGAATTCACCCACGAATTCATTTAAGCCTGACCGTAACCAGAAGTCTGATACCAAATTGTAACACCCACATTCGTCGCATGGCATATAACAGAAGGTCCAGCTGGAACCCGACGCCATATACCACAGATAGTCGGAAGGGTTACATAAGAATATTCAAACTATCCAATTAAGACTACTCGTGCTACACAAAGCATTCTAGCGGAAGCTTTTAAAGTTGAAAGAATCCAAAATTTAAATCCAATAAACATGAATGTCCACAACCAAAACCACCAGAATGAAACCCAAATACACTAAAAGTGTACTTGACCTTATGGCCTTACAATAGTTCACTTAATAAATAGTGTTTTTCATACATCGGCTCGCAGGCCGGCCACACATGACAAAAGTAAAGTACAACTATTCGCTTTGGCCTTCTAGGGCCAGCACAACAACATGGGCTCCAGCCCGCTATTTGGTACTCGGCTCCGCAGCACCTGCAAGCACATTCCACCACACGGTGGCAAACAAAGCAACGGTTAGCCAAAAGCCGACCAAATTATAACGACTCTGCCCCTTACTCGGGACGGCGATGCTCTTTCCCTGCATAACATTAGCTCAGCTAAACAATAAAGTGCAATTATATATTTCCGCACAGGTGTAGGCTCGCACGGCCAAACACCCCGTGCACTCAGGGCACATTAACGGTGAATCCGGTCAATTCCGTGGCTTCACCACCATCCCAAAGATGGCATCCAAGTGAGCATTTAGCCTTTCTGACCACCATCTAAGGCTCCCAACTATGCCAACGGCCAGTCCCCTTTTAGGGTCTCTCACACCGAACCACATAGCCTAGGTCCGATTCCACTTGCCCGTTGCTCACGCTGCCTAGTCAATTTAAGTCCTACGCTCGGGCCAAGCTTCTCTCGGATCCCAACATTTCCAAATAATCACATAACCCAGTTATGTTTAAGGCCGGTTCCCAGACCGCCAAGTTAGTAGAACAACGATTCCGCTCAGTTTTCCAGGTGCGCCTTGGAGCTAACCTCCAAGTATCCCTGCTGCAATCTACCGCATAGAAACCCGAAAACCAAAGCACGGAGTCTTCTCCGGCACAACATATCAAATGCAACATCACCGATCCAGACAATACACGCCCGGGTAGGCTTCACACACAATGCCTATGCCCATACTTACGATTCCGGATTCTATATGCAACACAAGGGGGACTATTCACATCAACCCCAAGGAACACCACACACTCACTGCACACTCGCGGGAGCGGGATTCCCTATGCAGAAAGAAAGAGCTTCACATGCTCAAGTAGAGAATCATTACCCTTGTAGTCCGCTTTGGCGCCATGGAAAAATTACATGGACAGAACTCTTCGCAACGACCTTTCCTCCACGGATCTGCTCTCAGATCTCAAAACGGTGCTCCGATGCTCCGCCAGCGGCCGGAATCCCTTCCTTCTTCCTCCTCTTTCCAACTCCTTGAGAGAGAGAATGGTTGGAGAGAAATGAAGGATTAACTCCCCTATTCAAGGCCTTAACAGAGCAGGAAACCATCTGGGCCGTTGGATCTTATTTAAAGAAAACGAACGGCTCAGATCTGCATAAAATTCCCCAGACCTGGGCCGAACACGGATTGGCACACGGCCGTGTCCCCGGCCGTGTGCCTCGATCCAGGCACGATCGTCGAACGACGAAAAGACATACCGGTAAAGACAAGCCCGTGTCTCACGTGACACGCCCATGTCGGGTTCCTCGACACGCCCGTGTCCGGGGGTGTATTACACATAACCGCCACGCCAACAGACACGACCCAACTAAATACGGGTACTGACACGGGTAGGCACACGCCCGTGTCAAATGACACGCCCGTGTCATTTAGCTGTGTTCCTGGCCGTGTCCTTCTCGGGATGAAAATGGCCAAAAATCACCAGCCAGACACGGCCTTGGACACGTCCGTGTCCTAGGCCGTGTACCCCTATACAGGAACCAAAAATCCCTTTTTACGCGACACACTCAAATACAAATTTCGAGGCATTACAGACTACCTGGGCAAAGGGGTGCATTTTGTTTGAGTCTGGATGGAGTTGACTTCACGTTGGTAGCGGCGGTTCTACCGTTGGTTGAGTTCGATGTAATATTAGGAATGGACTGGCTTGCAGAGCAGCGTGTCAGTATTGACTGCCTATCTAAGGTGCTGACCCTGAGAAGTGAAGGGCAGGCAGAAGTTACGTTTGAGGGCCTTAGTGGAGTGGCCTGCTCCCTGATTTCGGCCATGCAGTTAGTGTGGGCAGTTAACCAGGGAGGAGTTGCTCTTGTAGCATTGTTGGAGGTTCGCCTTTCCAGGCTGTCACTTGGAGATGTGCTGGTAGTGGCAGAGTTCGAGGATGTGTTTACCGAGGAGCTTCCTGGAGCACCTCCTCTACGGGAGATCGATTTCTCGATTGAGTTCGTGCCAGAAGCTAGGCCGGTATCACGTCCTCCTTTTAGGATGACACCAAAAGAGTTGGCCGAACTCAAAGTGCAGTTGCAGGAACTGTTGGAGCAGGGGTATATTAGACCCAGTTCTTCACCTTGGAGCACGTCAGTGTTGTTTGTGAAGAAGAAAGACGGTAGTATGCGGTTGTGCATAGACTACCGAGAGTTGAATAAACTGACTGCCAAGAATAAGTATCTGATTCCTCGGATAGATGACCTATTCGACCAGTTGGTGGGGTTAGTGGTGTATTCTAAGTTGGACTTGAAGTCAGGATACTATCAGTTGCGGATTCAAGATGAGTAAATACCCAAGACAGCTTTTGGTACGAGGTATGGTCATTTCGAGTTCTCGGTGATGTCGTTCAGGTTGATGAAAGCACCATCAGTATTAATGGATCTGATGAATCGAGTATTTCATGAATACTTAGACTCTTTTATTGTCGTCTTTATCGACGATATTTTTGGTATACTCCAAATCGGAGACAGAGCATGAGACTCATTTGAGATCAGTGTTGCAAGTGTTAAGAGAGAACCAACTTTATGCAAAGTTCTCAAAGTGCAAGTTCTAGTTGGAGAAGGTGGCATTTTTGGGCCATGTGATTAGTGGTGATGGGGTGGCGGTGGATCCTGCAAAAGTTGAGGTCATCAGAGATTGGCCAGTTTTGAGAACCGTGGCAGAAGTCCGAAATTTCCTTGGACTAGTCGGGTACTATAGAAGGTTTGTGGAAAACTTTTCGCAGATAGCTCTACCCCTCACTTCTCTAACTCGTAAGGATCAGAAGTTTGTGTGCACTCAAGAGTGCAATCAAGCGTTTGACACCCTGAAGGAAAGACTGATGACAGCTCTAATCCTAAGTCTGCCTAAAGGGACTGAAGCATTTCAGATTTTCAATGACGCATCAGGATGTGGGCTGGGTTGCATGTTGGTGCAACATGACAGTGTCATAGCTTTTGGGTTTAGGAAGTTGAAGCCTCACGAGAGGAATTACCTCATCCATGACTTGGAATTGGTTGCTGTAATTTTTGCACTAAAGTTGTAGTGGCACTATGTGTATGGTGCGAAGGTGGAGATCTTCATGGACCACAAAAACCTGAAATATCTTCTAGACCAAAAGGACTAGAATACGCGGCAGCGCAGATGGGTCGAATTCCTTGGAGACTACGAAGTGGTGATTCAGTATACGCTAGGCAAAGCCAACGTGGTGGCGGATATCTTGAGTAGGAAATACTCTGGTCACGGGAGTTGGATCGAAGCTCATGATGAGTGGTTGATGTGGGACTGTGAGTCCCATGGCATTGAGTGCATAGCAAGAGGCGAGTCAAGCATGGCTCGATTGAACTGGATCGAGTTACATAACGACTTATTTGATCGTATACGTGAAGCGACTAGTTTGGATGAAGAGTTGCAACCATTCTTTGTGGAAGCGCAAATGGGCGAGGGAAGCGCCTGAAAGATGATTAACGGGATCTTGAGGAAGGACAGAAGGATTTGTGTACCGCAGTTCGGCAAGCTCCGCATGGAGTTGATGTTTGAAGCTCACTTTACGAAATACTCCATTCACCCGGGCAGTACGAAGATGTACTTGGATATAAAGAAATCCTTTTAGTGGCCTTGTTTGAAGCGTGATATAGCTTTATACGTGAGTCGGTGTCAAACATGTGCCTTAGTGAAGGCCGAGTGTCAGAAGTCGGGCGAGTTCCTGAAGCCTCTTTCGAATCCCGAATGGAAGTTTAATGACATCTCCATGGATTTTGTGCATGGCTTACCTCGATCGCAGTAGGAAAACGACGCGATTTGGGTGATTTTGGACCGCTTGACCAATGTGGCCCATTTCATCCTAAACCGGAAAGAGGACAGTGTGGAGAAGCTGGTAGAGTTGTATGTTCGCAACATTGTGCGACTACATGAGATTTCTAAGAGTACAATTAGTGATCGCGGCGGACGATTCACGTCCAAAGACTGGAGGTTGGTTCAGAAAAGTCTGGACACGAAACTTAAGTTCAGTACGACGTTCCATCCTCAAACTGATGGACAAACAGAAAGAACGAACCGTACAATGGAGGATTTCCTGAAAATGTGTACTCTTGACCTTGGGAAGAAGTGGGAAGATCACCTCTTATGGTGGAGTTCGCCTATAATAACAGTTACCAGGCAAGCATAAAGATGGCGCCATACGAAGCTTTGTATGGAAGGCAGTGTCGAACGCCAATGTCCTGGATAGAGGAGGGAGACACCAAGCTTTTGGGAAAAGAAGTGGTAGCTGATGCGTGCGAGTTGGTGTGAACCATTCAGGAGCGTATGAAGGTTGCCCAGGACCGGCAAGCAAAGTATTTTAATGCTCACCATAGGAATGTGGAGTTTGAGTAGGCGACTGGGTCTATCTAAAGATCAAACCGTTCAAAGGCGTTTCGCGTATTTTCCGACTCAAAAAGTTGAGTCCGAGTTTTTTGGGGTCGTTTGAAGTTTTAGAACACATTGGAGAATTAGCTTACCGGCTGGCGTTGTCCACAGAGCTGAGTGGATTACACGATGTTTTTCATATCTCTGTCTTGAGGAAAGCCTTGGTGGAGGCAAGTGTGGTGATCGAACTGACTACGGTGCTGATAGAAGAGGACCTGAGGACGAAAGTCCGTTCGGTGGGCATAGAGGACTCAGGAGTTCGGCAGTTGCGTAACAAAGAAGTGAAGCTCGTAAAGGTGAGCTGGGACAACTGCAGGCGAGATGAGTTCTCTTGGAAGCGTGAGTAAGCAATGCGGGAGGACTATCCGGAGTTGTTTGCATAGTGTTGTTGGAATAGTATGTTGATATGTCCAGCAATCTTTCTGCTATCTTTATGAATGGAGCTGTTCCTTTAACATTGTTGTGACAATGTTTTGCCTTGTAGCAACTTTATTCTCGTTGACTGCCCGAATGATATTGGTCTGGGTGGGTTGTCATAACAATACTTTAATGTGTTGCAACAATTTTCTTGCTGTCCTCCTACATAAGGATAAATTTTGAGGATGAAATTCTTTTAAGGGGGGAGGAGTTGTAACACCCAGTTTCCAGACTTGAGTCTCTAGAAGCTATCGCCCGGTGGTAGTAGTTATCGCCCAGCGGTAGCTTAGCGTTGAGTGGTGAGACGCTGAGAGCGTTGAGTGGCCAGCCGCTGAGAGCGTTGAGTGGCCAGGAGCTGAGAGCGTTGAATGCTAGCGCGCGGCGTTAGCTAGGTACCGCTTGACGATAGTGTTTCGTCGAGCATCGATCGTAAGATCGGTTCGTCGAGCGCTGGAGGATTACTGCCCGACGATAGTAGCTATCGCCCGATGATAGCCCTGTTTCGTCGAACGTTGAACGAAGGGCCCAGTTCGTCGAACGTTGAGTTCTCGAGAAAAAATCTACCGCGCTGCGTTAGCCTTGTCGCCGGCATTAACGCAACATTATTTTCTTGTCGAGCGCTCGGGAACCTGCTGCTCGGCGGTAGGTAGTTACCGCCCGACGGTAGTGGACTGAAGCAGTTCCGTCGTTTGGCTTTATAGCCGTCTAATTTCATTTAGGATTCGATCATAAGGCCCAAAAGTCTCTTCCAGAGTGCTTATATAGGGCTGAACCATTATTTCCCCTCATCTTTCTCATTTGGAGAAGTAGGAGTTGGGGTTTTGAGAAGAAGAGTGGAGGAGGAAGAAGAGGGCATCCTTCCGCCATTGACGGAGCTTCAGACCTCCGATCGTCGTTCCGAGGCCAGATCCGAGTAGAGGACTTGGAGGTGCACGTTTTCATCCTTGCAAGACAAGGGTTTCATAGCTAAGAAGAGGAGTCGAAGGGTAATGCCACTTCTCCTCTTAATTTTAGGATGCATGCATGACATCTTTTCCTTTTCTTGATTTTATTTCAAGCATATATGCACCAGATCTCTCAAATGAGAGGGATTTGGATTGTCATGGTTCAAGAGGAGCCACCAGGTCGATTGTGTCCGTCCCCGGCATGATATTGCATTAGAGATCCGCTCCGTTAACAGATTAGGCATTTGTGGGTGAAGGCGCAGTCACGACCGTTAGTCTAACTCGGTGATGATGCATAACGGCAAGACGCCATTGGTGATGTTGTATGTTTCCCCCTCATTTCGCGTGAGTACACGTATGCGAAACCGGACAAGGTTAGCTCAGTTGCGACGGTGGATGGTTTCCTTAGGGCACAGTAACATTCATCGAAACCAGACAAGGTTATCCCCGTTATGACTGTAGATAGTTTCCTTGGGGCACGAGGATGCTACAGTACGATCAGTGGATTTGGGCTGGAAAGGTCTGGGATTGTGATGTGCTATGGCGCGATTTGTCTTTGTGGTCTGCTGGCTAGCTCGTGACGTTGCAAAGTCATGTGCGGAGAGTGTCCCGGCGAGACAAGTCCCCCTTCTGTGGAACTGGCGAGAATGCCGAGCTTTGGGCATGCCCGGACGATTCCAGCTGGGTCCCGCTGGGTCTCCTTCGGTGGACTTGATCCTGAAATTGGAGTCGGGTCTGGGTCATCGCAACAGATGGGGTCTAGCAAGTTTTCTTATCGGTTTGTTTGTGTGGTGGCTTGTATGCCGTTTGGGGGAATTTAGAGTACCCTTGTGCTTGCGGTTTGTATGCCGTTTGGGAGAATTTAGAGTACCCTTGTGTTTGCGGCTTGAACGTCGATAGGGAAATTTAGAGTACTCTTGTGATGATGTGTTAGAAGCATGTGCTCTAGGGTGCCTTGGGTGAAACCCGGGATGACATTCATGCTGCATTGTAGGCCCCTTTTATTATATGCTTAACATAGAAACGTGTTTGTTGTATGAGACATCCAAACATGTTTTATAGTTTTACATATTATTGTATTTTGCATACGAAGTGCTGATCTGCATGATGATGGAGTGTCTCGGGATCCGCTAGAGACGGCCGAGAGGAGATGTGTTGGTTACACAATTGAAGTCAGCCTTTGCTGACCCACGTTACAACCAATTTTTTACAGGGCAAGGATCGCAAGCAAGAGTAAGCTCGCCGGCCAAAAAGTCCTAAGTCGCATGAAGTGAACTTTCTATTGTTTGCATGTATTCTGAATGTATATTATGCTCCATGAAATGTAATCTGGCTTGCATGCCAAGGTAGCTTAGGAGTGCAAGTGCACGTTACTATTGTTTAATGATGTTTAAGTCTTGGACTTATGATGTGTAAGACTCTAAGGCCATTTTGATACTCTTGGTTGGTGGATAACTTCTATTCTTGATTTTTTGTTTCCACTGTTGATGTCTGAATTTTGAGTTTGAGTAGTTTACATATCATCTTTCAATGCTTAAGCTGTGACGTCTGTATGTTGTGGGGCCCCGACCGGACTCATATTATATGGTCATTATAGGGGAGGTGTTACAAGCAAAGGCTGACCTCAACAGTGTAACCAACACATCTCCTCCTGACTGTCCCTAATGGACCTTGAAAGATATGGTACCTAAACACCTAGAGGGGGGGGGGGTGAATAGGTGACCTAATCCTTTTTAAATTTAAATGGCAGCAATCAGTTATATCACAGAATACTAACTATTTTATCACAGCAAACACACGGCATGCACAGCAACAATCACAGCACAGCACAGCATACACAGTGGTTTATAGTGGTTCCCCAAGATATGGGTACATCCACTTTCCCCCCTTTGCCTATCTAGCAGTGTACTAGATTCGACCAAACTCCTCCACTGTCTCAGAACCCAAATTGGTTCCTACACCTCAGGCCCAAAGCCTTACAACTCAGCTTTATCCCAAAGCCTACACTCAGCCAATCAAGGCTTACACTCAGCCAACCAAGGCCTACACTTAGCCAACCAAGGCCTACACTCAGCCAACAAGGCCTACACTCAGAGATCTCAATCTCCTACACTCAGGCTCTCAAGCCCTACCCTCAACCTTTATAATTATAGGCTTACAATTCACTCAGATCCAAAGGATCCTACAAGATAAAAATGTATTACAAATATTAACTCAACAACTCAGAAATAAAAGAGGGGAGTTGAGAGTTTCTTGATGAGTTCTTGGAAGAACTCAGCTGGATTCAATCTGACTTAGCTTTCTTCAAAGCTTCTTGAGTAGAACTGAATAAGACTGAATCCTCCTGCAGTAGTTCCTTGACCTCTGCCACTTAAGATCCAGAATGAATCTGAATCCTTCTTCTCAGCCTAGTTCCAGAGGCTGATTTCTTGGAAGGAGCCCTCTCTCTCCAACTTCTTAGATCTGCACTTGGACTTCAAGATCTTCTTGTCTTGATACTTTGTGTACCACTTCAATAACTTGTTCAACAATAATCTGAACCAGTTGATCATCCTTTTCTGTAGACAACATAGGCCTATTTATAGGCCTTCTTCATGGTAACCGGCTGTTCCGGTTCATAACTATCTTCTGACATCTCTGACAGGTGCTGTACACCGGCTGGAATGGCAGCTGTCATGTCATCCAGTCATTTCTTGAAAATCTCTAACTGTGTGATAGTGTCGAGACTTTCTGTCTTTAAGTGTCGACACTTATAGTCCAAGTGTCGACACATGTTGTGTAAGTGTCGACACAAGTCTACAAGGTGTCGACACAACTTCTTGTATGTCTCGACACACATTCTTCTTCAGGTGTCGACACTGAAATTGAGTGTCGACACAAGTACTTGATCTTCTATCTTTAACTGAATTCTTCTAAGTGTCGACACATCTCATTTGTGTCGACACATCTTCTTGTGTTGAATCTGTTAAGTGTCGACACTGCTTCTTTGTGTCGACACATAGTCTTCTATGTTGATACTTGCTAAGTGTCGACACAGCTCCTTGTGTCGACACCTGATTCTTCTGTCGAGACTTCAGCTGAGTGTCGACACATTCCCTTAGTGTCGACACTTGTACTTAGAATATTTTGGAGATAATTCTGTTCTTTGCTAAGTGTCGATACAGCTCCTTGTGTCGACACTTTCTTCAAGTGTAGAGTCTTCAGCTGAGTGTTGACACATTGTCCTCGGTGTCGACACTTTCTTCATGTGTTGACTCTTCTGTTGAGTGTCGACACTTTGTTTTTGGTGTCGACACTTTCTTCAAGTGCTGACTCTTCTGCTTAGTGTCGACACATTGTGCTGAGTGTCGACACTTGTACTTAATGACAAAAATTAAATAAAACGACTTAAGTAATGTACATAAAATTAGGTAAATTTACAATTCATCACTCAACCGCGTAGTTTACCTTAGGACGTACGCACGGGCCAAGCTTCTCTCAGATCCTAATATTTTTCCAAACAATCACATAACCTAGTTATGTTCAAGGCCGGTTCCCAGACTGCCAAGTTAGCAGAACAACGATTCCGCTCAGATTTCCGGGTGCGCCTTGGAGCTAACCTCCAAGGATCCCTGCTGCAATCTACCACATATAAACCCGAAAAACCCAAAGCACGGAGTCTTCTCCGGCAAATCATAACAAATGCAACATCACCGATCCAGACCAACATGTCAGGGTAGGCTTCACACACAATGCCTATGCCCGTAATTCGATTCCGGACTCTATATGCAACACAAGGGGGACTATTCCCGTCAACCCCAAGGAACGCCACACACTCACCGCACACTCGCGGGAGCGGGATTCCCTATGCAGAAAGGAAGAGCTTCACATGCTCAAGTGGAGAATCGTCACCCTTGTAGTCCGCTTTGGCGACATGGAAAAACTACACGGATGGAAATCTTCGCAACGAACTTTCCTCCACGGATCTGCTCTCAGATCTCAAAACGGTGCTCCGATGCTCCGCCGGCGGCCGGAATCCTTCTTCTTCTTCCTCCTCTCTCTAACACCTTGTAAAGAGAAAACCTTGGAGCGAAATGAAGGATTAACTCCCCTATTCCCGGCCTTAACAGAGTAGGAAACCATCTGGGCCGTTGGATCCTATTTAAAGAAAACAAATGGCTCAGATCCGCTCAAAAATCCCCAAACCTTGGTCGAACACGGCTTGGCACACGGCCGTGTCCCAGGCCGTGTGCCTCAATCCAGGCACGATTGTCGAACACAGAGACTCACACGGGCTCAGACACGCCCGTGACTGGGGGTGTGTCACACATAACCGCCACGCCAACCGACACGACCCAACTGAACAAGGGTACTGATACGGGTATGAACACGCCCGTGTCAAATGACATGCCTGTGTCAGTTAGCCGTGTTCCTTGCCGCGTCCTTCTCAGGATGAAAACGACCAAAACACCAGCCAGACACGGCCTTGGACACGCCCGTGTCCTAGGCCGTGTACCCCTATACAGGCACCAAAAATCCCTTTTTACACGACCAACTCAAATAAAATTTTCAGGGCGTTACATCGTCGACACAGGAATGTACTTCTTCAAGAAAGCATTCCCGAACTCTTCCATGGACCGAGTGCATCCAGGAAACTGGAGACCACTATGACTCACCCACCACAGCTTAGCATCGCCCTCCAACATGAAACTTGCAAACTCAGCTTACTTATCTACCGGCGTCTCGACCGCCTTTAGTAGTTCTTGAATCCTTGCCCACCAATCCTCCGTATCGGTCGGCGTGCCGACTCCCTTAAACATTGGAGGATGGAAGCTTAAAAAACACTTCATTTCCCGGTCTCCGTGTCCGACAAGAATTCTTTCAACTAACGGCTCTGCTTTCCTAGCTCCTCCACCTGGCATGACTGTTGCCGTATTCGGGGTAGCAGGAGTTGCTACCTGCGTGACAGGGGTCACACCTTGTGCTGCTGCGGCAGCTTAGGCTGCCACCATTGCTTCTGCGAGCATGCGACAAAAATCGGTCGGCGTTACCCCCATGCCCAAAGGACCATAAGCAGTAGCACTGCTCGCCAAAGGCTCTTCTCGTGGCCTCGAAGTCCCCGCCTCGTCGCTTGCACCCTTCACAAAAGCAAAGTAGAATAAGAATCAGCTTCTAGTCGCACAACTAGACAAAAGGACACTCATGGTCTTACGATACTCCTATGTGGATAACTTCTTAACGCAATTCGTTTAGGACATTCATCCACGAAGACATACCTTGAACACTAACCTCCCTCTAATACCAAATTGTAACACCTCCCCTGTAATGACCGTATAATATGGGTCCGCCGGGGCCCCACAATATATATACGCCACAGCTTAAGCATTAAAAGATGATATGTAAACTACCCAAACTCAAAACTCAGACATCAACAATGGAAACATGCAATCAAGACTAGAAGTTATCCACCAACCAAGAGTATCAAAATGGCCTTAGGGCCTTACACATCATAAGTCCAAGGCTTAAACATCATTAAACAATAGTAACGTGCACTTGCACTCCTAAGCTACCACGACATGCAAGCCAGAGTACATTTCATGGAGCATAACATACATTCAGAATACATGCAAACAATAGAAAGTTCACTTCGTGCGGCTTAGGCCTTTTTGGCCGGCAAGCTTGCTCCTGCTTGCGATCCTTGCCCTGAAAAAATTTGGTTGTAACGTGGGTCAGCAAAGGCTGACCTCAACTGTGTAACCAACACATCTCCTCCCGGTCGTCCCTAGCGGACCCCGGGGCACTCCATCACCCTGCAGGTCAGCACTATGTATGCAAAATACAATAATATATAAAGCTATAAAACAGGTTTGGATGTCTCTTACAACAAACACGTTTCTATGTTGAACATATAATAAAAGGGGCCTACAATGCAACATGAATGTAATCCCGGGTTTCACCCAAGGCACCCTAGAGCGCATACTTCTAACACATCATCACAACGGTACTCTAAATTAACCCATCGACGTTCAAACCGCAAACATAAGGGTACTCTAAATTCCCGCAAACAACATACAAACCATAAGCACAAGGGTACTCTAAATTCCGCCAAATGACATACAAGCCGCCACACAAACAAACCGATAAGAAACCTTGCTAGACCCCACCCATCGCGACGACCCAGGCCCGACTCCAATATCAGGATCAAGTCCCCCGAAGGAGACCCAGCGGGACCCAGCTGGAATCGTCCGGGCTTGCTCAAAGATCGGCATTCTCGTCAGTTCCACAGAAGGGGGACTTGTCTCGCCGGGACACTCTCCACACATGACTTTGCAACATCACGTGCTAGCCAGCCGACCGCAGAGACAAATCGCGTTAGCACATCACAATCCCACGCCTTTCCCGCCCAAATCCACCGATTGTACCGTAGTGTCCCCATGCCCCAAGAAAACCATCTACCGTCACAACGAGGCTAACCTTTTCCGGTTTCGATGAACGTTACCATGCCCCAAGGAAACCATCCACCATCACAACGACACTAACCTTGTCCGGTTCCGCATACGTGTACTCACGCGAAATGATGGGGGAAACATACAACATCATTAACATCGTCTTGCCGCTATGCATCATCACCGAGTCGGACTAACGGTCGCGACTGTGGCTTCACCTACAATGCCTAATCCACTAACAGGACGGATCTCTAATGCAATATCATGTCGGGGACGGACACAATCAACCCGGTGGCTCCTCTTGAACCATGACAACCCAAATCCCTCTCATTTGAGAGATCTGGTGCCTATATGCTTGAACTAAAATCAAGAAAAGGAAAAGATGTCATGCATGCATCCTAAAACCGAGAGAAGAAGTGTCGTTACCCTTCGACTCCTCTTCTTAGCAATGAAACCCTTGTATTGCACGGATGAAAATGTGCGCCTCCAAGTCCTCTACCCGGATCTGGCCTCGGAACGACGATCGGAGGCCTGAAGCTCCGTCAATAGCGGAAGGAAGCCCTCTTCTTCCTCCTTCACTCTTCTTCTCAAAACCATACCTCCCACTTCTCCAAATGAGAAAGATGAGGGGAAACAACGGTTCAACCCTATATAAGCACTCTGGAGGAGAGTCTTGGGCCTTAGGATCGAATCCTAAATGAAATCGGACGGCTATAAAGCCAAACGATGGAACTGCTTCCATCCACTACCGCCAGGCAGTAACTACCTACTGCCGAGCGGTAGGTTCCCGAGCTCTCGGCCAGAAAATAGTATCGCGTTAATGCCGGCGATAAGGCTAACACCGCGCATTAGCATTTTTCTCGAGAACTCAGCGTTCGACGAACTAGGCCATTCATTTGATGTTTGACGAAATAGGGCTATCGTCGGGTGATAGCTACTATCGTCGAGAAGTAATCCTCCAGCGCTCGATGAACCGATCTTTCGATCGATGCTCGATGAAACACTATCACCGAGCAGTACCTAGCTAACGTCACGCGCTAGCATTCAATGCTCTCAGCGCCTGACCACTCAACGCTTGGCCACTCAATGCTCTCAGTGTCTCGCCACTCAACACTAAGATTCCGCCGGGCGGTAACTACTACCGCCGGGCGATAGCTTCCAGAGACACAAGTCTGAAAACTGGGGTGTTACATTGCTGACTTACGTTACAATAAATTTTTACAGGGCAAGGATCACAAGCTAGAGCAAGCTCGCCGGCCAAGAAGGCCTAAGCCTCATAAAATGTACCCTCTTCGATTAGTATCTGTATGGTTGAATGTTATATTCTATGCACGCTTTGCCGACAACACATGAATACAGAGAGCAAACTAGAGCTAGAGCAAGCTTACGACTTCTGTGGCCTTCCCGACTCAACCGTCACACTTCGCAGACAGCACATGAAGGCAGAGAGCAAAATTCTTGCCGATATTCTGGGAAAAGTTCTTCTCTACCGCACTAGTTCCATTATCCACAAAACAAGTGTATTTTTCATTCCTAAGTGGACATTCATGGGTTCTTTTTAATGTTATAATGATGACGCACACATGTGCTCACATCCCTCTGATACCAAATTGTAACACCCCCATCTGTCATTTGGCATATAACAGAAGGTCCAGCTGGAACCCGACGCCATATACCACAGACAGTCGGAAGGGTTATATAAGAATATTCAAACATTCCAATTAATACTACTCATCTTACACAGAGCATTCTAGCGGAAGTTTTTAAATTATTGAAAGAACCCAAATCTTAAATCCATAATCATGAATGTCCACATCCACACAACATGAATGAAACCCAAATACACTGAAATGGTACATGGCCTTATGGCCTTACAATAGTTCACTTAATAAATAGTGTCTTACATACATCGGCTCGCACGCCGGCCACACATGACAAAATAAAAAAAACTATTCTTTACGGCCTTCGAGGGCCAGCACGATAACATGGGCTACAACCTGCTATTTTGTACCCGGCTCCGCAGCACCTGCAAGCAACATTCCACCCACGGTGGCAAACAGGCAATGGTCAGCTAAAGCCAACCAAATTATAACGACCTCGTCCCTTTCTCGGGACGGCGGTGCTCCTTCCCTGCATATCATTAGCCCAACTAAAAAATTATGTAAAAACATACTTCGCCACAGGTGTAGGCTCGCACGGCCAAACACCCCGTGCACTCAGGGCATATTAACGGTGAATACTGACACTTCAACGTCTTCACCACCATCCCCAAGATGGAAACAACATGAGCATTTTAGCTTTCCTGACCCTGTCTAGTCAAAGGCTCCTGACCACGTAAACGACCACTCCCCTTTTCGGGTCTCTCGCACCGAACCACATAGCCCAGGTCCAATTCCACTTGCTCGTTGCTCAACCGCGTAGTTTACCTTAGGACGTACGCACGGGCCAAGCTTCTCTCAGATCCTAATATTTTTCCAAACAATCACATAACCCAGTTATGTTCAAGGCCGGTTCCCAGACCGCCAAGTTAGCAGAACAACGATTCCGCTCAGATTTCCGGGTGCGCCTTGGAGCTAACCTCCAAGGATCCCTGCTGCAATCTACTACATATAATCCCGAAAAACCCAAAGCACGGAGTCTTCTCCGGCAAATCATAACAAATGCAACATCACCGATCCAGACCAACATGTCCGGGTAGGCTTCACACACAATGCCTATGCCCGTAATTCGATTCCGGACTCAATATGCAACACAAGGGGGACTATTCCCGTCAACCCCAAGGAACGCCACACACTCACCGCACACTTGCGGGAGCGGGATTCCCTATGCAGAAAGGAAGAGCTTCACATGCTCAAGTGGAGAATCGTCACCCTTGTAGTCCGCTTTGGCGACATGGAAAAACTACACGGATGGAAATCTTCGCAACGAACTTTCCTCCACGGATCTGCTCTCAGATCTCAAAACGGTGCTCCGATGCTCCGCCGGCGGCCGGAATCCTTCTTCTTCTTCCTCCTCTCTCTAACACCTTGTAAAGAGAAAACCTTGGAGCGAAATGAAGGATTAACTCCCCTATTCCCGGCCTTAACAGAGTAGGAAACCATCTGGGCCGTTGGATCCTATTTAAAGAAAACAAATGGCTCAGATCCGCTCAAAAATCCCCAAACCTCGGTCGAACACGGCTTGGCACACGGCCGTGTCCTAGGCCGTGTGCCTCGATCCAGGCACGATTGTCGAACACAGAGACTCACACGGGCTCAGACACGCCCGTGACTGGGGGTGTGTCACACATAACCGCCACGCCAACCGACACGACCCAACTGAACAAGGGTACTGATACGGGTATGAACACGCCCGTGTCAAATGACATGCCCGTGTCAGTTAGCCGTGTTCCTTGCCGCGTCCTTCTCAGGATGAAAACGACCAAAACACCAGCCAGACACGGCCTTGGACACGCCCGTGTCCTAGGCCGTGTACCCCTATACAGGCACCAAAAATCCCTTTTTACACGACCAACTCAAATAAAATTTTCAGGGCGTTACATCGTCGACACAGGAATGTACTTCTTCAAGAAAGCATTCCCGAATTCTTCCATGGACCGAGTGCGTCCAGGAAACTGGAGACCACTATGACTCACCCACCACAGCTTAGCATCGCCGTCCAACATGAAACTTGCAAACTCATCTTACTTCTCTACCGGCGTCTCGACCGCCCTCAGTAGTTCTTGAATCCTTGCCCACCAATCCTCCGTATCGGTCGGCGTGCCGACTCCCTTAAACGTTGGAGGATGGAAGCTTAAAAAACACTTCATTTCCCGGTCTCCGTGTCCGACAACAATTCTTTCAACTAACGGCTCTGCTTTCCTAGCTCCTCCACCTGGCATGACTGTTGCCGTATTCGGGGTAGCAGGAGTTGCTACCAGCGTGACAGGGGTCACACCTTGCGCTGCTGCGGCAGCTTAGGCTGCCACCATTGCTTCTGCGAGCATGCGACAAAAATCGGTCAGCGTTACCCCCATGCCCAAAGGACCATGAGCAGTAGCACTGCTCGCCAAAGGCTCTTCTCGTGGCCTCGACGTCCCCGCCTCGTCGCTTGCACCCTTCACAAAAGCAAAGTAGAACAAGAATCAGCTTCTAGTCGCACAACTAGACAAAAGGACACTCACGGTCTTACGATACTCCTATGTGGATAACTTCTTAACGCAATTCGTTTAGGACATTCGTCCACGAAGACATACCTTGAACACTAACCGCCCTCTAATACCAAATTGTAACACCTCCCCTGTAATGACCGTATAATATGGGTCCGCCGGGGCCCCACAATATACAGACGCCACAGTTTAAGCATTAAAAGATGATATGTAAACTACCCAAACTCAAAACTCAGACATCAACAATGGAAACATACAATCAAGACTAGAAGTTATCCACCAACCAAGAGTATCAAAATGGCCTTAGGGCCTTACACATCATAAGTCCAAGGCTTAAACATCATTAAACAATAGTAACGTGCACTTGCACTCCTAAGCTACCACGACATGCAAGCCAGAGTACATTTCATGGAGCATAACATACATTCAGAATACATGGAAACAATATAAAGTTCACTTCGTGCGGCTTAGGCCTTTTTGGCCGGCAAGCTTGCTCCTGCTTGCGATCCTTGCCCTGAAAAAATTTGGTTGTAACGTGGGTCAGCAAAGGCTGACCTCAACTGTGTAACCAACACATCTCCTCCCGGCCGTCCCCAGCGGACCCCGGGGCACTCCATCACCCTGCAGGTTAGCACTATGTATGCAAAATACAATAATATGTAAAGCTATAAAACAGGTTTGGATGTCTCATACATCAAACACGTTTCTATGTTGAACATATAATAAAAGGGGCCTACAATGCAACATGAATGTAATCCCGGGTTTCACCCAAGACACCCTAGAGCGCATACTTCTAACACATCATCACAACGGTACTCTAAATTAACCCATCGATGTTCAAACCGCAAACATAAGGGTACTCTAAATTCCCCCAAACAACATACAAACCATAAGCACAAGGGTACTCTAAATTCCGCCAAATGACATACACACCGCCACACAAACAAACCGATAAGAAACCTTGCTAGACCCCACCCGTCGCGACGACCCAGGCCCGACTCCAATATCAGGATCAAGTCCCCCGAAGGAGACCCAGCGGGACCCAGCTGGAATCGTCCGGGCTTGCTCAAAGATCGGCATTCTTGTCAGTTCCACAGAAGGGGGACTTGTCTCGCCGGGACACTCTCCACACATGACTTTGCAACATCACGTGCTAGCCAGCCGACCGCAGAGACAAATCGCATTAGCACATCACAATCCCACGCCTTTCCCGCCCAAATCCACCGATTGTACCGTAGTGTCCCCATGCCCCAAGAAAACCATCTACCGTCACAACGAGGCTAACCTTTTTTGGTTTCGATGAACGTTACCATGCCCCAAGGAAACCATCCACCATCACAATGACACTAACCTTGTCCGGTTCCGCATACATGTACTCACACGAAATGATGGGGGGAAACATACAACATCATTAACATAGTCTTGCCGCTAT
Organism: Platanthera guangdongensis; assembly: GCA_039583875.1. NCBI lineage: Eukaryota > Viridiplantae > Streptophyta > Magnoliopsida > Asparagales > Orchidaceae > Platanthera > Platanthera guangdongensis. Next base: position 88,430,946 of record CM077161.1, on the reverse strand, counting down.
GCATCATCACCGAGTCGGACTAACGGTCGTGACTGTGGCTTTACCCACAATGCCTAATCCACTAACAGGACGGATCTCTAATGCAATATCATGTCGAGGACGGACACAATCAACCCAGTGGCTCCTCTTGAACCATGACAACCCAAATCCCTCTCATTTGAGAGATCTGGTGCCTATATGCTTGAACTAAAATCAAGAAAAGGAAAAGATGTCATGCATGCATCCTAAAACCGAGAGAAGAAGTGTCGTTACCCTTCGACTCCTCTTCTTAGCAATGAAACCCTTGTATTGCACGGATGAAAATGTGCGCCTCCAAGTCCTCTACCCAGATCTGGCCTCGGAACGACGATCGGAGGCCTGAAGCTCCGTCAATAGCGGAAGGAAGCCCTCTTCTTCCTCCTTCACTCTTCTTCTCAAAACCATAACTCCCACTTCTCCAAATGAGAAAGATGAGGGGAAACAATGGTTCAGCCCTATATAAGCACTCTGGAGGAGAGTCTTGGGCCTTAGGATCGAATCCTAAATGAAATCGGACGGCTATAAAGCCAAACGATGGAACTGCTTCCATCCACTACCGCCAGGCAGTAACTACCTACCGCCGAGCGGTAGGTTCCCGAGCTCTCGGCCAGAAAATAGTATCGCGTTAATGTCGGCGATAAGGCTAACACCGCGCATTAGCATTTTTCTCGAGAACTCAGTGTTCGACGAACTAGGCCATTCATTTGATGTTTGACGAAACAGGGCTATCGTCGGGTGATAGCTACTATCGTCGAGAAGTAATCCTCCAACGCTCGATGAACCGATCTTTCGATCGACGCTCGATGAAACACTATCACCAAGCTGTACCTAGCTAACGTCGCGCGCTAGCATTCAATGCTCTCAGCGCCTGGCCACTCAACGCTTTGCCACTCAATGCTCTCAGTGTCTCGCCACTCAACACTAAGCTTCCACCGGGCGTTAACTACTACCGCCGGGCGATAGCTTCCAGAGACACAAGTCTGAAAACTGGGGTGTTACATTGCTGACTTACGTTACAATAAATTTTTACAGGGCAAGGATCACAAGCTAGAGCAAGCTCGCCGGCCAAGAAGGCCTAAGCCTCATAAAATGTACCCTCTTCGATTAGTATCTGTATGGTTGAATGTTATATTCTATGCACGCTTTGCCGACAACACATGAATACAGAGAGCAAACTAGAGCTAGAGCAAGCTTACGGCTTCTGTGGCCTTCCCGACTCAACCGTCACACTTTGCAGACAACACATGAAGGCAGAGAGCAAAATTCTTGCCGATATTCTGGGAAAAGTTCTTCTCTACCGCACTAGTTCCATTATCTACATCACCACTGAATTATTTTGCATGATGACTGCAGTAATCTGTAGAAAGAAGTTTCAATGGGGGATGTTGATTTTTGACAAGATCAAGGCAAGTATAAAAAGCCCCAACTTTGGAAGAATTTTGTCTCTTTATCTAAATCAGTTGAGGCCAGATGTTTTTATCTTAGATAAGGGCATGACCCTTCATCACATGAAAAAGGTTTCAATAACCTCCCTCCAGAGATGGGAAATCAAACTTCAAAAACCAGACCAAGACCCTCCAGCTCCAAAGACAGATGTAGATGAAGTCAGGACTCCGTCTCCACTCTTTCATCAAATAACTGATACAGCTGATCTAGTTATTGAGGGGGAGCATGCTCCTTCTATACAAGTGCAGTCTGCTCAAGTTCAAACTCCAGCCCCAGTCCAAACTGACACTCAAGCCCAAGTACAACTTCACCAGCTGCTGAACACATACTCATAGAAGAAGATACAACTCCATCTGCTGCTGCAAAGGACACCTCTCTCCAAGAAGATAGCTCAGGATTTATTTTTGCAGACCTGCCTGATCAAGAAATTCTGACTGATGCCCATGTAAATGATCAAATATTATCTACAGCAGATGACATTGACAAGATGATAAAGGAACTCACCTTTAAAGAGCCTCTATCCCCTCTGCCTGAAGAAAATCCATCTCCATAAGAAAAATCTTCTCAACCAGAAAATCCATCTGAACCAGAACCATCTCAGCCCTAGTCTCCTGTTGAGGATGTGCAAGATGAAGAGATAGTCTGTATTTCTGATACTGAAGAAGTACCTCCTGAAGCTGCTGAACCTCCTCTCCCAAGCCTATACTTCAACATTCTCACTTTCCTAGGTGGTGATGCTGAAGATGAAATAATTACTATTAGAAGAAAATAGATCTCCACATCTACTGTGCTCCTTGAAGAAGTAGTGCCTTGGACAGCTCCGGTTCTACCTCCTCCACCTCCTCAGACTGAAGTCATTCTTGAAGATAATATCTTGAGTAAAATAGAAGCCATGCTGGCTGAACAAAGAAAGTACTTTGATACCTCCATTCAAGCCGTCACTATTAAAGTCTCTGCTTTAGAAAAGGAAATAAGCAGAGGATTTGCAGAAATCTAGAACAATACTGATGAGTTCAAAAGGCTCTTGCTAATTGGAGGCAAAGCTCTTGACCATACTATTACCAGTATTGGTGAGATAATGGATCAATCTGTAACTCTAGCTAACAACCAGATTCAGTTAAAAAATAAAGCTCAAGTGCACAACTTCAAGACATGTGAAGAAGTTGACAATTTCAAAGAAAACGCCATAAGCACCCTCGCTATAGAAGTCAGAAAGGGGAAGAAGAAAGTAAAAAACATCTAGATAAGAAAGTCCAAAAGATGCAAGATCTATGGGACAATCAACTTAAAGAGATTCAAACATCAGTGCTACATGAAATTAAGAGCACAGAGCTTTATACTTATGACACTGCAGTGTGGATGCACAATCTAATCTTCCCTGACTTCTCAGTTGATCACTCTACAGCCTCTTCTGCCAGCTTGGATGTTCATAGGCCTACATTCTCTCCACATCCAGAACTTTATGAAGCTTTACCTCCTGAAATATATTCACAGGTCTGGAATTCTGAACAAGCTGATGTGCCTCCACAAATACCTCCTGAAGTACAGATACCTGAAAGAAGAAAGTATGGTGAAGATGCTTCTGCAAGCAGGTTCACTCCTATGCCAGAACATGCAAAAAGAGAATTTGTTGAAGTCTGGAGCCCTACACCTAAATCCATTATTCTGGATACTTTAAGAATTGTAGTGGAATTCAGTGGGAACAAGGATACCTACTACTCTCATTCTGAATGGATGCAGTATGAAAAATCTATGACTCTAAGAAGGCTACATGATAAGAACTATAGTCGAGAAGACCCTACTTCTCCTCCCAGACCAGCCAAGTACTTTTCAAAGCCATTCATGTACTTCCAGAGACAAGAAGACACATCAGATGAAACATCAACAACATACTAAGAAGTAATTGAAGATGATCAGAAGTGTGATATATGAGAAATTTTATGGAATGAGACTTTTCCTGGACAATATCTATATATATGAATCTTTAAATTTTGATGATTTAAATCTTCTATTTCATAGCATTTCTTCCATTTACTCTGCTTATTAGTTATGTTGTTTGTTTAACTTGATGTAATTCTCCTTAGTGTAGAGGATTCTAACTTATACAAATAATGGAAGATTGTTGGGTATTGTATCCACAATAACCTATATTTGTATGAAGTCACCATTGAAATAAGATGAATTAAGTTTGCATTTAATGCCTTTTCAAGTTGAGTGCTTGCAGCTTATAATTGCCAAGTGTAGACCAATGTCAGTTTACAATGGGTCACCAAACACAGAACTATACAATGTAATCCCTCATTATATGATCCATGGTATTGACTCATGTGTAACCTCTCTATTGGGACACACTATATTTTCAAGTACTAAAGTCATGGGAGAAAGGCTGGTTGCTGGTTAATTAGAAGAAAATCGCTTTTCAGTTAACAAAATTTTTCTAAGTCTTTTACTCGAGTAAGATTAAAGTCTTTACTCGAGATAGCCTAGTCAGGTAGTCGAGTAACATAAGCTATTCTCGAGAAAGCCGAGTGTAGTTCTCGAGAAAGCTATGCAGTGCTCGAGTAGGTCTTGATTCTTTCTTAAGTAACAAAAGAATTTTTCTCAAGAAACAGAAATATTTTCTCGAGATACTTTCTTGTTCTCGAGTAACAGAAGAATTTTTCTCGAGTAACAAAAATCTATTTTTCTCGAGTAAGTATATTCATTCTCGAGAAACCAGAACTCTTCTTCTACATTTTCCTTAAGTGATTCTTCTTGAGAACTTTTATATCCTTTCTCGAGAAACGAAAATTGTACTCGAGTAGTTATTATCTTTCTCGAGAAATGATGTTCTGATTTTGAATTTCTTTAAGTGTTTGACGTGTTTTGATTTCAAATTTGATTAGCTCTTGATTGGTCCACGTGGATTGTAATTAATGTAATTTGACCATTATGTAAGACCTATAAAAGGTCATGTCAGAATCAACAAACCCTAAGAAGAAGAATTTTCAAGTATGTTGGATCCCTAGTTGATTTGGGCTAGGTTCACTAACTAGGATAATTGACCCACCATGTATAGTCATGGTCATGTTATTGTGTCCTAGAGTTTAGGCTAAGTCCTTAGAATCAAACACACATGGACCAGCTAACAGAAGATAGCAGGAGACTCAGACTTAGAAGAAAATCAAGTTCAGAAAAGTGAGTTCGACGTTCGTCAAACTCAGCTTGACGAAAGTCATGCTCCGCTCGACAAACTCAGAGTAAATTCTCTGAGTTGAGCTCGATGATATTCGAGCTTAGGTCGACAAATTCTGGAAGTTCATCTTCAACACTTTAAGTCCAGAACACTTTCTCTGAACTCAGGTCGACGAAGTTATGTTATCAGCTCGATGAACTTGGAGCACAAAATTGAGAAGTTTTCCACAAAAAGCAGTTAGCTGAACTCAGGTCGACGAACTTAGTTCTTAGTTTGACGAACAAGAATTCCCAGGTCGACGAATATGATTTCTCTGATCGACGAACTTTGAACTTAGGTCGACGAAATATGGTCTCTGGTCAACGATTGCTGTACAGTTTCAGACTTGGAATTTTCCCTCATTTTGTCCTTATTCTATAGCAGTAATTCTTGAGTAATTAATGCTTATATTCTCTGAATATAGCCGTTAGTGGTAACATTGATTATGGTATTCATCAGGAATATTACTTGCCATTTTTAATGAGACAGTTGGGGAAATCCATTAATGTAATATACTCTCCAGTCAATTTTCATTCCCCAGGCTGTCAGTAATTAATGGATTGGAATTCAAAATTCAAAAGGAGAATTCGAATGAAGATATAAAAGAGTTTTTCTTTTCCAGAAAAAGGGAATACATAGAATATACAGAGAACATATAGAATACAGGAAGACAGATACACGGAGAAGTGATCAACATCAACAATACTCTGAACCTTCTCTGTATAGAAAACAAATTGTTTTCCCCTAGACATTGCTGAAGAAGAAGAAGAACAATCATTACAAATCAAGAGTCTTCTTCAACCTTCATTCCAAGAGCTTTCAAGGATAACACATCCATATCAGTCAGAAGTTCCTGGATCTTATTTTCAAGTCAAGGCTAAATACTGAAGATCTACACCCTGTGCAAGCCTCCCAAGTGTTATTGAGAGGAGTTCTTGACAACAGCAAAAATCCACTAGTCTTCTCTATTGAAAAGAGAAAGAGAAGACACTGTTGGGTTTCTCTATGAGGATGGCACAACGCTTGTGCACGCAGCGGAAGAATAAAACATCAAGAAAACCCAAAAGAGATAGGATCGGGCCATGGTAGTTGAATCAAGAAGTTAACATACAACTAGGCAAAAATTACCTCGGTGGCGTTGAGTCACAACTCAACGGAGATGCTCCAAACTTCGTCTTCTTGCTAGTGGCGAGTTCTACGTGGAATAATATCCACGTCTCTGCAGAAATCCACACGAGCGGGAGAACGCCGATCTTTCCGTCGCACGGATAATCGGGAAGGATGATGACCGCACCTTGCTGTTCCACGGACTGCTAGGTCCGCGCCAGGAAAAGCAACACCAGCGACGATCGCTGGAGAGGAGGAGGTCGACGGAGCGAGCAAGGTAGCGGCGGAACACTTCCGTCGGCGGCGGGATTCGGGATCGGCGGAACGAACAGAACGGCAGAACACTTCCGTCGATTTCGATTCGATCAGAGAGAAGATGTAGTTTCCCGAAAACCCTAAGTGTCCTTTTATACCAAAGAAATAAATAGACTTAGGAATATCACTATCCGCAGACCACCCAGAATTTAGGGTTCCAGAATCGGTGAGTATCAATCGGCGAGAATCGGCGACGATCGGCGAGAATCACCTAACAGGTTCGGCGAGAATCAGTCAGCGAGTATCACCTAGGATCGGCGAGAATCAGTCGGCGAGAATCACAATCGGCGAGAATCACAATCGGCGAGAATCACCCGGATCGGCGAGAATCAGAGTACAACACTCGACGATTCACGCCGATCATGGGTTGACGATTCACGTCGATCGGCGAGAATCAGAGTACCCATACTCGACGATTCTCGTCGATCGGCGAGAATCAGAGCACTAATTCTCGACGATTCTCGTCGACCCTCAGTCGACTATTCTTATCAGTCCTTCAAGGCAACATTTGCCCAACCCGATGATCCTTTAAGGCAACACTTTGCCCATAACCCCATTCAGGTCGGTGATTGGTAACCTTTACCAACACAGTCAATCATCTAACTTCTCCACATCTCTTATGTGCGACCCTGCAGGCTCATATCGCGTTGGCAGTGAGATTACATGTTTGATCACTTCCAGATCACCATGGTAACTCCAAAAGACTCCCACGTGATCTTGAAAGTATCAAACCAAAAACCTCACAAACAATGAGCGGCATCTAGCAATGCATCATTGCTCCCCAAGCAATAAGAGTTTATAACTCATAAGCCTTTATGACCAATATATCAGCGTTGTCTTTGTCCCTTTGTTCCTTACATCCGGAAAAAACTAGAGGCATGGACCATGTCACCGTCGTAATAGCTCAATCCAAGTTTCTTGATCCAGGACGGACTTCCAGAGAATGGTGAGTCCAATATCACATATGGACTCAACCAAGCATGGCCATGCATTTCTCAGTCCAGTTCCATCAAGGGGCCCATGGATGCAACTCCTGTCATACAGGAGGACAAATCCCATATTTGCTCACACACAAACACCCAAATGATTCGTAACATGCCCAACAACCACCCTTATCATCAACCTTTCTCAAGGAAGACTTTAGATGGCATCAAAGCACGCTCTTCCTCACTTGATGAATACTGTGACTTCAGGTTAAAGGACTACAACACCATTATCAATTGAGACCTACTCGTGACACGATTGGATGACAATCCACAGAGTAGTCTCAGGTTGGGTCTGTCCAGTACAACTTGTTCACTAACAAGTACCCACGTGATGACTTGATATCACAATATCATGACCTGTGAGAACCGGTCATCAGTCAACACACGTGCTAGCCTTCATGTACCATCATCACCCTTAGCTTCTATGATGATACTCTACCAGGGACCTTTTAAGAATGAAGCTTCAAATAAATCATAGGCTCTCACATTCAAGTCACGTACTTGATGTCCCATGTAAGCGAACATTCTAAGGGTATCTATTATGTTAACATTTAACTATCATATAGAAAAACTCATAATAAAAGAACTTGCCATTAATTGTAAGAGGAAAAACTAGGTACACTGTTCATCATATGAACAAATAGCCAACAAGATACATAATTATATGCAATCCACAAGATTCTCACTAGAGTTGATCATTTAGGCATCGTATACCCATCGATCTAGTATGACCATCATGCTTTCTCTGTGCGAGAGGCTTTGTCAGTGGATCCGCAATATTCTCCTCAGTCGGCACTCTGCAAATGTTCACATCTCCTCGTTCGACAATCTCACGAATAAGATGAAACCGCCGAAGTATATGCTTGGAGCGCTGATGGGATCTAGGTTCCTTAGATTGTGCAATTGCACCATTGTTATCACAGTAGAGAACTACGGGACCAACAATGCTAGGAACTACATCAAGCTCGCCGATGAATTTCCTAATCCATACAGCCTCCTTCGCCGCATCAGCTGCGGCAATATACTCGGCCTCCGTTGTAGAATCAGCAACTGTCTCTTACTTGGAACTCTTCCAGCTCACAGCTCCTCCATTCAGGCAAAACACAAAACCTGACTGAGACTTGGAGTCGTCTCTATCAGTTTGGAAGCTAGCATCCGTGTAACCACTTACAACGAGCTCTTCCTCTCCACCATACACCAAGAACACATCCTTAGTACTTCTCAAGTACTTCAGGACATTCTTGACTGCAATCCAGTGACACTCATCGGGGTCTGACTGATACCTGCTAGTCATGCTCAAAGCAAAGGAGACGTCGGGTCGAGTACATAACATCGCGTACATGATTGATCCAATTGCCGAAGCATATGGAATCAACTTCATGCGGTCCTTATCTTCACAAGACTTTGGACACTGATCCTTAGAGAGATTCACACCATGAGACATGGGCAAAAATCCTTTCTTGGACTCAAGCATGTTGAACCGCTTCAATACCTTTTCGATGTACGTACTCTGGGTCAAACCCAGCAACTTCTTCGATCTATCTCTATAGATCTTAATACCAAGTATATAAGTCGCTTCCCCCAAATCCTTCATTGAAAAGCAGTTCCCTAGGTTGTTCTTAACAACTTTCAGGGTAGGAATGTCATTCCCAATCAACAGTATGTCATCTACACACAATATCAGGAAGACAACAATGCTCCCACTGATTCGCTTGTAAACACAAGGCTCATCTTCATTCTTGATGAAACCAAACTCTTTGATTTTCTCATCAAAACAAAGATTCCAACTTCGAGAGGCCCGTTTCAGTCCATAGATGGACTTATTCAGCTTGCATATTTTAGTGGCTTCATCTGGGGATACAAAACCCTCGGGTTGTGTCATATACACTTCCTCAAGGAGGTTTCCATTAAGGAAAGCCGTTTTGACATCCATCTGCCAGATCTCGTAGTCATAATACGCAGCAACAGCAAGCAATATCCTTATGGACTTTACCATGACAACAGGGGAAAAAGTCTCATCATAGTCAATACCATGAATTTGCTTGAAACCCTTAGCCACCAGTCGCCCTTTGAATGTCTGTACATTCCCATCCATGTCGGTCTTCTTCTTGAAGACCCACTTGCACCCTATGGGTCGTACCCCTTCAGGTGGTTCCACCAAGTTCCAAACTTGGTTTGCATACATGGAGTCCATTTCAGATTTCATAGCCTCAAGCCATTTGTCGGAGTCCGGTCCATTCATAGCCTCTTGGTAGGTTGCTGGTTCATCATCATGATCCATAAGCAACACATTACCTATTTGAGACACGAGAAATCCATATCTCTCAGGCTCAAACCTCGGTCTACCAGATCTACGTAGGACTTGTGTTCCCTGAGCAGGTTCTCTAGCTACAACATCTTGTAGTCCTGTCTCAGAATCCAATTCCGGTTCATTCATTACATGTGGTTCTTGAACTTATTCAAGCTCTACCTTTTCAGTCTTTCTTGATAAGAACTCTTTCTCTAAGAAGACACCAGTCCTTGCGACAAACACTTTGCCCTCAGACGGTAGGTAAAAGTAATACCCTTTCGTTTCCTTAGGATATCCCACCAGATAACATTTATCCGATTTGGGTTCCAGCTTGTCAAGCATTTGACGTCTCACGTATGCCTCACAACCCCAAATTTTAATGAACGACATACTAGGACGCTTCCCAGTCCATATCTCATATGGTGTCTTCATAACCGTTTTCGTTGGAGCGCGATTCAATGTCATTGCTGCAGTCTCTAAAGCAAAACCCCAAAAGGAAACAGACAAGTCTGCATGACTCATCATCGAACGTACTATATCTAACAGAGTACGATTTCTCCTCTCAGACACACCATTATGTTGTGGCGTTCTAGGTGGAGTGAGCTGTGATACAATACCACACTCTTTCAGATGATCACAGAACTCATGACTCAGGTATTCGCCACCTCGATCAGATCGGAGTGCTTTAACCCTTTTACCCAACTGGTTTTCTACTTCATTCTTGAACTCTTTGAACTTTTCAAAGGTCTCGGATTTGCACTTCATAAGATACACATATCCGTATCTACTGAAATCATCAGTAAATGTAACAAAGTAGAAATACCCACCTCTAGCCATGGAACTCATGGGTCCGCATACATCACTATGTACAACACCCAAGAGATCCTCAGCCCTCTCAGTGTAACCAGTGAAAGGAGCTTTAGTCATCTTGCCTAACAAACAAGATTCGCATCGCTCAAATGATTCATAATCAAATGAGTCCAAAAGTCCATCTCTATGGAGCTTGGATATGCGCTTCTCGTTGATATGGCCCAAACAACAATGCCAGAGAAACGTAGGGTTCGAGTCATTCGTTCTTAGTCTTTTATTATTTTCTACATTACAGATCAGATGGTCCAAGTTCAAAACATAAAGACCATTAAACAATTGGGCTACAGCATAACAAACATCATTCTTAAATATAGAACAACAGTTATTCTTAATTATAAAAGAAAATCCAATCATGTCCAAACATGAAATAGATATAATGTTTCTAGTTATGGCCGGAACAAAATAACAATTATCTAGTTCTATTACAAGCCCACTGGGCAAAGAAAGACGGTAAACCCCTACGGCTACAGCAGTAACTTTTGCTCCATTGCTGACGCGGAGGTCCACCTCCCCTTTGCTCAGCAATCTTCTCCTTCCCAGTTCCTGCACATTTGTACAAATGTGAGAACCACATCCGGTATCCAATACCCAAGATGAAGGAGCAGAAAGGTTTATCTCTATAACGTACACATTTGAAGCGGAAGTCATACATCCCTTCAATTTCTGCAGACCTTCAATGTACGAAGGATAGTTCCTCCTCCAATGACCAGCCTTGCCACAGTGGTGGCATTTCCCTTCCTTCACCGTGCTTTTCTTTTTCATCAGTGCAGAAGATTTGGGCTCAAGGTATGACTTAGGTCCCACCTTCGTCTTCTTAGAGCTCTTGGCCTTGCCCTTGCCCTTATGCACCATCAGTATGGGGCTGGCAGGCTTGGCCTTCTTCATATTGATTTCGGCAGTTCTCAACATGCCTAGGAGTTCAGGCAGTGTCTTGTCTATTTCATTCATGTTGTAGTTCAAGACGAACTGCTCATAACTGTCCGGCAACGATTGCAGGATCAAATCTGTGGCCAACTCTTGACCAAGAGGAAAACCCAGCCTTTCAAGGTTCTCTATATACCCAATCATCTTGAGTACGTGAGTCCCTACTGAGTCTCGAACTCCCATCTTGCACTGAAACAACGCTTTTATGACGTCGAACCTCTCTTGACGAGCCTGCCCTTGAAACATTTTCTTGAGATGCTCGTCAATCTACTTGCACCCCATGTTCTCATATTGCTTCTGAAGCTCAGAGTTCATAGTGACAAGCATAAGGCATTCGACATCTAAAGCATCATCAGTATACTTCTTATAAGTATCCTTCTCAGCACGGGAAGAGTTCCCGGTCGGCACCTCGGGGGCTTCTTCTTCCAAGACATAGAGCTTTCGCTCTTGCCGGAGAACAATTCTCAGGTTCCTATACCAGTCCATGTAATTTGTCCCACTGAGCTTATCCTTCTCAAGGATGGCTCTCAGAGACAATGTGGAGTGTGAAACACTTGCCATGGAATTCTACAAGAATTTATGCAGAATAAAATCAGTACCAAAATTTCAAATACAATTTATTTTAATTTGGACTTCAATTAAAACACTCCCACTATTTTATTCGAAATGATAGCCCTCACTAACAATTCGGAGAGTTCATGCGAGCTACTCTCTTAGTGGACAAGATTCGTATTTCACCAACACAATGAGTCAGCTTTGGCTTTCCTCTCACGATGCGGTTATTTAGGTAGGCAACGTTTGTCAATTGCATCCTCATGCAATTCTTGTATGGTTGGTGAATAACTCCTTATTCGCATCCATCATATGGTGCATGCCAACCCTATGCCTCTAGGCACTCAACCTTTGAGGTCACCTAGTTAAGCTGGACCCGATGTCGACAGTGGGATATCACAATTATCCGCTCGCACCCTTACCAAGATAGATTAATGCACCTTGCTTTGGCAAGCCCACACTTCATCGATAGAGGCATGAAGAGTGTCATCCATCGGAAGACATCCGAACACTTAATATTTGATGAAGGGATTTGATTATAGGTTAACAGTTAACCATGATCAACATTTGATCAATGTGCACATCCAAGGAAATACAATATTTCTAAAACCACATGCATCCCTTATGTGCACATCCTGACACCATCAACAATTGATAGAAGGAAGGGATAAATCTGAACATCCGGAAACTTCCAAATCCTCAGATTTACATGTATTGGACAAAGGCAAAGACAACTCAACTTAAAGCAGTAGACAAGCTCATCTCTCTATGTTGGATTCAAAATCCAAAACAAAATCGAGGGATGGTTACTGCTAAGGAGACTACAATTTCTAACAATTAGAAATTTCCACGAAATTCCAGAAGTTCTTGGCGAGGTACCACGACTAAATCTAGACATTTAGAACACTTCTAAATCCCTAGGTTTAGACGCACTAGAATAACAAAACTTCCAAAACAACAATCATGGCCGCAACCTGGCTCTGATACCACTGTTGGGTTTCTCTATGAGGATGACACAACGCTTGTGCACGCAGCGGAAGAATAAAACATCAAGAAAACCCAAAAGAGATAGGATCGCGCCATGGTAGTTGAATCAAGAAGTTAACATACAACTAGGCAAAAATTACCTCGGTGGCGTTGAGTCACAACTCAACGGAGATGCTCCAAACTTCGTCTTCTTGCTAGTGGCGAGTTCTACGTGGAATAATATCCACGTCTCTGCAGAAATCCACACGAGCGGGAGAACGCCGATCTTTCCGTCGCACGGATAATCGGGAAGGATGATGACCGCACCTTGCTGTTCCACGGACTGCTAGGTCCGCGCCAGGAAAAGCAACACCAGCGACGATCGCCGGAGAGGAGGAGGTCGACAGAGCGAGCACGGCGGCGGCGGAACACTTCCGTCGGCGGCGGGATTCGGGATCGGCGGAACGAACAGAACGGCGGAACACTTCCGTCGATTTCGATTCGATCAGAAAGAAGATCTAGTTTCCCGAAAACCCTAAGTGTCCTTTTATACCAAAGAAATAAATAGACTTAGGAATATCGCTATCCGCAGACCACCCAGAATTTAGGGTTCCAGAATCGGTGAGTATCAATCGGCGAGAATCGGCGACGATCGGCGAGAATCACCTAGCAGGTTCGGCGATAATCAGTCGGCGAGTATCACCTAGGATCGGCGAGAATCAGTCGGCGAGAATCACAATCGGCGAGAATCACAATCGGCGAGAATCACCCGGATCGGCGAGAATCAGAGTACAACACTCGACGATTCACGCCGATCGTGGGTCGACGATTCACGTCGATCGGCGAGAATCAGAGTACCCATACTCGACGATTCTCGTCGATCGGCGAGAATCAGAGCACTAATTATCGACGATTCTCGTCGACCCTCGGTCGACTATTCTTATCAGTCCTTCAAGGCAACATTTGCCCAACCCGATGATCCTTTAAGGCAACACTTTGCCCATAACCCCATTCAAGTCGGTGATTGGTAACCTTTACCAACACAGTCAATCATCCAACTTCTCCACATCTCTTATGTGCGACCCTGCAGGCTCATATCGCGTTGGCAGTGAGATTACATGTTTGATCACTTCCAGATCACCATGGTAACTCCAACAGACACCATCAATCTCTCTCTCCCCTCTGTATAAAAGGGTTTATTAACTCCCTTCAAAAGTTTATTTTGGTTCTTGAGCACCTAATTAAAAGTTCATTGGTGGCAGTCACCTGATCAAAACCTGCAAATGGATTCCTACTAGGGTGGTAGAAGAGTGGATGTACCTAGGTTGGGGAACCACTATAAAAGTTCTTGTGTTGTTTGGTTGCCCTTTTTCTTTTGTTCTTGCTGTGACTGTGATAGATTAAGTTATCTGTGCTGTGATTAGATTAAATTTCTTAGGTTTCTTTAGCTTTCTGGTTACCTTGGTATTTCTTATTTCATTACTCTATTATTATTATATAAACAACAAAAAGTTTTCAAGTTACTATATTCACCCCCTCTAGAGTAAATCAGGTCTAACCCTCTCTTTCAATTGGTATCATAGCAGTTTCCATTTGTTGTACAAGCTAACCCTTGAACCAAAAGATCCCGTGTTAGACCTGATCTTTATTTCTCTTAGGTTTATTTATTACACAGTATGTCACAGAACAAGGATTATGCAATCAGCAGACCTTCAGTCTGCAATTTAAATAAATTTGCAATCTGGAAGGCAAGAATCAAATTGTATATGAATTCCATTGATGAGGACATCTACAATTCCATTTTGACAGGTCCTCCTCAACCTACAACATCTACTTCTACAGTAACTTCAAACACTCATGCAGTTCCACCACCTGAGTGGACTAATGCTCAGAAGAAAGCCAAAATTTCAGATGCCAAAGCCATGAACATATTGGCTCAAACCATGTCAGATGATATCTTCCAAAAGGTGGCCGAGTGCACCTCTGCAAAAGCAATATGAAATTCTCTCAACCAGATGGTTGCTGGCTCAGCAGATGAGAGAAAATGTAAAAGATCAACTTTCATCTCACAGTATGAGAACTTCAAAAAAGATGAAGCTGAATCTGTTGGTGACATGTACAACAGATTAAGCTCCATTATCAGTGAGTTGAAGACCTTGGACAAAGACATATCTCTCATAGAGGTGAATGACAAGATCCTAATGTGCTTCCCAAGCTCATGGGATTCCAGGATCTGGCCAATTGAGGAGGCCAGAAGCTTGAATGAGATTTCCACTGAATCTCTCCTGGGAAAGCTCAAATCTTATGAACAACTGATTAAATCCAGGGAAGCTACAAAACAAAGGACTCCTCCACCAGCAAGAAAGGAGCAGAATATAACATTCAAAGCTGCTGAAGAGACTAAAGCTTCAACAGTCAATGAAGAACTGATGAGTTTCTTTGCCAAGAGATTCTATAAAATGACAAGAAAGAACTTCAGGAGAAAGTCATCCAGGAATGATGACAAGCCCATCTATGACAAAACTCCTAATAAAGAAATAGTATGTTTTGGATGCAGGAAACCAGGACACTTCATCTCTGAATGTCCTTAGAATCAGAAGAAGTAGAGGAGAAGAGAAACGGACTCTAGAAGCAAGCAATACAGCATGCCTTCCTCCAGCAAGCACAAAAAGAAGGAGAAGGGCTTTGTTGCTAAAACCTGGAGTGACACAGAAGATGAATCCACATCTTCCAGTTCCAGTGAAGAGGAAGAAGAGACAAAGGCAAGGGAAGTCTGCCTCATGCCTATCAATGCATCTTGCAGCCCATCAGATGCTGAAGAAAAATTTGATAATGAAGAAGCTTCAGAATCAGAAGCTGATCAGGTACTATCATCATTTGATTATAGTTCTGTTAGTTTTAAAATTGAATTTAAAATCATGTGTATAAATTTAATAAATTCTGAAAAAGAAATCAAACTACCTAGAGAAAAAACTAACTGATCATGAAAAGTGTATCTCTGAAAATGTTAAATTAAAAGATGATTTAGTTTTAGCAAATGAACAAATAATTTCACTAAAATCTGAATTAGCTGAGGCTAGCAAACTTGAAGAATCCCTAAATGAGATTCTATCAAAATTAATATAAAAGTTAATCTATGTACTCAGCTGCTACTAGTGGATTCTATCAAAATTTGGTCTGGCCTCATGGGTTTTTCCCATTTTGGGGTTTCCACGTAAAATACTTGTTGTCTATTGTTGGTTCTTTATTTTGACTATTTATATATACAGCTCACTCTTAAGCTAAGACTGCCCGCGTTGTTCAATCTATGGTAGTGTTGAGTGACCCTCAACATATGTACATACATTATATAAATTGAATTATGTAAATAATATAATAACTTACTTAAAAATTTATATGTAATTTAAATATATTACGTCCATGCGATGATCTATTATATTAAACCAACGTTTACGCTTAAAATATGACAAGTACTCGGTTGCTCCATGAGTGGTGAAAATAATTTTGTATTACGGTCTTCAAGATGTAATCAAGTACTGTCACATATTGTGCGTGAGTAGATGATGTGCACGATTAATAGTGTTTGTTTTGAAAATGTAAATCATATTTACACAATTGCAAAGATATTTGACATTAGTGGAAAAATCAGTAGTCGACAAACAGTCCATATACTAGTGCAGACAATGCTTGTTTCGGCAAAGATGTCTTCTACAACGTTGTAGTTGGTTGGGATGTACACTACTTTTATAATGAAGTTGATTGATTGGTTGATTTGAATTACGGGCAGGCCTCAGGATAACTATGTTGGTAAATAGACTCGTAATTGAACTCAATATGTTGCATTATACTCATATGGTCAATACTAACACGATGACACTTCATTTTATTACGATCAAGATTGTTGGAGTTGACTGTAATGGGCCATGTCGAATAACATGATACCCTGAAAAAAGTGATCTCAAGTAAAGGACATGGAATATACTGTGGAAATTTTCCGGACCTTAGAGTTAGAAGAGGTTATCTCAACTAAAGATAGTTACAACCAGAAACACATGCATCAACAAGAATCTTTATTGATAACAACAATCTTCTTTACAACGCAAGACATACATGGCGAGACATGATTCACCAAAACAACCACAGGGAGAACCAGAGAGAGCTATAAGTGCAAGACAAGTCAAATCGCGCGAACTCAAACACACTATGTCGCTGGTCTACTACTAAGGAGTCCGTACAGTCTGCCAGGTCGCAAGACCGCAAACCAAGCCGCGCAGACTGCCCGTTATTCCAATGCTATGCTCTAGCCGCCGATCTGCAAGTCGCCTGACCGCGAGGTCGCCTAGCCGCCAGACCGCACAAGCTGCGATGCCGAACTGAACAGGCCGCCTGAAGCAGGGGACTTATTGAACCCCGGAACAAGTTGCCAAAGAGAAAACCGTCTGATCGGTGTCCGCGACCTGCTGTTTACCGCCTGTTTCTTAACAGCAGAGTCCGCACTGTCCCTGACCATAATCAGAGCCAAGTCCTGGCTTTCCAGCGCTATCCGCACAACCTGCACAACACAAACCGGTCAACTCTATCAAACCGCACGGATACCAAAATCCAGTCCGTAGCAACTGATCGCGAGCTCACTTACTGTTCATTCGCTCTTAGGTTCTCTATTCCTGATGTGACATGGGTCCTATTTATAGGCACGATGATGAGTGTGGTCACCGGCCTGGCCGATATGAACACCGCCACATCCCGCAGCAAGACAAGTGCATCCGCAAGCCCGCGGATACACACCAGTCTACCGCGCACTGTGCAGGATATCCAGTCCGCCTAGACTTCACCAAGGCCGGACACATCGCCAATCCGCCTTGTCGCCACAGGCCAAGCCAAGACCACCACAGCCGGACTTTGCAACAGCAGTCCGCCTATCCGCGGAAACAACTCCTGTTCGCTAATCCCGAGCCAACAGCCCCGCCACCAAGGCAACATCCAGACTCAGCGGACACAGCTCCAGTCAGCTTATCCCGATCCCACAGCCTCGCCACCAAGACAACTGTCGGACTCAGCGGACACAACTCCAGTCTATTTATACTGCGGATACCTCCAGTCCGCATATCCCGCAGACTGCTCTAGTCCGCATAACCTGAGTCCACAACCACTCCAGCAAGGCAACCGACGGACACAGCGGACCCAGCTCCAGGCCGCACGCCCTTGCGGACACAATCTCCAGACCGCAACCTGCAAGCTCGAAACCAAGGAATACAACACTATTGCCGAGCTTGGCGGACTGAGAAGCAGTCTGCGCTCCACTGCGCGATCACCCCGGACTGAGCCAAACCTGGACTTGGTTTAAAACAAACCAAGTCCAAACCGCTGGCCACAAGGGCCAGTCCGCACTTACTGGCGGACACTGGAAGCAGTCCGCCAACCCTAGCGAACTCTAGCACCTGTCCGCACTGACTGACGATCTCCGCGGCTTCCACTTACCGCTTCACCAGAGCAAGACCAAGGCTTCTGCCAAGCCGGTCTGCCGAGTCCAGTCCTTCAGTCTGCTTCTTGCCGGACTCCGCGGATAGAGTCGCTATCCGCCCGGTTATCTTCTAGGATCCAACTGGTTGCAGAGCATAAGCTGGCCTGACAATCCTCCACTGCTATCTGTGTAGTCCGCGCGAACAGACTGCCCAATCCGCCACAGAACAATCCGTCTGCAGCCGCCCTACCGAATTGGCTATCCGCCAACCCTATCCGCGTAGTTCGCACGGATAGGTTGCCCGAGTCCAATCACCCACTTCCACTTCACAATTTTGAACACTACCCCTTGAAGTGAGAAGTGGTGAACAACTCCAGCAGCTCCCGTAAACTTGCACCTGGTCCCTCCGATAGCGCCTTCGAGGAGATGTCCAAGACATAGTCCCCGCCCTACATATCCTAGACCATGAGGGATTACTCCAATATCTCCCAAAATGAGCCATGCTTCCCTCTGCCTTCTTCTTCAGCTTCGACCTCCACTTGAGCATCACAGGAGTATCACCAATGACCTTGGGCACAAGGGACCAAGCCTCGTCACCTCTGAGAGTAGTCAACTCCTCAGCCTTGGTGTCACTCACCTCCTTGACTCCAGTAGTGTCATCACAGCTCGAAGGTACTCGCTCGACCTGAGGTTAATCCCCTTTAGGTCAGAGATTTGCCATGCAATTGCGTGGCGATGTTTAAATAAAACTTCCAATAAATCGGAAGTCTCCGACTCGCTCAAGTCCGAAGAAATGATAACGGGAAGCGTATCCCCTTTTCCCAAAAATGCGTATTTGAGCGAGGCGGGTAAGGGTTTGAGGTCTAGGATGGGCGGTTCTTCTAGGGAGGTTTTAACGCCTATGTCTTTCTTACCAATTGGTTCGAAAGGCAAGTCTAAAGAAGTATCCTCATCGCATTTAAAATTTTCGAGCGCATAAACATCGTCGTTTAAAAATACCGACTCGAAAATGGGAGAAGAACGATCTCCAAAAAAGGTATCTAAAGAGTAGCAGAAATCGTCGCTCGATGACAAATTGTCCATCGAGGTATTAATAGAGAAAGTAACTTGGTCATCGCCTACTCGGAGGAGAAGACTACCATTACTAATATCTATTAGTGCGCGGGAGGTGGCGAGAAAAGGGCGACCGAGTATTATTGGTACCTCGGCGTCCTCCTCGATATCTAAGATGACGAAGTCTATCGGGAAGGTAAACTTGTCGACTCGGACAAGGACGTCCTCCACTACCCCGATAGGGAACTTAACCGAGCGATCCGCTAATTGGATGCGCATATTCGTAGGACTAAGAGTACCCAAACCTAAACGCGAAAAGAGCGAGAACGACATCAGATTAATGCTAGCCCCTAAATCAGCTAAGGCGTACTTTACTAATATATTGCCAAAAAGGCACGGGATGGAAAACCGTCCTGGGTCGTTTTGTTTTGTGGGCAATTTATTAGTAAGGGCCGCCGAGCAGACGACGTTAAGAGATACATGCGAAATATCCTCTAATTTACGTTTATTAGAAAGTAGTTCTTTTAAAAATTTCGCATATTTGGGCATTTGCGAGATAGCCTCGCAAAAAGGAACATTAATGTGAATTTGTTTTAATAATAAAATAAATTTTGCATATTGCGCGTCCTGACGCTCGTTTTCTAACTTATGCGGATACGGAAGAGCCTTGTTTAAAATAATTTTTTCTTTTATAATTGGTAAAGGCGGCGTACGCGAAGAAAGGGGAAGAGGGGTCGGAGGTGAAATATGTACCTGAGGGTCGGTCCGTTTTGGATCGACCACCTCCTTTCCGCTACGGAGGGTTATAGCGTTGGCGTTCTCCTGCGGATTGGGCTCCGTGTTTCCCGGCAGTGCCCCGAGCGCGCGCTCGGACATCATCCTCGCCAGCTGTCCAACCTGTTGTTCGAGTGTTTTTAGCGATCCGGTGATGTTCCGGATATTTGACTCGTTGGACGCAATATACTTCGAAAAATTTTCCTCCATCGGGGAGGGTTTCGGAAGAGGAGGAGGAGGAAGAAATCCGGGCGCATAAGAAATAGGGGGACGCTGAGCATTATTCGGGTTGCTCCACGAGAAGTTGGGGTGATTCCTCCAACCCGGATTATAGTTATTACTATAAGGGTTGTTGTTGGGGTTGAAGGGAGGACGACCCGAATTTCCCATGAAGTCCACGAACTCTTCAGCTACGCAGACGTTAGGGGGAATAAAACAAGGCGGAGTGGAGGAGGCAGCAGACATCTCCGCCACCTGCTTTGTTAACCTTTCAACTTGAAGGGTCAAGAGAGCAGTGGCATCCACTTTAAAAAGACCAGCCGCCGGCTTTGGCCGTCCCCGTGGGACGTTCCATTGATAGGCGTTCATAGCCATCTCTTCGAATAAAGCCTGGGCGGCCTCGGGGGTTTTGTTGTTAAGCGTACCCCCGGCAGCCGCGTCAATCATTTGACGCGTCTGAAAATTCAGCCCATTATAAAAAATTTGAACTTGCAACCATGTTGGCAGTGCGTGGTGCGGGCAACGGCGGAGGAATTCCTTAAACCGTTCCCAAGTCTCGTATAGAGACTCAGGATCGTTCTGCACAAACGAAGAAATGTCCGCCCGCAACTTTGCAGTTTTTGCGGGCGGAAAGTACTTCGTTAGGAACCGTTCCGTCAACTCAGCCCACGTGGTGATACATCCTCGCGGGAGGGCATTCAACCACGCCTTGGCTTTGGACTTAAGGGAAAAAGGAAATAAGCGCAAACGAATGGCGTCATCAGTGACGCCATTAATCTTGAAGGTGTCGCATATCTCCAAGAAATTGGACAAGTGGACATTCAGGTCCTCATCCGGCAGTCCATCGAACTGCACAGCGTTTTGGACCATTTGAATGACACTTGACTTTATTTCGAAATTATTATTCGCCACCGCAGGGCGAACAATACTCGACCCAGAATCATCCAGGTTAGGCCGGGCGTAATAGGACATAGTATGCTCGGCCGCCGGGGGAGGGTTAGGCGCAGCCATAAGTACAACAGTGGGTTCTCCGATAGATTCCTCGGGATCTAAAGAAGGATTTCGGCGTTGAGATCGAATACGCGCAAGAGAGCGTTCGATCTCAGGGTCGAAGTCAAAATCTTCAGACTCTGAGGGTTGTCCTCGGGTCATACACCCAAACAAAAATAAAACAAAAATAAAACCCTTTTTTTTGTTTTAAAATAAAGTTTTTAGTTTTTTTTATAGAAAATAAGTAAAATTAATAGACTCCGGAATTCGAAATAGCAACTCGAAAAGAGATTCCCCGGCAACGGCGCCAAAAACTTGATGCGCCCGCGAACAGACTCTTACTGTGGTTGGTTCGGTGAGTCGATCGCCGCGGGCTCGCTCGGGTAGGCAAATGCACCTATCGCAAGTAGTACTCGATATTCAGGGGAATACCGAGGTCGTATTGTTCTCGGGGTCGCGTTGACTATTCTTACTCCCCCGGGAGGACTATTATTTTACTGAAAGTAAGGTGAATTTTTTTTTACTTAATAAAAGACGGAAAAGCAAATGAGCGAAAAAAAACGATTTAGAAAATATTCGATGAAGGGTTAACGCTCGGCATCGAATCAGATTAAGACTAAAACAATTTTTAATAATAAAAAGGCTTAGTTTTCAAATTAATAATAAGACAACTTGGCCGTGGAGGTTCCACTAATGTGAGCTCACCTAGCTATAGGGATATTGCTCACCTGAACGTTAAGACTATTCGACCGAACGTTAGTCCGACGAAGGATTCCTCTCAACGCCCGCTTTACGCTAAGAACCCCGCTATTGGGTGGGGAACCCAATCCGGTAGAATTACGCTTGTCCTCTCTCGAGGGTATGCACGCAACTCTATTTACCCAGGGGTGATCGGTCCATATGCATGACCTCTCGGCTAGCTAGCATATGGACTACGGAAATAGGGCCCACACATCGATATGTGGTCCTACGCGTCGTAAACCCGGGGTAAACCTAAAGTGCTTAAATTAAAATGAAAATAAAGAGCTTCAATTATTATAAATCATTTTAAATGTCCCAATGCTCTTCGATGCCGAGGCTAATAGCGATTAGCCACACATCGGTATGAGGACGGCTTATAATTTAGTGAGGCGCGAGTTCGAAATTAAACACTAAACGTTTATTAGAAGGAGACACAAGAAAAATAACAACATTTAGAAAATTGAAAAACTAGCTAAAACAAGAACTCACGCACACTCCAAATTATAAATTAAAAAGGATCTAAGTTACACATGAAAGAAATTTGCATATTCAAAATTTGCGAGTCCCACTCAAACGAGTGGGGGCGGTAAATAAAAGCTGAAAATTGCAAGTCCTACTCAAACGAGTAGGACTGAAATGAAAGCGAGTCCTACTCAAATGAGTAGGAGAAAATAAATGCGATTATAGGGCTATAAAGTCCGGCCATTAAACTCAAGTGAGTAGGCGGAAAAATAAAGAAAGAAAAATTACAAATCCTACTCAAACGAGTAGGCGGGAAATAAAGTCCGGCCATTTAAACTCAAGTGAGTAGGCGGAAAAATAAAGAAAGAAAAATTACAAGTCCTACTCGAACGAGTAGGACTGAGAATGAAAACGGTGCGCCATTTAACTCTTAACGAGTAGGCAAAAATAAATACACACAGACACACACACTCCATAAGAAATTCAAGAAAGCAATAAAATTTAACACCTACACTCACACACTTTACAAAATTTGAATCAAAGCATAAAAGTTATACACCTACACTCACACACTCTACATAATTTGAACAAAGCATAAAAATTATACACCTACACTCACACACTCAACATGAAAATTTAAGAAGAACAAAAGAAAGTTTATTCTCATACACTCACACACACTAATAACAAAGAAAAATCAAAGTTACCTAAAAATTAAAACTTTTACTTTTTCAAGCATAGGTTTTGCCAAAAACAAATAAAAAGAAGAAATTACAAATTTAGAAGACAAAAGTTTTTCAAAACAAATTAAAAACCAAAGTTTTTGGAAAATTATAATTTCAACATTTTCATTCCTAGGATTTCATAAAAGAGCAAAAAAAGTTGAAATAAAAGAAAAAGAAAAAAAAGGTTTTCATCCTAAAATAAAGCTAAGTAAAAAAAATCAAAAGAAACTTTAGTAACTCTTTTACACATTCATAAGAGTGAAGATGTTGAAGAAATTAAAAGAAGACATGAAAAAAAAGGAAAAACCTAATTCATCATTTTATGAATTTCTAACAAAACCTAACTTGAGAAAAATTAAAGGCATGTAAAGTAAATAAATAACACTCATACACACACACACACTTTTCATAAATGAAGAACTAAGTGAAGAACAAAGATAAAACCAAGGATAAAAAGGGGAAGAGGTGAGCCATCCAAATGAATTTTTCATGCTAAATAGAGAGAGAAAATCTATCATTTTTATTAAAATTTTCAAGCTATTACAAAGCTAAAAGATAAAGCAAAACAAGACATGAAATAAAGAAGGGAGAAATCTCCTTACATAGCTTTAGAAATCACGGATGCAGCCCACAAAAAGACATTAAATTGGCCCAAAAATCTGAACCCTTGGACCTTACAGAACTGGGCTATTTATAGGAAAAAAATTCTAAGTACACGCCCTCGGTCACGGGCGTGTAGGTGGGGCGTGACAGTACTATTCATGAAGGCAGCTGGCGATTGGACAGGAAAGTTGACTTCGGGCTGAGTTCGCGGCAGTCACGCCCCTGGTCACGGGCGTGTAGGGGGGGCGTGACAGTACTATTCATGAAGGCGGCTGGCGATTGGACATGAAAGTTGACTTCGGGCTGAGTTCGCGGCAGTCACGCCCCTGGTCACGGACGTGACTCTGGGCGTGTCAGGGAGGTAGAACCGGGCGCGGGTTGCGCCGAAAGTCTTCGGCAGCATCTTGTCGGGCTAGCTAGAAAGGTCACGCCCCAGGTCACGGGCGTGACGCTGGGCGTGACAGTTGGTGTCGACACTCGACGAATGTCGAGCGGAAAGTGTCGAGTCGAAATCGTCGAGCGGAAATTGAGTCACGCCCCAGGTCACGGGCGTGACACTGGGCGTGACTGTTGGTGTCGACACTCGACGATCGTCGAGAGGAATTCGTCGAGAGGAGAGGACACGGGCTTGGGTCACGCCCCGTGTCGGGTGACACGGGCGTGTCGCCAGGCGTGTCGAGCTTTTTACTTCAGAAATCTGCCAGTTCACGGAATTTGAGCGTCACGCATTGGTCACGGGCGTGACAAATATGTCACGGGCGTGTACTGCCCAATTTTGGCAGATTTTGAACTTTTTCTGCAAAATAAAATAAAATAAGTTAGAAGCAAATTTACAAGAATAGGAACATTTTATTGAACAAAAATAAGTAAAAACGACGAAAATAAATGAAAATGACTAAATTAATGTGCATAAAAATACGTATATTTACAGTTCATCAATCAGCCGCTTGGTTTTGTCTCTGAAAAGCATCTGAACTATGTCTGCAAACTCAGGAAGGCTCTCTATGGGTTGAAGCAGGCTCCCAGAGCGTGGTATGGGAAGATTGCAGAGTACTTGCAATTCTGTGGATACCTTGCTTCTAACTCGGATTTAAGCTTGTTCGTCAAGAAGAAGGGAGAGCTACGAGTCTTGGTCCTGCTGTACATTGATGACATGATCATCACAGGGAATTCAGAGGGGGAAGTAGCAAGGCTCAGGGATGAGCTTGCTATACGCTTCGAGATGAAAAACTTGGGAGAGTTGCATCACTTTCTCGGTCTGGAAGTGGAGAGGAAGGAGTGCGGGGTTCTCATTTGCCAGAAAGGGTATGCTGATCGCATTGTGAAGCGATTCGGCATGGGCGAAGGGAAAAAGTTCTCTACTCCACTGGAACCTGGGCTGAAGCTTCGACGAGATGAGGGAAGGGTTTTTCATGATCCCTTGGTGTTCAGGGCTCTTGTTGGGAGCTTGATTTACCTGACGATTACAAGGCCAGACATTGCTTATGCTGTTGGCCGAGTAAGTCGGTATATGGTTGAACCAAGGCAATCTCATCTAGTGGCGGCGAAGGGTATTCTGAAGTATGTCAAGGCTTCTTCTGACATGAGACTCCTCTATAGAAGGGACTCGAAGTTTGCGGTGCTCGGGTACACGGATGCTGACTATGACGGTGATTCAGATGATCAGAGGTCTACTTTAGGTTATGCGTTCACTTGCGATTCAGCTAGCATCTCGTGGTGTAGCAAGAAGCAGGACTCGGTGTCGGTTTCAACCACGGAGGCAGAGTATAAGGCTTCGACCTTGGCTGCTCGGGAAGCTGTTTGGTTGAGTAGGCTTATAGAGGATGTTCATGAAGAAGTGCAAGGGCCTACTTTACTCCGGGGTGACAATGAGAGTGCTCTCAAATTGGTTATCAATCCACTGTGTCACGCCAGGACCAAGCATATAGAGATTGATCACCATTTCATCAGGGAGAAGGTGTTGGAAGGATCTCTGCTGGTCGGGCATGTTCGGAGTGAAGATAATCTTGCTGACATCTTCACGAAGCCACTGTCGAAGGGGCCCTTTGAGCGCTTGCGCAGCTTGCTGGGCTTGGTCACCACTTCCCACTTCAAGGGGGAGTGTTGAAATTTGTGAAGTGGAAGTGGTTGACGGGACAGACTGGGCGGCCTGGGCGGACAGCTTTGGCGGACTAGGCGGACTGGGCGGACTGTGATGTGCGGCCTGGTGGAAGGTCTAGTGGAAAGCCGGCTGTCTTCTGAGCGGGTTGTTTGCATGGAGTCCGCGGACTATGCGGCCTGGTATTTGCGGATAGAGAGGCTTGCGGACTGGTACTTTGCTCAGTGGCCGTGGTGCAAGCTTGTGCTGATAGGCGGTTTGGCTCATGTCCGCGGGAAGCTTGCGGACTGATGTGTCCACGGTGTGAGCTGTTGCGGACTGAGCTTAGAGCTTGGCTGAGGCCTTGTCTAGCTCTGGTGGCACAGCAGGTGCTTTGTTGTGGAGATCGATTGGCGGACTGATTTTGGAGTCCGGGAGATGGCTGCTGCGATGGGGCAGGAGTGCGAGGAGCCTGCGGACTGCTGGCGGTCTGTGCTTTGGTGTTTGGCGGACGAGTGTTTGCGTCCGCCATGCTCGCATTGGCCTTTGATGGCTTTTGGACTTGGTCACACTCTGTGCCAAGATCATGGTGTCCGCCGTATCCGTCAAGTCCGCTGTGACCGGGCGGACTATTGCTATCTGCCTTTGGTCGTGGACTTGTGGCGGATTGAGGTGTGAGTCTTGCGGACTGCCTCGGGTTGGTGCGGACAGCCATTGAAGGGGGTTGCTGTCCTACAGTGGTAGGAAGCTTTGCGGGCTGATGCCTTGTCCGCATAGCTTAGGCGGACTGGAGAGGGTTCGCCAATGTTTGCCTTGCTCCTGGCGGTTTTTTCTTGGTATCCGGCTAAGTCCTTGCGGACTCTGCGGACGGTGTTTTGCTATCGCGCGGGCTGGGGTGGTTTCTCTATCTCTAGGGCGGTGATCACACTCCTCACCTCGCCTATAAATAGGACCCCCCCTGGCAGGTCTATAGTAACTTGAGTGAACAGTAAGTTGGGTTGGGCGAAGTGCTGTGGTCTGAGTTTGTCAGTCCGCGCGGATTGTTTCAGTGCTGACGTTTGGTGTGTGTAGGTCGCGCGGGTAGCTTCAAGGAGCCAGGAGTTTGGCTGTGATTTCGGTCAAGTACTTGGAAGTGTGCGGTCTCTGCGGATTCAGCAGGAGGTCACTCTGTGGCTTGTCAGCTCTGTTTCATCTTTGCCAGCTTCAATAACCTGTCCGCCGGCTTCAGGCGGGTAGGTGTGTTCCTCAGTTCAGCTTCAGCAGGAGACGAATAACGGTGTGTCTGCGCGGCCTTGCGGCTTCGGCGGACTCCGTGGCTATTCGGCGTATTGCAGTAAGTTCGGGCGATCTCAGCGGACTCGACGACCTCGGCGACCTCGGCGGTCTCGGCGGACTCCGGTTCTGTCCGCCCGACTTGTTTTTTGGTGCTTTCTGTTTACAGCTGTTATACTAGCGAAATCATGTCTCGCTATGTATGTCTCGTGTTGTAAAGAAGTGAATGAATAAAAGACCTGCTTGTGCTTCCATTGTTTGTTGGGATTAACCTTTGTTCCTTGGTTTTCCGCTGGTTCAACGTGTGAACTGGGTAGTTCCGAAGATATTAATTTGGCGTTTGGGCTATCTTGCTGACCACGTTGAGAAAATTTAACAAGAACCAGCTCGTCGGAGGCATTTCGCCGGAGATTGGGAACCTGAGGAATCTCAATTTCCTGGACATAAGTGAGAATTTACTCGTGGCAGGCATTCCACTGGCCATTTCTGCGTGTAAAAGCCTTCAATTCCTTGACCTCCATGATAGGGAACGGGGGTTCCGAAGATAACGGCAACCCCCACTGATCAATAGAGTCAAAACAATAAGAAGCAAAACAAAACACCACAGATGAACACAGAGATATACGTGGAAAACCTTCACCACTTGAAGGTCAAAAACCACGGGGCACGGCATAACGAAAATCCACTATAATATATAAGGATTATATAAATTTATCTAGGTTTGCCCAAACCTAGAAAGCCCTCCGGATTTGACACACGAATCCACTCCTCTCTACCACCAAGACAAACCACAATTTCTCTACAACAGGATAAAATCTTACTCTCTCTTCAAGCAAAATAGCAAACAAAGACAAGAAAGGGTACACCTGAAATCGTAGACGAAGAAGCTCTTGAAAAACGGTAGAGAAAACTCCTTCCAACAGCAAAGAGGAAACACCTCCTTCATGCGGCGAACTCCCGCCTACAGCAGCGGCAAAATCCCTTGCAACAGCGGGAATGGCGGCCGGCGGACGGCGCGGGCGGACGGCGCGGACGACACGCGGGGATGGCGGACGACGGAAGACGCGCGGGCTGGGAGAGGCTTCGGCTTCCGCTCTCTCTGATAACCTAGACATCTTTCATCGGGAGAGTGAGAGGTTTTTAAAGTCCCTCAAATAAAATAACTGTTCACAGTTTTTAAAATAAAAAAAATTGCCCCCTCCCCTTCCAAGCAAACCAGTAAATAAAAGGTTGCAACATCCAAAAGAGCCAGGTTGCAACTTCTTAAATTCTACACAAATTCTGCACACACCTCACCTTTAGGGGCTGAACCCCAACAAACTCCTCCTTCAAACCATAAAGGGGAGTATCCCACCTTGACTCCTTCAGGTGGGGATCATGCCGATCAGCCACCGGCATAAATCATGCTTTTCCCTTGGGACGACCTTCGTCATCATGTCCGAAGGATTTTCATCCGTGTGGATCTTCTCCACCACCAACAGCTTTTCTTCCACAGCATCCTGAATCCAGTGATACTTTACGTCAATGTGCTTCGTCCTGGAATGAAAGGCGGGATTCTTGGCCAAAAATATAGCACTCTGACTGTCACAGAAAACTGTGTACACGTCCTGTCGGAGATCAAGTTCTAACAAGAACTTCTTCATCCAAATAAGCTCCTTTGACGCCTTAGTCAATGCAATATATTCAGCCTCCGTCGTTGACAATGCCACGCACTTCTGAAGCCTTGACTGCCATGACACTGCTCCCCCTCCAAAAGTGACCACGAAACCAGAAGTAGATCTCCTCGTGTCAACATCTCCTGACATATCCGAATCCGAGTACCTAATAAGTTCTGGTGGTCCTCCACCAAACTATAAACAAAGGTCTGAGGTACCTCAGAGATAGCGGAGTATCCATTTCACAGCACTCCAATGGAATTTCCCTGGGTTTTCCAAGTAACGACTCACAGACCCCACAACGTGAGCTATGTCTGGCCTAGTGCAGACCATAATATACATCAGGCTCCCCACTGCGGATGCATAAGGAATTTGGTTCATCTCTTCCACCTCCTTCTCAGATGAGGGGCTTTGAGAACTGGAAAGTCTGAAGTGCCCGGCTAGATGATAATACGTTTGCAGTCAATTTTATTAGGATATTTTCGGGGTTTTAAAGCCAATCATGTCTTGTAAAGTACTTGTTTTGATTCCCCTTTGTATAAATTTTTGTCGCTAATGCATTTTTTCTGCTTTTTGCAGGTTTTCAGGCTTTCAGCCGAATTTTGCTGTGACACGCCCCAAGGTCACGCCCTACCGGGGCGTGTACCTAGGGCGTGTAACCCAGAGGAATGAAGCAATTGATTTGAAACTGCATTCCGTGGAAACTTAGTGTACATGCCCTCGGTCACTCCCGTGACACACCCGACACGGGCGTGCACTATAGGCGTGTCCCCAGGTTCCGAGGAATCGCCGCAGCGCGCTCGTTTTTTCCCGCTCCACCGCCGCACCGAAAGTGTCACGCCCCAGGGTCACGCCTGACCCGGGCGTGACATATGGGCGTGTACTTCAGCAATTCCGCCCGTCACCTCCAGCATTCAATTTCAGCTCCCAAAGTCACGCCGCAAAGAACACGCCCCAGGGTCACGCCCTACCAGGGCGTGACTTGTGGGCGTGTACCGTAACAACTCCGTCAGAATTCAATTTCTGCCCGAAAAAGTCGCGCCAAATGTGTCACGCCCCAGGGTCACGCCCGACCAGGGCGTGACAGGGGGGCGTGACCCGACCCGAAAAATTCTATAAATAGAGCCCAACTCCAGGGGTTTTAGGACAACTTTTCGCTTTGAGAGGGGAGGTTCTGTCCTTTGTATTTCTGAACTTTTTAAGCATGTCTTTCCATTTTTAGTTCGTAGCTCTAGCTTTATGCTTTCCCTGTATTAGCTCCTAGCTTCTTTCTATAGTATGATGCTAATGATAGTGTAGTTTCCTTTTCATGTTCTTGTAATCTCTGGTTTTCAAGCTGTAAGATCACTGTTTCTCTTAATAAAAAGTGTTGTTTTCTTTTTCGTTCCTGCTCTGTTTTCAGTATTTTTCTTCTACTCATCCCCCTCTTCCACCTCACCATGATTAACTAATCCTCCATGTACTCGATCTAATTGATCCGAGGTTCGAGTGATTAGGTTATGATGCTTTGAATCTTACCTTTTCTGTTTAGGGTTTGGCTTTGAATTACTCTTGATTTATCACGGGTTGGAGGTATATCATCGATATATACTCTCCACCTTTGCTTTCATTCTGGGCTAGCCGAGAGGCCGAAGGTTTGAAATGAGCACCCAAGAGTAAAGGGAGTTGTTCGCACCCCTCGAGAGAGACAGACGTTCAAATCTCCCGGATTGGAGTAAAATCCATTAGAGGGGTTCACCGCGTAAAGCGAGTTTTAGGCCTCCGATTTAGGCGAAAGTCGGTCGGACCTTCCTAAACTCAGTTAGGCACGACCTTCGAGAGAAGCGTGTCAATATTCATGGAACCTCCACGGTCAAGGACCTTTACCCTAATTAGCTTAGGTTTATTTATCGTATTTTTCTAACCACTCTTGCCGAGGTGATTTCTGATCGAGTGCATTTTCCCTTCATCGTTACTAAGCTTAAGTTAATCGCACTTTTAGCTCTCTTTATCTTTTCATGCAAATAGTTCTCTTCCTTTAGTACATTTAGCTAAACGTTATTTTGCCGTCGATAAAATAATAGATTTCGTGTGAGTAAGCTTACTCAACTGTTCCCGGATTTCAATACGACACTTGTGTCCCCTAGCTGCATTTCGATAGGTATACTTGCCTTGATGAATTGTTAGTTTGGTATTTTCTCTTTGCAGATATCTTCAGAGACAATCAAGTTTTTGGCGCCGTTGCCGGGGAAGCAACGCTTGTTGATAAATTGAAAACGCGAATATATTAATTTTATCACTTCTCTTTCTCAGCCTCTTTCTTAAATTTTTTTTTTCCGCCTACTCACTTGAGTTAAATGGCTGGATTTTGTTAAGTGTGCGTATTTTTGTTTTTCCGCCTACTCACTTGAGTTAATTGGATGGATTTATTTCAAGCAAGTGTGCGTATTTTTATTTTTCCGCCTACTCACTTGAGTTAATTGGCAGGCTTTATTTCAGTAGAGTGTGTTTACTTTCTGTAGAGTGGGTGTGTTTTAATTTTCTGTCGAGTGCGTGAGTATAGCTTTTATTTTCCGCCTACTCGCACAGAGATAAATGGCTGGATTTTAATTACCGCATTCGTAATAGAAACCCACATCACAAAATTTTCTACACCACCTAACTCTCTCGAAAAGGGCAAAGTGGCTCTAAATGCCACTATCTTGTCTAGTACCTTGCGAACCCTTCACCGGGTAGCCCTTGGGAAGTTCGGGAGTTAAAACATAAAAAAATCTATTTCAAAAAATTTTTCCAACTTCATTAGCTCTTTTACTTTTTAGTCTTGCTTCTCCTCTTTTCTTCTAGTGTATGACCCGCGGTAGTCCGTCGGTTACTTTGGACCTGGACCACGAAATTGAGCGTACTCTTCGGAGAAGATCACGATTTCAAGGCCCTACTACCCAAGTGCCGGTTGAGGATTCCGAGTCATTTTCTACCTTAAGAATGGCAGAGCCCAACGTGGAGGAAGTCGTGCAAAGGCCTATGTCCTATTATGCACTACCAAATCTCGAGGGTACAGAAACTAGTATAGTTCGCCCTGCAATAAATAATAATAATTTTGAACTGAAGCCTAGCATAATTCAAATGGTGCAGCAGTATGTGCAATTTGACGGGCTTCAAGATGAAGACCCGAACGCACACATAGCCAGCTTTCTTGAGATTTGTGACACCTTCAAGATAAATGGTGTCACAAATAATGCTATTAGGCTAAGATTATTTCCTTTCTCTCTTAGAATTAAGGCTAAGCAGTGGCTGAACACCCTTCCTAAAAATAGCATAACTACTTGGACGCAATTAACTGAAAAATTTTTGGCCAAGTATTTTCCGCCTGCTAAAACTGCTAAACTTAGGAATGACATTTTTGCCTTTGGACAAATAGACTCTGAGACCCTTTACGAA
Organism: Platanthera guangdongensis; assembly: GCA_039583875.1. Taxonomy (NCBI): domain Eukaryota; kingdom Viridiplantae; phylum Streptophyta; class Magnoliopsida; order Asparagales; family Orchidaceae; genus Platanthera; species Platanthera guangdongensis. The sequence continues at coordinate 88,398,809 of CM077161.1, read as the reverse complement.
ACCTGGGAAAGATTTAAAGAATTATTAAGACGATGCCCACATCACGCTCTGCCTGTATGGTTGCAGGTGCAGACGTTTTATAATGGGCTAAATCAAAGCACGAAGCAAATGATAGACGCAGCTTCTGGCGGTACTTTAAACCATAAGACCCCGGAAGCAACTCTTGAGCTGTTTGAAGACATGGCCATGAACACTTACCAGTGGAATGTGCCTAGGTCCCGCCCAAACAAACCTGCAGGTCTCTTTGAAGTGGACAACGTCTCACAACTCGCACTGCAAGTTGAAATATTAAGCAAAAAAATTACGTAGATGACTGCTGCCTCCGCCCCTCAGGTATGGGAATCTGCAACTCCTCCCGCCGAACATTTGGATTATGTAAATAATATGCCTAGAACTGCTTTTAATAATTTTTCTGCTGCGAATTATCATCCTCCTGGTTTTAATTTTCCGAATAGTTATAATCCTGCGTTAAGAAATCATCCGAATTTTTCGTGGAGCAATCCATCGAATGCTGTGCGCCCGCCACCGCAAAGTGATTTTTCTGCTCCACCACCACCTCCTCCTCAAAGTTTTCCAAAACCTCCAAATTTGGAGGAAGTGTTTTCAAAATACATGAATGCTAATGACGCTACGATTAGGACCTTAACCGGAAGTGTTAAAAACTTAGAAAATCAGGTAGGACAGCTCGCTAAAATGATTTCTGAGCGACCCGTAGGGTCTCTTCCTTCCAATACCGAGCCCAACCCGAGAGAGCAAGCGAAAGCTATAACTCTTCGGAGTGGGAAGAAAGTTCCTGGTATGGTAAGTGAAGAACCCAAGGCAAGCTCCGCTCCCGTTTTAAAAAATCAAAGCTCCGTTCCCGTTTTAAAAATTCCACCCTCTGCCGAAGAAATTATCACCCCTATCGTAGAAAAAGAACTCACTCCACCATCCACCTTTAAAAATAATCCATCCCCGACATACCCTTCCGAACTTAATAAACAACGACAGGATGATCAATACACTCGTTTTTTGGAAATGTTTAAACAAATCCACGTAAATCTGCCTTTCCACGAAGCCATATCCTAGATGCCGAAGTACGCAAAATACCTTAAGGACCTCCTAACTAACAAGAAGAAGTTAGAGAACCTTTCGCATGTCACGTTAAATGTCGAATGCTCGGCGGTTTTGACAAACGGATTACCGAAGAAAATCAGTGACCCGGGTAGTTTCTCTATCCCGTGTGTCTTTGGTGATCTCTTTGTCAAACACGCTTTAGCCGACCTAGGTGCGAGTATTAATCTTATGCCCTTCTCGTTGTTTAAAAAGTTAGGAATTGGTAGTCTCAACCCCACACGCATGAGTATCCAACTCGCCGACAGATCAGTCAAATACCCGTTAGGAATAGTGGAGGACGTCCTAGTCAAAGTTGACAAGTTCATCTTCCCGGTGGACTTTGTCATTTTAGACATCGAAGAAGACGTCGAGGTTCCGCTGATCCTTGGCCGACCCTTCCTTGCCACCTCCCGAGCTATCATTGATGTAAGCAATGGTAAGCTCTTCCTTCGAGTGGGCGACGATGAGGTAACTTTCTCTATCACCCCCTCGATGAAAAACACACTAGCTAATGATGACTCCTGTTTTTTCATGGATACCGTAAGTGAAGAATCCTTCTCTCACACCTCTGCTTTTGAAGAAGAATTTTCCAATTTTTGTTCCTCTCCTCCAACTCAATCTCTACACCTAAGTAAAGAATCCTCCACCCGCCTTTCTGATTTTGAAAAAGAATTTTTTGATTTCTGTTCCTCTTCTACTTTTCCAACTGAATCATTGCACGAAGCCGCCATGGCCGCTAGCAACACCCCTTTTAATTTTACATATAAAAAAGTGTACGAGGACATAGTTTTTGAAAAAGAACAAATTTCCAAAACCTCGTATGATGACCCCCCTACCTTGGAACTAAAAGAACTACCAGAGCACCTTCAATACGCTTTCTTAGAAAAGGACTCCAAGCTACCTGTCATAGTTTCGGCCTACCTCACGGATGCACAAAAGGATAAACTTCTTTCAATTTTACAAAACCATCGCCAAGCTATTGCTTGGCAGATATCTGATATTAAGGGCATAAGCCCATCTTTCTGCACTCATAAAATCTTAATGGAAGATAATTCACGTAACTCTATACAACCTCAGCGCCGTATAAACCCAAACATGAAAGACGTAGTTAAGGGCGAGGTTATGAAATTGTTAGACGCAGGAATTATCTATCCTATATCCGACAGTAAGTGGGTTAGCCCAGTACAGGTAGTACCAAAGAAGGGAGGGATAACGGTCGTAAGTAATGAAAATAATGAATTAATCCCGACTCGGACGGTGACCGGATGGCGAATGTGTATAGATTACCGTAAGTTGAACGACGCCACCCGCAAGGATCACTTCCCCTTGCCGTTCATTGATCAAATTTTAGAACGACTTTCCGGACATAGCTTTTATTGTTTTCTCGATGGCCTCTCGGGGTATCTTCAAATCCCCATCTCCCCCGAGGACCAGGAGAAAACTACGTTTACTTGTCCCTTCGACACCTTCGCCTACCAAAGAATGTCGTTTGGATTGTGCAATGCGCCGGCTACATTCCAACGATGTATGCTCGCCATCTTTGACAAGTACGTAGAAAGCATTATGGAAGTCTTCATGGATGATTTCTCCGTCTTCGGGAATTCCTTCGATAGTTGCTTAGAGAACCTTGAAAAAGTCTTAGAGCGATGCGAAGAAACTAACCTCGCCTTAAATTGGGAAAAATGTCATTTTATGGTAAGGGAAGGGTTAGTTTTGGGACATAAAATTTCTGAAAGGGGTATTGAAGTAGACGTTGCGAAAATAGAAGTTATCGAGAAACTGCCGCCACCTACGAACATAAAAGCCATAAGAAGTTTCCTGGGTCATGCGGGTTTCTACCGCCGCTTCATAAAGGACTTTTCCAAAATCACCAAGCCCCTTACCCATCTCTTAGAAAAAGACGCCCCATTCATCTTTGATGACCTCTGTCTAGCTGCCTTCAATTTAATAAAAAAAAAATTAGTCAATGCGCCAATCATGATAGCTCCGGTGTGGGATCTTCCATTTGAAATAATGTGTGATGCGAGTAGTTATGCGGTGGGAGCCGTACTAGGTCAACGTATTTCCAAAAACTTCCACCCCATTTATTATGCTAGTAAAACACTCACATCTACACAGGAAAATTACACCACAACCGAGAAGGAGCTCTTAGCTGTAGTATTCGCATTTGACAAATTTCGCCCTTATATTACTCTTTCGAAAATTATTGTTTTTACGGACCACTCGGCCCTCAAATATCTTCTCTCTAAAACGGATGCCAAGCCTCGCTTGATTCGCTGGGTCTTACTCCTCCAGGAGTTTGACTTAGAGATCCGTGATAAGCGAGGTGCCGAGAACTTGGCCGCCGACCACCTTTCGCGCCTAGACAACCCGTTTATAGAGCAATTAGACGAAAATTCTTTTCATTACTATTTTCCTGATGAGAAGTTGTTCATAATTAACACATCTACTTCTCCTTGGTTTGCTCGCATCGCCAACTATCTAGTGGCTCGTGTGCTCCCAAAAGAGTTCTCGTCTCAGCAAAAGAAGAAATTCTTTTCTGAATTGAAGAACTACTTTTGGGAGGACCCGCATCTTTTTAAAGTCTGTGCAGACCAAGTGATCAGGAGGTGTGTTTCCTTTGATGAAGGATTAGATATTATTAAACATTTGCATGAAGGACCGACATGTGGGCACTATCAAGCTGCTCGCATCGCTCACAAAGTGTTAAGCGTGGGTTTTTACTGGCCCAGCCTGTTTAAAGACGCGCATGCCTTTGTGAGTAGGTGTGATAGTTGCCAACGGTCGGGGAATATTTCGAATAAAAATGAAATGCCACAAAATTATTTCCTAGAGTGTGAAGTTTTCGACCTCTGGGGGATTGATTTTGTCGGCCCTTTTCCTTCTAGCTTCGGGAATAAGTACATTTTAGTTGCCGTTGATTATGTTTCACGTTGGGCCGAAGCCCAAGCTCTTCCTACGAATGACGCCCGAGTCGTAGTTAATTTCCTAAAAAAATTATTTTCTCGATTCGGTACACCGCGCGCTATCGTTAGTGATAAGCGTTCCCATTTCTGTAACGCGCAATTTTCAAAAATCCTAACTAAATATGGCGTTACTCATAAGCTTTCCACTGCCTATCACCCCCAAACTAACGGACAAGTCGAAGTAGTGAATAGAGAAATAAAACGAATTTTAGAAAAGACTGTTTCAACATCTAGAAAAGACTGGTCAGCCAAATTAGACGATGCTCTATGGGCCTACCGAACAGCGTACAAAACCGCCCTCGGATGTACGCCATATCGGTTGGTTTATGGAAAATCGTGTCATTTACCCGTAGAGTTAGAGCACCGCGCCTTTTGGGCCTTGCGATTTTTAAACTTCGATCCCCACTCCGTCAGCGATTTTAGAAAATTTCAACTTAACAAACTCGACGAGTGGCGCTCTTACGCGTATGAAAATAACAGACTTTATAAAGAGCGGACGAAGAGTTTACATGACCGACATCTTAAGCACCCAAAAATCTTTAAGCCAGGCGACCAAGTGCTTCTTTATAACTCTCGTTTACGTTTATTCCCGGGTAAATTAAAATCACGTTGGTCTGGGCCTTTTACTGTTTTAGAAGTCTTTTCTTATGGTACTGTTTTAATTTCCCACCCTGATAAGGGTACTTTCAAAGTGAATGGTCAGCGTCTTAAACTGTATTTCTGTGATGATGTCAGTCTCAACCCTGTTAACTCTATCTTTCCGGTCCTGACATTTGATTAATCTGAACTTTATTTTTCTCAAAAACTTTGACTTTATTCGAACTTTATTTTTAAACAATATTTGGGACATTATTATTTTGATGCGTCGAGCTCAAACGACGCTTTAAACAAAGGGCGCTCTTGGGAGGCAACCCAAGTTATCTTTTTCTGTTTTCTTTCTTTTACACTTTTTGCCCCGACTGGCTCCGGCAAGCTGAAACTTCTGCGATCGCCTGCTCCAACGGTTCTGATTCCATGCCAAAGTCCGCCGGACGACGTTTCATGAAGATCCACAGCACAGGCATGGAGGAGCGGCATCACTCAACTTGCCCTGCAAAATAAAACCGGGGAAGTACCTGCTTTTCAATTCTGTCTTTTATTTCTGTACTTTACTTTTCTCTCGTTCTCCGACCTCCTTCTCCATTGCGGACAATGTAGATTTTAAGCTTGGGGGAGGACTTCCTCCTTCTTTTTGTTTTCTTTTTGTTTTGTAAATATCCCAAAAAAATCCAAAATTTCAAAAAATTTCAAAAAACACTTATATATATATAGCTGCATTTTGGTATTTCAATAAGTACCCCATGTTTATGTTTTGTTTTTCTCAAACTTATTTATAAACAACGTAGTTAATTATAATTTTTCTAATCATTCTTTTTAATCATATTTCACAAGTAAAATGTTGGCCATGCTGTGTTTCTAATTGACGGTAGCATGTTAAGGTAAAATATTTCTCTAAACCGTGCATTTCTATTATGGTTTTCCGTTCTTTATTTTCTTTACTTTCTCTAAAAATTATTCATCCACTATTTTCCTTTTCGTCTTTAGATGATTTTTGTAAGAACATATTTTGAATAACGTAGTAGATATGAACGATCCAAGTGACATATTATTTTTATTTTCAAGATAATTTCATCAATCTTCTTTTATTATCTCGAACTTGCTTTTTGAAATTTATCGACTCTATGTTTTAAATAAATTTAAAAAAAAACGCGTGAAAATGATTTAGGCCATTTTTGTTTACGTTTGAGCTTTCTTGCCAACCTAAACTCTTTTACCACTAGTTAGCCGCTTTTGAGCCTTTTTCCAAATTCATTTGATAAACTCCACACACCATTTCATTTTCACCAAAGCCCAAATTCCTACCTATCTAATCACGCTAATTTTGTTTGATAGGAAATTTTGTCTTATCTGTGGAAATATTGTTGAAAAAGGTGTACTCAAAAGCAATAAATTGAAAAAAAAACAAAAATGAATGAAAAAAAAAAGAGAGATAAATAATCATAAAGAGAAAAAAATAAATTTATTTATACATATTTTGTTTAAAATAAATTTATTTTTTTTGAAACTCGTTGTTTTGGTTTAGTGTGATTTTTAAGCCTCCATGTTTATATTTGAATTCCACTCCTATTCATATTCCTAAACCAAACGTTTCGGTCCTATTAAGTCCTTTTGATTCACGCCCTGTTTTTTTAATTTTATTTAACAACTAAGAAAAGAAGAAAAGTAAATCAGTTTTAGTTTTGAATTTAAACTTAGATTTTTGTTATTTAATTGATATAATTATAATGCGTTGCTTGGATCTAGTAATAACTCAATACGTTCTTTTCATTTTCATTGCCTTACTTAAATCTATTTAAAGAATTTCGTCAAAATTCTGGATGATTTATTTTTATTAAGTAAAGTTTATAAAAGTTAAACCATACCTAAATAATTGTTTTAGATTTACGTTTTACATTCTCCCTACCTAGAATTTCGCATAGTACTTGTGTAAGTATGATTAAAACTTTTTGAATTAGTCACTTTTTATGATTAGCTTGTCTTTATATCTTTGCTTGGGGACAAGCAAAACTTAAGCTTGGGGGAATTTGATAATACGTTTGCAGTCAATTTTATTAGGATATTTTCGGGGTTTTAAAGCCAATCATGTCTTGTAAAGTACTTGTTTTGATTCCCCTTTGTATAAATTTTTGTCGCTAATGCATTTTTTCTGCTTTTTGCAGGTTTTCACGGCTTTCAGCCGAATTTTGCTGTGACACGCCCCAAGGTCACGCCCTACCGGGGCGTGTACCTAGGGCGTATAACCCAGAGGAATGAAGCAATTGGTCCGAAACTGCATTCCGTGGAAACTTAGTGTACACGCCCTCGGTCACGCCCGTGACACACCCGACACGGGCGTGTACTATAGGCGTGTCCCCAGGTTCCGAGGAATCGCCGCAGCGCGCTCGTTTTTTCCCGCTCCACCGCCGCACCGAAAGTGTCACGCCCCAGGGTCACGCCTGACCCAGGCGTGACATATGGGCGTGTACTTCAGCAATTCCGCCCGTCACCTCCAGCATTCAATTTCAGCTCCCAAAGTCACGCCGCAAAGAACTCGCCCCAGGGTCACGCCCTACCAGGGCGTGACTTGTGGGCGTGTACCGCAACAACTCCGTCAGAATTCAATTTCTGCCCGAAAAAGTCGCGCCGAATGTGTCACGCCCCAGGGTCACGCCCGACCAGGGCGTGACAGGGGGGCGTGACCCGACCCGAAAAATTCTATAAATAGAGCCCAACTCCAGGGGTTTTAGGACAACTTTTCGCTTTAAGAGGGGAGGTTCTGTCCTTTGTATTTCTGAACTTTTTAAGCATGTCTTTCCATTTTTAGTTCGTAGCTCTAGCTTTATGCTTTCCCTGTATTAGCTCCTAGCTTCTTTCTATAGTATGATGCTAATGATAGTGTAGTTTCCTTTTCATGTTCTTGTAATCTCTGGTTTTCAAGCTGTAAGATCACTGTTTCTCTTAATAAAAAGTGTTGTTTTCTTTTTCGTTCCTGCTCTGTTTTCAGTATTTTTCTTCTACTCATCCCCCTCTTCCACCTCACCATGATTAACTAATCCTCCATGTACTCAATCTAATTGATCCGAGGTTCGAGTGATTAGGTTATGATGCTTTGAATCTTACCTTTTCTGTTTAGGGTTTGGCTTTGAATTACTCTTGATTTATCACGGGTTGGAGGTATATCATCGATATATACTCTCCACCTTTGCTTTCATTCTGGGCTAGCCGAGAGGCCGAAGGTTTGAAATGAGCACTCAAGAGTAAAGGGAGTTGTTCGCACCCCTCGAGAGAGGCAGACGTTCAAATCTCCCGGATTGGAGTAAAATCCATTAGAGGGGTTCACCGCGTAAAGCGAGTTTTAGGCCTCCGATTTAGGAGAAAGTCGGTCGGACCTTCCTAAACTCAGTTAGGCACGGCCTTCGAGAGAAGCGTGTCAATATTCATGGAACCTCCACGGTCAAGGACCTTTACCCTAATTAGCTTAGGTTTATTTATCGTATTTTTCTAACCACTCTTGCCGAGGTGATTTCTGATCGAGTGCATTTTCCCTTCATCGTTACTAAGCTTAAGTTAATCGCTCTTTTAGCTCTCTTTATCTTTTCATGCTAATAGTTCTCTTCCTTTAGTACATTTAGCTAAACCTTATTTTGCCGTCGATAAAATAATAGATTTCGTGTGAGTAAGCTTACTCAACTGTTCCCGGATTTCAATACGACACTTGTGTCCCCTAGCTGCATTTCGATAGGTATACTTGCCTTGATGAATTGTTAGTTTGGTATTTTCTCTTTGCAGATATCTTCAGAGACAATCACAAGAGGAGTAGCAACGGGTTTTACCTTGTCCATCATGAACCTCTTCAGCACTTTCTCCACATACTGAGACTGAGATAGTCATAGTTGACCAGCATTCCTGTCCCTGGTAATTTTCATTCCAAGGATCTTCCTTGCCGGTCCCAAATCCTTCATTTCAAAGGACTCACTGAGCTCCTTCTTCAACTCAGCTATGATGGCCTTGTCATCCCCAACAATCAGCATATCATCTACGTATAACAGCAGAATAGTGAACATCTTCTCAATCCTGTTCACATACACACAGTGATCAGCCCTGGTCCGTTGGAATTTGCTCTTCATCATGAAAGAGTCAAATTTCCTATACCACTGCCTGGGTGCCTGCTTCAACCCATAAAGGCTCTTCTTGAGCCGGCAGACCAGATGATGCTTCCCCCTAGCCACAAAGCCTTCGGGCTGCTCCATATATAGCTCTTCCTCCAAATCACCATGCAGAAATGTCGTCTTGACGTCCATCTGCTCGACTTCAAGATCCATGGAGGCAGCTATACCCAACACCAGTCTAATAGAGGACATTTTCACCACTGGGGAAAAAATCTCGTCGAAATCGACACCTTGTTTCTGACTGAAATCTTTCACCACAAGTCTCGCCTTGTACCTTGGCTGAGAGCAATTTTCATCCAACTTTAACTTGAAGACCCACTTGTTCTTCAAAGCTCTCTTCCCTTTAGGCAATGAGACTAAATCATACGTCTTGTTCTTCTGAAGGGAATACAACTCCTCTTCCATAGCAGCTGTCCAAGCCTCACGATCTTCAGCACTTTGAGCCTCCACATAGGACTCAGGCCCTCCACTATCTGTAAGTAAAATATACTCATGAGGAGAATACCTGGTATTGGGCCGTCTGACTCTCTCAGATCTGATAAGAGGAACCTCCACCACAGGTGGTACATCAACTGGCAGAGCTCCCCCTGCATCCGGAATCATCTCCTCATCAGGAATAAACTCACTAACTTCCTCCTCAGCATGCCCATCATCAGCAGCAGTCTCTACTGGCCCATCATCAGCATAGAGTCTCTCCTCCGCAGGTGGAAACTGTGGAACCTGTGACTCTGCAGCATTATGCTCACCAACCACTTGATATTCAACAAATATCACATCTCTGCTTCTGATCATTTCTTATTCACAGGATCCCAGAGTCTATAGCCAAACTCCTCATGGGGAAATCCCATCAAGATGCACTCCCGGGATTTCTCATCAAGCTTCGATCTCTCTTCCTTGGGGACATGAACGTGAACTTTGCACCCAAACACCCGCAAATGTCCGTACGACACTTCCTTCCCGGACCAAACACGCTCTGGAATATCACCATTCAGAGGTGCAGAAGGAGACAGATTTATCAGATGTACAGCAGTTTGAACAGCCTCAGCCCAAAATTGTTTGCTAATGTCAGCTTGAAAAATCATACATTTGATCTTCTCAATAATCGTCCTGTTCATCCTTTCTGCTAACCCATTCTATTGCGGCGTCCTCGGGATTGTCCTTTCATGTACTATGTCATGCCTTCTGCAGTAAGCGTCGAAGGCACCAGTGTACTCTCCCCCGTTTTCAGATCGAACTCGCTTTATTTCTTTCCCGGTCATCTTCTCTACCTTCACTTTGAACTCTTCAAACTTTGCTAGAACATCACTCTTCTGCTTCACAGAATATGCTCAGACTTTCCTGGAGTGATCGTCAATGAACGTGACAAAGTAAGCGGCTCCGCCCATAGACTTGGGCTCAATAGGACCACACACATTAGTGTGTATCAAATATAGTAACTCCGCCTTCCTCTTTGGTTCAGAATCAGCAAAGGAAACACGTTTCTGCTTACCGGCCAAGCAGTGCGCACACGTATCAGGAAGCCCTCCTGATAGCTCCGTAAGGACCTTGTTCTTCACCAAGATCTTCAAGTTCTTCTCGCTGATATGCCCAAGTCTGCGATGTCATAACTCCATAGAGTCGCCCTCTGCCGTATTCACACTTGGACCACAGATCTTGGCTTTAGTATGATAAAGGCCACAACACTTCCTTCCTCTGGCTACTACCAAAGAACCCTTCAACAACCTCCAGGTCCCTCCACCTTCAATGCTCGTGAAACCACCATCATCAAGCCTACCAATGAAAATCAGATTCATTCTCAAGTCAGGAATATGCCTGACGCCCTTGAGAACAATCTTCCCCAATTCAGTCTCCAAGTGGACATCACCACTACCAACAATCAACGACTCACCAGAATTTGCCATCCGGATCACACCAAGATCTCCCTCAGAATAGGTGTAGAAGTAATCTCTGTGAGGAGTGCAATGATAGGATGTAACTCCGTCCACAATCCAGTCTGTGTCAACGCAGTCTTGGCAAGACGATCCACTGCACTGCAAGCATAACGGCTCAGCCTCCACAATCGAAGTCGTCGCATCACCACTGGATTCTCCTACCTCCTTGGTCTTTCCCTTCAGGTCTCTTTTCATTTGAAAGCAATCCTTCTTGAAATGACCCTTCTTCTTACAATAGTAGCACTCGATATCCTTCTTAGACTTGCCCCTGGACTTACTCCTGGAACTGTCCCTGTGCTTCACATCCTTCTTCACAGACCTGCCTCTTCCCTCCATGAGAAAAACACCCGAAGTGGAAGATCCAGAATCCTTCCTTCTCAGCTCTTCGTTCAGGCGACAACCAGACACCATCTCCATGGTTATCACGCCATCAGGTGCTAAGTTGCTCAACGACACTACTAGAGTCTCCCAACTCTCGGGTAAAGAACTAAGGATCATTAGAGCTTGGAGTTCATCTTCCAAAGTGATCTTCATGGACTCCAACTGATTGATAATACTTTGAGCAAGGTTCAGATGCTCAGTCATCTGTGAACATTCCCGGTACTTCAAATTGACAAGCTTCCTAATCAGAAATGCCTTGTTACCTGCAGTCTTCCACTCGTACAAGGCTTCAAGCTTTTTCCATAGTGCCTGAGCCGAGGTCTCCGTGGAAACATGATGAAAAACGTAGTCATCGAGCCACTGTCTAATGAACCCTACTGCCTTTCGATCCATTTTCTTCCACTCTTCATCATCCTTAACTGAAGCAGGTCTCCCCGTCAATGGAGCATGGAGATCTTTTCAATATAAGAGATCCTCCATCCGAGGCTTCCAGATGCTCCAATTCTTGCCATTCATACTGACCATCCTTGTGTTCTGTTCCATTGCTTTCCCAAACAAGCAACTCTATTACGGTGCACAAGTCGATTTATTTCAAGGGATTAACAAGAGAGGATAGGGAGCGGACCAATGGTCTTCACCTACCGCACCAAGTTAGAAACCGAGAAATAAAAACGACTAGCCAAAGAACCTGGCTCTGATACCACTTGATAGGGAACGGGGGTTCCGAAAATAACGGCAACCCCCACCGATCAATAGAGTCAAAACAATAAGAAGCAAAACAAAACACCACAAATGAACACAGAGATATACGTGGAAAACATTCACCACTTGAAGGTCAAAAATCACGGTGCACGGCACAACGAAAATCCACTATAATAAATAAGGATTACAGAAATTTATCTAGGTTTGCCAAAACCTAGAAAACCCTCCGGATTTGACACACAAATCCACTCCTCTCTACCACCAAGACAAACCACAACTTCTCTACAATAGGATAAAATCCTACTCTCTCTTCAAGCAAAATAGCAAACGAAGACAAGAAAGGGTACACTTGAAATCGTAGACGAAGAAGCCCTTGAAAAACGGTAGAGAAAACTCCTTTGAAAGTCCACCTAGTGTCGGCAAAGTGCACCTATGGGGGGGGGGGGGGGGGAATAGGTGACGAGTAGCACTTTTGCGGAATTTACAAACGTACCTGCACAATAAAAATAAAAAGCACAGCACACAGAATACACAGGCAATTTATAGTGGTTCCCCGACTTGGGTACATCCACTTTCCCCCTTCGACCTATCTCCCAACAAGGGACGACTCGGTCTCTTCTCCAACGGGATTGAAATCCAATCCCTGCACTAACGGAAGGAGCCCTTCCACACGTGAGAGTCAACACTCCCACAAAACGGGTTGCACCCAACCCTTGCAACACGGAACAAAAGTTCCTTTACAACAAAAGTAAATATAGAATGTATACGAGATACAAACTTCTTTCGGAGACTACGGTGTTCCTCTTCGTTCGACGACGTGTTCGTGAAGTCAACGAAGAGTCTACAACCTTGGTCTCTCTTGGAGAGGATCTCCCCGGAACCGGCAGCGGCAACACGAGCGGCGGCTAGCTTCGGGATCGGCGGCTATGATGATGAGCGGCTGCTGAACTTGGAGATCCAAACTTCGTTGCGAAGCAAGCTAGGTCTACCAACGGTCACTCTAGGATCAGTCGTCTCGATCGATTCGGACGTGGGAGTTTTTCCCGGTCAACAAATCGAGAGACAAGAGATCTCCGGATAGACACGTGAGACTCAGAGCTTTGCTAAGCTTCTGTCGCCGGAGATCACGAAGGATTCTCGATTGTTGACGGCGACCAACGTTCCCGAGCGCGACGGCGGCGGCGGAGAGGAATCGCGGTTTTAGGGTTACGTCGTGGCTCGGTTTCTTTCTCTGTTTTTCCGTCCTTTTACTGTTCAAAATACTGGAATATACATACTGTAGATAACTCTAATATGACCGTTTGTGGGACCCACAATAGAAATCCCTAAATCCCGGTCCAGAAAATTGACAGCTGTAGAATCCGGTTCAGGAACATCCCGAGAAAACGCTAAGTGAAAATCGGCGAGAATCGCAGGTGACTCTCGACGAATCGGCGAGAATCACTAAGTGATTCTCGACGAATCTTACTTGGTATCCATGATCACTTAACCACTGGTTCAGCGAGAATCACTAGTGATTCTCGCCGAATCTTACTTGGCACCGTTTTGGGGTAGCTAGAAGGAGTCGGCGAGAATCACTAATGATTCTCGTCGATTCGGCGAGAATCACTAGTGATTCTCGCCGAATCGGCGAGAATCACTTGGTGATTCTCGTCGAATTTTCCTTGGACGAATTTTCGTCTTCCACCCAGGAGCTGCTCCTTGACCCATCCATGCTCCTTGTCTTCTCTTGCATATGAACGACCCTGTACTTGAAAGTAAGTGCACTCCAATAGAGAGAGTACACGTAGGCCAACACACTGATCTGCTCAACGAGGGATTACGTCTTGCAGACCCGTGTATATTGACCTACTGCACCCTGACATTGGTGTGCACTTAGCGTGGAGGAGCTGCAAGTACAACTTAAGATGTTTCATCAAATACATTGTGAATTCATCTTAGCTTGACGGGTGGCTTCCTCAAATCCAGGTAATTGTGGATACAATACCCAACAATCTCCCCCTATTTGACGAAGCCAAAACCCTACTAGCTATGATGAATAACACCTATCAAATAATAAACATAGCATTCAGAAATTAAACATGCAGCACAAGAGAATATATGCAACCAGATCAGGACTTGAGTCATTCACAAATTTAAATATATATACCAATATATATACACATATAATCTCAGAATTGTTCATATGAAAACAATAATCATTAAATGTTCTTAAGACAAAGTGACAAGCTATAAGTTATTGACTATTTTTCCTTAGCTAAGTCACCCTTAGGATTTTGAGCCAAGTACTTCTTGCTTTGCCTCTCCATGTGTTCTTTGGGCTTCGGGTAGTACCTAGGAGGAGGAACTTTATCTGCATCCTTGTTGTTTCTGAAAAAGATGTTGCGTTTCGCTTCAAACGTTTTGTGCGTTTCCCACTCATACTGGCTATATACTTCGTTTCGATTGATCTCTCCTCTTTCTTGCAGCCAGAAGGTGTCTAAGATGATGTTCCTTGAAACTGGACTCCATCTTTCGTTTCGTACATCCTCCTCACTCATTCTGATTCTCTTCTCAGCTGGAGTCTCCTTGGAGGTCCCTTCCTGAACTTTTCTCTTTCCCCTGGCTTTTGCTAAGGCCTCTTGGTCAAACATGCTCCTCAATTTAGCTTTGGAGAGAGCCCTAGCATCAACGTCATTTGTGGGAACATCTGCAGCACTTGTACTTAAATCCTCAGCAGCACATACTCCCTCAGCGGCCGTAGATGTCTCAGGAACATGAATACCTGCAGGATTGTCAGGCAGAACGACGCCTAACGTACCTAACGCCTGTTGGAGCATCCACCAGCAGCTCTCATAGACATATTTGCTTGATTGTGCGAAGTGTGTGCTCATACTTTCTTGAAGCTCGGCCATCTTAGCTAGATACTCTTTCTCCCCCTTTTTGGCTTCGACCGCGATGGAATTGGCATATAAGTGCAGCGAGTCATCAATATGCTTTGAGGTCCGGGAGAATTCATTGACTAAGGCTTGCTGATTGGCGTTAAGAGTGACCATATTACCGTCAAACTTTTGAATGTTGTTGGCTACAACATGTGCATTCTGATTGACGACGGCAAGAGTATCAGTATTCTTTTTCAAACCGGCCATTAGGAGTGTGACAGCTTCGCCGGCCGCGGTATACTTTTCTTCAAATTTCTTCTCCATCACGTCCAGTTTATGGTTGATTTCCACCATATTCTTGAGCATCATATCTTCAGAAGTCTTAATCCTTTTCAGCAGTCTATTTTGAGCGTCAGCAAAGGAGTCTTTGAGTGAACATTCACAATTCCCTGAATGATATTTACTGTGTGAGTGGCTAGCTCATCTCGTAATGGAATAGCCGGAGGCACTTGTGGGCCTTGCATTTCAGCAGATGCATCTGTAGAGCTGGATACAATCACAGTCTCTAATGGAGGAATGCTGGCTGCCTCTGGAGTTTTATCTGACTCCCCATCCACTGGTGCATTCTTTTCAGATGGAGGTTCAACAAGATCCGGACCCTCCAATATTTCATGTCCCTCATTCTCATCGTCCTCTCCGTCATCATCCAAGAAATCATCTATAGCAGCAGCATCCTCTTCTAACTCTTGGTCAGCAGTCCCCTGTGCATCAGCTTCGGTTCCTTGAGTGTTTCTGTTCAGGACCTCCTCATCCTCCAGCTCAGGTTCACTTACTTCATGAATTTCGGCCACCGCATCCCTGGCCACCTGGGAGATGTCAGATATTACCTCAGTATGAGGGGGTAGAGGCTCCCCCTCGATTCCTGCAGTCAGGGTATCAGGAATTTCACCGGGGGTGACTGCTGGAGATACTCCCTATTGCTCTTCCACGACAGGCTGCCCGATCCGCCTCTCCCATCGATCAAACACACTTGCATCCATCTTCTTCAAGTAGTGGAGAGGGACACCTTTGCTCATGTCGAACTTGTCTCCGTTTAGCTGGTTTAGATATAGACTTATGATGCGTCCGAAACTAGGAGTGCCCAGGGTGTCCTTGATCTTCTCGAACAGCAACTCCCCCCAGTTGAACCTCTTGCGGCAGACAACAGCTATGAGGATCTTGAACATATCTCCTGAGATATGCTCATGCGAGCCCGGCTTGCAGATGAGCACTTTTCCAATAATGTCAGATAGGAGCTTCCCTTCTTCATTCATCTCCTTTCTCTTTATTGATCGAGTTCCTCGTGGAAGACCGCAGAACAAGAGAGTTCTGGTTTTGTCCTCGTCCTCCAAATAGTCCTCCTGCTCCGAACTAGAAAGCTGCAGGTAGCGAGTCATCTTGCTGGCAGACATCTTTACTTTTGCCCCCGCCACCTTGCTCTTGATTATGGAGTCTCCATCTCGGAGTCTTGCGGTAGCGAAGAACTCCAGCACCTCTTTGTCCAGGATTTTGCAAGGGTGCTCCAAGACGAAGGTTAGCCCAGCCTCTTCCAACATTAAAATGATGTTGCGGAATTCGTCCGAGGCATGAGAAAACCCAGTTTGAACCAGCTCGCAGCCAGAGACCAACCCTGCAGTTGTCCTTGGAGACATTGTAGATCTAGAGATAGAAGCCCTACTCCAAGCATTAATGAACATTCAAAAAGAAAGCATCACTAGTGAGCGCGTCCAAGTACGGGTGAGGAAGAGGTTACCTAAGGGCGTATACGGTGAGTTAGTTCGAGTGGAGAAGAATCGAAACTAGAAGAGTTCGTCGGTGAAGGCTTCGGCGGGATGCTTGCGGGAAACCTTTGATGGAGACGGATTAGAAGAGCTTTCCAGCAGGAGTCGACGTGGTGTCCTTCCGGTAAGCGTCCCTTGCGGCGATTAGAGGCCCCTCGGCGAGTGTCCAGCGGAGGAGAGTCGGCGAGGTTTGGCGTAGACGGTGCGACGAGCTTGTTGCGGGTCGTCGGGAGATCTCTTGCGGGTTTCGGCAAGTCTGCGGAAGAACTCTTGCGGGATATTTGCTGCGACGTGAGGCGGGAGTCGTGAAGAAGGCGAAGGGTTTTGCGGGATTTGACTAATTCGGCGAGATTTGTCTAATTCGGCGGGATTCGTGAAGAATGCGAAGGGTCGGCGGGATTTGTCTGACATGAGATTTATTTAATTCGGTTTCTGATACCATTTGTCTAATTCGAAATTGAGAGGTCTCTTGACTAGAAATTTTCACGTTGAGAGGCTTGCAACATTTTTGAAATTTTCTGATGTCAAGTCAATATAAAGATGATAAACACATGTATATTTTAAAGTCAATCTATTTGGATTTGAACGAAGCGTTTCCAAAAACTTCTTGATGTCAATTGTGAGTTGTCGAGAATCACGATGACATATCTTCGTTAACCCTTTATTGATGTGTAAAGGTTTGCATGCATCGAGTTAACCTATCCTTAGACGTGCATACATACACTAATATACAAAGAAGTATCTGTATATAATGATATATATATATATATGTAATTGTCAATTGAAAACGACTCAAGTCTTGAAACTGATCATGAGTACCTGGGATTTTGAGAGTCATCGTTTTAGTCCCTCAGGTAGAACATATCAGAAGCTCAATGGGAGTATGCTCAAATTGATATCACATCTGTTATTGCAGATGATTGTTCCAATTTAGTCTTGAGCCACCTACTGTCTAGTTCCCATCATATTCACGGGAACCTAGACTACCCTGCAAGAAAGAATTACTTTACCTTAGGAACCCAAATCATATTGGGTCCTAGGTTCCTGTTAGCATGAGCACGCCACTGCCTTCCTTCAGAAAACCTGTCTGGAAGACTACCTCTGTCCCGAGAATGTGGATAAGCCCTTGCCGTGGGCACAGAGGGGTTGTTCCAACAATCGATGGCAAAGTGTCCCACTTTGCCACAGCACCAATATGGGTGAATGTTGTATCGCCGTTTCCGACCTGATCTCGTGACTGATGTAGTCACGGTCCTAGGTCTAAACGGGATAGGGCATGATCTTGTCACAAAAATTCCTCTTCCATCGTGACACGTGGAAGGGTGGAAAGAATGCATGTTGTGAGCGTTATGAGGCCGGGAAGGTGGTGACATTCTTTCAGGCATCTCCCTTACACGGGCGCCATGGAACCTGACATCATGACTTCTATCCTCTCTATCCCGTGTCCTCGAGTGGTGAGAAGTCTTCTGTGAGCTGGGATATGCAGATCCACACTGTGTTGAGGCAGTGGCAGTGAATACGAAGGGCTCAGAATGAGCCTTAGGTATTTCCTCATGGGTGGCCATGACGCCCCTTGCACTATGGTCGTTTCTACATGGGGACAGATCACCCTTGCAGTGACCACGACTATTCCTGTGGTCATACCTGAAGGCATGATGAGTTGCCTTCCTGCTTGGAGTGGGGGGTCGGAATACCGTTTCCCCATTTCTCCACGAAGTGATAATCCGGGAGATCCACCCGTTTTCTTGCTTTCTCTTAATGGCATCAACCTTGGAGAAGTTTGATACTATTCTTTTCTCATTCTCCAGACTACTCTCTAGAGCTGAGATCTTAGAGTCCTTGGCCTTGTTGGATGCCAATTGGAGAACCAACAAGACCTTCAGTCGAGCAATCTCTTGGGCTTGCTCCTCAGCAAGTAGATTGCTTGACTGAAGGGCTCTCTTCAGGGAATCAGAATTTTCTGGAGGAGAGCAGTTTCTGTCTTCAGAAAGGTCAAAAGATATAGGGCAGGATGAAGAAGTCACCTGCTCAGCTGTGTCATTGTCATTAGAATCAGTGACCAGTGTTTCATCCTCGTCAGAGCTGCTGTCCTCACTGGTCTCATCAGTCTCTGATACGGACACTGGAGCTCTGATGTTGTCCGAGTGATGCTTGCCTTCATCTTCAGAGGTGAGGACCCCCACATAGGCTTCCTCGTCTGGTTGACAACATATTCTAGCTTTCTCTGACTCCCCCATCAACTCTGATATCATTACCCACATGGATTTAGCCGTCCTACACTTTTCCAGTCTAGAGCGAGAGGCTCCAGACCAGATATCCATAATAATTTGACGAATCCTCTCGTCCAAGTGATATAGTGATAGTTCCGTCTCTGACATCTCAGCAATGCCCATGGGCACTTGGATCCCAGAGTCGGAGGTCTTCATTGGAATAAACGGACCCTCTTCCAGGATGAAGGATGCTCGAGGATCGATGGCATCAAGGTGAAATGACACTCTCATTCTCCAGATGGGATAATAATCCTTTGTGCATGCGGGGAGTTGGAGTGACGGTATCTCATAATCCAGATCCATGCTTCTGACACTGGTGGCAGGATTCTACTCAAGGTGTTAACCTTTGAAGAGTAACCTCGCTCTGATACCACTTGAAAGTCCACCTAGTGTCGGCAAAGTGCACCTATGGGGGGGGGGGGGGGGGAATAGGTGACGAGTAGCGCTTTTGCGGAATTTACGAACGTACCTGCACAATAAAAATAAAAAGCACAGCACACAGAATACACAGGCAATTTATAGTGGTTCCCCGACTTGGGTACATCCACTTTCCCCCTTCGACCTATCTCCCAACAAGGGACGACTCGGTCTCTTCTCCAACGGGATTGAAATCCAATCCCTGCACTAACGGAAGGAGCCCTTCCACACGTGAGAGTTAACACTCCCACAAAACGGGTTGCACCCAACCCTTACAACACGGAACAAAAGTTCCTTTACAACAAAAGTAAATATAGAATGTATACGAGATACAAACTTCTTTCGGAGACTACGGTGTTCCTCTTCGTTCGACGACGTGTTCGTGAAGTCAACGAAGAGTCTACAACCTTGGTCTCTCTTGGAGAGGATCTCCCCGGAACCAGCGGCGGCAACACGAGCGGCGGCTAGCTTCGGGATCGGCGGCTATGATGATGAGCGGCTGCTGAACTTGGAGATCCAAACTTCGTTGCGAAGCAAGCTAGGTCTACCAACGGTCACTCTAGGATCAGTCGTCTCGATCGATTCGGACGTGGGAGTTTTTCCCGGTCAACAAATCGAGAGACAAGAGATCTCCGGATAGACACGTGAGACTCAGAGCTTTGCTAAGCTTCTGTCGCCGGAGATCACGAAGGATTCTCGATTGTTGACGGCGACCAACGTTCCCGAGCGCGACGGCGGCGGCGGAGAGGAATCGCGGTTTTAGGGTGTCAACACTCCCACAGCTCCTCGCCAAGAAGATAATTCTTCATGCACGACTTCCACTTCTTAAAGTTAGTCGGCGTTAAGAGTTCAATGCCCAGACCTCTTGCTAAGCTTCCTTCCATTGCGATCACCTGTTGGTACCCTTCAGCAGCACCGAGCAACAACACAGGTTGATCACCACTCAATCACTGAGTTAACAACGCTGGTTGACCCCCGCTCACGCAACTGAACAACCCGCAACCTCAGAAACCTCGCTTTGATACCATGTTAAATTTTCTCAACGTGGTCAGCAAGATAGCCCAAACGCCAAATTAATATCTTCGGAACTACCCAGTTCGCACGCTGAACCTGCGGAAAACCCAAGGACTAGAGGTTGCACCCAACAAAACAATGGAAGCACAAGAAGGTCTTATTATGCATTCACTTCTTTACAATCCGAGGCATACATAGCGAGACATGATTTCGGTAGTATTACAACTGAAAACAGAAAGAAACCAAAAACAAGCCGGGCGGACAGCACTCCAGTCCGCCGAGACCGCGAGGTCGCCGAGACCGCCGAGACCGCTGAGCTCGCCCAAGCTATGCTGCAATCCGCCGAATACCACGGAGTCTGCCGAGACCGCGAGGCCGCGCGGACACACCGTTATTCGCCTCTTGCTGAACCCGAACTGAGGAACTCCCCTACCCGCCTGAATCCGGCGGACAGGTTATTGAAGCTGGCAAAGTTGAAACAGAACTGACAAGCCGCAGAGCGACCTCCTGCTGCGTCCGCAGAGACCGCACACTTCCAAGCACTGACCGAAGTCACAGCCAAACTCCTGGCTCCTTGAAGTTATCCGCACGACCTGCACACAGCAAACCGTCAGCCTGAAACAATCCGCGCGGACTGGCAAACACAGACCGCAGCACTTCGCACACCCCAACTTACTGTTCACCCAAGTTACTTAGATTGCTGTAGATGTGCCAGGGGGGTCCTATTTATAGGCAAGGTGAGGAGTGTGGTCACCGCCCAAGAGATAGCGACACCACCCTCAGTCCGCGCGAATACAACCACCGTCCGCCGAGTCCGCATGGACTTAGCCGGACACCAAGGGAAACCGCCAGGAGCAAGGCAACCATTGACGAACCCTCTCCAGTCCGCCTAAGCTAAGCGGACAAGGCACCAGCCCGCAAAGCTCCAACTGCTGCAGGACAGCACCCTCTTCAATGGCTGTCCGCACCAACCCGAGGCAGTCCGCAAGACTCACACCTCAATCCGCCACAAGTCCACGACCAAAGGCAAACATCAACAGTCCGCCCGGTCACAGCGGACTTGGCGGATACGGCGGACACCATGAACTTGGCACAATGTGTGACCAAGTCCAAAACCATCAAGGGCCAGTGCGAGCATGGCGGACACAAAGTCCCGTCCGCCAAACACCCTAGCACAGACCGCAACCAGTCCGCGAGCTCCTCGCACTTGTCCAACACAGCAGCTTCCTCCCGGACTCCAAACACCAGTCCGCCAACCGGTCTCCACAGCAAGACCTGCTGTAACACCAGAACTTGACAAGTCCTCAGCCAAGCTCTAAGCTTAGTCCGCAACAGCCAATACTGCGGACACATCAGTCCGCAAGCTTCCCGCGGACAAGAGCCAACCCGCCTTTCAGCACAAGCTTGCACCCGCGACCACTGAGCAAAGAACCAGTCCGCAAGCCTCTCTATCCGCAGATACCAGGCCGCACCAAACCGCGGACTCCATGCAACAACCTGCTCAGAACACAGCCGGCTTCCACCAGACTTCTCACCAGGCCGCACACCTCAGTCCGCCCAGTCCGCCAAGGCTGTCCGCCACAGGCCGCGCGGCCTGTCCCGTCACCCACTTCCACTTCACAAATTTCAACACACCTGTGAAAATCAATGTGACAGAGAAGTCATTGGTCAAAAGAATAAGTATTAGTTATCCTAAATATTTTATATTCTTGGGAGAAATCTTTAGGCAAAATTATCAAAATGTTCCATAAACTTTGAGAACTTTTTCAAATCAGCCCCTAAACTTTCAAATGATTCAAATAGCTCCTTAAACTATTAAAACTAATACAAGGATCCTACCCTCATAGGGACCACTTTGAGATTACTTGGAACTTGTTTTAATAATTTAGGGACCTATTTGAATCATTTGAAAGTTTAGGGACTGATTTGAAAAAGAGCCCAAAATTTAGGGACCAATTTGATAATTTTGCCATTATAGATTGGCTTTCTCAAGTCAACCAATTCTTTGATAATATAGAAGTTTCAATGTAAAGATGAGAAGCTAGTCACATGCTAACTAAATTTTGGGAAGGTTTCTTAATGTGTTGCTTGGAGGTGGAATCTAGAATAATGGTAAATGAGGAATATTAACCATAAAGAAGATGTATAAGATGATAATGATGTGATTTCTTTCTAATGATTTCTTTTTAATAATTATAACAAATATATCTTCCACTAGTATGAATGGAGCTCATAGTGTTGCGATATGACTGACAAATTCATGGGAATATATGAGAGAAATCATCTTAATGGAACCAAGAGACAACAAGGGACGTGATTCATGGATGAGTTGAAAATCATGAATTATGAATGCATTGGGCCACAACGCACCACCAATTTTGCAGACATTCATAATTGTGGTTTAAGATGAAGACATTTACTATGATGTCTTGAATGGATTAGGCATGTGCAAAGTGTTGGAGGGACGACATGACAATTTGATCTCAATGTCGTGCATGATGGAAGGCTCAACAACTACCAAGATGAGAAGGACAGCAAGTAGTTCACTTTGAAACCCTTGAAAAAGGATGCCTAACTTGATTTGTTGCAGAAGATAAGACACTATGTTTTCTGATGGCTAAAACTACAACAAAAGCAGAAGAAATTTCATTAAGTGCAAGAAGTACATGCGTTGGTAGTGAAAGGAGAAGTCTAGGGCAAAGATTCAATGAGGGACTCCCCGCAAAATTGTATGGTATTCTCACAAAATTTCATGTTGTCACTTCAAACAAACTCCTAAGTAGGTTCCAACCTTTGTTTGATCTTCAACATTGCATTGATTTATGTTGGTGCGCTCGAAGCATCACATGTGGTCGTCAAGTTTGGAACGACCTCCACGTTGCCCCCCAGCAAGGGTATTTATAGTCGTAACCCTAAATCCCTGACGATGGGTTATTGGATGCCTAACGAATCCAATCAAATTCAATAAGAACTCGTTACCATTAATAAATATACCTCAACAATATCTTCCTATATTGTATATAATGGTATCACATAACAGTTCACTTAAAATAAAGAGTTGATAACGACAAAAAAACATGAGTTTTTCAGAAACACAAACTTGAGTTTTAGAATACAGATAAATCTAAACTCAAACAAAAGGTCTCAAACATGGCAGTAAATAAAACTAAAAACTCAAACTGATGACCGATATATGGTCTACGCAAACAGCAGATCATCGTCATCCGGGTCGAAATCAACCTTCTCTCTTTCATTCTACAATTGATCTGCAAACAGTTACAATAAGAATGTCATGAGACAAATCTCTATGAATTCAAACTTTTGCTATCAAAAGTAAAGTGATTAGTTATAGCAGTAGAGTTCTGTTTGCTAACTGTCTGTAAGGTTTTCCTAGTCCGATTCTCATACTCAATGTAAATGAATCACTTGAGGCCTTTATGACTGACATGCATATTCTTCCGATACATCTCTGTTTTGATTTAAAACAAAAAAAAACTAGAACAAAATCACATGATTCGTGCGTGGATGACAAAGTCTTCATATCCAATCAAATAAATTTTGTTTTGCTCCTCCTATCCTGCAGAATAAAATAGTCGAAGACTATAACACACAATCATAAGCTTCACGGATGACTCCTCCCAAGCACTGAGTTGGTAGTGCAGAACCAAGAAGAATTGAAGACAACCACCAGCTTAATCAAAGGATGGAGATCCAAGAAACTTTAGTGCCAATCTTGGTAGCAATGGCCAAGAGGAAGATTGTTTTCCTACTCAATGGAGAAAGGCACAGATCTGAATTGATATGTAATGACAAGAGCTTTTTTTGTCTTCCTTCACACGATCGCCCACAGGAGACAATGGGAAGACAACTACCTCCTCTGAAATAGAGTAAACTAGAACTCGATCCAGCAGAGACCAGATCTCTAATCTACAGGCAGCTGGACCGGCTCCTTTCACACGAGAGGCTAGCTGCAAATGATGCTAGGAAGGTGTTGAAAATTGTGAACTGAAAGTGGGTGAATGGAGGACTTGGGCAACTTCTCTGCGCGTACTACGCGGACAGGGTTGGCGGACAGCCAGGTCGGCAGGGCTGGTTCAGACGGCTTGTTCTGTGGCGGCCTGGACGGTCTGTTCGCGCGGACTATGCGAACAGGAGTGGCGGTTTGCCAGGCCGGCTTGTGCTCAGCAGGAGGTTGGTTCCCAGGAAGTAACCGGGCGGATAGCGACTATATCTGCGGAGCCCGGCAAGAAGCTGACTGAAGAACTGGAGCTCGGTAGACTGGCTTGGCAGAAGCCTTGGTCTTGCTCTGGTGAAGCGGCAAGTGGAAGCCGCAGAGATCGCCAGTCAGTGTGGACTGATACTGGAGTTCGCCGGTGCAGGCGGACTGAATCCAGTGTCCGCCAGTAAGTGCGGGCTGGCCCTTGTGGCCATTGATGTGGACTTGGTTGGTTTTGAACCAGGTCCAGGTTTGGTTCAGTCCGGGGAGATCGCGCAGTGGAGCGCGGACTGCTTCTAAGTCCGCCAAGCTCGACAGAAGTGATGTGTGCCTTGGTTGCGAGTTTGGAGATATACGGATTGGGGTTGCATCCACAAGTACGTGCGGACTGGAGCTGGGTTCGTTGAGTCCAGCAGCTGTCTTGTGGCTTGGCTGTGGACTCGGGATTTGGGGACTGGAGCAGTCGGCAGTATATGCGGACTGGAGCAGTCTGCGGGATATGCGGACTGGTGCTGTTTGCAGGGATATGCTGACTATAGCTGTCCGCAGGATAAGCGGATTAGAGCTGTGTCCGCTAAGTCCGACAGTTACCTTGGTGGTGATGTTGTGGGCTCGGGATAAGCGGACGGGAGCTGTGTCCGCTGAGTCCGGCAGTTGGCTTGGTGGCGATGTTGTGGACTCGGGATAAGCGGACTGGAACTGTGTCCCCTGAGTCCGACAGTTGCCTTGGTGGCGAGGCTGTTGGCTCGGGATAAGCGGACTGGAGTAGTGTCCGCGGATAGGCGGATAATGTTGCTGCAGACTTCGGCTATGGCGTTCTTGGCTTGCCCTTTGGCGACAAGGCGGACTGATATTGCTGTCCGGCCTTGGTGAAGCTTTGACGCTGGCTTGGTCTTTGGAGACAAGGCGGACTAGCGATGTGTCCCACCTTGGTAAAGCTATGGCGAACTGGCTATCCTGCACAAGTAGTGGCGAATTAGTGTGTATCCGCGGGCTTTGAGGACACGTGTTCTTACTGCGGGATTTGGCGGTGATCCTATCGGCTAGGGAGATGACCAAACGGCTCATCGTGCCTATAAATATGACCCATATCACATCAGAAATAGAGAACCTAAGAGAGCGAATGAATAGTAAGTGAGCAAGAGATATGTTGCTGTAAACTGACTTTTGGTGTCCACGCGGTTTGATTGAGTTGACAGGGTTGTGCTGTGCAGGTTCTGCGGATAACATTGGAAAACTAGTACTTGACTCTGATTGCGGTCAGGGACATTGCGGACTCTGCGGTTAAGCAATAGACGGTAAACAGCAGGTCGCGGACAGCGACCAGACGGTATTCTCTTTGGCAACTTGGTTCGAGGTTCAATAAGTCGCCTGCTTCAGGCGGACTGTTCTATTCGGCATCACACATTGTGTGGTCTGGCGGCTAGGCAACATCGCGGTTAGGTGGCTTGCAGATCGGCGGCTAGAGCTAGCATTGAAATAAGGGGTAGTCCGCACGGCTTGGGTTGCGGTCTGGCGACCTAGCGGATTGTGCGGACTCCGCAGTAGTAGACCGGCGGCTTCGTGTTTGAGTACGCGCTGCTTGTGTTTGGCTTTTCTTGTATTTGTAGTTCTCTGCTTTCCATGTGGTGGTTTGGTGAAGCATGTCTCGTCATGTATGTCTCGCCTTGCAAAGAAGATTGTTATTAATCAATAAAGACTCTTATTGTTGCATGTGTGAAAGATAGAGTACCTAATCACCTAGAGGGGGGGGGTGAATAGGTGACTTAATCCTTTATGAACTTTAATGGCAGCAAACAGTTATATCACAGAATTCTAACTTCTTTTGCACAGCAATCACAA
This sequence comes from Platanthera guangdongensis, assembly GCA_039583875.1. Taxonomy (NCBI): domain Eukaryota; kingdom Viridiplantae; phylum Streptophyta; class Magnoliopsida; order Asparagales; family Orchidaceae; genus Platanthera; species Platanthera guangdongensis. The sequence continues at coordinate 88,372,546 of CM077161.1, read as the reverse complement.
ATCATACACAGCAAATCACAATCACAGCACAACAGACACAAAGTTTTATAGTGGTTCCCCAAGATTTGGGTACATCCACTTTCCCCCTTCGCCTATCTAGCAGTGTACTAGATTCGGCCAAACTTCACCACTGTCTCAGAACCCAAACTGGTTCCTACACCTCAGGCCCAAAGCCTTATAACTCAGCTTTTCCACAAAGCCTACACTCAGCCACAAAGGCCTACACTCAGCCAACAAAGGCCTACACTCAGCCAACAAGGCCTACACTCAGAGATATCAATCTCCTACACTCAGGCTCTCAAGCCTTACCCTCAGCCTTTTTAATTACAGGCTTACAATTCACTCAGATCCAAAGGATCCTACAAGGTAAAAATGTTTATACAAATAATAACTCAGCAACTCAGAAACAAGAGAGGGGAGTTGAGAGTTTCTTGATGAGTTCTTGGAAGAACTCAGCTGGATTCAATCTGACTTAGCTTTCTTCAAAGCTTCTTGAAAATAGAACTGAATAAGACTGATTCCTTCTACAGTTGATCCTTGACCTCTGCTTCTTAAGATCCAGAATATATCTGAACCCTTCTTCTCAGCCTAGTTCCAACGGCTGATTTCTTGGATGGAGCCCTCTCTCTCCAACTTCTTAGATCTGCACTTGGACAGCTAGATCTTCTTGTCTTGATACTTGATCAATAACTCTGTGAGCCACTTGTTGAATTTCTTCAACTACTACTTGAACTACAATCTGAACAACTTGTTGATTATCTTTTTCTATAGACAGCAAAGGCCTATTTATAGGCCTACTTCATGGTAACCGGCTGGTACGGTCCATAACTGAATTCTGACATCTCTGACAGGTGCTGTAGACCGGCTGGAACGGCAGCTGTCAAGTCATCCAGCCAGTTCTTGAAAGTTCTCTAACTGTCTGAAAGTGTCGAGACTTTCTGTCTTTAAGTGTCGACACTTATAGGCCAAGTGTCGACACATGTTGTCTAAGTGTCGACACTCGTCTATAAGGTGTCGACACAACTCCTTGTGTTGTTGATTCTTTATCTCGACACAGTTTCTTCTGCATGTGTCGACACTGAATATTGAATGTCGACACAAATACTTGTTCTTCAGAATTTTGCTGAATTCTTCTAAGTGTCGACACAACACCTTTGTGTCGACACATCTTCATGTGTTATATCTGTCAAGTGTCGACACTGCTTCTTGGTGTTGACACATAGTCTTCTATGTTGATACTTGTTGAGTGTCGACATAGCTCCTTGTGTCGACACTTGATTCTTCTGTTGAGACTTCAGCTGAGTGTCGACACATTCCCAGAGTGTCGACACTTGTACTTAGAATAATTTGTTGATCTTGCTGTTCTCCACTAAGTGTCGACACAGCTCTTTGTGTCGACACTTTCTTCAAGTGTTGAGTCTTCTATTGAGTGTCGACACATTGTTCTTGGTGTCGACACTTACTTCAAGTGCTGACTCTTCTGCTAAGTGTCGACACATTGTGCTGGGTGTCGACACTTACTTCAAGTGCTGACTCTTCTGCTGAGTGTCGACACATTGTGCTGGGTGTCGACACTTGTACTTAGTCTCTGCAGACTTTTGCTGAGTGTCGACACTGCTCCAAGTGTCGACACTTTCTGGTGTAGACACAGCTTCACTGGGTGTCGACACAGCTCCTTGTGTCGACACAGCTTTACTGCATTATTCTTCACTGAGTGTCGACACTGCTCCTTGTGTCGACACTTTCTGTCTGGTGTCGACTCTGCATCCCAGGTGTCGACACATTGACTCCAAGTGTCGACACTGCTTGCCTGGGTGTCGACACAAGCCTTCTAAAGTGTCGACACTTTTCCTCTGGGTGTCGACACATGGACTTAGACACTTTTGCTTTAGTCCTGAAAATACTTAACCTGCACAAGTAACTCAAAAACACATCAAATACATTTTGATGTATATCATTGAGTTGGGTGAGGCTTCTTCAAATCAGGTACATTTAAACCAATGTACCCAACAATCTCCCCCTATTTGGAGAAGTCATAACCCTTAGTCAATGATATACACCATTCATAATTAAAATTTACAAAATGATGTAAGGCAGGATAATGTACAGCAGGGTAAGCATAACATGTATTAATTTCACATGTATACAAATACATCTACACAGAACAAATAAGAAATAGACATATATTCACAGAACAAACATGAAATATATTGATCATATATTGTTCTAATATCTGTCTTATACATTTTCAGAAGTTCACAAAAATGTTTTACATTCAAAAGATTACAGAATAGACTTCAAGAAAATTCTAAATCTATTTTTGTTTAGGCTCCTTAATAACTATGCCTTTGCCAGCTTGGACTTTAGCTTGGACAGGAGCATCAGCAGTTTCAGCATCAGTAGGCTTCTTGCCTTTCAAATCTTTCTTCTTAAGCTCTTCAGCTTTGATCTTCTGTCTCTCAAAATAGTGGTATGGCTTAGGAAAGTACTTGCTAGGCTCCTGAGCTGTAGGAGGTAGCTTTCCCATCTTTGCCTTCCTTCTGTATTGAACAATTACTTCTTGCCTGGTTTCATGTTTCCTCCATTCAGCTTCAGAGAACCATTTGTTTCTGTCATGAATGTTGTCTTTGGCAGCTTTCCAGGCAGTCAATATAATGTTTCTAGAGGTAGGGCTCCACTGTTCAAAGTCTGGCCTTTGCTCAGCTTGTTCCCTAAACCTCTTCTTTGACAGTCTTGTCTCTTCTTCCTTTTGCAATGCCTCTTGCATGGCTTCAGATATAGGTTGAACAACCTTTTCAATAATTACATTGTCCTTGCCCCCAGGTGGGCTGTACATTGTCTGTACATCAGCATGCACCATTTCAAAATCTGGAGGAGGATATATGACTTGAGCTACCTCTGGTTGCTCACCTCCTAGATATGCAGGGTTAATATCAGATTCAGCAACATCATTGTCATCACACAGAGGAGGATATCCAAGTGTAGCTCTGATAGAATTTGAGATCCACTTAGCATGGTCAGAGCTTGCCTTGACTAACACTCTCTCCCCCTTTATGACTTCTCTAGCCATGTGATCTCTGACATCATCCTTCTGAAATCTTATTTGATTATCCAAGTAATTCACTCCATCTTTGAAGAAAGGTTTTAACCTTTGGAGTTTGTCAGTTATCAGCTTCTAAGAATCTTGGATGGCAGTTTTAAGAGCAGTGATTTCGGCTAGAAATACCTTGTCAAAATCTGCCTTAGATATAGCGGGAGTCTGCCCTGCAGCCTGATTCTTCAGTTCTGTGACTATGGCATTGTGGGATGCAGTAAGATTGTCATTCATTCTTAGCTGGTTTTCAAGAACATAACCTTGTTTCACAGCTATGTCATCCACCTGTGCTTTTATCTTTTCCTGGTGTGTTGCCAAGTACACCACTGCATTGCCACCCTTGTGGAAGCAGTCTGTCATCTCTTTATTATTCTGGTTCATTTCAAACCTTATAGACTTGATATCTTGGGCCAGATCAAATTGTAAAGATTTCTGCCCTTCATCTACATATTTCTCCAAGGACTGCCTTTGCTCATCCAACTTGATTTGCATTGCCACCATCAGTGCACTATAATCAATAGCTGGGGCTGGTTGAATTATAGGCTGTGGTGCAACTGTTTGGAGAGCCTTCTTGTAACTCTGGCTTCTTCTCCTGAAGACATAAAGTTTCTTTTTCTTTGCCCTTTATGTTTCCTCATCTTCAGAGGCAGAGGTGCTGGCTATGTCAACCCTCTCCTTAGGGCTTGGTGGCCTTTCAGTTTGCACATCTTGTGCCTTCTCAGTTTCTTGCCTCACAGGCTCTTCCAGAATTACCATCTGCTCCCCCTCAACAGCAGCATTCTCTCTTTCAGCAGCATCAGTTTCCTTGTCAAAATCTGCTTGATCCAGATTTAAAAATAAATCTTCCATGGTGAACTCTTGTGGAGACTGTGCAGGAGAAATTCTAGGTTCTTCAACCACTGAATCAGTAACATCTTGAGCAACAGCAGATGTGTCATCTATAACAGCATCTGGAACTTGACTATCCAGCTGAGTTTGCTGATGATCATCAAACAAATCAGTATCTTCCATAGAAAAATCTAAAGTGTTTAGTTCAGTGATTACCTCTAGTATAATGGTAGTTGCTTGCTCACTTTCCAGTGTAGAGGGTTCATCTACAACTGGAAGCTCCCCCTGGCTTTGATCCTTGTGGATAGGGCTAGCTTGAGGTAGCTCCCCCTGGATCTCAGCACCAGCTTGAGGAGCAGGTGACTTCACTGCAGGCTCTTCTATATTCTCATCAGATGAGAAGACAACAGGCTCTTCACTTCCAGAACTGCTAGTGGACTCTTGTGCCACTGGAGCAGTCTTCCTTTTCTTCTTAGGTGGAATTTCTTTCTCAGGAACTAGTTTCTCAGGGGTTGGCATCTCCTTAGTCAACACCCTGTCCCATCTTGAGAACAACCTCATGTCCATTTTTCTCATGTGTTTGATTTTGGTGCCAGCAGCAGTACTCATCACCTCTGGAATCACACCAGCTAGGTATAGACTAATGATTCTGCCCAGATTGGGCTTCTTCAAGCTTTCTTTAATCTTCTCATAAACTACCATTGACTAGTCAGTTTGTAGAGTGAAGATTATCCTTGTCATTATATTGAACATAGAGGCAGACACTCTGTCATGCCCTCCTGGCTTGCTGAGTAATACTTTACCAACTATCTCAGAAAGAAACTTCCCTTGATTGTTCATTCCCTTCCTGTTAAACACAGATCCCATCTTCATTGTAGAATCAAGGCCACACCAGGTAAGAGCTTCCCTGGTCTTTGTAGCAGTAACTTCATCTTCCTCTTGAGTTCTTGGCAGCTGGAGAATCTTCCTCAGACTTTTAGGGGATACCTTAACCCTTGCTCCATGAACTCTGATTTGATTTTGTATCCAGATTCATCCACCTTGGCTCCATTGAGGAATTCGAGTACCTCTTTCTTCCATATCTTTGTAGGTTCAGAAACTAAGTACTCTAACCCAGAATCGGCAACTAGGGTTACAACAGACTTGATTTCTTGATCTGCATCTTCAAAAGCGACGCGCACTAGCTCGTATCCCTCGTTGACATTCTCCTCTAGCTTAGGTGCCATTAGGGTTTGTAGAATTTGTCTTGAGAGAAGAGAGGCGTCGACACAGAAGTTTTGGTCTCGAAACTTTTAAAAGCGTGTTGACAAACTAAGGCAAAATCCTATTTATACCTTTCTGATTTTGAAGATGAACAGGCGGGACAGCTAACTTAAAATGTGTCGACACTGGCAATAAGTGTCGACACTTACTTATAATGTCTCGACACATATGTGTCGACACAAGTTTAGTCAACAGATTTTATGTGTCGACACTTGGTTATGTGTCGACACAACATAACTCGACACATAGTCGAGACTTTACTTAGAAAATTCTGAGTAAATACTAAGTGTCGACACCACATTGGATGTGTCGACACCTACATGTCATGTGTCGACACTAATATTCTGAAGTGTCGACACCAACTTCCTAGATGTGTCGACACCTTTTTCCTGAAGTGTCGACACCACTATTCTGTGTCGACATAGACTTGTCTATGTGTCGACACCTTTTTACTTATCCATTTTCAGTACTATAAACTTACTCTAAGTTTATCATTCCTAGTTCAATTTTAAATCTATTGAACTTAGCTTCTTCTAGGGGCTTAGTGTACATATCAGCTAGTTGTTCATCTGTTTTAACATATTCAAGTACAATATCATTTCTTTATACATGCTCCCTAAGAAAATGATATTTAATTTCAATATGTTTTGTTCTACTATGGGATACAGGATTATTAGCTATTGAAATAGCACTAGTAGAATCACAGAAGAGTGGAGTTCTACTTACCTGAAATCCATAGTCCTCTAGCTGATGTTGTATCCACAGAAGTTGAGCACAGCAACTTCCTACAGCCACATACTCTGGCTCTGCTGTGGAGATAGCCACACTGGTTTGCTTTTTGCTACTCCAAGAAATTAGTCTTCCACCTAGGAATTGACAGGTTCCAGTAGTGCTTTTTCTATCTTCTTTGCATCCTGCAAAGTCTGCATCTGAATAACCTGTTAGATCAAAATCTCCATTCCTAGGGTACCAGAGGCCTAGATAGGGAGTGCCCTTTAGATATCTCAATATTCTCTTGACTGCAGTCAAATGAGACTCTTTGGGGGCAGGCTTGATACCTTGCACAGACACATGTAGCATACATGATATCTGGTCTACTAGCAGTCAAGTATAATAGGGATCCAACTATCCCTCTATACAAGGTTTCATCTACATGTTTCCCTGCATCATCCTTGCTAAGAGACATACTTGACCCCATAGGAGTCTTCATGGTGCTGGATGAATCCATACCATACTTCCTTATGAGTACTAGGGTGAACTTGGACTGACATATGGATAAACCACTTTCAGTCTGTTTAACTTGGAGACCCAAGAAAAACTTCAGCTCTCCCATAATGCTGTACTCCTTGTATTTCTTCTACAATTGGCACATGTAGTTCTCCCCCTGGACAACAGCTACTCTCCTCTACTTGCTGTCTTGCAGCAGGTACTTCTTCTATAGTAAGCTTGTCCATTTTCTTTGTTAAACCTGTGGGGCTGCATACAGTACTAGACAACTTATTGTTAATAAGTTTAGTCTTATCAAAAACTACATGCACAGATTCTTCTACAACTTGTGTAGTCAAGTTGTAGACTCTATAAGCCTTACTGTTGTTGCTGTACCCAACAAAAATTCCCTCTTGGGACTTGGCAGCAAACTTAGTCAAGTGAGACTTACCATTGTTAAGTATGAAGCATTTGCAACCAAAGATCCTGAAATAGGATAGATTTGGTTTCCTGCCTTTCACAACTTCATAGGGGGTCTTGTTGAGCCTTTTAGTGATGGTAGCCCTATTTATAACATGGCATGCAGAGTTAACTGCTTCAGCCCAGAAATATTCTGGCAGTGATGTATCACTTAATAGGGTCCTACCAGCCTCTATCAAGGTCCTATTCTTCCTCTCAGCAATGCCATTTTGCTGAGGTGTTCTAGGTGAAGAGAATTCTTGAAATATCCCAAAGTCTTCACATAGTTTTGTCATGCTATCAGACTGAAATTCAGTACCATGGTCACTTCTAATCTTGACCACTGTACTATTTAGTTCATTCTGAATTTGCTTGACAAAGTTATAGAAGACATTAGGTGTTTCAGATTTCTGTCTTAAGAAGAACACCAAGGAAAACCTTGAGTAGTCATCTACAACTACAAAGGTATAGACCTTCCTTCCTAAGCCGTGAACTGGCATTGGACCAAAGAGATCCATATGCAAGAGATATAAACACCTCACAGCATCCTTGTTTTATATGCTTCTAAAGGTGGATTTAGTCTGCTTGCCCTTTTGACAAGCTGAGCAAATACCATCTTTAACACACTTAACTTGAGGACCATTTCTCACTAACTCTTTGCTAAAGAGTTTGCTAATAGTCTTGTAGTTAAGATGGGCAAGCCTCTTGTGCCATTTGACACAATGAGAGACTGTCTCATCAGCTACAAGACACACTGGAGAACCACTGTTCTCAACCATAATGTCTAAGCAATAGACATTCCTTTTCCTATAACCAGTCAAAATGATCTCTTGATCACTTGACCTCTTGATATGACAACCATTTTTAACAAATGAGATGTCATACCCTACATCACTTAATTGACTTATACTTATTAGGTTGTGTTTCAACCCTTTAACATAAGCCACTTGAGTAATGGTAACCAAGTTGCTAGAAATGTTACCAAATCCTTTGATGATTCCTTTTTCAGAACCACCAAAGGTGACTTTTGGACCATCTTTTATTGGAATGTAGTCCTTTAGTAATCCTCTAGTTCCAGTCATATGTTTGGAACATCCACTGTCCAAGTACCATGTTGGGGTATGGCCACTTGGACTTACCTGCAAAACAGATTAATGAACCTTAGAACCCAAAGAATTCTTGGGTCCTTGGTACTTGTTAGTTTGCAACTTGACAAAGCTACCTACTGGCTTTCCAACAGGTAGTTTGGTACTCACTTTGGCACTAGCATTGTGACAACAGTCCACTGCAAAATGGCCAACTTTGCCACAACACCAACATTCAAACTTGTTGTACCTTTGCTTAGGTACAGTCTTTGCTGTCTTATATACAGCAGACTTGTTGATTGTTGGGGCTTTGCCCTTAGACTTGGACTTGGACTGCTCAGTCCTTGCAGGTTTAATAAAACCCAATCCAGTCTTACCTTTATGATGAACAAATTCATCAATTAAAGGTAGCACTGACTTAGGTTTAGAAAACCTAGCAACAAGCTCTCTCTCTTTCTGAAGATTGATCTCCAGACTCTTAATTTGATCATTCTTAAAGGTGATAGTCCCCATCTGAATCACTGTTATGTGTTTCAGCCTGGCTATCTCATTAAGCTTTTGATCAAATAGCTTCTCAGAATCTGTTGCAGCAGCTTTTAGATCAGCAATTTCCTTTGCCTGACTTTTGGCTAGGGACTTGCTTTTCTTGTAAGATTGCAACAGTACTTTATATTCATCTATAAGCTGATGAATATCATCCTCAGACTCAGATACATTCTCATCACTTGATGATGATGAATCTGATTCTGTACTAGAACAAGAAACTGAACTTAGAGTTGAACATTGTACCTTACTGGGTCCTGGCTATTCCAGGATTTTGTCATGCTCTGTCAAAGCCATTAGCCCTTGGCATTGACTGTCTTCTTGTTCATAGATAGACTCCAAAATCTGCATGAATTCTTCCTCTTCTTCTTCAGCAAACAGCCTTATGTATGCCTCAGCATCAGACTCAGTTTCTGAAGAAGAGATATCTGATAGAGTCTTCTCCTTCTTGGCAACAAAAGACTTTTCTTTCTTGCCTTTGAAATAAGTTTTTTTCCTGTCACTAGACTCTTTTCTCTTTTCAGGACAATCTGCAATAACATGGCCTTGTCTATTGCAGCAATAGCACACTATCTTGGAACCAGTTGACTTGCTAGATTTAGTCCTTTTCTTGTCTTTCTTTGAAGATCTCTTTTTCTGATAAGAGTCTTCCTTTCCTTGTGATGTAGAAGGCCTTGACTTCCACTGTTTCTTTTTCAAGAACTTCTGAAAGTGTCTAGTGAAGGCAGCAAAGTCTTCATCACTTTCACTGCTTTCTGTCTTTGTGCTGACTGATTCATCTGACTCTGATTCAGCAATCTTTGGAGGTGGAGTTGGTGATTTATTCCTGCACTTTCTGGAGGCTTCTGTCTTGAAAGCTACAGTTCTTTCCTTGTGTTCAGTTCTTGTTGATTTCTCCTCCTCTTTCCTCACTGTCAATTGCATTTCATAAGACAATAACTTGAAAAACAGTGTAGGTGGAGGAATTTCTCCCAACTTAGCCATTTCTCTAATGACACAAATCTTTGTGTCCCAATCTTTAGTTAGGGACCTTAGGAACTTGTCATTTAGTTCATAATTACTGAACTCTCTTCCATATGACATGAGTTCATTCACTATTCTGTAGAACTTTTTATAGCACTCAGTTATGCTATCACCCTTTCCTTGTCTAAAACTTTCATACTCCTGATTTAGCAAGGTTTTCTATCTTGTCTAACTTCTTCAGAACCCTCCATATACACAATAAGAGTGTCCCACATCTCTTTGGCTGTCTTACAGTGTATAAGATTCTGAAATGTTGCATCATCTATGGCACTTACTATAATGTTTTGTGCCCTCTTGTCCATGGTGGCTAGGGCAATCTCATCCTTAGTCATTTCAGAGAAATCCTTTGGAGTTCTCTGATTTGCATCTAGAACAGATATCTTCATGGGCACATATGACCCCTCTTTTACTGTGATGTAGATCCTAGGGTCTGAGGCCTCCATAAACAGCCTTACCCTTTCTTTCCATATGCCAAAGATTTCCTTTTTGCATATAGGTAATTTCATGGAGCCCAATTCCTTATGATTTTATGTGGAACCCATTTCTTGATTTTCTTGAATCTGTAAACTGACTTAGACTGAATCTGCCAATCAGGATCTCCTCAGACTGTGAGTCCTTGTTTTGAGGAACCTCGCTCTGATACCACTTGAAAGATAGAGTACCTAATCACCTAGAGGGGGGGGTGAATAGGTGACTTAATCTTTTATGAACTTTAATGGCAGCAAACAGTTATATCACAGAATTCTAACTTCTTTTGCACAGCAATCATAAATCATACACATCAAATCACAATCACAGCACAGCAGACACAAAGTTTTATAGTGGTTCCCCAAGATTTGGGTACATCCACTTTCCCCCTTCGCCTATCTAGCAGTATACTAGATTCGGCCAAACTTCACCACTGTCTCAGAACCCAAACTGGTTCCTACATCTCAGGCCCAAAGCCTTACAACTCAGCTTTTCCACAAAGCCTACACTCAGCCACAAAGGCCTACACTCAGCCAATAAAGGACTACACTCAGCCAACAAGGCCTACACTCAGATATATCAATCTCCTACACTCAGGCTCTCAAGCCCTACCCTCAGCCTTTATAATTACAGGCTTACAATTCACTCAGATCCAAAGGATCCTACAAGGTAAAAATGTTTATACAAATAATAACTCAGCAACTCAGAAACAAGAGAGGGGAGTTGAGAGTTTCTTGATGAGTTCTTGGAAGAACTCAGCTGGATTCAATCTGACTTAGCTTTCTTCAAAGCTTCTTGAAAATAGAACTGAATAAGACTGATTCCTTCTGCAGTTGATCCTTGACCTCTGCTTCTTAAGATCCAGAATATATCTGAACCCTTCTTCTCAGCCTAGTTCTAACTGCTGATTTCTTGGATAGAGCCCTCTCTCTCCAACTTCTTAGATCTGCACTTGGACAGCTAGATCTTCTTGTCTTGATACTTGATCAATAACTCTGTGAGCTACTTGTTGAATTTCTTCAACTACTACTTGAACTACAATCTGAACAACTTGTTGATCATCTTTTTCTGTAGACAGCAAAGGCCTATTTATAAGCCTACTTCATGGTAACCGGCTGATCTGGTCCATAACTGAATTCTGACATCTCTGACAGGTGCTGTAGACCGGCTGGAATGGCAGCTGTCAAGTCATCCAGTCAGTTCTTGAAAGTTCTGTAACTGTCTGAAAGTGTCGAGACTTTCTGTCTTTAAGTGTCGACACTTATAGGCCAAGTGTCGACACATGTTGTCTAAGTGTCGACACTTGTCTACAAGGTGTCGACACAACTCCTTGTGTTGTTGATTCTTTATCTTGACACAGTTTCTTCTGCATGTGTCGACACTGAATATTGAGTGTCGACACAAATACTTGTTCTTCAGAATTTTGCTGAATTCTTCTAAGTGTCGACACAACACCTTTGTGTCGACACATCTTCATGTGTTGTATCTGTCAAGTGTCGACACTGCTTCTTGGTGTCGACACATAGTCTTCTATGTTGATACTTGTTGAGTGTCGACACAGCTCCTTGTGTCGACACTTGATTCTTCTGTTGAGACTTCAGCTGAGTGTCGACACATTCCCATAGTGTCGACACTTGTACTTAGAATAATTTGTTGATCTTGCTGTTCTCCACTAAGTGTCGACACAGCTCTTTTTGTCGACACTTTCTTCAAGTGTTGAGTCTTCTGTTGATTGTCGACACATTGTTCTTGGCGTCGACACTTACTTCAAGTGCTGACTCTTCTGCTAAGTGTCGACACATTGTGCTGGGTGTCGGCACTTACTTCAAGTGCTGACTCTTCTGCTGAGTGTCGACACATTGTGCTGGGTGTCGACACTTGTACTTAGTCTCTGCAGACTTTTGCTGAGTGTCGACACTGCTCCAAGTGTCGACACTTTCTGGTGTAGACACAGCTTCACTGGGTGTCGACACAACTCCTTGTGTCGACACAGCTTTACTGCATTCTTCTTCACTGAGTGTCGACACTGCTCCTTGTGTCGACACTTTCTGTCTGGTGTCGACTCTGCATCCCAGGTGTCGACACATTGACTCCAAGTGTCGACACTGCTTGCCTGGGTGTCGACACAAGCCTTCTAAAGTGTCGACACTTTTCCTCTGGGTGTCGACACATGGACTTAGACACTTTTGCTTTAATCCTGAAAATACTTAACCTGCACAAATAACTCAAAAACACATCAAATACATTTTGATGTATATCATTGAGTTGGGTGAGGCTTCTTCAAATCAGGTACATTTAAACCAATGTACCCAACAATATGTTTCTGGTTGTGACGGACTTAAGTTGAGATAACCCCTGCTCACTCTAAGGTCCGGGAAATTTTCAACATGGTATCAGAGCAGGATTGGAGTTGATAAGCAGTGATCAACTGAAGTGGTTGTTTGCTCTTTTGAAGAGGGAACCAGTGGTAGAACCATGACAGTGGAAGATGCATGTGGTCTTGGAATTGAACTCCTTACAGAGACGAACTTTGATAGGTGGAAGTCTTGTATGGAGAGCTTTCTTCTTGGCGAGGACCTTTGGGAGGTGGTATGCGGAGCAAAAAGACAAGAGGCTACTGCTGGCAATGCTGAAAAGGTGAGAGCTTGGAAGGAGACAAATGCGAAAGCGGAGTCTATTCTTAAGCAGGTGATCTCATCGGAGCTCTTGGGCCACATCAATGAATGTCGGTCAGCTGCGGAGGTTTGGACTTCCCTTGATGGGTTGTTCAGGAAGGGGGTGAAGGTTGCTGCGGAGGAAGGTCCTTCTACTTTATATCAGCAAGAGAGGTGTAATATCCTATGTTTACAGAATTACATTTTACTGTAATAAATTTGTTCAAACTTATACAACAAAGCTGAAAATCAAAAAATGGATTCCGCGGTTAGATTCGGAAGGTCAAAAAATCTTAAAATTGACATATTATTCTTTCAAGGTGAGTGAAAATGCTCACCAGCCTACTATGGTTTTAGGTACCGATGCGGACCAGGGCGCTTGTGGGCTGTGAGGAAAATATATTATATCATGTGTGCACTATGTATAAATAAGATGATGTATCAATGATGTATCAATGTAACCTTCTTTGATTATGAATAAAAATAATAGTTTTGTTAATTTTGTCATTTCTTGATTTGAAATGTGTAACTATAAAAAGATCCACAACTCACATTTACTGTTCCCGCCTCATTAATTCGAGCTTACCGGGCCAGGGTGCGACAAGAGGAGTGTTTCTCCTAGGCGTGATGAGAAGAGGAAGGAAGGACCAAGGTGCTATAGATGCAAGCAGCATGGTCATCTCAGGAAAGTGTGCAAGGTTGTCTTGCTCTCGGCGAACGTAGCTCATGTTGGTAGTAAGGAGAAGAACTTAGTTGGGTTTTCAACAAGTTCAGGTGCTGATCGGATGAAGGCCAGTAATAGTGCAGCTATCTGGAATGAAAGACTGAGGCATGTAGGGATGGACAAGCTGAAAGCAATTGCAGAAAGAAGACTCATGAGAGGCTTGCCTAGATTGTCATCCTATGGCGATGGTCAGGGATGTGCGGGATGTCAGTATGGTGAAGCTTATCGCTTTAAGGTTGATAAGGCACAATCCAGATGTAAAGCACCATTGGAGGTTGTCCATTGTGCTCTGGTTGGACCGACCGTCACCGCCAGTCTTGGAGGCAACAGGTACATGCTGATATTGGTTGATGAATATTCAAGGTATACTTGGGTATACTTCATGAAGGAGAAGTCAAACATGTTCCGCCTGTTTGTGGAGTTCAAGAAGCTTGTGGAAGGCCAGCTTGGCCTGCAGATCAAGAAGTTGAGGACAAGCATCAGTGGTGAGTTCTGCTCAACCGAGTTCTCGAACTTTTGCAGAAAGCATGGGATCCGGAAGGAGCTTTCTTGTGGACATACTTCACAATAAGGTGGTGTAGCAGCTCGGATGATCCGTTGGTTGACGAAGACCTGCAAGTGTTGGCTTCAGTGCAAAGGCGTTCCTAAGGCTTTTTGGGCAGAAGGGATGGCCTATGCTGCTCATATCATCAATAGGATGCCTCTTAGTCCGATCAATGTAAAGACTCCATATGAGCTGATGTTCAGGGTGAAGCCCAGTATGAAGCACGTACGGGTGTTTGGATCTACCTGCTACGTACATGCTCCGGATGCTCTCAAGATGAAGCTAGTATTTGTTGGGTATGATGAGAGAGGAGAAGATGGAGGTGTATGGATTCTGCGACGAAGAGGATCATCGTGTCGAGAGACGTTGTCTTCGATGAGCTGACGTCATATTGGGATAGCTCATTTGTGGAGCTAGAGATGAGCAGGTTAGATGGTGGGCTGAAGGAGGCTGCTGCTAAGGATCAGTTGGAGCTACCTGAGTCACCAAGAGCTCCAGGTTGTTCTAGATCCGGGGTAAAGGAGTCAGGGTCGGGAAGTACGGGGAGCGATGCTCCATGAGCTTCTGGCTCGAAGGCGGAGGCTTCTAGTTCAGGAAGTAGGAGGAGAGATGTTCCAGGTAATTCTTGTTCGAGAGCGGAGGCTTCTAGTTCAGGTAGCAGGGGGAGTGTTGCTCCAGGTGCTCCTGTTTCCAGTAAGGTGGCATCTTGTTCAGGAAGCAAGGGGAGCATTGTTCCAATTTTGCCCGGGAACGTAGCTAGTTCAGGAGGAGCAACGAAGGTGGTTAGCCATGATCAGGTTTTTTGGAGATCGAAGAGGATCAGTAACCCACCAGCTCGATATAATGAAGGGAACAGGGCAAGCTTTGTCCCATGTTTCCTTGTAAGCCCTCAGATCGAGCGAGTACCTTCTAACTATGATGACACCACTAGAGTCAAGGTAGTTTATGATGCCAGAGCTGAGGAGGTGACTACTCTCAGAGGTGACGAGGCTTGGGCCCTTGTGCCTATGGTTTGTGGCGATACTCCTGTGATGCACGAGTGGAGGTTGAAGTTGAAGAAGAAGGCAGAGGGAAGCATAACTCCTTTTGGGAGATGCAGGAGGGCTCCCTCATTTTCCAGGATATGCGGGGCGGGGACTATGTCTTGGACATCTGCTCGTAGGCGCTATTGGAGTTACCAAGTTCAAGGTTACGGGAGTTGTTGAAGTTATTCACCACTTCTCACTTCAAGGGGGAGTGTTGAAAATTGTGAAGTGAAAGTGGGTGAATGGAGGACTTGGGCAATCTATCCGCGCGGACTACATAGACAGGTTTGGCGGACAGCCAGGTCGGCAGGTGTAAGACCCCCCCTTTTTTTCCTTTTTCAAACACCGGGGTCTTAGGCCCAGAACCGCCGTTTTGCGGTGACTCCTTCATGCCCTGAAGGGTCATCACCACAAAGTGCCTATTCTGCCGGCCACTTCGATCACAGAAAAGTAGTAAAAAAAAGTAAACGCAAACTAGCAGTACACAGAAGATCACATATCTTATAGATAATCTCCACGAAGGGAGTGTCCACAGAACAATATGTCAGAGTACTAAAATACGGGTTTAAGCCCGATACATCATATCCTCACTGCATAATCACCCAAGCGGAAGCAAAGTAAAACACTACTAAGGTTAGGGGCTCACAGTCCATGTCGTCTGAACTCCGGTGCTAGACTGTCCCATCTCCAAGCGTGCCGACCTGCGAGGCTGATCCTCCATGCTAGGCTCCACGATCCCTTAAATGATGTGGTTCGAAAACCATTAGTCTAAAAGACTAAGCCCTATCATCCCCCACCCCTTCCCCCATGGCTCCTAGGCACCGAGCAGAGAGGTAGAAAGGGGAGGGAGGACTTGAAGGTGGAGAATAATCAAAAATAGATGGCAGTGGACCTATACTAGCAATTCTATAATAGATATTGACAATAAGATGAAATATGAAAAGTAGCCTTCAGTTATGTGAGAACACATAAGCCAAGGGGTCTTCTGCAAGGCTCCCATCGTATAAAAAGTCTCATACCAATTTATACGTTGGGGTGTCGGTTATCAAACAGCAGTAAATATATATCAAAATTGACCTTAATTTATAAACTTGCCCACATAAGCTTATAGACCAAGGGGTCGTTTTGTAAGTCCTAATGTATAAGCGTCTCATTCCACTTATACCTTAGGTGTCAGGGGTTAAATAAATCGATTATGCTATGACATGCTAGTGGGTATGATGGATCATGCAAATGCAACTCACACACCCGACTCTGTGCACACAGACCTTTAGTTCCCCCTTTCTGGAGACGTAACCTCCCAGGATACCTCCGTAGTGGCAGACGGAAGCGGTGGGTTGGGCCTCGCCCACCTCTAAACATGTAAAGCACTACCGGTCAGACCTATCGTACGCCTCGACGCTTGGTGCACGAAGCAGACTCCTGCGTACTCTTGCCGACTGGTGCACCGGACTTCTGTTGGCGAAGTGCTAACCACACTTGCCGAGTAAGCATATTGGCGTCGTTGCATCGACCCTCCAATACTGAAGACCCACCACCTTAATTTTCTTTCCTTTCATGCACATGCAAATTTATCGTACTCAAAACCGAGCCGAAGCTCCCCGGACCAAAACGTCTGTCTCTTAACTATCCAAGCTGAAGCTCCCAATTATCTTCCTGTGGTATCTGTGTTCGTGAAATGTGCAACCCTAATTACTAAGTTACTCTTTTCAACTTGTTAATACAGTTTACGTTAGCTCAGGACTGCCTCCGGTATTCCCTGTAAATGGCTCTCAAGGGGCACTAGGAACTATGTTTGGTTTACGCCCAGCGTTCCCTTTCGCAAGATACTTATTATTATTGGTTGATTCCCTTACCCATTACCTTCTCATATTACAATAGGCTAATCCTAGGGTGATTTGACTCTACCTCACCTCGGGGAAGACGATCTTTCGTCGAACCCGAGCGCCTCTAAACTCTAGCCAAACCAATTTCTCACCACTCTTCCTATCCTTCTATGGTGAACTCATCCACATCTATCCAAAATGACTAAGTCCTACACCATGTCCCATCGTATCTTATTGCAATTTACCCATCTTGCCAAATGCAGACCATCCTAGGCTATATGTCGGACTGGACAGGAGATAATCCAAATACTCATCCAAATGACCTACCTTATTTACTGGAGACTTATCATGACACAAATAGACTAAATCCAGGAAATTATAATTTTCCTAATTTATCTGGCATTTAATTAATTTCCTTAAAGCTTCCAAAGGCTACCAGTTTGAACATGAACTAACCTAAGTACTCATGCAAGATGCCTAACAAAATTATGATAAATATTAGGTTATCGCAATATGGTAAATCCAAAGTATCACAATTTTTCTATCATCAAAAGAACACAAACTATTTTAGCAATATTTACTATCTTCCGTTGTTTATGAATCAAGTACAGAAAATATCCATCCAAAAATTATAAATTAATTATACTATGCAGAGACAACCTTAAAGGTAGCATTGGCCAAGTTTCATAATTTTTCAGCAAGTATTAATCTCTGAATAAATTAATTATCAAACATCTCCATATTATGGACTTGTAAAGCAAGTACTGTAATCAACCCTCTAAAAATTATGAATAAATTCCTACAAGCATATTTTGGCCTGAAATCATCAGTACCTAAGTCTCATGAGTTTTCAACAGATATTTCATTTATAAATAATTTTATACCACCAAAGCCCCTTTTTGAAACTAGTGAAGGAAGTACTAAATATCATCAATTAAAAATTATAACAAAATTCAAGGATATTCACTTAGACCTAGATCATCTACTGACCATGTTTGATCAGTTTCAAATGAACAGAATAATCAAATTAATTAAAATACCATTTTGGGCCTATTGATATTTAACAAATAAAGTACTAGAAATATAATCCATAAAATTCTAATAAAATTACTAGGGGTTCTAGATGGTCTAAAACTTACTCTACCCAAGTTTCACGACCTTTAAATAAGTTTTAGTGGCTGAATTTACAAAATTGTGCTTCTATCCTAAAACTAGGGTTAGGGTTTTGAGGTGTCTACCTTCCTCCAAGTCCTCTAAGATTCCTTCCAGAGAACTTAGGTTACACTACCTTCAATTCTACTAAGTTTTCAAAGTCATACAAAGGCATTAGCCCTCATGTCCTTCATAACCCCCAAATGTCCTTCCTTAGGGTTTGAGGTTGAACACTAGGGTAAATCAAGCCTAAATCACCCCATTTTCTTAAGATGGTGACATTGGACCTACTAAGTCAGTGTCCAAAACCTCAGCCTCTGTTGAGGGGAGGTGGCCACCCTAAGCCCATGGTGCACTTTTAATCAAAAACACCTCCTTAAGGCCAAACTAGGGTTTGGTGATTCCCTAACCAAAACCCATCCAAATGAGTTGAAATTTTGTACAGAGCTAGGTATTGATGCCAAGGACCACTCACCAAAATTTGGGACGGTTTGGAGGTCATTAGACCACTTAATTAAAATACCCTAGTATTATTAAATAAAAGTAAAAACTTTAGGCAAAGTGTCTCCAAAAAAAATCCCAATTTTGGACAGATCTTAGATATAGTTAAGATTGACCCCCTGTCAAAATTTCAGCTCATTGGGACAAGGGATGAAGGGTGGGCATCCATTTGAATCTCGGAACAGACCTAAGTATAGGTCCCACCAAAATGAGTGCCCTGGTCCAACCAGAGGGCCAAATTGGTCAAAATCAATTTTAGATTAAAGTAGACACATAGGGCTACAATTTAATATTGAAAGTTGTCCCACCAGGTGGCCCTAAGTAGTTTTTAAAATTAAAACCATTTACTATAAATAATGTGAGAGAAATGAAATTAAATCAAAATAATCAGATTCTTATCAAAGGTGCCGCACGAATCTTGGCGCAATCCAAGGGCAGCCGAGTCATCTTCCTCCTTGAGCCGATGGCCACGATGTCCCCGTCCTGCGCTGCCTTGCAGGCTGATTTCCCGGCCACCCGTCCACTTCCCCGTCCGGCCACCGCCACCACTCCCTTCGTGGATATGGTTGTTAAAATTCAACAAAACCGCAGACGCCCCCTTGGATACCCTGTTGAAAACTCAACAAACTGGAGGAGGATACGCCCACTTATATTGTTGAAAGTTTTCCCGGATCGTGGAGTTAGCAGGGGTTATCTCAACAAAGCAGTAACAACCAGCAACGCATGCAGCACAAGCTTCTTTATTGATCAAGAGCAAACTTCTTTACAAGGCGAGATATACATGACGAGACATGCTTCACCAAAACCCAACACCGGGAGCACAGAGACAGTTACAAAGACAAGAACAAAAAACAAGCCGCGCGGACTCAACCACCAAGCCGCTGTTCTACTGCTGTGGAGTCCGCTCAGTCCGCCAGGTCGCCAGACCGCAACCAAAGCCGCGCGGACTACCCCTTATTCCAATGCTTAGCTCTTCACCGCCGATCTACAGGCCGCCTGACCGTGAGGTCGCCTAGTCCCCAGACCTCACAAGCTGCGTTACCGAATGGAACAGTCCGCCTGAACAGGCGACTTCCCGAACTCCGAACCAAGTTGCCAAAGAGAAGACCGCTTAGTCGCTATCCGCGACCTGCTGTTTACCGCCTGTTGCTTAACCGCAGAGTCCGCACTGTCCCTGACCGCAATCAGAGCCAAGTCCTGGCTTTCCAGCGCTATCCGCACAACCTGCACAGCACAACCGGGTCAACTCTCTATCCACGCGGACACCAAAGTCCAGACCGCAGTAACTTACGCGAGCTCAATTACTGTTCACTTACTTCGGTTCAGGTTTCGTTACTCCTGATGTGACATGGGTCCTATTTATAGGCACGATGATGAGTATGGTCACCGCCCTAGCCGATAGGATCACCGCCACATCCCGCAGTAAGAACTAGTGTGTCCGCCAGCCTGCGGACACACATTCCAGTTCGCCGCTCCTGTGCAGATAGCTAGTCCGCCCCAACTTCTCCAAGGCAGGACTCCAATATCCAGCCCGCCTTGCCGCCAGAGGCCAAGCCAGGACCACCACAGCCGGACTCCACAACAGCCGTGTTCGCCAATCTGCGGACAAGGCATCAGCCCGCAAACCCTGAGCCCGCAGCCTCGTCTTCAAGGCACCTGCCGGACTCAGCGGACACCCGGCTACCGTCCGCAACTCCTGAGTCCATTGCCTCTATCTCCAAGCCACCTCCGGACTCAGCAGACACACCGATCCAGTCTGCTTACATAGCAAACTCCAATCCGCAATCCTGAGCTCATAACCTCATCACAAGGCTAAACCGAACTCAGCGGACTCCAGCTTCAGTCCGCACGCTCTTGCACAGGCAATCCTCCAGTCCGCATACCCCCAAGCTAGCAATCAAGGCATCAACACTTCTACTAGGCTTGGCGGACTGAGAAAGCAGCCCGCGCTTCACTGCGCGATCTCCCCAGACTGAGCCATCCTGTACTTGGTTCAGATTACACCAAGTCCAGTCCACTGGCCACATGGGCCAGTCCGCACTTACTGGCGGACACTGGATTTAGCCCGCCATACCGGGCGACCTCCAGTTTCTGTCCGCGCTGACCGGCGGTCTCCGCGGCTTCTACTTGCCGCTCCACTGGAGCAAGACCAAGGCAACTGCCAAACCGGTCCGCCGAGCTCCAGTTCATCAGTCCGCTTCATGCCGAACTCCGCGGATAGGATTTCTATCCGCCTGGTTACTTCCTGGGAACCAACTGCCTGCTGATTAATCCCCGGCCTGACAGACCGCCGCTGCTGTCCGCGTAGTCCGCGCGAACAGACCGCCCAGCCCGCCACAGAGCAAACCGCCTGCAACATCCCTGCCGACTTAGCAGTCCGCAAACCTTGTCCACGTAGTCTGCGCGGATAGGTTGCCCAAGCCTTCCATTCACCCACTTTCACTTCACAAGTTTCAACACTCCCCCTTGAAGTGAGAAGTGGTGAATAACTCCAGCAGCTCCCGTAACCTTGCACCTGGTCCTTCTGATAGCATCTACGAAGAGATGTCCAAGACATAGTCCTCGCCCCGCATATCATGGACCATGAGGGAGCCCTCCAGCATCTCCCAAAAGGAGTCATGCTTCCCTCTGCCTTCTTCAGCTTCAACCTCCACTCATGCATCACAGGAGTATCACCAACTTCCTTGGACACTGAAGTCCAAGCCTCGTTGCCTCACAGAGAAGTCACCTCTTCAGGCTTGGTGTCAACCACCTCCTTGATTCTAGTGGGGTCATCACAGCCAGAAGTACCTTGCTCGACCTGAGGGCTAACAAGGAAACACGGGACCAAGTCCGCCGTGTTCCCTTCACTATATCGAGCTGGTGGCTTACTGATCCTCTTCGATCTCCGAAGAACCTGATCATGGCTAACCACCTCCGCTGCTTTTGAACCAGCTCCATTTCCGGGCAAACCCGGAACAATGCTCCCTTTGCTCCCTGAACAAGACGCCTCCTTACTGGAATCAAGAGCACCTGGAGCAACGCTCCCCCTGCTACCTGAACCAGAAGACTCTCCTCTTGAACAAGAACTGCCTGGAACATCGCTCCCCCTGCTTCCTGAACCGGAAGCCTCCGCCTTCGAGCCAGAAGATCCTGGAGCATCGCTCCCCCTTCTTCTCGACTCTGACGCCTTTGCCCCGGAGCTAGAACAACCTGGAGCACCTGGTGACTCAAGCAACTCCACTTCCATAGCAGCAGCCTCCTTCAGCCCAACATCTGACCTGCTTATCTCTAGCTCTACATAAGAGCTACCCCAATACGGCGTCAACTCATCGAAAACAATGTCTCTCGACACTATGAGTTTCTTCGTCGCAGGATCCATACACCTCCATCTTCTTCTCTGCTCATCATACCCAACAAAGACTAGCTTTGTCTTGAGAGCACCAGGAGAGTGTATATAGCAGGTAGATCCAAACACCCGAAGGTGCTTCACTGAGGGCTTCACTCCGAACATCAGCTCATAAGGAGTCTTCACTATGATCGGGGTAAGAGGCATCCTGTTGATGACATGAGCAGCACAGGCCATTCCTTCCGCCCAAAGAGCCTTCGGAACACCTTTACTCTGAAGCCAACACTTGCAGGTCTCCGTTAACCAAAGGATCATCTGAGCTGCAATACTACCTTGTTGTGAAGTATGTCCACAAGAAAGCTCCTTCCGGATCCCTTGCTTCCTGCAAAAGTGTGAAAACTCGGTTGAGCCAAACTCACCACCGATACTTGTCCTCAACACCTTTATCCTCTGGCCAAGCTGGCCTTCCACAAGCTTCTTGAACTCCACAAACAAGCGTACCATGTTGGACTTCTTCTTCATGAAGTATACCCAAGTATACCTAGAATAGTCATCAACCAATATCAGCATGAACCTGCTGCCTCCAAGACTGGTCGTGACGGTCAGTCCCACCAGAGCACAATGGACAACCGCCAATGGTGCTTTACATCTGGATTGTGCTTTGTCAACCATGAAGCGATAGACTCCACTTTCCTGACATCCCGCACACCCCCGACCATCGCCATAGGATGACAATCTAGGCATCCGCCATTGCTTTCAGCTTGTCCATCCCTACATGCCCCAGTCTTTCATGCCAGATAGCAGCACTATCACTAGCATTCCTCCGATCAGATCCAGAACTAGTTGATGTCCCAACTACGTTCTTCTCCTTCCTCCCTACCTGAGCAACGTTTGCCGAGAGCAAGGTAACCTTGCACTCCTTCCGAAGATGACCTTGCTGCTTGCATTTATAGCACCTTGGTCCTTCCTTCCTCTTCCTATAACGCCTAGGAGAAACACTCCTTTCTTCCTGATACGAAGTAGAGGGACCATCTTCAGCAGCAACCTTCACCTTCTTCCTGAACAACCCATCAAGGGAAGTCCAAACCTCCGCAGCTGACCGACATCCACTGATGTGGTCCAAGAGCTCCGATGAGATCACCTGCTTGAGAATAGACTCCGCTTTCGCATTTGTCTCCTTCCAAGCTCTCATCGCCTCAGCATTGCCAGCAGTATCCTCTTGTCTTCCTGCTCCGCATACAACCTCCCAAAGGTCCTCGCCAAGAAGAAAGCTCTTCATACAGGACTTCCACCGTTCATAGTTCGTCTCTGTAAGGAGATCAATTCCAAGACAACTTGCATCCTCCACTGCCATGGTTCTACCACTGGTTTCCTCTACAGAAGAGCAACTACTTCCATTGAGCACTGCTTGACCACTCCAACAACCTCCCTCTGATACCATGTTAAAATTCAACAAAACCGTAGACGCCCCCTTGGATACCCTGTTGAAAACTCAACAAACCGGAGGAGGATATGCCCACTTATATTGTTGAAAGTTTTCCCGGATCGTGGAGTTAGCAGGGGTTATCTCAACAAAGCAGTAACAACCAGCAACGCATGCAGCACAAGCTTCTTTATTGATCAAGAGCAAACTTCTTTACAAGGAGAGACATACATGGCGAGACATGCTTCACCAAAACCCAACACCGGGAGCACAGAGACAGTTACAAAGACAAGAACAAAAAACAAGCCGCGCGGACTCAACCACCAAGCCGCCGGTCTACTGCTGTGGAGTCCGCTCAGTCCGCCAGGTCGCCAGACCGCAACCAAAGCCGCGCGGACTACCCCTTATTCCAATGCTTAGCTCTTCACTGCCGATCTGCAGGCCTCCTGACCGTGAGGTCGCCTAGTCCCCAGACCGCACAAGCTGCGTTACCGAATGGAACAGTCCGCCTGAACAGGCGACTTCCCGAACTCCGAACCAAGTTGCCAAAGAGAAGACCGCTTAGTCGCTATCCGCGACCTGCTGTTTACCGCCTGTTGCTTAACCGCAGAGTCCGCACTGTCCCTGACTGCAATCAGAGCCAAGTCCTGGCTTTCCAGCGCTATCCGCACAACCTGCACAGCACAACCGGGTCAACTCTCTATCCGCGCGGACACCAAAGTCCAGACCGCAGCAACTTACGCGAGCTCAATTACTGTTCACTTACTTCGGTTCAGGTTTCGTTACTCCTGATATGACATGGGTCCTATTTATAGGCACGATGATGAGTATGGTCACCGCCTTAGCCGATAGGATCACCGCCACATCCCGCAGCAAGAACTAGTGTGTCCGCCAGCCTGCAGACACACATTCCAGTTCGCCGCTCCTGTGCAGATAGCCAGTCCGCCCCAGCTTCTCCAAGGCCGGACTCCAATATCCAGCCCGCCTTGCCGCCAGAGGCCAAGCCAGGACCACCACAGCCGGACTCCACAACAGCCGTGTCCGCATATCTGCGGACAAGGCATCAGCCCGCAAACCCCGAGCCCGCAGCCTCGCCTTCAAGGCACCTGCCGGACTCAGCGGACACCCGGCTACCGTCCGCAACTCCTGAGTCCATTACCTCTATCTCCAAGGAACCTCCGGACTCAGCGGACACGCCGATCCAGTCTGCTTACACAACAAACTCCAATCCGCAATCCTGAGCTCATAACCTCATCACAAGGCTAAACCGAACTCAGCGGACTCCAGCTTCAGTCCGCACGCTCTTGCACAGGCAATCCTCCAGTCCGCATACCCCCAAGCTAGCAATCAAGGCATCAGCACTTCTACTAGGCTTGGCGGACTGAGAAAGCAGCCCGCGCTTCACTGCGCGATCTCCCCAGACTGAGCCATCCTGGACTTGGTTCAGATTACACCAAGTCCAGTCCACTGGCAACATGGGCCAGTCCGCACTTACTGGCGGACACTGGATCTAGCCCGCCATACCAGGCGACCTCCAGTTTCTGTCCGCGCTGACCGGCGGTCTCCGCGGCTTCTACTTGCCGCTCCACTGGAGCAAGACCAAGGCAACTGCCAAACTGGTCTGCCGAGCTCCAGTTCATCAGTCCGCTTCATGCCAGACTCCGCGGATAGGATTTCTATCCGCCCGGTTACTTCCTGGGAACCAACTGCCTGCTGAGTAATCCCCGGCCTGACAGACCGCCGTTGCTGTCCGCGTAGTCCACGCGAACAGACCGCCCAGGCCACCACAGAGCAAACCGCCTGCAACATCCCTGCCGACTTAGCAGTCCGCAAACCTTGTCCGCGTAGTCGCGCGGATAGGTTGCCCAAGCCTTCCATTCACCCACTTTCACTTCACAAGTTTCAACAGTGGTGGCTACCCTCAGCCGGCGGCACGGCCGCCGGAGGGTCCGTTTTCGGCAATCCCGATAAGAAGAATTTCCTTGGAACAACCAGGAAATCGAAACATGGATCGGGCTCAATTGAGCCCGAACCTTGAACCTAATTAGCCCTAAGATCTACCCATGAAGTAAGGAGAGGGGGAGGACCTTTTTGGCGGCCTGAATGCGGGAGGAACGGCGGGATGCCATGGTCGACGACGACGGTGCTCGGATTCTACAACATCACAGTGGGACGACTTGTTCCTTCCAGGTAAGAGTTCGAAAATGCTCCCCTCTGCCCACTGATGATGTTTAAATGGTCAATTGGGGAGGGGGGGGGTTGGTTCTTCAATGCCCATCAAACATCATTAAAGGTGTGGCTCGGGTTGAGTGGGGGGGGGGGTGCTGAACCTACCTCTTGGTGGCCGGGAAACGGCTGGAATCAACTCCTATTCCGTAGAGGAGTTGATTGCAGCCATAAAGGATGGCTGTTGACCTCCTTTGGCCGGTTCCCAC
Organism: Platanthera guangdongensis; assembly: GCA_039583875.1. Lineage (NCBI taxonomy): Eukaryota > Viridiplantae > Streptophyta > Magnoliopsida > Asparagales > Orchidaceae > Platanthera > Platanthera guangdongensis. Next base: position 88,346,965 of record CM077161.1, on the reverse strand, counting down.
CCATCCCTTCCTCTCCCCCAATTCTCTCTCTCCACCATTTTCATGAAAGGAAGCTCCTTTCTCTCTCCTAGTCACTGATGTTGACTGGTCAACTCCATAGGATATGTGCAACCCACTTAATCATAATAATTATGAAAAGTGAGGTTAGCCTAAGGGAAAAATGGCTTGAGCTTGGGTTAGCCCATTTGGGCTAGGTTTGACTTGACTTAGGCTAGGGTTGACTTGGGTAATTTGATCATTTGGGTTGACCACAATGGGTCCTTGGTGACCCATTAGCCTCCCCTAAGATCTATGTAGGGTTGGGTAGGGTTAACTTGGCACCTTGGAGGTCACTTGACCCTTGGTAAGGGCACTTTAACCACTTTGGGGCTTGAGTTGACTTGGGCCAACTTAGCCACTAGGTTTGACTCCAATGGGTCCCTAGTGACCCATTGACCTCACTTTAGGTTTAGGAAGCCCTGAGTAAGGTTGGTTTGGCACATTAGAGGTCAACTGCCCTTGATTAGGGCACCTTTCCCTATTTAGGCCTATGGTGGTCCTAGGTCAAATTGGCCACTTGGGGTTGACTCCAATGGACCCTTAAGGATCTAGTGGACCCTATAATGGGTTAGTGATGTTGTGGTGGGGTCATGGAGTCATGGTGAAGCCCTAAGGTCAAACCCTAGGTTTTGTGATGAGGTTGTGCCAAAGGCAGACCATGGTGATCCTCACATTGGCTTTCTATCTCTTGGCCCATTTCTGACTTCCTAGGGTTTTTTCATGACCTAGTCATGGCCAAAACCACTCTTAGGGGTCTAGGTAGAAATGGGAAGTTACAAATCCCAATAAACAAAACAAAGATTTTGTCCCCGAAATCATGGTTAAGCCTACGAGAATTTCTACCGAAGAAAAGAAACTTGTAACATCCCATCACGACGTCATGTTTGCTAAATTAGGTTTAAAGGGAAACATAAATCTATGACCAATTCGCCTAATTGGTAAACCAAGATCCCAATAAACAAAAGATTAGCCTCTACTCTTCCTGGAGCAGCCTTACTAGTTTAAAGCAGGAAAATAAATTAAATATCTTGAGGGGTTGTGAGGTATACTTGACTGAACAGCTCTGGGTATTTTTGTCACATCAGGTCCTGCGGTTCCCAGGTATGCTCCTCCTGGCCATGGTTCCTCCACAGAACTTTGACTAACAGAACCTTCTTACGACGCAAGATCCGTACTCCTCTGTCGTCGATCCGAACCGACTCTAAGCGAACTGACCGGTCTGAAGCTACCGGTCCATCTGTGGTCGAAATCTGTTGCTCCGGGTGTAGTAGAGCCCTCCTGAGCGAGGAAATATGGAACACATCATGCAAGGCTGCAAGATCTGGTGGCAACTCCAACCTGTATGCTAGGGGTCCGATCCGCTCCAGGATCCTGTAAGGGCCCATATACCTAGGGCTGAGCTTCTTCTTCCGATCACGCACCCGTGAAACTCCATGCAAGGGACGGATCTTCAGAAACACTCGGTCCCCCACCTGAAACTCCACCTGACGATGACGGGCATCATAGTACTTAGCCTGTCTGCTCTGCGCCTTTAACATCCTATCTCTGATCAGCCTCACCTGAGCCTCAGTGTCTTCAGCAAAATCCGATACCAACACCTTCGGATCCTCGTCCTGAATCTATGAAAGCGGAGTCCTACATCTCCTTCCGTACAAGGGTGGAGAGTTGTGTTGAATGTCGACCGAGATCCTAGATAAGCCTGTACTGATCTTCTCTCCTTGGACGTACACTATAAATCCTGATTCAACACGATCATCTTGAGCACCCATGATAATGAAGAACTGCTCACAAAACTTATGAAACACCTACGGGAGTTTTCTTTCGGGTCAGGGTGACCCTAGATATCTCGACCAGTTTATCGTTCATGTTTCAATTATAATTATGCCCGGAGTGCGGATGAGGAATCGTGTGTATGCAAATTCCTAATTATATCCTCGAACTTCCACTCTAATCGAGCAGTGTCTGTAATAGTTTCCCAAAAGTTCTTGCACTTAACCTTCATCGGGCGACGGACCTCACCGTACATCACAAAATCCATGACGCCCTTCTTCACTCCAGGGAGATACACGTTCCGAGATACACCGAACTTATGATGATTAAATTTCTCACTTGTACGGGTAGACAACGACTCTATAAAATCTCCACTTCACAATCAGATTCTTATCCCTACGAATACGCCAGAGTAGCACCGAATACGGTTTACGTCCATTTCACTATATTTACGACGCAAACTTTTCTAGATGAGATCTAAGGGAAACCCAAGTCAGTAACTAATTTGCCCAATAAACAAAAGATAAGCTCCCAATAAACAAAAGATAAGCCTCTACCTGCCTTGGGCTGAGTATCTTTGATATTACCATATTATATCCATCGTAGCTGGGTGCACAATCCCTATGGCATCAATCTTTGACTTGGGGTTCCAACCTGAATCTGTTGATATACTCCATACTTTAAACCCTTCGAGTCATATTTATGACAACCTTATCCGGGTCAAAATGTTCACAATCCTAACTTAGTCTCTTCCGAACTTGAATTCCTATCCGACCTTCGGTGTTTGTCGTGGTGGTGGTCTCCAGGTAATCTTTTTACTGGTATGAGGGTTGATACTATGTGTCTTCTACCATTCTGCTACTGGATTATTGGTCTCAATTCTCCTTAAAGCAGTCCTTCCGGTTTGAGTAATCCTTGATAGGGACCGTAGGGCTACCTGAGTTTATGGCCTAGGTAGCCATTCTCGTATTATACTCCTCCTTTATTCTCTTTAGGTATCTCCTTAGCTTAACCAAGTTCATACCCAAAGTCTATTTCAAACTAGGGCACACTATAAGTTATCGTGCTTAGTCATGTCTCCTAGTGGGTTGAGTCTAACTCGTTGACTCGAGAATTATAAGATGGGATTTTCGCAGCCGGAGGTGCTCCCTACTGGGGGCAGGGTTTGCCGCAGGCTAAAAACAAAACTTTCAATTGCTAGCTGATGAACAAGTGGAATTAATGAAAAGGTGGACTTTACATGTGATTCCCCTTATGAGCAAACCACTGCTTCCGCTTCTTAGTTTGTCCCCAAACTAAACTCGCGCGGGGGTGACCCAGGAGTTGTGGACTGTTACTTTTCGATCGAGGTTTGCTCTGATACCACTTGTAAGACCACCTTTTTTTTCTTTTTCAAACACCAGGGTCTTATGCCCAGAACCGCCGTTTTGCGGTGACTCCTTCATGCCCTGAAGGGTCATCACCACAAAGCGCCGATTCTACCGGCCACTTCGATCACAGAAAAGTAGCAAAACAAAGTAAACGCAAACTAGCAGTCCACAGAAGATCACATATCTTATAGATAATCTCCACGAAGGGAGTGTCCACAAAACAATATATCAGAGTACTAAAATACGGGCTTAAGCCCGATACATCATATCCTCACTACATAATCACTCAAGCGGAAGCAAAGTAAAATACTATTAAGGTCAGGGGATCACAGTCCCTGTCGTCTGAACTCCGGTGCTAGACTGTCCCATCTCCAAACGTGCCGACCTGCGAGGCTGCTCCTCCATGCTGGGCTCCACGATCTCCTAAATGATGTGGTTCGAAAACCGTTAGTCTAAAAGACTAAGCCCTATCATCCCCCACCCCTTCCCCCATGAATCCTAGGCACCGAGCGGAGAGGTAGAAAGGGGAGGACTTGAAGGTGGAGAATAATCAAAAACAGATGGCAGCAGACCTATACTAGCAATTCTATAATAGATATTGACAATAAGATGAAATATGAAAAGTAACCTTCACTTATGTGAGAACACATAAGCCAAGGGGTCTTCTGTAAGTATCCCATCGTATAAAAAGTCTCATACCAATTTATACGTTGGGGTGTCGGTTTTCAAACAGAAGTAAATATATATCAAAATTGACCTTAATTTATAAACTTGCCCACACAAGCTTATACACCAAGGGGTCGTTTTGCAAGTCTTAATGTATAAGCGTCTCATTCCACTTATACCTTAAGTGTCAGGGGTTAAATAAATCGATTATGCTATGACATGCTAGTGGGTATGATGGATCAAGCAAATGCAACACACACACGACTCTGTGCACACAGACCTTTAGTTTCCCCTTTCTGGAGCCGTAACCTCCCAGGATACCTCCGTAGTGGCAAACGGAAGCGGTGGGTTGGGCCTCGCCCACCTCTAAACCAGTAAAGCACTACCGGTCAGACCTATCGTACGTCTTAACGCTTGGTGCACGAAGCGGACTCCTACGTACTCTTGCCGACTGGCGCACCAGACTTCTGTTGGAGAAGTGTTAACCATGGTTGCCGAGTCAGCGTATTGGCGTCGGTGCATCGACCCTCCAATACTGAAGACCCACCACCTTAATTTTCTTTCCTTTCATGCACATGCAAATCTATCGTACTCAAAACCGAGCCGAAGCTCCCCGGATCAAAACGTCCGTCTCTTAACTATCCAAGCCGAAGCTCCCAATTATATTCCTGTGTTATCTGTGTTCGTGAAATGTGCAACCCTAATTACTAAGTTACTCTTTTCAGCTTGTTAATACAGTTTACGTTAACCCAGGACTGCCCCCGGTATTCCCTGTGAAGGGCTCTCAAGGGGCACTAGGAACTATGTTAGGTTTACGCCCAGCGTTCCCTTTCGCAAGGTACTTATTATTATTGGTTGATTCACTTACCCATTACCTTCTCATATTACAATAGGCTAATCCTAGGGTGATTTGACTCTACATCACCTCGGGGAAGACGATCTTTCGTCGAACCCGAGCGCCTCTAAACTCTAGCCAAACCAATTTCTCACCACTCTTCCTATCCTTCTATAGTGAACTCATCCACATCTATCCAAAATGACTAACTCCTACACCATGTTCCATCGTATCTTATTGCAATTTACCCATCTTGCCAAATGCAGACCATCCTAGGCTATATGTCGGACCGGACAGGAGATAATCCAAATACTCATCCAAATGGCCTACCTTATTTATTGGAGACTTATCATGACACAAATAGACTAAATCCAGGAAATTATAATTTTCCTAATTTATCTGACATTTAATTAATTTCCTTAAAGCTTCCAAAGGCTACCAGTTTGAACATGAACTACCCTAAGTACTCATGCAAGATGCATAACAAAATTATGATAAATATTAGGTTATCTCAATATGGTAAATCCAAAGTATCATAATTTGTCTATCAACAAAAGGGCACTAAAACTATTTTAGCATTATTTACTATCTTCCGTTGTTTATGAATCAAGTACAGAAAATATCTATCCAAAAATTATAAATTAATTATACTATGCAGATACAACCTTAAAGGTAGCATTGGCCAAGTTTCATAATTTTTCAGCAAGTATTAATCTCTGAATAAATTAATTATCAAAAATCTCCATATTATAGACTTGTAAAGAAAGTACTGTAATCAACCCTCTAAAAATTATGAATAAATTCCTACAAGCATATTTCGGCCTGAAATCGTCAGTACCTAAGTCTGATGATTTTTCAACGGATATATCATCTATAAATAATTTTATAACACCAAAGCCCCTTCTTGAAACTAGTGAAGGAAGTACTAAATATCTTCAATTAAAAATTGTAACAAAATTCAGGGATATTCAACTAGACATAGATCATCTACTGACCAAGTTTCATCAGTTTCACATGAACAGAATAATCAAATTAATTAAAATACAATTTTGGGCCTATTGATATTTAACAAATAAAGTACTAGAAATATAGTTCATAAAATTCTAATAAAATTACTAGGGGTTCTAGATGGTCTAAAACTTACTCTACCCAAGTTTCACAGCCTTTAAATAAGGTTTAGTGGCTGAATTTACAAAATTATGCTTCTACCATAAAACTAGGGTTAGGGTTTTTAGGTGTTTACCTTCCTCCAAGTCCTCTAAGATTCCTTCCAGAGAAATTAGGTTACACTACCTTCAATTCTACTGAGTTTTCAAGGTCATACAAAGGCATTAGCCCCCATGTCCTTCACAACTCCCAAAAGTCCTTCCTTAGGGTTTGAGGTTGAACCCTAGGGTAAATCAAGCCTAAATCACCACATTTTCCTCAAGAGCGTGACATTAGCCATACTAAGTCAGTGTCCAAAACCTCAGCCTCTGTTGAGGGGAGGTGGCCACCATAAGCCCATGATGCACTTTTAATCAAAAAACACCTCCTTAAGGCCAAACTAGGCTTTGGTGATTCCCTAACCGAAACCCATCCAAATGTGTTAAAATTTTGTACAGAGCTAGATATTGATGCCAGGGACCACTCACCAAAATTGGGAGGGTTTGGAGGTCATTAGACCATTTAATTAAAATACCCTAGCATTATTAAATAAAAGTAAAAAACTTTAGGCAAAGTCTCCAAAAAAAATCCCAATTTTGGACAGACCCTAGGTTTAGTTAAGACTGATCCCCTGTCAAAATGTCACCCCATTTGGACAAGGGATGAAGTGTGGGCATCCATTTGAATCTCGGAACAACCCTAAGTACAGGTCCCACCAAAATGGTTGCCCTAGTCCAACCAGAGGGCCAAATTGGTCCAAATCAATTTTAGATTAAATTAGACCCATAGGGCTACAACTTTCATATTGAAAGTTTTCCCACCAGGTGGCCCTAACTATTTTTAAAACTTAAAACCATTTACTATAAATAATGTGACAGAAATGAAATCAAATCAAAATAATCAGATTCTTATCAAAGGCGCCGCACGAATCCTTGCGCAATCCAAGGGAAGCCGAGTCATCTTCCTCCTTGATCCGACGGCCATGATGTCCCCGTCCTGGGCCGCCTTGCGGGCTGATTTGTAACACCTCCCCTGTAATGACCGTATAATATGGGTCCGGCCGGGGCCCCACAACATACGGACGCCACAGCTTTAGTATTAAAAGTTGATATAGCTACCCACACTCAAAACACTTTGCACAACACAGCGGAAACACAAGCAAGACAAGAAGTTATCCACTACAAGAAGAGTAAAACAAATGGCCTTATGACCTTACAACAAGTGTCCAAAATCAAACAATACAACAGTCATGAATGTTCTTAGCACTCCTAGTCTACCTCGGCATGCAAGCCGGACAACATGAGCCTCAAACATACAACATCATATAAGTAGAGCTACAAAAAGAAAAGCACTTCATGAGGCTTGGGCCTTTCTAGCCGGCGAGCTAACTCCTGCATGCGATCTTTGCCCTGTAAAATTTATTAGTAACGTGGGTCAGCAAAGGCTGACCTCAAACTGTGTAACAACACATCTCCTCCCGCCCGCTCCTAACGGACCCCGGGGTACCCCTCCAACCTGCAAGTTAGCACTTCATATGCAAAAATCATAAGCAAGAAAAGCAACTACTAAAACAGGCTTGGATGTCACACGCATCATACATGTTCTCTACGAGTTGAGAATATAACAAAAAGGGCCTACTTATGCAATCATGTATGCAATAACCCGGGATTCACCCAATGCACCCTAACTCGTATGCATCTAGCACATCATCACATAATATGGGTACTCATCGATTCCCCATTGGCATAAAGCCGCACACAAAGGGTGACATCATTCCCCCCCAACGACTCACAGGCCTCCTCATGGAACTCTCGTCAAGGCCCCACCCGCTCAAGGTCTTAGACCCGGGCTTACCTACAAGCTCTGACGTCTCATGTCAGGGTTCCAACAACCACACAAAACTGACTGATTCTAAGAAGCCTTATCGGACCCCACCCGCTCATGGACTCATTGCCCGGGCTTGCCCCCATGCTTGGCATTCTCGTCAGTCTCACAGAAGGGGACTAGTCTCGCCGGGACACTCTCCGCACATGACATGTACGTCACGGGATAGCCAGCCGACCACGGAGACATAGCCACGCCTTGGCGCATCACAAACCAAGACAATTCCACCCTAGTCCCTCATTTGTACTGCAGCATTCCCGCGCACCAAGGAAACCATCTCCAACTCATGCGGAGCTAACCTTGTCCACCAAGGAAAACATATACCGCCACGAGGAGCTAACCTTGTCCGGTTCCGACTACATGTACTCACTCGAGAAAAAGGGGGAAAAACATCACCACATCACAAACGACGTCTTGCCGCAATGGAATCTCTACGAATCCTTAACGTTTGTATGCAACATCACCGAGTCGGACTAACGGTCGCGACTACGGCTTCACCCACCATGACTAATCCACTAACGGAGCGGATCTCTAATGCAAAATATACCGGGGACGGACTCAATCAACCCGGAGGTTCCTCTTGAACCTTGGCGACCCAAAACCCCTCACATTTGAGAGTTTAGTGCCCAAGAACTAGAAAAGAAAAATGATGCTAAAGACATGCATCCTAAGACCGAGAGGAGAAGTGTTGTTACCTTCTGACTCCTCTTCCTTGCCATGGCAAAATATCCAGATGAAAACCTTTGCAAAGATCTAGCCTCCACGGATCTGGACTCGGCTCGCGATTTGGAGCACCGAAGCTTCTCCTACAGCCCAAACCCTTCTTCACCTTCTTCCTTGCTCTCCCTTCTCTCTAGAAATTAGTAAGAGAAAAGCTTGAAGAAGAATGAGTGTTTCTAACCCTATTCTCGGACTTAACTCCACAAGAACAGTCCTAAACCGTCAGATCCTAAGATCAGGAAAAGAATGGTCACGATCCGTCTGAAAAATAAAACACCTGGGCCGAACACGGCCTGGCACACGCCCGTGTCCAAGGCCGTGTGCCTCATTCGCCGTCTCAAATCGACGCGCCTGGAACAGCACACGGGCATCTGACACACCCGTGTTCGATCCGACACGCCCGTGTCCCCAATGACACGGCCGTGTGGCCGGCCGTGTGCCTCCATTGACACGGCCCCGAAAACATCCCGAGAGGTGACACGGCCTGGGACACGCCCGTGTCCCATGCCCGTGTCCCACGTCGTATGCCAAGTCTCGACACTCGTCGACACCCTTTGTGTCGACACCGCGGAAAAACGTCGAGCGAAGATCGTTGACCAAGTGGGACACGGCCTGTGACACGCCCGTGTGACAGGACGTGTGCCCCAGTATCGACACTCGACACTCGACACTCGACACTCGTCGAGTGAACATCGTCAACTAAAGATCGTCGACAGACCCACACGGCCTTGGACACGCTCGTGTCCTAGGCCGTGTGCCTTGTCTCGACACAAAGTAGAGCGAAAATGTCGACACCCCGGGCCGAGTGTCGACACGGGCTCGACACGCCCTGCGACACGCCTGTGTCGCAGGCCGTGTGCCCTCACTCGACACATCGTCGAGCGCAAAGTGTCGACCACGCGGCCAAGTCGTCGACACGGCCTGACACGGCCTGGGACACACGGCCAAGTCGTCGAGCGCAAAGTGTGCCCCCTGCCAGAAACCAAAAGAAAGTCCAGAAATGTAAATCGACCACTCTCTCCAAAACTGGGGTGTTACAACTCTCCCCCCCTTAACAGAATTTCGTCCTGAAATTACAAAACAAAAGGGACAAAAACTTAAATTGTACCTAACATGAAGAGTTCTGGATACTCTTCTCGCATGGCCTGTTCTCGCTCCCAAGAGAACTCCTCTCGACCGCAGTTGTCCCATCAGACTTTCACGAGTTTAACCTCTTTATTCTGCAACTGCCGAGTCTCCGAATCCTCTATAGCAATTGGAAGGACTCGCGTCCTCAAGTTTTCCTCAATCGGCACCGATGCCGGCTCAATCACCACACTAGCCTCCACCAAGGCTTTCCTCAAAACGGAGACGTGGAAGACGTCATGCAATCCACTCAGCTCCGCGGACAATGCCAATCGATAGGCTGCTTCTCCCACCCGTTCAACAACTTCAAAAGGCCCCAAAAACCTCAGACTCAACTTTTTGAGTCGGCGAATCCGTGAGACGCCTTTGAACGGTTTGATATTCAAATAGACCCAATCACCTACCGCAAACTCCAACTTCCGGTGACGAGCATTAAAGTATTTTGCTTGCCGGTCCTGCGCCACCTTCATACGCTCTTGAATGGCCCGTACCAACTCACAAGCGTCCACTACCACCTCTTTTCCCAAAATTTTAGTGTCTCCCGCCTCTGCCCAAGACATCGGTGTTCGATACCGTCTCCCATACAAGGCTTTGTATGGCGCCATTTTTATACTCGCTTGGTAACTGTTATTGTACGCGAATTCCACCATGCAGAGGTCATCCTCCCACTTCTTGCCGAAGTCAAGAACGCACATTCTCAGAATATCCTCCATAGTACGGTTTGTTCTTTCAGTTTGCCCATCAGTTTGAGGATGGAACGACGTACTGAACTTTAGCTTTGTGCCCAAACTTTTTTGAACTAGTCTCCAGTCCTTGGACGTAAACCATCCATCTCGATCGCTGACTATACTCTTTGGAATCCCATGGAGTTGCACAATGTTGCGAACATACAGCTTGATAACTCTAATTTTGTCCATGTTTTTATGTTATTTTTATTTAATAATTAATTAGTTTATAATTATATTTTGTAATTTTATTATTGAATTTTTCTAATTTCTTATTTCAGGGCAATCTGGGCTGCAAATTTCAATTTGGAGTCTATAGGGTTGACCAGGAGACAAAACTGGGCAAAAGCAATAATATTTCAAAAGACACGCGAAAGTCACGGGCGTGACCGACATGGTCACGGGCGTGACATCCTGGCGAGAACTCGGCGCGTGGAAGGAGCTATCTGCCACGTCAATTAAAAGTACACGCCCTAAGGTCACGGGCATGACCATCATCACACGGGCGTGTACTCCAGGCGTGACATCCAGTGCTTTGCCCTGACTTCCAGTCAACGGCAGTTTCAATTTGCAACAAGTCACGGGCGTGACACATTTGGCACGGGCGTGACTAATCCCGTGACAGCCCGGCGTGCCGACTTAATGCTGCAGTTTCAGGCGCTGGAAGTTTTCTCAAGACACGCCCACGGTCACGGGCGTGACCATGGGCGTGACCCCTCCAACAACGGCCGGAGTTATTCCCGCCGTTTCTGCTTCCCGCCATTCTTCTACAATCGTCAAGACACGCCCTAGGTCACGGGCGTGACCAAGGGGCGTGACCCGCCAATTAACGACTTTTGGTGGTTTCGCGCCAACGTTCAGAGGACTTGAAGACGACGGTTCCGAGACCGACACGCCCTAGGTCACGGGCGTGACCTAGGGGCGTGACCACCCAACAACTTTTTCTATAAATTCCAGACAGCTTCAGATGGCCAGGGGGAGATTTTTGGGAGCTTAGTGCTATTTTATTTACTGTTTTTCCTGCATTCTAATTTCATTTTGCACATTTACTTTCAAGTCTTTTCTTTGATCATGTCTTTCTTTATGCTTTCATGTAATTCTCCCATCATGATGAGTAGCTAATTTCCCAATTAGCACGTGATCATGATGAACTTTGGAATGGAATAAAATTCTTATTTTTGTCTCAAATTAGCAAGCATTCTATTTTCTAAACTTTGATTTATCTTTGATTTAAATTTTCTTCGAATTCATAAGTTGCAAATTATGTTTATTCGAGCTTAGATTCGTATCCTAGATTTACCGAGAGGTTGTGGATACGAGTAGATCACTCAAGGATAAAGAGAATTTCTTGCACCCCTCGAGAGAGGAACGCAAAATTCTTCCGCCTTGGAGTCAGCTCCTTTAGTGAGGTTCACCGCCTAAAGCAAGCTTAGGTCTTTCGACTGGCCGAGAGGTCTTAATCGATCTACCTAAGGTTAGTCGAGTGCGTATTCTCGAGAGAGGCGCTTCGTAGCTTTGGAACCTCCACGGTCGAAGTTAATAATTTAGATGCTTGTGTTCTTTAATTTCGTGGATTTTATTCTAGCCCAAAGGGATTCTAGATCAAGTGCTAGTCTTTTAATCATCGAATTTCTCCTCTTAATTTAACATTCGTTTTCGTTTTTCGCAAAACCAATTTTCCGATCGATAAAATAATAGCTCTTCCTTGTGAGTACAAATACTCAACGGTCCCCGAGTTTAAATACGATATTTTCTATACTATATTTCGATAGGTACGCTTGCCTATTTGAGATTATAGTTTGGATACTTTTCAAAACTTATAAAATCTACATCAAGTTTTTGGCGCCGTTGCCGGGGACATTTTTTTTGTTGATATTTTGAAAGCAAGGCTCTATTAATTTTATCATTTTCTTTTTGTTTTAGAAATATCAAAATCAAAAAAAAAAATTTATTTTGTTTTATTTTGGTGTATGACCCGAGGGAATCCGTCGCCTCTTTTTGATTTGGATCCGGAAATCGAGCGAACCCTTCGACATCGCTTACGATTTCAAGTTCCGAATTTTCAAGATACGGACTCCTTAGGAGACACTCCTAATCCTTCATTAATCCTCTCTCCGTCACCGCCTTCTTCTTCTCCTTGTTCATTTAGTTCTTCTTCTCATTCTCCTAGATCTCCTTCTTCTGCTTCTTCCAATATGGGTGAGCCAAATGCGGTTGAACAAAGGACTATGTCCTATTATGCCCGTCCAAACTTGGACGAGACTCAATCTAGTATTGTTCGCCCCGCTATTGCCCCCAATAATTTTGAGTTGAAGCCAAGTATCATCCAAATGGTACAACAATATGTACAATTTGATGGGCTTCAAGATGAAGATCCAAACGCGCATATTTCAAATTTCTTAGAAATATGCGATACTTTTAAAATTAATGGTGTATCCGATGATGCCATCCGACTAAGGTTATTTCCATTTACATTGCGCACTAAAGCCAAGCAGTGGTTGGGTTTCTACCAAGAGGATCCATCACAACATGGGCTCAAATGACGGAAAGATTTCTTACGAAATACTTTCTGCCGGCTAAAACGGCTAAATTGCGCAATGATATCACTTATTTCTCCCAAATTGATTCAGAAACGTTATATGATACTTGGGAGCGTTTCAAGGAATTGCTACGTCGATGTCCTCATCATGCAATTCCGGATTGGTTACAAATCCAAACCTTCTATAACGGCCTAAATTCTCAAACTAGGCAACATATTGATGCCGCCGCCGGTGGAACGCTTAATAACAAAACACCGGCGGCCGCACAAGAGCTTATAGAAGGTATGACTTTAAATACCTATCAATGGAGTACACCTCGGTCTAAACCACCTAAACCGGCCGGGATGTATGAAATCGATACGGTTTCAAGTTTGTCTCTCCAGGTCGAGCAACTGCAAAAACAGATGAACGAGATGTCTGCTTCCTCGTCCAAATCTACCTGTGAGCCCCAATATTGGGAGCCTTCTACTATTGCCGAGCATGTGGATTACATGGGTAATCCGAATCGGCCACCTTATAATCCGGGTAACAATTTTGGCAATACCTATCACCCGGGTATAAGGAATCACCCCAACTTCTCTTGGAGTAATCCGGGGAACGCGGCGCGCCCTCCGAACACGATTCCACCCGGCTATTTTCCACCGCAAGCTCCCAAAGCTCCCAATCTCGAGGAATTGTTCACTAAATATACGACTACAAATGACGCCAACATCCGGAATCTCACCGGATCTCTTCAAAGTTTGGAGACGCAAATCGGGCAAATCGCTAAAATGCTCTCCGATCGTCAACAAGGAGCGCTACCGGGCAATACAGAGCCCAACCCCAAGGAGCATGCAAAAGCCATCACCCTACGGAGCGGGAAGGAGGTAACCACTTCTCCAAATCCGGTTGATACTTCTCCAATTCCGGTTGATACGGAGGTAATAATTTCTCCTCTTAATTTAACGTTCGTTTTCGTTTTTCGCAAAACCAATTTTCCGATCGATAAAATAATAGCTCTTTCTTGTGAGTACAAATACTCAACGGTCCCCGAGTTTAAATACGATATTTTCTATACTATATTTCGATAGGTACGCTTGCCTATTTGAGATTATAGTTTGGATACTTTTCAAAACTTATAAAATCTACATCAAGTTTTTTGCGCCGTCTTCATCTTCTCCTCCGACAAAGCCTTCTACTTCTAATAAACCAAAAGCTTATCAACCACCTCTTCCCTATCCATCTAGAATGCAAAAAGACCGGGTGGATGAACATCACGGTAAATTTTTGGACATGTTTAAACAAATCCAAATTAATCTACCGTTTTGTGAAATAATCGCACAAATGCCGAAATACGCCAAGTACCTCAAGGATCTTTTATCCAATAAAAAGAAACTTGAGGATATCTCCACGGTTCAATTGAACGCGGAGTGTTCGGCAGTTTTACTTAATAAATTACCTAAGAAATTACCCGATCCGGGTAGTTTCTCCATTCCCTGTTTGTTTGGTGATTTATTAGTAAAACGTGCGTTAGCCGATCTAGGCGCCTCAATCAATTTAATGTCTTATTCTTTAGTTAAGAAGTTGGGATTAGGAGAACCTAAACCCACAAGAATGTGCATTCAATTGGCGGATCGGTCTGTCAAGCTCCCTATGGGGATCATAGAGGATGTGCTTGTCAAAGTTGACAAATTTATCTTTCCGGTAGATTTCGTCATCTTTGACATCGAAGAGGACACCGAGGTCCCACTCATTCTCGGTCGCCCTTTTCTTGCCACCTCGCGCGTAATTATAGACGTTAGTAATGGGAAACTTCTCCTTAGAGTCGGAGATGAAGAAGTTACCTTTACTATTGACACGTCTATGAAAAACTCGCTCTCAAATGACGACTCATGTTATTATTTGGAGGCTTCTCTTGAAGAAGTCTCTTTTCTTTTTTCTGAAAAATCTTTATCTTCTATTGATCATGATGCCGATTTAGAACATTTAGATTTAATTGCTCATGAAAATAGTGATAATCTCTCGATCACGCACGCACCTATTTTTGAACTTTTAGACATTGGTAGTGATCATTTGAAAACTTCTTATGATGAACCTCCCGCGTTAGAACTAAAACAATTGCCTGATCATTTAGAGTATTTATTTTTAGCGGAGGATTCAAAACTTCCGGTTATTGTGTCGGCCTACTTGACCGATGAAGAAAAAAATTAAATTATCTCATATTTTAAAACTTCATCGCCGCACAATTGCGTGGAAGATCACGGATTTGAGTGGGATTAATCCCTCCTTTTGCACCCATAAAATTTTTTTAGAAGAACACGCTCACAAAACTATTCAACCTCAACGCCGGCTAAATCCTAACATGAAGGAGGTAGTCAAGGCCGAGGTCATAAAATTATTAGATGCGGGTATCATCTATCCAATTTCGGATAGCTCTTGGGTGAGCCCGGTCCAAGTGGTGCCCAAGAAAGGAGGGTTAACGGTAGTTCCTAATGATAAAAACGAGTTAGTTCCCACTCGAACCGTTACCGGATGGCGGGTGTGCATCGATCACCGTAAATTAAATGATGCCACCCGTAAGGATCATTTTCCTTTGTCGTTTATTGACCAAATACTTGAACGGCTATCCGGGCACTCATTTTATTGTTTTCTTGATGGTCTCTCGGGATATTTTCAAATCCCAATCGCGCCCGAGGACCAAGAGAAAACAACCTTCACTTGTCCGTTTGGCACCTTCGCTTATCGAAGGATGCCTTTTGGTTTGTGCAACGCGCCGGCCACCTTCCAAAGGTGTATGCTAGCAATCTTTGACAAATTAGTGGAGGATATCATGGAGGTTTTCATGGACGATTTCTCCGTTTTTGGAGATTCGTTTGATTTATGTTTGGCAAACCTTTCCCGTGTACTCCAAAGATGTGAGAACACGAATCTAGTTTTAAACTGGGAGAAGTGCCATTTTATGGTACGGGAGGGTTTGGTCTTAGGCCATAAAATTTCTAGTAAGGGCATAGAGGTAGATAAAGCAAAAATTGAAACTATAGAAAAGCTACCTCCCCCTTCAAATGTTAAGGCCGTTCGTAGTTTTTTGGGGCATGCCGGTTTCTATCGCCGGTTTATTAAAGACTTTTCTAAAATAACTAAGCCCCTAACCCACTTGTTAGAAAAAGACGCGCCGTTCGTTTTTGACGAAAATTGTTTGCGTGCTTTTTCTCTTATTAAAGAAAAATTGATTAACGCTCCTATCATGATCGCTCCCAATTGGGAGCTTCCCTTTGAGATAATGTGCGACACTAGTAGTTTTGCCGTTGGTGCGGTGTTAGGACAACGCATAAATAAAAACTTTCATCCTATTTATTATGCAAGCAAAACATTAACTGCCGCACAGGAAAATTACACGACCACCGAAAAAGAATTATTAGCCGTAATTTTCGCATTTGATAAATTCCGCTCATATCTCACTTTGTCTAAAATTATTGTTTTTACTGATCATTCGGCTTTGAGATATTTACTAGCAAAAACAGATGCAAAGTCGCGATTGATTCGGTGGATCTTACTACTCCAAGAATTTGATTTGGAGATTCGCGACAAGAGAGGAGCGGAGAACTTGGCGGCTGACCATCTTTCGCGGTTGGAGAACCCAAATTCGGGGGAGCTCATGGAGGAGGACATTGACGACACTTTTCCCGAGGAGCGCCTTCTCGCCATTCATAAGGTAATCACCCTCCCCACTCCTTGGTTCGCCGATTTCGCAAATTATCTTGTTGCGAGATTCCTCCCGAATGGTTTTTCTTATCAAGAAAAGAAGAAATTCTTTTCTGATTTGAAAAATTATTTTTGGGAGGATCCCTTCCTTTTTCGTGTTTGTGCGGACCAAGTAGTGCGGAGGTGTGTTTCTCATGAGGAAGGCGCACAAATTTTAAAGCATTGTCATGAGGGACCCGCCGGTGGGCACTATAAAGCTAATCGGACGGCTCGGAAGATACTTGAAGCGGGCTTCTATTGGCCAAGCATCTTCAAGGATGCTCACGCCCATGTAAGTCGTTGTAAACAATGCCAACGCTCAGGTAATATTTCCCGCCGCGATGAAATGCCGTTAAATACATTTTTAGAAATAGAAGTTTTTGATTTATGGGGGATCGACTTTGTTGGACCGCTACCAACATCGCATGGAAATAAATATATATTGGTAGCGGTCGACTATGTGTCACGGTGGGCGGAAGCGCAAGCCTTCCCCACTAATGACGCCCGAGTCGTGACCCAATTTCTCAAAAAACTATTTTCACGATTTGGAGCACCGCGGGCAATAGTTAGTGATAGGGGCACCCACTTTTGTAACGCACAATTCGTAAAGGTTTTGTCTAAATATGACGTTACACATAGGTTAGCCACCCCCTATCACCCTCAAACAAGTGGTCAGGTAGAAGTAGTTAACCGTGAAATCAAACGAATTTTGGAGAAAACGGTTTCTACTAATAGAAAGGATTGGTCGGTCAAGCTTGATGATGATCTTTGGGCTTATCGGACCGCGTACAAGACCGCTATCGGTTGTACGCCGTACCGATTGGTCTATGGGAAAGCATGTCACTTACCGGTTGAGCTTGAGCACCGCGCCTTTTGGGCGCTTAAATTTTTAAATCTAGATGACACTTTGTCCTCCGAGCTTCGGAAATTCCAAATTAACGAGCTCGATGAGTGGCGCTCCTTAGCCTATGAAAGTAATAAACTTTATAAGGAGCGCACAAAATTTTATCATGATAAAAACATTAAGCACCCTAAAGATTTCAAACCGGGAGACCAAGTTCTCCTTTATAATTCGCGCCTCCGACTTTTTCCGGGCAAACTCAAGTCCCGATGGTCCGGCCCTTTTATTGTAAAAGAGGTATGGCCATATGGGACAGTGCTTATCTCGCACCCGGAACAAGGCGAATTTAAAGTGAATGGGCACCGGTTGAAGATATTCCTCGCTGGTGATACTACTAATGAGTACCGGGAGGAAATTAACCTCCCGAACCCATAAACGAGTGCCCCGCTTGGGTCGAGCTCAACGACCATAAACAAAGCGCTTGTGGGAGGCACCCCATGTTTATCTTTTCTTCTTAAATTTTAATTTTATTTAAATTTTTGCAGGTTTGAAGGACATCTTTTTCGGCGTGACTATCGATGGAGTTGAGCGTCAAGTCTATGCGTTTCTTCAAGTCGGTAACTTTTGTTTTATTAGTTGACTCTTAACAAAAAAAAAATCAAAAATAAACACAAAAAAATAATAAAAAGAAAACAAAAAAAAAAAAAGAAAAAAAATTTTTCTGCTTGTACACGCCTCTGTCACGGGCTTGACCTATGGGTCACGGGCGTGACAGAGACGTGTTTAGTTCGTCGAGCGAAACTCGAGAGTGGTTTCGTCGAGCGCAGCGTTCCGTTCGTCTTTCGGTCCTATCACGGGCGTGACCATCATGGTCACGGGCGTGGCTAGCCCGAAATTTCGTTCGACGAAGTGAAGCTGGAAAACTTCTCTTCCTGCCCAGTCATGGCCGTGACAGTTAGTGTCACGCCCGTGACACTAACTAGTCACGGTCGTGACTAGCCCAAAAAAAAACGGAAAAAAATTTAATTCTCGTTTCAGATACACGCCCCAGGGTCACGGGCGTGACCCTGGGCCGTGTCATCGAATCCGAGGCGTGACCCCGGGTCAACGCCTCGGATTCCTTTTAGTAATTTTTTTATGAGACACGCCCCTGGTCACGGGCGTGACCAGGGGCGTGGCCTTGGAATCCAATGCAGCGCATTGGATTCCTACGCCGGACACGCCTTACACGCCCAGAGTCACGGGCGTGACTCTGGGGCGTGACCAGGGAATCCGAGGCAGGAGGCCTCGGATCCTCTTTTTTTTTGTCCCGTGCTTGTCACGCCCCATGTCACGGGTGTGACAGGGGGGCGTGACCAACCCGAGAACCCTATAAATAGGGCCTTTCCCCCTCTTCTTCCTCCACACCATCTACCCTTCTCTTCTCCCTTTGCTAACCCGAATCCTTCTTTCTTCTCCCTTCTTCCAAAATGCCTCGCCACCACCCTCGCTCCACCGCTTCCTCCTCCGAGCACCCCGCGGATCCCGCCGCAGCGGAAGCCATGCTCCTATTTCAAAACCAAACCCAGCAGGAGCGCAGCGAGCGCCTACGCGCCAAACCCCTTGGCGTGTTCTGCATTTTAGATTGGGCGATCCTCGCCACATTTGGAGCTGCAGATTTGGTACGGGGATTTCTGTCCACCCCGGGATGGAGTTCCCTCTTCTCTATTTTTGAGCATGCCTTTCTTGAACTCACCGTTGAGTTCTTGGCTTCATTCGAGTTCCGCTGGGCGGCCGATGACGACTTCATCATCTTTCGCCTAGGTGGGATGGTGCATCAGCTCACCATCCGCCAGCTCAATGTCGTCATGGGCTTCTGCTCGGAGGTTTTTTCCCAATCTCTCGCCTATCTCGATTTACTTACTGATTTCCCGACCGATTTCAATCTTCTCGCCTTTTGGGCGGAAATCAGTAGTGACACCGCCCCCTACACCCCAAAGAAATCCAAAGGCAGCCAACTCATTTCTCCCGCCTTACGTATTCTCCACAACCTCCTTACCTTCACTATTTCTGGTCGCGGCGATAGCCACGGGGTGGTGACTCGTGTAACACCTCCCCTGTAATAGACGTATAATATGGGTCCGGCCGGGGCCCCACAACATACGAACACCACAGCTTTAGTATTAAAAGTTGATATAGCTACCCAAAACTCAAAACACTTGCACAACACAGCGGAAAACCAAGCACAACTAGAAGTTATCCACTAATCCAAAAGAGTAAACAAATGGCCTTAAGGCCTTACATCAAAAGTCCAAAAGGGTAAACAGTACAACCAAACATGAATGTGCTCAGCACTCCTAGTCTACCTCGGCATGCAAGCCGGACAAAATAGTCTCAAACATACATCATCAAAAGTAGTGCTACAAAAGAGAAAACACTTCATGGGCTTAGGCCTTTTTGGCCGGCGTGCTAGCTCCTGCGTGCGATCCTTGCCCTGTAAAAATTATTAGTAACGTGGGTCAGCAAAGGCTGACCTCAAACTGTGTAACAACACATCTCCTCCCGGCCGCCCCTAACGGACCCCGGGGAACCCTCCAACCTGCAAGTCAGCACTTCATATGCAATATAAATTTCTATAAATAGAAATACATTAAAACAGGCTTGGATGTCTCAATCAACAAACATGTTCTCTACTAGTTGAGCATATAAAGAAAGGGCCTACTATGCAGCATGAATGCAACACCCGGGCTTCACCCAAGGTACCCTAAACCGTATGCATCTAGCACAACATCACAACATTTGGGTACTCACATTTCCCCAATTGGCATAAAGCCGCAAACATTGAGGGAGACACAACTCCCTCACACGGCGCACAGGCCGCCACATGGAAATCTTGCCAAGGCCCCACCCGCTCGTGGGCTTAGCCCCGGGCTTGCCTGCAAGCTCTGACGTCTCATGTCAGGATTCCAACAACCACAGACTGACCGATTCTAAGAAGCCTTGCTGGACCCCACCCGCTCATGGCCTCTTTGCCCGGGCTTGCCCCAAGCTTGGCATTCTCGTCAGTCTCACAGAAGGGGACTAGTCTCGCCGGGACACTCTCCACACATGACGCACGTGTCACGGGATAGCCAGCCGACCACGGAGACATAGCCACGCCTTGGCACAACACAACCAAGACTAAACACATCGCAATCCCTCTTTGTACCGCAGCGTTCCCGCGCACCAAGGAAAACATCTCCAACTCGTGCGGAGCTAACCTTGTCCACCAAGGAAACCATCTCCATTCTCATTTGGAGCTAACCTTGTCAAGGAAACCATCTACCACCACGAGGAGCTAACCTTGTCCGGGTTCGACTACATGTACTCTTTTCAAGCAAACGGGACAATCATCACCACCACACAAACGGCATCTTGCCGCATCGGAAACCTCTACGAATCCCTAAGTTCGTATGCAACATCACCGTGTCGGACTAACGGTCGCGACTACGGCTTCACCCACCATGCCTAATCCACTAGCGAAGCGGATCTCTAATGCAAAATATGCCGGGGACGGACTCAATCGACCCGGAAGTTCCTCTTGAAACTTGGCAAGCCAAAACCCCTCTCATTTGAGAGTTTGGTGCCCAAAAATTAGAGAAAAGAAAACTAGATGATGCTAAAACGTGCATCCTAAAGACCGAGAGGAGAGATGTCGTTACCTTCTGACTCCTCTTTCTTGCCATGGCAAAAATAGCCGGATGGAAATCTTCGCAATGGTCTAAGCTTCACGGATCCGGACTCGGCTCGCGATTCGGAGCTCCGACACCCTTCCTACAGCCCAAGAGTTCTTCTTC
The DNA here is from genome assembly GCA_039583875.1 of Platanthera guangdongensis. NCBI lineage: Eukaryota > Viridiplantae > Streptophyta > Magnoliopsida > Asparagales > Orchidaceae > Platanthera > Platanthera guangdongensis. The sequence goes on along the minus strand of CM077161.1, from coordinate 88,325,769 downwards.
TTCCTCCTTGCTCTAGGTTTTCTCAAGATCTTAGAAAGAGGGAACTTGGAAAAAGTGAGGATCTGCAGCCCTAACTTCGGGCTTAAATCCCCAGGAGATGGCCTGAACCGTTAGATCCCAAAACCAGAAAAAGACTGGCTGCGATTCGCTTGGAAAATAAAAGATCTGGGCCGAACACGGCCTGGCACACGCCCGTGTCCAGGGCCGTGTGCCTCATTCGCCGTCTCAAATCGACGCGCCTGGAATCAGACACGGGCATCCGACACGCCCGTGTTCAATCCGACACGCCCGTGTCCCCAGTGACACGGCCGTGTGGCCTGCCGTGTAGCTCCAACGACACGGCCCCAACACCAACCCGAGAGGTGACACGGCCTGGGACACGCCCGTGTCCCAAGCCGTGTGCCCCAGTCTCGACACCCTGTCGAGCACAAAGTGTCGACACTTGGGCCGAGTGTCGACACGGCCTCGACACGCCCTGCGACACGCCCGTGTCGCAGGCCGTGTGCCCCACTCTCGACACATTGTCGAGCACAAAGTGTCGACACTTGGGCCGAGTGTCGACACGGCCTCGACACGCCCTGCGACACGCCCGTGTCGCACGCCGTGTGCCCCACTCTCGACACTCTGTCGAGCACAAAGTGTCGACACTTGGGCCGAGTGTCGACACGGCCTCGACACGCCCTGCGACACGCCCGTGTCGCAGGCCGTGTGCCCCACTCTCGACACTCTGTCGAGCACAAAGTGTCGACACTTGGGCCGAGTGTCGACACGGCCTCGACACGCCCTGCGACACGCCCGTGTCGCAGGCCGTGTGCCTCATGCCAGAACCCAAAAAAATTTTCAGAACAGCAGATTGAACCTCTTGCAAAAACTGGGGTGTTACAACTCTCCCCCACTTAACTGAATTTCGTCCCGAAATTACAAAACAAAAGGGTACAAAACTTAAATTGTACCTGACACAAATAGTTCTGGATAGTCTTCTAGCATGGCCTGTTCTCGCTCCCACGAGAACTCCTCACGACCGCAGTTGTCCCAACGGACTTTCACAAGTTTAACTTCTTTATTCCGCAACTGCCGAATCTCTGAATCTTCTATAGCGATTGGAAGGACTCGCGTCCTCAAGTCTTCCTCAATCGGCACCGATGCCGGCTCAATCACCACGCTAGACTCCACCAAGGCTTTCCTCAACACGGAGACGTGGAAGACGTCATGTAATCCACTCAAATCTGCGGACAATGCCAACCGATAGGCTGCTTCTCCTATCCGCTCAACAATTTCAAAAGGCCCCAAAAACCTTGGACTCAACTTCTTGAGTCGGCGAATCCGCGAGACGCCTTTGAACGGCTTGACCTTCAGATAAACCCAATCACCAACTGCAAATTCTAACTTCCGGTGACGAGCATTAAAATATTTCGCTTGCCTGTCTTGTGCCACCTTCATACGCTCTTGGATGGTCCGTACCATCTCACAAGCGTCAACTACCGCATCCTTTCCCAGAAGTTTGGTGTCTCCCGCCTCTGCCCAAGACATTGGCGTTCGACACCGCCTCCCATACAAAGCTTCGTATGGGGCCATCTTTATGCTAGCTTGAAAACTGTTGTTGTACGCAAATTCTACCATGAAGAGGTGATCCTCCCACCTCTTGCCAAAATCGAGAACGCACATCCTCAACATATCCTCCAACGTACGGTTCGTCCTCTCCGTTTGCCCATCGGTTTGAGGATGGAACGCCGTACTGAACTTTAGCTTCGTGCCCAAGCTCTTCTGAACAAGTCTCCAATCCTTGGACGTGAATCGTCCATCGCGATCACTGACTATGCTCTTCGGAATTCCGTGCAGTCGCACAATGTTGCGAACATACAACTCCACCAGCTTCTCCACGCTGTCCTCTTTCCGGTTCGGGATGAAGTGAGCCACCTTGGTTAGGCGATCCACGATCACCCAAATAGCATCATTCTCATGCTGCGATCTAGGCAAACCATGCACAAAGTCCATGGAAATGTCCTCAAATTTCCACTCAGGAATTGGAAGGGGCTTCAGGAACCCGCCCGGTTTCTGACATTCGGCCTTCACCAAGGCACATGTTTGGCAACGACTCACATACAAAGCCACATCTCGCTTCAACCCCGGCCACCAAAAGGATTTCTTCATATCCAAGTACATCTTTGTACTGCCCGGGTGAATGGAGTACTTTGAGAAGTGAGCCTCAAACATCAACTCCTCACGGAGATTGCCAAACTGCGGTACACAAACCCTTCCGCCCTTCCTCAGAATCCCATCAATCATCTCCCAGGTGCTGCTCTCGCCCGTTTGAGACTCCAACACAAAAGGTTGAAACTCCACATCCAACCGAGTCGCTTCCCGAATACGGTCGGACAAATCGCTTTGTACTTCAATCCAGTTCAACCGAGCCATGCTAGACTCGCCCCTCGCAACACATTCCAATCCAAGGGACTCCCATTCCCGTACCAACCGCTCATCATGAGCTTCGATCCAATTTCCTAGCCCCGAGTACTTTCTACTCAACGCATCCGCCACCACATTGGCTTTACCCGGCGTGTACTGAATCGCCACTTCGTAGTCTCCAAGAAACTCAACCCATCTGCGTTGCCGCATATTCAAGTCCTTTTGATCTAAGAGATACTTCAGGCTTTTATGGTCCGTGAAGATCTCCACTCTTGCGCCATAAACATAATGCCGCCAAATTTTCAGCGCAAAGATTACCGCCGCCAACTCCAAGTCATGGACGGGGTAATTCCTCTCATGAGGTTTCAGCTGTCTAGACCCAAAGGCTATCACCTTCCTATGTTGCACCAAAACGCAACCCAAACCGCATCCCGATGCGTCACTGAAAATTTGAAATCCATCTGTCCCTTGCGGTAAACTCAAGATCGGAGCCATCATAAGCCTCTCCTTTAGTGCCTCGAATGCTTGACCGCACTCTTGGGTCCACACAAATTTATGGTCTTTGCGAGTGAGAGAGGTGAGGGGTAGAGCTATCTTCGAGAAATTCTCCACGAATCTCCTATAATACCCGGCTAGTCCAAGAAAACTTCGGACTTCCGCCACGGTCCTCAACACCGGCCAATCTCTGATGGCCTCCACTTTCGCTGGATCCACTGCCACCCCATCACCAATAATCACGTGGCCCAAAAATGCCACCTTCTCTAACCAGAACTCGCATTTGGAGAATTTTGCATACAACTCATTCTCCCTCAACACTTGCAAAACTATTCTCACGTGGGTCTCATGCTCCACCTCCGATTTGGAATACACCAAAATGTCATCAATGAAAACAACCACAAAAGAATCCAAGTATTCCCGGAATACCCGATTCTTCAGATCCATGAACACCGATGGTGCGTTCGTCAGCCCGAACGACATCACCGTAAACTCAAAGTGTCCATACCTTGTCCCAAAAGCAGTTTTGGGTATGTCCTCATCCCGAATTCGTAGCTGATAGTAGCCTGACTTCAAGTCCAACTTCGAATATACCATCGACCCCACCAACTGGTCAAATAAATCATCTATCCGAGGAATCGGATACTTATTCTTGACGGTCAACTTATTAAGCTCTCGGTAGTCTATGCACAGGCGCATGCTACCGTCTTTCTTCTTCACAAACAACACCGGTGCGCTCCACGGTGAAGAACTGGGTCTAATATACCCTTGCTCCAACAGTTCCTGTAACTGAACCTTAAGTTCCGCTAACTCCTTTGGTGCCATCCTAAAAGGAGGACGTGACACCGGTCTAGCCTCCGGCACTAACTCGATCGAGAAGTCGATCTCCCGCCGAGGAGGCGCTCCAGGAAGTTCATCCGGAAACACATCCTTGAACTCTGCCACCACAGGCACTTCCTCAATCGACAGTTGGGAGAGACGAACCTCCAATAACGCTACAAGCGCTACACCACCCTGGTTAACCGCCCGCACCAACTGCATGGCCGATATCAGGGAACAGGCCACTCCACCAAGGCCCTCAAACTTGACTTCTATTTGCCCTTTACTCCTTAAGGTCACCACCTTAGAAAGGCAGTCAATACTGGCGCGCTGCTCTGCAAGCCAGTCCATACCCAAAATGACATCGAACTCTACTAATGGTAACACTGCCGCTTCCAGAGCGAAGACAACTCCGTCTAGCTCCCAACAGATGCGCCCTTTAGCCTCGGTGGTCATAGATGACCCATTGGGCATGCGCACTTTCAGCTCTGCTCCCGACGAGAAAGACTCAATTCCTATTCTCCGGATGAAGCTCTCCGCAAGAAAGGAGTGAGATGCTCCGGTATCAAACAATACCCTAGCGGGGTATCCGGAAACTAACACGAAGCCTACAACATAGACATTACACAAAAGTCTAAAAGGATGAAGCACGAAATTTAAACTTAAATTCTCTTCATACCTGTCACCACATCCGTCTGGCGGATCGCTTCTTGCTGTCCAAGGTTGTAGGCCCTTGGTTGCACCGGTTGGAACCGAGAAGCGCTCGACTCCGCCATCTTTCCTTTCTCTGCAGCACTGGGGCCCGAGCGCACCGACTGCTCCTGCTTTGACTCTTGCCCCGCTCCCCCTTGCTGACAAGCACGGGCTATGTGCCCAACCTTCCCGCAGTTGTAGCACGTCGGCGGTCCCCTAGAGTGGGAACCCCCAGGCGTCCAGTTGCTCCTCTCACCAGATCTGGAAGTGGAAGGCTTCTTCCTCCACCTACTCCCATCAGACTTTCCATGAGATTGGGAAGGCTTCCCTTCCCCTTGCTTGGGAGTAAAACCCTTACGGCGTTGGGTTCGCTCCAAATCATTCTCCAAACTCCTGGCGGCTTCAACTAACTCATTAAAACCCGCCCTCTTCATGGAGATGAGGGGCTGCCTCAGATTCTCCCTCAAACCTTGGTAGAAGAGGTTATCCCTCTCTAAATCATCAGCCATTGTCGTTCCCGCATAACGACCCAAACGGGTGAACTCTTGCACGTACTCGTCCACCGTCTTTTCGCGCTGCATTAGATGCAAAAACTGTCTCTGCAGGGCCAACCGAGTTGAAACGGGGATATACCTCTTAAGAAAAGCATCCCCGAACTCTTCCACTGACGGGGTGCGTCCCGGAAACTGGCGGCCGCTATGGCTCACCCACCACAACTTGGCGTCTCCTTCCAACATGAACGCCGCATACTCAGCTTTCTTTTCCTCTGGCGTCTCTGCCGCCCTTAACAGTTCTTGAATGCGAACCCACCAGTCTTCCGCATCCGTTGGCGTTCCGACACCCTTGAAAGACGGGGGATGGAAACTCAGGAAATACTTCATGTGTCGGTCTCCATGTCCAACAACTACTCTCTCCGCCAAAGGCTCCACTCGCCTGGCTTCTGTTCCTGGCACGGCCGTTGCCGTATCTGGTGTGGCAGGGGCTGCCACCTGAGCCGCTGCTGCAGCCTGAGCTGCAACCATCGCTTCTGCAAGCATGCGGCAGAAGTCGGCCGGGTCTACACCCGTGCCCAAAAGACCTGGAGCAGTAGCACTGCTCGCCGAGAGATCATCCCTTGCTCTTGAAGTGCCCGCCTCGTTGCTTGCACTCTTCAGGAAGACAAGAAATAAGGGATTAGTCTCCAATCTCAAGACTAAAACATAAGGACACTCATGGTCCCGCGTTACTCTTATGTGGATAACTTCTTTACGCACTGACCTTGAATCTAACCTCCCTCTGATACCAAATTGTAACACCTCCCCTGTAATAGACGTATAATATGGGTCCGGCCGGGGCCCCACAACATACGAACACCACAGCTTTAGTATTAAAAGTTGATATAGCTACCCAAAACTCAAAACACTTGCACAACACAGCGGAAAACCAAGCACAACTAGAAGTTATCCACTAATCCAAAAGAGTAAACAAATGGCCTTAAGGCCTTACATCAAAAGTCCAAAAGGGTAAACAGTACAACCAAACATGAATGTGCTCAGCACTCCTAGTCTACCTCGGCATGCAAGCCGGACAAAATAGTCTCAAACATACATCATCAAAAGTAGTGCTACAAAAGAGAAAACACTTCATGGGCTTAGGCCTTTTTGGCCGGCGTGCTAGCTCCTGCGTGCGATCCTTGCCCTGTAAAAATTATTAGTAACGTGGGTCAGCAAAGGCTGACCTCAAACTGTGTAACAACACATCTCCTCCCGGCCGCCCCTAACGGACCCCGGGGAACCCTCCAACCTGCAAGTCAGCACTTCATATGCAATATAAATTTCTATAAATAGAAATACATTAAAACAGGCTTGGATGTCTCAATCAACAAACATGTTCTCTACTGGTTGAGCATATAAAGAAAGGGCCTACTATGCAGCATGAATGCAACACCCGGGCTTCACCCAAGGTACCCTAAACCGTATGCATCTAGCACAACATCACAACATTTGGGTACTCACATTTCCCCAATTGGCATAAAGCCGCAAACATTGAGGGAGACACAACTCCCTCACACGGCGCACAGGCCGCCACATGGAAATCTTGCCAAGGCCCCACCCGCTCGTGGGCTTAGCCCCGGGCTTGCCTGCAAGCTCTGACGTCTCATGTCAGGATTCCAACAACCACAGACTGACCGATTCTAAGAAGCCTTGCTGGACCCCACCCGCTCATGGCCTCTTTGCCCGGGCTTGCCCCAAGCTTGGCATTCTCGTCAGTCTCACAGAAGGGGACTAGTCTCGCCGGGACACTCTCCACACATGACGCACGTGTCACGGGATAGCCAGCCGACCACGGAGACATAGCCACGCCTTGGCACAACACAACCAAGACTAAACACATCGCAATCCCTCTTTGTACCGCAGCGTTCCCGCGCACCAAGGAAAACATCTCCAACTCGTGCGGAGCTAACCTTGTCCACCAAGGAAACCATCTCCATTCTCATTTGGAGCTAACCTTGTCAAGGAAACCATCTACCACCACGAGGAGCTAACCTTGTCCGGGTTCGACTACATGTACTCTTTTCAAGCAAACGGGACAATCATCACCACCACACAAACGGCATCTTGCCGCATCGGAAACCTCTACGAATCCCTAAGTTCGTATGCAACATCACCGTGTCGGACTAACGGTCGCGACTACGGCTTCACCCACCATGCCTAATCCACTAGCGAAGCGGATCTCTAATGCAAAATATGTCGGGGACGGACTCAATCGACCCGGAAGTTCCTCTTGAAACTTGGCAAGCCAAAACCCCTCTCATTTGAGAGTTTGGTGCCCAAAAATTAGAGAAAAGAAAACTAGATGATGCTAAAACGTGCATCCTAAAGACCGAGAGGAGAGATGTCGTTACCTTCCGACTCCTCTTTCTTGCCATGGCAAAAATAGCCGGATGGAAATCTTCGCAATGGTCTAAGCTTCACGGATCCGGACTCGGCTCGCGATTCGGAGCTCCGACACCCTTCCTACAGCCCAAGAGTTCTTCTTCTTCCTCCTTGCTCTAGGTTTTCTCAAGATCTTAGAAAGAGGGAACTTGGAAAAAGTGAGGATCTGCAGCCCTAACTTCGGGCTTAAATCCCCAGGAGATGGCCTGAACCGTTAGATCCCAAAACCAGAAAAAGACTGGCTGCGATTCGCCTGGAAAATAAAAGATCTGGGCCGAACACGGCCTGGCACACGCCCGTGTCCAGGGCCGTGTGCCTCATTCGCCGTCTCAAATCGACGCGCCTGGAATCAGACACGGGCATCCGACACGCCCGTGTTCAATCCGACACGCCCGTGTCCCCAGTGACACGGCCGTGTGGCCTGCCGTGTAGCTCCAACGACACGGCCCCAACACCAACCCGAGAGGTGACACGGCCTGGGACACGCCCGTGTCCCAAGCCGTGTGCCCCAGTCTCGACACCCTGTCGAGCACAAAGTGTCGACACTTGGGCCGAGTGTCGACACGGCCTCGACACGCCCTGCGACACGCCCGTGTCGCAGGCCGTGTGCCCCACTCTCGACACATTGTCGAGCACAAAGTGTCGACACTTGGGCCGAGTGTCGACACGGCCTCGACACGCCCTGCGACACGCCCGTGTCGCAGGCCGTGTGCCCCACTCTCGACACTCTGTCGAGCACAAAGTGTCGACACTTGGGCCGAGTGTCGACACAGCCTCGACACGCCCTGCGACACGCCCGTGTCGCAGGCCGTGTGCCCCACTCTCGACACTCTGTCGAGCACAAAGTGTCGACACTTGGGCCGAGTGTCGACACGGCCTCGACACGCCCTGCGACACGCCCGTGTCGCAGGCCGTGTGCCTCATGCCAGAACCCAAAAAATTTTTCAGAACAGCAGATTGAACCTCTTGCAAAAACTGGGGTGTTACAACTCGGGCAGACTTACTATATTTATATAGTATGTTTTACCGGGTCCCCCTCAACCTTGGTTATCTGCTCGCGATTTTCTTTCGGCACCAGGCCGAAAATGCGAGGTTGGGAGCAGTGCACGGCGGGAACTTCATCACTTTCCTCGCGAAGCAGCTCGGCATTTGGGATGCTCTTCCACGCCTCAGCTGCGTCAAGACGCCGCAAGTTATCCAGTTCCAGACCCTTCAGGCCCTCGGCCTAGCGCGACGACGTGATGGAGAGTTTGAGGCTGTTCCCCCCGCAGTCGTTGGTGGAGATCTTGGCCTTGATTACGGTGCCGGTCCCAGCGACACTATTCACTCTCCCCAGATTCCTTCACCACCGCAGGACCCTTCTTCCGAGCCCTGCCCTCAGAGCTATTGGGATCGTCAGTTTGCGTCTCTTCACACACGCTTAGATACGATGCGGGCCGATTTTGATGCTCGATTTGTGAGTTTTGACAATCGATTTACCACACTAGCGACAAATCAAGCCTCCTCCATGGCACATATTGAGCGTGAGTTTTCAGACCTCCGGACGCACTATCAGGAGCCGCGGCAGCATAGCGATGGGGATTAGCCTGCTTTCTTTTCTTTGGGATTGTAGACCGCCCTATTGTATCTTTTCTTGTTATCATTTTCTTTTCCTTTGTCATGTATCTTTTCTTTTTCATAAAATAAAAAAATATGTTTTGCTTCAGCTTTGCCTTCCAGGAACATTTTGGTGCTGCATGACCCGCTTCAGGGAAGTCTCCTATCTTTTCTCTTTATTTATGTATTTTTCATTGGGGACAATGTCTTGTTTAAGTATGGGGGGATATTTCTCAAGCAAAATATACAAAAAAAGGCTTTTATTTCTTTTGTGCGATTTTGTTTTTTGCTTACTTTACAAAAATACAAAAAAAAAATAAATAAATAATAAAAAAAAAATTTCAAAAATAAAAAAATAGGATTACTTTCAAAATTAGGGAGATCTTTATTTCTCTATTTACTCACATGCGAAATTCTAGGTATTCAACTTTTACATAAGTTTAGAAAATTTTTGATGCTTTAATTGAATTTTGAATTTTGTAGTAGAACTGTTGGTCATGCTGTGTTTCTAGTTAAGTGCACATGTTAGTAGAATTTGAGTAGAATTAAATATTCAGCATACAATTAGATTTTTCTTTTTATGAATGCGTAGAAATAGTTTATTTTACTTCTACTTGGAAACCGACCAAATCTAAAAATATTTTAGGAGAGTGTGTAGAAGTTTACTAGAGAGATATTTCGCGGATCAAGAAAGAGGTATTCTTTCTCGATGTCTAGAACTTGCCCTCTAGCTATTCTCAAGACTTTGCATAGGTTAAACTCATTAGTATGAAAAGGATTTAGGCATTTCTTTTGGCTAGTTTGAGCCTTTGCACCCGTACCTAACGTTTTACCCTTGCTAAGCCAATTTGAGCCTATACCCTTCCTTTTGTTATAGCTCCACCAACACTTTACCAAAGCCTAAAAAGCATCCTAATTATACACCTAAAACCGAGCTTAAAATTATAGATAAAACCAGTTTATGTGTGATTAGGAGCCATTTTATTTTGATGGCTTTTGACAAAATATACAAGAGTTGTTCTATTTTTCACTTCTCCTCAAAACAAAAAAAAGAGAGAAAAAAAACAAAAAAAAAAACAAAAAAAGAGAAAAAAAAGGAAGAGGAAGTTGAAAAAATATTCAACATATTGAAAAAAAAAACAAAGGAATTGACGAAGATTTTCAATTTATTTCTTGTGTGCAAGCTCTCTTTAAGTTTTGGTGTGTCTACCCATCGCATTTATCTTTGTTTTTCCAAACCAAAAACCTAAGCCTACATTCCAACCTACTTAAGTCCTACTGATTTGTGCTTATAAGTTAACCTAGTGCCGTGGCGAGAGTGTGAAAGGGCAAGCCTATGGCCATCGACATTGATGGATTTCTTTGGAGGGTATCCCGATCTTCGATTTGTGCAATGTTATCTTAGCAAACACGCTACTTTCTCCCTAAACATGATTCAAAGATTTATCGTGTTTCCATCTTTGAAGTAAAAATAATAAGTGGAAACACATTTTAGAAAATTAAAAAAACTAATTTGTATGCTGAGTAGGTTCTTCTACAATAATTACTACAAGCATAGTCATAAGACTTCGCATTCTACTTCTTATATTCAATTTTCGTTTTTAGCGTTAAAATTTTTCTACTCTCCATGTGAAGTTGTTTGCTCAGGACGAGCAAACGAGTAAGTATGGGGGTATTTGATAACTCTAATTTTGTCCATGTTTTTATGTTATTTTTATTTAATAATTAATTAGTTTATAATTATATTTTGTAATTTTATTATTGAATTTTTCTAATTTCTTATTTCAGGGCAATCTGGGCTGCAAATTTCAATTTGGAGTCTATAGGGTTGACCAGGAGACAAAACTGGGCAAAAGCAATAATATTTCAAAAGACACGCGAAAGTCACGGGCGTGACCGACATGGTCACGGGCGTGCATCCTGGCGAGAACTCGGCGCGTGGAAGGAGCTATCTGCCACGTCAATTAAAAGTACACGCCCTAAGGTCACGGGCGTGACCATCATCACACGGGCGTGTACTCCAGGCGTGACATCCAGTGCTTTGCCCTGACTTCCAGTCAACGGCAGTTTCAATTTGCAACAAGTCACGGGCGTGACACATTTGGCACGGGCGTGACTAATCCCGTGACAGCCCGGCGTGCCGACTTAATGCTGCAGTTTCAGGCGCTGGAAGTTTTCTCAAGACACGCCCACGGTCACGGGCGTGACCATGGGCGTGACCCCTCCAACAACGGCCGGAGTTATTCCCGCCGTTTCTGCTTCCCGCCGTTCTTCTACAACCGTCAAGACACGCCCTAGGTCACGGGCGTGACCAAGGGGCGTGACCCGCCAATTAACGACTTTTGGCGGTTTCGCGCCAACGTTCAGAGGACTTGAAGACGACGGTTCCGAGACCGACACGCCCTAGGTCACGGGCGTGACCTAGGGGCGTGACCACCCAGCAACTTTTTCTATAAATTCCAGACAGCTTCAGATGGCCAGGGGGAGATTTTGGGAGCTTAGTGCTATTTTATTTACTGTTTTTCCTGCATTCTAATTTCATTTTGCACCTTTACTTTCAAGTCTTTTCTTTGATCATGTCTTTCTTTATGCTTTCATGTAATTCTCCCACCAGCTTCTCCACGCTGTCCTCTTTCCGATTTGGGATGAAGTGGGCCACCTTGGTTAAGCGTTCCACGATCACCCAAATAGCATCATTACCCTGCTGCGATCTAGGCAAACCATGTAAAAAGTCCATGGAGATATCATCAAATTTCCATTCAGGGATTGGAAGGGGCTTCAGGAACCCGCCCGGCTTCTGACATTCGGCCTTCACCAAGGCACAAGTTTGGCAACGATTCACATACAAAGCTACGTCCCGCTTCAGCCCCGGCCACCAAAAGGATTTCTTCATATCCAAGTACATCTTTGTACCGCCTCGGTGAATGGAGTACTTTGTGAAGTGAGCCACAAACATCAACTCCTCACGGAGTTTGCCGAACTGCGGTATACAAACCCTTCCGTTCTTCCTCAGAATCCCATCAATCATCTCCCAGGTGCTGCTCTCGCCCGCTTGAGCCTCCAACACAAATGGTTGAAACTCCACATCCATCCGAGTCGCTTTCTGAATGCGATCGGTCAAGTCGTTCTGCACTTCGATCCAGTTCAACCGAATCACGCTGGACTCGCCTCTCGCAACACATTCCAAACCAAGGGATTCCCATTCCCATACCAGCCGCTCATCATGAGCTTCGATCCAATTTCCTTGCCCCGAGTACTTTCTACTCAAGGCATCCGCCACCACATTGGCTTTACCTGGCGTATAATGAATCGCCACTTCGTAGTCTCCAAGAAACTCAACCCACCTGCGTTACGGCATGTTCAAGTCCTTTTGATCCAAGAGATACTTCAGGCTTTTGTGATCCGTGAAGATCTCCACATTTGCACCATATACATAATGCCGCCATATTTTCAACGCAAAAATTACCGCCGCCAACTCCAAGTCATGGACGGGGTAATTCCTCTCATGAGGCTTCAGTTGTCTAGATCCAAAAGCTATCACCTTGCCATATTGCACCAAAACTCAACCCAAACAGCATCCCGATGCGTCACTGAAAATCTGAAATCCCTCAGTCCCTTGCGGTAGACTTAGGATTGGAGCCATCATCAGTCTCTCCTTTAGTGCTTCAAATGCTTGACTGCACTCTTGAGTCCACACAAACTTATGATCTTTACGAGTGAGTGAGGTGAGGGGTAGAGCTATCCGCGAAAAATTCTCCACGAACCTCCTGTAATACCCGGCTAGTCCAAGAAAACTTCGGACCTCCGCCACGGTCCTCAAAACCGGCCAATCTCTAATGGCTTCCACCTTTGTTGGATCCACTGCCACCCCATCCCCACTAATCACATGACCCAAAAATTCCACCTTCTTTAACCAGAACTCGCACTTGGAGAATTTTGCATACAACTGATTCTCCCTCAACACTTGCAAGACCACTCTCAAGTGGGTCTCATGCTCCACTTCTGATTTGGAATACACCAAGATGTCATCAATGAAGACAACCACAAAAGAATCCAAGTATTCCCGAAATACCCGATTCATAAGATCCATGAACACAGATGGTGCGTTCGTCAGCCCGAACGGCATCACCGTAAACTCAAAGTGTCCATACCTTGTACCAAAGGCAGTCTTGGGTATGTCCTCATCCCGAATTCGCAGCTGATAATAACCTGACTTCAAGTCCAATTTTGAATACACCACTGACCCTACCAACTGGTCGAACAAGTCGTCTATCCGAGGAATCAGATACTTATTCTTGACGGTCAGTTTATTCAGCTCTCGGTAGTCAATGCACAGTCGCATGCTACCATCTTTCTTCTTTACAAACAACACCGGCGCACTCCACGGCGAAGAACTGGGTCTGATATACCCTTGCTCCAACAGTTCCTGCAACTGCACCTTGAGTTCTGCCAACTCCTTTGGTTCCATCCTTAACGGAGGACGTGATACCGGCCTAGCCTCCGGCACTAACTCGATCGAGAAATCGATCTCCCTCCGAGGAGGTGCTCCAGGAAGTTCATCCGAAAACACATCCTTGAACTCTGCCATAACGGGCACTTCCTCAATAGTCAGCTGGGAGAGATGAACCTCCAATAACGCTACAAGCGCTACACCACCCTGGTTAACCACCCGCATCAACTGCATGGCCGAAATCAGGGAACAGGCCACTCCACAAAGGCCCTCAAATTTGACCTCCGCCTGCCCTTTGCTCTTTAGGGTCACTACCTTAGATAGGCAATCAATACTGGCGCGCTGCTCCGAAAGCCAGTCCATGCCCAAAATGACATCGAACTTAACCAATGGTAAAATCGCTGCTACCAAAACGAATTCCACTCCGTTCAGCTCCCAACAGATGCGCCCTCTGGCCCCAGTGGTCATGGATGACCCATTGGGCATGCGCACTTTCAACTTCGCATCCGCCGAGAAAGACTCAACTCCTATTCTCCGGATGAAGCTCTCCGCAAGAAAGGAGTGCGATGCTCCCGTATCGAATAATACCCTAGCGGGGTATCCAGAAACTAATACGAAGCCTACAATATAGACGTCACACAACAAGGGTCTAAAAGTATGAAGCACAAAATTTAAACTTAAATTTTCTTCATACCTGTCACCACATCGGTCTGGCGGATCGCTTCTTGCTGTCCAAGGTTGTAAGCCCTTGGTTGCACCGGTTGGAACCGAGAAGCGCTCGACTCCGCCATCCTCCCTTTCTCTGCAGCACTGGGGCCGGAGCGCATAGTCTGCTCCTGCCTTGTCTCTTGCCCCGCTCCTCCTTGGGGACAAACACGAGCTACGTGGCCCACCTTACCGCAGTTGTAACACGTCGGCGGTCCCCTAGAGTGAGAACCTCCAGGCATCCACTTGCTCTTCTCACCGGATCTGGAAGTGTGAGGCTTCTTCATCCACCTACTCCCTTCAGACTTTCCATGAGATTGGGAAGGCTTCCCTTCCCCTTGCTTGGGAGTAAAACCCTTACGGCATTGGGTTCGCTCCAAATCACTTTCCAAAATCCTGGCAGCCTCAACTAGTTCATTGAATCCCGCTCTCTTCATGGAGATGAGGGGTTGTCTCAGGTTCTCCCTCAGCCCCTGGTAGAAGAGGTTATCCCTTTCTACATCATCTGCCATCGTCATTCCCGCGTAACGACCCAAACGGGTGAACTCCTGCACATACTCATCCACTGTCTTGTCTCGCTGCATTAAATGCAGAAACTGTCTCTGAAGGGCCAATAGTGTCGAAATGAGAATGTACCTCTTAAGAATAGCATCCCCAAACTCTTTTACTGACGGGGTGCGTCCAGGGAACTAGCGGCCGCTATGGCTCACCCACCACAACTTGGCGTCTCCTTCCAACATGAACGCCGCATATTCAGATTTCTTTTCTTCTGGCGTCTCTGCCGCCCTAATAAGCTCTTGAATGCGAACCCACCAATCCTCCGCATCCGTTGGCGTACCAACTCCCTTGAATGACGGGGGATGGAAGCTCAAGAAATACTTCAAGTGCCGGTCTCCATGTCCGACAACTACCCTCTCCGCCAAAGGCTCCACTCGCCTGGCTTCTCCTCCAGGCACGGCCGTCGCCGTATCCGGTGTAGCAGGGGTTGCTACTTAAGCTGTTGCTGCAGCTTGGGCTGCTACCATCGCTTCTGCAAGCATGCGGCAGAAGTCGGCCGGGTTTACACCCGTTCCCAACAGACCTGGAGCAGTAGCACTGCTCGCCGAAAGCTCTTCTCTAGCTCTCGACGTACCCGCCTCATTGCTTGCACTCTTCAAGAAAACAAGAAACAAGGAATCAGTCTCAACTCTCAAGACATAAACATAAGGACACTCATGGTCCCGCGTTACTCTTATGTGGATAACTTCTATACACACTGACCTTGAATACAACCTCGCTTTGATACCAAATTGTAACACCTCCCCTGTAATGACCGTATAATATGGGTCCGGCCGGGGCCCCACAACATACGGAAGCCACAGCTTTAGTATTAAAAGTAGATATAGCTACCCACACTCAAAACACTTTGCACAACACAGCGGAAACACAATCAAAACAAGAAGTTATCCACTACAAGAAGAGTAAAACAAATGGACTTATGACCTTACAACAAGTGTCCAAAATCAAACAATACAACAGTCATGAATGTGCTTAGCACTCCTAGTCTACCTCGGCATGCAAGCCGGACAACATGAGTCTCAAACATACAACATCATATAAGTAGAGCTACAAAAAGAAAAGCACTTCATGAGGCTTGGGCCTTTCTGGCCGGCGAGCTAACTCCTGCATGCGATCCTTGCCCTGTAAAATTTATTAGTAACGTGGGTCAGCAAAGACTGACCTCAAACTGTGTAACAACACATCTCCTCCCGGCCGCCCCTAACGGACCCCGGGGTACCCCTCCAACCTGCAAGTTAGCACTTCATATGCAAAAATCATAAGCAAGAAAAGCAACTACTAAAACAGGCTTGGATGTCACACGCATCATACATATTCTCTACGGGTTGAGAATATAACAAAAAGGGCCTACTTATGCAATCATGTATGCAATAACCCGGGATTCACCCAAGGCACCCTAACACGTATGCATCTAGCACATCATCACATCATATGGGTACTCATCGATTCCCCATTGGCATAAAGCTGCACACAAAGGGGTGACATCATTCCCCCCAACGGCTCACAGTCCGCCTCATAGAACTCTCGTCAAGGCCCCACCCGCTCAAGGTCTTAGACCTGGGCTTGCCTACAAGCACTGACGTCTCATGTCAGGGTTCCAACAACCACACAAAACTGACCGATTCTAAGAAGCCTTGCCGGACCACACCCGCTCATGGCCTCATTGTCCAGGCTTGCCCCCATGCTTGGCATTCTCGTCAGTATCACAGAAGGGGACTAGTCTCGCCGGGACACTCTCCGCACATGACGTGAACGTCACGGGATAGCCAGCCGACCACGGAGACATAGCCACGCCTTGGCGCATCACAAACCAAGACAATTCCACCCTAGTCCCTTATTTGTACTGCAGCGTTCCCGCGCACCAAGGAAACCATCTCCAACTCATGCAGAGCTAACCTTGTCCACCAAGGAAAACATCTACCGCCACGAGGAGCTAACCTTGTCCGGTTCTGACTACATGTACTCACTCGAGAAAAAGGGGGAAAAACATCACCACATCACAAACGGTGTCTTGCCGCAACGGAATCTCTACGAATCCTTAACTTTCGTATGCAACATCACTGAGTCGGACTAACGGTCGCGACTACGGCTACACCCACCATGCCTAATCCACTAACGGAGCAGATCTCTAATGCAAAATATGCCGGGGACGGACTCAATCAACCCGGAGGTTCCTCTTGAACCTTGGCGACCCAAAACCCCTCTCATTTGAGAGTTTGGTGCCCAAGAACTAGAAAAGAAAAATGATGCTAAAGACATGCATCCTAAGACCGAGAGGAGAAGTGTCGTTACCTTCCGACTCCTCTTCCTTGCCATGGCAAAATATCGGGATGAAAACCTTTGTAAAGATCTAGCCTCCACGGATCCGGACTCGGCTCGCGATTTGGAGCACCGAAGCTTCTCCTACAGCCCAAACCCTCCTTCACCTTCTTCCTTGCTCTCCCTTCTCTCTAGAAATTAGTAAGAGAAAAGCTTGAAGAATAATGAGGGTTTCTAACCCTATTCTCGGACTTAACTCCCCAAGAACAGTCCTAAACCGTCAGATCCTAAAATCAGGAAAAGAATGGCCACGATCCGCCTGAAAAATAAAACACCTGGGCCGAACACGGCCTGGCACACGCCCGTGTCCAGGGCCGTGTGCCTCATTCGCCGTCTCAAATCGACGCTCCTAGAACAGCACACGGGCATCTGACACGCCCGTGTTCGATCTGACACGCCCGTGTCCCCAATGACATGGCCGTGTGGCCGGCCGTGTGCCTCTATTGACACGGCCCCGAAAACATCCCGAGAGGTGACACGGCCTGGGCATGCCCGTGTCCCAAGCCGTGTGCCAAGTCTCGACACTCGTCGACACCCTTTGTGTCGACACCGCGGAAAAACGTCGAGTAAAGATCGTCGACCAAGCGGGACACGCCCTGTGACACGCCCGTGTCACAGGCCGTGTGCCCCAGTCTCGACACTCGACACTCGACACTCGTCGAGTGAACATCGTCGACTAAAGATCGTCGACAGACCCACACGGCCTTGGACACGCCCGTGTCCTAGGCTGTGTGCCTTGTCTCGACACAAAGTCGAGCAAAAATGTCGACACCCCGGGCTGAGTGTCGACACGGGCTCGACAAGCCCTGCGACACGCCCGTGTCGCAGGCCGTGTGCCCTCACTCGACACATCGTCGAGCGCAAAGTGTTGACCACGCGGCCAAGTCATCGACACGGCCTGACACGGCCTGGGACACGCTCGTGTCCCGGGTCGTGTGCCCCTGCCAGAAACCAAAAGAAAGTCCAGAAACGTAAATCAACCCCTCTCTCCAAAACTAGGGTGTTACATGATTTCCCGGCCACCCGTCCAATTCCCCGGCCGTCCACTGCCACCACTCCCTTCGTGGATGTGGTGGCTACCCTCAGCCAGCGGCACGGCCGCCGGAGGTGCCGTTTCCGGTGATCCCGATAAGATGAATTTCCTTGGAAAAACCAGGAAATCGAAACATGGATCGGGCTCAATTGAGCCCGAAACTTGAACCTAATTATCCCTAAGATCTACCCATGAAGTAAGGAGAGGGGGAGGACCTTTCTAGCGGCCTGAATGCGGGAGGAACGGCGTGATGCCATGGTCGACGGCGGCGGTGCTCGGCTTCTGCAACAACACAGTGGGACGACTTGTTCCTTCCAGGTAAGAGTTCGAAAATGCTCCCCTCTGCCACTGATGATGATTAAATGGTCAATTGGGGAGGGGGGGGGTGGTTCTTCAATGCCCATCAAACACCATTAAAGGTGTGGCTCGGGTTGAGTGGGGGGGGGGGGGGCTGAACCTACCTCTTGGTGGTCGGGAAACGGCTGGAATCAACTCCTATTCCCTAGAGGAGTTGATTGCAGTCATAAAGGATGGCTGTTGACATCCTTTGGCCGGTTCCCACCCATCCCTTCCTCTCCCCCAATTCTCTCTCTCCACCATTTTCTTGAAAGGAAGCGCCTTTCTCTCTCCTAGTCACCCATGTTGACTGGTCAACTCCATAGGATATGTGAAGCCCACTTAATCATAATAATTATGAAAAGTGAGGCTAGACTAAGGGAAAAATGGCTTGAGCTTGGGTTAGCCCATTTGGGCTAGGTTTGACTTGGCTTAGGCTAGGGTTGACTTGAGTCAATTTGATCATTTGGGTTGACCCCAATGGGTCCTTGGTGACCCATTGGCCTCCCCTAAGGTCCATGTAGGGTTGGGTAGGGTTAACTTGGCACCTTGGAGGTCACTTGACCCTTGGTAAGGGCACTTTGACCACTTTGGGGCTTGAGATGACTTGGGTCAACTTAGCCACTAGGTTTGACTCCAATGGGTCCCTAGTGACCCATTGACCTCACTTTAGGTTTAGGAAGCCTTGAGTAAGGTTGGTTGGGCACATTAGAGGTCAACTTCCCTTGATTAGGGCAACTTGCCCTATTTAGGCCTATGGTGGTCCTAGGTCAAATTGGCCACTTAGGGTTGACTCCAATGGACCCATAAGGCTCTAGTGGACCCTATAATGGGTTAGTGATGTTGTGGTGGGGTCATGGAGTCATGGGGAAGCCATAAGGTCAAACCCTAGGTTTGGTGATGAGGTTGTGCCATAGGCAGACCATGGTGATCCTCTCCTTGGCCTTCTATCTCTTGGCCTATTTCTGGCTTCCTAGGGTTTTGTCATGACCTAGTCATGACCAAAACCACTCTTA
The DNA here is from genome assembly GCA_039583875.1 of Platanthera guangdongensis. Lineage (NCBI taxonomy): Eukaryota > Viridiplantae > Streptophyta > Magnoliopsida > Asparagales > Orchidaceae > Platanthera > Platanthera guangdongensis. The sequence goes on along the minus strand of CM077161.1, from coordinate 88,306,428 downwards.
GGGGTCTAGTTAGAAATGAGATGTTATAGCAGGGCTGGTGTAGACGGCTTGTTCTGTGGCAGCCTGGGAGGTCTGTTCGCGCGGACTACGCGGACAACAGCGGCGGTTTACTAAGCCGGCTTGTGCTCAGCAGGCAGTTGGTTCCCAGGAAGTAACCAGGCAGATAGCGACTATATGTGCGGAGTCCGGCAAGAAGCGGACCGAAGAACTGAAGCTCGGCAGACCGGCTTGGCATAAGCCTTGGTCTTGCTCTGGTGAAGCGGGAAGTGGAAGCCGCGGAGATCGCCCGTCAGTGCAGACTGATACTGGAGTTTGCCGTTGCAGGAGGACTAAATACAGTATCCGCCAGTAAGTGCGGGCTGGCCCTTGTGGCCAGTGGTGTGGACTTGGTTGGTTCTGATCCAGGTCCAGGTTTGGTTTAGTCCGGGGAGATCGCGCAGTGGAGCGTATACTGCTTCTCAGTCCGCCAAGCTCGGCTGAAGTGATGTGTGCCTTGGTTGAGAGTTTGGGGATATGCGGACTGGAGTTGCGTACGTAAGTGCGTGTGGACTGGAGCTGGGTACGCTGAGACCGGGAGCAGTCTTGTGGCTTAGCTGTGGACTCGGGATTTGCGGACTGGAGCAGTCGGCAGTATATGCGGACTGGAGTAGTCTGCAGGATATACGGACTGGTGCTGTCTGCAGGGATATGCAGACTAGAGCTGTCCGCAGGATAAGCGGACTGGAGCTGTGTCCGCTGAGTCCGGAAGTTGCCTTGGTGGCGATGCTGTGGGCTCGGGATAAGCGGACTGGAGCTGTGTCCGCTGAGTCTGGCAGTTTCCTTGGTGACGATGCTGTGGGCTCAGGATAAGCGGACTGGAGCTATGTCCGCTGAGTCCGGCAGTTGCCTTGGTGGCGAGGATGTTGGCTCGGGATAAGTGGACTGGAGCTGTGTCCGCGGATAGGCGGACAATGTTTCTGCAGAGTTCAGCTGTGGCGATCTTGGCTTGCCCTTTGGTGACAAGGCGAACTGATGTTGCTCCCCGGCCTTGGTGAAGCATTGATGCTGGCTTGGCCTTTGGCGACAAGGCAGACTGACTATGTGTCCGAACTTGGTAAAGTTATGGCGGACTGGCTATCTTGCACAGGTAGCGGCGAACTGGTGTGTATCCACGGGATTTGTGGACATGTGTTCTTGCTGCAGGATGTGGCGGTGATCCTATCGGATAGGGAGGTGACCACACTCCTCATCGTGCCTGTAAATAGGACCCACGTCACATCAGGAATAGTGAACCTAAGAGAGCGAATGTACAGTAAGTGAGCCCGTGATAAGTTGCTGCGGACTGAATTTTGGTGTCCACGCGGTTTGATTGAGTTGACCGGGTTGTACTGTGCAGGTTGTTCGAATAGCGCTGGAAAGCCAGGACTTGGCTCTGATTGCGGTCAGGGACAGTGCAGACTCTGCGGTTAAGCAACAGGCGGTAAACAGCAGGTCGCGGACAGCGATCAGAAGGTCTTCTCTTTGGTATCTTGGTTCGGGGTTCACTAAGTTGCCTGCTTCAGGCGGACTGTTCTATTCGGCATCGCAGCTTGTGCGGTATGGCAGCTAGGCGACCTCGCAGTTAGGCGGCTTGCAGATCTGCGGATAGAGCTAGCATTGAAATAAGGGGTAGTCCGCGCGGCTTGGGTTGCAGTCTGGCGACCTGGCGGATTGTGCGGACTCTACAGCAGTAGACCGGCGGCTTCGTGTTTGAGTACGCACTGCGTGTGTTTGGCTTGTCATATATTTGTAGTTCTCTGCTTTCCCTGTGGTTGTTTGGTGAAGCATGTCTCACCATGTATGTCTCGCCCTGTAAAGAAGATTGTTGTTAATCAATAAAGACTGTTGTTGTTGTATGTGTTTCTGGTTGTGACTGACTTAAGTTGAGATAACCCCTGCTCACTCCAAGGTCTGGGAAATTTTCAACAGAAGGAACAAAGGCAGATACGCACTGGAGCAGCAGCAAGGATAGAAGATAAACTCGCAAAAAATTTGGAGTTGAGGTCTGCAATCTATCCGGTTACAGATCGATCTGAGAAAAAACGGATCTCTCCACGAAATGGCTAAACAGCCTTCTTCCAAAAACAACACAAGCTGTCACTCCCAATCTCCAAGACCTGAACCTTCAGATTCACTTTCTGCAAGCTTCTCCTTCACTCGACCTTCATTTCCTGATCGTGGTCACCTTTATCATTTCCACCATGGCTGGCATTTGCTCCATATAAGATATTAGGCACAGGTTCAAACATGTTGCCATCTTCAAGACAAAGCTTTAGGTTGCGGAAATCATTACTTGGATTTTTGATTTGAATGTCTCTGCCAGTTATTCCTCCATGATTGGGATCCACCCAGATCTCCGATGGTCAGGTTCTGATCAGCTGCGAGAGGGGGATCTCTCCCAGAGATTAACGATAGAGGCTCAGAACCTGGGCCAGAGACAGTGACTGCCCTGGATCCAAGAAGTAGACGGCAATTTCCCTAATCTCGAGCGGCCAGCGACGTTCAAAAAAACCTTTTTGCCAGCGGCTACAGAAGAATGACGGGCTTTCATCTCGATCAGTGACGAGAAATAATTCCTCTTCCGGTTCTAGAGCGGCGACAACACCCAAGTGGGAGCGTGCGGTGGCTCCACGCGAAAACTAACAACGAGAACATTTCCCTAGATCGCGAACGAGGAAGCAGACGGGAGCACATGAGAGGGGGCTAGGGCGCAAAAACAAAACCTTAAAGAATGTTAGTGTGCTCGAAGAATTCTGTGTGGCTCTTAAGTTTGGAACGACCTCCACGTTGCCCCCAGCAGGGATATTTATAGGCGTAACCCTAAATCCCCAATGATGGGTCATTGGAAGTCTAACGGATCCAATCAAACCGAATAAGAACCTGCTATCATTATTAAATACACCTCAACAATTTATTGTTGGGTTGGCTCCGCTCAAAGTATTCTACATAGCCCTATCAAGTTTGGAATAAGTATATATAGTACCTTCAGTGTAGAGCCAAGCCCTAGAGCGACACGAACCCAAAACCTCATCCCGAGTCAGACCCGACACGAGGGGACATAAAACCCAATCTCTCTTAGAATCTCCTCCTATGTCCGCTGTGAACCCGACGTCGGAAAAAGGGGGTGGTTTGTGAAATGTTCAGCAAACGTGAATCATTCACAACCGTGTCCGACACCTGTTGAGAATCATTAGACTTAACAAAAAAAATAGTATGCATGCATAAACAGGACAAAAGTTCAGTCACATCATAGCATGTCTCAGATACAATCAGGGCACAGGCCCTAAACACCTAGTGTCACAAATCAAACTGAGAGCAACAAAAGTCCAAATAAATAGGTGAGAGAAAAATAAAGAGTTAAACAGTGCTCTGAAACAGAGATACCAAAAGGAAGTCTAGCAATACTCTAACTGTCAATATCCAGAAGATCATCATGATCAGGATCTCAGTCTACTAGTGCTCCTCCTAGATCAGCAGCCCCTGTAATTTTCAACAGAGAATTTTATTTTAGAATGAATTCAAATATTTGAAAATGTACAAATATCTAGTTCTACCATGAGAACGTAGTATTTAATTATTATCATTAGTGTTGGCTGAGATGACGCTTCTTCAGAGTATTATAGATTAATCTCAAAATCCGTTATCTGTTTCCAAATGAAATGATTTACGGACTTCTGGACACAATAGCTATATCAGTATTCCTATATGGAATGTCACGATTACTGCTCTTCTAAAGTTGACTGGAACTCATCAAGTTTGGAATGGAACCAATCAACAAGAGAAAATTCAAACCAAGTCAGATCGTGTTATCAAGTTTGGAATAACACTCTCCTCCATGGCAAGATAGCCGAATACAGGTGAAGTTATTAGCATCAAGTTTCAAATGAAATAACTTACCAGATCCGAACTCAGCAACCAAGAGCATCAACGGAGCACAAAATGCTTGCTTTGACAAAGGAAATCTGAAAATCAAAACAACTGGACTAAAGCTGAATTGAATCGCCTAACCTTGAACTAAGACCGCTCTAAATCGACTTTAGTCCCATTTCCCCCACTATTTTGATTAACCGGTCTTTGGGCATTCCTTTCGTCAATGAATCAGCCAGATTATCCCTCGAACGCACATCGATCAAAGTGATAATTCTTTGTTCTTTTAGATAATTCAACAAAGCATGTCTTAGTCATACATGTCTCCTCTTAGTTTTATAGAGGGCATTCTTTACAACTTGAGCTGCTACTTAATTATCACAATACAAGCTCAACGAGTTGACTTGTAACCTAGACAGGGGTATGTCTAAAATCAGGTTCCTGATCCAAACTGCCTCTTCACCAGCCGAAGCTAGGGCAAACAACTCGGCTTCCGGGGATGACAAGGATATACAAGTCTGTATTTTGGATTTCCAAGTAATAACAGCTCCACCCAAAGTGAATATATATCCGCTGGTAGACTTGCTGTTCCCAACTTCTGAACACCACGAGGCGTCAGAGAATCCATCCACAGTAGGAGGTTAACCAATGTAGCACAAGGCATGATCTTTCGTACCTCTCAGGTATCTCATCAGCCTATCTAAGGCATCCCAATGCTCTTTGTTTGGACTACTAGTAAAGCGGCTCAGCATGCCAACCGAGAAGGCAATGTCTGGTCTTGTACAACTTGTGGCGTACATGAGACTACCAATTATTTTAGAATATTTTAATTGATCTATACTGGTCTCTTCATTAGGACTCAACTTAACATTATGATCAAACGGTGTCTCAACAGGCCTACAGTCTTTGTATCCCCAAGTATAAAGTAGTTGCTCTATATAATGAGCCTGGCTAAGGGTAACTCTACCGTTGTCAACTCTAACTTTCATACCTAATAGAGTATCCACAGGACCAAGGTCCTTCATGTCAAAAACTTCTACGAGAGTGGATTTGACATCCCTCACTACAGCAAGATCTGAACCCAGAATCAACATGTCATCCACATATAGACATATGATGACTGTTTGATTGGACAACGAGCGGTGATAGAGACACTTGTCTGAAAGACTGGACTGAAATCCAATGCTCTTTATCACTTGATCAAACTTCATGTGCCACATCTTAGGCATTTGCTTAAGCCCATAGATTGATTTATTTAATTTACACATTTTGTCTTTTAGATCTTTATGAACATAACCTTCAGGTTGTGCCATGTAGATCTCTTCATCAAGCTCTCCATTTAAGAAGATTGTCTTTACATCCATCTGATGAACTATGAAGTTTTTGATAGACGCTAAGGCTAGAAGAATCTTAATAGTCGATAGGTGACACACATGTGAATAAACATCAAAATAGTCTATTCCCCCTTGTTGCTTATAGCCTTTAGCAACTAGACGCGCTTTATACTGGCTATAGACCCATCACTGTGTAATTTCGTCTTCAACACCCACTTGCATCCTAGGATTTTAGCTCCTTTCGGCATCGATAGCTTCTACCCCACATTAATGAATCTCTAGATCTCATTGCTTCCTGATAGGAGAATGGATCGTCCTCTATGTGGTAGGTGACAAAATTCTCACCAAAATTCTAAGGGACTCTAACTCTTGTAGACGTTCTAACAGGAATAGGTTCCACCTCTAGAGGTTGGGGAGCAGTGCTAGAGGGACCAGCTTCAGGTTCTACAGTAGATTCTGCAATCACGTCAATAGACCCGTGGACGGTTAAGCCATGATCTTTGATAAATTTATGTTCAAAGAAAACAACATCTCTGGACTCTATCACTGTATTAGTAGATAGATCCAGAAATCTGTCAGCTGCACTATCTTCTGCACTACCTAGGTAAACACATATTGTTGTTCTAGGTCCCACCTTAGGTCTCTTAAGGTCTTGTAATCGCACAAATGCGATACAGCTCCAAGTATTTAGAGCATCATATCTACAAGGATGACCATGCCACAACTCATACGGGATAGAAATGAGTTTTGAGTGATGCACTCTATTCAAAATTTGATTCGCAGTAAGAACTGCTTCTCCTAAAAAGGAGTTGGGCATGCCAGCTGTTAGAAGCATAGAGTTCAACATTTCTGTTAAAGTTCTATTCTTACGCTCGATAATGCCATTTGACTGGGGTGAGTAAGGAGCTGTGGTTTCAAGGATTATGCCCTCAGAGGCACAAAATTCCTTAAACTCAGTTGTAGTGTATTCTCCTCCTCGATCACTTCCGAGTCTCTTAAGTTTAAGGTTCAACTGATTTTCCACACGAGACTTAAAGATTTTGAAAGTCTCAAAGGCCTCATCTTTCGATCTCAACAAATATACATGACAATATCTCAAAAAATCGTCTATGAAGGTAATTAGATACTTCTTTCCCCCTCTAGTGACATGACTTGGGAAATCAAAAAGGTCTGAATGTATCAATTACAGAAGTTCTGTGCTTCTAGACACCGACTTGAAAGGTGTTCTAGTGATTTTGGTTTGCACACACACCTCACATTTGTCGAACTGAATAAATAGATCTAAAGGAATGTTTTGACTCTTAGCTAGATCTAGCATTTTCATATAGTTCACATGTCCTAGTCTGTTATGTAACAAATTGGGATAAATAAGGTTAGAACTCACTTGGTTAATGCTATCGTTATTCAGGCTAAGTCTATACATTCCGTTGATCATATACGCACACCCAAAATAATGTGAATTGACCATTAAGGTCATTCTACCATTTTGTGTAGTGAAGGTCATCCCAGCCTTATCTAATAAGCTTATGGAAATCAGATTCTTAGTTATACAAGGAACTACTTTTAAAAATTTTTAAAAACAAAGTTTTACCTGAAGAGAGGACCAGCTCAGCTGTCCCGGCATGAGTGACAGCAGTCTCTCCTCCATTGTAATCTTCCACTTTCTGCTGGACTGCCACGACCTCAGAAAGAAGACCTCTGTCATTAGTAACATGACATGTAGCACCGCTATCCAGCCACCACTCAGAGGAAGTACTGCGGTGACTACTCCCGACCATAGCCACGAATGGCCTGGGTTCCGGGTTGTCGATCGACAGATGTCGGTTATTTTGATCCTCAAGGTGGATGAGTCTTTTGAGTTCTTCCATAGTGGTCTCCTCCTTCAGTTTGAAGGTGAGCCACCCAGGAGGTAGCTTGTGCAGAATCAGACACACAAAGAGACTATCAGATATTTCAGATTGTTTGTCCGCCAACTTTAGACGCAGTTTTTCCAGTCCAACAATTTGAGAGGTGATTGAAGAGTTTATATCAAATTTCAAGTTAAAGAATTGCTTACTAAGTGGAATCCTCAAAGATCCCTCCTCCTCATGGAAGCGTGCGTTCAAGCAGTCTCAAATCTCCTTTACAGTTTTACAATTGTTGTAGGTTATCGCAAGACGAGAATTTAGGGATCTTCGGAGGTAGTCCCTGCAAACCACATCATCCTTACCCCACTGAAATACGTCCACATCCTCTCGAGTATTAATGAAATCAATCAGAACTGTATAGAAAATACCACGTTCTTTCATCCCAAGTTGGACGTGCAGTTTCCAAACATGAAAATCACTGGGAGCGAATGACTGAAGTTCTATGATATCGAGTGAGCTATACCTCGACATCTCAATTTTGTTTTCTTTGAACAGAAAAACTGGAAAGAAGTCATCTGATCCATGCGGAGACGACCAGTTCTTCAGAACCAATCCAGAAAAATAGTTTGTTTGCTCCGGCTGAAAACAATCGCCGATGACTTGATCCAAACAACAAATAGCTTCGTCGATCAAAAGAAAGCCAAGGACCAAGATCAATTGCAAATCTAGAGCACAGATCCACTCTTCTAGATTGGAGCCTGATCTAGATTAAGGCGCCAAGGAATAAAAACTCTTCTTCCATTGATTTAGAAAACTTCTCTTGTTGGAGGTGGCTGCCACTTAAGAAAGGCAGAACTTCCTTGAATAACATCAGATCTGTTGGGTACATTGAAAAATGTGTACCAGATTTGAAGAAGCATCACCTTACTCAATGATATGCATCAAGGTGTATTTGATGTTGTTTTGAGTTTATATGTGCAGGTTAAGAAAATGCAAGAATGCAGGAAAAAGTTTCTAAGTCCATATGTCGACACCAGAAGAAGCTGTGTCGACACTTATGAAGGCTTGTGTCGACACTGGAGAAAAGCTATATCGACACTTAAAGTTAATTATGTCGACACTTGGAATGGCTGTGTCGACACCTGAAGAAACTGTGTCGACATACAGAGGCAGTATCGACACACAGAGAAGCATAGTCGACATCAACTGTGTCGACACACAGAGGCAGTGTCGACACACAGAGAAAGTTTAGTCGACATTAACTGTGTCAACACACAGAGGCAGTGTTGACACACAGAAGACTTTGTCGACATCAACTATGTCGACACACAGGACTTGTGTCGACACACAGCAGAGTTTCAACAAAGTTAAAGAGAAGAAGTGATTGTGTCGACACACAGAATTAGTGTCGACACATTCTATAGATGCTGTGTCGAGAAGCAGTGTCAACACCAAGGAAGCTGTGTCGACACCACCAAGGCTTGTGTCGACACTTAGTCTACTTGTGTCGACACATGATGAAGTTCAGTCTCTACACTTTGCTGACAGAGACAGAGTTTCAAGAAGTGACTGGATGACTTGATAGCTGCCATTACCAACCGGTCTACTGCAACTGTCAGAGCTGTCAGAAGGTTGTTAGAAACCGGATCAGCCGGTTACCATAGAGGAAGTCTATTTAAAGGCATTCTCCATCAATAGAAAAAGAGATTGATCATAGAAGTTATTCTGATACAGAATACATAAAAACAAAAGAAGATTTTCGTCAGAAGATCATAGAAGAAGTTGGAGAGAGAGAGCTCCATCTATTGAAGTGAAGAAAGGGACTTATATCAACAAGTCCCTCAAGTGCAGATCCTAAACCAGTCTGCCAAGAAGGATTCAGATTGAGATCTGAATTTCAAGAAAGAAGCTTATTGAAGATCAACTTCAAAGGAGTTCAACCCTACTGAGTTCAGATTCAAGAAGCTTTAAAGAAAGCTAAGAGTGGTTGTTCTCTGCCATCAGATTCTTCCAAGAACTGATCAAGAAGCCATCCATCCTTTCTCTCTCAACCAGGGTGGTGGTAAAATACATTGTTTAAACTATTTTCTGTAGGATCTTTTTAAGATCTGAGCTGTAAGCCTGATTTATAAAGGCTGAGTTGTAGGAGATTTTGATATCTGAGTGGTAGGCCTTGTTGAAGGCCGAGGTAGGGCTATGAGCCTGAGTTGTAGGAGATTGTTATCTCTAAGTTGTAGGCCTTATTGAAGGCTGAGGTAGGGCAGATTGCCTGAGCTGTAGGAGTGTGGACTCACTCTGAGTTGTGGGAGCCTTGTTTGGGTTCTAAGCTGCTGTAAGATCTGAGGATCTGAGGTGAAGGGAAGAAGTTAGTCCGAATCTAGCACACTGCTAGATAGGCGAAGGGGGAAAGTGGATGTACCCAGACCTTGGGGAACCACTATAAAAACTGTGTGCAATCTGTGATTATGTGATTCTGTGAATTCTGTGCTGTGTTAGCTGTTAAATTAACTATTTCTGATTAATTAACTGAATAGATATTCTGCCTTTGAAGAAAAAGGAATTACACCTATTCACCCCCCCCCCCCTCTGGGTGTTTAAGAACTAATTCTTTCAAGTGGTATCAGAGGGAGGTTACTCAAAGTTAGACTTAACAGTCTGAGTGAGATCTGTAAGGCAGAATTAAGATCAAGAAAATGAGTTCAGGAGAAAACCATAAAGAACTTGGTGCAATGAAATTGCCTATTTGCAGGAAGGAGATATTTGGAATATGGAAGGAAAGGATCAGATTATTTATGGAGGCATCAGATCCTAGAATCTATATAACTGTTAATGAAGGACCATATGTTCCAATGAAGATTTCTGTTCTTGATGCAAATCAAAGGATTCCTAAGCATTTTTCTGAGATGACTAAAGATGAGATCATCTTGGCAACAATGGATAAAAGAGCACAGAATATTATACTAAGTGTCATTGATGATTCAGCATTCCAGAATCTAATTCACTGCAAAACCTCCAATGAGATGTGGGACACATTGATTGTCTACATGGAGGGTTCTGACGAGGTTAGACAAGATAGAAAGTCTATGCTTAGTCAAGAATATGAGAGTTTCAGACAAGCCAAGTCTGAAAGTATAACTGAATGTTATAAGAAGTTCTATAGGATTGTCAATGAACTAATGTCTTAAGGAAGAATATTCAGTACTTATGAGCTGAATGATAAATTTCTTAGGTCTTTGACTAAGGATTGAGATACTAAGATCTGTTCCATAAGGGAAGTGGCCAGACTGGGTGAGATTTCACCTCCAACATTGTTTGGAAAATTGCTGTCTTATGAGATGCAGTTGTTAGCCAGAAAGGAGAAAGAGAAAAATACCAAGGGTGACTATAGAGAAAAGTCTGTGGCCTTCAAGGTTGAAGCCACAAGGAAGAATAGGAGAATATCTCCATCATCTCCTAAGAAGGATGCAGAAGTGATTTCAGAAAATTCTGATAATCACAGTACAAATAGCAGTAACTCTGATGAAGACTTTGCAGCATTTACAAGGCAATTCCAGAAATTCTTGAAGAAGAAGCAGTATAAATCTAAGCCGTCCTCATCTCAGTCCAAGGATGACTACTATCAGAAGAGGAAATCATCCAGGAAGGACAGGAATGAGACAAAGCCTAGCAAGTCAACTACATCCAAGATCATATGTTATTGCTGCAACAAAGTTGGACATGTTGTGGCTGATTGTCCAGACAAAAGGAAGGAATCTGCTAATAGAAAGAAGTCTCAGCACAAGAGCAAAAATGAGAAATCCTTGGTTGCTGAGAAAGAGAAAATTTTGACAGATCAATCAACTTCAGAGTCTGAATCTGAGGCTGAGGCATATATTGGTATGTTTGCAGAAGAAGATGATGAGTTCATGCAATTACTGGACTCTATCTATGAGCAGGAAGACCATCAATGCAAAGGACTGATGGCTGTGTCTGAAGAAGACAAGTGTCAGTATTAGCCTGGCCCCAGTAAGGTAAAAAGTGTATCTGTAGATTCTGATTACTTCACTGGGTCCGAATCAGATGCATCTCCATCAAGAGATGAAGATGGGTCTGAATCTGAAGGAGATATTCATCAGCTGATAGATGAATATGGGGACTTATTGCAGGAACTTAAGAGAAGCAAAAACTGGCCAACAATCAGGCTAAGAAAATTGCAGCTCTCAAGTTGGCTGCATCTGATTCAGAGAAGTTGCTGGATCAAAAGATGAATGAGATTGCCAAATTGAAGAACATAACTATTATTCAAATGAGAACAATCACATTCAAAAATGATCAGATTAAAAGTCTGGAAATCAGACTTCAGAAAGAGAAGGAGATTGTGGCTAGTTTCTCCAAGCCAAAATCTATCATACCCTTAATAGATGACTTTGTGTCACAAAAGGGTAAGACATGAATAGGCTTTAAGAGAACTGCATGGGCTGCACAGTCCTATAAGAAAGGCAAAGCCCCAGCACAAAACAAAAGACCTGCTGCAAACAATTCAGCTAAGGTTGTACCTAAACAGAGGTATAATAAGTTTGAGTGCTGGTGCTGTGGAAAGATAGGCCATTATGTCTTAGAATGTTGGCACAATTCCAATGTCAAGGAGAATAGCAGTCTGCCTATTAGAAGGGCTGCAGTCAGATTTGTTAAGTTTCAGACTAACTTGAACCAAGGAACTAAAAATTATTTGGGTTCTAAGGTTAAGTAATCTTTGCTGCAGGTGAGTCCAAGTTGTCATGCTCCTATATGGTACTTGGACAGTGGATGTTCCAGGCACATGACTGGAACTAGGGGATTGCTGAAGGACTACTCACCAATGCTGAATGGGCCTAAAGTAATCTTTGGTGGTTCTGAAAAGGGAGTCATCAAAGGTTTTGGTAACATTTCTAACCACTCAATTACAATCACTCAAGTGGCCTATGTAAAGGGTTTGAAATATAACCTAATAAGCATAAGCCAGCTGAGTGATCTAGGATATGACATTTCATTTGTCAAGAATGGGTATCATATCAAGAGGTTAAGTGATCAAAAAGTCATATTGACTGGATATAGAAAAAGAAATGTGTATTGCCTAAATTTTGTGTGTAGGAATAAGAATTCTCCTATATGTCTTGTGGCTGATGAGAAAGTCTCTCATTATGTCAAATGGTACAAGAGGCTAGCTCATCTTAACTACAAGACAATTGGCCAACTCTTTAGTGAAGAGTTAATGAGGAATGGTCCTCAAGTTAAGTGTTATAAGGATGGAATATGTTCAGCTTGTCAAAAAGGCAAGCAGAATAGATCCTCCTTTCATAGCCTTGAAACCAAGGATTCAGCGAGGTGCTTGTACCTCTTGCATATGGATTTATTTGGTCCTATGCCAGTTCAGAGCCTAGGTAGGAAGGTCTACACTTTTGTGGTTGTAGATGACTATTCTAGATTCTCATGGGTATTCTTTCTAAGACAGAAATCTGAAACCCCAAAGGTCTTCTACAATTTTGTCAAACAAATTCAGAATGAATTAGATAGTTCAGTGGTCAAAATCAGAAGTGATCATGGAACTGAATTCCAATCTGAAAGTATGACAAGGCTGTGTGAAGAATTTGGGATTCTTCAGGAATTCTCCTCACCTAGAACACCTCTGCAAAATGGCATTGCTGAGAGAAAGAATAGGACATTGATTGAGGTTGGAAGAACACTATTGAGTGATACTTCTCTCCCAGAATATTTCTAGGCTGAGGCAGTAAACACTGCATGCCATGTGCTCAATAGGGCTTCCATCACCAAAAGCCACAAAAAGACACCCTATGAGGTTGTGAAAGGCAGAAAACCAAACTTATCCTATTTTAAGATCTTTGGTTGCAAATGCTATGTGCTTAACAATGGCAAATCTCACCTAACTATGTTTGCTGCCAAATCCCAAGATGGGATATTTATTGTGTGCAGCAACAATAGTAAGGCTTATAGGGTCTACAATTTGGCTACTCAAGTTGTAGAAGAGTCAGTTCATGTTATCTTTGATGAAACTAGACTTATTAACAGTGAGTTGCCAAGTAGTTCTTGTAGCTCCACAAGTATATAACAGAAGATGGACCAGCTTACTATCAGAGAAGTTCCAGCTGCAAAGCAGGATGAGGAAAATGGTAGTTGCTTTCTAGGGGGAGTACAAGACACTCAAGATGCTGATGAAGACCATGAGGTGCAGCATGATGAAGAGATTGAAGAAGGTCAAACTGTTGTTAGATTACCTCCAGCAGTTAGACAGTTGAAGGATCATCCTGCACACCAGATCATTGGTGATCTAAGACAAGGAGTACAAACAAGGAGCAGGAACTTGAACACAGTTCTTTGCTCTAGCTTCTTATCTCAAGTGGAACCCAAGAGATTTGAAGAAGCAATACAAGACCCTCACTGGATTGATGCTATGCAGGAGGAGTTAAATCAATTCAGAAGGTACCAGGTCTGGGATTTGGTTCCAAAAACAAAGGGCCACAATGTCATAGGGACAAAGTGGATTGATAGAAACAATCTTGATGAGAGTGGGATCATAGTGAAGAACAAGGCAAGACTAGTTACAAAAGGATACGGACAGAAGGAGGGCATAGACTTTGATCAGACTTTTGCCCCAGTGGCCAGGCGGGAAGCTATCAGGCTATTTCTAGCCTATGCAACATATCAAGGCTTCAAAGTATTCCAGATGGATGTTAAGTCTGCATTCTTAAATGGAGACTTAAAAGAGGAAGTCTATGTAGAGCAGCCCTCAGGTTTTGTTGATCCACTCAAACCTACTTATGTTTATAGACTTAGGAAAGCTTTGTATGGGTTAAAACAAGCTCCAAGGGCTTGGTATGAAACCCTGTCTACTTTCCTCATTGAGAACAAATTCTCAAGGGGGAAAATAAATAAGACTCTATTCCTTAGGGAATCTAAAGGAAAGATAATCCTAGTCCAAATATATATTTATGACATAATATTTGGTTCTACTGAGAATAACCTTTGTAGAAAGATTGTAAAACTTGTGAAAGAGAAATTTGAAATGAGCAGTATGGGAGAACTTAAGTTCTTCTTGGGTCTCCAAGTAAGACATACTGATGATGGCTTGTCCATATCACAGTCTAAGTTCACCCAGGAGTTAATTAAGAAATATGGTATGGAGTCATCCACTACCATGAGAACTCCTATGGGGACAAGTGTATCTCTTAGCAAAGATGATGCAGGGAAACCTGTAGATGAAACTTTGTATAGAGGAATAGTTGGCTCCCTCCTATATCTGACTGCTAGTAGACCAGATATCATGTATGCTACATGTGTCTGTGCTAGGTACCAATCCTGCCCTAAAGAATCTCATCTTACTGCTGTCAAAAGGATTTTGAGATATCTTAAGGGCACATCTAATCTAGGCCTTTGGTATCCTAGGATTAGAGATTTTCTACTAATGGGCTATTCAGATGCAGATTTTGAAGGTTGCAAAGTAGATAAGAAAAGTACAACAGGCACCTGTCAATTTCTAGGAGGAAGATTGGTGTCTTGGAGCTGTAAGAAGCAGACCAGTGTGGCAATATCCACAGCTGAGTCTGAGTATGTTGCTGTTGGAAGTTGTTGTGTACAACTATTATGGATACATCATCAGTTAGAAGATTATGGTATTCAGGTAAGTAGAACTCCATTATTATGTGATTCTACTAGTGCTATTTCTATTGCTCATAATCCTGTTTCTCATAGTAGAACAAAGCATATAGAAATAAGATACCATTTTCTTAGAGATCATGTAGAGAAAGAAGATATCTCTTTACAATTTGTTAGTACTGATTTACAACTAGCTGACATGTTTACTAAGCCTTTAGATGAAACTAAATTCAACAATTTCGAAATTGAAATAGGTATGTTGAACATAAATTAGTTTAACAAATTTGGCTATGTAAAATTGTGTCGACACAAGAAGTTGTATGTGTCGATACATAGTAGTTGGTGTCGATATTCCAGGAAAATGGTGTTGACACATCTAGAAAATTGGTGTCGACACTCCAGGAAAGTGGTGTCGACACATCTAGAGAATCTGTGTCGACACTTCAAAGAAGTGGTGTCGACACTTAGAGTAAACACGCAGATTTCGTAAAGCACAGATTCGTCGACCTCAGATCGTCGAACTCGACTAAGTCAAATAGAATTGATGTCGAGACATTAGAAGTCTGTGTTGACACTTTTCAACAGTGTCGACATATTAAGAGAATTATGACGTGCCTTTTCACCTTCGTTATTTAGAAAGGTATAAATAGGTCAACAACATAGTCTGTCGACACGCTCTCGAGAACAAAACCCTGTGTCGACAACTTCTCTCTTCTAAATTCAAGATTTCTCTTAACCATAATGGCGCCAAAGCTAGAAGATAATGTCAACGAAGGCTATGAGCTGGTACGCAATGCCTTTGATAACGCAGAACCTGAAATTAAAGCAGTAGTAACCCTAATTGCTGAAAATGGGTTGGAATTTCTAGTATCTGAACCAACAAAGATATGGAAGAAGAAATTTTGGAATTCTATGGCGCAGCAACTATAGATTCTACTGGACTTAAGATCAAGTCTATAGTTCAAGGAGGTAAAGTTAAACTAACTTTGAAGAGCTTGAGGAAAACTCTTCAACTTCCAAGAACTCAAGAAGAAATAGAAGTACCCTCATCAAAAACTAGGGAAGCACTTCAATGGTGTGGATTGGATCCCACCTTGAAGATTGGATCAGCAATGAATAGAAAAGGGATGAATCTACAAGGCAAATTCCTTTCAGAAGTAGTGGGAAAAGTCATTCTCTGCAAGCCAGGGGGCATGATAGGATTTCTGCCTATATGTTCAGCCTGATGACCAGGATTATCTACATACTAAACACTGATTGGTCAGCAGTAGTTTTTGAAAAGATTAAGGAAAGTATTAAGAAGCAAAATCTGGGAAGAATTATGAGTCTGTACTTGGCTAGAACAATTCCTAAAGTAATGGAACAAACTGCTGGTTCAAAAATAAACCATATGGGAAGAATGGACATAAGGATCATATCTAGATGGGATAGGGTCCTAACTAAGGATATGCCTGATGAAGAAAGTCAAGAGATTCCTAAAAAATCTCGTGCACAAGATATTGCAGATAGTGCTCAAGTGCAGGGGGAGCCTCATCTTGAGGAAGAGTCAAACCACTTGGAAAGTGAAATGGCTACACAGACTATTCTTGAGGTAATTCAAGAAATTAATCAATCAATTTTCATTAATAAGGATGAAATACTAACTGAGTCCTTGATTGATGTTGACCAGAACACTCAACTATACAGTCAAGCACAAGATGTTATCATGGAGGATACATCTGCTGTTGCTGATGCTCCAGAGTTAGTGGTGCCTCAAGTCCCTACTCAATAAGATTTTACCCGTGAGGAGTTGTTTCCAGATATAGTACAAGCAAGAACCGAGGGGGAGCAACCTGAATTTGATAGGGAGAAAGCAGACTTTGAGGGGGAGCAAGTTAACATTGAGGAGGAGCAAGTAAGTACTGTGGGGGAGGAGCAAGGGACTCAGGGGGAGCTACCTAGGACTACACAGGAATTGCCTCCTAGTCCTAAGGAAAGAGTTTATATTGCCAGTACGTCAGCTTCAGAAGATGAATCAGAAATTCAAGCCAAAAAGAGGAAGCTGATGGTTTTCAAAAGGAGAAGCCAAAATTATAAAAGGGCTTTACAAACTGCTCCTCAACCTGCCCCAGTAACTGATTATAGTTCTTTGTTGATATCTTTACAAGTAAAGTTGGATGAACAAAGGATTGTCATGGAGAAATATATGGATGAAACTCACAAAGATCTACAATTCTCCTTGGCACAAGATATTAAATCTATAAGATTTGAAGTAAATCAGAATAAGAAGGAAATGACTGATTGTTTCCACAAAGGTGGTAATAATGTGGTTTTCCTAGCAACACATCAAGAAAAAATCAAGACTCAATTTGATAATATAGCTCTTAAGCAAGGATATGTCCTAGAGAATCAACTTAGAATGAATGATAATCTGACAGAATCACATAATGTGATTGTTACAGAAATGAAGAATATTGCTACTGCCCAGACTGAAGCAAGGGCTAAAGCACAGATAGATTTTGATAAGCAATTACAGGAAGGCCTAGTTGCTGTACAAACAGCTATTGGGCAATCTCAAAAGATTATTTCTGCACAACTACTGAAGTTAAAGTCATTCTATAAAGATGGTGTAAATTATCTAGATGAACATGTAAGATTTCAAAAAGATGACCTCAGGGATCATATTGCTAGAGAAGTCATAAAGGGGGAGAGAGTGTTAGTCAAAGCTGGCTCTGATCATGCTAAATGGATATCTAATAGCATCATAGCCACCCTTGGATATCCACCCCTCTGTGATGATGACAATGTAGGTGAGTCAGGTATACACCCTGCTTATTTTGGAGGTGATCAAGCTGAAGTTGCTCAGGTCATTTACCCTCTAGCAGATTTTAAAATGATTCATCAAGAAGTATAGTCAATGTACAGCCTTCTAGAGGATAATAAAAATGTTATCATTGAGAAAGTTGAAATGTTAGAAGCAGCTGTGAATAAAGAGCAAGAAGCTCAACTGTCAAAGAAGAGATTCAGAGAACAGGCTGAGTTAAAGCCTGATTTTGAGCAGTGGAGTCCAACTTCCAGGAATATCATATTGAATGCCTGGAAAGCTGTAAAAGACAAGACCCATGACAGGGGAAAATGGTATACTGAGCAAGAATGGCAAAAACATGAAGCTAGATAGGAAGCTATTCTACAATTTAGGAGAAAGGCAAAAGCTGGGAAGCTACCTCCTAATGCTCAGGAGCCTAGAAAATATTTCTCTAAGCCTTTTCATTATTTTAAAAGGCAAAGAATAAGAGATGAAGAATAAAAGAAGAAGTATTTGAAGGGCAAGAAGCCAGCTGAAGATACAGATGCTCCAGTACAAGCCAAGATCCAATCAGGCAAAGGAATAGTCATCAAGGAGCCTGAGCAGCCTTAGGATAGATTTACTAGATTTTACAAGTTTGTAATCTTTAGTGTTAAAGAAATCTATGTAAACTTGTGTTAAAGAAACTTTTGAAAGTTGAAACAAAACAATGATTGATGCTCATTGTGTTAGCATTATTATTCTGTGATGATATCTTATATATGTTTTTTTTAAAAGTTACCTGGTCATATAATGTTTTTGTACATCATTATATGTGTTTGTTATGAATGGTGTATATCATTGACTAAGGGTTATGACTTCTCCAAATATGAGGAGATTATTATGTACATTGGAAAATGTGTACCAGATTTGAAGAAGCCTCACCTTACTCAATGATATGCATCAAGGTGTATTTGATGTTGTTTTGAGTTTATATGTGCAGGTTAAGAAAATGCAAGAATGCAGGAAAAAGTTTCTAAGTCCATATGTCGACACCAGAAGAAGCTGTGTCGACACTTATGAAGGCTTGTGTCGACACTTGAAGTTAATTGTGTCGATACTTGGAATGGCTGTGTCGACACCTGAAGAAACTGTGTCGACATACAGAGGCAGTGTCGACACACAGAGAAGCATAGTCGACATCAACTGTGTCGACACACAGAGGCAGTGTCGACACACAGAGAAAGTTTAGTCGACATTAACTGTGTCAACACACAGAGGCAGTGTCGACACACAGAAGACTTTGTCGACATCAACTGTGTCGACACACAGCAGAGTTTCAACAAAGTTAAAGAGAAGAAGTGATTGTGTCGACACACAGAATTAGTGTCGACACATTCTACAGATGTTGTGTCGAGAAGCAGTGTCAACACCAAGGAAGCTGTGTCGACACCACCAAGGCTTGTGTCGACACTTAGTCTACTTGTGTCGACACATGATGAAGTTCAGTCTCGACACTTTGCTGACATAGACAGAGTTTCAAAAAGTGACTGGATGACTTGACAGCTGCCATTACCAACCGGTCTACTGCAACTATCAGAGCTGTCAGAAGGTTGTTAGAAACCGGATCAGCCGGTTACCATGGAGGAAGTCTATTTAAAGGCATTCTCCATCAAAAGAAAAAGAGATTGATCATAGAAGTTATTCTGATACAGAATACATAAAAACAAAAGAAGATTTTCATCAGAAGATCATAGAAGAAGTTGGAGAGAGAGAGCTCCATCTATTGAAGTGAAGAAAGGGACTTATATCAACAAGTCCCTCAAGTGCAGATCCTGAACCAGTCTGCCAAGAAGGATTCAGATTGAGATCTGAATTTCAAGAAAGAAGCTGATTGAAGATCAACTTCAAAGGAGTTCAACCCTACTGAGTTCAGATTCAAGAAACTTTGAAGAAAGTTAAGAGTGGTTGTTCTCTGCCATCAGATTCTTCCAAGAACTGATCAAGAAGTCATCCATCCTTTCTCTCTCAACCAGGGTGGTGGTAAAATATATTGTTAAAACTATTTTATGCAGGATCTTTTTAAGATCTGAGCTGTAAGCCTGATTTATAAAGGCTGAGTTGTAGGAGATTTTGATCTCTGAGTGGTAGGCCTTGTTGAAGGCTGAGGTAGGGCTGTGAGCCTGAGTTGTAGGAGATTGTTATCTCTGAGTTGTAGGCCTTGTTGAAGGCTGAGGTAGGGCAGATTGCCTGAGATATAGGAGTGTGGACTCACACTGAGTTGTAGGAGCCTTGTTTGGGTTCTGAGCAGCTGTAAGATCTGAGGATCTGAGGTGAAGGGAAGAAGTTAGGCCGAATCTAGCACACTGCTAGATAGGCGAAGGGGGAAAGTGGATGTACCCAGACCTTGGGGAACCACTATAAAACTGTGTGCAATCTGTGATTGTGTGATTCTGTGAATTCTGTGCTGTGTTAGTTGTTAAATAAACTATTTCTGATTAATTAACTGAATAGATATTCTGCCTTAGAAGAAAAAGGAATTACACCTATTCATCCCCCCTCTAGTTGTTTAGGAACTAATTCTTTCAAGATCTCCTGTCAACGGCGGTTTGATATCTTCCTCCTGCGATCGGAAGCCGAAGTAAAGCAAAAGAAGGTTTCCTCCAGGTGGCGCAGAACACAGAAAAAGGCTGCTACAGGAGACTTTCCAGACATGAACAGGGATGCTATCCTTGCGATCTGTGATCCCGGCGGAGGAAAAACTCCCATTAAATTGAGATCCGCGCTCCAAGAGGCGGCGATCTAATGGTTTCTAGTGACGAGATGCTCCTCTGGCGGCGGTTCCTTCCTCACGATTCAGAGCGGCGCAAGAAATTCGCGATCAGGAGCGGGCAAGCGGCAGTGACGGATTGTTCAGGGCTTCTACCTCTCATGGCGTTTGCGATCAGAGAATCCCGGTGGCAACGATCTACAACCGGCACATAGAAGAATCGCTAAAACGGGAGAGGCGAGTGGCGGAATCCGGAGTGGCTGCAAGACAGGCCTCTCGATTCGCGAAAACTAGGGAAGAGCGACGACGGGATTGGGAAAATCGCTGAACGGGAGCGGACGGGAACAACGACGCTGAAAACCCTAACAGAGGGCAAAACTACTTTGAGAATGTTGGGTTGGCTCCGCTCAAAGTATTCTACATAGACCTATCAAGTTTGGAATATGTATATATAGTACCTCCAGCGTAGAGCCAAGCCCTAGAGCGACACGAACCCAAAAACCCGTTCCGAGTCGAACTCGACACGAGCGGACATAAAACTCAATCTCTCTAACCTTTATTTCCCTGTGCAGTTACACTTAATGTTTTGTAATATAGGATAAATTTATGCAAGAACAAGATTTTTCAAAAAGATTAAAGACTATTGGAGAAGAGGAATATTTTTAGAGAATTTGTGTCATAGCTATAAATGTGTTGTTCACTAAAATGAGGATGAGAGTTTGTGGATGTTTGTCGATATAATATATTGAATTGGATGAGGGTGATTTGATGACGATGCAAAATGTCTTTTTGGCAAGTCAGACATGTTAGCTCTATAGTGTGTGCTTTCTTCCTAATGATAATGAAAAAAAATATGCTTCACTAATATCTGACTAATTCATGTGATGGCTGAGCAAAATCATCTGATGAGACCAAGAGACAATGTTGCATGGATGGGTTGAAAGATGTTAATTGTGAATGCACCGGGTAACAATGTAACACCAATGTTACAGAAATTCAAAATTGTATTTTTGGTGAAAACATTTTCTATGAAGTCTTAAATTAATTTTTCGCTCCTGCAAAATGCTTGTTGTCGCGGGAAATGTATTAACCGCATTTTTATTGTATAAACATTGTTTATACTTGTAGAAATGGAGAAAGCCAACCTTGTATATATGTCCACTTGATACAAATACAAAGAATGAGTACATATATATAGATGAGAGAAAGAGAGAGAAAAGTCCTATACACAATGTGGGACTAAAGAGAGGAGAGAAAAATCAATAAATGCTATACAAATGGGCCTAATGTTAAGTGGGCTTTTCCAACACTCCCCCGCAAGCTGGAGCGTATAGGTCATATGCACCCAGCTTGGACAAACATTGGTAGAACAGAGTGCTTGATAAGGCCTTTGTGAGGATGTCGGCAACTTGATCAGTTCCTGGAACATGCTTTAATTCAAGTTTCTTCAATTGAACCTTTTCACGAACAAAGTGACAGTCAACCTCGATATGTTTTGTGCGCTCATGAAAGACCGGATTCTTTGCGATGTGTATGGCGGCTTGACTATCACAAAATAGAACAGCAGAGGAGGGGAGTTTTACTCCCAGGTCAGTAAGGAGACTTTCAAGCCATGTGAGTTCTGAAACAACTGAGGCCATCGATCTGTATTCAGCCTCTGCAGAGGAACGAGCCACCACAGCTTGTTTCTTACTCTTCCAAGTAATAAGATGCCCACCAAAATACGTACAGAACCCACTAGTTGACCTTCGATCGTCCAGGGAACCCGCATAGTCGGCATCAGAATAGGCAACCAATGCGGGAGCAGAGTCGGAGGTTTTGTAAACCAGCCCTTGGCCTGGAGCTCCCTTAAGGTATCGGAGAATCCGTTCAACCGCTTGGAGATGAGAAGCCCGGGGGGCATGCATGAACCTACTGACAACCCCAACTGCAAATGATATATCTGGCCTTGTGACTGTTAGATAAATCAACTTGCCCACAAGGCGTCGATAGTATTCCGGGTTCGGAAGTAGCAAATCGTCATCCGAAGCATGAGCGCATAATTTGTGATTTGCCTCCATCGGGGTACATGCTGGCTTGCAACCAGACTGACCAGCATCTTTGAGAAGATCGAGACAGTACTTTCGTTGGTAGAGTACCAACCCGTCCGGCCGCCGGGCGATCTCGAGACCAAGGAAGTAGCGAAGTTTCCCCAGATCTTTAGTCTGAAAAACAGTGCTCAGGTGTTGTTTGACGTCTTGAATCCCCTTTGAGTCATCCCCAGTGAGAAGGATGTCGTCAACATAAAACAACAGAAGAATGGTGCCAGTGGCCCGGTGTCGGGTAAAGAGGGAGAAATCTGCAGAGCTCCGAGTGAACCCCATGTCCCGAACGACCTTGCTAAACTTGTCAAACCACGCCCGTGGGGACTGTTTGAGACCATAAATTGACTTTTTGAGAAGACAGACCCGAGACTCCCCCGTGGTCTCAAACCCGGGCGGTTGGCGCATGTAGACAGTTTCCTGAAGGTCGCCATTCAAAAAGGCGTTCTTGATATCAAGTTGATGAAGAGGCCAGCGGCGGTGTACCGCGACGAAGAGAAGAACGCGGACAGTGTTAAGCTTGGCCACCGGAGAGAATGTTTCCTCATAGTCGAGGCCCTCCTGTTGTGTGAAGCCACGGGCCACAAGACGGGCCTTCAGTCGGGCAATAGTGCCATCTGGAGCATGCTTGATGATGAAGACCCATTTGCATCCAACAGGGTGCTGACTGGGAGGTAAGGGAACCAAGACCCAGGTCTGGTTGGCCCAAAGGGCCGTCATTTCTTCGTCCATGGCAGCCCGCCAGCCAGGATGGTGAAGCGCCTCCTGCAAAGAGTTAGGGACAGAAACAGAAGATAAGGAGGTGGAAAAGTGAAGAAGAGAGGGGGAGAGGCGATGGAGCGAGACGTAGTTCGCCATCGGATGAGCGGTGGAGACGGGAGCCGGAGCAGCAGGGAGCAGAGCACCAGAGGGCGAAGCCGACTGCAGAGGAGCCACAGAATGAGGAGAGCGACGAGAATAGACCCGGATAACCGGAGGTGGTGGACGGACCGGAGGCGGGGAAGGGAGAGAGGCTGAGGAGTGAGGAGCAGGAATGACAGGACGAACGACGGGAGCGGGAGGCAGAGCGATATCCGGAGCAGGGAAGAAAGGAAGATCTTCACGGAAAGTTACGTCAGGCGAGACAGTAACCTTGCGGGTAGTAGGCGAATAACATACATAACCCTTCTGAGTGCGCGAGTACCCAACAAAGATCTGCTTGGTGGCACGAGGGTCCAACTTGTCCGTGGAGGGACCGAGGTGGTGAACGTAGCAGGTACACCCAAACACCCGTGGCGGAAGAGGAAAATGCGAAGTTGTGGGAAAGAGGAGACTGAAGGGAGTAGCATACTGGAGGACGGAAGACGGGAGGTAGTTGATGAGGAAGCAAGCCGTGGAGAGAGCGTAGTTCCAGTACGGTTTGGGGACCTGCATTTGAAGCATAAGCGAGCGAGCGACATCAAGAAGGTGACGATTCTTGCGCTTGGCGACACCATTCTGTTGCGGAGTGTACGGACATGAGGTTTGGTGAAGAATGCTGAATTCAGAGCAGAGAGTGGCAAACGTATGGCTGGTGTACTCCCGCGCATTGTCAGTACGAATAGTGCGAATAGGCGCAGAGAACTGAGTGCGAGTCTCGAGGATGAAAGCCCGGAATACGCGGGGAAGTTCAGAGCGATCCCGAAGGAGATATAACCATGTCATGCGAGAGTAATCATCAATAAAAGTAAGAAAATAGCGATAGCCAGAAATACTAGTAACTTTGTACGGACCCCATATATCAGAGTGTACTAAAATAAAAGGAGCGGAGCTCCGAGTACAATGAGGGGGGAAAGAAGAACGGGGCTGTTTGCCCAAAATACATGTGTCGCAACGAAAAGCGGGGAGAGTGACATCAGGAAGAGCCTTCCGGAGGACTGGAAGATGAGCATGTCCCAGACGGCGATGCCAATCCGAAGAGGAGGTAGATGCGAGGACAGTAGGAGAGTCGTCAAGAAGATAGAGCCCATTCTGCAGCCGTCCTCTACCAATGATAGTCTGCGTCTGCTGATCCTATATGAGAAAAGAAGAAGAAGTAAATGTCACTGAGTAATTAGAATCAGTAGTAAGGCGACCGATAGAGAGTAAATTGAAAGGAGAGCCCGGAACATGTAGAGCCGAGCGTAGGAGGAGAGAAGAGGTGAGAGAAATATCAGCACATCCAGAGACGGGAACCGACGCCCCATTAGCAACAGTAATGTACTTCGGGTGAGGTGAAGACAAGTACTGTGGTGGCTTAACAGAGGTGATATGATGAGTGGCACCAGAATCAAGGATCCAGCGCGTGCCAGAGGATAGGCAGGCGATACCTTCATTGGAGAGAGAGACAGCAGAGGCAACCGAGGCAGGCGGATGGCTGAGCAAGCCATGAAGATGCTGGAGCTGAAGACGAACCTCGTCGAGCTCAGTACGAGAGGAGACAGAGTCGGTAGTAGCAGCAGAGGCATGTGGACGAGGAGGTCGGCCATGTTTGCGAAAGCAAGTGGCCTCAAGATGACCAACTTTACCACAGAACGAGCATTGAGGCCTAGACCGGCCACCACGTCCCCGGCCGCGAGAGTCAGAGCGGCCACCACGGGCAGAGGGGGGAAGAGGTAATAAGGGAGCAGGTGCCTGTTGAACAAGGGCCGGAGAAGGAAGTCCGGGAACATCCGGAGGCGGGGAGACTTTGAGAAGCATTGAGCACACGTCGGAAAAGGACGGTGTAACAGTAGAGGAGAGGATGTGAGCCCGGACACTGTGGAGATGAGGGGGTACCCGGGCCATCATCATGGCGATACCCACAGCTTCCTTCTGGGTACATTGAGCAGCGAGATCTAGAGTGGGAGGCTGATGGTGGATCCAAGCCTCAACCAGAGACCGGGATTGAGCAACAAAGGACGTCAAGTCGGTTGCGTCACTGCTGTCAAGGGCCTGGAGAGCGGTGATGATATCATAGAGATGGTGGAGACTATCTTTGCCGGAGTAGAGGGTGTGTAGCTCGTCCCACATGCCTTTGGCCGTCTCATGATACATGGCCAGACGATAAGATTCTCCATCAAGAGAGTTGAGGAGCCAAGTCTGCACACGCCCATCATTGCGTAACCACTCCTCAGTAGGGACACCAATAACGGTCTGGGTCAGATGATGAAGGAATCCCTTGGACTGAAGGACACGACGAACTGAGTGTGCCCATTCCACAAAGTTCTTCTTGCCAGTGAGCGAAATTGTAGTGATCCGGAGCTCGTCGCGGACTTCCGGTATAGAGGCCGGGCGTTCAGGAGGAACTGCCGTACCGACGGAGTCTGCAGATGTAGACATGGAGGCCGCATCGAGCTTGAAGGAGGCCGCAGCGAGCTTGAATGAGACCGCAGCGGGCTGGAGGCCGCAGCGAGCTGGAGGAGACCGCAGCGGGCTGGAGGCCGCAGCGAGCTGAAGGAGGCCGCAGCGAGTGGGAGGAGGCCGCAGCGAGCTGGAGGAGACCGCAGCGGGCTGGAGGCAGCAGCTAGAGGAAGCAAACAGACAGCGGACTGGGTGAGGACGCGGCGACCTGGATGAGGTCGCGGCGAGCTGGAGGATGTTGCGGGCGGGGTCAGGTCGCGGCGGGCTGGGTCAGGTCGCGGCGGTCTGGGTCAGACCGCGGCTGACAGGAGTGAACTGAGAAGAGAAGACAAGCCGGGGCTGACTTGCGAGCTGGCGGGCTGGCGGGCTGGCGAGCTGGCGAGCTGGCGAGCTGTCGAGCTGGCGAGCTGGCGAGCTGGCGAGCTGGCGAGCTGGCGAACTGGCGGACGCTGCGCGAACGGCGGATGAAGGAGATCAAGGAGAGAGGTCGCCGAGGTCGCGCCGGACAGGAAGAGGCCGCAGCGGACAAGGGGAAGCAGTGGACCCCACAGGATGGTTATAAAAGGAGGGGGCCAGAGGAGGAAGGGAGAGGGGGGGGGGTGGAAGAAGTGGATCCACGGGAGAGGAAGCGGACAGGATAAGTGAGGCCGCAGGAGAGATGCGACTAGAGGGTGCGGACTGGACAAGGGAGGCCGCAGAGACCGCAGGCTGCAGGGCGGACAGAAGAGGGAGTCCGCAGGAGATTCGAACCTGGCTCTGATACCATGTAGAAATGGAGAAAGCCAACCTTGTATATATGTCCACTTGATACAAATACAAAGAATGAGTACATATATATAGATGAGAGAAAGAGAGAGAAAAGTCCTATACACAATGTGGGACTAAAGAGAGGAGAGAAAAAGCAATAAATGCTATACAAATGGGCCTAATGTTAAGTGGGCTTTTCCAACAATACTGAATACAACAGTCATGTTTTTTGGCAACAATGTAACACCACTGTTACATAAATTCAAAATTGTATTTTTGGTGAAAACATTTTCTATGAAGTCTTAAATTAATTTTTCTCCCGCAAAATGCTTGTTGCCGCGGGAAATGTATTAACCACTTTTTTATTGTATAAACGTTGTTTATACTGAATACAAGTCATGTTTTTCCAAACGTTGTGGAAAAAATGCTGCTATAACACAGGAATATTGTAGTGATGGAAGGCTCAACATCTACCGAGATGAGGACAGGTAGTTCACTTTGATACCCTTGAAGAAGGATGACCAACTTGAGTTAATACAGAAGATAAGAAACTGTGTTTTTATGACTAAAACTTAGATAAAAGTAGATGTTTCGTCAAGTGCAAGAAGTACATGCATTGGTGGTGAAAGCGGAAATCTAGGGCAAAGATTTAGTGAGGGTGTCCCTGCAGAATGGCGTGGTATTATTGTCACAAAATTTCAAGATGCCATTTCAAACAAACTCTCAAGTAGGTACCTATCTTTGTGAGATTCAACGTCGCATTGATTTATTCGTAGTGCAGGTCTACTAAATGTACGGTAATATATGATAAATCTATACACACACACACAATTATGCAAGAAAGTTGAATATATGTTGGAGATGGGGCATATTAATAGATAATGAGCCCCTTAGTTATACATGTGTTGTTGACGCCAAATGTGAATCAGAGTTTGTGGACGTGTGTCGATATAGTTAGATGAGGGTGATCTAATGGATGTGTAGGGTGTTTTTTTTTTGTAATGAGACAAGTTAACATCTTGTTGGCGAGATTTCTAAATGAAAATAGATGCATGAATATACTGAATCATTTCAAAAATGAAGTTGAAGCTATCGAGCTTAAAGAATAGTGAACACACACGCGCACCCCCCCCCCCCCCCCCCCCCACACACACACATATATACAATATCTCAAATATTGTGAGTTGGAACGCTATTGATAGTCTTATTATTGATAAGATCATCATTGAGAACAAATCCTAAATTCCTAACTTTACAATATGCTAGATTTGTTAAGTGGTGTTAAATAATTCTCAAGTTAGATCTAAGGAGTGTCTACCACTAAATCAGAATTAAACCAAGGTATGAATTTAAGCCATGTTCAATACACAAGAAGGATGATTTGAATGCTAGTGTGCCCTGCATAGTCGCACAAATGCGCTCTGCACATTTGTGCGACTGAAAAAGCAAGTGCTATGGAATTTTTGTGATACTAGTAATGTATTTCTTTACAGTCATATACAAACAAAGCCAAGCATAACACTAGCAACATATTGTTTAGTCCATATATGTCATATACAATTGAAGTTACACATAACACATGCAACATATTGATTTGTCTATAGGTATTGTGAGAAAACAAGTTGTTTGTAAAATTGGATAAATATTATTTTCTCACTAAGGAGTTGATGTTTATCATGTCCATACTATGTGATATTGGCTTTGACATAAACCGAGAATGCACGATTTATTTACTGTGTCCAACACTAACTACTATTATGAGAAGTTAGCAATTTTATATATGTATCGGTGATTCATCAAAGATTTCAGTAGCATTATGGCATCCATCACTAATCCTTGTGAAAGAAAATTTTAACTAGGATTATAAAGTTTAACAAGTTTTTTGAAAATCAAGGAAAGACTACGTACAACCAAAAATTCTATGTGATAAACTCCATGATGTGATTTCATGCAAATGTTGCAAACTGAACAATAAAATCGTTGTCTCCAACTGGGTAGTAGACACATTTATCAAAAGGCTCGCTTTGTCATATCTAAGCTAAGACATTTTTGAGCTAGTATACCTGATAAATCTATATGAAATTGATGAAGGTTTCATGAAATTGGGGAAGATTATTGACAGGATGACTATGATAGACACATTTAGAATGAGTTTCTTATGAAAGGTGAGTTGTATTTACTATGTACCTGTATGTGAGGAGTGATCTGAGAACTGCACGAGGGACCACTCGTGTCACATATTAGAATTGAAGGATGAGCACAATTGTATCCACATGACATTTTTGGTCACATCTTAGGAAGGAAATAGGAAACATTGTTCAAAGATGTTCTAAACAGTAAAGAGGCATTCATAGAAGACTGGATCGTATACTCCTCTACATGCAAGTATTGACAAACGTCTGGTAAGATTTGTCGATGTACTTCACATTGATATTGTCACAAACATGGAAAAATTTTTTAATCAGGTTTGTTATCATAAAATATTTGTCAAAGGTTAGGTATTTCATTCCTTGCAAAGACATATGATGCAGTTCACATTGAGAGATTGTTCTTTGCGAAGAACATGCAACTACATGGGGTATCAAAAAACGATCACCTGAAATTGAGGTTTATTGTTTTAAGTTAATTCTGATAGTCCCCTTCGAGTGTACTCTATTTTTCACTGGAGTTAAGTAGTTGACGCAAGTCAACTAATAAACAAACAAATAAGTAGAGAATCAAACTCTCAACTACATTAACAAAAGTATTTGTGGTAAAAAGCTTAAGCAGTGTGAACACGTCTTGGCCCAAGCAACGTTCAGTCATTCTCCTATAAATAAGGGAATCCGCTTCATCAACCAGAACTCACAATTCGAGTTTGTATACTCAAAGATCGAAGGTGTCAAAACATAAACATGTATTACAGGGTGGATTAAAGAACAAGAAAATAACCAAACTTGCAACCAAGATCAAATGGGTCCATGTATAGGTGTGCTAAAAGATAGAAGAAGTTAATTTCAAATACAAAATAAAGACGAAATAATACTTTTTTAGTTGGTGACCAAGTCATGATTTTCTTGAAGAAAGAACAAATATTGATGAACAGTTTGGCAAATTGCAACCAAAGTAATTTGGACCCTTCAAGATAGTGTGCAAAATCGATGGCAACACCAATATTGTCATTTTTTTTACAGATGCCGAAGAACTGCACCCTGAACTCGTGGTCAATTTCTTTATATAAGAGAACATGTCTAAAGCGGAAGATGTGACATAATTACATTGAGAATACCTCAGACTACTTCATACTACCACAAATTCTTTGGGGGTCAAGGAGTAATCAAAAATGTCACAACGTCACATAAACATCACTTTTGCTCGTTCTGTCGACATTATCATTACAATTTGACAAGGCGGTGACGATCGTGAACACAATGGTTAAGAATCATCGTTTGTGAACACACGACATGGCCTAAGGAACTGCATACATTTTGCATGTTTAAAATTAAATTTCTTTCAAACTTTAAATGAAAACATAGAAGTCATTACTCTGCTATGGCGATGGAGTTCTTGAGATTTCGCTCTCCATGTCCGTCTATATCAATCTTCAGATCATAGGTTCCCAGGGATCACCGGGTCTCCAAGGTGTGCTTCTATAGTTATGCAATTGTAAGGAATGGAAAATATGTTATCTTATTTGATCCATACACATTTTGGAGAAGGGGGAGGATGAGAGATAGAGTTGAGAGGGGTATATATGATGTTAATTTCCTAATTTATTAAGATTAACATAGTTAGTTAAATATATTTAACAACCACTTGATTAAATTTATGGTAGAATTTTAGCCAAGTAATTTCAAGGCATGGATTTGAATTTAATCCAAAATTAATATTATTTCAATGGATTTTTCTGCCATGCCATAGAGATTGGATAAATGTATAGAAAAGCATTGCCAATTATTTCAAATTTATTTAATAATAATACATTAAAAATTATAATATTTATGGCCCTTTAATTCAATTTGAAAGGAACATTTTTCAGTGTTAATAGTTTTTCTTTCAATATTAAATTTCAGAGCTTGCATCAATGGAACCTATAACTCTTAAGAGCGATGTGTACAGCTACGGCATGGTCCCGCTCGAGGTTTTGACGGGTCATCATCCGTTGGATCCAACCTTTCCTGGAGGGCTACACCTGGTCCAGTGGGCTAGCGACCATCTCCAAGCCCGGCGAGACCCGACAAGCCTCTTGGACTCGAGGCTCGTCGGTCTGCCCGACTCACAGATGCAAGAAATGATACAAGCTCTAGACATCTCGGTCCTATGCGTCAGTCCACGGCCCAGTGACCGTCCCAACATGAAGGATGTAGTAGCCCTTCTAAAGGAAATCATACAGCCGATAACCAAGACGAAGGAGTCATCGGCGGCAGAGGCTGGCACTGTAACAGGAGAAAGCACAAGTCCACACGGCGGTCATCCAACGACCGAAACTCAACGACAGTGAAGCACGCCAACTCAGCAATCCAAGTGAAGAGGATCACACAGAATGATAAGCGGACACCTGTCGGCTAAGATATCAGAGTAGTAACAGCTATATGCCTATATCTGTAATAATATAAAAGGGGACTTATGTATGTAATTAGATTAAGAGGAGAGTATTAATGAAGTTTAGTTTTTTTGTTTGTTTCTTCTTCGTAGAGTAACTTAGGATCTCTCCACCGCCCGCAGGCCGGCCGCCGGCTTGATTACATTGGTGCTCTCATTGAGCCTTCCACCGTTCTTGCCATGGCAACCACCGATCAACCTAATACCAGGTCCAAGGCAGTGGCCACCAATCAGCAGGAACTCTGGAAGGACTTGGAGGCAAGAACATCTCAATTATCCTCTCAGCAACTCACCTACCAACAGGAAACATCCAACAATTTCTCACGTTTAGAGGAGTTACACAAGATCAGTCAAGAAATGCAGCGGGCATCTCAACAAGCCAGCAATGCTTTCCAAGAATTTCGTAAAGAATTGACCTTATTTCTCACCTCACCGGGAAAGTATTCCGGGCACTTGGCCCCGGCGTCTCAGACAGCAACGCAAGGCCCTTACTCCCTCTCATCGGTTGGTCACTTGGGACCGCCAGCAACATCTTTTACTTTACCGACCATCGCTGACGCTCGCTATGTCGGGCAATCCCATCCACAACCTCACGTGATTATATCGGGCCAATCTGCATCCTCCTCATCGACGTTGCCCCCTCCCGGACAGTCGCAAGAACATCCGTTCAACCGATTATCACCAGCCTCACAGCATACCATGCCAACAATAGTTCCAAGACGAGGATATGCCGCACATCCACCAGTTCCAGAATCGTTTTCACAAGATTCAGTACCATTCTTCCCGCCACAGTGGCAACCAAACCACAATAATGGCTTCAGACCTTTTGCCAACACAGGTCCCCCACATATGCCTGATTTTCAACCATGGTTATCACAGAATTCCGCATTGCAAATGGACGGTATTGCAAGCCTTTTTCCACCGCAAGGATCTCCAGGTATCAACAATCTGCCACCACTCATCAACCCGGAGCAGGTACAATTTTGCTTTCCGCGTTTTGCCTCGGGTGATCCTACCGATTGGATCACCAAAGCTGAAGCTTATTTTCGTTTTTACAATATTCCATATAATAACTATATGAAAATAGTTGCGATTCATTTAGATCCACCTGCTGCCCGTTGGCATCAATCTTTACACCCAGATCTCGCATATTTCAACTGGACCGAATTTAAAACCGCATTAGTTCATAGATTTGGACCCTCTCTATTTGAGGACCCTATGGGCAAACTTAAGCGATTAACTCAACAACACTCTGTCCTGGATTATAAGGATCAGTTCGAAACCTTAGCAACCCAAATAAAAGGACTTTTGCCCAGCTTACAACAATCAATGTTTGTTGCAGGTTTAAAACCACATTTCCGCCACTTTGTGACCGCACAACGTCCTCAATATTTAGACGAGGCGTTTGCACTAGCAAAACTAATAGAGGAAGATGAGCACGACAAACAGCCATACACGAAACCCTTTAAACCAGTATATGTTAAACCAACCAATCAAGCCCCACCAGCCAACTCAACACAATATCAAAAACGCTTGTCGCCAGCGGAACTTAAATTTAAACGTGAAAAAGGTTTATGTTATACGTGTGATGAAAAATATATGCCAGGTCATTGCTGTAAGAATAAAATTTCTTGTTTATATTTCGATGAGGACACTTCCGACCTTCCTGACAATGCAGATTTCGTCACACAAAACGACCCTATCGATTTTCCAGATTCTGCAATTTGCTTTAACGCTATGGTAGGTACGTTTTCTGGAAAATCCATCCGATTCCTCGGACAAATGTATGCCACCAACATACACATATTACTAGACAGCAGCAGTACGACAAACTTTATTTCAACCCGCATAGCCAACTTTTTAGGCGTCCCGATAACAGCCATTAAACCATTTAAAGTTCATGTAGGCAATGGTGCAACAATGGACTGTAATGACATTTTTCTGAATGCCGAAATACTGATTCAAGGGCACAAATTTCACACAAATTTCTTCGTCTTAGACCTATTTGGATCAGACATCATTTTGGGAATGATTTGGCTGGAGTCTCTCTGACCAGTAATGACTGACTATAAGCAAAAACGAATGACTTTTTGCCACAACCACACTACCATCACCCTTCAAGGTCTACTAGACGAACCCACAATACCAGCGACCCTTAGTCAGATTACTAAATTGGTCCATCAGAATGCCATTACTTCTTCCTTTTTATGCATGTTTAAGGTACATACACCAGATAACTCCGAAAGCACGGAGCCAGTGCACAAGGCCATCACAACACTATTAACGGAATATGCTGATATCTTTCAAACTCCTACACATTTACCCCCAACACGAATCTACGATCATCACATTTCCCTAAATCCCCCAGACACTATAGTTCAGGTCAAACCCTATCGCTATCCGCATTACCAAAAGGATGAGATAGAAAAACTTGTTAAAGATATGTTACACAAAGAACTGATTAGGCCAAGTTCTTCGCCATTCTCATCTCCCGTTCTTTTAATCAAAAAGAAAGATGGATCATGGCGCTTCTGTGTCGATTTTCGAGCACTCAATCTCGTTACAACCAAAAATGCCTTCCCAATGCCTACATTCGACGAATTATTAGATGAACTGCACAGGGACACAATATTTTCGAAACTATATTTACAGTCCGGCTATCATCAAATACGCATGAATCCGGCTGACATTCACAAAACAGCTTTTCGTACTCATTCGGGTTTATACGAATTTGTGGTGATGCCTTTTGGCCTCACCAACGCCCCCACAACATTTCAAAACCTCATGAATGATCTTTTTCAGTCATTCTTACGAAAGTTTGTTGTAATTTTTTTCGATGACATTTTAATATATAGCCCCACGTTTGCAAGTCACCTCTCCCATCTCAAAATCGTATTTAACACGCTCCGAACACATGAACTTTATGTTAAGAACTCCAAATGCACTTTTGCGGTCCCAGAAATCGAATTCCTGGGGCACCAGATTTCGGGTCAGGGGGTCCGACCACACCCAGAAAAGATAGCCTCCATTTTAAACTGGCCTATTCCGAAGACGCTTAAACACTTACGGTCGTTTCTAGGATTGGCGGGTTACTATCACCGCTTTATTAAACACTATGCCACAATCGCAGGACCAATAACAAACATGCTCACAAAGGATGGATTTCGTTGGACTGACGACGCAACATACGTTTTTGACACTCTCAAACAAGCCCTATCCACGACCCCAGTCCTTCAACTACCGGACTTCTCCCAACCTTTTGTTTTAGAGACGGATGCTTCCGGTTGTGGTGTCAGGGGGGGGGGGGGGTGTTGTCACAAAAGGGTCACCCCATAGCCTATTATAGTAAAAAACTCACTCCCAAAGAACAACTAAAGTCGACCTACGATCGCGAATTATTAGCAGTCTCCCTAGCTTTAGATAAGTGGAGACAATATCTATTGGGGGCGCCATTTATAATCAAAACAGACCATCAGACCCTATATCACCTAGTCAACCAACTGTTAACAACCCCCTCTCAGCAGCGATTCCTATCAAAAATCTTAGGTTTTGACTTTACAATAGAATATAAAACCGACAAACACAATTTAACAGCTGACGTCTTATCTCGGGTGTCAGGGGCCGACCTACAATTCTTACACACACTAAATTGTTCTGTCCTTAAATGTCATACATTCGATGATTTAGATTCTTCTTATCTCACTGATGCCTTGGCACAAACGATACTAGCGGATTTAACTTCCCAACCCGCAACACGACCACAGTGGACACGCCACTATAAAACTTTGTTTTATAAAAACAGATTATATATTCCCCAAGGAAATTTATGACTACAGCTTATATCCGAGGCCCATAATACTCGTTCTAGTGGTCACTCTGTCGTCACTCCCACACTCTATCGTTTAAAAAGAACTTTTTATTGGCCTAAAATGTTAAGTGATGTTCAACACTATATAAAAGGATGTAATTTATGTCAAAAAGGGAAAACAGTAACATCGGGCCCATTAGGACTATTGCATCCTTTACCAATTCCATCGCAAATATGGACCGATATTACTATGGATTTCATTACACATCTCCCATCCTCTGACTCCTACACCACCATTTTTGTAGTAGTAGACAGATTGTCCAAGGCGGCCCATTTTACCCCAGTAAGAGTGAAAGTGCAAGTTAGATCTGATATACTCTAGAGGGGGGTGGGGTGAATAGAGTATGGTGCTTGCTAAAAATGTTTTACAACTCTTGTTGTATTCCTAAGTGAACAGGGAAGCAAATGAAATAAAGCAATTATCTAATCAAAAAGTAATCACAAACCACAGCCAGAAAACAAAAGAAAGTAAGCAACTAGATAACACAAGGAGCTATAGTGGTTCCCCAATCAATCTGGGTACATCCACTCTTCTACCACCCAAGATAGGAATCCACTGCAGGATGAGTTGATCAGGTATCCTGGGCACCAATGAGCTTTTGATAAGTTACTCAAAAACCAAACCAGATTTTTTGATCAGGTGTCTTGCCACCACTGAGTTTTGACAAGATCTCAGAAACCAACACAAACGTTTGAAGGGAGTTTGATAAACCCTTTACAGCAGAGAGAGAGAGAGAGAGAGAGAGAGAGAGAGAGAGATGATCTTCTCTGTCAACAATCAGAGAGAAGATAGTGGATGTTGTCAAAGCTCCCACTGAGATCTTGAGTTGTTCAGGAAGTGAAGCTTTGCAGTAGGGTGATAGGCCTTTAAAAGATTTGATCTCCAACAAAAGATGGTTTCAGCAACAGCTGAAATGTGTGGTGTCTGGAGTCTTGAATGATGATGGCCTTTGAACACTAGAATCAAAAGGGATCTGAAAATTTCAATATATTGATCTCCTTTTGTGATGTGTGTTCTTGTATGAGTTCTAAGACTGTGAATATCTGCAGCTCTTTTCCTTGGTGTTGTTGATGATGTTATTCTGTGTTATTCTTTTATTCCAGCAGAATATGAATATCTCTTTTATTCCTTAGATCTGAATGAATATTTCTCTGTCTAAGATAGCCGTTAGCCTGTCATAAATGACTTCCTTAACTGCATTTTGTCTTCTGGAGGAAAGTCCAATAAAAACATTCCTTTGAAAATCCCTTGAAACTTGCTCCAGATTAATTGAAAACGGCTACAAGTTCCTTGAAATAAATACTGAGAATAATTCCATAACTGTCTGAATTTGAATCTTGAAAAACATCGATCACACCAGAAAAATGTCGACCTGAGCTCTACTATCGTTGAACTGAGCTCAGAGACTGGACTTAGACTGAAACAGAGATCGTCAATCTGAGCTCAACTATCGTCGAACTGAGCTTAGAGATAGAGAAACAAACTGGAGACAAGAGCGTCGATCTGAGCTCGAAGATCGTCGAATGGAGTTCGACGACTCGTTGAAGTTGAGCTCAGAGATCGTCGAATGGAGTTCGATGATTCGTCGAAGTGAGCTCAGCGATCGTCGAATGCAGTTCGACGATTCGTCGTCCTGAGCTCGACGAAATGACTTAGTCTCCTGAACTGAAATATCTGGTCTTGGGGGTCTTGAGGGCAGCTTTCAAACCTAAGTACTAACCCTTAGACTCAATTCTAATTGACCTTTAGATCTATACAAGGAGGTCAAAACAGATTTCCTAAAAGACATAGTGATCCTTGCCCAAATCAGTAATAGGGTGTTCCATTAATCTCCCCCTATTTGGGTTAGGATTACTATTTACAGATATTGGAAAAATAAAAACATACAAAGCAGAGATATAACAAACAAGACATTGCAGAAACCCAGACATTATCTCAGATAGTCAGAAAACAAAATATACTGTCATCTTACAGAATCATTCTTTTTCCTTGCTCTTTATGAGAACTATTTCTCTGTTGGGATTGAGAGCTTCTTTCTTAGATCTTCTATCATCAGCTGCACCTAGAGAGGTTTGTTGCTTTGTCCTGGGCACTACAGCTTCTGGGTGCAACTTCATATGGCTTTCTGAATCAAAAAATTTACTGGAGGAGTATCTCTCAAGTTCTTTCTTTCTTTGATCTGATAAAGTAGTGATATTTAAAGTATCTCATCCTTGTTCTCTAGCTTTCTTGATTTGGTCCAAAGCAGCCAATTCTTTCATTCTTGATGTCCATGAGGTGGGGTTATTTTCTGGATCTTCAAATAGAACAGGAGGCTCATATCTATTTGAAGAATTATTTGGAGGAGCTCTGGAAGAGACTAGTTCTTTCAGCTTATAAGGGAAGGGACCAGAAGTAGTGTCAGATGGACTTTGTCCTTCCCTTGGATAAGGATGTTGCCTAGAATATCCTTTAGAGTACACTTTGAGTTCTCTCTGATTTCCTCTGTACTGTCCTCTTCTGGACTGATAACCTCTAGATTGATTTCCTCTGTACTGGGATCTTCCTTGAGGTTGATATGAAGTTTGGCTTCAGATAGTAGATTGGAAAGCATAACTACCACATGCACCTACATTAGGTGAGGGAGGAGGAGGAGGATTAAAATGGGATGATCCTTTGTCATACTTTCTTTTCTTCTTCATAGCTTTCATTTGATTCCTGGAGTATTGCATCCAAGGTTCTGTGATAGGGAAATCATGCAGTATGTAGTATGGAATGTCATTTGTATCTTTCACTTTCTCTAGAGGAACTCTCTTCATGGCTTTGCTTCTGGCTTTCCTTTTCCTTGCAATTGTTGCAGAGGAATCATCTGAGTCAGTCCTAAACTGATCACTGTCTGAGCTTGGAGGATTATCATACACTGCATCAATCCTTTTGAGATTATCTTTCTATTGTTGAGACTGAGCAGAAGAAACAGCAGAAACAGCAACAGTAGCAGCAGCAACAGCAGGAAGTGGAGTAGAAGCAACACTGGCAGAAGGAGTTATGACAGCAGCAAGTTCAGAAACAACAGCAGTAATAGAAGCAGTAGTAGCAGATGAAACTGGAAAATCAACTTCAGAAGGAGCAACAACAGCAGTAACAACAGACTCAAAAATAAATGTCTCTGTCATATGCATGTCCTCAAAAACAGCAATATCAGAACTACCAGAAACATCAATAGCAGCAGTAGGAGCAGCAGCAGTAGGAGCAGCAGCAGTAGGAGCAGCAGAAGAAGCAGTGTCAACAACCTTGAAGGAATTTATATAAAAGCTTATTAAGCTGGGGTCACATCTGGAAATAGGCACAATGGCCTTAGTAATATCTTCAGAATGCTAGACTGGAAGGAAGTTGAAGTACACAGAATCAAAAACTGATAACAGTGACCTGAGGTCCACTGTGATGAATGCAATAGAT
Source organism: Platanthera guangdongensis (assembly GCA_039583875.1). Classification (NCBI taxonomy): domain Eukaryota; kingdom Viridiplantae; phylum Streptophyta; class Magnoliopsida; order Asparagales; family Orchidaceae; genus Platanthera; species Platanthera guangdongensis. The sequence continues at coordinate 88,268,147 of CM077161.1, read as the reverse complement.
GCAACTGGAGCTTGGACTGAAGATACTACAACATGCAATCTTTCAACTTCATAAGGCATCTCCCCCTGCCTAGATTCAGTGAGAACTGGATCAAGGCACCCATAAGAAGGGATTGCCTGAGGAGGAAGAAAAGAAGAAAGCCTGGCAGACAGTTCCTGAACTATTTTTAGAAGTGGAGCCAAAGAGGTCTCCAGCAAGAGGGATAGTCTTGGAGCTATCAACTCATATAACCTGTCTGCAAGGGCTGGAAGATCTACTTGCTCAAGAGGGACTTGAGTAGAGGTAGAGATGGATGAGGTAGAAATGAAGGTTGGAGCAGCAGGAGATGTTGGTGGAGAACATGTGGATTGTGGAAATGATGGTTGGGAAATTGGAATTGTGGAGATGGAAGAGAGTGGAATGGAAATGGATGGTGTGAAGGATAGTTGAGCAATTATGTCCTGAAGTAGTTGTTGATAAGAGGTGGATGAGGATGGTGGCTCAGGAGGGGATGAAGGAGAATCATCCATATAGGAATCATCTATAAAAGTGAAAGATGGAATATGAGAGGATGAATCAATATCCAGGTGTGGGTATTGATGTAGAGGATGGAAGATTTCTTCAGTGAGTGGTGGAGTTGGAGAAGGAATTGAAGTTGGAGATGTGATGGAAATTATGATGGTGGATATGACTGTGGTAGATGAAACAAGAGGTGGAGGAGGAGGAGAAGAAGCAGGAAAGTCTTCTGCAGGGGCAGAAACATGAGGGGAAGAGACTGAAGTAGTTCTTGTGCCTGAAGTAGAAATTATAGAGGGCCTGCTGGGCTTTACAATCTGTCTGTCCCATTTTCCAAATAGGGCACAGGTGAGCCTTTTGGAGGCATTTATGTGCATCCCACTGGAAACAAGCAGTGAAGGACATCTGTGGTGAAGGAACAGCCCTAAGATCCTCTAAAAATTAACAAAGTTCTTGTTAATTTTCTTCTTAACCAAATCAAAGAAAACTTCTCCCCAGTTGAGTTGCTTCTTGTCCACCAGGGCACCCATCAGACAGAGCTGATACCTAGATATGGTATCATGAGCTGAGTGTTTGGCCAACAACACTTTTCCAACAACATCAACTAGAAATCTGTACTCAACAGACGGATTTTTCTTAAGCAGTTTGCTAGGGTTTGCTTCTGAGTGTCCCATCTTTTCAAGCATAGTAGAAAATTCCTCTCCAGAAAGCTCAACAGAATCTTCTCCAGATTTTAATTGAAAAACCTCTGTCAAGGCCGCAGGTATTAGAGATACCTGGGTTCCTGAGATGCTTCCAACCACTGTATTCTGATCCAGGTTATGGGCAGTATACACCCATTCCTTTATCTCATCTATAGCTAATTTGATCCTTGTAGTCATTATAGTAACTAGTTGTTGATCTTTGAAGAGTTCTAGAATGTCCTTGAAGATTTGATCGCTGTTATTGAAAGAGTCCATATCGATGTCAAATCCAGCATCAAATTTCATTGCGGCCAAGATGGAGACTGAAACTGCCATTGATTCCTGCAAAAATGAACAAACAAATGACCAAGTGTAGAGAAGTTTGGAGGGAAAGAGAAAATTTGCAGAGTTTGAAAGCGCTAAGGGAGAACGAAGGCCGAAAAATGAGTTTTATATTAGGGTTCGACGCAGAAAAGGAAAGATCGTTGAACTCTGTTCGACGATCTGGGCTTCTAAAGGAAACTGAAAGGTCATCAACATCGTCGATCTCCGTTCGACGATATTGGAAAGCGTCGAGCTCCGTTCGACAATCGCTGACCTGAAGAAAGATAGTTTAGCACTATCTGAGAAGCGCTGAACTCAGGTCGATGATTTATGAAATCGTCGATCTCCGTTCGACGATCTGGGGGAAAATTGTCGAGTGCAGTTCAGAGATCAGAAACACTCTATACACTAGGAAAAAAAATCAAGATGTTTGCCTAGTCTTGGTCATTTTTATAATTTTAAAATCTTGGATCTTATTTTAGACTTCCTCCATCTAACATTTCTAACTGATTCAGGAAGAATGTATGTTTCTTTTCATCCAAGGGTTTGGTGAAAATATCTCCCCTTTACAAATCAGTTGGGATATATTGAAGTTCAATTTTATTTTTCTCAACATTATCCCTTAGAAAGTGATGCCTAATTTCTATGTGTTTTGTCCTACTATGGAGGACTGGATTTTGTGCTGTGGAAATAGCACTAGTATTATCACAAAATATTTTAGACTTTTCTAAGTTGTAGCCATAGTCTAGGAGTTAGTTTTCAATACAAAAGATTTGTGAACAACAACTACCTGCAGCCACATATTCAGCTTCAGCAGTTGAAGTTGACACAGATGTTTGTTTCTTGCAAAACCAGGAGACAAGTTTGTCACCAAGAAACTGACAAGTTCCACTGGTGCTTTTCTTGTCTATTCTGCATCCAGCATAGTCAGCATCTGAAAATCCAGTTAAGTCAAATGCTGAATCTTTGGGATACCTGAGACCTAGATTTGGACAACTTTTTACATACCTAAGAATCCTTTTTACTAAGGTTAGGTGTGACTCTCTAGGGCTCACTTGAAATCTAGCACATATGCATGTAGCAAACATTATGTCAGGTCTACTAGCTGTAAGGTACAATAAAGAGTCAATCATTGCTCTATATGTTGTCTGATCAACAGGTTTCCCATGTTCATAAGCATCTAATACATCATTAGTAGGCATAGGTGTTTTCATACATGATGCTTCAGACATACCAAATTTCTTAACCAATTCTTTTGCATACTTGGTTTGAGAAATAAATATGCCTTCAGCATGTTGTTTGATTTGCAATCCTAGGAAAAAGGATAGCTCACCCATGCTACTCATTTCAAATTTAGAATGCATTAGGTTGGAAAACCTTCTGCACAAATTTGAATCAGTAGAACCAAATATAATATCATTTATATAGATTTGTACTATTAGGGTATGGGACTTATGGGTTCTAATAAAAAGAGTTTGGTCTACTCTACCCCTTATAAACTCATTTTTCAGAAGAAAGCATTCTAGGGTCTCATACCATGCTCTAGGAGCTTGCTTTAGACCATATAATGCTTTATGCAATTTGAAAACATAATCAGGATGAGTTGAAGAGATAAAACCTGGGGGTTGTCTGACATAGACTTCTTCTTTGATATCTCTATTGAGAAATGCACTCTTTACATCCATCTGGTATTCTTTGAATCCTTTGTGTGCTGCATATGCTAAGAAGATTCTTATGGCCTCTAACCTTGCAACTAGTGCAAAGGTCTGGTCATAATCTATCCCTTCTTCTTGAGAGTACCCTTGAGCAACTAGCCTTGCCTTGTTCCTTAAATGACTCCTTGATCATCCAATTTATTTCTGAACACCCACTTTGTTCCAACAATGGAGTGATCCTTTGGCCTTGGTACTAGTTCCCAAACTTTGTTCCTTTCAAATTGATACAACTCTTCTTGCATTGCAATGATCCAGTGTGGATCTTACTCTGCATCTTGAATGGATTGAGCTTCAATTTGAGAAAGGAAGCAAGTGTGCATCAGGTTTTGATTGACCTGATTTTTGGTTTGCACACCGGCTGAGATGTCTCCAATCACTTGGGAGATTGGATGGTCTCTTGATGTTACTAAATCAACAAGAGATGTTGATTGTTCACCAACCTGTGTTGTTGTTTCCTCTGGGGGTATAACAACTGGCTCTTCAAGAAGTTTCTCTTCAAGATGTTGAATGTCTTCTTCATCTTCACTGCTTTCCTCTTTTTGAATAATTTGTAACCTGTCCAAGTCTTCAGCAAGAGAGTGTACCTGCAAAGGTTCTATGGTAGAAGTATTCTTCTCCTTGAAAGACATGTAAGATTCATCAAAAGATATATGAACAGATCCTTCAATTTTGAGAGTTGATTTATTATATACCCTATAAGCTTTACTGATCATGGAGTATCCCAGAAACACTCCTTCATCAGCTTTAGCCTGAAATTTGGGTAAGTATTTCTTGTCATTATTATGAATGTAACAAATACAACCAAAAATTTTAAAGTAATCTACTTTAGATTTCTTCCCTTTGAGTAATTCATAGAGAGTCTTGCCCTTCAGTTTATGTATTAAACTTCTATTCAACACATAGTTGGAGGTGTTCACTGCCTCTGCCCAAAATGATAGAGGAAGGTGAGCATATGACAACAATGTAGTAGCAGATTCAATAAGGGTTCTATTTTTCCTTTCAGCTGCCCCATTTTGTTGAGGAGTTTTAGGAGCTGAGAAAGTGTGCCTGATCCCTTCACTCTGACAGAACTCTTGCATAAGAAGAGAATCAAACTCTGTCCCATGATCACTTCTGATCAGGGCAATGTGAGTATTGAACTCACTCTGTATGCATTTGAGAAACTCTGTCAAACACTTAAAGTTATCAGACTTCTTCCTCAGAAAGAACACCCATGTGAATATAGAGAAGTCATCTACAACCACTAAAGTATAAGATTTCCCTCCTAAGCTTTGTACTGTAATGGGTCCAAAAAGATCCATGTGTAACAGATACAAAATCCTAGGTGAATCACTCTTATTAAGTGACTTTAAACTATTTTTGGTTTGCTTGCCTAATTGACAAGCCCTGCAGAGTCCTTACTTCTTGTAGGGGCCAGAAGGTAGTCCTCTAACAAGGTTGTCCTTGGATAGCCTAGCAATAGTTCTAAGGTTTATATGTCCTAATCTCTTATGTCACAATTCATTATGTCTACTAATAGAGTTAAACAAGCAAATATCTACTTTATTTGAAAGAAAGTCTACTAAATAGATGTTACCTTTTCTTTTACCTGTCAACACAGTTGTGTTGTCCTCTAATTTGATCTTGCATAAGGATTTGCTGAAAGTCACTTGATAGCCTTCATCACATAGTTGACTGATACTGATCAAGTTGTACTTCAGTCCTTCCACATAGGCTACTTTCTTGAATGTGACTGTGCCAATCTGGACTGCACCATATCCTTTTGTTAGTCCAAAGTTTGAATCACCAAATATTACTTTGGGTCCAAGCTTGGCTTTAAAGGATGTAAAATTGTCCTTGTTTCCTGTCATGTGCTTTGAGCACCCACTATCCAGATACCATTGCTGGTTTGATGTTGGATAGGTCTTCACCTGCACATAAAACAATTTACTTATTTTTGACCCAGTTTACCTTGGGCCTAGATTGATAACCTTTGAATTCAGAAATAATAGACATCCCTGGTTGACTCTTATAGCCTTCAGGATGATATCTCCTTGGAGGTATTATCCATTCAGTATAAGGGTTAAATCTTTGGGATGAAGGACCCCTAGATTTGGAATTTGATTTACCTTTGAAAAAGTTTTCAAAACTCTGATCTCTGCTCGACGATCGCTGAGCTGAGTTCGACAATCTTGGGTCAGATCGTCGAGCTCCGTTCGAAGATCGACCGTGGCATAGTTCAGGGTTTAGAGATCGTCGACCTGAGTTCGACGATTTAGCTTGAGATCGTTGATCTGCATTCGACGACCGTCTAGCTCCGTTCGATGATTTCTGTTGAACTCTTGTTTTCTTGGGTAAGTCAGAATTCTTCCTAGCTACCTCTACAACTCCCTTACCTTTATCAGAGATAAATTTAATTGGGGTTGTTAGTACTATAGGTTGGCTGGATGAAGCACCCAAGCCCAGTGTACTATTGAATCTTGAGTTCACTATACTTGTGATGTCCATTAGCTTGATACTTCTCCCATTAAGAGATTCTTCAAGCTTTTTGGCCTCTGATAGTTCACTTTTCAGTGAAGCTATCTGCTCCCTATAGCATTCCAACTCCTTAGAGAGTTTGAGGTTTTCTGATTTTAAAGTACTGTATTCAGATAATTGATTTCTGAGAGAAATGATTTCCTTCTCAGATTTTAATAAATCTAAACATAGTGCTTTAAACTCACACTTGAAGTCCTCAGAATTAAAATCAAAAGAACTTATTACCTGGTCCTCTTCTGATTGAGTCTCTGATTCTGACTCTGACTCTTCTGCATCAGAACTTTGTTGTGAGGCATTGATAGCCATCATGCAGAATTCCTTTTCTTCAGCATCGTCTTCATCATCACTAGAGCTGGATGAAGCTTCTGATTCTTCTTCTGTCTCACTCCAAGTTTCAGCAACAAATCCCTTCCTTGTATGTTTGTTCTTGCTGGAGGAGGGTTTGTCATTGCAGCTCTTCTTGAAGTCCTTTTCTTTTCTCCTTTCTTTCCTGTCCTTTTTGTCCTTATTTTTATTTTCTGGACAGTCAGACACAATGTGGCCTGGTTTCCTGCAACCAAAGCAAATAATTTCTTTGTTATTTGATTTGTCATACCTTGTCTTGTCATGCTCTCTGTATGATCTTTTCCTGAAATCCTTCTTGGATATTTTGTAAAACCTTTTGGCCAGTAGGCTTAGCAGCTCTTCATTGCCTGTGACCTTGTCTTCAGGCTGATCTTCAATGGCTTTAAAGGCTATTGATTTCTCCTTTCTTATAGCTGGTGTGGCAGTCTTATGCTCTTCTTCTCTATTCTTGATGAGCAGCTCATAAGACTTGAGCTTGCCCAAGAGAGCTTCAGTTGTGATCTCATTTAGGCTTCTGGCATGCTTGATTGGCCAGATCCTTGAGTCCCAAGTGCTTGGGAAGCACATTAGGATTTTATCATTGAGCTCAGTCAATGAGATCTCCTTGTCCAATGTTTTCAGCTCATTGAATATGAGACTGAGTCTATTATACATGTCTGCTACTGACTCAGCTTCTCCTTTCTTGAAATTCTCATACTGGGTTATGAGATGGGATCTTCTATCTTTTCTCTCATCAGCAGATCCTGAGACTATCTCTGATAACCTGTCCCAGATGTCCTTTGCTGAGTTGCATTCAGCTACCTTTTGGAATATTTCATCAGACATAATCTGGGCTAGAATGTTCATAGCCTTTGCATCAGCCAATTTCCATTTCTTTATTTCTGCATCTGTTCCTGAAGGAGGTAGAACAGCACGTGTGCTTGTATTCTCTGGAGGTCTTGGACATACCGTCAAAACAGAATTGAAAATGTCCTCATCAATAGAGTTCATGTACAGTCTAATCCTTGCCTTCCAAACTGCAAACTTGGATAGATTGCATACTGGAGGTCTGGTGCTAGCATAATCTTTGTTTTGGGCCATGTTTTGTGAAGAAATAAATCTATAAAAAAACTTAAACAAGCAGATCTAACTAGAGGGATCTTTGGGTTCAGGTGTTAGCCTGTGCAACCACTAAGGTGTGGTATTTTAACCAACCTGGAAGATGTGGTATTTTTAACCAACCTGGCTTTGATACCAATTGAAAGTGCAAGTTAGATCTGATATACTCTAGAGGGGGGGGAGGGTGAATAGAGTATGGTGCTTGCTAAAAACTTTTTACAACTCTTGTTGTATTCCTAAGTGAACAGGGAAGCAACTGAAATAAAGCAATTATCTAATCAAAAAATAATCAGAAACCACAGCCAGAAAACAAAAGAAAGTAAGCAACCAGATGACACAAGGAGCTATAGTGGTTCCCCAATCAATCTGGGTACATCCACTCTTCTACCACCCTAGGTAGGAATCCACTGTAGGATGAGTTGATCAGGTGTCCTGGGCACCAATAAGCTTTTGATAAGGTGCTCAAAAACCAAACCAGATTTTTTGATCAGGTGTCTTGCCACCACTGAGTTTTCACAAGGTCTCAAAAACCAACACAAACTTTTGAAGGGAGTTTGATAAACCCTTTACAGTAGAGAGAGAGAGAGCGATGATCTTCTCTGTCAACAATCAGAGAGAAAATAGTGGATGTTGTCAAAGCTCCCCCTGAGATCTTGAGTTGTTCAGGAAGTGAAGCTTTGCAGTAGGGTGATAGGCCTTCAGAAGATTTGATCTCCACCAAACGATGGTTTCAGCAACAGCTGAAATGTGTGGTGTTTGGAGTCTTGAATGATGATGGCCTTTGAACACTGGAATCAAAAGAAATCTGAAAATTTCAGTATGTTGATCTCCTTTTGTGATGTGTGTTCTTGTATGAGTTCTAAGACTGTGAATATCTACAGCTCTTTTCCTTGGTGTTGCTGATGATGTTATTCTGTGTTATTCTTTTATTCCAGCAGAATATGAATATCTCTTTTATTCCTTAGATCTGAATGAATATTTCTCTTTCCAAGATAGCCGTTAGCCTGTCATAAATGACTTCTTTAACTGCATTTTGTCTTCTGGAGGAAAGTCCAATAAAAACATTCCTTTGAAAATCCCTTGAAACTTGCTCCAGATTAATTGAAAACGGCTACAAGATCCTTGAAATAAATGCTGAGAATAATTCCATAACTGTCTGAATTTGAATCTTGAAAAACGTCGATCTCACCAGAAAAACGTCGACCTGAGCTCCACTATCGTTGAACTGAGCTCAGAGACTGGACTTAGACTGAAACAGAGATCGTCGATCTGAGCTCAACTATCGTCGAACTGAGCTCAGAGATAGAGAAACAAACTGGAGACAGGAGCGTCGATCTGAGCTCGAAGATCGTCTAATGGAGTTCGACGACTCGTTGAAGTTGAGCTCAGAGATCGTCGAATGGAGTTCGACGATTCGTCGAAGTGAGCTCAGCGACCGTCGAATGGAGTTCGACGATTCGTCGTCCTGAGCTCGACGAAATGACTTAGTCTCCTGAACTGAAATATCTAGTCTTGGGGGTCTTGAGGGCAGCTTTCAAACCTAAATACTAACCCTTAGACTCAATTCTAATTGACCTTTAGATCTATACAAGGAGGTCAGAATAGATTTCCTAAAATACATAGTGATCCTTTCCCAAATCAGTAATAGGGTGTTCCAACAAAGAGCATTAACGGGGACTGTCGTCGCCTGCGCGTTTTGGGAGGCAGTCGGAAAATTGCATGGTTTCCCAGCATCCATTATTTCCGATCGAGATCCGGTTTTCCTCTCTAAGTTTTGGAAAGAATTATTTTCCCAGCAAGGTACCAAGTTGAGCTACAGCTCCGCCTACCATCCACAAACGGATGGTCAGACGGAACGCGTCAATCGGTGCTTGAACCAATACCTGCGATTGTTTGTTCATGACAACCCCAGGCATTGGTCCAAAATCCTGAGCTGGGCAGAATATTTTTATAACACAACCTATCACTCCTCTGCCGGCATGACCCCATATGAGGCCATGTACGGGCGACCACCACCTGCACTTGTTCATCACTATAGGAGCACCAGCTCATTACAAGCCATTCAGGACGACATACATGATAGAAACAAACTACTTAAACAATTAAAAGAAAATCTTCTAACAGCCCAGCAGCGCATTAAACAGATGGCTGATAGATCCCAGCGTGATGCAGAATTTGAAGTTGGCGATCAAGTCCTGGTTAAACTGCACCCATACAAACAGTTATCACTACACAATACACAAAATCGACGTTTTAGTTTAAAGTATTATGGCCCATTTGAAATTAAAAAAAAGATAAGCGCTGCGGCCTACAAACTACAGCTTCCCGAAGACTGCAAGTTGCACCCAGTTTTCCATATTTCTCTGTTAAAAAAATATTTTCAGGGGACACGTGATGTTATACATCATCTTCCTCCCACCATAAGAAATGATCAACCGATCCATGACGTCCTAACAATACTGGATGAACGCATTGTCTGGATAAACCACCAACGCGTTCACCAGGCATTGATTCAGTGGGAAGGACTTCCACCGGAAGATAGCTCTTGGGAGAATAGTCTCACACTTCCCCCGCAGGTACGCTCTCAATTACGTTTAAAATTAGATCCTAATGACTCTCGCTTGCAGGATCCTACCTCCAGCTCCCCAGAGCAGAGCCCGACAGGACAAACCAGAGCAATACGCAACAAAGAGACAGCGACGCGACGATCTCGAAGTGTGATGACACAAAACAATAACGAAGAAGATAAGGACTTATCTGAGGACCAACCCATGCCCGAGCCACCACTGTTGTGGCCAGTTACTCCAGCTGAGGGACGCAAACCAGAGGCGCGACTACCCCGACGATCAGTACGACTCCGCCGTCGACTGGCCGCTCGTTGGCTGTGGTGGGATAATATTCCGCGCCGGCGCCGTTCCCATTGACACCGGCGGCACCGCCTCCCAACACAGTCGCAGGAAGGAACCCGGCTGCATACTTGAAGAAAAAATAACAGGAGCTATTACAACGAGGACGTTGTCTTTTTCAAGTATGGGAATGATGTAACAGGAGAAAGCACAAGTCCACATGGCGGTCATCCAACGGCCGAAACTCAACGACAGTGAAGCACGCCAACTCAGCAATCCAAGTGAAGAGGATCACACAGAATGATAAGCGGACACCTGTCGGCTAAGATATGAGAGTAGTAACGGCCATATGCCTATATCTGTAATAATATAATAGGGGACTTATGTATGTAATTAGATTAAGAGGAGAGTATTAATGAAGTTTAGTTTTTTGTTTGTTTCTTCTTCGTAGAGTAACTTAGGATCGCTCCACCGCCCGCCGGCCGGCCGCCGGCTTGATTACAGGCACCATCCCTCATGCAAGGAGCTTCGGTTTACGGGGTTCTTCCAATTACTCATATGTTATGTCGGATTATTCTAGTTGAAGAAGACCCGTGGCAGGGTTTGGAAATGACTACTTGTAAAATTATTATCATTATTGTTGATTAATTAGATCCGTTGGTTTTTTCCACATACGGGAGCAAATTATGTACTGCACTAATCTATTCCACGAAATTACAAGGAAAACTTAACGAACTTGTAGGAAAGTATTTTTATCTTTATTATATGAGACAATATGCATATTTGTCCGTTCTTTATTAGATTTATTCTTTACAGTTGGATCAAACTAAGGCCCCAGATTGTCCGCTTACACTAGCATTGCAACAGAACCGGCGGTTCCTAAACCCCCCACTAAACGCCAATTACGGTGGTTCCTAAATCGCACAAATATTTCATGATCGCTCTCCTCGCTCCTCTCCGCCTCCACTCCACCTCCCCTCCGCTGAATCCATCGGCTTACCTGCATCAATACACCGCTATACTCAGTGCTGTTGCTGCTAGCGCTTCTGCAGCCGATTAAGCTACCAATTCTGCTTCTTGCAATCAAATCAACTACCACAGCCTGCAATCGATTTTATTGACTCTTTCGCTGCCTGCAATCGATCCCGCTGTTGTAGCCTGCAAGTCGATCCCACTGCTGTAGCCTGCAATCAAATCTGTTACCGACTGAAAATGAATCCACTATCGCTTCTTGAAATGGAATCCACTACAGCCGCCTGAAATGGAAGGTGTTCTCTAACAGTGCTTGCTAGCATCCGGTAATTTCTGATATATCTGCTGCCGTCTAACTTGGCAGACCTAAACCGACCCGATGTGGCCATCTTAGCCCGGGAAAGGTCGAGCACGCAAACAAACACTGAGCAGGAAAATAGACGCACGAGACTATTTTTACGTGGAAAAATCCCTCAACCAGGTAAAAAATGGAAAAAATTGTGATAAGCGTAAAACGGAAATCACGTCGCAGAAACAGTCAACCAAAGCAAGTCAAATAAGTCAGATGCAATGAAGCAGCAAGCAAATCTTGTTCTGTTAATTTTTTTTATAATGCGAGGCATACATGACGAGACATGATTCGGCACTGTACCCGATGGAACCAAAAACATACAAGGCGAAAACAAGCCACGCAGACAGATCATGTAACTGTCGCTACTGCCGAAGAGAACTAAGGAGTCCGCTGAAACCGTCAAGTCGCTAGACTGCAACCTAACCGCTCGGACACCCCATTATTCCAAGCTGATGAACTCTGTCCACAATCTGCAAGCCCCTAACCGAGAGGTCGCCTAGCCGCCAGATAACTGCGAACAGCTGTTGTCGAGCTGAATAGACAGACCTTCAGAAGCGGACAACTTAATTGAACTGGGAAAGATTGTCAATGAGAAAATCGTCTGATCGCAAACCGCGACCTGCTACAAAACGCTAATTTTATCCACAGAACCCGCACTGATCTCTGGCGTAGTCAAAACCAAGTCCATGGTTTCTCAATGCTAGCCGCACAATCTGCACTAGCAAAACTGGTTAACTTCTCAAAACTGCGCGGATACAGAAAACCTATCCACAACAAACAACCCGAGCTCACTTACAATTCACTAATTCGTTGATTATGATGTGACAAGGGTACTATTTATAGGCGCGGAGAGCAGTGTGGTCACGACCCTAACCGATAAGATCACTGTTGAAAATTATGAAGTGGAAGTGAGTGATGGAGCAGGCCGCGCGGTCTGGGCGGTCTGAGTCCGCGGCGTGGGCAGACTGTTGTTGCTGCCTGGGTGGTCTGCGGTCAGAGTATGTGACAACCCAAAATTTCACGCACACAATTTACTTTATTTTTCCCCGATGATGAAAACGGCACTTTATATTATCATAATATTTTGACTAATTTTGTTTTTCTTTGTTTTGCTTATCATTTTGATATTTTTGGATGAATTTTGGTTATTTTTTTATGTGGGCTTTCACCTTTGCTGGTTTAGTGGGCTTAATATATATAAATATTGGGCTAGTTTTTTTTCCTTTGGGCTGATTTATGATGGGCTGAAAATGCTTGTTGGTTGCTATATTAGTGGGCTTATATTGCATGGTGGGATGGCCTTGTCCTTATGGGCTAGCTAATTAGTTATGGGCTAATGATTTTTGGCTAGCTGGCTTGGTGTGTTGGCTATATTAATGATGTGCTGACTGTTTCATTTATGCTGGCCGCTTATATGTTGACTGCTGGATATGGTTGTTGGCTGAGTTTGAGCTTGCGTTTAGACACTTGGTTGTGGAGTTTTGACACTTGGTGTTGGCTGAAATATGTTGGGATGTATGTGGTGACACCTAGCTGAGTTATCAACTCCAATTTGGCTTCTTCTTGCCTCTTCACCGCCCCTACTCTTCTTTAAATAGTCAGTGGATTCTCCTCTCTTCTCTCATTTTCTGGTTGCTTCTTGCTGTTGTCCTAAGAGGCTACTCCCTACTTACCCCTCTTCTCTGCCGGACTTGCTGTTGCTTCTTCTTCCTCTGCCGGAGCTGCTGCTGCCTTCTTCTTTTCTGCTAGGGCTGCTGCTTCTCCTCTTCTCTGCTGCTCCTTGCTGCCCCGAGCTGCTGTTCTCCGTTGTTCCTTGCTGCCCCGAGCTGCTGTTCTCTGCTGTCTTGTTGCAGCACCGCCCCCTAGCTGTTGTTTCTTCTGCCACTTTGCTGATCTGTGCTGGAAGTTTGCTGCTGCCCTCTCTCCTCCTCCCTCTTTCTCCTCTTTTGTTGGTTAGTTTATTACTTTTATGATTATTTTGCAACTATGTTTCGTGCTGATTTTAGGCTGTTTTGACACTGTTTTTATGGCTGTTCTATGTCCTGTTTGGGCTGATTTTTTTCACGGTTTATACATTAGTTTTGGGCTGTTTTTGAGCTGAAAAAGGTACTGTTTTTGAGCTGCTACAAGGATGTATATTTGCTTATTGTTTTTTGTATATTGCTGGACATTCCTTTATGGGGACGAGACGTCCATTTTGGGGCTGGTTTTAGCCCATTGCGAGGCATATTTATGGTTGTCCGGCAAGATATAAAATCAGATCTTGGCCTTTCCGGTTTATCGTTTCTGTTTTCCGATGATTTTGCGAATCTTTATAAATCTTTTGCACTTTTCTCTACGAATTCCAAGTGACGCAACCCAATAAACGTGCGTATAATTTCAGTGGTTCCCTCCCAAGACTTCAAAAACAGAGGATTTCGTCGCAAGGAAATCGTGACGGAAATGCGAACAAAGGCAAAGTTGTAGTGAGTTTCTTATTTCTTGATTTAGTTATTCACTTACTTTCTTATTCTGTTGCATTTTATGAAATAAACAAGTGCCTGTGCATATGAGTTAACTCATTAAGCTATCACTGTGTGACAAAATGTGGGCGAGGGAAAAACATGAAAGCGATATATTTATTCTGAGGGGATCAATTTTATTTAAAATTCCTATTCAAGATAAAATTCATTTAAAACTCTGCATGGGGAAATGTGATGGTTTCGAATCCGATGATGTGGAGGCATCCACTGATGGATTCACTAGTAGGGTGAGCCTACAATTACGTCCTTCGGGGGCAGGACCCAATTCAAGTTTGCATCACCGGAGCATTTCCTATTTTATATAACTCAAATTAAGGGGTAAATTACGAGTTCAGCTTTGAGAACGAAATTATTAATTATTGTACTTTATACATATTGATAGTATTCCCATTGTTTGCATGTACAATATTTCACGAAATATTTATCCCACTTAGTCATATTTTTATGACTAACCCAGAGTGAACACATTTTTTTTTAGACAGCAGGACCAACTCCAAGCAAAACATGCAAGATCTTGGCAGCTGAACTGGTAGAAGCAATACTTGAAGCCCGGGATTGGCATAGAGCTCGTTGTACTGGACTTTCGTGTATCTATTATAACAAACATATCTAGTACATGTGTAAATGATCGTGTAATAAACGCAGAAATGCAATAAAAAGCTTGGTGTATGTTCTTTGTACTTTGCATTGTTATGTTCTGTGATACTTTTATTCAAAACTGTGGTCCGATCCTTGATTCAGTTGAAGAGCCCAGGATTTGGGTCTCTACAGAGTAGACTTGGCGTTTGGGCGTCTAGTGGAGCAGCCTGGGCGGACTATCCTTGCGGACTATAGGAGCAGCCTGGCGGCCTGTATGGTGTTCTGGAGGTAGTCGTGGTTAGTTTGGAGTTCGCCATGCTGGGCAGACTTGGATTGGAGTCCACCTGCTTCTGCGACCTGGCTTGTCAGCAGTTTGTTTTGCGGGATTGCTTATCCGCAGACTGTGCGGACTGATTGCGAGTCCGGCAGTTGACCGCTGGCTTGGCTGCTGTGCGAGTTGGTGCTTGCGAGTTTTGCCTTGCTTTGGTAGAGCGTTGACAAAGTATTGGGAGCTGGCGGATTGTGGTCTTGTCTGCCGAGCTCGCGCCGGGCTCTTGATGGTTTGCTGGATTTGGTCACACTCTGTGACAAGTCCAGGGTGTCCGTAGTGTCTGTAGAGTCCGCTGTCGACCGAGAAGTCTGCCTGTTGGTTGGGGACTCATATGGCGGGCTGAGGCATTCTCGAGCTTTACGGACTGTCGTGATGTCCGTATATGGCGTGCAGACTGATGCAGTATGGGCTGTGGCTGTGTCTATGTGCTCTAGTGTGGCAGACTGGTGTTGTGCTTGCGGGCTATGCAGGTTGTTGCCTTGTCCGCATAGTGTGTGCAGACTGGCGTGGTGTCCGCCTGGTGGTGGACTGACCTTGTCTTGGCACTTGGTGGGTTCGTTGAAGTCCACCTAAGTCCTTATAGACTCGGCGGAGTGGGCTTTGCTAGCTGCGAGCTGTGGTCGCGACTCTATTGATTAGGGAGATGACCACACTCCTCACCCCGCCTGTAAATAGACCCCCCGACACGTCTACAGTAACTGAGGGAATGCTAAGATGAGACTTGGTTAAGTGTTGCGGCCTCGGTTTTCTTGTTTGCGCGGTTTGATCAGAGTTAACTGGTTGTTGTTTGCAGATTACGCAGCTAGCACTATAGAGCCAAGAGTTTGGATTTGACTTCGGTCAGGCTCAGTGAAGTTTGTGGTTACAATCGGCGGTCTCAGCATGTCGCTTCTGCGGCTTGTGAGTTTTATTTGCTTCAGCTGTTCCAATTTCAAAAACCTGTCCGCCGGACTCAGCGGTTAGGAGGTCTGTTCTTCAGTTCGGCAGCAGCTTGCAGCAGTCAGCGAATAACGGTGTGTCCACGCGACCTCGTGGTCTCGGCGGACTTCGTGTTCTATTCGTCATCCAGCAGTTCGAGCGGTCTCGACGGTCTCCATTTCTGTCCGTCCGGATTGTTTTTTGTATTTTTTTTTGTTTTACTTGTGTACTGGCGAAATCATGTCTTGCCACATATAAAAGAGCGAACACGCAACTAAAAGAGCGAACAGAAATTTGAATAATTGAAAGTTTATTATCCAAAAAAGATATCATTTACAAAGGTATGACCTCCCTTTTATAGAATGGAGGAGATATGAGAGAGTACAAACAAACAATGTGGGACTAAAAATGTATAGGGCTGAGCGGCTAGAAATTAAAGAGACCGCACAGGTCGCGCGGTTAGACAGATGGGCTAACCGCTCGGCAACTCCAGCAGGAAGAGAACATGCCGAAATAGGAGACCGATAGTGTAACACCCCCTATCCGTCACATAGCATATAGCAGTAGATCCGGCCGGGGCCCGACGCCGTATGCCACACACAAACCGGGTGGTTACTTATGGAAACCATCCAACCAATCTCAACGTCCTACACAGAGCATTCTAGCGGAAGCAGTTTATAAAAGTTGCAATAAAGAACCCAGCATTAGAGCATGAATGTGCACTAATACAAAATAGGAATGTTATACAAAATACTCAAAATAAGCCTTAAGGCCTTACAAAATGTTTCACTTCAAATTACATGTTTTACAAACCAGGGCACGCAGGCCGGTCACACATGAATTTAGCAGTAAACACTTCCAAATAAGCCTTCAAGGGCCTGCTTCGCATTCGGGCTTTAGCCCGCTATTGACCGCTTGGTCCAGCTGCACCTGCAAGCAACA
This sequence comes from Platanthera guangdongensis, assembly GCA_039583875.1. Lineage (NCBI taxonomy): Eukaryota > Viridiplantae > Streptophyta > Magnoliopsida > Asparagales > Orchidaceae > Platanthera > Platanthera guangdongensis. The sequence goes on along the minus strand of CM077161.1, from coordinate 88,251,508 downwards.
TACCACTGCACGGTGGCAAAACAAGACAACGGTCAGCAATGCTGACTAAATTATAACGATCCCGCCCCCAACTAGGGGCGGCGATGCTCCTTCCCTGCATTTCAGTTGCCCTCCTTGGCACCACCTCCTATCCGTCACATAGCATATAGCAGTAGGTCCGGCCGGGGCCCAATGCCGTATGCCACAGACAGACCGGGTGGTTACTTATGGAAACCATCCAACCAATCTCAACGTCCTACACAGAGCATTCTAGCGGAAGCAGTTTATAAAAGTTGCAATAAAGAACCCAGCATTAGAGCATGAATGTCCACTAATACAAAATAGGAATGTTATACAAAATACCCAAAATAAGCCTTAAGGCCTTACAAAATGTTTCACTTCAAATTACATGTTTTACAAATCACGGCACGCAGGCCGGTCACACATGAATAAAGCAGTAAACACTTCCAAATATGCCTTCAAGGGCCGGCTTCGCATTCGGGCTTTAGCCCGCTATTGACCGCTTGGTCCAGCTGCACCTGCAAGCAACATACCACCGCACGGTGACAAAACAAGGCAACGGTCAGCAATGCTGACCAAATTATAACGATCCCGCCCCCAACTCGGGGCGGCGATGCTCCTTCCCTGCATTTCATTAGCATAAGCGAGCAATATAGAATTAGCCATTTCATCACAGACGTTGGCTCTCACGGCCACACGCCCCGTGCTCTCAGGGCACATTCTCGGTGAACCGGTCGATGTCACGTCAATTAAAGCCATAGACATTCTGGACTCACCACCGCCACTTGGACGGCCAAACCTATGAGCAATTTGTCTTCCTGGCCTGGGTCACGACAATTTAAGCCATTGACTGCCGAAGACCCTAATCTATGCCAACGGCAAGTGCCCCGTGCCTTTAGGTCTCTTTAACCGAACGACATAGAATGGGTACGGTTCCATCTAACCCGTGCTCACATCGCAACGACAATTTAAGACATTTGCGCGGGTCAAACTTCCACCGAGTCCCATATCCATGTCAAGTCACATAACCCAGTTATGTTCAAGTTGGCGCTCAGGCCACCAAGTTGGCAAGATCTCGTATCCGCCCAGTTTTTCGGGTGCACCTTTGGGTTAGTCCCCAAGGCTCCCTGCTGCAATCTACCGCGTAGAAAACCGGAAAAACAACCAATAGCACAGAGTCTTCTCCGGCATTATGCAATGCAACATCACCGATCCAGACCAACATGTCCGGGTAGGCTTCACACATCATGCCTATGTTCGTTCTCGCTTACAGACTCTAAACAACGGGGACTTCACATATCTACCCGAAAGAACGCCTCCAACTCTCCGTAAACTCGTGAGAGCGGGCTTCATATGCAAAGAAAGAGAGCTACTCATGCTCAAGATGAGGATCGTTACCCTAGCGTTCCTCTTTGGCGCCATTGCAAAGTAATCGGATGAAAAGCACCGCACTAGCTTTGCCTCCGTGGATCCGGAGTCGGCTCGCGATTCGGAGCTTCGAAGCTCCTCCAATGGTGGGATCTAGCTCCTTCTTCCTCCCTTGGTTCTCTACTTTCTCTAAGGTTTTAGAAAGATAACACTTAAGAAAAAGTGAGGGTTTCTAAGTCCAATCCCGGGTATATCCCTTCAGGAACAACCCCCAGCCGTTGGATCTCAAAATAAGGAAACGAACGGCTTTGATTCGGGACTGAAATGCCCAATCTGGACCGAACACGGCCTGGCACACGCCCGTGTCCAAGGCCGTGTGCCTCATTCGCCGTCAAAATCAGCTCGCCTGGAACCTCACACGGGTATCGAACACGCCCGTATTCGAGCGGACCCGCCCGTGTTCCATGTTACACGGCCGTGTGTCCGGCCGTGTCCCCCTATCATTTTTCCCCAAAATCAACCCGAGCACTGCACGGGTTCTAGGACACGCCCGTGTCCTTACCCGTGTCACCTCAACACGCCTGGACCCTAGGCCGTGTACACGGTCTCGACACTCGACACTTCGTCGAGCGAAGATCGTCGACCTATCGACACGGCCTTGGACACGCCCGTGTCCTAGGCCGTGTGCCTTGTCTCGACACATTGTCGACACTAAAGTGTCGACTTCCCGGGACGAGTGTCGACACGGGTCGACACGCCCTGCGACACGCCCATGTCGCAGGCCGTGTGCCATGTCTCGACACCTCGTTGAACGCAGAGTGTCGACTTCGCGGCTAAGTGTCGACACGGGTCGACACGCCCTGCGACACGCCCGTGTCGCAGGCCGTGTGCCCAGTCTCGACACAATGTCGAGACCAAAGTGTCGACTTCCCGTCTTAGTGTCGACACAGGCTTGACACGCCCTGGGACACGCCCGTGTCCCAGGCCGTGTGCCTGCAGCCAGAACCCAAACTGGCCCAAAACGTCCCCCTTTGCTCCTTTGAGTTTCGGGGAGTTACAGATAGACCGCCCGGTCTCCAGGCTTCTGAGTGAGACCGCCAGACCGCACGGACTACAAACAGCAACAGTCTGAATATGAACATGCTGGAAAGGAACCGCTAGACCGTGCAGTCAACAACCCGCCAGACAAGACCGCAAGGCCGCCCGGTCTAATACTTCAACACTCCCCTTCAAGATGGAGCGTAGATATGAATCATGCCTAGCTTGTCACAAATGTGGAAGAAGGAAGTAGAGACCGGTTTTGTGAAGATATCTGCCAATTCTTTGTCAGAGGTGACAAACGGAGTACAAATCTATTTCTTCAAAACCTCCTCCCGAATGAAGTGGCAGTCAACCTCTATATGCTTTGTTCTCTCATGGAAGACCGGATTTTTGGATATGTATATAGCGGCCTTGTTGTCACAGAACATAGGAAGAGGATAGTCATAGACCTCTCCTAGGTCAAGCATGAGACCCCGCAACCACTTTAACTCACACGTGGTTTACGCCATACTCCGGTATTCGGCTTCTGCACTGGATCTGGAGACAACAGACTGTTTCTTGCTCTGCCAAGTCACAAGATTTCCTCCAACAAAAGTACAAAAACCTGATGTGGATTTATGATCACCCTTATCATCCGCATAGCTTGAATCTGAGTAGGCTTCAACCCTCAGATGATCATTCTTCTGAAAGATTAGCCCTTTGCCCGGTGCTGCTTTGACATACTCTAAAATCTTCAAGGTAGACTGAAGATGGTACTCCCTGGGAGCTTGCATAAACTGACTGACCTTGCCTACAACATAGGAGATGTCGGGTCTGCTCACTGTGAGATAGATGAGTTTGCCCACCAAACGTCTGTACCTTGTGACATCAAATAGAAGAGGCGAGTCATCCGTCCATGTTTTGTCTTCTCCAATAGCCATGGGAAACCGGGCCGGTTTGGCACCTGTCAATCCTGCCTCTTGTAGAAGATCAAGGGCATACTTTCGTTAGGAGAGAACCAACGAGTCAAGTTTCCGAGAGATTTCTATCCCCAAAAAGTATTTCGGGGAGCCCATATCCTTCGTGACCAGGTGTTGACGGAGGTGTTTCTTCGTCAAGTCCACCCCAGCTTGGTCATCGCCAGTAAGAAGAATATCATCCACATACACTGTCAAAACAACCAGTCCCGAGGCCGTTTTGCGAATAAATAAGGAGTGATAGGCCGAACTCCTTGCAAAGACGATGGTAGTGATGTAGGGATGTCGGATCGGAGATCTCCACGAAGATAACGCTCTATCTCCGCTCTACACGTCGTAGATCTACCGCACCTACACAGCACCTATTGCTCACAATAGTTCCGCGTCACAAGAACGCAGAATAAACAACAAAGGAGGAATGGTCGACTCGAAAACAACGATCGGAAATTTGAGTCGGAATATTCCCCAAGAAAACACAAAGGTTGCCACTCCTTTTTGAGAACAAGACCAAGGCTATAGGCCAAGATCCGCTCAGGCAAATAGGACCCACCCGATCCGGAAATAAAAAGCCTTGCAACGACGATTTCGATTCAAAACTTGCAGCGATTAAATTAACGATCGGGAGAAAACGATTTGCGAAAACCGCCACAACTAAAGAGAAGAAATCACACAAGGGTGGGGAAGAGGTTACCCAACCGGAAAGCTTCACACAAGATAACTGTGGGAGAATCACTCTCTCCACGGATCCACCGACGTCACACCAAATGGTTTGCAACCTTCTTCCAAGGAGTCTCACCGAAGGAAGCCATGCCGGAGTCGTACCGAACGGATGGAGGGAGCAAGGGGGGAGGCGGCTTCACACCACACAAGGGGGGCGGTGGCTTGGAGAACACTCCTCTTGGCTGAAATTTCACAAGGAGGAAATTAGGTTTTCAATCTTCTCTAATGATCTCATAAGAAAGCCTCTTTATATAGGAGTTACAAACAAGCCTTAACCCTTCATGATGGAGATGTAATCTCATCCATCCGAATGGCTAAATGCACACCAATATTAAAAATGTTCAAAATGAAAAATAATAACCATGCAATGAATATAAAATAGAGTGCAAGAAAAGGGAATAAATAAAGCTAATGCTTTGCCGTGGCGGTAGCATGCCGCGGGCCGAGGTTGTAGCGTAGCCTTCCGTTAGCGTCATCGTGCCGCCTCACGTCCTTGAGTCGTAGTGCCTTATCAACCGGATCATCATCAGCCTCGTCAGCATCGTCAGCATCGTTTTCAAATAGTGGAGGAGGGGGCACTCCATCAGGTAGCCACAATGACACTGAACTTGTCGAACCACGCCCGAGGGCTCTGCTTTAGGCCATAAATGGCCTTCTTCAACCGGCATACTCGTGTCTCCCCCTGAGCAACATACCTAGGAGGTTGCTCCATGTAGACGTCCTCCTGAAGATCGCCATAGAGAAAGACATTCTTGACATCAAGCTGGGAAATAGCCCAATCCCTGTTAACAGCCACAGAGAAAAGAACCCGGATGGTGCTGAGGCGAGCGATCGGAGAGAAAGTATCAAAGTAATCAATGCCGTAAGTCTGAATGAAGCCTTTGGCCACCAGCTGGGCCTTGTAGCGATCCACAGTGCAGTCGGGGCGAAATTTCACAACAAATACCCAGCGACAGCCAACCACATCAGTACCCACTAGTGGAGGAACAAGGGTCCAGGTACCCCTTTCAGTAAGAGTAGCCATCTTTTCATCCATGGCAGATTTCCAATGAGGAATAGCAAGAGCCTCCTGGTAGGTGCAGGGAGTGGTAGCAGTGGAGATAGCCAAGGTAAAACACTTGCGAGAAGAAGAAAGCCGCTCATAGGAAACAACTGCCGCAAGCGGGTGTTGAGTACACGCCCGCACCCCTTTGCGAAGAGCAATGGGAAGATCCAGGTCGACGCTTGCCTCAGCGACCGGAGCGCCCGTGGCGGAGAAGGCTGGCCCGGGACTAGAGAGAGACGACTACGGAGAAGAGGGAGGAGGAGTAGGGGGTGAGACGGATAGAGAAGGAGACGGAGGAGGAGATGAGGGAAGAGGGGAGACGTCGAGAGGCGTGGAAGGAACGGAGAGAGGCGGTGGAGAAGTAGAGACATCAGGAGGAAGAGGGGATTCAAGAGAGAAGTAGGATGCATTCTCGAAAAATGTCACGTCTGCGGAGACAAATTGTTTGCGCAGAACGGGGTCAAAACAGCAATAGCCTTTTTGAGTGGTAGAGTACCCCAAAAAGACACACTTGGTGGAACAGGGGGAAAGCTTGTTGCGGGTAGCGGACGGAGAGTGAACAAAGGCCGTACACCCAAAGACACAGAGAGGGAGAGGAAAAGGTTCCTTGCGGGGGTATAGAATGGAGAAGGGGGTCTGGCTGTGGAGAACCGTGGAGGGAAGACGATTGATGAGATAGCAGGCGAGGAGTACAACGTAGCCCCAGTAGGAGCGGGGCACTTGCATCTGCGTCATGAGAGTGCGAGCGACATCAAGGAGGTGATGGTTTTTACGCTCCGCCACCCCATTCTGCTGGGAGGTGTAAACACAGGTGGTTTGATGAAGAAGACCAAGTTGCCGAAAGAAAGAGGAGAACTCATGACTAAGATATTTCTTAGCATTATCAGAGCGAAAAACTTTAATAGAAATGCCAAATTGAGTTTTAATCATAAAATAGAAAGATTGCCAGATAGAAAAGAGTTTAGAGCGATCTTTTAACAGATACACCCAGGTACATCTAGAAAAATCATCTATAAAAGTTACAAAGTAGGAACTACCCTAACCAATAGTGCGGGTAGGAGCAGGACCCCAGACATCAGAATGAATGAGATCAAACGGGCGAGAGGAGCCACGACCGTGCTACGGCGGGAAGGAGGAGCGATGATGTTTGCCAAGCTGACACGCATCACAGTTGAGCGGAGAACTGGTCGGAGGCAAGTGTGGCAGAAGCTGTCGAAGAATCTGAGGAGGAGGATGTCCAAGGCGAAGATGCCATTGAAGCAAATCTGTAGAGGAGGAGGAGTAGGCGGACAGAGCAGAAACGTTGTCGAGGAAGTAGAGGCTGCCGCTCTCAGTCCCAGTAGCAATCGTCCGCTGGGTCCTCGGGTCCTGAAAAGAACAAGAAGTGGGAGTGAATAAGACGGAGCACTGAAGTTACCGGCATAAAGTAGTAACAGATAATAAATTTCATGAGAACTTCGGGACATAGAGAGTGTCCTCCAAGCAAAGCAATGGTGTGACTTGAACCATGCCCGTCCCAAGAACCGGGGACAGTGAACCATCCGCCACACGAACCAGAGGCAGTCGGTCATGCGTTTCAAGGAGAGAGAAGCAATGAGGGTTTCCAGTCATATGATTTGTAGCACCCGAGTCAATCATCCATTTACCTTGGGAAACGACGTGGGCACTACCTGAAGTCGTGGCCACAGAGGCAGACAGCCGAGAGGAGGCGGAGGTCGAGGAAGGAGCATCACCGGAAGGGCGAAGATGAGGATGTTTCTGCCAGCAGTGGTCAACAGAATGGCCGGTATGACCACAGTGAGAGCAGAGGAACCGGGACGAACTACGACCGCCTGAGTGGCCGCGGCCACTAGGGCCCCCCCCCCCCCCCCCCCCCCCCCCCCCCCCCGCTGAGCCTGGTGAGCATAGGAGTCCTGGGAAGGGGGGAGGTCAACAGAGGCCGCTGGAGCAGCGAAGTAACAGCAGCAATGCGAGCCGCGGTGGCATCCAAAGTAGGAGATTTCGCCTCAACCATGATCTGCTAGCGGATCATATCATAGGAATCGGGAAGACGGAGAAGATAACAAACAACCAGGAGTTCCTGGAAGTGTTTGTGCTGGTCGGCCAAGTCCGCGGAGAAGGGGTGATTCCGGAGGATCTCTGCACCAAGAGCCTGAACCTGCTGATAAGCCACAGCAGGAGACATGGAAGGGCGGGCAAAGAGGTCCGCATACAGAGTATAAATACGGGACGTCTGGCCCCCTTCGAATAGAGAGCAGCTAGGTGAAGCCAAGCGGCCTTGACCATCTCATCATGGCGAATGACGGGAAGGCACTCATTAGAGAGGCTGTTGGCCAGCCAAGTGCGGACAAGGGCATCACTTGCATCCCAGTTATCAAATTGGGGAGAGTTAAGAGGAGGAGGGTCATCGGTGAGGTGATGACGCTTGTGCTGAGAGCGAAGAAGAAAGGTGAAAGAAACGCTCCAATCGGGATAGTTGGAGCCAACAAGTTTAGAAAGCGTGTCAAGGTTGCCCGAAGGAGTAGGAGGAGGCGGAGCTGCAGGAGTGGTGGAGGTAGAGATAACAGGGGTGTAGAGACCGGAAGTGGCTATAGAGAAGGCAGGAAACCGCGCAAGAAGAAGAAAAGCCGCAGGGAGAGAAAAAAGGAGAGCAAGTCGCACGACCTAAGGAGGAGGTCGGGACACGAGAAAGAAACCATAGCGAACAAGGACGAAACCGCAGCGGGCTAAAGAGAAGAAGCTGCAGCGGCACGGTGGAAAAACACCAGCGGCCAGGAAGCAGACCAAGGCACAGGGAAAGAGGTCGCGCGAACTGAAAGAGGGCGAGCGAACAGAAGAGAAGAGGAAGCAAGAGAACCAAGAGAACAAGCCGAAGAAAGTCGCGCGAACAGGGAGAAGCCGCGCGTACAGGGCATCAGACAGAAGAGAAAACAGGCCGTGAGAATAGGTCGTGGAAAGAAGAAACAAGCCACACGCGCAGATAGAGCTCAGTCAGGAGGAAAGGACCGAGTGCTCTGATACCATGTAAAAGAGCGAACACGCAGCTAAAAGTGTGCACAGAAATTTGAATAATTGAAAGTTTATTATCCAAAAAAGATATCATTTACAAAGGTATGACCTCCCTTTTATAGAATGGAGGAGATATGAGAGAGTACAAACAAACAATGTGGGACTAAAAATGTACAGGGCTGAGCGGCTAGAAATTAAAGAGACCGCACAGGCCGCGCAGTTAGATAGATGGGCTAACCGCTCGGCAACTCCAGCAGGAAGAGAACATGCCGCAATAGGAGACCGATAGACCGCCCGGTCTCCAGGCTTCTGAGTGAGACCGCCAGACCGCACGGACTACAAACAGCAACAGTCTGAATATGAACCTGCTGGAAAGGAACCGCTAGACCGCGCAGTCAACAACCCGCCAGACAAGACCACAAGGCCACCCGGTCTAATACTTCAACACCACATATACCTCGCCCTGTAAAGAAGTTAATAAATATATGATCTACTTTGTTGAAGCCTAGAAATCGATCTCTGTGGAGTTTGGGGTCCCTTGAAAGGGGTGACCTCACACTTACTACACTCAGGGGGATGTCACGGACCAAAGGCTCAGGAAACTAGGAACAGACGATCGGCTCTAGCGTAGAGGTCACACCTCACACCTGGAAGACCTTGGTGATCTCCCCCTCCGTAGCCAATACTGAGCTAGGTGCCTTGGAGGATAAAGGAAGAGGGATTCAAGTGGCTCAGAAGCAATGCTCTCCAAGCCACCCCTAAGGGTCTATTTATAGTTTTCTGAGAATGGTCTGCAAATAACCAATCTCTGCTGTCCCAAAATTATTGAACTGCCCCCGGTTTGTCCTGCCAACAGCCAAATCCTGCTGTTTTGAACAGCTATTCGCAGCCCACCAGGGGCAGACCCTCAAGCCGGGAAAAAAGTCCAAGACGGGCGAGTAGGCGGCCTGGTGAGCTGTGACCTGCTTGGCGAGACGGCGATCTGGCGAGACGCGGCCTGACGAGCTGCGGCCTGCTTGGCAAGCTGCGGAATGCTTGGCGAGCTGCGGCCTGCTTGGCGAGACGTCGGTCTGGTGAGATGCGGCCTGGCGAGCTGCGACTTGCTTGGCGAGCTGCGGCCTCCTTGGCGAGCTGTGACCTGCTTGGCGAGCTGCGGCCTGCTTGGCGAGACGGCGGTATGGCGATGCGTGACTTGGAGAGACGCGGCCTGGCAAGCTGCGGCCTGCTTGGTGAGCTGCGGTCTGCTTGGCGAGCTGCGGCCTGCTTGGCGAGCTACGACCAGCTTGTTGGAGACCTGGGCGACTCCTCAAAGGGGCCCCGGGAGAGGAAAATATTTCATCGCCCTACTAGTATATCCTATAGATCCACCCAAAATTGGCCTCCATGAGTGAAGAATTCCAAAAAAGCTTAAAAACGCGTTCCAAGTCTCATGCCTTGTTTGAGGCCCTCTCTTCGCGAATACAGGGTTGTACACAATCCCCGCTCTTTTCGAGCGGGTTACACGCTCGGAAAGAAACGTCCAACCCAACGAGGCAGTGTCATCGGCCAGATGGAGACGACATCCTCAAACCACTACAGATACTGGATGGGGTCATCCTTCCCGGTATAGTAAGCCATGTCGAGCTCTCTGAACCCCTCGGGAACGGGAGTTGAGATGATCAACTTGCTGAAGGGTGACCCCCTGAGGGGTGGTCTCGCCACCTCTACTCGCGTGACCTACTCGCCTGGAAGGCTGGGACTCGTCGGACTGGAGAACAACTCCCAGCCAGTGAGGTCTCGCTCTATCCCACGCCCATCCTATCCTTCCCGAGCCATCTTCCTGGTACACTTCCTTCTCCCCATGCTGGGGTCACCACTCCTAGACCCCTAGGAGTCCACTCATAGGGGGGGAGCTAGCTCCTGGGTGGTTGGAGTGAAGCTGCCACCCCGAGGAGCAATACTTCGCAGCATCTCCATGATGCCTTGGTTGGATGCCATGAACTCTTCCCTCCCCAAAAAGGGTCCTGGGTTGGGGGGATCGCCGAGATCATCACTACCTCCCAATCCTCCAGTCATGACACTCTACAGAGATCTTCTGTGCTGGTCACTCTCCACGCTCACCGCACCAAGATGTTGAACACGCAGTGAACCTGCTCAAAAATAGCGGAGATTGTGTACAACCTCGTATTTGCGAAGAGAGGGCCCCAATCGAGGCATGAGACTTGGTACGCGTTTTAAGCTTTCTTGGAATTCTGCACTCATGGAGGCCAATTTTGGGTGGATCTGCAGGATATACTAGTAGGGGGATGAAATATTTGCCTCCCCCCCGGCCCCATGGACGAGTCGCCTAGGTCTCCAACAAGCAGGCCGCAGCTCGCCAAGCAGGCCGCAGCTCGCCAAGCAGGCCACAGCTCGCCAAGCAGGTCGCATCTCGCCAGGTCGCGTCTCGTCAGGCCGCGTCTCGCCAGACCGCCGTCTCGCCAAGCAAGTCGCAGCTCGCCAAGCAGGCCGCAGCTCTCCAGGCCGCGTCTCGCTAGACCGCCATCTCGCCAAGCAGGTCGTGTAAGACCCCCCCCCTCCCCCTTACCAAGGAGGGCTACCGGGTCTTATGCCCAGAGCCGTCGTCTTACGGTGACACTAACGCACGGGTTAGTCGACACCGCAACACGCCGATTCTGCCGGCTAATACGATCATAAAACCTGTAGGCCAATATGAGAAAAAGAAGTATAGCAGTACATCAAATCCACTAGTCCACAAGTCACAGAGTACATATCATATATATAAATGAAGAGTACAGAAACATAGTACACAATAAGTACAAATAAAAGAGTAATAAGGGCTTATGCCCAGTACATCATATTAACTCTCTCTCTCCCTCTCAAATCAAAGCAGAAGCTAATCTAATACATCAAAACTCGTCCCACCTGAGGACGCACAATAGTAGTAGTAGCCTGCGGTAGCGGTATATGCACCTCAAGTCCTGACTCCTCGTCGTGCTGATGCTCCATCTCCACGAGCTCCTAAAATAGTATAGTTACCGACCATTAGTCAAAAATACTAAGTCGTTTCCTCCGCACCTCGCCCCGCAGCTCCTAGGCACCAAGCGGAAGGACGAAGCGGAGGACAACAAGGGGTAGCAAAAGTGGAAGCAGGTGATAAGAACTAACTAGCAGTTGTAAGGGATATTATTATTCTACTCTAGCAGTTCTAAATATATAGTACTAGTAAAGGAAGTGAAGAACAGAAAGTAAGAGCAGCAAAGTAAAGTAAAGCTGAAAGGTAAAGCTATCTACCATCACAAAAGTACCTTAACTTATAAAAATGCCCATACAAATTTATAAGTTAAGATTTCCAGGAAATTTAACTTATCATATAAAAGAGCCCATACTAATTTATATGATAAGGATCTATGAAGCGTATGACCTAACATGAATGAATGTTATGATGCAATTTATGCACAGGCAAGTGCAACTCACACACAACGACTCTGTAATCACAAACCATTAGATCCCACTTTTTGAGAGCTAGCATCACTCTCGGGTACCACCGCTGTGGCTACGGCAGCAGCGGAGCGGGCGTCTCCACTTCTAGGCCGGTATGCACACTACCAAACCTTAGACCCCTCTCATACGTCTCTATACACATCCAAGGTGCACTCTAGAGTCTCTGCGTACGTACTTTGCTGACAACCCGTCAGTCTTGTTGGGTCGGATGTGCGTTATCGGGGATCGTCCTCCAGACCGCAGTGTAAAACAACCCACTGGCCCCTCTAACCCTCATAACCGCCTGGTGCACCGTACTGCCATCGGTGTGACGAACGGCCAGTACCGCATGCCCCGCCACTAAATTTATGCACATGCAAGTATTTCATTCCGAGCCTCCAGCTCGCAGGACCAACCCGTCCTGAATCCCTCAATCCCTACACGGGTGAGCATTTATCACAATCCCTCCAACCCTACACGGGTGAGAACACACAATAGTGCCTTTATTCCAATTCCCTCAAACCCTATAGGAGTGAGCATTTATCACAATCCCTCCAACCCTACACGGGTGAGAACGCACAATAGTGCCTTTATTCCAAATCCCTCAAACCCTACATGGGTGAGCATGTTACACAAGTCTCCATCCAACTCAACACGGGTGAGAATGAACCACAATGTCTTGACCTATTAGACTACTCTTGTCTACAGGTTATTATACTTAGTGATTTAAAGTTAATCTCAGGACTGCCCAGTGTATACCCGGTGAAGGGTTCTCGAGGGCACTAGGAACTACGATGGGATTACGCCCAAAGTTTCCTTTCTCAAGGATAATTACTTTTATTGGTGTATACCCAGGATTTTTAACCCAACTCTCGTATTACTTTAGAATGACCCTAAAGACTTAAGGTGTTATTAGGAGAGCGGCGGTCTTCCGCCGGTCCCTGTTATTGTTACTGCCACGGAACTTGCACTCTTCCACACATGGTTAAGGAATCCTCTAGGAGACCAACCAGGGTTAATTCCTCCACTAAGATCCTCACTTTACTAGTTATTCAGATTCCTCCCCTGGTGGCCCTTCTAGTACGAACATCGGTGTTAGGCCCTTACCCATGTCCTGATACCACCCACAAATGTGACCTTCTAATTCCTCTGGCCATATGTCTCAAATTATTTATCCTAGGGTGGTATGGACCTATATGATGACTAGGATGAATTTCCATAATTTTTCAATTACTTACACCATTAAATTAATTTCTTTAAATGTAATCCCTAGTCATTTTGCACATGAAGTATCGTCAATATTAAACCTACTGTCCTAGGGATTCTTACAGGTATATAATATGACAATTAATGCCGCCTACCAAAATTTCATGTCCTTTCAATTCAGATTTATAATTAATTCCTATTTAATACTATATCCACAAATCTAGCATTTTTCAAATGAAGTACATAAAATATTATATCAAAAATTCTAATTAAATTACAGAGCCTTGATAATAATGAAATAATGCTATGTCCAGATTTCCATTTACATCTAGGTTGAAATGACCTATCCATGATCAATTTGAGTTATTTAGCAAAATGCCATTATGGGGCCTAAGTACATTATTTGCACTCCAAAAATTCGGAAATAATTGCACAAGGTATAAAACATACAATTACAGCAATTTGAATTTTCTCAGATTTTTCAGAGGAATATACCCATCATTTCTACACAAATTTCCATAAGGGTAAAATGGTCAGTTTGCTCCTTAAACTAACTAAACTTCATCCAACAGAGGTATAAATTATTTCTATTGTTTATTATGTCACTCCTTAGTCTTCAACAGAAATTGAACATTTTATGATAAGGGTAAACCTATTTTAAATTTATTTCCTAAAAAGGACCAAATTTTTAGAAATTCAAAATAATGGGAATTTTGTTCCCAAAAATCCCACCATTGCTATGAGAGGTGTATTACACCCTCATGTGTCTCCATAATGAAAATCAAGATTTTTGAATGTTCCAAGTTGGCTGAATACATATTATTTCATTTTAGGCTAAATGCACACCAAGCCTATAACAAGCCAACACATGCAAGTCGACTTACTCAACATGCAGTGGTCCAACTTGGATGAAATTTAAAACATACTCCTATAATGTCCCTAAGGACATGCCACCAAAATTTGGGGCTAAAACATACTCCTATAATATGCCCTAAACATGCATGTACCCAAAATTTGGAGTCATGTGGATTACTGGTTTGGCTTGGGCATCAATTTGAAATTCAGCCCTTGCCTAGGACCAGTCCTAGGCAAACGCCCTACAGAAAGCCCTATGGCTCCAAATTATATGTTTAGGGTGTCAAAATGAAGTTAAGACAGAGAACTACAACTGTTATGTTGGTGACCAGGTCTTAAATTTCCTCTAAGGGGCCTATATTTAACATGCAAATGTCTGAATAATGTGTGACAAAAATATTAATAAGACTATAGTTTAATTCACATATAATTCAACGACATCCCATCATCTTCCTCCTCCAGTGGACGATCCAGATGCATCCCGCCTGTAGCTGCTTGATCTGGTGTTTCCCGGTCATCCAGTCACCTCCCCGACCGTCCACCACCACCACCACCTCCGTTGAGGTGGGGCCTAACGTTTGGCGGCGACTTGGCCGCCGGAGGCGGCGGTTTCCGGCGAACCCGAACACCTCCATTTTCATGGATTTTTCTTGATTTTCTCTCATGGGATCAGGCTCAATTGAGTCCGATATTACTCCTAATGGATCTAGGAAACTAGTACGGGGTGAGGGGAGGTGAAACGGACCTTAATTGGAGCCCGACGGCGGCGGCGGCAGTGGTCGGCCATGGAATTTCTCCTCTCCGACGAGCTTGCTCCCGAACTCGTTTCTCCACCAAAAGCTTCGATCCAGATATCGAATTCCACTCCTCTCGGCCTTCTGAAGCTGATGGTGAGGTCAAAATGGGGGTGGGGTGGCTGGTTATGGTGTTTTGAGTAGTGGGAATTTCGGCCACCACCTTGGATGCTCCTCCTTGGCTCCAAGTGGCACCTCCTTTGATAGAATTTGGATGGGTGATTATTCCTAAGCTCAGAACTGAGCTTTAGGAGGGAGGAGGAGGGCCAAGTGGCCTCCATCCCCCTTTTCCCTCTCATCTCTCTCCTCTCTTTCCCCAAATTTCCAAAAACACCCCATGCATGCACTCTCTCTCCTATTTTAGAGGGGTAGGGGCTGTCATTAACCATTTAGGCTGGTCATTGGCCTTGGCTCATGGGCTTTGCCCATTGGGAATGGGCTTGGCCTCCCTTTTTCTCTTTAGGCCTTATGTTGACCAAGTTGACTTTTAGGGTTGACTTGGTCAACTTGATGAGTGGGCTGGCCTCACTTGATGGTCATGAACCCCATGTCATCACCCAACATGGGTTGGACCATGGTGATGCCCCACTTGGGCTAATTGGGCTTATATGTGTGGATTTGACCAAATTTGGGTTATGATTGACTTGAGTCAACTTGGGTCAATGGTTGACCCAATGATGTGGCTTTTGGTTCTCATAGATTGCTTTTAGGGTTAGGGGCATAGTGGTGGGGTCAATGTGTACCTATGATTCCATTTTGGGCTAGTTTTACCTGATTTGACTCGAACCCTATAGTGGGCCCCTATGTAAATCCACCCTAACTCCACCCCATGTCCAACCCAATCTGAGTTAAGGGGTCTAGAAGTAACATGGGATGTTACAAATTCCAATAAACAAAAGAATAATTTCGTCCCCGAAATTCAAGTTTGGGTCTACGGGGTTTTCAAGTATACTTCAAACATTAATTAAAGCGTTACCTGAAGTGAACAGCTC
Organism: Platanthera guangdongensis; assembly: GCA_039583875.1. Taxonomy (NCBI): domain Eukaryota; kingdom Viridiplantae; phylum Streptophyta; class Magnoliopsida; order Asparagales; family Orchidaceae; genus Platanthera; species Platanthera guangdongensis. The sequence continues at coordinate 88,236,060 of CM077161.1, read as the reverse complement.
GGGGTGTTGTTCTTGCATCAGATCCATCGACTCCCAGGTGTGCTTCTCCCGTCCGTGGTTGAACCACATTACCTTCACTAGGTGAACCTTCTTCTCCCGCAACACTCGGACCGTTGTATCGTTGATCCGGATTGGTTCTAAATGAGCTGATCTATCAGGAGCTATCGGGCCTGCTGTAGCGGTAATATGTTGCTCTGGCCGATGGAGAGCTCTTCGTAGCGAAGAGATGTGGAAGACGTTGTGTTGGATACTCAACTCCGGTGGCTGCTGCAGTCGGTAAGCTAAGGGGCCGATCCATTCCAGGATCAAGTATGGCCCCATGTATCGAGGACTGAGCTTCTTGTGCCTCCGTATCCTTCACATAATCAGAACCACGAGTCCTCGTGTCTACATCCTGAACCCAAGATAGCGGTGTCCGACACTTCTTCTCATACAAATGACGGAGCCGACCCACTCCAACCCGCAGCCGTTGATGTTGAAGCTCTAATGGGTGACACACCACCACTACAAAGCAAAGTTCTATGGCGAAATAAAGACGTGGGAGCGCGACGCCGTAACGATTCCTCTCCTCCATCTTGTGTGCTTCTTCTACCTCCTCCGCATATTTCTTGTGCGAAAAGTTTTGGTGTGAAATCTGAAATCTTAATCATCGAAGTATTTCCATTTGATTTTCGTATTTGATTCTCCGAGTTTCTTGCATTCGAAGAAGGGTGGTGACCTTTGGTTTTTCTTAGTCGTGGGAGATCAACCACGTTTCCAAATCCTTTCTTTGGTGGATCTCCTTGGTGCGACTTCACTCGACCGAACCGTGTGGGTTCATTTCGCCGGAAAGGATAGTGACCTCTAGTCACTATTTGATCCTAAGAGGGTTAGTGATCCTCAAGTCGTTGTGTGACGATAAGCGTTAATCTAAATCGTGGCTACGCTCGCGTGTGGTGTTTCTAAATTAGATCGTGTGCGGGTAGATTTAGTCGCTAGAACGTGCCGGACATTTCGCCCCGGTAGCCTACATCAATTTAGTATCAAAGCGAGGTTCGTGCCGGTTCCTAAATCGGCACAATCCTTCTCTGTTTGGTAGGCTTAGTTCTCGCAAAATCACATTTCAGCAAAGTCACTATTTGTGGTGTTCCAACAACGGGTTAAAATCTGAATTTTTCGTCAAAATCAAAAAAACAATTTCTGTTAGACTCTCTTCACCTTAGGAAGAATTAAATTTTTTTAAAAATTCAGTTTAGTCCATCGAATAGGCGGAAAAAAAAATTATTTCTCATAAAATTTTAGCCAGTCAGGGTGTTTAGAACTAATTTAGTGTCAAAAAAAAATCTGCATGCGCACAAGGCACGGCACCGAGTACGCTCCCTCTTCTTCCAATATGGAGGACGAGCGGCATGGAGGTCAAGACCCGACTCCCGTCGAGGATCTTCGACAAGAGTTTAATGCGCACATCGTGAATCAAGAGCGTCGCATGAATGAGTTAAGGGACATGATCGCTCAACTTACGACTGCTAGAGCGGCTCCACCAGCCCCTCCTAATCCTCTACCAATTAATCCTCACCCCCCGAACCACCACCAGCCCCGTTATCCTCCTCGATTTGACGAGGACTACAATGACCTGGCACCACGTGGTCCACCCTATTATAATCGAGTTCCACAAGAGTTCAACATCACGAAAGCCATCCGTATAGAAGCCCCTACTTACGACGGCCTGGGGCAGCCCCAAATCTTTCTGAATTGGATAATGGACATCGAGTGCTACTTTGAGTGGCATAACTTAACCGATAGGAAAAAGGTCCAAGTCGCTAGGCTGAAATTACTAGACCGGGCCAAGGTATATTGGCTCAACGAGGAGAGACGCATGGGAGCGCTTGATGGTATGCCACCAATTGGTTGGCAGGTTATGAAAGCTATGTTGTCGGATCAATACGTCCCCACGTATTACCGTACACAACTGTTTGACGACTTAGCCTCTCTTAAGCAAGGGAGTCAGTCGGTGTCTGATTACATGGGTACGCTTAAGGATCTATTAGTACGCTGTGACGTTAAGGAGATGCCCGAAGTGACTCTCTCGAGGTTTCGGAAGGGGCTGGATCCGGATATTCAGCGCAAGCTTTTGCGTTATGGGCATACAGATATAAACACCACGTACAACGCGGCCTTGGACATTGAGAAAAATATCGCTCTCAAGTCTAAAGCAAAGTATTTCCAAAAGGGGAAGTTCACGTATAAGGACAAAGGCAAGTTTAAGGCTACCGACACAAGTTCGATAGTCATCACCGCTAGGAATTCTAAGAATCCATCCGGAGAGCGAGTGCCAATTGGGAGAGTTAATAAGACGAATGCCACATGCTACGCTTGTGGAGTACAAGGGCATTATGCGAGCGAATGCCCCACCAAGCCTAAGGCCTTAGCTTTATTGGAGGCTCCTAACGACCCGACCGAAATAATTTATGAAGCCGACGAGGGGTCCGATGTTGAGGGAGTCCCGAGTGATTTGGAGGATGAACATAACCTCATGGTTATGCGTTGTATCCTGACAGTTCCCCGGACGCCAAACGGTTGGAATAGGACGACCCTCTTTTCGATGATATTTAAGAGCGGAGAGAAGTTGTGTAAGCTTATCATCGATAGTGGGAGTTGTATGAACGTCGTTTCGGAGAGCGCGGTTGTAAGGATGTCATTAGTTGCCGAACCCCACCCCCAACCTTATCATGTAGCTTGGGTAAATAAGACTTCTCTTCCTGTCACGAAGCGTTGTCTAGTTCCCCTTAACGTCAAATCGTATTCCGAGCAAGTGTGGTGTGATGTCATCCCCATGGATGCATGCCACGTCCTTCTTGGCCGACCTTGGCTATATGACCACGACGTGACTCACTTCGGTAGGGCTAATACCTATGAATTTAAGTTTAAGTGGAAGATTATTACCTTTAAACCAACTCCACCTAAGGACCCGACTATTCCGTCCAAAGGTACCATTGTACCCGTGGAAAAGAAAACCTTGAACCTAATAGGAAGAAAAGAGTTCAACCGCGACCCGTTTCTCGATGGCGTGATCTATGCGTTAGTGCTCTTGAGTAGTAAGGGAGATGGTGATAAATTAGATGGTCTTCCCGAGGAATTAAAACAATTGTTGGATGAGTATAAAGATGTGTATCCGGCCGAGTTACCCCCCATCTTACCGCCACTATGTGACATCCAACACGCCATCGATCTCGTCCCGGGTTCCTCACTCCCGAATCAGCCCCATTATAGGCTCCACCCGGCGGCGCATCAAGAGCTTCAAACTCAAATATCAGAACTCTTAACTAAAGGGTTCATCCGCCATAGTTTGAGCCCATGTGCCGTCCCGGCCCTATTAGCTCCAAAAAAAGATGGTACTTGGAGGATGTGTGTCGATAGTAGGGCGATTAATAAGATCACTATTAAATATAGGTTCCCTATTCCCCGATTGGATGATCTTTTGGATATGCTTGCCGGAGCCACGATCTTTTCCAAGTTGGATCTTAAGAGTGGCTACCATCAAATTAGAATTCGGGAAGGGGACGAATGAAAGACGACGTTCAAGACTAAGGATGGTTTATATGAGTGGCTTGTCATGCCCTTCGGTCTTTCTAATGCCCCAAGCACATTTTCTCGGATGATGACTCAAATATTCCAACCCTTCATGGGAAAATTCGTCGTAGTGTATTTTGACGACATCTTGGTATTTAGCTTGACGCCCACTGAACATACAAATCACTTGAGGACAGTCTTAACTACTTTAAGGAAAGAAAAACAATTCTTAAATCTGAAGAAATGTACTTTCGTTGTCCATGAGGTTGAGTTCTTAGGATATGTAGTAGGAGCGGATGGCATTAGAGTAGACCCAAAAAAGGTGCAAGTTATTAACGAGTGGCCGGAGCCCAAGTCCATCCGTGACGTTAGAAGTTTCCATGGACTCGCTACTTTTTATCGGCGTTTTATTAAAAATTTTAGTAGCATCATGGCTCCCTTGACGGAGTGCATGAAGAAAGGGGATTTCAAATGGACTAAGTCTGCCACTCATGCCTTCCAAATGATCAAAACTCTTATGACGGAAGCACCCCTACTACGCTTACCGGATTTCTCTAAGGTGTTTGAATTAGCGTGCGATGCGTCCGGGGTTGGGATTGGAGGAGTATTAAGTCAAGAGGGCCACCCCATTTGTTATTTTAGTGAGAAGTTGTCCGGGGCTAAATTAAACTACTCCAATTATGATCGGGAATTTTATGCGGTGGTCCGAAGTTTGCACTATTGGCGACACTATCTCCTTTCCCAAGAATTTGTGCTTCTTTTGGATCATGAAGCCTTACGTTTTATTAACTCCCAACATAAAATCAGCCCCCGACACGCTAAGTGGGTGTCATTCCTCCAAGAGTACACGTTCATTCTTAAGCATCTTAAGGGGTCCAACAACCGTGTGGCCGACGCCCTTAGCCGACTCTCGTTATTATTGTCCACCATGCAAGTTAAGGTGATTGGTTTTGAGCGAGTTAAGGACGAATACGCGACATGTCCGGACTTTAAGGACATCTACTTTGCCACCCAAGAGGAGTCTCCCACCACTATTTCGGCATTCTACATCCGGGATGGTTACTTATTTAAGCACACGAAGTTGTGTATCCCACAAACTTCCCTCCGCCATCACATCATTTGGGAACTTCATGGTGGGGGCCTTGGGGGCCATTTTGGTCGGGATAAGACGCTAGCTTTAGTAGAGGAGAAATTTTATTGCCGGGTTTGAAGTCTCTCGTTGGTAAAATCGTTAGTAGTTGTCGTACTTGTCAACTAGCCAAAGGAAGTAAAACAAGCGCCGGTCTCTACACCCCTCTACCCATCCCTTCTATCCCTTGGGAGGATGTGAGTATGGACTTCATTTTAGGCCTCCCGACCACCTTCCGACGACATGACTCTATTTTGGTAGTTGTTGACCGGTTCTCGAAGATGGCGTACTTTATTCCGTGTAGCAAAACGAGTGACGCCTCGCACATGGCAAAAAATTATTTTAAGGAAGTTGTCGGACACCGCGGCGTTCCAAAAACTATCGTTAGTGATAGGGACGTCAAATTTACTAGTTACTTTTGGAAGACCCTTTGGAAACTTATGTGAACCAAACTTTTATTTTCGTCCGCTTATCATCCGCAATCAGATGGTCAAACGGAGGTCGTAAATAGGAGCGTGGGAAATCTTTTACGTTGTCTTGTTGGAGAGCACAAAGGCACTTGGGATCTCATTCTCCCTCATGCACAACTCGCTTATAATAATTCTAAGAATAGGTCTACCGGGTTGTCGCCGAATGAGATTGTGCACGGTTATAAGGCGCCCGTGCCACTTGACTTGATTCCCATACCGCCCACTTATAAATCAAGTCACTTCGCACAGGAATTTGCCCAACACATTCAAAATTTACATACACACATACAAGAAGTGTTAGCCACGCAATATACGTCCGATCAGTTACACGCGAATTTGCACCGTCGAGCCGTCCATTTTAATGTTGGTGATTTGGTCTTGGTTCGTCTCATTCCCGAGCGGATGCCTTCGGGTACCGTCAAAAAGTTGGCCAATCGGAGAGCCGGCCTATTTCGAGTTGCTAAGAATTAGGAGACAATACGTATCTTTTGGATTTACCGTCCGATTGGGGTATATCCCCTATTTTTAATGTTTCCGATTTAACACCTTATACTTCTCCGCCGCTTGAAATATGCAACTCTCCTTCTTCTTCTTCCTCTCGATCTTCTCTTGGGCTTGGGGGGGAAAGGTCTCATGAATCGCCTCTTCCTAAGGATTCCGTTGGAGGTACGTTGGTGGATGCTCTTGCTTCGGTCTTACCTTTTTCGACGAACGCTTTTCCTAGTTTTCCCAAGACCTCTTTCTTACCAGACAGGATCCTTGCCGATGAAGCTCTCCCGTCCCCGCTTGGTACCTCTCGCCGCTACTTGGTCCACTGGCGTGATCGCCCATCCTCCGATGATTCATGGATTCCCGAAGATGAAGTGGCTCGCTTGGATGATGCTCTCCTTCGCCGCTACAAAGACGCCAACTCCTCAGTGATGAGTCCTTTTGAGAGTGGGAGGATTGACGGAGCCGACCCTCTGCAACCCGCAGCCGTTGATGTTGAAGCGCTAACGGATGACACGCCACCACTACAAAGCAAAGATCTAAGGCAAAATAAAGACGTGGGAGCGCGGCGCCGTACCTCTTCCCGCTACCATCTTCGTTCGCGGGATAACACCATCAAGTGACGTTGTTGTCATAAAATTGCCGGGTTGCGGATAACAATTTTTATGCTTATTTTGTTTAATTGGTGGCCTGCATTTATCCTCCAATAGCCCTTAAAATTCTGAATATTTTATGTATAAACTTTTTATTTAGAGTGGGCCATATATAAGGCAACCACTCCCTTGGTTTAGGTGGAGAAAGAACCCTAAAAAAAATTGATTTCAGCTTTTGAGATTTGCTTCTCATTTCCGCCGCCCCCCCCACCCCCCCATAGTCCGCCTCCTTGAGGGTTTCAGCCAAGTGAAGGCCCTCCTCTTCCGGCGTGGGAACTTCGCGGTGTGACTCCGCTGAAGGTGGACGCGCAAAGCTTCTTCTGGTGTGACTCCGGCGGATCCGTGGTTGAGCGATTCTCCACGTGCAACTATCTACGAGTTGGGGTAACGATTCCTCTCCTCTATCTTGTGTGCTTCTTCTACCTCCTCCGCATATTTCTTGTGCGAAAAGTTTTGGTGTGAAATCTGAAATCTTAATCATCGAAGTATTTCCATTTGGTTTTCGTATTTGATTCTCCGAGTTTCTCGCATTCGAAGAAGGGTGGTGACCTTTGGTTTTTCTTAGTCAGGGGAGATCAACCACTTTTCCGAATCCTTTCTTTGGTGGATATCCTTGGTGCGACTTCACTCGACCGAACCGTGTGGGTTCATTTCGCCGGAAAGGATAATGGCCTCTAGTCACTATTTGATCCTAAGAGGGTTAGCGATCCTCAAGTCGTTGTGTGACGATAAGCGTTAATCTAAATCGTGGCTACGCTCGCGTGTGGTGTTTCTAAATTAGATCGTGTGCGCGTAGATTTAGTCACTAGAACGTGCCGGACATTTCGCCCCGGTAGCCTACATCAACAAAGCTCTATAAGGACTCATTTCAATACTTGTCTCCCGTATGTTCTTTATAAGAAAACTCTATCAGCGGTAACCGTCCCTTCCAAATGTATTTTCGTTATATTTCGTGATATTCACAATCAAGGTTATGTGAGCATATTTCCAAGTCTTCTAACACATTATCATTAAATAAACCTTAATCATAGGTTAGTTCAAAGTCCCTTACGAACAAGGATCACCAAGTATGTGAGAATTAGTAATCTTATATGTAGAATTGAGCACATAAATCTCATATTTCTCTTCCAGAATCGCATTATGCCTTATGTCTTATACCATATAGATTCTTCCAATACAAGTTATCGTGATATCATTTATGACGAAGATCCAACTTATGCATAGTAATAAACCAACTTCCAAGATTATGATGTGATGAAGAGATCATTATCTTGTTTCTTCCAGATTCATGACTTAGCACACCTCTATATAAATAGTAATACATGATTTATAGAGTGTTCACCTTTCAAGCATACATCAAGCGATCAGTATTGATATTGATGTTGATACAGATGACTCCCAATCGCTTTTCACATATAATCTTAATCATAAATTTATAAGCGTATCTTTTCAGAATTGGTGAGGTCTGACACAAATCATTTCCATCATAACGAGAATCTTATAAACACTCATTACTTCTCGTGTAATTTCACCGTATTCACCTTAGCAAGCAAAAATTGGTCTCTTCATAGTCATGAATTTCCTAAAATGATCATGATGTTATCAATGTATGTGTCCCAGTTCTCGATGTTGTCATAATCAAGAGATCATACCTATGCGTATGTTTCAACTAATCATCCACCTCATTTGAATTTTCTGTTGAGTCGTTACATTTTTAAATGTCATGCCATAGGAGATTAATCATATCTATCATAACGTTACCTCATTTCAATTCTTAAGTTCCAATATAATGGCTTTTGCTTAATTGAGTCATTCAAGGTTATAGTTCACCATTATGATCAAGTGACTGGCTATATCATGTACGCATGAATAGTAATGATATTTCATCATTGTGTTTAATTCTCCAAATCCCAGCCTCTTTTAGGATCAAACAAGGTAGTACTAAATCATACATAACCATAGCAAACTTAATCATTATATTCTTAAACGCAAGACGTTATCCTATCAAGATTTCTAATTATAACTTAACTATCTCCCAAGGTATAAGGGTGAGTAAACCATTTAAATTTGGAAAGGATTGATTCTTATGATCATCAGAGTCACATCCAAAGGATCATACTTATAATATATGTCTTCCAATTTTGATTTTTCACTTGACTTTAAGTTTCTCTGGGACTGTTATACCCCTAGTGTTATATACATAATTACTCAAATATTTCAATCCTTACTTGATGGGCTCCAATCAAGTCATAGTTAAGACCCGTAATCACTCATTCACGTTACCATGATGTTATTCTATTTCGATCCGTATGTTTCTAACATTGTGACCTCAGCATGTCAGGTAGGCGCATATTGTAGTGATCCATCATCATTTCCACTTCCCCCAATTCTACACATTTAATATGTGAAAGTCATAGTCACTTTCCTAAGAGCCACAACTATGCAGAATTTCCGACTATCATTCTGACGTATACCGAATTCTCTATTCACATTGGTTTTCTCTTGCAATATATTTGAGTTCATTAATCAAATCCTTAACCGATGATATAAATATTAATCGCATGTCACGTCAATTAAGTTAAGGTGTTAGGGCATCTAGGAACGTGATTTGCTGAGGTAACACATTCCTTTAATTATACATAAAACCTTTTGTGTCGCCGTTACTGCTTGATTTTAGTTTATCAAAAGGCCACTTGTTCGATTTCTTGTGGATTATATGCAACCTTTTTCGATATTTAGGATACATCATGTCATAATGCAATGACGAAATTACAATCTCTCTTAAAGTTGTGCCAAGTAATGATCTAATTCACGAGTCCGCAGAAGTTTCTAACATCTCATGGGGACTGTCCTTGTTCTAGGGTTGTAATATATCTAAGCGGGCAACCCTCTACGTATATCCCAAACTTCTAGGGAGGGTTGATTATCTTGCCGATTATGCGAATGCAAAACCTCATCTTTACTTGAGCAACATGCGAATTAATCAAGTCATCTAGATTACTATGTTTGTGACACATGTTTTATAAACCAGGTCTAGATAAATTCAAGTCGTTACCAATTTAGCCCAATAAACAAAAGGATGAGCCCCCATACCTTTCGGGCTAAATTCCCTTAATATTTACAGTGCATTCCTTTTATATGTGCACTTAATCCTTAGGTTTAACAATCTTTGACCTGGATTTCTACCTTAATTGATATGTTATATACCTTAGGCCTTCAAGGTTACTATACGACCAATTTTTCAAGATCAGCACATGACCCAACCAAAATGGGTTTCTTGAATTCTTATTCTACCATTGGTATTTGCCACTGTGGTTGTATTAACGTAATCAAGTCATCAGTATGAGGGTTAAGTTTACGAGTACCCTACTATTCCACTAATATATTATATGCACCAGTTCTCCTTAAGGCGGTCCTATCAGCTTGGGTAAGAAGTGATAATATCACTCGATAGGTAGAGTAGGGACATCAGAATTTAAGCCTTAAGCATTGACTCTTGCGTCAAATTCTTCCCTTGGTGAATTTGGGTATCCCCATACCTTAACCAATTTATCTCTGAAGTCGTAAAACTCGGATACACTACAAAATCCTCTTGGTAAGTCAAGCTAAAGTGGTGTCCTAATTGGATTGGCCTAACTCATTGTACTTAATGGACTGTTTTATGTGACTTTCTACACATGGGCACACCACTGCTTCCGCTGCATAGTTTGTCCGCAAACTAATGCTCGCGCGGGGTGGTCCAGTGTTGTGGACTTCTTGCTCATATGATCGTTTGTTCAAGTGATACCAGTTTGTAAGACCCCCCTCCCCCTTACCAAGGAGGGCTACCGAGTCTTATGCCCAGAACCGGCGTCTTACGGTGACACTAACGTACGGGTTAGTCGACACCGCAACACGCCGATTCTACCGGCTAATACGATCATAAAACCTGTAGGCCAATATGAGAACAAGAAGTATAACAATACATCAAATCCACAAGTCCACAAGTCACAGAGTACATATCATATATACAAATGAAGAGTATAGAAACATAGTCCACAATAAGTACAAATGAAAGAGCAATAATGGCTTATGCCCAGTACATCATATTAACTCTCTCTCTCTCTCTCAAATCAAAGCGGAAGCTAATCTAATACATCAAAACTCGTCCAACCTGAGGATGCACAGTAGTAGTAGTAGCCTGCGGTAGCGGTATCTGCTCCTCAAGTCCTGCCTTCTCGTCGTGCTGGTGCTCCATCTCCACGAGCTCCTAAAATAATATGGTCACCGACCATTAGTCAAAAAGACTAAGTCGTTTCCTCCGCACCTCGCCCCGCAGCTCCTAGGCACCGAGCGGAAGGACGAAGCGGAGGACAACAAGGGGTAGCAAAAGTGGAAGCAAGTGACAAGAACTAACTAGCAGTTGTAAGGGATATTATTATTCTACTATAGGAGTTCTAAATATATAGTACAAGTAAGTAAAGTGCAGTACTAGTAAAGGAAGTAAAGAACAAAAAGTAAGAGCAGCAAAGTAAAGTAAAGCTGAAAGGTAAAACTATCTACCATCACAAAAGTACCTTAACTTATAAAAATGCCCTTACAAATTTATAAGTTAAGGTTTACAAGAAATTTAACATATCATATAAAAGAGCCCATACTAATTTATATGATAAGGATCTATGAAGCGTATGACCTAATATGAATGAATGTTATGATGCAATTTATGCACAGGCAAGTGCAACTCACACACAATGACTCTGTGATCACAGACCTTTAGTTCCCACTTTTTGAGAGCTAGCATCACTCTCGGGTACCACCGATATGGCTACTGCAGCAGCGGAGTGGGCGTCTCCACTTCTAGGCCAGTATGCACACTACCAAACCTTAGACCCCTCTCATACGCCTCTGTACACATCCAAGGTGCACTCTAGAGTCTCTGCGTACGTACTTTGCTGACAACCCGTCAGTCTTGTTGGGTCGAATGTGCGTTATCGGGGATCGTCTTCCAGACCGCAGTGTAAAACAACCCACTAGCCCCTCTAACCCTCACAACCGCCTGGTGCACCGTACTGCCATTGGTGTGACGAACAGCCAATACTGCATGCCCCGCCACTAAATTTTTGCACATGCAAGTATTTCATTCCGAGCCTCTAGCTCGTAGGACCAATCCGTCCTGAATCCCTCAAACCCTACACGGGTGTGCATTTATCACAATCCGACAAAAGTACCTTAACTTATAAAAATGCCCATACAAATTTATAAGTTAGGGTTTCCAGGAAATTTAACTTATCATATAAAAGAGCCCATACTAATTTATATGATAAGGATTTATGAAGCGTATGACCTAATATGAATAAATGTTATGATGCAATTTATGCACAGGCCAGTGTAACTCACATACAACGACTCTATGATCACAGACCTTTAGTTCCAACGTTTTGAGAGCTAGCATCACTCTCGGGTACCACTGCTGTGGCTACGGCAGCAGCGGAGCGGGCATCTCCACTTCTAGGCTGGTATGCACACTACCAAACCTTAGACCCCTATCATACGCCTCTGTACACATCCAAGGTGCACTCTAGTGTCTCTACGTACGTACTTTGCTGACAACCCTCCAGTCTTGTTGGGTCAGATGTGCGTTATCGGGGATCGTCCTCCAGACCACAGTGTAAAACAACCCACTGGCCCCTCTAACCCTCACAACTGCCTGGTGCACCGTACTGCCATCGGTGTGACGAACAGCCAGTACCGCATGCCCCGCCACTAAATTTATGCACATGCAAGTATTTCATTTTGAGCCTCCAGCACGCAGGACCAACCCGTCCTGAATCCCTCAAACCCTACATGGGTGAGCATTTATCACAATACTTGCAACCCTACACGGGTGAGAACGCACAATAGTGCCTTTATTCCAATTCCCTCAAACCCAACACGGGTGAGCATTTATCACAATCCCTCCAACCCTACACGAGTGAGAATGCACAATAGTGCCTTTATTCCAAATCCCTCAAACCCTACACGGGTGAGCATGTTACACAAGTCTCCCTCCAACTCAACACGGGTGGGAATGAACCACAATGTCTTGACCTATTAGACTACTCTTGTCTACGGGTTATTATACTTAGTGATTTAAAGTTAATCCCAGGACTGCCCAGGGTATACCCGGTGAAGGGCTCTCGGGGGCACTAGGAACTACGATGGGATTACGCCCAAAGTTCCCTTTCTCAAGGATAATTAATTTTATTGGTGTCTACCCAGGATTTTTACCCCAACTCTCGTATCACTTTAGAACGACCGTAAAGACTTAAGGTGTTATTAGGAGCGCGGCGGTCTTCCGCCGGTCCCTATTATTGTTGCTGTCACGGAACTTGCACTCTTACACACATGGTTAAGGAATCCTCTAGGAGACCAACCAGGGTTAATTCCTCCACTAAGATCCTCACTTTACTAGTTATTCAGATTCCTCCCCTAGTGGCCCTTCTAGTACGAACAACAGTGCTAGACCCTTACCTATGTCCTCATACCACCCACAAATGTGACCTTCTAATTCCTCTGGCCATATGCCTCAAATTTTTTATCCTAGTGTGGTATGGACCTATATGATGACTAGGATGAATTTCCATAATTTTCCAATTACTTACACCATTAAATTAATTTCTTTAAATATAATCCCTAGTCATTTTGCACATGAAGTATCGTCAATATTAAATCTACTATTCTAGGGATTCTTCCAGGTATATAATATGACAATTAATGGGGCCTACCAAAATTTCATGCCTTTTCAATTCAGATTTATAATTAATTCCTATTTAATACTATATCCACAAATCTAACATTTTCCAAATGAAGTACATAAATTATTATCTCAAAAATTCTAATTAAATTACAGAGCCTTGATAATAATGAAATAATGCTATTTCCATATTTACATTTACATCTAGGTTGAAATGGCCTATCCATGATCAATTTTAGTTATTTACCAAAATGCCATTATGGGGCCTAAGTACATTATTTGTCACTCCAAAAATTCTGAAATAATTGCACAAGGTATAAAACATAAAATTACAGCAATATGAATTTTCTCAGATTTTGCATTGGAATATACCCATCATTTCAACACAAAATTCCATAAGGGTAAAATGGTCATTTTGCTCCTTAAACTAACTAAACTTCATCCAACAGAGGTATAAATTATTTTGATTGTTTATTATGTCACTCCTTAGTCTTCAACAAAAATTGAACATTTTATGATAAAGGTAAACCTATTTTAAATTTATTTTCTAAAAAGAACCAAATTTTTAGAAATTCAAAATAATAGGAATTTTGTTCCCAAAAATCCCACCATTGCTATGAGAGGTGTATTACACCCTCATGTGTATCCATAATAAAAGCAAGATTTTTGAATGTTCCAAGTTGGATGAATACACATTATTTCATTTTAGGCTAAATGCACACCAAGCCTATAACAAGCCAACACATGCAAGTGGGTTTACTCAACATGCAGTGGTCCAACTTGGATGAAATTTAAAACATACTCCTATAATGTCCCTAAGGACATGCCACCAAAAGTTGGGGCCATTTGAAGCCATAACACTCCAAATATTTCATTTATTTAAATTTGTGTGAATAAAACTATAGAAAACGTTTTCCCAAAAATTCTCAATTTTTGGCAGGGGCTAAATATGCCCTAAACATGCACGAACCCAACATTTGGGGTCATGTTGATTACTGGTTTGGCTTGGACATCAATTTGAATTTCAGCCCTTGCCTAGGACCACTCCTAGGCAAACAACCCTACAGAAAGCCCTACGGCTCCAAATGACATGTTTAGGGTGTCAAAACAAAGTTAAGATAGAGATCTACAACTTTTATGCTGGTGACCAGTTTTGAAATTGCCTCTAAAGGGCCTATATTTAACATGCAAATGTCTGAATAATGTGTGACAGAAATATTAATAAGACTATAGTTTAATTCACATATAATTCAACGGCATCCCATCATCTTCCTCCTCCAGTGGACGGTCCAGATGCATCCCGCCTGTAGCTGCTTGATCTGGTGTTTCCCGGTCATCCAGTCACCTCCTCGGCCGTCCACCACCACCACCACCTCCGTTGAGGTGGGGGCTAACGTTTGGCGGCGACAGAGATCCATTTTCTCTAATGGATTTAGGAAACTAGTACGGGGTGAGGGGAGGTGAAACGGACCTTAATTGGATCCCGACGGCGGCAGCGGCGGCGGTCGGCCATGGAGTTTCTCCTCTCTGGCGAGCTTGCTCCCGAACTCATTTCTCCACCAAAAGCTCTGATCCAGATATCGAATTCCACTCCTCTCGGCCTTCTGAAGCTGATGGTGAGGTCAAAATGGGGGGTGGGGTGGCTGGTTATGGTGTTTTGAGTAGTGGGAATTTCGGCCACCACCTTGGATGCTCCTCCTTGGCTCCAAGTGGCACCTCCTTTGATTGAATTTGGCTGGGTGATTATTCCTAAGCTCAGAACTGAGCTTTGGGAGGGAGGAGGAGGGCCAAATGGCCTCCATCTCCCTTTTCCCTCTTATCTCTCTCCTCTCTTTCCCCAAATTTCCAAAAACACCCCATGCATGCACTCTCTCTCCTATTTTAGAGGGGTAGGGGCTGCCATTAACCATTTAGGCTGGTCATTGGCCTTGGCTCATGGGCTTTGCCCATTGGGAATGGGCTTGGCCTCCCTTTTTCTCTTTAGGCCTTATGTTGACCAAGTTGACTTTTAGGGTTGACTTGGTCAACTTGATAAGTGGGCTGGCCCCACTTGATGGTCATGAACCCCATGTCATCACCCAACATGGGTTGGACCATGGTGATGCCCCACTTGGGCTAATTGGGCTTATATGTGTGGATTTGACCATATTTGGGTTATGGTTGACTTGAGTCAACTTGGGTCAATGGTTGACCCAATGATGTGGATTTTGGTTCCCATAGATTGCTTTTAGGGTTAGGGGTATAGTGGTGGGATCAATGTGTACCTATGATTCCATTTTGGGCTAGTTTGACCTGATTTGACTCGAACCCTATAGTGGGCCCCTATGTAAATCCACCCTAACTCCACTCCATGTCCAACCCAATCTGAGTTAAGGGGTCAATGGGGCCAATCGTCACTGCTAGCCTTGATGGGAGCAAATACATGCTTGTGCTGATTGATGATTACTCAATATATACTTGGGTATATTTCTTGAAGGAGAAGTCAGAAGCTTTCCATTTGTTTGTGGTGTTCAAGGAGCTGGTGGAGGGCTGGCTTGGCCTGCGGATCTAGAAGTTTAGATCAGACAACGGTGGTGAGTTTGTCTCCTCTGAGTTTTCTAACTTCTGCAGAAAGTACGGGATCCAGAGAGAGCTTACTTGTTCTCATACTCCACAACAAAATGGAGTAGCGGAGCGGAAGATCCATCATCTGACGGAAACCTGCAAGTGCTGGCTTCATGCAAAAGACATTCCTAGGTCCTTCTAGGCAGAAGGAATGCCTTGTGCTTCTTATGTCATCAATCAGATGCCTGTTAGTCCGATCAACATGAAGTCTGCCTTCGAGATGTTGCTGAAGGAGAAGCCAAGCGTGCAACACCTTCAGGTGTTTGGATCAACTTGCTATGTGCATGTTCTGGATGCTTCAAGGACAAAGCTTGATGCGAAGCAAGGAAGCTTATCTTTGTAGGCTATGATGAGCGGAAGAAGGGATGGAAATGAATGGATCCTGCGATAAAGAAGCCTGTTGTATCAAGAGACACAGTCTTTGATGGACTGACATCGTATGGAGGAGGCTTGGTTGAGATACCAGAGAGTAAGGTTGATGAAGAGCAAAAGGTGACTGTTGAAGTTCTTCAAGAGGAGCTTGTTGTATCACCAGCAGCTCCTGTTGCTTCAAGCTCTGGGACAGAGGCCTCTGGTTTAGGAGGCAGGGGGAGCATTGCTCAAATTTTGCCCGGAAACAGAGTTGAGCCTGAAGAAGCAACGAAGGTGGTGAGCAAGGAGCAGACCCTTCGAAGATCAAAGAGGACTATCAAGCCACTAGCTCGATACTGTGAAGGGAATACAGTAAGATTTGTCTCCTGCTTCTTTGTAGGCTCTCTGGATGAGCGAGTGCTTGCAAACTTCAATGAAGCCATTGGAGTCAAGGAGTGGGAAGATGCCATGAAAGAGAAAATTACTACTCTCAAGAAGAATGAAACCTGGGACCTTTTGCTCAGGGTTGATGGTATTACTCCAGTGACTTGCAAGTGGGTATACAAGTTGAAGAAGAAGTCTGATGGGAGCATCGAAAGATACAAGGCTTGTCTTGTTGCTCGGGGATTCTCAGAATAGTATGGAGAGGACTATGAGGAGACGTTTAGTCTAGTTACAAAGATGACTTCGGTTCGGGTGGTGATCACCTTGGATGCTTGCCAAGGATGGAGGTTGTGGCAGCTTGACGTAAAGAACACTTTTCTTTACGGGGAGATTGATAAGGACTTCTTCATTGATCAGCCGCTTGGATTTATCTCTGAAGTTCATCCAGACTATGTCTGCAAACTCAGGAAGGCTCTCTATGGGTTGAAGCAGGCTCCAAGAGCTTGGTATGGGAAGATAGCAGAATACCTCCAATTTTGCGGTGTTGAAACCGAAATTCGGTCTCCTGTGGAGTTCACCCTTGGGGAAGTGGTGATCGCGCACCTACTTCGCTCCTGCAAGCAAAACAACAAGGGAAACAAGGAAAAACTGACCCAATGGCTCGGTAGGGAGGACCCACCACACACCCGGAAGATCTTAGAGTACTTCCCCTCGTTACCCAGAGGCTGAGCTAAGGTATCCTCAGAAAGCGCTTGAGAGACGGAGCAAGAAAGCACATGAGGCCTGCTTTCTGAGGTACCCCTTGGGTACTATTTATAGATTTCTGAAAACGACTTGCAAATAGCCAACTCCCGCTATCCTGAACGGCTATGTGCAGTCCAGGTTGGTCTGCTAATAGCGTAACTCCGCTGTTTTGAAAGGCTATAGGCAGGCCAGCAGGGGCAAAATAGTAAAAAGTGCCTCATAGAATTGGGCGAGCTCGGCCACCTCTGAAGATCCCGCTCGCCTGCTGTCTTCCGAGCTCCATAGGGTGAGTGCGAGCTGGCTACTGTGCTCGCCCTTCGATAGGCCTCCATTAGTCGAGCTTAGCTCGACGAAGCTTGGGCCTGGCTCGGCGAATGTCGAGCCCGGTCGCGACCAATACCGAGCTCAGGTTCGGCCTTTCCCTGCCGAGTTCGCTTACTGCATTCAAATTCCTCTGCTGAGCTCGCTTGCTGCTTGGATGATCTGAACCGGTCGGTCGGGTTCCTGGCGACCTCACTCGTCGGATACGGGGTTGTACATAATCCCCGCTCTTTCTGAGCTTGGCAAAGCTCGGAAAGAAACATCCAACCCCAAGTGTTCGACGAGTGCGGGGTGAACATGAGAGAATCTTCGGGTGGGGTCCACCTATGGCTATATATATACACCTGCATACCTGCTTGACTTTTGCCATTCCCTTTGCTCTAACCCTGCCAAGATGTTGATCCCAAAGGATATTCAAGAGCGGCTCGCCCAGGTTCGCCATACCTCAGCTACTCGCGTAGCTGCATTGACTGCGGTTCTGGCCGTTGTCCCGCAGGGTGATGTGACCGAACCCAACTCTGCTAAAAGAGTGAAGCCGTTTCCTTCGGCAGCCGAGCCCATATATGATGACCTGAGGACTACTTTGGAGCACAGGGCTGGCTCCTCCACCCTGCCTTCTCTAATAAAGGGGAAGAATATCGTTGACCTCGGCGATGGCCCAGACTGCCAGCCGGATGGCATGGAGGACACCCCGCCGCGGGAGCCCACCCCACGAGCTAAGACCACACTTGGGTACTCGCAATTCATAACTCCGGAGAACCGTCCTCGGGACCCGCCCCCTCCCTTTGGGACCTTGGGGTTGAGCTCGCAGAAGCCGAACTCGCCGGTGCGCGCCCCCTCCCCTCAGCGAATTGTCGTGACCACGGGGCAGGTGTGGAGACCATCCCTGTTCCGGGATTCGAGCTCCTCTCGCCGGGAACGCGCGGTCCTGGTCACGGGAAGGACCTGCAGTTCATTCCTCCCCGCACCTTCTTGGAGGTGCCAAGTTCATTTGGTAAACTTGGCCTTGGATTCTCGTCAAGTGAATTTCCAGCATGCCTCCCATCGCTAATGTTTGTCTTCACAGCTCCCCCCCCCCCCCCCCCCCCCGCCAATCCGCGGCCGAGGAGTCTTCGCGGATAGCCCATTACTCTCCCCTCCCCTCCCCGAGCTCGCTGGACTCTTATCTAGGTCCTGAAGTGGAGAACCACAAGCTGACGAGGAGGGGGATCAAGCTCTTCAAGAAGCTCATGCGCGGCCTGCACGAGGTGCAGGAGGCCAACGAGGCGCTTCAACGCAACTACGCGCGTCTCACTGATGAGGTGCGAAGCGGCCAGGATGGCTAGATGACGTCTCCTTCCCGGATTCTGGATGAGATTGACCGCGGCCTCTCATTGGCTCAGAGGAATTCGGGGAGGATTCGCGAGCTGCTCCGCACGCAGCAGTCTGGGGGATGGGGGATGCGAGGCCAGGGTAGAGTAATGGGCTATCCGCGAGAGTAAGCTTTTTTGCCTTGGTGTTGAGAGAGTAAGCTTCACTCAACGCCAAACTACTTAACAGAATTTTTTTGTTATCTATCGTTGAGTGAGTAAGCTACACTCAACGCCTATAGACTTTGTCAAATTTTTGCTCAACATTTCTGTGGAGTTGACTGGCACATCAACACTTAACGCTTGAGTTGTATGGCGTTGAGTGAGTAGCTCACACTGAATGATTGTGGACTTGGCCACATTTTTAGCCCATTTTTCTAGGCTTAGACTGACTGAGCCTGACTCACAACCTTTTTGTTGTATGGCATTGAGTGAGTAGATTGCACTGAATACTTTTGTACTTAGCCATTTTTTGGCTAACTTTCAGTTAGGCTGAGATAGTCTCAACACTATATGTTATATGACGTTGAGTGAGTAGACTACACTCAACGCTTTTGTACTTAGCCAAATTTCTACTAGACACTATTAAGTCCATACCTCTAGCATTGTGTGAGCTTGCTCTATTCATTTCCTGTGGACTTAGTTGTTTTTTGTGTTGTGTCCAGCAACCACTTCTTGTGTCCACATGTCCAATCAATATGAAATGGACTAACCTGCGCTCAAGAACACAAATGCACATCAAATATAGTTGATGTGTGTGACATTGACCTATTTGACTTCTCATTAATCAGGGACATCAGGAACAATGGACCCAACATTCTCCCCCTATTTGAAGAAGTCAAAACCTCATTTCTCTCCTTGGTCAATGACACACACAATCTATACATCAAAGAAAATAAGAATGGAAATTTTGACAAGCTATGAGTAAGTATACCTCATTTACATACTCCCCCTGTTTTGCTGCAAGGTGTTTGTCCTTCTTTGAGTGCCACATTACTTTCTTTCCCCTTTATCATCTCTAATACTTGCTATGACTCCCCTGCTCCCCCTGCCCGCGCGCCCCTCTTTTGTATTCCTGCACTTGACGGTTGTAATAAATAACTAAACATTCTTAGGTATGTGGTGTTCAAATAATATGTTCCTTTTTGTTTAGCTTGTCATGAGATGGAATGTGCCTAAGGTCGGTGAGCTGGGAGTTGGCGAGCTGGGACGGCGAGCTAGGACGATTGGATAGCTTGACCCCAGATTTTGTTTTTCTATAAATAGCCCCCCCACCAACCCCGCACCCTGTATTAACTGCTGATTTTCTCTCTACCTGTGCTGTTCTCTTTCTTAGTCGTGCCTAACCCCCTCTTCTGTGAGCATGGGCAAGACCAACCCTGACGCCGACGGCCACACTAACTGTGCCCCAATATTTCAGAGATTACTGCTTCTTCGAGGAGCATACTAGCGAGGCCGAGCTCGCTGAGTTTGTTGGCGACCATGTGCCGCCCGAATTTGAAGTTCGCCGGACCAGGGAGGGGGAGGCCATCAACACCTTCTATGATGATGAACTCGCCTTTCCCATCTCGCACTTTGAGGTGGGTTGCGACTCCCACTTTGGCCGGAAATTAGCCAAATACTGAAGTACTACGACGCGGTGCCCGCGCAACTGAACTCGAACGCCATCACCATGATGGTGGCGTTCCCGTGCTACCTCCGGCGGGATAGGATAGAGTTCAACCTGACGGTGTTCCGGAAACTCTTTTCCTACAAGGCGAAGCCGGATGGCGTTGCCTACTTCATGGGCTTGCTGATCAAGGTTCGCGAGATCGCGAACAAGCATCACAATTGGATGAGGAAGATCGCCTTCATAAATGGCGATCTCGGCAACATCCCTTTCTCCCCCCAGCAGAAGGCCGAGGAGGTCTATCACCCGCCGGCCATGTCCGACAATAATGCCGACCTCCACAAGTTCTTCCTCCACAAGGACTTTGAGGTCGCCTTCCTACGAAGGGGCCTTGACGCGCTCCGCCCCGTTCTTCTCGGCGAAGGTATTATTCTCTCCCCATTGCCGAGCTCGCCACATTATCATGGGAATCCTCTAATTTTTCCAAGTTATTTCATGCAGGAGAGCGGCTAATCCCCGTGAACCCGCCGTTTGCGGACTCGGGGTTGCATGCAGACCCTCTCGCATACGAGAAGGTAGCGGCGGCGGCCTTCTGCGACGAGACGGCCTTCTCCAAACCCTCCTCAAGAAAGAGGCGACCTGCGGATGCGGGGTTGAGCCCCCCCCGTCACCAACAATTACCAAAAAAGATGAGGAGAACCGTGCTGGATCCCCTGGTGAAACAACATCAACAAAGCACTAAATACATATGCTCGCCCGAGACCATTCCCGACGGGTCGTCGGAGAACCCGCTCAAGGAGATCACCAGCAAGGGGAAGGAAGTTGTCGAGAGCCCTACACCTCCCGCGGTGACCTCTGCTCCGCCTGCGGCGAAGAAGGCGGCTCGCGAGCCCGCCGCGCCAAAAGAACATCCCCTCTTCGGCTTTGGGGGGAGGTGGAAGGACTCGACGGGCGAGCCTATGGTCCAGTGGGACGAGCTAACCCACTAAGTCTCCATATCCACCCTCCACCCCTCCTGGGCTGACCGCGAGCCCACCACCGGTCATGCCTATGCATTAGGCTTCGGTCTATATGGCTGCGAGGATGTCGAGACCTACAAAGGCGTCCCCCTGCGGTAGCTGGGCCATGAGGGCCTGCAGGCCCATATGCGAGCTATGGAGCTCCACCACATGGTGGTTCGCCGACCTTTCAATCTAAGCAACCTACTCTAGAAGGCTGGGCAAGCTCGCGACATCACCAAGGATAAAGCCGTCGACTTGGCGAGGCAGCTCGGCATCGTTGAGAAGCTTCTCACCTAGGCTGCCGGCGGACTGCTAAGCATCGGGCTGTCGTCTACCCTCCTCCATTTTTACTTGGATTCTTTTTTTCTGTTGCCCTAGCTGGAGAGTTGCAAGCTCGCACTGCTAGACAGGAAGAGGAGATTGGTCAGCTGCGCACCCGCCTTGCCGAACTGGAGGGGATGAACGCAAAGCTGACATAGGAGAATACGAGCCTCAGCCGCGAGGTCTGCCTCCAGGCTAAAATCTTCTTCCCAGCCGGCGGCGCCTGTTAGGTACATTGGAAACTATGTACCTCATTTGGATAAGCCTCACCTAACTCAATGATATTCATCAATGTGTATTTGATGGTGTGTTAAGTTTTAATGTGCAGGGTAAGAAAATGCAGAAAAGTTTCTAAGTACAAGTGTCGATACTTAACAAGGAGTTGTGTCGACACCAAAAACCAGATTGTGTCGACACACAGGACTTGTGTCGACACATAGAAAATCTGTCGACAACAATTGTGTCGACACACAGGACTTGTGTCAACACATGCCAGAATTCTGTCGACAATAATTGTGTCGAGTAGATAAAGAAGGGCTATGTCGACACTATGAGAGCTGTGTCGACATCATCAAGAATTGTGTCGACACATGGTCTATTTGTGTGGACACATTTGGAGTTTTGTCTTGACATTTTTCTGCTGAGATAGAGTACATTGAGGTATCAGATGTCAAGACTGAAGACTTGATAGCTGTCATAACTAACAAAGTTGTTGCATCTGTGAGAGCTGTCAGAAGGCCGTTATGAACCGGATCAACCAGTAACCTCAGAAGGATCTATATAAAGACCTGTTCTATCTTCAATAAATGAGATTAGACAGAGAGAGAGATCTAATAAGAAGAGAAGTTCAGATCCTGAAATCAACAAGTGTCTAAGGGCAGATTCTGAACAAGTCTGCAAGAAGAATTCATATCTACATCTGAAAGAAGAGGAAGCTGGATTGAGGATCATCTCCAACTTCACAAGAAGATCAACCTTACTTTGTTCAGATTCAAGAATCTTTGAAGAAGCTAAGACAGGTTGAATCATAAGCAGTCAGATCTATCAAGAACTGATCAAGAAACCTTCAACCCTTTCTCTCTCTGCCTGGGTGAAGAATTTATTTTTTTTATAATCAATTTTCTCTATAGGATTTTTTATAGATCTGAGTGTAAGAGAGTTATCTCTCTGAGTTGTAAGCCTAAGTTTATAAAGGCTGAGGTAGGGCTGAGTGCCTGAGGTAGGTGATTAATTTCTCTGTGCTGTAGGCCTGGTGGAAGAGGCTTAGGTAGGGCAGGATTGCCTAAGTTGTAGGAGTGTGGACTCACTCTGAGGTAGGATTCTCTAGAAGAATCTGAGTTATGGCACTTGGTGAAGTGTGAGCTGTAGGAACCTTTCAGGGCTCTGAGTTGTAAGATCTGAGGATCTAAGAAGAAAGAAGGAAGTTAGGACGAATCTAGTATACTGCTAGATATGTGAAGGGGGAAAGTGGATATACTCATCTCTTGGGGAACCACTATAAATCTGTGTGCATTCTGTGTTGGCTGTGTTTGTTTGTAAAATGTGCTGTGATAATTGCTGAATAAGTTGTCTAACAGTAATATATTTTATCTGCCTTAATAAAAAGGAATTGAACCTATTCACCCCCTCTAGGTGTTTAGGATATCTTGAAACCAATTCGTTCAAGTGGTATCAGAGCCAGGTTGCTCAAGAATAAACTTAACAGTCTGAGTTGATCTATAAGGCAGTTATTAGTTAGAAAAAATGGGTTCAGGTGAAAATCACAAGGAACTTGGATCCATAAAACTACCTATCTGTAGAAAGAAATTTTTTGGCATATGGAAAGAGAGAGTCAGATTGTTCATGGAAGCTTCTAACCCAAGAATCGACATCACAGTCAAAGAAGGGTCATTCATTCCTATGAATATCTCAGCTCTTGATGCCAACATCAGGACTCCAAAAAGCTACTCTGAAATGACAAAGGATGAGATCATCTTAGCCACTATGGATAAGAGAGCACAGAATATAATAGTTAGTGCTATAGATGACTCAACCTTACAAAACTTGGTTCACTGTAAAACCTCCAATGAGATGTTGGACACTTTGATTATCTACATGGAGGGATCATAAGAAGTAAGAGAGGACAGAAAGTCCATGTTAAATCAAGAATATGAAAGCTTTAGACAAACCAAAACAGACACCATAACTGAGTGCTACAAGATATTTTTCAGAATAGTTAATGAACTAATGTCATATGGAAGAGTCTTTAGCACATATGAGCTCAATGATAAGTTTCTCAGATCACTAACCAAGGACTGGGATACCAAGATATGTGCCATCAGGGAAGTGACCAAACATGCAGATACCTCTCCTCCAACTCTATTTGGAAAACTGCTATCTTATGAGATGCAGCTTATGGCCAGAAAGGAGGAAGAGAAAGGCAATAGGTCCGAGTACAAAGAGAAATCTGTGGCCTTCAAGGTTGAAGCCCCAAAGAAGGACAGGAGGATATCTCCATCTCCTCCTAGGAAAGCTGCTGAAGGTAACTCAGATAATTCTGACAATAACACATCAGACAACCCTAATTCTGATGAAGATTTTGTTGTCTTCACAAGACAATTTCAAATATTCTTGAAGAAAAAACAGTGGAGAACCAAGTCATCCTCCTCACAGTCCAAGGATGACTATTACCAGAAAAAGAAATCTTCTAAAAAGGACAGGTATGACACTAAACCTAACAAATTAACTTCTTCTATGATTGTTTGCTATTGTTGTAACAGGTCTGTATATGTTGTTGCTGACTGCCTGGATAAAAGAAAGGAATCTAATGATAAGAAGAAACATCAAAATAAGGGCAAGAGGGATTGATCCTTTGTTACAAAGAAGCAAAAAAGCTGGACTGATTCCTCATCATCAAATTCAGGAGAAGAGGCTGAAGCTGAAGCCTATATTGGATTATTCACTACTAAAGAGGATCCAGTTGAATCAGAATTCTTATAATTGCTAGACTCTATAAATGGGATTGAAGATTATCATTGCAAGGGGCTGATGGCTTTGTCTAATGAAGATCAGTGTCAGGATCAGCCTGGTCCCAGTAAGGTAAACAGTCTATCTCCAAGTTCTGATTATTATACTGCATTAGAATCAGAAGCTTCTGCATCAAGAGATGAGTATGACTCTGAATATGAAGGGGATGTTCATCAACTAATTGATGAGTATGGTGATCTGTTGCAAGCTCTTAAGAGAAGCAGAATCCTTATCAAAGAACATGATAAGGAATTTGCATCTCTTCAATTGGCTGCATCAGATTCAGCAAAAATGTTGGATTTGAAGATGAATGAAGTTGCCAAACTGAAAAACATAACTGTTATTCAGATGAGTACAATTACTTTCAAAAATGATCAAATCAAGGGTCTGGAAGTCAGACTTCAAAGAGAGAAGGATCTTGCGGCTAAATTATCATAGCCAAAGTCAGTCTTACCCTTAATTGATGACTTCATCCTCCAAAAGGGTAAGACATGATTAGACTTCAAGGGAAGAACTAGGGCCGCTAATTCTAAAAGAAAAGGCAAAGCCCCAGTTCAGCTACTAGCCTCCAAACCCCCTATTTCTTTCAGGAAAGTGATGCAGCCTACTAACAGGTATGACCATGATATTACACATGGTCACTATAAGCTTGGTATTTAGAATGACAAGGGTGCAAACGCCAATAGGGCAGCCCATGAACAAACACACCATGTTCTTCATGAATAATCAGTGTTTGATGCACCAGCCCCAACACTCAATAAAAGGACTGTTGACAGCAATGCTTTTAAGACTGTACTTAAAAGAAGATACAACAGATATGAGTGCTGGTGTTGTGGCAAAGTGGGTCATTATGCCATTGATTTTTGGCACAACACTACAGTCAGGAAAAATGCAATCTTACCTGTCAGAAAGGTTGTAGGCAAGTATGTCAAGTTTTAGTCTAACCTGAACCTAGAACCCAATAATTATTAGGGTTCTAAGGTTAGGTAATTTTATTTGATGCAAGTGAGTCCAAGTGGCCATACCCCAATATGATACTTGGACAGTGGATGTTCCAGGCACATGACTGGAATAAGAAGGATGCTGGAGGATTACTCTCCCATAGAGAATGGACCCAAAGTGATCTTTGGTGGATCTGAAAAGGGAGTTATCAAAGGGTTTGATAACATTTCCAATAGCTCTATCACTATCACCCAAGTGGCTTATGTGAAAGGTCTGAAACATAACCTAATAAGTATAAGCCAACTAAGTGACCTTGGTTATGACACTTCATTCATTAAGAATGGGTGTCAAATTAGAAGGACAAGTGATCAAGAGGTCATCTTGTCAGGCTATAGAAAAGGAAATGTTAATTGTCTAAATTTTGTGAGTAAGAATAAAGATTCTCCTGTTTGCCTAGTTGTAGATGAGAAAGCTTCTCATTGTGTCAAATGGCACAAGAGGCTTGCTCACCTTAACTATAAGACCATTGGTCAACTCTTTAGTAAAGAGTTAGTGAGAAATGGTCCTCAAGTCAAGTGCATCAAGGAGAGTGTATGTTCAGCTTGTCAAAAAGGCAAACAAACCAAGAACTCCTTCCACAGTCTTGATACCAAAGACTCAGTGAGGTGTTTGTTGTAACGCCCCGAAACTCAAAAGAGCGACGAGGGACGTTTTGGGCCAGTTTTGGGTTCTGGCAGAAGGTACACGGCCTGGGATACGGGCGTGTCCCAGGGCATGTCAGGCTTGTGTCGACACTCAGCTAGCGAAGTCGATATTTTGCTGTCGACATTATGTCGAGACTGGGCACACGGCCTGCGACACGGGCGTGTCGCAGGGAGTGTCGACCCGTGTCGACACTCAGCCCGTGAAGTCGACACTCTGCGCTCGATGAAGTGTCGAGACATGGCACACGGCCTGTGACACGGGCGTCTCGCAGGGCGTGTCGACCCGTGTCGACACTCGTCCCGGGGAGTCGACGAATTTTGCTCGACGATGTGTCGAGGCAAGGCACACGGCCTATGACACGGGCGTGTCCAAGGCCGTGTCGTGAGGTCTAAGAACTTCGCTCGACGAAGTGTCGAGTGTCGAGACCGTGTACACGGCCTGGAGCCCAGGCGTGTTGAGGTAGACACGGGCAAGGACATGGGCGTGTCCAAGAACCCGTGTAGTTCTCGGGTTGTTTTCAGGATAAATCGATGGGGGTACACGGCTGGCCACACGGCCGTGTCAGTTGGAACACAGGAGTGTCGGCTCGAACACGGGCGTGTTCGATGCCCGTGTGATGTTCTAGGCGCGTCGATTTTGACGGAGAATGAGGGACACGACCCTGGACACGGGCGTGTGCCAGGCCGTGTTCGGTCCAGATTGGACATTTCAGTCCCGAATCAAAGCCGTTCGTTTCTTTAATTGGTGATCCAATGACTGGGGGTTGTTCCTGATGGGATATACCCAGGATTGGGCCTTAAAAACCCTCAATTTTACATAAGTGGTTATCTTTCTAAATCTTAGAGAGAGAGGAGAGCCAAGGAAGGAAGAAGAAGCTAGATCCGGCCATTGGAGGAGCTTCGAAGCTCCAAATCGCGAGCCGACTCTGGATCCAATGAGGCAAAGAGAGTGCGGTGCTTTTCATCCGCTTACTTTTCCATGGCGCCAAAGAAGAACGCTAGGGTAACGATCCTCTTCTTGAGCATGTGAAGCTCTCCTTCTTTTCATAGGAAGCCCGCTCTCGCGAGTTTGCGGTGAGTTGGAGGCGTTCCTTCGGGTAGATATGTAAAGTCCCCGTTGTTTAGAGTTCGTATTCGAGAACGGACATAGGAATGATGTGTGAAGCCTACCCGGACATGTTGGTCTGGATCGGTGATGTTGCATTGCATAAATGTCGGAGAAGACTCCTCGCGATTGGTTGTTTTTCGGGTTTTCTACGTGGTAGATTACAACAGGGAGCCTTGGGGATTAACCCAAAGGTGCACCCGGAAAACTGGGCGGATGCGTGATCTTGCCAATTTGCGGGCCTAGGAGCCAACTTGTACATAACTGGGTTATGCACTATTGTACGTTCGATTCACGGACTTCGGGGAAACTTAACTCGTGTCGATGATATTTAAGTGTCGTGGCAAGTGTGCAACGGGTTGAGTGGGAACCGTTCCTGCTTTATGCCGAGGGCATAGAGGTCGGGTCTTGCTGTCGATGACATTAAAGTGTCGTGACATAGGCTGTTGATGATATTAAAGTGTCATAACATCTGCCTAAAAAGACCAATTTGCTCACGAGATATTGCCGTCCTGGAGATGGTGGTGAGTTAGCGGCTTAGACTGCAATCACCGAGAATGTGCCCTGAGAGCACGGGGAGTGTGGCCATGCGTGCCAATGCCTGTGATGCAATGAGTTGATATATTACTCGCTTATGCTAATGAATTGCAGGGAAGGAGCATCGCCGCCCCGAGTTAGGGGCGGGATCGTTATAATTTGGTCAGCATTGCTGACCGTTGCCTTTGTTTTGTCACCATGCGGTGGTTTGTTGCTTGCAGGTGCTGCTGGACCAAGCGGTCAATAGCGGGCTAAAGCCCAAATTGCGAAGCCGCCCTCGAAGGCCTAATTGGAGTGTTTACTGCTTTTACTCATGTATAACCGGCCTGCGTGCCGTGGTTTATAAATCATGTAATATCAAGTGAACCATTTTGTAAGGCCTTAAGGCCTGTATTTGTGTATGTACAACATTCCTATTTGGTATTAGTGGACATTCATGCTTTAGTGCTGGGTTCTTTATTGCAACTTATATAAACTGCTTCCGCTAGAATGCTCTGTGTAGGACGTGTTGATTAGTTGGATGGTTTCCATGAGTGACCACCCGGTCTGTTTGTAGTATATGGCGTCGGGCCCCGGCCGGACCTACGGCTATATGCTATGCGACGGATAGGGGGTGTTACATTTGTACCTTCTGCATATGGATCTATTTGGTCCTATGCCAGTTCATAGTCTAGGTAGGAAAGTCTACACATTTGTGGTTATGGATGACTATTCTAGATTTACATGGGTTTTCTTTCTGAGGCAAAAATCTGAAACCCCTACTGTCTTCCACAATTTTGTTAGGCAAATTCAGAATGAACTTAATAATTCAGTGGTCAAAATCAGAAGTGACCATGGGACTGAATTTCAGTCTGAATGCATGACAAAATTTTGTGAAGAACTAGGGATTCATCAAGAGTTCTCCTCACCTAAAACTCCCCAACAAAATGCTATTGCTAAAAGAAAGAATAGGACTCTTATTAAGGCTGGTAGAACACTACTAAGTGACACTTCTCTCCTAGAATATTTCTGGGCTGAGGCAGTAAACACTGCATGTCATGTTCTCAACAGAGCTTCCATCACCAAAAGCCACAAGAAGACACCCTATGAGATTATGAAAGGTAGAAAACCAAATATATCCTATTTTAGGATCTTTGGTAGTAAATGCTATGTACTTAACAATGACAAGTCTCATTTAACAAAGTTTGCTGCCAAATCCCAAGATGGGATATTTGTTGGGTACAGCAACAGCAGTAAGGCATACATGATCTACAACTTGACTACTCAAGCTGTAGAAGAATCTGTCCATGTAGTCTTTGATGAATCTAAACTAATCAACTGTGAGCTGTCTAGCACTCCTTGTAGCTCTACAGGTTTGAAGGAAAAGATGGACAAGCTAACCATTAGTGAAGACCAACCTGCAAGATAGGATGAGGAAAATAATGGGTGCTATCCAGGGGGAGTACAAGACTCAGAAGCTGATGATGATGAAGACAATGAAGTTCAGCATGATGGGGAGATTGGAGGAAATCAAGTTGTGGATAGACTGCCTCCAGTAATAAGACATCTAAGGGATCATCAAGCACACTAAATTGTTGGTGATCCAAGACATGGTGTTCAGATAAGAAGCAAGAACTTGAACACAGTTCTTTGCTCAAGTTTCCTGTCACGGATGGAACACAAAAAATTTGAAGAGGCTATACAAGACTTAAACTGGATTGATGCCATGTAGGAAGAACTGAATCAATTCAGAAGATGTAAAGTCTGGAAATTGGTTCCTAAACCAAAGTATCACAATGTCATATGGACTAAGTGGATCTACAGGAACAAGTTAGATGAAAGTGGCATTATAGTCAAGAACAAAGCAAGACTGGTGGAAAAAGGCTACAGACAGGAAGAAGGAATAAACTTTGACCAGACATTTGCCCCCGTGGCAAGGTTGGAAGCAATTAGGCTATTCCTTGCCTATGTAGCTTATCAAGGGTTCAAGGTATTCCAGATGGATGTAAAGTCAGTTTTTTTTGAATGGTGACTTAAAAGAGGAAGTTTATGTTGAACAACCCTCAGGTTTTGTAGATGCTCTCTATTCTGATTATGTGTATAGGCTTAAGAAAGCTCTATATGGATTGAAACAAGACCCTAGAGATTGGTATGAAACACTGTCTACCTTCCTTATTGAGAACAAATTCTCAAGGGGGAAAATAGACAAAACTCTATTCCTAAGGGAATCAAAAGGTAAGATCATCCTAGTCCAGATATATGTTGATGACATTATCTTTGGATCAACTGAAAACAACCTCTGTAGAAAGTTTGCAAAACTTATGTAAGGGAAGTTTGAGATGAGCAGCATGGGTGAGCTGAAATTCTTCTTGGGACTCCAAGTTAGATAGACTGATGATGGCTTGTCCATATCCCAGTCTAAGTTCACCAAGGAGTTAATTAAGAAATATGGCACGGAGTCATCCTCCACCATGAGAACTACAACGGGGTCAAGTATGCCTATATGCAAAGATGATGCAGGAAAACCTATAGATGAGTCTTTGTATAGATGGATAATTGGCTCCCTTCTTTACTTAACTGCTAGTAGACCAGACATCATATATGCTACATGTGTTTGTGCTAGGTATCAAGCTTGCCCTAAAGAATCTCATTATACTGCTATCAAAAAAATTTTGAGATATCTTAAGGGAACACCAAATCTTGGCCTTCGGTGCCCTAAGAATAGAGATTTTCTACTAACAGGTTTTTCAGATGCAGACTTTGCAGGATGCAAAGAAGATAGGAAAAGCACCACTGGCACATGTCAGTTTCTAGGTGGAAGATTGGTGTCATGGTGCAGTAAAAAGCAAACAAGTGTGGCTATATCCACTACTGAGTCAGAATATGTAGCTGCAGGCAGTTACTGTACTCAACTATTATGGATACAACATTAACTTGAAGATTATGGCATTAAGGTAAGTAGAACTCCATTATATTGTGATTCTACTAGTGCCATATCTATTGCTCGAAATCCTATTTCTCATAGCAGAACTAATCACATAGAAATCAGATTTCATTTCATTAGAGATCATGTTGAAAAGGAAGACACAAGTTTAGAATTTGTCAACACTAATTACCAAATTGCTGACATATTCACCAAGCCACTGGATGAAACTAAATTTAATTACCTTAAAATTGAATTAGGCATGCTCAACTTGGAATAAGATTGATAAAAATGACTAAGTAATTCTGTGTCGACACATAAAGACATCTGTCTCGATACTTAGTAGTTGGTGTCGACATATAAGGAAAATTCTGTCGACACTTCAAGAAGATTGTGTCGACACTCAGGTTTTGGTGTCAATACATAGCTCTCCTGATACTTAGATATTGGTGTCGACACATACAATCGTCTATTTCGACACACAGAATTTAGTGTATACTCTTAAGGTTGTTTGTGTCGACACATCGCAAATGGTGTCGACACATGGTATTGTCATACCTTTAAGTTCTCTGTCGAGACTTTAGTAGTCTGTGTCGACACCATCCCAATTGTGTCAACAAAATACACAAATTTCCGCCCGCCTTTTGGTCTTCTTTTAGAAATGTATAAATAAGTGAAAACAAGACCTTATTGACCACGCTCTCAGAATTCTTGACACCAAACCATTTGTGTCGACAAGACCTTCATCTCTCTTCTCGTCAATCTCTCATCCCTAATGGCGCCAAAGCTGGAAGAGAACATGAACGAGGGCTATGAACTAGTTCTCCATGCATTTGAGACTGCCACGCCAGATATCCAAGCCGTGATTACCCTAATCATCGATAATGGATTGGAGTACTTGGTCTCAGAACCTACAAGGATATGGAAAAAGGAAGTTCATGAATTCTACTCGTCGGCTTCCATGGATTCGATGGGGATGAAAATTAAGTCATCTGTTCAAGGAACAAAGGTAAAACTAACATAGAAAAGTTTAAGAAAAACACTTCAACTTCCCAGGATTAAGGAAGAAGATGACATAGCATCTTCCATGACAAAAGATGCTCTTCAATGGTGTGGACTGGATCCCACAACCAAGATTGGATCTTCGATGACCAGGAAGGTAATGAATTCCCAGGGCAAATTCCTGTCATAAATTATAGGGAAGGTTATTCTGTGCAAATCAGGAGGACATGATAGGATTTTAGCCTATATGTTAAATCTCCTGATCAGAGTTATCTTCAAGGTGAAAACAAACTGGTCTGCTATTGTATTTGACAAGATGAAAGAAGGAATCAAGAAACCTAATCTGGGTAGAATACTAAGCCTGTATCTGGCCTTGACTATTCCAGAAGTGATGAATCAAACAGCAGGCTCTAAGATTAATCACATAAGAAGAATGGACTTAAGAATACTGCCCAGATGGGATAGGGTATTGACCAAGGATGTCTGTACACCTCAGAAATCCCAGAAACAGGCTCAGACAAAGAAGAAACCTCAACACAAGACTGCTGAATCTTCCAGTGATTCAGAAGAAGAAGTTATTTTCAGCTCAGATGGAGGACCCGAGAGTACTAGAAAGTCACCTGCTCAAGAAACTATGATTGGTGGTCAGGTGCAGGGGGAGCAGATTCCTACAAGCAACATCCTAGTGAATCAGGTCCAGGAAGACCCTCTTCAAGGGGGAGATAATGAGCCACTTCAAGCTTCAGCTCAAAAAGTGGCATCACCTTCAGGGGGAGCTACTAAGCAAGAGACAAATGTCCAAACAGCTGTATTGGACAGTGAAGCAGCCACAAAATCTATACTTAAGGTAATACAAGATATAAATCAAGCTGCTATAGGCACTAAGAATGATGCACTGAACGTGCATATGAATGATGTTGATCAAAATGATCAAACCAATGTCCTTGATCATGAAATTACCATGGAAGAACCTTTTGATTTTGAAGAAGGTCCATCAGCTGAGAAAGTAACAGTTATTCCACCAGTTCAAATGCAACAAGAGGTTACATTAGAAGAGTTATTTCTTGATTTACTAGGAGCAAGGACTGAGGGGGAGAAGCCAAGAACTGAGAGGGAATAGCCCATTATTGTTTCCACTAGTCCAAAAGACACAGTGGATATAGATACTTCATCTGATTCCTTAGAAGATGAAGAGGCCTCCAGGGCTAAGAAGAGAAAACTTGTGGAGCTCAGGAAAAGGAGCTCAAGCTATAAGAAAACCTTGCAAACTGCCCCACAAATACAAGCTCCTTCAATAGACTTCAGTTTACTTCTAGTGTCACTGCAAATGAAATTGGATGAGCAAAGAATTGCTCTTGAGAAATATGTGGATGAGAGTCATAAGGAACTGCAATTTACATTGGCACAAGGTATCAAATCCATCAGATTTGAAGTTAATTTGCACAGAATGGAAATGACTGAATGCTTCCAAAAGGGAGGTCATACAGTAGTCTACTTGGCCAAACAACAACAGGAAGCAAAACTCAGATATATGACATTGCAGTCAAACAAGGTTATGTTCTGGAAAAACAAATCAGGATGAATGACAATCTCACAGAATCACATAATGTTATTGTCATAGAACTCAAGAATCAAGCAACTGCTGTAATAAATAATATGGTTAAAGTAAAGTCTGATTTTGATAAACAAATCAAAGCTGATTTAGCTCATGTTCAAACCACTATCCAGGCATCTCAAAAGGCAATTTCTGATCTCATGCAGAAGTTCAAATCCTTCTACAAAGAAGGAACAAATTATCTAGCTGGTCAGATTCGATTTCAAAAGGATGATCTAAGAGACCATATTGAACGAGAAGTCATAAAGGGGGAGGGAGTGTTAGTCAATGCAAGATCTGAACATGCTAAATGGATAACCAATGTCATCAGAGAAACTCTTGGTTATCCACCCCTCTGTGATGATGACAACATTGCTGAATCTGGCATTCAACCAGCTTCTATTGAAGGAGTTCAGCAGGAAGTAGCCCAGTCATCTTTCCACCTCCAAATTTTGATGGAATTCAATATGCAGTCCAACAAATGTATAGTCCTCCAAAGGAGGTACAAAATTTTTTTATTGAAAAGGTTGAAATGTTTGGAGCTGCTTTACAATGAGAGCAAGAAGTAGCTCCAGACATTTCAACCTTTTCAATAAAAACATTTTGTACCTCCTTTGGAGGACTATACATTTGTTGGACTGCATATCGAATTACATCGAAATCTGGAGGTAGATAGATGAATTGGGCTACTTCCTGCTGAACTCCTTCAATAGAAGCAGTTAGAATGCCAGATTCAGCAGTGTTGTCATCATCATAGAGGGGTGGATAACCAAGAATTGCTCTGATGGCATTGGTTATCCATTTAGCATGTTCAGAGCTTGCATTGACTAACACTCTCTCCCCCTCCAGATTTTAATGGAATTCAATATGCAGTCCAACAAATGTATAGTCCTCCAAAGGAGTTACAAAATGTTTTTATTGAAAAGGTTGAAATGTCTGGTGTTGCTTTGCAACGAGAGTAAGAAGCACAAAGAGCTAGGGATGCTCAGAAAGAAGCTCAATTATCTAAGAAAAGGTTCAGAGAGCAGGCATAATTAAAGCCAGATTTTGAACAATGGAGTCCTACCTCCAGAAACATTATTCTCATTGCCTGGCAAGCTGTTAAAGACAATATGCATGATAGAGGCAAGTGGTATTCTGAACAAGAATGGAGCAAATATCAGAAGCGACAATATGTCATATATCAATTCAGAATAGATCTCAAAGCTGGAAAAATACCTGCAACCTCTGTGGAGCCTAGCAAATACTTTCCAAAGCCTTATCATTACTTTGAAAGGCAAAAGGTCAAGGCTGAGGAGCTCAAGAAGAAGGTTCTTAAAGTAAATAAGCTGGCCGATGACACTGAAACTAATGTCCAAGCTAGGATACAGTCTGGCAAAGGAATTGTAATCAAGGAGCCGGATCAATCCTAGGATAGATTGACTAGGTTTAAGAACTATTTAATTTGTTGTTCAAAAATCCTTGTACTGTAACAAAAACCTGATTCATGTTCACTACATTTTATCATATTTTGTGATGATATTATATGATGTTTCTATTTATGAGTTACCCTGTCTGAATAATGCTTTTATACATCATAAATCTTTGTTTTATTATAAGTGATGCATATCATTGACTAAGGGTTATGACTTCTCCAAATAGGGAGAGATTGTTGGGTATATTGGAAACTGTGTACCTGATTTGGAGAAGCCTCACCTAACTCAATGATATTCATCAATGTATATTTGATGGTGTGTTAAGTTTTAATGTGCAGGTTAAGGAAATGCAGAAAAGTTTCTAAGTACAAGTGTCGACACTTAACAAGGAGTTGTGTCGACACCAGAAATCAGATTGTGTCGACACACAGGACTTGTGTCGACACACAGAAAATCTCTCGACAACAATTGTGTCGACACACAGGACTTGTGTCGACACATGTTAGAATTATGTCGACAATAATTGTGTCGACACACAGGACTTGTGTCGACACACACTAGAATTCTGTCAACACCAAATTTGTCGAGAATTGAAGCTGTTGTGTCGACACACAGGACTTGTGTCGACACATTCCAAAGAAGATGTGTTGAGTAGATAAAGAAGGGTTATGTCGACACTATGAGAGCTGTGTCGACATCATCAAGAATTGTGTCGACACATGATCTATTTGTGTTGACACATTTGGAGTTTTGTCTCGACATTTTTCTGCTGAGATAGAGTACATTGATGTATCAGATGTCAAGACTGAAGACTTGACAGCTGTCATAACTAACAAAGCTGTTTCATTTGTCAGAGCTGTCAGAAGCCCGTTATGAACCGGATCAGCCGGTAACCTCAGAAGGATCTATATAAAGACCTGTTCTATCATAAATAAAGGAGATTAGGCAGAGAGAGATCTAATAAGAAGAGAAGTTCAAATCCTGAAATCAACAAGTCTCTAAGGGTAGATTCTGAACAAGTCTGCAAGAAGAATTCAGATCTACATCTGAAAGAAGAGGACGCTGGATTGAGGATCATCTCCAACCTCACAAGAAGATCAACCTTACTTTGTTCAGATTCAAGATGCTTTGAAGAAGCTAAGACAGGTTGAATCTTAAGCAGACAGATCTATCAAGAACTGATCAAGAAACCTTCAACCCTTTCTCTCTCTACCTGGGAGAAGGATTTATTCTTTTTATAATCAATTTTATCTGTAGGATCTTTTATAGATCTGAGTGTAAGAGAGTTATCTCTCTGAGTTGTAAGCCTAAGTTTATAAAGGTTGAGGTAGGGCTGAGTGCCTGAGGTAGGGGATTAATTTCTCTGAGCTGTAGGCCTGGTGGAAGAGGCTAAGGTAGGGCAGGATTGCCTGAGTTGTAGGAGTGTGGACTCACTCTGAGGTAGGATTCTTTGGAAGAATCTGAGTTGTAGCACTTGGTGAAGTGTGAGCTGTAGGAACCTTTTAGGGTTTTGAGTTGTAAGATCTGAGGATTTGAGAAGAAAGAAGGGAATTAGGCTGAATCTAGTATACTGCTAGATAGGCGAAGGGGGGAAGTGGATGTACCCATCTCTTGGGGAACCACTATAAATCTGTGTGCATTCTGTGTTGGCTGTGTTCGTTTGTAAACTGTGATGTGATAATTGCTGAATAAGTTGTCTAACAGTAATATATTTTATCTACCTTAATAAAAAGGAATTGAACATGTTCACCCCCCTCTAGGTGTATAGGATATCTTGAAACCAATTCTTTCAGCTTCGATCCTTCCCTCCCATACAAGAGCCCGAGGATCTTTGGCAAGGCCGACCTCGCCGAGAGGCTGCGGATCAACTCCATCTAGGCTGCCGAATGCACCCTACAGATGATGGACAGTGGAGTGCTAGTGGAGGGGGTGCGAGGATATCTCAGCCCGGGACTTGATGCCGAGCCTCTTCCCGGTGACACCGCCCAGCGAGAAGGAAGACAGTCTTAATGCGCTGTTCGGGAAGGGCTTCCAGGACCTGTTCGGCGAAGGGGAGGAGGATCATCAATCCGGCGAGGGGGGCAAGGGCTAATTGTATATTTCTCCTTTCTTTTTTTGTGTAATCTAGCCGAGGCGAGCTCCATATGTAAAGATTACTGTGCAATGGAATACATGTTTGATTACAACCTTGTCCATTTTTTCTATCTTTTTTTTTCTGTTTATCTCTGATGTGTTCTGCTTGCCCGTGAGCCCTTCCTTTGGTGACCTCGCGTAGATAGATTTTGCGAGTAGGACAGTTATTGGGACTCACCCCCGAGATCATATTTTGAGAGTTCGCCAATTCCTAGGACCCGCACCAGCTCGCTCGCGAGCTGCCCATAACCTTATCAATATAAGACCAAATTCACTAAATTTTCTCAAGTAAAACAAAGTGGGGGGTGAGGCATCCTGGCGGGATCCGCCTCCCTTCAGTGAGGTCGAAGGGTCTGGCTTGCCATCCTTCTGCCGAGGCTGAGCTAAATTGGCGAGCCCAGACTCGCTTTTGCTGAGCTCTCCTCTCTTAATCTTAGAAGAAGAGACAAGCTTGTTAGACACTATCTGGAGAGTATAGGACTTCCCCGAGTGACTTCCAGCCCTGACAACTAGGTGAGAGCCTGACAGCGAGATTTGCTCGGGGTTCGAGGCTGACACCGAGTGATATCCATCCCTGTGCTCTAGGTGAGAGCCTGACAGCGGGATCTGCTCGGGGTCCAGGGGTTGACACTATCGAGTGACTTCCAGCCCTGCAAGCTAGGTGAGAGCCTGACAGCAGGATCTGCTCGGGGTCCAGGGGTTGACACAATCGAGTGACTTCCAGCCCTGCCAGCTAGGTGAGAGCCTGACAGTGGGATCTGCTTGGGGTCCAAGGCTGACACCGAGTGACTTCCAGCACTGCTAGCTAGGTGAGAGCCTGACAGCAGGATCTGCTCGGGGTCCAGGGGTTGACACCATTGAGTGACTTCCAGCCCTGCCAGCTAGGTGAGAGCCTGACAACGGGATCTGCTCGGGTTCCAAGGCTGACACCGAGTGACTTCCAGCCCTGCCAGCTAGGTGAGTGCCTGACATCGGGATCTGCTCAGTGTCCAAGGCTGACACTGAGGGACTTCCAGCCCTGCCAGCTAGGTGAGAGACTGACAGCGGGATTTGCTTGGGGTCCAGAGGTTGACACCATCGAGTGACTTACAGCCCTGCCAGCTAGGTGAGAGCCTGACAACAGGATCTGCTCGGGGCCAAGGCTGACACCGAGTGACTTCCAGCCATGTCAGCTAGGTGAGAGCCTGACAACGGGATCTGCTCGGGGTCCAAGGCTGACACCGAGTGACTTCCAGCCCTGCCAACTAGGTGAGGGCCTAACAACGGGATTTGCTCGGGGTCTAGGGGTTGACACCATCGAGTGACTTGCACCCCTGCCAGCTAGGTGAGAGGCTGACAGCAGGATCTACTAGGGGTCCAAGGCTGATATCGAGTGACTTCCAGCCCTGCCAGCTAGGTGAGAGCCTGACAACGGGATATGCTCTGGGTCCAAGGTTGACAACGAGTGACTTACAGTCCTGCCAGCTAGGTGAGAGCCTGACAGCGGGATCTGCTCGGGGTCCAAGGCTGACACCGAGTGACTTCCAGCCCTGCCAGCTAGGTGAGAGCCTGACAGTGGGATCTGCTCGGGGTCCAAGGCTGACACCGAGTGACTTCTAACCCTGCCAGCTAGGTGAGAGTCTGACAGCGGGATCTGCTCGCGGTCTATCATATCGTACGAACTACCACAACAGAATTGGTACATCAAGAGATTTTATTAAGAACAAAACACCACTTACATATCTCAAGGATAAAAACATTTCAATTCATCACCATTCCAGGTGAGACTTAGGGTCTCGCCCTCCACATTTCGGAGTCGATACCCTCCTAACCTCAGTGCCTCCTTTACAATGAATGGGCCTTCCCAGCTGGTGTTGAGCTTCCCCACGGTTGCTGATCTTCTCGCTGCATCCACTTTCTTTAGCACCAAGTCTCCTTCCGCAAACTGTTTGACTCTGACGTGCTTGTCAAAGTACTTGGCCATCCTTCTCTTCACCTCTTCCCGTCGGATGGTGGAAAGGTCACACAACTCCTCCACCATATCCAGGGAGAGCCGCAGCTCTTCCTTGTTCTCGGCTTGCCATTCTTCCCTGCCTTCCCCAGATGCGGCGACTCGACGCGTTTGAACTTCAAATTCCACGGGGAGTACTGCCTCGCATCCATCGGAGAGCTTGAAAGGGGTCTCCCCTATAGCTGTGTTGGGGGTGGTCCTCCGGGCCCAGAGAACCGCGGGAAGCTGCTCCACCCAGCTCCCCTTCAGATTTTCTACTTTCTTCTTTAAGTGGTTAACAATGATCTTATTGGCGGCCTCCACTTGCACGTTGCTCCTGGGATGGTGGACCGAGGCAAACCTGAGATCGATCCCAAGCTTCTCGCAGAAATTAGTGAAATTCGCGCCGACGAACTGGGGCCCGTTATCCGTGACAATGGTCGGGGTAGCCCATGGCGGCAGATGATCTCTCCCCAAACAAAGTTTCTGATAACCTTTTAGGTCACCTTGGCCAGCATATTCACCTCCAACCACTTAGAAAAATAATCGATCATCACCAGCAGGAACCTCCTTTGCCCACTGGCCTGAGGGAATGGTCCAACCAAGTCCATCCCCCAAATGGCAAAGGGACAGGGGGTTGTGATACTCTTGAGTCGCTGAGCCGGTTGTAACTGGAGGAGGGCAAACAACTAGCACTTGTGGCATCTTCTCGCGAATTCTGTCACGTCGCAGCCTAGGGTGGGCCAGAAATACCCTTGTCTGACGATCCTTCCTTCCAGGGTCCGACTCCCGGTGTGACTCCCACACTCTCCAGAGTGGACTTCCTCCCGGATTCTTTGTACGTCCCCCTTGGCCATGCAATGAGCCAACATCCCCGAGAGAGTCTTCCTGTACAACTGCTCGTCCCGGAGGAGGTAGTACGCTGATTTGTACTTGAGCTTCTTTTTGTCCACCCCCTCCGGATACTCTCCTGTGGAAAGGAAGGTTGTGACCGGGTCCATCCTTGAGGGTCGCCGATCTATCTCCATGAGCTCTCCCTCTTCAATGGAAGGGCAGAATAGGTCGGTGATAGTCCCCCCACCACCCGGGGACCATGCTTCGCTAGTTGGTCGACCTGCTCGTTCTCCTCCCTGGGCACGTGTCGGATAAAAAAAGTTTGGAATGTGTCGATGACCCCCTTAACTTTGGCTAAGTACAATCGTAAGGTAGGATCTCTTACCTCAAACTCCCTATTGATCTGGGAAGATACCACCATGGAGTCGGTAAGGACCTCCACGTCTAGCACCCCCAACTCCCTGGCCAGGCGCAATCCTGCTATCACGGCCTCATACTTGGCCTGATTGTTTGTGATGAGGAAGTGCACCACCATTGTTTGCTTGATTCTAGTTCTTTGGGGAGTCTCCAAGATCACCCCCACCCCAGGGAATGCCTCCTTGAGGTGTCATCTACCTTTACCTTCCATGGGGTCGGTCGAGTGAGCTCTTCCTCCGCCACCTCAATCACATAATCGGCCAAAACGTCGGCCATTGCTGAAGCATTGATCGAGAGGCGGGGGAAGAAGAAGATGTCGAACTCGCTCAACTCCACCGACCACTTGGCCACCCTGCCGGAATGCTACACCCCCTCAAAGATGTTACGGATGGGATGGTCAGTCACCACTCAGATGGAGTGTGCCTGGAAATAGGTTCGCAGCCTTCGGGCCGAGATGACCAGAGAAAAGGCCAGCTTCTCCAAGATTGGATATCGGAGCTCGGCCTTCCTCAAGACCCGGCTCACGTAGTATATGGGGAGCTGCTTCTTCCCCTCTTCGTGAACTAGGACGGAGCTCAGGGCCTCCACCCTGACCCCGAGATATAAAAACAGGTTCTCCCCCTCCTTCGGCCCTTAGAGCAACGGAGTCTGTCTCAACTGTATTTTGAGGGTTTGGAATGCCTCCTCGCACTCCTTGGTCCACTCGAATTTTTGGCCCCCCCCTTAGTGTTTTGAAGAAGGGGGAGCACTTCTCCCCGGCCTGAGAGAGGAACCTACTTAACCCTACCAGCTTCCCTGTCAGCTGTTGCTCCTCCTTGGTATTCCGCGACTACCCCAGCTCCACGATAGCCTTGACCTTATCAGGATTCGGCTCGACCCCCACAGGGGTGAGGAGATGCCCCAAGAACTTCCCCATGCTGGCCCCGAAGACACACTTCAGGGGATTCATCCGAATTTTGTATTTGCGCAGGGTGGTGAAGGTCTCCTTTAGGTCCTGGAGGTGAGAGTCCACATCCAGACTATTGATCATGAGATCATCTACATACACCTCCAGGTTCCTCCCCTTCTATTCTTTGAAGACCATGCCTATAATCTTTTGATAGGTTGACCCTGCGTTCTTCATCCCAAAAGGAATCATTTTATAGCAGTATCACCTATCTCCCATGATGAACGAGACGTCCTTGACGTCCAGTGGGTGCATCCTGATTTGACGATAACCTGAAAATGCATCTAGAAAACTCATTTTAGAAAAACCAACGGCTGAGTCAACCAGCGTGTCGATCCGAGGCAAGGGATAACAGTCCTTAGAACAAAATTTATTAAGAAAAGAGAAGTCGATACACATACGCCACCGAGCGTCTCCCTTTCTAACCACGACTACGTTGGAGACCCAGCCGGGGTATTGGATCTCGGACACGAAGCCGGCCTTGAGAAGCTTTGCCACCTCCTCTCTGATGGGCTCGGCCAGCTTGTCTGTGGTGGAACTCTTCTTTTGTTGGATGGGGCGTGTTCCCGGGTCCAAGTTGATGCGGTGGCAAGCCACATCCACGTCAACCCCCGCCATCTCTACGGTGCTCCATGCGAAGATGTCCACGTTCTTCTGGATGCACGCCAGCATCCTGCCTTGGTCCTCCGGGTTAAGCCCTCTGCTGACGCGGACCTTCTCCATCCTCCCTTTGCGAGTGTAGACCTCCAGCTCCACCACCTCTTCCGCAGCTTCAAACCGGGACTGCTCCCCCCATTCTTCTACATTCATCTCCCTGGGATGAGGACCTCCGCCTGCACTTCTTCCTCCACGGCCATTGCCTCAGCCAACTCCTCCGGATCTCCTCCTGCCACCTCAACCTTGGTGCAGCTCTCCACCTCCAGCTACTCCCTGTCAGCTTCCTGCTCCGCCTCCTCCATCCTTCGCTCCATCTCCTCGCCCCACTCTTGCCAAGAGATGGAGTTCATGGCAGTGACGTAGCATTCTCGCGCCACCTTGGGGTCCCCCCTGACCCGGACCTGGATCCCCTCGGCATTGAACATCAAGCACTGATGGAACAATGAGGGGACGCAGCGGAAGGCACTGATAAGGGGCCTCCCGAAGATGGCGCAGTATCTGCTGGGGGCATCCACGATGACGAACCTGCAGTTCCTGGACTCCCCCCCAGATCGACATAGAGGCCTACTCCTCCTTCTACCTCCTTCCTCTCTCCCGAAAATCCAAACAAGGGCCCATCTGAGGCCAACACCCTCTTCGCCTCCACCTATATCGCGTCAAATGCCTTTTTCAAGACGACGTTGACGGAGCTTCCGTTGTCAACGAGGATCCGGGAGACGGTAAAATTTTTGATGGCTA
Source organism: Platanthera guangdongensis (assembly GCA_039583875.1). Classification (NCBI taxonomy): domain Eukaryota; kingdom Viridiplantae; phylum Streptophyta; class Magnoliopsida; order Asparagales; family Orchidaceae; genus Platanthera; species Platanthera guangdongensis. The sequence continues at coordinate 88,193,473 of CM077161.1, read as the reverse complement.
TCTGGATGACCAGCGCAACGCAAAATGGATCCTCATGATCCGGCATATCGCTCCTGGAGAAGGTGATCCTCTCTTCTGTGGGTCGGGTTTGGGATGTGGAGCCAACGCACTGACGATACATGGTATGGAGTCTCTCCCTCTGGGAGGCCTCTACCCCCACCCACCGTGGATCACTCTGATCCCTCCTCGGGTCCCGATGTCTACCCGGTCTTCACAAAAGTCCTCCTTCGCCTGAGGCAGGACCTCCTCGATCCTCTCCTGACGTCCCTGCTGGTGCTGCTCCCGGTTTCCCCTCATTTCGAGGAACTCCGGGCACGTGGCTGTGGCGTACCCTTCCTCCTGATGGAAGTGGCAGTAGGGCAACTCCAACCTAACTTCTCTCCTCCTCCTCCTTACTACTCTCCTCCTCTCCCCTATGGCTATGGCCATAACCTGTTCTTGATCGAGGAATCGAGGCCTCTGCTCCCGCCTCCAACCCGGGGGTGGAATTGATCTTGCCCCCCTTGGTGGCTGTCCATTCCTTGGTACCCTCTCTGCGGCCCCTGCCCTTGCCATTCGGGCCTCCATCCCAGCCGACAGTCGGGCTCCTGATGCCCCCACCTGGGCTGCTGCTGCCCCTGGAGCTACCTCTGCTACCTCTGCGGGGCTCGACTCTCCTCTCCTCCTGCCCTCTTCCACCTCTTGGCTCCTTCTCTTCCTCCGTGCCCCACCTGGACAGCTTCCGGGTGAACTCCGGATTTGACGCCTCCCCGTCAACGTATCTCGCCGCCCTCCCCATCAGCTCCTCATAGGAGAGGGGGGGGCACTCTCTTAAGCTCGATCCTGAAGAATCCCTGCTGCAGCCCTAGGGTGAAGGCCATCATCAAGCAATGGCTTGACATCTCCTGGACCTGGGTGACCTCCTCCTGGAACCGATCCACGTAGCTTCCCAACATCCCATTCACCCCCTGCTTGATGTGGAATAGGGACTCTGAATCCGTCTTCCTCCTCTCCGAGGTAGTGAACCTCAGCATGAAACCCCGACGTAGGTCCTCGAAGCAGTAGATGGAGCTGGCCGGCAGCTGGTGAAACCACTCCCTCGCCTTCTCTTTGAGGTTGATGGAAAAGAGTCGGTACTTGAACCCATACGATATCTGCCGGATCGACACCACATCCTCAAACCACTGGATGTGTTGGACCGGGTCTCCATTCCCGGTGTAGTAGAACACCTCGGGTTCCCTGAACCCCTCTGGAACTGGAGCAGAAGAGACCAACTCGCAGAAGGGGCTGCCTCCCCCCACTGGGCGAGCTGGCGCGTCTCGCGGGCTCAGCTCGCCGATCCGGCCTCCACCTGCCGAGCCGAGGAAGAGCACGTGCCCGTGGAGCTCGCACCCCCGACCCTCCTCGACAACTTCCTTCCCAGCTCACCTGTCGGGGGCGTCCTCGCCCAGAGAGGGGGCAGCTGCGATCTAGACATCTGGAGTCGAGCACTCGGCCCGCGTGCCGAGTGAGAACTTGACGAGGCCCAGCACCTCGTTCTTGAAATCTTCAAACATCCCCACAGTGGCCAGAGGTGTGTGTGTGGGGGGGGGGGGGGGGGGCGAGGCCAGCCTGTCAGATCCTTGGCCTCCTGTCATCGAGCTCGCTGGAGGTTTTCTGTGTTGACCATGCTCCACGCTCACCGCACCAAAATGTTCAAACCAAAATTCAGTCTCCTGTGGAGTTCACCCTTGGGGAAGTGGTGATTGCGCACCTACTTCGCTCCTGCAAGCAAAACAACAAGGGAAACAAGGAAAAACTGACCCAAGGGCTCTGCGGGGAGGACCCACCACACACCCGAAAGATCTTAGAGCGCTTACCCTCCTTTGCCAGAGGCCGAACTAAGGTATCCTCAAAAAGAGCTTGAGAGATAGAGCAAGAAAGCACAAGAAGCCTGCTTTCTGAGGTACCCCTTGGGTCCTATTTATAGATTTCTGAAAACAGCCTGCAAATAGCCAACTTCCACTATCCTGGACGGCTATATGCAGTCTAGGTTGGCCTGCTAATAGCGTAACTCCGCTGTTTTGAAAGGCTATAGGCATGCCAGCAGGGGAAAACAGTAAAAAGTACCTCTTAGACATAGGCGAGCTCGGCCACCTCTGAAGATCCTGCTCGCCTGCTATCTGTCGAGCTCCATAGGGTGAGTGCGAGCTGGCTAGGGTGCTCGCCCTTCGATCGGCCTCCATTAGTCGAGCTCAGCTCGACGAATACTGGGCCTAGCTCGGCGAATGCCGAGACCGGGGTCGTGACGAATGTCGTGCTCGGGTTCGGCCTTTCCCTATCGAGTTCGCTTACTGCCTTCAGATTCCTCTGCTGAGCTCCCTTGCTGCTTGGACGATCTGAACTAACTGGGCTGGTTCCTGGCGACCTCACTCACCGAATACTGGGTTGTACATACAGATACCTTGCTTTTAACTCAGATTCAAGCTTGTTTATCAAGAATAAGGCTGAGCTTCTGGTCTTGGTCCTGCTATATGTTGATGACATGATCATCACAAGGAATTCTGAGGAGGAGGTTGCTAGGCTCAGGGCTGAGCTAGCTATTCGCTTCGAGATGAAATACTTGGGAGAGCTTCATCACTTTCTTGGTCTCGAAGTGGAGAGGAAGGAGAGTGGGATACTCATTTGCCAGAAAGGATATGCGTATCGCATTGTGAATAGATTCAGCATGAAGGAAGGGAAGAGTTGCTCTACTCCTCTAGATCATGGGCTGAAGCTTCGACGAGATGAAGGGAGGATTATTCCTGATCCCTTGGTGTTCAGAGCTCTAGTGGGGAGCTTGATCTACCTAACGATTACAAGGCCAGACATTGCTTACGATGTTGGCCGACTAAGTCCGTTTATGGCAGAGCCAAGGAAGTCTCATCTGGTGGCAGCAAGGAATATCTTGAAGTATGTCAAGACTACTTCTGATATGGGGCTCCTCTATAGGAGGGACACAGACTTTTTTTTGCTAGGATACACGAATGCTGATTATGGTAGTGTTTCGGATGATCGAAGATCAACATCGGGTTATGTTTTCACTTGTGGATCAGCTAGCATCTCGTGGTGTAGGAAAAACCAGGACTCGGTGTCCGTCTCGACTACGGAAGCAGAGTACAAGGCTTCGACTTTGGCTGCTCGAGAAGACATTTTGCTAAGGAGGCTAGTTGAGGTCATCCATGAGGAAGTGCAAGGTCCAACTCTGCTCCGAGGTTACAATGAAAGTGCTCTCAAACTGGTGAACAATCCTGTTTGTCATGCAAGGACGAAGCATATAGAGATCAAGCACCACTTCATAAGAAAGAAGGTGTTGGAGGGATCTCTTATGGTCGGGCATGTTCGGAGTGAAGACAACCTTGTTGAAATCTTCATGAAGCCATTGTCGAAGGGGCCATTTCAACGACTGCGGGGTTTTCTGTGCTTGATCACCACTTCCCACTTCAAGGGGGAGTGTTGAAAATTATGAAGTGAAAGTGAATGATGGAGCATACCGCACGGTCTGGGCGGTCTAAGTCTGCGTCCTAGGCAGACTGTTGTTGTGGCCTGGGTGGTCTGTGACCAGAGTAGACTTGATGCTTGGGCGTCTAGTGGAGCGGCCTGGGCGGACTATCCTTGCAGACTATAGAAGCAGCCTGGCGGCCTGTGTGGTTTTCTGGAGGTAGCCGTGGTTAGTTTGGAGTTTTCCATGCTGGGCGGACTTGGATTGGAGTCCGCCTGCTTCTACGACCTGGCTTGTCACCAGTTTGTTTTGCAAGATTGCTTATAAGTAGACTGTACAGACTGATTGTGAGTCCGGCAGTTGACCGTTGGATTGAATGCTGTGCGAGTTGGTGCTTGCGAGTTTTTCCTTACTCTGGTAGAGCGTTGGCAATATCTTGTGAGCTAGCGGACTGGGGTCTTGTCCGTCGAGCTCGCATCGGGCTCTTGGTGGTTTGATGGACTTGGTCACACTCTTTGACAAGTCCAGGGTGTCTGCAGTGTCCGCAGAGTCTACTGTTGATCGGGCGGTCTGCCTATTTGTTGTGGACTCATGTTGCGGGCTGAGGCGTTGTTCTTGATCTTTGTAGACTTTCGCCATGTCCGCATATGGTGTGCGAACTCATGCAGTATGGGCTATGGTTGTGTCCGTGTGCTATAGTGTGGTGGACTGGTGCTATGCTTGCAGGTTATACGGGCTATTGCCTTGTATGCATAGTGTGTGCGGACATGCGCTGTGTCCTCCTGGTGGTGGACTAACCTTGTCTTGGCACTTGGCGGGTTCGTTGAAGTCCGGCTAAGTCCTTGCGGACTCGGCGGACTGGGCTTTGCTAGTTGCAAGCTGGAGTGGTGACTCTATTCATTAGGGCGGTGACCACACTCCTCACCCCGCCTATAAATAGACCCCCCCGACACGTCTACAGTAACTGAGGGAACAGTAAGTTGAGACTTGGTTAAGTGTTGCGGCCTCGATTTTCTAGTCCGCTCGGTTTGATCAGAGTTAACTGGTTGTTGTTTGCAGGTTGCGCGGCTAGCACTATGGAGCGAGGAGTTTGGCTTTGACTTCGGTCAGGTTCAGTGAAGTTTGTGGTTATAATCGGCGGTCTCAGCAGGTCGCTTCAGCGTCTTGTCAGTTTTCTTTACTTCAGCTTTTACAAGTTCAATAACCTGTCCGCCGGACTCGGCGGTTAGGCTGTCTGTTCTTTAGTTCAGCAGTAGCTTGCAGCAGTCAGCGAATAACGGTGTGTCCGCGCGACCTCGCGGTCTCAGCGGACTCTGTGTTCTATTCGTCATCCAATAGTTTGAGCGGTCTCGGCGGTCTCCATTTCTGTCTGCCCGGATTATTTTTTGTATCTTTTCTGTTTTCCTTGTGTACTGGCGATATCACGTCTCGCCACGTATACCTCGCCCTGTAAAGAAGTTAGTAAATATATGATCTACTTGTTACTTCTACTTGCATTTAGTCTTTGAGCTTGCTTTCCCAGTTCCGCTTGATCAAGGTTTGATCTTGATAGCTCTGAGAATATTAATTTTGTGTCAGACTATTCGTTGATCATCTTGAGTGAAAAATTTAAAAATCACCACCCTAACCGATAGGATCACCACCCTTCTTTTAGCTAGCACAAAGTATATCCACACAACGCGAACATGAAACTAGTTTGCCTTTGTCGCCCCGACAAGGCCGGACAGCCAACATACCAATGTCACACCATCAAGGCCGGACAAAAAACCTATCCTCCTTGAACACCAAAAGTCCAGAACTAGGATCAGTCTGCCACACCTGCGGACACTGTGGTTATACCACCAGTCTACACATCCTGAGGACAATGCTCCATTCTGCACACTCTGAGCTCGCAACTAGAGCAATAAACCAAGCTTACATGCTGCCAAATTCGGTGGATAGAAAAGCAGTTTGCGGTATCAGACCAAGTCCACAACTCTAGCAATCCCTTGTGCGTACATAACACAAACGGATATAAGATCTAATCTACACAATCCAGTGGAGTCAAAGACTAGTTCACACTAACCCGCAAACTCTGCGGTCTCCACCAAACCGCTCCACCAGAGAACTAGATCTAAGGCATGACTATATCGATCTCGCAAGCTCCAGAAGAGCTCGCAACATGCCGGACTCGGCATACTCCAGATGAGTCTACAGCTCCCGCGGATAACCACCCTATCCGCCCAGTTACATCCTGGGAACAAGCTGACACAAAAACACTAGCTGAACTGGTTAGTCGCCACACCAGTCCACGTGGACAGTTCGTACAGGCCGCCACTTTCACTTCAAAAATTTTAACACTCCTCCTTGAAGTGAGAAGTGGAAACCAGCCAGCTAAAGCAATCCCAGTAACCGTTCAAATGGCCCCTTCAACAGCGGCTTTGTGAAGACGTTTGCGATATTATCCTCGCTCTGCACACGCCCAACCATAAGAGCCCTCCAGCACCTTCTCCCGAATGAAATGATGCTCTATATCAATATGTTTGTTCAGTACATGACAAACTGGATTTTAACCAGTTTAATAGCACTTTCGTTGTCACCGTGAAGCAGAGTGGGACCTCGCACTTCTTCATGTACGCCCTCTACTAACCTCATAAGCCAGATTACTTCCCCAGCTTCCAATGCCGAAGACATGTACTCCACTTTCGTAGTTGAAAGACTTTGTTTTCAAGGTCAGCTAACACTTAGAGGGGGGGGGTGAATAGGTTTTAGGGCTCTTTTTAATTATCTAGACATATACCTTATCCGATGTGTTTAGTGATTTGTTAGTTTTAGCTTTCAAGAACATCAACCAGACGACAAAGATATTTTATAGTGGTTCCCTAGAGTATGAGTACGTCTACTGTCCCTCTATTGCCTTCTAACAATGTGTTAGACAAGGCTCTTCCCCCAAAACTCATCTCCAATGACCTTACAACATGATCCCGCTGGACCACTCATTCTTCTTCAAGACTTACAGCTCTGGTAATATGCCCTACCACTCAGAACCCAACTGTATCCTACCTCAGCCTTTATAACACAGGCTTACCACTCAGATTCACACAAGAATCCTACACTCAGATCAACAACAGATCTTACCTCAGCCTTTATAACAAAGGCCTACACTCGGATTCACTCAAGAATCTTACACTCAGATCCAAGATTGGATCCTACAGAAAATAACAGTGATTTAAAATAATTAAACACCAGATAAAAATCTCTGTGTCTGTATTTCTGGGCAGAAACTAAGTCTCCCCTAACCTCTTCTTCACAATAACAAGTTGACAGATATCTTTAGATGAATCATGGCTTGTTCTGGAAGTTGCTTGCATAAATCTCCGCCTCTTCTCTTTCAGGAATCAGTCCTAACCTTGCTGTCGTAGATGAATATCGCAGTAGCTATCACTTTTTGCTTTCAGTTTAACTGAACTGAACAGGAACTACATGCTCGATAAAAATGGCGAGAAAGAAGACGATGTTCAACTGCAATGCGAAATAAGAAAACCCTAATTGCTTGTTGTCAACTCGGCCAATCTTTCCATTTTATTGATCGCCGGTCAACGACTCTTTATGCTGCAGGGCCCAGCCTTAATTGTCGATTTGCCACCTTCCATTTGCAGAATACGACAAAAGCTGGCCGCTGATGCCATCAATGGCTTACTCCATCTTTCCCGCAAAGAATTTGAACTGTGTTGACTTTTACTAACTCATGCTGACGTCAGCCATATATGGACTTAGCTAAAATCAAGCAACATTAGTATAAGCATTGAGTGAGTACACTTTACTCAACACCAAAATACTTAGACAGATTTTCTATCAATAGGAGTTGAGTGAGCAATCTTCACTCAATGCCAAAATACTTAGAAGAATTTCTCTTCAATTAGGAGTTGAGTGAATAAGCTTCACTCAATGCCAAAACACTTAGACAATCTTTCTGTCATTAGGCATTGATTGAGTAAGCTTCACTCAACGCTAAAACACTTAGAAAGTTTTTCTCTCTCTAGGCATTGAGAGCGTAGAGTCCACTCAATGCTTTTTTCCTTAACATTGAGAGCGTTGAGCATGTCTTCATCACTCAACGCTTTCTGCCTAAGCCACTTTCAATTACTAGGCGTTGAGAGCGTTGAGTGTGTCTTCATCACTCAATGCTTTCTTCCTTAGCCAAACTTTTTGTTACCAGGCGTTGAGAGCATTGAGTGTGTGTTCATCACTCAACGTTTTTTGCCTTGGCCAAACTTTTTGGTACTAGGTGTTGAGTGAGCCTTCATCACTCAATGCCATATAACTTACACAGATTTTATCACTTGGCATTGAGTGAGTAAGCTTCACTCAAAGCCAGAATATTTAACAGATATTCTTCTGTTATCTAGCGTTGAGTAAGCTACACTCAACGCATTTGGACTTGGCCAAATTTTTGTGAAATCACAGACTCTGACTAAATAAGGTTCCGTCAACGCTTTTAATCACATGGCGTTAAGTGACTAAGCTTCACTCAACGCCTGTGCACTTAGTCAAATATCTACACTGATTTTCTATGACGTTGACTATCTAAGATATACTCAATGATTTATGTTGTATAACATTGAGTGAGTAGACTTCACCCAACGCCTGTGAACTTAGCCACATTTCAGCCAGTTTCTCTTTAGGCTTTGACTGCCTCATTCTGTCTCACAATTTTTTGTTGTATGACGTTGAAAGAATAGAGTACACTCAACGCATGCGGCCTTAGCCACATTTTCTGCTTGTCAATTGTTAGGCTTTGAATAACCTAGCTATACTCAATGCTTTTACTTATTGGTGTTGAGTGAATAGACTTCACTCAACGCTTGTGGACTTAGGAGATTTCCAACCTATCCAGCATCTTCCCTTACATCTGGCGTTGAGTGAGCTTGCTTCACTCAACTCTCGTGGACTTAGGCAAATTCCTGCCTGTCTACCAACTTGCTAGGTGTCGACCTGTCCAATCAGTGTAATAGGGACTGACCTGCATGCATAAACTCAAACACACATCAAATACAACTAGTGTGTATGTCATTGACTTGTTTGACTTCTTAAAAATCTGGGTCATGTGGATCAATGGACCCAATAATCTCCCACTATTTGAAGAAGTAAAAGCCCTTATTCAAATTGTTCACATTTCTTAGTCAATGACACACACAACATATGCAACAATATAATGTATTATTATAACAGAGTAAATCTTGTAAGGTTACTACATTTCCTATCTGTTTGGTGAGCATCACCTGCACCCCCTGTTTTGCTGCAAGTTGTGTGATACCACTTGAATGCTACATGGGAGCATTTCTTTCTCCCCCTGAATCTGATACCACTTGATCAGAGCAACATTTCTTTCTCCCCCTAAATTTGATACCACTTAATCAAACTCTGATGCCACACTTGATGATGCTACACTTGAACAATCTTTGAAGCCATTTGATATGCCACTTAATTCCTTTTTTCTCTCCCCCTTTGGACTTCTGAAGAATAGTCAAGGAAGAGCTGGTTTATTTTGATGTGCTTCTCCCCCTATCTAACTGCATTTGATACCCTTGGTACAGCTGCTAGCTATCTCTTTATATGAGACTGATTCTGCTCCTCCAGCTACTAGAATTGCTCCCCCTCAATAGGAGCCACTTTTTCCATCATTTTACTGATGGTCACTTTGGTCTTCTTGCCACGTAAGGTCTTCATCTCCTGCAAGAAGAAAATATCCTGCGCAAAAACTAAATCTATAGGGAGAGACTAAATCTAGACTAGGTTTAACATAACCAACTCAAACTTGAAGGTGTTGAACTTTGCTTCATCCAGTGGCTTATTTAAGATGTCAACCACTTACTCGTCTGTGGGGAAAAACTCAAGATAGATATCTTACTTTTCCACATGCTGCCTAATAAAATGATATCTAATTTCTATATGCTTAGTCCTGCTATATAAGACAGGATTCCTAGCAATAGAAATAGAACTAGTAGAATCACAATAAAGAGGGGTTCTACTTACCCTGAGGTCATAATCCTGGAGCTGATGCTAATACCACAACAATTGAGCACATCAGCTACCTGCTGAAATGTACTTTGACTCTGCAGTTGATATATCAACACTTGTTTGCTTCTTGCTACTCTAAGACACTAGTCTTCCTCCTAAGAACTGATAGGTGCCTATAGTCCTTTTCCTGTCCTCTTTGCATCCTACAAAATCTGCATCTGAATACCCGGTTAGTTCAAAATCCCTATTTCTAGGGTACCATAGGCCAAAATCTGGTGTGCCCTTAAGATATCTCAAGGTCCTCTTTATAGCTGAGTAGTGAGATTCTTTAGGGCATGCCTGATACCTAGCACTAACACATGTAACATACATGTTGTCAGGTTTACTAGCTGTGAGATATAGAAGGGAGCCAATTATTCCTCTATACAAAGTTTCATCAACAAATTTCCCTACTTCATCTTTGTTTAAAGTCATACTTGACCTCATGGGAGTTTTCATGGTGGAGGCATTCTCCATTCCATATTTCTTAATCCACTTCATGGTGAACTTGGACTGGGATATGGACAAGCCATTATCAGTCTGTCTAACTAGGAGACCCAAGAAGAACTTGAGCTCACCCATACTACTCATCTCAAACTTCCCTTGCATAAGTTTAGGAAACTTCCTACAAAGGTTGTCATCAGTAGATCCAAAGATAATGTCATCAACATATATCTGGACTAGGATAATCTTGCCCTTAGATACCCGTAGGAATAAGGTCTTGTCTATTTACCCTCTTGAGAATTTATTCTCATTGAGGAAACTAGACAAAGTCTAATACCATGCTGTAGGAGCTTGCTTCAACCCATATAGATCTTTCCTAAGCCTAAAAACAAAATCAGGAAAGTTAGAATCAACAAAACTTGATGGCTATTCTACATATACCTCCTCTTTTAAGTCCCCATTCAGGAAGGCTGACTTCACATCCATTTGGTAGACTTTGAATCCTTGATAAGCAATAAATGCAAGTAAGAGTCTTATTGCTTCCAATCTGGCTACTGCGCAAATGTCTGGTAAAAATCTATCCCTTCTTCTTGCCTGTATCCCTTAGCCACCAGTCTAGCCTTATTCTCGACAACAATATCATTCTCATCTAACTTGTTCATGTATATTCACTTAGTTCCTATGACATTATATCCCTTAGGTCTGGGAACCAGCTTCCAGACTTTACATATCTTAAACTGGTTCAGTTCTTCCGACATTGCTTCAATCCAGAATTGGTCTTTGATGGCCTCTTCAAACTTCTTGGGCTCTACTTGTGACAGGAAACTTGAGTAGAGTGATGTGTTGATACTCTTACGTCTGGTCAGTACTCCTTGGCTTGCCTTACCAATAATTTGGTGTGCTAGATGATCCCTTAAATACCTTACAGTTGGAGGCAATCTAACTTCAGCTAGATGTTCTTTATTTTCTTTAACTGGCTATTTTTCATCCTCAACCTGTGAGTCTTGAGCTCCCTCTAGACAACACACATTTTTTCTCTTATCTTGGACTGCTGGAGCATCTTCCTTGATGGTAAGCTTGTCCATCACCTCCTCTATGCCTACAGAACTAGAAGAGGAGCTAGACAGCTCACAGTTAATCATGTTTGATTCATCAAAGACAACATGAACTGACTCTTCTACAACTTGACTTGTCAAGTTGTAGATCATATATGGCCTACTGTTGTTATTGTACCCAACAAAGATCCCTTCATGGGACTTGACAACAAACCTAGTCACATAGGACTTTCCATTGTTCAGTACATAGCACTTGCTACCAAAAAACTTGAAGTAAGATAAGTTTGGTTTTCTACCTTTCAAGATCTCATAGGGAGTCTTCTTGTGGCTTTTTGTGATAAAAGCCCTGTTAAGGACATAACATACAGTTTTATTGCCTCAGCCCAAAAATATTCTGGGAGAGATGTGTCACTTAATAAGGTCCTACCAGCCTCTTTGATGTTTCTATTTTTCCTCTCAGCAATTCCATTTTGCTGGGGTGTTCTAGGAGAAGAGAATTCCTGGTGAATCCCTTGCTCTTCACAGAACCTTGTCATGCTTGCAGACTAAAATTCAGTCTCATGGTCACTTCTGATTTTGACCACAGTACTGTCTAGTTCACTCTGTATCTGCTTGACAAAAGTCTTGAAGACTTCAAGGGTTTCATCCTTTCTCTTAAGGAAAAACACCAAAGCAAACCTAGAAAAGTCATCAACAACCATAAGGGGGTAGACTTTCCTAATTAGACTTTGAACTAGCATAGGACCAAACAAGTCCATATGTTGGAGGTATAGACAACTCACTAAGACTTTGACCCTAATGCTCTTGAAGAAGATCTTGGTCTGTTTTCCCTTTTCGCATGCAGAGCATATACCCTTCTTAGTGCATTTTAACTTGGGGCCATTTCTGACTAACTCTTCACTAAAGAGTTTGCCTATGGTCTTGTAGTTTAGATGAGCCAGCCTCTTGTGCCATTGGACACAATATGAGGATTTCTCATCTACAACTAGGCATATGGGAGAGTTTTTAATTTCAAAAACAAAATTAAGACAATAGATATTTCCTTTCCTAGTGTCTGTCAAGATGATCCCTTGGTCACTTGGCCACCTAATTTGGCACTCATCCTTGAGGAAAGACATGTCATAGTCAAGACCATATAGTTGGCTTATGCTTATGAGGTTGTGTTGCAACCATTTCACATAAGCTACTTGCGTGATAGTGATTGTGGCATTTGATATCTTACCATACCCTTTAGTCATTCCCCTTTCTGAACCACCAACAATGACATTGGGTCCATCTTTTACTGGAGTGTACTCCTTCAGTATGCTCCTTATTCCAGTCATGTGCCTGGAACACTCACTGTCCAAGTACCATTTAGGTGTATGGCCATTTAGACTAACCTGTAAGGCATAAATCTGATAATAACCATGCCTACATGCAGCTCTTCTGATAGGTAAGCTCTCTATTGATCTTGGCACACTTGTATTGTGACAGCTATCTATAGCATAAAGTCACACTTTGACACAACACCAACACTCATAAATATTTTACCTTCTTTTAGGAATTGGTCTTGTTGTAGTGCTGTTAGACGCTCTCAGTCCAGAAGGTACAGTAGCAGCCTTTTTCTTGTATCTTCCACCAACAGTCTGACTTGGGACATGTCTGGCAGTAGAAGTACTAGAAATATCTCGAGCCCTACCAGTAATAGTCTTCTTTTTAGAAAATGAACACTTGATGGCCTCGGATATCCCCAAGTCTGGCTTGCTGACAGACTTGCCCCTTGTCTGATTTTGGTTTGGGAGATCCTAAGAACAAATAACTGCCTTGTTCTTGAGTGTTTGGGCAGGTGTACCAAACACAAACGGTCTATGATGGGCCATTTGAATCTCCTCATGGGCTTCCTTGAAGGCACTTGCACACTTGCTATATTTATCGCCATAGTGTGGAGCATATTTGCTCACACTAGTGGAACAACCATTTTTCAAGTGACCATAGGTACTCTCTTGGTCATACCTATTGGAAGGTAGCACCATTCTATTGAATGGACTAGGATGCTTTGAGGCCAGTGGCTATGTTGGAGCTTTGCCCTTTCCTTTGAGATTGACAACTCTTTTGGATCCCTTGAATCTCAACCCCTTCTTACCCTTCTGGGAAGTGAAGGTGTCTATCAAGGGAAGCAGTGAACTGGTCTTTGAATAGCTAGCCACTATTCTCTTCTCCCTCTCCAGCAGCACTTCCAGATCCCTTATTATATTTTCTTGGTACTCTATGGTACCTATCTGAATGAAGGAAATAGTTTTTAGCTTACTGATCTTTTTCATTTTTTGATCAAGCAGTCAAGCTGAATCAGCATGCTGGGAAGCAAAAAGATGAAGGGAGGCAATTTCCTTAGCTTGCTTCTTAGCCGGTAGCTTACTTTTCTTGAAAGCACTCATAAAGATACCATATTTGTCAATTACAGAATTGATAATTTCCTCAGACTCAGAATCTCCTTCATCTCTTGATGAATGAGCTTCAGAATTTTGGCTAGTCTCATAGCCTGACTCAGAACACTTGGACAGAGAATTTACCTTTAGTTGACCAGGCAGTTCCTGGTTGGATTCTTCATTTGTCAGAGCCATCCGTCCATGGAAGCAGTTGTCTTCTTCTTCTTCCAGCATAGCAACAACTATCCTAATATAGGCTTCATCATCCTCTTCTCTTTCTAACTCTGAAGATGAAGCGTCAGTCCATCACTTCTGTTTCTTAGTAATGTAGGATTTCTCCTTCTAGTCTTTGTGCTCATGGTCCTTCTCCCCAGATTCCTTTCTTTTTACAGGGCAGTCAACTATTACATGCCCTAGCTTGCTACAACAATATCAAACCACTTTAGATGAAACATGCTTGTTGGGTTTAGAACTATATCTGTCCTCCTTAGAAAATTTCTTCCCGCACTTGTAGTAGTATTCTTTGGGATGAGAGTAGGAGGGCCAACTTTTCCAATGTTTCTTCTTCATAAACTTTTGGAACTGATCGAAGAATGTAACAAAGTCTTCATTAGACTTATGGTAGTCTGATATGCTGGTCTCTGACTTTTCTGAGTCAGATTCAACATCCCTCCTTAGAGGAGAAGGGGTCTTCCTTCTGCACCTCCTTGTGGCTTCAGCTTTGAAGGCAACAGATTTTTCTTTGGCCACAGACTTGTTGTTTTTCTCTTCCTCCTTTCTGGCAATCAACTGCATTTCATAAGACAACAACTTTCCAAACAGTGTTGGTGGTGGAGTACCTGCCAGTTTTGCTTCTTCTCTAATGACACAGATTTTAGTATCTCAGTCTCTAGTTAGTGTTGAAGTATTAGACCGGGCGGCTTAGCGGTCTGATCCAGCGGTTTGTTGACCGAGCGGCTTAGCGGTCTGGTCCAGCGGTTTGTAGACCGGGCGGTCTATCGGTCTACCTCAGCGGCCTGTTCTATCCTGCTGGAGTTGCCGAGCGGTTAGCCCATCTGTCTAACCGCGCGGCCTATGCGGTCTCCATTATTCTAGCCGCTCAGTACTGTAAATGTTTAGTCCCACATTGTTTGTATACTCTCTTTCTTATCTCCTCCATTCTATATAAGGGAGGTCATACCTTTGTAAATGATATTTTTTTTGGATAATAAAATTTCAATTATTCAAAAGTTTGTTCGCTTGTTCTCTACTTTTCGCTTCTTGTCTCTACTTTCTAACATGGTATCAGAGGCCACGGTCATTTCCTCTTGATTCTGTGCGCCCTCTGTTGTTCACGACTTCTTTTCCGCGCTCTGCGACTTGATTCGCGGCTTGCCCTCTCTTCTATCCGCGCGGCTTGTTTCTATCCGCGCGGCTTGTTTTTTGTCCGCCAACCTGTTCGCGCGGCTTGCTCCTTCTTGGTTCTCTTCTCCGACTACTCTTTGTCGCAGCGACCTGTTTCGTTGTCGCCGCGCTCCTTGTTCTTTCTTGCCTCTCCGACTTCCTAGTCGTTGCGGCCTGTCCCTGTCCCTGTCCGCGTGTGTGTTGTCTCTCTACTCGCGGTTTGCTGCTGTGATCTGCCTGACCGTGCGGGTTGTTCCTTTCTCACCCGCATCTTGGTCGCGGTCGCCAGCTCTTCTCCTCTTTTCTGTTCGCTCGGGCTTCTCAGTTCGTGCGACTTCTTCCCCGCCGTGCCTTTGACCGCCTTCTAGCCGCTGCTGTGATCTGCCTGACCGTGCGGGTTGTCTCTTTCTTCCCGCATCTTGGTCGCGGTCACCTGCTCTTCTCCTCTCTTCTGTTCGCTCGGCCTTTTTCAGTCCGCGCGACGTCTTCCCCGCAGTACCTCTTTCTAGCCGCTACTGTTCGCGCAGCTTCCTCTGTTTTCTAACCGCTCCTGTTCGTGCGGCTTCTTCTGCTTCCGGGTTCTATGACTACCTCCGGTCTCACCACTACTCCTGCAGCTCCTTCTCCTCCTCCTCCTTCGGGCAACCTTGGCACCCTTTCCAAGCTTGTGGGCTCCAACTATCCCGATTGGAGCGTCTCTTTCACCTTTCTCCTTCGTTCTCAACCCAAGCGTCATCACCTCACCGATGACCCTCCTCCTCGCACCTCTCCTGAGTTTGATGACTGGGATGCGAGTGATGCTCTTGTTCGCACCTGGCTGGCCAACAACCTTTCTGATGAGTGCCTTCCCGTCATTCGCCATGATGAGACGGTCAAGGCCGCATGGCTTCACCTCGCTGCTCTCTATTCTAAGGGGGGCCAGACGTCCCGCATTTATACTCTCTATGCGGACCTCTTTGCCCGCCCTTCCATGTCCCCAGCTGCGGCTTATCAGCAGGTTCAGGCTCTTGGGGCTGAAATCCTCCAGAATCGCCCCTTCTCCGCGGACTTGGCCGACCAGCACAAACACTTCCAGGAACTCCTGGTTGTTTGTTATCTTCTTCGTCTTCCCGACTCTTATGATATGATCCGCCAGCAGATCTTGGGTGAGGCGGAATCTCCTACTTTGGATGCCACTCCGGCTCGCATTGCCGCCGTTACTTCGCTCCTCCAGCGGCCTCTGTTAGCCTCCCCCCTTCCCAGGACTCCTTTGCTCACCAAGCTCAGCGGGGGGGCCCGAGTGGCCGTAGCTCCTCTGGCGGACGGGGTTCCTCCCGGTTCTTCTGCTCTCACTGTAGTCGTACTGGTCATACTGTTGACCGCTGCTGGCAGAAACATCCTCATCTTCGCCCTTCCGGTGATGCTCCTTCGGCCTCCGCCTCTTCTAGGCCGTCTGCCTCTGTGGCCACGACGTCAGGTAGTGCCCACGTCGTTACCCAAGGTAAATGGCTGATTGACTCCGGTGCCACCAATCATATGACGGGCAACCCTCATTGCTTCTCCCGTCTTGAGACCCATGACCGCTTACCCCCAGTTCGTGTGGCGGATGGTTCCCCGTCTCCGGTTCATGGGACGGGCGTGGTTCAACTCACTCCATCGCTTTGCTTGGAGGATACCCTCTATGTCCCGAAGTTCCCGTGCAATTTGTTATCCGTTACTACTTTATGCCGGCAACTTCAGTGCTCCGTTTTATTCACTCCCACTACTTGTTCTTTTCAGGACCCGAGGACCCAGCGGACGATTGCTACTGGGACTGAGAGCGGCGGCCTCTACTTCCTCGACGATGTTTCGGCTCTTTCTGCCTACTCCTCCACCGATCTCCTTCAGTGGCATCTTCGTCTTGGACATCCTCCTCCTCGGCTTATTCGTCAGCTTCTGCCCCACTTACCTCCTACCAGTTCTCCGCTCAACTGTGATGCGTGTCAGCTTGTCAAACATCATCGCTCCTCCTTCCCACCGAAGCAAGGTCGTGGCTCTTCTCGTCTTTTTGATCTTATTCACTCTGATGTATGGGGTCCTGCTCCTACCCTCACAGTTGGTCGGGGCAGTTCCTACTTTGTCACTTTTATCGATGATTTTACTCGATGTACCTGGGTGTATCTCTTAAAGGATCGCTCTGAACTATTTTCTGTTTGGCAATCTTTTTACTTTATGATTAACACTCAATTTGCTATTTCTATTAAAGTCTTACGTTCTGATAATGCCAAGGAATATCTGTCTCATGAGTTCTCCGCGTTCTTTCACCAACACGGCCTCATTCATCAAACGACTTGTGTTTACACCTCCCAACAGAATGGGGTGGCGGAGCGTAAAAACCGTCACCTGCTTGATGTTGCGCGTACTCTCATGACGCAGATGCACGTCCCTCGCTCCTACTGGGGCTACGCTGTGCTCCTCGCTTGCTATCTCATCAATCGCATTCCCTCCACGGTTCTCCACGGCCGAACTCCCTTCTCCCTTCTCTACCCCCACCAGGACCCTTTTCCTCTTCCTCTCCGTGTCTTTGGCTGTACGGCCTTTGTTCACGCTCCCTCTGCTACCCGCGACAAGCTTTCCCCCCGTTCCACCAAGTGTGTCTTTTTGGGGTACTCTACCAATCAAAAAGGCTATTGCTGCTTTGACCCCCTTCTCCGCAAGCAGTTTGTCTCCGCAGATGTGACTTTTTTCGAAAATGCTTCCTATTTCTCTCCTTCCTCTTCTCTTCCTTCTCTTCCTTCTGATATCTCCGTTCCTTCCACACCTCTCCACGTTTTCCCACCTTCATCTCCTCCTCCACCCACTCCTTCCCAGTCCGTCTCCCCACCCACCCCTCCACCCTCCTCTCCACTGCCGTCTCTCTCTAGTCCCGGGACAGCCTTCTCCGCCACGGACGCTCCGGTCGCTGACGCTCCCGTCACCGACGCTCCCGATGATCTGGATGTTCCCATTGCCCTTTGCAAAGGGGTGCGGGCGTGTACTCAACACCCGCTCACGGCTGTTGTTTCTTATGATCAGCTTTCTCCTTCTCGCAGGTGTTTTGCCTTGGCTATCTCTGCTACTTCTACTCCCCGTACCTACCAGGAGGCTCTCGCTCTCCCTCATTGGAAGTCTGCCATGGATGAGGAGATGGCTACTCTTACTGAACGGGGTACCTGGACCCTGGTTCCTCCTCCTGTGGGCACTGATGTGGTTGGCTATCGCTGGGTCTTTGTTGTGAAGTTTCGCCCCGACGGCACTGTGGATCGCTACAAAGCCCGGCTGGTGGCCAAGGGCTTTACTCAGACTTATGGCGTTGATTACTTTGATACCTTCTCTCCGGTTGCTCGCCTCAGCACCATCCGGGTTCTCTTTTCTGTGGCTGTTAACCGGGCTTGGGCTATTTCCCAGCTTGATGTGAAGAATGCCTTTCTCTATGGCAATCTTCAGGAGGACGTCTATATGGAGCAACCTCCTGGGTATGTTGCTCAGGGGGAGACACGTGTCTGTCATTTGAAGAAGGACATTTATGGCCTAAAGCAGAGCCCTCGGGCATGGTTCGAAAAATTCAGTGGTATTGTGGCAACCATCGGCTTTCAAAGGAGTTCGGCCGATCACTCCTTATTCATTCGCAAAACGGCCTCGGGACTGGTGGTTTTGGCCGTATATGTGGATGATATTCTCCTTACTGGTGATGACCGAGATGGGGTGGACTTGACGAAGAAGCACCTCCGTCAGCACTTGGTCACGAAGGATATGGGCTCCCCAAAATACTTTTTGGGGATAGAAATCTCTCGGAAACCTGACTCCTTGGTTCTCTCTCAACGGAAGTATGCCCTTGATCTTCTTCGAGAAGCAGGCTTGACAGGTGCCAAACCAGCTCATCTTCTCATGGCTGTTGGAGAAGACAAAACGTGGACGGATGAATCGCCTCCTCTATCTGATGTCACACGGTACAGACGTTTGGTAGGGAAACTCATCTATCTCACGGTGACTAGACCCGACATCGCCTACGCTGTAGGAAAGGTCAGTCAGTTTATGCAAGCTCCCAGGGAGTGTCATCTTCAGTCCGCCCTGAAGATTTTAGAGTATATCAAAGCAGCACCGGGCAGAGGGTTACTCTTCCAGAAGAATGGCCATCTGAGGGTTGAGGCCTACTCAAACTCAAGTTACGCGGATGACAAAGGTGATCGTAAATCCACGTCAGGTTTTTGTACCTTTGTTGGAGGTAATCTCATGAGTTGGAAGAGCAAGAAACAGTCTGTTGTTTCCAGATCCAGTGCCGAAGCAGAATACCGGAGTATGGCGTCAACTACGTGTGAGTTAAAGTGGTTGCGGGCTCTCATGCTTGACCTGGGCGAGGTATATGATTGTCCTCTCCCTATGTTCTGTGACAACAAGGCCGCGATACACATATCCAGAAATCCGGTCTTCCATGAGAGAACGAAGCATATAGAGGTTGACTGTCACTTCATTCGGGAGGAGATTTTGAAGAAACAGATTTGTACTCCTTTTGTCACCTCTGACAAGGAGTTGGCAGATATCTTCACCAAGCCGGTTTCTACTTCCTTCTTCCGCATTTGTGACAAGCTGGGCATGATTGATATCTATGCTCCAGCTTGAGGGAGAGTGTTGAAGTATTAGACCGGGCGGCTTAGCGGTCTGATCCAGCGGTTTGTTGACCGAGCGACTTAGCGGTCTGGTCCAGCGGTTTGTAGACCGGGCGGTCTATCGGTCTACCTCAGCGGCCTGTTCTATCCTGCTGGAGTTGCTGAGCGGTTAGCCCATCTGTCTAACCGCGCGTCCTATGCGGTCTCCATTATTCTAGCCGCTCAGTACTGTAAATGTTTAGTCCCACATTGTTTGTATACTCTCTTTCTTATCTCCTCCATTCTATATAAGGGAGGCCATACCATTGTAAATGATATCTTTTTTGGATAATAAAATTTCAATTATTCAAAAGTTTGTTCGCTTGTTCTCTACTTTTCGCTTCTTGTCTCTACTTTCTAACAGTTAGAGAACTGAGAAACTTATCATTCAGCTCATAAGTGTTGAAAACTCTATCATATGTCCTCAGTTCATTAACTATCCTGAAGAATCTCTCAAAGCACTCAGTAATGCTGTCAGTCTTGCTCTGTCTGAAAGCTTCATACTCTTGGTTGAGCATAAACTTTTTGTCATCTCTGACTTCTTCTGTCCTCTCCATGTAGACCACCAAAGTGTCCCACATCTCCTTAGAGGTTTTGCAGTGAACCAGATTTTGGAAGGTGGAGTCATCTATGACACTAACTATAATATTTCGTGCCCTCTTATCTATAGTGGCAAGGATGACTTCATCCTTTGTCATTTCCGAGTAAGTCTTGGGTGTCTAGACATTTGCATCCAGAACTGACACTTTCGTAGGGATGAAAGGTCATTCTTTGTCTGTGATAAAGATCCTAGGATCAGCTTCCTCCATGAACAACCTAACCTTCTCCATCCAGATGCCAAAACCTTCCTTCCTACAGATGAGAAGATTCATGACCCCCAGCTCCTGATAGTTCACTCCTATACCCATAAGGACAGATTTTCTTACTGACCTTGGAGATCTACTCAGACTGTTGAGTCCTTAAAGAGCAACCTCCCTCTGATACCACTTGAAAGACTTTGTTTTCAAGGTCAACTAACACCTGGGGGGGGGGGGTGAATAGGTTTTAGGTCTCTTTTTAATTATCCATGGCAATACCTTATTTGCTGTGCTTAGTGATTTATTAGATTTAGCTTTCAAGAACATCAACTAGATGACACAAATATTTTATAGTGGTTCCCCAGAGTATGGGTACGTCCACTATCCCTTTACGCCCTTCTAACAGTATGTTAGACAAGGCTCTTCCCCCAAAACTTGACTCCAAGGAGCTTACAACACGATCCCGCAGGACCACTCAGTCTTCTTCAAGACTTACAGCTTTAGCAATATGTCCTACCACTCAGAACCCAACTGGATCCTACCTCTGCCTTTATAACACATGCTTACCACTCAGATTCACACAAGCATCCTACACTCAGATCAACAACAGATCTTACCTCAGCCTTTTTATAATACAGGCTTACACTCAGATTCACTCAAGAATCGTACACTCAGACCCAAGATTGGATCCTACAAAAAATATCAATGATTTGAAACACTTAGACACCAGAGAAAAATCTCTGTCTGTCTTCCTGGGCAGAAACTGAGTCTCCCCTAACCTCTTCTTCATAGCAACAAGTTGACAAATATCTTCAGATGAATCACAGCTTATTCTGTAAGTAGCTTGCCGAAATCTCTGCCTCTTATCTTTTAGGAATCAGTTCTGACCTTACTGTCGGAGATGAATATCGCAGTAGTTATCACTTTTCGCTTTCAGGTTAACTGAACTAAACAGGACCTTCAGGCTCGATAGCAATGGCAAGAAACAAGACGATTTTCAGCCGCAATGAGAAATCAGAAAACTCTAATTTATTATTATCGACTCAGCCAATCTTTCCCTTTTATTGATCGTCGATCAATGACTCTTTGCGTTGTGGAGCCCAGCCTTAATTGTCGATTTGCCACCTTCCATTTACAGAATACGACAAAAGCTGGCCGTCGGTGCCATCAATGGCTTACTCCATCTTTCCCGTAATGAATTTTAACTGTGTTGACTTTGTTGACTTTTACCGACTCATTCTGACGTCAGCCATCTTTGGGCTTAGCCAAAAAAAGCAACATTAGTACAGGCATTGAGTGAGTATGCTTCACTCAATGCCAAAACACTTAGACAAATTTTCTTTTACTAGGCATTTAGTGAGCAACATTCATTCAAAACCAAAACACTTAGAAGAATTTCTTTGCCATTAGGCGTTGAGTGAGTAAGCTTCACTCAATGCCAAAACACTTATACAATCTTTCTATCATTAGGCGTTGAGTGAGTAAGCTTCACTCAATGCCAAAACACTTCAAAAGTTTTTTCTGTCTCAAGGCATTGAGAGCGTTAAGTCCATGTTAGAACCCTACTTGTGATTTGGGCTAGGTTCACTATTAGGATTGATGACCCATCATATATAGTCTAGGGTCATTTGTTAGTTCCAGTTTATTTTTAGGTCAATCACTTAGGTCAGAATACTGAGACCTACCTTCAGAAGACTTCAGAGATTCAAGAATTAAGATACAAGGAAGTTTTGAAGATAGTAGAATTAGTCGCTCGATGATAGCTGAACTCATCTAGACAATCGTCGATCTCAGATTAACGAACTCAGAATTCCTTCTCTGAGTTGAGCTCGAGGAAAGTCTAGCTCAGGTCGACAAACTGTGAGCTTATATCAGGATCTCAGCTCGACGATATTCCTTCTCAGCTCGATGAACTTGATGCTTAGTTTGGCACGTACATTTTTAGCTCGACGAAGAAGATTTATCAGCTAGATGATCCTGGAGCTCAGGTCGACGAATTCTTTCCCGAGTTCGACTAACTCCATCCAGATTCTGTTCGACTATCTTCTCTACAGACTCTCAGATCGACAAAGCCAAATTGATTTCAAGTATTAAGACCGTAATACTCTGATAATTAATGCTTAATATTCCCAAAAATATAGTTGTTCCTGGTAGCATTAATTATGATTTCACAGAGTTATTACTTGGCATATTTACTGGGACAGTTGAGGAAATTCATTGAAGAAAAAATACAGCTGTTTCATTTCCAGAGAATATGCAAAAGGATTTTGAATTTCAAATCTGCAGTCATATATAAAAGAAAATTTTAGAAGATTGTTAACACATATACAAAATACACACACAGTTACAGAGAAATTTTACTAAGCCAGGAAGAAGAAGAAAGAGAATATCTCAATCAGAGAACAAGAAACATAGAAAGAACTTCTTGTTCATCATATTCTTCTTCCTCAAGCTTTTCCTCCAGTAAACAATCACCAATCTGAGACCAAAAGTTCAATCACTCAGATACATATACTGGAAGGAGAAGTTCATTATTGAAGACCTACACCCTGAGCAAAACTTCCATTCTCCTGATCAGATCTACTCAGGGGGAGCTTTGACAACACATCAGTCCACTAGTCTTCTCACAGATTGTTGACAGAGAAGAACATCATCATTCTTTTATTTCCTATTATGTACAGTGTTTTAACTCCCATCAAAAGTTATCCCCTTGGGTTGTTAAGTCACCTAACCAAAAGACTTAGTTTGGTTTTTGGGCACCTGATCAAAAGCTCAAAGGATTGTTAGATCTCCCTTAGAAAAATTGATCTTGTGATGACAGGGCACCTGAACAGAAATCTGTGGTGGCAGGGCACCTGATCAAAAGCCTGTAGTGGATTCCTACCAGGGTGGTAGAAGAGTGGATGTATCCAAGGTTTTGGGGAACCGCTATAATTTTCTTGTGTCGTCTGGATTGCCTTTACTCTTTTGTTTGTGTGCTGTGATTTCTTTTCATATACACATATATATCATCATACTTTTAATATGCAATAGAAACCAGTGAATAAATTTTTAATACTCTATTCACCCCCTCCCCCTTTAGAGTAAACAAAAGATCTATCCTTCACTTTTCGTTGGTATCAGAACATATCTGATATTACTTTTAATTGGTATTAGAGGCATGTTAGGTTAATTGGTTGTATAGGCTAACACTTGAACCAAAAGATACTAAATAGATCTTAATTATTCTAGTTTGTTTATTTTCTCATGACACAAAACAAAGAGTACTCAAGCACCAGACCTGCAGTGTGCAACTTAAATAAGTTTGCTCTATGGAAGGCAAGGATTAGATTATATATGAATTCTATTGATGAAGACATATACAAGACTTTCTTGACAGGTCCCCCACAACTAGTGGCAACAACAAGCACCTCAGCATTACCACCACTTGAGTGGACATAGGCTCAGAAGAAGTTGAAGATAGTTGATGCAAAAGCTATGAACATCCTAGCTCAGACAATGTCTGATGATATTTTCCAGAAAGTAGCTGAATGCTCTTCAGCCAAAGATGTCTGGGATTCCCTAAATGCAATGGTTGCTGGCTCAGTAGATGAAAGAAAGGATAGAAGGACCCACTTGATTTCTCAATATGAGATCTTTAAGAAGGGTGAATCAGATTCAGTTGCTGACATGTACACCAGACTCAGTCTCATCATCAATGATCTGAAAACTCTTGACAAGGAAATCTCTTTAGCAGAGATAAATTACAAGATCCTTATGTACTTCCCTAGTACATGGGACTCCAGGATCTGGCCAATCAAGGAAGCCAGAAGCTTGAATGAGATCTCAATAGAGACCTTGTTGGGAAAGCTCAAGTCCTATGAGAAACTTATCAAGATAAGGGAAGCTGAGCAAATAGCTTCACCATAACCCAGGAAAGAAAAGAGCATTGCTTTCTAGGCTACAGTTGAAGAAGAAGCTATTCCAGCAAATGAAGACCTCACGAGTCTTGTAGCCAAAAGATTCTATAAAATGGTCAAGAAGGACTTCACAAGAAGATCATCCAAACATGAAGAGAAACCAAGGTATGACAAAAACTCCACTAAAGAAATTATTTGTTATAGATGCAGAAAACCTGAACATATTTTGCCAGAATGTCCTAAAAAGAAGAAATAAAAGAAGAAGGAGATAGACCCCAGAAAACACTCCAAGAAATCCTCTTCCAACAAATACAATAAGAAAGTGAGAGGATTTGTAGCTGAGACATGGAGTGACTCAGATTCATACTCTTCATCCAGCTCCAGTGAGGATGAAGAAGAAGCAAAAGCTAGAGAGATATGCTTGATGGCAATAATGCCTCTTGCATCCACTCAGAAGCTGAAGATTCAGAAGCGGAATCTGAACCAAAAGAGGATCAGGTAATCTTCTCCTTTGATTTTACCTCAGAACAATTTAAAATTGAATTTAAATTTTTATGCATTGATCTAATTAAGTCTGAGAAGGAAATAAAATTTCTCAGAGTGAAATTGATTTTGAAAATATTTCTTTAGAAAATTTACAACTTAAAGAAGAATTAAAACTGCCAATAATCAAATATATTCTTTAGAAATTAAATTAAATGAGGCTAAGAAATTTGAAGAATTCCTTAATGGGAGAAGCATCAAGTTGATGGACTTCACAAGCACAGTCAGTACCAGACTTAATGGCAAGCTGGGTTTGGGAACTTCATCAAGTCAGCCTCCTATTTTACAGAAAAATATTTTTCTACCCCCATCAAATTTGTATCAGAAAAGGGTAAAGAGAAAGTAGAGGTTAATAATAAATCAACATAAATTTTATCTAAAAATCAACTTAAAAAAAAGAAAAATTTTAATAAAAATAATGTTCAACATTTTTCATCGAACCAAGATCGACAAAATGTATATGGTTCGTCGAACTCAGATCGACGAACTATGAACGGAAACTCTTTATATAATTATTTTTCTAACTGCGATCGATGAAATCAATATGGTTTGTCAAACCACGATCGACAAAATTGTGGCACAGAAAATGAATATTCTCTTTCTCTGAGCGGAGTTCGACAAACTCATCCCTATTCGTCGAACGCAGGTCGACAAACTTACTACAATTCGTCGAACCCAAAAATTACAACAAAAACTTAAATCAATTTCAAAACTTTAAGAAAACTAAAATATTTAACAATCCTTTTAACCAACGGATAATTCCACCTAGAAAATATCACCCATTAGGCTATAAGGATCAACCAGATTATTCTTATATTTCTAGATATTCTTATGAAAGGAATCAAGGACACAAGGTAAGCTGGGTCAAAAACTCTTAACTTGCTTTCTTACAGATAAAGAACTATCTTACCACAGAGCAACATTGGTACTTGGATAGTAGTTGCTCAAAATACATGACAGGTTCAAAGGCCAACCTCAGTGATTTGAAGGCAAAGCTTTGACCTAAGGTGATCTTTGGAGACTCTAATTATGGACAAACAAAAGGCTGTGGAAATGTCAAAGTTGGAGCGGTGACATTCAAGAAAGTTATTTATGTGAATGGTCTGAAGCATAACCTCATCTCCATAAGTCAGTTATGTGATGAAGGTTATCAGATATCTTTTAACAATTCCTTATGCTCTATTATCTCTAATAAAAATAAAATTATTTTAACTGGTATTAGACAAGGTAACATATACTTAGTTAATTTCAATTCAGCTAAATCAGAAATTTTCTTATTTAACCAGATTATTAATACTAATTAATTATGACATAAGAGATTAGGTCATGTAAACTTTAGGAATATAACTAAATTATCTAAGGACAATCTTGTTAGAGGACTACCTTCTGGCCCCTACAAGAAGGAAGGACTCTGCATGGTTTGTCAGTTAGGCAAGCAAACTAAAAATAGTTTTAAATCCATTAATAAAAGTGACTCACCCAGTATCTTGTATTTGCTACACATGGATCTTTTTGGACCCATTGCTGTACAAAGTCTGGGAGAGAAATCTTACACTCTAGTGATTGTTGATGATTTCTCTAGATTCACTCGGGTGTTCTTTCTGAGAAACAAGTCTGATAACTTTAAAGTTCTTATAGATTTTCTTAAGAGCATACAGATTGAGTACTCTACTCAGGTTATATTGATCAGAAGTGATCATGGCACCGAGTTTGAATCTATTCTCATGCAAGAATTCTGTGAGAATAAAGGTATTAGGCATTACTTCTCTGCTTCTAGAACTCCTTAACAAAATGGGGTAGCAGAAAGAAAAAATAGAACCCTGATTGAATCTACAGGGACATTACTTGCAGATGCTTACTTGCCCCTATCATTTTGGGCAGAGGCAGTTAGCACAACAAATTATGTTCTAAATATAAGTCTAATACATAAACTTAATGGTAAGACTCCCTATGAATTACTTAAAGTGAAGAAACATAAAATAAACTATTTTAAAGTATTTGGTTGTATATGTTATATTCACAATAATAACAAGAAACATCATAGAAAGTTTGAAGCCAAACTGCAGAGGGAATTTTTCTTGGATATTCCCAAGTTAGCAAAGCTTATAGGGTTTTTAATAAATCAACCTTAAAAATGGAAGAATCTGTACATATAACTTTTGATGAAACTAACATGACCTACAAGGAGAGAGATATCTCTACCATAGAAAATTTGCAGGTACCAAATCTGTGTGAGAAAATGAATGATTTAATCCTAAAACAAGAGGATATATCACATCCTTCTCAACAAATTATTGCTGATGAAGAGAGCGAAAAAGAAATTGTTGGAACAGTTGAACCAACAACAACTAACATAATTCCACAAGAGGAATTAATTCCCCAAGCTGTTGATCAACCAACTCCTCCTACTAATTTTGTCACACTTAGAGATCATCTCATATCTCAAGTGATTGGAGACATATCAGTTGGTGTGCAAACAAGACATCAACTCAACTAAGATTTAATGCATGCTTGCTTCATATCTCAGATTGAACCTCAATCCATATAAGATGCAGAGCAAGATACTCACTCGATTATTGCAATGCAAGAGGAGCTCAATCAATTTGAGGGATATAGAGTTTGGGATTTAGTTTCAAGACCCAAAGACTACCTAGTCATTGGAACTAAATGGGTATTTAGGAACAAATTGGATGCTTAAGGAATCATTGTGAGGAACAAATCAAGATTGGTGCCTTAAGCCTATCCTTGGGAGGAAGGCATAAATTATGACCAGACCTTTGCTCTTGTTGCAGGGATGGAAGCTATAAGAATATTTCTTGCATATGCAACATACAATAAATTCGAAGTCTACCAGATGGATATGAAGAGTGCCTTTTTGAATGGAGAAATCAAAGAGGAAGTTTGTGTTAAACAAGCACCAGGTTTTATCTCTTTAACTCATTCCTCTTTTGTTTTTAAATTGCATAAAGCTCTTTATGGTTTAAAGCATGCTCCAAGAGCATGGTATGAGACCATAGCTAGCTTTCTTTTAGAATATAAGTTCACTAGGGGCATTGTAGATAGGACTTTGTTTACTAGACATCATAAAAAAAATTTTGATAGTAAAAATATATGTAGATGACATCATTTTTGGCTCTACTGATTCCAAACTATGCAAAAGATTTTCTGATGTGATGCATTCCAAGTTTGAAATGAGTAGCATGGGTGACCTTTCCTACTTCCTTGGTCTTTAAGTGAAGCAATCCCCTGATGAAATTTTCATCTCACAATTTAAATATGCTAAGGAGCTAATTAAAGAGATTTGGGATGTCAGATGCCTTAGTCAAGAAAACACTCATGCCCTCAAAAGATGTGATTGATTCTTATGAACAGGGCAAGCCAGTTGATCAGAAAACATATAGTGCTATTATTGGGTCCTTGTTGTATCTCACAGCTAGTTGGCCAGATATAATTTTTGCTATATGTCTTTGTGCTAGGTTCCAGGTGAACCCTAAAGAATCTCACCTAATTTTATTAAAAAGAATTTTGAGATATTTAAAGGGTTGTCCAAATATAGGACTTTGGTATCCCACAGAGTCAAAATTTAACTTAACTGGATTCTCAGATTCTGACTATGCTGGATGTAGAGTTGACAGGAAAAGCACATCAGGAACATGCCAGTTTCTTAGTGATAGTATTGTGTCTTGATTTTGTAAGAAACAAACATTTGTGTAAAACTCAACTGCTGAAGCTAAATATATAGCAGCTGGCAGTTGTTGTTCACAAATTTTGTGGATTCAAAACAACTCATGGATTTTGGTCTCAACTGAAATAATTCAACTATACTTTGTGACAATTCCAGTGCAATTTCCATTGCACAAAATCCAGTTCTGCACAGTAGAACAAAGCATATAGACATTCGACATCATTTCATTAGAGATTATGTGAAAAAAATAAAATTAACCTTGTCTTTATCTCTACTGATTTACAAAGAGCAGACATCTTTACCAAACCATTCGATGAAAAGAAACATTTGTTCTTCTTAAATCAGCTTGGTATGACCAATGGAGAAGGCTTAATTTAATTTTTATCTGAGTTCGAAGAATCGGTCACCTTTCGTCGAACGGAGATCGACGATCTGTGAAATCTTCTTGAAACTTTTCGTCGAACGGAGATAGACAAAATCTATTTGAGAAACTTTTTGTCGAACGGAGATCGACGAATTCTGTTTCAGAAAATTTCTTGTTGAACGGAGCACTACGATCTGTTTTCCCCCTCTTCAAACTTAGATCGATGATTTTATTCCTTTACGAGATTTTTTCATCGACCTAAGCTCGAAGTTTTTTAGTTTTTAACTGGATGGAGTTTGCCCTTTTATATTCTGAAAACATATAATATGGTTTTCATTGAACTCCATCCCACACTTTCCAGTTTTCATGCACTTGATCTTTTTTTGCAGACATGGCGATTTCGGCAGCGTCCCTCTCCGGCATGAAGTTTGATACATGATTCAATATGGACATCGACTCTTTCAGCCACACTATTCAAATCTTCCAGAATATGCTATAGTTGTTTGAGGCACCACAGTTACAATAGTTTATGACTCTCAGGATCAAATTACCAGTGCAAGAGATTAAAGAATGGGTTTTACAACAGTCTTTCCAAACCAAACCACCAAATCTGGACCAATTTCTGGACATCAGGTCACTCTTTCTCCAGCCATTCTTATTAAAATCTTTGGATTTATTAATGGATAAGATGATTTTGAATTAACTAGCACCGAGAATGAAGGTATGCTAGTTGTAATGGGTCACTCCTCGGGAAACCCTACAAAATTGTTGAAGAAGAACTTATATGTTGAATACAAGTTCTTGGCTGATGTTCATTCTACCTATACAGGTCAGTGATGTGGAGATGTTGATATTCATTCTTTACTGCATTCTTTTGACACTTTTTATAATAGCAACAACTTACCAGTTTAGAGCAATTACTCTAAAGCTATAGTATGTTATACAACTCCTATAAGTTCTCAGGATTTGAAACTAATAAGTACAAGTTTTGTTGTTGATGAGCAAATTATAGAGCAAATAATTCCTTCAGAGCTAAAGGATTTTTCTCCTCCATCATTTGACTGGTGTGAATCCCCCATGCCTGATCTGGATGCTCTTATGTTTGAAGACATGGAACTAGAGACTACAAGTATTCAGGCTCAAGATATTCAAGAATCAGAAGTTCTAGCACAGCCCCAGGCCGAAGAAGTACATATAGCTGAATAGCCACAAGCTCATCCAATAGTTTCTGATGAAATGCTCAAACAGATAAATGCTTTGTATGATAATCCTATTGACGATTCTGATGATGACAATGATGAGTCAGATGACTCTGAAGACTCAAATTCTAAAAAGAGAAAATTCAAGAAGAAAGTACCACCAAAGGCTCCTCCTAAGCTAAATCCCGCTGCTGACACTCCCTATTATATTTTGCATAACATCACTCTCACTCCAGATATTCCTAACTGGATGAGATACTATAAAAATGAAATGAAAGCCAGGAAGAAGAGCAGGAGATACTCTCCACCTCCTTAGCATAGGAGAGGTCCTCCTCCTCCTCCTCCTCCCACATCTGGATCAGCAGGCAATATTGCTCAAGGACAAAGGTCTACTTCATCTTCTCATTCTTCCAAACCATATTACGGACACAAGAAGCAGCAACTCAACTCTCAAAGAAGTAAACATCAATATAAGAAGCAGAGCAGTCAACAATATAAATTATAAGATATTCAAAAAGAAGTTTCTTTTCCAGAGAGACCTCCTTATCCAACATATGATCCAGAAATGGATCCTAATTTCAGAACGGCCAGATTTCAAGAGCTTATAGGACTATCTCAAATAAGAAAGTCCAAAGTAGAAGGAAAAGATACATCACAATTTTAAACCATGTCATCATATAGAAAGAAGGAGTTGGAAAGTATCAGGTAAAATAAAAGCTTTTCAATGTTGATACATATATGAATTTACATCCAGAAGCTTTAGTGCCCAGAGCTGCATCTGTAAAAATTTTTGGTGCTCAAGATATGAGGTTGACTCAACAGCAGACTTCTGATTCAAAAAGACAGATGGTTTTCTCAAAACCTTCTTCTTCTTCAGATGATTCAAAGAAACAATCTTAATCTTTTTGATTTTGCATTTTGTTTTTTAGTCTTGCTAAATGTAAACTCACAAGGAAAATTGTTCATATCTGCTGAATGTTTTATGGTTCTACCAGATTTTTTTATTGCTTTGTGATTGTGTTTGTTTTATTTTGTATAGTGACTAAACCCAAATAGAGGGAGATTGTTAGAACCCTACTTGTGATTTGGGATTGGTTCACTATTAGGATTGATAACCAATCATGTATAATATAGTGTCATTTGTTAGTTCCAGTTTATTTTTAGGTCAATTACTTAGGTTAAAATACTGAGACCTACCTTCAGAAGACTTCAGAGATTCAAGAATTCGGAGATAAGGAAGTTTGGAAGATAGCAGAATTAGTCGCACGACGATAGATGAACTAAGCTCGACGATCGTTGATCTCAGATCGACGAACACAGAATTTCTTCTCTGAGTTGAGCTCGATGATAGTTTAGCTCAGGTCGATGAACTATGAGCATATATCAGGATGTCAGCTCGACGATGTGCCTTCTCAGCATGACGAACTTGATGCTCAGTTTGGCAAATACTTTTTTAGCTTGACAATCTTGGAGCTTAGCTCGACGAAGAAGATTTATCAGCTCGATGATCCTAGAGCTCTGGTCGACGAATTCTTTCCTGAGTTTGACTAACTCCATCCAGATTTTATTCGACTATCTTCTCTGCAGATCTCAAATCGACTAAGCCAAATTGATTTCAAGTTTTAAGACCGTAATACTATGATAAATAATGCTTAATATTCCCAAGAATATATCCGTTCCTGACAGCATTAATTAGGATTTCATAGAGTTATTACTTGACATATTTACTGGGACAGTTAAGGAAATTCATTGAAGACAAAATACAGTCGTTTCATTTCCAGAGAATATGCAAAAGGAATTTGAATTTCAAATCTGCAGTCATATATAAAGGAAAATTTCAGAAGATTGTTAACACATATACAGAATACACATACAACAGTTACAGAGAAATTTTACTAAGTCAAGAAGAAGAAGAAAGAGAATATCTCAATCAGAGAACAAGAAACAGAGAAAGAACTTCTTGTTCATCATATTCTTCTTCCTCAAGGAAGCAATCACCAATCTGAGACCAAAAGTTCAATCACTGAGATATATATACTGGGAGGAGAATTTCATTATTGAAGACCTACACCCTGAGCACAGCTTCCATTCTCCTGATCAGATCTATAACTCAGGGGAGCTTTGACAACATATCAATCCACTAGTCTTCTCTCAGATTGTTGACAGAGAAGAACATCATCATTTTTTTCCAACTGTGTACAGGGTTTTAACTCCCTTCAAAAGTTAGCCCCTTTGGTTATTAAGTCTCTTGATCAAAAGACTTAGTTTGGTTTTATGGCACCTGATCAAAAGCTCAAAGGTTTGCTAGATCTCGCTTAGAAAAATTTATCTTGTGGTGACAGGGCACCTAAACAAAAACCTATAGTGGTAGGGCAGCTGGACAAAAACCTATAGTGGATTCCTACTAGGGTGATACAAGAGTGGATGTACACAAGTTTTTGGGGAACCACTATAATTTCCTTGTGTCGTCTGGATTGCCTTTAATTTTTTGTTTGTGTGTTGTGATTTCTTTTCATATATACATATATATCACCATACTTTTAATCCACAATAGAAACCCGTGAATAAATGTTTTAATACTCTATTCACCGCCCCCCATTTAGAGTAAACCTAAGATCTATCCTTCACTTTCCGTTGGTATTAGAACATATCTGATATCACTTTCAGTGCACTCAATGCTTTTTGCCTTGGCGTTGAGAGCATTGAGCGTGTCTTCATCACTTAATGCTTCATGCCTTAGCCACTTTCTATTATTAGGCGTTGAGAGCATTGAGTGTGTCTTCATCACTCAATGCTTTCTGCCTTAGCCAAACTTTTTGTTACCAGGCATTGAGAGTGTTGAGTGTGTCTTCATCACTCAATGTTTTTTTCCTTGGCCAAACGTTTTGTTACTAGGCGTTGGGTGAGCCTTCATCACTCAATGACATGTTACTTAGACAGATTTTATCACTTGGCGTTGATTGATTAAGCTTCACTCAATGACAAACTACTTAACTTATATTCTTTTGTTATTTGACATTGAATGAGTAAGATACACTCAATGCATTTGTACTTGGCCAAATATCTGTGAAATCATAGACTCTGACTGACTAAGGTTATGTAAATGTTTTTATCACATGGGGTTGAGTGAGTAAGCATCACTCAACACCTGTGGACTTAGTCAAATATCTACACATATTTTATGTGGCGTTGACTGTCTGAGATATACTCAATGATTTGAGTTGTATGGCATTGAGTGAGTAGACTTCACTCAATGCTTGTGGACTTAGCCATATTTTTGGCAGTTTCTCCTCAGGCTTTGACTCCCTCAGCCTGTCTAACAATATTTTGTTGTATGGCATTGAGTGAGTAGACCACTCTCAACTCCTGTGGTCTTAGATACATTTTCAGCTTGCCAATTGTTAGGCTTAGACAAACCTTGCTATACTTAATGCTTTTACTTAACTGGCATTGAGTGAATAGACTTCACTCAACGCTTGTGGACTTAGGTGATTTCTAGCATATCCAGCACCTTCCCTTGCATCTGGCATTGAATGAGCTTGCTTCACTCAACCTCTGTGGACTTAGGCAAATTCATTCTTATCCACCAGCTTGTTTGGTGTACACGTATCCAATAAGTGTAATAAGTACTGACATGCATGCATAAACTCAAACACACATCAAATACAACTAGTGTGTGTCATTGACTTCTTTGACTTCTTACAAATCTGGGCCATGTGGATCAATGGACCCAATAGTAGTAAAGATAGACACAGAATCCTGCTTTTTGCTACAACATGAGATACCTGCTGATCCACATGTGTAAACATAAACAGAAGTCGACTTCTGGTCGTCTAAGTCTCCCCCATAGTCAGCATATGTATAACCATGCAAGTTGAAGCCCGTGTCTTTCCCATAAAGTAGAACCAAATCAGAAGTAGACTTCACGTATTTCAAAATATTTTTCACCGCCACCAAATGAGGCTTCTGAGGCTTCGCCATATATCAACTTACGCGGCCTACAACATAAACAATATCTGGCCTCATAATCGTCAAGTATATAAGACTCCCAACCAGAGCTCGAAAAACCATGGGATCTGGAATAACCCTCCCCTCATCACATTGAAGTTTGAGGCCAACATCCAAAGGAGTAGAGTTACTCTTTCCCTCCCGCATGCAAACTATTGAACGATTCGTTCTGCATAGCCTCTTTGGGAAACAAGTATGCCAATCATTTTCCTCTCCACCTCGAGTCCAAGGAAGTGGTGGAGCTTACCCAAGTCCTTCATCTCAAACCGAATAGCTAGCTCATCCCTGAGCATAGATATTTCCGCCTCATAGTTCCCTGTGACGATCATGTCATCAACGTATAACAACACCCAGACATGAATATCTCACTTATTCTTTATGAACATGCTTGAATCTGAGTCAGAGGCTAAATATCTGCAGAACTGGAAGTATTCTGTGATTTTTTTCGTACCATGCCCGTGATTCCTGCTTCAAGCCATAAAGGGCCTTCTAGAGCTTGCAGACGTATCCTGGATGTTATTAAGACACGTAACCCATTGGTTGAACTATGAAGATGTCTTTATCAATTTCTTCATAAAGAAATGCATTCTTTACGTCCAGCCACCACATCTTCCATCCTTGGCAAGTCGCCAAGGCAATCACCACTCGTACCGAACTCATTTTGGCAACATGACTAAACATCTCCTCATAGTATTCTCCATACTATTGAGAGAACCATCGAGCTATAAGGCAAGCCTTGTATTGTAACGCCCCCGGTTTTTCTGTGTTTTGTTTGATTGTGGATTGGCATTACGATGACGTTTTCCGGCCCTTCGCCGTTGTAGAGCGCGGTCCTAGTGCTGTAGGTTCCTTGTGTAGCCTGGTTGTAGCCAGTTGGCAAGTTTCCCCAGCTAGCCGGAGTATGTTTTGGTGACTCGATTGGGCCTCTTAGGGAAATGCTTGCGTTTTGGCTTCGGGAGGTGTTAGCCCGAGTGTTCGATCGTCGGATGTTGTTTTCGACCTCGCCGTTGTTTTCGTGGCTTGGTTGTTTAGCTACGGTGCGAGTTTTGGTCGAAATCCGAGATCGTTTGCCTTCGCGTCGTTTCGGCGTTGTTTTGTTAGCTGCAGGTTTGTTATGTTTGCTGTGCTGTGCGTGGCCTGTTGTGCCTGAGCTTGTAGGCTGGTGCCTTGTATCTTGTTTGCTAGGTGTTAGCAGGTTTCTTTTCTGTGTAAGTTTGGGTGACACGGCCTGGGTCACGCCCGTGACCCAGGGCGTGTCGTGCTCGGGTAGAGCTCCCGTTTCTCCAGTCGACGAATTTTTGGTCGACAGGGTTTTTGTTGGAACACGGCCATGACACGGGCGTGTCACGAGCGTGTCCTCCTTCGATTTGTCGAGCTACGCTCGATGGTCGTCAGGCGGTGTTTAGTGAGAACACGGCCCTGTCACGGGCGTGTCGTGTCGAACACGGGCGTGACATTGGGGCGTGTCTCTCTGTTCGACGATCGGCGCTCCACGATCGTCGGGCGGTGTTCGAGTTGGTACACGGCCTGTGACACGGGCGTGTCACAGGGCGTGTCCCTTGCTTCGTCGAGCGGAGATCGACTTTCGTCGAGTGGGTAGGTGCGTGAGTACACGCCCCGTGACACGGGCGTGTCGGGCCGTGTCACGGGCGTGTCTGGGGGGCGTGTCCCGTGTTTTCGTCGAGTAGAGATCGACGTTCGTCGAGTGTGTGAGTACACGCCCCGTGACACGGGCGTGTCGGGCCGTGTCACGGGCGTGTCTTGGGCGTGTTCCGTACCTTTTTTTCCTGAAATCGTCTTTTGTTGCCGTGAATTGTTTTTCCTCCTCATTTTTTTCATCGTTCCCGAGTCTGGAGAGCTTCCAGCGGAAGGGTTTTGAGAGGAGGCGGTGGTTGTTTTGGCCGGCGATTTCGGGAAGGTTAGAGCTCGTTTTTCTCGTGTGATAGCTGATTCGGTTTGCTCTCGGCTAGATCTTCCCTTCCATGTAAGTTTTTCTTGATTTAGGGTTCGATTCCAGGAATTTCTAAATATCTGATTTCTTTCTTCCCTCAAGTTTCAGCTTTGATCTTCTTGGTGGTCGATCTTGCCACCGGAGCCAAACCGTGGTGCTGCTGTTGTTTGTTTTTCGTAGAGGTAGAGGCAAGTGGCCCCTTGCCCTTGCCAAATTTATTTCTAACCCATGATCTTTTTTTTATTTCTTCTGCAAAGCTCTGTTCTCTTTGTCTTTTTTTCCTCCCTAGGGCAGCAGGTTAAGTTATTTCATCAAGCTTCTAATCAAGTGCTGATCCTTTATTTTCTTTTCTGGAATTTTAATCATGTTCTCTTTTGTCGGAGGTTTGGTGTTCTGTGGGTAGCTAGAGTTAGGGTGAGGCTGCGGTAGAGGTGGTTCAGGTTCGGTTGCGATAGTCCCGAGTAGTTAGGACGGAATGGAGGGTTGGGATTAAATTTCCAACTCTCTGCTTGCTCGCAATGAGAGAGCTTAGGCTGCGATTTTTTTAATGAGACTTACGTTTACCCTAAGTGGAAAGCGCGGACAGCGTCGAGTGAGCTCGAGTGAGCCGAGCTCACTCAACGCCGTCACTCAGCCTAGGACTTGCGGCTAAGTATTTTTAGGCGTCCGGTGAGTGGAGTTTACTCAACGCTGCGTCGAGTGGGCTCAACATTTCTGTCTTGAGTTCTTGTGTACCTTAGGATTGTTAGTGTGACTTTTCCCTTCCTTTAGGGGGGTGGTATTGGGTGTTCGGCAAATTATTGCTTGCCGACTCTTGGGTTGTGGCAGGTGGTGCATGTTTAGTGGCCTCTAAGAGGGGTGGATTTTGATGTGGAGAGCTGTGGCCACGACCTGTTTGCCCTGATTTGGGTTGGTGTGGGACCCTAAAGCTGCCACTGGCGACCCCTTAGCCCTTTTTGGATCTGATTCTGGTTATGTATTCAGATCCATGTTTTTTTTTGACCACTGCCACTTACCCACGTATTAGGAATGTTAGACTCTTTTGTGGAGCATGTTGCTTTTGTTGCTCTCACTTGGTGTGCTTTGCCGTGCTTTAGACAGTGCTCTTTTCTTACTGTCATGCTCTTTCTTTTGCTTATAGCAGCTTGTTGTCGGGGTGGTAAACCCTTCTTTTTGCTCTTAACTCTAATGCCTTATTTACACTTTTGATTATTTCCTTGCTGAGGTGTTCTTTTCTTGAATGCCTCAGGTCCAGGTTGCAGCCGGTTCAGCGGCTAGTTCTTTTGGAGGGGCTGGTTTGTGGCCTCTTGGGTAGCTGAGACAGCTGATCTCGATTTTGTGAGGTAGTTCTTTACTTTTCTGTATAGACATACATACTCACCGGTGGGTTCGTGTCAGGTTGTTGGCGCCCACTGGTGGCTTCTTGTGATGCTGGGTATGAACTTAAACTGCTGTTTTTGCCTTTTAGTGGTTGTTTACTTGCTTTTGGGAAGGATTTTTGCTAGGTTGCATGTTAGATATTTTAAACCCTAAAAGCATTATTATATGTATATCATGCATAGCATAATTATAAAACAAAGTCACTATATTTCCTTAGCGTAAAAAGATTACCTTTTTATATCTATTATATTCACTTTAGAGTTGTGCATACCATGAGTTGTCCCTCGGGGACACTTATGCTCACTAGGGTGTCAATTTAATTGAACCAAACTATTTTCTGCTGCGTATACTTATACTTTTAACTGTGGACTAGCTGATCCACCATGCCGAGGGATACGGCCAATCAACATAACTGCTTTTCTTTCATAATTAATCAACGTTTTTCCCTAAATCTAAGGTCTGGAGTTTTGCCTGAGCGCGTGCAGTTATCCCCTGCACGGCGTGGCATCACGGCACGTGTTTTCTCTTGCTCTGATACGATTTTATCGTTGAGAAAATGCGGGTTGTGACAGTTGGTATCAGAGGGAGGTTGCTTGACAAATGTTCGGGCAACCTTTTCCTCGTTTGCATTAGTGGTTAGCGTCATACCATACACACACCGATATGTCATCAGCACGTCTTGGCTAAAGCATGAACACTACACTCATAAGCATAAAGAAGTATACGGGGCATATTATGTAGTATGGGATGCATAATATGTGTTTGTATATGGATCCACCATAGGAGGCAACATGTGAGGGTTATGTAGTATGGGATGCATAACCTCACCACATGAATGCGGCTAGCACGTTTTCTTTTTTCGTTGCATGGGAATGTTATGTAGTATGGGATGCATAACATTTTCATGTGTACGCCGCCCATGGCATGCATTAAGGCCTTTTTTTTAGAATGCATAGCACATCATGCATAGCATAACATTCATAAGCACAACGTGTTAAGCTAAAGATTTGCAAGATGACATATGTACACACATGGTTTTGAGTCAAAACGAATATAAATACATGCATTCATGGTTTAGGCACATGAGTTAGTATGATGGTGGTGAACCATCTTAGGTTAAGCATAACATCATCATGATAAAACAACTCCCAGAGCAAGTTTTGCAGTTGAAGTTCATATTTAAGTGTGTTTGTCTGTACCGGGTAGTTTTGTTCTAGCTGTTGGGCTAAGTTTCGTCTAAAGCTTGTGTGATTATAGGATGGCGAGACGTCCTGCAACGAGGTCGACCCCCCAATCCGAGGGTGAGACATCAGGAGCGCAGAGCGAGGCGTTGGTAGAAAACCTGCGGCAGAGTAATGAGACCCTATCGAGGCAGGTGGTGGCTATGCAGGCTCAGATTCAGTCCCTTGTGGCAGTGGTGGCAGGACAGGCCCCGAGAGTTCTGGACCCCGCTGTGGGGGTAGCTGTTCCTGCCCCTCCTACTCCTCCCGTGCCTTTGGTTGTGGTGCCCCCGGAGATGGCGTTTATATCCCAGTTTCAGCGACTGAGACCCCATATTTATGATGGGCAAGCAGATTTCATGATTTTGGATGACTGGCTGATTACTATTGAGGAGATGTTCTCTTATTCGGGGATTACGGATGATCAGAGAGTGATGCTCGCTGCCTACCAGCTCAAGGGCTTAGCAAAGAATTGGTGGTTGAGGGAGAAAGAGAGCTTGGTGGCAGGATGCTCTTGGGAGTCATTTAAAGGGATGATGTTGAGTAAGTTTTTGCCTTCAGTCGAAAGGGACCGGCTGATGAATGACTTTCTCCATTTGAAGCAGAGGAAACTCACGGTCAGTGAGTATGAGATTGAGTTTAGTAAGTTGAGTCGGTTTGCTCCTGGTCTGGTGAGCGTTGAAGCAGACCGAGTTAAGCGATTTCTGGGTGGACTAAGAAGCGACATTCAGCAGTTAGCGAATGCCTACGGTGCAGTCAGTTATGCCAGCGTTGTCGAAGCCGCCTTGAGGGTTGAGGCCATTGAGAATGCCAAGAATAGAGGTCAGCAGTTGTGGAAGGATAAGCGAAAGTCCGGTGGAGGGAAGAGCCCTCAGGAACCCGACGCGGTCTCAAGAAAAAAGAGCAAAGAGGTTTGTAGTTTCTGTGGCCGACCAGGCCACCCCTTTGAGAAGTGTTTCAAAAGGTTTGGAGCGCAGAAGAAGGAACAGGTGCACGCAATTCAGGGTGCTCCCAGAGGAGACTTGGTGTGTGCCTTGTGTGGAAGGAAGGGGCATGAGGCTGCCCGTTGCTGGTCGAGAGATAAAGTTTGTTTTCAGTGTGGGCAGAAGGGTCATCTCAAGACAAAGTGCCCACAGTCCCAGCCTATTCTGCAGCCAGTACCCCTCCAGGCTTTGCCACCGCCTCAGCAATTGGATAGAGGAAAGGGGAAGCTGAATGTGCTTTCGGCAGACGAAGCGCATACTTCGACCCAGGTTAACTCAGGTTTGATTTCTCCTAAGTCATTTCGTTATGCTCCCTTTGTGGTTGTGGTTTTCGTTTTAGCATTTGTTTCCTTAGATGCATGCGCTATTTGTAGGACGATTTAAGGTAAAGAACCGCTGGGCGCGCGTTCTCTTCGATTCAGGCACTACCCACTCGTTTGTGGCTAGAGCCTTCGTGGAGCGGTTCAGTTTGGGCCTAGATCGTGTTGGTGGTGCCTTTTGCGTTAAGTTCCCCTCCGGTGACTCTGTGGTTACGGACCTGGGTGTCCTTGATTGTCCGATTTTGT
Source organism: Platanthera guangdongensis (assembly GCA_039583875.1). Taxonomy (NCBI): domain Eukaryota; kingdom Viridiplantae; phylum Streptophyta; class Magnoliopsida; order Asparagales; family Orchidaceae; genus Platanthera; species Platanthera guangdongensis. Next base: position 88,153,470 of record CM077161.1, on the reverse strand, counting down.
TGGGGGATTTTCTAGCCAAGGCAGATCTGAAGGTGATTGACCTGGAGGACTTCGATGTTATCTTGGGCATGGACTGGTTGTCAAGGTACGATGCTTTGATCCAGTGCAAGGGTAAGCGCTTGGACTTCGTCAAGGACAACGGTCAGCCAGGGAGCGTTTATGGGTATTCTCTCCAGGAGTCTCCAGTCATTTCTGCGGTGCGTGCTCGGAAGTTGCTTGATTCTGGTTGTTCTGCCTGTGTGGTCTCTCTGGTAGGGGCTGTTGTTAGAGTGCCGTGTTTGCAAGAGATCCCTGTAGTGTGTGACTTCTCCGATGTGTTTCCTGATGATCTTCCCGGTCTTCCACCCGATCGAGATGTCGAGTTTGCTATAGATTTGGAGCCAGGCACGCGCCCTATTGCCAAGGCGCCGTACCGGATGGCCCCGTGAGAGCTGGAAGAGCTGCGAATTCAGCTGGATGAGATGTTGGCAAAAGGGTTCATTAGGCCGAGTTCTTCACCCTGGGGTGCTCCAGTGCTGTTCGTTAAAAAGAAGGATGGGTCGATGAGGCTATGCATCGACTATAGAGAACTGAACAAGGTTACTATTAAGAACAGGTACCCTTTGCCTCAGATTGACGATCTGTTTGACCAACTGCGTGGTAGTGCCGTGTTTTCCAAGATAGATCTTCGATCGGGCTATCACCAGTTGAAGATTCGGGAGTCAGATGTTCCGCGGACGGCGTTCCGTTCTCGTCATGGGCATTTTGAGTTTTTAGTTATGTCATTTGGTTTGACTAATGCGCCCTCAGCTTTTATGGATCTGATGAACAGAGTTTTCAAGGACTTCCTGGATAAGTTTGTGATTGTCTTTATAGATGACGTTTTGGTATATTCTAAGAATGCGGAGGAGCATGATCGGCATTTGCGTCTGGTCTTGGCGACTCTGAGAGACCATAAGCTATACGCCAAGCTGAGCAAATGCGAATTTTGGTTACCTCAAGTCTCTTTTCTCGGCCACGTGGTGAATAAGGAGGGAATATCGGTGGACCCAGAAAAGATCGCTGCTGTTATGGAATGGGCGAGGCCTGTTACTCCCAAAGAGATCAGAAGCTTCTTGGGCTTGGCTGGATATTATAGGAGATTTGTAGAGGGATTCTCTACTTTGTCTGCGCCGTTGACCAGGTTGACGCAGAAGAATGCAGCCTTCATATGGGATGGCAAGTGTGAGGAGGCTTTTGAGGAATTAAAAAGAAGGTTATGTTCAGCTCCAGTTTTGTCTTTGCCTACTGAAGATAGTGAGTATGATATATATGTGGACGCGTCGCACGTCGGACTGGGCTGCGTTTTGATGCAGGGCAGGAAGGTGATTGCGTACGGGTCGAGGCAGCTAAAGACTCATGAGAGGAATTACCCTACGCATGACCTGGAGTTTGCAGCTGTGATCTATGCGTTGAAATTGTGGAGGCATTTGCTGTATGGCGCGCAGTGCAAGATTTTCACGGATCATAAGAGTTTGAAGTATGTCTTCACTCAGAAAGAGTTGAATCTGCGCCAGCGGCGGTGGTTGGAGTACGTGGCCGACTATGATGTTGAAATCCAGTATCATCCGGGTAAGGCGAATGTGGTGGTCGATGCCCTAAGTCGGAAGTCAGGAAAGATTTTCAATCTCTCCGCCGAGCGTCTTGTGGAAGAGTTTCTTTTGATGGACATTTCTGTGGGAAGCTGCGATTCGCAGAGTAGCCTGGCAGTGGCAGAACCTTCGTGGATTGCGCTTACGCGACTGCATCAGAAAGATGATCCCGATCTTTTGCATTTGTACCTTCGAGCTGAGAAAGGTGAATTACCAGATTTCTCTATAGATGATGCGGGTACCTTGAAGTATCGTGGCAGGTTTTGCATTCCCGCAGTTAGAGATATCCGGAATATGGTGTGCAGAGAAGCCCACGGATCTAGTGTTGCCTACCATCTAGGGTCTACCAAAATGTATCATGATTTAAAGCAGATTGCCTGGTGGTATGGGATGAAGAAGGACGTAGCCAGATTTGTTTCTGAATGCTTCACTTGCAGGCGTGTGAAGGCCGACCATGGGAGGCCTGGTGGCAAGCTAACTCCCTTAGAGATTCCGATGTGGAAGTGGGAGAGTATCTCGATGGATTTCATTACAGGCTTACCGAGATCTCCTAAAGGGCATGATTCAGTTTGGGTGATCGTGGACAGATTGACGAAGAGTGCTCACTTCGTACCATTTAAAATCGATTATCCGATGAGGAAGATAGCCGAGCTGTATTTGGATGAGGTTATTAGATTGCATGGTGTACTCGTGAGTATCATATCAGATCGAGACTCCAGGTTTACGTCTCGTTTTTGGAAGAGCCTTCAAGAAGGGTTGGGTACAGATTTGAGATATTCCACAGCCTATCATCCCCAGACCAATGGTCAGACGGAGCGAGTAAATCAGATTGTGGAAGATATGATCCGATGCTATGTTCTGGAGCACGGAGGAGCGTGGGATGAGCGCTTGCGGCTTATGGAATTTGCGTATAACAACAGTTATCAAGAAAGCTTGCAAATGGCTCCTTTCGAAGCTTTGTATGGGAGGCGCTGCAGGACTCCCTTGTTTTGGGCTGAGGTTGGCGAGAGACCTTTGTTGGGTCCAGAAGCACTCGAGGAAATGGAAACTGCTGTGAAGCTTATTCGGGAAAAGCTTTGGATAGCCCAGGAAAGATATGAGAAAAATGCCAATCGGCGTAGATCGGATTTGGAATTTTTGGTGGGGGACTCAGTGTTCTTAAAGGTCTCCCCATTGATCGGAGTCAAGCGTTTTGGCAAGAGCAGGAAGTTGGACCCGAGGTTCGTGGGGCCGTTTCCAATTGTTGAGCGGATTGGGATATCAGCTTATAGGCTGGCGTTGCCCGCAAACTTCCCTAGCGTGCATAATGTCTTCCACGTCAGTCAGCTGCGGAAATGTGTATCGAATGGCAGGCAGGTTTTGGATTCTGTGCCTCAGTTGGAGCCGAATCTTTCTTATGTGGAGGTGCCTGTCCGCATTCTGGATTCTCAGGTTCGTGCGCTGCGGAAGAAGTCTATTCCGATGGTTAAAGTTTTATGGAGGAATCAGGATGTAGAAAGCGCGACTTGGGAGTTGGAGTCGGCTATGAGGGAGGCTCACCCTCATCTGTTTCCCGTAGCTTGTGCCTGGTATGTTTTGTTTTATTTATGATTATATAGCCCTTTCCTGGCTCTTTCTCTCTCCTTCTTCTTAGGAGTGTTGTGAGTAAAGTTTCGAGGCGAAACTTTCTTTTAGGGGGAGTGGCTGTAACGCCCCCGGTTTTTCTGTGTTTTGTTTGATTGTGGATTGGCGTTACGATGACGTTTTCCGGCCCTTCGCCGTTGTAGAGCGCGGTCCTAGCGTTGTAGGTTCCTTGTGTAGCCTGGTTTTAGCCAGTTGGCAAGTTTCCCCAGCTAGCCGGAGTCTGTTTTGGTGACTCGGTTGGGCCTCTTAGGGAAATGCTTGCGTTTTGGCTTCGGGAGGTGTTAGCCCGAGTGTTCGATCGTCGGATGTTGTTTTCGACCTCGCCGTTGTTTTCGTGGCTTGGTTGTTTAGCTACGGTGCGAGTTTTGGTCGAAATCCGAGATCGTTTGCCTTCGCGTCGTTTCGGCGTTGTTTTGTTAGCTGCAGGTTTGTTATGTTTGTTGTGCTGTGCGTGGCCTGTTGTGCCTGAGCTTGTAGGCTGGTGCCTTGTATCTTGTTTGCTAGGTGTTAGCAGGTTTCTTTTCTGTGTAAGTTTGGGTGACACGGCCTGGGTCACGCCCGTGACCCAGGGCGTGTCGTGCTCGGGTAGAGCTCCCGTTTCTCCAGTCGACGAATTTTTGGTCGACAGGGTTTTTGTTGGAACACGGCCGTGACACGGGCGTGTCACGGGCGTGTCCTCCTTCGATTCGTCGAGCTGCGCTCGATGGTCGTCAGGCGGTGTTTAGTGAGAACACGGCCCTGTCACGGGCGTGTCGTGTCGAACACGGGCGTGACATTGGGGTGTGTCTCTCTGTTCGACGATCGGCGCTCCACGATCGTCGGGCGGTGTTCGAGTTGGTACACGGCCAGTGACACGGTATGTCAAAGGGCGTGTCCCTTGCTTCGTCGAGCGGAGATCGACTTTCGTCGAGTGGGTAGGTGCGTGAGTACACGCCCCGTGACACGGGCGTGTCGGGCCGTGTCACGGGCGTGTCTGGGGGGCGTGTCCCGTGTTTTCGTCGAGTAGAGATCGACGTTCGTCGAGTGTGTGAGTACACGCCCCGTGACACGGGCGTGTCGGGCCGTGTCACGGGCGTGTCTTGGGCGTGTTCCGTACCTTTTTTTCCTGAAATCGTCTTTTGTTGCCATGAATTGTTTTTCCTCCTCATTTTTTTCATCGTTCCCGAGTCTGGAGAGCTTCCAGCGGAAGGGTTTTGAGAGGAGGCGGTGGTTGTTTTGGCCGGCGATTTCGGGAAGGTTAGAGCTCGTTTTTCTCGTGTGATAGCTGATTCGGTTTGCTCTCGGCTAGATCTTCCCTTCCATGTAAGTTTTTCTTGATTTAGGGTTCGATTCCAGGAATTTCTAAATATCTGATTTCTTTCTTCCCTCAAGTTTCAGCTTTGATCTTCTTGGTGGTCGATCTTGCCGCCGGAGCCAAACCGTGGTGCTGCTGTTGTTTGTTTTTCGTAGAGGTAGAGGCAAGTGGCCCCTTGCCCTTGCCAAATTTATTTCTAACCCATGATCTTTTTTTTATTTCTTCTGCAAAGCTCTGTTCTCTTTGTCTTTTTTTCCTCCCTAGGGCAGCAGGTTAAGTTATTTCATCAAGCTTCTAATCAAGTGCTGATCCTTTATTTTCTTTTCTGGAATTTTAATCATGTTCTCTTTTGTCGGAGGTTTGGTGTTCTGTGGGTAGCTAGAGTTAGGGTGAGGCTGCGGTAGAGGTGGTTCAGGTTCGGTTGCGATAGTCCCGAGTAGTTAGGACGGAACGGAGGGTTGGGATTAAATTTCCAACTCTCCGCTTGCTCGCAATGAGAGAGCTTAGGCTGCGATTTTTTTTAACGAGACTTACGTTTACCCTAAGTGGAAAGCGCGGACAGCGTCGAGTGAGCCGAGCTCACTCAACGCCGTCACTCAGCCTAGGACTTGCGGCTAAGTATTTTTAGGCGTCCGGTGAGTGGAGTTTACTCAACGCTGCATCGAGTGGGCTCGACATTTCTGTCTTGAGTTCTTGTGTACCTTAGGATTGTTAGTGTGACTTTTCCCTTCCTTTAGGGGGGTGGTATTGGGTGTTCGGCAAATTATTGCTTGCCGACTCTTGGGTTGTGGCAGGTGGTGCATGTTTAGTGGCCTCTAAGAGGGGTGGATTTTGATGTGGAGAGCTGTGGCCACGACCTGTTTGCCCTGGTTTGGGTTGGTGTGGGACCCTAAAGCTGCCACTGGCGACCCCTTAGCCCTTTTTGGATCTGATTCTGGTTATGTATTCAGATCCATGTTTTTTTTTTGACCACTGCCACTTACCCACGTATTAGGAATGTTAGACTCTTTTGTGGAGCATGTTGCTTTTGTTGCTCTCACTTGGTGTGCTTTGCCGTGCTTTAGACAGTGCTCTTTTCTTACTGTCATGCTCTTTCTTTTGCTTATAGCAGCTTGTTGTCGGGGTGGTAAACCCTTCTTTTTGCTCTTAACTCTAATGCCTTATTTACACTTTTGATTATTTCCTTGCTGAGGTGTTCTTTTCTTGAATGCCTCAGGTCCAGGTTGCAGCCGGTTCAGCGGCTAGTTCTTTTGGAGGGGCTGGTTTGTTGCCTCTTGGGTAGCTGAGACAACTGATCTCGATTTTGTGAGGTAGTTCTTTACTTTTCTGTATAGACATACATACTCACCGGTGGGTTCGTGTCAGGTTGTTGGCGCCCACTGGTGGCTTCTTGTGATGCTGGGTATGAACTTAAACTGCTGTTTTTGCCTTTTAGTGGTTGTTTACTTGCTTCTGGGAAGGATTTTTGCTAGGTTGCATATTAGATATTTTAAACCCTAAAAGCATTATTATATGTATATCATGCATAGCATAATTATAAAACAAAGTCACTATATTTCCTTAGCGTAAAAAGATTACCTTTTTATATCTATTATATTCACTTTAGAGTTGTGCATACCATGAGTTGTCCCTCGGGGACACTTATGCTCACTAGGGTGTCAATTTAATTGAACCAAACTATTTTCTGCTGCGTATACTTATACTTTTAACTGTGGACTAGCTGATCCACCATGCCGAGGGATACGGCCAATCAACATAACTGCTTTTCTTTCATAATTAATCAACGTTTTTCCCTAAATCTAAGGTCTGGAGTTTTGCCTGAGCGCGTGCAGTTATCCCCTGCACGGCGTGGCATCACGGCACGTGTTTTCTCTTGCTCTGATACAGTTTTATCGTTGAGAAAATGCGGGTTGTGACATGTATCGCTGGATGCTTCCATCCACCTTCTTCTTCAGCCTATACACTCATTTGCATGTCACAGGAGTAATGCCATCAACCTTGGGCATAAGATCCCAAGTCTCATTTTCCTGAGGGCGGACATCTGCTCATCCATAGAATCATCTCACTCCTTGACTCCAATGATGTCTTCAAAGCTAGAAGGCTCTCACTTGGCCAAAGGGCATGCTAAGAAACGAGATACAAAGCTCACCACGTTTGCTTCGCTATACCAAGCTGATGGTTTGATGGTCCTCTTCGATCTTCGAAGAACCTGACCATGTCTGATCACCTCCACTGCTTCTTCTAAACCAGCTCCATTCCCGAGAAAACTTGGAGCATCGCACCTGCTTATTGAACCAGAAGACTCCGCCCCAAAGCTAGACACACTAGGAGATCCTAGTGACACAGGCAGCTCCGTTAGAAGATCTTCATCAGCTCCCTCTTGACCGTCATTTGACCTGCTTTCCTATAGTTCCACATATGAACTACCTTCATATGACGTCAGTTCATCGAAAATAATGTCTCTGGAAATGACGAACTTCTTCATGGCAGGATCCATACACTTTCATCCCTTCTTCCTCTCATCATAGCCCGTGAAGACAAGCTTCCTTGCATTCGCATCCAGTTTAGTACTAAGAGCATCAAGGACATGTGTTTATCAGGTCAACCCAAACACCCGAAGGTGTTCAACGTCAGGCTTCTCCTTAAACATCAGCTCAAAAGGAGACTTCATATTGATCATACTTAGAGGCATATGATTGATGATGTATGCCATGCAGGCCATTCCCTCTACCCAAAATAACATATGAATGCCTTTGGCATGAAGCCAATACTTGCAGGTCTTAGTCAGATGACGGATCTTCCCCTATGATACTTCATTTTGTTGTGGAGTATGATCACAAGTGAGCTCTCTCCGGATTCTATGCTTCTTGAAGAAGTTAGAGAACTCTTTTGAAACAAACAAACCTCTATTGTTCGTTCTAAACTTCTTAATCAACAAGCCAAGATGGAACTACACATGCTCATTAAACTCCACAAACAATTGGAACACGTCCGACTTTTCCTTCATGAAGTACACCTATGTGTACCTTGTGTAGTCATCAATCAAGACAAGCATGTACTTGCTGCCTCCAAGACTGGTAGGGACAGTTGTTCCCATCAGATCACCATGAATGTACTCCAATGGTGCTTTACATCTGGTCTGTGACCCGTAAAATTAAAGGCGATGTGCCTTACCATATTGACACCCTACACAGACATGACCATCGTTGAAGGATGACAATCTAGGTAAGCCATTCACAAGGCTAATTACTGCCATAACTTTCAACTTGTCCATCCTAACATGTCCCAGCCTCTTGTGCCAGATAGCAACACTATTATTGGCTCTCATCCGATCAACATAAGAACTTGTTGATTGCACAAACAAGTCCCTTACTCTCCTCCCTACACGAGCAACGTCAGCTTTCACTGCTGACACATTGCAGAGAAACTTCACTTCTGTCAGACCGAACAGAACGTGATAACACTCATTCACTGCGTTGGTCATAGAGAAGAGGTTCTTTTTCATGACTGACACATGATAAACACACCTCAAGGTGAGTGGACCCCTATCACTGCCCAAAGAAATGGCACCCTCCTTCTCAATTGCATGAATAGTGTCATCAGCTGTTATAATAGCTTCATTACCTAAGAACACCTGTAGAGAAGAAAACTATGACTCATCCCAGGTGAGGTGGTAACCAAACCACGAGTCCACAATCCTATCATCTTGGTAGTTAATGGAGGACAAAACACAGACACATGTGCCCGCCCTGAACGTATTCCCCCATCCTCCTTCCTCAACACTGGAACCAACTCACTCTTTACCTACAACGTGCCCTAGATGAAGTTTGACTTTACAGTCCTTCTTGAAGTGACCAGACAGATTGCATCTGTATCACCTTAGCCCTTCCTTCTTCTTCCAATCCTACTTAGAAGACTGGCTCTTTTCTTGATAATATGAAATAGTAGGACCATCGCCATCAGATATCTTTTTCTTCTTGTCCCACCTCTTCTTCTTCCCTGAGAAGAGAACCTCACTATCTTCTCCTGAGATAGAAACTCCAGTCATCTGCCTTGTTAGGATTTCCTGTGAAGCAAGCAGGTTCTTAAGATCAAGCAATGATAGTTACATAGCTCAGACTTAAACAGAAGTAACGATGGAAATATATTCCTTCCGCAATCCGCAGATTATGTGCCTTTTACGCTTCACTTCTGAAATTGGCTTATCAGGGTCTTGTTGGTATTACCATTGTGACTTGGAAGTGATCAAACATGTAAGCTCACTTTACACTCAGTATGAGCCTATTAAGGTCTCACATAAAGATTGTAAAGAAACTAGGAGATTGGATCTGTATGGTATAGCTCATATAACGAGTTGAAAAGGACTTAAAATATTCTAAGGAAAAAAGCGTCGAGTGTGTCGAGACCACTCAACTCCTTCGTCGAGTTAAGGGTTGACTTATCTAATAGTGGCATTGAGTGAGTTGAGTGTATTCAATGATTCATCGAGTTAAGGAGTTGATTTGTCGAGTATTGCACTTAAGCGTTGAGTGCGTTGAGTCCATTCAACGATTCGTCGAGTCAAAGTGTTAACTTGACGAATCTGAGTCTTAGGCGTTGAGTGCTTTGAGTTCACTCAATTCCATTCGATGAATTTGGCCTTAGGCGTTGAGTGCTTTGAGTTCATTCAACTCCATTCGATGAATCTAGCCTTAGGCGTTGCATGTGTTGACTGCACTCAACGTCATGGCGCAGAAAGTGTTGATAGTGTTGAGTCATTCAACGCCTTCGTCGATGTCAAGTGTTGATTCGACTGAAGGTAGGCATTGAGTTCATTGTGTATCTTATGGATACTCGATGATTCGCCGAGTATAAGATGATACTCGATAATTCATCGCATATGTCATGGATACTCGACGAATCGTCGAGACAAGGGTTGTCTGGCCGAATTTTTGGATTCTAAGTTCTTGGGTCTGCGATTAGTGGTGGGCTATTCTTATTTATTCCTTGGATTATAAATAGGAAGTTTTAGGTTTTCAACTGGATGCTCGATGCGTTCAATCAATCTATCTTAGCACACGAGCAGTTACTGTGCGATAAGAACGATAACCCAAGAAAGCTGATAGAAGCCACTCCGTCATCGCCGTTGCTGATCCCAATCCTGATCCCGATGAGTGTCGTCGCCGCCCCTCCTCTAACAGATCTAGCGGTCTGTGGAGACGCTGAGTGTCATATCTCGACCTAGCGCTTGTGCGACAAGTTGTTGTGGGTTCTCCCGATCATGTGGACTATCTGTAGAGGCACAAATATTCTTTCTGCGCTCAGCACTCGAGCCTCTATGTGGCCGACTGATTTTCCTGGAGCATCTAGGTTGAGTATAGACTCAATCAGTCAAAGGTAATTTTAATTACAACAAGCTTTACTTATTGATTCATGAATATTGTCAGATCCGAATTCTTTTCGGTTTTCTTGTTCTCCATTTCCGCTGCGCACACAAGTGTTATGCCATCTAGTAAAACCCAACAGTGGTATCAGAGGGAGGTTCGGGCAATGTTCATCATTTTAGAAGTTGCTAAATCCATGGATTGTAGATTTGGAGATTTTAGAAGTGTTCTAAAATGCCTAAATCTATTCTTGGATTCCCACCAAGAACGCATGTGATTTCTTTGTTGCTACTCATTAACAGTAACCATCACTCTTGTTGGTTTGTGAAACGAAATATGTGGTAGATTTTGGAATCTCACACATAAAGTGACGAGCTTGTATACTTTGTAAGTGGTGTTCGTGTTACTCATATCCAATTCTTGTAAATATGAATATTAAAAAGTGTTCTAGATATTCAGATTTAGCCTAGCTCATCAAGTGTTGATGATGATTTTATTGTGCACATCTGTGATGCATTTGGATTATGATTGTTGTTTTTTTTTGTAGATGTGCACATTGGTTAATTATTAACTACGATTAAATGTTAATCAACAATGTAAAATCCCTTAAGCAATATTAAGTATGCAGATGCTTTCCGATGGATGACACTCTTCCTGCCTCGATCAGTGTGGGCTTGCCAAAGCAAGGTGCATTAATCTATCTTGGTAAGGGTGTGTGCGGATAATTGTGATATTCCACTGTTAACATCCGGTCAAACATAACTAGGTGACATCAAAGGTTGAGTGCCCAGAGTCATGGGGTTGGTATGCACCATATGATGGATGCGAATAAGTAGTTATTCACCAGCCATACAAGAATTATATTGTGATGCAATTGACAAGCGTTGTCTACCTAAATAGCTGCATTGTGAGAGAAAAGCCAAAGCTGGCTCATAGAGTTAGTGAAATATGGATTTTGTCCACTAAGAGAGTTACTCGCATAAACTCTTTGAATTTATATAGATGGTTATCAGTTTGATAAAAATAGTGGGAGTTATTTTAATTAAAACCCTAATTGAAAGATAAATTATATTTGGAATGCAATATTAATTTACTTTGCTTGATCCTTGTAGAATTTCCATGGCAAGTGATTCACATTCCACCCCGTCCGTCCGAACGATCCATGAGAAAGAAAAGCTGAGCGCGATGAATTATTTGGACTGGTACAGGAGCTTGAGAATAGTTCTCAGGCAAGAGCGCGAGCTCTATGTTTTGGAAGAGGAATCCCCTGATTAGCTTGCCTGGAATGCAACCTGTGCTAATAAGGATGCTTATAAGAAGTATCTTGACGACTCCTTGGACGTCGAATGTCTCATACTAGCGACCATGAATGTTGAGCTCCAAAAACAATATTAGAACATGGGTTGCAAGGATATTGACGAGCATATCAAGAAAATGTTTCAAGGGCAAGCTTGTTAAGAGAGATTTGATGTCATTAAGGCGTTGTTTCAGTGCAAGATGGGAGCTCGGGACCTAGTATGGACTCACTTACTCATGATGATTGGGTATATCGAGAACCTTGAAAGACTAGTGTTCCCTCTAGGCCAAGAGTTGGCCACATACTTGATCCTACATTCATTGTCAGACAGTTATGAGTAGTTTGTCTTGAACTATAACATGAATGAAATAAAAAAGACACTGCCCGAGCTCCTATGCAAGTTGTCAACTGCCGAGATCAACATGTAGAAGGCCAAGCCTGCTAGCTCCATAGTGATGGTGTATAAAGGCAAGGGCAAGGCCAAGGGATTTAAGAAGACGAAGGTAGGACCTAAGTGTGCTCTGGAGCCCAAGTCTTCTGCACTGCAAAGGAAAGGTTCGGTAAAAGATGGAAAGTGCCACCACTATGGCAAGGTTAGTCATTGGAGACGGAACTATCCTTCATACATTGAGGGTCTAAAGGATGAAGAGAGGTATGACTTCCGCTTTATGTATTTATGTTATAGAGATAAACCTTTCTGCTCCTTCATCCTGGGTATTGGATATTGGATGTGGTTCTCACATTTGTATAAATGTGCAGGAACTGGGAAGGAGAAGATTACTGAGTAAAGGAGAGGTGGACCTACGCGTTGGCAATGAAGCAAGAATTGTTGCAGTCATCCTGAGTGTTTACCGTATTGCTTTGCCCGGTGGTCTTATAATAGAACTAGATAATTGTTATTTTGTTCCTTCCATAACTAGAAACATTATATTCATTTCATGTTTGGACATGATGTGTTTTTCTTTAATTATTAAGAACAATTGTTGTTTAATTTTTTAGAATGATGTTTATTATGGTGTAGCCAAATGTTTAATGGTTTATATGTTTTGAACTTAGACCATCAGATCTATAATATAGAAAATACTAAAATACTAAGAAAGAATGACTCGAATCCTACATATCTTTGGCATTGTCATTTGGGCCAATAAAGGAGAAAAGTATATCCAAGCTCCATAGAGATGGACTATTGGACTCATTTGATTATGAATCATTTGAAAGATTCGAATATTATTTGTTAGGAAAGATGACTATGGTCCCTTTCACTAGAAATAGTGAGAGGGCTGATGATCTCTTGAGTATAGTATATAGTGATATATGTGGACGCATGAGTTCTATGGCCAAAGGTGGGTACTTCTACTTTATTACATTTACTGAAGATTTAAGTAGATACAGATACGTGTACCTTATGAAGTGAAAATCCGAGACCTTTGAAAAGTTCAAAGAGTTTAAAAATGAAGTAGAGAACCAACTGGGTAAGAAGGTTAAAGCATTTCAATCTGATCGAGGTGGCGAATACCTAATTCATGAGTTTCGTGATCATGTGAAAGGGTGTGGTATTGTATCACAACTCACTCTACCTAGAACACCGCAACATAATGGTGTGTCTTAGAGGAGGAATCGTACTTTATTAGACATGGTACGATCGATGATGATTCATACAGATCTGCCTGTTTCCTTCTGGGGTTTTGCTCTAGAAACTGCTGCTTTTACACTAAATAGTGATGCAACGAAAGTGATTCTAAAGACACAAAATGAGATATGAACTGGGAAGCGTCCTAGTATGTCATTCATTAAGGTTTAGGGATGTGAGGCATACGTGCTAAGTCAAATGCCTAACAAGCTGGAACCCAAATCGGATAAGTGTTATCTTGTGGGGTATCCTAAGGAAACTAAAGGGTATTATTTATACCTACCATCCGAGAGAAAAGTGTTTGTCACAAGGACTAGCGTCTTTCTTGAGAAAGAGTTCTTAAGTAGAAAGACTGGCAGGGTAGAACTTAAAGAATTTTAAGAACCACAAACTGTGAATGAACCAAAATTGGAACCTAAGACAAGACTACAAGTTGTTATAGCTGGAGAAACTGCTCACGAAACACAAGTTCCTTATAAATCTGGCAGAACAAGGTTTTATCTTGAGAGATATGAATTTCTCATGTCTAAAATAGGTAATGTGTTGTTAATTGATCATAGTGATTAACCTGCAACCTACCAAGAGGCTATGAGTGGACCGGACTCTAATAAGTGACTTAAGGCCATGAAATCTGAAATGGACTCCATGTATGAAAACCAAGTTTGGAACTTTGTGGAACCACCTGAAGGGGTAAGATCCATAGGGTGCAAGTGGGTCTTTATGAAGAAGACCGACATGGATGGGAATGTACAAAAATTTAAAGGGCGGCAGGTGGCTAAGGGATTCAAGCAAATTCGTGGGATTGACTATGATGAGACCTTTTCCCCTATTGCCATGGATAAGTCCATTAGAATTCTGCTTGCTATTGCTGCATATTATGACTATGAGATCTGGCAGATGGATGTCAAAACAGCTTTCCTAAATGGAAACCTCCTCGATGAAGTGTATATGACACAACCCGGGGGTTGTGTATCTCCGGGTGAAACCACTAAAATATGCAAGCTGCAGAGATCCATTTATAGATTAAAAAAGGCTTCTCGAAGTTAAAATCTTTGTTTTGATAAAAAGATCAAAGAGTTTGGTTTTATCAAAAATGAGGATGAACCGTGTATTTAAAAGACGATTAGTGGGAGCATTGTTATCTTCTTGATATTGTATGTGGATGACATACTACTGATAGGGAATGATAAACCGACCCTGCAAGTTGTTAAGAACAACCTAGGGGGATGCTCTTCAATGAAGGACTTGAGTGAAGCGACTTATAAACTTGGTATTAAAATCTATACAGATAGATCGAAGAAGTTGCTGAGTTTGACCCAAAGTACATACATTGATAAGGTTTTGAAACAATTCAGCATGCTTGAGTCCAAGAAAGGATTCTTACTCATATCTCATGGTGTCAGTCTCTCTCACGACCAGTGTCCTAAGTCTTGTGAAGATTAGGACTGCCTGAATTTGAATCCATATGCCTCAGCAATTGGGTCAATCATTTATGCAATGATATATTCCAGACCCGATGTCTCTTATGCCTTGAACATGACTAGCAGGTATCAGTATGATCCCAGTTAAAGTCACTAGATTGCCATTAAGAATATCCTGAAGTACTTTCGAAGGACTAAGGATACGTTCTTAGTATTTGGTGGAGAGCAAGAGCTCATTGTAAGGGGTTACACGGATGCTAGCTTCCAGACTGATAGGGATGACTCAAAGTCTCAGTCAGGTTTCATATTTTGCCTTAATGGTAGTGTTGTTAGCTGGAAACGTTCCAAGCAGGAGACAATTGCCAATTCTACTACTGAGGCCGAGTATATCGCCACTGCAAATGCATCGAAGGAGGCTGTATGGATTAGGAAATTCATCGGCGAGTTAGATGTAGTTCATAACATTGTTTGTCCCATAGATCTCTACTGTGACAACAATGGTACAATTACACTTGCTTTAGAACCTAGATCTTATCATCGCTCCAAGCACATACTTTGGTGGTTCCATCTAATTCGAGAGATTGTCGATCGAAAAGATGTGAGCATTAGCAGAATGCCGACTGAGGTAAACATTCCGGATCCACTAACAAAGCCTCTCGCATAGAGAAAGCATGATGGTCATGTTAGAACTATGGGTATACGATATCTGAATGATCAACTATAGTAGGAGTTTTGTGGATTGTATGTTTGTTGGATGTAATATTTCATTTGATGAATAAAGTATTGTATGCATTTCATTCATATATTTTGGCAAGTTCTTTTATTGTGTTATTATTTTTATTGTGATAGAGTGAAACTAATTAACTGAAGGTTTACTAATCACCTAAATAGGGGGGGGGATGAATAGGTATTTGAAAATTTCTTAGTCTTTATGTTGTTTTATTTTTATATGATCTAGATCTTGTCCTTAGAACCTGCAATATAAAAGAAAAACAAACAACACAGCCAAGCACACAGTTGTTTATAATGGTTTCTAATTGGGTAGATCCACTTTCCTACCACCTATCCAACTATCTTGTTGGACTAGGCACAAACGTCACCAAAATGCTCCTTAGAGCTTACCCCTCAGACCCTCAGCCTTACACTCAGGTTATCTTCAGAACCCTACCTCAGAACCACAAATGTTCCTACCTTAGAGCCCTGCAGTGCTCCTACAGCTCAGTGGTCCACTAACTACCTACCTCAGCCTTATATCTAAGGCCTACAGCTCAGGCTTTTCATCCCTACAACTTTAGACATGAAGCCCTACTCTCAGAGTGCTGCAACACTCCTACAACTCAGTACCCTTCCAGGTACCTACCTTAGTGACCTTACAGGCACCTACAACTCAGCCTCCTCCAAGGCCTACAACTCAGTGACACTTGTCACCTACAACTCAGTGACTCAATAGTCACCTACCTCAACCTTATCTATAAGGCCTACTACTCATGCTGGGAGGACAGCCCTACTCTCAGATCCATAATTGGATCCTACCTCAGCACCCCAGCAGTGCACCTACCTCAGTGACTAAATAGTCACCTACTACTCAGGCCAAAAGGCCCTACCGCTCAGATTCAGACGAACTGAATCCTATAGGAATTTATACAAGAAGTTAAGTAAATTTTAAATAACTGACTCAGAGACAAATCTATGAGTCTACCTTGCTGGACTGTGCAAATATCAGTCCATCCCTCTTGCTGTAGAAGGAATGAGTCTTCTTCTATAACTAACTGCTTCTATGATGCACTGGTGAGCAATTATGTGTTATTGAAGGCTTACGACACTTCACACAATAATCTCCTTGCTATTTAGATGAATCAGCTACCTTGTTCTGCAAAGAACAAACTTACTGAACTTGAGAGAGCTTCAGCTATCTTTCTCTGCCTCCTGGCTAGCTTTACTGGACTT
Organism: Platanthera guangdongensis; assembly: GCA_039583875.1. Lineage (NCBI taxonomy): Eukaryota > Viridiplantae > Streptophyta > Magnoliopsida > Asparagales > Orchidaceae > Platanthera > Platanthera guangdongensis. The sequence continues at coordinate 88,137,285 of CM077161.1, read as the reverse complement.
GGATTTCAAGCTTATCGGAGAAGATTTAGTCCAACCACCTCTATTTTTCGTATTTTCCTCTTGTGTTCTGTGTAACCCTAATCCCCTTTTCTTTCTTCTTTTTATATCAGTTGATTTGAATCAACGACACAATTTGAGTGTGGGCCCAGCCAAGGTTGGTGAGCGCCATCTCCCTCAGAAAAGGACAAAGAATAGCTTTCGACACTACTGCAGCTTTCCCGCAATGACACGAACAATTTTGACTTTGTTGACTTCTGGTGACGTCAGTAGTGGTCATCCTGTGTTGTTGTAGCTTTCCCGCAACGACATGAAATACTTTGACTTGTTGACTTTTGGTGACGTCAGCTGCGGTCATCACCATCTGGACTTTGAAAAATTCCAGAACTTCATTAAGCGTTGAGTTATGTTAAGTCACTCAACGCCATCTGACTTTGATCTTCATTAGAAGCGTTAAGTGAACCTGCCTCTTTCAACGCTTCTGGACTTAGAGAATTTTCACTGGCTTTATCTCAGTGGTTCCTTCTCAACTGTCTCCGTGGTTTCTTCTTAATAGCTGAGACTATCTCTTGTCTCAGCAGTTTCTTCTCAACTATCTCAGCGGTTTCTTCTTCATAGCTGAGACTATCTCCTTTCTCAGTGGTTTTCTTCTAAACTATCTTAGTGCTTCCTTCTTCATTAGAAGCGTTGAGTGAACCTGCTTCACTCAACGCTTTTGGACTTAGAGAATTCCAGCTGGCTTTGTCTCAATGGTTATGCTGAGACATACTTCTCAGCTGTCTCAGTTGTCTCATCGTTTTTTCCTTAGTCAATTTTTCTGACTTTAGTTCGACAAATGCTGAAATGAGTTCGACGATTGGTGAGCTCAGCTCGACGAACTCAGAATCCCAAACTTCTGAAATTAGCTCGACGAATGGTGAGATGAGCTCGATGAACTCTGAATCCCACACTTTGAATTTAGCTCGACGAATGGTGAGCTGAGCTCGATGAATTCTGAAAAATAAGCTATGAACTTTGCTCGACTAATGGTGAGCTCAGCTCGACGAATGGTGAGCTGAGCTCGACGAGCTTACGCTTTTTGTTCACTTGTCTAATAATGAACGACCTGCATGCATGAACTTAAGCACACATCAAATACAACTATGTGTGTATGCCATTAACCAATTTGACTTCTTATAAATCTGGGACATTGAGATCAATAGACCCAACAATCTCCCCTTATTTGAAGAAGCCAAAACTTTGCTTGATCAATAATACAGGTCATTGACATACACAATATATTAATCATAAAAACTAAAACTTGTGTAACATCATTAGAGTTTGGAAATTTTACCCCCTTTCTCCAGCCTGTGGAGAATTACTTACTCCCCTTGGCAAGATGCCAGCCACATTTCTCCTAGGAGAGCCACCCTTACTATTTTAGTGCTAAAGCAACTTAAGTAGCACCTGGCTTGGCTTTGAGCTTCCTACATCTTGGCTTGGTCGGGTCTTGATCAAGTCTATTCTTCTATCCCCCTGACTACTCTCCCCCTTTTTGACTTCTGCAATAGGGATATTTTTGTGGAGTTTTTCTCCCCCTATCTTTCTGGGGGTTGATCTCCCCACTTTAACTCAATCCATTACAGCTGTTGGGCTTGCTCCCCCTCAATAGTTGTACACCAGCTTCATTATCTTGAGGAAGGACTTATAATACCTAGAAAATAGACAATGCAGCATATGGTAGAGGAGAGAATTGAAGCTACAAAAGATTCAACATACCCAATTGAAATTTGAATTTGTTGAATTTGGCTTCATCTAGTGGCTTAGTGAAGATATTAGCCACTTGCTTGTCTGTGGAGACAAACTCAAGGCTGATGTCTTCCCTTTCCACATGTTCTCTAATGAAATGATACCTAATTTCTATATGCTTAGTCCTTCTATGGGAGACATGATTCCTAGCTATAGAAATTGCACTAGTAGAATCACAAAAGAACGAAGTTCTACATAACTGAATGTTGTAGTCCTGAAGTTGATGCTGGATCCACAACAACTAAGCATAGCAACTCCTAGCTAAAATATACTCTGACTCTGTAGTTGAGATTGCTACACTCATTTGCTTCTTGCTGCTCTAAGAGACAAGCCTTCCACCTAGAAATTGACAAGAGCCATAAGCGATCTTCCTATCCTCCTTGCCGCCAGCAAAATCTCCATCTGAATAGCCTATGAGTTCAAACTCCCCATTTCTAGGGTACCATAGGCCAAGATCTGGGGTGCCCTTAAGATATCTCAAGACTCTCTTTACAGTAGTATACTGAGAATCTTTAGGGCAGGCCTGATATCTAGCACAGACACATGTTACATACATATTGTCAGGCCTACTGGCAGTGAAGTAAAAAAGGGAGCCAACTATACTTCTATATAAAGTTGGATCGACATGTTTCACTGGATCATCTTTGCCTATGGGCATACTTGAGCTCATGCGAGTTCTTATGGTGGAAGCATTCTCCATACCATATTTCTCGACTAGCTCTCTGGTGAACTTTGACTGGGATATGGATAGACCATCATCAGTCTGTCTTACTTGGAGTCCCAAGAAGGACTTCAGTTCACCCATACTACTCATCTCAAACTTCCCCTGCTTAAGTTTTGCAACTTCCTGCAGAGGTTGTCATCAGTAGAGGCAAATATTATGTCATCAACATAAATCTAGACTAGGATGATCTTGCCCTTAGATTCCCTTAGGAATAGGGTCTTGTCTATCTTCCCCCTTGAGAATTTATTCTCAATAAGGAAGGTAGACAATGTCTCATACCATGCTCTAGGGGCTTGCTTGAGACCATATATATCTTTCCTAAGTCTATACACAGCAGTAGGAGAGTAAGAATCTACAAAACCTGGAGGCTGCTCTACATAAACCTCTTCTTTCAAATCCCCATTCAGGAAGGCTGGCTTCACATCCATCTAAAAGACTTTGAATCCTGGAAGGCTGCAGATGCCAGTAACAATATGATAGCTTCCAACCTTGCAACTGGGGCAAAAGTCTGATCATAATCAATCCCCTCTTCCTGTCTATACCCTTTGTCCAACAGTCTAACTTTATTCTTTATTATAATGCCATTTTCATTAAGTTTATTTCTGAAAATTCACTTGACTCCAATGACATTATGTAACACCCCCATCCATCACATGGAATATAACAGAAGGTGCGGTCGGGGCCCCACGCTATATGCCACAAACAGTCAGCGAAGTTACGTATTAATACCACGATAACACCATGAGAATAAGCATCCTAACTCAGAGCATTCTAGCAGAATCTTTTAAAATAGTTGTAAGAACCCATACAAAACACATGAATGTCCACTAGAGCAACATTAGGAATGAAAAAGAAAACACCAAACCTTTGGCCTCATGGCCTTACAATAGTTTGATTAATAAAAGTGTCTTACATACATCAAGGATCGATACAAAGCCTGTCACCACGTCAGCCTGCTTCATGGCCTCCTGCTAGCCAAGGTTGTACACTTTAGGTTGGGCTGGGGCATAATGCGATGCTGTTGACTCCAACGCCTTGCCCTTCTCCTCATAAGTTGCTCCAGGCTTCTTCTCGGACTTCGGACGTCCGATCCAACAATCTCGGGCAAAGTGTCCCAACTTCCCACAGTTATAACATGCCCCCGGGGTTCGGGCTGTAGTTGCCCCAAATGTACCGGAAGAAGGGGCTGGACCTGAAGTCCTAGCCTTCTTATTCTACCTACGAAAACCAGAGTTTGAGGAGGTCGACACCTTGAACTCCGTCTTCTTCGCACTAGAGTCCTTCTTCTCTTGGACTCTCTTCAAATCTTTCTCCAATGATCGGGCCATATTGACCAGGGTTAGGAAGCCCTACGTCGTAGGCCCAAATAGAAGTAGCTTTAGGTCATCACACAGACCCTCGTAGAACCGGTTGGTCTTACGCTCCTTATCAGCAAGCGTAGAGTTAGCATAATGACCCAACTGCGTAAACTCGTGGAGGTACTCATCCACACTACTATCTCCCTGCGTCAGTCTCTGGAACTTCTTCTCTAAAGCGATCCTCCGTGCCGAGGGGAGGTATCTTGCTTAGAATAACCTCGAGAATTCCTCTATCGAGACATCAGTGAGTTGCCTTACAACCAAGTGATGCAGTTCCAACTATTCCCACCATAACCTCGCCTCTCCATCCAAGAGGAAAGTGGCTATGGTGGTCTTCTGCCATTCCTTTGTTTTCGTAGCCGTCAAGACTCTCTTCACCTGAGAGGGCCAATCTTCGGCTTGGTATGGGGTTCCAGTCCCCAAAACACCGGAATGTTAAAGCTCATTACATATTTGAGCTGCTTCTCTGTTGATCTTCTTGGTACTAATGGCTCTACCATCACTTGTTCCACCATCCCAGGCTCTGTTGCTCAAAGAGGTACCTCCTCCCCTGCAGCGGCAAAATGCTGCACTTGCCTTCCTGGCTGGGCATTTAGCATCACAAACAATGCCTCAGCCACAAGTCTTATTATTTTTGCCGAAGGAGGGGTTTCAGGCACTTAAATGGGTGCACTACTTGCCTCAGAAAGCGGGCGTTCTGACTGCCCTGCGCCACTCCTGGTCACCTATAGTCGTACAACACACCATTAAGCGACCAAACAAAATTACAAAAAGTAATTATAGGAACACGCAGGTTCCTCAAACATGTGTATTTTCATTCGTAAGTGAACATTCATTTGTCCTTTTCATGTTATAACGATGACGCACATACATGTGCTCACCACCCCTTAAAAGATTTCGTCCACGAATTCAAATAAGCAAGACCGACACCATAGTCTGATAACAAATTGTAACACCCCCATCCGTCACATGAAATATAACAGAAGGTCTGACCGGGGCCCCAAGCCATATGCCACGAATAGTCAGCGGAGTTACGTATTAATACCACGATAACAGCATAGGAATACGCATCCTAACTCAGAGTATTCTAGCTGAAGCTTTTAAAATAGTTGTAAGAACCCATACAAAACACATGAATGTCCACTATAGCCACATTAGGAATGAAAAAGCATACACCAAGCCTTTGACATTATGGCCTTACAATAGTTTGATCAATAAAAGTGCCTTATATACATTGGCTCGCAGGCCGACCACACATGAACATAATAAAAAAACACTTTGCTTTGGCCTTGAAGGGCCAGCACAGCATCAAGGACTTCAGCCCGCTACTTGCCACTAGGCTCACCTATTCCTGCAAGAACAATCCACTGCACGGTGGCAAAACAAGGCAACGGTCAGCTAAAGCTGACCAAATTATAATGACCCCGCCCATTAATTGGGGGTGGCGGTGCTCCTTCCCTGCATTTCATTAGTATAATCAAACATGATAGTGAAAGTACAATTTAAGCACACTTAACCACAGGCGTAGGCACGCATGGCCACATGCCCCGTGCACTCAGGGCACATTCTCGGTGAATCCGGACCATTTTGAGGCTTCACCACCGCCACCAGGATGGCAAACATCGTGAGCATTTTAGTCTTTACAGCCGAAGCCTAAGACCTTCCCTCCATGCCATCGGTAAGTTCCACGTACATTAGGTCTCTTTAACCAAACCACATAGAGCAGGTACGGTTCAACTCAACCCGTTTCTCACACTGCCACATCAATTTAAGCCAAAGGCGCGGGTCAAGCTTCCCCGAATCCAGAAGTATCGATCATACAATAGTACATAATCCGGTTATGCACAAGGTTGGCTCACAGGCCAAACCGATTGGGATCCGACAGCACACAGCCTCACAACACTGGCCCCCAGGTCTCAAAGAGACAGGTTTCACAATAACAGAGCTACCGCCGCGTGGTACCTGGCAGAAATATATTTTTGCCCAGTTTTCTGGGTGCACCTTGGAGTTAGTCTCCAAGGCTCCATATTGCAATCTACCACATAGAAAACCCGAAAAATAAATGGCACGGAGTCTTCTCCGGCAATACATGCATAACGAGAACATCACCTATCTAGAACAATATGTCCGGATAGGATTTACACACCATGCTTATGCCAGTACTTCAATTCCGGACTCTATATGCAAGATTACGGGGATAAACCATATCTACCCGAAGGAATACCTCACACTCACCGCCGACTCGTGAGAGAGAGTTTCCTGTGCAAAAAGAAAGAGGACTTCACATGTCTAAGTAGAGAATTATTACTCAGGATGTTCTCTTTGGCGCCATGGAAAACTAGCCGGACAAAAAGCACCGCAACGGACTCACCTCCGCGGATCTGGACTCGTCTCGCGATTTGGGGCTCCGAAGCTCCAGCAATGGCGGGATCTCCTCCTTCTCCTTCTCTCATTGCTCTCCCTTCTCTATACCTCTTAGAAAGGGAAATGGCCAAGTGAAATGAGGAAAAAACCCTTTTTTCCCGGACTTATGCCAACAGGAGGAATTCTGGGCCGTCGGATCCCTTTAAAATGAAGCGAATGGCCTAGATTGAACTTTAAAGTCGTCTACCTGGGGCCGCACATGGCTTGTGATATGCCTGTGGTGCGGGCCGTGTCTCACTTTCGTACAAGAATTCGTCAATCTCCGAATCAGGACATGGCTTCTGACATGCCCGTGTCAGCCCTTGACATGCCCGTAACAAACATGGACACGCCCGTGTCACAGGCTGTATGCCTCAATCGACATAGAAACCGTCACGCCCGAACAGGACACGGATTTGGACACGCCCGTGTCCGACCTGGACATGCCCGTGTCCCAGGGCGTGTTGCTGACTCGACACAGCCCGACAAACATAGAGCAGGATATGGCTTTGGACACGCCCGTGTCCGCCCTAGACAAGCCCATGTCTGACATGGACACGTCCGTATCCTAGGCCATGTTCAACAATCGATATCATTCAGCCAATTCAGAAAAGGACATGGCTCTAGACACACCCGTGTCATAGACCGTATGAAACCATAATGGCTGCAAATCTCTCAAAAAATCTACCCGTTCATATACGAGTTTTGGGGCGTTACAATTCTCCCCCTTTAAATAATTTCGTCCCGAAATTACAGAATGGAAAAGTACCCAAAACTAAATGGTACCTGAGTAGAAAATCTCGGGATACTCCTCAAGCATGGTCTGATCTTGCTCCCACGGAAGCTCCTCATGACCACAATTGTCCCATCAGAGCTTGACCATCCTGATAGCTTTGTTCCGCAATTGCTTGACCTTCGTATCCTCGATCCGAATGGGTCTAACTTTCATTGTTAGCCCACTATCGATCGATACTTGATCCGCATCAACCATTTGTGCTGGTTCTTTCACGGCTTTGCATAGGTCCAAGATTTGGAATACATTGGGCAATCTACCCAGTTATACTAAAAGAGCCAACCGATAGGCGGCTTCACCAACTCGCTCCAATATCTCAAAAGGCCCAACATACCTCGGACTAAGCTTCTTTAAGCGTCGAATCCTTGATACGCCTTTAAACGACATTATCTTGAGGTATACCCAGTCGCCCACCTCAAACTCCACATTCCAATGCTTGGCGTTGTAGTACTTGGCCTGTCTATCTTGAGCAATCAGTAGCCATTCTCGAATCAATCGAATAGTTGACGTAGCATTTTCAACCTCTCTTTGCTTATAGAGCTTCAATTCTCATGTTTCTACACAAGGCAAATGTGTACGACACCTCCTTCCGTATAGAGCCTCAAAAGGCGTCATCTGAATACTAGCTTGGTACCTGTTATTGTATGCAAACTCAATCATGTTGAGATGGTCCTCCCACCTTTTACCAAAATCTAATGTACATATACGAAGCATGTCTGAAATCGTCGTGTTCACCCTTTCAGTTTGTCCATCGGTCTGCGGGTGAAAGGCTGTGCTGAAGTTCAGCTTGGTACCCAACAATTGATGAATGAGCCTTCAATCGTTGGATGTGAACCGACCATCACGGTCACTAACGATGCTTCGGGGTACACCATGCAAACGGACTATATTTTCCACATAAAGCTTTGCCAGCTTCTCCAACTTCTCCATGAAATCATGCTTCCTATTGGGTATAAAATGTGACACCTTCGTTAAACGATCAACGATCCCCCAAATTGCGTCATTCCCCTTGTGCGATCTCGGTAAACCATGCACGAAATCCATATAGATGTCATCAAACTTCCACTCAGGTATAGGCAAGGACTTTAGAAATTCGCCTGGCTTCTGGCATTCAGCCTTCACCAAGGCACAAGTCTGACACTTTGCCACGTATAGCGCTATGTCCTTCTTCATACCTGGCCACCAGAACAGCCTCTTCATGTCTTTGAACATCTTTGTGCTCCCAGGGTGAATTGAGTACTGGGTAAAATGCGCCTCATACATCAATTCTTCTCGTAATTTCTCAACATTAGGGACACACAACCGACCACCTCTCCATACAAGGTCGTCGTCAACATAAAACTGTTATTTGACCCATCCACGGACTCTGTCAGGCGACGTTTCAAGCTTACGTCCAACTCCAAGGCCTGTTGAATCCTGTCCGCGAGTTCGTATTGAACCTCTGTCTATCTCAAACATGTATTAGCACTAGATCCCTTATCAACACACGAGATATCCAAAGCCTCCAAATCATGAATGAGCCGCTCGTCATGCATCTGCAACCAGTTGGCATGTGCATGTGTTCTACGACTCAGAGCATCTGCCACAACATTCCCCTTCCCTGGAATATAATGAATCTTGTAGGTGTAGTCCCCAAGGAACTCCATCAACCTATGTTGACGCATGTTAAGGTCCTTCTGATCAATCAGGTACTTCAGACTCTTGTGATCTAAATAAATGTCGACCTTTACTCCATACTGGTAATGCCTCCAAATCTTGAGAGCGAAAACCACGATCGCCAACTCCAAGTCATGGACCGGGTAATTCCTTTCATGCACCTTTAATTGAAGTGATCCATAGGCTATCACTGATCCATGCTGAAGCAGAACATAGCCTAACCCACTCCTAGAGGCGTCAGTATAAACCTCAAAGCCTTCAGAGCCACAAGGTGAACATAACACAGGTGCTGTTGTCAAATGACACTTTAGTTCTTTGAAACCTTGTGTGCATTCAGGGGACCAAACGAACTTCTGATCCTTCCTTGTCAGAGTAGTGAGGGGCAATGCTATCCGTGAGAAGTTCTCCATGAAGCTCCTGTAATAGCCGGAAATACTCAGAAAACTCCGGACTTCCGCCACCGTAGACAACACAGGCCACTCCCATATAGCAACTATCTTTGTCGGATCAACCACAATACCTTCTCCACTAACCACGTGAACAAGGAATGCTACCAAAGACATCCAAAATTCACATTTGGAGAACTTGGCATACAGTTGGTTCCTCCTCAATGTCGCCAACACCATATGCAGGTTCTTGAAATGATCCTCCTCGCACTGCGAGTACACCGGTATATCGTCGATAAATACTATCATGAACTGTTCCAAGTATTCTCGGAACGTTCTATTCATCAAATCCATAAACACGGATGGCGCATTCGTCAGTCCAAACAGCATGACTGAACTCATAATGCCCATAACGTGTGCTGAAAGCCATCTTGGGAATGTCACTTTCCCTTATCCACGGCTGATAGTATCCAGATTTCAGATCCAACTTTGAGTACACAGTCGACCCCGCCATCTGGTCGAACAGATCATCAATCCTTGGGATCAGATACTTATTCTTTTCTGTTAACTTATTCAACTCACGGTAATCAATACGGAGTCCTAAGCTTCCATCCTTCATCTTAACAAAGAGGACCGGCGTGCTCCAAGACGACGAACTTGGATGCACATAACCTTGTTCCAACAGTTCTTGAAGTTGTACTTTCAGTTCCTCCATCTCCTTAGGCGCTAACCGACACGGAGTGCGTGACACAGGTTTGGCACCTGGCACTAGCTCAATGGTGAAGTCAATCTCTCACTGAGGTGGCGCTCCAGGGAGATTTTCAAGGAATACGTCAGGAAACGCAGATATAACTAGGATGCTGTCCAAACCAGGTTTGGGCTTCGAAGCCTCCACGAATGTGAAAAATAGCTCTGCACCACTACAAACTACCTTAACCACCAGGAGAGCAGACATCAAGGTCTTTCTTGACCCCTTCAAGCCTGAGAATGTCATCTCACGATCTGTCTCTAGTCCCAATCTGACACCTTACGGTTGCAGTCAATGTACGCACACTGCTCCGATAGAAAGACCATGCCAAAGTTCACATCGAACTACACTATCGGCAGTAGTGACGCTTGCAAGTCATAATCGTGACTTCCAATCCCTACCTTCACGCAACAAACTCTATCCGCACGCATAGAGCACCCGTTAGGCAGCAACACATCCAATTTGTCCCTTGTCATCGAAGTAGGTACTCCGATGCGCGTTACAAACTCTTCGGACAAAAAGGAATGCAAAGCTCCCGTATCAAACAGTTCTCTCGCCGGAAAATCAAGGATCGATACAAAGCCTGTCACCCCATCAGCCTGCTTCATGGCCTCCTGCTAGCCAAGGTTGTACGCTCTAGGTTGGGCTGGGGCATAATGCGATGCTGTTGAATCCAATGAATTGCCCTTCTCCTCATAAGTTGCTCCAGGCTTCTTCTCGGACTTCAGACGTCTGCTCCAACAATCTCGAGCAAAGTGTCCCGGCTTCCCACAGTTATAACATGTGCCGGGATTTTGGGTTGTAGTTGCCCCAAATGTACCGGAAGAATGGGCTGGACCTGAAGTCCTAGCCTTCTTATTCCACCAACGAAAACCAGACTTTGAGGAGGTCGTCACCTTGAAATCCGTCTTCTTCGCACTAGAGTCCTTCTTCTCTTGGACTCTCTTCAAATCTTTCTCCAATGATCGAGCCGTATTGACCAGAGTTAGGAAGCCCAATGTCATAGGCCCAGATAGAAGTAGCTTTAGGTCATCACACAGACCCTCGTAGAACCAGTTGGTCTTACGCTCTTTATCAGTAAGAGTAGAGCTAGCATAATGATCCAACTGTGTAAACTAGTGGAGGTACTCATCCACACTACTATCTCCCTGCGTCAGTCTCTGGAACTGATTCTCCAAAGAGATCCTATGTGCCGAGGGGAGGTATCTTGCAAAGAATAACCTCGAGAATTCCTCTATTGAGACATCAGTGAGTTGCCTTCCAGCCAAGTGATGCAGCTCCAACTCTTCCCACCACAACCTCGCCTCTCCATCCAACAGGAAAGTGGCTATGGTGGTCTTCTGCCATTCCTCTGTTTTCGTAGCCGTCAAGACTCACTTCACCTGAGAGGGCCAATCTTCGGCTTGGTATGGGGTTCCAGTCCCCAAAAACACCGGAGTGTTAAAGCTCATTACATGTTTGAGTTGCTTCTCTGTTGCTCTTCTTGGTACTAATGGCTCTACCATCACTTGTTCCACCATCCTAGGCTCTGTTGCTCGAAGAGGTACCTACTCCCCTACAGCGGTAGAATGATGTACTTGCCTTCCTGGCTGGGCATTTAGCATCGCAAACAATGCCTCAGCCACAACTCTTATTGTTTTTGTGGAAGGAGCGGTTGCAGGCATGTAAACGGGTGAACTACTTGCCTTAGAAAGCGGGCATTCTGATTGCCCTGCGCCACTCCTGATCACCTAAAGTCGTACAACACACCATTAAGTGACCAAACAAAATTGCAAAAAACAATTATAGAACACACAAGTTCCTTAAACATGTGTATTTTCATTCGTAAGTGGACATTCATTTGTCCTTTTCATGTTATAACGATGACGCACATACATGTGCTCACCACCCCTTAAAAGAATTCATCCACGAATTCAAATAAGTAAGACCGACACCGTAGTCTGATACCAAATTGTAACACCCCCATCCATCACATGGAATATAACAGAAGGTCCGACCGGGGCCCCAAGCCATATACCACGAACAGTGAGCGGAGTTACGTATTAATACCACGATAACAACATAGGAATACACATTCTAACTCAGAGCATTCTAGCGGAAGCTTTTAAAATAGTTGTAAGAACCCATACAAACACATGAATGTCCACTACAGCCACATTAGGAATGAAAAAGAATACACCAAACCTTTGGCCTTATGGTCTTACAATAGTTTGATCAATAAAAGTGTCTTACACACATCGGCTCGCAGGTCGACCACACATGAACATAATAAAAATAAACACTTTGCTTTGGCCTTCAAGGGCCAACACAGCATCAAGGACTTCAGCCCGCTACTTTCCACTAGGCTCACCTGTTCCTGCAAGAACAATCCACCGCACGGTGGCAAAACAAGCTAACGGTCAGCTAAAGCTGACCAAATTATAATGACCCCGCCCCTTAATCGGGGTGGCGGTGCTCCTTCCCTGCATTTCATTAGTATAATCAAACCTGATAGTGAGAGTACAATTTAAGCACACTTAACCACAGGTATAGGCACGCATGGCCACATGCCCCATGCACTCAGGGCACATTCTCGGTGAATCCAGACCATTCTGAGGCTTCACCACCGCCACCAGGATGGCAAACATCGTGATCATTTAAGTCTTTACAGCCGAAGCCTATGACCCACCCTCCATGCCATCGGTATGTTCCACGTACATTAGGTCTATTTAACCGAACCACATAGAGCAGGTACGGTTCCACTCAACCTGTTGCTCACACCACCACATCAATTTAATCCAAAGGCGCGGGTCAAGCTTCCCCGAATCCCGAAGTATCGATCATACAATAGTACATAACCCGGTTATTCACAAGGTTGGCTCACAGGCCAAACCAACTGGGCTCCGAGAGCACACAGCCTCACAACACTGGCCCCCAGGTCTCAAAGAGACAGGTCTCACAATAACAGAGCTACCGTCGCATGGTACCTGGCAGAAATATGTTTATGCCCAGTTTTTTGGGTGCATCTTGGAGTTAGTCTCCAAGGCTCCCTGTTGCAATCTACCACATAAAAAACCCGAAATATAAATGGCACAGAGTCTTCTCCGGCAATACATGCATAACGAGAACATCACCTATCCAGACCAACATGTCCGGATAGGATTTACACACCATTCTTATGCCAGTACTTCAATTCCGGACTCTATGTGCAAGATTACGGGGATAAACCATATCTACCTGAAGGAATACCTCACACCCACCGCCCACTAGCGGGAGAGAGTTTCTTATGCAAAAAGGAAGAGGACTTCACATGTCCAAGTAGAGAATCATTACCATGGTTGTTCGCTTCGGCGCCATGGAAACCTAGCCGGACAAAAAGCACCGCAACAGACTCGCCTTCGTGGATCTGGACTCGGCTCGCGATTTGGGGATCCGAAGCTCCAGCAATGGAGGGATCTCCTCCTTCTCCTTCTCCCATTGCTCTCCCCTCTCCATACCTCTTAGAAAGGGAAATGGCCAAGTGAAATGTGGAAAAACCCTTATTTCCCGGACTTATACCAACAGGAGGAATTCTGGGCCATCGGATCCCTTTAAAATGAAGCGAACGACCTAGATTGAACTTTAAAATCGTCTACCTGGGGATGCACATGGCTTATGATACACCCGTGGCATGGGACATGTCTAACTTTCGTACAAGAATTCGTCGATCTCTGAATCAGTACATGGATTCTGACATGCCCGTATCAAACCTGGACACGCCCGTGTCACGGTCCGTGTGCCTCAATCGACGCAGAAACCATCATGCCCGAATAGGATACGGATTTGGACACGCCCGTGTCCGACCTGGACACGCGCGTGCCCAGGGCGTGTTGCTGGCTTGACACAGCCCGACAAACACAGAGCAGGACACGACTTTGGACACGCCCTTGTCCGCCCTAGACATGCCCATGTCTGACCTGGACACGCCCGTATCCTAGGTCGTATTCAACACTCGATATCTTTCAACCAATTCAGAAAAGGACACGGCTCTGGACACACCCGTGTCATAGACCGTGTGAAACCATAATGGCTCCAAATCTCTCAAAAACACTACCCATTCATATACGAGTTTTGGGGCGTTATAATTCTCCCCCTTTAAAGAATTTCGTCCCGAAATTACAGAATGCAAAAGTACCCAAAACTAAATGGTACCTGAGTAGAAAAGCTCGGGATACTCCTCAAGCATGGTCTGCTCTCGCTCCCACGGAAGCTCCTCACGACCACAATTGTCCCATCGTACCTTGACCACCTAATAGCTTTGTTCCGCAATTGCTTGACCTTCGAATCCTCGATCCGAATGGGTCTAACTTTCATTGTTAGCTCACTATCGATCGATACTTGATCCGCAGCAACCACTTATGCTGGTTCTTTCACGGCTTTGCATAGGACAAAGATGTGGAATACATCGTGCAATCCACCTAGTTCTACGAAAAGAGCCAACCGATAAGCGGCTTCACCAACTCGCTCCAATATCTCAAAAGGCCCAACATACCTCAGACTAAGCTTATTTAAGCGTCGAATCCTTGATATACCTTTAAACAGCTTTATCTTGAGGTATACCCAGTCGCCCACCGCAAAGTCCACGTTCCAATGCTTGGCGTTGTAGTACTTGGCCTATCTATCTTGAGCAATCAGTCGCGGTTCCTGAATCAACTGAATAGTTTACGTAGCATCTTCAACCTCTCTTCGCATATAGAGCTTCGATTCTCCTGTTTCTACACAAGCCAAAGGTGTATGACACCTCCTTCCGTATAGAGACTCAAAAGGCGCCATCTGAATACTGGCTTGGTACCTGTTATTGTATGCAAACTCAATCATGTAGAGATGGTCCTCCCACCTTTTACCAAAATCCAATGCACACATACGAAGCATGTCTTCCATCGTCCTGTTCACCGTTTCAGTTTGCCCATCTGTCTGTGGGTGAAAGGCTATGCTGAAGTTCAGCTTGGTACCCAACAATTGATGAATGAGCCTTCAATCGTTGGATGTGAACCGACCATCACAGTCACTAACGATGCTTCGGGGTACACCATGCAAACGGACTATATTATAATCATAAAGCTTCTCCAGCATCTCCACGAAATCATACTTCCTATTGGGTATAAAATGTGGCACCTTCATTAAACGATCAACGATCACCCAAATGGCGTCATTCCCCTTATGCCATCTTGGCAAACCATGCACAAAATCCATAGAGATGTCATCAAACTTCCACTCAGGTATAGGCAAGGACTTTAGAAATCCACCTGGCTTCTGGCATTCGGCTTTCACCAAGGCACAAGTCTGACACTTCGGCGCGTATAGCGCTATGTCTTTCTTCATACCTGGCCACCATAACGGCCTCTTCATGTCTTTGAACATCTTTGTGCTCCCAGGGTGAATTGAGTACTGGGTAAAATGCGCCTTGTACATCAATTCTTCTCATAATTTCACAACATTAGGGACACACAACCTACCACCTCTCCATACAAGGTCGTCGTCAACATAAAACTGTCATTTGACCCATCCACGGACTCTGTCAGGCGACATTATAAGCTTACGTCCAACTCCAAGGCCTGTTGAATCCTATCCACGAGTTCTTATTAAACCTCTGTCCAACTCAAACATGCATTAGCACTAGATCCCTTGTCAACACACAAGATATCCAAAGCCTCCAAATCATGAATGAGCTGCTCATCATGAATATGCAACCAGTTGGCATGTGCATGTGTTCTACGACTCAGAGCATCTGCCACAACATTCCCCTTCCCGAGAATATAATGAACCTTTGAGGTGTAGACCCCAAGGAACTCCATCCACCTACGCTGGTGCATGTTAAGGTCCTTTTGATCAATCAGGTACTTCAGACTCTTGTGATCTGAATAAATGTCGACCTTTACTCCATACAGGTAATGCCTCCAAATCTTGAGAGCGAATACCACGGCCGCCAACTCCAAGTCATGGACCGAGTAATTCATCTCATGCACCTTTAACTGACGTGATCCATAGGCTATCACCGACCTGTGCTGAAGTAGAACACAGCCTAACCCACTCCTAGAGGCGTCAGTGTAAACCTCAAAGCCTTCAGAGCCACAAGGCAAACAAAACATAGGTGTCGTTGTCAAATGACACTTTAGTTCTTCGAAACCTTGTGTGCATTCAGGTGACCAAGCAAACTTCTGATCCTTCCTGGTCAGAGTAGTGAGGGGCAATGTTATCCGTAAGAAGTTCTCCATGAAGCTCCTGTAATAGCCGGAAAGACTCAGAAAACTCCGAACTTCTGCCACTGTAGACAACACAGGCCACTCCCATATAGCAACTATCTTTGCCGGATCAACCGCAATACCTTCTCCACTAACCACGTGACCAAGGAATGATACCAAAAACAACCAAAATTCACATTTGGAGAACTTGACATACAGTTGGTTCCTCCTCAATGTCTCCAACACCATATGCAGGTTCTTGAAATGATCCTCCTCGCACTGCGAGTACACCAGTATATCGTCGATAAAGACTATCATGAACTGGTCCAAGTATTCTCGGAATTTTCTTGATGTGCCCGCGAACAGACTCTTACTGTGGTTGGTTCGGTGAGTAGATCGTCGCGGGCATGCTAGATGAGGCAAGAGCACCTATCGCAAGTAGTACTCGATATTTGGGGGAATACCGAGGTCGTATTATTCTCGGGGTCGGGTTGACTATTCTTACTCCTCCAGGAGTACTATTATTTTACTGAAAGTAAGGTGGAGATTTTAATTAAGTAAAGATGAAAAAAGTAAAAGAGCGAAATGATGATTAGGAAAAATCGATGAAGGGTTAACGCTCAGCATCGAATCGAATTAAGACAAAAATAACTTTTAATAATTATAGGACTTAGTTTTCAAATTAATAAAAGGCAACTTGGCCGTGGAGGTTCCACAAATGTGAGCTCACCTAGCTATAGGGATATCGCTCACCTGAACGCTAAGACTATTCGACCGAACGTTAGTCCGACGAAGGATTCCTCTTAACGCCCTCTTTACGCTAAGAACCCCGCTATTGGGTGGGGAACCCAATCCGGTAGAATTACGCTTGTCCTCTCTCGAGGGTATGCACGCAACTCTATTTACCCAGGGGTTATCTGTCCATACGCACGGCCTCTCGGCTAGCTAGTGTATGGATAACGGAAATAGGGCCCACACATCGATTTGTGGTCCTACGCATCGTTAACCCGGGGCAAACCTTAAGTGCTTAAATTAAAGTGAAAATAAAGAGCTTTAATTATTACGAATTATTTTAAATGCCCCAATGCTCTTCAATGCCGAGGCTAATAGTGATTAGCCACACATCGGTATGGGGACGACTTTATAATTTGTTGAGGTGCGAGTTCGAGACTAAACGCTAAAGGATTATAAGAAGAGGACATAACAAAAAACAAACATTTAGAAAGTTGAAAAGTTAGCTAAAAAGAACTCACGCACACTTCAAATTATAAATATATAGAAACTAAGTTACAAAAAAGGAAAATTACAAGTCCTACTCAAACGAGTAGGCGGGAAATAAAGGGCACGCCATTTAACTCAAACGAGTAGGCTGTGAAAGAAATTGTACCTAATCACCTAGAGGGGGGGGGTTAATAGGTGACTTAATCTTTATTAACTTTTTAGGCAGATTTCAGATTATATCACAGATTCTTAACTAATTCTACACTGCAGTCAATCAGCAATCACATCAATCAATCAAGCACACAGTGAACACACAAATTTATAGTGGTTCCCCAAGGTTTGGGTACATCCACTTTCCCCCTTCACCTATCTAGTAGTGTACTAGAGTCGGCCAAACTCCTCCACTATCTCAGATCCTCAGATCTTACACTCAGAACCCCAAAACAGGTTCCTACAGCTCAGGCCCAAGGCCCTACAACTCAGTCTTCTTCAAAGACCTACACTCAGCTTCTTCACAAAGCCTACACTCAGCCACAAGACCTACACTCAGCCACAACAGGCCTACACTCAGAGATACAAATCTCCTACACTCAGGCACACAGGCCCTACCACTTAGCCTTTATAATTGCAGGCTTACAACTCAGATCCCTAAGGATCCTACAAGAAAATATAAAATACAAAGTGTATATACCTACAACTCAGAATAGAGAGATGAGTTGATAGGTTCTTGATGAGTTCTTGGAAGAACTCTGCTGAGATCAATCTCACTTGGCTTTTCTTCAAAGCTTCTTGAATGTAGAACACAATAGGATTGATCTTCTCTGCAGCTGATCTTTGATCTCTGCAACTTAAGATTCAGAACAAGGTCTGAATCCTTCTTCACAGCCTGGTTCCAACAGCTGTCTTCTTGGATGGAGCTCTCTCTCTCTAACTTCTTAGATCTTCAGATCACTTCAACTGATTTATGTTAATCTGTGTTGAATCATCTTTTTCTGTTGACAGTATAAGCCTATTTATAGGCCTTCTTCATGGTGACCGGCTGATCTGGTTTCTACCAGCTTTCTAACAACTCTGACAGGTGCAGCAGACCGGCTGGTATGGCAACTGTCAAGTCATCCAGTCAGTTCTTGAAATAACTGTAACTGTCTGAAAGTGTCGAGACTGTCTGTCTTTAAGTGTCGACACTTATAGACTAAGTGTCGACACAAGTATACTAAGTGTCGACACTAGCCTTTAAGGTGTCGACACAACTCCTTGTGTTGTAGAATTCACTTCTCGACACAGCTTCTTCATCATGTGTCGACACTGATATTGTGTGTCGACACAACTCCTTGTTATTCAGTACTTTGTTGAATTCTTGTAAGTGTCGACACAACACCTTTGTGTCGACACATCTTCATGTGTTGAACTTGTTCAGTGTCGACACATCTTCTTGGTGTCGACACATGCCTTCTGTGTTGATACTTACTGAGTGTCGACACTGCTCCTTGTGTCGACACATTCTTCTTCTGTTGAGACTCTGGCTGAGTGTCGACACATCTCCTTAGTGTCGACACTTGTACTTAGAATTTTTTTTGTTGAACTTTGCTGAGTGTCGACACTGCTCCTTGTGTCGACACTTTCTTTATATATTGAGTCTTCTGCTGAGTGTCGACACATTCTTTGTTGTGTCGACACTTTCTTTATGTATTGAGTATTCTGCTGAGTGTCGACACATTCTTTATTATGTCGACACTTATACATAGACTCTGCTGACTTTTGCTGAGTGTCGACACATCCTCCAAGTATCGACACTATCTGATGTAGACACAGTTCTTCTGGGTGTCGACACAACTGCTAAGTGTCGATACAGCTTCACTGGACTTTTCTTCATTGAGTGTCGACACAGCTCCTTGTGTCGACACTTTCTGTCTGGTGTCGACTCTGCATCCCTAGTGTCGACACAAGTACTCCAAGTGTCGACACTGCTTGCCTGGGTGTCGACACAAGTCTTCTTAAGTGTCGACACTTTGCTCCTGGGTGTCGACACATGGACTTAGAAACTTTTCATCTTTCCTGCAAATACTTAACCTGCACAAGTAAACTCAAAACACATCAAATACATTTTGATGTATATCATTGAGTAGGGTGAGGCTTCTTCAAATCAGGTACATTAGAACCAATGCACCCAACAATCTCCCCCTATTTGGAGAAGTCATAACCCTTAGTCATTGATATACACCATACATAATAAAATCATAGCATGATGTAAAGCAGGATTATATAACAGGGCAAACATAAATATGTATCAAACAAAACATGTATACACAGATATCATCACAGAACAATTATGAAATAAATATATCACACAGCACATTGTTCTAACAGCTTTGTCAAATTCTTTTTTCAAAAGTTTACAAAGTGTTAAAAATCAAAAGATTACAATTGTAAACTGAAGAAAATTCTATTCTATTTTTGCTCAGCATCCTTGATCACTATTCCCTTTCTAGACCGTATCTTGGCTTGTACAGGGGCTTCAGCATCTTCAGTATCAGCAGGCTTTTTCCCTTTCAGCTCCTTCTTCTTTAGCTCTTCAGCTTTAATCTTCTGCCTCTCAAAGTAATGATAAGACTTGGGAAAGTACTTACTAGGCTCCTGAGCAGTAGGAGGTAGCTTTCCCATCTTTGCCTTTCTTCTATATTACACTATGGCTTCTTGCATAGTCTCATGCTTTCTCCATTCTAGTTCAGAAAACCATTTTTTTCTATATTGAATATTATCTTTGGCAGCCTTCCAAGCAGTCAAAATAATATTTCTTGAAGCGGGGCTCCACTGTTCAAAATCAGGCCTTTGTTCAGCTTGCTCTCTGAACCTCTTCTTAGACAATCTAGCTTCTTGTTCAGCTTGTTCCTTCAGTATAGCTTCCTGTAAAGCCTCAGATACTGGCTGAACCACCTTTTCTATGATAACATGGTGCTGTCCCTCAGGTGGGCTATACATGGACTGTATATCTGCCTGTACCATATCAAAATCTGGAGGAGGGTAGATTACTTGAGCCACTTCAGGTTGCTCCCCTCCTAGATATGCAGGATGTATCCCAGATTCTGCCACATTGTCATCATCACATAAAGGAGGATAACCAAGAGTAGCTCTGATAGAATTAGAAATCCACTTGGCATGATCAGAGCTGGCTTTGACTAACACCCTCTCCCCCTTTATGACTTCTCTTTCCATGTGATCTCTTAGATCATCCTTTTGAAATCTGATTTGTGCATTAAGATAATTGACTCCATCCTTGTAGAAAGGTTTTCACCTTTGGAGTTTTTCTGAGATCAGCTTCTCAGAATCTTGAATAGCAGATGTAACAGCAGTGATGCCCTCTTGTAAAGCTTTATCAAACTCTGCCTTAGCAATAGCAGTAGAAGTAGTCTGTCCAGCAGCTATATTCTTCATCTCTGTGACAATGGCATTGTGTGAAGCAGTCAAATTATCATTCATTCTGAGCTGATTCTCTGGAACATAACCTTGCTTCAGTGCAATGTCATCCACTTGAGCTTTTATTTTCTCTTGATGAGTAGCTAAGTAGACTACTGCATTCCCTCCCTTGTGGAAGCAGTCAGTCATCTCCTTCTTATTGAGATTTATTTCAAATCTTATAGACTTTATGTCTTGGGCCAGATCAAACTGTAAAGACTTATGCCCCTCATCCACATATGTTTATATGGCTTTCCTGTGCTCATCAAGCTTAATTTGCATAGCAACCATCAAAGCACTGTAATCTACAGTTGGTGCTGGCTGTAGTGCAGGCTGTGGTGCTATAGTTTGCAGAGTTTTCTTATAAGTCTGGCTTCTTCTTTTAAATACTTGGATTTTCCTATTTTTAGCTCTTGCTGCCTCCTCATCTTCAGAAGCTGAGGTGCTTGCTATGTCTACCCTCTCCCTAGGGAGCTCCTCAACTTCCTTTAGCTTCTCAGGCTCTTTTCTTGCTGTTTCTTCTAGAATTTCCACTTGCTCCCCCTGAACTTGAGCATTCTCCCCCTCAGCAGCAGCACTTTCCTTGTCAAAGTCTGTCTGATCCAGATTATGGAAGAGATCTTCCATAGTAAATTCTTGTTGAGGAAGAGATGGAGATTCTCTTATCTCATCTGTTACTTGATGTGGTTCCACTTGATCTGCAACAGATGTGTCCTCCATGACAACATCTAGGGGTAGACTATCAATCTGTGGTTGCTGATTAACATCAGATAAGTTGTCAATTATAACTTCACTCTCAATAAGAAAATCTAATTAATTGATTTCTGATATTACCTCAAGGATAGTGTGGGTTGCTTGCTCACTCTCTAGTGGAGTTGGCTCTTCCACTACTAGTGGCTCCCCCTGGATAGTATCCTGATGTACTGGGCTAGATTGAGGTAGCTCCCCCTGCCTCTCTGTAACTTCTTGTTGAGCTGGAGACTTTTCAGCAGTGCCAGTGTCTTCTTCATCCGAAGTGAAGACAACATGCTCTTCAGAGCTGCTAGATGAATCCTAAGCCACAGGAGCTATCTTCTTCTTCTTCTTCTTTTGGGGAGTTATTTTCTCAGGTGTTGGCATCTCCTTAGACAAGACCCTATCCCATCTTGAGAAGAGTCTCATGTCCATCTTCCTCATATGATTGATTTTAGAGCCTGCAGCTTGACTCATAACCTCTGGTAGACTACCAGCCAAGTAAAGACTTAATATCCTACCCAAATTAGGTTTCTTCATACTCTCTTTAATTCATACTCTCTTTAATCTTATCAAAGACAACAACAGACCAATCAGTTTATAGGGTGAAGATAATCCTTGTCATAAGATTGAACATATGGGCTGATACCCTGTCATGCCCTCCATGCTTACTTAAGATCACTTTTTCAACAATTTCAGAAAGGAATTTTCCTTTGCTGTTCATGCCTTTCCTATTGAATACTGATCCAATTTTCATCTTTGAATCCAGTCCACACCATGTTAATGCTTCTCTGGTCTTACAAGCAGTAACTTCATTTTCTTCCTTTGTCCTTGGTAGGTTTACAACCTTTCTTAAACTCTTTGGGGAGACCTTCACCTTTTCTGCATGAACCCTTGATTTAATCTTGAATCCAGAGTCGTCTAGGGTTGCTCCATTTAGAAATTCCAATACTTCTTTCTTTCAGATCTTAGTCGGCTCTAAAACAAGAAAATCTAACCCTGAGTCTGCAACTAGGGTTACCACATCCTTGATCTCTTGTTCTGCATCGTCAAACGCATGCCGCACCAGTTCATAGCCTTCGTTCATGTTCTCCTCAAGCTTTGGCGCCATTAGGGTTTGAAGAATTTGAATTGAGAGAAGAGAGGTGTCGACACACTAGTTTGGTCTCGAAACTTTGGTGAGCGTGTCGACAGACAATGGAGAAATCCTATTTATACCTTTCTAGGATTGAAGATGAAAGGGCGGGTTAACTAACTCAAATTGTGTCGACACTGTTGAAAAGTGTCGACACAGACTTATAATGTCTCGACACCTATGTGTCGACACAAGTTTAGTCAACTGAATGTATGTGTTGACACTTGTTTATGTGTCGACACCGCTTAGCTCGACACATAGTCGAGACTTTACTTCACTAATTCTGCATAAAGTCTAAGTGTCGACACCACCTTGGATGTGTCGACACCTACCTATCATGTGTCGACACTAATTTTCTGAAGTGTCGACACCAACTTCCTAGATGTGTCGACACCTTTTCTCTGAAGTGTCGACACCTTTTCTCTGAAGTGTCGACACCAATTCTCTGTCTCGACACAGACAACTCTATGTGTCGACACTATTTTACTTAGCCATTTCTGTAAACTTATTCTAAGTTTATCATACCTAGTTCAATTTTAAACCTATTGAACTTTGTTTCTTCTAAGGGCTTAGTATACATATCAGCTAGTTGATTATCTGTCTTAACATATTCTAGTGAAATATCTTCTTTTTCTACATGTTCCCTTAGAAAATGATATTTTATTTCAATGTGTTTAGTTCTACTATGGGAAACCGGATTGTTTGCAATAGATATAGCACTAGTAGAATCACAAAATAGTGGAGTTCTACTTACCTGAATTCCATAGTCCTCAAGCTGATGTTGTATCCATAGAAGTTGAGCACAGCAACTTCCTGCAGCCACATATTCTGATTCTGCAGTGGAGATAGCCACACTTGTTTGCTTCTTGCTACTCCATGATATCAGTCTTCCACCTAGGAATTGATAGGTTCCAGATCTACTTTTTCTATCTTTTTTGCATCCTGCAAAATCTGCATCTCAATACCCTGTTAGTTCAAAGTCTCCATTCCTAGGGTACCAAAGGCCTAGATAAGGAGTGCCCTTAAGATATCTCAGTATCCTTTTGACTGCTGTCAAATGAGACTCTTTAGGGCATGCTTGGTACCTAGCACAGACACATGTAGCATACATGATATCTGGTCTACTTGCAGTCAAATAGAGTAGGGAGCCAACTATCCCTCTATACAAAGTCTCATCTACAGGTTTCCCTGCATCATCTTTGCTAAGAGACATACTTGACCCCATAGTAGTCTTCATGGTACTGGATGAATCCATACTATACTTCCTTATGAGTTCTAGGGTGAACTTAGACTGGCATATGGATAATCCATTCTCAGTCTGTCTAACTTGGAGACCCAAGAAGAACTTAAGTTCCCCCATACTACTCATCTCAAATTGTCCTTACATTAGTTTTGAAAACTTTTTGCAAAGACTACTTTCATTAGACCCAAATATGATGTCATCTACATATATTTGGACTAGTATTATCTTGCCTCTGGATTCCCTAAGGAATAGAGTCTTGTCTATTTTCCCCCTTGTGAATTTATTCTCAATGAGGAAACTAGACAGGGTTTCATACCAAGCCCTAGGGGCTTGTTTTAACCCATACAAAGCTTTCCTAAGTCTATAGACATAATTAGGTTGAGTTGAATCAACAAAACCTGATGGCTATTCCACATAGACTTCTTCCTTTAGATTACCATTAAGAAAGGCTGACTTAACATCCATTTGGTAAACTTTAAATCCTTGATAGGTTGCATAGGCCAAGAACATCCTTATGGCTTCCAGTCTGGCTACTAGAGCAAAGGTTTGATCAAAGTCAATACCTTCTTCCTGCCTATATCCTTTAGCAACCAATCTTGCTTTGTTCTTGACAATTACTCCATGTTCATCCATCTTGTTCCTAAAGATCCACTTGGTTTCAATTATGTTGTGGTCTTTTGGTTTAGGAACAAGCTCCCAGACTTTGCACCTCTTAAACTGATTCAGCTCTTCTTGCATTGCCTCAATCCAATGAGGGTCTAGGATGGCTTCTTCAAACTTCTTTTGCTCTACTCGGGATAGAAAACTGGAGTAGAGTGCTGCACTCTGATATTTGATCCTTGTTTGTACCCCTTGTCTTAGATCACCAATGATTTGATCTGCTGGATGATCTCTTAGATGCCTATTAGCTGGAGCCATCCTGGCTTCAGGTTGAACTTCTTCAGTTTCTTCAACTTGCTGCACTCCTTGGACTTCTTCTGCATTAGGTACATGTAGTACTCCCCCTAGACAATAGCCATTATCTTCTACTTGCTGTCTTGCAGTAGGTCCTTCTTCTATAGTGAGCTTGTCCATCTTCTCAGTCACACCTGTGGAGCTGCAAATTCTACTAGACAACTCATTGTTAATAAGTCTAGTTTCATCAAATACTACATGTACAGACTCTTCTACAACTTGAGTAGACAAGTTGTAGACTGTATAAGCCTTACTATTGTTGCTTTACCCAACAAAGATCCCCTCTTGGGACTTGGCAGCAAACTTGGTCAAGTAAGACTTTCCATTGTGAAGTATAAAGCACTTACAACCAAAGATCCTGAAGTAGGATAGGTTTGGTTTTCTGCCTTTCATAATCTCATAGGGGGTCTTGTTGTGGCTTTTAGTAATGGTAGCCCTATTAATTACATGGCATGCAATATTAACTACCTCAGCCCAGAAATATTCTGGTAGAGATGTGTCACTTAATAGGGTCCTACTAGCCTCAATCAAGGTTCTATTTTTCCTCTCAGTAATGTCATTTTGCTGAGGTGTCCTTGGTGAAGAAAACTCCTGAAATATCCCAAATTCTTCACATAGTTTTGCCATACAATCAGACTGAAATTCAGTACCATGGTCACTTCTTATTTTGACCACTGTACTGTCTAGTTCATTCTGAATTTGTTTGACAAAGCTATAGAAGATACTAGGTGTTTCAGATTTCTGTCTAAGGAAGAACACCAGGAAAACCTTGAGTAGTCATCTACAACCACAAAGGTATAGACCTTCCTACCTAGGCTGTGAACTGGCATAGGACCAAAGAGATCCATATGCAAGAGGTATAAACACCTCACAACATCTTTGTTTTCAATGCTACTAAAGGTGGATCTAGTCTGCTTGCCCTTTTGACAAGCTGAGCATATTCCATCTTTAATACACTTAACTTGAGGACCATTCCTCACTAACTCTTTGCTATAGAGTTGGCCAATTGTCTTGTGGTTGAGATGGGCTAGCCTCTTGTGCCATTTGACACAATGAGAGACTTTCTCATCAGCTACAAGACACAATGGAGAACCATTGTTCTCACACATAATGTCTAGACAGTAGACATTTCTTTTTCTGTAACCAGTCAAAATGATCTCTTGATCATTTGATCTCCTGATATGACAACAATCTTTGACAAATGAGATGTCATATCCTAAATCACTCAATTGACTTATACTAATAAGGTTATGTTTCAAACCTTTAACATAAGCCACTTGAGTAATAGTTAAATGAGTGCTAGAAATGTTGCCAAAACCCTTGATGATTCTTTTTTCAGAACCACCAAAGGTGACTTTAGGACCATCCTTGATAGGTGTGTAGTACTTTAGCAATCCCCTAGTTCCAGTTATGTGCCTGGAACATCCACTGTCCAAGTACCATATTGGGGCATGGCCACTTGGACTTACCTACAAAACAGATTAGTTGACCTTAGAACCCAAAGAATTCTCTAGTCCTTGGTGCTGGTTAGTTTGCCTCCTAACAAAGCTACCTGCAGGTCTTCCAACAGGCAGTTTGCTACTCAACTTGGCATTAGAATTATGCCAACAGTCTATGGCAAAGTGGCCTACCTTGCCACAGCACCAGCACTCAAACCTATTGTACCTTTGCTTAGGTACATCCCTAGCTGTTTTATTTACAGCTGGCTTGTTGAGAGCTGGGGCTTTGCCCTTAGACTTGGACTGAACAGTCCTAGCTGGTTTAGTAAACCCCAATCCAGCTTTACCTTTTTGATGAACAAATTCATCAATTAAGGGTAGAATTGACTTTGGTTTAGAAAGCCTAGCAACTAAATCTCTCTCCTTCTGAAGACTAATCTCCAGACTTTTTATTTGATCATTCTTAAATGTTATAATCCCCATCTGAATCACAGTTATATGCTTCAGTCTGGCTATTTCATTTAGCTTTTGATCAATCATATTCTCAAAATCAGTTGCAGCAACTTTGAGACTAGCAATTTCGTTTGCCTGACTCTTGGATAGGGACTTGCTCTTCTTAAAAGCTTGCAACAGAACTTTATATTCATCTATCAATTGATGAATATCCCCTTCAGACTCTGATGCACTCTCATCACTTGATGATGATGAATCTGATTCTGAACTAGCACAAGAAATTGAACTTAAAGAACAATTTTGTACCTTACTAGGTCCAGGCTGCTCCTGGATTTTGTCACAATCTGTTAAGGCCATCAGTCCTTTGCACTGGATGTCCTCTTGCTCATATATGGAGTTCATAATCTGGATGAACTCTTCTTCCTCTTCTTCAGCAAATAGTCCTATGTAAGCTTCAGCTTCTGACTCAGTTTCTGAAGAAGACATGTCTGACAAGCCTTTGTCCTTCTTGGCAACAAAAGGCCTTTCCTTCTTGCCCTTGAATTGAGTCTTCTTCTTATCATTAGACTCCTTCCTTTTCTCTAGACAGTCTGCAATAACATGTCCTTGTCTGTTACAGCAATAACATACAATTTTTGTTAGAGTTGTTTTGCTAGACTTGGTCTTTTTCCTGTCTTTCTTTGATGACTTCTTGTTCTGATAATAGTCATCTTTTCCTTGTGAAGTAGATGGCTTTGTCCTCCACTGTTTCTTCTTTAAGAACTTCTGAAAGTGTCTTGTGAATGCTGCAAAGTCCTCATCACTTTCACTGCTTTCAGACTTTCTGCTTTCTGAATCATCTGACTCAGTCTCAGCTATTTTAGGAGGTGGAGTTGGTGACTTACTTCTGTATTTTCTGGTGGCTTCTGTCTTGAATGCCACTGTCCTTTCTTTATGTTCACTTCTTGTAGATTTCTCCTCTTCTATCCTCACCATCAACTGCATCTCATAGGATAGCAGTTTTCCAAACAGTGTTGGTGGAGGGATATCTGCTAACTTTATCATTTCTCTTATGGCACAGATCTTGGTGTCCCAATCCTTTGTTAGGGACCTTAGAAACTTATCATTTAACTCATAATTACTGAATTCTCTGCCATAGGATATTAGCTCATTGACAATCCTATAGAACTTTTTATAGCATTCTGTTATGCTATCAGATCTACCTTGCCTGAAGCTTTCATATTCTTGGTTTAATAAGGACTTTCTGTCCTGCCTCACTTCTTTAGAACCCTCCATATACACTATAAGAGTAACCCACATCTCCTTAGATGTATTACAGTGTATCAAATTCTGAAAGGTAGCATCATCTATGACACTCACAATGATATTCTGAGCCCTCTTGTCCATTGTGGCTAGAATTATCTCATCATTTATCATCTCAGAAAAGTGTTTAGGTGTTCTCTGATTTGCATCCAGGACTGAAACCTTCATGGGCACATATGGCCCTTCTTTAACTGTGATATATATCCTAGGGTCTGAGGCTTCCATAAATAGTCTCACCCTTTCTTTCCAGATGCCAAAAATTTCTTTTCTGCAAATGGGCAACTTCATGGATCCAAGTTCCTTATGATTCTCAGTTGAACCCATGTTTCTTGATTTTCTTGATTCTGCAATTTACTTAGACTGAATCTGCTAACAGGATCTACTCAGACAGTTAAGTCCTTTTTGAGTAACCTCGTTTTGATACCACTTGAAAGAAATTGTACCTAACCACCTAGAGGGGGGGGGTGAATAGGTGACTTAATCTTTATTAACTTTTTAGGCAGATTTCAGATTATATCACAGATTCTTAACTAATTCTACACTGCAGTCAATCAGCAATCACAGCAATCAATCAAGCACACAGTGAACTCACAAATTTATAGTGGTTCCCCAAGGTTTGGGTACATCCACTTTCCCCCTTCGCCTATCTAGTAGTGTACTAGAGTCGGCCAAACTCCTCCACTATCTCAGATCCTCAGATCTTACACTCAGAAACCCAAAACAGGTTCCTACAGCTCAGGCCCAAGGCCCTACAACTCAGTCTTCTTCAAAGACCTACACTCAGCTTCTTCACAAAGCCTACACTCAGCCACAAGGCCTACACTCAACCACAACAGGCCTACACTCAGAGATACAAATCTCCTACACTCAGGCACACAGGCCCTACCACTCAGTCTTTATAATTGCAGGCTTACAACTCAGATCCCTAAGGATCCTATAAGAAAATATAACATATAAAGTGTATATACCTATAACTCAGAATAGAGAGATGAGTTGATAGGTTCTTGATGAGTTCTTGGAAGAACTCTGCTGAGATCAATCTCACTTGGCTTTTCTTCAAAGCTTCTTGAATGTAGAACACAATAGGATTGATCTTCTCTGCAGCTGATCTTTGATCTCTGCAACTTAAGATTCAGAACAAGGTCTGAATCCTTCTTCACAGCCTGGTTCCAACGGCTGTCTTCTTGGATGGAGCTCTCTCTCTCCAACTTCTTAGATCTTCAGATCACTTCAACTGATTTGTGTTAATCTGTGTTGAATCATCTTTTTCTGTTGACAGTATAAGACTATTTATAGGCCTTCTTCATGGTGACCGGCTGATCCGGTTCCTACCAGCTTTCTGACAACTCTGACAGGTGCAGTAGACCGGCTGGAATGGCAGCTGTCAAGTCATCCAGTTAGTTCTTGAAATAACTGTAACTGTCTGAAAGTGTCGAGACTGTCTGTCTTTAAGTGTCGACAATTATAGACTAAGTGTCGACACAAGTATACTAAGTGTCGCCGCTAGCCTTCAAGGTGTCGACACAACTCCTTGTGTTGTAGAATTCACTTCTCGACACAGCTTCTTCATCATGTGTCGACACTGATATTGTGTGTCGACACAACTCCTTGTTCTTCAGTACTTTGTTGAATTCTTGTAAGTGTCGACACAACACCTTTCTGTCGACACATCTTCATGTGTTGAACTTGTTTAGTGTCGACACATCTTCTTGGTGTCGACACATGCCTTTTGTGTTGATACTTGCTGACTGTCGACACTGCTCCTTGTGTCGACACATTCTTCTTCTGTTGAGACTTTGGCTGAGTGTCGACACATCTCCTTAGTGTCGACACTTGTACTTAGAATTTTTTTGTTGAACTTTGCTGAGTGTCGACACTGCTCCTTTTGTCGACACTTTCTTTATGTATTGAGTCTTCTACTGAGTGTCGACACATTCTTTCTTGTGTCGACACTTTCTTTATATATTGAGTCTTCTGCTGAGTGTCGACACATTCTGTGTTATGTCGACACTTATACTTAGACTCTGCTGACTTTTGCTGAGTGTCGACACAGCCTCCAAGTGTCGACACTATCTGATGTAGACACAGTTCTTCTGGGTGTCGACACAACTGCTAAGTGTCGACATAGCTTCACTGGACTTTTCTTCTTTGAGTGTCGACACAGCTCCTTGTGTCGACACTTTCTGTCTGGCGTCGACTCTGCATCCCTGGTGTCGACACAAGTACTCCAAGTGTCGACACTGCTTGCCTGGGTGTCGACACAAGTCTTCTTAAGTGTCGACACTTTGCTCCTGGGTGTCGACACATGGACTTATAAACTTTTCATCTTTCCTGCAAATACTTAACCTGCACAAGTAAACTCAAAACACATCAAATACATTTTGATGTATATCATTGAGTAGGGTGAGGCTTCTTCAAATCAGGTACATTAGAACCAATGTACCAAACAGGCTGGAAATAAAAACACGTCATTTAACTCTTAACGAGTGAGCGGAAATAAATGCGCACACGCACGCACTCTACATAAATTGAAAGAAAGCAAGAAAATAAAGCTTGAAAATTTATCTCCTAAACACACGCACTCTACATAATTGAAGAAAGCGGTAAAATAAAACATGAAAATAAAGCATGAAACTTTAACACCTACACTCACACACTCTTCATAAATTAAAGAAAGCATAAAGATTATTCTCATACACTCGCGCACAACATGAAATCTTAAAGTGCAAAATGAAATCCTAACTCCTACACTCACACAAACAATTTTGAAAACAAAATGAAAGTTACCTAAAAGTTAAAACTACTATTTTTTTATACTCATATTTTACCAAAAACAAATAAAAAGAACAAATTAGAATTTTAAGAGAACAGAAGTTTTTCAAAACAAATCAAAAACAAAAGTTCTTTAAAAATTAAAATAACAAGTTTTTCATTCTTATGTTTTCATAAAAGCTATTAAAAAGTGAAAAGAAAATGAAAATAACAAAAAAGTTTTATAATCCTACAAAAAAAAGATAAGTAAAAAAAATAAAAATCACTTTCAAAACTCTTTTAAGAATACATAAGAATGAAAGCATAAGTCTCTTAAGAAAAGGACATGATGAAAAAGAGAAAAACTTATCATACCACATTTGATTTGGAAATGAAATCTACTACAAAACCTAACATGGAGACAAGTTAAAAACATGAATAATAAACATGTTACACTCATACACACACACACACACACACACACACACACACACTTTTCATAAAGAGAAAAACAAAAGAGAAATTAAGGATAAAATGAGAAGAAAAGTGGACACATAAGTTCATTCCAAAGCCATTTAAGAAGAGAAAAACTAAAATTTTTATTGATTAAAATAGACTATTACAAAGCTATTACAAAGCTAAAGCTAAAGCAAAAATAAACATGAAAGGAAGGGGGGAGAAATCACCTTACATAGCAAAGGAATCCACGGATGCAGCCCACTAAACACACTAAAGTGACTCAAAAATGTGAACCCTTGGTCATTACAGAAGTGGGGTATTTATAAGAAAAAAATCTAAGTATACGCCCTCCGACACGGGCGTGTCGGTGGGCGTGTCACTACTATTTGAGAAGACGGCCGACGATTTGATGGGAAAGTGGACTTCGGGCTGGACACGTATGAAAGTCCACCTAGTGTCAACTATGTTCACCTATGGGGGGGGAATAGGTGACGTGCAGCGTTTTTGCGGAATTTAAGATTGTAACTGCACAATAAAAATAAACAGCACAGCACACAGAATACACAGGCAATTTATAGTGGTTCCCCAACTTGGGTACATCCACTTTCCCCCCTTCGACCTATCTCCCAACAAGGGACGACTCGGTCACTTCTCCAACAGGATTGAAATCAAATCCTTGCACTATCGGAAGGTACCCTTCCACACGTAGGAGTCAACACTCCCACAAACCGGGTTGCACCTAACCCTTACAACACGGAACAAACGTTCCTTTACAACAAAAGCAAATCTAGAATGTACACGAGATACAAACTTCGTTTGGAGACTAAGATGTCCCTCTTTGTTGACGACGTGTTCTTGACGTCCACAAGGAGTCCACAACCTTAGATCTCTCTTGGAGAGAATCTCCCCGGAACCGGCAGCGGCAAGATGAGCGGCGGCTTGGTTCGGGTTTGGCGGCAATGACGGCGCGCAGCTGCTATACTTTGAGATCCAAACTTCGTAGCGAAGCAAACTAGGTCTACAAACGGTCACTCTTGGATCGGTCGTCTCGATCGATTCGGACGGGGAAGTTTTTCCCGATCAACAAATCGAGAGACAAGGGATCTCTGGATAGACACGTGAGACACTAAGCTTTGCTAAGCTTCTGTCGCCGGAGATCGGGAAGAAACGCGATCAACAGCGGCGACCAACTAGCGCGAGCGGCGACGGCGGCGGCGGAGCGGAACTCGCGATTTTAGGGTTAGATCTTGCTCGGCTTCTTTTCTGTGTAAATCTACTGTTCAAAATACCCGTATATATATACTGTAGATACTTTCAATTTGACCGTTGTGGGACCCACAAGAAGAATCCCGAAATTCGGTTCAAAATAGTCCAGCGGCAGAATCCGGTCCAGCAGCTTCCAGAGAAAACGCCAAGTAAAAATCGGCGAGAATCGCAGGTGATTCTCGACGAATCGGCGAGAATCAGTTAGTGATTCTCGATGATTCGTCGAGAATCACTTGTGATTCTCGACGAATCACTTGTTGATTCTCAACGAATATAACTTGTATTCAAGATCTGCTCAACGATGGGTTCGGCGAGAATCACTAGTGATTCTCGCCGAATCTTACTTAGCACGGTTTTGAGGCAGTCAGAGAGAGTCGGCGAGAATCACTAATGATTCTCGACGATTCGTTGAGAATCACTAGTGATTCTCGCCGAATCGGCGAGAATCACTTGGTGATTCTCGTCGAATTGTACTTAGATGAATTTTCGTCTTTCCACCCATGATGAGCTCCTTGACCTATCCTTGCTCCTTGTCTGCTCTTGCAAGATTACAGCCCTGTACTTGAAAGTAAGTGCACTCCAATAGAGAGAGTACACGTAGGCCAACACACTGATCTGCTCAACGAGG
Organism: Platanthera guangdongensis; assembly: GCA_039583875.1. Taxonomy (NCBI): domain Eukaryota; kingdom Viridiplantae; phylum Streptophyta; class Magnoliopsida; order Asparagales; family Orchidaceae; genus Platanthera; species Platanthera guangdongensis. Next base: position 88,104,196 of record CM077161.1, on the reverse strand, counting down.
GATTACGTCGTGCAGACCTGTGTATATTGACCTACTGCACCCTGACATTGGTGTGCACTTAGCGTGGAATAACTGCAAGCATAACTTGAAAGATTTTATCAAATACATTATCTATTGACCTTAGCTTGTCCAGGGGCTTCTTCAAATCAGGTACATTGTGGATACAATACCCAACAATCTCCCCCTATTTGAAGAAGCCTAAACCCTACAAGCTAAGGTGAATAGAGCAAATGGGAATGAAAACCCTAAACTTAAAATTGAGTTGAGCGAGTTATCCATTACCAATACCAATTTCTTGGGAGCAAGCTTGGAGCCACCTTAGCCTTAGCCGAGAGGGTAATCTCCCCCTTTTCGGCTTCTACAAATCGGGGTCAGTAGCATTTGACCCCTTGCTCCCCCTCAGTTCTTGCGTCTGTGCTCACACTTGAGTTTCTTGCTCCCCCTCAGATCGTGCACGAGCCTGGAACTTCTGTAGTCTTCATTCCTCATAATTGAGCATCCCCAATTCAGTCTTGAAAAGATTGAACTTGGCCTCGTCTAAGGGCTTTGTGAATATATCAGCAATCTGCTTGTCCGTGGGGACATAACAGAGAGAGATGTCCTTGTTCTCCACGTGCTCCTGAATGAAGTGGTAGCGCACTTCAATATGCTTCGTTATGCTGTGCGAGACCGGATTGTTGGCAATGGAAATTGCACTGGAGGAGTCGCAGTACATTAGTATGTCTTTGAACTGAAGGTTGTAGTCGGCTAACTGGTTTCTGATCCATAGGAGTTGTGCGCAACAGCTGTCTGCCGAGATGTACTCAGACTCTGCGGTGGAGGTTGCAACACAATTCTGTTTCTTGCTGTTCCAAGAGATAAGCCTCCTGCCGAGGAATTGACACGTCCCGGAGGTGCTTTTCCTGTCATCCCTACTTCCTGCAAAATCAGCATCTGAAAAACCTATTAGTTCAACATCATTGTTTCTCGGGTACCACAAGCCAAGATTGGGAGTACCTTTAAGGTATCTTAGAATTCGCTTTGCAGCGACATAGTGAGATTCCTTAGTGTTCACCTGATATCTGGCACAGACACATGTGGAGAACATGATATCCGGTCTACTGGCAGTAAGATAGAGCAGGGATCCAATGATGCTTCTGTATTTGGTTTCATCGAAAGGTTTACCTTTCTCATCCTTATCCAGAGACATAGTGGATCCCATTGGATTCCTCATAGAGGATGCACTCTCCATACCAAATTTCTTAAGGAGTTCATTTGTGAACTTCGTCTGAGAGATGAAGATTCCATCCTCAGACTGTTTCACTTGAAGTCCTAAGAAATACTTGAGCTCTCCCATACTGCTCATTTCAAATTTTCCTTGCATAAGTTTAGAAAACTTTTTGCAAAGATTGTTGTCCGTTCAGCCGAATATTATGTCATCGACATAGATTTGCACCAGCAAAATCTTGCCTTTGACTTCCCTGAGAAACAATGTTTTATCTATTTTACCTCTAGAGAACTTGTTCTCAAGAAGAAAACTAGATAAAGTCTCATACCAAGCTCGTGGAGCTTGTTTCAACCCATATAAGGCCTTATTAAGAAAACAAACATGATTGGGATAAGTAGGATCGACAAAACCTGGGGGTTGAGCGACGTATACTTCCTCTTTCAAGTATCCGTTCAAGAATGCTGATTTCACATCCATTTGATAGACTGTGAATCCTTTGTGTGAAGCATACGCCAGGAACAATTTGATTGCCTCGAGCCTCGCGACTGGTGCGAAGGTCTGGTCGAAGTCAATCCTCTCCTCCTGTCTGTAACCTTGAGCCACCAGCCTGGCCTTGTTCTTTACGATGACACCATGTTCATCCAGTTTGTTTCTGAAGATCCACTTGGTTCCAATCACATTCTGCTTGTGTGGTCTGGGAACCAGCGTCCACACGTTGCATCGTTTGAATTGATGTAGTTCATCTTGCATGGCCAAAATCCATGCCGCATCTTTGTTCGCCTCGTCGAACTTCTTTGGCTCAACCTGTGACAGGAAGCTAAGATGCAATACTTCATTAATAGTACCTCTTCGAGTTCTGACACCGACACAAGGATCTCCGATGATCTGATCTCTAGGATGATCCCTCACGTGCCGGAGTTCTAGAAGTCTGGCGTCTGGAGCTTCGACTACTTCTTCGGCTTCTCCTTCTTTTAAGAGATTTGTTCCATTTTGATCTTCAACATTTTCAGATGACGTAGAGGTGGAAACTTTGACGTACTTAGGAGTGTCATCTTTAGCGGTCTCATCCAGACTCAGCTGTTCCAGTCGTGCACCTGCATCTTCAAGAATACCACTGGAAGAATTGCTGCTAAGCAAACTTCCTTCATCAAATACAACATTTATTGATTCTTCTACCACTAGGGTTTTCTTATTGAAGACCCTATATGCCCGACTGTGGGAACTATAGCCCATGAATATGCCTTCGAAGCATTTTTCACCAAATTTAGTATGCGGGTACTTCCTATTATTCAGTACATAGCATCTGCAACCAAAAATCCTCAAGTAGGCCATGGTTGGTTTCCTGCCTTTCAGTAGCTCGTAAGGCGTCTTACAATGATGCTTGTTGATCAATGCTCGGTTTTGTACATGACAAGCTGTATTGACAGCCTCTGCCCAGAAGTATTCCGGGAGAGAAGCGTCTTTCAACATTGTCGTGCAGGCTTCAATGAGAGTTCTATTTCTCCTCTCCGCAACTCCATTTTGCTGAGTAGTGCGCGGGGAGGAAAACTCATGAAAGATACCTTGTTCTTCACAAAATTCTGTCATAGCACCAGATTCGAATTCTGTTCCATGGTCACTTCTAATTTTGACCACTGAGCAGTTAAATTCGTTCTGAACCTGCTTGACAAAACTAGTGAAGATGTCAAACGTATCTGACTTTCGTTTCAAAAAGAACACCCATGTAAACCGAGAATGATCATCAACTATCACTAGCGTATAGGACTTGCCTCCCAAGCTATGAACTTGCATTGGACCAAACAAGTCCATATGTAAAAGGTAAAGATATCGGGAAGAGTCTTTGTTTGCGATGCTCTTGAAGGTAGCCCGAGTCTGTTTGCACATCTGGCATGTAGGACAGGGGCTATCTTTGATGCACTTGATACTGGGAGCATCCCTTACTAAGTTCTTAGAAAACAGCATACTAATTATCTTGAAATTAATATGTGCCAATCTCTTGTGCCATTGATCACAAAGAGATGCACTGCCTGTTGCCACAAGGCATACGGGGGTAGATGAATCTACATTGAGAAAATCTAAGCAGAAGATATTTCTGCTCCTAATGCCTGATAATACCGTCTCAGAAGAGGTACGTGAAATTATCAGACATTTATCCTTGCAGAACTTAACGTCATAACCTTTGTCACATAACTGACTTACACTGATCAGGTTATGGTTTAACCCGTCAACATAAGCCACGTCGGTGATAGAGATTATACCGTTGGAAATCATACCGTAACCTCTGGTGACTCCTCGATCTGACCCTCCAAAGATGACTTTGGGTCCATTCTCGACTGGAGTGTAATCACGCAACAGGCTTCTTGTCCCAGTCATATGCCGGGAGCATCCATTGTCCAAATACCAGATCGGCGTTTTGGTGGCCTTTGGACATTCCTGCAAAACAAAATTAATTTGCCTTAGGAACCCAATCGAACTTGGGTCCTAGATTCCTGGTTAGCACACTCCCCCTCGGTTGGTTAACCCTACGAGTGGTCGGCCTCGCATTGCTAACATAGGGAGTCTCGTCATACCTCGGATTAAACCAACAATCCACGGCAAAGTGACCGACTTTGCCACAGCACAAACAGTCGAATCTGTTGTACCTCCTCCTAGGCTCCTGCCTTACCCTGGGAACGGTGGGTACAGCTGGGGCCTTGGATCTGGAGGTGGAGGCCTCATGGTGACAGCAGTCACATGACTTCGTCACCTTCTGTATAACAGGCTTGGCTTTTGGTGCCTGCTTTCCATTATGGCCGCTAGAGAATTGACCATAATTTCCCAAGTGGATTTCCTCATAAGGTGCCTTGAAGGCACTCTCACCGAAGTTCCGGGGAAAGGTCCAACCGTCATATCGGCTCTTTGGCTTTGCAACCGAGGGCCGGAAATGATAGCCAAATGTTGATTCAAAGTCATGTTGGTTGCAGGGAAAGCCAGGCTTTCTGAACGCAACAGGACTAAGCGGAGCCTTTCCCTTTTCATTAGCAGAGGCCTTCTTGGCGGCCTTATTCTTCCTCTGGTTCCTGTTTCTCCTGGATGAGGAACCAGATACCCCTACATGCCCCAAGCCAGCTCCTTTGTCCTGAGCAGAGAAGGTATCAACTACTGGAAGAACAGTTTTTGGCATAGAGAAGCTCTTGACGATCTTCCTTTCTGCCGCAAGTTGTTCTTCCAACTTGTCGACTTCCTCCTGCTTAAGATCAAGGAGCTTCAGAGACTCTGAATGCTTAGAGGTCAGGTCAAGGTGCTCCTGTCGGAGAGAGATCAAGCTGGTGACCTCTTCCCTTAGGGAAACACACTCACCCTTAAGGAACTTTACTTCCTTTTTCTCAGCCTTCAATCTCTTTCGGCACTCCTCGAAAGTGTTGAGCAGAAGCTCATACTTCTCGAGGAGCTCAGCTTCACGGGCCGAAAGGCTATCCTCAGGTTTATCATACTGAGACTCAGGATCAGAGTCAGAGTCGGAGAGAGGGGTGTGAGCTTTTACCTTCCCAGTAAATGGGGGACATTCTCCTTCTGAGTCGGAGCGACCCACCAGCCCGAAGTAGGCTTCCTCATCATCACTGGAGTCTGAGGAATCAGACTCACTCAGTGTCTTTGGCCTTTTGGCGATGTAGCTCCGCTCCTTCTTCTTATCTCTAGAGGATTTGTGCTCCTTTTCTTTCCCTTTTTCTCTCTTGCCTTGATAGCAGTCGGCCACGACGTGTCCTGGATTATTGCATCCAAAGCAAATAATGTCAGAGGAGCGATGTTTGTTCGGTCTAGATGCATACCTGTCAGAAGAATAGTTTTTCTTCTGATGCCTGGAGGAGGAGCCGTCTCTCTTTCTTTGATTCCTCATCTTGAGGAACTTCTTGAACTCTCGAGTGATGAGGGAGAAATCCTCCTCCGACAGCTCTGAGCTGGAGGAGCATGGCTCGGAGTCCTCCTCCTCATCCTTTTTCCTGGCACGGTATGAAACCGCACCCTTGCCTTTTCTGGAGTGACTGGCTTTTAGAGCCACAGTCTTTTCTTTGGCTGCCGCCTTCTCTGCTTCTTCTTCTGCTTTTCTGGTGTTCAGCTGAAGCTCATAGGACATCAGCTTCCCAAACAGAATTTGTGGATCAGTTTCAGCTAGTCTGCCAAACTCTCTGATGGCGCAGATCTTTGTGTCCCATTCCTTAGTAAGGGACCTAAGGAATTTATCATTGAGTTCACCATTAGTGAACACTCTTCCGTAGCCTTTGAGGGCGTTGACAATCTTAAGGAAGTTCTCGTAGGTGACTCCGATCTCTTCCTTAGGCCCTTGTCTGAAGGCCTCATATTTCTGGTTCAGGAGGGATCTCCGATCATCCCTCACTTCATCCGTGCCCTCCATTAGGATGATCAGGCACTGCCAGATCTCCTGTGCTGTCCTGCAGTTGCTGAAGTTTTGCATCATAGAGTCATCAACTGCGCTGACCAGAATGTTCCGTGCCTTCATGTCAAGTCCCACTAGCACCATCTCGTCCTTGTCCATTTCAGAAAGTGTCTTCGGCACTTTCTTGGTGGGATCAATGGTGGAGGCCTTAGTGGGGACATAAGGTCCCTCCTGCACGATCATGAAGAGTCGAGGATCCACAGCTTCCATGTAGAACCTGATCCTTTCCTTCCAGATAGGAAAGTTGAGCCTGGTGCACACTGGGATCTTGCCGGAGAACTTGAGCCCGTCCATAGTAGATGTTTGCCTCCTTCTTGACACTAGTGGCAGGATTCAACTCAAGGTGTTAACCTTTTTGATGAGTAACCTACCTCTGATACCACTTGAAAGTCCACCTAGTGTCAACTATGTTCACCTATGGGGGGGGGGAATAGGTGACGTGCAGCGTTTTTGCGGAATTTAAGATTGTACCTGCACAATAAAAATAAACAGCACAGCACACAGAATACACAGGAAATTTATAGTGGTTCCCCAACTTGGGTACATCCACTTTCCCCCCTTCGACCTATCTCCCAACAAGGGACGACTCGGTCACTTCTCCAACAGGATTGAAATCCAATCCTTGCACTATCGGAAGGTACCCTTCCACACGTAGGAGTCAACACTCCCATAAACCGGGTTGCACCCAACCCTTACAACACGGAACAAACGTTCCTTTACAACAAAAGCAAATCTAGAATGTACACGAGATACAAACTTCGTTTGGAGACTAAGATGCCCCTCTTTGTTGACGACGTGTTCTTGACGTCCACAAGGAGTCCACAACCTTAGATCTCTCTTGGAGAGGATCTCCCCGGAACCGGCGGCGGTAAGATGAGCAGCGGCTTGGTTCGGGTTCGGTGGCAACGACGGCACGCAGCTGCTGTACTTTGAGATCCAAACTTCGTAGCGAAGCAAACTAGGTCTACCAACGGTCACTCTAGGATCGGTCGTCTCGATCGATTCGGACGGGGAAGTTTTTCCCGATCAACAAATCGAGAGACAAGGGATCTCTGGATAGACATGTGAGACACTAAGCTTTGCTAAGCTTCTGTCGCCGGAGATCGGGAAGAAACACGATCAACAGCGGCGACCAACTAGCGCGAGCGGCGGCGGGAGCGGAACTCGCGATTTTAGGGTTAGATCTTGCTCGGCTTCTTTTCTGTGTAAATCTACTGTTCAAAATACCCGTATATATATACTGTAGATACTTTCAATTTGACCGTTGTGGGACCCACAAGAAGAATCCCGAAATCCGGTTCAAAATAGTCCAGCGGCAGAATCCGGTCCAGCAGCTTCCAGAGAAAACGCCAAGTAAAAATCGGCGAGAATCGCAGGTGATTCTCGACGAATCGGCGAGAATCAGTTAGTGATTCTCGACGATTCGTCGAGAATCACTTGTGATTCTCGACGAATCACTTGTTGATTCTCAATGAATATAACTTGTATTCAAGATCTGCTCAACGATGGGTTCGCCGAGAATCACTAGTGATTCTCGCCGAATATTACTTGGCACGGTTTTGAGGCAGTCGGAGAGAGTCGGTGAGAATCGCTAATGATTCTCGACGATTCGGCGAGAATCACTAGTGATTCTCCCCGAATCGGCGAGAATCACTTGGTGATTCTCGTCGAATTGTACTTAGACGAATTTTCATCTTTCCACCCATGATGCGCTCCTTGACCTATCCTTGCTCCTTGTCTGCTCTTGCAAGATTACAGCCCTGTACTTGAAAGTAAGTGCACTCCAATAGAGAGAGTACACGTAGGCCAACACACTGATCTGCTCAATGAGGGATTACGTCGTGCAGACCCGTGTATATTGACCTACTGCACCCTGACATTGGTGTGCACTTAGCGTGGAATAACTGCAAGCACAACTTGAAAGATTTTATCAAATACATTATCTATTGACCTTAGCTTGTCCAGGGGCTTCTTCAAATCAGGTACATTGTGGATACAATACCCAACAATGTATCGGTCATGCAGCGGTCACGCCCAAGGTCACAGGCGTGATGCAGGGCGTGTCGAGGAGGTGGATCTGGGCGCGGTGCGCGTCAAAAGTCATCGCGCGGGTCTTGTCGAGCCAGGTGGAGTGTTCACGCCCCAGGTCATGGCGTGACGCTGGGCGTGTCCCTTGGTGTCGACACTTGACAAACGTCGAGCGGAAAGTGTCGAGTTGAAAAATCGTCGAGCGGGAAGAGGAGTCACGCCCTATGTCACGGGCGTGACGCTAGGTGTGGCGCAGAGTGGACGATCGTCGAGTTAAAATCGCCGAGCGCAGGTTTTTGAGTTATCACGCCCTGGTCACGGGCATGACCCAGGGAACACGGGCGTGACCCAGGAAACACGGGCGTGTCAGCACTCTTTTGGCAGATTTTTCTTTTTTCCTGAAAAATAAAATAAAATAAGTTAGTAGTAAATTTACAAAAATAGGAGCATTTTATTGAACAAAAATAAGTAAAAACGATGAAAATGACTAAATTAATGTACACAAAAATACGTATATTTACAATTCATCAAATACCCTCATACTTAACCTTTTGCTATTCTAGAGCAAAAGTTTGAGGTGAACTTATAAGAAATAGAAAAAACTGTAAGTTTAGCTACCGCCTAATCAATTATAAGAGAGATCAAAATAAATATACGGGGTGTAAGAGTTATGTCCTAAAATTATGTAGATGTTTTAAATAGCGCAAAAGTTTTGGCCAAAAGACTTCTTAATGTAATCAAATAAAAAGAAGTAATTGTATTGGTTAGATTAACAAAAATAGTTTGGAATTATATGAACTTTTAGCTTATAGGAGTTTTACCGAAAATAATGCAGTTTACAAATTATGCTCTCAAAAAGATTTTTGAATTAATTCTAGAATTGTGAAATTGGCTAAGGGGATTGATGTTGGTTTATGATGAGTGTTTGGATTCTGAGGTGAGGTAATTTTTTCTCGAACCTCCATTTTTTTTTCTTTTTGGATTATCAGGAAAATGAAATATTATTTTCCTAATATCATTTTTCTATTCAACTTCATTAGAATAAAACTAACCCAATGTATATATGTAGGAGTAATGAATTTTATCATCTTACTCCATAGCATATAATCTTTTTTTAAATTATTGGGTGCCTATGTTTACGGAACGAAATCTTATTCTCATTGACATATGATCTTTTATGGATAAAAAAATTGTATCATGCCAAGTAGGTCATGATAGGTAAGGGGAGAAAGGAAAACTAGATTTTTAATTAAAAACAATTTTGAGAGCAACCTTAATAAATTGTACGTTCCAATTTTTCAGAAAGCTAAAAGTAAACATAATTGAATCCTATAGTCGTTATTTTCTAACATAGTACACGTGCTCCTATCAATGAAAAATTAGAATTAGTGCCTAAAACGAGTTCGAGATTTTTAACAAGGCATAATAAATTCTTTAAAACATAACCCCGACTATTTAAATTTTTCACTCAATAATTAACAAATGAATAGCAAATAGAGAATTAATAAAATTCATATATAAATAAACTCAAAATAATTTTTTTGGATAGCAGGAAAGTTAAGGATGGAATATTTGATTTATTTATTTCAAAACATTTTTTTATAGTTTTATCATCATTTTTTTGTGTTTTTTATTTATTATCTTTTTTTTTTGTATTTTTTTTTTGTTTTACTCAATTGTTTTGAACTTTTTGAACTATTATCTTTTTTTTTGTTTTTTAAGTTTATGTCTTTAATATATACATAAAAAAAGATTTTGTATTTTTTAAGAAAATTTTCATTGTATTTACAAAGATTGGGAGAAAAAGAAAAGTTATTTACAGGAATAAGAGGGAAAAGGAAGGGGGAGAGAGAGATGATTATTTACATAAAAATATTTACAAAGAAAAAAATATTTACAAAGTGAAACTAAATATATTTTTTTGTTTTATAATTTTTTTGGAGTTTTTGGAAAAAAGAAAGAAAAAGAAAATGAATTTTTTTTTGGATTTTTCATTTTAATTTTTTTGTTTTTTTCTTATTTTAAGAATTTTTTTGTTTTGTTTTGTTGTTATACATATTTTTTTTGTATTTTTGAAATGCAGAAAAATAGAAGTGCAAAAAATAAAACACGAAAATACCATCATACTTAAGTCCAACATTGTCCCCAATGTTGCAACGTAAGTATGCAGAACAAAAATTAAATAAAATGTTATATGTACAAAAATAAAGAGAGGGGGGGGTAGAAACGTCACGGATGCGCGTTCGGGGAAGTCCATTAGAAACCCTGTATTTATTAGAAAAAGCAGCAAAGATAATAAGGAAAGAGCAAAAAAGATAAGCGAGGGGTGCCTCCCAGGAGCGCTTTGTTTATAGTCGTGCAGCATGACTATTTTGGTGGGTACATAATGTTGAGGAAAGTTATGGTTTCGTTATGCCCGATCACTAGGTCTCCTGCTATATAAGACTTTAACCGATGACCATTTACTTTAAACGAACCTTTTTCCGGGTGGGAGACGAGTACGGTCTCATATGGAAAAACTTCTTCAACTAGGAAGGGGCCGGACCATCGAGATTTTAGTTTACACGTAAAAAGTCTAAGACGTGAATTGTAAAGAAGGACAAGATCGCCCGAAGAAAAACTTTTTGGGGCTTTATTTTTCGATCGTGATATAACTTAGAGCGCTCCTTATAGAATTTATTGCTCTCGTAAGCGTTCGTACGCCATTCATCGAGCTCATTTAGTTGCATTTTTCTATTCTGAGCGGCTAAGTTGGCGTCGAGGATTAAGAGTTTTAAATCCCAAAGAGTGCGATGCTATAGTTCTACGGGTAAATGGCACGCTTTGCCATAGACTAACCAGATCGACGTACAACCAATTGTGATTTTGTATACCTTCTGATCCGCCCGCAACGCATCGTCGAGTTTAACAGACCAATCTTTCCTATTTAGTGAAACAGTTTTTTCTAAAATTCGTTTAATCTCTTGATTTACTACCTCAACTTGGCCACTTGTTTGCGTGTGGTAGGGGGTGGCAAGCTTGTGCGTGACTCCATATTTAGCTAACGTCTTAGCCATAAGAGCATTACAGAAATGCGTTCCCCTATCACTAACAATTGCGCGAGGCGTGCCGAAGCGAGAAAATAGTCTTTTAAGAAATGTAACGACGACTCGCGCATCGTTGGTAGGGAGAGCTTGCGCTTCCGCCCACCTCGATACGTAGTCGACCGCCACTAAAATATACATATTTTTGAAAGACGGAGGTAGGGGGCCAACAAAATCTATGCCCCATAAATCAAAGACTTCGCATTCTAAAAACATGTTTTTGGGCATCTCATCGCGACGAGAGATATTACCCGACCGCTGACAGCTATCGCATGCGCGCACAAAATTATGCGCGTCTTTGAAGAGAGTGGGCCAAAAGTAGCCCACCTCTAGCGCCTTCCGAGCGGTCCGGTTGGCTTGATAATGCCCACCGGCTGGACCCTCGTGGCAGTGCTTACGAATTTGTAAGCACTCCAGACCCGCAACGCATCTTCGGACCGCTTGGTCCGCGCAGATACGAAAAAGAAATGGGTCCTCCCAAAAGAAATTTTTCAAGTCAGAAAAGAATTTCTTCTTTTAATGACTTGAAAACTCTTTAGGAAGCACCCGCGCTACTAAGTAATTTGCAAATTCTGTGAACCAAGGCGAAGATGACGAAGAATTATGAATGGCAAGGAGGCGTTCCACGGGGAATCTGTCATTTATTTCAGATTCGACGAGCGCTTCCGCACCCGGATTTTCTAAATGGGAGAGGTGGTCGGCCGCTAGATTTTCCGCTCCCCTCTTATCTCGGATCTCCAAATCAAACTCTTATAGGAGGAGAATCCATCAAAGAAGGCGGGGCTTGGCGTCATTTTTAGATAATAAATATTTAAGGGTGCAGTGATCGGTAAATACGATAACTTTAGATAGCGTCATAGACGAGCGAAACTTATCAAAAGCGAAAACGACGGTTAAGAGTTCCTTTTCCGTCGTCATGTAATTTATTTGTGTGGAAGTGAGCATCTTGCTAGCGTAATAAATTGGATGAAAATGTTTTTCTACGCGTTGGCCAAGAACGGCACCTAAGGCAATATCATTAGCGTCTCACATAATTTCGAATGGAAGGGACCAAATAGGGGCCACTAAAATTGGTGAGGTGATAAGTTTTTGTTTTATTAAATTGAAGGCGGACTCGCATTCACTACTAAAGATGAAACGTGATTCCTTTTCCAAGAGACGAGTAAGCGGCTTTGTTATTTTTGAAAATTCTTGAATAAAGCGTCGGTAAAAGCCCACATGGCCTAAGAAACTCCTAATAGATTTTACGTTTGTTAGTTGCGGAAGTTTTTCTATGATTTCTATCTTGGCCTTATCCACCTCCATCCCCTTAGACGAAATCATATGGCCGAGGACCAAACCTCCTCGAACCATAAAGTTGCATTTTTCCCAATTTAATATAAGGCTTGTGTCCTCGCACCGTTGAAGGACACGATCTAAATTGTGAAGGCAATCGGAAAAAGAGCATCCAAAAACAGAGAAGTCATCCATAAAGACTTCCATAATGTCTTCTAATAGCTCGCCAAAGATCGCTAGCATACATCTTTGGAATGTAGCTGACGCATTGCAGAGTCCAAATGGCATTCTTCGATATGCGAAGGTGCCAAACGGGCAAGTAAAAGTTGTTTTCTCTTGATCATCACGGGAAATGGGGATTAGGAAAAACCCTGATAAAGAATCAAGAAAACAATAATATGGATGACCGGATAAACGCTCTAAAATTTGGTCCAGAAAAGGCAGAGGGAAATGGTCCTTGCGGGTGACATCATTAAGTTTTCTATAATCGATGCACACTCGCCAACCCGTAACAGTACGAGTTGGGACGAGCTCGTTATGCTCATTCGCCACTACGGTTAGACTGCCCTTTTTGGGCACAACATGCACGGGACTAACCCATGCACTGTCCGAAATAGGGTAGATAATCCCCGCATCAAATAACTTAATAATCTCGGCTTTAACGACGTCTTTCATGTTTGGGTTAAGACAACGCTGCGGCTGAATCGTTTTGCGGCAATTATCGTTAAGAAATATCTTATGGGTGCAAAAGGAGGGGCTAATCCCCTTTAAGTTAGAGATTTGCCATGCAATTGCGCGGCGATCTTTAAATAAAACTTCCAATAAATCGGAAGTCTCCGAATCACTCATGTCTGAAGAAATAATAACGGGAAGCGTATCGCCTTTTCCCAAAAAAGCATATTTGAGTGAGTCGGGTAAGGTTTGAGGTCTAGGATGGGCGGTTCTTCTAGGGAGGTTTTAATTCCTATGTCTTTCTTATAAATTGGTTCGAAAGGCAAGTCTAAAGAGGTATCCTAATCGCATTTAAAATTTTCGAGCGCATAAGTATCGTCGTTTAAAAATACGGACTCGAAAATGGGAGAAGAACGATCTCCAAAAAAGGTATCTAAAGAATAGCAGAAATCGTCGCTCGATGACAAATTGTCCATCGAGGGATTAATAGAGAAAGTAACTTGGTCATCTCCTACCCGGAGGAGAAGACAGCCATTACTAACATCTATTAGTGTGCGAGAGGTGGCGAGAAAAGGGAGACCGAGTATTATCGGTACCTCGGCGTCGTCTTCGATGTCTAAGATGACGAAGTCTACCGGGAATGTAAACTTGTCTACTCGGACAAGGACGTCCTCCACTATCCCGATAGGGAACTTAACCGAGCGATCCGCTAATTGGATGCGCATATTCGTAGGACTAGGAGTACCCAAACCTAAAAATTGAAAGAGCGAGAACGGCATCAGATTAATGATAGCCCCTAAATCAGCTAAGGCGTACTTTACTAATATATCGCCAAAAAGGCACGGGATGGAAAACCGTCCCGGGTCGCTTTGTTTTGTGGGAAATGTATTAGTCAGGGCCTCCGAGCAGACAGTATTGAGAGATACATGCGAAATATCCTCTAATTTGCGTTTATTAGAAAGTAATTCTTTTAAAAATTTCACATATTTGGGCATTTGCGAGATAGACTCGCAAAAAAGAACATTAATATGAATTTGTTTTAATAATAAAATAAATTTTTCATATTGCGCGTCCTTACGCTCGTTATCAAATTTATGCGGATATTGCAAGACCTTGTTTAAAATAATTTTTTCTTTTAAAACGGTAAAGGCCGCGTAATCGAAGAAAGGGGAAGAGGGGTCGGAGGTGAAATATGTACCTGAGGGTCGGTCCATTTTGGATCGACCACCTCCTTTCCTCTACAGAGGGTAATAACGTTGGCATTCTCCCGCGGATTGGGCTCTGTGTTTCCCGGCAGTGCCCCGAGCATGCGCTCGCACATCATCCTCCCCAGTTGTCCAACCTGTTGTTCGAGAGTTTTTAGCGATCCAGTGATGTTCCGGATATTTGGCTCGTTGGACGCAATATACTTAGAAAAATTTTCCTCCATCGGGGAGGGTTTTGGAAGAGGAGGAGGCGGCAGAAATCCGGGCGCATAAGAAAGAGGGGGATGCGGCGCATTGTTCGGGTTGCTCCAAGAGAAATTTGGGTGATTCCTCCAACCCGGATTATAGTTATTACTATAAGGGTTGTTGTTGGGGTTGAAGGAAGGACGACCCGAATTTCATACAAAGTCCACGAACTCTTCGGCCATGCAGACGTTGGGGGGAATAAAACAAGGCGGAGTGGAGGAGGCAACAGACATCTCCGCTACCTGCTTTGTTAACCTTTCAACTTGAAGGGTTAAGAGAGCATTGGCATCCACTTCAAAAAGACCAGCCACGGGCTTTGGGCATCCCCGCGGGATGCTCCATTGATAGGCGTTCATAGCCATCTCTTCGAATAAAGCCTGGGCGGCCTCGGGGGTTTTGTTGTTTAGTGTGCCCCCGGCAGCCGCGTCAATCATTTGACGCGTCTGAAAATTAAGCCCATTATAAAAAATTTGTACTTGCAACCACGTTGGCAGCGCGTGGTGTGGGAACCGGCGGAGAAGTTCCTTAAACCGTTCCTAAGTCTCGTGTAGAGACTCAGGATCGTTTTGCACAAACGAAGAAATGTCCGCCCGCAACTTTGCAGTTTTTGCGGGCGGAAAGTACTTCGTTAGGAACCGCTCCGTCAACTCAGCCCACATGGTGATACATCCTCGCGGGAGGGCATTCAACCACGCCTTGGCTTTGGACTTAAGGGAAAAAGGAAATAGGCGCAAGAGAATGGCGTCATCAGTGATGCCATTAATCTTGAAGGTGTCGCATATTTCCAAAAAGTTGGACAAGTGGACATTCGGGTCCTCATCCGGCAGTCCATCGAAATGCACGGCGTTTTGGACCATTTGAATGACACTCGATTTTATTTCAAAATTATTATTCGCCACCGCAGGGCGAACAATACTAGACCCAGTATCATCCAGGTTAGGTCGGGCGTAATAAGACATAGTACGCTCGGCCGCCGGGGCAGGGTTAGGGGCGGCCATAACTTCGAAAGAGGGTTCGCCGATAGATTCTTCGGGGTCTAAAGAAGGAATTCGGCGTTGAGATCGAATACGCGCAAGGGAGCGTTCGATCTCAGGGTCGAATTCAAAATCTTCAGACTCGGAGGGTTGTCCACGGGTCATACACCCAAAGAAAAAAAATAAAACAAAATAAACTCTTTTTTTTTATTTTATTTAAAATAAAGTTTTTAGTTTTATTTTATTTTATAGAAAATAAGTAAAAGTAATAGACTCCGGAATTCGAAATAGCAACTCGAAGACTCCCCGGCAACGACGCCAAAAACTTGATGCGCCCGCGAACAAACTCTTACTTTCATCCAAAAACACGGATGGCGCATTCGTCAGTCCAAACGGCATTACAGTGAACTCATAATGCCCATAACGTGTGCTGAAAGCCGTCTTGGGAAAGTCACTTTCTCTTATCCGCAGCTGATAGTATCCATATTTCAGTTCCAACTTTGAGTACACAGTCGACCCCACCAGCTGGTTGAACAGATCATCAATCCTTGGGATCGGATACTTATTCTTTTCCGTTAACTTATTCAACTCACGTTAATCAATATTGAGTCGTAAGCTTCCATCCTTCGTCTTAACAAAGAGGACCGGCGCGCTCCAAGACGAAGAACTTGGACGCACATAACCTTGTTCCAACAGTTCTTGAAGTTGTACTTTCAGTTTCGCCATCTCCTTAGGCGCTAACCGATACAAAGAGCGTGACACAGGTTTGGCACCTGAAACTAGCTCAATGGTGAAGTCAATCTCTCGCTGAGGTGGCGCTCCAGGGAGATTTTCAGGGAATACGTCAGGAAACGTAGATACAACTAGGATGCTTTCCAAACCAGGTTTGGGCTTCAAAGCCTCCACTAATGTGAAAAACAACTCTGCACCACTACAAACTACCTTAACCATATGGAGAGCAGACATCAAGGTCTAGCTTGACCCCTTCAAGCCTGAGAATGTCATCTCATGATCTGTCTCTAGTCCCAATCTGACGACCTTACGGTTGCAATCAATGTACACACGCTGCTCCAATAGACAGACCATGCCAAAGATCACATCGAACTCCACTATCGGCAGTAGTAACGCTTGCAAGTCATAATCGTGACTTCCAATACCTACCTTCACGCAACAAACTCTATCCGCGCGTATAGAGCACCCATTAGGCAGCAACACAACCAATTTGTCCCTTATCATCGAAGAAGGTACTCCGATGCGCGTTACAAACTCTTCGGACAAAAAGGAATGTGAAGCTCCCGTATCAAACAGTTCTCTCGCCGAAAAATCAAAGATCGATACAAAGCCTATCACCTCGTCAGCCTTCTTTATGGCCTCCTGCTAGCCAAGGTTGTACACTCTAGGTTGGGCTGGAGCATAATGCGATGCTGTTGACTCCAATGCCTTGCCCTTCTCCTCATAAGTTGCTCTTGGCTTCTTCTCAAACTTCGGACGTCCACTCCAACAATCTCGGGCAAAGTGTCCCGGCTTCCCACAGTTATAACATGCGCCTGGGGTTCGGGCTGTAGTTGCCGCAAATGTACCAGAAGAAGGGGCTGGACCTGAAGTCCTAGCCTTCTTATTCCACCAACAAAAACCAGACTTTGAGGAGGTCGGCACCTTGAACTCTGTCTTCTTCGCACTAGAGTCCTTCTTCTCTTGTACTCTCTTCAAATCTTTCTCCAATGATCGGGCCGTATTGACCAGTGTTAGGAAGCCCTACATCATAGGCCAAGATAGAAGTAGCTTTAGGTCATCACACAGACCCTCGTAGAACCGGTTGTTCCTACACTCCTTATCAAGAAGCGTAGAGCTAGCATAATGACCCAACTGCGTAAACTCGTGGAGGTACTCATCCACACTACTATCTCCCTGCGTCAGCCTCTGGAATTGATTCTCCAAAGCGATCCTCTGTGCCGAGGGGAGGTATCTTGCCAAGAATAATCTCGATAATTCCTCTATCGAGACATCTGTGAGTTGCCTTCCAACCAAGTGATGCAGCTCCAACTCTTCCCACCACAACCTCGCCTCTCCATCCAACAGGAAAGTAGCTATGGTGCTCTTATGCCATTCCTCCATTTTCGCAGCCATCAAGACTCTCTTCACATGAGAGGGCCAATCTTCGGCTTGGTATGGGGTTCAAGTCCCCAAAAAACACCGGAGTGTTAAAGCTCATTACATGTTTGAGCTGCTTCTCTGTTGCTCTTCTTTGTATTAATGGCTCTACCATCACTTGTTCCACCATCCTAAGCTCTATTGCTCGAAGAGGTACCTTCCCCCCTACAGCAGCAGAATGCTGCACTTGCCTTCCTGGCTGGGCATTTAGCATCGCAAACAATGCCTCAGCCAAAAGTCTTATTGTTTTTGCCGAAGGAGGGGTTGCAGGCACGTAAATGGGTGTACTACTTACCTCAGAAAGCGGGCGTTCTGACTGCCCTGCGCCACTCTTGGTCACCTATAGTCGCAACACACCATTAAGAGACCAAACAAAATTGCAAAAAAGCAATTATAGGAACACGCAGGTTCCTCAAACATGTGTATTTTCATTCATAAGTGGTCATTCATTTGTCATTTTCATGTTATAACGATGATGCACATACATGTGCTCACCACTCCTTAAAAGAATTCGTCCACGAATTCAAATAAGCAAGACCGACACCGTAGTCTGATACCAAATTGTAAGACCCCCATCCGTCATAGGGAATATAACAGAAGGTCTGACCGAGGCCCCAAGCCATATGCCACGAATAGTCAGCGGAGTTACTATTTATACCATGATAACAACATAGGAATACACATCATAACTCAGAGCATTCTAGTGGAAGCTTTTAAAATAGTTGTAAGAACCCATACAAAAGACATGAATGTCCACTACAGCCACATTAGGAATGAAAAAGCATACACCAAACTTTTGGACTTATGGCCTTACAATAGTTTGATCAATAAAAATGTCTTACATACATCGGCTCACAGGCCGGCCACACATGAACATAATAAAAATAAACACCTTGCTTTGGCCTTCACGTGCCAGCATAACATCAAGGACTTCAGCCTACTACTTACCACTAGGCTCAACTGTTCCTTCAAGAACAATCCACCGCACGGTCGCAAAACAAGGCAACGATCAGCTAAAGCTGACCAAATTATAACAACC
Source organism: Platanthera guangdongensis (assembly GCA_039583875.1). NCBI lineage: Eukaryota > Viridiplantae > Streptophyta > Magnoliopsida > Asparagales > Orchidaceae > Platanthera > Platanthera guangdongensis. The sequence continues at coordinate 88,085,881 of CM077161.1, read as the reverse complement.
TCCCCTTAATCGGGGCGGCGGTGCTCCTTCCCTGCATTTCATTAGTATAATCAAACATGATAGTGAAAGTACAATTTAAGCACACTTCACCACAGGCGTAAGCACGCACGGCCACACGCCTCGTGCACTCAGGGCACATTCTCGGTGAATCTGGACCATTCCGTGGCTTCACCACCTCCCCTAGGACGGCAAACATCTTGAGCATTTTAGTCTTTACGGCCGAAGCCTAAGACCCGCCCTCCATGTCATCGGTAAGTGCCACGTACATTAGGTCTCTTTAACAGAACAACATATAGTAGGTACGGTTCCACTCAACCCGTTGCTCACATCGCCACGATAATTTAAGCCATAGGCACGGGTCAAGCTTCCTAGAATCCCGAAGTATCGATCATACAATAGTACATAACCCGGTTATGCATAAGGTTGGCTCACAGGCCAAACCAACTAGGCTACCGGAGCACACAACCTCACAACACTGGCCCCCAGGTCTCAAAGAGACAGGCCTCGCAATAACAGAGCTACCGCCATGTGGTACCTGGCAGAAATACGTTTCTGCCCAGTTTTCCTGGTGCGCCTTGGAGTTAGTCTCTAAGGTTCCCTGTTGCAATCTACCATGTAGAAAACCCGAAAAATAAATGGCACGGAGTCTTCTCCGGCAATACATGCATAACGAGAACATCACCGATCCAGACCAACATGTCCGGATAGGCTTCACAAACCATGCATATGACCGTACATCGATTCCGGACTCTATATGCAAGATTACGGGGATAAACAATATCTACCAGAAGGAATACCTCACTCTCACCGCCCACTCACGGGAGAGAGTTTCCTATGCAAAGAGGAAGAGGACTTCACATGTCCAAGTAGAGAGTCGTCACCCTAGATGTTCGCTTCGGCGCCATGGAAAACTAGCCAAACGAAAAGCACCGCAACAGACTCACCTCCGTGGATTTGGACTCGGCTCGCGATTTGGGGATCTGAAGCTCCAACAATGGCGGGATCTCCTCCTTCTCCTTATCCCTTTGCTCTCCCCTCTCTCTACCTCTTAGAAAGTGAAATGGCCAAGTGAAATGAGGAAAAACCCTCATTTCCAGGACTTATACCAACAAGAGGAATTCTGGGCCGTCAGATCGCTCTAAAATGAAGCGAATAGCCTAGATTGAACTTTAAAATCATCTACCCGGGGTCGCACACGGCCTGTGACATGCCCGTGTCACAGACCGCATCTCACTTTCGTACAAGAATTCATCGATCTCTGAATCAGTACATGGTTTCTCACACGCCCCTATCAGCGCTTTACATGCCTGTGTCAAACTTGGGCACGCCCGTGTCAAGGGACATATGCCTCAATCGATGCAAAAACCATCACGCCCAAAGAGGACACGGCTTTGGACACGCTCGTGTCCGCGCTGGACACGCTCGTGTCAGTGCTGGACACACTCGTGTCCGCGCTGGACACGCTTGTATCCGACCTGGACACGCCCGTATCCTAGGGCATGTTGCTGACTCAATACAACCCGACAAACACAGAGCAGGACAGTGCTTTGGACATGCCCGTGTCTGCCCTGGACATGCCCATGTCCAACCTGGACACGCCCGTGTCCCAGTCTATGTTCAACACTCGATATCATTTAGCAAATTCATAAAAGGACACGACTCTGGACACACCCATGTCACAGGCCGTGTGAAACCATAATGGCTCCAAAGCTCTCAAAAACACCATCCATTCATATACGAGTTTTAGGGCGTTACACATTATGTCCACCTGGTCTGGGAACCAGCTTCCAGACTTTGTACCTTTTAAACTGATTCAGTTCTTCTTGTATTGCACAAATCCAAAATTGGTCTTGATTTGCCTCTTCAAACTTCTTGGGCTCTTCTTGTGACAGGAAGCTGAAATATAGAGCTGTGTTGAAACTCCTGCTTCTAGTCTGTACACCTTGGCTGTACTCACCAATTATCTGATCTGGAGGATGATCTCTCAGATATCTAATTGCTGGGGGCAGTCTGTCTGCTTCTTGCTGAGCACCATTTTCTTCAACTGGTTGGTCTTCATCTCCAGCTGGACTGTCCTGTGCTTCCTCTAGACAACATCCCCCTCCACATTCTTCTTGCATAATTGGGTCTTTATTTTTGATGGAGAGTTTTTCCATCATGACTTCTATACCTGCAGAACTAGGCAAAGAGCTTGAGAACTCATTGTTAATCATGCTTGACTCATCAAACACTACATGGACAGATTCTTCTACAAGCTGATTAGTCAAGTTATAGACTCGATATACCTTACTATTATTGTTGTACCCAACAAAGATCCCCTCATGTGATTTAGCAGCAAATTTAGTACCTTTTGACTTACCATTATTCAAGATGAAACACTTGCAACCAAAGATCCTGAAATAGGATATGTTTGGTTTTCTGCCCTTTAAGATCTCATAGGGAGTCTTCTTATGGCCTTTGGTGATGGAAGCCCTATTGAGAGCATGACATGCAGTGTTAACTGCCTCAGCCCAGAAATATTCAGGGAGAGAAGTGTCACTCAATAATGTTCTCCCTGCATCTATGAGAGTCCTGTTTTTCCTCTAAGCTAACCCATTTTGTTGGGGTGTTCTTGGAGAGGAGAATTCTTGATGAATCCCTTGCTCTTCACAGAAAGAAGTCATGACAGTAGACTGAAATTCTGTTCCATGGTCACTTCTTATTTTGACCACAGAGCATGCAAGTTCATTTTGAATCTGCCTGACAAAATTCATGAAGACATCAAGGGTTTTATCCTTTCTTCTAAGGAAGAACACCCAAGCAAATCTACAATAGTCATTAACCACCACAAGGGTGTAGACCTTCCTACCTAGACTATGAATAGGCATAGGACCAAATAAGTCCATATGTGAAAATGTTTTAGTTGTCTTACCTAAATCACTTAGAGGGGGTGAATAAGTGAGTTGTGTTCTTTTACGGAATAAAAATTTAATGATCTATGCACAGAAAATCAAACCAAGCAATCACAGACGACAACAAGAATTATAGTGGTTCCCCAACCTTGGGTACATCCACTTTCCACTCACCGATCTAGCAAAGCACTAGACTCGGCTACTCCATTAATGTCGGATTGAAAACAATCCTATACCTCAGAATAACGTTCTTACAACTCGATCCGTAAACTGGATCTACCCTCAGAAGATAAAAACTTCCGACAAGAACTCGGAGAAAACAACTCGGAGAAAGATCTACTACAAGAATAAAATGAAATAATAAATACAAATAGTGATTTGATCTCAGATCTGAAATGATTCTGTCTATTCTTCTTTCTTTGAACTTTGCGGCTTGATCAGAATATGTTGAAGAAGAATCAGCAATATCTCTGGATCTGAAATACTCTGGACTCACACGATCAAGTAGAAGATCTGTCGTTTGAAAAGAATCTCGATCTGTGAATCAACTTCTCTGAATCTTTCTGGATCGAAAGCACTTTAGCGATGAAGATGAAGATCCGGGGCTCTCGATTTGGAAATAATTGTCAGATTCAGAAAACTTGGAATTACATCTTGTGGCGGCTGTAATTCTTCGTATTTCTTCTTAAAGTTAGTCGAAAATGACAAGACCTTTTATAGGATTACCCTAACGATCATTATCATCATTAATGACATCCACGTGGACCAATCACGCGTTAATGATCTTTGAAATACACATTTGTCTGGACTTAGCAATTTTCAGAAAAATAGACTAGTTGTTCTCGAGAAGAAGATTTTTACTCGAGAACAAATGAATTTTGTTTTCGAGAACAATAAATTAGTTCTAGAGAGTAAGACTTGGAGAAAAATAACGTGGATAGAGAAAACAGCTTTCTCGGGAAGGAAGAAAAGTACTCGAGAAAAAACATACTGGTTCTCGAGAAGAGCTAAAAAGATCTCGAGAAAAATACTTAGAAAAATATGTGGAGGTGGAAATCAACAGTCTCGAGAATGACAGAAGTACTCGAGAATAATAACATTTTGTTCTCGAGAAGAAACATTCTGGTACTCGAGAATAAATAATTATCTCGAGAACAAGTAGCTAGCTCTCGAGAAAAATGCTCTGGGTCTCGAGAATTAACTTCTGCATCTCGAGAACAAAAGATAGTCTTCTCAAGAATAATTTTATCCTTCTTGAGAAAAAGACTTAGAAAAATATTTGTCTGGAGAAGAAACATCCCCAGAAGAAATGTCATATAGTACTCGGGAACAAAAGCCCTTCTCGAGAACAACAAGAGGCTTTCTCGAGAACAACTTTTGTCACTCGAAATTAGGACAAGTCTTACTCGAGAGATATCATAAGTTCTTCTCGAGTACAAATATAGTACTCGAGAAAAAGACTTAGACTTTTTCTGAAAAACTGAAAATCTTAATTCTTCATAAAAGCTAGAATCAATCTTTTCTCTTGCCCTTGGTGCTTGAAAAGGAAGTGTATCCCAATAGAGAGGCTACACATGAGTCAACACCATGGATCATATAATGAGGGATTACATTGTATGGTCTTGTGTTTGGAGACTCATTGTATACTGACTTTGGTCTACACTTAGCAATTAAGTCCTGTAAACACTTAACAAAAAGAGCATCAAATACAAACTTAATTCATCTTAGTTTAACAGTGACTTCATACAAATCTGGGCTATTGTGGATACAATACCCAACAATCTTCCCGTATTTGTAGAAGTCAGAACCCTTTAAATTAAGGTAAATTATTTTAAAATAAAAACACATAAAGATACTAATAACATGAAAATTGGAAAGAATGTAGTAATATGTGAAAATCAGATTAGAATTAAAAGTTCATATAAGCAGAAAATTGTCCAAGAGAATGAAATTCTACAATTTCAAAAATGAACTTTCAGCATCTTCAGTTTACTGATCCTGTGAATGTTGCTCTCCTTATCTCTCTTGCTTCTCCTGTTGTCTCTTTTGATTACTGAAAGGCTTGGGGAAGTACTTAGGTGGTCTAGGTGGAGCCTTAGGATTATTTCTATCATATATTCTGTTATAAATCCTTCTCTTTGTAAGAGACTTGTCATATAACTCCCATTCATTTGAGCTGTAATGTAGGCTTCTATTTTCATTGAAGTCAACCACTAGCTTTAGAGTTTCCAAAATAAGGTATTTTGGAGGTTGGACTCCAAACTTTAGTATATTCTTGAGGTCTTTTACCTTCAGCTTCTGGAAGTGGAGTTGATCCACTAGCAGAGGCTCCATCACCATACTTCCTTCTCTTGGCTTTCTGAACTTCTGGAGGATAAAGAGGCATTCCTGTTTGTTCAGATTCCCATACTTGTTCTTAGACATCAGGAGGGGGACCTTCATAGTAATCTGGAGGAGGTCCTTCAAAGTGTGCTGGAGGTGGTCCTTCAAAATACTCTGGAGGTGTAGAAAATATAGGCCTTTTGGCATCAAGATTTGTAGGAGTAGGAGCATTAGGATCCATGGAAAGTTCAGGAAACAACTTATTGTGCATCCATATAGAAGTATCATAGGTATATAACTCGGTACTCTTAACTTCTTTAAGAACAGAGGTCTGAATTTCTTTCAGCTTATCTTTCCACTGATTTTTCATAGTTACAGCTTGTTTTTCTAGCAGTTCCTTCACTTTATTATCCCCATTTCTGACTTCTAGGGAGAGGGTGCTGATGACATCTTCTTTAAATTTACCAATTTCATCACAAGTTTTAAAATTCCTTTCATCACCTCTTTTGTTTAGGAGAATTTGATTATTAGGAAGGGTGACAGATTGCTCCATAACAGTACCAATGATAGTAATAGTATGATCAATAACTTTGCCACCAATTTGCAGGAGCTTTTTAAATTCATCTGTATTGTCCTGGATTTCAGCAAATCCTCGACTCATTTCCTTTTCTAATGCACTTACTTTGTCAGTGACAACCTTCAGAGAATCATCAAAGTACTTTCTCTGAGAAGCAAGCATTGCTTCAATTTTATGAAGAATTGTACCTTCTGGGAAGATTTCTGTTTGATTAGATAGAAGAGGCTGAGTAGGGATAGTCTATGGAAGGATTTATTCAATAACAATTGTAGAAGTAGAGGCTTTTCTTCTATTTACTATGCTGGTTTCATCTTCATTAATTGTTGGCAGTATGGTTGGAATCTGGAAATGAAGTTTGGGGAGTCTTTGTTCAGCAGATTCAAATGGAATTTCATCATCTGAATCATGAATAGAGACAATTTCATCATCTTGTATATCTTCATGTACAGGAGATTTATCAGCTGGAGGAGAGGATTCTTGATGTTCTGGAGACAGTGCAGGTGTTGGGAATTTTTCTAGTTGAGGAGGAGGAGATTTTGCTGGAGACTTAGCTGGTTGAGCAGGAGACTTAGGAGATGGAGGAAGATCTTCAGAAGCAGGGAAGGGTGGTTCTGTGGAAGGTAATTCCTCTATCATCTTGTTGATATTATTTTCAATAAATAGAATATGAGCTTGAGTCTGGGCATCTATCAGATTTTCAGCATCTGGTATATCTTTAGCAGCAGGAAATTCTGAGTTTGTATGCAGTAAAGAGTAAGAGGCAGCAGCAGCAGAGGTAGATGGAAGATCTATAGCTGCAGGTGGATGGTCTGTAGCTGGAATTTCTGAAGCAATAACTGGAATATCTTGAGGAGGAATGGCTGAAAAATCAAGAGCTAGAGTTGGCTGGGCTGAGACAGATGTTGCAGGCGCACCCTCAATAACTGAATCAGTTATTTGATGTGAAGGAGGAGATGGGGTCCTGTACACATCTTTTATTACCTTTGGAACTTTGTTAGTCTTCTGTAATTTGACCACCCATCTCTGGATGGAGGTAATGGAAACCTTTTTCATGTGGGGAGGGCTATGCCCTTTTTCATACAAAATGTAGTTGGATTCATTTGATTCAGGTATAGGTAAAGTATTCTACCATATTTTGGACTTTCAATGCATCCCTTAATCTTGTCAAATATCATCATTCCCCACTGGAACTTCTTTCTACAAATAACAACAATCATTAAATCAAAGAACTCTAGAGTAATGTAATTGATGGAACTGGTTTTACATAGAAGCACTTTGCCTAGGATGTCAGCTAATAACTTGCTTTCAGCATTCATAAACTGTCTTCTGATTGTGTTAGAGGACTAAGGGATACCACAAGAACTATAGGCTCTCTCATAGTCTCTGTCTATCAGATCATCTTCCATATCTATTATTCTAAGTTGTAGAAGTTTAAAAATAGACAGAGCAGACATCTTTACCTTGATATTCTGAACTTTAGACTTGATTATTTTGCCATTCCTCTTAACCTTGGCATTCTGGAAGAATTCTTCAACTTCAGAGGTTAGAATTCGGCATGGATGTTCAAGAATAAAGGACAATCCGGTTGTATCTAGCAGAAGGTGGACATTCCTGAAATCATCTGATATTTCTGCAATCCTTGTAAAACAGAGTTCACTCCCGATCCCTAGCTTTGAGGACGAAGCCATTTGTGTGGAGAAATCGATCTTGGCTGGCCGGCGAGTGAGAAAATTGACTTGTGGCAGACGGCGGAGACGGAGGAAGATGAAACGACTTTTCTCGAGAAGGATTTTGAAATCGAGAATAAACATTTCTTGGACTTATTTCTATCTATAGTTACCTCTAATTTTGATGACTAAACATATAAATATGCATTAAAAATACCTGGAATGAGTCGTCTAAGCGCCTGTGTGCCCATACGAAAAATTTGACCTTGAAGAAGAAAATGACACCATATTTCTCGAGAGGACAGATTGTTCTCGAGAAGAATTTCATCAGCACTCGAGTATAATGATCTTTGGTCTCGAGTAGAATGGACCTTGTTCTCGAGTAGATATATCCTATTCTCGAGTAGAACATTTTTTCTCGAGAAATAATTTCTTTGTACTCGAGAAATCTTCTTGCTGTTCTCGAGAGGAATTTTGTTGTTCTTGAGTACAAGTGTTGGACTCGAGAAATGAAGTCCAAATTCTGAAATTTTCTGATTTTTGAGGTAAAACCAGAACTTGACCTTGCCCGTTACCTTTGTCTTCATTCTCCTTCATCCCTGTTGAGCATGCCAAGTTCTGTTTTGAAGAACGAGAACTTGGGCTCATCCAGCGGCTTCGTGAAAATATCTGCAATTTACCTGTCAGTTGGGACATATTGTAGATTTATGTCCCCATGCTCCACATGCTCCCGGATGAAATGATATCGCAGCTCTATGTGCTTTGTCCGGCTGTGAGAGACTGGATTGTTGGCTATTGCAATCACACTGGAGGAGTCGCAAAATAGAGGAATGTTTTGGACTTGCAGGTTGTAATCGTCAAGCTGGTTCTTTATCCACAGTAATTGTGCACAATTACTACCGGCGGAAATGTATTCTGACTCGATCGTTGAGATTGTGAAACAATTCTGTTTTTTGCTGCTCCATGATACAAACCTCCTTCCAAGGAATTGGCAAGTCTCGGAAGTGCTCTTTCTATCATCTTTACTTCCTTCAAAGTCTTCATCTGAAAAATCAATTAGTTCGCTGTCATTACTTCTTGGGTACCATAAGCCAAGATTTGGTGTGCCTTTAAGGTATCTCAAAATCCGCTTTGCAGCAGTGTAGTGAGATTCCTTAGAGTTCACTTGAAATCTAACGCACACACATATTAAAACATTATATCTGATCTACTAGCAGTATGGTAAAGCAAAGATCCAATTATGCTCTTGTGCTTGGTTTCATTGAAAGGTTTCCCTTTCTCATCCTTACCCAGAGACATAGTTGAACCAATTGGAGTCCTCAAAGATGTTGCATTCTCCATTCCGAATTTCTTAATCAACTCCTTGGTGAATTTCATCTGAGAGATGAAAATTTCATCTTCAGATTGTTTCACCTGAAGTCCTAAGAAATACTTCAGCTCTCCCATACTGCTCATTTCAAACTTCTCTTGCATAAGTTTGAAAAACTTTTTTTAGAGGTTGTCGTCAGTAGAGCCAAATATAATGTCATCGACATAGATTTGCACTAACAAAATCTTGCCTTTTATTTCCCTAAGAAATAATGTCTTATCTATCTTTCCTCTTGTGAACATGTTCTCAAGAAGAAAGTTAGATATCGTCTCGTACCAAGCTCGAGAAACTTGTTTCAAACCTTATAATGCTTTAAATAAAAGGTAGACATTACCAGGAAAGTTAGAATCAACAAAACTTGGAGGTTGTTCCACATACACTTCTTCCTTTATGTCATCATTAAGGAAGGCAGACTTCACGTCCATCTGATAGACGATGAAGCCCTTAAGTGCAGCATATGCTAGGAATAACATAATTGCCTCCAGCCTTGCCACTGGAGTATAAGTCTGGTCGAAGTCGATTCCTTCTTCTTGTCGGTATCCTTTGGCGATGAGTCTGGCCTCGTTCTTTATAATTGTTCCATCCTCATCCATCTTATTCCTGTAAACCCATTTTGTCCCGATGACATTTTTTCCTTTGGGTCTTGGAACAAGCTTCCAGAATTGGCAATGCTTGAACTGATTCAATTCTTCTTCAATTGCCATTATCCATGATGCGTCTGAGTTTGCTTCTTCAAACTTCTTTGGTTCAACTTGTGATAGAAAACTCAAAAATAAATTCACATTAATTGTACTTCTACGAGTTCTAACACCATCCCGAGGATCTCCTATGATTTGGTCCATTGGGTGATCATTCAAGTGTCTGAGCTCTAAGGTCCTTTCATCTAGAGCTTCTTCAACCACATGAGTGACTTCATCAACTTAAATGATTTCTTTATCTTGATCATCAACCTCTCCAATTGGGGTTAGAGTGGTGATCTTGATGAAATTTTCACCTTTTTCTTCAATTGGCTCATCCAAGTTTAATTCTTTCAACTTTGAACCGGCATCGTTAATAAACACATTAGAAGAGTTGTCTTGCAGGAAGCTCATCTCATCAAATACAACTTGAATAGATTCTTCTACAACCATAGTTTTCCTATTAAAAATCCTATATGCCTTACTATGGTTGTTATACCCTACAAAAATACCTTCAAAACTCTTTTCACTAAATTTGGTAGTATGATACTTGTCATTGTAAAGGCCGAAGTACTTACAACCAAAGATTCTGAAATATGAAACAGTTGGTTTCCTGCAATTTAGAAGTTCGTAAGGTGTCTTATTGTGGTTCTTGTTTATGACTGCTCGATTTTGCACGTGACATGTAGTGTTGACAGCTTCAGCACATAAGTATTCTGGTAGTGAGGCATCACTCAACATGGTCTTGCAGGCCTCTATGATTGTTCTATTCCTTCTCTCAGCTACTCCGTCCTGTTGAGGAGTACGAGGAGAGGAAAACTCATGAAAGATACCTAAGCTTTCACAAAATTCTGTCATGGTCCCACACTTGAACTATGTTCCATTGTCACTTCTGATTTTGACTACGGAGCAGTTGTATTCATTCTGGACCTGCCTGACAAAAATAGTAAAGATATTAAAGGTATCTGACTTGTGTTTTAGAAAGAACACCCACGCAAAGCGCGACTAATCATCAACAATAACCAATGTATAATCCTTGCCTCCCAAACTTCTAACTTGCAGTGGACTGAACAACTTCATATGAAGTAGATGTAAACATCTATTAGAGACTTTGCAAATAATGCTTTTAAAGGTAGCTCTTGTTTGCTTGCCTTTTACACATGCGTGACAAGGTCTATCTTTAGCGCACTTGACATTTGGGGCATCACGTACTAAATTAAGTGAAAATAATTTATTAATAGTTTTGAAATTAATATGTGCTAGTCTTTTGTGTCATTGGTCACCAAGAGACGCACTATCTTTAGTCAAAAAACACACTGGTGTAGAAGAGTATATGCAATTGAAATTTAAACAAAATATATTTCTACTACGAGTGACTGATAGAATCGTTTCCATATTGTCAACCGATTTTATCAAACACTTATTTGCATGAAATTCAACTACATATCCTTTATTGCAGAGCTGGCTTATGCTTATAAGATTGTGTTCCAATCCTTCAACATAAGCCACATCTGAGAAGGATACACTACCGTTAGTAATCATACCGTAGCCTTTAGTAATTCCTCGATCTGAACCTCCAAAGATGACCTTGGGCCCATTCATGACTGGAGAATAATTCTGGAGAAGGCGTCTTGTCCCGGTCATATGCTGAGAGCATCCACTGTCCAAATACCAGATAGGAGTTTTGGTGGCCTTTGGACATACCTGCTGTCACAAATCAATTTGTCTTAGGAACCAAAACACGTTTAGGTCCTTGGTCTCTAGTTAGGACACTCCCCCTACGTGTATTACCATTATGAGTGGTCTTTCTCACAATGCTAACTTGAGGAGTTATATAATTTCTGGAATTAAACCAGCAATCAATGACAAAGTGACGAATTTTGTTGTAGCACCAACAGTCAAACCTGTTGTATCTTTGCCTCAAATTCTCCTGCTTGACCTTTTGAGATTGTGGTCTAGCAGGGGCTGCAGTCGTGGAGGTAGAAGATTCATGATGTTGACAATCACATGTCTTCTTCGCTATAAGTGGCTTTTCCACAATAGGCTCTACTTTTGGTGCCTTCTTGATGTTATGACCATGATTATAAGGGTCATAGTTCTGAACAATAATTTCTTCATAAGGTTCCTTGAAGACACTTTCTCCAAAGTTCTAGGGATGGGTCCGTTCTTGGTAACGAGACTTGGGCTCTACATAAGTAGGCCTAGTAAAGTGACCGTAGGACGAATCAAGATCAAACTCGTTCGTCGGAAATATAACCTTCTTAAAAGAAGTTTGATCTTGAGGAGCTTTCCCCTTCTCCTTGGCCAAAGCCTTCTTGGCCGCCTTATTCATTCTTTGAGTCATATTTCTCCTAGAGAATTTACTTGGAGCTTCAACATGACCTAGGCCAGCACCTTTGGCCTTAGCTAAGAATTTAGCAACAAAAGGAATGACTGTCTTGGGCTTTGAGAAACTTTCAACAAGTTTCTTTGCCACAACAAGTTGTTCTTCCAGTTCTTTTATGATCTTCTCCTTCAGATCTAGGTGCTCTAGAGCCTTGTTATACTCTTCAATAGCAGCATTGAAGTTCTCTATGAGTGAGTTCGTCTTGGCGACTTCGTCTCTCAGAGTGCTCTCTTCAGCCTTGAGAGACTTTATCTCTTTGGCTTGAGTTTTCATGACTCTTCAACATTTTTCGTAAGCCTTGATCAACTCTTTATACTGGGCCATGAGTTCAGACTCATCGTCAGAAGAGCTGTCCACATGATCATGATCAGAAGCATCGAATTCAAAAAGAGGAGTATGATAATTTACCTTCCCAGTGAACTGGGGTTCATGTTTATCATCAGTTTGTGCCATTAGCCCAAAGTAGGCTTCCTCTTCTTCACTTGAATCAGATGAGTCAGAGTCACTAAGAGTCTTGCCCTTCTTGTCTACTAGGTATCTTTCTATTCTCTTCTTAAGATATGAAGATTTATTCTCCTCTCTCTTTCCACCCTCCTTCTTCTTGTGAGGGCAATCAGCGATGACGTGCACTGGCTTATTACAACAGTAGCAAATGATGTCAGAAGAAATATGTTTATTCTGTTTAGTATTGTACCTGTCATGGCTACTTGAGCCTTTCTTGTATCGATCACCATCATGACATAATCTTCTGTGCGAGTCATCCTTGCCTCTCCATTGCTTCTTCTTGTTTAATAATTTCTTGAACTGCCTTGAGAGTAGAGAAAACTCTCCTTCAGATAGTTCTAAGCCTGAAGTGCTTGGCTCTGAAGTTTCTTCATCACTATCTTCATGTGCAAGAGTAGGTGAAGCAGATTTGACCTTCCTTGAGCTGTCTGCCTTCAGTGCGACAGATTCTCTTTGGATGACGACTGACTCTTCTCTTCTTCAGCATTTCTAGAATTGATCTGCAGGTCATATGACATCAGCTTTCCGAAGAGATTTTGAGCGTTAGTCTCTGCCAACTTGCAAAACTCCCTGATAGCACAGACTTTAGTGTCCCGTTCCTTAGTCAGGGATCTTAGAAACTTATCATTCAGTTCTCTGTTTGTAAAGACCCGACCATATACTCTTAGGCCGTTAACAATCTTGAAGAGATTTTCAAAGGTATCTGCAATTGAATCCTTTGATCCTTGTCAGAAGGCTTCATACTTTTGATTCAATAGGGATCTTCTGTCATCCCTAACTTCTTCAATGCCTTCCATCAAGGTGATAAGAGACTGCCACATTTCCTTAGCAGATTGTCAGTGAATCAGATTTTGCAGTATAGAATCATCGACTGCAGTTACTATAATATTTTTAACTTTCTTGTCCATCGAGACAAGTGCAATCTCATCTTTATCTAGATCCATTAATTTCTTATGAACCTTTTTAGTAGGATCAATAGTGAAGATGGTCATTGGAACATAAGGACCTTCTTCAACAATCATGAAGATCCTTGGATCAACAGCTTCCATGAAGAACTTAATCCTTTCTTTCTACATGGGAAAGTAAGTATTTGTGCACAGAGGAAGCTTTGCAAAATCCTTGGCCTTGTCCATGCTTGCATTACTCAAAAGACAACTTGGGCAGATCTGTTCAAGGTGTTAACCTTTTTATGAACTACCTCCCTCTGATACCTATTGAAAATGTTTTAGTTGTCTTACCTAAATCACCTAGAGGGGGGTGAATAGGTGAGTTGTGCGTCTTTTGTGGAATAAAAATTTAACGATCTATGCACAGAACATCAAACCAAGTAATCACAGATGACAGCAAGAATTATAGTGGTTCCCCAACCTTGGGTACATCCACTTTCCACTCACCGATCTAGCAAAGCAATAGACTCGGCTACTTCACTAATCTCGGATTGAAAATAATCCTACACCTCGGAACAACGTTCCTACAACTCGATCCGTAAACTGGATCTACACTCGGAAGATAAAAAATTCCTACAAGAACTCGGAGAAAACAACTCCTACAACTCGGAGAAAGATCAACTACAAGAATAGAATGAAATAATAAATACAAATAGTGATTTGATCTCAGATCTGAAATGATTCTGCCTGTTCTTCTTTCTTTGAACTGTGCGGCTTGATCAGAATATGTTGAAGAAGAATCAGCAATATCTCTGGATCTGAAATACTCTGGACTCACACGATCAAGTAGAAGATCTGTCGTTCGAAAATAATCTCGATCTGTGAATCAACTTCCCTGAATCTGTCTAGATTGAAAGCATTTTGGCGATGAAGATGAAGATCTGCAGCTCTCAATTTGGAAATAAATATAGGATTCAGAAAACTTGGAATTACTTCTTGCGGCGGCTGTAATTCTTCGTAATTCTTCTTAGGGTTTGTAGAAAATGACAAGACCTTTTGTAGGAAAAACACTTAGAAAATAAAGAAGTTCTCGAGAGGAATACTTGGAGGAAAATAATGTGGAGAGAGAAAATAATTTTCTCGAGAAGGAAGAAAAGTACTCAAGAAAAAACATACTAGTTCTCGAGAAGAGCTAAGAAGATCTCGAGAAAAACACTTAGAAAAATATGTGGAAGTGGAAATCAGCAGTCTCGAGAATGACAGAAGTACTCGAGAAAAATAATATTTTGTTCTCGAGAAGTAACATTCTGGTACTCGATAATAAATAATCATCTCGAGAACAAGTAGCTAGCTCTCGAGAAAAATGCTCTGGGTCTCGATAATTAACTTCTGCATCTCGAGAACAAAAGATAGTCTTCTCAAGAATAATTTATCCTTCTCGAGAAAAAGACTTAGAAAAATATTTATCTGGAGAAGAAACATCCCGAGAAGAAATATCATATAGTACTCGAGAACAAAAGCCATTCTCAAGAACAGCAAGATGCTTTCTCAAGAACAACTTCTGCCACTCGAAATTAAGACAAGTCTTACTCGAGAGATATCATAAGTCCTTCTCGAGTACAAATATAGTACTCGAGAAAAAGACTTACACTTTTTCTGAAAAACTGAAAATCTTAATTCTTCATAAAAGCTAGCAAGATGCTTTCTCAAGAGGCTACACATGAGTCAATACCGTGGATCACACAATGAGGGATTACATTATATGGTCCTGTGTTTGGGGACTCATTGTAGACTGACTTTTGTCTACACTTACGAAGGATCATAAGAGCATTACCTCCTGATGGGATAGATCTATTTAACTCTAGAGGGGGGTTGAATTGAGTATTATAAAAACTTAATTGGTTTTTATAGCGGAATTAAAGTAGTGATAAATATATCTTAAGAGAGTGCAGAAAAGAAGAACTAACAAACATAGTACACAACACACAGCAATAAGAAAACAAAAAGCAATCCAGACGACACAAGAAACTAATAGTGGTTCGCCTAAACTTGGGTAAATCCAGTCTTCTACCACCTTGGTAGGAAACCACTATAGGTTTTTGATCAGGTGCCTTGTTACCAACAGGTTTTTGCTCAGGTGCCCTATCACCACAAGATCTATTTGAAGGGAGATCTCACAAACCGTTAGGCTTTTGATCAGGTGCCCAAAAACCAAGCTAAGACTTTTGATAAGGAGGCTTAAGAACCAGGTGGTTAACTTTTGAAGGGAGTTAAAACCCTATGTACACTGGGAATAAGAAAAATGATGTTGTCTTCTCTTTCTCAAAAACAACTAAGAAGACTAGTGGATTTGATCTTGTCAAAGCCCCCCCCACCCCCCCCCCCCCGAGATGAATATTGTTCAGGAATTTGCTGGAAGCTTTGCAGGGTGTAGGCCTTCAATCTTTTGAAGATCTTCAGAAGCTTTTTGGACTGCTCTTGAATAGTTGTCTCTTAAAAAGCTTTGAAGTTAATGATGAAGATCTATGTGAGATTCTCTGTGAGACTTGTATCAGTTGTTGTGTCTCTGTGTAATCTCTATGTCTATTCTCTTCCTTATTCTCCTTAATGTTCTTCTGAAAATAATCCTTTTATCTTCCTGCAGGATGTCTATCTCTGAATTTAAAATCTTCTCCATGATTAATTGCTGAAATCTTGGAACTTGGACAAATGGCTAGAAATGCAATAAATTAACTCCTTAACTGTCCCATTTATTAAGCCGAATATTAATTCAGTGAAATCAAGTAATTAATGCTGCCAATGAATGATGATATTCATAAGAATATATGTCATTAATTACTCAGAGCAATATAGAAAATAATATATTATATAAGCCTTGTTCAATCAAAAAATTAACTGTAGACAAGTGAAATAAAGAACTGACAGAAATCGTCGAGCTTAGAACAGATTTCGTCTAGCAAAGAAATCATCTTCATCGAGATGAGATCAGAGAAAGTTGATTTGGAAAAAAATTGTCAAAGCCGGGCTCCAAGTTCGTCGACTAGAGATTGAAGTTCATCGAGCTGACAACTTAAGAGAAGAGAGAAGATCGTCGACCTGAGCTCTAAGATCGTCGAGCTCAACTCAGAGTAGGAACTCTGAGTTCGTCAAGCTGCAATCGACGATCGTCGAGCTGAGTTCGATGAACTTCGAACTGATTCTCTGAACTCTTAAAAACTGTCATTCTTTTAAGTCTGGATCTCTGATTTCTTCTGAGGGCTGGATCAAAGGTTGACTAACCTAGTCAGACTAAACTACACCTTAGAACAAATAAAATGACCCTAGGCCATACATAAAGGGTCAACAACCTAATAGTGAACCTAACCTAAATCCAAACTAGGGATCCAACAATCTCCCCCTATTTGGGTGAGGTCACTATATACAATACATTAAAAAGAATAAAACACAATCACAAAGTATAACAACAAATATCTGACAGAAGGAAAAGTCTAGTAGATATATACACATCAAGTGCTTTGTGACAAATTAATCAAAACAAATAGTTCAGAGGGAAAATTAGAAAATTAATTAGACTTCTTAGACTTATCTTTCTCTGATGGCTACCTGAAAATGATTTCCCTATTGGGATTTGCTGCTTCTCTTTTAAACATAGTCATGTCAGGTGCTCCAATGATATTGCCAGAAGTTGCTCTTGGAACAACTGCCTCTGGATGTAAGCTCATATAAGCATCAACATTGAAAATGTGTTTAGCTTTGTTATACCTTTTAAATTCCTCTCTTCTGTAAGAAGACATTGTAGTATATTGAGAAGCATCTTTGCCTTCTTCTTTAGCTTTATTTATCTGAGAGAGTCCAACCAGCTCTTGGAATCTAGCCATTATAGAAATGTTTTCCTGTTCTGGATCAACAAAAGGAACTGGTGGAGAGTAAGGTATTTCAGGAGATGCTTTATCAGATTGATCAACTTCAGATACTTTCTGTTGCCTGCTTTGCTTCTGGTATTGCTGTTGTTGCCTGCTACTACTTGAAGAATTTTGTTGTTGTCTGCTGCTGGAGGATTTTGACTGATGAGAAGGTGTAGCTTTTTGAACCTTAAAAATATTTCCAGAGGATCCTGCTACAGGAGGAGGAGGAGGACCTATCCTGAAATTAGAGGGTGGAGAGTACCTCCTACTCTTCTTCCTGGATTTTTGCTAATTCTTAGAATATCTCATCCAGTTTGGAGTATCTGGAGTGAGTATAATATTATACAGGATACAGAATGGAATATTTGCAGAGGGATTTGGCTTAGGAACAGCCTTTGGAGGAGCAGCCTTTTTCTTTGCCTTTATTTTCCTTGAGCTTGTGTTATCAGAGTCATCTGACTCATTTTCATCATCTTGAGAAGAGAGTTCTGGAATGTCATAAAGAGCATCTAGTTGTTTTAGAAAATCAGCTGAGATTCCAGGAATTTGTGGCTGTGCTAGGCTTGTAGGATCTCCAAAATTATCTGTAGCAATCTGAATATTTCCTGCTTCTTCTTCCATGTCAGCAAACAACATGTCATCCAGATTTGGCATAGGAGACTCACACCAGCCAAAGGTTGGTGGATAGAATGCTTTGTGCTCAGAAGCTGGTTCAGCAAAACTTTCAACATCAAAACTTGCCTTTAGTTGTTCTACAACTTCAGGACTTACATGAGCAGTATAGACTACAATAGCTCTAGAATTCTGAGTAGCAAAACTGGGTAAAATATTTATGTACACTGAATTAAAAGAATGCAGTAAGGAATCTAAATTGACTGTGGGATTTAAAAAAAATCACCAACAGTGGTTATTTCTGCTATTGTATCAGCCATATCTATATCAGAATCAATTAAATCTATTATTTCTGTTGGAGGGGTTGCATCTGCTGAATCATCAAACATATCAGAATATTCTGCTGTTGCTGGAACTACAAGAGGAGGAACTGGAGCTACTTCATAGAACATCTCCCCCTGACTGGGTTCAGAGGGTCTTGAAGCCAGTCCTCTAGAAGAAGTAACAGAAGAGAGAGCAGCAAGTCTGGTAGAGAGAGAGATGATGGAAGCAGAGAGAGGAGCAATAGTATTTGCTATTAGTTGCTTAAGAGTTGGAGAAATAAAAGCAAGAAGATCTTTTGCTATATCAGATAAATTGAGGTAGAGGAGTTCAGGAGCAGAGGTGGTGTAAGGATTGTGATGTCCACAATTCAAACACACAGTGAAGGCATGAGAGAAGTCTGTGTGGGTATATTCTGGAAATGTGGAAGGGTGAATGGATGGAATGTCAGTGGTGATGACTGGAGGGATATCAATTGAAGGAATTTACGAGGTAGAAGTAGGAACTATGGTAGTGGGTTTGGAGGTGGGTCCTGAATTGGAGAGTGATGTGGAGATGGTGAAGGAGTAGATAGTAGATTAAAAGAAGGTTGAGAGGAGGTATATGATTCATGAGTTTGAGGTGGAGATTGAGGAGGTGGAGATGGAATATTCTCATGAATGATGGTGGAAGATTGTGGTTGTTGATGAAGAGGTGAAAGTAGTAGTAGTAGTAGTAGTAGTAGTTGTTGTTGTAGAGGAGGAGAAGGAATACTGGTAGATGGAGGAATTTCTTCTGGAGGTGGAGGAGAGGTTGTAACTTCCCTTGTGTTCTCAAAAGTCCTGGAGGAAGAGGAGGCCCTGGAGGGATTTGGAATAGTCCTATCCCATCTGCCAAATAAGGCAGAGGTGATCGTCTTTGAGGCATTGATGAATATTGGCTGGGAAGCCAATAATTCTGGTGCCTTTTCCTGGAGGAAGATTCCTAGAATCCTCCCAAAGCACACCTCTTTCTTTGTATTTTTCTTCTTGATTAACTCAAATAAAATCTGTCCCCGATTAACTGATTTCTTCTCAACTAGAGCACTCATCACCAAAAACTGGTGCTTGGTGATATAGTCATGGGATGTATGCTTGCCCAACAAAATCTTGCCTACATTATCCGCCAAGAACTTATATTGAACAGATAAATTTTTCTTCAATAACTTATTGGGGTTTCCTTCAGAATGACCCATTATCCTCAGCATATTCTCATATTCATCATTTTCTAATTCAATATCATCTTCTCCAGTAGCCAAATCAAAAATTTCAGTTAAAACTACAGGAGTTAGAATGACCTGGTTGTCGCTGATGGTGTCGATCATAGTATCTACATCTGTAGATGTTGAAGTGAAAACTCATTCTCTATTTTCATTTCCTGGTATCTTGATCCTTGTTGCCATAAACGTCTTCAAATGCTGGTCTTCACACAGCTTGAGAATGTCGATGAATATTTGATCAGTGTGGGAGAATGAATCAAAATCAATATCAAAGCCAGTGTCGAACTTCATGTTTGAGAGAGAGAGCGCCGGAATCGCCTTAGCTTTTCTTGCAAAAGCAAAAGAGAGAGCAAGAGTAAGAGAACAAAAATGACGGGATAGAGAACGACGAAAACCTAGTTATAAGGTTTTTAGAATATGAAGCGCTGGGCTCTATCCTACGAGAAATAAACAATCTTCATTCTCAGGTCAACGAAAAATTTCATGAAGAAATAATATCGTTGATCTCAGGCAGAAGAGGGGAAAACCTTTTGTCGTTCTCAGGTCGGCGAAACATTTTCTGAAGCAAAATCGTCGATCTTCGCTCGACGAAATCTGTTTCACTAAGAAGTGTTCATCGATCTCCATTCGACGAACTCTTTACGAAGAGTTCACAGATCGTCGATCTTCGTTCGACGAATTGTGCCAAATCGTCGACCATAGACAAAGATTAATTTGAATATGTCCCATTTATCATACCTAGCTGATTTAAGAAGAACAGATGTTTCTTCTCATCCAATGGCTTGGTGAACATGTCTACTCTTTGTAAATCATTAGAGATAAAGACAAAATTAATTTTCTTTTTGTCTACATAATCTCTAATAAAATGATGTCTAATTTCTATATACTTGTTCCTATTATGATGCACTGGATTTTGTTCAATAAATATTGCACTTGTACTATCACAAAATATTGTTGAATTATTTAAGTTGATACCATAATCCAGTAATTGATTTTGTATCCACAAAATCTATGAACAGTAGCTGCCTGTATCTATGTATTCAACTTCAGCAGTTGATGTGGACAAAGGTTTGCTTCTTACAAAACCAGGACACAAGCCTATCACCAAGAAATTGGCAAGTTCCTGATGTGCTCTTTCTGTCCACTCTACATCCAGCATAGTCAGCATCAGAAAATCCAGTTAAATCAAATTCTGACTCTGATGGATATAGCAGTCCTAGATTTGGACAACCCTTTATATATCTCAAAATTCTTTTTAATAAAATATAGTGAGATTCTTTAGGGTTCACCTGCAACCTAGCACAAATACATGTGGTAAACATTATGTTAGGCCTACTTACAGTGAGATATAATAAAGACCCAACAATAGCCCTATAAATTTTCTGATCAACAGGCTTACCATGTTCATCAGAATCAATCACGGCATTAGCAGCCATATGTGTTTTGATTGCTGAGGTATCACATATCCCAAACCTTTTAATAAGCTCCTTAGAATACTTGGATTGGGAGATGAAGATGCCATTAGGTGATTGCTTCACTTGGAGACCAAGGAAGTATGAAAGTTCACCCATGCTACTCATCTCAAACTTTTAATGCATTAGATCAGAAAATCTTTTGCATAGTTTTGGATCAGTAGAGCCAAAAATAATATTATCTACATATATTTGAACTAACAAAATTTTATTTTTATGACGTCTAATAAAAAGAGTCTTATCAACTATGCCCCTAAAAAACTTATGCTCTATAAAAAAGATAGCTAAGGTCTCATACCAAGCTCTTGCAGCTTGCTTTAAACCATAGAGAGCTTTATACAATCTAAAGACATAAGAAGGATGAGTTGGAGAGATAAAACATGGTGGTTGCTCCACATACACTTCTTCTTTTAAATCTTCATTTAGAAAAGCACTCTTTACATCCATTTGGTAGACTTTGAATCTTTTATAGGCTGTAAAAGCTAAGAAAATTATTATAGCCTCAAGCGTTGTCACTGGAGAAAAAGTCTGATCATAGTCTATTCTTTCCTCATGTGAATAGCCTTGAGCTACTAGCCTTGCTTTGTTCCTGATAATATTTCCTTCAGCATCCAGTTTGTTTCTGAAGACCCATTTGGTTCCAATGACTAGATAATCTTTATGTCTAGGAACCAAATCCCAAACTCTGCACCTCTCAAACTGATTGAGCTCCTCTTGCTTTGTAATGATCCAGTGGGGATCTTGCTCTGCATCTTTGATGGAGTGGGGCTCATGTTGAGAAATGAAATAAGCATGCAACACATCATTGTTGAGTTGATGCCTTGTTTGCACACTAACTGAAATATCTCTAATCACTTGAGATATATGGTGATCTCTAAGTGTGACAAGATCAGTGGGAGGAGTTGGTTGAGCAACAGCTTGTGGAATTAATTACTTTTGTGGAATTATATTAGCTGTTGGAGGAAGTTTAGCCACTTCCAAACTTTCTTCTTCACTTTCTTCTTCAACTTGTGGAGAAGAATGTGATGGAACCTCTTGGGTGAGGTCTAGATCATCGAATCTCTCGCACAAGTGAGGTACCTGCAAAATGTTATTGGTAGAAACTTCTTTCTCCTTGTAAAACATGGTAGTCTCATCAAATGTAACATGAATAGGTTCTTCAATTTTTAAAGTGGATTTGTTAAACACCCTATATGCTTTGCTAACTTGGGAATATCCTAGAAAAATTCCCTCTGCAGCTTTTGCTTCAAACTTTCTAGTGTATTTCTTATCATTATTGTGAATATAACATAGGCATCCAAATACTTTAAAATAGGTGATTTTAGATTTCTTCCCTTTACGTAGCTCAAAAGGAGTCTTATTCTTAAGCTTGTGTGTCAGACTTCTGTTCAGTATATAGTTTACTGTGCTCACAGCCTCTGCCCAAAAAGATAGGGGCATGTAAGCATCTGCAAGTAATGTGCCTGTAGATTCAATTAGGGTTCTATTTTTCCTTTTAGTAACCCCATTTTGTTGAGGAGTTCCAGGAGCTGATAAGTAGTGTCGGATACCTTCCTTCTCATAGAACTCTTGCATAAGAAGAGACTCAAACTCAGTACCATGATCACTTCTGATCAATGCAACTGGAGTAGAGTACTCAATCTGTATGTTCTTGAGAAAATCTGTAAGAACCTTGAAGTTATCTGACTTAGATCTCAGAAAGAATACCCAAGTGAATCTTGAGAAGTCATCTACAATCACTAAAGTATAATATTTCCCTCTTAGACTTTGTCCAGCAATAGGGCCAAAAAGGTCCATATATAGCAAGTACAATATCCTAGGTGAGTCACTTATATTTACAGATTTAAAGCTATTTTTAGTTTGCTTGCCTAACTGACAAGCTCTGCAGAGACCTTCCTTCTTGTAGGGGCCAGGAGGCAATTCTCTAACAAGCTTGTCCTTAGATAACTTAGTAATACTTTTAAGATTTACATATCATAATCTCTTATGCCAAAGTTCATTTTGATTGCTAACCTGATTGAATAAATAAAGTACTGATCTAGCTGATTGAAAATTTACTACATATATGTTGCCTTGTCTAAGTCCAGTTAAAACAGGTTTGTTTTCTTTACAAGAAATAGTATAGAAAGATGAGTTAAAAGATACTGGATTACCTTCATCACAGAGTTGACTTATGGATATCAGGTTATGCTTTAAGCCACTCACATAAGCAACTTTCCTAGAGGTGACTGCTCCAACTATAACATCTCCATAGCCTTTACTTTGGCCACAGTTGGAGTCACCAAAGGTCACCTTTGGACCTTGCTTGGACTTGTAGTTTGTTAGATTGTCCTTACAGCCAGTCATATGCTTTGAGCATCCACTGTCCAGATACCATTGTTGATTAAATACTGGACAGTCCTTCACCTGCATAAAAAGAAATTAGGAGTTCTTGACCCAAGTTACCTTGGCTCCTTATTTCTTTTGATAAGAGAAACTGGAAATAACAGAAAATTTTGGTTGATTTTTATATCCTAAGGGATGATATCTTATAGGTGGTATTTCCCATTGAGTAAAAGGATTAGTAGATTCTCTGAATTGATTTAAGTTTCTATTAGAATTATAGTTTTTATAAAATCTGACTGTGTTTGATGAATTTTTATAAGTTCGTCGATCTGCGTTCGATAAATAGGGATGAGTTCGTCGAACTCTACTCAGAGAATGAACATAGTCATTTTTGTGCCCCACGTTCATCGATTGTTGCTCGAAGAACCATATACAGTTCGTCGATCGCAGTAAGATAAATTATTATAATTATAATTTGCGTTCATAGATCGTCGATCTGGGTTCGACAAACTATACACAGTTCGTCGATCTGAGTTCGACAAAATCTGTTGAACATTGTTTTTATTCAGATTCTTATTCTTTTTCTTCTTATTTGTAGATTTCTGAGATACATTTGGTTGAGTAGTTTCTCCTATTTTCTCTTTTCCTTTTTCAGAGATAAATTTAATTGGTGTTGAAAGAATATTTTTCTTTAATATGGGGGGTAAGCTTGATGAAGCACCTAAGCCCAGCTTGCCATTTAATCTGGCATTGACTATGCTTGTAATGTCCATCAGCTTAAGGATTCTCCCATTAAGAGATTCCTCAAGTTGCCTTGCCTCACATAATCAGTTTTTAGTGAGATAATTTGTTCATTAGCTATGTCTAAATCATTTTCAGTTTGATATTTTCAGCAAATAGGTTATCAAATTCAGAATGTCTATCTCTAAGAATTTTTATTTTCTTTTCTGACTTGATTAAATCATTACACAAGGATTTTAATTCAGTTTTAAAATCTTCTGAATTAAAATCAAATGTAGAGATTACCTGATCTTCCTCAGACTCAGATTCTTCTTCTGATTTTTCAGCTTGTTCCTCAGCATCAGATTTGCTGCAGGAGGCATTAATAGCCATAAGGCACACTTATCTTGCCTTTGACTCCTCTTCATCTTCACTAGAGCTGGAAGATGAGGATTCTTCATCTGTGTCACTCCAGGTCTCAGCAATGAAACCTTTTTTTCTTTCTCTTGTGTTTGCTGGAGGAGTGCTTGCTTGAATGCCTTTTATTCTCCTTTTCTTTTCTTCTGTCTTTCTTCTGTGCCTCTGGGCATTCAAGTAGAATGTGCCCAGGTTTTCTGCATCCAAAGAACACAATCTCTTTAGTAGGAGTCTTGTCATATCTTATCTTGTCATCATTCTAGGATGACCTTCTAAAGTCTTTCTTGGCCATTTTATAAAATCTTTTAGCCAACAAGCTCAGTAATTCTTCATTAGCTGGAAGAGCTTCTGATTCTTATGTGGCTTTGAAAGCAATGTTGTGCTCCTTCCTTGAAGATGTAGAATCCTTCTATTCTACAGCCTCCCTTGTCTTGATCAACTGCTCATAAGACTTGAGCTTGCCAAGGAGAGATTCTATAAAAATCTCATTTAAACTTATGTCCTCCTTAATTAGCCATATCCTGGAATCCCAAGTGCTGGGGAAGAACATTAGAATTTTGTCTTTTAACTCAGTTAATGAGATGTCCTTGTCCAGGGTTCTTAGTTCATTTATGATGGCATTGAGTCTGTTATACATCTCAGCAATAGTCTCTGATTCCTCCTTCTTGAAATTCTCATACTGTGATATGAGGAGGGATCTTCTGTCTTATTTTTTCATCAGATGAACCAACAATAATTTGGTTCAGTGAATCCCGAATATCCTTTATAGAGGTGCACTCAGCCACCTTCTGAAAGATGTCATCTGACATTGTCTATGGCAGAATATTCATTACTTTGGCATCAGCCATCTTGGCTTTCTTTTGAGCATCAGTCCACTCAGGTGGTGGAACTGCTGAAGTACTTGTTGAATTAAGAGATGCAGGTTAAGGGGGACCTGTCAAAATAGAATTGAAAATGTCCTCATCAATAGAGTTCATATAAAGTTTGATTCTTGCCTTTTAGAGTGCAAATTTATTCAAGTTGAACACAGGAGGTCTGGTGCTAGAATATTCCTTATTCCGTGACATGCTGTGAACAAGAGGCTAGAGAGAAAAAGATCTATCAAAGGATCTTGGTTCAGATGTAAGTCTGTGAAACCAAATCAACCTTAAACCTCTGATACCAATTGAAGGATGGTAAGAGCTTTACAACCTGAGGGGATAGATCTATTTAACTCTAGAGGAGGGTGAATATAGTATTTTAAAAACTTAATTGGTTTTTATAGCGGAATTAAAATAGTGATAAATATATCTTAAGAGAGTGCAGAAAAGAAAAACTAACTAACACAGCACACAACAATATGAAAACAGAAAGCAACCCAAACAGCACAAGAAATTTATAGTGGTTCCCCTAAACTTGGGTACATCCACTCTTCTTCCACCATAGTAGGAATCCATTATAGGTTTTTGATCAGGTGCCCTGTCACCGACAGGTTTTTGCTCAGGTGCCCTGTCACCACAAGATCTATTTGAGGGGAGATCTAACAACCCTTTAGGCTTTTGATCAAGTGCCCAAAACCAAGCTAAGTCTTTTCATAAGGAGACTTAAGAACCAGGTGGTTAACTTTTGAAGGGGGTTAAAAACCTGTGTATAGTGGGAATAAGAAAATTGATGTTGTCTTCTCTTTCTCAAAAACAACTAAGAAGACTAGTGGATTTGATCTTGTCAAAGCTCCCCCTGAGATGAATATTGTTCAGGAATTTGCTGGAAGCTTTGCAGGGTGTAGGCCTTCAATCTTTTGAAGATCTTCAGAAGCTTTTTGGACTAATATTGAATAGTTGTCCCTTGAAAAGCTCTGAAATGGATGATGAAGAGCTCTGTCAGATTCTCTATGAGACTTGTATCAGCTATTGTGTCTCTGTGTATTCTTGATATCTATTCTCTTCCTTATTCTCCTAAACGTTCTTTTGAAAACAGTCCTTTTATCTTCCTGCAGAAATTCTATCTCTGAATTTGAATTCTTCTCCGTGATTAATTGCTGAAATCTTGGAACTTGGACAAATGGCTAGAAGGGCAATAAATTAATTCCTTAACTGTCCTAGTTATTAAGCCAAATATTAACTCTGTGAAATCCAGTAATTAATGTTGTCAATGAACGGCTATATTCATAAGAATATATGTCATTAATAACTCAGAGGAATATAGGCAATAATATATTATGTAAGCCTTGGTCAATCTAGAAATTAACTGCAGAGAAGTAAAACAAAGGACTGACAAAAATCGTCGAGCTCCGAACAGATTTCATCGACCTGAACTCCAAGTTTGACGAGCTGAGAAATCGTATTCATCGAGCTGAGATCAGAGAAAGTTGATTTGGAAAAAAACTGTCAAAACTGGGCTCCAAGTTTGTCGACCAGAGATTAAAGTTCGTCGAGCTGACAACTTGAGAGAAGAGAGAAGATCATCGACCTGAGTTCTAAGATCGTCGAGCTCAACTCAGAGTAGGGACTGTGTGTTTGTCGAGCTGCGATCGACGATCATCGAGCTGAGTTCAAAGAACTTCGAACTAATTCTCTGAACTCTTAATAACTGCCATTCTTCTAAGTCTGGACCTCTGATTTCTTCTGAGGTTTGGATCAAAGATTGACAAACCTAGTCAGACTGACCTACACCTTAGAACAAATAAAATGACCCTAGGCTATACATGAAGGGTCAACAACCTAATAGTGAAACTAGCCCAAATCCAAACTAGGGATCCAACAACTTAGCAATTAAGTCCTATAAACACTTAATAAAAAAGAGCATCAAATACAAACTTAATTCATCTTAGTTTAAGGGTGACTTCATACAAATCTGAGCTATTGTGGATGTAATACCCAATAATATGCAGGACACTGAGTCATTGGTCCCAATGCTCTTGAAGGAGGTCTTAGTCTGCTTACCCTTTTGGCAAGCAGCAAAGATACCCTCCTTAGAGCATTTTATTTTGGGACCATTTATAACTAGCTCATCACTAAAGAGCTAACCAATGGTCTTATAATTCAAATGAACCAGTCTCATGTGTCATTAGACACAATATGAGACATTGTCATTTGCAACTAGGCATATAGGGGAACTACTATCTAAGAAAGAAAAGTTTAAACAATAAACATTCCAACTCCTAGTGTCTGTTAAGATGACACTTTGGTCAATTAACCTCTTGATGTGGCACTTATCCTTGTGGAAGGAAATATTATTACCAAGGTCACATAGTTGGCTTATGCTTATGAGATTGTGTTGCAACCCATCCACATAAGCCACCTTTGTGATGGTGATTATGCCATTTGAGATCTTACCATAACCTCTAGTTATTCCCATATCAGAGCCTCCAAAGATGACCTTAGATCCATTCTTTACTGGAGTGAACTCCTTTAACAGCTCTTTTGTTCCAGTCATGTACCTGGATCATCCACTGTCCAAGTACCATTTAGGGGAATTGGTACTTGAACTAACCTGAAAAAGAACACAGATCATCTCACCTTAGGACCCCAATTTCTATTGGGTCCTAGGTTCACAATAGATTAAAAATAACTTTGCCATCCTATAGTATTCCTAATAGGTTGGCTACCTCTAGACACTGAAGGATTGTGCCAATAATCTACATCATAGTGACCCACTTTTTCACAACACCAACACTCATAGATATTATATCTCCTTTTCTGTTTAGGACCAACATTTGGCTTGACTGCTCCTTGAATAGTGGGAAGATGAGCCATTGTATGTTTTTGTTTTCTTTCATCATCCATTTGACTGAAGGTATGTCTTTCAGCTGGCTGTTTTGGTCTTTTCTGAGAGCCACCAACTGCATGTATCTTTTCAGCTAACATGCATCTGATACATTAGAAACTGCCATTCCAGCCTTGTCAAAAGACTCACCTTGGGTCACTACTTTTGTTGGATGACTCAGATTTCCTGCAACAGCATTATCCTTGAGTTTTGGGGCTGGGGAACCAAAAACAAATGGTCCAGGATGGGCCATTTGAATTTTCTCATGGGAAGCTTTAAAGTCCCTCACGTGGCTGTATCTTCCACCTTGGCTAAGGCCACATTGGTCCATACCAGTGGATCTATCATTCTCCTAGTAACCATAATAGCTTTCATTGTCAAACCTATTAGAAGGCAAAAAGACTTTCTGAAAAGAAATTTGCGGCAATGAGGCTACAGGCAGTACTGGTGCCTTCCCCTTTCCCTTTCCTTTTGGATTGGGAGGTCTAGCAAGTCCCTTAAATCCTAACCCTTTTTTACCCACTTGGGTAAGGTGGGTGTCAATTAAGGGAAGCACAGTGTTTGAATTAAAAAACCTGGTCACCAGCAATTTCTCATTTAGGAGATCATTTTCAAGTTTCTGGATAAGTTTCTCATTTGAGACTCTTACCACAGACTGCCTGTCAATGATCTCCTTGAGCTAGGTTGATTGTGCATTCATATCAGTGAGAGCTTTTTCTTGGCCTTCACACTTTCTTTTAAGACTGAGAAGCTCATTTGATTGTCTCTTGGCAAGGAGCTTGCACCTCTTGAATGCTTCAAGAAGTTTTCCATACTTGTCAATTATAGAGTTGACATCATCCGCAGAATCTGAATCCCCTTCATCTCTTGATGATTGAGCTTCAGAATCTGAGCTAGCCTCATGACTTGAAATTTACTTGAGCTTATCCAGGCTGATCCTCGCTGCTCTCTTCAATATTTATTGCCATTAATCCATGGCATTAAACATCTTCTTCTCATCCTTATCCACCTCTGAGTCACTATCTGAATGTGATAGAGGGGCCCTAATCCTTATCCTTGTAGCAAGGTATTCTTCAGGTTCTCCTTCAGCAATAACCATTAGCCCAATGTAGGCTTCTTCTTCTTCACTGTTTGACCCAGAGGAAGAGTCAGAGCAGGTCTTTTCCTTCTTAGCCACAAGGGACTTCTCTTTCTTCTTCCCCTTGTGGTGATTCTTAACTCCTTCTTTCCTCTTCACTGGGCAGTCAGCAACTATATGCCCAGGTTTGCTATAGCAGAAACAAATAACATTAGAAGAAGTTTGTTTGCTAGAGTTAGGAGCATACCTCTCCTACTTAGAGCATTTCCTTCTATTAGATCCCTAGTAGATTTGGGCTAGGTTCACTAACTTAGGATGATGTGACCCAACATGCATAGCCAGGATCATAGTTGTGTCCTAGAGTCTAGGCCAAGTCCTTAGAGTCAACATCAGATGGACCAGCTATAAATAAGACTATCAGAGACTCAAGACTTAGAAGATTTCAAGACCAAGTAAAATGAGTTCGACGTTCGTCGAACTCACGTCGATGAAATACGTTCTCAGCTCGACAATCTTGAGATATTTCTCTGAGCTGAGCTCGACGATCTTCATTCTCTGGTCGACGAAAGCTGGGATACTTCAACAAACTAAAGTCAGGATAACTCCAGATTATTCTAAGTCCAACTTCAGACTTTGGTCGACAAACAAGATTCTGAGCTCGACGAACTTGGACCTCAACTTCACAAGAACCTTCAGTTAGAAGTTCTCAGGTCGACGAACTTTGTTCTTTGGTCGACGAATTATGGATTCTTTACTTCAACAACTATATTCATGAATTATTCTAAGTCCAGAATAGTTATTGATCTCCAGTCGACGAAGTTACAAACTCAGCTCGATGAACATCAGACAGAAAAGGCAAAGGTTCTGAAGTATGCAATCCTGTTATCAGCTCGACGATCTTGGAACTCAGCTCGACGAACAAGAAACCGTCTGGTCGATGAATACAATATCTCAGCTCGACGAACTGGTAATTCAGTTCGGCGAATTCTGCCACTGTTCGACGACTCCAGACTTAGCCATTTCTGGCATTCTGTCCTCACTCAAATGCGATAATTTTTAACAAATTAATGCTCTAACATTCTCTTAATGTATCCATTAGAGGGAGCATTAATTACAGTCTTCCTCGGGAATATTACTCTCTGATTTACCATAAGATAGTTGGGAAATTAATCAATGCTGATTATTCTCCAGGCAGTCAGCATTAATGAGTGAGGCATTCAAAATTTTGAAAGACAGAGAAGAAGAAACACACACATACAGAGATAAAAAACCAAAAGAGAAGAACAGGAAAAATTACTCAGAGCATACCGTGACAAGTAGAGATCATCATTCATCAGAAGAAGAACAATCATACAATAACAAGAATCTTCTTCTTCTTCTTACTCTCCAGGACTTCCAAGGACAACTACAATCAAATCAGTCAAGAAGTTCCTGCATCTCTGCTAGTCAAGAACTCGACTTGAAGTCCTATCACCCTGCAGCAAAGCTCCAGATTTTCCCTGAATCATTCTACATCTCAGGGGGAGCTGTTTGGTAACATAAGTCCACATAAGACTTCTCTCTGATTTTTGACAGAGAGTACAAAATCACTCTTTCACCCCCTCTTGTATAAAGGGTTGTCATCTCCCTTCAAAAGTGATTTCTGGTTACAATTATCCTAACCAAAAGACTTGAGTTGGTTTTTGGGGACCTGATCAAAACTCATTGGTGTCAGGCACTTGATCAAAAACCTGAGTGGATTCCTACCAGGGTGGTAGAAGAGTGGACTACCTAAATTTGGGGAACCACTATAAATTTCTTGTGTCATCTGGTTGCCTATCTTTTTATTTTTGTTCTTGCTGTGTGGCTGTGATTAGGTTTACTATTTTCTGTTTTCCAGTTTCCTAATTACTGCACCTTTTCAGTTTACAGAAAAAGCTGTAACGGCACCTTTATAGGGACCTAACAAATTTTAAATATACACTATTCACGCCCCCTCTAGAGTATTGTAGACCTAACCCTCACTTTCAATTGGTATAAGAGCAGGTTCCTTTAGTTGCAAAAGTTAAATCTTGAACCAAAAGATCCCTTGTTAGATTTATGCATCACCTTCATTCACATTTAACTTTTAAAGTAGAAACACAGCCATAGCACAGAATAAAGATTATGCAAGCACCAGACCTCCAGTTTGCAACTTGCAAAAGTTTGGAATCTAGAAGGCAAGAATCAAGCTATATATGAATTCTATTGATGAAGATATCTTTGATTTCATCGTAACAGGAGTGCCTCCACCACCTGCAGCTCCTCCAAGTAACTCTACAAATATGACTGTAGTACCTCCTCCAGATTATAATGATGCTTACAGGAAAACCAAGATGGCCGATGCAAAAGCCATGAATATATTGGCATAAACAATATCTGATGACATTTTCCAGAAGGTTGTTGAGTGCACATCAGCAAAAGCCAGTTGGGATTCCCTAAACCAAATGGTTGATGGATCAGCTGATGAAAGGAAGGATATAAGATCAAATCTCATATCCCAATATGAGAATTTCAAGAAACAGGAACCTGAGACAGTTTCAGAGATGTATAATAGATTAACCTCAATTATTAATGAGCTAAAAACTCTGGACAAGGTCATCACTCTCACTGAAGTGAATGACAAAATTTTGATGTGCTTCCCAAGCTTATGTGACACAAGAATTTGGCCCATCAAGGAGGCCAGATGCCTAAATGAGATCTCAACTGAATCTCTATTGGGTAAACTAAAGTCTTATGAGCAGTTAATAAAGACAAGGGAGGCTACTGAACAAAGAACACCTCCAGCAGCTAGAAGAGAACAGAGCATAGCCATCAAAGCCTCAGAAGAATCAAAATCTTCAACATCAAATGAAGAACTTATAAGTCTCTTGGCTAAGATATTTTTCAAGATGGCTAGAAAGGACTTCAGAAGAAAGTCATCAAGAAAAGATGACAGGCCAAAGTATGATAAGACACTAACAAAGGAAGTGGTGTGCTATGGATGCAGGAAGCCTGGGCACTTTCTCTCCGAGTGTCCAGAGAACCAGAAGAAAGAGAAGATAAGAGAAAAGGAAAAGGATTCCAGGAGACAGTACACCAGCAAACCCTCTTCCAGCAAGCACAAGAGGAAGGAAAAGGGGTTTATGGCTGAGACCTAGAGTGAGACTGAAGAAGAGTCAACATCCTCAAGCTCCAGTGAAGATGAGGAAGAATAAAGAGCAAAGGAGGTTTGCCTCATGACAATTGACGCCTCAAGAAGCAACTCAGAAGAAGGAGATTCAAAAAATGAGGAAGCTTCTGAATTAGAAGTTGATCAGGTATTATCATGGTTTGATTATAGTTCAGAATCTTTTAAATCAGATTTTAAAATCATGTGTTTAGATTTAACCAACTCTGAGAAGGATATAAAACTTCTCAGAGATAAACAAGTTAACTATAATAGCTTAGTTTTAGAAAACACTAAATTAAAAAAATGAAATAGACATGTTTAGTGAACAAATCACTCTTCTGCAAGATGAATTAAGTAAAGCAAAATAGCTAGAATAATCACTAAATGAAAGAAGCAAACAACTAGCAGAAATCACCAACATATCTAATGCTAGATTTAATGGAAGTAAGTTAGGATTAGGTACATCATCTAGTGAACCACCTATTATTCAGAAAAACCACCTGTCACAACCCATAAATTTTATTTCTGAGAAAGGAAAGAAGAATACTGATCAAGTATATAAGGTAAATAAAATTCTTGAACAAATTAAAACTAAGGACAAAATTGAAAAACAGAAAACACCCAATAAAAACAAAGTTCAGCAATTTTTGTCGACCTCAGATCGACGAAAAGGGGTCAGTTCGTAGAACCCAGATCGACGAACTCTGAATGCCAACTATAGTTATCATTATTTGTCTAACTGCGATCGACGAACTTTGTATGGTTCGTCGAGCAGAGATCGACGAACGTGGGGTACAGAGAATGAACATGTTCATTCTCTGGGCAGAGATCAACGATCTCAACCCAATTCGTCGAACTCTGGTCGACGAACGTACATAAATTCATCTAACCCATGAAGACTTAGTCAAAACTATAATTTCAACAGAAACTTAAATACTTCTAGGAAATAATTTAATCCATTGGCTGACTGGACCATTCCACCTGGGAGATATCACCCCCTAGGATATAAATCTCAGCCATAATTTTCTGTTATTTCTAGTTTCTCTTATCAGCCATACAAAGGGCCCAAGGTAACCTGGGTCAAAAATCATTAATTGTTTGTATTGTAGGTGATAAACTGTCCAAGGGAAAATCAAACTTGGTACCTGGACAGTGGCTGCTCCAAGCATATGACTGGCAGCAAGGACAATTTATTCAACTATAAGTCCAAGCTGGGGCCAAAAGTTATCTTTGGTGACTCAAAATGTGGTCAGTCAGAAGGAGTTGGAGAAGTGAGAATAGGGGCTGTCACATTCAGAAAGGTGACATCTGTAAGTGGACTGAAGCATAAACTCATCTCCACAAGTCAATTATGTGATGATGGTTATCAGGTATACTTTAACTCATCTACTTGCTCTATCATTGATAAAAATAACCAAACTGTTTTAACTGAAAGTAGACAAGGCAACATTTACTTAGTAAACTTTCTTTCTGCCAAAACGGATAATGTTTGCTGAATTTAACTAGTACTCAGAATAACTTATGGCACAAAAGACTAGGATATGTAAACCTAAAAAACATTGCTAGGCTATCTAAGCACAACCTTGTTAGAGGTCTACCTTCTGCTCCCTATAAGAAGGAAGTTCTCTGCAGGGCTTGTCAACTAGGCAAGCAAACTAAAACTAGTTTCAAATCAATTAATAAGCGTGATTCACATAGGATCTTATACTTGCTACACTTGGATCTTTTTGGACCCATTGCTGTACAAAGCCTATGAGGGAAATCCTACACTTTATTTATAGTGGATGACTTCTCCAGGTTAAGTTGGGTATTCTTTCTGAGAACAAAGTCAGATATATTCAAGGTTCTTACAGATTTTATCAGGACCATACAGATTGAGTTCTCTACTCATGTTGCATTGATTAGAAGTGATCATGGCACAGAGTTTGAGTCTTTTCTTATGAGTGAGTTCTGTGAGACGGAAGGTATCAGGCATTGATTCTCAGCTCCTAGAACTCCCCAACAAAATGGGGTAGCTGAAAGGAAAAATAGGACACTCATTGAAGCTGCAGGTACATTGCTTGCTGATGCATACATGCCACTAACCTTTTGGGCAGAGGCTGTAAGCACTACAAACTATGTCCTGAATAGGAGTTTAATTCACAAACTGAAGAACAAGACTCCCTATGAATTGCTCAAAGGGAAGAAACCTAAAATAAACTATTTTAAAGTTTTTGATTGTACATGTTGTATACATAATAATAACAAGAAATATATTAGAAAGTTTGAAGCCAAGGCTGAAGTGGGAGTTTTTCTAGGATACTCCCAAGTAAGCAAGGCCTATAGGGTATTTAATAAATCAACATTAAAAGTAGAAGAATCAATTCATGTTTCATTTAATGAAACTAACATAAACTGCAAGGAGAAAGAAGTTTCTACCAGTAGCAACTTGCAGGTACCCCACTTGTGTGAGACATTGGATGGACTAAACCTCACCCAAGAGATTCCCACTCATCCCTCTCCACAAGTCATTGAAGATAGTGAAGAAGATGAAGCTGAAGAACATGAGCCTCAACCAACAGCAAATATAATTCCATAAGAAGAATTTATTCAAAATGCTATTGCACAACCAACTCCACCCACTGATTTTGTCACACTTAGGGATCACCCCAGATCTCAAGTAATTGGAGACATATCAGCAGGTGTACAGACAAGGCATCAACTCAACCAAGACTTGATGCATGTCTATTTTGTCTCTCAGGTTGAACCTCTAACCATTCATGATGTTGAGCAAGATCCCCACTAGATCCTTGCAATGCAAGAGGAACTAAACCAATTTGAGAGATGTAGAGTTTGATATTTGGTTCCAAGACCCCAAAACTATCCAGTTATTGGAACCAAATGGGTTTTCAGCAATAAGCTTGATGCCCAAGGAGTCATTGTGAGGAACAAGGCTAGGATTGTTGCTCAAGGATATAGGCAAGAGGAAGGAATTGACTATGATCAGACCTTTGCACCTATTGCAAGGTTGGAAGCTATAAGGATCTTCCTTGTCCATGCAGCATTCAAAAGGTTCAAAGTTTTTCAAATGGATGTGAAAAGTGCTTTCTTAAATGGAGTGTTACAAGAAGAGGTTTATGTAGAACAACCTCCAGGTTTTGTTTCTCCAACTTATCCCTCTTATATTTTTAAATTAAATAAGGCTCTTTATGGTCTAAAGCAAGCTCCAAGAGCTTGGTATGAGACCTTGGCAAGTTTCTTATTTGAGTATAAATTTACAAGAGGAACTGTAGATAAAACCCTTTTCACTAGACATCATAAGGACCAAATATTATTAGTGCAAATTTATGTAGATGACATTATATTTGGCTCTACAGATTCAAAATTGTGCAAGAGGTTTTCTGACCTCTTGCATTCTAAATTTGAAATGAGTAGCATGAGAGAGCTTTCATATTTCCTTGGTCTCCAAGTGAAACTTCTCCCTGATGGCATCTTCATCTCTCAAGCAAAATATGTTAAAGAACTTCTAAAGAAGTTTGAGATGGCTGATGCCTCAGCTAAGAAAACTCTCATGGCCACCAATGTTGTTGTGGACTCTAATATACCAGGAAAACCTGTAGATCAGAAACTTTATAGGAGCATTGTTGGGTCCCTATTATACCTCACAGCAAGTAGGCCAGATATTATGTTTGCAACATGCCTTTGTGCTAGGTTCCAAGTGAACCCTAAAGAATCCCATCTAATTTTCTTAAAAAGGATTTTAAGATATATAAAGAGTTGTCCTAATCTAGGCCTATGGTATCCTGCTGAATCAGAATTTGAGTTAACTGGATACTCTGATGCTGATTTTGCTAGATGCAGGGTAGATAGAAAAAGTACTTCACGAACTTGCCAGTTCCTGGGTATGAGATTAGTATCATGGTTTTGTAAAAAGCAAACATCAGCGTCAACTTCAACTGCTGAAGCAGAATATATTACAGCAGGCAGCTGTTGTTCACATATGCTTTGGATACAAAATCAACTTCTACATGCAGACTTTTGCTGAGTGTCGACACTGCTCCAAGTGTCGACACTTTCTGGTGTAGACACAACTTCACTGGGTGTCGACACAGCTCCTTGTGTCGACACTTTCTGTCTGCACTTTTCTTCACTGAGTGTCGACACAGCTCCAAGTATCGACACTTTCTGTCTGCACTTTTCTTCACTGAGTGTCGACACAGCTCCAAGTGTCGACACTTTCTGTCTGGTGTCGACTCTGCATCCCAGGTGTCGACACAATGACTCCAAGTGTCGACACTGCTTGTCTGGGTGTCGACACAGCCTTTTTAAGTGTCGACACTTTCCCTCTGGGTGTCGACACATGGACTTAGAAACTTTTTGCTTCAGTCCAGTGATTACTTAACCTGCACAAGTAAACTCAACATACATCAAATACATTATGATGTATATCATTGAGTTGGGTGAGGCTTCTTCAAATCAGGTACATTTGACCAAAGTACCCAACAGACCTCGTGGCACTCCATCACCCTGTAAGTCATCACTTTGTATGCATATGTAAATAAACATAGAAAGTAACAAGTTTGAGTGTCTCATTCATCAAATACGTTTCTATGTTGAGCATGTTAAAAAAAGAGGCCCTATAATATGTATGCAAACCTGGGTTTCACCCAAGGCACCCTATAACGCGTATGATTCTAATATATCACCAAGCATCAACACATCACAACATTCACACGGGTACTTCAAATTTTCTCCATCGGCGTTCAAGCTATAACACAGAACTCTTGTGTAGGCCCCACCTGCTCAAGGGTCTTAATACCTGGGCTTGGCTGCAAGCTCTGACTCTTCCATCAGTTCCGTCACACAAACCAACCGATGCTAAGAACCTCTGCTTGACCTTACCCGCTCGTGGGCTTCATCGTCCGGGCTTGTCCAAAAGTTTGACATTCTCGTCAGTTTCCACGGAAGGGGACTTGTCTTACCGGAACACTCTCTACACGTGACTTGCAACGTCACGGGCTAGCCAGCCGACCACAAAGACAAAGTAGCGCCTTCGCATATCATTCATCAACCACATCATTTCCACCCTAAATCACAATTAATTCCAACACGAAAAAGAGGGCATCGTAAACAACGTCTTCGTCGTAATCAAGTTTCTGGCAAAATCCCTATAGTGCCCGTCATGCAATATCACTGCATCGGACCACCAGTCGCAATTATGGCTTCACCCACATTGCCCAGTCCACTAACAGAGCGGATTTCTAGTGCAACAATATGCCGAGTACAGACTCAATCAACCCAGTGCTCCTCTTGAACCATGACGGCCCGAATCTCTCTCATTTGAGAGATCTTGTGCCTAAAAGTCTGAAATGAAGCAAAAGCGAAACAGATGTCATGCACGCATACTAAAAACCAGGAGAAGAAATGTTGTTACCTTATGACTTCTCTCCCTTGTCATGAAGATCTTGATTTACACAAATGAAAGTGTGCACCTTCAAGTCCTCTCCACGAATCCAGTCTCGGATCGACGAACGGAGTTTCGGAGCTTCGTCAATGGAGGAAGATGCATCTTCTGTCTCCTCCATACTCTCTCTCTCTCTCAAAACCTAACTTCTCAATCTAAAAGATGAGAAATATGAAGAAAGAACCCCTCAGCCCTACATAAGGCACAAGGACGGAAGATTCTAGGCCATATGATCAAATTCTAAGAAGATCGGACGACCAAAAATCACTAGTTACGAAACTGGTTCCGCCCGCTACCGCCGGGCGGTAGTTACCTGTCGCGCAGTGGTAGCTCCCAAACACGCCAGTCTCTACAACCCGCCACACTACCGCACGCGATAGCGCTACCGCGCGACGATAGCGCTACCGTCGCGCGGTAGCTTCTCAACGCTTTCGTCGCAAAGTTCATAACGAAAAAGAGCTACCGTCGGCGATAGCAAACTATCGCCGCACGATAGCTTCTAGAACCCCCAACATCTAAAATCAGGAAAAATGGGGTGTTACAGCGTGCTTCGGCGGAGAATGCGCGCCCGGGCGGAGAATGCGTGCCCTGACGAAGAATGCGCGCCCGGACGGAGAATGCGTGCCCGAGCTGAGAATGCGTGCCCTGGCGAAGAATGCGTGCCCGAGCGGAGAATACGCGCCCGGGCGGAGAATGTGCGCCCGTGTCGACAATGCGCACCCGGGTCAGACAATTCGCGCCCGGTCGGAGAATGCGCCTGCCATGCGTAGACGGGGCTCCCAGGCGCAGAATGCATGCTCAGGCGGAGAATACGCCTCGAGCGGAGAATGCGCCCCGGGGGAGAGGATGTGCGGCCGGGCGGAGAATGTGCCCTAGGGAGGGAGCATGAGCGCCCGTGCTGAAGATGCGTGCCCGGGCCGAGAACGCTGGCCCGGGCCGAGAACGCGCGCCGGGACCGAGAACGCGCGCCCCGACCAAAAATGTGCGCCCCGGCTGAAAGCACGAGCCCCGGCCGAAAACGCGCGCCCCGGCTGAAAACACAAGCCCCGCCCGAAAATGCGCACCCCGGCTAAAAATGGATCATCGTCGTCGAACAGGATCGTCGTCGTCAAACAGGATCGTCGTCGTCGAACAGAATCGTCGTCGTCGAACGGCTAAGGTTTTCGCAGTATTGTCAAACTGGATCAGAAGGAGGAAAACATATCTGCAACCTTAACTATATTTTGATAATGCTTTCCAAAAAGATTAAAAAGTAGGTGACCTATGACTTTTCGAAAAGTAAAAAAATTTTTTTTGGGCGATAACAACCATAAACTTTCCATATGTAAAGTAGAATAATATTTTTCGAAAAATGAAATTGAGCTAAAAAAACCCAGCTCTAATAAATTGGACTCAACATAAAATTATATTTGAGCATTTATATTGAAAGCCCCTATATGACTATTGACAGCCCAAAGATAACGACAGCTCAAGAAATGGATATTGACAGCCCGATGAACCCCAAATTAAATTTTTTTAAAACTAACAAACAATTATTAATTACTAGATTAACTCAAAAAAGCAGAGATAACAGTTCATAGTTCTAATATATGATATTTTTAGAAAAAGTGTAGAAACACGGAACCCCAAATTAGCTAAATACGAGTTTCACATGCATTTTGAAAATATGTCTATTATAACGCTTTTTTAGGAAAAGTGTTCAACATAAAAGTTGTTGATCTCGTCGAGATCTACAACTTTAATGTTGAACATTTTTTCTAAAATATCATATAATAAGCCTACTTTCAAAAGACACGTGTTTCTCATTTTAAACTGATATTAGCAGCTACATTATGTGTATTTTAAATTGTTTTGCCCTTATATTTTGGCAGTTTTCAATTTTCAAATGAAAGTATTTGTTAAAAAAACAAAGAAGATAATACAATATTTGTGTTTTCTGGAAAATACGCCCATAAATCGGATACTTACGGCTTGCTCGCCGCTCTTCTATTTATACCCGTCACGCCGTTCGCCCGGTAGCCCTAATTTTCTATTCCCAGGATTCTTCCTCCCAGTTGCATCGGCGTTAGTGGTTATCAGTACATTAGGTTTTGTCGTCGAGACTCCTGATCTTCTGGTATTACTTCTTCTCTCTAGTCGTTCTCTTATTGAGTTGTCATGCATGAATAGTTGAGACGAATTGAGTTTTCATGGCCTTCCTTTTACCCCACTGATTATCTTTCAGAGTTGGGGTTAGCGCCGACTTGTTTCGCGAGGATGAGGCCCGTCTTCTGCGGAAACTTCGAGTACGATACTCGCCATTCAGATCTGGAGCGTCTCTTCACCAGATACGGAAGGGTTGATCGGATCGACATGAAATCTGGTAAATCAACTTCCCACGTTTTCGTTTTTTACATATTCCTTCTCTTATCTTCCCAGACACGGAAGGACTTTTTTATTGTTCTGTTATCTTAAGCTTGATAAGATGTTAAATAATGAAAACGCGATATGATGTGTTTTTCTTAATTTTGTTTCAATTCCTCAAACCCAGAAAACATATTCAATGTTCAACCAAATAAACAAGCATTATGTTTATCAGAAGCTGCATCTAGACCTTGATTTTTCATATGGTATTTCCCCCTGATATACAGCTTTCCAGATTTTTCTTTTGCAGGAAATAAAGTTTGGATCTTAAACATTTTAATTTTCACTTGCAGAACACCGCAACTTCAAGTTGAATATTTCAAACATCAATTGCGTAAAAAAGTGATAAAAAGCTAGTTTTTTATCCTTCAGTGAGGTTTTATTATGCATGTGTTTTTAATTGTTTTTGTTCATACTAGTGCTACTAGAGATTCATTTCTTGCAGTTTCTGAGAGTATAATCAATTTTAATTTTATGTGTTTGATGATTCTTATTGATAAATGGTTTGGTTGT
Source organism: Platanthera guangdongensis (assembly GCA_039583875.1). Classification (NCBI taxonomy): domain Eukaryota; kingdom Viridiplantae; phylum Streptophyta; class Magnoliopsida; order Asparagales; family Orchidaceae; genus Platanthera; species Platanthera guangdongensis. Next base: position 88,045,242 of record CM077161.1, on the reverse strand, counting down.
TCTGATAGTATGGTATGGTGTTGAGAGCCTTATGTGGTAGATCATAGTTAAATGATTTCCGTATGTGTGTGAAGTTAAATGATTATTTTCACTATATCAATGAAAGCATGAGCTTCAACCCTCGTGAAATAAGATGCAATTGTGATTATAATAGGCAAGACACATGGATAATATGCGAATGAGTAGCTTGGGAGAGCGGTGAGAATGCAGTACTAGTTGTGAACACAGTTATAAAGAAATGCAAGTCATTTGGGCAGGCGTGGCCACAAACACTATTTTCTTAAAACGTTGCTTTAGGCTAAATAATCATCAAATACATGCAAGTGTGGTCAAGCGGTAAGGCGTACATACCCTGTGAAATTTAATTTGGGCTAAAAAAGTTGTTGCAATTCCAAACACAGTTAAGCGTCACCACTGTGTTTAATATCACAATTTCACAACGCCGCCATTCAAAACTCACATTTGTCCCAAAAGGAGCCCAAGTGAATCCCACTGTGTGATTGCAATCTTGTTAATGCTTGTAGTTATAAAATACTCTTTAATTTTTTCCCTTGTACTTTTTTAATCTTCTATTTAAAAATTTTATCATGACATTTATGATATTATCCGCTCGAAGTTATATTAACAATTCACTACTAGAAATATTGTCTTCTAATTATTCCATGCATTGAATTTAATTTCTTATAAAAAAATTGTCTTAATTTTTATGTAGGTGATTTGTTCCTATAGTTTGTTAAATAGTTTTTTCCCAGCATCAATCATATTTTTTATAGAACACCTCACCAATTTTTTAAATTGGTTGTATTTATTTTTTTTTGTTATTGAAGTACCAAGCAGCGGTTGCCACATTTTATGTTCATTTACGTGAAAATGGCCCTGGAAAATGTTCGACCCTAAATCCTTTTTAAACCCTAATCGCTACATTTTATGCTTGTTCATGTGATGGCCTTGCAATGAATTCAAGTATAAATGACTACTGGGTCTGTGTGGGAAGTTTGCCATATTCATGGCCAAGGAGGTGCCAACTGTTTTTTTTTAATTTCAGTGTCCTAAAATGGAAGTAGCTTTGTAGCTTCACTATTGTAGCTTACATCATATACACTTGTGAGAATCTAATTGATCTTATGAGACCAAGAAATAATTTTCTGCAGAAGGGACCTCTGTATTTAAATGTTTGTTTTGACGCAGGAGGCAGTTAAAGAATATGAGCTCTATCTGGGCTCTCCATCTTCCATGCAAAACCTCCCATGCTAATGGAAACCTTCCTGCCGGCCATCAGCTCCTACCATTATTTACCGACTTGTTTTATTTTCTTCACACGATCATCTGTTTCTCATTCCTGCATAGCCTAAGATTGCCATTGCCAGAACGTCATTGCTGAAGAGTTGTTCCATCATGCCGTGCCTGCTGAATGCCTTCTCTACAATTATGAAGCATGCTCAGCAATGACTCCTGACCTTGGATTAACTTAATAAGACACCATGTTTTAGTCTCTCTCATCATACAAGGACTTCATTTTTGACATTCCCATGTTCTTCACGCCTACCAGTGCTATCAGGTGTAGTATGTCTTTTTCAGATGGAATTATTGAACTGCTTGGATGTGGTAGTGTTTCTGCCAATAGGAATGTGACAATCTATGAAAATGGTTCTTTCCCTCATTTTTTCCCTTTACATTGTGCAGGGTTTGCATTTGTTTATTTTGAGGATGAGCGTGATGCTGAAGATGCCATTAGATGCCTTGATAATGCGCCGTTTGGACACAGCAAACGCAGGCTCTCTGTGGAGTGGTCAAGGGTAAATTTTCTGTTAAAATAATTCAGTAAATGTCATTGCCTCAACTTTACTATCTGATATTTTTGACTTCACTTGAATTAAATTACTAAATATTCAAAATTATCTGTTTTGAAATTACGTTAGTAACCATCCGTTCTTTTAGCAGGGAGAAAGAGGACGCTATCGGGAGAGCTCAAGAGGCATGGGAAACACAAGGCCAACAAAAACATTATTTGTCATAAATTTCGATCCAATTAGTACAAGAACTCGTGATATTGAGAGGCACTTTGAACCATTTGGGAAAGTTAATAATGTTCGTATTCGGAGGAATTTTGCATTTGTGCAGTTTGATAGCCAAGAAGAAGCCACAAAGGCACTTGAATGCACCAACATGAGGTTTGTTTAATTCACTTATATTTTGATCTCTTTAAATTTTTGGAAGCCTTGCTAATGTTTTTAACCAAGGTTTTCTTTTATGCTGCAAACTCCAACATCTTTGAATTATAGTGCATTGCTGATTGAAATTTAATGCGTATCAATTTTTTGTTAGTATTGCATTCTGAAGTAGGGCTCTGGTACAATTGCCCAACATAATATTTTTGTGCTCACTAGCAGTGATATTTTACTGAATTAAAGGCTTAAAGCCATAGTATTTTGTTCAATTTTAACTTTAGTCACCATTCCTCCCACTTTCACTTAAATTGTACATTTTCTTGATCATTGTAGGCATTGTATTAGCAGGAAATCCTACATATTTACGCATTTAACAAAAAGCTATCAACTATCAATTTCTAGACGATCCCGAAAGTCATTTACAGAAGCAATTCATTGAACATTTCTATCACTCTAAATCTTCTTTATCTGCTAGTACTCCTGCTCGTTTTATTGAAGGTTGGCACTTCAATTTAGAAATAGTATATTTTCCAAGAAAATATAAAAACAATTTCTTACAAAAAGAAAGAGAAATGGAATATTAAAAATTGATTATACAATAAAATAGAAGGTTATTGGACGAATGCATGTTTTAATATGTATAATGCATGTATATGTATACACATATACATTATATTATTACTATTATAAAAAAAAGATAACAAAATGTTATATTGTAATGGTAGTACCATTATGTTAATATCCATTGTTCCATCTTTAAGATAAATAATCATCCTCAGCCTCCATATACAAGTTATATGGTTTTACCCTTCTCATAAGATGTATTGTTCAAAGCCAAGTTTCCTTTTCTCTTGCTGATGCCTCTTATGGCATTCTCATATCCTATACTCTTCGTTACGATGTTTTTTTATGTTTTTATCACAGTAGAACGAAGTTGTTACGATGTTTTTTTGTTTTATCGCACTAGAACCAAGTTTTAATGTATCGATCAAACACCCAAATTTAGAGGTGAGGGTAGATCTTTCTATTTCATCCCATATTCATTCTTGGTGATATTTGTGGACTACTTTACTGGTACGATTGACGAAGTTCCGGCTAGCACAATGTCTATTCTCGACACAGAGAAGAAGAGGGCGTTGACACATCGACGGACTTAGCCACTGCTTCAAGAGCTTCGCAGAACGCGACCATCTCAAGCCTTGCGCGACACACTCACACTCACTGTATCTAGCCACAAACAATTTTTCGTGACATGACCACCGACATATGACACCGCGATGGATATGAGAAATGAGATATGATGCAGATACAAGATTTATTAATTTTAAAAAGTAGGATGTGTGATATGTTTCTGAGTTTCCTTTTTATTTTTTTGGATTATTATATCTCACATCATATATTTAATGAAGATAATTTATCTTGAGTCATGAAATAGTTTCATATTAATTTATTATAGCTAGATGGCATAAATGAAACTATACAATCAATTTACTCCCACCATTTATCATCTAAACACATACTTTTCTCCAATGGAAGACCTAAATTTTTTGTCAAATCCGGGCACTAATGAAATTAAATATAAATGATTTTTTTTCATTACTGTTAGAGTTATTATATTTGGGTATTTTAATACGTTCAAGGTTTAGTCCCACACCGTGGGTTAGGTTTGTGAGTCTTATTGTAATGCTATAAATTCCCCTATGTGGATGAATAAATATGCACCAAGTATTTTAATTTAATTTCTTTCTACATGGCATCAGAGGGCACAATCTGAAACCCTAAGATTTTTTTCCCGTGGCAGCCATAAGCTTTCGCCTCTCCTTTTTTTTGATCTCGCCAACCGCGCCCCCCCCCCTCGTCGAGCCCCTCTGTACCCGCTCTCGTCGACGGAATCGTCATTTGATTCCATCGACGAGAGTGGTTGTCTCTTCCCTCGACGACTACAGAGGTTCTCTGCGATATCGACGAGGAGTCCGCCTACTACTGTGCTCGATCCCGTCAACGCATGCTCCTACGTTTGATCCGGTCGACTGCTGCTGTTGTGCTCGATCCCGTTGACGTCTGCTGCTGCGCTTGATCATGTCGACATTTGTTGCTGCTCTCGATCTCGTCGCGTGATCCAGCCGACTAAGTGATGTAGACTGAATCTTGGGTTGTAGATTTAAAAGATATAATTTGCAATCTCTTTAATTAATTTCGGCACAAAGGAGACGTCGTAGGCTTTTTTAAACAAATAAATGGTCAAGGAATTGCAAACGGACGTAAAGCTACTGTACGCACATAATAACGTTATGAATCACAATTCCACAGATAGAAAAATCAGGTGGTGGCATTCACGTGTTTGAAAATAAATGATAATCAAAAGCTGGAATTAGTTAGGGCAAGCTCTAATAATTATCTATTTATTTTTAACTATTGAGCACAAAATTACTTAGGTTTGAGTGCGTAGAGATCGGGAGGTATACCCTCGGTAGAAGTGGCGGCGGCTGACGGGTATCCTGGAAGATAAAGAAGAAGGTTGTAGGTAGTTGCTGTACTCGGGACTCCAAAGACGGAGTTGCACGAGTTGAACTGCCTGGAGGTGGCCGAAAATACTGGTGATAGGACGTGGAATAGTCACTGGACGCTGGTTGAGGCTCTGGCGGTAGTAGCGAACATAGGAAAAGTGTCCACGACCGACTGGAGGGCAGGGGAGTGTCAGAGGTTCCCTGAATCCTCCTGAGGAGGGTGCAGGTGGGAACATCAGGCCCTAGGAGGAGCTCTTGCATCCTCGTCGGTGGCTGGAGAGGGCTTCACGGGTGTCGTCATTGTTGAAAAGGAGCGTTGGAAGGTCCAGGAATTCTATGTTGTTAAAGGCGCAAGGCGCACCGAGGCGCAAAGTAGTCTTGGAGCCTAGGAGCAGCCGCGCTCCCGAGGCACGTGAGGCGCAAAATTGGGGAAAAAAGAAAATTGATCAAATTGGACGCCTCATTCGCTGAAATTGAGCGAATTGGGCGCCAAATTCGCTGAAATTGAGCGAATTGGTCAATTTCAGCGAATTGGGCGCCCAATTTGCTGATTTTCAGCGAATTGGACGCCCAAGTGCGCCTAAGGGTGCCTTGGGTGAGTCTGAGATCATGTTTTTGGCCACCTCCCAAAAAGAAGGTTGAAAAAATACCTTGAAAGACCCAGACGAGCCTTTGGAGCGCCTGGGGCACATCACCTGCCTTAGCCATGCTGAGGCGCGGCGGGCTGCGCCCGGTGCGCCCGACGTCTCAGGCGCGTGCCTTGACAACATAGAAGACATTGCAAACAGACGTAAAGCTACCGTACGCACATAATAACGTTATGAATCATAATTACACAGGTGGAGAAATCAGGTGGTGGCATTCACGTGTTTGAAAGTAAACGATAATCAGAAGATGGAATTAGTTAGAGCTAGCTCTAATAATTATCTAATCATTTATACTTTTTGAGCACAAAATTACTGAGGTTTGAGAGCGTAGAGATCGGGAGGTATACCCTCGGTAGAATTGGCAGCGACTGACGGGTCTCCTGGAAGGTGAAGAAGGTTGTAGGTAGCTGCTGTACTCGGGACTCCAAAGATGGAGCTGCAAGGGTCGAGTTGCCTGGAGGTGGACAAAAATCATGGTGACTGGCCGTGGAATAGTCATTGGACGCTGGTTGAGGCTCTGGCGGTAGTTGCGAACACAGGAACAGTGGCCACGGTCGACTGGAAGGCAGGGAAGCGTCGGAGGTTCCCTGAATCCGCCGGCGGAAGGTGTGGGTGGGAACGTCGGGCCCTAGGAGGAGCTCTTGCGTCCTCGTCGGCGCCTGGAGAGGGCTTCACGGGTAGCATTGTCGTTGAAAAGGAGCGCTGGAAGGTGCAGTGACGTCAGGAGATGTCATCGAGCAAGGGGGGAAACCGGATGGCAGTGGCGGTGGCTTCTGGAGGGTGTGCGACGAGTTGGTGCTGCGATGTTGGTCACTTCCGTCGAGCAGGGACTGCTGAACAGTAGTGGGATTTGGGGTGGCAGCGCTGGAAGAACAAAAACCAAGAATGGAATTTCTCTCTTCCTTTTATTCCAGTTGCCAACGGGGAATAGGAATTTATTTATAACATTGGGTTAGGGTTTTCATATGAGTAAAATGGGCTTTAGTGATGGGCTTTTTCAAGAGGTCCTGAAGTTTCAAATTGACAAATACTGATTTTAAGCGGTGGGGGTATGGGTGGGACTAGCAGTAGATAATTCTATTCAAAACCCACAATTATAACTAACAGACTTATAATTTCTGAACTTAAAATATATAAACTTTTGAAATAGTTAATTATTCAAGCTTGCCCTAAATTATCCTATCTCCTACACTACCAGACCTTTGTATACAATGTCTCGTTGGTCAGTCACACCAACGAGCCAAAAAAACATGTGCGGACAACTTGAGTGATACAAAACACCAAAGTGCTCATAACATGCGCGATACAACTCAACACCACATAACGATCCAAAAAGGCGCGAAGACATGCGCTACGAAATAATGACACGCGGTATAATAATAAGAATAATAAAAATAATTAGATGTGATTCAGGTTGTATCAATCCCCCGGAGTTGAGAGAACTGACCCGTTGAAGATGCGGTGCAACCTGTCACTATAATATCCAAGACTTCGATAATGCAGTATAGCTGTCTTGCGGTTGCCGTCGCAGCGACCCAAAACCTGGAAGTAACCTCTTATCTCTAAAAGAGACCGGAAACTAACCTCCTTTGGAAACTTATAATCTATGTTGATGAAATCAACTATGAGATTATCAGGCTCCAAAAATGCTCGCAAACCATCAGTCAAAATTTCATGCCAAATATTCAAATGAGTAATAATTTTTAAAGCTTTCAGATGATGACAGACGGCGTGTGGGGCAAACATGAGGTAGGAGGAAAAGCAGGAAACAAGTGAGATCAACCCGTGGAATTAGTGATTCATGACACAACATACGCTCGCCCGATAGGCACCTACAGACGCCCGCTAGACCAGGATCGACTATTGCTATGATTTCACCTGATGAAGTTCCACTTGAGTCACAATTTTAAACAAGTCCCAATTTTATCATGTAAAATTTTCCATAAAAACCATGGAAATGGGTGTCCCTGAGGCGTAAAAGACTGATGGATTGTCTGGACTCTCCTAATACGTCTCGGCCAAAAATTTGACATCAATTGATAGTGGTGAGGTGGCTCGACATGCTCGACATGCTCGACTGCAACCCAAGAAAAGTGATACAAACTAAACGCGCGTGCTCATCGAATATGAAGTCAATGAAAGGTGTTGCTTCCAGAGCACCCAAGATGAATGACTCTTTAGAATCCGATGCAACTTCCTGGAGCGGGGGCCTAGGCAAAGCGTAGCGCTAAATAGGAGTAGTGTAGTGGTGACTAAGGAAGCCAAAGTAGATGATGACGGGGTTCTCTTAGGTGACCTAGGAACAAGACAAATTTTTTGGGGAAGAAGAATAATCTTACGCCCATAGTGATCAAATGAATGAGAGTTCCTCACACCATCATGCATGACGTGTTGGTCATGCTTCCATGGTCGTCCTAGCAAAATGTGGGAGGCATCCATGAGGGCGACAATCGACACCACATAACACAGAATCACGATACGCGTCCCCGATAGAGAACTCCACCAGGCAATGATGAGTAACAGGCATAGTCAAAGAATTACTAACCCCAGATAAGTGGTACGACTGCTCCAAAGGGCGTGTCACGAGTCCTAACATTTCTATCATACGCTGAGAAACGAAGTTCTCCATACTACTGCTATTAATAATATTCGAACAAAAATGTCCCTGAATGCGCACAGTAGTGTGAAAAATATCTTTTAGCTGAGAATCATGCACAATGGTCTCGCTAGAGGAAACCAAACTAGAGTAGAGAACATAAACTAAGCGCTGCTTTCCCTCGACCTCGATAACGCTATCAGCCTCGGGGAGGTGCTCAAGTTTGGAGTCACTAAGGAAGACTCCATACACAGGTTCACGCTCTGTGGTGGAATCTATCACTACGACGAAGTAATGTCGCAGACGCTCAGAGGATGTGTCCAGGCTCCATACACTTGAAGCATCCAAATACTCCAATGTTGGGCCGGGCTCCTATGGTCTCCTTATCCCGGGAGGGGCCAGTGTGAAGAGTCGGTGCCCCAGTAATGGCAAGAGGATGGGGATCAGAAATACCAGATGTGGATGCAGTGGTGGTGGTGCTCGAAGTAGATCTATCAGTAGACCTAAGTCAATCAGTAGACCTCTTGCCAGATGTTCTCTTCTGGAGGGCCTCCACTCGACGAGCTCGGTTGGAGACCTCTCCTAGGTCCTGAAAATCATGAAGCTGCAACTGGTCACGTATCGCATATCATAGCTCATTAAGATAACGTGCCACGACCATGTGGTTTTTCTCCTTTAGATCTAAGTGTGACTGGAGTACAAGAAACTCATTTGTATACTCATCAATGATCTGCTTGTCTTGTCGTAGGTTGTAATACCTATGATACAAGGTCTGCATGAAATTAGCGCGACATACCTCTTGAGTTGTTTTTTGAACTCAACCCAAGTAGTGATAGGCGATTGTCCGATCGTGTATCGCATCTGCTCGACCTGCCCCCACCATGTGAGTGTTGGGTCCTTCAGCTTCGAGGTAGAATACTCCACCTCCTGGTGGGCTGGTGTGTGCTTCCCAGCTGAGAAATCACTCTAGTCGGTAGCACCAGTCTAGACACACCTCAGGCTATAGTGTGCCCTCAAAATCCCCAACATCTAACTTAATACCCGCATCCCACCTAGGTGGATTCCTATTATCTTGATTTGCCAGTTGGGGTTCTGGTGGTGGTGTAGGGGGTTATGCAGGAGGACCCCCTAGATGAAATTGTGCTTCTAGGTTATTGACTGAAGTGCGTAACCCTAACATGACTTGATTTGTATCTCTCACAGAGATGGTGAGTGTGATGACAACGACCATGAGTTCTTCCATACGCTTACCTATGTCTCCTAACCTTCCCTTTATGTGTCCAACTCTCGAATCCATGGTTAAATTTGAAAACTCTTAAACTTAAATTTCGGAAGCGCAAAACGCTCGACTATCCCACAATAGAAGCTAGATATCACAGGAGTCACACCAAATTGATGTAGATTGAATCTTGGGCTGTAGTTTTAAAAGATATATATTACGATCTCTTTAATTAATTTTGGTGCGAAGGAGACGTCACGGGCTATTTTAAAACGAATAAACGGTCAAGGCATTGCAAATGGATGTAAAGCTACCATACACACATAATGACGTTATGAATCACAATTTCACAGGCGGTGAAATCAGGTGGTGGCATTCAGTTGTTTGAAAATAAACGATAATCAGAAGAGGAAGAAGGCAAGGAAGCGCAAAATTACTGAGGTTTGAGAGTGTAGAGATCAGGAGGTATACCCTCGGTAGAAGTGGCAGCGGCTGACGGGTCTCCTGAAAGGTGAAGAAGAAGGCTGTAGGTAGCTGCTGTACTCGGGACTCCAAAGATGGAGCTGCAAGGGTTGAGCTGCCTGGAGGTGGCCGGAAATAATGGTGACTAGCCATGGAATAGTCACTAGACGCTGGTTGAGGCTCTGGCGGTAGTATCGAACACAAGAACAGTGGCCACGACTGACTGAAAGGCACAGAAGCACTTGAGGTTCCCTGAATCTGCCAGAAGATAGTGTAGGTGGGAACGCCGTACTCGTTGGCGGCTAGAGCGGGCTTCATAGGTGGCGTCATCGTTGAAAGGGGAAACTAGATCAGATATACTCTAGAGGGGGGTGAATAGAGTATATGGTGCTTTTTAAAACATAAAAAAAACTTTTGCAAAACTTTACAACAATTATTGTAATGAGTGTAAGCAGGGAAGCAGAAATAAAACTAATCACAAACTAAGCTATGCAGAAACTAAGCACAAGAAAATCTAGGCCAGAAACAAAAAGAAAACATGCAAAACCAGATGACACAAGGAAATATAGTGGTTCCCCAAAATTGGGTACATCCACTCTTCTACCACCCTAGGTAGGAATCCACTGCAGGATGAGTTGATCAGGTGTCCTGGGCACCAATGAGCTTTTGATAAGGTGCTCAAAAAGCAAATTAGATTTTTTGATCAGGTGTCTTGCCACCAATGAGCTTTTGACAAGGTGCTCAAAAACCAGATTCAAACTTTTGAAGGGAGTTTGAAAAACCCTTTACAGAGTGGGGGTGAGAGAGTGATGGCAGTCTTCTCTTTCTCAATCAACTGAGAAGACTAAGTGGATGGATTTCAAAGCTCCCCCTGAGTCCTTGATCTTCAGGAAGATGAGCTTTGCTGAGGGTGATAGGCCTTCAAAGATAGATCTCCAGCAAACGATGATTTCAGCAAGCTGAAATGTTGAGTGTCTGGAGTCTTGAGATGATGTTGGCCTTGAACACTTTGAAAGCTGAGGAGATCTGATGATTTTTTGAAAACTTGATCTCTTTGAGAAGTGTTCTTCAGAAATCTTTTTGACAGAAGATTGAGAGAGTCTCTGTATTCTGAGTTGTGTGTCCTCTTCTTTTTCAATCTCTCTATTTCTTTTCTATTTCATTCAAACACATTCTGTCTATTATTCTCTGTACCAGAATAGAATATCACTCTGTCAAAGATAGCCGTTGGTCTGCATTGATTACAGCCTTAATTGCATAATTTCTTCTAAAGGAAAGTCCACTGATTTGTTCCTTGAAAAATCCCTTGAAACTTGCTCTAGAAGTAAATGAAAACGGCTGGCAGATCTTCTGAATTAAATGCAGAATAACTTCTATCTGATTTGAATTTGAATTCTGTAAGATAACTGAAATCGTCGAACTGAGCTCTGCTATCGTCGAGCTGAGCTCAGCGACCTGGAAAATGCAAGCAGCAAAGAAATCGTCGATCTGAGCTCAAAGATCGTCGAACTGAGCTCAGAGATAAGGATCCAGTGCAGAGTCAAAATCGTCGACCTGAGCTCAGCGATCGTCGAATGAAGTTCGACGATATTGAGAAGTTGAGCTCAGCGATCGTCGAATGGAGCTCGACGATCTGTCGAAGTTGAGCTAGACGATCGTCGACCGGAGTTCGACGAAACGTCGTGCTGAGCTCGACGATTAGACTTAGTCTCCAGAAAAACTTGCTCTTCAGGGCAGCTTCCAATCCTTAGACTTCTAACCCTTAGACTCAATTCTAATTGACCTATTAAGCTATATAGAAGGTCAAACACAGGTTCCTAGAGACATAGTGATCCTGACCCAAATTAGTAATAGGGTGTTCCAACAATCTCCCCCTATTTGGGTTAGGAAAACTATTTACAGACTTTGGAAAATCAAACAACATCATACAATCAGAAAAACACAAAAACAACAGTAGCTAGACATTACAGAAGCATCACAGAGATATATATATATGTCATCCAAATATCAGTCAGAAAAACCAAGAATTGTCACCTTACAGAGTTACTTTTTCTCTTTGCCTTTTACCATCTTGATTTCTCTGTTAGGATTTAAAGCTTCCTGTTTGGATCTGGTGTCATCAGCTGCTCCCAAATAAATTTGCTTAGAAGCCCTGGGAACCACTGCAGCTGGATGCAACTCCATGTACCTGTCTGCATCAAAAAATTTACTGGAGGCATATCTTTCTAGTTCTTTCTGTCTTTGTTCTGACATTGTAGATATATTGGAGGTGTCTAGGCCTTGCTCTTTGGCTTTCTTTATTTGATCTAAAGCAGCCAACTCTTTCATTCTAGCAGTCCAAGCAACATGATTCTTCTCAGGGTCCTCAAATGGAACAGGTGACTCATACCTGTTGGAAGAAGTATCTTGAGGAGTCCTGGCAGTCACAGTTTCTCTGAGCTTATAGGGGAATGGACCTGAAGATGTATCAGAAGGAACATGTCCTCCCCTGGAATAAGGGTGCTGCCTGGAATGCCCTTTGGAGTAAACCTGAGTCTCTCTTTGATTTCCCCTATATCCTCCCCTTCTAGAGTAAGAGCCCCTAGACTGGCTTTCCCTTTGATATGTTCTAGCATGAGGTTGGTAGGGAGCCTGGCTTCTAGCTGGAGCTGAACTTGCAGAGCTGCCACCTGCACCTGCATCAGGTGGAGGTGGTGGAGGAGGTGGAGGAGGATGAGGGTGCTTGAACTGGGAGGAGTCCTTATCAAACTTTCTTTTCTTCTTCATTGCCTTGAGCTGATTTTTGGAATACTGCATCCAATGTTCTGTAATTTGACAGTTATGCAGAATATAATAGGGGATATCATTATCATCTCTAACTTTGGCAGGTGGAACCCTCTTCATTGCCTTACTTCTTGCCTTCCTTTTCCTTGCAATGGTGGCAGCAGAGTCATCAGAATCTGTCTTAAACTCATCAGAGTCAGAGCTCTGGGCATCATATATAGCATCTATCTTCTTCATAAGATCTTTCTTCAGTTGCATTGCAGCAGATGGGGCAGAAGCAGAAGGGGCAGCAGCAGGTATAGCAGCAGATACAGCAACAGATACAGGAACAGATTCAGCAGCAGATACAGGAGCAACAGCAGAAACAGCACTAGTTATCTCAGGAATTATGGCAGCAGCAGGTTCAGAAACAACAACAACATCTACAGCAGGCTCAAAAACAACAGCCTCTGTCATCAGAGAATCCTAGGGTGTGAGCTCATCAGAAACAATTTGAATGTCAGCAGCAGTAAGAACAATTTCAGAAACAGATTCAGCCTTTTCTTTATCAGCAGCAGCAGCAGTCAGTGAGTGTATAAAAGAAGAAATAATACTGGGGTCACAGACAGAGAAAGGCACCAGAGCCTTAGACAGATCTTCTGAGGGCTGGGCAGCAAGAACCTCTGGGGGCTGGACAGCATATGGCTCTGGGAGGTAGCTGTAATATGCAGTATCAAATGCAGATAGCAAAGACCTTAGATCTATTGCTAAGACTGGAGTAGGCACAGCAACTGGAGCAGAAGATACAAGCACAGCAGCAGCAGCAGCAGGAGGAGCAGAGGCAGCAGCAACAGCAGCATGAAGGCTGGCTTCATAGGGCATCTCCCCCTGCCTGGATGCAGATACCTCTGTATCAAGGCACACTGCTGGAGGTGCTGCTTGAGGAATGAGAGAGGAAAGCCTGGCAGATAGGGCTGCCACTGACTGTTGTAGAGGAGCTAAGGAGGCCTCCATGAGAAGAGAGAGCCTGGGGGCCAGTAGCTCATACAACTTGTCAGCTAAGGCTGACAGATCTACATGCTCAATGGCAGGAGCAGAGGTAGAGGGTATTGGGATGGCTGAGGAAGCTGGAGGTGGAGGGCTGAATGGGGAAGGGATGGATGGCTGAGGTGTGGGAATTGTGGAGATGGAGGACAAGGGTATAGATATGGATGGAGTGAAGGATGGTTGGTCAAGGATGTGGTGGAGGAGATCTTGGAAAGATGTTGAGGAGGAGGGGAAGTCTGGAGGAGAAGAGGGGGAATCATCCATGTAGGATTCATCCAGAAGGGTGAATGATGGTATGGATGGAGATGAGGTGACATCTGGTGGTGGATAGGAGAACAATGGGTGGAATTGGTCTACTGGAGGTGATGAAGTGGTTGCTGGAGATGGAATAGAGGTTGGAGATGGGCTGGATATGGTAATGGGGGATGAGGCTGGAATGGTGGATGGAGCTGGAGGTAGGGTTGAACTTGGAGGAGGAGGAGAAGCAGCACTAGCAGCAGGCAGGTCTTCTGCAGGTGCAGAGACCTGTGGGGGAGTGACTCTGTGAGTCCTGGTGCCTGAAGGGGCAGTTGAAGAGGGCCTGCTTGGCTTGCTAATCTGCCTGTCCCATTTCCCAAATAGGGCACAGGTGAGTCTCTTGGAGGCATTGATGTGCACTCCAGAGGAGACCAGCAGAGCAGGGCACCTTGCCTGAAGAAAAACTCCCAGAATTCTTCCAAAATTCACAAAGGTTTTGGTAATCTTTTTCTTTATCAGGTCAAAGAAGACCTCTCCCCAGTTCAAGCTTTTCCTATCTACCAGAGCTCCCATGAGGCAGAGCTGATGTCTGGAGATGGTGTCATGTGCAGAATGTTTTGCCAACAGGACCTTGCCTACAACATCTGCCAGGAACCTATATTCAACTGACAAGTTCCTCTTAAACAACTTGCTAGGGTTTCCCTCTGGATGACCCATCCTGGCAAGTATATCAGAAAATTCCTCTCCAGAGAGTTCAGCAGTGTCTTCACCATTTCTTAAACCAAAAACTTCTGTTAAGACTGTTGGGGTTAGAGGTACCTGGGTGCCAGCAATCGATCCAACAATGGTGTTGTTGTCAAGGTTGTGTGCAGTATAGACCCATTCTTTTATCTCATCTGAAGCAAGTTTGATTCTTGTGGTCATGAGGGCAGATAAATGCTGATCTTTGAATAAACTCAGGATGTCCTGGAAGACTTGATCAGTGGTGTTGAAGGAGTCCAAATCAATGTCAAACCCTGCATCAAACTTCATTGCGGCGAGGACAGCAACTGAGACGGCCATGGTACCTGCAAAAACTTAACAAACAAACCGAACAAGCGTAGAACTGTTTGGAGGGAAGAAAATTTTGCAGAGAAATTGAAAGCGCAAGAGAGAACGACGGCGAAAAATGAGTTTTATATTAGGGTTCGACGCAGAATTGGAAAGATCGTTGAACTCAGTTCGACGATCGAGGCTTCTAAAGGTATCTGAAGAGACTCCAACATCGTCGATCTCCGTTCGACGATCTGGAAAGGGTCGAGCTCCGTTCGACGATCGTTCAGGGAACAAAATCGTCGAGCGCCGTTCGACGATCGTTGACCGAAGGAGACAGTTCATGCTGTCTGAGGGGCGCTGAACTCAGTTCGACGATTCTGGAAATCGTCGATCTCCGTTCGACGATCTTTGGGGAAATCGTCGAGCGCAGTTCAGAGATCAGAAAATTCTAAACACTAAGAAAAAAATAAGAATTTTGCCTAATCTTGGTCAATTTTTAGCATTCAAAATCTTGGGGATTATTTAAGACTTCCTCCATCTAACATTCCTAACTGATTTAGGAAGAAGGTGTGTTTCTTTTCATCCAAAGGCTTGGTGAAAATATCTCCCCTTTGTAAATCAGTTGGGATATATTGCAGTTCAATTTTATTCTTTTCAACATTGTCCCTTAAGAAATGATGCCTAATCTCTATGTGTTTTGTCCTACTATGGAGGACTGAATTTTGAGCTATGGAAATAGCACTTGTATTGTCACAAAAGATTTTTGACTTCTCTAAGTTGTAACCATAGTCTAGGAGTTGATTTTGAATCCACAATATTTGTGAACAACAACTACCTGCAGCCATATATTCAGCTTCAGCAGTTGAAGTTGACACAGATGTTTGTTTCTTGCAAAACCAGGAGACAAGTCTATCACCAAGGAACTGACAAGTTCCACTGGTGCTTTTCCTGTCAATTCTGCATCCAGCATAATCAGCATCAGAGAATCCAGTTAACTCAAATGCTGAATCTTTTGGATACCAGAGACCTAGATTTGGACAACTTTTAACATACCTAAGAATCCTCTTTACTAATGTGAGGTGTGACTCTCTAGGGCTTACTTGGAACCTAGCACATATACATGTAGCAAACATTATATCTGGTCTACTAGCTGTAAGATACAGTAAAGAGCCAATCATTGCTCTATATGTTGTCTGATCAACAGGTTTCCCATGTTCATCAGCATCCAATACAGCATTGGTAGGCATGGGTGTTTTCATACAAGATGCCTCAGACATACCAAATTTCTTAACCAGTTCATTAGCATATTTGGTTTGAGAAATAAAGATGCCTTCAGCATGTTGTTTGACTTGCAATCCTAGGAAGAAGGATAGCTCACCCATACTACTCATCTCAAATTTAGAATGCATCAGGTTAGAAAATCTTCTGCACAATTTTGAGTCAGTAGAGCCAAAAATGATATCGTCTACATAAATTTGTACTAGTAGGGTATGAGACTTATGAGTTCTAATAAAAAGAGTTTGGTCTACTCTACCCCTAATAAAACCATTTTCCAAGAGAAAGCATGCTAGGGTCTCATACCATGCTCTAGGAGCTTGCTTGAGACCATATAATGCTTTATTTAATCTAAAAACGTAATCAGGATAAGTTGGAGAGATAAAACCTGGAGGTTGTCTGACATAGACTTCCTCTTTGATGTCTCCATTCAAGAAGACACTCTTGACATCCATCTGATAAACCTTGAAGCCTTTGTGAGCTGCATAAGCTAGAAAAATTCTGATGGCTTCCAATCTTGCAACAGGTGCAAAAGTCTGGTCGTAGTCAATTCCTTCTTCTTGAGAATATCTCTGAGCAACTAGCCTTGCCTTGTTCCTTATTATTACTCCTTGATCATCCAGTTTATTTCTGAATACCCATTTTGTTCCAACAATGGAATGATCCTTTGGCTTTGGCACTAGTTCCCATACTTTGTTCCTCTCAAATTGATGCAACTCCTCTTGCATTGCAATGATCCAGTGTGGATCTTGCTCTGCATCTTGAATGGACTGATGTTCAATTTGAGAAAGGAAGCAGGTGTGCAACAGGTTTTGGTTGACCTGATTTCTGGTTTGCACACCAGCTGAGAGTTCTCCAATTATTTGGGTAATTGGATGGTCTCTTGATGTTACTAAATCAACAGGGGGTGTTGATTGTTCACCAACCTGTGTTGTTGTTTCCTCTTGTGGTACAACAACTGGCTCTTCAAGTTGAGCTTCAATGTGTTGAACATTGCTTTCATCTTCACTGTTTTCTTCTTCTTGAGCAACCTGTAGCTTGTTCATATCTTCAACTAGAGAGTGTTCCTGCAAAGGTTCTATGGTAGAAGAAATCTTCTCCTTGAAAGACATGTTAGTTTCATCAAAAGAAACATGAACAGATTCCTCAATTTTCAATGATGATTTATTATATACCATATAGGCCTTGCTGATCATGGAGTATCCCAGAAACACTCTTTCATCAGCTTTGGCTTGAAATTTTGCTAAATATTTCTTATCATTATTGTGAATATAGCAAGTGCAGTCAAAAATTCTGAAATAGTCAACTTTAGGTTTCTTCCCTTTGAGTAATTCATAGGGAGTCTTTCCCTTCAGTTTATGTATCAGACTTCTGTTCAGCACATAGTTGGAGGTGTTCACTGCCTCTGCCCAGAAGGATAGAGGTAGATGAGCATCTGACAACAATGTAGTGACAGATTCAATAAGGGTTCTATTTTTCTTTTCAGCTACCCCATTTTGTTGAGGAGTTCTAGGAGCTGAGAAAGTATGTCTGATCCCTTCACTCTGACAGAACTCTTGCATAAGAAGAGAATCAAACTCTGTCCCATGATCACTTCTGATCAGGGCAATGTGAGTATTGAACTCAATCTTTATACATTTGAGAAACTCTGTCAGACATTTAAAGTTATCAGACTTCTTCCTTAGAAAGAACACCCAAGTGAATCTAGAGAAGTCATCTACAATCACCAAAGTGTAGGATTTCCCTCCTAGGCTTTGTACTGTGATGAGTTCAAATAGATCCATGTGTAACAGATACAATATCCTAGGTGAATCACTCTTATTAAGTGACTTGAAACTGTTTTTAGTTTGCTTGCCTAATTGACAAGCCTTGCAGAGTCCTTCCTTCTTGTAGGGGCCAGAAGGTAGTCCTCTAAAAAGGTTGTCCTTGGATAGCCTAGCAATAGTTCTAAGGTTTAGGTGTCCTAGTCTCTTATGACATAAAACATTTGGTCTACATACTGAATTGAATAAACAGATATCTATAGTAGTTGAAAGAAAATCTACTAGGTAGATGTTACCTTTCCTTTTACCTGTCAACACAGTTGTGTTGTACTCTGACTTGATTTTGCATAAGGTTTTGCTGAAGGTCACCTGGTAGCCTTCATCACATAGCTGACTGATGCTGATCAGGTTGTGCTTCAGTCCTTCCACATATGCTACTTTCTTGAAGGTTACAGAACCAATCTGGACTGCTCCATAACCTTTAGTTTGTCCAAAATTGGAATCACCAAAGACAACTTTGGGTCCAAGCTTGACTCTAAAGGAATTGAGGTTGTCCTTGTTCCCTGTCATGTGCTTAGAGCACCCACTATCCAAATACCATTGCTGGTTAGATGTTGGATAGGTCTTCACCTACACATAAAACAATTTACTTGTTTTTGACCCAGTTTATCTTGGGCCTAGGTTGATAACCTTTAAATTCAGAAATGAAAGACATCCCTGGTTGACTCTTATATCCTTCAGGATGATATCTCCTTGGAGGTAAAATCCATTCAGTATAAGGGTTGAAGGTTTGGGATGAAGAACCCTCAGGATTCAATTTTGATTTGCCTTTGAAAAATTTTCCAGAGCTCTGACCTCTGTTCGACGATCTTGGAGCTGAGTTCGACCATCTTGGGTCAGATCGTCGAGCTCCGTTCGACGGTCGACTATGGGTGAGGTCAGGTATATGAGATCGTCGAGCAGCGTTCGACGACTTTGGCTGAGATCGTCGATCTGCGTTCGACGATTTTCCCTGAGGTCGTCGAGCTGCGTTCGGCGATCGTCGATCTTCATTCGGCGATCGTCGAGCTTCGTTCGACGATTTCTGCTGGGACTTAAATTTCTGAGGCAGATCAGAATTTTTCCTGGCAACCTCTACAACTCCCTTTCCCTTGCTAGAAATAAACTTGATGGGAGTTGTTAGGACTATAGGTTGGCTGGATGAGGCACCCAAGCCCAGTGTACTGTTGAATCTTGAGTTCACTGTGCTTGTGATGTCCATCAGCTTGATGCTTCTCCCATTGAGAGATTCTTCAAGCTTCTTGGCCTCAGAGAGCTCACTCTTCAGTGAAGTTATCTGTTCCCTATAGTTCTCCAACTCCTGAGAGAGTTTGAGGTTTTCTGACTTTAAAATATTTTGTTCAGATAATTGTTTTCTGAGAGAGATGATCTCTTTCTCAGACTTTAGCAGGTCTAAACATAGTGCTTTAAATTCAAATTTTAAATCTTCTGAAGTAAAATCAAAAGAACTGATTACCTGATCTTCTTCAGGTTGAATCTCTGAGTCTGACTCTGACTCTTCTTCCTCTGAGTTGTGCTGTGAGGCATTAATTGCCATCATGCAGAATTCCTTTTCTTCTGCATCATCCTCATCATCACTTGAGCTGGAAGAGGCTTCTGACTCCTCTTCAGTCTCACTCCAGGATTCAGCAACAAATCCTTTCCTTGTGTGCTTATTTCTGCTGGAGGAAGGTTTGCTACTTCCATTCCTTTTGGAGTCTTTCTCCTTTCTTCTCTCCTTTCTTTCCCTTCTGTCCTTGTTCTTGTTCTCTGGACAGTCAGGAACTATATGCCCTGGTTTCCTGCAACCAAAGCAAATAATGTCTTTGTTATTGCCAATGGACTTGTCATACCTTGGCTTATCCTGCTCCTTGTATGATCTTCTTCTGAAGTCCTTTCTGGGCATCTTATAGAATCTTTTGACCAACAAGCTGAGAAGTTCATCATTGGCTGTTCCTTTTTCTTCAGGCAGATCCTCAGTTGCCTTGAATGCTATAGTCTTCTCCTTTCTTGTGGCTGGTGAAGCAGCCTTCTGTTCTTCTTCTCTGTTCTTGATGAGTAGCTCATAAGATTTGAGCTTACCCAACAAGGCTTCAGTGATGATCTCATTCAGACTTCTGGCATCTTTAATTGGCCAGATTCTTGAATCCCAAGTGCTGGGGAAGCACATTAGGATCTTGTCATTAAGTTCTGTCAGTGAGATTTCTTTGTCTAATGTCCTCAGTTCACTGACAATTAGACTCAGTCTGTTGTACATGTCTCCCACTGACTCTGTTTCTCCCTTCTTGAAGTTCTCATATTGGGAGATGAGATGAGATCTTCTGTCCTTTCTCTCATTAGCTGAGCCAGAGACAATTTCTGAGAGCTTGTCCCAAATTTCCTTGGCTGAATTGCATTCAACTACTTTTTGAAAAATGTCATCTGACATTGTCTGAGCTAAAATGTTCATTGCCTTGGCATCAACTACTTTCCACTTTTTGATGTCAGCATCTGTTCCTGATGGAGGTGGAACAGCATTTGTGCTTGTGCCCTCTGGAGGTCTTGGACACACTGTCAAAACAGAATTAAAAATGTCTTCGTCAATAGAATTCATGTAGAGTCTAATCCTTGCTTTCCAAAGTGCAAACTTTGACAGATTGCACACTGGAGGTCTGATGCTAGCATAATCTTTGTTTTGGGCCATGACATGTGCAAGCTAAATCTAACAATGAAATATAAAAGAAGGATCTAAATTGGGATCTTGGGGTTCAGGTGTTAGCCTGTACAACCAAACAGATATGATATGTTTAACCAACCTGGCTCTGATACCAATTGAAAGGGGAAACTAGATCAGATATACTCTAGAGGGGGGTGAATAGAGTATATGGTGCTTTTTAAAACACAAAAAAACTTTTGCAAAGCTTTACAACAATTGTTGTAATGAGTGTAAGCAGGGAAGCAGAAATAAAACTAATCACAAACTAAGCTATGCAGAAACTAAGCACAAGAAAATATAGGCCAGAAACAAAAAGAAAACATGCAAAACCAGATGACACAAGGAAATATAGTGGTTCCCCAAACTTGGGTACATCCACTCTTCTACCACCCTAGGTAGGAATCCACTGCAGGATGAGTTGATCAGGTGTCCTGGGCACCAATGAGCTTTTGATAAGGTGCTCAAAAACCAAATCAGATTTTTTGATCAGGTGTCTTGCCACCAATGAGCTTTTGACAAGGTGCTCAAAAACCAGATTCAAACTTTTGAAGGGAGTTTGAAAAACCCTTTACAGAGTGGGGGTGAGAGAGTGATGTCAGTCTTCTCTTTCTCAATCAACTGAGAAGATTAAGTGGATGGATTTCAAAGCTCCCCCTGAGTCCTTGATCTTCAGGAAGATGAGCTTTGCTGAGGGTGATAGGCCTTCAAAGATAGATCTCCAGCAAAAGATGATTTCAGCAAGCTGAAATGTTGAGTGTCTGGAGTCTTGAGATGATGTTGGCCTTGAACACTTTGAAAGCTGAGGAGATCTGATGATTTTTTGAAAACTTGATCTCTTTGAGAAGTGTTCTTCAGAAATCTTTTTGACAGAAGATTGAGAGAGTCTCTGTATTCTGAGTTGTGTGTCCTCTTCTTTTTCAATCTCTCTATTTCTTTTCTATTTCATTCAAACACATTCTGTCTATTATTCTCTGTATCAGAATAGAATATCACTCTGTCAAAGATAGCCGTTGGTCTGTATTGATTACAGCCTTAATTGCATAATTTCTTCTAAAGGAAAGTCCACTGATTTGTTCCTTGAAAAATCCCTTGAAACTTGCTCCAGAAGTAAATGAAAACGGCTGGCAGATCTTCTGAATTAAATGCAGAATAACTTCTATCTGATTTGAATTTGAATTCTGTAAGATAACTGAAATCGTCGAACTGAGCTCTGCTATCGTCGAGCTGAGCTCAGCGACCTGGAAAATGCAAGCAGCAAAGAAATCGTCGATCTGAGCTCAAAGATCGTCGAACTGAGCTCAGAGATAAGGATCCAGTGCAGAGTCAAAATCGTCGACCTGAGCTCAGCGATCGTCGAATGGAGTTCGACGATATTGAGAAGTTGAGCTCAGCGATCGTCGAATGGAGCTCGATGATCTGTCGAAGTTGAGCTAGACGATCGTCGACCGGAGTTCGACGAAACGTCGTGCTGAGCTCGACGATTAGACTTAGTCTCCAGAAAAACTTGGTCTTCAGGGCAGCTTCCAATCCTTAGACTTCTAACCCTTAGACTCAATTCTAATTGACCTATTAAGCTATACAGAAGGTCAAACACAGGTTCCTAGAGACATAGTGATCCTGACCCAAATTAGTAATAGGGTGTTCCAACACGCTGGTTGAGGCTCTGGCGGTAGTATCGAACACAAGAACAGTGGCCACGACTGACTGAAAGGCACAGAAGCACTTGAGGTTCCCTGAATCTGCCAGAAGATAGTGTAGGTGGGAACGCCGTACTCGTTGGCGGCTAGAGCGGGCTTCATATGTGGCGTCATCCTTGAAAAGGAGCGCTGGAAGTTGCGGTGACGTCAGGAGATGCCGTTGAGCAAGGGGGAACCGAATGGCAGTGGCGGTGGCTTCTGGAGGGCGTGTGACGAGTTGATGCGGTGGCGTTGGTGGCTTCCGTCGAGTGCTGAACAGTAGCGGGATTTGGAGTGCAATGCTGGGAGAACGAAAACAGACGAAAATTTCTCTGTTCGTTCTATTCCAGCCGCCGGATAACAAGGAATAGGAATTTTATTTATAGCATTGGGTTAGGGTTTTCATATGAGAAGTAAAATGGGATTTAGTGGTAGGCTTTTTCAAGAGGGCCTGAAGTTTCAAAGTGACAGGAGTGATTTTTTTTTGGGGGGGGGGACAGTAGATAATCCTATTCAAAATCCATAATGGAAACTAACGGACTCATAATTATTCAAGCTTGTCCTTAATCTTTCTCCGAGGATACCATACCTTTGCATTCAAGATCTCGTTGGCCGGTCACACCAACGAGTCAAATAATATGCACGAACAACATACACGATACAAAATAACACCAAGAAACTCATAACATGCGCGATACGACTCAACATCGCATAACGATCCAAGAAGGCGCGAAAGCATGTCCTACAAAATAAAGACACGAGGTACAATAAAAAAATTAATAAAAGTAAAAAGATGTGTCTCGGGTTGCATCACCAAGACACTCCCGCCGCATTGATCTTCCTCTGATTCAACGCGTATTCTTCAGAACCCCTTTTTGGTTGGGCTTCCTGTCTTTTGGTCGAGCCCATGCTGCTCTTGCGGCTGTACCTATTCTTCCTTACGACCGAGCTTTTGGGTACTCCCGGTGCTCCTTTTTTTGGTCGAGCTCCTCCCACTGTTGTTCTCCTGCAGCGGGCCTTCTTCTGGCTCAGTCTTTCTGTCCATCAAAGATATGGATCCCGCTGCTCGTTTCTCTTGTCATTGATGGTGCCAATGCCAGTTTTTTAAAATTTTTGTGTTTTGTTATTTTGATTGTCTTCGTTTGTGTCTCCATGCGATCTATGCCTTCTTACACGTGTTCTACACGAAGGGGAGTATACGTCACGACCTCCAAGTGTTGTCTATGCCTTCATGCATGTATTCTATGTAAGAGAGAGTGTTTGTGATGATAGCTACTCAGGTGTCTCTTTCCCGACTCCTGTTTTAGTCTCCTCACATTTTTCTTTGATTTGGGATAGGGTTGGTTTGGCTTTTCTTGTTTGCCCTAGTTTCAGCTCCGGAGCATCCAGTGTGATCATGGTCGGTTTGTGTACCAATGTCGCGTGGCTTAAGCCCGGTTGGAGTATCTCCAGTGTCACGTGGTTGGCCTTCGGTGGCTGCTCTTTTGTCTCACGTTGTCAATCACCATTTACCTCTCCTTTTATGTTTTGTTCAACCTGATGGTTTTGCCTCCAACTTGATGCGGAGTGTTAGAGTTTTTATATTTGGGTATTTTAGTATGTTCAAGATTTAGTCCCACACCGTGGGTTAGGTTTGTGAATTTTATTGTAAACAAACAACAACATTCAAGCCTTTATCCCACTATAATGGGGTCGGCTATATGGATCCTTTGTCGCATTGTACCCTCCCTTTTGTCATAATCTCATTAATGCCTAAGTACTTCATGTCTTTCCTTTTAGTTTCATTCCAAGTCTTTATTGGTATACGGTATACCCCACTCTCGTTTAACATGCCTGGTGACTAGACTCTCATAACGCCTAACAGGTGCCTCTAATGGTCTCCTTTGTACGTGTCCAAACCATCTTAGTCGAGCTTCTCGTATCTTCTCTGCAATTGGTGTGCTACTTTGTGAGTTTTATTGTAATGTTATAAATTCCCCTATGTGGATGTGGATGAATGAATATCTACCAAGTATTTTAACTTTATTTTTCTCTACAATAAAAAATGGCAATTTTCATCTAGTCCTACGGAAAACTTTGAAATCCTATTGAAACCAGAGATTTTATAAACTATAGCGTTCATAACATATTTTTTTAAGAATAAATAAAATCGTTTTGATATCAAATCCTATTTCGTATAAGAATAAATCAAATCCCACTGAAATCATTAACAGTCAAGCTCAAGCAGATTAGCAGGAAGAGCTGAAGAGGGGAGTACCTTGATTAGCAGATTAACGGATCAGCAGATTAACAGGGCGAGGGCACAAGTTTTTTCTCAATCACTGTTGAATCAAAGCCCTCAATCATTAACATGACAATCAAGCAGATCACCAGAAGTATTGGAGATTTGGAGGAGTACCTTGAAGTTGAAGTAGAGCAGTCATGCTCAAACAGATTAGCCGAGTCGCAGGCAACCTTGATCCTTGAAGCAAGGGGCCAGACGGCCAGCGACGGACTGGAGAGGCTGTCTAGCAGAGAACTGAGAGGGAAATGACCGTCGGGGAAAACGGAAAATGGCCGCCCGTGCCGTCGTCCGTGGATCGCCGTCGTGGAAGAGGAAAAATGGCCTCCAATCTATTATGGGCTGCACTTTTATGTTATCAGCTGCTCATTCAGGTTTGGAACCCCGTCGAGCCACATAACCGGGTCGCGGCCTGTATGCCCAACGAACCTCTCCGCGCTCATATTTTACGCGGTAGCTTGTTGAGGCCGGGTCTCGAAACCTTTACCTCCTTGATCCTTCCTCTGCGGCTCAGTTGGTGATGAGACTAAGGAAGGAGCTCTCATAAAGGAGGTAAAGGGTTCGAGATCCGGCCTCAACAACCTACTGCATGAAATATGTGCTTTGAGAGCTTGTTGGGGTGTACGGACCGCGACCCTGTTATATGGTTCGACCAGGGTTCAAAACCTGAATGAGCGGCCCATAACACAATCATCATCGCTCGTTGATAGCGAGTTTGAATTGTTGTCTCATTGCTTCAATGAATTGTTTAGGGCACACCGAATTGCAGGCGAAGAGCAATTTTAGGAAAAGAATCGCGTGTCTGTGGGGTAACATGGGCGGACCACTATGCAGACTCTCGAAATTTTTGATCAGGGCTCATGCCTGGGCATGCCTACATGTGGGTATGCCCCTACTTTTTTTCATATCATTATCACAACATACACAATTTTGACCATTTTCAAGCATACTCAGTGTATCTGAGAGTTATACTACTTTTGTTTTTAAATTAGAAGTTTGGGGATAGGTTTCTTAGAGTCTTGTTTCTGAAATTTTTCAGATACGTAAGACTGTTGCAAGTATTTGTGCTTCCTACGCCTTGCATCCTATGTTATTAAAGGCGCGCTTCAGGCGCACTTAAGGCTCACCAGACTCAGAGGTTTGCGCCTCTGTGTGCCTTGGGAATATAAAAGACGTGCCTAATGGAGATTTTTTATATAATTTTTTTCTTTAAAAATCAAGAAAAAATAACGTAAGGACTCGATAATTTTTTATTGATTTAATGTTTGTTAAAAATAATTGTGCGTTGAAACTTAGATATAATGCAAGTCACATTCATTTTATTTTTAAGAGATATAAACAATAATAATGAATGTAATTTGTAAATTAGATGAAGAATTTGATTGAGAAGCTGAAATGATGTTTGTTGCTGATTATTTAAACATAGGCTTCAAGACCCGTTTGCGCTTAGCACTCCTTGCGCCTTTAATAACTAAGCTTGCACCACACATCACCAGCCTAGTTCTCCTATTGTTACTCTAGAACAGCATGCAACCTCTATCTCACTCCAAGTGATTAATTGCCCTTTGTTCCTAACCTTTTGGTTTTATACCTCCAAACTAAAGCAATCACGAACACACATTGAGGCCATCAAGAAAGCTCTTATTTGACTTCCTGACTGCATTGCTTGCACTATTGACTATCAAGGACATTGGTGTTAGCTCTGTTTGGCACGGCGGTAGCGGTCGTGAACGTGGTGGCTATGAACCGTCGTTCGTGAATGCCCGACCTCACCTAAGAAATTTTATCAACTTTTATGTTCAAAGTTAGTTTCCTTTTCTGGGTGGCTGTTGTAATCGTTGTCCTGCCAGTACAATGATGAAAAAAATATGCACTCATTGATTTCAATCCTGACCATCCATCAGTCAATGCCCTGTTTATCAAGTGTGACGTTTGGTTGCAATTTATATATTGTTAAGTATTAGAGAGTTCATTGTTATTGTTTTTGATTTCACATGAAATTGAAATCTAAGCACACCGCTTTTTTATTTCTTCTGCAGCAAGTTACTTGACAGAGTGGTTTCGGTTGAGTATGCCCATAGGGATGATGATGAAAGCGGCGGCGGCAGGTTTGAAAGCCCAAGAAGGGGCTACGGCGGACGTGGCGACGGGCTATATGATCGCTCCGTCAGTCCAGTCCGCAGGAGCCGTCCAAGCCCCGACTATGGGCGGCGACACAGTCCTGCTCGTGATCGTTACAGTGATCATTACAGCGATCATTACAATGAACTGCCACCCTATGATCGAAGCAGAAGCCCGGGCGGCTACTACCGATATCGAAGGTGAATACTCCAAATCATTATTGCTCTTGCTTTCTACCTTTTAGTACTACATTATATTTTTATGGTAAACTTTTTTATGCTTGTGGTGGCAGCCCGTCTCCTCTTTTCAGAAGGTCCAGATCTTGAAGCAGAAGGATTGGGTTGAAGTGAAGAAGCTTATATAAAAAATGCATTGATGTTAAGATTTAGTAGATATTATTATGTTCTGTTGGATCAAGTTTTAGGGAACTTATTTTATGATTTTCGAGTCTATTTGTCGGGTCCATGGACTTGTGTTTGGATTAAGTAGAACTTGGTTGACTGTTTAGACATGCAGTTTGTTTGTTCACTTTAATTCCTTTTCTAAACGTTAAAACTTCTGCTTTTTTGGCTCCGTTAATGCCCACCCAAGGAATTTCATTCACTTTTATGTTTAAACTGCCAAACTTGCAGTTTGTTGTTTGCTCACTTTAATTCCTTTTCTAAACATTAAAACTTAGGCTTTTAGGCTTGTGTGGCACAGTGGTGGTGGTCATGAACATGGGGCTAAATTGTTATTTGCTAAGGAACTTCATCCATTTTTATGTTCAAATGGATGATGTTTGTTAGGTGATTCTTAACGAATGGTGTTTTACCCACGTGTTTACGACCGACTCCACCGTGCCAAAAGGAGTTTGGCGGGGTGGTGAGGTACCCGCAACTAGCCTGTATTCGCCCCGCCAAAAGATGCCTTAAATGTGTCATTGTGTAGATATATATTAAGTATTTATATTAGCACCCCGTTTATGGATGTTAGGACTATAAAGACACTAGTTAACACTTACTTTTTATTGATATTGGCACCCCATAGAACACTAAATAATAAATAAATTTCATAGAGCACTAAATAAATAAATTTTAATATCTTGCTCGTATACTCTCACCCCAGCACTAATCTGCGACCCATGTACTTGTGCTCTTTTCTCACTGTTCATCCTCAATGTTTTCAAAGCTGCTTTGGTTGCTGACATCGTGCCCTGCTATCTCCACCTTAGAGACTCTTGATGGAGGTTGCGTCTATGGCTTCGTTTGGGGGGACTTATATATCTGTTTATTGTGGAAGCTTCGGTGATTCTAGGGTAACATGAGTTTGCTTCACGCCTGGTCGCGACTGTAAATTCGGCATAGTTGTTAGGGTAAGCTTATGTTTTCCTTCGACACTTCGTTTCTTCCCATTGTTAGGCTATCTTAGGATATATTATCATTTTACTTTTGATTAAAACATTGCTAGACTGTAGGTTCTATATTTTATGGCTTGAAAAGAAACATTGTTGTGTTAATGTATATATATAAATTTCAAAATATTGATGAGTGCAAAGATAATGGTTCTGTCTGGGGGGACTTATTTTCACCGGTCAAGCGGTTGCGACCGCATGATCCGGATATTAACCAGTTCATGCGATCACAATCGTTTGACCGGTGAAAATAAGTGCCCCCCAAACGGAGCCATTGGCTCTTGGCTCTTGCAATTGAACCACTGACATTTATTATCCATTTTTTTCTGATTATAAATGTCAGAGCTCAAATAATCACCTAAAATTAGTGCAAAATAATCACTAGTAATTAGTGCACACTAAAGAGCAAAAATACTTGTAGCATTCTATCATTCATTATTGTTGCGGGCTGACTTGGCGTCTCGGTCGGACCGGAGTAAATTGGACTGCCTTAGCTCTCGGGACCGTCGAGCGTACACACAGTCAATGAAGTGGGTCAGATGTACACAAGAGGTTTTAACGTGGAGAAACTCCTCAACTGGGTAAAAAACCACGTGACCGGGACTGTGCCGGTCAAAATCCACTATTCGCTTGCAGTTACAGAGCGTTTGGGGAATCGAGGGCGACAAGCCGCTCATCGTTACAATTCTGTGGTGAGAGAGAATTCTATCACTCGCGTCGGGCAACAGGCTGCGCCGAAGGAGTGCTGCTTGCAAGTCGGAGCCTGTGAGCGCGTGCTTGCGGCTTCTGTCTTCTTCCTTGAGCTGCGCGCTTTGGAACTTGGGCGTCTCTGATGCTCGTTGGTGACTTGGTGGCGGCTCGATCGCGGTCTAAGGGTGGCTCAAAGGTGGCTGAGAGACGATGATCCGACAGAGCTCTGGCCTGAGGAGGAAGAAGACTGGTTGAGCAAAAGGTGCTTAATGAGGAGGCCTGAGGCTCCTTTTATAGCCTCTAAGAGGTGGTTATGGTGGGCCCCCACTAACCTGGTGGTTAGTGGGTGGTTACCTGTAGATCGGACGACGATGAATGCTCGGTAGTGATTGAACGGTGACCAACCTGCAAGCTGTGGCGGCTTGACGGCGAAGCGGCGGCGGCCTGACGGCGAAGCAGCGGCTACGGCTGACGGCGGTGGCAGCGGCGGCGCCGGTGTCCGGCGGAGTCGACGACGACGGCTGTGGCGGCTGAGGCCGGCGGCGGTAGTTATTGAAAGGGTGGCCCCATGATCCTCCTATTGTGGAGGAGATCATGGGAAGTGGGTTGACCAGCCAAACACATGATCTCCATAATAAGAGAAATCATGAGGGAGGAGTGGTTAAATGCACCCCAAGGCTTTAAATGAAGCTTCATCCCCATGAATTGCCCCCCAAATCCTTTGTTGCCAAAGATTGGTACAAGCTGAGAAGATAAGGATTTTTCCTTCATCTCCCGTGTGCATAATGACAATCAGTGAAAGGCCGGAGACATCAGATTGCGGTGCCCGAAGCTCTTTTAAGTGGAGATCGGAAGAGAAAGGCTACGACGGCTTCCTCTAGTGATGTTGACATGGAAGTCACGTTGGCTTCTTTTGATGCTCGTCCTGAGACTACTCCTGAGGTACAGATACTTGAGTGTCCTGCCCCCCGGACTCCTTCTGTGGAGGCGGCTGCTCCACGTATGTCTTCTTTCTTGAAGGAAATGAGTGAAGTGGTAAGTGATTTTATGTTTCTATGTCTTGCACTTTGTTTTCACGTTTGACAGTTTGTAGTTAACGCTTTTGCGTGTATATTTGTATGTCATTGCTACCTTTACATTACTCAGCTTCTTTTTCCTGAGCACTATTCTCACAGGTCTGGCCTGTGGGAAAGTTCGGGCGAGGCTGGCTCGCGATTTTACGCGAGTTGGATTCTGTCACAACCCGCATTTCCTCCACGAGTACATCGTATCAGAGCAAGAGGAACTACGGGTTATGATGCCACGTCGTGCAGGGGATAACTGCACACGCTCAGGCAAACGCTCGACGCTTCCTTTAGTAGTTGAAAACCATCAGCTGTGTACGCAATTCTGCCAGTTCACGCGGGGCTATTCTGTACGGCGCTTTCGCAATAGGCTGCGTACCCGGCTCCAAATCAATGACAAACTCAACTATGGGGCGTTACAGGATTCACGGCTTAGCTTGCACGAGTCTGGCTCGCGACCGAGTTGGCTATGGACCAATTGTCGGAGAATGTAAATACTCAATTATACCGCCAAAGAATGTATGTACTCAATTCGATTGCAATCGCAAGGGGGGCAGGCCCTAGCGATGGGAAGTCGTTGGTTTGCAGTAACATCAGAGAATGTAAGTACTCAATCTGACCGCCGGAGAATGTAGGTACTCGATCCGGGTGCAATCGCGAGTGGACAGGCCCTAGCGATGGCAGGACGATGTTCCGCAGTAACGACAGAGAATGTAAGTACGCAATCTGATCGTCGGAGAATGTAGGTACTCAATCCGGTTGCGCAACCTAGCCTGCCACTAAGCTAATTGCCGGAGAATGTAGATACTCGATCCGGGTGCAATCGCGAGTGGGGCAGGCTTTGGCGATGCAGGGCGATGGTCTGTAGTAATGGAGAAAAATGTAAGTACTCAATCCGACAGCCGGAGAATGTAGGTACTCAACCCGGTTGCTTGACCTAGCCCAGGTATGAGTTGATTGTCGGAGAGTGCAAATACTCGATCCGGGTGCAATCACGAGGGGGGTCAAGCCCTGGCGATGTTAGATGTTGAGCGGCAATGTTGGTAAAGAATCTGCTTGTTTGTCTTGTAAGCACGACTTTTACTGAAACAGATACGATATTGCATTTAAAAATAAGCATAGTTCGCGAGCCTAGACTCGTGATTTTTACGATCACAAAGTGACAAAAGCAAGATGCAAGAGGATGCAGATAATAAAGAGTACAAATAAAGTAAAAAAACATAGAGGGAAGGACGCGATGCAAGTCGCAAGCTGCTGGTATGCTGCGGGGGATCTTCCTACGTCGGGGAGAGCATCCTGCCTAGGAATCCACTGCGGGGCGTAGGTTCATGCCGTCAACACTGAAGGTAGTAGCAAATATTGGTTGTGCCTATCTTGCGTAGCAAACATGTGCTTCTTCTTGATCTCTGCGAACAACTCCCACTCCTCTCGGGGTTGGAAATTTCATTGCAAGATGGGGGATTGACGATATTGCTCCGAAAGTGGACTGAATTGGCCTTCCAAAAATGGTGTTGTATGTCGAACTTGAATTGATCACGATAAAGTTGACATCATGTGTAGCTTGCTTCTGGAAATCTCCCATTGTGACTGACAACGTGATTGTGCCTTGGACTGGAATGAGGTGGTTGTCGAAACCATAGACGGGGCCTTCTGCGAGTCTAATATACTGCTTAGTAAGCTTCATGCTTTCCAAAGTGGAGAGGAACAACACATCTACCGAGCTTTCATTGTCTACAAGGATCCTTTTGACATTAAAGCAGGGATCCCTGATCCCGGTATGGATAACGAGGGGATCCTGGATGGGTGTCTGGAGCCCTTCGAGGCCCTTGTCATCGAATATGATGGTGATATCCTAATTTGGCTTCCTATCTGATCCTTTTACTGAAAGTATCTGTGTTAGGGGCCCGACGATGGTCTCTATGTTGCCCACCATCTGCCTTTCCCCACCAGTTCCATGTGGTGGGTTTTGCTGGTCTCTTTCATGACGTTGCGTTTGTTGGTTTTGCACTTGTCCTTGCAAGAATCTCTCAAGGATCCCTTGGCGGACAAGGTGCTCAATTTCATCTTTCATCCAGACACACTCTTCGGTGTTGTGACCAGACATGCGATGGAACTCGCAATATCTTGTCTGGTCAGCATCTGAGTTTGGCCACGGTATTCTTGGCCATTGGATTGCCGGATCATTCTGAATTGTGTACATCACGTTAGTGCGGGTGGTATTTAGAGGGGTGTATTCTTGAAGTGGATGTTGCCCCCCATTCCTTGGAGAGTCACGTCGACGGTTGTCACCACGACGCTCAGCCTGACGCCGTTCTTCTTGTCTTATGAGAGTTTGTTCTTCTCCTTTCTTCCTTTTTTGTCTACCTTCAAACTACTAGCGATGTGCTTTGGTGGCCTCGTGGGCCGCTATTTGGGCCTCGACCCGGTGAATAAGATCTAGATAATTGGGCACGGTTTTCCTCATGAGGGCTGAATAGAAGCCGCTGTGACGGAGTCCACCAAGGAAGAAGCCTCTGAGAAGTTCGGGGTTGACGCTCGGAATTTGACGTGCCTCTGAGGTGAAGCGGTGAAAGAAGTCCTTAAGGAATTCTCCTTCATTCTGTAGAATGCCAAAAAGGTGTGAGGGATCACGAATGATTCTTCAGTTGACAATGAATTGGTCAGTGAATTGTTTTGACAGTTCTGCAAAGTTTGTTATAGCTCCCTCTCTCAGGGAGTGGAACCAGGTACGAGCTTGGCCTTTAAGGGTAGTTGGAAAGACTTGACAAATCAGTTGGTGTAACACCTCCCCTGTAGTGACCATATAATATGGGTCCGGCCGGGGCCCCACAACATACAGATGAAACATCTTAAGAATTATAAGATGATATAAACTACCCAACTCAAAACTCAGACCAAACACAATGAAAACAAAAGAACAAGAGTAGAAGTTATCCACTAATATACGAGTATCAATATGGTCTTAAGGCCTTACAACAATTAAGAGTCCAAAACTCAAACAATAACATCAAACATCAGTGTGCTTAAGCAATCCTACGCTACCTCGACATGCGAGACAGAAACATAGTGCATTAAGTATCACATTCCTCAAAAGAGAGCTTAGGACTTTTTGGCCGGCGAGCTTGCTCCTGCTTGCGAACCTTGCCCTGTAAAAATTGGTTGTAACGTGGGTCAGCAAAGGCTGACATCAACTGTGTAACCAACACATCTCCTCCTGGCCGTCCCTAGCGGATCCCGGGGCACTCCACACAGCAAATTAGCACTTCGTATGCAAATATACATGTACATTGAAAGTAGTAAAACATGTTTGGATGTCTCACACAACAAACATGTTTCTATGTTGATCATATAATAAAAGGGGCCTATAATGCAGCATGTATGCAAACTTGGGCTTCACCCAAGGCTCCCTAAAGCGTATGCTTCTAACATATCATAAATCAGGAACTTCCAATTTCCCAATCGGCGTTCAAGCCGCAAACACGAGGGTACTTCCAATTTCCCCATCGGCGTTTAAGCCGCAAACACAGGGGTACTTCTAATTTCCTCATCGACGTTCAAGCCGCAAACACAAGGGTACTTTTAATTTCCCCAAACGGCATACAAGCCGACACACAAAACTCTTGCCTAGGCCCCACCAGCTCGTGGGTCTCAAAACTCGGGCTTGCCTGCAAGCCCTGACTTCTCACATCAGGATTCCGTCTCAAACACAAACTGATTCTAAGAACCCTTGCTGGACCCCACCTGCTCGTGGGCTTCATCACCCCGGCTTGTTGATAGTACGTTTTCTAGTCAAAAAATTAGGGTATTTTAAGGTTTTTAAAGCACAAATCATGTCTTGTAAGTTTATATGTTGACCTCTTTTTGTATATATTATTGTCACTAATGCGTTTTCTTCTTTTTGCAGGTGTTCACGGCTTTCAGCCAATTTTGTTGTTACACGCCCCAAGGTCACGCCCTATCCGGGTGTGTACTTAGGGCGTGTAACCTAGATGGAATGAAGCTACCGGTCCAGAAAAATTCAGTTTATATGCCCTCGGTCACGCCCGTGTACCACCGACACGGGTGTGTCTTCGAGGCATGTCCCCAAGTTCCGAGGAATCACCGTAACACGACTTTTTCGCACTTCTCCGTCATGTTGCAGCTTACACGCCCGTCTTACACGGGCGTGGCATAGGGGTGTGTAATTCAACTACGACGCCCGTCACTTCCAACATTTAATTTCAGCCAAAAAAGTCACGCCGAATGTGTCACGCCCCAGGTACACGCCCGACCCGGGCGTGACGCAGCCCAAAAAATTTCTATAAATTGTGCTCATCTCCAAGGGTTGAGCATCCAGATTTTGAGAGGGGAGGTGCTGCCAATCCGATTCTTGAGTTTTTTAAGGGCTCTTCTTAGCTTTCTCTCTCTATCTTTCTTTTATTTCAAGCCTTATTGGCTTTTCATTTCATGCAAGTGTTGCAATAGCATTGTAATTTCATTTCCCAGATGGTAGTCTTGTAAGGAGTTACTGAGAGTTTAGTTCAGAGCATTTTTTTAGTTCAATGTTTTCGTTTTTAAACTTTCTTGCAATCGCTTTTATCACACTTGTGATTTATTTGGAAACTCTTTTTGTAATGTTTCTATGTCCTCTTTGTGACTGCTGTGCAATAAGAAATAAATTAGTTTGATATTCCCTTTCTCTTTCTCTTTTTCTAACTATGCATTTTCTTCACATAGTTTTTGTTCACTACTACATTATGAATAACTAAATCCTCATAGTACTCGATCTTGATGATTCGAGGATGACTTGATCCGTTATGATGCTCTAGATCTCTTTCTCTTTTTTAGAATTTAGACCTTCGATTTATTTTTGATTTATTTCTAATGAAACTATATTATCGATATATAGTTTTCATTTACGCTTTCATTCTGGGCTAGCCGAGAGGCCAATAGTTTGAAGTGAACGCTCAAGTGTAAAGAGAGTTGCACACATCTCTCGAGAGAGAATGACACAAATCTCCCGGATTGGAGTCAAATCCAATAGCAAGGTTCACTACTTAAGGCGAGCGTTAGGTATTTGAATACGGGATGAGAGTTCGGTCGGATCTTCCTAACCTCAGTTGGGCACTTCTTCGAGAGGAGCGTAATCAAGCTTCGGGAACCCCCACGGTCAAGGTTTCTTTACTTTATTAAGTTAAAATTTGTTATTGCATTCTTGATTAATTTATGCCGAAGAAATTCAAGATCGAGTACTACCGCTTAATCATCGTTTAGCCTTTCTTTTATTTGCAAGTAATTTTCTCACTTCTCTAATTTAATGAGCAAGCCCAAAACAACTTTTATTTGATAAGATAATAGTAACACCTTGAAGTAGAAGTAATCAAATCACCTAGGGTAATACGACCTTGATATTGAACTTAATATCCTATATTGTATGCGATAAGGTACACTTGCCTTCATCGAATATAGAATCGGAGAACATCTCACAACCACACCTTCACCTTCTCTTTCCTTAACTTTTTATTCTCCACGCATAACCCCTTCTCCGCACGTAATTTTTTATATCAAGTTTTTGGCGCCGTTGTCGGGGACCTTATTTTTGATATTTTGAAAAAAGATAGCTATTAATTTTATCGTTTTACTTTTTTTTTTCTCTCTCTCTTTATAGTTTTTCTCTTTATCTCTCTCCCACTTCTCTTTCTTTTTAAGTGTATTACCTGAGGAAGCTCTTCGATTATTCCTTTTGACCCTGAGATAGAACGCACCGCTTTGGGTCGCCTCCGTTCTCGTGATCAGGAAGCGCATTTAGGCATCGAAGAGTCGATCGGGGACACTGCCACAGAAACAATGGATCTTAATCTGCCCAACCCAAATGAGGCCCAGCAAAGGACTATTTCCTACTATGCGCGGCCGAACCTGGAGGGCACACAATCAAGTATTGTCCGCCCCATAGTGGCGAACAATAACTTTGAGATTAAGTCCAGCATCATACAAATGGTGCATCAGTCAGTGACCTTCGATGGTCTCCCAGAGGAGGATCCAAATCGCCATAATGCGAATTTTCTCGAAATCTATGATACTTTAAAAATCAATGTAGTCTCAGATGACGCCATTCAATTACGTCTCTTCCCCTTCTCTTTGTGGTAAAAGGCCAAGCAGTGGCTGAGCTCTCTTCATAGAGGGTCCATCACTACGCGGGCCAAGATGGCAGGGGAATTTTTTTACAAAGAACTTCCCGCCTGCGAAGACTGCCAAATTGCACACAGATATTGCATCCTTCATGCAAATAGACTTGGAGACTCTCTACGATACGTGGGAGCACTTCAAGGAGCTATTGCGAAGGTGCCCACACCATGCGCTTCCCAATTGGCAACAAGTGCAAATATTGTATAACGACTTAAATTCCTTAACAAGGCAAATGATCAACGCGGCCGCTGGGGGAAAGCTAAACAACAAAACCCCCGAGGCCGCTCAGGAGATTTTTGAGGAAATGACTATGAATTCATATCAATGGAATGCGCCCCGTGTGCGGGCTAACAAACCGGTGGGAATCTTTGAAATTGACGCTACCTCAAATTTTGCCATCCAAGTTGAGTGCTTAACAAAGCAAGTGGCGGAGATGACTGCTTCCTCCGCCCCTCCCCCTTGGCATAATAATTATAATAACTCCGCTATAATAGAAGAGCAGGTTGAATTCATGGGAAACACGCCTCAGCCCTCCTATAACCTGAACAACGCACCGTACAATAACACCTATAATGCGGGTTATAGGAGCCATCCGAATTTCACATGGAGCAACCAAGGAGACGCTCAACACCCCCATAACCCTCCTCATAATCATAACCTAACATTAAATATAGGTCCCCCTTAAATTTAAATCCACCCGGTTTCCAACCGCAACCGGCAAAGCCCCCTTCACTTGAAGAGGTCTTTGCCAAATACGTTGCTACAAATGAAACGAATATCAGGAATACTGCCGGGTCCATCAAAAACTTGGAAAACCAAGAGGGCCAGCTAGCAAAGATAATCTCCGAGCGGCAACAAGGAGCTCTGCCAGGCAATACCGAGCAAAATCCAAGAGAAAGTGCAAACGCCATCACCCTCCGCAGTGGAAAAGAAGTTGTTTTACCAAACGAAACAAAGGTACCTCTCTCGCCTTCGGTCTCTCTCTCTCTTCTCGTCCTCCTGTTATTTTAGCTTCAAATTTGCCTACTACGCTTGTGCAACATGCTTCTAGCTCGAATTTATCGTATCCGTCTAAGCTTAAAAATGAACGTGTCGAAGAAAGTTATAATTTTTTTTTAGAAATTCTAAAACAAATTCATATAAACGTGTCGTTCTGCGAGGCTATCTCTCAAATGCCGAAATATGCGAAATATCCCAAGGAGCTACTATCAAATAACAAAAGCTCGAGGATATTTCACATATTTCCTTAAATGCAGAATGCACCGCTGTTGTGCTCAACAAATTACCCCGCGAAGTGAATGACCCGGGAAGGTTCGCCATCCCGTGCCTATTCGGTAATTCGTTGGTCAAACATGCTTTGGCAGACTTAGGAGCAAGCATAAATCTCATGCATTTTTTGTTCTTTAAGAAATTAGGTATAGGATCTCTGAACCCACTCGTATGAGCATTCTGCTAGCCGATTGTTCTGTGAAGTATCCGGTAGGGATTGTGGAGGATGTCTTGGTCAAGGTGGACAAATTCATCTTCCCGGTGGATTTTGTCATCCTAGACATCAAAGAGGATACCGATGTTCCCCTGATACTCGGCTGCCCCTTCCTTGCCACCTCCCGCGCTATTATTGATGTTAGTGATGGAAAGCTCCTTGATGAGTTCGATATTTATAGGGTTTTTCAGACTCATCTGGACTAGTTTTCTCACTCGTGCACCACATTTCAACCGGATATCGGTTATATTTGCATCGTGCGGTCATGAACCATTTTGTGCACTATTTTGTCCCGAGGGTGTGCAATTGCACATTCTGTTATTGGGGGTATGCACATGGTGCTCCCCGTGGCTCTTTCCTGCTGTTTTCTTTGCAGTATTTGTTGCTGGGAGCTTGTGCTCCAGTTTTGGTTTTGTTGTGCAGGTGATGCGTTTTTCCCAAAGGCAGGAAATCTGTCTTAAGGAAAATGCACGGTCGTACATTTCTTTCACACACGGTTTGTGCTGGATCGTGCGTTTTAGTCTGCTGGAAGAACGTCGAGTAGAGCTCGACGAATTTCGTCAAGCTGAGTTCGACGATCCTCACGCACGGTTGACGCACGGTTTCTTCGAAACCGTGCGCGAAGGAAACACACGATTTTCCTATAGTTTTATTTTTTGTGCCTTCTGTGGTTAATCATGCACTTTGTTCACGCACGGGTGGCATCGCCCGTGCGCGAATAAAACGACGGTTTTTCTGTTTGTCCCTGTTTTCCAACTCTCTGTCTCTACCCGTGCGATGCCCTTCACGTACAGGCGTAACTGCCCGTGCGCGAAGGAAAACGCATGGGTCGACGTGTCTCCTTCCTCAGGTCTATTCTGAAAGTTAATATCGCACGGGTTGAGCACGACCGTGCGCCAAACCGTGCGTGACCATTTTTTTCTGACTTTTCTATTTAAGTTGCAGATTTCCACTTTCCAAGGATCCAGTCCGCTTCCCCCACCATTTTCGCTCCACCGAGTGGGAAAACTCGCCTCCAATCGCCATTTTCTCTTTCCTCCTTGGAGAGTTGATCCGTCCACCATTTCTCCTCAGAAAGCTTGCAATAGTTGCGTCTCTGGCAACTTTCATCTTCTCTGACCTCCAACCTATCATCCGAGCTCATTGCTACTGCACTTGCGGAGTTCTTCGGTTAGAACTAGCCCAGCGATCAAACACGAAGAAGCCGGGTTATAGGGAGAAGGTTACAGCCCTTCTGGATCCCGGACGACATCCGAAGACCGAGCTCGGACAAGGATTGACAACCCTTGAATCCAGCCGTGAATCTCGGAAAGCCTTCGTGCACTCGGTTGTATTTCTCCACCTCTTCTTGTGGTTACTTCATTCTGAACTTGTGATAGTGAGATTATTTCTTGAGAATAATGTTTTGCTTAAGGTTTCAGCATGTCGATATGTTGTTATGTCTTAATTATTGCTTGTGTTGTTAAGCTTCAGTTTTTCCCGTGCTTGTTGTGATCGAGGCGTTCTAGCGCTTGCTAGGAGCGTGATTTGCGATGAGGTGATTGCGACCCTCGCTATTTCGTCCATCGTCCATACTACTCTCCGTAGTAATCCACCTAAGCGACGCGGTGACGGCGACCCGCATTAGTTTTATTAGCATTAAGCTTAGGAAACCAAAACTAAACCTCCTTTGCCACGTTGACACTTGCAATCACTTTTCCAATAGCAATACCACACTCCCTACTTGCACTCCTCGAGAGTCGATATCCGGGGATTAAACTTCTCACTTTTATTACTTGACAGCGGTCAGTACACTTGCCGAGAGTGCATCAGAGTTTTTGGCGCCGTTGCCGGGGAGTGCAACCGTTGTGTGCATTTTTCTTTTGGAAAAATTTGCAAGTGTTTGACGCTTTGATAGATTTTTTTTGTTGTATGATAGATCCTAACCCTGGTAATAGGGGTGAAAATTTGGGTGCTGATCTTGAGACCGCACGAGCGAGGAGAGCTTGCGTGCGTGCTGCTGCTACTGAAGTTAGAATGGAAGACTTGGGCCAAGTAGGAAATGGCTAAGGTGATAGAGTTGCTGAGGGTCAGAAGGTGGTCCAACCTCGCGTTAGGACGATGCATGATTTCACTACCCCGTCTGTCAGAAGTGTTTATCCAAGCTTCAGACCAGCCATTGCCAACAA
Organism: Platanthera guangdongensis; assembly: GCA_039583875.1. NCBI lineage: Eukaryota > Viridiplantae > Streptophyta > Magnoliopsida > Asparagales > Orchidaceae > Platanthera > Platanthera guangdongensis. Next base: position 88,005,769 of record CM077161.1, on the reverse strand, counting down.
CCATTTTGAGATAAAGCCAGCGATTCTGAATATGATCAGAAATAATACGCAGTATTCTGGTTTGGCGAGTGAGGACCCGCAGCTCCATCTGGAGGAGTTCTCAGAGATTTGCGGCACCTTCCGATATGTTTGAATTTCTGATGAGGTAGTTAAGCTGAAGCTATTCCCATTTTCATCAAGGGACAGGGTTTAGACCTGGCTTCACACAATTGCCCTTGGGACCGCTGCCACATGGGAGGCTCTGTCCTCTAAGTTTTTGGCCAAGTTCCACCCAGTGGACAAAATTGTGAATGCCCGAAGGGAAATTGCTACGTTCCAGCAGCTGGACCAAGAGATGTTGTCTGAGGCATGGGAGCGTTTCGCTGACCTGCAACGCCATTGTCCCCAACACGGCTGCGAGCCATGGAATCTTGTAGAAATATTCTATTTTGGTGTCGAGCCGAACTACCGAGCTATGATCGACGCAGCAGCCGGCGACACAATTATGAACCTTTCTCCTGAAGAGGCTTTGTGGCTTCTTCGAGACACAACCTCCCATAGAACATACTGAACTGCGGGAAGAAATGCCCTTAGGGGGCAAAAATCTATTTGATGTGAATGCGGTGATGCAGCAAGCCGAAGCAAGCCACCCTATGATGGATGGAAGAAGGATGCTGACCAGATCAAATACTCCTCCTGCTCCAGTTGGGGGCATATCATGCCAGGGATGTGGAAATCCCGGCCACCACGCTTTTGAATGCCTAGCTGGAGAGTCATTTGCGGAACCGTCAGGTATAACCTTTGATGAAAGTGTTAATTTTATAAATAGTCAAAACCGCCCTGTGCCCTATAATAATGCGTATAACCCAAATGCGAGAAATCATTCGAATTTCTCGTGGAATCAAAATTCCCCAGGTCAAAGATGGCAGGGAGGCAAGAATCAATTTGATGCTCAAGCCTCCAATAGCCAACCGCAACCGCCACAGCCGGGTTATAATCAGAGCGGGCAAGGGGCACATAGGAGTGCTCTAGAAGAAATGATGGAAAAGTTTGTTGAGATGACCAAATCGAACATGGCCCCTCAAATCGCTTCTATGAGGAACTTAGAGATACAACCGGGGAAACTTGACCACGTGGTCTCCGAGCGTACTCGTGGCGCGATCCAAAACGACACGGAAAAGAATCCCCGTGAGCAAGGGAAGAGTGCTGGGGAGGCAGACGAGTGCAGTATTAATGAAGTGGTTGTCAAGTGTGAGATTAATGAAATTGAGACAGAAGCCCTTTGCGATTTAGGTTCATCGTTCAACATTCTTGCTCTGCAAGATGTTGAGAAGCTTAATTTAAATGTCAAAACTAATATCCAGAAATCTCTTGTGCTAGCTGATGGGTTGGTGGTTAAAACTGATGGGGTGATTAAAGAGGTGGAGGTGAAACATAACAGGGCTGTGGTTGTTACCGACTTCCAGGTGTTGGGACCCATAAGAACTAATTCAAAGCCTATTCTTGGGGTTCCATTCCTGAAAGCCTGTGAAGTGACGCTGTGCTTTAACGCATGCGGCATCACCTTGGCTTCCAAGTTCGATTTGCTGCTATCATCGTCACTTCCCACTCTAGTCCCGAGTGAATCTAAAAAACTATTAGAATTAAATGTTTTATTATCTGATGATTTATCTAGAGTTGATGAGACAGATGTTGTGATGAATAAGCAAGACTGGGCTGTGCATGTAAAAGATGTGCTGATGATTGCTAATGGAGAAGCAGAGGGGGAATTGTTTGACGTGAAACAAGTTGCTGAAGAAAATGGGGGCTGCGCACAACTATTGGGAGCGTGCAGGAAACGGATTTAAAAACTTTGATTAAGCTTAATGAATGTCGTAAAACTGTTAAACAGGTGACTTGGACTGATCTTTCACCCGCCGTGGGTGAGGAAAGAATGACCCCCCGATGAGTAAGATAGGCCTGTTGCTAATTTAGTTGGGGTAGATATACCACCATGGCGATCCCTGTTAGAAAGTAGAGACAAGAAGCGAAAAGTAGAGAACAAGCGAATAAACTTTTGAATAATTGAAATTTTATTATCCAAAAAAGGTCTCTATTACAAAGGTATGCCCTCCTTTATATAGAATGGAGGAGAGATGAGAGAATACAAATAAGAGATGTGGGACTAAAATTTACAGGACAAGCGGACTATACAAAACAAACCGCACAAGCCGCGCGGTTAGACAGCAGGGCTAACCGCACGGCTACCACCAGAGAGGAAGAGAGACTGTCAGGGTAGACCGCCAGACCGCCCGGTCTCCAAGCTGACTGAGACAAACCGCCAGACCGCGCGGTCTTCAACCCGCCAAGACAAACCGCCAGACCGCCCGGTCACCAACTTCAACACTCCCCCTCAAGCTGGAGCATATATATCGATCATGCCCAGCTTGTCACAGATGTGGAAAAAGGAAGCGGACACTGGCTTGGTGAAGACGTCTGCCAACTCGTTGTCGGACGTGACAAATGGAGTGCAAATTTGTTTCTTCAATATTTCTTCTCGAATAAAATGACAGTCGACTTCTATGTGTTTTGTTCTCTCATGAAAGACCGGATTTTTGGAAATGTGTATCGCGGCCTTATTGTCACAGAACATATGAAGAGGATAGTTGTAAACCTCTCCTAAGTCAAGCATGAGAGCCCGCAACCACTTCAACTCACATGTAGTCGATGCCATGCTACGATATTCAGCCTCTGCACTAGACCTGGAAACGACGGACTGTTTCTTGCTCTTCCAACTCACAAGATTGCCTCCAACAAATGTGCAGAAACCTGAAGTCGATTTGCGGTCCCCTTTGTCATCCGCATAGCTTGAATCAGAGTAAGCTTCAACCCTTAGGTGACCATTCTTCTGAAATAGGAGTCCTTTCCCTGGAGCAGCTTTAATATACTCTAATATCCTCAGAGCAGATTGTAGATGACACTCCCTCGGAGCTTGCATGAACTGGCTCACCTTGCCAACAGCATAGGAGATGTCGGGTCTGGTTACCGTGAGATATATGAGCTTGCCCACCAGACGCCGGTATCTCGTAAGATCAGAGAGAAGAGGTGAGTCATCTGTCCAAGTTTTGTCTTCTCCAGCAGCCATAGGACAACGTGCAGGTTTAGCACCAGTGAGTCCTGCATCCTTTAAAAGATCAAGAGCATACTTCCGTTGTGAAAGGACCATGGAGTTGGGCTTTCTAGAGATTTCAATCCCCAGAAAGTATTTCGGGGAGCCCATATCCTTTGTAACCAGATGTTGACGAAGGTGTTTCTTGGTCATCAGTATCCCATCCTGGTCATCGCCAGTAAGAAGAATGTCATCAACATAAACCGCAAGAACAACAAGACCAGAGACGGTTTTCCGAACAAACAAGGAGTGATCTGCTGAGCTTCGTGTAAAACCAATGGCCGCAACAATGCCACTGAACTTGTCAAACCAGGCACGAGGACTCTGCTTGAGGCCATAGATAGCCTTCTTTAGCCGGCATACCCGTGTCTCCCCCTGAGCAACATACCCAGGAGGTTGCTCCATGTAAACAGCTTCCTGCAGATCTCCATAGAGGAAGGCATTCTTAACATCTAGCTGCGAGATGGGCCAATCCCTGTTGACAGCTACAGAGAGAAGAACCCGAATAGTGCTGAGGCGAGCCACGGGCGAGAAAGTGTCAAAGTAATCAACCCCATAAGTTTGGGTAAAACCCTTGGCAACCAGGCGAGCCTTATAACGATCCACACTACCATCCGGGAGAAACTTCACCACGAAGACCCAGCGACAACCAACAACATCGGTGCCGAAAGGAGGCGGAACAAGGGTCCAGGTACCCCATTCAGTGAGAGTAGCAATCTCCTCATCCATGGCAACTTTCCAGTGAGGAATAGTAAGGGCCTCCTGGTAGGAACGGGGGGTGGTAGTGGCCGAGATAGCCAGGGCAAAGGCTCGGCGAGCAGGGGTAAGGCGATCGTAGGAAACAACCGCAGCAAGAGGATGGTGGGTACAAGCCCGAACCCCTTTGCGAAGAGCAATCGGGAGATCCAGGTCAGCAGGAGCCTCAGTTTCCGGAGTATCCGTGGTGGAGAGAGCTGGCCCGGGATTAGAGAGAGATGGCAGCGGAGTGGAGGGAGAAAGCGGAGTAGAGGGTGGAGATGAGGAGGATGGGGAAGGCGGTGGAGTGGGTGGAGAGGGCGAAACCTCAGTGGGAGCAGAGGGAAGGGATGAGTTGGTATGAGAAGGAGGAGCAGGAGGAGGAGAAGAGGAAGCGGGAGAGAAGTAAGATGCATTGGTAAAGAAGGTGACATCCGCAGAGACAAATTGCTTGCGGGTAATAGGGTCAAAGCAACAATAGCCTTTCTGAGTGGGAGAGTAGCCCAGAAAGACACATTTGGTGGCACGGGGTGAGAGTTTATCACGAGTGACAGCGGGAGAGTGCACAAAAGCGGTGCACCCAAAGATGTGTAGAGGAAGAGGAAAGGGATCCTTGTCCGGATAAAGAATGGAGAAGGGGGTAGCACCGTGGAGAACGGTGGAGGGAAGGCGATTGATGAGATAGCAGGAGAGAAGGACAGCATAGCCCCAATAGGAGCGAGGAACATGCATTTGATTCATCATAGTGCGAGCGACATCAAGGAGGTGACGGTTTTTGCGTTCCGCCACCCCATTTTGTTGGGAAGTGTAGACACAGCTGGTTTGACGAATAACACCATGGTGAGTGCAAAAGGAGGAGAAGTCGTGGCTAAGATACTCCTTAGCATTGTCAGAACGAAGGATTTTAATAGACGTAGCAAACTGAGTTTTAACCATCGAATAAAAGGAGGTCCAAACAGAGAACAACTCGGAGCGATCTTTAAGAAGATAGACCCACGTAGACCGAGAGAAATCATCAATGAAGGTGACAAAATAGGAACTGCCCCGACCGATGGTGAGGGTAGGAGCGGGACCCCATATGTCAGAGTGAACGAGGTCGAACGGTTGGGAAGAGCCCCGACTTTGCGTTGGTGGGAAGGAGGAGCGGTGATGTTTGCCAAGTTGACATGCATCACAGTTTAGAGGAGGATGATGAGGAGGGAGGTGCGGCAGGAGCTGACGTAGAATGTGGGGAGGAGCATGTCCAAGGCGAAGATGCCATTGGAGAAGATCTGTAGAGGAGGAGGAGAAGACGGATAGAGCAGAAACGTTGTCGAGGAAGTAGAGGCCACCACTCTCAGTCCCGGTAGCAATCGTCCGTTGGGAGTCCGGATCCTGAAAAACACAAGAGGTAGGGGTGAATGTGACAGAACACCGTAGTTGCTTGCATAAAGAAGTAACCGATAATAAATTGCACGGAAACTTGGGCACATAGAGGGTATCAGCCAAGCAGAGAGATGGAGTGACTTGAACCATGCCCGTCCCATGGACCGGGGAGGGAGATCCATCAGCGACAATGACCGGGGGCAACTGAGCCTGTGTGTCAAGTAGAGAGAAACATTGAGAGTTGCCGGTCATATGACTTTTTGCACCAGAGTCGATGAGCCATCCTCCGCGAGTCACAACATGAGCACTACCAGAAGAGGTGACCACGGAGGCGGACAGGCTGGAGGAGAAAGCCATGGAAGCAAGAGAGTAGCAAACCGCGACGAGACGAACAAGCCGCGAGAAGAGAATAGAGCACCAAGCCGGGCGACCAGAAAATAGGTCGGGCGGCTAGAAAGGCCGCTTCCAAGAAGCCGAGCAAAGCAGAGGGGAAGAAGTCGCACGACCTGAAAAAGTCGGGCGAACAGAGGAGAATAAGTCGCACGGCCAAAGATGAGGCCGAGGCGACTAGCAAGCAGGAGCGGGTAGAAGGCAACAAGAAGAAAGCGGCGAAAAAAGCAGGAGAAGGTCCAGCGGGGAAGAGGTCGCGCGGACTGAGAAGACCGAGCGAACAGAAGAGAAGAGAAGAGCAGGTGACCGCGACCAAGATGCGGGTGAAAAAGGAACAACCTGCACGGTCAGGCAGATCACAGCAGCAAACCGCGAGTATAGAGACAAGACACGCGGACAGAGACAGACCGCAACGACTAGGAAGTCGGAGAGGCAAGAAAGAACAAGGAGCGCGGCGACAACGAAACAGGTCGCGGAGACAAAGAGTAGTAGGAGAAGAGAATCAAGAGGAAGCAAGCCGCGCGAACTGGGCGGCGGACAGAAACAAGCCGCGCGGATAGAAACAAGCCGCGCGGATAGAAGAGAGGGCAAGCCGCGAACCAAGTCGCAGAACGCGGAAAACAGGGCGCGAACAACAGAGGGCGCACAGAATCAGGAGGAAATGACCGTGTCCTCTGATACCATGTTAGAAAGTAGAGACAAGAAGCGAAAAGTAGAGAACAAGCGAATAAACTTTTGAATAATTGAAATTTTATTATCCAAAAAAGGTCTCTATTACAAAGGTATACCCTCCTTTATATAGAATGGAGGAGAGACGAGAGAATACAAATAAGAGATGTGGGACTAAAATTTACAGGACAAGCGGACTATACAAAACAAACCGCACAAGCCGCGCGGTTAGACAGCAGGGCTAACCGCACGGCTACCACCAGAGAGGAAGAGAGACTGTCAGGGTAGACCGCTAGACCGCCCGGTCTCCAAGCCGACTGAGACAAACCGCCAGACCGCGCGGTCTTCAACCCGCCAAGACAAACCGCCAGACCGCCCGGTCACCAACTTCAACAATTGTTAGAAACCAGGCCGGGGGGTCCCACACATTTTGGGTAAAGGCCCCGGTCATGGCCGACTGCAGTCGAACGGCACAGCATCCCCAACCAAATCTCCTGGGCTCCACCTCGGTTTAATCCCAGGTAGGTTGTTGAGGCCTGGTCTCGACCCCAGGACCTCCTTTATAAGAGGCGCCTTAGCCAACCTCTCATACCCAACTGCACTGCAGTGCAGTTGGGTATGAGAGGTTGGCTAAGGCGCCTCTTATAAAGGAGGTCCTGGGGTCGAGACCATGCCTCAACAACCTACCTGGGATTAAACCGAGGTGGAGCCCAGGAGATTTGGTTGGGGATGCTGTGCCGTTCGACTGCAGTCGGCCATGACCGGGGCCTTTACCCAAAATGTGTGGGACCCCCCGGCCTGGTTTCTAACAATCCCCATCTGTTAATTTGAAAAGAAAAGAACTTCTTATACGCAAGACATTAGATTTTGTAGGCCGACGTGAGAAGGACGAGGCTAGGGGTAGGGGAGAGTCGTCTTCCCTGGGCCTTAAAGCCTTCACCTCGCCCTCATCTCGCGTGGCTGGGGGGGGGGGATCTATCACAAGTCAGCGTTCAACTGAAGAGTGAAGGATCTTCGGGGCCCCCTTACTTTCCGTTTCTTGTTTTATTTTTCTTCATGCTGTGTATAACTTTGGACTTTTTCATGCATTCTGAACTCTTGCTTTTGAACATTATCTATATAAATGTTAATACAAGTATTTGGTCCACCTTAAGGACGGTAAGGAAAAGGGCTTATGGGAGACGACCCAATGCTGCTGCTTGCTTTAAATTTGTGCAATTTAGTTGTTGTGCTTACTTGTGTATAGCTTTTTGTGGTTGGAGATATTCTATTTTGCAGGTGGAATTTGTTTGGGCCGTGGGTTTATTGCTGAAGTTTAACGCCACTCTTCTGGTATGCTCATTAGCCGAGCATGAGTAACCTCTCCCCCAACTTTCATTTCTTTAATTTTATTGCAAATCAAGGATATATTGTTTAGTATAAGTCTGGCGGGGGCAAGTTCTGCGAGTCACCTTTGCACATGCACTTGCATACCACAAGAGTATGAAAGTGCAAGTTATATCTGATATACTCTAGAGGGGGGTGAATAGAGTATGGTGCTTGCTAAAAACTTTTTACAACAGTTGTTGTATTCCTAAGTGAACAGGGAAGCAAATGAACTACAATAACTATCTAATCAAAAAGCAATCACAAATCACAGCCAGAAAACAAAAGAAAGTAAGCAACCAGAAGATACAAGGAGCTATAGTGGTTCCCCAATCAATCTGGGTACATCCACTCTTCTACCACCCTAGGTAGGAATCCACTGTAGGATGAGTTGATCAGGTGTCCTGGGCACCAATGAGCTTTTGATAAGGTGCTCAAAAACCAAACCAGATTTTTTGATCAGGTGTCTTGCCACCACTAAGTTTTGACAAGGTATCAGAAACCAACACAAACTTTTGAAGGGAGTTTGATAGACCCTTTACAACAGAGAGAGAGAGAGATGATCTTCTCTGTCAACAATCAGAGAGAAGATAGTGGATGTTGTCAAAGCTCCCCCTGAGATCTTGAGTTGTTCAGGAAGTGAAGCTTTGCAGTAGGGTGATAGGCCTTCAGGAAATTTGATCTCCAACAAAAGATGATTTCAGCAGCAGCTGAAATGTGTGTTGTCTGGAGTCTTGACTGATGATGGCCTTTGAACACTGGAATCAAAAGGGATCTGAAAATTTCAGTATGTTTATCTCCTTTTGTGATGGTGTTCTTGTATGAGTCCTAAGACTATGAATATCTGCAGCTCTTTTTCTTGTTGTTATTCACTTGTTGATGATGTTCTCTGTTCTTCTGTTCCAGCAGAATATGAATATCTCTTTTATTCCTTAGATCTGAATAGAATGATTCTCTGTCCAAGATAGCCGTTAGCCTGTCATAAATGACTTCCTTAACTGCATTTTGTCTTCTGGAGGAAAGTCCAATAAAAAATTCCTTTGAAAATCCCTTGAAACTGGCTACAAGATCCTTGAAATAAATGCTAAGAATAATTCCATAACTGTCTGAATTTGAATCTTGAAAAACGTCGATCTCTCTAGAAAAACGTCGACCTGAGCTCTACTATCGTTGAACTGAGCTCAGAGACTGGACTTAGACTGAAGCATAGATCGTCGATCTGAGCTCAACTATCGTCGAACTGAGCTCAGAGATAGAGAAACAAACTAGAGACAGGAGCGTCAATCTGAGCTCAGAGATCGTCGAATGGAGTTCGACGACTCGTTGAAGTTGAGCTCAGAGATCGTCGAATGGAGTTCGACGATTTGTCGAAGTGAGCTCAGCGATCGTCGAATGGAGTTCGACGATTCGTCATCCTGAGTTCGACGAAATGACTTGGTCTCCAGAACTGAAATATCTGGTCTTGAGGGAAGCTTTCAAACCTAAATACTAACCCTTAGACTCAATTCTAATTGACCTTTAAATCTATACAATGAGGTCAAAACAGATTTCCGAAAAGACATAGTGATCCTTGCCCAAATCAGTAATAGGGCGTTCCAACAATCTCCCCCTATTTGGGTTAGGATTACTATTTACAGATATTGGAAAAATAAAAACATACAAAGCAGAAATGTAACAAACAAGACATTTCAGAAACACAGACATTATCTCAGATAGTCAGAAAACAAAATATACTGTCATCTTACAGAATCATTCCTTTTCCTTGCTCTTTATGAGAACTATTTCTCTGTTGGGATTGAGAGCTTCTTTCTTGGATCTTCTATCATCAGCTGCACCTAGAGAGGTTTGATGCTTTGGCCTGGGCACTACAGCTTCTGGGTGCAACTTCATATAGCTTTCTGAATCAAAAAATTTACTGGAGGAGTATCTCTCAAGTTCTTTCTTTCTTTGATCTGATAAAGTAATGATATTTGAAGTATCTCTTCCTTGTTCTCTAGCTTTATTGATTTGGTCCAATACAGCCAATTCTTTCATTCTTGCTGTCCATAAGGTGGGATTATTTTCTGGGTCCTCAAATGGAACAGGAGGCTCATATCTGTTTGAAGAAATATCAGGAGGGGCTCTGGAAGAGACTAGTTCTTTAAGCTTATAAGGGAAGGGACCAGAAGTAGTGTCAGATGGACCTTGTCCTTCCCTTGGATAAGGATGTTGCCTGGAATATCCTTTAGAGTACACTTTGAGTTCTCTCTGATTTCCTCTGTACTGTCCTTTTCTGGACTGGTAACCTCTAGACTGATTTCCTCTGTACTGGGATCTTCCTTGAGGTTGATATGAAGTTTGGCTTCTGGCAGTAGATTTGAAAGCAGAACTTCAACCTGCACCTGCATCAGGTGAAGGAGGAGGAGGAGGATTGAAATGGGAAGATCCTTTGTCATACTTTCTTTTCTTCTTCATAGCTTTCAGTTGATTCCTGGAGTATTGCATCCAAGGTTCTGTGATAGGGCAATCATGCAGTATATAGTATGGAATATCATTTATATCTTTCACTTTTTCTGGAGGAACTCTCTTCATGGCTTTGATTCTAGATTTCCTTTTCCTTGCAATTGTTGTAGAGGAATCATCTGAGTCAGTCCTAAACTGATCACTGTCTGAGCTTGGAGGATTATCATACACTGAATCAATCCTTTTGAGGTAATCTTTCTGTTGTTGAGACTGAGCAAAAGAAACAGCGGAGACAGCAACAGGAGCAACAGCAGGAAGTGGAGTAGAAGCAACACTGGCAGAAGGAGCTATGGCAGTAGATTCAGAAACAGCAGCAGTAATAAAAGCAGTAGTAACAGATGAAACTGGAAAATCAACTTCAGAAGGAGCAACATCAGCAGTAACAGCAGGCTCAAGAACAAATGCCTCTGTCATATGCATATCCTCAAAAACAGTAATATCAGAACTAACAAAAATATCAATAGCAGCAGTAGGAGCAGCAGGAGCAGGAGCAGCAGAAGAAGCAGTGTCAACAACATTGAAGGAATTTATATAAGAGCTTATTAAGCTGGGGTCACATCTGGAAATAGGCACAATGGCCTTAGTAGGGTCTTTAGAATGCTGGACTGGAAGGTAGTTAAAGTACACAAAATCAAAAACTGACAACAGTGACCTGAGGTCCACTGTGATGAATGCAACAGATGTAATTGGAGCTTGGGCTGAAGTTTCTGCAGCAGGCAATCTATCAGCTTCATAAGTCATCTCCCCCTGCCTAGATTCATTGACAACTAGATCAAGGCACCCAGAAGAAGGGATTGCTTGAGAAGGAAGAATGGAAGATAGCCTGACAGACAGCTCCTGAACTATTTTTAGAAGTGGAGCCAAAGAGGTCTCCAGCAAGAGGGATAGCTTTGGAGCTATCAGCTCATATAACCTGTCTGCAAGGGCTGGAAGATCTACTTGCTCAAGAGGAACTTGAGTAGAGGTAGGGATGAATGAGGTAGAAATGAAGGTTGGAGCAGCAGGAGATGTTGGTGGAGAACCTGTGGATGGTGGAAAGGATGGTTGGGAAATTGGAATTGTGGAGATGGAAGATAGTGGAATGAAAATGGATGGTGTGAAGGATGGTTGAGCAATTATGTCCTGAAGGAGTTATTGATAAGAGGTGGATGAGGATGGTGTCTCAGGAGGGGATGAAGGAGAATCATCCATATAGGAATCATCTATAAGAGTGAAAGATGGAATATAAGAGGACGAATCAATATCCATGTGTGGGTAGTGATGTAGATGATGGAAGATTTCTTCAGTGAATGGTGGACTTGGAGAAGGAATTGAAGTTGGATATGGGGTGGAAATTGTGATGGTGGATGTGACTGTGGTAGATGAAACAAGAGGTGGAGGAGGAGGAGATGAGGCAGGCAAGTCTTCTGCAGGGGCAGAAACCTGAGGGGAAGAGACTGAAGCAGTCCTTGTGCCTGAAGTAGAGATTGCAGAGGGCCTGCTGGGCTTGCCAATTTGCTTGTCCCATTTTCCAAATAGGGCACAAGTGAGCCTCTTGGAGGCATTGATGTGCATCCCACTGGAAGCAAGCAGTGCATGGCATTTGTTATGAAGAAACAACCCTAAAATCCTTCCAAAATTAACAAAGTTCTTGTTAATCTTTTTCTTAATCAAATCAAAGAAAACTTCTCCCCAGTTGAGTTGCTTCTTGTCCACCAGGGCACCCATCAGACAGAGCTGATACCTAGATATGGTATCATGAGCTGAGTGTTTTGCCAACAACACTTTTCCAACAACATCAGTTAGAAATCTGTACTCAACAGACATATTTTTCTTAAGCAATTTGCTAGGGTTAGCTTCTGAATGTCCCATCCTTTCAAGCATATTAGAAAATTCCTCTCCAGAAAGCTCAACAGAATCTTCTCCAGATTTTAATTAAAAAACCTCTGTCAAAGCAGCAGGTGTTAGAGATACCTGGGTTCCTGAGATGCTTCCAACCACTGTATTCTGATCCAGGTTATGGGTAGTATACACCCATTCCTTTAATTCATCTGCAACTAATTTGATCCTTGTAGTCATTATGGTAACTAGATGTTGTTCTTTGAAAAGTTCCAGAATGTCCTTGAAGATTTGATCGCTGTTGTTGAAAGAATCCATGTCGATGTCAAATCCAGCGTCAAATTTCATTGCGGCCAAGATGGAGACTGAGACTGCCATTGATTCCTGCAAAAAAAACAAACAAACGACCAAGTGTAGAGAAGTTTGGAGGGAAAGAGAAAATTTGCAGAGAGTATGAAAGCGTAAAGGGAGAACGACAGCCGAAAAATGTGTTTTATATTAGGGTTTGACGCAGAAAAGGAAAGATCGTTGAACTCTGTTTGACGATCTGGGCTTCTAAAGGAAACTGAAAGGTCATCAATATCATCGATCTCCGTTCGACGGTATTGGAGAGCGTCGAGCTCCATTCGACGATCGCTGACCTGAAGAAAGATAGTTTAGCACTATCTGAGAAGCGCTGAACTCAGGTCGACGATTTCTAAAATCGTCGATCTCCGTTCGACGATCTGGGGGAAAATCGTCGAGCGCAGTTCAGAGATCAGAAACACTATATACACTAGAAAAACACTTTGATTTGCCTAGTCTTGGTCATTTTTAAATTTTTGAAATCTTAGATATTATTTTAGACTTCCTCCATCTAACATTCCTAACTGATTTAGGAAGAATGTATGTTTCTTTTCATCCAAGGGTTTGGTGAAAATATCTCCCCTTTGCAAATTAGTTGGGATATATTGAAGTTCAATTTTATTTTTCTCAACATTATCCCTTAGAAAGTGATGCCTAATTTCTATGTGTTTTGTCCTACTATGGAGGACTGTATTTTGTGCTATAGAAATAGCACTGGTATTATCACAAAATATTTTTGACTTTTCTAAGTTGTAGCCATAGTCTAGGAGTTGATTTTGAATCCACAAGATTTGTGAACAACAACTACCTGCAGCCATATATTCAGCTTCAGTAGTTGAAGTTGACACATATGTTTGTTTCTTGCAAAATCAGGAGACAAGTCTGTCACCAAGAAACTGACAAGTTCCACTGTTGCTTTTCCTGTCTATTCTACATCCAGCATAATCAGCATCTGAGAATCCAGTTAAGTCAAATGCTGAATCTTTTGGATACCAGAGACCTAGATTTGGACAACTTTTTTACATACCTAAGAATCCTTTAACTAAGGTTAGGTGTGAATCTCTAGGGATCACTTGGAATCTAGCACATATGCATGTAACAAACATTATGTCAGGTCTACTAGCTGTAAGGTACAATAAAGAACCAATCATTGCTCTATATGTTGTCTGATCAACAGGTTTCCCATGTTCATCAACATATAATACAGCATTAGTAGGCATAGATGTTTTCATACATGATGCTTCAGACATACCAAATTTCTTAACCAATTCTTTTACATACTTGGTTTGAGAAATAAATATGCCTTCAGCATGTTGTTTGATTTGCAATCCTAGAAAGAAGTATAGCTCACCCATGCTACTCATTTCAAATTTAGAATGCATTAGGTTGGAAAACCTTTTGCACAAATTTGAATCAGTAGAACCAAATATAATATCATCTACATAGATTTGTACTAGTAGGGTATGTGACTTATGGGTTCTAATAAAAAGAGTTTGGTCTACTCTACCCCTTATAAACTCATTTTTCAGAAGAAAGCATGCTAGGGTCTCATACCATGCTCTAGGAGCTTGCTTTAGACCATATAATGCTTTATGCAATTTGAAAACATAATTAGGATGAGTTGAAGAGATAAAACCTGGGGGTTGTCTAACATAGACTTCTTCTTTGATATCTCCATTGAGAAAAGCACTCTTTACATCCATCTAGTATACTTTGAATCCTTTGTGTGCTGCATATGCTAAGAAGATTCTTATGACATTTAACCTTGCAACTGGTGCAAAGGTCTGGTCATAATCTATCCCTTCTTCTTGAGAGTACCCTTGAGCAACTAGCCTTACCTTGTTCTTACAATGACTCCTTGATCATCCAATTTATTTCTGAACACCCACTTTGTTCCAACAATGGAGTGATCCTTTGGCCTTGGTACCAGTTCCCAAACTTTGTTCCTTTCAAATTGATGCAACTCTTCTTGCATTGCAATGATCCAGTGTGGATCTTGCTCTGCATCTTGAATGGATTGAGGTTCAATTTGAGAAAGAAAGCAAGTGTGTATCAGGTTTTGGTTGACCTGATTTCTGGTTTGCACACCAGCTGAGATGTCTCCAATCACTTGGGAGATTGGATGGTCTCTTGATGTTACTAAATCAACAGGAGATGTTGATTGTTCACCAACCTGTGTTGTTATTTCCTCTGGTGGTACAACAACTGGCTCTTCAAGATGTTGAATGTCTTCTTCATCTTCACTGCTTTCCTCTTTTTGAATAATTTGTAACCTGTCCAAGTCTTCAGCAAAAGAGTGTACCTGCAAAGGTTCTATGGTAGAAGTATTCTTCTCCTTAAAAGACATGTTAGATTCATCAAAAGATATATGAACAGATTCTTCAATTTTGAGAGTTGATTTATTATATACCCTATAAGCTTTACTGATCATGGAGTATCCCAGAAACACTCCTTCATCAGCTTTAGCTTGAAATTTTGCTAAGTATTTCTTGTCATTATTATGAATGTAACAAATACAACTAAAAATTTTAAAGTAATCTACTTTAGGCTTCTTCCCTTTGAGTAATTAATAGGGAGTCTTGCCCTTCAGTTTATGTATTAAACTTCTATTCAACACATAGTTGGAGGTGTTCACTGCCTCTGCCCAAAAGGATAGAGGAAGGTGAGCATCTAGCAATAATGTAGTAGTAGATTTAATAAGGGTTCTATTTTTCCTTTCAGCTAACCCATTTTGTTGAGGAGCTCTAGGAGCTGAGAAAGTGTGCCTGATCCCTTCACTCTGACAGAACTCTTGCATAAGAAGAGAATCAAACTCTGTCACATGATCACTTCTGATCAGGGCAATGTGAGTATTGAACTCACTCTGTATGTATTTGAGAAACTCGGTCAAACACTTAAAGTTATCAGACTTCTTCCTCAGAAAGAACACCCATGTGAATCTAGAGAAGTCATCTACAACCACTAAAGTATAAGATTTCCCTCCTAAGCTTTGTACTATATTGGGTCCAAAAAGATTCATGTGTAACAGATACAAAATCCTAGGTGAATCACTCTTATTAAGTGACTTGAAACTATTTTTGGTTTGCTTGCCTAATTGACAAGCCCTGCAGAGTCCTTCCTTCTTGTAGGGGCTAGAAGGTAGTCCTCTAACAAGGTTATCCTTGGATAGCCTAGCAATGGTTCTAAGGTTTATATGTCCTAATCTCTTATGCCATAGTTCATTAGGTCAACAAATAGAGTTAAACAAGCAAATATCTACCTTGGTTGAAAGAAAATCTACAAGATAGATGTTACCTTTCCTTTTACCTGTCAAAATAGTTGTGTTGTCCTCTGATTTGATCTTGCATAAGAATTTGCTGAAAGTCACTTGGTAGCCTTCATCACATAGTTGACTGATACTGATCAAGTTGTGCTTCAGTCCTTCCACATAGGCTACTTTCTTGAATGTGACTGTGCCAATCTGGACTGCACCATATCCTTTTGTTAGTCCAAAGTTTGAATCACCAAATATTACTTTGGGTCCAAGCTTGGCCTTGAAGGATGTGAAATTGTCCTTGTTTCCTGTCATGTGCTTTGAGCACCCACTATCCAGATACCATTGCTGGTTTGATGTTGGATAAGTCTTCACCTGCACATAAAACAATTTATTTGTTTTTGACCCAGTTTACCTTGGGCCTAGGTTGATAACATTTGAATTCAGAAATAAAAGACATCCCTGGTTGACTCTTATAGCCTTCAGGATGATATCCCCTTGGAGGTATTATCCATTCAGTATAAGGGTTAAATCTTTGGGATGAAGGACCTCTAGGATTGAACTTTAATTTACCTTTGAAAAAGTTTTCAAAACTCTGATCTTTGCTCGCCGATCGTTGAGCTGAGTTTGACGATCTTGGGTCAGATCGTCGAGCTCTGTTCGAAGATCGACTGTGGCAGAGTTCAGGGTTTAGAGATCGTCGACCCGAGTTCGACGATTTAGCCTGAGATCGTTGATTTGCATTCGACGATCGTCTAGCTCCGTTCGACGATTTTTGTTGAACTCTTGTTTTCTTGGGTAAGTCAGAATTCCTCCTAACTACCTCTACAACTCCCTTACCATTATCAGAGATAAATTTAATTGGGGTTGTTAGTACTATAGGTTGGCTGGATGAAGCACCCAAGCCCAGTGTACTATTGAATCTTGAGTTCACTGTGCTTGTGATGTCCATTAGCTTGATACTTCTCCCATTGAGGGATTCTTCAAGCTTCTTGGCCTCTGATAGTTCTTTTTTCAGTGAAGCTATCTTCTCCCTACATCATTCCAACTCCTCAGAGAGTTTGAGGTTTTCTGATTTTAAAGTACTGTATTCAGATAATTGATTTCTGAGAGAAATGATTTCCTTCTCAAATTTTAATAAATCTAAACATAGTGGTTTAAACTCACACTTGAAGTCCTCAGAATTAAAATCAAAAGAACTTATTACCTGGTCCTCTTCAGATTGAGTCTCTGATTCAGATTCTGACTCTTCTACATCAGAATTTTGTTGTGAGGCATTGATAGCCATCATGCAGAATTTCTTTTCTTCAGCATCATCTTCATCATCACTTGAGCTGGATGAAGCTTCAGATTCTTCTTCTGTTTCACTCCAAGTTTCAGCAACAAATCCCTTCCTTATATGTTTGTTCTTGCTGGAGGAGGGGTTGCCATTGCTGCTTTTCTTGAAGTCCTTTTCTTTTCTCCTTTCTTTCCTGTCTTTTTGTCCTTATTTTTATTTTCTGGACAGTCAGGCACAATGTGGCCTGATTTCCTGCAACCAAAACAGATAATCTCTTTGTTATTTAATTTGTCATACCTTGGCTTGTCATGCTCTCTGTATGATCTTTTCCTGAAATCCTCTCTGGCCATTTTGTAAAACCTTTTGACCAGTAGGCTTAACAACTCTTCATTGCCTGTGACTTTGTCTTCAGGCTGATCTTCAATGGCTTTGAAAGCTATTGACTTCTCTTTTCTGACTGCTGGTGAAGCAGACTTCTGCTCTTCTTCTCTATTCTTGATGAGCAGCTCATAAGACCTGAGCTTGCCCAAGAGAGCTTCAGTTGTGATCTCATTTAGGCTTCTGACATCCTTGATTGGCCAGATCCTTGAGTCCCAAGTGCTTGGGAAGAACATTAGGATTTTATCATTGAGCTCAGTCAATGAGATCTCTTTGTCCAAAGTCTTCAGTTCATTGACTACAAGGCTGAGTCTATTATACATGTCTGCTACTGACTCAGCTTCTCCTTTCTTGAAATTCTTATACTGGGTTATGAGATGAGATCTTCTGAAAGTGCAGCTAGATCTGAAATACTCTAGAGGGGGGGGGGGGGTGAATAGAGTATGGTGCTTAAAAAACTTTTTACAACAGTTGTTGTAATCTGAGTGAACATGGAAGCAAATATTCAATCTAATCACAAACTAACCTAAAAAAGAAATTAATCACAGATCCTAATTAATCACAAATCAATCACAGCCATAAACAAAAATAAAGACAAGCAAGCCAGAAGACACAAGAAGCTATAGTGGTTCCCCTAAACTTGGGTACATCCACTCTTCTACCATCCTAGGTAGGAATCCACTTACAGGATGAGTTGATTAGGTGTCCTGGGCACCAATGAGCTTTTGATAAGGTGCTCAAAAACCAAATTAGATTTTTTGATCAGGTGTCTTGCCACCAATGAGCTTTTGACAAGGTGCTCAAAAACCAAGCACAAACTTTTGAAGAGAGTTTGAAAAACCATTTACAGAGATGGGGATGAGAGAGTTATGGAAGTCTTCTCTTTCTCAGAGCAGCTGAGAAGACTATGTGGATTTGATGTTGTCAAAGCTCCCCCTGAGTTCTTGAGATGTTCAGGAAATGAAGCTTTGCTATAGGGTGATAGGACTTCAGAAGTTGATCTCCAGCAATTGATGATTTCAGCAACAGCTGAAATGTTAGGTGTCTGGAGTCTTTGAATGATGTTGGCCTTGAACACTTGAATCAAAAGGGATCTGAAGAATTTAGATTTGTTGATCTCCTTTGGTGTGTGTTCTGGTATGAACTCTTTTAGATAGAGAGTGTCTACAGCTCTTTCTCTTGGGAATAGTTGATGTTGAGAAAGATGTTGTTCCAGAGAATATTGTTTCTTGTTCTTCTTGTCTACTTATCTGTGCTGTGTGTACTGATTATGATATCAGAGAACAAAAAATCTTTTATTTTATTCTTTGGTTCTGAATAGAAAATCATCCTCTGTCAAGAATAGCCGTTAGCCTGTCATTAATTGCATCTTTAATTGCAAATGTCTTCTGGGGGAAACTCCAAAGAAACATTCCTTGATAATCCCTTGAAACTTGGTCCAGAATAAATGAAAACGGCTAGAAAATCTTCTGAATTAATTGCTGAATAACTCCTTAACTGTTCTGAATTTGAATCTTGAAAATCCTTGAACTCTTCAGAAAAACGTCGAACTGAGCTCAGAGACAGAGAATCTAAACTGGAGTCTAGATCGTCGAACTGAGCTCGCAGATCATCGAATGGAGTTCGACGATTGGTTGAAGTTGAGCTTAGCGATCATCAAATGGAGTTCGACGATCCGTCGAAGTTGAGCTAGACGATCGTCGATTGGAGTTCGACGATTCGTTGTACTGAGCTCGAAGATATGACTTAGTCTTCAAACTGAAAATCCTTGGTCTTGAGGGAAGCTTCCAAACCTAACTACTAACCCTTAGACTCAATTCTAATTGACCTTTAGATCTATACAGGAGGTCAAAAACATGTTTCCTAAAGACATAGTGATCCTGACCCAAATTAGTAATAGGGTGTTCCAACATCTTCTATCTTTTCTCTCATCAGCAGATCCTGAGACTATCTCAGATAACTTATCTCAGATGTCCTTTGCTGAGTTGCATTCAACTACCTTTTGGAATATCTCATCAGACATAGTCTGGGCTAGAATGTTCATAGCTTTTACATCAGCCAATTTCCATTTCTTTATTTCTACATCTGTTCCTGAAGGAGGTGGAACAACACTTGTACTTGTATTCTCTGGAGGTCTTGGACACACTGTCAAAACAGAATTGAAAATGTCCTCATCAATAGAGTTCATGTACAGTCTAATCCTTGCCTTCCAAAGTGCAAACTTAGATAGATTGCACACTGGAGGTCTGGTGCTAGCATAATCTTTGTTTTGGGCCATGTTTTGTGAAGAAATAATTCTAATAACAAAATCAAAACAAGCAGATCTAACTAGAGGGATCTATGGGTTCAGGTGTTAGCCTGTGCAACCACTAAGGTGTGGTATTTTTAACCAACCCTGGAAGATGTGGTATGTTTAACCAACCTCGCTCTGATACCAATTGAAAGTGCAAGTTAGATCTGATATACTCTAGAGGGGGGTGAATAGAGTATGGTGCTTGCTAAAAACTTTTTTCAACAGTTGTTGTATTCCTAAGTGAATAAGGAAGCAAATGAACTATATCAACTATCTAATCAAAAAGCAATCACAAACCACAGCCAGAAAACAAAAGAAAGTAAGCAACCAGAAGACACAAGGAGCTATAGTGGTTACCCAATCAATCTGGGTACATCCACTCTTCTACCACCCTAGGTAGGAATCCACTGCAGGATGAGTTGATCAGGTGTCCTGGGCACCAATGAGCTTTTGATAAGGTGCTCAAAAACCAAACCAGATTTTTTGATCAGGTGTCTTGCCACCACTGAGTTTTGACAAGGTCTCAGAAACCAACACAAACTTTTGAAGGGAGTTTGATAAACCCTTTACAGTAGAGAGAGAGAGAGAGAGAGAGAGAGAGAGAGAGAGAGAGAGAGAGAGAGATGATCTTCTCTGTCAACAATCAGAGAGAAGATAGTGGATGTTGTCAAAGCTCCCCCTGAGATCTTGAGTTGTTTAGGAAGTGAAGCTTTGCAGTAGGGTGATAGGCCTTCAGAAAATTTGATCTCCAGCAAAAGATGATTTCAGCAGCAGCTGAAATGTGTGTTGTCTGAAGTCTTGAATGATGATGCCCTTTGAACACTGGAATCAAAAGGGATCTGAAAATTTCAGTATGTTGGTCTCCTTTTGTGATGGTGTTCTAGTATGAGTCCTAAGACTGTGAATATCTGCAACTCTTTTTCTTGTTGTTATTCACTTGTTGATGATATTCTCTGTTCTTCTGTTCCAGCAGAATATGAATATCTCTTTTATTCCTTAGATCTGAATAGAATGATTCTCTGTCCAAGATAGCCGTTAGCCTGTCATAAATGACTTCCATAACTGCATTTTGTCTTCTGGAGGAAAGTACAATAAAATATTCCTTTGAAAATCCCTTGAAACTTGCTCTAGATTAATTGAAACGGCTACAAGATCCTTGAAATAAATGCTGAGAATAATTCCATAACTATCTGAATTTGAATCTTGAAAAACGTCGATCTCTCCAGAAAAACATCGACCTGAGCTCTACTATCGTTGAACTGAGCTCAGAGACTGGACTTAGACTGAAGTAGAGATCGTCGATCTGAGCTCAACTATCGTCGAACTGAGCTCAGAGATAGAGAAACAAACTGGAGACAGGAGCATCGATCTGAGCTCAGAGATCGTCGAATGGAGTTCGACGACTCGTTGAAGTTGAGCTCAGAGATCGTCGAATGGAGTTCGACGATTCGTCGAAGTGAGCTCAGCGATCGTCGAATGGAGTTCGACGATTCGTTGTCCTGAGCTCGACGAAATGACTTGGTCTCCAGAACTGAAATATCTGGTTTTGAGGGCAGCTTTCAAACCTAAATACTAACACTTAGACTCAATTCTAATTGACCTTTAGATCTATACAAGGAGGTCAAAACAGATTTCCTAAAAGACATAGTGATCCTTGCCCAAATCAGTAATAGGGTGTTCCAACAGAGTATTTTCATTTTCAGTTTTTATTTTATCATAACAGCATTGTGCACCTTCACCGCATGAGCGAGCACTTAAGCATGAGCTTGGCCCAAGTTTAATTTATTTCTTTTGTGTTAACTTTAAGATAGTGGTGCAGGCTTAGGATTTTAGGATAAGGTTTTGTGAAACTCGTGTAGTGCTCCTAATCGAGGACTCATGATGTGTAGAAATAATATAGATTTAATTTTTCTTTATGCTCGTAGATTTATGCTTTTCTGCATTTGTAAATAATGTATGTACTACTCAAAACTGTGGAATTTGGAGCAATCGAACGGTAGTGTAGGAATGTGTGTAGCCGCCACTAGCCTCGTATTGCTCGAGTTGGGAGGAAGGATCATCTTTATCGGTGGCTAAGAACTTGCCCCAAGCTACTCTCGAAGCTTTGGTGTATGGTTAGTCAAGCTTGAGTGTGATGTAGGCCATCATTTTGGCCCGGTTGAGCCTTGTATCCAGTCTTAATGTAATCCTTGTTAGCCTATTTTGAGCCTACCCCTCCTGTTGATTCAGTCCTACTCCGTGATCACCAAACCTAAAAGCCTATCCCAGTAGCACGCCCCTAGCTCGAGCTATTAGTATATCACTTCTTGCATTTGGTGATGTTGCTGTGGTGCAGTTTTGTGTGTGAGGTGTAGATTTCATGATTTTGTGGCTGAATGTGATATAAAAATTTTTGAAAAAGAAAAGAAAACGAGAAAAAGAAAGTAGTTTGATATGAAAGAAGAAAAAGTTTAAATGATAATTCCATTTGAGATTTTGTGCTGGGAGGCGGTGCATGCACCCGTTTGTCAAGTCCAAGTCTGGTGGTGTGGAGCACCTGTATGTATTGCTTGGCGAGAGGAATTTTTTGTATGAGCTCATTTGGGTTGTGCGTAGCCATTGTTTACCTTTTGCATCCTTACCTACGTATAGGCCCAAGCCCCATTATCTTTCTATAGTCCTGCGGATTCGCGCTTGAGTCAAACTAGCGCTGTGGAGAGAATGTGAACGGGCAAGCATATGGTCCCCGACCTTGGTGAATTTCTTTGGAGGTGGTCCCAAGCCCCGGTCTTTGGCAATGCTCAACTTAGTGGCCTGCCTACTTTCTTCCTACGCATGATCGAACGATTCTCCAGAATTTTATTTTTGAGTAGTTACAATACTTCATTACACTCGTCGAAATCTATAAACTTTGTAGCATAATTAAAAAGTTTATCTATTATATTTTCTGTACCCATGAGTATTTGATTTCTCGCTTTACCTTATTTTTGAAATCTCTATGCCAGCTAGCTGTTTTCTAGTGCGCGGAGGGATGATTTGCTCGGGACGAGCAAATGTTTAAGTCTGGTGGTGTGATGAGTACGATATTTATAGGATTTTTCGAACTCATCTAGGCTAGTTTTCTCACTCGTGCACCACATTTCAACCAAATATTAGTTATATTTACATCGTTCGGTCATGGACCATTTTGTGCACTGTTTTGGCCCGAGAGTGTGCAATTGCACATTTTGTTATTGGGGGTATGTATGCACATGGTGCTCCCTGTGGCTCTTTCCTGCTATTTTCTTTGCAGTATTTGTTGCTGGGAGCTTGTGCTCCAGTTTTGTTTTTCTTGTGCAGGTGATGCATTCTTCCCAAAGTCAGGAAATTTGTCTTAAGGAAAACACGCGGTCGTGTGTTTCTTTCACGCACGGTTTGTGCTGGATCATGCGTTTTAGTCAGCTGGAAGAACATCGAGCAGAGCTCGACGAATTTTGTCGAGCTGAGTTAGACGATCCTCATGCACGGTAGACGTACGGTTTCTTCGAAACCGTGCGCGAAGGAAACACATGGTTTTCCTGTAGCTTTCTTTTTTGTGCCTTCTGTAGTTAATCGTGCGCTTTGTTCACGCACGGGCACCCGTGCGCGAATAAAATGCATGGTTTTTCTGTTTGTCCCTATTTTCCAACTCTCTATTTCTACCCGTGCGATGTCCTTCACGCACGGGCGAAACTGCCCGTGCGCGAAGGAAAATGCACGGGTCAACGCGTCTCGTTCCTCGGGTCTATTCTGAAAGTTAATATCGCACAGTTTGTAGATTTTATGAAAGTTAACTCGCCTCCAGCAGTCATTTTCGCTCTCCTCCTTGGAGAGTTGATCCGTCCACCGTTTCTCCTCAGAAAGCTTGTAATAGTTACGTCTCCGGCAACCTTCATCTTCTCCGACCTCCAAGCTACCATCCGAGCACATTGTTGCTGCACTTCCGGAGTTCTTCGGTCAGAACTAGCCCAGAAATCAAACACGAAGAAGACGGGTTATAGGGATGAGGTGATAGCCCTTATTGATCTCGGATGACATCCGAAGACCGAGCTCGGACAAGGATTGACAACCCTTGAATCCGGCCGTGAATCTCGGAAAGCCTTCGTGCACTCGGTTGTATTTCTCCACCTCTTCTTGCAGTTACTTCATTCTGAACTTGTGACAGTGGGAATGTTGCTTGAGGATAATATTTTGCTTAAGGTTTCAGCATGTCGATATGTTATTATGTCTTAATCATTGCTTGTGTTGTTAAGCTTCAGTTTTTCCTGTGCTTGTTGTGATCGAGCCGTTCTAGCGCTTGCTAGGAGCGTGCTTTGTGATGAGGTGATTGCGACCCTCGCTATTTCATCCATCGTCAATACTACTCTCCGTAGTAATCCACCCAAGCGACGCGGTGACGGCGACCCGCATTAGTTTTACTAACATTAAACTTAGGAAACCAAAACTAAACCTCCTTTGCCACGTTGACACTTGCAATCACTTTTTCAATAGCAAAACCACACTCCCTACTTGCACTCCTCGAGAGATCGATATCCAGGGATTAAACTCCTCACTTTTATTACTTGACATCGATCAATACACTTGCCGAGAGTGCATCACTCCTCCTTCGGGTTGGAGACGATGAAATCACTTTCAGCATTAATCCCTCAATGCATAACACCCTAGAGCACGATGATTCCTGCTTTTATCTTGAGGAATGCTTCAAAAATGAATTTTCTGCACCTTCTGAATTAGTTTCTTCATCAGTTGATGAATATCTTATCACTGAGCTCTTCTGCTTAGAAGATGTCTCTCACACTACCCACCCGAATCTCTACCCATTGACACTCTAAAATTCAGAACCTCTTACGAGGAACCACCCACCTTGGAGCTTAAGAAACTCCCCCCTCATATGAAGTATCTCTTCCTTGAAAACGACTCTAAGATACCCGTTATTATCTCATCGGATCTGAGCAACTCAGAAATTTCTCAGTTGACTCTAGTTTTACAAAATCACCGCCACACAATTGCATGACAGTTATCCGACATCAAGGGGATTAACCCATCATTCTGCACATACAAGATTTTCCTATATAATAATTCTCGTAGTACTATCCAACCCCAACGACGTTTAAATCCAAACATGAAGGACATTGTGAAGGCTGGGGTTATTAAACTTTTAGATGCAGGAATTATCTACCCCATCTCCGATAGTACTTAGGTGAGCCCAGTACAAGTCGTGCCAAAGAAAGGCGGAGTTACGGTAGTGGCTAATGAAAATAATGAATTAATTCCAACTCGTACTGTTACGGGTTGGCGGATGTGCATTGATTATCGCAAACTCAATGATACCACCCGAAAAGAACACTTCTCGCTCCCCTTTATCGACCAAATCTTAGAACTCCTTTTCGGTCACTCCTTCTATTGCTTTCTCGACGGTCTCTCGGGGTACTTTCAAATCCCTATTTCGCCCGACTACCAAGAGAAGACTACCTTTACTGTCCCTTTGGCACCTTCGCTTACAGTGGATGCCATTTGGTTTATGTAATGCGCCAGCTACATTTCAGCGATGTATGCTGGCGATATTCGACGAGTTATTAGAAGAAGTGATGGAGGTATTCATGGACGACTTCTCGGTGTTTGGTAGTTCTTTTGAAAATTATTTAAAAAATCTCGAGCGTGTGTTGATTCGTTGTGAGGAAACTAACTTAGCCCCCAACTGAGAGAAATGCCACTTTATGGTCAGAGAGGGATTGGTCCTCGGCCATAAGATTTCAGGTAAGGGGATCAAGGTCGACCGGGCCATGATCAAAATTATTGAAAAACTCCACCCTCCAACGAATATTAAAGCCATTTGTAGTTTTCTTGGGCACGCGGGGTTTTATCGGCGTTTTATCCAAATTTTTTCCAAAATTACGAAGCCAATAACCCATCTTCTCGAGAAAGAGTCACCTTTCATTTTTAACAACATTTATCTTCTTTCTTTCAATTTAATAAAAGAAAAATTAATAAACTCCCAGATTCTAGTTGATCCGGATTGGTCGCTTCCTTTTGAAATCATGTGTGATGCTAATGATACTGCGGTAGGCGCGGTCTTAGGACAACAGGTGGATAAATTCTTCCACACGATTTATTATGCAAGCAAGACACTCACGTCTGCACAAGCCAACTACACCACCACCGAGAAATAGCTCCTAGCGATTGTTTTTGCCTTCGATAAGTTTAGGACTTTTATCACCCTCTCCAAAGTAATCGTCTTCACAGATCACTCAGCCTTTCGTTTTTTTATTAAGTAAAGCGGACGCCAAGCCCCACCTTTTACGATGGATCATCCTCTTTTAGGAGTTTGATTTAGAGATCCGAGACAAAAGGGGTGCCAAACATTTGGCGGCCGACCATTTATCGCGTTTAGAAAACCTCGCCAGCGAGACATTATTGGAAACTGACATTAAAGATAAATTCCCTAAAGAGCGCCTCCTCGCTCTCAAAAAATTCCAAAGATTATCCAGAATCCTGTGTAACGCCCCCACTCGTCGCGTGGCATATAACGGTTGGTCTGGCTGGGGCCCCACGCCATATGTTATAGACAGGCGGCAGAATTACTTGTGGAAATCAAAATCTACTCGTACCCTAACTCAATACATTTTAGCGCATCATTTTAAGTTAGCATGAACTCAACTCAAAGAATGTCCACTACTATATAAACTCCAAATTTATATATCCAAACCAGGAATGTATACAACACACACACACATGGCCTTAAGGCCTTACAAGTTTCTTTTTATACAAATACAGCTTCGTACATCGGCACGCAGACCGACCACACATGAAATCCAACCACGCTTCGCACGGCCTTCAAGGGCCTTTAGCAGCAAGCCTCCAGTCCGCTAATTTCATATCAAGCAACATCACCTGCAAACACATATCCACCAAGGAGCGGCAAATAAAGTAACGGTCAGCTTCAGCTGACCACTTTTAACGACCCTACCCCTTACCCGGGGCAGTGGTTCCTTCCCTATATGCATTGCTATCATCATAAGCTCCATCAATTTATCAAACACAGTCATGTCACAAATGCCAGCATCCACCAGACGCTCCGTGCACTCATGGAACCTTCTTGGTGTACTCGATATCCCAATCGTACACTGCCGATTACAGGTTTCACTTGTTGGTTGGGCGGTTCCATCCTAGTCCACCAGTCTCGCAAGTTGGCGACATCCCGTCCATACCACTCAGAGGTACTAACCCCACAACATCCATAAACAACCAGAGCAGATCGACCCACACCATGTGGTGTAGCAAGCCGGGTTTCCCAGTGCTCCCCAGGCATTACTACCCATCGAACCCTCACCTATTTCCGATCGACCCACACTATGTGGTGCAGCAAGTAGGGTCCACCTCACTTCTTCCTAAATATTGCCACCCATCGATCCTCACTAATACAAATCAACCCACACCATGTGGTGTAACAGCACAGGTTTATCCCGCGCTCTCCGGGCGTGCTACCAATTGATCTCTCATCCCAACCAGGAGCTTATTCAAAGCCTCCATACATCCATAACCAACATTCATTCATCCATACAACCATTCAACAAAACATAACCCTTTCATAATATCAAGTCCACGGAGTCTTCTCCGGTTTACCCATGATCATCACTAATCCAGACTACCAGTCCAGATGAGCTTCACACAGCATACCTATGACATACTTCACACTTCCGGCTCTAGATGAAGACCCAGTCAAGGAATCGCTTACGAGATCCACCTCTTGGTGGAGGATTCCACGCATATGCATAAAGAAAGGACTTCGATGTACAAGAAGGAGATCGTTACCCTTGAAGATCGCTTCAGCGCCATGAAGTAGCCGGATGGAAGTCACCGTCTCGGCCTTGCCTTCACGAATCCGCTCTCGGATCTTCGCTCTGCACTCCGCAGCTCCTCCAGCAGCTGGCTTTTGCCCTCCTTTCCTCCCGTTGCTCTCCCTTTCTCTTTCTCTCTCTCTCCTGGAATGATAAGAATAAGGAGAAGATGAAGAGGAGGGCTTTTATCCCCTTTTTCCGGCCTTACTCCACATGGAAGGAGGCTGAACCACTGGATCCAAGATCAAGGAAACTAGTGGCTCAGATTTCCCCAAAACTCACATGAACACGACCTGACATGCCCTGTGACACGCCCGTGTCACAGGCCGTGTCACTTAAGCGGCAGTCAACCGACTCCAATCCACCCAGTACACGACCGTGTGACATGCCCGTGTCACACCCTACATGCCCGTGTCCTGCCCGCCACGCCCGTGTTGACCACCCGTGTACTTCACTCGGCAATATCTCAATTTCACCCGAGAGACACACGGCTCGGGGACACGCCCGTGTCCTACGCCGTATGCACCTGGACACACCCGTGTCCCGCAACACACGGATTCCTGCCGGAAAACCAAAAGAGACACGCCCTCTGACACGCCCGTGTCACAGGCTGTGTACCCTACACTCGACGATCGTAGACCCAACATTCATCGACCACAAGCCCAACTCCTCAACCCAAACACGACACGCCTTGGGACACGCCCGTGTCCCAGGCCGTGTCAACCAATCCTCAACCCAAATTGACTCTGGGGGTGTTACAATCCTTCTCTCCTTCAAAGAAATTTCGTCCTTGAAATTTGGCTCACTCCAATCAGTCAAATAATCAGGCAATGTTGCACCCACTACAACCGAGCACTCGAAGAGGCGAGCCGGGTTTGAGCTCAGAGGCCGCGACTTGTCTCACCCAAGGCATCGCACAAACTAAACAAACATACAGCACATACATACATCCCTAGCTTCCATCTGTGCACATGCAGGCACAAAATTTATCAAGTGCTTGAGAAACAAACACATCATCGAGCTATATCAAGATCGACCGATTACTTTCATATCACAAGTGTGCACCAATAGTTCAACATGTAACAGAATAGCTAACATATATGCACACAACCATTGCATTAGTCAACATTATTCACATCCCCAAAGTGATACAAGTCATTATTCTTACTTCCGCTCAGCCTCCCGATTTTGTATTTCTCGTGTCAAAGCCAAATTAAGCACTCGAGGCTGAATGTCACCAATTGAGCTTTGCGGCTCTTGCACTTCCATATTATGCAACCGAGGTTGTGTCCGGGATGCAGATGACTCGGCCACTGCATTACCCTTTTTGTCATAAGACGCACCTGTATTTTTCTTACTTCCTGCAGGGGCAGTCCAACAAAATTTTGCGATGTGTCCTTGCTTCCCGCAGTTATAACATATACGTGTATCAACACGTCCTGGCCCATAAGTCGCCCCCGAAGAAACAGTCGATGGAGCTGATTTAGCAGGCCTAAACTTTTTCTTCTCTCGCCTTCTGAACTCCGACTGCTCCGATTGCAGTACTTTGAATTCTGGCTTTTCTACTGCCAGCCACTTATTCTCTTGGACCCCCTTCAAATATTTCTCCAAAGCACGGGCCGTATCAACCAACGCTTGGAAGCCTTGGCTCACTGAACTCGGGAGTACTAGCCTCAACTCATCCCACAGTCCCTCATAGAATCGATTTGTCTTTCGAGCCTCTTCAACAAAAGTAGACCCCGCATATCTCCCCAGTCTGGTAAACTCATGCAGATATATATCAATATCTGCCTCACCCTGCACCAGGCATTAAAACTCATTCTCCATCGCAATTCGCTGTGACACTGGCAAATACTTGGCGAGAAACAATCGGGAGAATTCATCCATTGAAACCTCCGCTAATCCTCGACCTGCCAAGTGATGCACCTCCATCTCATCCCACGATAATCTCGCATCTCCTTCCAACAAAAAAGTGGCTAAAGTCACTTTATGCTCCTCCACCATCCTGATTGCAGTCAGTATTCTCTTTACTCGAGCCAACCAATCTTCCGCCTGTGTTGGGGAAATCGCCCCACCAAATATAGGTGGATGAAACTCCATAAAGCTTTTTAATGCCTCATTTGCTGCTTGCTATTCCACCACAACTGCAGCGCACTCTTGTCTTGCACCAGCCTGTACTGGTACTCCTGCAGGCCTTACCTGCCCCATAGGCTGTGCATGAAACACCACAAGCACCGTCTTCATCACCATCCATATGGTCTCCGCCGAGGGAGGTGTAGGCTCTTCAACTGGTGCTACACTCTCATCAGATTGCTGGGGCTCTGAATGCCCATCACCACTCCTCGCCACCTAGCAATGTACAAAACACCATTACTCATCCACATCATAACGGTAATTATACATTGACTACACACTCATGCCCCATACGTGCATGAAATACATTCCTAGTGGACATTCGTGAGTTCAATTATGTTCTCTTCTCCCAAACAATCTCAACCTGCCTCTGATACCACTTTGTAACGCCCCCACTCGTCGCGTGGCATATAACAGTGGGTACAGTCGGGGCCCCATGCCATATATCATAGACAGGCGACAGAATTACTTGTGGAAATCAAAATCTACTCGTAGCCTAACTCAATACATTCTAGCGCAGCATTTTACGTTAGCATGAACTCAACTCAAAGAATGTCCACTACTATATAAACTCAAAATTTATATATCCAAACCAGGAATGTATACATTAAAAAAAACCAGGAATGTATACAACGCACACACACATGGCCTTACAGGTTTCGTTTTATACAAATACAGCTTCGTACATCGGCACGCATGCCGGCCACACATGAAATCCAACCACGCTTCGCACGGCCTTCAAGGGCCTTTATCAGCAAGCCTCCAGTCCGCTCATTTCATATCAAGTAACAGCACTTGCAAACACATATCCACCAAGGAGCGGCAAACAAAGTAACGTTCAGCTTCAGCTGACCACTTATAACTACCCTACCCCATACCCGGGGCAGTGGTTCCTTCCTTGTATGGATTGCTATCATCATAAGCTCCATAAATCTATCAAACACAGTCATGTCACAAACACCGGCATCCACCATACGCTCCGTGCTCTCAGAGCACCTTCTTGGTGTACCGGATATCCCAGTCGTACACCGCCGATTAGAGGTTTTTCACTTGTTGGTTGGGCGGTTCCATCCTAGTCCACCAGTCTCACAAGCTGGTGACATCCCGTCCATACTACTCAGAGGTAATAACCCCACATCATCCATAAACAACCAGACCAAATCGACCCACACCATGTGGTGTAGAAAGCCGGGTTTCCCAGTGCTCCCCAGGCATTACTACCCATCGACCCCTCACCTATTTCCAATCGACCCACACTATGTGGTGAGCAAGTAGGGTCCACCTCACGTACTCCCAAAAATTGCCACCCATCGATCCTCACTAATACAGATCAACCCACACCATGTGGTATAAAAGGTCGGGTTTATCCCGCGCTCCCCAGGCGTGCTACCAATTGATCTCTTATCCCAACCAGGAGCTTATTCAAAGCCTTCATACATCCATAACCAATATTCATTCATCTATACAAACATTCAACAAAACATAACCCTTTCATAACATCAAGTCCACGGAGTCTTCTCCGGTTTACCCATGATCATCACCAATCCAGACTACCAGTCCAGATGGGCTTCACACAGCATGCCTACGCCGTACTTCACACTTTAGGCTCTAGATGAAGACTGAACCAAGGAATCACTTACGAGATCCACCTCTTGGTGGAGGATTCCATGCATATGCATAAATAAAGGACTTCGATGTTAAAGAAGGAGATCGTTACCCTTGAAGATCGCTTCGGCGCCATGAAGTAGCCGGATGGAAGTCACCATCTCGGCCTCGCCTTCACGAATCCGCTCTCGAATCTTCGCTCCGCACTCCGCAGCTCCTTCAGCAGCTGGCTTTCCCCCTCCTTTCCTCCCCTTGCTCCCCCTTTCTCTTTCTCTCTCTCTTGGAATGAGAAGAAGAAGGAGAAGATGAAGAGGAGGGCATTTTTCCCCTTCTTCCTGCCTTACTCCACATGGAAGGAGGCTGAACCGCTGGATCCAAGATCAAGGAAACTAGTGGCTCAGATTTCCCCAAAATTCACCTAAACACTGCTTGACACGCCCTGTGACACGACCGTGTCACAGGCCGTGTCACGCCCGTGTCACAGGCCGTGTCACTTAAGCGGCAGTCAATCGACTCCAATCCACCCTGTACATGGCCGTGTGACATGCCCGTGTCACACCCTACATGCCTGTGTCCTGCCCGACACTCCCGTGTTGACCACCCGTGTACTTCACTCGGCAACATCTCAATTTCACCCGAGAGACACACGGCCCGGGGACACGCTCGTGTCCCAGGCCGTGTGCACCTGGACACACCCGTGTCCAGCAACACACAGATTCCTGCCGGAAACCCAAAAGTGACACGCCCTGTGACACGCCCGTATCACAGACCGTGTACCCTACACTCGACGATCGTCGACCCAAAATTCATCGACCACAAGCCCAACTGCTCAACCCAAACTGACTCTGGGGGTGTTACAATCCTTCCCACCTTTAAAGAAATTTCATCCTCGAAATTTGGCTCACTCCAATCAGTCACATAATCAGGCAATGTTGCACCCACTGCAACCGAGCACTCGAAGAGGCGAGCCGGGTTTGAGCTCAGAGGCCGCGACTTGTCTCACCCAAGGCATCACACAAACTAAACAAACATACAGCACATATATATATCCCTAGCTTCCATCTGTGCATATGCAGCCACAAAATTTATCAAGTGCTTGAGAAACAAATACATCATCGAGCTATATCACAATCGATGATTACTTCCATATCACAAGTATGCACCAACAGTTCAACATGTAACAGAACAACTAACATATATGCACACAAACATCGCATTAGTCAACATTATTCACATCCCCAAAGTGATACAAGTCATTATTCTTACTTCCGCTCAACCTCCCGATTTTGCATTTCTCGTGTCAAAGCCAAATTAAACACTCGAGGCTGAATGTCACCAATTGAGCTTTGCAGCTTTTGCACTTCCATATTATGCAATCGAGCTTGCATCCAGGATGCAGATGACTCGGCCAATGCTTTACTCTTTTTGTCATAAGACGCACCTATCTTTTTTTCACTTCCTGTAGGGGAAATCCAACAAAATTTCGCGATGTGTCCTTGCTTCCCGTAGTTATAACATATACGTGTATCAAAACATCCTGACCCATAAGTCGCCCCCGAAGAAACAGTCGACGGAGCTGATTCAGCAGGCCTAAACTTTTTCTTCTCTCGCCTTCTGAACTCCGACTGCTCTGATTGTGGTACTTTGAATTCTGGCTTTTCTACTTCCAGCCTCTTCTTCTCTTGGACCCGCTTCAAATCTTTCTCCAAAGCACGAGCCGTATCGACCAATTCTTGGAAGCCTTGGTTCACTGAACTCGGGAGTACTAGCCTCAACTCATCCCGCAGTCCCTCATAGAATTGATTTGTCTTTCGAGCCTCTTCAGCAAACGTAGACCCCGCATATCTCCCCAGTATGGTAAACTTATGCAGATACATATCAATATCCGCCTCACCTTGTACCAGGCGTTGAAACTCATTCTCCATCGCAATCCGCTGCGACACTGGCAAATACTTGGCGAGAAACAATCGGGAGAATTCATCCCTTGAGACCTCCGCTAATCATCGACCTGCCAAGTGATGCACCTCCATCTCATCCCACCATAATCTCGCATCTCCTTCCAACAAAAAAGTGGATAAAGTCACTTTCTGCTCCTCCACCGTCTTGATTGCAGTCAGGATTCTCTTTACTCGAGCCAACCAATCTTCCGCCTGTGTTGGGGAAATCGCCCCACCAAACGTAGGTGGATGAAACTCCATAAAGCTTTTTAATGCCTCATTTGCTGCTTGCTCTTCCGCCCCAACTACAGCGCGTTCTTGCCTTGCACCAGCCTGTACTGGTACTCCTGCAGGACTTGCCTGCCCCGTAGGATGTGCCTGTAACACCGCAAGCACCTTCTCCGTCACCATATGCATGGTCTCCGCCGAGGGAGGTGTAGGCGCTTCAACTGGTGCTACACTCTCATCGGATTGCTGGGGCTCCGGCTGCCCAGCACCACTCCTCGCCACCTAGCAATGTACAAAACACCAATACTCATCCACGTCATAACGGTAATTATACATTGACTACACACTCATGCACCTTACGTGCATGAAATACATTTCTAGTGGACATTCGTGAGTTCAATTATGTTCTCTCCTCCCAAACAATCTCAACATGCCCGTGATACAACTTTGTAACGCCCCCACTCGTCGCGTGGCATATAACGGTGGGTCCAACCGGGGCCCCACGCCATATGTCATAGACAGGCGGCAGAATTACTTGTGGAAATCAAAATCTACTCGTACCCTAACTCAATACATTCTAGAGCAGCATTTTAAGTTAGCATGAACTCAACTCAAAGAATGTCCACTACTATATAAACTCCAAATTTATATATCAAAACCAGGAATATATACAATGCACACACACATGGCCTTAAGGCCTTGCAGGTTTCTTTTTATACAAATACAGCTTCGTACATCGGCACGCAGGCCGGCCACACATGCAATCCAACCACTCTTCGCACGACCTTCAAGGGCCTTTAGCAGCAAGCCTCCAGTCCGCTCATTTCATATCAAGCAACAACACCTGCAAACACATATCCACCAAGGAGCTGCAAACAACGTAACGGTCAGCTTCAGCTGACCACTTATAACGACCCTACCCCTTACCCGGGGCAGTGGTTCCTTCCCTGTATGCATTGCTATCATCATAAGCTCCATCAATCTATCAAACACAGTGATGTCACAAATGCCGGTATCCACCAGACGCTCCGTGCACTCAGGGCACCTTCTTGGTGTACCGGATATCCCAGAAGTACACCACCGATTAGAGGTTCTTCACTTGTTGGTTGTGCGGTTCCATCCTAGTCCACCAGTGTCGCAAGCTGGCGACATCCCGTCCATATCACTCAGAGGTACTAACCCCACAGCATCCATAAACAACCAGAGCAGATCGACCCACACCATGTGGTGTAGCAAGCCGGGTTTCCCAGTGCTCCCCAGACATTACTACCCATCGACCCCTCACCTATTTCCGATCGACCCACACTATGTGGTGCAGTAAGTAGGGTCCACCTCACTTCCTCCCAAACATTACCACCCATCGATCCTCACTAATACAGATCAACCCACACCATGTGGTGTAACAGGCCGGGTTTATCCCGCGCTCCCCAGGTGTGCTACCAATTGATCTCTCATCCCAACCAGGATCTTATTCAAAGCCTCCATACATCCATAACCAACATTCATTCATCCATACAACCATTCAACAAAACATATCCCTTTCATAACATCAAGTCCACAGAGTCTTCTCCGGTTTACCCATGATCATCACCAATCCAGACTACCAGTCCAGATGGGCTTCACATAGCATGCACATGCCGTACTTATTTGTTTCATATTAATTGTGCCATATTTATATAACATTAAATGAGCCCGAACTGGAAAATCTATTTGCTAAATGAAAGATTTATCCGAGCCGTACGCATATGCATAAATAAAGGACTTCAATGTCCAAGAAGGAGATCGTTACCCTTGAAGATCGCTTCGGCGCCATGAATTAGCCGGATAGAAGTCACTGTCTCGGCCCTGCCTTCACGAATCCGCTCTCAGATCTTCGCTCCGCACTCTGCAGCTCCTCCAGTAGCTGGCTTTTCCCCTCCTTTCCTCCCCTTGCGCTCTCTCTCTCTCTCTCTTTTGGAATGAGAAGAAGAAGGAAAAGATGAAGAGGATGGCTTTTATCCCCTTTTTCCGGCCTTACTCCACATGGAAGGAGGCTAAACAAATGGATCCAAGATCAAGGAAACTAGTGGCTCAGATTTCCCCAAAACGCACCTGAACACGGTCTGACACACCCTGTGACACGCCCGTGTCACAGGCCGTGTCACTTAAGCGGCAGTCAACTGACTCCAATCCACCCAGTATACGGCCGTGTGACACGCCCGTATCATACCCTACACGCCCGTGTACTACCCGACACGCCCGTGTTGACCACCCGTGTACTGCACTCGACAACATCTCAATTTCACCCGAGAGACACACGGCCCGGGGACATGCTCGTGTCCCAAGCCATGTGCACTTGGACACACCCATGTCCCACAACACACGGATTCCTGCAGGAAACCCAAAAGAGACACGCCCTGTAACACGCCCATGTCACAGGCCGTGTAACGTCCCTAATTTTTCCGGCAATTATTTAATTCTCTTGTTAACGTCATAATGACGTAAGGGGCATTACGTATCGTGGAGTTGACGCCGCATCACCGTTAGTGCGTTTTCGCGTCTATTCGATCGAGTCGGCCAAATTCGCGAATCCTTGCCGAAAATGGAAAATTGTACACTGGAAAATTAAATTGATTAATTTTTGACATGCTCGTCAAGTTTCGTCGCGATCTGAGCGATATTCGAGCCTCGACGAATTTCCGAAGTTTTGTAGATTTTATGTTCGTTGTAAACTTTGTGGATTTATATCTCAAGAATGGCTCATCGGATTTTGATTTTGACTTCGCCGTTGTGTACATAGCGTCTGTGTTCGCCTACGGCGTGAGTTTCGTTTAATTTGGCGCGCGTTTGGGCCTCCGTTTTGATCTTGTAGTTTTCTTATTCAAAAATATATACATATGAATATTTTAATATTAAAGTACTATTCAAAAATGAAAAGCACTATTCATTTGTGTTGGAACCAGCTTTCTGATCCCTCCTAATATTCGAAACAGGATGCAGCCCACACGTACTCTCCCTGCGCTACCCTCCTGACGAGAGTCAGTGACCTGAAAACAGACCGAGGGGGGCCCAGCTTGGAGGTCCGACCTCTTACCCGGAAGAACTGAAGTCTTCCCCTCCCTAGCCAGTGCTGAGCTAGGTGCCTGTGAAGAAGATAGTGGAAAGGTACAACAACCTTCTCAGGCACCTCTACCGGTCTATTTATAGGCCTCTGAACCTGATCTGCAAATATCACTTCTAAATCAGCCTGAAATGACCAAAACACCATGGACTGGGTCTGCTAACAGCCAAACTCCACTGTTCCAGAGAGCTATGCGCAGACCTCCAGGGGTAAAAATGTAAAACTACCTGGGGCACAAAGGTAAAATCCCCCTTGTGGGGGTAAAAGGGTAAAGACATCTTTTCTCCCATGCGGCGAGTGGGGAAGGCACTGCCGGGCGAGACGACCGCCATGTCCGTCTCGCCGCCCTTTCGGCATGTGAGCTCTCTCGCCTCCTAGAATGATTACGCCCACTAGAAGGTCTCGCCCACTCCAGAGGATCCCCCATCTCGCCTCCTGCAGGTGGGCATCCTATCATCTCGCCAGTCTCCCCTTCTCGCCCGCTATTTCTGGTTCCCCCGCAATACCTCCCACCATTACTACTTCTTCTCCTCCAGCGTCTTCCTCCTCTCTTTGCTCTTCCCCACCTCTCTGTTCTTGTTGCAATTGCTCCATCCGCTTTTCCAACTCCTCCGCGTCTCCCCGCCAGGAGATGGTGTTCACTGCCGTCACGTAGCACTCCCTAGCAGCCTTTGGATCCCCCCTCACCCTGATTTGGGTACCTCCCGAATTCAGCTTCAAGCACTGGTGAAACGAGGATGGGACGCATCTGAAAGCGCTGATTAAGGGGCGCCAAAGATAGCGTTGTAACTACTGGGGGAGTCCACTATGGCAAAGCGGCAATTCCGGGACAGCCCTCCCAGGGTCACCTGAAGCCCTACTCCCCCCTCGACTTCTTTCCTTTCCCCTGAGAACCCAAACAGTGGTCCATCCGCCGCCAGCACCCTCCGGTCCTCCACCCTCATTGCATTGAATGCCTTCTTGAAAATCACGTTCACTGAGCTCCCATTGTCCACTAGGATCCGCGACACCGTGAAGTTCTCGATGGCGGTCCGTATCACCAGCGCGTCACAAAAGGGGTCCTCATGGTCGGGCATGTATTTCCTTGAAAAGGTAATCTTTTCATCTGGAGGGGGGAATTGTGAAGTCGAGGCAACGCTTCGATGGTACATAGTGTGAAGGCTCGCCTTTCGAGCCGCCTCTATCCCCACCCCCCATTGATCACTCCAATTCCCCCGCGGTCCCCTTCATCCGCTTGATCCACACATCGATCCTCTTCTCCTGTAACTGTTACTTCCTCTATCCGCACCGGCCTGGGCTGTTCCCCTGCCCCTCGAGTTCTCCTCATCTCTAAGAAATCTGGGCAGGTAGCCGTTGCGTGACCTTCCTCCTCGTGGAAGTCACAATATGGCAACGCCACCTCCCCCCCTGTCTTCCTTTCTGAGGGTTCCTCCTTCTCCCTGCTCCTGCTCCTCTTCATCTCTCCCGGCCCCTTCCTCTGCCTCGGCCGATGGCCATGGCCTACTGCGGAGGGGGTAGGGGTGGTCTATGACCATACCCCCACCCCTGCTGGTGAAACCTTCCCGGTCCTCCCTGTTGGTTCCTCCCCCTTGGGGAAATCCTCAACCTTGTCCTGGGGCCGGGCCCCCTGCTGTCTCCACCCTAGCTCCGGATACGCCGACGCCCTGACTCCTCTCTTCTCCTTGCCTCCTGTTGTCTCCCACCCGACTCCCTCGACTCTACCTCAGTAAGCCTTGTCAGCTTCTTCGCAAAGGCTGGGTTTGCCGCCTCCATCGTTATTTCCTTTGCCGCCTTCTCCATCAAGCCCTCAAAAGACAGCGGCGCCTTCCGGGTGAGGCTCATCTTGAAGAATCCTTCTCGTAGTCCCACAGTAAAGGCCATCTGGAGGGCAAACCCCGACACCTCCTGTATATCCAAAATCTCTTCTTGGAACCTATCCACGTACTGAGCCAGCGATTCATCCGCCTTCTGTTTAATTAAAAAGATCGATTCCGGGTTCTTCTTCCTCTTCTTAGATGTGGAGAACCGAAGCTGGAAACTCCTACTTAAGTCCTCGAAGCAGTATATCGAGCCTGTCGGGAGTTGATGGAACCAGTCCCTAGCTTTGTCCTTTAGGGTGATTGCAAAAAGGCGGCACTTAAACGCGTCCATCATGGGCCTGATCGAGACAGCGTCTTCGAACCACTGCAAGTGATGAAGGGGGTCATCCTTCCCCACATAGTAGTTCATCTCGGGCTCTCGGAAGCCCTCCGGGACGGGAGCGGGCAGGATCAGCTCACAAAAAGGCGACCCTCTCGCCACCGGTCCCACCGCCCTTACTCGCGCGACGACCTCCCCTGGCGAGATGGCACTCGCCGGGCTTGGGAACAGCTCCCTTCCAACCATGTCTCTCCCGCTCCCTTCCATCATCACCTCCTTTCCCGGCCTTCTCCCCGGGGCATCCTCACCCACTCGCGCCGAGACGAGTTCTTCCTGAGTCGCGAGAGCTGGCACTGGAGGCAGTGGAGTTGAACAGTCTCCCTACCGCGAGATCCCTTGCAGTAGATCCATGATCCCCTTGATCGAAGCCATAAACTCCGCTCTCCCTACAAATCCCCCCTGGTTATCCGACTCCCCTCCTTCTCCTTCTCCTTCTCCGTGATCTCCCGCCATGTGGTTGCTCAAGGTTCTTCTCTGAGGGCTGCATTCCACGCTAACCGCACCAAAAATATTGGAACCAGCTTTCTGATCCCTCCTAAAGTTCGAAAAAGGATGCAGCCCACACGTACTCTCCCTGCGCTACCCTCCTGACGAGAGTTAGTGACCTGAAAACAGACTGAGGGGGGCCCAGCTTGGAGGTTCCACCTCTTACCCGGAAGAACTGAGAGTCTTCCTCTCCATAGCCAGTGCTGAGCTAGGTGCCTGTGAAGAAGATAGTGGAAAGGTTCAACAACCTTCTCAGGCACCTCTACTGGTCTATTTATAGGCCTCTGAACCTGATCTGCAAATATCACTTCTAAATCAGCCTGAAATGACCAAAACACCCCGGACTGGGTCTGCTAACAGCCAAACTCCGCTGTTCCAGAGAGCTATGCGCAGACCTCCAAGGGTAAAAATGTAAAATTACCTGGGGCACAAAGGTAAAATCCCCCTTGTGGGGGTAAAAGGGTAAATACATCTTTTCTCCCATGCGGCGAGTGGGGAAGGCACTGCCGGGCGAGACGATCGCCATGTCCGTCTCGCCGCCCTTTCGGCATGTGAGCTCTCTCGCCTCCTAGAATGATTACGCCGACTAGAAGGTCTCGCCCACTCCAGAGGATCCCCCATCTCGCCTCCTGTAGGTGGGCATCCTATCATCTCGCCAGTCTCCCCTTCTCGCCCGCTGGACCACCTCTCGCAAGCCCAAGGTTGTACAATTTGTATAGTTTAATCATAAGGATAGAATTGCAAAAAATTTGTTAAATCTGCAAAGGAATTGTTCGAGTCATCTGTTCAATATACTCGAGTAACTTGTTCTTCATACACGAGTAATCTTCACCTGCTCTCGAGTAGTCAGGTTTCTCTCGAGTATATTTTTTATATATACTCGAGTAGTTTTTTTTTATACTCGAGTACCTCTTTTTGTATACTCGAGTGGCTGTTGTTGCTTACCCGAGTAGCCCATTGCAGTTTACGTTTGAGTGCCGTTTTGAAAGTCAAAACGATGTTGTATCAAAAAATGGTTAACATGAAATTTGTTCGTCTCGACGAGATATATAACTTTGATGTTGGACACTTTTCGATTTAAGGTCATCCTAAAACTCTATTTCGCCTTACGCGCACTCGCTCGTAGAACGTCCGTTCTAAGACAAGAAATTTTATAAATATATATATACGTTTATATATATATATATATATATATATATATATATATATATATATATATATATATATATATATATATATATATATATATATATATATATATATATATAATCTTATCTTATGATAGTTAAAATCAAACAGAAGACATCTTCTTCTTCTCTTGACCGAACCAGAGCGTCGTGACGACAGAGCTCTAACCCGGGAATCTTCCGTTGGCCGCCGGCGGAGCTCCAGTACTCGAAATTTTCAACCGATCGTAGATCTGGAAAGCTCTCGTCAAGAGCTACGCTATCGTGGTAATTTCTTTTCCCATCCTTTGAGTTTCCACGTTAGGGTTTTTCGGCCCTAACCTCTATTTTGACCATTTTCGTTCAGATTTCGACTCCTAGCGTCTTATTTTGCCCCGATCTGCGACGTGGGGTGATTCAGAGAATTTTTCTGGTAAATACGAGGCAAGTGATATTCTTGCTCTCCCTCTTGTTCTTGATTCTAAGTTTTTGCCTTTTTTCTACATTTGTTTGAGTTTATTATGTTTTGATTGTGGAGATACTTGTCCTGAAATACTAATTTTTTTCCCCCTCTATCCGTGGAATTGTGACTTGTTGTCCCTAAAGCCTTAACCCCAAAATTTTAGTCCATTGAACTGGTAAATAAATTGGTTGTCGTGCTGTTATAACCATCGAGTCATCTTGTTCGTTTTTTTTTCTTTTCTTAATTAAACTTCACTTGCTTTACTTTGAAATGCTCTTACGCAGTCTACTTTGTTGGTTATTCCTTGAGTTTATGATGAATAAAAAGAAATGAACCCTGCTTGTATAATTATGTAACTAAAGAAACACAGATGGACTGTGCGGGTTGGGGTCTTCCCTCGGCATAGTGCCTTATGCTCAGATGAACTGTGCGCGTTGGGGTCCTCCCTCGACATAGTGTTTAATACTCAGATGAACTGTGCGCGTTGGGGTCCTCCCTCGGCATAGTGCTTAATGCTCAGATAGACTGTGCGCGTTGGGGTTTCTCCCTCGGCATAGTAATTGTTAATGAAAGATTGAACTTCTGTTGCTGGTGCTTGTTCTGTCTTGTTAATGTGTTTAGCCCTTCTTGCTCGGCTAATTTTACTGTTGTTTACTTTTACTCTGTTGACCATTTTGTTGCAGTAATTTTTCATTTTCTTTCACTTGGAGGTTTGTGTAGTCTGCTTTTACTCTTGTGCTACTTGTAACTTGCTTCTGAGGTGTTCTTCTTTTGAATGCCTCAGGATCAGAGTTGTAGCAGGTTTAGCTGACAGCGTTGGGCTTCTGGTGCTGCTGGTTTCTGCGGCCGTTTGATTCCACCTCTGAGCTTGAGGTAGTTGTCTTTTTTAGACTTGTTAGATTTTACTATGGGTTCGTGTCAGTTGTTGACGCCCATAGACTTTCAATTTTCTGTGATGGACTACCTGATGCTATTACTGCTGTTACTTAT
This sequence comes from Platanthera guangdongensis, assembly GCA_039583875.1. Classification (NCBI taxonomy): domain Eukaryota; kingdom Viridiplantae; phylum Streptophyta; class Magnoliopsida; order Asparagales; family Orchidaceae; genus Platanthera; species Platanthera guangdongensis. The sequence continues at coordinate 87,964,108 of CM077161.1, read as the reverse complement.
TACCTGATTGTTCTTGCTCTCTGGGAAAGATTTATGTAAGGATGTCTTTAGTTATTTTAAAATATACAAAACTGCATTCTGGAGTATCAGTATGACATGACTTTCAACTACTAAATCTACTACTTTTAAGCGTTATAAAAGTTCTTTGTATATATTAAATGTAGAAGTCATATCATTTTTTTAAGATACTGGACTTTCACACTCATATAGGTTAGCAAATGAATCAACTCAGTATTTTCCGCCGCGTAAAACCTATAAATTTTCTCACCTATGGACTTGGAGTCCACCCGACCGCGGGACACGGTCATTAACCCTATTAATTTATATGCATTGTTTTTAACTAAAAGTTATAAATCTTTTACTTGAAGTAAATGCGAGGACGGGTTGCCTGAACGTCTGCAGTTGTCCCCTGCATGGCGTGGCATCACGGCGCGTAGTTTCTCTAATCTGACGTATTTTTGAATACGGAGAAAATGCGGGTCGCGACAGTTGGTGTCAGAGGGAGGTTTTGCAAGAAGGTTGGTTGGTTTGGCAAGCTAGTCGAATAACTTTCCCTTAAGCAAAACTCTAATCGTATCATTTCATTGCATACACACACCGATATGTCATCAGTAGATCTTGATGGAAGCACAAACACTACACTCATGGCATGATAAGAAGTATACGGGGCATATTATGTAGTATGTGATGCATAATATGTGTTTGTATATGGATCCACCATAGGTGGCAACATGTGACGGTTATTTAGTATGTGATGCATAACCATCATCACATGAATGCCCATTAGCACGTTTACTTTTCTTCGTTACATACAATATTATGTAGTATGTGATGTATAATATTGTATGTGTACACCGCTCATAACATGCACTAAGATCTTTTTAGAATGCATAACACTGCATACATAACATACTATTGCATAAGCACACGTGCCAAGTTAAAGATCTGCACGATGACATATGTACACCCATGATTTGAGATGAAATTTAAACATTCATGCATTCATGTTATAGGCACAAGTTAGAAGCATAACATCATTTTATGATTTCCCAGAGCAAGGTAACAGCAAGAGCAAGTGTCTGTTCGTTCCTGATCGGGTATTCGAGTTTTCTAGCTTTAGTGTCGTAAGCTAGGACCTTAATAAGTTGTTTATTCGTATCGGTAAAATATGAATCCGAAACAGTTTGCTAAGGAAATATCTTCCCAGTTTGTGATGTCTTAGGTAAGGTTTGACTCGATATCCGTTTATTCTGTAGAATGCCGCCTAAGCGCGTTGCGACGAGGTCGACTCCCCAGTCAGAGGGTGAGTCTTCTGGTGCCCAGAGCGAAGCGGTGATCGAAGCGCTGAGGCAAAGTAATGAGACCCTGGCAAGGCAGATGGTGGACATGCAGCCCCAGATGCAATCGTTTTTGGCTGTCGTCACCGGGCAGCAGACCAGAGCGCAGGGCCCTGCTGTAGACCAAGATGTTCCTACTCCCCCTACTGCTCCAGTTGCCCCAGTTGCGCTGCCGCCTGAGATGAATTTCATTTCTCACTTCCAGCGATTAGGACCTCCTTCTTATGACGGTAGGGCAGACTTCATGACATTGGATCACTGGATTATTGCCATGGAAGAAATGTTTTCCTACTCTGGCATTTCTCCCGATCAAAAGGTGATGATTGCGGCATATCAGCTCAAGGGTCTTGCGAAGAGTTGGTGGATCAGAGAAAAAGAGAACCTTTCTGATGGGTGCTCGTGGGAATCGTTCAAGAGTATGTTACTGAAGAAGTTCCTACCATCGGTCTACCAAGACCGCCTAATGAATAAGTTCTTACACCTGAAGCACAGACAACTCACTGTTGCTGAGTACGAGGTCGAGTTTGGCAAGCTCAGTCGTTTCGCCCCAGATCTGATAGCATCTGAAGAAGGCAGAGTGAAGCGTTTTCTGGGTGGTCTGAGGTATGACATCCAGCAGTTGGTTAACGCATACAAGTCTGAGACCTTTGCAGAAGTAGTCGAAGCTGCCTTAAAGGTTGAGGCGATAGAAAATGCGAAGAATCGGGGATCACTTGCAAAGAAGGACAAGAGGAAATCTGACGATGGAGGAAGTGCTAGGGCATCTGGCCCTACAACAAAGAAGGATAGAAGAGAGGCGTGTAGCTTCTATGGTAAGCAGGGGCACCCTTTCGATAAGTTCTTTAAGAGATTGGATGCACAGAAGCTGTCTCAGGTGCATGCGATCCAGGATGCTCCCAAGGGGGGTCCTGTCTGTTCTTATTGCCAGAGGAGTGGGCATGATGTGGCCCGTTATCGCAAGAAGGCTGGAGCCTATTTTCTCTGCGGCCAAAAAGGACACATGAAGGCTAATTGCCCGCAGAGCCAGCCTGTGCTGCATGCAATTCCATTGCAGACTCTGCCGCTGCCCCCACCTCTCGCGGACAAGGGAAAAGGAAAGTTGAATGTGCTGACCAAGGAGGAAGCCCAATATTCGACTCAAGTGATCTCAGGTTAGTCTCTGACTCGGCTAGTAATCTCTTTTGTAGATTTATAGTTTCCGCATTTTAGTTGCGTGTGCTATGTGTTTAGGTGAATTTAAGGTGAAGAATAAGTGTGCGCGCGTTTTGTTTGATTCGGGTGCTACTCACTCCTTTGTCGCAAGGAGTTTTGTAGACCGACATCACTGGGCTCTCGACCAGTTAGACACCTCCATAAATGTCAAATTTCTTTCAGGAGAGTTGGTGAGGTCAAGTCAGTGTATCCAAAAATGCCCCATCTTCCTAGGTGGTTTTCTAGCCTTTGCGGATCTGAAGGTGCTAGATCTGGTAGACTTTGACGGGATTTTGGGCATGGATTGACTATCCAGCTATGATGCCGTCATTCAGTGCAAGTACAAGCGCTTGGATTTCAAAGGTGACAATGGCCAGCCCATGAGTGTGTATGGTTTGCCGCGTCAGGAATCTCCGATCATTTCTGCGGTACGTGCTTGCAAATTGTAGAAAGTAGCGAATAAGAAAGAACAAACGGATAGACTTTTGAATAATTGAAATTTTATTATCCAAAAAAGGTGTCATTTACAAAGGTATGACCTCCCTTATATAGAATGGAGGAGATATGAGAGAGAGTATACAAACAATGTGGGACTAAACATTTACAGTACTGAGCGGCTAGAAATAAAGGAGACCGCATAGGCCGCGCGGTTAGACGGATGGGATAACCGCTCGGCAACTCCAGCAGGATAGAACAGGCCGCAATGGGAGACCAATAGACCGCCCGGTCTCCAGGCTTCAGAGTGAGACCGCCAGACCGCTCGGTCAACAAACCGCTGGATCAGACCGCAAGGCCGCCCGGTTTAATACTTCAACACTCCCCCTCAAGCTGGAGCATAGATATCAATCATGCCCAGCTTGTCACAAATGTGGAAGAAGGAAGTAGAAACCGGCTTGGTGAAGATATCTGCCAATTCCTTGTCAGAGGTGACAAAAGGAGTACAAATCTGTTTCTTCAAAATCTCTTCCCGAATGAAGTGACAGTCAACCTCTATATGCTTTGTTCTCTCATGGAAGACCGGATTTCTGGATATGTATATAGCGGCCTTGTTGTCACAGAACATAGGGAGAGGACAGTCATATACCTCGCCCAGGTCAAGCATGAGAGCCCGCAACCACTTTAACTCACACGTGGTTGACGCCATACTCCGGTATTCGGCTACTGCACTGGATCTGGAGACAACAGACTGTTTCTTGCTCTTCCAACTCACGAGATTACCTCCAACAAAGGTACAGAAACCTGATGTGGATTTACGATCGCCTTTGTCATCCGCGTAACTTGAATCTGAGTAGGCCTCAACCCTCAGATGACCATTCTTCTGAAAGAGTAACCCTTTGCCTGGTGCTGCTTTGATATACTCTAAAATCTTCAGGGCGGACTGAAGATGGCAGTCTCTGGGAGCTTGCATAAACTGACTGACCTTGCCTACAGCATAGGCGATGTAGGGTCTATTCACCGTGAGATAGATGAGTTTGCCTACCAAACGTCTGTACCTTGTGACATCAGATAGAAGAGGCGAGTCATCCGTCCACGTTTTGTCTTCTCCAATAGCCATGGGAAACCGAGCCGGTTTGGCACCTGTCAGTCCTGCTTCTTGTAGAAGATCAAGGGCATACTTCCGTTGGGAGAGAACCAACAAGTCAAGTTTCCGAGAGATTTCTATCCCCAAAAAGTATTTTGGGGAGCCCATATCCTTTGTGACCAAGTGCTGACGGAGGTGCTTCTTCGTCAAGTCCACTCCATCTCGGTCATCGCCAGTAAGAAGAATATCATCCACATATACAGCCAAAACCACCAGTCCCGAGGCCGTTTTGCGAATGAATAAGGAGTGATCGGCCGAACTCCTGCGAAAGCCGATGGTAGCCACAATACCACTGAACTTGTCGAACCATGCCAGAGGGCTCTGCTTTAGGCCATAAATAGCCTTCTTCAAATGACATACACGTGTCTCCCCGAAGGAATGGAGGCGGGGAAGGAACGGAGGGAGGAGAAGGAAGAGAAGATGTAGGAGAGAAATAGGAGCGAGGGACGTGCATCTGCGTCATGAGAGTACGAGCAACATCAAGCAGGTGACAGTTTTTACGCTCCGCCACCCCATTCTGCTGGGAGGTGTAAACATAAGTGGTTTGATGAAGCAGGCCATGTTGGTGAAAGAAAGAGGCGAACTCATGATTCAGATATTCCTTGGCATTATCAGAACGTAAAACTTTAATAGAAATATCAAATTGAGTCTGAATCATAAAATAAAAGGATTGCCGAATAGTAAAAAGTTCAGAGCGATCTTTTAACATATACACCCAGGTACTGCGGGAAAAATCATCGATAAAAGTAACAAAATAGGAACTGCCCTGACCAACCGTGAGGTTAGGAGCAGGACCCCATACATCGGAATGAATAAGATCAAACGGGCGAGAGGAGCCACGGCCTTGCTTCGGGGGGAAGGAGGAGCGATGATGTTTGCCAAGCTGACACGCATCACAGTTGAGCGGAGAACTGGTAGGAGGTAAGTGGGGCAGAAGCTGGCGAAGAATCCGAGGAGGAGGATGTCCAAGGCGAAAATGCCACTGAAGGAGATCTGTGGAGGAGGATTAGGCGGACAGAGCGGAAACATTGTCGAGGAAGTAGAGGCCGCCACTCTCAGTCCCAGTAGCAATCGTCCGCTGGGTCCTAGGGTCCTGAAAAGAACAAGTAGTGGGAGTGAATAAGACGAAGCATTGAAGTTGCCGGCATAAAGTAGTAACTGATAACAAATTGCACGGGAACTTCGGGACATAGAGGGTGTCCTCCAAGCAAAGCGATGGGGTGAGTTGAACCATGCCCGTCCCATGAACCGGGGATGGTGAGCCATCCGCCACACGGACCGGGGGTAAGCGGTCATGTGTCTCAAGACGGGAGAAGCAATGAGGGTTGCCCGTCATATGATTTGTAGCACCGGAGTCGATCAGCCATTTACCGTGGGTAACGATGTGGGAACTACCTGACGTCATGGCCACAGAGGCAGACGACCGAGAAGAGACGGAGGCCGAAGAAGGAGGAGGAGGAGGAGCTGCAGGAGTAGTGGTGAGTCCGGAAGTCGTCATAGAACACAACAAGAAACCGCAGCGGATAGAAAAGAAGAAAGCCGCACGAACACAAGCGGCTAGAAAGCAGACAAAGGCACAGCGGGGAAGAGGTCGCGCGGACTGAAAAGGCCAAGAGAACAGAAGAGAAGAGGAGGTAAGAAGCAGCGACTACAACAAGTCGAAGGCCGGGCGAACAGAAACAGGCCGCAACGACTAGGAAGTCGGAGATGCAAGAAACAGGTCGCGGCGAGATCGAACCAGGTCGCAGCGACGAAAAGCAGCGGGAGAAGAGAGCCAAGGAGAAGCAAACCGCGCGAACAGGGCAGCGGACAGAAACAAGCCGCGCGAACAGGGCAGCAGACAGAAGAGAAGGCAAGCCGCGAGACAGGTCGCGGATAGCGGAAAACAAGTCGCGAGAAGCAGAGAGCGCACAAAATCAGGAGGAAATGACCGTGTCCTCTGATACCATGTAGAAAGTAGCGAATAAGAAAGAACAAACGGCTAGACTTTTGAATAATTGAAATTTTATTATCCAAAAAAGGTGTCATTTACAAAGGTATGACCTCCCTTATATAGAATGAAGGAGATATGGGAGAGAGTATACAAACAATGTGGGACTAAACATTTACAGTACTGAGCGGCTAGAAATAAAGGAGACCGCACAGGCCGCGCGGTTAGACGGATGGGATAACCGCTCGGCAACTCCAGCAGGATAGAACAGGCTGCAATGGGAGACCGATATACCGCCCGGTCTCCAGGCTTCAGAGTGAGACCGCCAGACCGCTCGGTCAACAAACCGCTGGATCAGACCGCAAGGCCGCCCGGTTTAATACTTCAACACAAATTTCTAGAGTCTAGGTGTGATTCTTTTCTCATCTCTGTTTCTGTTCTGGGAGCTGCACCGGTTGAGCCTCGGGTTGAGGACGTTTCTGTGGTGCGTGAGTTTCCGGATATTATTCCTATTTGTCTTCCTGGACTTCCTCCTGAGAGAGAGGTAGAGTTTGTTATAGACCTCGAGCTAGGCACTCGCCCTATTGCAAAGGCACCGTACTGCATGGCGCCGCGTGAGTTAGAGGAGCTGCGTACTCAACTGGATGAGTTATTGCAGTGTGGTTTTATTAGACCCGGTTCTTCCCCCTGGGGTGCACCAGTGCTCTTCGTGAAGAAAAAGGATGGAACGATGAGGCTATGCATTGATTATCAAGAACTAAACATGGTGACCATTAAGAACAGATATCCGTTGCCTAGGATCAATGATTTGTTCGATCAGTTACGGGGTAGCTCCATGTTCTCGAAGATTGACCTCCGTTAAGGTTACCATCAGTTAAGAATCCGGGAGTCCGACATTCCGCGAACTGCTTTTCGTTCTCGCTATGGTCACTTTGAATTTCTGGTAATGTCATTTGGATTAACGAACGCACCGTCAGCTTTTATGGACATGATGAACATGACGTTCAAGGATTTTCTGGATAAGTTTGTGGTGGTATTCATTGACGATGTCCTAGTATATTCCAGAAATGCAGATGAGCATGCCTTGCACTTGCGCTTGGTCTTGTCTACTCTGAGGGAGCACAAGCTGTATGCAAAGCTTAGCAAGTGCGAGTTCTGGTTGTCTCAGGTGTCATTCCTAGGACACATTGTAAGTAAGGATGGAATCCCTGTGGATCCCGCGAAGATAACCGCAGTCTTGGATTGGAAGAGACCTACATCACCTAAGGAGATAAGGAGCTTCTTAGGGTTGGCAGGTTACTATAGAAGATTTGTGGAAGGATTCTCTGTTCTCTCTGCGCCTTTGACCAGGCTTACACAAAGAGCGCAACTTTTGTTTGGAGTGATGCCTGTGAGGAAGCTTTTCAAGAGCTCAAGAGGAGATTGTGTTCTGCTCTAGTGTTGGCATTGCCGGTGGAAGGAGTAGAGTATGCTGTTTATGTGGACACATCGCGAGTTGCACTCAGTTGTGTGTTGATGCAGGACGACAAAGTGATTGCGTATGGATCGAGACAATTGAAGGTGCATGAAAAGAATTACCCTACGCACGACCTAGAATTTGCTGCCGTCATTTATTCCTTGAAGCTGTGGAGACATCTTCTGTATGGAGTGTCGTGCAAAATTTATTCGGACCACAAAAGTTTGAAATATGTCTTCATTCAGAAGGAGTTGAATTTTCGCCAGCGTCGATGGTTAGAGTATGTTGTAGACTACGAAGTCGATATCCTTTATCATCCCGACAAGCCTAATATAGTAGCAGATACGTTGAGCCGGAAGCCCGCACATATCTTTAACCTCTCGGTGCAGTCCCTTGTTGAAGAATTCTTGCTCATGGACATAACCGTAGGGAATAGCGCTTCGCCGAGTAGCTTAGAGGTGGTTGAGCCTTCGTGGATTACTCTCACTAAGCTACATCAAAGGACGATCCCGATTTGCAGCACCTTCACTGTAGAACTGAGAAAGGGGAATTACCTGACTTTTCAATTGATGAAGTTGGTACCCTAAAGTACCGCGACAGATATTGTATTGCCGCTGTTGGGGACATCCGATCAAGAATTTTTAGTGAAGCGCATGGTTCAAGTGTTGCTTATCATCCTGGCTCCACGAAAATGTACAGAGATTTGAAGCAGATTATTTGGTGGTCAGGCATGAAGAATGATATCGCAAGATTTGTATCTGAATGTTATACCTGTCAGTGTGTCAAAGCTGATTATATAAGGCCGGGCGGTAAGTTAACGTCGTTAGATATATCGACTTGGAAATGAGAGAGTTTATCCATGGATTTCATTGCTGGTTTGCCGAGATCTCCCCGAGGGCATGATGCATTGTGGGTTATTGTGGATAGACTAACCAAGTGTGCCCACTTTGTGCCTTTCAAGATTAATTATTCTATGGAAAATATAGCTGAGCTTTATCTGGACGAAGTTATCAGACTTCATGGTGTACCTACGAGTATTGTGTCAGACCGAGACTCCCGATTCATGTCTCGTTTCTGGCAGAGCTTGCAAGGAGCTCTAGGTACTGACCTTAGGTATTCTACTGCCTATCATCCTCATACAAATGGTCAGACGGAGAGAGTGAATCAGATCTTGGAGGATATGATTAGATGCTATATTCTGAACCATGGTGGGCCTTGGGATAAACGCCTCAGATTGATGGAGTTCACACACAATAACAGTTATCAAGAGAGTTTGCAGATGACGCCCTTTGAAGCTTTATATGGAAGGCGTTGTCGAACTCCCCTGTTTTGGGCAGAAGTTGGTGAGAAGCCATTGCTCGGACCAGAAGCGCTGGAGGATATGAGTACTTCAGTAATGCATATTCGTGAAAAGCTGAGATTGGCTCAGGAACGATATGAAAAGTATGCTAATCAGCACAGAGTTGATCTGGAGTTTGCAGCTGGGGACATGGCGTTTCTGAAGGTCTCTCCGATTCCAGGAGTTAAAAGATTTGGAAGGAACCATAAGCTAGATCCTAGGTATGTGAGACCTTTTCGGATTCTAGAGCCCATTGGAGTTTCTGCCTATAGACTGGAATTGCCTGATTCTTTCCCTGGTGTTCACGACGTGTTTCACGTGAGCCAGTTGCGAAAGTGTGTCTGTAGTGATCGGCATGTCCTTGAATCAGTACCCCAGTTGCAGCCTAATCTCTCGTATGTTGAAAAACCTGTCCGTATTCTAGAGACGCAAGACCGCGTGCTAAGAAAGAAAATAATTCTGATGGTTAAGGTTCTCTGGCGAAATCAGGATGCTAGAGGCGCAACTTGAGAATTGGAATCTGCAATGAGAGAATCTCATCCTCAGTTGTTCTCCTAGTCTTCCCCGGTTAGTATTCTTGTTAATGAATTCTTCTGTCGTGTCTCTCCCTCTGCCGTCTCGTTCCGTTTCGTGTTCCAAGTTTCAGGACGAAAATTCCTTTTTGGAGGGGTGATTTTAACGCCCCTGATTTTTCCGGCAATTATTTAATTCTCTTGTTAACGTCATAATGACATACAGGGCATTACGTATCGTGGAGTTGATGGCGCATCGCCGTTAGTGCGTTTTCACGTCTATTCGATCGAGTCGGCCAAATTCGCGCATCCTTGCCGAAAATGGAAAATTGTACATTGAAAAATTAAATTGATTAATTTCTGACATGCTCGTCATGTTTCATCGCGATTTGAGCGATATTCGAGCCTCGGCGAATTTCCGAAGTTTTGTAGATTTTATGTTCGCCGTAAACTTTGTGGATTTATATCTCAAGAATGGCTCATCGGATTTTGGTTTTGACTTCGCCGTTGCGTTTGTAGCGTCTGTGTTCGCCTACAGCGTGAGTTTCGTTTAATTTTGCACGCGTTTGGGCCTCCGTTTTGATCTCGTAGTTTTCTTATTCAAAAATATATACATATGAATATTTTAATATTAAAGTACTATTCAAAAATGAAAAACACTATTTATTTGTATAGTTTAATCATAAGGATAGATTTGCAAAAAAATTGTTAAATCTGCAAAGGAATTGTTCTTATACTCGAGTCATCTATTTCATATACTCGAGTCATCTCTTCCATATACTCGAGTACTTATTCTTCATACACGAGTCATTTGTTAATATACTCGAGTAACTTATTCTTCATGCACGAGTCATCTGTTCAATATTCTTGAGTAACATGTTCTTCATACACGAGTAATCTTCACCTGCTCTCGAGTAGTCAGGTTCCTCTCGAGTATATTTTTTATATATACTCGAGTAGTTTTTTTTTTATACTCGAGTACCTCTTTTTGTATACTCGAGTGGGTGTTATTGCTTACCCGAGTAGCCCATTGCAGTTTATGTGTGAGTGTCGTTTTGAAAGTCAAAACGATGTCGTATCGAAAAATGGTTAACATAAAATTTGTTCGTCTCGACGAGATCTATAACTTTCATGTTGGACACTTTTCGATTTGAGGTCATCCTAAAACTCTATTTCGTCTTCCGCGCACTCACACGTACATCGTCCGTTCTAAGACAAGAAATTTTATAAATATATATATACGTTTATATATATATATATATATATATATATATATATATATATATATATATATATATATATATATATATATATATATATATATATATATATATATATATAATCTTATCTTATGATAGTTAAAATCAAACAGAAGACATCTTCTTCTTCTCTTGACCGAACCAGATCGTCCTGACGACAGAGGTCTAAGTCGGGAATCTTCCGGTGGCCGCCGGCGGAGCTCCAATACTCGAAATTTCCAACCGATCGTAAATCTGGAAAGCTCTCGTCGAGAGCTACGCTATCGTGGTAATTTCTTTTCCCATCCCTTATGTTTCCTCGTTAGGGTTTTTCGGTCCTAACCTCTATTTCGGCCATTTTCGTTCAGATTTTGACTCCTAGCGTCTTCTTTTGCCCCGATCTGCGACGTGGGGTGATTCGGAGAATTTTTCTGGTAAAAATGAGGCAAGTGGTATTCTTGCTCTCACTCTTGTTCTTGATTCTAAGTTTTTGCCTTTTTTCCACATTTGTTTGAGTTTATTATGTTTCGATTGTGGAGATACTTATCCTGAAATCCTAATTTTTTCCCTCTCTATCCGTGGAATTGTGACTTGTTGTCCCTAAAGCCTTAACCCCAAAATTTTAGTCCATTGAACTGGTAAATAAATTGGTTGTCGTGCTGTTATAACCATCGAGTCATCTTGTTCGTTTTTTTTTCTTTTCTTGATTAAACTTCACTTGCTTTACTTTGAAATGCTCTTATGCAGTCCACTTTGTTGGTTATTCCTTGAGTTTATGATGAATAAAAAGAAATGAACCCTGCTTGTATAATTATGTAACTAAAGAAACACAGATGTACTGTGCGCGTTGGGGTCTTCCCTCGGCATAGTGCCTTATGCTCAGATGAACTGTGCGCGTTGGGGTCCTCCCTCGACATAGTGTTTAATACTCAGATGAACTGTGCACGTTGAGGTCCTCCCTCGGCATAGTGTTTAATGCTCAAATAGACTGTGCGCGTTGGGGTTTCTCCCTCGGCATAGTAATTGTTAATGAAAGATTGAACTTGTGTTGCTGGTGCTTGTTCTGTCTTGTTAATGTGTTTAGCCCTTCTTGCTCGGCTAGTTTTACTGTTGTTTACTTTTACTCTGCTGACCATTTTGTTGCAGTCTCTTTTCATTTTCTTTCACTTGGAGGTTTGTGTAGTCTGCTTTTACTCTTGTGCTAATTGTAACTTGCTTCTGAGGTGTTCTTCTTTTGAATGCCTCAGGATCAAAGCTGTAGCAGGTTTAGCTGACAGCGTTGGGCTTCTGGTGCTGCTGGTTTCTGCGGCCGTTTGATTCCACCTCTGAGTTTGAGGTAGTTGTCTTGTTTAGACTTGTCAGATTTTACTATGAGTTTGTGTCAGTTGTTGACGCCCATAGACTTTGACTTTTCTGTAATGGACTACCTGATGCTGTTACTGCTGTTACTTATTACCTGATTGTTCTTGGTTTCTAGGAAAGATTTATGTTAGGATGCCTTTAGTTATTTTAAAATATACAAAACTACATTCTGGAGTATCGGCATGACATGACTTTCAACTACTAAATCTACTACTTTTAAGCGTTATAAAAGTTCTTTGTATATATTAACTGTAGAAGTCATATCATTTTTTTAAGATACTGGACTTTCACACTCATATAGGTTAGCAAATGAATCAACTCAGTATTTTCCGCCTCGTAAAACCTATAAATTTTCTCACCTATGGACTTGGAGTCCACCCGACCGCGGGACACGGTCATTAACCCTATTAATTTATATGCATTGTTTTTTAACTAAAAGTTATAAATCTTTTACTTAAAGTAAATGTGAGGACGGGTTGCCTGAACGTCTGCAATTGTCCCCTGCATGGCGTGACATCACGGCGCGTAGTTTCTCTACTCTGACGTATTTTTGAATACGGAGAAAATGCGGGTCGTGATAGGCCGTGTACCCTACACTCGACGATCGTCGACCCAAAATTCGTCGACCACAAGCCCAACTCCTCAACCCAAACACGACACGCCCTGGGACACGCCCGTGTCCCAGGCCGTGTCAATCAAGCCTGAACCCAAATTGACTCTGGGGTTGTTACATCCTGGCTCGCCGACTTTGCCAATTATTTAGTAGCTCGGGTGTTGCCAAAGGAGTTCTCAAGTCAAAAAAAGAAGAAATTATTTTATGACTTAAAAATTACTTTTGGGAAGACCCTTTCTTATTCAGAGTCTGTGCGGATCAGGTAGTGCTGCATTGTGTATCAAGTGGGGAAGGAGTGCAAATATTGCGGCATTGCCACGAAGGACCAATATGTGGTCATTATCAAGCGAACCGCACCGCAAGGAAGGCGCTGAAGGCATGCTTTTATTGGCTCACGCTATTCAATGGTGCTCACACCTTGGTGAGTACTTGCGACAGTTGCCAGCGGGCGGGCAATATCTCACGAAGGGACGAGATGCCTCAAAATAGTTTCCTAGAATGTGAAATCTTCGATCTTTGGGGCATCGACTTCATTGGCCCCCTCCCTCCGTCTTATCAAAACAAATACATTCTCGTAGCTGTCGACTATGTATCAAGGTGGATGGAAGCGCAAGCTCTCCCCACCAACGATACATGAGTCGTAGTAAAATTTCTAAAAAAAATATTCTCTTGATTTGGCACGCCACACGCTATAGTTAATGATAGGGGAACCCTTTTCTACAATAGCCTGTTCGCCAAAATTTTGGCAAAATATGGTGTAACAAACAAACTTTCCACCACCTATCACCCCCAGACGAGCGGTCAAGTCGAAGTTGTTAATCATGAATTGAAACATATTTTAGAAAAAATCGTATCTTTAAATATGAAGGATTGGGCGCTAAAACTAGATGATGCACTATGGGCCTATCGAACGACGTATAAGACAGCCATCGGCTGCACGCCATATCGATTGGTTTATGGTAAGGCTTGCCACCTTCCGGTTGAGTTAGAGCACCGTGCGTTTTGGGCCCTCAAAACATTGAATCTAGATCCTACCATAACCGCCGAACACCGTAAATTTCAGGTAAATGAACTCGACGAATGGCACGTGAACACATACGAGAGTAATAGACTTTATAAAGAGTGAACAGAGTTTTACCATGACAAAAATATTAAATTTCCTAAAATTTTTCGACGGGCGATCTCGTCCTTCTTTATAACTCTCGACTTCGCCACTTTCCGGGAAAATTAAAATCGCGATGGTCCGACCCCTTTATTGTTAAAGAGGCTTGGCCATATGGGACTGTTCTCATTTCACACCCGGATAAGGGTGGATTTAAAGTAAATAGTCACCGATTAAAACTCTTTTTGCTAAACGATTTAATTCCCACTACGACGGAACAATTAGTGTTATCAAACTCTTGAACTATTTTTTTTGGATTGTAATAATATTTTAAGACTTCTTATTGCTAGACAATATTCTTTTGGGTCGAGCTCAAACGACCTTTATAAACAAAGGACGTTCTTGGGAGGCAACCCAAATTATTTTTCTGTTTTCTTTATTTTAAACTTTTGCCCCATTCAGCTCTGACAAGCTGAAGCTGCTGCGATTGCCTGCTCCAATGCTGCTGAATCTATCACGAAGCCCAAAGAAGACATGTCAAGAAGTTCCAAAGCACAAGCATGGAGAAGCGGCATCAGTCAACATTCGCGACACATAAATCCAGGGAAGTACCTGTTTTTCAATTCCGTACTTTCATTTCTATTTTAATTTCTCTCTCCTTCTTCTCCTTTCTCCATTGAGGACAATGTCTTTTTAAGCTTGGGGGAGGACTTCTTCCTTCTCTTATCTTTATTTTGGTTCCTTAAAAAAATCAAAATCAAAATTTTTTTATATATATCTCAAAAATCTAAAAAAAAGATAACATCTTAAAAATCCAAAAAAAATTAGAGAACATTTGAAAAAAATCAAAAAAATATATGTATATATACTATTTGTTTTTTTAATAGTTTAAACAAATTTTGTTATTTCAATTGTACGCTTGAATTTTATTTTGTTTTTCTCAAAATTCCCTATAACAACTTAGCTAATTATGATCTTTCTAATCATTCTTTTTAATTATGTTTCACAAGTAAAATGTTTGTCATGCAGTGTTTCTAATTCACGGTAGCATGTTTATGTGAAACGTTTTTCCCAAAACTCGCACTTTTATTATGATTTTTGTTTTTTATTTTCTTTACTTTCTCAAAAATCTTTAATCCACTATTTTCCTTTTTGTTTTTGGATAATTTTTGTAATGTCAACTTTTGATTAGTGTAGTAGATGTGAATGATCCAAGTCTCTTATTATTTCTATTTTCAAGATAATTTTATTAGTCTTCATTTATTATCTAGGATTTGCTTTTTGAAAATTTTCAAAGCTATTGCTTTAGATAAATTTAGAAGCATAAAAATGATTTAGGCCATTTTTGTTTTCATTTGATCCTTCTTGCCAACCTAAAAATTTTCTATCCCTAGTTAGCCGCTTTTGAGTCTTTTTCCGATTTCAATTGATAGCTCCACTTATCATTTCATTTTCACCAAAGCTAAATTTTTCCAACCTATCTAATCACACTAACCTTTTGAGTTTCATTAAAAATTTTCATGATTTTGATAGGGTTGTGTTGTGATTTATTCGGAGAACTTCTTGAAAAAGTATGCTCAAAAGAAGTGTTTACTTTTGTTTGACAAATTTCAAAATTAAAAGAAAAATTATTTATGGCCTTTGTTTTGAAAAAATGGGAAAAAAACAAATGAAAAATAAAAAGAAAAGAAAAATATTTTATTTATGCTGAAATTTTTGAAACTCTTTATTTTGGTTTAGTGTGATTTTAAAGCCTCCTTGTTTATTTTTGAATTCCACTCCTAATCATAATCTTAAACAAAACGTTTTGATCCTAATAAGCCTTTTTGATTCATGTTTTTAACTTTTATTTATGAGCTAAGTAAAGAAGAAACACAGATTAGTAAAATTTTGGATTTAAATTAGATTTTTGTTATTTGATTGATATAATTATAATGTGTCTCTTGGATCCAGTAACAATTCAATGCGTTTTTTCATTTTGTTGCTTTACTTAAATTTATTTAAAGAATTTTGTTAAAATTTTGGATGATTTATTTTCGATTAATAAAGTTTATAAATTGTTAAACCATATCTAAGTAACTTCTTTAGGTTTACGTTTCACCTTATCCCCACTTGGAATTTCGCATAGTACTTGCGTAAGCATGATTAAAACTTTTTTGATTAGTGAATTTTTATGTTAGCTAGTTTTTATATCTTTGCTTGTGGACAAACAAACCTTAAGTTTGAGGGAATTTGATAGTACGTTTTGTAGTAAAAAATATTAGGGTATTTTCAGGGTTTTAAAGCATAAATCATGTCTTGTAAGTTTATATGTTGACCTCCTTTTGTATATAGTATTTTCACTAATGCGTTTTCTTCTTTTTGTAGGTGTTCACGGCTTTCAGCCATTTTTGCTGTTACACGCCACAAGGTCACACCGTATCCGGGCGTGTACTTAGGGCGTGTTACCCAGATGGAATGAAGTTATCGGTCCGAAGTCAGGTTCCAGGAAAATTCAGTTTACACGCCCTCGGTCACGCCCGTGTACCACCGACACAGGCGTATCTGAAAGTCCACCTAGTGTCAACTACCTTCACCTATGGGGGGGGGGGGGAATAGGTGACGTGCATCGTTTTTGCGGATTTAAAATTGTACATGCACACGAAAACAAAACAGCACAGCAAAGAAAGTACACAAGCAATTTATAGTGGTTCCCCAATTTGGGTACATCCACTTTCCCCCTTCGACCTATCTCCCAACAAGGGATGACTCGGTCACTTCACCAACAGGATTGAAATCCAATCCTTGCACTATCGGAAGGAACCCTTCCACACGTAGGAGACAACACTCCCACAACACGGGTTGCACCCAACCCTTACAACTAGGAACCAACGTTCCTTTACAACAAAAAAGAAACTAGAATGTATAAGAAATACAAACAACTTTTGGAGACTAAGGTGTCCCTCTTCGTTCGATGACGTGTTCTTGAAGTCAACGAAGAGTCCACAACCCTAGATCTCTCTTGGAGAGAATCTCCCCGAAATCGGCGGCGGCAAGAAGGGCGGCAGCTCAGTTCTCGGAATCGGCGGCGACAACGGTGTGTGGCTGCAGTACTTTGGAGACTCAATCTTCATAGCAAAGCTAGCAAGGTCTTCCAACGGTCACACTAGGATCGATCGTCTCGATCGATTCAAAAGGGGAAGGTTTTCCCGATCAACGAATCAAGAGACAAGGGATCTCTGGTTAGACGCGTGAGACGCTGTGCTTGGCAGAGCTTCTGTCGCCGGAAGATCTGGAAGAAACCACGATCAAACGGCCGGCGATCGACTAGCACGAGCGGCGACAGCGGCAGAGCAAGTATCGCGATCTAGGTCACGTCGGCGACTCGTGTATATTTTTCTGTGTGTGTGTCCCTGCTGCTCAAAAATACGTGTGTATTTATACACTAGAATACTCCTTAATGACCGTTGTGGGTCCCACCAGAAGAAACCCCAAGCCCGGTTCAAAACAGTGCCAGCGGCAGAGTCCGGTCCAGCGGTTTCCAGAAAATTGCCCAAGGCAAAATCGGCGAGAATCGAAGGTGATACTCGCCGATTCGGCGAGAATCAAAGGTGATTCTCGTCGATTCGGCGAGAATCAAAGGTGATTCTCGTCGATGTACACTTGTTTGCACGCTCTGAGGTAGCTGGAAAGAGACGGCGAGAATCAGCCAGTGATTCTCGACGATTCGACGAGAATCACTAGTGATTCTCCCTGAATCGGCGAGAATCACTTGGTGATTCTCGTCGATTAACACTTAGACGATTTTTCGTCTTTCCGCCCATGAGCTGCTCTTTGACCCATCCTTGCTCCTTGTCTGCTCTTGCATAATCACAGCCCTATACTTGAAAGTAAGTACACTCCAATAGAGAGAGTACACGTAGGCCAACACACTGATCTGCTCAACGAGGGATTACGTCGTGAAGACCCGTATATATTGACCTACTGCACCCTGACATTGGTGTGCACTTAGCGTGGAATAACTGCAAGCACAACTTGAAATATTTTATCAAATACATTGTCTATTTACCTTAGCTTGTTCAGGGGCTTCTTCAAATCAGGTACGTTGTGGATACAATACCCAACAATCTCCCCCTATTTGAAGAAGCCTAAACCCTACAATCTAAGGTGAATAGAGCGTATGAGAATGAAAATCATAAACTTGAAATTGAGTTGAGAGAGATATTCATTACCAATACCAATTTATTGAGAGCAAACTTGGAGCCACCTTAGCCAACTTGGAGCCACCTTAGACTTAGCCGAGAGGGTAATCTACCCCTTTTCGGCTTCTGCAAATCTGGGTCTGTTGCATTTGACCCCTTGCTCCCCCTCAGTTTTTGCACCTGTGCTCACACTTGAGTTCCTGGCAGAGGCTCCCCCTAGATGCACGAGCCTGGAGCTTCTGTAGTCTTTATTCCTCATAGTTTAGCATCCCCAATTCAGTTTTGAAAAGACTGAACTTGGCTTCGTCTAAGGGCTGTGTGAATATATCTGCAATCTGCTTGTCCGTGGGGACATAACAGAGAGAGATGTCCTTGTTCTCCACGTGCTCCCGAATGAAGTGGTAGCGCACTTCAATATGCTTTGTTCTGCTGTGCGATATCAGATTGTTGGCAATTTCAATTGCACTGGAGGAGTCACAGTACATTGGTACTTCCTTGAACTGAAGGTCGTAGTCGGCTAACTGGTTTCTGATCCATAGGAGTTGTGCGCAACAGCTGCCTACCGAGATGTACTCAGACTCTGCTGTGGAGGTAGCTACACAATTCTGCTTCTTGTTGTTCCATGAGATAAGCCTTCTTCCGAGGAATTGACACGTCCCGGAAGTGCTTTTACTGTCATCCGTACTCCCTGCAAAATCAGCATCTGAAAAACCTATTAGCTCGACATCATTGTTTCTCGGGTACCACAAGCCAAGATTGGGAGTATCTTTAAGGTATCTTAGAATTCGCTTTGCAGCGACATAGTGAGATTCCTTAGTGTTCACCTGATATCTAGCACAAACACATGTGGAGAACATGATATCCGGTCTACTAGCAGTAAGGTAGAGCAGGGATCCAATGATGCTTCTGTATTTGGTTTCATCAAAAGGTTTACCTTTCTCATCCTTATCCAGAGACATAGTGGATCCCATTGGAGTCTTCATAGAGGTTGCATTCTCCATACCGAATTTCTTGAGGAGTTCATTTGTGAACTTCGTCTGAGAGATGAAGATTCCATCCTCAGACTGTTTCACTTGAAGTCCCAAGAAATACTTTAGCTCTCACATACTGCTCATTTCAAACTTTTCTTGCATAAGTTTAGAAA
The DNA here is from genome assembly GCA_039583875.1 of Platanthera guangdongensis. Taxonomy (NCBI): domain Eukaryota; kingdom Viridiplantae; phylum Streptophyta; class Magnoliopsida; order Asparagales; family Orchidaceae; genus Platanthera; species Platanthera guangdongensis. The sequence goes on along the minus strand of CM077161.1, from coordinate 87,945,121 downwards.
ACTTTTTGCAAAAATTGTTGTCCGTTGAGCCGAATATAATGTCATCGACATAGATTTGCACCAGCAAAATCTTGCCTTTGACTTCCCTGAGAAACAATGTCTTATCTATTTTACCTCTAGAGAACTTGTTCTCAAGAAGAAAACTAGATAAAGTCTCATACCAAGCTCGTGGAGCTTGTTTTAAACCATATAGAGCTTTATTAAGAAAATATACATGATTGGGATAAGTAGGATTGACAAAACCTGGGGGTTGAGCGACGTATACTTCCTCTTTCACGTCTCCGTTCAAGAATGCTGATTTCACATCCATTTGATAGACTGTGAATCCTTTGTGCGAAGCATACGCCAGGAACAATCTGATTGCCTCGAGCCTTGCCACTGGTGCAAAGGTCTGGTCGAAGTCAATCCCCTCCTCCTGTCTGTAACCTTGAGCCACCAGCCTGGCCTTGTTCTTTATGATGACACCATGTTCATCCAGTTTATTTCTGAAGATCCACTTGGTGCCAATCACATTCTGCTTGTGTGGTCTGGGAACCAGCGTCCAAACGTTGCATCGTTCGAATTGATGTAGTTCATCTTGCATGGCCAAAATCCATGCCGCATCTTTGTTCGCCTCGTCGAACTTCTTTGGCTCAACCTGTGACAGGAAGCTAAGATGCAAAATCTCGTTAATAGTACCTCTTCGAGTTCTGACACCGTCAAGAGGATCTCCGATGATCTGATCTCTAGGATGATCCCTCACGTGCCGGAGCTCTAGAAGTCTGGCGTCTGGAGCTTCGACTACTTCTTGGGCTTCTCCTTCTTCTAAGAGATTTGTTCCATTTTGATCTTCAACATTCCCAGTTGACGTTGAGGTGGAAACTTTGACGTACTTAGGAGTTTCATCTTTAGCGGTCTCATCGAGACTCAACTGTTCAAGTCGTGCACCTGCATCTTCAAGAATACCGCTGGAAGAATTGCTGTTAAGCAAACTTCCTTCATCAAATACAACATTAATTGATTCTTCTACCACTAGGGTTTTCTTATTGAAGACCCTATATGCCTGACTGTGGGAACTATAGCCCATGAATATGCCTTCGAAGCATTTTTCACCAAATTTAGTACGCGGGTACTTCCCATTATTCAGTACATAGCATCTGCAACCAAAGATCCTCAAGTAGGACATGGTTGGTTTCCTGCCTCTCAGTAGCTCATAAGGCGTCTTACGATGATGCTTGTTGATCAATGCTCGGTTTTGTACATGACAAGCTGTATTGACCGCCTCTGCCCAGAAGAATTCTGGGAGAGAAGCGTCTTTCAACATTGTCGTGCAGGCTTCAATGAGAGTTCTATTTATCCTCTCCACAACTCCATTTTGCTGAGGAGTGCGCGGGGAGGAAAACTCATGAAATATACCTTGTTCTTCACAAAACTCTGTCATAGCACCAGATTCGAATTCTGTTCCATGGTCACTTCTGATTTTGACCACTGAGCAGTTAAATTCGTTCTGAACCTGCTTGACAAAACTAGTGAAGATGTCAAACGTATCCGACTTTCGTTTTAAGAAGAACACCCATGTAAACCGAGAATGATCATCAACATTCACTAGCGTATAGGACTTGCCTCCCAAGCTATGAACTTGCATTGGACCAAACAAGTCCATATGTAGAAGGTAAAGACATCGGGAAGAGTCTTTGTCTGCAATGCTCTTAAAGGTAGCCCGAGTCTGTTTGCCCATCTGGCATGCAGGACAGGGGCTATCTTTGATGCACTTGATAACGGGAGCATCCCTTACTAAGTTTTTAGAAAACAACATACTAATTGTTTTGAAATTAACATGTGCCAATCTCTTGTGCCATTGTTCACAAAGAGATGCACTGCCTGTTGCCACTAGGCATACAGGGGGTAGATGAATCTAAACTAAGAAAATTTAAGCAGAAGATATTTCGGCTCCTAATGCCTGTTAATACCGTCTCAGAAGAGGCACATGATATTATCAGGCATTTATCCTTGCAGAACTTAACGTCATAACCTTTGTCACATAACTGACTTACACTGATCAGGTTATGGTTTAACCCTTCAACATAAGCCACGTCGGTGATAGAGATTATACCGTTGGAAATCATACCGTAACCTCTGGTGAATCCTCGATCTGACCCCCCAAAGATGACTTTGGGACCATTCGCGACTGGAGTGTAATCACGCAGCAGGCTTCTTGTCCCAGTCATATGCCGGGAGCATCCACTGTCCAAGTACCATATTGGCATTTTGGTGGCCTTTGGACATTCCTGCAAAACAAAATTAATTTCCCTTAGGAACCCAATCGAACTTGGGTCCTAGATTCTTGGTTAGCATACTCCCCCTCGGGTGGTTAACCCTACGAGTGGTCGGCCTCGCATTACTAACATAGGGAGTCTCGTTATACCTCGGATTAAACCAACAATCCACGGCAAAGTGACCGACTTTGCCACAACACCAACAGTCAAATCTGTTGTACCTCTTCCTAGACTCCTGCTTTACCCTGGGAACGGTGGGTACAGCCGGGGCCTTGGATCTGGAGGTGGAGGCCTCAAAGTGATTGCAGTCGCATGACTTCTTCACCTTCTGTTTCTTCAGTATAACAGGCTTGGCTCTTGGTGCCTGCTTTCCATTATGGCCGCTAGAGAATTGACCATAATTTCCCATGTGGATTTCCTCATAAGGTGCCTTGAAGGCACTCTCACCGAAGTTCCGGGGAAAAGTCCAACCATCATATCGGCTCTTTGGCTTTGCAACCGAGGGCCGGAAATGATGACCAAAGGTTGATTCAAATTCATGTTGGTTGCAAGGAAAGCTAGGCTTTCTGAATGCAACAGAACTGAGCGGAGCCTTTCCCTTTTCAACAGCAGAGGCCTTCTTGGCGGCCTTATTCTTCCTCTGGTTCCTGTTTCTCCTGGATGAGGAACCAGATACCCCTACATGCCCCAAGCCAGCTCCTTTGGCATGAGCAGAGAAGGTATCAACCACTGGAAGAATTGTTTTTGGCATAGAGAAGCTCTTGACGATCTTCCTTTCTGCCGCAAGTTGTTCTTCCAACTTGTCGACTTCCTCCTGCTTAAGATCAAGGAGCTTATGAGACTCTGAATGCTTTGAAGTCAGGTCTAGGTGCTCTTGTCGGAGAGAGATCAAACTGGTGATCTCTTCCCTTAGGGAGACACACTCACCCTTAAGGAATTTTACTTCCTTTTTCTCAGCCTTCAATCTCTTACGGCACTCCTCGAAAGTGTTGAGCAGAAGCTCATACTTCTCGAGGAGCTCCGCTTCACGGGCCGAAAGGCTATCCTCAGGGTCATCATCCTGAGACTCAGGATCAGAGTTAGAGTCGGAGAGAGGGGTGTGAGCTTTTACCTTCCCAGTAAATGGGGGGCATTCTCCTTCTGAGTCGGAGCGACCCACCAGCCCGAAGTAGGCTTCCTCATCATCACAGGAGTCTGAGGAATCTGATTCACTCAGTGTCTTTGGCTTTTTGGCGATGTAGCTCCTCTCTTTCTTCTTATCTCTAGAAGACTTGTGCTCCTCTCCCTTCCCCTTTTCTCTCTTGCCTTGGTGGCAGTCGGCCACGGCATGTCCTGGCTTATTGCATCCAAAACAAATAATGTCAGCGGAGCGATGTTTGTTCGGTTTAGAAGCATACCTGTCAGAAGAGTAATTTTTCGTCTGATGCTTGGAGGAGGAGCCGTCTCTCTTTCTTTGATTCCTCATCTTGAGGAACTTCTTGAATTCTCGGGTGATGAGGGAGAAATCTTCCTCAGACAACTCTGAGCAGGAGGAGCAAGACTCGGAGTCCTCCTCCTCATCCTTTTTCCTGGCACGGTATGAAACCGCACCCTTGCCCTTCCTGGAGTGAATGGCTTTTAGAGCCATAGTCTTTTCCTTGGCTGCAGCCTTCTCTGCTTCTTCTTCTGCTTTCCTGGTGTTTAGTTGAAGCTCATAGGACATCAGCTTCCCAAATAGAATTTGCGGGTCTGTTTCAGCTAGTCTGCCAAACTCTCGGATGGCGCAGATCTTTGTGTCCCATTCCTTAGTAAGGGACCTAAGGAATTTATCATTAAGTTCACCATCAGTGAACACTCTTCCATATCCTTTGAGGGCATTGACAATCTTGAGGAAGTTCTCGAAGGTGACTCTGATCTCTTCCTTAGGTCCTTGTCTGAAGGCCTCATATTTCTGGTTCAGAAGGGATCTCCGATCATCCCTCACTTCATCAGTGCCCTCCATTAGGATAATCAGGCAGTGCCAGATCTCCTTTGCTGTCCTGCAGTTGCAGAAGTTCTGCATCATTGAGTCATCGACCGCGCTGACCAGAATGTTCTGCGCCTTCTTGTCAAGTCCCACCAGCACCATCTCGTCCTTGTCCATTTCAGAAATTTTCTTTGACACTTTCTTGGTAGGATCTATGGTGGAGACCTTAGTGGGGACATAAGGTCCCTCCTCCACGATCATGAAGAGTCGAGGATCAACTGCTTCCATGTAGAACATGATCCTTTCCTTCTAGATAGGAAAGTTGAGCCTGGTGCACACTGAGATCTTGCCTATGTACTTGAGCCCGTCCATAGTAGATGTTTGCCTTCTTCTTGACACTAGCGACAGGATTCTACTCAAGGTGTGAACCTTTTTGATGAGTAACCTGCCTCTGATACCACTTGAAAGTCCACCTAGTGTCAACTACCTTCACCTATGGGGGGGGGGGGGGAATAGGTGACGTGCAGCGTTTTTGCGGAATTAAAATTGTACCTGCACACGAAAACAAAACAACACAGCAAAGAAAGTACACAAGAAATTTATAGTGGTTCCCCGATTTGGGTACATCCACTTTCCCCCTTCGACCTATCTCCCAACAAGGGACGACTCGGTCACTTCACCAATAGGATTGATATCCAATCCTTGCACTATCGGAAGGAACCCTTCCACACGTAGGAGACAACACTCCCACAACACGGGTTGCACCCAACCCTTACAACTAGGAACCAACGTTCCTTTACAACAAAACATAAACTAGAATGTATAAGAAATACAAACAACTTTTGGAGACTAAGGTGTCCCTCTTTGTTCGATGACGTGTTCTTGAAGTCAACGAAGAGTCCACAACCCTAGATCTCTCTTGGAGAGAATCTCCCCGAAATCAGCGGCGGCAAGAAGGGCGGCAGCTCGGTTCTTGGAATCGGCGGCGACAACGGTGTGTGGTTGCAGTACTTTGGAGACTCAATCTTCGTAGCAAAGCTAGCAAGGTCTTCCAACGGTCACACTAGGATCGATCGTCTCGATCGATTCGGAAGGGGAAGGTTTTCCCGATCAACGAATCAAGAGACAAGGGATCTCTGGTTAGACGCGTGAGACGCTGTGCTTGGCAGAGCTTCTGTCGCCGGAAGATCTGGAAGAAACCACGATCAAACGGCCGACGATCGACTAGCACGAGCAGCGACGGCGGCGGAGCAGGTATCGCGATCTAGGTCACGTCGGCGGCTCGTGTATATTTTTCTGTGTGTGTGTCCCTGCTGTTCAAAAATATGCGTGTATTTATACACTAGAATACTCCTTAATGACCGTTGTGGGTCCCACCAGAAGAAACCCCAAGCCCGGTTCAAAACAGTGCCAGCGGCAGAGTCCGGTCCAGCGGTTTCCAGAAAATTGCCCAAGGCAAAATCGGCAAGAATCGAAGGTGATTCTCGCCGATTCGGCGAGAATCGAAGGTGATTCTCATCGATTCGGCGAGAATCAAAGGTGATTCTCATTGATGTAGACTTGTTTGCACGCTCTGAGGTAGCTGGAAAGAGACGGCGAGAATCAGCCAGTGATTCTCGACGATTCGGCGAGAATCACTAGTGATTCTCATCGAATCGGCGAGAATCACTTGGTGATTCTCGTCGATTAACACTTAGACAATTTTTCGTCTTTCCGCCCATGAGCTGCTTTTTGACCCATCCTTGCTCCTTGTCTGCTCTTGCATAATCACAGCCCTGTACTTGAAAGTAAGTACACTCCAATAGAGAGAGTACACGTAGGCCAACACACTGATCTGCTCAACGAGGGATTACGTCGTGCAGACCCGTGTATATTGACCTACTGCACCCTGACATTGGTGTGCACTTAGCGTGGAATAACTGCAAGCATAACTTGAAATATTTTATCAAATACATTGTCTATTTACCTTAGCTTGTTCAGGGGCTTCTTCAAATCAGGTACGTTGTGGATACAATACCCAACATTATCTTCGAGGCATGTCCCCAAGTTTCAAGGAATCACCGCAGCACGACTTTTTCCCACTCCATCGTCACGTCGCAGCTTACACGCCCGTCTTACACGGGCGTGTCATAGGGGAGTGTAATTCAACTACGACGCTCGTCACTTCCAGCATTTACTTTCAGCCAAAAAATTCACGCCGAATGTGTCACGCCCCAGGTACATGCCCGACCCGAGCATGTACAGGGGGGGGGGGATGACCCAGCCCAGAAAATTTCTATAAATTGTGCTCATCTCCAAGGTTTGAGCATCCAAATTTTGAGAGGGGTGGTGCTGCCAATCAGATTCTTGAGTCTTTTTAAGTGTTCTTCTTAGCTTTCTCTCTCTCTCTCGTTCTTTTATTTCAAGCCTTCTTGGCTTTTCATTTCATGCACGTATTGTAATAGTGTTGTAATTTCATTTCCCAGATGGTAGTCTTGTAAGGAGTTATTGAGAGTTTAGTTCAGAGCATTTTTTAGTTCAATGTTTTTGTTTTTAAACTTTCTTGCAATCTCTTTGTAACAATCCCATCCGTTTACATCGTATATACTAGAAGGTCCGGCTTGGGCCCCACAACATATACCACAAAACAGGCGGTGACGTTACGGTATGATGCCAGAGTAGCGCAGCACACCCTAACACATTGCATTCTAGCGGAAGCCTATAACACTACACTTGAACTCCACACCAGAATGTCCAACATATAAAAACTCCACATTTTATACATCATAGGAATGTCTTACAACACACATAAACAGTTGGCCTTACGGCCTTACAGGGCTTTCATAACAGTGGCCTCAAACATTGGCACGCAGGCCGGCCACATCAAAAGAAAACATAACACTTCCATTTCAGCAACGGCAACAGCAAATGCAGTAGGGACTTCATCCCTTATGTGTCCCGCTCGGCTCTCCAGCACCTGCACAGGGACATTCCACCCAACGGTGGCAAACAAGGGCAACGGTCAGCATTCAGCTGATCAAATTATAACGACCCTACCCCTTTCTCGGGGCAGCGGTAACCTTCCCTGCAGACATAACATATCACAAGCATGTATATTTATCTCACATATAAGGTGCTTTCACTCACACATGCCATCACAACTATCAGCCACCTGACCCGACAATCCGTGCACTTAGGGCTCATTCTTGGTGTACCGGCGAACCAGTTGCCCACCACCGTATCAGGGTCGCAACCCAACGGCAAATCACTTTAGCATTTACTCCATGGCGTGCAGCCGGATTTCTAGTCATAATGCACCGGGATTGGCCCGTAGCCCCCATTGTGTCATAGCGCGCAGGCCTACGACTCTTGCTATGAGCTCCAACAGACCGCACTTTAAGGCCTCACGTCGGACGGACATAGCGTAGGTCGGATCCTCCACCCCCCGTTGCTCAAATCGCCTTGCCATCACCGAGCACAAGGTTCTCGCTGCTAAATAAAGGCGCGGGTAGGTGTCACCGACCCTGTTCTGGCATTTAAGCCTGGGTATGTCTCTGACACCCATTTTATATCACTACATCAGCGGGTCTTTCCTGGGCACACAAGTACTTCCTGCTACTCTCTTCATAGGTGGACACCACAAATATCACAAATGTCAGGTGTCTTTCCTGGCTACCACGCCAGTACTTCCTGTTTCTCCATTTCACAGGTACCACCTATGAACATTAAGCATGACAAAGGCCTTTTCCTGAACTTCCAATCCAGTACCCAAAAGCATAAGCAGCACAAGCATTATACGGGTATTTTCCTGGACTACCACTCTAGTACTTCCTGCTACTTCCTTTCATAGGTCCAACCTGTCGACTCCTAAACTACGCGTTTATCACAGAGTCTTCTCCAGTTCGTATGCAACATCACCAATCCAGACCAACCTGTCCAGATGGGCTTCACACAGCATGCCTATTCCATACTCCAATTCCGGATCTATATGCCAACGAATTAGGGATTTCATGAATCAATCCAAAGACTCCCACAACAAACCACCCTCTGGTGTGGGAATCATATGCATATGCCAAAAAGGAAGCCTTCACATGGCTAGGAAGAAAGGTCGTTACCCTCGAAGACCGCTTCGGTGCCATGAGCTCCTAACTGGCTAGGAAGAACCGCAATAGATTTTCCTCCGCAACACCGGCCTCAGATCTCTCGTCGGAATACCGCAACAGCACCGGTGACCAGTGTCACAACCCGCATTTTCTCAACGATAAAATCGTATCAGAGCTAGAGAAAACGCGTGCCGTGATGCCACGTCGTGCATGGGATAACTACACACGCTCAGGCAAAACTCCACACCTTAAATTTTAAGGAAAAAACGTTGATTAATTATGAAAGAAAAGCAGTTATGTTGATTGGCCGTATCCCTCGGCACGGTGGATCAGCTAGTCCACAATTAAAAGTATAAGTATACGCAGCAGAAAATAGTTTGGTTCAATTAAGTTGACACCCTAGTGAGCATGAGTGTCCCCGAGGGACAACTCATGCTATGCACGACTCTAAGTGAATATAATAGATATAAAAGGTAGTCTTTTTACGCTAAGAAAATATAGTGACTTTGTTTTATAATTATGCTATGCATGATATACATTTAATAATGCTTTTAGGGTTTAAAATATCTAACATGCAACCTAGCAAAAATCCTTCCCAGAAGCAAGTAAACAACCACTAATAGGCAAAAACAGCAGTTTAAGTTCATACTCAGCATCGCAAGAAGCCACCAGTGGGCGCCAACAACCTGACACGAACCCACTGGTGAGTATGTATGTCTATACAGAAAAGTAAAGAACTACCTCACAGAATCGGGATCAGCTGTCTCAGCTACCCAAGAGGCCGCAAACCAGCCCCTCCAAAAGAACTAGCCGCTGAACCGGCTACAACCTGGACCTGAGGCATTCAAGAAAAGAACACCTCAGCAAGGAAATAATCAAAAGTGTAAATAAAGCATTAGAGTTAAGAGCAAAAAGAAGGGTTTACCAACCCGACAACAAGCTGCTATAAGCAAAAGAAAGAGCGTGACAGTAAGAAAAGAGCACTGTCTAAAGCACAGCAAAGCACACCAAGTGCGAGCAATAAAAGCAACAAGCTCAACAAAAGACTCTAACATTCCTAATACGTGGGTAAGTGGCAGTGGTCAAAAATATGGATCTGAATACATAACCAAAATCAGATCCAACAAAAAGGGCTAAGGGGTCGCCAGTGGCAGCTTTAGGGTCCCACACACCAACCCAAACCAGGGCAAACAGGCGGTGGCCACAGCTCTCCACGTCAAAATCCACCCCTCGAGAGGCCACTAAAACTCCACCACCTGCCACAACCCAAGAGTCGGCAAGCAAAAATTTGCCGAACACCCAATACCACCCCCTAAAGGAAGGGAAAAGTCACACTAACAATCCTAAGGTACACATGAACTCAGGACAGAAATGTCGAGCCTACTCGACGCAGCGTGGACTAAACTCCACTCACCTGACGCCTAAAAATACTTAGCCGCAAGTCCTACGCTGGGTGACGGCGTTGAGTGAGCTCGGCTCACTCGACGTTGTCAGCGCTTTCCACTTAGGGTAAACATGAGTCTTGCTAAAATCGCAGCTTAAGCCATCTCATGCGCGAAAAACAGAGAGTTGGAGATTTAATCCCAACCCACCGTTCCGTCCTAACTACACGGAGCTACCGCAACTAACCCTAAACTGTAACTAACAACCACCTCACCCTAACTCTAGCTACCCACTGGACACTAAACCTCCGACAAAAGAGAACATTGATTAAAATTCCAGAAAAAAGAAATGAAGAATCAGCACTTGATTAAAAGCTTGATGTAAAAACTTAACCTGCTGCCCTAGGGAGGAAAAAAAGACAAAGAGAACAGAGCTTTGCAGAAGAAATAAAAAAGATCATGGGTTAGAAAATAAATTTGGCAAGGGCAAGGGGCCACTTGCCTCTACCTCTTCAGAAAAACAAACAACAGCCGCACCACGGCTTGGCTCCGGCGGCAAGATCGGCCACCTAGAAGACCAAAGCTGAAACTTGAGGGAAGAAAGAAATCAGATATCTAGAAATTCCTGGAATCGAACCCTAAATCAAGAAAAACTTACATGGAAGGGAAGATCTAGCCGAGAGCAAACCGAATCCGCTATCACACGAGAAAAACGGGCTCTAACCTTCCCGAAATCGCCGGCCAAAACAACCACCGCCTCCTCTCAAATCCCTTCCGCTGGAAGTTCTCCAGACTCGGGAACGATGAAAAATGAGGAGGAAAAACAGATCACGGCAACAAAAGACGATTTCAGGAAAAAAAGTACGGAACACGCCCAAGACACGCCCGTGACACGGCCCGACACGCCCGTGTCACGGGGCGTGTACTCACACACTCGACGAACGTCGATCTCTACTCGACGAAAACACGGGACACACCCCCCCAGACACGCCCGTGACACGGCCCGACACGCCCGTGTCACGGGGCGTGTACTCACGCTCCTACCCACTCGACGAAAGTCGATCTCCGCTCGACGAAGCAAGGGACACGCCCTGTGACACGCCCGTGTCACAGGCCGTGTACCAACTCAAACACCGCCCGACGATCGTGGAGCGCCGATCGTCGAACAGAGAGACACGCCCCAATGTCACGCCCGTGTTCGACACGACACGCCCGTGACAGGGCCGTGTTCTCACTAAACACCGCCTGACGACCATCGAGCGCAGCTCGACGAACCGAAGGGGGACACGCCCGTGACACGCCCGTGTCACGGCCGTGTTCCTACAAAAAAAAACCCCGTCGACCAAAAATTCATCGACCGGAGGAACGGGAGCTCTGCCCGAGCACGACACGCCCTGTGTCACGGGCGTGACCCAGGCCGTGTCACCCAAACTTACACAGAAAAAAAACCTGCTAACACCTAGCAAACAAGAGACAAGGCACCAGCCTACAAGCTCAGCCACAACAGACCACGCACAGCACAGCAAACATTACAAACATGCAGTTAACAAAACAACGCTGAAACGACGCGAAGGCAAACGATCTCGGATTTCGACCAAAACTCGCACCGTAGCTAAACAACCAAGCCACGAAACAACGGCGAGGTCGAAAACAACATCCGACGATCGAACACTCGGGCTAACACCTCCCGAAGCCAAAACGCAAGCATTTCCCTAAGAGGCCCAACCGAGTCACCAAAACAGACTCCGGCTAGCTGGGGAAACTTGCCAACTGGCTACAACCAGGCTACACAAGGAACCTACAGAGCTAGGACCGCGCTCTACAACGGCGAAGGGCCGGAAATGCGTCATCGTAACGCCAATCCAAAATCAAACAAAACACAGAAAAACCGGGGGCGTTACAGCCACTCCCCCTAAAAGAAAGTTTCGCCTCGAAACTTTACTCACAACACTCCTATGAAGAAGGAGAGAGAAAGAGACATGAAAGGACTATATAATCATAAATAAAACAAAACATACCAGGCACAAGCTCAGGGAAACAGATGAGGGTAAGCCTCCCTCATAGCCGACTCTAACTCCCAAGTCGCGCTTTCTACATCCTGATTTCTCCATAAAACTTTAACCATCGGAATAGACTTCTTCCGCAGCGCACGAACCTGAGAATCCAGAATGCGGACAGGCACCTCCACATAAGAAAGATTCGGCTCCAACTGAGGCACAGAATCCAAAACCTGCCTGCCATTCGATACACATTTCCGCAGCTGACTGACGTGGAAGACATTATGCACGCCAGGGAAATTTGCGGGCAACGCCAGCCTATAAGCTGATATCCCAATCCGCTCAACAATCGGAAACGGCCCCACGAACCTCGGGTCCAACTTCCTGTTCTTGCCAAAACGCTTGACTCCGATCAACGGGGAGACCTTTAAGAACACCGAGTCCCCCACCAAAAATTCCAAATCCGACCTACGCCGATTGGCATTTTTCTCATATCTCTCCTGGGCTATCCGAAGCTTTTCCCGAATAAGCTTCACAGCAGCTTCCATCTCCTCGAGTGCTTCTGGACCCAACAAAGGTCTCTCGCCAACCTCAGCCCAAAACAAGGGAGTCCTGCAGCGCCTCCCATACAAAGCTTCGAAAGGAGCCATTTGCAAGCTTTCTTGATAATTGTTGTTATACGCAAATTCCATAAGCCGCAAGCGCTCATCCCACGCTCCTCCGTGCTCCAGAATATAACATCGGATTATATCTTCCACAATCTGATTTACTCGCTCTGTCTGACCATTGGTCTGGGGATGATAAGCTGTGGAATATCTCAAATCTGTACCCAACCCTTCTTGAAGGCTCTTCCAAAAACGAGATGTAAATCTGGAGTCTCGATCCGATATGATACTCACGGGTATACCGTGCAATCTAATAACCTCATCCAAATACAGCTCGGCTATCTTCCTCATCGGATAATCGACCTTAAATGGTACGAAGTGAGCACTCTTCGTCAATCTGTCTACGATCACCCAAACTGAATCATGCCCTTTAGGAGATCTCGGTAAGCCTGTGATGAAATCCATCGAGATACTCTCCCACTTCCACATCGGAATCTCTAAGGGAGTTAGCTTGCCACCAGGCCTTCCATGGTCGACCTTCACACGCCTGCAAGTGAAGCACTCAGAAACAAATCTGGCTACGTCCTTCTTCATCCCATACCACCAGGCAATCTGCTTTAAATCATGGTACATTTTGGTAGACCCTGGATGGTAGGCAACACTAGATCCGTGGGCTTCTCTGCACACCATATCCCGGATATCCCCAACTGCGGGAATGCAAAACCTGCCACGATACTTCAAGGTACCTGCATCATCTATAGAGAAATCTGGTAATTCACACTTTTCAGCTCGAAGGTACAAATGCAAAAGATCGGGATCATCCTTCTGATGCAGTCGCGTAAGCGCAATCCACGAAGGTTCTGCCACTGTCAAGCTACTCTGCGAATCGCAGCTTCCCACAGAAATGTCCATCAAAAGAAACTCTTCCACAAGACGCTCGGCGGAGAGATTGAAAATCTTTCCTGACTTCCGACTTAGGGCATCGGCCACCACATTCGCCTTACCCGGATGATACTGGATTTCTACATCATAGTCGGCCACGTACTCCAACCACCGCCGCTGGCACAGATTCAACTCTTTCTGAGTGAAGACATACTTCAAACTCTTATGATCCGTGAAAATCTTGCACTGCGCGCCATACAGCAAATGCCTCCACAATTTCAACGCATAGATCACGGCTGCAAACTCCAGGTCATGCGTAGGGTAATTCCTCTCATGAGTCTTTAGCTACCTCGACCCGTACGCAATCACCTTCCCGCCCTGCATCAAAACGCAGCCCAGTCCGACGTGCGACGCGTCCACATATATATCATACTCACTATCTTCAGTAGGCAAAGACAGAACTGGAGCTGAACATAACCTTCTTTTTAATTCCTCAAAAGCCTCCTCGCACTTGCTATCCCATATGAAGGTTGCATTCTTCTGCGTCAACCTGGTCAACGGCGCAGACAAAGTAGAGAATCCCTCTACGAATCTCCTATAATATCCAGCCAAGCCCAAGAAGCTTCTGATCTCTTTGGGAGTAACATGCCTCGCCCATTCCATAACAGCAGCGATCTTTTCTGGGTCCACCGATATTCCCTCCTTATTCACCACGTGGCCGAGAAAAGAAACTTGAGGCAACCAAAATTCGCATTTGCTCAGCTTGGCGTATAGCTTATGGTCTCTCAGAGTCGCCAAGACCAGACGCAGATGCCGATCATGCTCTTCCGCATCTTTAGAATACACCAAAACATCATCTATAAAGACAATCACAAACTTATCCAGGAAGTCCTTGAAAACTCTATTCATCAGATCCATAAAAGCTGAGGGCGCATTAGTCAAACCAAATGACATAACTAAAAACTCAAAATGCCCATGACGAGAGCGGAATGCCGTCCGCGGAACATCTGACTCCCGAATCCTCAACTGGTGATAGCCCGATCGAAGATCTATCTTGGAAAACACGGCACTACCACACAGTTGGTCAAACAGATCGTCAATCCGAGGCAAAGGGTACCTGTTCTTAATAGTAACCTTGTTCAGTTCTCTATAGTCGATGCATAGCCTCATCGACCCATCCTTCTTTTTAACGAACAGCACTGGAGCACCCCATGGTGAAGAACTCGGCCTAATGAACCCTTTTGCCAACATCTCATCCAGCTGAATTCGCAACTCTTCCAGCTCTCGCGGGGCCATCCGGTATGGCGCCTTGGCAATAGGACGCGTGCCTGGCTCCAAATCTATAGCAAACTCGACATCTCGATCGGGTGGAAGACCGGGAAGATCATCAGGAAACACATCGGAGAAGTCACACACCACAGGGATCTCTTGCAAACACGGCACTCTAACAACAGCCCCTACCAGAGAGACCACACAGGCAGAATAACCAGAATCAAGCAACTTCCGAGCACGCACCGCAGAAATGACTGGAGACTCCTGGAGAGAATACCCATAAACGCTCCCTGGCTGACCGTTGTCCTTGATGAAGTCCAAGCGCTTACCCTTGCACTGGATCACAGCATCGTACCTTGACAACCAGTCCATGCCCAAGATAATATCGAAGTCCTCCAGGTCAATCACCTTCAGATCTGCCTTGGCTAGAAAATCCCCCAACAAGATCGGACAATTAAGGACACCCAGGTCCGTAACCACAGAGTCACCGGAGGGGAACTTAACGCAAAAGGCACCACCAACACGATCTAGACCCAAACTGAACCGCTCCACGAAGGCTCTAGCCACAAACGAGTGGGTAGCGCCTGAATCGAAGAGAACGTGCACCCAGCGGTTCTTTACCTTAAATCATCCTACAAATAGCGCACGCATCTAAGGAAACAAATGCTAAAACGAAAACTACAACCACAAAGGGATCATATCGAAACGACTGAGGAGAAGTCAAACCTGAGATAACCTGGGTCGAAGTCTGCGCTTCGTCTGCCGAAAGCACATTCAGCTTCCCCTTTCCTCTATCCAATTGCTGAGGCGGTGGCAAAGCCTGGAGGGGAACTGGCTGCAGAACAGGTTGGAGCTGTGGGCACTTTGTCTTGAGATGACCCTTCTGCCCACACTGAAAACAGACTTTATCTCTCGACCAGCAATGGGCAGCCTCATGCCCCTTCCTTCCACACAAGGCACACACCAAGTCTCCTCTGGGAGCACCCTGAATTGCGTGTACCTGATCCTTCTTCTGCGCTCCAAACCTTTTGAAACATTTCTCAAAGGGGTGGCCTGGTCGGCCACAGAAACTACAAACCTCTTTGCTCCTCTTTCTCGAGACCGCATCGGGTTCCTGAGGGCTCTTCCCTCCACCGGACTTTCGCTTATCCTTCCACAACTGCTGACCTCTATTCTTGGCATTCTCAATGGCCTCAACCCTCAAGGCAGCTTCGACCACGCTTGCATAACTGACTGCACCGTAGGCATTTGCTAACTGCTGAATGTCACTTCTCAGTCCACCCAGAAATCGCTTAACTCGGTCTGCTTCAACACTCACCAGACCAGGAGCAAATCGACTCAATTTACTAAACTCAATCTCATACTCACTGACCGTGAGTTTCCTCTGCTTCAAATGGAGAAAGTCATTCATCAGCCGGTCCCTCTCGATTGAAGGCAAAAACTTGCTCAACAGCATCCCTTTAAATGACTCCCAAGAGCATCCTGCCACCAAACTCTCCTTCTCCCTCAACCACCAATTCTTTGCTAAGCCCTTGAGCTGGTAGGCAGCGAGCATCACTCTCTGATCATCCGTAATCCCCGAATAAGAGAACATCTCCTCAATAGAAATCAGCCAGTCATCCAAAATCATGAAATCTGCTTGCCCATCATAAGTAGGGGGTCTCAGTCGCTGAAACTGGGATATAAACGTCATCTCCGGGGGCACAACAACCAAAGGCACGGGAGGAGCAGGAGGGGCAGGAACAGCTACCCCCTCGGCGGGGTCCAGAACTCTCGGGGCCTGTCCTGCCACCACTGCCACTAGGGACTGAATCTGAGCCTGCATAGCCACCACCTGCCTCGATAGGGTCTCATTACTCTGCCGCAGGTTTTCTACCAACGCCTCGCTCTGCGCTCCTGACGTCTCACCCTCGGATTGGGGGGTCGACCTCGTTGCAGGACGTCTCGCTGATGTGCCCGCGAACAGACTCTTACTGTGGTTGGTTCGGTGAGTCGATCGCCGCGGGCTTGCTCGGGTAGGCAAGTGCACCTATCAGAAGTAGTACTCGATATTCGGGGGAATACCGAGGTCGTATTGTTCTCGGGGTCGCGTTGACTATTCTTACTCCTCCGGGAGGACTATTATTTTACTGAAAGAAAGATGGATTTTTTTAATTAACTAAAAACGGAAAAGCAAAGGAGCGAAAAAACGATTTAGACAATATTCGATGAAGGGTTAACGCTCGGCATCGAATCGGATTAAGACTAAAACAATTTTTAATAATAAAAAGACTTAGTTTTCAAATTAATAATAAGGCAACTTGGCCGTGGAGGTTCCACAAATGTGAGCTCACCTAGCTATAGGGATATCGCTCACCTAAACGTTAAGACTATTCGACCGAACGTTAGTCCGATGAAGGATTCCTCTTAACGCCCGCTTTACGCTAAGAACCCCGCTATTGGGTGGGGAACCCAATCCGGTAGAATTACGCTTGTCCTCTCTCGAGGGAATGCACGCAACTCTATTTACCCAGGGGTGATCGGTCCATATGCACGGCCTCTCGGCTAGCTAGCATATGGACTACGGAAATAGGGCCCACACATCGATATGTGGTCCTACGCGTCGTAAACCCGGGGTAAACCCTAAGTGCTTAAATTAAAATGAAAATAAAGAACTTTAATTATTATAAATCATTTTAAATGTCCCAATGCTCTTCGATGCCGAGGCTAATAGCGATTAGCCACACATCGGTATGAGGACGGCTTATAATTTAGTGAGGCGCGAGTTCGAAATTAAATACTAAACGATTATAAGAAGGGGACACAAGAAAAATAACAACATTTAGAAAACTGAAAAAATTAGCTAGAACAAGAACTCACGCACACTCCAAATTATAAATTAAAAAGGAACTAAATTACACATAAAAAGAAATTTTGCATAATTCAAATTTGCGAGTCCCACTCAAACGAGTGGGGGCGGTAAATAAAGATTGAAAATTGCAAGTCCTACTCAAATGAGTAGGACTGAAATGAAAGCGAGTCCTACTCAAATGAGTAGGAGAAAATAAATGCGATTACAGGGCTATAAAGTCCGGCCATTTAACTCAAGTGAGTAGGCGGAAAAATAAAGAAAGAAAAATTGCAAGTCCTACTCAAACGAGTAGGACTGAAATAAGGTCCGGCCATTTGACTCAAGTGAGTAGGCGGAAAAATAAAGAAAGAAAATAACGAGTCCTACTCAAATGAGTAGGACTGAAATGAAAGCGATGCGCCATTTAACTCTTAATGAGTAGGCGGAAATAAATACACACAGACACACACACTCCATAAGAGAATTCAAGAAAGCAATAAAGCTAACACCTACACTCACACACTCTACATAATTTGAACAAAGCATTAAAGGAAAGCAATTAAAAGAAAGCATTAAAATTTAACACCTACACTCACACACTCTACACAATTTGAATCAAAGCATAAAAGTTATACACCTACACTCACACACACTTCATGAAGATTAAGAAGAACAAAAGGAAATTTAGGCTCATACACTCACACACACAAATAAAAAGCAAAATGAAAGTTACCTAAAAATTAAAATTTTAACTTTTTCAAGCATAGGTTTTGCCAAAAACAAATAAAAAGAAGAAATTACAATTTTAGAAGACAAAAGTTTTTCAAAACAAATTAAAAACCAAAGTTTTTGGAAAATAAAAATTTCAACATTTTCATTCCTAGGATTTCATAAAAGAGCTAAAAAAGTTGAAATAAAAGAGAAAGAAGAAAAAAGGTTTTCATTCCAAAATAAAGCTAAGTAAAAAAAACAAAAGAAACTTTAACTCTTTTACACACTCATAAGAGTGAAGATGTTGAAGAAATTAAAAGAAGACATGGAAAAGGTTTGTAATTCATCATTTCATGAGTTTCTAACAAAACCTAACTTGAGAAAAATTAAAGGCATGTAAAGTACTAAACATGTAAAGAGGAAAACCTAACATCCCTAAGCATGAAAACAAGTAAAAAAAAATGTAAAGGAAATAAGTTACACTCATACACACACACACACTTTTCATAAATGAAGAACAAAGATGAAAATAAGAATAAAAAGGAGAAGGAAAGTGGGGCACAAGTGCTCATTCCAAAGCCATATATGAAGAGAAAAACTAACATTTTATTGATTAAAATGAAACTATTACAAGCTATTACAAGGGCTAAAGCTAAAGCAAAACAAGAAATGAAATAAAAAGGGAGAAATCTCCTTACATAGCCTTGAAAATCACGGATGCAGCCCACAAAAAGACACTAACTTGGCCCAAAAATCTGAACCCTTGGACCTTACAGAACTGGGCTATTTATAGGAAAAAATTTCTAAGTACACGCCCTCGGTCACGGGCGTGTAGGGGGGGCGTGACAGTACTATTCATGAAGGCGGCCGGCGATTGGACAGCAAAGTTGACTTCGGGCTGAGTTCGCAGCAGTCACGCCCCAGGTCATGGGCGTGACTCTGGGCGTGTCGGGGAGGTAGAACCGGGCGCGGGTTGCGTCAAATGTCCTCGGCAGCATCTTGTCGGGCCAGCTGGAATGGTCACGCCCCATGTCACGGGCGTGACTATGGGCGTGACAGTTGGGGTCGACACTCGACGAACGTCGAGCGGAAAGTGTCGAGTCGAAATTGTTGAGCTGAAATTGGGTCACGCCCTCGGTCACGGGCGTGACACTGGGCGTGACTGTTGGTGTCGACACTCGACGATCGTCGAGAGGAATTCGTCGAGAGGAAAGGACACGGGCTTGGGTCACGCCCCGTGTCGGGTGACACGGGCGTGTCGCCAGGCATGTCAAGCTTTAACTTCAGAAATTTTCCGATTTTACGGGAAATGCACAGTCACGGCCGTGACCCATGTGTCACGGGCGTGTACTTCACAAATTTTGGCAGATTTTGGAATTTTTCTGCAAAATAAAATAAAACAAGTTAGGAGAAAATTTACAAGAATAGGAACATTTTATTGAACAAAAATAAGTAAAAACGACGAAAATAAATGAAAATGACTAAATTAATGTGCATAAAAATACGCATATTTACAGTTCATCAAATACCCCCATACTTAGGCTTTTGCTATTCCAGAGCAAAAGTTTGAGGTGAATCTATAAGGAATAAAAAAAAACTCTAAGTTTTGGCTATCGCTTAATCAATTATAAGAGAGATCGAAATAAATATACGGGGTGTAAGAGTTAAGTCCTAAAATTATGTAGATGATTTAAATAGCGCAAAAGTTTTGGCTAAAAGACTTCTTGATGTAATCAAATAGAAGGCAACATTTGTAATGGTTAGGTTAACGAAAATAGTTTGGAATTATAAGAATTCTAGCTTATACGAGTGCTACCGGAAATAACACAATTTACTAATTATGCTCTCAAAAAGATTTTTGAATTAATTCTAGAGTCGTGTAATTGGCTAAGGGGGAAGTGGGTTTATGAAGAGGGTTTTGATATTTGAGGTGAGGTAATTTTTTCTCGAACCTCCATGTTTTTTTTTCTTTTGGATTATTAGGAAAACGAAATCTTATTTTCCTAATATGATTTTTGTTTTTCAACTTCATAAAAATAAAATTAACCCAATGTATATTTGTAGGAGTAATGAATTTTATCCTCTTACTCTCTATATAATCTTTTAAAATTATTGGGTGCCTATGTTTACGGAACGAAATCTTGTTCCCATTGACATAAGATCTTTTAAGGATAAAATTTTTCATGCCAAGTAGGTCATGAAAAGTAAGGGGAGAAAGGAAAACTAGATTGTAATCCTAAAAATTTTTGAGAGCAACCTTAATAATTTGTACGTTCCAATTTTTTTCAGAAAGCTAAAAGTAAGTATAATTGAATTCTATAGTCGTTATTTCCTAACATAATATACGTGCTCCTATTAATGAAAAATTAGAAGTAGTGCCTAAAACGAGTCCGCTAGTTTTAACAAAGCATAAAGAATTCTTTAAAACTTAACCCCGGCTATTTAAATGTTTCAATCAATAATTAACAAACGGGTAGCAAACAGAGAATTAATTGTATTCACATATAAATAAACTCAGAACAGAATTTTTGGATAGCAGAAAAGTTAAGTATGGAATATTTAATTTATTTATTTCAAAACATTTTTTTGATTTTTATAGTTTTTGTTATCATTTTTTTTTGTTTTTTCATTTATTATCCTTTTGTTTTTTTTGTATTTTTGTTTTTCTCAATTTTGAAAATTTTTTTGAACTATTATCTTTTTTTGTATTTTTTAAGAGAATTTTCATAATATATACAAAAATAAGGGAGAAAAGGAAAAAGGTTTGTACAAGAATGAGGAAGGGGGAGAGAGAAAAAAAAACAAAAAAATATATACAAAGTGAAACTAAACAAAATAATTTTTTTGTTTTGTTTTTTGAGTTTTTGGAAAAGAGAAAGAGAACAAAACAAGAAACAAATTTTTTGGATTTTTGTTTTTTCATTTAAATTTTTTTTTTGTTTTTTTTTTTAAATTTTTTTTTTTGTTTCATTTTAAGATGTTTTTTAATTTTTTTGTTTTTGTTTTGTTGTTATATGTATTTTTTTGTATTTTTCTTTTTTGAAATGCAGAAAAATTGAAGTGCAGAAAGTAAAGCACGAAAATACCCCCATACTTAAGTCCAACATTGTCCCCAATGTTGTATCGTAAGTATGCGGAACAAAAAGAAAAGACAATATGTACAAAGAAAAGAAAGGGAAGGGGGTAGAAGCTTCCCTGAAACGCGTAGGGGGAGGCCGATCAGAAACCCTGCGTTTATTAGAAAAAGCAGCAAAGGTAATGAGGAAAGGACAAAAAAGATAAGCGAGGGGTGCCTCCCAGGAGCGCTTTGTTTATAGTCGTGTAGCTTGACTATTTTGGCGGGTTTATAATGTGGAGGAAAGTTATGGTTTCGCTAAAACCGATCACTGGGTCGCCCGCAATGTAAGACTTTAACCGATGACCGTTTACTTTAAAAGAGCCTTTGTCCGGGTGGGAGATGAGCACGGTTCCATAAGGAAAAACTTCTTCAACTAGGAAGGGACCGGACCATCTAGATTTTAATTTACCTGGAAAAAGTCTAAGACGTGAATTGTAAAGAAGGACAAGATCGCCCGGAGAAAATAATTTTTGGGACTTGATTTTTCGATCGTGATATAACTTAGAGCGCTCCTTATAGAATTTATTGTTCTCGTAAGCGTTCGCACGCCATTCATCGAGCTCGTTTAGTTGCAGTTTTCTATTCTGAGCGGCTAAGTTGGAGTCGAGGTTTAAGAGTTTTAAAGTCCAAAGTGCGCGATGTTCTAATTCTACGGGTAAATGGCACGCTTTGCCGTAGACTAACCGGAACGGCGTACATCCGATAGCGGTTTTATATGCCGTCCGATACGCCCACAACGCATCGTCGAGTTTAACAGACCAATCTTTCCTATTTAGCGAAACGGTTTTTTCTAAAATTCGCTTAATCTCTCGATTTACTACCTCGACTTGGCCACTTGTTTGCGGGTGGTAGGGGGTGGCAAGCTGGTGTGTGACTCCGTATTTAGCTAACGTCTTAGCCATAAGAGCGTTACAGAAATGCGTTCCCCTATCACTAACAATTGCGCGAGCCGTGCCGAAGCGAGAAAATAATTTTTTAAGAAATGTAACGACGACTCGCACATCGTTGGTGGGGAGAGCTTGCGCTTCCGCCCACCTCGATACGTAGTCGACCGCCACTAAAATATACATATTTTTGAAAGACGGAGGTAGGGGGCCAACAAAATCTATGCCCCACAAATCGAAGACTTCGCATTCTAAAAACATGTTTTGGGGCATCTCGTCGCGACGAGAGATGTTACCCGACCGCTGACAGCTATCGCATGCGCGCACAAAATTATGCGCGTCTTTGAAGAGAGTGGGCCAAAAGTAGCCCGCCTCTAGCGCCTTCCGAGCGGTCCGGTTGGCTTGATAATGCCCACCGGCTGGACCCTCGTGGCAGTGCTTAAGAATTTGCAAGCACTCCACACCCGCAACGCATCTTCGGACCGCTTGGTCCGCGCAGATACGAAAAAGAAATGGGTCATCCCAAAAGAAATTTTTCAAGTCAGAAAAGAATTTCTTCTTTTGATGACTGGAAAACTCTTTTGGAAGGACCCGCGCTACTAAAAAATTTGCAAAATCTGCGAACCAAGGCGAAGATGACGAAGATTTATTAATTGCAAGAAGGCGTTCCTCGGGGAATCTGTCATTTATTTCAGATTCGACGAGCGCTTCCGCACCCGGATTTTCTAAACGGGAGAGGTGGTCTGCCGCTAGATTTTCCGCTCCCCGCTTATCTCGGATCTCCAAATCAAACTCTTGTAGGAGGAGAATCCATCGAAGAAGGCGGGGCTTCGCATCATTTTTAGCTAATAAATATTTAAGCGCGGAGTGATCGGTAAAAACGATAACTTTAGATAGCGTTATATACGAGCGAAACTTATCAAAAGCGAAAACGACGGCTAAGAGTTCCTTTTCCGTTGTCGTGTAATTTACTTGTGCGGAAGTGAGCGTCTTGATAGCGTAATAAATAGGATGAAAATGTTTTTCTACGCGTTGGCCAAGAACGGCACCTAAGGCAATATCACTAGCGTCGCACATTATTTCGAACGGAAGGGACCAATTAGGGGCCACTAATATTGGTGAAGAGATAAGTTTTTGTTTTATCAAATTAAAGGCGGACTCGCATTTGCTACTAAAGATGAAGCGTGATTCCTTTTCCAAGAGGTGAGTTAGCGGCTTTGTTATTTTTGAAAAATCTTGAATAAAGCGTCGGTAAAAGCCCGCATGGCCTAAGAAACTCCTAATAGATTTTACGTTTGTTGGATGCGGAAGTTTTTCTATAATTTCTATTTTGGCCTTATCCACCTCTATCCCCTTAGACGAAATCATATGGCCGAGGACCAAACCTCCTCGAACCATAAAGTTGCATTTTTCCCAATTTAAAACAAGGCTTGTGTCCTCGCACCGTTGAAGGACACGATCTAAATTGTTAAGGCAATCGGGAAAAGAGCGTCCGAAAACAGAGAAGTCATCCATAAAGACTTCCATAATGTCTTCTACTAGCTCGCCAAAGATCGCTAGCATACATCTTTGGAATGTAGCTGGCGCGTTGCAGAGTCCAAATGGCATTCTTCGATAGGCGAAGGTGCCAAACGGGCAAGTAAAAGTTGTTTTCTCTTGATCATCGGGGGAAATGGGGATTTGGAAAAACCCCGATAAACCATCAAGAAAACAATAATACGGATGACCGGATAAACGCTCTAAAATCTGGTCTAGAAATGGCAGAGGGAAATGGTCCTTGCGGGTGGCGTCATTAAGTTTCCTATAGTTGATGCACACTCGCCAACCCGTAACAGTACGAGTTGGGACAAGCTCGTTATGCTCATTTGCCACTACGGTAAGACCACCCTTCTTGGGCACGACATGCACGGGACTAACCCATGCACTGTCTGAAATAGGGTAGATAATCCCCGCATCTAATAACTTAATGATTTCGGCTTTAACGACGTCTTTCATGTTTGGGTTAAGACGACGCTGCGGCTGAATCGTTTTGCGGCAATTATCGTTTAGGAAAATCTTATGGGTGCAAAAGGAGGGGCTAATCCCCTTTAGGTCAGAGATTTGCCACGCAATTGCGTGGCGATGTTTAAATAAAACTTCCAATAAATCGGAAGTCTCCGAATCACTCAAGTCCGAAGAAATGATAACGGGGAGCGTATCACCTTTTCCCAAAAAAGCGTACTTGAGCGAGGCGGGTAAGGGTTTGAGGTCTAGGATGGGCGGTTCTTCTAGGGAGGTTTTAATTCCTATGTCTTTCTTACCAATTGGTTCGAAAGGCAAGTCTATAGACGTATCCTCATCGCAGTTAAAATTTTCGAGCGCATAAATATCGTCATTTAAAAATACGGACTCGAAAATGGGAGAAGAACGATCTCCGAAAAAGGTATCTAAAGAATAGCAGAAATCGTCGCTCGATGACAAATTGTCCATCGAGGGATTAATAGAGAAAGTAACTTGGTCATCGCCTACTCGGAGGAGAAGGCTACCATTACTAACATCTATTAGTGCGCGGGAGGTGGCGAGAAAAGGGCGACCGAGTATTATTGGTACCTCGGCGTCCTCCTCGATATCTAAGATGACGAAGTCTACCGGGAAGGTAAACTTGTCGACTCGGACAAGGACGTCCTCCACTACCCCGATAGGGAACTTAACCGAGCGATCCGCTAATTGGATGCGCATATTCGTAGGACTAGGAGTACCCAAACCTAAACGCGAAAAGAGCGAGAACGGCATCAGATTAATGCTAGCCCCTAAATCAGCTGAGGCGTACTTTACTAATATATCGCCAAAAAGGCACGGGATGGAAAACCGTCCCGGGTCGTTTTGTTTTGCGGGCAATTTATTAGTAAGGGCCGCCGAGCAGACAGCGTTGAGAGATACATGCGAAATATCCTCTAATTTGCGTTTATTAGAAAGTAGTTCTTTTAAAAATTTCGCATATTTGGGCATTTGCGAGATAGCCTCGCAAAAAGGAACATTAATGTGAATTTGTTTTAATAATAAAATAAATTTTTCATATTGCGCGTCCTTACGCTCGTTTTCTAACTTATGCGGATACGGAAGAGCCTTGTTTAAAATAATTTTTTCTTGTATAATAGGTAAAGGCGGCGTGAGCGAAGAAAGAGGAAGAGGGGTCGGAGGTGAAATATGTACCTGAGGGTCGGTCCGTTTTGGATCGACCACCTCCTTTCCGCTACGGAGGGTTATAGCGTTGGCGTTTTCCCGCGGATTGGGCTCCGTGTTTCCCGGCAGTGCCCCGAGCGCGCGCTCGGACATCATCCTCGCCAGCTGTCCAACCTGTTGTTCGAGTGTTTTTAGCGATCCGGTGATGTTCCGGATATTTGACTCGTTGGACGCAATATACTTCGAAAAATTTTCCTCCATCGGGGAGGGTTTCGGAAGAGGAGGGGGAGGAAGAAATCCGGGCGCATAAGAAATAGGGGGACGCTGAGCATTATTCGGGTTGCTCCACGAGAAGTTGGGGTGATTCCTCCAACCCGGATTATAGTTATTACTATAAGGGTTGTTGTTGGGGTTGAAGGGAGGACGACCCGAATTTCCCATGAAGTCCACGAACTCTTCAGCTACGCAGACGTTAGGGGGAATAAAACAAGGCGGAGTGGAGGAGGCAGCAGACATCTCCGCCACCTGCTTTGTTAACCTTTCAACTTGAAGGGTCAAGAGAGCAGTGGCATCCACTTCAAAAAGACCAGCCGCTGGCTTTGGCCGTCCCCTCGGGACGTTCCATTGATAGGCGTTCATAGCCATCTCTTCGAATAAAGCCTGGGCAGCCTCAGGGGTTTTGTTGTTAAGCGTACCCCCGGCAGCCGCGTCAATCATTTGACGCGTCTGAAAATTCAGCCCATTATAAAAAATTTGAACTTGCAACCACGTTGGCAGCGCGTGGTGCGGGCAACGGCGAAGGAATTCCTTAAACCGTTCCAAAGTCTCGTATAGAGACTCAGGATCGTTCTGCACAAACGAAGAAATGTCCGCCCGCAACTTTGCAGTTTTGGCGGGCGGAAAGTACTTCGTCAGGAACCGTTCCGTCAACTCAGCCCACGTGGTGATACATCCTCGCGGGAGGGCATTCAACCACGCCTTGGCTTTGGACTTAAGGGAAAAAGGAAATAAGAGCAAATGAATGGCGTCATTAGTGACGCCATTGATCTTGAAGGTGTCGCATATCTCCAAGAAATTGGACAAGTGGACATTCGGGTCCTCATCCGGCAGTCCATCGAACTGCACGGCGTTTTGGACCATTTGAATGACACTTGACTTTATTTCAAAATTATTATTGGCCACCGCAGGGCGAACAATACTCGACCCAGAATCATCCAAGTTAGGCCGGGCGTAATAAGACATAGTACGCTCGGCCGCCGGGGGAAGGTTAGGGGCGGCCATAACTACAGCAGTGGGTTCTCCGATAGATTCCTCGGGATCTAAAGAAGGATTTCGGCGATGAGATCGGATACGCGCAAGAGAGCGTTCGATCTCAGGGTCGAAGTCTAAATCTTCAGACTCTGAGGGTTGTCCTCGGG
Source organism: Platanthera guangdongensis (assembly GCA_039583875.1). Taxonomy (NCBI): domain Eukaryota; kingdom Viridiplantae; phylum Streptophyta; class Magnoliopsida; order Asparagales; family Orchidaceae; genus Platanthera; species Platanthera guangdongensis. Next base: position 87,918,578 of record CM077161.1, on the reverse strand, counting down.
TCATACACCCAAACAAAAATAAAACAAAAATAAACTTTTTTTTTGTGTTTTTAAAATAAAGTTTTTAGTTTTTTTTTTTAGAGAAATTAAGTAAAATTAATAGACTCCGGAATTCGAAATAGCAACTCGAAAAGAGATTCCCCGGCAACGGCGCCAAAAACTTGATGTGCCCGCGAACAGACTCTTACTGTGGTTGGTTCGGTGAGTCGATCGCCGCGGGCTTGCTCGGGTAGGCAAGTGCACCTATCGCAAGTAGTACTCGATATTCGGGGGAATACCGAGGTCGTATTGTTCTCGGGGTCGCGTTGACTATTCTTACTCCTCCGGGAGGACTATTATTTTACTGAAAGAAAGATGGATTTTTTTAATTAACTAAAAACGGAAAAGCAAAGGAGCGAAAAAACGATTTAGACAATATTCGATGAAGGGTTAACGCTCGGCATCGAATCGGATTAAGACTAAAACAATTTTTAATAATAAAAAGACTTAGTTTTCAAATTAATAATAAGGCAACTTGGCCGTGGAGGTTCCACAAATGTGAGCTCACCTAGCTATAGGGATATCGCTCACCTAAACGTTAAGACTATTCGACCGAACGTTAGTCCGACGAAGGATTCCTCTTAACGCCCGCTTTACGCTAAGAACCCCGCTATTGGGTGGGGAACCCAATCCGGTAGAATTACGCTTGTCCTCTCTCGAGGGAATGCACGCAACTCTATTTACCCAGGGGTGATCGGTCCATATGCACGGCCTCTCGGCTAGCTAGCATATGGACTACGGAAATAGGGCCCACACATCGATATGTGGTCCTACGCGTCGTAAACCCAGGGTAAACCCTAAGTGCTTAAATTAAAATGAAAATAAAGAACTTTAATTATTATAAATCATTTTAAATGTCCCAATGCTCTTCGATGCCGAGGCTAATAGCGATTAGCCACACATCGGTATGGGGACGGCTTATAATTTAGTGAGGCGCGAGTTCGAAATTAAATACTAAACGATTATAAGAAGGGGACACAAGAAAAATAACAACATTTAGAAAACTGAAAAAATTAGCTAGAACAAGAACTCACGCACACTCCAAATTATAAATTAAAAAGGAACTAAATTACACATAAAAAGAAATTTTGCATAATTCAAATTTGCGAGTCCCACTCAAACGAGTGGGGGCGGTAAATAAAGATTGAAAATTGCAAGTCCTACTCAAATGAGTAGGACTGAAATGAAAGCGAGTCCTACTCAAATGAGTAGGAGAAAATAAATGCGATTATAGGGCTATAAAGTCCGGCCATTTAACTCAAGTGAGTAGGCGGAAAAATAAAGAAAGAAAAATTGCAAGTCCTACTCAAACGAGTAGGACTGAAATAAGGTCCGGCCATTTGACTCAAGTGAGTAGGCGGAAAAATAAAGAAAGAAAATAACGAGTCCTACTCCAATGAGTAGGACTGAAATGAAAGCGATGCGCCATTTAACTCTTAATGAGTAGGCGGAAATAAATACACACAGACACACACACTCCATAAGAGAATTCAAGAAAGCAATAAAGCTAACACCTACACTCACACACTCTACATAATTTGAACAAAGCATTAAAGGAAAGCAATTAAAAGAAAGCATTAAAATTTAACACCTACACTCACACACTCTACACAATTTGAATCAAAGCATAAAAGTTATACACCTACACTCACACACACTTCATGAAGATTAAGAAGAACAAAAGGAAATTTAGGCTCATACACTCACACACACAAATAAAAAGCAAAATGAAAGTTACCTAAAAATTAAAATTTTAACTTTTTCAAGCATAGGTTTTGCCAAAAACAAATAAAAAGAAGAAATTACAATTTTAGAAGACAAAAGTTTTTCAAAACAAATTAAAAACCAAAGTTTTTGGAAAATAAAAATTTCAACATTTTCATTTCTAGGATTTCATAAAAGAGCTAAAAAAGTTGAAATAAAAGAGAAAGAAGAAAAAAGGTTTTCATTCCAAAATAAAGCTAAGTAAAAAAAACAAAAGAAACTTTAACTCTTTTACACACTCATAAGAGTGAAGATGTTGAAGAAATTAAAAGAAGACATGGAAAAGGTTTGTAATTCATCATTTCATGAGTTTCTAACAAAACCTAACTTGAGAAAAATTAAAGGCATGTAAAGTACTAAACATGTAAAGAGGAAAACCTAACATCCCTAAGCATGAAAACAAGTAAAAAAAAAATGTAAAGGAAATAAGTTACACTCATACACACACACACACTTTTCATAAATGAAGAACAAAGATGAAACTAAGAATAAAAAGGAGAAGGAAAGTGGGGCACAAGTGCTCATTCCAAAGCCATATATGAAGAGAAAAACTAACATTTTATTGATTAAAATGAAACTATTACAAGCTATTACAAGGGCTAAAGCTAAAGCAAAACAAGAAATGAAATAAAAAGGGAGAAATCTCCTTACATAGCCTTGAAAATCACGGATGCAGCCCACAAAAAGACACTAACTTGGCCCAATAATCTGAACCCTTGGACCTTACAGAACTGGGCTATTTATAGGAAAAAATTTCCAAGTACACGCCCTCGGTCACGGGCGTGTAGGGGGGGGGGGGGGGGGGGGCGTGACAGTACTATTCATGAAGGCGGCCGACGATTGGACAGCAAAGTTGACTTCGGGCTGAGTTCGCAGCAGTCACGCCCCAGGTCACGGGCGTGACTCTGGGCGTGTCGGGGAGGTAGAACCGTGCGCGGGTTGCGTCAAATGTCCTCGGCAGCATCTTGTCGGGCCAGCTGGAATGGTCACGCCCCATGTCACGGGCGTGACTATGGGCGTGACAGTTGGGGTCGACACTCGACGAACGTCGAGCGGAAAGTGTCGAGTCGAAATTGTTGAGCTGAAATTGGGTCACGCCCTCGGTCACGGGCGTGACACTGGGCGTGACTGTTGGTGTCAACACTCGACGATCGTCGAGAGGAATTCGTCGAGAGGAAAGGACACGGGCTTGGGTCACGCCCGGTGTCGGGTGACACGGGCGTGTCGCCAGGCGTGTCAAGCTTTAACTTCAGAAATTTTCCGATTTTACGGGAAATGCACAGTCACGGCTCGGTCACGGGCGTGACCCATGTGTCACGGGCGTGTACTTCCCAAATTTTGGCAGATTTTGGAATTTTTCTGCAAAATAAAATAAAACAAGTTAGGAGAAAATTTACAAGAATAGGAACATTTTATTGAACAAAAATAAGTAAAAACGACGAAAATAAATGAAAATGACTAAATTAATGTGCATAAAAATACGCATATTTACAGTTCATCACTCGCCATCCTATAATCGCACAAGCTTTAGACAAAACTTAGCCCAACAGCTAGAACAAAACTACCCGGTATAGACAAACACACTTAAATATGAACTTCAACTGCAAAACTTGCTCTGGGAGTTGTTTTATCATGATGATGTTATGCTTAACCTAAGATGGTTCACCACCATCATACTAACTCAGGTGCCTATACCATGAATGCATGTATTTGTATTCTTTTTGACTCAAAACCATGTGTGTACATATGTCATCTTGCAAATCTTTAGCTTAACACGTTGTGCTTATGAAATGTTATGCTATGCATGATGTGCTATGCATTCTAAAAAAAGGCCTTAATGCATGTCATGGGCGGCGTACACATGAAAATGTTATGCATCCCATACTACATAACATTCCCATGCAACGAAAAAAGAAAACGTGCTAGCCGCATTCATGTGGTGAGGTTATGCATCCCATACTACATAACCCTCACATGTTGCCTCCTATGGTGGATCCATATACAAACACATATTATGCATCCCATACTACATAATATGCCCCGTATACTTCTTTATGCTCATGAGTGTAGTGTTCGTGATTTAGCCAAGACGTGCTGATGACATATCAGTGTGTGTATGGTATGACGCTAACCACTAATGCGAACAAGGGGAAAGGTTGCCCGACCATTTGTCAAGCAACCTCCCTCTGATACCAACTGTCACAACCCGCATTTTCTCAACGATAAAATCGTATCAGAGCTAGAGAAAACGCGTGCCGTGATGCCACGTCGTGCAGGGGATAACTGCACACGCTCAGGCAAAACTCCACACCTTAAATTTTAAGGAAAAAACGTTGATTAATTATGAAAGAAAAGCAGTTATGTTGATTGGCCGTATCCCTCGGCACGGTGGATCAGCTAGTCCACAATTAAAAGTATAAGTATACGTAGCAGAAAATAGTTTGGTTCAATTAAGTTGACACCCTAGTGAGCATGAGTGTCCCCGAGGGACAACTCATGCTATGCACGACTCTAAGTGAATATAATAGATATAAAAGGTAGTCTTTTTACGCTAAGGAAATATAGTGACTTTGTTTTATAATTATGCTATGCATGATATACATATAATAATGCTTTTAGGGTTTAAAATATCTAACATGCAACCTAGCAAAAATCCTTCCCAGAAGCAAGTAAACAACCACTAATAGGCAAAAACAGCAGTTTAAGTTCATACTCAGCATCGCAAGAAGCCACCAGTGGGCGCCAACAACCTGACACGAACCCACTGGTGAGTATGTATGTCTATACAAAAAAGTAAAGAACTACCTCACAGAATCGGGATCAGCTTTCTCAGCTACCCAAGAGGCCGCAAACCAGCCCCTCCAAAAGAACTAGCCGCTGAACCGACGACAACCTGGACATGAGGCATTCAAGAAAAGAACACCTCAGCAAGGAAATAATCAAAAGTGTAAATAAAGCATTAGAGTTAAGAGCAAAAAGAAGGGTTTACCAACCCGACAACAAGCTGCTATAAGCAAAAGAAAGAGCATGACAGTAAGAAAAGAGCACTGTCTAAAGCACAACAAAGCACACCAAGTGCGAGCAATAAAAGCAACAAGCTCAACAAAAGAGTCTAACATTCCTAATACGTGGGTAAGTGGCAGTGGTCAAAAACATGGATCTGAATACATAACCAAAATCAGATCCAACAAAAAGGGCTAAGGGGTCGCCAGTGGCAGCTTTAGGGTCCCACACACCAACCCAAACCAGGGCAAACAGGCGGTGGCCACAGCTCTCCACGTCAAAATCCACCCCTCGAGAGGCCACTAAAACTCCACCACCTGCCACAACCCAAGAGTCGGCAAGCAAAAATTTGCCGAACACCCAATACCACCCCCTAAAGGAAGGGAAAAGTCACACTAACAATCCTAAGGTACACATGAACTCAGGACAGAAATGTCGAGCCTACTCGACGCAGCGTGGAGTAAACTCCACTCACCTGACGGCTAAAAATACTTAGCCGCAAGTCCTACGCTGGGTGACGGCGTTGAGTGAGCTCGGCTCACTCGACGCTGTCAGCGCTTTCCACTTAGGGTAAACGTGAGTCTTGCTAAAATCGCAGCTTAAGCCATCTCATGCGCGAAAAACAGAGAGTTGGAGATTTAATCCCAACCCACCGTTCCGTCCTAACTACACGGAGCTACCGCAACTAACCCTAAACTGTAACTAACAACCACCTCACCCTAACTCTAGCTACCCACTGGACACTAAACCTCCGACAAAAGAGAACATTGATTAAAATTCCAGAAAAAAGAAATGAAGAATCAGCACTTGATTAAAAACTTGATGTAAAAACTTAACCTGCTGCCCTAGGGAGGAAAAAAAGACAAAGAGAACAGAGCTTTGCAGAAGAAATAAAAAAGATCATGGGTTAGAAAATAAATTTGGCAAGGGCAAGGGGCCACTTGCCTCTACCTCTTCGGAAAAACAAACAACAGCCGCACCACGGCTTGGCTCCGGCGGCAAGATCGGCCACCTAGAAGACCAAAGCTGAAACTTGAGGGAAGAAAGAAATCAGATATCTAGAAATTCCTGGAATCGAACCCTAAATCAAGAAAAACTTACATGGAAGGGAAGATCTAGCCGAGAGCAAACCGAATCCGCTATCACACGAGAAAAACGGGCTCTAACCTTCCCGAAATCGCCGGCCAAAACAACCACCGCCTCCTCTCAAATCCCTTCCGCTGGAAGTTCTCCAGACTCGGGAACGATGAAAAATGAGGAGGAAAAATAGATCACGGCAACAAAAGACGATTTCAGGAAAAAAAGTACGGAACACGCCCAAGACACGCCCGTGACACGGCCCGACACGCCCGTGTCACGGGGCGTGTACTCACACACTCGACGAACGTCGATCTCTACTCGACGAAAACACGTGACACGCCCCCCCCCCCCCAGACACGCCCGTGACACGGCCCGACACGCCCGTGTCACGGGGCGTGTACTCACGCTCCTACCCACTCGACGAAAGTCGATCTCCGCTCGACGAAGCAAGGGACACGCCCTGTGACACGCCTGTATCACAGGCCGTGTACCAACTCGAACACCGCCCGACGATCGTGGAGCGCCGATCGTCGAACAGAGAGACACGCCCCAATGTCACGCCCGTGTTCGACACGACACGCCCGTGACAGGGCCGTGTTCTCACTAAACACCGCCTGGCGACCATCGAGCGCAGCTCGACGAACCGAAGGGGGACACGCCCGTGACATGCCCGTGTCACGGCCGTGTTCCTACAAAAAAAAACCCCGTCGACCAAAAATTCGTCGACCGGAGGAACGAGAGCTCTGCCCGAGCACGACACGCCCTGGGTCACGGGCGTGACCCAGGCCGTGTCACCCAAACTTACACAGAAAACAAACCTGCTAACACCTAGCAAACAAGAGACAAGGCACCAGCCTACAAGCTCAGCCACAACAGACCACGCACAGCACAGCAAACATTACAAACATGCAGTTAACAAAACAACGCCGAAACGACGCGAAGGCAAACGATCTCGGATTTCGACCAAAACTCGCACCGTAGCTAAACAACCAAGCCACGAAACAACGGCGAGGTCGAAAACAACATCCGACGATCGAACACTCGGGCTAACACCTCCCGAAGCCAAAACGCAAGCATTTCCCTAAGAGGCCCAACCGAGTCACCAAAACAGACTCTGGCTAGCTGGGGAAACTTGCCAACTGGCTACAACCAGGCTACACAAGGAACCTACAGAGCTAGGACCGCGCTCTACAATGGCGAAGGGCCGGAAATGCGTCATCGTAACGCCAATCCAAAATCAAACAAAACACAGAAAAACCGGGGGCGTTACAACCAGCCCCTTTCCTCCTCCTCCTTCTTCCTCTCCCTTTCTCTCACTAGGAATGTAGAAAGAGAAGGCCAAATGCAAAATGAGATTTCCCTTCTCATCCACGACCTTAAGGAAGCAGGGAGGCAGCTCAGCCATTGGATGCCAGCTGAAGGAACGGATCGCCAAGATTTCCCTCAAAATCATAATTTTTGCCTAACACGGCCTGTGACATGCCCGTGTCCCCGGCTGTGTGCTTCAAGCAGTGCTCAACCGACTTATCCAACCCAGTGACATGCCCGTGTGACACGCCTGTGTCCCGGGCTGTGTCACCTGACATGCTTTCAGACACACCCGTGTATGTGGCCGTGTTCATCAGGCTGCACGACTTAAAAATCACCCGAGACTCACACGGCCTGTGACACGCTCGTGTCTCAGGCCGTGTGCCCATACACGATACTAGACATGCCACAGCTCAAATTTGTCGGGCTGAGTTCATTGACTGCGCTGACACGCCCTGTGACACGCCCGTGTCATAGGCCGTGTCCTAAGCACTCGACGATCGTCGACCAAATTTTGTCGACCACTCGTCGACTGTTCACCCAAGAAGTACACTCCCTGGGGCACGCCCGTGTCTCAGGCCGTGTCACCCAATTTTGACAATTTCTGGATTTTGGGGTGTTACAATCCTTCTTTTCTTACAAAAATTTCGTCCCCAAAATTTGCACTAAGGAACTCAAACAGAAGGATTTTTTTATCCCACAATCGCTTCAATACAAGTCGATACACACTACATAACCGTTACATAAAACGTTCGGGAAACTCAGCTCGCATGGTCTGCTCTCGCTCCCATATAAGCTCCTCACGACCGAAATTGTCCCACCAGACTTTAACCATCCCGATCGTCTTGTTCCGCAACTGTTCCTCGGCACGATCCTCGATCTGAATGAGCCTAACCTTTGTCGTTAGCCCATACTCCACCGGCACTTGATCATCCCGGATCACCTGAGCTGGATCTTTCACGGCCTTTCGCAGCACCGAGATGTGAAACACATCATGCAATCCACCCAAGTCTGCCGAAAGAGCTAGCCGATATATGGCTTCTCCAACTCGCTCGACCACTTCAAATGGACCAAGGTATCTTGGACTTAACTTTTTCAGACGTTGAATCCTGGACACGCCTTTGAAGGGTTTGATTTTCAAGTATACCCAATCGCCTACCGCAAAGTCCATATTCTGGTGCTTGGCGTTGTAGTATTTCGTTTGACGATCTTGAGCGATCAATAGTCGTTCCCGAATAGTGCGTATTGTCGAGTTTGCTTCATCGACTTCATTACGCCTATAAACTCTGGTTTCGCCCGCTTATACCCAAGCTAAGGGAGTACGACACTTTTGACCATACAGAGCTTCATACGACGCCATGCCGATGCTCGATTGGTAGCTATTATTGTAAGCGAACTCCACCATATAGAGATGATCTTCCCATCTTTTTCCAAAGTCAAGGGCGCACATCCGAAGTATGTCTTCTATTGTTTTGTTGGTCCTTTCAGTTTGACCATCCATCTGGGGATGAAAGGCCGTACTGAATGTCAACTTCATTCCCAACTGTTGATGAACTCACCTCCAATCATTCGATGTGAACCGCCCGTCTCGATCACTTACGATGCTCCGAGGAACACCGTGTAGCCGCACAATCTGGTCAACATACAATTTTGCCAAACTTTCTAACGAATCATCCCGCCTGTTCGGTAAGAAGTGTGCCAATTTCGTTAGCCGATCAACAATCACCCAGATGGAATCATTTTCGCGCTGAGATCTAGGCAACCCGTGCAAGAAATCCATGGAAATATTGTCAAACTTCCATTCTGGAATCGACAACGACTTCAAATAACCGCCCGGCTTCTGGCATTCCGCCTTTACCATAGCACAGGTTTGGAATTTGGCCACATAAAGAACAACATCTTTCTTTAGCCCTGGCCAACAGAACAGCTTTTTCATATCTCTGAACATCTTCGTGCTCCCTGGGTGGATTGAGTACTTTGTATAATGCGCTTCATACATCAGTTCTTCCCTCAATTTACCCAAATCCGGGACGCACAAATGACCTTCTTTCCGCAAAAGACCGTCATCCCAGGAGAACTTGCCCTCTGGCCCATCTTTAGCATAACGTAGGAGATCTTCATCTAGCCCTATTGCTCGTCGAATCCGGTCTACAAGGTCACACTGCACCTCAGTACAGTTCAGACATGCATTGGCAATAATATTCTTGTCAATACACGAGATCTCCAATGCTTCCAACTCCTGGATGAGACGTTCATCATGCCTCTGCAACCAGCTCGCCCTTACCAGAGCTCTCCGACTCAAGGCATCCGCGACTATGTTCACCTTCCCGGGAGTATAATGAATCTCAAAGGTGTAGTCTCCAAGGAACTCCAGCCACCTTCGTTGTCGCATATTCAAGTCCTTATGCTCCAACAAGTACTTTAGGCTCTTATGATCTGTATAGATCTTCACCTTCACACCATAAAGATAGTGTCACCACAGTTTTAGTGCAAAGATCACCGCCACCAATTCTAAGTCATGGACGAGATAGTTTCGCTCGTGCACCTTCAGCTAGCATGAGCCATAAGCAATCACTTTTCCATTTTACAGAAGAATGCATCATAAGCCGCTCCCTGAGGCATCACTATAGATTACAAATCCATCGGTGCCACATTGCAAAGACAGCACCAGCGCCGTGGTCAACCGAATCTTCAGCTCTTCAAAAGCTCGCTCACACTCTGGCGTCCAAACGAACTTCTGATCTTTTCTCGTCAGTGTGGTTATCGACAATGCGATCCGCAAGAAGTTTTCAACAAATCTTCGATAGTAGCCCGCTAGTCCAAGGAAGCTCCTGACCTCGGCCACTGAAGACAACACTGGCCATTCCTGTATGGCCCTTATCTTTACTGGATCCACCGCTATGCCTGCTCCACTCACCACATGACCCAAAAAAGCCACCGACGATAGCCAAAACTAGCACTTCGAGAACTTGCCATAGAGCTGATTCTACCTCAACGTATTCAACACCAACCGCAAGTGCTTCTCATGGTCAGCTTCCGATCTCGAGTACACAAAGATATCATCAATGAACACGATCACGAACAGATCCAGGTATTCTCAGAATATTTGGTGCATCAAGTCCATAAATACCGAGGGCGCATTGCACAACCCAAACGGTATTACCGTGAACTCATAGTGCCCGTACCGTGTTCCAAATGTGGTTTTGGGAATGTCACCTTCCCGGATTCTCAACTGGTAGTACCCAAACTTCAAGTCCAACTTCGAGTAGACAGACGATCCCACTAGCTGATCAAACAACTCATCAATCTGCTGAATCAGATATTTATTTTTCTCGGTCAGCTTATTCAATTCGCGGTAATCAATACATAACCGCAAGCCACCGTCTTTCTTTTTCACAAAAAGCACAGGGGCGCTCCAAGGAGACATGCTTGGGCGTATATAACCCTGCTCCAGTAATTCCTGTAGTTATACTTTCAACTCCGCCATTTCCTTTGGCGCGACGCGATATGGCGAGCAGGCCACAGGTTTCGCACCTGGCACCAACTCGATCGTGAAGTCAATCTCTCGCCAGGGTGGTAGCCCAGGGAGATCCTTGGGAAACACATCTGTAAACTCCGACACGATCGAAACATCGCACACACTGGCCTTAGGCTCCACATCCTGAATCAATGCTAAGTATAACTCCGTGCCTTTCCGAACAGCTTTGATAACTTGGAGTGCAGACATCAACGTCCCGCCAACTCCTCGCATACCCGCAAACTTCGTCTCCTGCTCGGTATTCTGGCCCAACGTGATTTCTTTGGACTGGAAATCTATCAAGGCATGCTGCTCCGCAAGCCAATCCATACCAAATATCACGTTGAATTCCGATATCGGCAATACAAATGCAGTCAAAAAGAAATCCTGACTTCCTATTTGCACCGCCACATCGCAAGCTCGGTCCGCAAGCATCATACAACCATTCAGCAGCACCACCCTGATGCTATCTGTCTTTACACGACTAGGTATCCCAAACCGCGCTATAAACTCACTAGACAGAAAAGAGTGCGACACACCCGTATCAAACAGTGCTCGCGCCAGCGTGTTCCGAATCATCACAAAACCTGTGACCATCATGTCACACATACAAACCGCATACACATATGCAATAAACCGAGCATACAAGCAATACAATGCACAAACCTTAACTCGTACATGTGATAACGTCACTCTGCTTGATGTCCTCCTGCAGGCCAAGATTGTAGACCTAGGGCTGCGCCTGCGATGCAGAGGATTCCACCACTGCCTTGCCCTTTTCCGCATATGACGCTCCCGCCTTCTTTTCACTCTTGGGCGGCACCCGACAATCCTGGGCTATATGCCCCACCCGTCCACAATTGAAGCACGTACGAGTATCCAGCTTTGAAGTGGCCCCGACGTTGCTCCCGATGCAACTGAAGAAGGGGCTTGTCCCGTCATCTTGGGTCTCTTGCCCCATTTCTTCTTATACAATGACTTCATCGGTCGGGGCACCTTGAATTTCGGCTGTGTCACGGCCAAGGCCCTCTTCCCTTGCACCCTCTTCATGTCTTTCTCCAGTGCGCACGCAGTGTCGTCTAACGCCTGGAAGCCTTGGTTCACAGAACTAGAAAGCAGGAGTCGCAACTCGTCCCGCAGTCCTTCATAGAACCGATTTGTCTTTCTCTGCTCATCAACAAATATCGAACCCGCATACCGCCCCAAGCGAGTAAACTTATGCAGGTAAGCTTCCACACTGCTCTCTCCTTGCGTGAGCCTTTGGAATTCGTTCTCCATGGCTATACGCTGTGCCGCTGGGAGGTGCTTCGCCAGGAAGAGCCTAGAGAATTCCTCCATGGACACTTGTGTCAACGGTCTACCCGCCAAGTGATGTAGTTCCATCTCATCCCACCATAAACGAGCCTCTCCTTCCAGCAAGAAGGAGGGTAAGGTGACTTTCTGATGTTCCTCCGATCCAATCGCTGTCATAATCCTATTGACGCGCGAAAACCAATCTTCAGCCTGCGTAGGAGATCCCACGCCCGAGAACGTAGGCGGATGAAGGCTCATAAACCACTTCAACTGTCGTTCAGCCGCTCGAGGATCTACAGCTACAACAGGTTCTGGCCTTGCCGCCACCTGTTCTGGCCTCAACGCCGGCTGTGCCTACCCAATTGGCTGGCCTTGCATCATGGAAAACAATGCCTCAACAACCAAACACACATGTTCAGTAGACGGTGGAGGTGTAGGCACCTCGTTTGGTGCCGTACTTTCATCAGAATGATGAGGCTCTGATTGCCCCGCACCACTCCGCATCACCTAAAGATGGACAACACACCAATTAGCGACCGTACACAAGCAAGATCAACAAGTTAGGAACACGCAGGTTCCTCAAACACATGTATTTGCATTCCTACCATGGACATTCAGGAGTTCAATCGTGTTAACTTGGTTCGCACAGACACGTGCTCGCCACCCCACAAAAGAAGTCGACCACGACTTCGAGAGGGAAAGACCAAGACAGCTGATACTAAAAATGTAACAACCCCATCCATTTACATCGTATATACTAGAAGGTCCGGCCAGGGCCCCACAACATATACCGCAAAATAGGCGGTGACGTTACAGTATGATACTAGAGTAGCGCAACGCACCTTAACACATTGCATTCTAGCGGAAGCCTATAACACTACACTTGAACTCCACACCTGAATGTCCAACATATAAAAACTCCACATTTTATACATCATAGGAATGTCTTACAACACACATAAACAGTTGGCCTTATGGCCTTATAGGGCTTTCATAACAGTGGCCTCAAACATTGGCACGCAGGTCGACCACATCAAAAGAAAACACAACACTTCCATTTCAGCAACGACAACAGCAAATGCAGCAGGGACTTCAGCCCTTATGCGTCCCGCTCAGCTCTCCAGCACATGCACAGGGACATTCTACCCAACGGTGGCAAACAGAGGCAACAGTCAGCATTCAGCTGACAAAATTATAACGACCCTACTCCTTTCTCGGGGCAGCGGTATTCTTCCATGCAGGAATAACATATCACAAGCATGTATATATATATCTCATATATAAGGTGCTTTCACACACAAATGCCATCACAACCGTCAGCCACCCGACCCGACGATCCGTGCACTCAGGGCACATTCTTGGTGTACCGGCGAACCAGTTGCCCACCACCGTATCAGGGTCGCAACCCAACGACAAATCACTTAAGCATTTACTCCATGGCATGCAGCCGGAGTTCTAGTCATAATGCACTGGGATTGGCCCGTAGCCCCCCATTGTGTCATGGCGCGCAAGCCCATGACTCTTGCTATGCGCTCCAACAGACCGCACTTTCAAGTCTCACGTCGGACGAACATAGCGCAGGTCGAATCCTCCACCTCCCGTTGCTCAAATCGCCTTGCCATCACCGAGAACAACATACTCGCGGCTAAATAAAGGCGCGGGTAGGTCTCACCGATCCTGTTTTAGCATTCAAGCCTGGGTATGTCTCTGACACCCATTTTATATCACCACATCAGTGGGTCTTTTCTGGGCACACCAGTACTTCCTGCTACTCTCTTCACAGGTGGACACCGCAAATATCACAAATGTCAGGGGTCTTTCCTGGCTACCATGCCAGTACTTCCTGTTACTCCATTTCACAGGTAGCACCTATGAACATTAAACATGACAAAGGGCTTTTCCTGGACTTCCAATCCAGTACCCAAAAGCATAAGCAGCACAAGCATTATACGGGTATTTTCCTGGACTACCACTCTAGTACTTCCTACTACTTCCTTTCACAGGTCCAACCCGTCGACTCCTAAACTACGAGTTTATCACGGAGTCTTCTCCGGTTCGTATGCAACATCACCAATCCAGACCAACCTGTCCAGATAGGCTTCACACAACATGCCTATTCCGTACTCCAATTTCGGATCTATATGCCAACAAATTGGGGATTTCATGAATCAACCCAAAGACTCCCACAACAAACCACCCTCTGGTGGGGGAATCATATGCATATGCCAAAAAGGAAGCCTTCACATGGCTAGGAAGAAAGATCATTACCCTCGAAGACTGCTTCAGTGCCATGAGCTTCTAACTAGCTAGGAAGAACCGCAATAACTTTTCCTCCGCAACGCCGGCCTCGGATCTCTCGTCGGAATACCGCAGCAGCACCGGTGACCAACCCATTTCCTCCTCCTCCTTCTTCCTCTCCCTTTCTCTCACTAGGAATGTAGAAAGAGAAGGCCAAATGCAAAATGAGATTTCCCTTCTCATCCACGACCTTAAGGAAGCAGGGAGGCAGCTCAGCCATTGGATCCCAGCTAAAGGAACGGACGACCGCGATTTCCCTCAAAATCATAATTTTTGCCTGACACGGCCTGTGACATGCCCGTGTCCCCGGCCGTGTGCCTCAAGCGGTGCTCAACCGACTTATCCAACCCAGTGACACGCCCGTGTGACACGCCCGTGTGACACGCCCGTGTGACACGCCTGTGTCACGGTCCGTGTCACCTGACACGCCTTCAGACACGCCCATGTCTGTGGCCGTGTTTATCGGGCTTCACGACTTCAAAATCACCCGAGACTCACACGGCCTATGACACGCCCGTGTCTCAGGCCGTGTGCCCATACACGGCACTAGACACGCCCCAGCTCAAATTCGTCGGGCTGAGTGATGCAGGCTAGTCCTTTTGGGCATTTTGGTGATTGACGTAACTAACGCATTGCTCTCTGATAACCCTCACGCCACGCTCAAGCCTTAAACACAGCAATGACACAATTTGTGTTTTCAATATTCAGAGATTACAGAGAGTTTGCAAACCCTTCAAGATAATACCAAGACGATAGGCCAAGGTCCTCTCAAGCGAAAGGAACCCACATGGTTCGATCGAGCATTGTTGTACCCAAAGAGAATCCACCGAAAACAAAAGATTTGGACAAGGGTGGTTCTCTCCCAACAAAATAAAATGAGGGCCGCCATGCCTCACGAACTTAAACGGAAAAAGAAATACCAACAAGATCTATGAAGAAATTAACCACAAAAATTCAAGCGTTTCACAACCCACGCAACACACATATGCCACAAGATCTATCAAGAGGGAAAATCACAGAGTAGAAGATATATTCGTTACCCAACCGGAATGGTTGATTCTGATTACTCTCTACTTGGTTCGACCTTCAACGGCTCCACCAGAGTCACGCCGGATGGAGAGGAACTTGTCCTCCTTCGTCGCTTTGGTCAAATATTTGAAGGGAGGAGGTAGAGAGGGGGGAAAGAAGGGGGGAGGCCGAAATTTTGGAGAGGAGGAGAGGAGTGGAGGAGGAGGAAACAAATTTTGTAAGAGGGGAAGAGTGAGGAGGGGGGAAATTCAAATTTTGAATCCTTGGTTTTCAATTTTTTCATTCTCTACTCAATCCTTCATGAAAAGGCCTATATATAGGCTACACCACTCAATCTCCACCACACAATATTAAACCACTCATGATGGCTAATGACACCCATCATGTCATAACAAAATAATAATTAATGACATTAAATAAAGATAGCAATTGATGGTTATAGGCACCCATCATACATGAAATTAAATAACATTGCAAAATAAAATAATAATAAAACAAAACATAAAAAGTGACTTACTAATTAATAATAATTTATTAATAATAATTATTAATTATTAATATATTGGTTTGCGCCGCGGGCGGATATTTTGGCGTCGCTCCACATGGTCGTCACGGAGCCGCAAGTATTTATCTGGAGGCGGAGAAATATCTTCCGTAAGCATGCCGTCATCGTCTTCAACATGTTGAGTGCTGTCGTCTCCATCAATCCTCCCCCGCTCAAAAGTACTCATCACCGATGAGTAGATCTGATTGTACAGGTGCGGGAAAGCATCATCCATTAGAACCACGAAGCGGCACACATCACCACTATGAGAGGAGGGCACAACAACCTGGAGTATCCTGTCGTGCAAAAATAAGTTCATAGGGAACCTTGCAACGCATTAGGCAATAAAGGAAAACAAAATTCATCATCAACAACCAACGTACCTCCAGTGAAGATCAATGAAGATAGCGATCCAAGCACAAACTCACTACCCAGACCCAAAGAGAACAAAGTGGAAAATATATACGGAAAGGTAGATATTTCAAGTGGCATAGAACCATGAAGCGTAAAATATGAAACGATGAAAATAGAAGCTATGCCCCAATCAGTGGAAAATTCTAAAAGAAATATCATGTTTCCAAACTCCCTTAAGATTCGGAAAGGATGGACTTGCCGATTCATTAATATTTTTAAGGTGCCCGGGGGCATCCGTTCAGGGGTGAGACAAGCCAAAACCAAATCATCCACATAACGGTGGGAAACTCTCCGATACAAACTAGCAAGTAATTTGGATGCATTTTGATAAACTAAGATGTTAAGAATACTCCTAATTAATTTAAAACCGTGAGGGGTGAACCCATGCACAACATGACTTGAGTTAACAGTAGAAAATAACGGGATTAAGTATGGTGGCACGGGTGCTTTAAATTCATTAACGATTTCCGTGGAGTCCAACGTCGTAGTTTTAAATTTAGATTTAAATTTTGATCTAAAAATTTCACAAAGAAATGCCTGCGGAAAACACTCATCACCAACTATAGAGTTGGATGCTCCCGGAGTTGAAAGGTAGTGCGGGAGACATAACTCAACATACATAACTACGTTCACTAAAGTGTGCATGCACGTATCTTCAAAAGGCAGAGGATAAATGCAAGCGAACGAGCTTGACAAATAATTGTGTCTAGGGGACACCACACCAAAACGTACCATCTCCATGGAATCACTAGCAGTCCAAAACGAAGCCTTACCCAACGCCAAGCGGTCAGATGAACGGTCCACCCTGGGAACAACATAGTCAGATCTATGAAAAGTAGTGGAAATACCGAACGCGACAACTAACAAATCGCTCACACACATCTGTCTGGGTAAGTTTAATGGAGGAGATGGATAAATAAACATCTCCAGATATCTCGGGCTAGAAATGACAAGCTCGTTCCCTAACAAGTCATCTAATCGAGTCAAGTTAACCGGAGGAGGAACTAAATCATACTCACCATCAAAACATGGATTTAATGTCCAAGAAAAATCCTCCGGGTGCAAGCCATCAAAATCAAAGGAAAAATCAAACAGTAGATTCGTTCTTACCGAAAACTCAGCCGGATCATCATCATCTAACTCACTATCAGATAAACATTCATCACGGGGTGACTCTACCAACTCAGCAGACATGTCTTCCAACCCACTAGATAATTCGTCCAAATCAGAATCAGTATTGGTCTCAAAAGTAGGCAAAATCGTGCTCGACAAAATTTCTAATTCATTTTGGGCTTCTGGAGAGGGAGCTAACATCAAAGAAATATCTATTGGGTCCTAAGTGCTACCGTCATCCACAAATAGCCTTCCCACACAGGGTAAATCTTCCAAAATGTCACATCCTTCGCTAACCAAATCTTCCCACGAAGTAGGTACATTGTCTAAATCATGATGGATGGTTGGACAAATCAAATCCCGGGGAGAATCTAAATTAGTATGACCCTCAAGCAACGATGATAATATCAATGAACTATCTCCCGGATGTGCACCACTAAGATTATCCCAAGATAAACATCCATCCCAAGGTGACACTTCCAACACCGTTGAAACATCTACCAATCCTGGATCCATCATTATAATATTGTGATCCTCACTCGCACTTATCCGACTGGATTGATCTAACGGGGAAGCTAAATAAATGGGCACCTCAATATGTTCCGGGCTAGAAGGAACGAGCTCGTGTTCTAGCAGGTCATCACCTAAATCAGTAACAGGTAAGCTCTCAACATAGGGTGACTCAGCCGGAATGTCTTCTGACTCAGGGTCATCCGAAGACTCCATAACTATCAAGGGAGACGCCTCAGAAACATTGCCGAAAGGAAGAGGAGACGATTCCTCAGAGGAGAAATCCTCATCCAGGTCACTAGGGTAACCAATCTCCTCATCGTCACTCAAATCGCCAGCATATTCAGCCTCGTCCTCAGTGATGGGCATAGTCCTAGACACCGCCTCAGACTCAACAGGAGAGTCAACGACTAATTCAGGCTTCTTGGGGAGAGACTTAATAGGGACGAAGGGCGTAATCGGGGTAGGATGCTCAATAGAGCCAAGATCAGGAGCGCCACTTGACAGATATGTCGTAATTGTTTGCCTACCTTTACGGGTAGGACTACTCTCACCCTGCGGGCTCATGGCAGTCCTAGCAGTCACATGTATAGAACTCGGGATAGGGGACCTCACTGTTTCCCTTGCTCTATAGGTGGGTGCAGGTACACTAGGGGTAGCTCTACCAACCTGGGGAAATGACCTATCTTGGGATAATATATCACTCCTATGATCGGACTTGGTTCTAGTGCCATAACAATACTGGCTATCAGATGTCGGGTTAGTACTAAGGCGGTAGGGGGAATCAAATTTCGCTGAGAGAATTCTTCGCATGTGCGGCCAAGCATAAGGATAGCTACCAACACCACACTCTTTCTCTTCGTTCAGCCAAAACTCGCGGGCTCGACCTCTTAACCGCTCTCGGACTACACTAACCTTTAGGTATTCGCCCAATTGGTTATATTCGAAATAGGTTTCTACCCCCTCAAGACAGTATCTAAAATACTTGGGATCTCCATAACCATCATAGGTAAAAATATTAGTGTGTAGATAAGTCAGGGGATGATTGGAAGCGTTAACGTCGAAAGCCATTTCAGTGTGAACCGGAGAGGACACTCGATCCGAATTTTGTGCGAATGCAAAGAAAGGGTACCTGAACAACTAATTCTAGGAAAGATAGAATTGTTCCCGCTTAGCCACTAAGATTATAATTATATAAAATAGATTTTCTTGCTCGAAAAAATATGAGGTTGATTAAATTTTTATTTTTTTAAATTTGACTGAAAAATAAGAAATTTACACCGCTATTGGCAAACCACAAAAATGTTTTTGTTAAATTTTCAAATAAACGAACTAGAAACGTACGTGCCGAAGTGCAAATAAAAGGGGGAGGGTGCCAATTAAAAAATTAACGTGAACTTCCCTCTGATACCAAATTGATGCATACTAGTCCTTTTGAGAGTTTTGGTGATCGACGTAACTTACGCAACGCTCTTCGATAACCCTCACGCCACGCTCAAGCCTTAAATGCAGCAACAACACAATTTGTGTTTTCAATATTCAGAGATTACGGAGAGTTCGCAAAGCCCTTCATGATAATACCAAGGCGATAGACCAAGGTCCTCTCGAGCGAAAGGAACCCACACGGTTCGGTCGAGCGTTGTTGTACCCAAAGAGAATCCACCGAAAACAAAAGATTTGGACAAGGGTGGTTCTCTCCCAACAAAATAAAATGAGGGCCGCCACGCCTCATGAACTTAAACGGAAAAAGAAAACACCAACAAGATCTATGAAGAAATTAACCATGAAAATTCAAGCGTTTCACAACCCACGCAACACGCATATGCCACAAGATCTATCAAGAGGGAAAATCACAGAGTAGAAGATATATTTGTTACCCAACCGGAATGGATGATTCCGATTACTCTCTACTTGGTTCGACCTTCAATGGCTCCACCAGAGTCACGCCAGATAGAGAGGAACTTGTTCTCCTTCGTCGCTTCATGTCGGGGGTTTAAGAATCCACAACAGCAAGCCTTTGGCCTTGACTGAATTTCTTCAAGGAAGGGGTTGATCGTTTTTTTTGGTGAGGGGGAAGGTGGTGGTCGGGTTTGTATTGAGGAGGATAGCCGTCCTTGGTGTGGTTGATGAAGGTGCTGGTTTTGGGAGAGGTATTGAAGGCTTTGGTAGAATATTTGAAAGGAGGAGGTAGAGAGGGGGGAAAGAAGGGGGGAGGCCAAAATTTTGGAGAGGAGGAGGAAACGAATTTTCCAAGAGGGGAAGAGTGAGGAGGGGCGGGGGGGGGGGATTCAAATTTTGAATCCTTGGTTTTCAATTTTTTCATTCTCTACTCAATCCTTCATGAAAAATCCTCTATATAGGCTACACCACTCAATCTCCACCATACAATATTAAACCACTCATGATGACTAATGACACCCATCATGTAATAACAAAATAATAATTAATGACATTAAATAAAGATAACAATATATGGTTATAGGCACCCATCATACATGAAATTAAATAACATTGCAAAATAAAATAATAATAAAACAAAACATAAAAAGTGACTTACTAATTAATAATAATTTATTAATAATTATTATTAATTATTAATATAGTAGTTTGCGCCGCGGGCGGATATTTTGGCGTCGCTCCACATGGTCGTCACGACGCCGCAAGTCTTTATCTGGAGGCGGAGAAATATCTTCTGTAAGCACGCCGTCATCGTATTCAACATGTTGAGGGTTGTCGTCTCCATCACTGAGTTCGTCTACCGCGCTGACACGCCCTGTGACATGCCTATGTCACAGGCCGTGTCCTAAGCACGATACCACTTTGTAACGCCCCCACTCATCACATGGCATATAACGGTGGGTCCGGCCGGGGCCCCACGCTATATGTGACGATTGGGGGCGTGCTACAGGGCGTGTCGAGCCCGAAAGATGATTTTTCAGAGATTTTGTGGCCATTCATTTCCCTATCCTGAATCCAAGGGCTGGGCTCTATCCAGGTGCTTATATGGCTGAGAACTGAGAGCATTCCCCTTTATCTTCATCTTCTTCTTCTCCATCTCATTTCAAGAGAGAGAAATAGAAAGGGAGAGCAAGGGAAGAAAAGGAGAAAGCAATCCAGCTGCTGGAGGTGTTGGAACCAGCTTTCTGATCCCTCCTAAAGTTCGAAACAGGATGCAACCCGCACGTACTACCCCTGAGCTACTGCCCTGACGAGAGTCGGAGACCTAAAAAGTAGACCGATGGGTCTCAGCTCGGAGGTCCCACCTCTTTCCCGGAAGAACTAAAGATCTTCCCCTCCCTAGCCAATGCTGAGCTAGGTGCCTGTGAGGAAAAATAGTGGAAAGGTTCAACAACCATCCCAGGCACCTTATCGGTCTATTTATATGCCTCTAAATCTGATCAGCAAATAACACTTCTGAATCATCCTGAAAAGACCAAAATACCCTGGGCTGGGTCTGCCAACAGTCAAACTCCGCTGTTCTGGAGAGTTATACGCAGACCCCCAGGGGTAGAAGTGTAAAATCACCTGGGGCACGAAGGTAAAATCCCCCTTTGCAGGGTAAAAGGGTAAAGGCATCTTTTCTCCCATGCGGCGAGTGGGGAAGGCCCTGCCGGGCGAGACGACCGCCCTGTCCGTCTCGCCCCCCCTCTCGGCCTGTGGGCTCTCTCACCTCCTATAATGATCTCGCCCACTAAGAGGTCTCGCCCACCTCAGACGATCCCCCATCTCGCCTCCTGCAGGTCGGCATCCTATCATCTCGCCAGTCTCCCCTTCTCGCTCGCTGGACCACCTCTCGCGAGCCCAAGGTTGTACACAATCCCCGCTCTTTTCGAGGTTGCTCTAACCTCAGAAAGATAAGTACAACCGCGGCTCGCGATGATAGGATTCACTCATGAGAATCTTTGGTGCCCCCCATGGGGCCTATAAATATGAGATCCCAGCCTTCATTAGGGTCCCTTTTGTCTTCCTTCATTTCCTCCTCCTTCAGAATATCTCACAGCTAGAGCTTTCCCGAGCGCCTCGCGATGGTGCGAAGGCGGAATAAAACCAACACGGATGCCTTATTCCCGGACCTGGGGCGTATTACTCCCTCGGCCCCTCCGTCCTCTCGCCTAAAAAAGATGAAGGCCACCTGCCCTCCCCTCTCGGCGGGTGCGGCCTCCTCTGCCCCTTCAACGGACAATCCTTTCGCCTCTCCCGGAGAGAAACGGGTAATTTCTCATTCTTCTCTCTCTTCTTTCATCCCGCCTATTGACCACGCTTTTCTAGGGAAGCGTTGCTTATTCCCCGATGCCCGCCAATCCTCCTGATAATATTGACCAAGCTCATCAGTGCCCCGACTCTCCTGAGGCATCCTCCCCACCCCTCTCGCGGAAAGAAAACTTCTCGCGGGTTGTGGGGAACCCTCGCATTCCAAGTAGGAACTTACCCTTCTCGCTTTTCATCCCATTCACCTTCCTTTATCCAACTCATGCGAGCTCATCCTTGTTTATGATTTCTCGCTCCCTGTGCAGGCATCCAATTTGATTCCGATACTGAAGATGCTCCCGCGTCTCCCTCCTCTCGCCTTTTCCTCATCCTGGCGAGATCGAGGACTACTTGGGTGATCCCATGGATACCCTGGAGTTGAAGCAGAGGACGGCTAGGATGTTCCACAAATACACGCATATAATCCGCGAGATGGAGCTGGCGAAGCAGGCTTCCGACCGGCGCATGGACTGGCTAGTAACAGAGTGTCACCGCCTTTCTGCCGAGATGGAAGCTGGTGGTGCACTGGATGGGACAGAACCCCAAGCCATCTTGAACGAGACGGACGAACATCTCCATCTCGCGGGCCGCGGCGTGGTCGCCGCTCGCGCCTTTCATCTTCCCGGCCTCCCTCCATTCGCGGGAGGTCAAGATGGCCGCTGGAAATGGGTGCGGAACTAAGCTGTCGCGGTCCCGCCTCGCCTTCTCCAGGCCCTCCTATATTATCATTGCCAATTTAATTATGTTTAATTATTGATGCGTTGTATAAAACTTTTTTTGGCAGGATGCCCCCTTCCGCGGGATTAACTATTTTATCCTTACGGTACTGTGCTTGTCATATCATGCTGTTTTTTCATCATTACCATGATTTACTCCCTTTTTAATTAGTTGGTTTATAATGATGGCTTTTACCTCGAAAGAACCGCGGCGGCGCCTCCGCCCCTTGGGTTCTAGAGAGAGAGAGACAGACGAAGCGTCGGGTGCCTCTTCATTTCCCACCGCTTGATTTTCCTGCTCAATCTCCTCTCTCCCTCATTCCTTATAAATACCTTAAATCCATATACACCACTACTTCTGTTATTCTTGGCCGTCTTTTTGGTTGGAGCTTCCGCCTACCTCTCCTCTTCTCCACTCATCTCGCGTCCCGCTCTCCTAAGTCGTTCTCTTCCCCTTTGCTGCCTTCTCGCCTACTATGGGAAAGAAGAAGGTGGAAGAAGGTGAGGGCCGCAACCGCTACAGAAAGCCGTTTGTGGACCATGACTTTCCTCTCGGCAGGCTGCCAGAGGAAGAATATGCTCGCTTCGCCAGCGAGTACCTCCCTGATGGTTACTTATCTCGCCCGCCCAAAGTTGACGAATGCATCAACACTTTCTACCCCAACGAACTGGCCTTCCCTGTCTCGCACTTCGAGGCGGGGCTGCGGCTTCCCCTTTGGCCGGAGGTCAAGTTAGTTCTTAAGTACTTCGGGGTCGTTCCCGCCCAATTCAACCCCAATGCCATCTCCATGCTGATTGCTTTCGCCTGCTACCTGCGGCGAGAGCGCATCGAATTTAGCTTGACCGCCTTTCGCAAGCTGTTCGTATACCACGCAAAAGAAGACGACGTCTCTTACTTCACAGGCCAAGGACTAAAGGTGTGCGAGACACCGAATAAAAATCACCACTGGCTGACCCGCTTCGTCTTCGTTCGCGGGGATTTGGGAGGCATTCCTCTCGCCCCGGTGTCTCCCGCCGAATGCTACTATGAAACCCCCAAGATTGGGGGTGCCGAGAAGGATCTTTGCGACTTCTTCGCAGGGAAGAATTTCGAGGTTAACTACCTCAGGCGAGACCTCGACTCGCTTCCAGCCGTCTTCCCCGGTGAAGGTATACTCCTGTCCCCCCCTTAGCCTTGTGAATTTTGGTTCTCTGCTGACTGTTATTCCGCCTAGGAGAGAACCATCCCTGTTCATCCCCCTTACCAGAGTAACCGGGCTCTCGCCTTAGCGAGTATGGCGGTGGAGGCCGCGAAGGATACGCTGACCCCCACCCCAAAGAAGAGGCCCGGGGACGAGGGCACTTCTCGACACAACCCAAAGAAGAAGGTGAAGAAATCCGTGTCTTTCAAAAAGTAGAAAAGGTCTGCCAAAGAAAGGAAAGAGCCATCGGGATCTCGGTCCCCCATCTCTTTATCATCTCCCTCACCTCCCCGACTACCCGTCTCGCCTGCCCGCGAGACGATCTCGTCAGAGCCAGCTGCCACCACCAAGGTTTAGCCCGCCAAGTTCCCTTCCGGCGAGTCTGGCTCCTCCAGTCACTCAGCCCCCACCTCGCACCCCAATTACAACATGGGGCCTGTGACCGATGATGATGCCGGCGAGCCGGTGCTCCTATGGGACAAGGACGCTAACCGCGTGTCGGTGTCCACTCTCCTTACTTTCTGGAAAGAGCAGGACCCCCGCCCACCAGTCACGCCTTCTCCCTAGGGTTTGGTCTATATGGTGGCCTTGGTTCTGAGCCCGCAGACAATGAGGCGTCTCGAGATCTCATTCTGAAGAGTGCCCACTCTCAATTTCGCTCCCTGGAACTCGCGCACAGGGTCTCGCGCCGCCTGGTTTTCAACAATAGAAAATGGAAGGAAGTGGAGGCTGGTCTCGCCGCGGAACGGGAGAAATCCAACGAACTGGAGAAGCGGTTGGTTGTTGCCGACAACCTCCTCGCGCAGAGCCAGGGTGGTGTGGTAAGTTCTCTTACTGTTGCTTTGCTAGTCTTACTCGCCGCTCATTATGGTCCTTTATTCGTTCTCTTCCTGCAGGATTCCGAGACAGCCGACAGGATGCGCTCGCGCATTGAGGAGTTGGAGGGAGAGAACAAGAAATTAAAATCTGAAAATCTCCGCCTTCGAAGCAGCGCGGCCCCCCCCCCCTCGGACCAATTTCCCGTTCCTTCCCGCTACTCTGTAGATGAGGTGGATGCCCTCTGTCGAGACTCCAATATCAAGACAGCGGAGCTTGTTCTTAAAATGATGAAGGAGCTGGGGGTGGTGCGCGATGATGCCGAGACGGTTACTGCCCGCAACCTGGTCCCTCGCTTATACGGCGAGACGGACGACAACTCTTCTTCTGGCAGCGAGTAGAGAATCATCAGCTCCAGTGGCTTCTCTCCCCCTTTTTCTTTTTATTTTGTCCGGTACTTGTAATTTTGGTAGACAATTCCTCGAAAATAGCGAGGTGTTCTTCTTCTTGTCCCAAGAAAATTCTGTTTAAACCTTTTATATGTTACTTAATCGCTGATTTTATCCTCGGCCGTCTCGCTTAATAGCTAACCAATAATGCGAGACCTTGGATCTCTCTTCGCCTATACTACCCGCGAGACCAGCCGACCCTTAGCGCTCGTCTCTCCGCAAGATTAACCTGCGTTGAAGTCCCTGGAGACCAGCCGCCCTACTTGACAGGCCCCCCTTCTTACGCCATGCTTGCGCCTTGAACAAGGAAGGCCCACTCGCTATGGGCGAGACCGCCCATGCCGAGTGTCAGCCCGAGACCCTCCTCCCTGGCCTGATCCCCGATCCTTCCTTTTTCTAGAGATTTTCCGCCAATCTCCTGATAAATCTGAACAATTCTCCCCGTGAACTCTCGCCGCTTGACTTGCCCTCGAGTGAGCCTATAGCCCTGCCAGCTAGATGAAAGCCTGGTCAGCGATTCTGCTTGGGGTCTCTTCTCCGAACCATCTCCAACCACCGAGTGAGCCTATAGCCCTGCCAGCTAGATGAGAGCCTGGTCAGCGGGTCTGCTCGAGGTCTCCTCTCCAAACCATCTCCAAGCACCGAGTGAGCCTACAACCCTGCCAGCTAGATGAGAGCCTGGTCAACGGGTCTGCTCGGGGTCTCCTCTCCAAACCATCCCCAACCACCGAGTGAGCCTACAGCCCTGCCAGCTAGATGAGAGCCTGGTCAGCGGGTCTGCTCGGGGTCTCCTCTCCCAACCATCTCCAACCACTGAGTGAGCCTACAACCCTGCCCGTTAGATGAGAGCCTGTTCAGCGGGTCTGCTCGGGGTCTCCTCTCCAAACCATCCCCAACCATCGAGTGAGCCTACAGCCCTGCCAGCTAGATGAGAGCCTAGTCAGTGGGTCTGCTCGGGGTCTCCTCTCCAAACCATCTCCAACCACCGAGTGAGCCTACAGCCCTGCTAGCTAGATGAGAGCCTGGTCAGCGGGTCTGCTCGGGGTATCTTCTCCAATCCATCTCCAACCACCGAGTGAGCCTACAGCCCTGCCAGCTAGATGAGAGCCTGGTTAGAGGGTCTGCCTGGGGTCTCCTCTCCAAACCATCTCCGACCACCGAGTGAGCATATAGCCCTGCTAACTAGATGAGAGCCTGGTCAGTGGGTCTGCTAGGGGTCTCCTCTCCAAACCATCTCCAACCACCGAGCGAGCCTACAACCCTGCCAGCTAGATGAGAGCCTGGTCAGCAGGTCTGCTCGGGGTCTCTTCTCCAATCCATCTCCAACCACCGAGTGAGCCTACAACCCTGCCAGCTAGATGAGAGCCTGGTCAGCGGGTCTGCTTGGGGTCTCTTCTCCAAACCATCCCCAACCACCGAGTGAGCCTACAGCCCTGCCAGCTAGATGAGAGCCTGGTCAGCGGGTCTGCTCGGGGTCTCTTCTCCAATCCATCTCCAACCACCGAGTGAGCCTACAACCCTGCCAGCTAGATGAGAGCCTGGTCAGCTGGTCTGCTCGGGGTCTCCTCTCCAAACCATCTCCGACCACCGAATGAGCCTACAGCCCTGCCAGCTAGATGAGAGCCTAGTCAGCGGGTCTACTGGGGGTCTCCTCTCCAAACCATCTCCAACGACCGAGTGAGCCTACAGCCCTGCCAGCTAGATGAAAGCCTGGTCAGCGGGTCTACTCGGGGTCTCTTCTCCAATCCATCTCCAACCACCGAGTGAGCCTACAGCCCTGCCAGCTAGATGAGAGCCTGATCAGCGGGTCTACTAGGGGTCTCCTCTCCAAACCATCCCCAACCACCGAGTGAGCCTACAGCCCTGCCAGCTAGATGAGAGCCTGGTCAGCGGGTCTGCTCGGGGTCTCTTCTCCAATCCATATCCAACCACCGAGTGAGCCTACAACCCTGCCAACTAGATGAGAGCCTGGTCAGCGGGTCTGCTCGGGGTCTCCTCTCTTTCGTCTCACCCTTGGTTGCATAGAAAGGTCACCCACACTCTCATCATGTTAAAATTGCAAGTATTGTACAACAATAAAAAGTGCAATGAACAGGGTGCTACGGGTAAAATCTCTTTAAATCATCGCCACTCCGGGCTTGCTCGAGGGATACCCCGTCCACATCCTGGAGGTGGTACCCTCCTGACTTTAAGACTTCTTTTACTACAAAAGGACCCTCCCAATTGGGATTGAGCTTCCCTACGGAGGCCACTCTACCTGCTGCATCTACCTTTTTAGGACCAAATCTCCCTTCTCGAACTGCCTGACCCTTATATGCTTGTCGAAGTACCTTACCATCCGGCGCTTGACCTCCTCCTGCCGGACCATCGACAAATCCCTGAGTTCCTCCACGAGATCCAGAGAGACTCTCTGTTCTTCCTCATTCTCCGCTCTCCATCCTTCGGCTCCTTCCCTTGCAACTGCTACTCTTGGTGATGTGACTTCAAACTCGATAGGTATGACAGCCTTCGAGCCATGAGAGAGCTTAAATGGGGTCTCTCCCGTGGCGGTGTTTGGTGTGGTTCTCAAGGCCCAAAGGACTGAAGGTAGCTGCTCAACCCAGCTTCCCCTCAAATTCTCCACTTTCTTCTTCAACAGATTGACAATGACTTTATTTGCTGCTTCCACCTTCCCATTACTTCGTGGATCATGAACAGAGGCAAAGCGGAGATCTATTCCCAAACGGATGCAGAAATTCACGAACTCTCTACTTGAAAATTTTGGTCCGTTATCTGTTACAATGGCTAGAGGTAACCCATGTCGACAGATGATTTTCCCCCATAAGAAATTCTTGACTACCTGCGATGTTACCTTAGCCAGCGCCTTCACCTCCATCCATTTTGAAAAGTAGTCCACCATGACTAGCAGGAATTTCCTCTGTCCACTCACTTGGGGGAAAGGACCCACCAGATCTAGCCCCCATATAGTGAAAGGCCAGGGGGCTGTGATGGTCCGCAACCTCTGGGCCGGAAGGAGCTGGAGGGGGGGGGGGGGGGGGGCGAACTCCTGGCATTTTGACACCTTTTCGCGAATTCCTCCGCATCTTTCCTGAGGGTAGGCCAGAAGTACCCTTGTCTCAGCACCCTCCCTTCTAATGTCTGGCTCCCCGAGTGACTCCCGCATTGTCCCGAGTGAATCTCTTGCAGAACTTTTAGAACCTCTTCCTCCGAAACACATCGGGCTAGCAAACCCGACAGCGTCTTGCGATATAAAATCCCATCTTTCAGCAGGTAGTATGCCGATTTGTATCTGGTACGCTTCTTATCGAGTTCTTTCGTGGGTAGCTGCCCCGACGCCAAAAAGGTGATGAAGGGGTCCATCCAAGACCTCTGCTGGCATATCTCCATGAGTTCTCCTTCCTCTATAGATGACCTGAAGAGCTCCGTCATTGTTCCTCCAGCTCGAGGGCCATACTTGGCGAGTTGGTCAGCTTGAGTGCTCTCCCCCTCGGGACGTGCTGTATTGAGAAGCTTCAGAACTCTCCGATGTTGCCCTTGACCTTTCCCAGATACAACTGGATGGTGGGCTCCCTTGTCTCGAACTCCCCTTTGATCTGACCTGCCACCACCATGGAGTCAGTCGAGGCCTCGTTGTCTTGTATGCCCAATTCTCATGCTAACCTGAGTCCCGCGATCATCGCCTCATATTCCGCTTAATTTTTGGTGATCGTGAAATGAATCTTCAAGGCCTGTTCAATCCTGGTCCCTTCCGGACTTATCAAGACCATTCCCCCTTCAAAGGAATTTCTTCCCGACGCACCATCTACTAACATCTTCCAGGTTGCTCGAGGGGACACTTCCGCCTCCTGGACCTCCTCTACATAGTCCACCAGGAAATCGGCCACCGCCTGCGCCTTGATGGTGAGCCGATGAACGAAAGCGAGGTCGAATTCACTAAGATCTATTGACCACTTGGCCAGCCTCCCGGAATGTTCTACCCCCTCCAAGATGCGACGGAGGGGGTGATCCGTTACCACCTGAATAGAATGAGCCTGGAAATACGGTCTGAGCTTTCGGGCCGAGACAATGAGGGCAAATACTAACTTTTCAAGGACGGGATACCCGAGCTCTGCTTTCTTTAAGACCCTACTCACGTAGTAGATTGGAAATTGCTTCCTCCCTTCTTCTCGCACAAGAACCGAGCTCACAACCACAGTCCCTACCCCCAAGTATAAAAACAAGACCTCTCCTTCCCTTGGCCCCTGGAGTAAAGGCATCTGGGTAAGCTGCTGCTTTATAGCCCGGAAAGCCTTCTCATATTCTGGGGTCCACTCGAACCTCTTGCCTCCCCGCAGTGTCTGAAAGAAAGGCGATCATCTCTCTCCGGTTCGAGAGAGAAACCTTCATAGCCCAGCCAACTTGCTGGTGAGACGCTGAACTTCTTTAGCATTTCTAGGGGACTCCAACTCCAGGATTGCTTTCACTTTTTCGGGGTTGGGTTCCACTCCCGATGGGGTGAGAAGATGTCCGAGGAACTTTCCCCTACTGGCTCCAAAAACACATTTCAGGGGGTTGAGTCTCATTTTATTCTTCCTTAGGGTCTCAAAGGTCTCCTCAAGATCTAGGATATGAGCTTCGAGGTCCTTGCTTTTGATCATCAAGTCATCTACGTACACCTCGAGGTTCCTCCCTCTCTATTTTCGGAAGATCCGATCCATCATTCTTTGGTAGGTTGCTCCCGCGTTTTAAACCGAAAGGAATCATATTAAAACAGAAGCATCCATCCTCCGTGATGAAGGTGACATCCTTAACGTCCGGAGGATGCATGCGTATTTGGTGATATCCGGAAAACGCATCCAAGAAACTCATAAAAGGAAAACCGACAGCTGAATCAACCAACGCATCGATTCGCGGCAGCGGGTAACAATTCTTGGGGCATGCTTTATTTAAAAGAGAAAAATCCACACACATTCTCCATCTACCCTCCCCCTTTTTAAACATTACAACATTACTCACCCACCCCGGATACTTACAGGCGGATACAAATCCCGCCTTAAGCAATTTCTCTACTTCCTCTCTAATAGGCCCGGCCATCTTGGAGGCGATGGCCCTCTTCTTCTGCTGTATGGGGCGAGTGTTGGGGTCGAGATTAAGGTGGTGACAAGCATCGTCCGCATCGACCCCGGGCATGTCTGCAGTGCTCCACGCGAAGACGTCAATATTTTCCTGCACGCAGGCCTTGATCTTCTCTCGGTCTTCCGGGCTGAGCTCGCCACTGATCTTTATCTTCTCCTCTCTGCCTTCCTTGGTATGGATCTCTACCTCGAGTACCTCCATGGCCGCTTTCAGCCTTGATGGCTCTTCCTCTCCTTCCTGCTCTTCCCGCGCGTCCTGCTCTCTGGCTTCGTCTTCCACGATGGCCATCAACATTTCTTCCCCGAGCTTTTCCATCTCCCACTTGCTTGCGTCCTCTCCTTCCTGCCATGAGGCCCTTATTTTTTCTGGCCGGGCCCCCTTCCTGGGCGACCCTCCCGCTTCCTCCATCTTCCTCTTCTCTTTCTTCCCTTCATCTTCTTTTGGCTCCCTTTCCTCTATCGCCTCCATCTTTCCTCCCTCCTTTCTAGCCATTTCTAGCTTCCTCGCAATGTCCCCGACCATCACTACTTCTCCATCTCCTCCAGCACCTTCCTCTCCTCTTTCTCCTACTAACCCCATCTCTCCGAACTCCTCTTCCGGCATTTCTGGCTCCCCCACAATGCCTCCAACCACCACTACTTCTCCCTCTCCTCCAGCACCTTCATCTCCTCTTTCTTCTACCATCCCCGTCTCTCCGTACTCCTCTCCTGCCATTTCTGGCTCCCCCGCAATGCCTCCAACCACCACTACTTATCCCTCTCTTCCAGCACCATACTCTCCTCTTTCTGCTTCACCCCCCATTTCCTGTTGCAATTGCTTCATCCTCTTCCCCATCTCCTCAGCGTCTCCCTGCCAGGAGACGGTGTTTACTACCGTGACATAGCATTCCCTTGCAGCCTTTGGATCCCCCCACACCCTGATCTGGGTACCTCATGGGTTCAGTTTCAAGCACTGGTGAAACGATGAGGGAACGCAACTGAAAGTGCTGATCAAGGGGCGCCCAAAAATGGCATTGTAACTACTGGGGGCATCCACTATGACGAAGCGGCAATTTCTGGATAGCCCTCCCAGGGTTACTTGGAGTCCCACTCCCCCCTCGACTTCTTTCCTCTCTCCTGAGAACCCAAACAATGGTCCATCCGCCGCCAGCACCCTCCGGGCCTCTACCCTCATCGCATTGAATGCTTTTTTGAAAATCACGTTCACCGAACTCCCATTGTCTACTAGGATCCGTGACACCGTAAAGTTCTCGATGGAGGTTCGTATCACCAGTGCGTCAGAGAAAGGGTCTTCATGATCTGGCATGTCCTTCCTTGAAAAGGTGATCTTTTCATCTGGGGGAGGGGATTGTGACGTCGAGGCTATGCTTCGACGATACATAGTGTGAAGGCTCGCCTTTCAGGTCGCCTCTATCCCTACTCCCCCGTGGATTACTCCAATTCCTCCACGATCTCCTTCATCCATTCGATCCACACATCTATCCTCTTCTCCTGTACCTGTCACTTCCTATATCCGTACCGGCCTTGGTTGTTCTTCCGCTCCTCTAGTTATCCTCATTTCCAAGAAATCAGGGCAGGTAGACGTTGCGTGACCTTCCTCCTCGTGGAAGTCACAATATGACAACGCCGCCTCCCCCCTTGCCTTCCTTCCTGAGGGTTTCTTCTTCTCCCTGCTCCTGCTCCTCTTCCTCTCTCCTGTCCTCTACCTCTGCCTCAGCCGATAGCCATAGCCTGCTGCAGAGGGGGCAGGTGTGGTCTATGACCATACCCCCACCCTTGCTGGTGAAATCTTCCCGGTCCTCCTTGTTGGTTCCTCCCCCATGGGGAAATCCTCTACCTTGTCCTGGGGCAGGGCCTCCCTGTTGCCTCCATCCCAGCTCTTGATATGCTGGCACCCTCAGCTCTTCTCTTCTCCTCTCCTCCTGCTGCCTTCCACCTGACTCCCTCGACTCCACCTCAGTAAGCCTTGCCAATTTTTTTGCGAAAGCGGGGTTTGCCGCCTCCATTGTTATTTCCTTTGCCGCCTTCTCCATCAAGACCTCAAAATACAGCGGTGTCTTCTGGGTGAGACTCATTTTGAAGAAACCTTCCCGTAGTCCCATAGTAAAGGCCATCTGGAGGGCAAACCCTGGCACCTCCTGTATATCCAAGATCTCTTCTTGGAACCCGTCCACGTACTGAGCCAGTGACTCATCTGCCTTCTGCTTAATCAAAAAGATGACTCCGGGTTCCTCTTTCTCTTCTTAGAAGTGGAGAACCGCAACTGGAAACTACTGCTTAGGTCCTCGAAGCAGTATATCGAGCCTGTCGGGAGCTGATGAAACCATTCTCTAGCTTTGTCTTTTAGAGTGATGGAAAAAAGACGGCATTTGAACGCGTCCGTCATGGGCCTGATCAAAACCGAGTCCTTGAACCATTGCAAGTGATGGAGGGGATCATCCTTCCCCACATAATAGTTCATCTCTGGTTCCCGGAACCCTTCTGGGATGGGAGCTGACAGGATCAGCTCACAAAAAGGCGACCCTCTCGCCGCAGGTCTCACCACCCCTACTCGCGCGATGACCTCCCCTGGCGAGATGGTACTCACCGGACTTGGGGACAGCTCCCTTCCTTCCATGTCTCTCCCGCTCCCTTCCACCATCACCTCCTTCCCCGGTCTCCTCCCCGGGGAATCTTCTCCCACTCGCGCCGAGACGAGCTCTTCTTGTGTTACGAGAGCCGGCACTTGAGGCAGTGGGGTTGAACAATCTCCCTGTCACGAGATCCCTTGCAGCAAGTCCATGATCCCCTTGATTGAAGCCATAAACTCTTCTCTTCTGACAAATCCTCCCGGGTTATCCGACCCCTCTCCCTCTCCTTCTCCGTGACCTCCCGCCATGTGGTTGCTCAAGGTTTTTCTCTGAGGGCTGTGATTCCACGCTCACCGCACCAAAAATGTTGGAACCAACTTTCTGATCCCTCCTAAAGTTCGAAACAGGATGCAACCCGCACGTACACCACCTGAGCTACTGCCCTGACGAGAGTTGGAGACCTAAAAAATAGACCGAGGGGTCTCAGCACGGAGGTCCCACCTCTTTCCCGGAAGAACTAAAGATCTTCCCCTCCCTAGCCAATGCTGAGCTAGGTGCCTGTGAGGAAAAATAGTGGAAAGGTTCAACAACCATCCCAGGCACCTTATCGGTCTTTTTATAGGCCTCTGAATCTAATCTACAAATAACACTTCTGAATCATCCTGGAAAGACCAAAACACCCTGGGCTGGGTCTGCCAACATCCAAACTCCATTGTTCTGGAGAGTTATACGCAGACCCCAGGGGTAGAAGTGTAAAATCACCTGGGGCACGAAGGTAAAATCCCCCTTTGGGGGGGGGGGGTAAAAGTGTAAAGACATCTTTTCTCCCATACGACGAGTGGGGAAGGCCCTGCCGGGCGAGACGACCGCCCTATCCGTCTTTCCCCCCCTCTCGGTGTGTGGGCTCTCTCGCCTCCTAGAATGATCTCTCCCACTAGGAGGTCTCGCCCATCTCAGAGGATCCCGCATCTCGCCTCCTGCAGGTGGGCATCCTATCATCTTGCCAGTCTCCCCTTCTCGCTCGCTGGACCACCTCTTGCGAGCCCAAGGTTGTACAAGAGGAGCTGCGGAGTGCGGATTGAAGATCTGAGAACGAATTCATGAAGCCAAAGACGAGGCGGTGACTTCCATCCGACTACTTCATGGCGCTAAAGCGATCTTCAAGGGTAACGATCTCCTTATTGAACATCGAAGTCCTCTCTTTATGAATGTGCATGGAATCCTC
This sequence comes from Platanthera guangdongensis, assembly GCA_039583875.1. NCBI lineage: Eukaryota > Viridiplantae > Streptophyta > Magnoliopsida > Asparagales > Orchidaceae > Platanthera > Platanthera guangdongensis. The sequence continues at coordinate 87,884,347 of CM077161.1, read as the reverse complement.
CACCAAGAGGTGGATATCGAAAGTGATTCCTTGGTTAAGCCTGCATCTAGAGCCGGAAGTGTGGACTACGACATAAGCATGCTGTGTGAAGCCCATTTGGACGGGTAGTCTGGATTGGTGATGATCATGGATAAACCGGAGAAGACTCTGTGGATTTGATGCTGTGAAAGGTTTGTGCTTTGATTGAATGGTTGTGTATGGATGAATGAATATTGGTTATGGATGTATGGAGGCTTTGGTTAAGCTCCTGATTATGTTGAGAGATCAATGGGTAGCATGGCTGGGGGATACGTGGAATGAACCTGGCATGTTACACCACATGGTGTGGGTTGATCTATATTAGTGAGGATCGATGGGTGGCAATGTTTGGGAGGAAGTGAGGTGGACCCTACTTGATGCACCATATAGTGTAGGTCGATCAGATATAGGTGAGGGGTTGATGGGTGGCAATGCTAGGGGAGCCTCGATAGACCTAGCTGCCACACCACATGGTGTGGGTCGATCTGCTCTAGTTGTTTGTGAATGTTGCGAGGTAGTACCTTTGAGTGGTATGGACGGGATGTCGCCAATAGTGAGATTGGTGGACTAGGATTGAACCGCCCAACCAACAAGTGAAGAGCCTCGATCGGCGGTGTATGACTGGTATATCCGGTACATCCAGAAGGTGCCATGAGTGCATGGAGCGTCCGGTGGAGACCGACGTTTATGATATGGCATGTGATTGATAGATTGATAAAAATGATGATGGCTATGCATACAGGGAAGGAACCACAGCCCCGGATAAGGGGTAGGGTCATTATAAGTGGTCAGCTAATGCTAACCATTACTTTGTTTTCTGTTTGGATTGGATGGCTAATTGCAGGTGCTACTGCTTGAATTGAAATGAGCAGAATGGAGGCTTGCTGCTACAGGCCCTTGAAGGCCGTGCGAATCATGGTTGGATTTCATGTGTGGCCGACCTGCGTGCCGATGTACGAAAATATATTTGTGTAAAGAGAAACCTGTAAGGCCTTAAGGCCAGTGTGTGTGAGTTGTATACATTCCTGGTTTTGATATATAAATGTGGCATTTATATAGGAGTGGACATTCTCTGAGTTGAGTTCATGGTAACTGAAAATACTGCGCTAGAATGTTTTGAGATAGGATGCGAGTAGATTTTGATTTCCACAAGTAATTCCGCCGCTTGTCTGTGACATATGGCGTGGGGCCTCGGTCGGACCCACCGTTATATGCCATGTGACGAGTGGGGGCGTTACAAAGTGGTATCAGAGCGTTACAAAGTGTCCCAGGCTGTGTCACCCAATTTTTCCAATTTCTGGATTTTGGGGTGTTGCAATCTTTTATCACACTTGTGATTTATTTGGAAACTCTTTTTGTAATGTCCCTATGTACTCTTTGTGACTGCTGTGCAATAAGAAATAAATTAGTTTGATATAACCTTTCTCTTTCTCTCTTTCTCACTATGCATTTTCTTCACATAGTTTTTGTTGACTATTACTTCATGAATAACTAAATCCTCATAGTACTCGATCTTGATGATCTGAGGATGAGTTGATCAGTTATGATACTCTAGCTCTCTTTCTCTTTTTTAGAATTTAAACCTTCGATTTACTCTTGATTTATTTCGATTGAAACTATATTATCGATATATAGTTTTCATTTACGCTTTCATTCTGGGCTAGCCAAGAGACCAATAGTTTGAAGTGAGCGCTCAAGTGTAAAGAGAGTTGCACGCACCTCTCAAGAGAGAATGATGTAAATCTACCGGATTGGAGTCAAATCCAATAGCGGGGTTCACTACTTAAGGCGAGCGTTAGGTATTCGAATACGGGACGAGAGTTCGGTCGGATATTCGTAACCTCAGTTGGGCACTTCTCCGAGAGGAGCGTGTTCAAGCTTTGGGAACCCCCACACTCAAGGTTTCTTTATTTTATTAAGTTAAAGTTTGTTATTGCATCCTTGATTAATTTATTCCAAAGAAATTCAAGATCGAGTACTACCGCTTAATCATCATTTAGCCTTTATTTTATTTAGAAGTAATTTTTTTACTTCTCTAATTTAGTGAGCAAGCCCAAAACAAATTTTATTTGATAAGATAATAGTAACTACTTGAAGTAGAAGTAATCAAATCGCCCTGAGTAATACGACCTTGATATTGAACTTAATATCATATATTGTATGCGATAAGGTACACTTGCCTTCATCAAATATAGAATCGGAGAACATCTCACAACCACACATTCACCATCTCTTTCCTTAACTTTTTCTTCTCCACGCATAACCCCTTCTCCGCACGTAATTTTTTATATCACTTATCCTAATCTTGGCATTCTCGTCAGTTTCACAAAAGGGGACTTGTATCGCCGGAACACTCTCCACACATGACTTGCACGTCACGGGCTAGCCAGCTGACCACAAAGAGAAACCAAGCCTTAGTACATTACAGTCCCAATCCTTTCCCACCCTAATCCACCATTCGTACCATACCATTCCCGCACCCCAGCGTGTACTCTAATTTCCACTCGGTCTGGTTCTGGTTACACGTACTCACACGAAATAGAGAGAAAACAACATCACAAATTGCATCTTGCTGCTAAAGGATTTCTAACAAAATCCTTTTGGCTCGCTATGCAATATCACCGAGTCAGACTAATGGTCATGACTATGGCTTCACCAGAAATGCCTAATACACTAACGAAGCGGATTTCTAGTGCAATATCATGCCGAGGACGGACACAATCGACCCGGTGGCTCCTCTTGAACCATGACAACCCGAATCCTTCTCAGTTGAGAGATCCGATGACTAGAATGCTTGAAAGAAAGCAAGAAAAGAATGGATGACATGCGTGTATCCTAAAGACTGAGAGAAGAAGTGTCGTTATCTTATGACTCCTCTTCCTTGCTATGAGACCTTGCTTTGCACGAATGAGAACGTGCGCCTCCAAGTCCTCCCCACGGATCTAGACTCAGATCAATGATCGAGGCTCCGAAGCTCCGTCAATGGCGGAAGAAAGCTCTCTTCTTCCTCCTCCCACTTTCTCTTCCAAACCCTATGTTAATCTCCAAGCAGGGAAGAAATGATGGAGAAATCCCGCTCAGCCCTATATAAGCACTCTAGAGGGACAGTTTTGGACCTTAGGATCAAATCCTAAGTGAAATCGGACGGCTAAAAAGACAAACGACGCAACCACTTCCGCATGCTATCATCGGGTGGTAACTACCTACCACCGGGGGATAGCCTCCCGAGAGCTCAACCAAGAAAATAAGGCTGCGCTAACGCTAGCGGTAGCACTAACGCTTCGCGATAGCTCACTCAACACCTACCACTCAACGCCATCCTCTCAACCACTCAACGCCACGCTACCGCCGAGCGATAGCTAGCTAACGCCGCGTGCTAGCACTCAGTGCTCTCAACGTATGGACAGTCAACGCTTAGCAACCTCCGGGTGATTACTACTATCGTCGGGCGATAACTTCTAGAGGCTCCTTTCTGGAAAACTGGTGTCTTAGAACTCCTCCCCCCTTAAAAGAATTTCGTACTCGAAATTAAGCATGCACTCAAACCAAAAGAATACCTGAAGTAAAAAGTTCTTGGAAGTCCGCCCACATTGCCTGTTCCCCCTCCCAAGAGAACTCATCTGTCCCGCAGTTATCCCAATGCACTTTCACGAGCTTAACTTATTTGTTCCGCAAATGCCGAACTTCTGAATCCTTTATGCCAATAGGACGGACTTTCATCCTCATGTCCTCTTCGACCGGCACCGCTGCCGACTCGACCACAATGCTCGTCTCCTATAAGGCTTTTCTCAAAACTGAGACATGGAAAACATCGTGTAATCCACTCAGCTCTGCAGACAATGCTAACTGGTAAGTGGCTTCTCCAATGCGCTCTGTAACTTCGAACGACCCCAAAAACCTCGGACTCAACTTCTTGAGTCGGCAAATTCGCGAAATGCCTTTGAACGGCTTAATCTTTAGGTATACCCAGTCGCCTAATGCGAACTCCACGTTCCTGTGGTGAGTGTTTAAATATTTCGCTTGTCGATCCTGAACAACCTTAATATGCTCTGGAATTATTCGCACCAGCTTGCAAGCATCAGTCACCGCCTCTTTTCCCAAAAGTTTGGTGTCTCCCGCCTCTATCCATGACATCGGCATTCGACACCGCCTTCCATACAAAGACTCGTATAACGCCATCTTTATACTTGCCTGGAAAATGTTGTTATAGGCAAAATCCACCATGAAGTGGTGATCTTCCCACTTATTACCAAAGTCAAGGGTACACATTCTCAGCATATCCTCCATTGTACGGTTCGTCCTTTCCGTTTGTCCATCAGTTTGAGGATGAAACATCAGACTAAACTTGAGTCTTGTACCCAGGCTCTTCTGTACCCACATCCAATCTTTGGATGTGAACCGTCTATCACGATCACTAATAATACTCTTAGGAATCCCATGCAACCACACAATGTTGCGAACATAAAGTTCTACTAGCTTTTCCATACCGTCCTCTTTCCAATTTGGGATGAAATGAGCCACTTTTGTCAAGCGATCCACAATCACCCAAATCGCATCATTTCCCTACTAAGACCGAGGTAAGCTATGCACAAAGTCCATGGAGATGTCATCAAATTTCCACTCAGGGATAGGAAGGGGCTTCAGGAACCCGCCCAGCTTCTGATACTCAGCCTTCACTAAGGCATAAGTTTGACACTAACTCACGTACAAAGAAACATCCTGCTTCAAACCAGGACACCAAAAGGATTTCTTCATATCCAAGTACATCTTTGTACTGTCCGGATGAATGGAGTACTTCGTGAAATGAGCCTCAAACATTAACTTCTCATGGACATTGCCAAAATATGGTACGCATATCCTTCCGTCCTTCCTTAAGATCTCAGCAATCATCTCCCAAGCACTATGCTCGCCTTTTTGAGCTTCCACCACGAATGGCTGGAACTCCACATCCATATTGGTCGCTTCCCGAATACGATCAGACAAATCATTTTACAACTCTATCCAGTTCAATCGAGCCATGCTAGACTCGCCTCTTGCAACACAAAGGATACAATGAGACTCCAAGTCTCGTACCAACTGCTCATCATGAACGTCAATTCAATTTCCTTGTCTAGAAGATTTTCTACTCAAAGCATCCACCATCAAGTTGGCTTTGCTTAGCATATATTGAATTACCACGTCATAGTCCCCAAGGAACTCGACCCATCTGCGCTGCCGCATGTTCAAATCTATTTGATCTAGGAGATACTTCAGACTTTTGTGGTCCGTGAAGATCTCTACCTTCACACCATACACATAGTTCCACCACAACTTTAACACAAAAATTACAGCCGCTAATTCCAAGTCATGGACGGGGTAACTCCTCTCATGAGGTTTCAACTGTCTAGACCCAAAGGCTATTACCTTGCCTTGTTGCACTAACATGCAACCCAAACCGCAACCTGACGCGTCACTGAAAATCTGAAATCCTTCAGTCCCTTTCGGAAGACTTAGGATTGGAGCTGTCATCAGCCTTTCCTTCAAGGTGTCAAACTCTTGTTTGTACTCCTGAGTCCACACAAACTTCTAGTCCTTACGAGTCAGAGAAGTGAGGGGCAGAGCTATCCGTGACAAGCTTTCCACAAATCTTCTATAATACCCCACTAGTCCAAGAAAACTCCTGACTTCCACCATGGTGCTCAGAACTGGCCAATCTCTGATGGCCTCAACTTTTGCTGGATCCACCGCTACCTCATCACCACCAATTACATGGCCCAAAAATGTCACCTTCTCTAACCAGAACTCGCATTTCAAGAACTTTGCATACAACTGATTCTCTCTTAAAGTCTGCAATACCACTCTCAGATGAGCCTCATGCTCTGCCTCTGCTTTGAAGTAAGCCAATATATCATCAATGAGGACCACCACAAATGAGCCTAAATACTCCTTAAATACTCAGTTCATCAAATCCATGAATACTGATGGTGCGTTCGGTAACCCGTACGACATCACCGAGAAATCAAAGTGACCATACCTCGTACCAAACACTGTCTTGGGTATGTCCTCATCTTGAATCCGCAACTGGTAGTACCATAACTTCAAGTCCAATTTAGAGTACACCACTGACCTCACCAACTGGTCGAACAAGACATCTATCTGTGGGATCAAATACTTATTTTTGACGGTCGGTTTATTCAACTCCCGGTAGTCTATGCACAGGCGCATACTGCCATCTTTCTTCTTAACAAACAACACTGGCGCACTCTATGGAGATGAGCTGGGTATGATGTAACTTTTCTCCAATAGTTCCTACAACTGTACCTTGAGCTCGGCTAACTCCTTCGGTGTCATCATAAAAGGTGGACGTGACACCAACCTAACTTCTGATACTAACTCGATCGAGAAATCGATCTCCTGTCGAGGAGGTGCTCCAAGTAAATCCTCAGGAAACACATCCTCGAATTCTGCCACTACTGACACTTCTCTAATTGACATTTTGGAAAGTTGAACTTCTAGCAATGGTACGAAAGCTACTCCTACTTGGTTAACTGCCAGCACTAACTGCATGGCTGAAATCAGGGAACAAACCACTCCACTAAGGCCCTCAAATTTAACTTCTTCCCTTCCTTCGCTACTCAGGGTCACCACCTTAGATAGGCATTCAATATTGGCACGCTGCTCTGCAAGCCAATCCATCCCCAAGATCACATCGAACTCGGCTAACAGTAGAACCACTACCACCAGCATGGAGTCAACTCCGTCTATACTCCAATCAATATGCCCTCTCGTCCCGGTAGTCATGAAAGCACCATTAGGCATGCGCACCCTAAGCTCTGCATCCGTCAAAAAGGGCTCGACTCCAATTCTTTGGATAAAGCTTTACGCAAGAAAAGAGTGTGACGCTCCCGTATCGAACAATACCCAAGCAGGGTAACCGGAAACTAACACAAAGCCTACAATATCAGAGACTTACATAAAAGATCTCGAAAGTCTAAAACAAATAAATGAACTTAAACTTTCCCATATCTGTCACCACATCGGGTTGGTGGATTGCTTCCTGCTACCCAAGGTTGTATGCCCTTGGCTGCACGGGTTGGAAACGAGAAGCGCTCGACTCCGCCATTTTTCCTTTCTCCGCCGCACTAGGACCGGAACACACAGACTGCTCTTGCCTCGGCTCCTACTCAATGCCACCTTCAGTACAAAAACGAGCTATATGGCCAGGCTTGCCACACTTGTAGCACGATGGTGGTCCCTTGAAGCGAGATCCCCCCGATGTCGTAGTACTCTTCTCCCAAATCTTATAGGGATGAGGCTTCTTTTCCCACTTACTCCCTTCAGATTTTCCCTGCGATTAAGAAGGCTTTCCTTCTACCTACTTGGCTGCAAAACCCTTCCGACGTTGGGTTCGCTCCATATCGCTCTCCAACATCCTAACGGCCTCGACCAACTCGTTGAAGCCCGCTTTCTTCGTAGCTATGATGGGTTGTCTCAGATTCTCCCTTAATCCTTGGTAGAAGATGTTGTCCATCTCCTCATCGTCCGCCATGGTCGTCTCAGCATAACGACCTAAACGAGTAAATTCCTGGACGTACTCATCTAATATATTGTCCCGCTGCACCAAGTGTACAAACTATCTCTAGAGGGCTAACCTCGTCGACGTGGGAATATACTTATTCAAGAAAGCATTCCCGAACTCTTCTATGGATGGGGTGCATCCAGGAAAATGACGGCCATTATGGCTCACCCACCATAACTTAGTGTCACCTTCCATCATAAAGGTCGCAAACTCGGACTGCTTCTCCGCTGGCGTCTCTGCCTCCCTTAGTAATTCTTGAATTCTTGCCCACCAGTCCTTTGCATCAATCGGCATGCCTACTCGCTTAAATGTTGGGGGATGGAAACTTAGGAAATACTTCATTTGTCGGTCTCTCTGCCAGACAACCACTCTTTCCGTCAATGGCTCTGCCTGCCTGGCTCCTTCGCCCGGTGTTGCTGGTATCGCATCTAGGGTAACAGGAGTCTGTTCCTGCACGACAGGGGTCACAACATGCGCTGCTGCTGCATCTTGGGCCGCTACAATTGCTTTTTCTAGCATACGACATAAATTGGCTGGGGTTACACCCATGCCCATTGGACCCGGAGCAGTAACACTGCTTACCGAAGGCTCCTCTTGTGGCCTCGACGTCTCTGCCTCGTCTCTTGCACCCTTAGAAAAAGCAAGGTAAAACAAGAATCAGTTTCTACTCGCAAAACATAGACACAAGGACACTCACGGTCCCGTGATACTCCTATGTGGAAAACTTCTTAACGCGATTCGATTAGGACATTCGACCACGAATCCTTACCTTGGACACTAACATCCCTCCAATAAAAAATTTTAACACCTCCACTGTAGTGACCGTATAATATGGGTCCGGCCGGGACCCCACAACATACAGATGCCACAATTAAAGCATTATAAGATGATATAAACTACCCAACTCAAAACTCAGACCAAACACAGCAGAAATAAAATAACAAGACTAGAAGTTATCCACTAATATACAAGTATCAATACGGATTAAGGCAACATAACAATTAAGAGTCCAAAACTCAAACAATAACATCAAACATCAACGTGCATAAGCACTCTTAGGCTACCTTGGCATGCAAGCCGAAAATATAGTGCATTAAGTATCACATTCCTCAAAATAGAGCATAAGACTTTTTGGCCGACGAGCTTTCTCTTGCTTGCGATCCTTGCCCTATAAAAATTTGTTGTAAAGTGGGCCAGCAAAGACTGACCTCAACTGTGTAACTAACACATCTCCTCTCAGCCGTCCCTAGCAGACCCCAAGGTACTCCATCATCCTGCTGATCAGCACTTCATATGCAAATATACATGTACATTAAAAGTAGTGAAAAAAGGTTTGGATGTCTCACACAACAAACATGATTATATGTTGAGTGTTGAAGTCAACAATGACCTCAACGGGAGTTCAAAAATAGGGGTGCAGCCAACACCTACTTCTCTCAAGACTCAACCCTCGACTAGCTGTGAAGGACCTAAGACTGACCCAAAGCCTCAGCAGGGAGGTCCCACCTCACACCCGGAAGATCTCTGAGAGCTTCCCCTCCAAAGCCTAAGCTGGGCTAGGAGCTCCTCAGAAAGCACTGTAACTTGAGAGATAATGACAGCTTGCCTTCCAAGGAGTCCTTATAGGTCTATTTATAGCATCGTGCTGACCTGAAATTACTGAAAAGCCCCTAGTTGGTCTGCCAATAGCCGAATCCCACTGTTTTCCCGAGGGCACAGGGGTAATTTTACCTAAGGGCAATCTGGTCATTTAACCCGAGTCCATGGGCCCCACTTAGCGAGATCTGAGCCGAGGACCTCATGTCCAGAGCCTGGCGCGAACGCCCTCGCCCGCTTACAAGCGAGAGCCCTGTGAGATTGGAGCCTGGCGCAAGCGCAAGCGTTCCCGCGCTGGCCGCGCTCGACGATCTTGGCTCGTTGTTCTCCGTTCGACGATTCAGTTGCGCTCGCCGATCTGGGATCGACGATCTGGCGCGATCGCTCCCGCCCACTTGGGCGAGATCTTCTTTAGGGAGGGAACTCCTTTGGCCAGCCCAATTGTTACCATTGCACCTCCTGGTCTGACTCAGCTAATATGGGGTTGTACATAATCCCCGCTCGTTTTGAGCTAGCTCTGTGCTCGAAAAGATACGTCCAACCCAGAAATATTCGCTGAGCACGTGTCAACATCAGGAAATCTTTTGGTGGGCCGTACAGTGTCTATAAATATGTGTGCTGATAGACTGCCATAACACTTCCTTCAAGTCATCATTCTTAGCCTGAGCTCTCGCCTCCTCGCGGGATGCCTTCCAAGCGCGCCGACAAACCGCTTCCGCAAGATCTGCAATACCGCATCAATGCGTCACAGGCGCGAGCCAGGGCTAACAGCGCCCTGGTTGCCCCATGGCTAGCGAGACATTCGTCGGCCGCTGAGCCTTCTCTGCCCAAGAAGAAAAACAAGAGGGCGAAGGTGATTCAGCGGGACCTGCCCCACGAGAACAGGAGCCCTCCTACCCCAACCCCTAGCCGCGCGGACGATCCCTTGCCGCGGAAGGTATGCTCGATTTGCCAATCATCGAAAACACCAGTTGCTTAGTAGTTGACGCGGTATCTCTCGCAGGAGACGGTTCCCGATGCTGCCGCGTCCTCGCAGGAAGTCTTGGACCCATCCTCTTGCCACCCCGAGGATCAACCACGGGTTTCGGAGGTGGCTCCTCCACCTGACTCGATCACAGCAGGTAACGGTTCCCCTCTCGTCCTTAACTCAAATCTTTGAATGCTGAACTGTCTTCTCGCAGCGCCAGTTTTCGCACCGCCGGGTCTCGCTACCCGGGAGAGCGGGGTGAGGGCTGCGAATCAGCCTGCCCTCGCAGTTGATTCCTCCCTACCGGCGGGAGGAAATACTGCCGAATCTTCCGCGCCTCCGCTTGATGTCAGCCATCCTGCGGGAGAGGAGACCCGCTCCCCCGCTCCCGACCAAGCCGGGATCACAATTCGCAAAGTTTACCCCCCCGGAAAAGGAAAGCCAATCCACCTACTCTTTGGAGCTGTGGGGGGGGGGGGGGGGGGGCTGGGCCTTCTCGCCTGCCGTCGACCGGGGGGCCTCGTCATGCTGCAGGTATATGGAAATATTATCACAGCAATCCTCTAGCTCTCGCTATAACAGGAACTCTTTTGCCAGGGGACATGGGCTCGCGGCTTGGAGCTGAGGTAGAGGAGGAAGAAGAAGAAGAAGAAGAAGAAGAAAGAGAGGGGGAAGACGGCGAGAGCTCCCCCTTCCCTTCGTCTGATGAGATGGAGGAGATCTTGACCGGTGCCGGGAGCCCTAAAAGACGGGGGAAGAAGGTCGCCGCCGTCCTATCGAAGCTCATCCGACGAGAACGGGTCCGCGACCTTGCGGCAAAAGAGTTTCTCCAGTCAGTGGAAAAGAGGCTAGAGACTCTGGAGCGGGATTATCTTATCGGCGAGATGGACCGGCTGGGGGGAGCTACCGTCGGATCCTCACCCGAGAGGTGCATCGAGCGAATTCGGGATCTGTCTCGCCGGGTTGACCTGGGATGCAGTGTTCTGTCATCCTACTTCAACCCGCAGGCGCCACCCCGGACCAAGCTGCGGGAGCGAGGGAAATGGCGGTGGGAGCAAGGGAAATGGCGCTGGGAGCCTTATTGAACCGCGAGACCTCCCCTTCTCTTCCCCAGGCCTTCCCCTTCTCAGATGTACCCGTATTTATTCACTTAGGACTGTAACTAATAATTCTGCACTTATCGCTTACTTTTTATCCCGTTCTCGCTCAGCGAGAGCGATAATTCAACACTTATTACTTTTTATTATTGTATGCGTATATATGCTATTTTCCTGGGCTCTTGATTGGCGAGAGCTACCTTGCTTCCGCCTATCTTGCCTGTCGCATGTCATCTCATAACGTTTGCGCTAGTCATTTAGTCAATCGGTCACTATCAAACTCGGGCGAGAAAAACGAAGCGTCGCTGACCTAGGACGCGCCAGCTGTACCCCCGCCGCTTTCTGAAAACAGCCATCATGATCACGGTTTTCTATAAATAGGGAAGCTCACCTACCTCATTCATTTCTCCGATCCCAATCTCTCTCCTCTTCTGTTGCTTTCGCGGTCTCTCCAAAGCTCTCGTTTGTATCCGCCTTCTTCTTGAAGCTCTTGCCTTCAAACTTCTTCATCGCGATGCCGGGCGGAGGCGAGGGACGTTCCAATTGTGTGGAAGCTTTTCAGAAGCATCTTTTTCCTTCCTGCACTCTCACCGTGGATGAGTTCAACCTAATCAAGACTCAATACGTTCCCGCCAGCTTCACCGCGCGGAATCCGGGCAATCATGACAAGGTAAACACCGCAGGGGAGGGGGAGCTCGCCATCCCCATCGAGCACTTCGAGGTGGGCTTCCGCCTCCCGCTGTGGCCCGAGATGTGGCAAGCCCTCCGGTACTACAGGGTGGTTCCTGCGCAGCTGAACCCAAATTCAGTTGCGATTCTCGTGGCTTTCATATGTTACATGTGATCTGAGAGGATTGAGTTTAGCCTGCCCATCTTCTACAAGCTGTTCACTTTACGCGCCAAAGGAGGGGTGGTCTTCTTCTCTGGACAACTGCTCAAGACGATCGGTCTCGCCAACAAGCACCATCACTGGGGCAAGAGGTTCATCTTTATTTCCGGCGAATTTGGGAACGTGCCTCTCGCTCCTATCCAATATGAGGATGCCTCCTACAAGCCCCCCTCCTTGGGCTCACGCGAGAGCGCCCTCCTTGAGTTCTTTGGAACCAAGGACTTCGACGTCCTCTACCTTCGGCGAGACGTTGATTCACTCCTCCCTGTGCTTCCAGGAGAAGGTAAGGTCTCGCCTTTATCTTGCTGTTACTTGTCTTCCTCGAGGTTGGAACTTAGTATTGTCTCTTTCGCAGGAGAGCGCGAGATCCCTCTACGCCAACCCTTTGACGAGGCTCGCGCTGGCGGGAGCCAACCTCCAAAAGACCCGCTGGCTCTCGCAAAGGCCGCTGCACATGCCTGCCGTAAAGAGCCGCCCCCGCCTTCTTCATCTGGTGTTGTGAAGCGAAAGCCCGGCGCCCCTGCGCCTCAACCAATCAAGAGACCCAAGACGACTGATACCGAGAAGGGCAAGGCCGTTATGGTGCCGCCCTCCCAGCCTCTCCCTCCGGGCCGCTCCTTTAAGGAGGTCTTGCAGGCTGTCAGTGAGATCGCAGCCACCAGGGGCGGCCCGGAGGCCCCTGCCGAGAACCCTCAGGCCCCTGGTGCCGCAGAGAGCGAGGGTGCCGCCGCCGGGACCTCCGGCCAGCCCCTGTCTGGAGAGGTGCCGCGGGGCCATCGTAATTTTGGTCTCGGCATGAGGTGCCTGGACGCGGAGAACAAGCCGCTGCTTCAGTGGGATCCCGACGCCAACAAGGTCTCGATCTCATCTCTCTTGCCAAGCTGGGCAGAGCGAGACGAGGTGACCAGCGAGGCTTTCACCTTAGGTTACTGCCTCTACAGCCTGGAGGACGCCAGTGTCTATGACAGGATGTCGACCCGGCTGCTGGCTTGCGATTTTACTCATGCCCTGATGCGTGTGCTGGAGCTTGCACACAAGTGTGCTCGCCGGAGCATCACAATAGACCGTAATTTTCAAGATATGTTCAAGGCTAGGGATGATGCGGTGGCTCAGGCGGCCACTTTGGACAAGGAACTGGCTGAGGCTCAGCAGCTGCTATCTTCGCGCCAGTCAGAAGGGGTAAGCGAGCTCTTTTACAACTCTTGCTCTCATTTACTTTAACTCTTCTCGTTTATGCTAACCTTTCGCTGTTCAGGATTCCTCCCAAGCGACGCTTCGTGAGGAGCTATCCCAAGCTCGATACGACAACATTCTTCTGAGGGAGCAGATTGCGCGCCTGGAGGCGAGTGCGGCGCCCCCCGCTGGATGAGAGACTGAAGAGTCGGCACTACTCGGTCTATGATATTGACAAGCTGCTCCAGGCCAACGCGCAGGCTACAGTCAGGTTGACACTGGAGACGCTGCGAGACGTCAATTGCTGGGATGGGAGGGGCAAAGACATCACTGCCCAACAGCTCGCCCCTGGCTCTTCGAGCCCATTCCAAAGCCCCCGGGCACCCCTGATAGCCCACCCTCGGATGTCCCGAAATCCCCTGCAGCGGGTGGCGAGACCTCCGGGGAGAGTTCCGATGAAAGCTCCAGCGGGAGCTCAAGCGGGAGCTCTGAGGGGTACAACTTGTCTCCTTGAGGGGCCCCTTTTACTTTTCTTCCCGCCTCAATGTAAAGCGCGAGACGCTTTAAGCTTGTATTTACATAATATATTTATTGCGAATGTTTTCATTGTAAATGCCTTGTCCTGTTATTGTGACTGTGCTTGATGTAATTGTTGTGGCCGAATGCTTTCTTCGTATGCTTCCGCCTAGGCCCTTGGCCCCCCTAGGATAGTCTTTCTTAGTGACGAATCGGCGGGAACCTGCTGCAAACTGTCAGTCGGAAGCGTGGCTTGAGAGCCCTTAAGACGGGACCGTCCCCCCTTAGTCTGCGCGAATCCATTCAGGCCCGTCGCCTAACGGTTCCGCCTCTCTGCTCGAGAATATAAAAAGGAGCCTTCTCGGCGAAAGCCCTCCTTTGGCGAGACCTCTTTGACGGGGATTTCCCTGTCGAGATCTATTCCGGTCAAGACCTTTCCTACCTTTACCTATTTCCATTTCGTGTTCCTGGTGCACTTCCTGCCTTGTCCAAACCAAACCAGTCCTAACCCATCCTAACCTATCTCCCGCAAACCAAACCTATCCCCCACAGGCGAGCCTACGGACCTGACAACTAGATGAGAGCCTGCACAGCGGGTCTACCTGGGGCCGAGCCGAGCTTAGGGTGCCGATGACGATCTCAAACCAACCAAACCTATCCCCCACAGGCGAGCCTACGGACCTGCCAGCTAGATGAGAGCCTGCGTAGCGGGTCTACCTGGGGCCGAGCCGAGCTCGGGGTGCCGATGACGATCTCAAACCAACCAAACCTATCCCCCACAGGCGAGCCTACGGACCTGCCATCTAGATGAGAGCCTGCGCAGCGGGTCTACCTGGGGCCGAGCCGAGCTCGGTGTGCCGATGACGATCTCAAACCAACCAAACCTATCCCCCACAGGCGAGCCTACGGACCTGCCAGCTAGATGAGAGCCTGCGCAGAGGGTCTACCTGGGGCCGAGACGAGCTCGGAGTGCTGATTAAGATCTCAAACTAACCAAACCTATCCCCCATAGGCGAGCCTTCGGACCTGCCAGCTAGATGAGAGCCTCCGCAGCGGGTATACCTAGGGCCGAGCCAAGCTCGGGGTGCCGATGAGGATCTCAAACCAACCAAACCTATCCCCCACAGGCGAGCCTTCGGACCTGCCAGCTAGATGAGAGCCTACGCAGCGGGTCTACCTGGGGCCGAGCCGAGCTCGGGGTGCCGATGAAGATCTCAAACTAACCAAACCTATCCCCCACAGGAGAGCCTTCGGACCTGCCAGCTAGATGAGAGCCTGCGCAGCGGGTCTACCTGAGGCCGAGCCGAGCTCGGGGTGCCGATGAAGATCTCAAACCAACCAAACCTATCCCCCATAGGCGAGCCTTCGGACATGCCAGCTAGATGAGAGCCTGCACAGCGGGTCTACCTGGGGCCGAGCCGAGCTCGGGGTGCCGATGAAGATCTCAAACTAACCAAACCTATCCCCCACAGGCGAGCCCTCAGACCTGCCAGTTAGATGAGAGCCTGTGCAGCGGGTCTACCTGGGGCCGAGCCGAGCTCGGGGTGCCGATGAAGATCTCAAACCAACCAAACCTATCCCCCACAGGCGAGCCTTCGGACCTGCCAGCTAGATGAGAGCCTGCGCAGCGGGTCTACCTGGGGCCGAGCTGAGCTCGGGGTGCCGATGAAGATCTCAAACCAACCAAACCTATCCCCCACAGGCGAGCCTTCGGACCTGCCAGCTAGATGAGAGCCTACGCAGCGGGTCTACCTGGGGCCGAGCCGAGCTCGGGGTGTCGATGAAGATCTCAAACCAACCAAACCTATCCCCCACAGGCGAGCCTTCGGACCTGCCAGCTAGATGAGAGCCTGCGCAGAGGGTCTACCTGGGGCCGAGCCGAGCTCGGGGTGTCGATGAAGATCTCAAACCAACCAAACCTATCCCCCACAGGTGAGACTTCGGACCTGCCAGCTAGATGAGAGCCTGCGCAGCGGGTCTACCTGGGGCCAAGCCAAGCTCGGGGTATTACAAAACACACAATTACGTTATGTTATGAAAAATTTGATAATAGTTAAGAGAAAATCAATCGATGTAGTATAATAAGTTTATTCTTGAGATACATGGTTACATCCTTCCCCCTTCATGGGTAGAAGCATTTTAGGTCATCACCGCTCCAAGTGTGGCTTAGGGCCCTCCCCTCCACGTCCTGGAGGTAGTATCCTCCTGTTCCGAGGACTTCCTTCACTATGTATGGTCCTTCCCAGTTTGGGTGGAGCTTGCCCACGGGAGCCGACCTTCCTGCCGCGTCAACTTTTCTCAGCACCAGATCCCCTTCAGTAAACTGCTTGACCCTGACATGCTTATCAAAGTACTTCGCCATCCGTCACTTGATCTCTTCTTGCCTGATAGCAAAGAGAAAACGAGAGGAGGTAGAAAGAGGAAGATGGATGTGTTATAATATGACATTGTGTACTTATAATTTGAAGAATTTATTCAATCTAAATAATTAATCTGGATATTTGTTCTGCATATAACTTATGAATGAAGAAGTTACGTTGAAGGGTATCAGGATTATGACACTGAAGAGGGATATGCTGTTATATATGCATAGAGAAGACATTTTGAGTGAATAATATGCATATAATACTTCATTTATGCAATACATCAAGTAGGTGATATGCATTATTAACCTAATTGAATGAGAAATGTGTAACGCCTTAGTAGAAGTACCTGCAGTTGAAATAATTAAGAAAATCATGAACTTGCAGTTGAAGTAATTAGGAAACTGCAGACTGCAGCAGTAGTAACTGACGAACCTGCAGAGTGCAGTTGAAGTAGTTTTGAAGGCCGGAAGATATGTTGGTGATGTTGACCGGGTCAAGTTTATATGTGTGTGTGTGTGTTTTTGGCGGAAGAGAGAGATGGAGTTTGTGGTTAGCATTTAATGTGGGGCCATGTGTCAGTTTCTTATTGGTTGTACTAGCCTATATAAAGACATGTATGAAGTTCATTTTGTAACAACCAAATATAAAAATCCATATAAAAATATTTTGGGTCTTCACACATTTGAAGCTTGTTGGATAGAGAATTTTGCTTCCCTTCCTTCTTCCCTTTCCTGGGTGAAGCGCAGTAGCGCTGGAGTGTGTTTTGGGAGTTTAATCACGTGTCTTGGAACCGCCCGCTGGTGCACCCGCCTAAGACTATTCGCCGGAGCAGCTCGCAAGAAGCTTCCACTCACGACTGCTGCCCGCGGTTAGCTCGCTTGAGTGTCTCGGCGTATCGCTAGGAGGTCACGCCTGGACAGTGCCGTCTCGGCAGTGTCTCTCGCCAGCACCCAACTCGCGGGTGGTCTTGCCGGAGGTAGCTTGCAGCGCAGCTCGCCGTCGCCGCACCCGCATGTAGTAGGGGCCACAGGACCGAGGGGAGCTGCTCCGCCCAATTCCCCTTTAAGTTCTCCACCTTTTTCTTTAGTAGGTTTACAATGATTTTGTTTGCCGCTTCCACCTGACCATTGCTCCGGGGGTGGTGGACAGAGGCAAATCGGAGATCTATCCCTAGCTAGGCGCAGAAGCTGATGAACTCCTCGCTGGCAAACTGGGGGCCGTTATCTGTCACTATTGCTTGGGGCAACCCATGTCTGCAAATGATCTCCCCCCAGACAAAGTTCCTTATAACTTGTGAGGTTACCTTGGCCAAGGATTTAACCTCCAGCCACTTCGAGAAATAATCGACCATGACCAAGAGGAATCTCCTCTGCCCACTAGCCGGAGGAAAGGGCCCAACTAAATCCATTACCCAAATGGCGAACGACCATGGTGCCGTGATACTTTGGAGCCTCTGAGCTGCCAAGAGCTGAAGGGGGGCGTAGAGCTGACATTTTTGACACCTCCTCGCAAGCTCCATGGCATCCTTCCTTAGGGTGGGCCAGAAGTACCCCTGCCTGACCACCCTTGCTTCCAACGTCCTTCCTCCGGAGTGACTGCCGCACTCGCCCGAGTGCACCTCCTCTAAGATCTTTGGGATCTCTTCTTCGGTCACACATGTAGCTAGGAGCCCTGACAACATCTTACGATGCAGGCCCCCCTCCATCATTAGGTAGTGAGCTGCTTTGCGCTTGAAGCTTCTCCCGACCTTGGTCCCCTCAGGAAGTTCACCGGTGGTTAGGAAGGTCACAAATGGATCCACCCATGAGGGTTGCCGATCTACCACCATCAACTCTCATTCCTCGATAACCGGTCGAAATAGCTCCGTCAAGGTCCCTCCTCACCGAGGCCCGAACTTGGCAAATCGATCGGCAGCTACGCTTTCTTCCCTTGGAACGTGTTGAACTGAGAATGACCGGAACCCTCCGATGATCGAACTTACCTTGGAGAGGTATTTGATGAGGGTAGGCTCCCGAGCTTCAAACTCTCCCCGAATCTGAGACGCTACTACTTTTGAATCAATGAAAGCTTCCACATCCCGAATATCTAGCTCCTTTGCCAAGTGAAGGCCGACGAGCACGGCCTCATACTCTGCTTGATTGTTGGTCACGGGGAAATGTAAAATGACCGCTTGCTCTATGGTTACCCCCCGGGGGCTTGTCAATACCACCCCTGCCCCGAGGGAGTGCTTTCCCGAGGCACCATCAACCATCAACTTCCATGCTTCTCGAGGTTGCTGCTCTCCCCCCTCGACTTCAACAATGTAGTCTGCTAGGAAGTTTGCCACTGCCTGTGCCTTGATGGAGAGTATTGGGACGAAAGAGATGTCGAACTCGCTTAGCTCAATAGAGCACTTAGCCAGTCTCCCCGAGTGCTCCACTCCTTCGAAGATCTTGCGAAGAGGGTGGTCGGTCACCACCATAATCGAATGTGCTTGAAAGTACGGCCGGAGTTTCCTTGCGGAGATGACCAAGGCGTAAGCGAGCTTTTCAAGGATGGGGTAGCAGATCTCTGCTTTCCTCAATATCCGGCTGACGTAGTAGATGGGTAGCTGCTTCTTTCCTTCTTCTCTCACTAGGACGGAGCTTACCGCCTCCGCTCCTACTCCGAGGTACAAGGTTAGGTCCTCTCCTTCTTTTGGGCTCTGAAGCAGAGGAGCCTGAGAGAGTTATTTTTTCAGCCCTTGGAAGGCCTCTTCGCACTCGGTTGTCCACTCAAACCTTTGATTCCCCCGCAGCACCTTAAAGAACGAAGAACACTTGTCTCCTGCCCTGGAGAGGAACCTGCTCAGCCCAGCCAGCTTGCTTGTCAAGCGCTGAACTTCCTTGGCATCGCGAGGTGACTCCAAATCGAGGATGGCCTTTACCTTGTCCGGGTTGGGCTCCACCCCTGCCGGAGTCAGAAGATGCCCGAGGAACTTCCTGCGGCTGGCCCTGAATACACACTTCAAGGGGTTCAGCCTCATCTTGAACCTTCTTAAGGTGGCGAATGTCTCCTCCAGATCTTGTAGGTGCGAAACCATGCACTTGCTTTTGATCATTAGGTCGTCGACGTAGACCTCCAAGTTCCTCCCCCTCTGATCCCGGAAGACCCGATCCATCATGCGTTGATAGGTAGCCCCTGCGTTCTTTAACCCAAAGGGCATCATTTTGTAACTGAAGCATCCCTCCCTCGTGATGAAGGAAACATCCTTGGTATCAGGATGGTGCATCCGGATCTGGTGATAACCTGAAAAAGCATCTAAAAAGCTTATGACAGAAAAACCGACGGCTGAATCAACCAGCGCGTCGATCCAAGGCAGGGGGTAGCAGTCCTTAGGGCATGATTTATTCAACAAAGAAAAGTCAATACACATTCTCCATTTACCACCTCCTTTTTTAACCATTACCACATTCGAGATCCAGCCCGGATACTGGATCTCCGAGATGAAGCCAGCCTCCAAGAGCTTCCTGACCTCCTCGCGAATGGGCTCCTCCAGCTTGGTGGCGATGGCTCTCATCTTCTTGCGTATGGGGCGAGTGTGGGGGTCCAAGTTCAGGCGATGGCAGGCCACGTCTGCGTCGATGCCTGGCATGTCCGCCGTGCTCCAGGCGAAGATGTCGACGTTGCTTTGAATGCAAGCCCGCACTTGCTCCCGGGCCTCGGGACTCAAGCCCCCGCTGACCCGCACCCTTTGTACTCGTCCTGCATTGGTGAAGACCTCCATCTCCACCACTTCTTCGGCCGGCTCCAGCCGCGACTGCTCCCAGCCGGCCCTTGCGTCTTCCTCCGGCTCCAGCTCTCCCCTTTCTACCTCCTCCTCAATCTCCATCGCTTCTACCAGCCCCTCCTGCTGCCACTCGACTCCCATGCCCCTCAAGGCCTCTCCCTCAACTCCTACTGCCGCTTGTTCTCCTACATCCATCACCCCTTCTGGGCTCTCCTGCTCCTCGTCCCCCCGGATCATCTGCACATCTCCTTGCTGCTTCCCAGTCTCCTCTTCTCCCACTTCCTCCTCAACTATCTCTCTTGCCTCCTCTAGGCCCATTCCCTCTTCTTCAACGACCTCCTCAAGTGCCGCCATCTCCATCTCCAACTCCTCTGCCTCCGCCATCCACGAAATGGTGTTGACTGTTGTAACGTAGCTTTGTCTTGCCACCTTCGAGTCCCCTCTTACCCTGACCTGCACCCCCCATTGTTGAACTTGAGGCATTGAAGGAACGAGGAGGGGACGCAGCGAAAGGCGCTGATGAAGGGGCGCCCAAAGATGACATTATAGCAGCTTGGGGCGTCCACGATCACGAACCTGCAGTTCCGTGACACGCCCCCCAACTTCACGTGCAACCCTACTCCCCCTTCCACTTCCTTCGTCTGTCCGAAGAATCCGAACAACGGTCCATCCGAGGCCAGGATCCTCTTCCCTTCAACCCTCATCTCATCGAAGGCTTTCTTAAGGACGACATTCACCGAGCTCCCATTATCCACTAGTATCCTTGAGACCGTATAATTTTCCACCGCCGTCTGGATCACCAGGGCGTCATAGAATGGATCCTCATAGTCTGGCATGTCCGCTGACGAGAAAGTGATTTTTTCTTCTGGTGGGGGAACCTGTGAGGTAGAGGCGACCCCCCTCCGGTACATGGTCTGCAGGCTCCCCTTGCGGGTTTCCTCGATCCCCACTCCTCCGTGAGTCACCCCGATTCCTCCCCGGGTCCCTACATCCACCCGGTCCTCGCACCTATCTTCCACCTCGCCCTGCTGCACCTCTAGTATCCTCACCGGTGGATCCTGCCTCCCCGCTCCTCTTGCTTCTCTTATCTCTAAGAACTCCGGGCAGGTGGCCGTTGCGTGACATTCCTCCTGGTGGAAGTCACAAAAAAGCAACGCCTCCACTCCCCTTCTTCCTTCTCCTCTCCCTCTTCTTCCTCCTCCTCGAGCTCCTCTCCCAGCTCCTCTTGCTCTTCCCACTTCCATGGCCTCTTGCGGTGGTGGGGGACGACCCCTCGGCTCCTGCCTCCATGCCGGTCGGTCGAACCTCCGGGGTTCCCGCAGGTTATCTCTCCCCTGGTAGCCTTCTCCTAGGCCCTGGGGGAGACCCTCCTGGGGCCTCCAACCTAACCGGTTGTTCGGCTCCTGGGCCCCCCAACCCTGCTGCTGCCCAAACCTTCGGGGCTCTTCCCTTCTCCTGTCTTCCCTTTGCTCCCTCTGTTCCCTTGGCTCCTTCTGTCTTCCTGCCGCTGGTTCCTTCACGTCGTCCTCCGCCAGCCTGGCCAACTTCCTGACGAATGCTGGGTTTGCACTCTCGAAGTCAATCTCCTTTGCCGCCCTCTCCATGAGTTCCTCAAAGGAGATGGGAGGCACCCTCTTCAATTCCATGCTAAAGAATCCCGGTCTCAGCCCCAGGGTGAAGGCCAGCATCAGTGCGTACCCTAGGAACTCCTGCACCAGGAGGATCTCTTCCTGAAACCGGTCGACATAGTGACCCAGCGTCTCATCCGGCCTCTGCCTCACCGCAAACAGGCACTCCGCTTCCTTCTTCCGCCTCTTCGAGGTTGAGAACCTCAACAGGAAACTTCTCTGCAGATCCTCAAAACAATAGATTAATCTTGCTGGCAACTGGTGGAACCAGTCCCGAGCCTTCTCCTTCAATGTGATGGCGAATAGCCGGCACTTGAAGGCATCCGTCATCTGCCTTATCGATACAACGTCCTCAAACCATTGTACGTGCTGTACAGGGTCATCCTTCCCCGAGTAGTAGGACATGTCAGGCTCCCAGAATCCCTCCAGTACCGGAGCTGAGATGATGAGCTCGCTAAATGGGCTCTCGCCTCCTGCCTGGCGAGAGGGTACGTCCCGCAGCCTCGACTGACTGGCCCGATCTGCGAGACCGTGCCCCGGGAAGAGTTCTCGCACTGCCGCTTCCTTCTCGCCGAGATCCGTCAGCGCCTCCTTGCCCGGGTGCTGGCTTTGGCCTGGGAAGAGTTCCCACGCTGCCACATCTCTCTCGCCATCCCCCCCGGGACCTCCTTTCCCGGGCGCTGTCCTGGGGCATTCTCGCCCAAGTGCGGGACCTCTTCTATCGGGACCTGAGGGGTGGCCCACTCGCCTCTGGCCGAGAAGTCCAAACTGATCGTCTGCAGGACCTCTCGCCTGAATTCATCCAGCATCCTCTTTGTTGCTTCCTCTCCCCGGGTGGGGGAGCCCCCAGAACCTGACCCTTCACCTTCACCTCCAGCCATGGGACAAAACTCAAGGCTTTCTTGTATCGGCTGCCTTCCACGCTCACCACACCAGAACTGTTGAAGCCAAAAATGACCTCAACGGGAGTTCAAAAACAGGGGTGCAGCCAACACCTACTTCTCTCAAGCCTCAACCCTCGACTAACTGTGAAGGACCTAAGACTGACCCAAATCCTCATCAGGGAGGTCCCACCTCACACCCGGAAGATCTCTGAGATCTTTCCCTCTAAAGCCTAAGCTGGGCTAGGAGCTCCTCAGAAAACACTGGAACTTGAGAGATAAGGACAGCTTACCTTCTAAGGAGTCCTTATGAGTCTATTTACAGCATCGTGCTGACCTGAAATTACTGAAAAGCCCCTAATTGGTCTGCGAATAGCCGAATCCCGCTGTTTTCCTGAGGGCACAGGGGTAAATTTACCTGAGGGCAATCTGGTCATTTAACCCTAGGCCATGGGCCCCACTTGGCGAGATCTGAGCCGAGGACCTCCTGTCCAAAGCCTGGCGCGAACGCTCTCGCTCGCTTACAAGCGAGAGCCCTTTGAGATTGGAGCCTGGCGCAAGCGCAAGCGTTCCCGCACTGGCCGCGCTCGACGATCTTGGCTCGCTGTTCTACGTTCGACGATTCGGTTGCGCTCGCCGATCTGGGATCGACGATCTGGCGCGATCGCTCCCGCCCACTTGGGCGAGATCTTCTTTAGGGCGGGAACTCCTTTGGCCAGCCCAATTGCGACCATTGCGCCTCCTGGTCTGACTCAGCGAATATGGGGTTGTACATTGAGTATATAATAAAAGGGGCCTATAATGCAACATGTATGCAAACCTGGGCTTTACCCAAGACTCCCTAAAGCGTATGCTTCTAACACATCATCAATCGGGTACTTCCAATTAACCCATCGACATTCAAGCCACAAACACAACGGTACTTCCAATTTTCCCATCAACGTTCAAGCCTCAAATACAAGGGTACTTCCAATTTCCCCATCGACATTCAAGCCACAAACACAAGAGTACTTCCAATTTCCCCCAAACGATATAGAAGCTGCCACACAGAACTCTTGCCAAGTCCCCACCCGCTCGTGGGTCTCAAAACCCGGGCTTGACTGCAAGCTCTGACTTCTCATGTCAGGATTTCCTCTCACACTCAAACCGATTCTAAGAACCCTTACTGGACCCCACCAGCTCGTGGGCTTCATCGTTTGGGCTTGTCCTAAGCTTGGCGTTCTAGTCAGTTTCACAGAAGGGGACTTGTCTCGCCGGGACACTCTCCCCACATGTCTTTCACGTCACGGGCTAGACAACCGACCACAAAGATAAACCATGCCTTAGCACATAACAATCCTAAGACTTTCCCGCCCTAATCCACCATTCATACTGTACCGTCCCCGCGCCCCAGCGTGTACTGTAATTTATACCCGGTCTGGTTCTGGTTACACGTACTGTAAGACCCCCCTCCCCCTTACCAAGGAGGGCTACCGGATCTTATGCCCAGAACCGCCGTCTTACGGTGGCACTAACTCACGGGTTAGTCGACACCGCAATACGCCGATTCTGCCGGCTAGTACGATCATTAACCTGTAGGCCAATATGAGAATAAAGAAGTAAAACTATGTATAAAATGCCATCAGTCCACAAGTCACAGTACAATCATATAAAAGAAATGAATAGTACAATAGTCCACAGAATAGTACAGAAGAAAGAGTAAAAAGGGCTTATGCCCAGTACATCAAATCTCTCTCTCACAAAATAGTAAATGCGGAAGCAAAACTAGAACATCAAGACTCGTCCCACCTGAGGACGCACAGTAGTAGTGGTAGCCTGCTGAAGCGGTATCTGCTCCTCATGTCCTGCCTCCTCGACGTGCTGGTGCTCCATCTCCACGGGCTCCTAAAAATAGTTGGTCACCGACCATTAGTCAAAAAGACTAAGTCGTTTCCTCCACACCTCGCCCCGCAGCTCCTAGGCACCGAGCGGGAGGATGAAGCGGAGGACAACAAGGGGTAGCAAAATGGAAGCAGGTGACAATATCTATCTAAAGTGGTACTAAGTAATGAAATTCTACACTAGCAATGCTAAGTACAGTACAAGTAGCAAGTAAGTAAGAGCGGTGCAGTAAAGGAAAGTAAAGAAACAGCAGTATGAACAAGTAAATAAGCTAAGCTACCACTAAGCTATCATCACAAACGTACCCTAACTTATATAAATGCCCATATAAATATATAAGTTAGGATTTCCAGGAAATTTAACTTATCATATAAAAGAGCCCATACTAATTTATATGATAAGGATCTATGAAGCGTATGACCTAATATGAATGAATGATATGATGCAATTTTATGCGCAGACAAGTGCAACTCACACACAACGACTCTGTGATCACAGACCTTTAGTTCCCACTTTTTGAGAGCTAGCATCACTCTCGGGTACCACCGCTGTGGCTACGGCAGCAGCGGAGCGGGCGTCTCCGCTTCTAGACCGGTATGCACACTACCAAGCCTTAGACCCCTCTCATACGCCTCTGTACACGTCCAAGGTGCACTCTAGAGTCTCGCGTACGTACTTTGCTGACAAACCCGTCAGTCTTGTTGGGTCAGATGTGCGTTATCGGGGATCGTCCTCCAGACCGCAGTGTAAAACAACCCACTGGCCCCTCTAACTCTCACAACCGCCTGGTGCACCGTACTGCCATCGGTGTGACGAACGGCCAGTACCGCATGCCCCGCCACAATATTTATGCACATGCAAGTAATTCATACCGAGCCTCCCGCTCGCAGGACCAAAACCCGTCCTGAATCCCTCAAACCCAAACCCGGGTGAGAACGCACATTAGTGCCTTTATGTCAATTCCCTCCAACCCTAAACGGGTGAGCATATATCATGAAACTCTCCAACCCAAACACAGGCGAGAAGGTACAACCATGTCCTAACCTATTAAGCTACTCTTGTCTACGGTTTATTATACTTAGAGATTTAAGGTTAATCCCAGGACTGCCCCCGGTATTCCCTGTGAAGGGCTCTCAAGGGGCACTAGGAACTGTGTTGGGATTACGCCCAGCGTTCCCTTTCGCAAGGATACTTATTTTAGTTGATGACTACCCATGTATCTCCCCAGCTCTCCTTATTGCTTAAGTATAACCCTAGTGACTTAAGGTATTACCGGGAACCGACGGTCTTCCGCCGATCCCCCACTCCAGTTGATGACCAAGACTTGCACTTTTGATCCCTCACTAAGACAACTCTACCCACCAGGGTTACTCATGTTGAACTCTCTCTTATTTCTGCCGATAATCAATCCCCTGGTAATCCCTAAGGCAGGACCTATTTGTGTTATATGCAGACCATGACCCATGACTACCCTAGAAATGTGATCTTCCAAAACTTAAGGCATCTTGCCTCTAAATATTTATCCTAAGGTAATATGGACTAAGGGAACTACCCTAAGGATTCTCACAATTTTTCTTGGCCAAATAGTCATTTAATTAATTCTTCTAATTTAAATGGTAGGTCACTTTACACATGAAGTAGTTTGATTAAGTATCTACTGACCTAGGGAATTTTTCCTGAAATGTATATTGACAAAATATTGCTGCCTACAGAATTTCATAATTTTCCTGAAATTATTTATCATCATTTTCTATTTAATATCAATTCCACATAAATTCCATTTTCCAAATGAAGTATAGGCATCATGTACTCAAAAATTCCAGAAAAATTACAGAGCTTGTAGGACACTAATTTAAGACTATTGGCAGATAATCATCAACATTTAATGTAAGATGGCCTATAGGATTCCATTATAAAATATTTACCAAAATGCCATTGAACTAATTTAACACAAGTAATGCATCCATTAAATTCTGAGAAATTTATGCAAACCTAATAATAACATTTTATAACAGTAGAATAATTTCCAAATTTTTCAGAGGTATAATTCCATCATTTCAAGAATTAACAAGATAAGGGTAAAATGGGAAATATAGGGTATCTACTCCAAATATTCTTCAAAACAGAGAAATCATATTTTTCCTAAGTCAAATGTGATGTTATCTATGCCTTAGCAAAGTTGTTTGGATTTGTACTTGAATAAATCCTATTTTCCAATTTTATTCCCAAAATAGCTATATTTAAAATAAATTCCAATAAATGAAATTTTGATTCCAAAAATTCCATCATTAATTTGAGGGGTGAAATTTACCCTAATGAACCACTGGAAATAATTTCATGACACTTGCATGTCACCATTAGGCTAAATACACAAATTTGCATTTTTGCTATTTGCACACCAAGGCTTAACATAGGCTAGCACATGCAAGTGGATTCTCCCACATGCAGTGAACCCAAGGTGCTGAAAAGTTTATCATGCACCAAGAATGACCCCACTGACCCACCACCAAAATTTGGGGCCATGGGGAGGAGTAGAACTCCATATATGTCATTTATTTAAATTTTGATATTTTACCAAAAACTATAGGAAAATATTTTCCAAAAATTCCTAAATTTTGGCAGGAGCTAAGTATGCCCTAATAATGCATGTGGCCAAAATGTGGGGCCATGGTGAATAATACTGTGACCTGGGCACCCAATTTAATTTCTGCCCTACTCTAGGACCAGTCCTAGGAGAAATGTCCTACAGGACTGTACACTACACCAAAATGTAAGTTTAGGGTGGCATATTAAAGGTAAGACCCTACACTACATTTTTCATTAAGGGCCTAAGTTCTGACAATGCCTCTAAGAGGCCTAAATTTAACATGCAAGTGACAGCCAAAACAGGGACAGAAAATTAAATTTTGATGTAGCACGAATCTTGAAGCAGGATGGAGGGCATCCGTTCATCTTCCTCCTCCAGCCAATGGCCGAGATTTGCCCGACCTGGAGCACCTTCAAACCTCATTTCCCGGCCACCCCTTAGCCTCCACGGCCGGCTACCACCACCACCACCTCCGTTGAGGTGGTGGCCAACGTTTGGCGGTGAAATGGTGGCCGGAGGCGGCGGTTTCCGGCGAACTTGCACTCCATCAAAATTCCAAAATCCATGAAAAAGCTCACCTTGGATCTGGCTCATTTGAGCCCGATGTCTCGCCTAATAGATCTAGGAAACTAGTACGGGTAGAGGTGAGGTGAAACGGACCTCGATTGGGGCTTGGCGGCGGGTTTGGCGGCGGTTGGCCATGAAAAATTTCCTCTCCGGCGAGCTTGCTCCCGAACTCGATTCTCCACCAAAAGCTTCGATCCAGGTATCGAATTCCACTCCTTTGGACCTTCTGAAGCTAATGGGATGGTTGGTTTTGGCTGATATGGCTTGTATACAGAGATGCCATGATGGGAATTTCGGCCATGAGCTTTGGTTTCTCCTCCTTGGCTCCAAGTGGCATGAAATTGGGTTGGAAAGGATGATAATTGATGTGTGGGTTCAGATTTGTGCTTGGAAAGAGAGGAGGAGGGCCACATGGCCTTCATCCCCATTTTCCCTCTCTTCTCTCTCCTCTTTTTCCCCCAATTTCCAAAACTACCCCCTTGCATGCAATCTCTCTCCAATTTCAGGAGGGTAGGGGCTGTCATTAACCATTAAGGCTGGTCATGGGCCAATTTGGTGGGCTTGGTCCAAGGGGAAATGACTTGGCCTTCATTTCACTCTTTAGGTCAATTTGTTGACCAAATTGACTTTTAGGGTTGACTGGTCAACCATGGTGGGTGGACTGACCCCACTTGGTGGAAATGGGTCTAGTGGCACCACCCAACTTGGTTTGGGTCAAGGGGGTGCCCCACTTAGGTTAATTAGGCCTATGAGTGTGGGTTTGACCAAATTAAGCCCAAGGTTGACCTTGGTCAACTGGGGTCAAAATGTTGACCCAGCGACATACCCTAGGGTCCACTTAGATTGTTTTTAGGGTTAGGGCAATGTGGTGGGGTCATGGTGTGGCTAGGGTCCCTAATTAGGCTAGTTTGACCTAGTTTGACTTGGTCCTATAGTGGGCTCCACATGGCTACCACCCACTACCTAGGGTCAAACCTAGTTGATCTCCTTAGGTCTCACCCCATGCCTAACCCAATCTAAGTTGAGGGGTCCAGAAGTAACATGGGATGTTACAAATTCCAATAAACAAGAAAATAATTTCGTCCCCGAAATTTAAGTTCGGGTCTACGGGGTTCTATTTGCAAGAATTATCAAGAAATTTAAAGACATAACTTAAATGTACCTGATGCGAATAGCTCCGGGTGTTGCTCCAGCATCAGATCCCTCGGCTCCCAAGTGTGCTCCTCCCGTCCATGGTTGGACCACAGCACTTTCACAAGAGGGACCTTCTTCTTCCGCAACACTCGGATGGTTGTATCGTCAATCCGGATCGGCTCCAATCTCACTGATCTGTCAGGCTCTACTGGTCCGGCTGTAGTAGTAATGTGCTGCTCCGGCCGAAGGAGAGCCCTTCGCAAGGAAGAGACATGGAAGACGTCATGTAATGCACCCAACTCCGGTGGCAGCTGCAGTCGGTAAGCCAAGGGGCCGATCCGCTCCAGGATCAGGTATGGCCCCATGTATCGTGGACTGAGCTTCTTGTGCCTCCGCACCCGAGAAACACCGTGTACTGGACGTATCTTCAAGAATACCCTGTCTCCAACCTGGAACTCCACCTTCCGGTGCCGAGCATCATAATACTTTGCCTGCCTGCTCTGGGCCTCCAGTAGCCGATCCCTGATCAATCGAATCTGAGCCTCAGTGTCCTCTATATAATCAGATCCCAGAGCCCTGGTATCCACATCCTGCACCCATGATAGGGGTGTCCGGCATCTCCTCCCATAGAGCGCCTCGTACGGAGCCATCCTGATGCTAGCCTGGTGGCTGTTATTATACGAGAACTCGATCAATGGTAGCAGCCTCTCCCAAGGCCTCCCCGTATCCAATATACATAATCTGAGCAGGTCCTCCATGGTCCGGATGGTCTGCTCGGTCTGTCCGTCGGTCTGCGGGTGGAAGGCGGTACTAAAGGTAAGCCGAGATCCCAAGTGAGCATGCATGACCCTCCACTCGCTCGAAGTGAACCGACCATCACGGTCCGAAACAATAGTCCTGGGGATACCATGATATCTGATGTACTGCTCCACAAATAGTCTCACCAGAACTGCAACTGGGGCATCCTTCCGAACTGGAATAAACCGCGCGACTTTGGTCAATCTGTCCACTATAACCCATATAGAATCATGTCCGGAGTGGGAGCGAGGCAATCCGTGTACAAAGTCCATAGCAATGTCCTCGAACTTCCACTCTGGAATTGGCAGTGGCTGTAGTAAACCTCCTGGGCTCTTGCATTCCGCCTTCATACGCTGGCAGGTCTCGCAATGGGTCACAAAATCCGTGATCTCCCTCTTCATCCCGGGCCAATACATAGATCTCCGCAAATCTGCCCACATCTTGGTGATGTCGGGGTGCACTGAATATCTCGAGCAATGTGCCTCTCTGAGTATGTCCTCCCGGATACTGCCTCCTGCTGGTATGTAGATGCGCCCCCGGAACCGAAGAAGATCATCCTGTAGCGTGTAATCCTCGACCTTGCCCCTCTCTAGGGCACTGAAAATCGGCTGTAACGCAGCATCCAGCCTCTGATGTGCTCGGATGCGCTCCTGTATATCATCGCCGCTGATCACTGAGCTCAAATACTCTCTATATACATCTGGCTCAGTCTCGGACACCACGGTAATGCGCATGTCCTCCATCATCTGAAGTAGCTCCATGGACATCAATCGGGGCTCCGGTCCAGAAGTGCCGGCCCTCCTGCTCAAAGCATCCGCAACCGTGTTCGCTTTTCCCGGATGATAGTGGATCTTGTAATCATAATCACAGAGAAACTCCAGCCACCTCCTCTGTCTCAGGTTTAGGTCCTTCTGAGTATTGATATACTTGAGATTCTTGTGATCTGAAAAGATGTCACAATGAATCCCATATAAGTAATGCCTCCATATCTTCAGGGCGAAAACCACAGCCCCGAGCTCTAGATCATGTACTGGATAGTTATGCCCATGCTTCTTCAACTGTCTCGAAGCATAAGCGATAACGTGTCCATGCTGCATCAAGACTGCACCCATCCCCTGATAAGAGGCGTCCGTGTAAATCTGGAATCCTTCGCTCCCGGATGGAAGCGCAAGAATGGGGGATGAGATGAGTCGGTCCTTCAGCTCCTGAAAAGCCGTCTCACACCGCTCTGACCAAACAAAATCTGTGTCCTTCTTTGTCAAGGACGTGAGGGGGAGTGCTATCCTCGAGAACCCCTCCACGAACTTGCAGTAATAGCCTGCTAGTCCCAAGAAACTGCGGATGTCAGATGCGGTCTTCGGCCGCGGCCAATCCCTCACTGTCTCTATCTTGGCCGGGTCCACTGCTAACCCAGCCCCACTGATCGTGTGCCCCAGGAATGCCACCTCCTGCAACCAGAACTGGCACTTTGAAAATTTTGCGTACATCTGGGTCTCCCTCAGCCTCTGCAAGACCTGTGCCAAGTGCTCCGTATGCTCCTCCTGAGTCCGAGAATAAATAAGGATGTCGTCGATGAATACGATCACGAAGCGGTCTAAGAAAGGCTCGAAAACACGGTTCATCAGACTTATGAATGCAGCAGGAGCATTCGTGAGCCCAAAAGGCATCACCGTGAATTCGTATAAACCATAGCGCGAACTGAAAGCCGTTTTCGGTATGTCCTCTTCCCTGATACGGAGCTGATAATAGCCGGATCGCAAATCTAACTTGGAGAACCAAAATGCTCCCTGTAGCTGGTCAAATAACTCATCTATCCGAGGCAGAGGATAGGTGTTGCGGACCGTCAACCGGTTCAGCTCCCGGTAATCTATACATAATCGAAGTGACCCGTCTTTCTTCTTCACAAAAAGAACTGGCGCTCCCCATGGCGATGAACTGGGTCGTACAAATCCTGACTCGACTAGCTCCTGCAGTTGAGTCCTGAACTCTGCTAACTCTCTAGGAGCCATCCTGTAGGGTGCTCGGGACACCGGCTTCGCTCCCGGCACTAGCTGAATCCTGAAATCCAAGTCTCTAGCAGGCGGTAGCCCGGGCAATTTCTCCGGGAATACGTCGGAGAAATCCCGAACCACCGGAATATCTGAGATAGTCGCCTCTGTCCCCACCATCTCGAAGCAGACAAGATAAACTTCTTCACCCTGCTCATGGGCCTTCACAGCCTGTACAGAAGATAACAGTAGGTGGCAAATAGGCTGGATACCTTCAACGATAACATGGGAGTCGCCATGTCTCAGCGTGATCCTCCTGGACGGACAATCTATCTGGGCATGGTTCCGATGCAACCAGGCCATGCCCAAGATCAAGTCAAAGTCCTGCAGCTTCAGGATAGTTGCCGGCGCCTCGAAAGCCTTGCCGCCTATCTCGGCCTCCATGTCACAATGTGCAGTAGTCCGCAGCTCCGATCCATCGGGTAGGCGTACCCTCATCTCTAGTCCAGGGAACCTCTCCACGCCTTCGAGTCCGTCGATGAAGGCCTCGGATACGAACGAGTGCGAAGCACCCGTGTCGAAAAGAGTATGAGCGGGCTTGCCGCTGATCATGACTATGCCTGAGGTTTGTTTATGTGAAGGTTAATTGTTATCCTATGGTTCCAGGTACTATATATATCATCGAAAAATTCAAGAAAACTCAAAATTAACTTCAAGTACCTGTGATGACCTCCTCGGGATTCCTCGGCTCTGTGAGGTCCAAGGCGTAAATCTGTTCCTGCTCGCGTCTCCTGCCATGGTATCCCCGGCCTCGGCCTCGTCCTCGGCCTCTTCCTCGGCCCTGCTGTACTGGGGCCACTGGAGGTGGAGGAGGAGGAGGGGGATGGAATCGGTGCGGGCACTCCGACCTGATGTGCCCAGGCTGGCGGCATCCGTAACAAACCACTTGTCGATGGCCTCGGTCATCCTGTCTCCTTGGATCATGCATCTGTAGAGGTGGGGGAGCCAAAGCTGGAGGAGGCCCCTGCTCCTGCCTGAAGTTGGGACGACGACGTCCCCCACCCCTCCTGTATCCGATGGTCCTGCCTCTCTGAGAGCCCCTACTGCTCTCACCTGATGTCGATCCATCAAATGGTCTCTTCCCTCCGGCTCGCACCATCAGCTGGTCAGCCTCCAGCTTCTTCGCCATCTCGATGATCTGCCTGGATGTGCCATGAGAAATGAATAGCAAAGCCTGCCTCAAATCATCCCTGAGGCCCCGGTAGAACCTCTTCGCATACCTCCTATCGTCGGTGTCCTGAATCCCCGCGAACCTGGCCAAGTGGGAGAACTCTCTCTGGTACTCTATCACTGATCTAGTCCCCTGCTTGAGGTTCAAAAACCTCTCCTCCAAAGCATCCCTGTCCGTAGCAGAGACGAAGTGCTCCAGGAACACATCGCCAAACTCCTCCCAAGAAATCTCTGACAGCTCAAAGTCCGCATAAGTAGTCTCCCGGGCTGATTTCCACCATCTCTTTGCATGAGCCTCCAGCACAGAGGTGGCTAGAGGTACTGCCTGGCCGACTGGGCAGCTGATGCCCGCTAAGATCTCGTGTATGGCCTCCAGCCATTCTTCCGTCTTCACTGCATCCTCTGTCCCACGGTACGTCGGTGGGGACAGGCTCTTGAATGCACTCAGCCAGCTCGACCCCGGATTTGACTGTGGAGCCGGGACTTGCTGGGCTCTAAAGGCATCCAAAATCGCCGTCAGGGTCTGCCCCATCTCCGTATGTAGGAATGGAGTGGCAGCTGGAGGGGGAGGAGCCACATTTTGCGGCGCTGCGACCTGTGGAGGTTGCATAAAGGTAAGGTTAAAGCAAAATTGGTCTATCAAATTGTACTTTGTGGACCATTTCTGTGACTTTTGTACATGGGCACACCACTGCTTCCGCTGCATAGTTTGTCCGCAAACTAATGCTTGGGCGGGGGTGGTCCCATGTTGTGGACTTATTTCTCATATGATCGTTGTTCGAGTGATACCAGTTTGTAAGACCCCCCCTCCCCCTTACCAAGGAGGGCTACCGGATCTTATGCCCAGAACCGCCTTCTTACGGTGGCACTAACTCACGGGTTAGTCGACACCGCAATACGCCGATTCTGCCGGCTAGTACGATCATTAACCTGTAGGCCAATATGAGAATAAAGAAGTAAAACTGTGTATAAAATGCCATCAGTCCACAAGTCACAGTACAATCATATAAAAGAAATGAATAGTACAATAGTCCACAGAATAGTACAGAAGAAAGAGTAAAAAGGGCTTATGCCCAGTACATCAAATCTCTCTCTCACAAAATAGTAAATGCGGAAGCTAAACTAGAACATCAAGACTCGTCCCACCTGAGGACGCACAGTAGTAGTGGTAGCCTGCTGAAGCGGTATCTGCTCCTCATGTCCTGCCTCCTCGACGTGCTGGTGCTCCATCTCCACGGGCTCCTAAAAATAGTTGGTCACCGACCATTAGTCAAAAAGACTAAGTCGTTTCCTCCACACCTCGCCCCGCAGCTCCTAGGCACCGAGCGGGAGGACGAAGCGGAGGACAACAAGGGGTAGCAAAATGGAAGCAGGTGACAATATCTATCTAAAGTGGTACTAAGTAATGAAATTCTACACTAGCAATGCTAAGTACAGTACAAGTAGCAAGTAAGTAAGAGCGGTGCAGTAAAGGAAAGTAAAGAAACAGCAGTATGAACAAGTAAATAAGCTAAGCTACCACTAAGCTATCATCACAAACGTACCCTAACTTATATAAATGCCCATACAAATATATAAGTTAGGATTTCCAGGAAATTTAACTTATCATATAAAAGAGCCCATACTAATTTATATGATAAGGATCTATGAAGCGTATGACCTAATATGAATGAATGATATGATGCAATTTTATGCGCAGACAAGTGCAACTCACACACAACGACTCTGTGATCACAGACCTTTAGTTCCCACTTTTTGAGAGCTAGCATCACTCTCGGGTACCACCGCTGTGGCTACGGCAGCAGCGGAGCGGGCGTCTCCGCTTCTAGACCGGTATGCACACTACCAAGCCTTAGACCCCTCTCATACGCCTCTGTACACGTCCAAGGTGCACTCTAGAGTCTCGCGTACGTACTTTGCTGACAAACCCGTCAGTCTTGTTGGGTCAGATGTGCGTTATCGGGGATCGTCCTCCAGACCGCAGTGTAAAACAACCCACTGGCCCCTCTAACTCTCACAACCGCCTGGTGCACCGTACTGCCATCGGTGTGACGAACGGCCAGTACCGCATGCCCCGCCACAATATTTATGCACATGCAAGTAATTCATACCGAGCCTCCCGCTCGCAGGACCAAAACCCGTCCTGAATCCCTCAAACCCAAACCCGGGTGAGAACGCACATTAGTGCCTTTATGTCAATTCCCTCCAACCCTAAACGGGTGAGCATATATCATAAAACTCTCCAACCCAAACACGGGCGAGAAGGTACAACCATGTCCTAACCTATTAAGCTACTCTTGTCTACGGTTTATTATACTTAGAGATTTAAGGTTAATCCCAGGACTGCCCCCGGTATTCCCTGTGAAGGGCTCTCAAGAGGCACTAGGAACTGTGTTGGGATTACGCCCAGCGTTCCCTTTCGCAAGGATACTTATTTTAGTTGATGACTACCCATGTATCTCCCCAGCTCTCCTTATTGCTTAAGTATAACCCTAGTGACTTAAGGTATTACCGGGAACCGACGGTCTTCCGCCGATCCCCCACTCCAGTTGATGACCAAGACTTGCACTTTTGATCCCTCACTAAGACAACTCTACCCACCAGGGTTACTCATGTTGAACTCTCTCTTATTTCTACCGATAATCAATCCCCTGGTAATCCCTAAGACAGGACCTATTTGTGTTATATGCAGACCATGACCCATGACTACCCTAGAAATGTGATCTTCCAAAACTTAAGGCATCTTGCCTCTAAATATTTATCCTAAGGTAATATGGACTAAGGGAACTACCCTAAGGATTCTCACAATTTTTCTTGGCCAAATAGTCATTTAATTAATTCTTCTAATTTAAATGCTAGGTCACTTTACACATGAAGTAGTTTGATTAAGTATCTACTGACCTAGGGAATTTTTCCTGAAATGTATATTGACAAAATATTGCTGCCTACAGAATTTCATAATTTTCCTGAAATTATTTATCATCATTTTCTATTTAATATCAATTCCACATAAATTCCATTTTCCAAATGAAGTATAGGCATCATGTACTCAAAAATTCCAGAAAAATTACAGAGCTTGTAGGACACTAATTTAAGACTATTGGCAGATAATCATCAACATTTAATGTAATATGGCCTATAGGATTCCATTATAAAATATTTACCAAAATGCCATTGAACTAATTTAACACAAGTAATGCATCCATTAAATTCTGAGAAATTTATGCAAACCTAATAATAATATTTTATAACAGTAGAATAATTTCCAAATTTTTCAGAGGTATAATTCCATCATTTCAAGAATTAACAAGATAAGGGTAAAATGGGAAATATAGGGTATCTACTCCAAATATTCTTCAAAACAGAGAAATCATATTTTTCCTAAGTCAAATGTGATGTTATCTATGCTTTAGCAAAGTTGTTTGGATTTGTACTTGAATAAATCCTATTTTCCAATTTTATTCCCAAAATAGCTATATTTAAAATAAATTCCAATAAATGAAATTTTGATTCCAAAAATTCCATCATTAATTTGAGGGGTGAAATTTACCCTAATGAACCACTGGAAATAATTTCATGACACTTGCATGTCACCATTAGGCTAAATACACAAATTTGCATTTTTGCTATTTGCACACCAAGGCTTAACATAGGCTAGCACATGCAAGTGGATTCTCCCACATGCAGTGAATCCAAGGTGCTGAAAAGTTTATCATGCACCAAGGATGACCCCACTGACCCACCACCAAAATTTGGGGCCATGGGGAGGAGTAGAACTCCATATATGTCATTTATTTAAATTTTGATATTTTACCAAAAACTATAGGAAAATATTTTCCAAAAATTCCTAAATTTTGGAAGGAGCTAAGTATGCCCTAATAATGCATGTGGCCAAAATGTGGGGCCATGGTGAATAATATTGTGACCTGGGCACCCAATTTAATTTCTGCCCTACTCTAGGACCAGTCCTAGGAGAAATGTCCTACAGGACTGTACACTACACCAAAATGTAAGTTTATGGTGGCATATTAAAGGTAAGACCATAGGCTACATTTTTCATTAAGGGCCTAAGTTCTGAAAATGCCTCTAAGAGGCCTAAAGTTAACATGCAAGTGACAGCCAAAACAGGGACAGAAAATTAAATTTTGATGTAGCACGAATCTTGAAGCAGGATGGAGGGCATCCGTTCATCTTCCTCCTCCAGCCAATGGCCGAGATTTGCCCGACCTGGAGCACCTTCAAACCTCATTTCCCGGCCACCCCTTAGCCTCCACGGCCGGCTACCACCACCACCACCTCCGTTGAGGTGGTGGCCAACGTTTGGCGGTGAAATGGTGGCCGGAGGCGGCGGTTTCCGGCGAACTTGCACTCCATCAAAATTCCAAAATCCATGAAAAAGCTCACCTTGAATCTGGCTCATTTGAGCCCGATGTCTCGCCTAATAGATCTAGGAAACTAGTACGGGTAGAGGTGAGGTGAAACGGACCTCGATTGGGGCTTGGCGGCGGGATTGGCGGCGGTTGGCCATGAAAAATTTCCTCTCCGGCGAGCTTGCTCCCGAACTCGATTCTCCACCAAAAGCTTCGATCCAGGTATCGAATTCCACTCCTTTGGACCTTCTGAAGCTAATGGGATGGTTGGTTTTGGCTGAAATGGCTTGTATACAGAGATGCCATGATGGGAATTTCGGCCATGAGCTTTGGTTTCTCCTCCTTGGCTCCAAGTGGCATGAAATTGGGTTGGAAAGGATGATAATTGATGTGTGGGTTCAGATTTGTGCTTGGAAAGAGAGGAGGAGGGCCACATGGCCTTCATCCCCATTTTCCCTCTCTTCTCTCTCCTCTTTTTCCCCCAATTTCCAAAACTACCCCCTTGCATGCAATCTCTCTCCAATTTCAGGAGGGTAGGGGCTGTCATTAACCATTAAGGCTGGTCATGGGCCAATTTGGTGGGCTTGGTCCAAGGGGAAATGGCTTGGCCTTCATTTCACTCTTTAGGTCAATTTGTTGACCAAATTGACTTTTAGGGTTGACTGGTCAACCATGGTGGGTGGACTGACCCCATTTGGTGGAAATGGGTCTAGTGGCACCACCCAACTTGGTTTGGGTCAAGGGGGTGCCCCACTTAGGTTAATTAGGCCTATGGGTGTCGGTTTGACCAAATTAAGCCCAAGGTTGACCTTGGTCAACTGGGGTCAAAATGTTGACCCAGCGACATACCCTAGGGTCCACTTAGATTGTTTTTAGGGTTAGGGCAATGTGGTGGGGTCATGGTGTGGCTAGGGTCCCTAATTAGGCTAGTTTGACCTAGTTTGACTTGGTCCTATAGTGGGCTCCACATGGCTACCACCCACTACCTAGGGTCAAACCTAGTTGATCTCCTTAGGTCTCACCCCATGCCTAACCCAATCTAAGTTGAGGGGTCCAGAAGTAACATGGGATGTTACACGTACTCAAACAAAAGAGGGGCAAAACAACATCACAAACAACGTCTTGCAGCTAACGAATTTCTAACAAAATCCTTAAGGCTCGCTATACAACATCACCGAGTCGGACTAACGGTCATGACTACAGCTTCACCCAAAATGCATAATCCACTAACGAAGTGGATTTCTAGTGCAATATCATGCCGAGGACGGACACAATCGACCCGGTGGCTCCACTTGAACCATGGCAAACCGAATCCCTCTCATTTGAGAGATCTGATGCCTAGAATGCTTGAAAGAAAGCAATAAAAGAATGGATGCCATGCACGCATCCTAAAGACTGAGAGGAGAAGTGTCGTTACCATAGGACTCCTCTTCCTTTCCATGAGACCTTGTTTTGCACGGATGAGAACGTGTGCCTAAAAGTCCTCTCCATAGATCTGGACTCGGATCAACGATCAGGGCTCCGAAGCTCCGTCAATGGAGAAAAAAAGCTCTCTTCTTCCTCCTCCCACTTTCTCTTTCAAACCCTAAGTCAATTTCCAAGCAGGGAAGAAATGAGGGAGAAATCCCGCTCAACCCTATATAAGCACTCTGGAGGGAGAGTCTTGGACCTTATGATCAAATCCTAAGTGAAATCGGACGTCTAAAAAGCCAAACGACGCAACCGCTTCCGCGCGCTATAACCGGGCGGTAACTACCTACCGCCGGGAGGTAGCCTCCTGAGAGCTCGGCTAAGAAAATAAGGCCGCGCTAACGACAATGGTAGCACTAATGCTGCGCGGTAGCTCACTCAACACCTACCCCTCAACGACATCCTCTCAATGCACTCAACGCCAAGCTACCGTCTAGCGATAGCTAGCTAATACTGCGCGCTAGTACTCAGCGCTCTCAATACCTGGCCACTAAGCGCTTAGCTACCGTCGGGCGATAACTACTATCGCCGGACGATAACTTCCAGAGGCTCCTTTCTGGAAAACTGGGGTGTTACAGTTGGTCTGTTGCGTTATAGATCTTCATAATTGTGGTGAAATGGTTGATGCGTTCTAGCAGGTCGTTCGTCCCATCAAACATTTCGATGCTTGGCAATTTGAACCCATGCGGAATTGGATGCGCTAGAACCTGGGGGGAGAGTGGAGAGCTTTGATGGAGGTGGCAGCGTGCGAGGATGTCGTGTCACCCAAGTTGTCCATATTCCTCGGCAATTACTTCTCGAATTTCTTCTCGATTGAACCTCTCGAGTGGCGACAGTCGGGCCTTTTCTCCTAAGTTGTGGTGAAGGCGACCAACTCTGACTCCCCGGGGAGTCGGGTGAGCGGAGCTTGCGGCATCAGAGAGTTCTTCTGACATTTCTTCTCTTTGCAGAACTTCTTGCTTCGGGCCACGATTTGGCAGAGGCAGAGGAATAGATGGTGCTGGCGGCAGAGGAGGAGCGGGGGGTGCTCCTAAATTTCTGAGTAGAGTGAGCATTTTGGTCTGCTGCTCCTCCATCTGGAGAGCACGGCCCTCGAGGGCGGTAATAGGTGCAAAAGCGGCCTCTACGACCAATGATACGTCCACCAGAGAGTGAGAGTGTGATGGTTCAGTGTGTCCTTTTAGGACAGATCCTTTAGCTGTGCGGGCGCTTCTCTTTGTCATTGAAGTGGAACTTGAATGTTGCAAGGATGGAGGTCTTGGTTTTTGAAGGATGTTGAGGATAATGTTCCCACAGGCGGCGCCAAACTATTGCGGACTGACTTAGCATCCCGGTCAGACCAGAGTAAATTGGACAGCCTTAGCTCTCGGGACCGTCGTGTATGCACACAGTCAATGAAATGGATCAGATGTACACAAGAGGTTTTAACGTGGAAAAACCCCTCAACTGGGTAAAAAACCATGTGGCCGGGTCTATGACGGTCAAACTCCACTATTCGCTTGCAGTTACAAGGAGTTTGGGGAATCGAGGGCGACAAACCGCTGCTCGTTACAATTCTGTGGTGAGAGGGGGAATTCTATGACTCACATAGGGTAACAGGCTGAGCCGAAGGAGTGCTGGTTGCAAGGCGGAGCCTGTGAGCGCGTGCTTGCGGCGGCTGTCTTCTTCCTTGAGCTACACACTTTGGAACTTGGGCGTCTCCGCTGCTCGTTGGTGACTTGGTGGCGGCTCGATCACGGTTTGAGGGTGGATCGAAGGTGGCTGGGAGACGATGATCCGGCAGAGCTCTGGCTTGAGGAAGAAGAAAACTGGGGGAGCAAAAGGTGCTTAATGATGAGGCCTGAGGCTCCTTTTATAGCCTCTAGGAGGTGGTTATGGTGGACCTCCCCACTAACCTGGTTGTTAGTGAGTGGTTACCTGTATATCGAACGACGATGGAGGCTCCATAGTGATTGGACAGTGGCCAACCTGCAAGCGGAGGCGGCCTGACGGCCAAGCGGCGGCGGCCAGTGACTGGAGGCAGCGGTAGTTATTGAAAGGGTGGCCCCCATAATCCTCCTATTGTGGAGGAGGTCATGAGAAGTGGGTTGACCGGTCAAACCCATGATCTCCATAATAAGAGAAATCATGAGGGAAGAGTGGTTAAATGTACCCCCAAGACTTTAAATGGAGCTTCATCCCCATCAATTATCAAAGGGTGTTGTTACTAGCAAATCCAATTTGATTTCTAGCAAACAATTACTTGCAAATCATCATTTTTTAAAATGGCTATTTGAAAACTAATTTGTTACTAGCAAATCAAAATAATTTTTTTTTAAAAAATTAAATTTTGTTTAAAACATTCATTCTTTCAAAATAACCTACTACATATAATGACATTGCAAATGATTTCAAATGTATTTATTCAATCACTTATATTAGCATTATAAATGAGTCAAAATACCGCAAAATTTTGTTTAGTATGTCCAAAACTTATTATTTAACAAAATAGCAACATTTGCGTTTTTTTGAACTGCTTCTTATATGTACATTTTCATGAGAAGTGTTCAACATAAAAGTTGTATATCTCGACGAGATCTACAACTTTCATGTTGAACATTTTATGATTTGAAGCAATTTATACCCTCAATTTGGCCCCAGAAAAAGTCACGCCGAACATATGTACGGACGCACAGGATCGGCGTGACTTTTTTCGTGAGCCAAATCAGGGGCTTAACTGTTTCAAATTAAAAAGTGTTCAACATGAAAGTTGTAGATCTCGACTAGATCTAGAGCGTTCATGTTGAATACGTTTTGATTTGGTGCAGTTTAAACCCCCGATTTTGGCCCCGAAAAAAGTCATGCTAAAAATCTGTACGGACGACTCGTTCCGTGTGTGTCAGTTTTCGGGCTCAAATTGGAGGTCTAAACGGTTTCAACTCAAAACATGGTCAACATGAAAGTTGTAGATCTCGATGAGATCTACAATTTTCGTGTTGATCACTTTTTCAAATGAGAAATATTTGAGGCTCAAAATTCAAAAAAATGCAAAAATTATAAAAAACAAGGTTGGTTCGCTAGTAGTAATTTTTGAGAAGAGAAAAAAATGTAACAAATGGCTTAATCTGTTTTTTCCTGATTTGCTAGTAATCAAAGTGGATTTGCTAATAACAACATCCTTATCAAACTAGTTTGAAGATTATTTTTGCAATTTTATTTGTTAAAATAATTGGTGCATATCCATTAGGTATCATCATATGCACATTCAATAAAATAACGATGCCATGAAAGAAAGTAATCAAAACTGCGGTGCCCTTAACAACTAATATAATATTAAGGGAGTTGATAAGGGCACCGCAGTTTTGGCTAGGTGCACTGCAATTTCTCCTAATTTTTCCGCATCTTTTGGAAATACGCGTTGTACATGTTTTTTTAGAAAAAGTGTTCAACAGGAAAGTTGTAGATCTCGACGAGATCTACAACTTTCGTGTTGAACATGTTTCCTAAAAATGCATGTACAACGCGTATTTCTAGAAAGACGCGAAACTTGTACGTATTTTCAAAGTACGCATTGTACATGCATTTTTAGGAAAAGTGTTCAACACAAAAGTTGCAGATCTCGTCGAGATCTACAACTTTCGTGTTGAACACTTTTCCTAAAAATGCATGTGCAAGACGTATTTTTAAAAGACG
This sequence comes from Platanthera guangdongensis, assembly GCA_039583875.1. Classification (NCBI taxonomy): domain Eukaryota; kingdom Viridiplantae; phylum Streptophyta; class Magnoliopsida; order Asparagales; family Orchidaceae; genus Platanthera; species Platanthera guangdongensis. The sequence continues at coordinate 87,842,213 of CM077161.1, read as the reverse complement.
CAAAACATTTGGAGAAAGTGCGGTGCATCTAGCCAAAACTGCGGTGCCCTTAACAACTAATATAATATTAAAATTAAATATAAGTGGGAATGGACAGTTAAATTATTAGGATGTTAATCTAAAATAATGAAAGAATAGAAAATAGACGTTAATAGCACTCGTTAAACTGCCATATTAATTAACGCACCCTAATGCCACTTGTGGACTAACAGAACGGATCTACAAGGTGAACTAAATAATTTAATTAGTTTTCTAATTTAAACACGAAAGCATAAATTAATTAATAAAATTCTTCCTACACTAAAACTATGAAAGGGACGAAGGGTTTGTTTGGGGTGGTGTTTTTGCTCCTGTGAATTTGGAGAAAAATAATATCACCATAAAATATATTTGACATATAGGCTTCATTTGGTGCGACTTAAATATTTTTGTTAGTTTGGTCAAAAACACGGTTATCATAGAATGTATGTTTAACAAGACAATGATTATGACCGCTATTAAGAAAACAAACTAGTTTTGAGCATAAAGCACTCTTTTTAGGTGAGGTAGAGAGTTCACTAACGACGGTTCATGACCCGTCCACGACCATCACCAGCGCGCCAAACAAAGCCATAATGATTATGACCACCATCAATAAATAAAGTTAACTTTAAACATAAAAGGTGATGAAGTTTTTTAGGTGAGGTTGAACGTTCATGAACGAGAGTTCATTACCACTACATTCATAACCGCCACCGCAATGTCAACCAGATCCACAATATGACATAATATGAACATTGTTTGATAGATGGGCAACAATGAGTCTCCTTCAAAATTTGTTTCCTCTTTTCTTTCTAACAAAGTAAATTTTCACTATGAAAAGAAGCCTTGTAGTGGAGACCAGTCCCAATCAGGTCGACACAAATGTGTCTGACGGCGCACCCGTCCGGACCACTATCGGCCCTATATCTATAAAATGACCACGGTTTATACGCTTAACACGCATATATAGAAATCCGCGAGAGCCGCCCTCGAAGTAATCCCGTGAAATTGTGATTAACGCCTCCAACGCGCCCTTAATGACTCCGCCGCTCGATTAAGGCCTCTGTCAACGACAGAGGCGCCGTCGGCCTGCCCGTCCCACACCGGCGGGTTCGCCGGCCGCCGACGAACCCGCCAGTGATTGTCCACCGGTGAGCACGCATGGTGCTGCAATCTAAGGGAATTAGCAAAATCCGCCTCCAGATTAACGCCTCCGCCGGCGGCCTTCCCGCCCCACAACAGCTAGTTCGCCGGCCGCCGACGAATCCACCGGAAAGCAAAGTCCGCCGTTCGATTAACACCTCCGTCGGCGGCAGAGCCGCTGACGGCCTGACCGCCCCACACCGGCGGGTTTCCCGGCCGCCGGCGAACCCGCCGGAGATTGTCCACCTGTGAGCAAGCAGAGTGTTGCAATCTAAGGGCATTGGCAAAGTCGTCATTGCGCTGTGGCAAAGTCAGAAATCCTGACATTGACTGCCGAAAGCTGTGAGAAAAGTTATTTTGACATAGAGAGATACTAAAACTTTAGTATGAATCAGCCATATTTTTTTGTTCACTGAATCTTACTTCAGATCTGCTTGTTTCGATATTACATCCAGGAATACCTGATCATGGCGTTGTTTTAGTTGCTTGTGTGATAAAGAAGACTGAAATTATAGATCATATTGCATGGATCTTTTCCTTTTTAGTTGCGAATTTTGCATATCATCTTGAATTCTTGATATGCTAAGCACATCCAATTCCGTGTTTGCACTTGAGTGATTGCAGAGCCAATGTATTTAACAAGGCTTGATGGAGAAAGAACTAAAAATGTTGGATTTGGGTGTTCTTGCATGGATTTTTGTATATACGCGTTAAGCATATATACATATATCTGATATATAAATGTAACTATAAAGTCGCTGATTTATGTTTTCTGCAGCTGGCGGCTTATTTCGCCTTCTATTCCAGCCGGCCAGCACACATCTCCACCATTTCCAGCCTCATGCCTCACGATTTTCACGCTCGATCGCTCACTGACTTCAGCCCTTCGACGTAGTTAACAACCAAGAAGGCTACAACCGCACCTACCAGGGGCGGATCCATGAATTTTAGCTTGGGGGGGGGGGGGGGGAGTCACCAAGCGAAGCCAAATAAATTTTAAAATAAAATTTTTAATGTAAAAAATATATAGACAGTTTTTTGACAAAAAATAACATATATTTTCAATAAGCCAAAAAAGATACAAACAACCATATACATGTCACTTCAATTGTGCACGACGATTTTTCACTTCATAGAATTCATCTATGATATATACAATCTTTGTCAATTTTCTCTGTTATTTCTCGCTCAATATATAAAGTCATGCAATTTGCAAGAAATTCATCTTCCATCTTGTTACGAAGTCTCGTTTTAACAAGTTTCATAGCAGAGAATGATATTTCTGTGGTTGCTGTTGAGACCGGAAGAGTCAAAATGAGATGAATCAATTTGTCAATAAAATAGTAGATCTTCGATTTTTTTCATTTCCACCAATTTCTCATACAACTTGGAAAATGTAGATAAATTTTTAAAGTTCTTATGAGAAGGAACATCAAGTTGATAATGCTGCAATTGAGTATTTAACACATAAATTTCTTATTCATTGAAATCTTGAGGGTAGAAATTTTTTGCAAGGGCACATATATCATCAATCTTGAAAGACTTGTATTCATCACTTGGATCTAATGCCACACTTAGACGAAGGAGTTTCATGGAATTTTCACTGAATCTACAATTTAGCTTCTGCAACACACAATCTATTGAAGCATTAAAAATATCTACTTGAAAATTATGTTTCACTATAATGATATCACGCAGACTTCCAAACCGACGATCACTATATTGAGCATTCATGTCAGGAACTTAAACTTCATTTTTCTCACAGAATATGTTCACATCATGTAAGAACGTTTCCCAGCCAGATTCTCGCAACTTCTGAATGAGAGTTTTTGTTGTTGAAACTTAATTTATGACATTCAATATATCCTGAGATTAATGTTGCAGTGCTTTGCATAAAACGTCACAGATTCCCAAAATTTATTTCATCAAATGCGAAATGAAAACAAATTAAAATACTCTCATTTTTCTAAAGGCTGCTTCAACATCCCCTCGTTGATCAGATGTTCCTTCATTATCACTAATATCAAGCAACACATAACATGTAGCATTATACATATTTATAACACTGTAAACAAAGTTCAGATGTGACGACCATCTAGTGTCACCATGTCGTTGTAGTGAACCAATTTGATTGGCTCTCGTGCCTGTCTCAATTTCACCCAGAGCAATCATGTGATCGAAGTACTCTTTTTGAGCAGCTCACAAATAATTATTGCATTTAGAAGAAGCACAAACAGTATTAACAATATATATCAACTCATTAAAAAATTTTTGCACTGCCTTCACTTCTATTGATGTTGCAACAAAACTAGTTGAAGCTTATGTGCAAAACAGCGAACATAATAAGCTTGAGAGCATTCATTAAGGAATAAAGTTTTTAAACCCTTTCATTCAACTTGCATGTTACTTGCACCATCATATCCTTGACCCCGTATATCCTGGATACTTAAGTTATGATGAGAGAGAACTGCTGAAATTTCATTCTTAAGAGTCACTGCACTTGCATCTGTAACATGAACAAGATCTAAAAATCTTTTTCGCACTAAGCCATGAACATCCACAAATCGAATCACGGTAGACATTTGCACTCTTTTTGATTCGTCTCTAGATTCGTCAACTGTTATGCAATATTTGGAGTCGTTAATTTCCTTACGAATTACATCTTGCATCTTTCTTGACATAATCGAAAGAAGATCCTTCTGAATATTAGGCGATATATACATAGCATTTCTCAGCGAATTTTTAACACAACCTCATCAACTTCCTTGTTATATGTCTGAAGCAATTTGATTACTTGCACAAAATTCCCGCGATTAATAGATTCTTGAGTTTCATCGTGACGTCGAAATGCAATTCTTTGAAATGCACAATATCGTAATGCATCAATTAAAGTTCCAACACTCAACCATTTCCTTGCGATTTGCTGAGATGTTTGTCTTTCCATCACTTTATCTATATGTTGAGTTTGATCAATTAAATCCGCACAATTTTTGACTGTAAGGTCGTGTGGAGAACAATGATCCTTCCCTGCATGAGTAAAAAAAGCACAATTTTTTTCATTGACTTTCGTCCAGTTCTGAAATCCTTATGTCGTGAATGAGTTTGTTCCATATCGACCACTATTTTATTTATTGAAAATACAGTAAGGTACACAATATGCAGCATCTTTTGCAGGAGAATACTCCAACAATGAAAATTTCTCGAATCACGAATATTGAAATCTTCGCTTATGTTCACCTGAGGATGGATACTTTTGAAGTTTGTGTTGATAAGACCCAAGTTTAATATAAGCTCGTCGCACTTCATCTTGTTGATTTACAGTATAGTTCCAAATTTGTAGTCATAATCCAGGATCACGCTCGAAATTGATTGAATCACTTTTAGCTAGACAAGAATCAACATTACATATATCTTGAGATTGAACATTAACTTGTTCTATTGACAAAGATGTATCAGCTTCATTTGTGGATTTTTTGTTGAAAAATGAATCAATAGTTTTCAATTTTTTCATGATTACGTGTATAACAAAAACAACATGTGAAACATCAAACATGCATTAAAACATTCACTTATGACACATAACAATAGGCTCAGCTACAAGCCTACAAGTTTTAGGATGCCACAACTAAACCTTATGAGAAGTAAGTTATATATTCTGTTAATTACTATTATTTTACATATTTGCAGATAAAATTTCATGTGAAAATCTGTGCGGTAAGTTAAACAAGGGGTTTAGGACAAAACTATTAGCTCAAAAATATAATCATCAAAAACCAAGGAAAACATTCGAGCACATAAAACTTCATGTGGAAATCTGTGAGGTATTATTTTACAAAACTATTTGCTGATAAGGGAGGTTCATGTAAGACCCCTCCCCTTACCAAGGAGGCTCCCGATCTTATGCCCAGAACCGCCGCCTTACGGTGACTCTAACTCACGGGTTAGACGACACCGCAAGGCGCCGATCCTGCCGGCTAACACGATCATAAAATAAAAATGTTGGAAAATATGAGAAACATAAGTATAGCAGTAATGTAGAAATAAACTAAAACCAGTCCACAGTCACAATACATATCATATAATGAAATGAAAGTACATCCAGTGCATAATGAGTAGAAATAATTAGAAGAGTAAAAAGGGCTTATGCCCTGTACATGAATATCAACTCTCCTCGCACAATAAAATGCGGAAGCAAAACTATCCTCGTACTCGTCCCACCTGAGGAAACTCTGCAGTAGACGTAGTAGGTGGTGGTGGTATCAACTCCTCATGTCCTGTCACCTCGTCCTGCCGGTCGTGCTGGTGCTCCATCTCCTCGAGCTCTTAAAAAAAGTTTGGTCACCGACCATTAGTCAAAAAACTAAGTCGTTTCCTCTGCACATCGTCCTACAAGTCCTAGGCACCGTGCAGGAGGACAAAGCGGAGGACAACAATGGGTAACAAAAGGGAAGCAGGTGACAAGGAATCTATGCTACCAAGTATGAATATAAGCAGTAAATCTACACTAGCAGTTCTATGTATATAGTCCAAATGTAGAAGCATGTATAGTCCAAAAGTAAGTAAAACTGGAAATAAGTAAAGTGCAGTAAATAGAGTATAAAAATCTACTGCTAATATACATCACAGAGGTACCCTAACTTATATGAGTGTCCATACAAACATATAAGTTAGAGTTTTCAAAATTAACTTATCATATAAAAGAGCACATACTAATTTATATGATAAGGATCCATGAAGCATATGTCCTAATATGAATGAATGCATGCAGTTATTTATGAGTCATGCAAGTACAACTCACACATAACGACTCTGTGATCACAGACCTTTAGTTCCCGCTTTTCGGAGCTAGCATCACTCTCTGGTACCACCGTTGTTGCTATGGCAGCAGTGGAGCGGGCATCTCCACTCCTAGGTGGGTATACACACTACGAGGCCTAGACCTCCCATACACCTCTGTACACGTACTAGGTGCACTCTAGAGTCTCTACATACTATTTGCTGGCTACCCGCCAGTCTTTTTGGTCGAGTGTGTGTTTTTGGGGATCGTCCTCCAGACCGCAGCGTAAAACAACCCACTAGCTCCTCAAACCATCACACCTCGCCAGAGCCACCGTACTGCCATCGGTGTGACGATTGGCCCAGTACCGCATGACCCGCCACAGGTTTATGCACATGCAAGATATTCCAACCCGAGCTCCCAGCTCGCAGGACCAACACGTCCTGAATCCCTCCAACCCTACACGGGTGAGAATATTACCACAAGCCCTCCAACCCTATACGGGTGAGAATGATGATACGATGCTTAACCTTTTAGACTACTCTTGTCTAAGGTTATTATACATAGTGATTTAGGGTTAATCCCAGGACTGCCCATGGCATACTCGGTGAAGGGCTCTCGAGGGCACTAGGAACTACGATGGGATGAAGCACAAAGCTCTCTTTCTCAAGGATATTTACTTCAGTTGATGACTACACATAATTCACCCCCAGCTCTCATTGTTACTCTAGAACAATCCTAATGACTTAAGATATTACCGGGAAATCGACGGTCTTACGTCGATCTTCATTTTAGCCACTGTCCTTATGGTTTGCACGCCACCCCTCGTGATCCAGTAGTTACCTATAGGAGACCAACCAAGGCTTATTTCTCTAATGCAATTCTCACCTCAATGGTTAATCATATCCCCCTGTGGTCCTAGTAGTTTAGGCTAAATGTGCTAGTCACTACCCATGACCTAATGCCACCGGGAAAGTACGACTTCCAATTTCTTGGCCTAAGTGACCCTAACCATTTATCATGGGATGGTATGACATATGATATTGATTATGTGGTGTTTTCACTATTTTGCTAAGTCATAAAGATCCAAAATTAAATCCTTTAATTAAGTGGCCTATGTCACTTTTTACAAGAAGTACTATATCAAATGATCCCCCGGGTATAATAAATTTTATTGATGATCATCTAGGCTAATTATGGCTGGTTTCCAAGATTTGTAATTTTCCCATTTATAATTCCATTAAATTTGCATTTTAAGTTAAATCCATGAATTGGCCACTTTACAAATGAAGTACATTATATATGATTCTAAAAATTCTAGCAAACTTATTGCAGATGTGAATTGCTGAAATAATACCAAAAAAAAAATTCATGGTCCAAAACAGTAATTTGGTTTACCAACATTCATATGAAAAATATTACAAAAATGCCATTATTTGGATTTTAAACCTATAGATGCATCCACAAATATCAAGAAAATTACACAAGGTCACAACTGCATATTTAAACACTAGGAATGGTTTCCCATAATATTCCTGCTGAATTCCCATCATTTTTGAATAATTATCAAAAATGGGCAAAAATGTTAATTCTACATAATTCCAAAATATAGTCATCTAACAGACCCATAAAATTTTCCAGGGGTTAAATATGACTTCCTTGAGTTCTTAACCAAATTTTAAAATTTTAACTCATCAATAACCCTATATTCAAATTTTTGTCTTTAAATGGCCTAATATCCAAAAATTCCAAATAATGAGATTTTTGATTCCAAAAGTCTCATTACTCCTACTGAAGGTATATTTCACCCTAATAGACCTTTGACCAAGATTTTATAGACAGTTCATGTACCAAATGGGCTAAATCCCCATTATATAAATTTTTGCTAAAGGCACCCCAAATCTATATACATCATACTCATGCAAGTGGGTTTACCCAATATATAGAGGCCCAAACAGGCTAAAATTTGTATCATGGCCTAATATTGACCCAATGTACATGCCACCAAAATTTGGGGTTATTTGGAGTTGAATTTATCCAAATATTGAATTAATTTAATTATATGTATTTTCACAAACACTATAGGAAAATTTCTTCCAAAAATTTTCATATTTTTACAGGGGTCTAACTTTGACCTAATCAAGCGCAGACCCAAAATTTTGGGTCATTTGGATTGCTGGTTTGGCATGGGCATTCAATTAAATTTCTGCCCTAGCGTAGGACCAGTCCTAGTAGAATGGCCCTACATGGAGCCCTACAACTCCAAATCTTATGGTTAGGGTGGCAAATTGAAGGAAAGACATAGGCCTACAATTTTTATTTTGGTGTCTGGGTCTGAATTTGCATTTAAGAGGCCTATATTTAGCATGTAAGAGCACTAAAAATCTGTGACACAATTGTTATTGTTCATAATAATTAATTCATTAAATCAAATCAAAGTCAGATGGACGGTATCCATTCATCATCCCAAAGTAGCCAACGACTGAGATTTCTTTTTCCTGGGCCATGTTTGTTGGCGATTTTCGGCCACCTGGGCCGGCGGCACCGCCGGCGATTATTACCAACACCTCCGTTGAGGTGGGGGCTAGCGTTTCCCGGCGGTGAGGCGGTCGGAGGCGGCTCCTCCGGCGATCCCGAGCAAGAAGAAAAGCTCGAGAATTTGGCTCTATTATCACATGGCATCGGGCTCAATTGAGCCCGATATCTCTCCTAAACGATCTAGGATCCTAGTACGAGTAGAGGTGAGGTGAAACAGACCATTAGGGCGGCTTGACGACGAGTTTGGCGGCGGTGAGCCATGGCCAAGCTTGCTCCGGCAAATCCTCCCCGTTTTCTCGATTCTCCAACAATTCCCTTGCTCCAGGACTCATTTTCCTGTCATTTCCCCTCTCTGAAGCTGATGGTGTGGCTAGATTGGGCTGAGAGTGGGTGTATGGGGAGATAAGCCCAAGGGGGGCTCGGGTTGAGCTTTGGTTGTTTCACCCATAGTGCCAAGTGGCCCCCATGCTCCAAATTCCTCCGAAATTACTTGAGGAGGCCGGCCAGCAAGCTTAGGCAGCTGAGTAAGTGGCCATGTGGCCATCCTTCCTTTTCATTCTTCTTCTCTCTCTCTCTCCTCATTTCTCCAAAATTACTTTTCTACCCCTTTGCATGTACTCTCTCTCTCTCTCCTGATTTTGGGGGTTAGGGGCAGACTTTGACCACTTGAGCTGGTCATGGGCGAAGGTTGGTGGGCTTAACCCAAGGGAAATGGGCTTAGCGCTTATTTTCCTCTGTAGGCCACATGTTTGACCAAGTTGACTTGGTCAACATGGCTAGTGGGCTGACCCCACTTGAGGGTCATGCACCCTATGACATCACCCAACATGGGTTGGGCCATGGTGATACCCCACTTGGACTACTTGGGCCTTTAGGTGTGGGTTTGACCAATTTAAGGTTTAGGGTTGACTTGGTCAAATTGGGTCAATGGGTGACCTAATGGCATGCTTTAGGGTTCACTTAGATTGTTCTTAGGGTTAGGGCAATGTGGTGGGGGTCATGGTGTGGCTAGGGTTCCTATTTAGGCTAGTTTGACCTATTTTGACATGGGCCCTATAGTGGGCCCCACATGGCTACACCCCACCTTCTAGGTTCAAACCTAGCTAAAATCCTTATCACCCACCACATGCCTAACCCAATCTAAGTTGAGGGGCCTAATTGAAAATGAGATGTTACAGTTCAGCCCTTACATATAATCTTCAAAATTTATTTCAGGAAAATGCGATAAGGAATCAAGAACCAAGGAAGAAATTCGAACAAAGAATTTTGAGCTATCTTGAAAATGGAGGCATGGGGGCGGCGTGGAGCACTGGAGCAGTGGAGCGGAAAGGAAATGGCTAGTGATAGAGCATCAGATTTTAGAACAGTGGAGCATTATATATATTTTTATAGAGAACTTTAGTCAGTGGTTCTTCTAAGAACCACTGTCTAAAGTTCTATATATATACACAGAACTTTAGAATAACCTCTGTCTAAAGTTCTATATATATATTTATACAGAATTTTAGGCAGCAGTTCTTAAAAGAACCACTGTCTAAAATTCTGTATATATATTTATACAAAACTTTAGATAACGGTTTTTAGAAGAACCACTGTCTAAAGTTATATATATATATATATATATATATATAATTTGGACAGCGGTTTTTCTAAAAACTGTTGTCTAAACTTTATATAAATATATATATTTATATAAATATATATATTTATATAAATATAAATATAAATATATATATCTTATTATATAAAGCAATATAGATATTTGGAGGCACACCATAGAACAAACAAGAGCCATTGAATCATGAGAGAGAACATGAGATGGGGGAGAGTTGGGAGAGAGAGAGGAGGGAGTGAGAGCAAGAGAGAGAGGGGAGGAGAGAGAGGGAGAGAGAAAGGGAGAGAGATGGCTAAAGGGAGAGGAGAAAGGGGGGAGAGAGGGGAGGAGAGAGAGGGATAGAGAAAGGGAGAGAGATGAGGAAGGGAGAGAAAGGAGCGGAAGAAAAATATTGCGTGAAATTAATGTTTTTATGATAAAACTTAATTTTTTTTATAAAATTAAAATTGTAATATTGATTTATATTTTTTTTACGGTCATTTTGAGTACTCATATGTACATATTGCGGGAACTGCCCATCTTGATGTGGGTGCATCACGATTTGATGCGGGCGCATCCCGCTTTGATGCGGACGCATACCGCTTTGATGTGGGCGCAACCCGCAATGATGCATCAAGCACGGGAGAAGCCCGATCGGAGGCGGGCGAAGCCCGCCTAGATGCGTCCGAAGGCCGCCCGAGAGCATCGAGCACGGGGGTAGCCCGTGTGAAGATGCTCGTATATATATATATATATATATATATATATATATATATATATATATATTGTTGCGGGCTAGGTCGATGCCCCGGTCGGACCAGATTCAACTGGACCGTCTTAGCTTGCTGAGCGGTCGAGTGCGCACACAGTCAGAGAGACCGAAAGGTTGACTCAAGATGTGATGATGTGGAAAACCCCCTTAATTGGGTAAAAAACCACGCGACCGGTTCTGTGCCGGTCAAAATCCACTAGCTGCTCGTGATTACAATGCGTTTTGAGAATCAGAGTGACATGCCGCTCCCATTACAACTTGGGGTGAGAGAGAAGGTCTACGGCTCCCAGCGGGCAACAGGCTACGCCGCGGGAGTGATTTGGACACTGGAATGCGAGAGATGACACTGGTGCTCTGAAGCTTAGAGCGCGGGTTCGTCGTGCGCCTGCTTGCAGGGGTCGCCTTCCTGCTTCTGCTCGCTCCGGGACTTAGGAGTTTTCCAGCTGGTGGTGCGCTGGTGGCTCATGGTAGCTGGTGGATGGTCCGAGGGAGGAGTCCGACAGAGCTATCGCCTGAGGAAGAAGATGATCGAGAGCCAAAAGATGAAATATGAGGGGACCATGGGGCTCCTTTTATAGCCCCCCTGGGGAAGATCATGGCGGGCCCCACCACTAATATAGTGGGTTAGTGGGTGGTTACCCACCAGATCAGACCGTGAAGAAATCCAACCGTGATTGGACAGTGGGTAAGCCGTCGACAGCGGTGGGGCGGCCATGCATCGGCGACGGCCGGCCAAGGGGCGGCCTGGAACGCGGCGGCCTGGCCGGCGCCCACGGCCAGGCCGGCGGGCGCGACCTAGCCGGAGCCCACGGCCAGGCCAACGGCGGCCTGGCCGGGGCCCGCGGCCAGGCCGGCGGGCGTGACCTGGCCGGCCGCGGCCCGACCAGCGGCTGGCTGGCTGGCAGGAGCGGCCTGGCCGGCCGCGGACTGACCGGTGGCGACCGGGTCGGCGGCCGCGGCCTGGCCGCCCGCGGCCTGGCCAGTGGCAGGCTGGCCGGCAGGAGCGTCCAGGCCGGATGCGGCCTAGCCGCGGTGTGTCCGGCGGCCGCGACGACGACCTAGCTGGCCGAGGCCTGCGGCCTGGTCGGCGACTGCTGCCCGGCCGGCAGAGGCCTTGCCGGTGGTGGCGGTCTGCCGGTGGCGGCGGACAGCCGGTGGCGGTGGCGGCGGCGGCCTGCGGTGCCGGCCGGCCATCGATTACCCCAAATGGGGGTGGTTTTCCTAAGTGTGGAGAGGGAGTGGGCCCCACCCCCCATGTTTTCCTCATCATGGGAGGTGGGGTTGACTAGTCAACCCCATGATCTCCCATTTTAGGGGGAGATCATGGGGGAGCCTTCCTTATAAATGATGGTGTGACCCATCAATTGCCCCCAAATTCTTCTTGTCGGAGAGCGAGCGAGGGAAGAAGGATTTCCTGCTGCCATCCTTTCCCACTGTCATGATAACTTCTGGCGAGAAGGTGGAGAAAGTGAAGGGCAGTGTTTCGAATGTACTCGGAGTGATATTACCGCAAGAGAGTCAGCTGGCAAAAACGCCGAACTTGGCTATGCGCGCATCCCGGGCGACCTGGCTGGCAGGCCGCACACGCCCATGCCACGCGCGCGGGTGGCAGCGCGCGGCAGGCCGCGCACAGCCGCGCGCAGCCGCGGTAGGCCACACACGCTCGTGTCATGCACGCGGTAGGCCGCGCGCGCCCAGGCCGCGAGCGCCCAGGCCGCGAGCGCCCAGGCCGCGCGCGCCCAGCCTAGGCCGCGAGCGTCCAGGCCGCGCGCGCCCAGGCCGCGAGCGCCCAGGCCGGGCGCGCCCAGGCCGCGAGCGCCCAGGCCGGGCGCGCCCAGGCCGCGAGCGCCCAGGCCGGGCGCGCCCAGGCCGCGAGCGCCCAGGCCGCGAGCGCCCAGGCCGCGAGCGCCCAGGCCGCGTGCGCCCAGGCCGCGTGCGCCCAGGCCGCGTGCGCCCAGGCCGCGTGCGCCCAGGCCGCGTGCACGATGAGGCCGCACGAGCGCGACAGGACATGCGCACCTAGGCTCGGGCATACCGAGCCGCGTGCACATAGGAATGCGCGGGCAGCTTTTTTCCCTTGACTGGGTGCATGGTGCACACTTATTTTGAGCGTAGTTTGGGCAAACCTGACCCCTTTTATCTTTGCGCTGTGTAGGTCTCGAAACGCTCTTCTGGTCCGATGCGCTTGCCCTCCTCTTTAATCGAAGACAGTGTGGAGATTTGGAGGAATAAATATGGGCTTCCTGCTGGTTTGGAGGTGTGGATCCCACGTGCCAAGGAGCGAGTCCAGAATCCTTCTTGTGGCTGGCTGACAATTTACGAAGTTTCCCTGAGGTCCGGCTTCCGCTTCCCGCCGTGCGAGGAGGTGATCGAGATCTTGAAGTTCTATGGGGTACCAATTTCATAGTTTGTCCCTGTTGGAATTGCCCGAATTATGGGATTGGCCACATTCTTTCACGAGCATGGAGGACAACTTTCCTTGGACCAGTTTCGAGATTGGTGCGACGTTCGCTTCAATGGCGGCGAATGGGTGGAGGTTCGCTGCAATAAAAGTTGGTTGGAGTTTGAGCCTCAAAAAGATCGTCGACATGAGAACACTTTGTTTGGGTATGTTATGAATTCATGGGGCCTTCCCGAGGCGTGGAACACACTGTCGGACTGCTGTCACCGTGCGAGGGGGAAGGAACAAGAATTCTAACTAGTGCTTGGGTTTTCAGAGCCTCGCGAACTAGCCAAATGCCTTTTTAATATTTTTGTCTATATGGAGGAGAAGCGGCTGCTGCTGTGTGGCATCTCTTCGGATGTAGCTCAGATTGTTAGGACCTATCAGGGAGGGGGTCGAAAGAGGAAAGCTGTGGCGGTCCCTCCTGGTGATCTTGATACGGCGGCGGCGGCGACCCCTTTCGATGCCTGTCTCGAGTAAACTCTCGAGGTGTAGATACTTGCGTCCCCAGTTCCTCAGGTGTCTTCGGATGTGGTGGCCCCTCAGATGTCCTCTTTCTTCAGGGCAATGAGTTATGTGGTAAGTGCCTTGACTTGTTGTGGAGGTTTTTTCTCTTTATTGTTTAGTGTTAAAACGCGCCTTTTGCTTGCACAGATAGAGACCCAAGACCAGATTGCGGTAACCTGGAATAACCACTATGTGAGTTTGAAGGATGGGTACCTTACCCTTCAGGAGAAGCTCTGGTTTTCGCCGAGCTCGCTTGCCTCCCTGAAGGAGGAATATGATCGTGAGATTGCGTGGTTCCGCCGGACCGGGTCGGTGCTGAAATCCGAGCCAGAGGATGCACGCGTAGTCTTAGTGGTGGAGAAAACCCTAGTGGAGAAGACTACCCACATGTTGAAGCACTCAAAGGAGGAGACCTCAGGCTTGGAGTCCAAATTACAGGAGGCACGGGAGGAAACCACCGGTCTTGAGACTCAGCTACGGGTGACAAAGGACCAAGTGGAGATACTGTCTTCTGATAGCCACGTGTCAGAGTTGAAGACTATGAGACTTGCAGAATACCTGGAATCATTGGACTATATGAGAGATCGTAGTTTGATTGCGGAGGAGGTTCATGACGAGATTTGGTCCAAGGAGGTGGAGCCCCAGATGGATGATGTTCGTGAGCTAGCGCTCCGATGCAGTGTTTTGAAGGCCTTCCGCCTGGTTAGCAAGAGTTTGGGATGTGACACATCCGACTTTAGCTTTGAAGATGTTTCCAAAGACGAGCATTCTGTCTCGGACGACGAGTACTAGCCTTTTATCTTTACAGCTGTGTATTTGCATTTTGTTGTTTTAGTTGGTCGTACTGCATTTTGCCTTTTGTCCAACATTTGTCGTTGTTGCCCTTAGGTGCTGGTTGCCCCTTTTTGTATCATTCTCGTTGTTTTGTTATGACATTATTCTTTTCATTCCATCTTAGTTGTTCTCGTTTGCACGGCTCTGGTCTGTGGCTTTGTTTGCGTGGCTTTAGTCAGCAGATTTGTTTGCGTGGCTTTAGTCCATGTCTTTGTTTGTGCGGCTCTGGTCCGTGGCTTTGTCGCGAAATGGGGGCAGGTCCTTGCAAGGTTGCATGACTCAGGCTCGCGGCTTAGGTTGCACGGCTCAGGTCCGCAGCTTTGTTGCGAAAGGGGGGTAGGCCCTTGCGAGGTTGCACAAGTCAGGCTCGCGGCTTAGGTTGTACTGTTCAGGTCCGTAGCTTTATCGCGAAAGGGGTCAAGCCCTCACAAGGAATTTGTTGAGAGAAGCACGTTGCACGGAGGCAGTTGCTGTAAGAAGCACGCTGCCCGAAGGCAGTTGCTGTAAGGAGCGCGCTGCCCGGAGGCAGTTGTTGTAAGGAGCACGCTGCCCCAAGGCAGTTGCTGTGAGGAGTGCGCTGCACAAAGGCAGTTATGATAAGAAGCACGCTGCCCGAAGGCAGTTGCTGTGAGGAGCGCACTACACGGTGGCAGTTACTGTAAGGAGCGCGCTGCCCGAAGGCAGTTGCTGTAAGGAGCGCGCTGCCCGAAGGAAGTTGCTGTGAGGAGCGCGATGCACAGAGACAGTTGCTGTGTGGAGCGACCTGTACGAAGGCGGTTGCTGTAAGAAGCGCGCTTTAAGACCCATCTCCCCTTACCAAGGAGGTAACCCGGTCTTATGCCCAGAACCGCCGTCTTACGTTGACAATAACTCGCAGGGTAGTCGACACTACAAGATGCCGATCCTGCTGGCATGTACGATCATTCAACCTATTCGGCCAATCGAGAGTAGAAGTAAAACAAGTAGTATGTAATACTAATTAGTCCACAGAATCACATTACATATTATATATATGGAAATGAAAAGTACATCAACTGTCCATAATGAGTACAAAAGAAATAAAAAAGGGCTTATGCCCTGTACATGATATCAAATCTCTCTTCCTCACAAAGAAAAACTAAGCGGAAGCTAATTTATCAATGGTACACGCATCATCACTTGACACCGGGCTGCAGTGGTAGTAGTAGGTGGTATCAGCTCCTCTAGTCCTGTCACCTCGTCCTGCTGGTCGTGCTGGTGCTCTGTCTCCTCGAGCTCCTAAAATGATACGGTCACAACCGACCGTTAGTCATAAAGACTAACCCATTTCCTCTATACCTCGCCCCCGTGGCTCCTAGGCACCATACGGGAGGACGAAGCGGAGGACAATAAGGGGTATAAAATAGAAAGCAGGTGACAGTGAAACTAATCTATCAAGATTATGTAGTAGCAAGAATATCTCTATTCTAGCAGTTTTATATCGTACAAGTAAAGTAAAAAGGAACTGTTACAAGTAAAGAACAGAGCAGAAAGTAAACTATCTACTGTTAAACTATCATCACAGAAGTACCATAACTTATATGAATGCTCATACAAACTTATAAGTTAAGGTTTCCAAATATAACTTATCATATAAAAGAGTCCATACTAATTTATATGATAAGTATCCATGGTGCGTATGACCTAAGTATATATGTATGTTATGTATACAGGTTATGATTCATGCAAGTGCAACTCACCCATACGACTCTGTGATCACAGACCTTTAGTTCCCGTTTTTTGGAGCTAACATCGCTCTCTGGTACCATCGTTGTGGCTACGACAACAGTGGAGCGGGTGTCTCCACTCCTAGGCGGGTATACACACTACCAGGCCTAGACCTCCCATATGCCTCTATACACATCCCAGGTGCACTCTAGAGTCTCTGCGTTCTATTTTCTGGCTACCTACCAGTATTTTTGGTCGAGTGTGCATTTTTGGGGATCGTCCTCTAGACCGCAATGTAAAACAACCCACTGACCCCTCAAACCATCACACCTCGCCAGAGTCACCGTACTGTCATCGGTGTGATGATTGGCTCAGTACCGCATGACCCGCCACAAGTTTATTTCTATGCACATACAAGATATTCCAACCCGAGTCTCTAGCTCGCCGGACCAAACATGTCCTGATATTAACCTCTCGAGCCACCATCTCGCAGGACCAACCCGTCCTGAAAACCCTCCAACCCATCACGAGTGATATGGCACATCAGTGCTTTAGTTCTAAATCCCTCCAACACTTCACGGGTGAGATTGTTACCATGTTCTCTTAGCCTATTAGACTACTCTTGTTTACTGTTTGTTATACCTAGCAATTTAGGGTTAATCCCAGGACTGTCCAGGGCATGCTCGGTGGAAGGCTCTCGAGGGCACTAGGAACTACGATGGGCTGAAGCCCAAAGCTCCCTTTCTCATGGACACTTACTCTTATTAGTATTTACCCATTATTCGTACCCACTCTCGTTGTTACTCTGGTGTGAACCTAATGACTTAAGGTATTATTAGGAGAGCGCCGGTCTTCCGCCGGTCTCTGTTCTAGTTACTCTCCTTGGGGTGTTGCACTCTAACACTCGTTACTAAGTGACCTACTAGACACCCACAGGGTTTGTCTTCCAAATATAGTTATCAACTCAACCTTCTATCGTATCCCCTGTGGGTCCTAGTAATACATACTACTTTTGGTAAGCGCGCCCCATGACCTAATACTAACCCGTATAGTGGGACTTCTAATTCCTTGGGCCAAATGTCCCTAATTAATTATCATGAGTTGGTATAGTGTATGGTGTTGACCATTTGGGATTTCACTATTTTTCTAAGTAGTTAAGCCCGTAAATTAATTCTTTTAATTGAGTGACCTGGGTAACCTTGCACATGATGTACTATCTATATGGTTCAGCCTACCTAAGAAATTTATCATATGTTCCATGAGGTTAAATTTGACTTCCTACTAGGTTTGATAATTTTCCCTTGTGAAATTTCATTTAATATCCATTTAATATTAAAATCACAAATTGACTACTTTCCAAATGAAGTACAGTATTTATACAATCAGAAATTCTAGAAATATTACTAGAGCTCCATAATGATATAATGAAACTAAATACAAAATTTCAAGCTCTTAAACAGTGATTTGAACTAACATATGTCCATATGATCAATATTATCAAAATGCCATTATTGGGATTTTCAGCATAATACATCGAAAAATTGTCAAATAATGTAACAGGGTTTTGATCATAGATTTAAAATGCTATGAATTTTCGCATAATTGTTCAGTAAAAAGTTCCTTTTCTTTTAATTAATTTCCAAAAAGGGCAATGTAATTCTACTAAAACCCAAGATAAACTTTCCAAACAAGCTTATAAAAATTTCCAGAGGTTTATAGTATCCCACTAGGGCTTGTGATAGAGTTGCAGAATTTAATAAAGTAATTGCCCTATTTTCAAATTTATATTTCCAAATGGACCTAATTTCTAATAAATCTATTTAATGAGATTTTTTATCCCAAAAATCCCATCCTTCCAATGGGAGGTGCATCTCATACCTATAACCCTTTGTCCAGAGTTTAATTTCTACCATGATTTTATATTGACCTAATGGACATGTCACCAATATTTGGGGGTATTTGGAGTTGTAGATCTCCAAAAATTACATTTAATTGATAAATGATATTTCTCCAAAAACAATGGAAAAACATATCCCAAAAATTCCCATTTTGGTCAGTACCTAGGTATGACCTAGTCACATGCATGACCAAAATCTCAGGTCATGAGGACTTATGGTTTGGCTTAGGATCTCATTTTAAGATTAGCCCTAGCCTAGTACCAGTCATGGTAGAATGGTCCTACAAGGAGATTTTCTGTTCCAAATCATGACTTTAGGGTGGCATTTGAAAGGTAAGACCTAGATCTACCTTTTTCCTATTAATCATAACTTCTGAAAATGCATCTAGAAGGCCTAAAAATTGCATGCAAGCCAACTAAAAATGTGTGACAGATTTCACTATTCCTAATTAATTATATTAATTAATTTAAATAAATTAAAACCGACGGGATCGGTTCATCGTCCCCATCAACCAACGGTCAGGATTCAACCTTTCTGGGCTGATTTGTTTTGCTATTTCCAGCCAACATAGCCACCGCCGGCTATTATCGCCACCACCTCCGTTGAGGTGGGGGCTTTCGTTTTCCGGCGGTGTGGCCGCCGGAGGTGGCCTCTCCGGCGATCCCGAGCTAGAAGGAAAGCTCGACATTTTTGCTCACGGCTCGCATGGTACCGGGCTCAATTGAGCTAGATGTCTCGCCAAATCGATCTAGATAGCTAGCACAGGGTGAGGGAAGGTGAAATGGACCTAGATGCGGGCTTGGCGGCATGTGCAATGGTGGTGCGCCATGGCCGACAATCTCTCCGGCGAGCTTGCTTGTTTCCTGGATTCTTCAGCAAAAGGCTTGCTCCAGCAGTCGTTCTCCACTCGTCTCAACCTCCTGAAGCTGATGGTGAGCTTAGATTTTGCCGGGAGTGGCTGGGTGAGGAGATTTAATTAAGGGGGTGGCCGACCATGAACATAGAATGCTCCTCCTTGCTGTCAAGTGGCCACCACCCCTTAATTCATGCTGAAATGAGCTTGGGAACTCAAAATGATGGGTTGGGCAGAGGGAAGGAGGGCCACATGGCTCCCATCCCCATTTTCTTCCTTTCTCTCTCTTCCTTTTCACCAAAATTCCTAAACTATCCCCATGCATGTACCCTCTCTCCTATTTCAGGGGATTAGGGGCTGTCATTGTGCTCTTGGGCTGGTCATGGGCCTTGAATCATGGGTTTTGGCCATTGGGATTGGGCTTGGCTCATTTCATTTCTTTTCTTTAAGCCCTATGTTGACTTGTTGACTTTTTGGGTTGACTTGGTCAACATGATGAGTGGGCTGGCCCCACTTGATGGTCATGGATCCAATGACACCACCCAACTTGGGTTGGGCCATGGTGGTGCCCCACTTGGACTAATTGTGCCTATAGGTGTGGGTTTGACCAATTTATAGTTTGGGTTGACTTGGGTCAACTTGGGTCAATGGGTGACCCAATGATGTGTCTTTTAGTTCACTTAGATTGTTATTAGGGTTAGGGGTATGGTGGTGGGGCCAATGTGTAGCTAAGATCCCAATTTGGGCTAATTTGACTTGAGTTAACTTGGATCCTATAGCGGGTCTTATGTGACTACACCCTAACTCCCTGGGTCAAACCTAGCCTAAAACTCATGCCCCCACCACATGTCCTAACCCAATCTAAGTTAAGGGGTCTAATAGGAAATGTGATGTTACAATTCCCAATAAACAAAAAAAAACAATTTCGTCCCCGAAATTTAAGTTCGGGTCTACGGGGTTTCTATACACAAGAATTTAAGAACTTTAAACAAAAATTAAAGTGTTACCTGAGGTAAAAAGCTCTGAGTGCCACTTTAGCATCAGATCCCTCTGCTCCCAAGTGTGATCCTCCCGTCTATGGTTGGACCACAACACCTTCACTAAGGAAACCTTCTTCTTCTGCAGCACTCGCACCGCTGTATCATCGATCCGAACCGGCTCTAAACGAACTGATCTATCAGGTGCTATCGGGCCTACTGTAGCGGTAATAATCTGCTCCAGCCGAAGGAGTACTCTCCATTGCGAAGAGACAAGGAAGACATCATGCAAGGTCCCTAACTTTAGCGACAGCTCCAGCCTGTAAGCCAAGGGGCCGACCCGTTCCAGGATCAGATATGGCCCCATATATCGAGGACTGAGCTTCTTGTGCCTCCACACCCGCTAAACACCATGCACCAGATGTATCTTCAAGAACACCCTGTCCCCCACCTAGAATTCCACCTTCCGATGTCGCGCATCGTAGTATTTGGCCTGCCTACTCTGAGCCTCCAGCATCTGATCCCTGATCAGTCGTATCTGAGCATCCGTATCCTCTATGTATTCCGATCCAAGTGCCCTGCAGTCCTCTTCTTGAACCCAAGATAGTAGTGTCCGACACTTCCTCCCATATAGAGACTCATAAGGCACCATCCCAATACTCTCCTGGTGACTGTTGTTGTAGGAGAACTCAATCAGTGGTAACAGTCTCTCCTAAGGCCTCCCCGTACCCAGTATACACAAATGTAGCAGATCCTCCATAGTCCTGATGGTCCGCTCTGTCCGACTATCGGTCTGTGGATGGAAAGCGGTGCTAAAAGCAAGTTGAGAACCCAAGTACGCATGCACCACTCTCCACTCCCTAGAAGTGAACTGACCATCACAATCCGAGACAATCATCCTGGGGACCCTGTGGTACCTGACAAACTGCTCCACAAACAACCTCACCAAAGTAGCAACTGAGCTGCCCTTCTTGATCGTTATAAACTGGGCCACCTTGGTCAGTCTATCGACAATGACCCAAATAGAATTGTGCCCTGAGTGGGAGCAAGACAATCCGTGCACGAAGTCCATAGTGATATCTTCAAACTTCCACTCAGGCACCGACAGTGACTGAAGTAACTCTCCTGGGCTCTTGCACTCTGCCTTTACCTGCTGGCATGTCTCGCAGTATGTCACATAGTAGATGATCTCCCTCTTCATTCCCGACCAATACATGCTCCTCCGCAGATCCGTTATGATCTTGGTGATATCGGGGTGCACTGAGTACTGAGAACAATGTGCCTCCCTGAGTATATCCTCTCGGATACCACCTCCTGCGGGTATATAAACACGACCACGAAAATGAATGAGGCCATCACACAATGTGTAATCCTCTGACTTGCCCCCTTCCAGGGCCCTGAATACCGGCTCCAAAACTGCATTTAGCCTCTGTTATATCCTGATGCGCTCTCGTATATCACACTTAAGGATCAGGGAGTTCAAGTACTCCCGATAAATCTCCGGCTTGGACTCGAAAATGACAGAAATGTGCATATCCTCTAGCATCTGCAACAGCTCCAAAGACATCACCCGAGGCTCTGGTCTTGTGGTGCTGGCTCTCCTACTCAAGACATCTGCCACGGTATTCGCCTTCACTGGGTGATAATGCATGGTGTAATCATAGTCCCACAAAAATTCAAGCCATCTTCTCTGGCGCAAGTTCAGGTCCTTCTGCGTGTCAACATTGTAGTACCCCCCCAACCTTTTACCCGGGTTGGGCCGGAGGGGTACTACTGGCCCAAGACGTCCACCCAGTGCTCTTCAGGGGAAACGATCCACCCTATCTAAGCACTAGATGGCCTCCTTGCTCGCCTCGAATCATAACATTCACGACCCATCAAAGTATAGAGGAAGCATTAACAGGAAACCACTACAGATATATATATATATATATCACTTCAAATTGTACAGAGGTTCTAGGGCCGAAGCCTAAACGTTTATATAAGCCCGTGGGCTATACATGCACTACATATAACCCTCATACTCTCTCTCTATGCTGCTCGACGGTACTTACATCTCTAAACTCTGGAGATGGCGGGGGTGAATCTGCTCGAGTAGTCCTAGCCGCTGACATAATCTCCTGCGGCAGTGAGTCACTACGATGCTCCATTTCCTGTGAATGGTTATTTAGATAACTGTTAGTCACAGAACAAAGTGGAAACAATTCTCCTTCCCGGATCCATATCCTGGGGACGATCACACACTATAAGGGTCCAGGCCCATCAACATGAGACACAGCTGGAACCGCCGGCCTACCAGAGTCCAGTCCCGAGCCCACTACTAGTAGTCAGCCTATCACATTCAAACCTGCAGGCCATGCACCCCAACCCCTCTCCGGCATGTTTATCAGCACGACGGGTTGTTGCCACTGGGGATCGAACCCAGGACCTTGATAAGAGAGCTTTACGCCACTCCCTCATCACCAACTGAGCTGCAGCTCAGTTGGTGATGAGGGAGTGGCGTAAAGCTCTCTTATCAAGGTCCTGGGTTCGATCCCCAGTGGCAACAATCGGCCGTGCTGATAAACAGGCCGGAGAGGGGTCCCATGTTGATGGGCCTGGACCGTTATAAAAAGTGCACTTTTTATAACAGTCCAGGCCCATCAAAATGGGACCCAGCTGGAACCGCCGGCCTACTAGAGTCCAAACCCGGGCCCACTACTGGTAGTTAGCCTATCACATTCAAGCCTGCAGGCCATGCACCCCAACCCCTCTCCGGCCTGTTTATCAGCACGGCGGGTTGTTGCCACTAGGGATCGAACCCAGGACCTTGCAGCTCAATTGGTGATGAGGGAGTGGCGTAAAGCTCTCTTATCAAGGTCCTGGGTTCGATCCCCAGTGGCAACAACCCGCCGTGCTGATAAACAGGCCGGAGAGGGGTTGGGGTGCATGGCCTGCAGGCTTGAATATGATAGGCTGACTACCATTAGTGGGCCTGGGTATGGACTCTGGTAGGCCGGCGGTTCCAGCTGGGTCCCTTGTTGATGGGCCTGGACCATTATACACACCCACACAACAAATGTAAATAGCCGAAGCAAGAGAGAGTTAGCACAACATTTCATATATATAGCTAGGAGTCACTATAAAAGAGTGCAGGATAGTATAACTAGAAAAACCAGCAGTAATATAAATCTGTTATAACAAGGCTCAACTAGATCATCAGCACATCAGGTTTTCATATCCTGAATTTTATCGCAGGCATTCACAGCCGTGCACATACCGCAGGTTTTCATAGCCGCACACACACCGCAGACATTCATTGTAGCGCACACAAACCCTATGTCGACATAGTTTGGACCGCTTCTATTCTAGCAGGGTAGAGAGCCCCGCGTGTAACATCCCATGTTACTTCTGGACCCCTCAACTTAGATTGGGTTAGGCTTAGGGTGAATTTAAGGGGATCAACTAGGTTTGACCCTAGATAGTGGGTGGTAGCCATGTGGGGCCCACTATAGGAGCATAGTCAAACTAGGTCAAACTAGCCTAAGTGGGGACCCTAGCCACACCATGTCACTAGGTCAACACTTTGACCCAAATTGACCAAAGTCAACCTTGGGCTTAATTTGGTCAAAACCACACTCATAAGCCCAATTAGCCTAAATAGGGCACCCCCTTGACCCAACCCAAGTTGGGTGGTGCCACTAGACCCATTTCCATCAAATGGGGTCAGCCCACCCACCATGGTTGACCAAGTCAACTCCCAAAGTCAACAAGTCAACAAATTGACCTAAAGGAGTGAAATGAAGACCAAGCCATCTTCCATTAGACCAAGCCCACCAAAATTGGCCCATGGCCAGCCCAAGTGAACAAGACCAGTCCTACCCCTCTAAATCAGGAGAGAGAATACATGCAAGGGGGTAGAATTGGGATTTTGAGAAAAGGAGGAGAGAGAAATGGAAAGGAAGGGAATGATGGCCACATGGCCACCCCATCAGCTGGTTTTATCTGCCCAAAACCAGGTGGCCGACCTCCCCTCTCCATTTCCAGCAGAAAACCGGGGCTGTGTGCCACTTGGCAGCATGGGCGGAGCAAACAAAGCTCAACCGAGCTCACATAGGAAATACCTCCCCATATACTCCACCTCAGTCCAAACAGACCTCACCAACAGCTTCAGGAGACAGAAGGGAGTGGAAATCGAGTGCTGGATCATGGAGAATGGTGGAGAATCAAGCTTTCGGGGTGGAGCTCGCCGGTGCACCACCACCACGGCAAAACGCCGCCTGACCCGCAACCAAGCACCAATTCAGGTTCGTTTCACCTCACCTCTACCCGTACTAGCATCTTAGATCGATTAGGAGAGATATCGGGCTCAACTGAGCCCGATGCCATGGGAGAAAAATGAGAGCTTTCCAAGTTTTAGAAACCGCCCGGGTTCGCCGTCGCCGGCGTCTTCCGCCGCCCCATCGCCGGGAAATGATAGCCACCACCACCGTGAAGGTGATGACACCGTTGGCCGGAGGTGGCGCCGCCTCAGCTGGCCGGAAACCGCCGGCAAAACCGCTCCAGGTCGGCTCAATCTCAGCCGTTAACCCACTGGAGAAGATGAACCGATTCCGTCGGTTTAGGCTTTAAGATTCGTGCAAATCAAATTATATGATTAATTAAATGTAATGAATAGTAAATTCCTGTCACATAATTACAGCTATTTTGCATGTTGTTTTTAGGCCTCTTAGAGGTAGTTTCAGAACTTCGGCTCTCAATGAAAATTATAGCTGATGGTCTTATCTTTAATTTGCCACCTTAAAGGTGTGATTTGGTGTAGTGTACAGTCCTGTAGGACATTTATCCTAGTACTGGTCCTAGAGTAGGACAGAAATTCATTTGGATGCCCAGGTCAAACCATTAGTCACCATGGCATCAAATTTTGTGCATATGCATGATTAGGGCATACTTAGCCCCTGCCAAAAATTAGGAATTTGTGGAGAAAAGTTTCCTATAGTGTTTGCCAAAATATCAAAATATAAATAAGTAAAATATATGGAGTTTTACACCTCCCCATGGTCCCAAATCTTGGTGGTAGGTCAATGGGGACATCCTTGGTGCATGATAAAAATTTCAGCACCTTGGGTTCACTGCATGTTGGAGAATCCACTTGCATGTGTTAGCTCATGTTTTGCCTTGGTGTGCAAATAGCAAAAATTCAAATATGGTGTATTCAGCCCAATGGTGGCATGCAAAGATCTTGGAATTATTTACAATGGTTCATTAGGGTAAATTTCATCCCTCAAATTAATCATGGAATTTTTGGAATCAAAAATTCCATTTATTGGAATTTATTTTAAATATAGCTATTTTGGAAATAAAATTGGAAAATAGGTTTTCCTCAAGCACAAATCCTAAAATTTTGCCAAGGCATAGATAAGGTTACATTTGACTTAGGAAAAATATGATCCCTCTGTTTTGAAGAGCTTTTGGATTAGATATCTTAAATTGCTCATTTTACCCTTATTTCATTTAATTCTTGAAATGATTGATATGCACCTCAGAAAAATTTGGAATTTATTCTACTGCTATAAAATGGTATTATTAGTTTTTTTTATAAATTTCTCAGAATTAATGGATGTATTGTTAGTTGTTAAATTAATACAATGGCATTTTTGGTAAATATGTTATAATGGAATTTTATAGGCCATTACACCATAAAAATTGATGAGACTCTGCCAATAGTCATAAATTAGTGTTTTAAATGTTTTGTAATTTTCCTGGAATTTTGGATTACATATTGCCTATACTTCATTTGGAAAATAGAATTTATGTGATTTTGGTATTAAATAAGAAATGAGAATAAATAATTAAAGGAAAATTATGAAACTCTGTAGACAGCAATAGTTTGTCATTATACAACTCAGGAAAAATTACCTAGGTCAGTGGATGTTAAATCACACTACGTCATGTGTAAAGTGACCTAGTAATTAATTTAAAAGATTTAATTAAAGGACTATTTGGCCAAGAAAAATTATGAGAATTCATAGGGTAGTTCCCTTAGCAAATACCACCCTAGGATAAATATTTAGGGGAAAGATGCCTTAAGGTTTGGAAGATCACATTTTTAGGGTAATAATAGGACATGGTCTGCATATAACATAAATAGGTCTTGCCTTAGGGGTTACCAGGGGATTGATTATCGGCAGAAATAAGAGAGTTCAACATGAATAACCCTGGTGGGTAGAATTGTCTTAGTGAGGGATCAAAAGTGCAAACCTTAGTTAGCAACTGGAGTGGGGGTCGACGGAAGACCGTCGGTTTCCCGGTAACACCTTAAGTCACTAGGGCTGTACTAGAGCAACAAAGAGAGCTGGGGAGAGACATGTGTAGCCATCAACTAAAATAAATATCCTTGCAAAAGGGAACGCTGGGCGTAATCCCAACACAGTTCCTAGTGCCCCTTGAGAGCCCTTCACAGGGAATACCAGGGGCAGTCCTGGGATTAACCTTAAATCTCTAAGTATAATAACCCGTAGACAAGAGTAGTCTAATAGGTTAGGACATTGTTGTACCTTCTCGCCCGTGTAGGTTTGGAGAGATTCATGATATATGCTCACCCGTTTAGGGTTGGAGGGAGTTGGTATAAAGGCACTAATGTGCGTTCTCACCCGTTTTGGGGTTTGAGGGAGTTGGTATAAAGGCACTAATGTGCGTTCTCACCCGGGTTTGGGTTTGAGGGATTCAGGACAGGTTTGGTCCTGCGAGCGGGAGGCTCGGAATGAAATACTTGCATGTGCATAAATATCGTGGCGGGGCATGCGGTACTAGCCGTTCGTCACACCGATGGCAGTACGGTGCACCAGGCGGTTGTGAGAGTTAGAGGGGCCAGTGGGTTGTTTTACACTGCGGTCTGGAGGACAATCCCCGATAACACACATCCGACCCAACAAGATTGACGGGTTTGTCAGCAAAGTACGTACGCGAGACTCTAGAGTGCACCTTGGACGTGTACAGAGGCATATGAGAGGGGTCTAAGGCTTGGTAGTGTGCATACCGGTCTAGAAGCGGAGACGCCCGCTCCGCTGCTGCCATAGCCACAGCAGTGGTACCCGAGAGTGATGGTAGCTCTCAAAAAGTGGGAACTAAAGGTCTGTGATCACAGAGTCGTTGTGTGTGAGTTGCACTTGCCTGTGCATAAAATTGCATCATAACATTCATTCATACTAGGCCATACGCTTCGTAGATCCTTATCATATAAATTAGTATGGGCTCTTTTATATGATAAGTTAAATTTCCTAGAAACCCTAACTTATATATTTGTATGGGCATTTATATAAGTTATGGTACGTTTGTGATGATAGTATAGTGGTAGTTTAGTTTATTTACTTGTTCATACTACTGTTCTTTACTTTCCTTTACTGCACTGCTCTTACTTACTACTTGTACCGTACTTAGAACTGCTAGAGTAGAACTACATTACTTATTACAACTCTAGTTAGATTCTGTCACCTGCTTCCACTTTGCTACCCCTTTGTTGTCCTCCGCTTCGTCCTCCCGCACGGTGCCTAGGAGCTGCGGGGCGAGGTGCGGAGGAAACGACTTAGTCTTTTTGACTAATGGTCGGCGACCAACTATTTTTAGGAGCTCGTGGAGATGGAGCACCAGCACGTCGAGGAGGCAGGACATGAGGAGCAGATACTGCTTCAGCAGGCTACTACCACTACTGCGCGTCCTCAGGTGGGACGAGATCTGATGTTCTACTACAGCTTCCGCATTTATTTATTTTGAGAGAGAGTGATTTTGATGTACTGGGCATAAGCCCTTTTTACTCTTTCTTGTACTCTTCTGTGGACTATATTGAGGTATCTTTCATTTCATTTATGATTGTACTATGTGACTTGTGAACTGATGGATTCATATACTGTTTTGCTTCTTTCTTCTCATATTGGCCTACAGGTTAAATGATCGTACTAGCCGGCAGAATCGGCGTGTTGCGGTGTCGGCTAACCCGTGAGTTAGTGCAACCATAAGACGACGATTCTGGGCATAAGATCCGGTAGCCCTCCTTGGTAAGGGGGAGGGGGGTCTTACACCGCGGGCCTCACCGATGTGGCCGTCGGTGACAGTGGCCAGTCCTGCCACTTCTGGGGGTGATCGTACCGCACAACCCCAGGCCCTAACGTACAAACTTGTGTACTCTTAGATGTGAGTGACATCCGACGAATTGTTTTGGCCGACCAGCGGAGGAAAACCCGATGGGGAATAATATAATGGTCAGTCACCCGTGGTACTCATCTCCCTGTCGCCTTGAGTCGTCGACCTTCCAGCACCGGTACAAACGGTCTGCGGGAGGGACTGACCCGACACTATTTCACCGCATGTAGTTTACAAACAATCAAACAAAGGAAAATAATATATACACCGGGTCTACGTCGGCATGCCCTACCAGGCTTTAGACTTCGGGAGTCAGTACTTAGCTGTACTTTCAATAAGGAGCGAGGGAGCGCATTATTTGGGGCTAGACCTGGAGGACTACTTTAACTCCAGTTATCCCCAACTAAGGCTCAACTTAAACAACGACAGCTCGTTAGAGCAAGACCCGAGAGTATAATAGTAAATTGCAATGAGGACAAGTGCGGTGATTAAGCTACTTATTTAAAGTGCTGGAATGAAATGTGACCAGTACGAGACTGGAGTTGTACTGAATAAAAGGTATTGAGAAAAGCTTGACCAGTATGAGACTGGAGTGGTGCTGAATAGAAAGTACTGAAAAAAAGCTTGACCAGTACAAGATTGGAGTAGTGCTGAATAGAAAGTACTGAAATAAGCTTGACTAGTACGAGACTAGAGTAGTACTGAATAGAAAGTACTGAGAAAAGCTTGACCAGTACAAGAATGAAGTAGTACTGAATAGAAAGTACTGAAATAAGCTTGACCAGTACGAGACTGGAGGAAACACAGAGAAAATGATTAGTAGTCCAATCACTCCATCCAGGAGGCTTCAATTTCATCCCAGTTTTAAGGAGATTTCATTAGGTTACAACAATTATTAGCATTCAATTAATTTGGTTGGTCCATATTTATTACAGCTTAATTGGATCAAGGATTAGTTAGGAGTTACATTCTTATTAGTCGTCGGGAACAATTCCTAAGTCATCACTCATACTCTCACCTTTCGAGCGTGCCCAATTTACCTGAGAGTCGAGGCACTAGATGGTTTTTCGAAATCTCGGAAATCCTGGGGCTTAGTCACTTGCCTCGGCTGCTCTCGTTGATAAAATAGTTTAAAGTACTTATTGATTATAAATGGGGCGGTCGCGCACTCCAATTTCCACTTTTTAGGGAAACGGGCGGAATAAAGATTCGTGCGAGACCCTAAGCTATCAATATTTTAGGAAAAATATCAAAAGTTATCCCCATAACCCTGAAATTTTGATATAACCCTTAGGAGGGCCTAAAAGGAGGCTAATAATTTTTTATAATTTTTCAAGGTGTTTTGGGCATTTAATTTAACCAATCAAATATTATTTTGGCTTTTAAAAATACTAAAACGACTCTAAAAATTCTCAAAATGTTTGTGGAGGTATCCCTTGTCATGGAGAACATTTTTCATGTGGGCCACTTTTCTCCTGGAGGCCTAGGTTTGGCCCAAATATTTCCCAAAGTTTCTGTCATTAGATTTGGTCTACCTATAGCAGATCCACCTGATCCTGCGCCTAAAATTGAGCTGCAGGACGCGCTTTGTCCTTCTGTCCCCATAGCGGATCAGCAGCGGATCAGTTGTGGGGGGCGCTGATGCTGAGGCGGGGGGGGGGGGGGGGGGTTTAAGATAATCAGGGCCGTCCGATCTCATCTTGAGATCGGACAGCCGCCGCTGCTTCCCTGCAGTGTGGAGGGTGGCAGCCTCCACCACCGCCGGCCAGCCTCTGCCAGCCGCCGTCGCTGGCCCCGATTGACTCGCCGGGGGCCGGCCACCTTCTGGGCGGTGGTCCAGCGGCCGGGCGCCGCCGGAAAAACACAACTCGAGAGCCTAGGGTGGAGGTGGCTCTCCTCCCGGCGCCACCGCGCCACCCCCACTCCTCGTGCAGATGGACGCCTACCAGGCCACCCCCGGCCGGCGTGCCGGGGGTCGGGCTTCTCACTGGCGGTGGCCCAGTGGCCATGCGCCGCCGGCCGTCGCCGCTAGCTCTAATAGAGCTTTGATCTATTTTTGCGGGTGCCACCGGAGCCGCGTATTCCGGCAGCACCGCCGCTCTCCGCCGTTGGGGGTTGCTACTCCCAGTGGTATAACACTCCCCCAGTTCCACCACCAGTGCTGGGGGAGGAGCTCTTCCTCCTGGGGCACCACCAGGCCTAGAACCAGGCTCAGGTGGCACCGGCGGCGCTCCGGCCACCGGGAGGCGCATGCACGACGTCTAAATTATGGGAGGGGGAGGGGGAGGGAGAGAGAATCCACATGGGTCTGGTGGGCTTGGGGGGGGGGGGGGGGGGGCTATTCAGCCATTCCAAGATGGCGGTGGTGGAGGGAGGAGGGGCCTCGACTTGCCTTTTTCTGGCCACCTAGGCTCCGACAGGGGGGGGGGGCAGGAGTGGGGAAGGGTGGCTCAGAAAGCTTCAGGGGGAAAGAGGGGGAGGGGGCCTTTTATAGGCTTGGGGAGGAGGGGCTCTCCTCCCCTAGTTAAGGTGGGATTAATCCCTCCTTACAGAGGGATTAATCCCCACCCTCCAGCTGTCCAAGGACAGCTGGAGGCCCCATCGTTTCCCCCATGTGGGGAAAGAAGATTAAGCCCTTATGGGCTTCTGCCGTTTGAATAAGAGAAGGGAAAGAGGAGAGGAGTGGTGGGGTGGGCCTCCACCTATCCTATGGTGGGGCTTACTGGTTGTGACCCAAAGAAGAGTGATGACGCAAGGACTATCCACCAGTGGAGAGGAGGTGGACCCTTATTTGGAGAAAAATCCAAAAATGAGTTTTTCAGGGGGGGGGGGGGTGGTTGACCAAGTCAACCCTATGGTGGTTCCCAATTGCTGGTCAATGTCAAAGTGGGTCCAAGTCATCGGGGTCGGGTCAAAGTTCGGGTGACGTGTCACAATTGGTGTGCGCACGCTTTTTGGTGCATGACTATGCTTGATTTGACCACGAGTTGACCAATTGTCGTCAAAATTGACTGTGACGACTTTCGTTCACTTCGTATTAACCACACAAGTCCAACATCACTGACTGGGGTTGAATCGGAATCCATTTGGCAAAAGTCCAAAATTTGCGCGTCGAAGCGTGCTAAAACGTTCAAAGTGTCTAAATCTGTTGTTAGATCTCGGATTATGTCGCGACGGGTTCCGATGCACCTGTATAGGTTATATGAGGTCACAGGAATCTACAGAACTTAATTCGGAGTTCTATAGATCGATATCCAAAATCTGCTGTCGTTGTGTTTTACGAGTAATTATCACATTCACTATATGATCTCGGGGTCCAACTGAACGAGTTCCGATGCACTCGTATCGTCTATACGAGGTCACAAGAACTGACAGAACTCAATTTGGAGTTCTCTATCTCTATTTCCTGCCTAGGGTTATCTCCCACCGGGTCATGGGTAGAGTTCGGGCCACTTTTATTGGGCCTACTTGGGCTCTGGTGGCCCAATAAAAGTCGGGATGTTACAATCCAATAAAAATAAAAGGATTTTTGTCCCCGAAAATTTTCTTGAAGTAGGGGGAAAAAGTAACATACCTGGGGAAAGAGCTCTGGGTGTTTCTCTCGGAGGAGTGATTCAGGTTCCCACGTGAACTCCTCTTATCCGCAGTTTGACCATAGTATCTTAACCATCGGGATGGTCTTGTTACATAGTGTGTTCACCTTGTAATCTACTATTCAGACGGGTTCGAGCTGGACGGATCTATCTGACTGTAGTTGCACTGGTGGGGTATGAACGTGCTGCTCTGGTTACCGGAGGACTCGTCTCAAGGAAGAGACATGAAACACATCATGAAGATTTCCCAACTCTGGGGGCAAGGCTAAACGATAAGCGACGGGGCCAACACGCTTTATCACCGGATAGGGGACCAGGCAGCTGGGATCTAACTTTTTCTGCTTTCTCAACCGGGAGACACCATGCATGGGCTTAATTTTTAAAAACACAATTTCCCCCTCGCTGAACTCCACCGTTCAGTGTCGCGCATCATAGTACTTGGCCTGTCGGCTATGCGCTTCCCGCATTCGCTCCTGGATCAGCCGTATCGCTGCACTAGTGTCATCAATGTAAGCCACTCCCAAGGCTTCTGGGTCTTCTTCCTGAGCCCAAGTCAACGGGGTTCGACAATGCCTCCCATACAATGCTTCGTATGGATCCATCTTAATGCTAATCTGGTAACTGTTATTATAAGAGAATTCAACTAGTGGCAACAGCTGCTCCCACGGCTCATTGTGTTCCACTATGCACAACCGAAGAAGATCCTCCATCGTCTGGTTCGTCCTCTCTGTTTGTCCATCTGTTAAGGCCAATTTGGTTCCCAAGTACGCATGTACCCGCCTCCACTCCTTAGATACGAAACGCCCGTCACGATCGAATACGATGGACTTTGGCACTCCGTGAAATCAGACCACTTGTTCTAGGAACATTCTGGCCAGAATATCCACTCCGTCACCCTGTCGATTTGGAATGAAACGCGCTACCTTGGTGAGTCGATCTACGACCACCCAAATTGAGTCATTCCCAGCGCGGGATCGAGGTAGGCCGTGAACAAAGTCCATGGAGATATCTTCGAACTTCCATTCTGGTATCGGCAGGGGCTGTAATAGGCCTCTTGCACTGCGATATTCGGCTTTAACCTTCCAATAGGTCTGACACCGTGCGACGAAGTTGGTGACATCTCTTTTCATTTCAGGCCAATAAATGGTCCTGCACAGGTCCACGTACATCTTAACTACGCCAGGGTGAATCGAATACCTGGACTAATGGGCCTCTTGCAGAATTTCTTCATGAATTCCTCCGGTAGCGGGAACAAATATACGATGCTTGAATTGTAGAATTCCGTCATACAGATTATAATCCTCCTGTGCCCCTCCTTGTAGGGATCGGATGATCAGAATTACCTCTGGGTCTATCTGCTGGGCTTCACGTATCCGGTCTCGGATGTCACATTGGATCTCTATCCAATACAGCTGAGAATAGTACTCTTCAGGATCTCTTTGGGCAACCAGGGTAATTTCCAAGTCTACCAAGGACTGGAATAGATCCTTAGGGATCTGCTCCATCCAGCTCCCGGATATTGCAGGCTGGCGGCTCAAGGCGTCAGCGACTCTGTTAGCTTTCCCGGGATGATATTGGAGAGCGAATTCGTAATCGCATAGAAATTATAGCCATCGGCGCTGCCGGAGATTTAGCTCTTTCTGCGTGAAGATATACTTGAGGCTCTTGTTGTAATGCCCCTGATTTTCCGGCAATTATTTAATCCTCTTGTTGACGTCATAATGACGTAAGGGGCGTTACGTTAACATGGAGTTGACGACGCGTCGCCGTTAGTGTGTTTTTGTGTCTTTTCGATCGAGTCAGCAAAATTCGTGAATCCTTATCGAAATTGGAAAATTAAATTGATTAATTTTTGACATGCTCGTCAAGTTTCGTCGTGATCCGAGCGATATTCGAGGCTCAGCGAATTTCCAAAGTTTTGTAAAGTTTATGGTCGCCGTAGGCTTTGAGGATTTATATCTCAAGAATCGCTCGTCGGATTTTGGTTTTGACTTCGAGGTTGTGTTCGTAGCGTTTGTGTTCGCCTACGATGTGAGTTTCGTTCAATTCGGCGTGCGTTTGAGCCTTCGTTTTGATCTCGCGTTTTCTTATTCAAAAAATATATAAATATGATTATTTTAATATTAAAGTACAACTCAAAAATGAAAAGTACTATTCATTTGTATAGTTTGATCAAAAGGATATTTTTGCAAAAAATTGTTATTTATGCAAAGTAATTGTTCTTCATACTCCAGTCCTGTTAATTATACTCGAGTGTCTTGTTTGTAATAACTCGAGTCCTGTTAATTATACTCAAGTGACCTGTTTGTAATAACTCGAGTCCTGTTAATTATACTCGAGTGTCCTATTTGTAACAGGGCTGATATCGAGTCGAGTTCGAGCGATTTTGGCTCGACTCGAAATCGAAATTTTCGACTCGAACTCGGCTCGAAATCGACTCGAAATCGAAATTGATTTCGAGTCTAGTCGGCTTGACTCGAAATGACTCGATTCCGAGTGAGCTCGAAATCGAATCGAGTCGGCTCGAAATCGAATCGGCTCGGCTTGAAACCGAATCAAATCGGCTCGAAATTGAGTAATTTTTCATTTTATTCCTAATTAGCTCAAAATTAAATTAGAAAACGTATAAATTCAGCAAAATAAAACAATTAAAACCTTCATTTTTTATTTAGGTTTAAATTTTGTTATTTTAAATCTTAAAGTAGGAATATATTAAGAAATACATAATTTTTTAAATAAATTCGAGTTGATTCGAATCATATTTCGAGCGATTCAGGGCTGGCTCGAAATCGACTCGAAATCAGATTCAAGTCAAATTGAATCGACTCAAATTGAGTCGAATCAATTTTAACCGATTCCGATTCGGCTCAATTTTCGAACGATTTTCGAGCGACTTTCGAGTTTCGAATAATATGCTCATCACTAATTTGTAATACTCGAGTTCTACTTAATACTACTCGAGTCATAGTTAATTAATACTAGAGTCCTGCTTTTTAGTTTACTCGAGTCATTTTTTCCTCCTCTCGTGTAGGTACTGTTCATGCTAATAACATTATTCGAGTGATCTTCAATCTCCTCGAGTGTCTTCTTCAGCCTACTCGAGTGATCTTCAGCCTACTCGAGTGATCTTCTCACCTCTCGAGTGCTGCTTCCAACCACTCGAGTAGCCTGTTTTCTACCTCTCGAGTACCTGTAATCTTGTTCCCGAGTAGCCCGTTATAGTTTGTGTTTGAGCGCCGTTTTGAGAGTCAAAACGATGTTGTATGGAAAAGTGGTTAACATGAAATTTGTTCGTCTCGACGAGATCTATAACGTTCATGATGGGCACTTTTCGATTTGAAGCCATCCTAAATCTCTATTTTCGTATTCCGCGCACTCACTCGTAGATCATCCGTTTTAGACAAGAAATTTTATAAGTATATATATATATATATATATATATATATATATATATATATATATATATATATATATATATATATATATATATAATCTTATAGTTAGGATAGATAAAAACAGAAAGAACTTCTTCTTCTTCACTTGGCCGAACCAGAGCGAAAGTGACGACAAAACTATAAGTCGTGAATCTTCGGGTGGCCGCCGGCGGAGCTCCGGTGCTCGAAATTTCCAACCGATCGTAGATCTGGAAAGCTCTCGTCGAGAGTTACGCCATCGTGGTAAATTTTTCCCTATTTCTTGAGTTTTCTCGTTAGGGTTTTTCGGCCATAACCTATATTTCTGCCATTTTTGTTCAGATTTCGAATCCTCTCGTCTTCTTTTGCCCCGATCTGCGACGTGGGGTGATTCGGAGGATTTTTCCGGTAAAAATGAGGCAAGTGGTGTTCTTGCCCTCTCTTGCTTCTTTATTCTAAATTTTGTCACATTGAGTTGAGTTGTTACGTTTAAATTGCAAAGAAACTTGTCCTTGAATTCTAATTATTTTTCTCTTTTCCATGAATTGCGACTTGTTTTTCCTAAAACCATACCCCCAATTTTTATTCCGTAAAATTAGTAAATGAATTGGTTGTCGTGCTGTTGTAACTATCGAGTTATCTTGATCGTTGTGACACCTTGTGTGTTGCGTTATTATTGATTAAACTTCACTTTGCTTGATCTTGAAATGTCTTTATGCAGTCCACATTGATTGTTGACCGTGAGTCTGTGATGAATAAAAAGAAACTCTGCTTGTATAATTATGTAACTAAAGAAACACAGATGGATTGTGCGCATTGGGGTTTCTCCCTCGGCATAGTGCCTTATGCTTGAGTTTGTGCGCGTTGTGGACTTTCATCCCCGGCATATTACATTAGCTTGGTCTGTGCGCGTTGGGGTTTCTCCCTCGGCATGGTGCCTGTTGGCTGGGTTTGTGCGCGTTGTGGAACTTTTCCCCCGAAACAGTACTCTTTATTGTTGAGCTGATCAGTCTCATTTTTATTGATGAATAACTTGAATATTAATGAAAAATGAAAGTTTGAACTCCTGATGTTGGTGCTTTGTTCTGTTTGGATGGTGTGATTAGCCATTCTTGCTCGGTTATATTTACTGTTTGCTTACTTTACTATGCTGCTGACCCTTTTGTTGCGTTCACTTACAATTTCCTTCACTATGAGGTTTGTTTAGTCTGCCTTTACTCTTTGCACCATTTGTATCTTGCTTCTGAGGTGTTCTTCTTTTGATTGCCTCAGGATCAGGGCAGCAACAGGTTTAGCTGACCATGTTGTGCTTCTGGTGTTGCTGGTTGTTGCGGCTGTTTGCTTCCATCTCTGAGCTTGAGGTAGTTGATTGTTTAGACTTGTCAGATTTTACTATAGGGTTGTGTCAGTTGTGGATTCCCATAGTCTTGACTCCTTTTTCTGTGATACACTACTTGCTGCTTTTACTGCTGTTACTTTTTACCTATTTATACTTTCTCTCTGGGAAGGATTTATGTTAGGATGCATTTAGTTATTTTAAATTTACTACTTTTAAGTGTTATAAAAGTCCTCTATATATAGTAAATGTAGAATTCACATCATCATTTTAAGTTACTAGACCTTCGTTTTCATATAGGTTAACAAATGAATCAACTCAGTATTTTCCGCTGCATAAAACCTATATATTTTCTCACCTATGGATTAGTGATCCACCTGACCGAGGGACACAGTCAGTAACTCTAATAACTTGTATGCATTATTTTTAACTTAATTTTATAAATCTTTTACATGAAGTAAATGAGAGGACAGGTAGCCTGAGCGTCTGCAGTTGTCCCCTGCACGGCGTGGCATCACGACGCGTATTTTCTCTACTCTGACGTATTTTTGAATACGGAGAAAATGCGGGTCATGACAGTTGGTATCAGAGCCAGGTTTTGCGAGAGGGTTGGTTGGTTTGGCAAGCTAGTCGAACACCTTTCCCTTAAGAAAAACTCTAATCGTATCATTTCATTGTATACACACACCAATGTGTCATTAGTAGATCTTGATGGAAGCACAAACACTACACTCATAGCATGATAAGAAGTATACGGGGCATATTATGCAGTATGAGATGCATAATATGTGTTTGTATATCGATCCACCAAAGTGGCAACATGTGACGGTTATGTATTATGGGATGTATAACCATCATCACATGGATGCCCATTAGTACGTTTACTTTTATTCGTTACGTACAATATTATGTAGTATGGGATGCATAACATTGTATATGTACGCCGCTCATAACATGTACTAAGGCCTTTTTAGAATGCATAGCACTGCATACATAACATACCATCGCATAAGCACACATGCCAAGTTAAAGATCTGCATGATGATATATGTACACCCATGATTTGAGATGAAATTTAAGCATTCATGCATTCATATTATAGGCACAAGTTAGAAGCATAACATCATTTTATGATTTCCCAGAGCAAGGTAACAGCAAGAGCAAGTGCCTGTTCTTTTCCGATCTGATCTGAGTCTGTTCGTTCCTGATCTGATCTGAGTCAGGGTATTCGAGTTTTCTAGCTTCGGTGTTGTAAGCTAGGTCCTTGTTAAGTCGTTTGTTCGTATCGGTAAAATATGAACCTGAAATAGTTTGCTAAGGGAATATCTTCCTAGTTTGTGATGCCTTAGGCAAGGTTTGACTAGATATCCGTTTATTCTGAAGAATGCCGCCTAAACGCGTTGCGACGAGGTCGACTCCTCATTCAGAGGGTGAGTCTTCTGGTGCCCAGAGCGAAGCGGTGATCGAAGCACTGCGGCAAAGTAATGAGACCTTGACAAGGTAGATGGTGGACATGCAATCTCAGATACAATCGTTGTTGGCCATCGTCGTGGGGTAGCAGACCAGAGCGTAAGACCCTACTATGGGCCAAACTGTTCCTACTCCCCCTGCTGCTCTAGTTGCCCCAGTCGCACTGCCACCTGAGATGAACTTCATTTCTCACTTCCAGCAACTAGGACCTCCTTTGTATGATGGTAGGGCATACTTCATGGCATTGGATGACTGGATCATTGCCATGGAAGAAATGTTTT
Source organism: Platanthera guangdongensis (assembly GCA_039583875.1). Lineage (NCBI taxonomy): Eukaryota > Viridiplantae > Streptophyta > Magnoliopsida > Asparagales > Orchidaceae > Platanthera > Platanthera guangdongensis. The sequence goes on along the minus strand of CM077161.1, from coordinate 87,803,959 downwards.
TCTACTTTGGTGTATCCTCTGATTAGAAGGTGATGATTGCGGCTTATCAGCTCAAGGGTCTTGCGAAGAGTTGGTGGATCAGAGAAAAAGAGAACTTTTCTGATGGGTGCTCGTGGGAATTATTCAAGAGTTTGTTACTGAAGAAGTTTTTACCATCAGTCGAGCGAGACTGTCTAATGAACAACTTTTTACACCTGAAGCAGAGGCAACTCACTGTTAGTGAGTACGAGGTCGAGTTTAGTAAGTTCAGTTGTTTCATCCCAGATCTGGTAGCATCCAAAGAAGGTAGAGTAAAGCATTTCTTGGGTGGTCTGAGGTATGACATCCAACAGTTGGCTAGAGCATACAAGTTTGAGACCTTTGCAGAAGTAATCGAAGCTGCCTTAAAGGTTAAGGCGATAGAAAATGGGAAGAATCGGGGATTGCATGCAAAGAAGGACAAGAGAAAATCTGATGATGGAGGAAGTGCTAGGGCATCTGGCCCTACATCGAAGAAGGATAGAAGGGAAGCGTGTAGCTTCTGTGGTCAGCCAGGACACCCTTTTGATAAGTGCTTTAAGAGACTGGATGCGCAGAAGCTGTCTCAGGTGCACGCGATCCAAGATGATCCAAAGGGGGGTCCTGTCTGTTCTAATTGCCAGAGGAGTGGGCACGACGTGGTCCATTGTTGTAAGAAGGCTGGAGCTTGTTTTCTCTGTGGCCAGAAAGGGCACATGAAGGCTAATTGCCTCCAGAGCTAGCCTGCGCTGCATGCAGTTCCGTTACAGACTTTACCTCTGCCCCCGCCTCTCGTGGACAAGGGAAAAGGAAAGTTGAATGTGTTGACCAAGGAGGAAGCCCAATCTTTGACTTAAGTGATCTCAGGTTAGTCTCTGACTCAGCTAGTAATCTCTTTTAGTAGATTTATAGTTTCCGCATTTTAGTTGCGCGCGTTATGTGTTTAAGTGAATTTAAGGTGAAGAATAAGTGGGAGCGTGTTTTGTTTGATTCAGGTGATACTCACTCCTTTGTGGCGAGGAGTTTTGTAGACCGAAATTACTGGGCTCTCGACCAGTTAGACACCTCCATAAACATCAAATTTCCTTCAGGAGAATTGGTGAGGTCAAGTCAGGGTTTCCAAAAATGCCCCATCTTCGTAGGTGGTTTTCTAGCCTTTGCGGATCTGAAGGTGCTAGATCTGGTAGACTTTGGCGTGATTTTGGTCATGGGCTGGCTATCCAGCTATGATGCCGTCATTCAGTGCAAGCATAAGCGCTTGGATTTTAAATGTGACAATGGCCACCCCATGAGTGTGTATGGTTTGCCGCGTCAGGAATCTCCGATCATTTCTGCAGTACGTGCTCGCAAATTTCTAGAGTCTGGCTGTGATTCTTTTCTTATCTCTGTTTCTATTCTAGGAGCTGCACCGGTTGAGCCTCGGGTTGAGGATGTTTCTGTGGTGCGTGAGTTTCCGAATGTCTTTCCTGTTAGTCTTCCTGGACTTCCTCCTGAGAGAGAGGTGGAGTTTATTATAGACCTTGAGACAGGCATTCGCCCTATTGTAAAGGCACCGTACCACATGGCCCCGCGTGAGTTAGAGGAGCTACGTACTCAACTGGATGAGTTATTGTAGTGCGGTTTTATTAGCAGTTCTCCCCCCTGGGGTGTATCGGTGCTCTTCGTGAAGAAAAAGGATGGAACGATGAGGCTATGCATTGACTATCGAGAGATAAAAAAGGTGACCATTAAGAACATATATCTGTTTCCTAGGATCGATGACTCATTCGATCAGTTGCAAGGTAGCTCCGTGTTCTCGAAGATTGGCATCCGTTCAGGTTACCATCAGTTAAGAATTCGGGAGTCAGACATTCCGTGAACTGCATTTCGCTCTCGCTATGGTCACTTTGAATTTCTGGTAATGTCATTTGGATTAACGAACACACTATCTAGTTTTATGGATATAATGAACAGGGTGTTCAAGGATTTTCTGGATAAGTTTGTGGCGGTATTCATTGACAATGTCCTAGTATATTCCAAAAATGCAGATGTGCACGCCTTGCACTTACGCATGGTCTTGTCTACACTGAGGGAGCACAAGCTGTATGTGAAAGGGGAAACTAGATCTGATATACTCTAGAGGGGGGTGAATAGAGTATATGGTGCTTTTTGAACACAAAGAAAAACTTTTGTAAAGCTTTACAACAATTGTTGTAATGAGTGTGAGCAGGGAAGAAGAAATACAACTAATCGCAAAACTAAGCTATGCAGAAACTAAGCACAAGAAAATCTAGGCCAGAAACAAAAAGAAAACATGCAGAACCAGATGACACAAGGAAATATAGTGGTTCCCCAAACTTGGGTACATCCACTCTTCTACCACCCTAGGTAGGAATCCACTGCAGGATGAGTTGATCAGGTGTCCTGGGCACCAATGAGCTTTTGATAAGGTGCTCAAAAACCAAATCAGATTTTTTGATCAGGTGTCTTGCCACCAATGAGCTTTTGACAAGGTGCTCAAAAACCAGATTCAAACTTTTGAAGGGAGTTTGAAAAACCCTTTACAGAGTGAGGGTGAGAGAGTGATGGCAGTCTTCTCTTTCTCAATCAACTGAGAAGACTAAGTGGATTGATGTCAAAGCTCCCCCTGAGTCCTTGATCTTCAGGAAGATGAGCTTTGCTGAGGGTGATAGGCCTTCAAAGATAGATCTCCAGCAAAAGATGATTTCAACAAGCTGAAATGTTGAGAGTCTGGAGTCTTGAAATGATGTTGGCCTTGAACACTTTGAGAGCTGAAGAGATTTGAAGATTGCTTGATCTCTTTGATGAGTGTTCTTCAGAATTCTCCTTGACAGAAGATTTTGAAAAAGTCTCTGTATACTGAGTTGTGTATCCTCTTCTTGTCAATTTTTGTATTTCTTCTCTATTTCATTCAAAAAACATTCTGTCTTTTATTCTCTGTGCCAGAATAGAATATCACTCTGTCAAAGATAGCCGTTGGTCTGCATTGATTACAGCCTTAATTGCATAATTTCTTCTGAAGGAAAGTCCACTGAATTATTCCTTGAAAAATCCCTTGAAACTTGCTCCAGAAGTAAATGAAAACGGCTGGCAGATCTTCTGAATTAAATGCAGAATAACTTCTATCTGATTTGAATTTGAATTCTGAAAGATAACTGAAAATGTCGAACTAAGCTCTGCTATCGTCGAGCTGAGCTCAGCGAACTGGAAAATTCAAGCAGCAAAATAATCGTCGATCTGAGCTCAAAGATCGTCGAACTGAGCTCAGAGATAAGGATCCAATGCAGAGTTAAAATCGTCGACCTGAGCTCACCGATCGTCGAATGGAGTTCGACGATATTGCGAAGTTGAGCTCAGCGATCGTCGAGTGGAGCTCGACGATATTATGAGGTTGAGCTCAGCGATCGTCGAATGGAGCTCGGCGATCTGCAGAAGTTAAGCTAGACGATCGTCGACCGGAGTTCGACGAAACGTCGTGCTGAGCTCGACGATTAGACTTGGTCTACAGAAAAACTTGGTCTTCAGGACAGCTTCCAATCCTAGACTTCTAACCCTTAGACTCAATTCTAATTGACCTATTAAGCTATACAGAAGGTCAAACACAGATTCCTAGAGACATAGTGATCCTGACCCAAATTAGTAATAGGGTGTTCCAACAATCTCCCCCTATTTGGGTTAGGATTACTATTTACAGATTTTGGAAATTCAAATAACATCATACAAACAGAAAAGCATAAAACAACATACAGACATAGCAGAAACATCACAGATATATATATATATGTGGCATCCAGATAGCAATTCAGAAAATCCAAAGATTGTCACCTTACAGAATTACTTCTTCTCTTTGCCTTTAACCATTTTGATTTCTCTGTTAGGATTCAGGGCTTCTTGTTTGGATCTGGTGTCATCAGCTGCACCCAAATAAATTTGCTTAGTAGCCCTGGGAACCACAGCAGCAGGATGCAATTCCATATATCTTTCTGCATCAAAAAATTTGCTGGAAGCATATCTCTCTAATTCCTTCTGTCTTTGTTCTGACATAGTAGAAATATTGGAAGTGTCTAGGCCTTGTTCTTTGGCTTTCTTTATCTGGTCTAATACAGCCAACTCCTTCATCCTAGCAGTCCAAGCAACAGGATTCTTCTCAGGGTCCTCAAATGGTACAGATGGCTCATACCTGTTGGAAGAATTATCTTGAGGAGTCCTGGCAGTCACAGTTTCTTTGAGCTTATAGGGGAATGGACCAGAAGAAGTATCAGATGAAGCATGTCCTCCCCTGGAGTAAGGATGCTGCCTGGAATGCCCTTTAGAATAAACTTGAGTCTCTCTTTGATTTCCCCTGTATCCTCCTCTCCTAGAGTAAGAACCCCTAGGCTGGCTTTCCCTTTGATAGGTTCTAGCATGGGGTTGGTAGGGAGCCTGGCTTCTAGATGGGGCTTGGCTTGCAGAGCTGCCACCTGCACCTGCATCAGGTGGAGGTGGTGGAGGAGGATGAGGGTGCTTGAACTGGGAGGAGCCCTTCTCATACTTCCTTTTCTTCTTCATTGCTTTTAGCTGATTTTTAGAGAACTGCATCCAATGTTCAGTAATTGGGCAGTTGTGCAGAATATAGTATGGAATATCATTATCATCTTTTACTTTGGCAGGTGGAACCCTTTTCATAGCCTTGCTTCTAGCCTTCCTTTTCCTTGCAATGGTGGCAGAAGAATCATCAGAAGCAGTGTTGTAGTCATCAGATTCAGAGCTCTGAGCATCATATAAAGCATCAATCCTCTTCATCAAATCTTCTTTCAATTGAACAGCAGCAGATGGGGCAGAAGCAGAGGGAGCAACAGAAACAGATACAGATACAACAGCAGATGTAACAATAGATACAGGAGCAATAGCAGAAACAACACTGGTTACTTCAGGAATGATGGCAGCAGCAGCTTCAGAAACAACAACAAGATCTTCAGCAGGCTCAAAAACAGCAGCCTCTGTCATCAGAAAATCCTGGGATGTGGGCTCATCAGAAACAATTTGAATTTCAGCAGCAGTTGGAACATTTTCTTCAGCAGCAGCAAAGACAGTTTCAGAAGCAGATACAGCCTTTTCTTCATCATCAGCAGCAGCAGTCATCACTAAGAGTACAAAAGAGGAAAGAATGTTGGGGTCACAGCCAGAGAGAGGCACCAGAGCCTTGGACAGATCTTCTGGGGGCTGGACAGCATTTGGCTCTGGGAGGTAGCTGTAATATGCAGTATCAAATGCAGAGAGCAAAGACCTTAGGTCTATTGCTAAGACTGGAGTAGGAGCCTGAACTGGAGCAGCAGCAACAGGAGCAGCAGATACAAACACAGCAGCAGCAGCAGCAGGAGCAGAAGCAGCAGCAACAGCAGCATGAAGGCTGGCTTCATAAGGCATCTCCCCCTGCCTGGATGCAGATGCATCTGTATCAAGGCAAAATGCTGGAGGTGCTGCCTGAGGAATGAGGGAGGAAAGCCTGGCAGATAGGGCTGCCACTGACTGTTGTAGAGGAGCTAAGGAGGCCTCCATGAGAAGAGAGAGCCTGGGGGCAAGTAGCTCATACAACTTGTCAGCTAAGGCTGGCAGATTTGCATGCTCAATGGCAGGAGCAGAGGCAGAGGGTATTGGGATGGCCGAGGATGCTGGAAGTGGAGGGCTGAATGGTGGAGGGATGGATGGTTGAGGTGTGGGGATTATGGAGATGGAGGACAAGGGAATGGATATTGATGGAGTGAAGGTGGGTTGGTCAAGGATGTGGTGGAGGAGATCTTGAAAAGATGTTGAGGAGGAGGGTAAATCTGGAGGAGAAGAGGGGGAATCATCCATGTAGGATTCATCCAGAAGGGTGAATGATGGTATGGATGGAGATGATGTGACATCTGGAGGTGGATATGAGAACAATGGGTGGAATTGGTCTACTGGAGGTGATGAAGTGGTTGTTGGATATGGAATTGAGGTTGGGGATGTGCTGGACATGGTAATGGGGGATGAGGCTGGAATGGTGGATGGTAGAGGTAGGGTTTGAGTTGGAGGAGGAGGAGAGGCAGCACCAGCAACAGCCAGGTCTTCTGCAGCAGCAGAAACCTGTGGGGGAGTGACTCTTTGAGTCCTGGTGCCTGAAGGAGCAGTTGAAGAGGGCCTGCTGGGTTTGCTAATCTGCCTGTCCCACTTGCCAAATAGGGCACAGGTAAGTCTCTTGGAGGCATTGATGTGCACTCCAGAGGAGACCAGCAGAGGAGGGCACCTTGCCTGAAGGAAAACTCCAAGAATTCTTCCAAAATTTACAAAGCTTTTGTTAATTTTCTTCTTTATCAGGTCAAAGAAGACCTCTCCCCAGTTTAAGCTTTTCCTATCTGCCAGAGCTCCCATGAGGCAGAGCTGATGTCTGGAGATGGTATCATGTGCAGAATGCTTTGCCAACAGCACCTTGCCTACAACATCAGCTAGAAACCTATATTCAACTGACAAGTTCCTCTTAAACAACTTGCTAGGGTTTCCCTCTGGATGACCCATCCTGGCAAGTATATCAGAAAATTCCTCTCCAGATAGTTCAGCAGTGTCTTCACCATTTCTTAAACCAAAAACCTCTGTTAAGACTGTTGGGGTCAGAGGTACCTGGGTTCCAGCAATAGATCCAACTATGGTGTTGTTGTCTAGATTGTGAGCAGTATAGACCCATTCTTTTATTTCATCTGAGGCAAGTTTGATTCTTGTGGTCATGAGGGCAGACAAATGCTGATCCTTGAATAAACTCACGATGTCCTGGAAGATTTGATCAGTGGTGTTGAAGGAGTCCAGATCAATGTCAAATCCTGCATCAAACTTCATTGCGGCGAGGACAGCAACTGAGACGGCCATGGTACCTGCAAAAATTTAACAAACAAACCGAACAAGCGTAGAACTGTTTGGAGGGAAGAAAGTTCTTGCAGAGAAATTGAAAGCGCAAGAGAGAACGACGGCGAAAAATGAGTTTTATATTAGGGTTCGACGCAGAAATGGAAAGATCGTTGAACTCAGTTCGACGATCGAGGCTTCTAAAGGAATCTGAAGAGACTCCAACATCGTCGATCTCCGTTCGACGATCTTGGAAAGCGTCGAGCTCCGTTTGACGATCGTTCAGGGAACAAAATCGTCGAGCGCCGTTCGACGATCGTTGACCGAAAGAGATAGTCCATACTATCTGAGAGGCGCTGAACTCAGTTCGACGATTCTGGAAATCGTCGATCTCCGTTCGACGATCTTTGGGGAAATCGTCGAGCGCAGTTCAGAGATCAGAAAATTCTAAACACTAAGAAAAATCAGAATTTTGCCTAGTCTTGGTCAATTTTTAGCTTTCAAAATCTTGGAGATTATTTAAGACTTCCTCCATCTAACATTCCTAACTGATTTAGGAAGAAAGTGTGTTTCTTTTCATCCAAAGGCTTGGTGAAAATATCTCCCCTTTGTAAATCAGTTGGGATATATTGCAGTTCAATTTTGTTCTTTTCAACATTGTCTCTTAAGAAGTGATGCCTAATCTCTATGTGTTTTGTCCTACTATGGAGGACTGGATTTTGAGCTATGGAAATAGCACTTGTATTGTCACAAAAGATTTTTGACTTCTCTAAGTTGTAACCATAGTCTAGGAGTTGGTTTTGAATCCACAGTATTTGTGAACAACAACTGCCTGCAGCCATATATTCAGCTTCAGCAGTTGAAGTTGACACAAATGTTTGTTTCTTGCAAAACCAAGAGACAAGTCTATCACCAAGGAACTGACAAGTTCCACTGGTGCTTTTCCTGTCAATTCTGCATCCAGCATAATCAGCATCAGAGAATCCAGTTAACTCAAATGCTGAATCTTTTGGATACCAGAGACCTAGATTTGGACAACTTTTAACATACCTAAGAATCCTCTTTACTAATGTGAGGTGTGACTCTCTAGGGCTTACTTGGAACCTAGCACATATACATGCAGCAAACATTATATCTGGTCTACTAGCTGTAAGATACAGTAAAGAGCCAATCATTGCTCTATATGTTGTCTGATCAACAGGTTTCCCATGTTCATCAGCATCCAATACAGCATTGGTAGGCATGGGTGTTTTCATACAAGATGCCTTAGACATGCCAAATTTCTTAACCAGCTCATTAGCATATTTGGTTTGAGAAATAAAGATGCCTTCAGCATGTTGCTTGACTTGCAGTCCTAGGAAGAAGGATAGCTCACCCATACTACTCATCTCAAATTTAGAATGCATTAGGTTAGAAAACCTTCTGCACAATTGTGAGTCAGTAGAACCAAAAATGATATCGTCTACATAAATTTGTACTAGTAGGGTATGGGACTTATGGGTTCTAATAAAAAGAGTTTGTTCTACTCTACCCCTGATAAAACCATTTTCCAAGAGAAAGCATGCTAGGGTCTCATACCATGCTCTAGGAGCTTGCTTGAGACCATATAATGCTTTGTTTAGTCTAAAAACATAATCAGGATGAGTTGGAGAGATAAAACCTGGAGGTTGTCTGACATAGACTTCCTCTTTGATGTCTCCATTCAAGAAGGCACTCTTGACATCCATCTGATAAACCTTGAAGCCTTTGTGAGCTGCATAAGCTAGAAATATTCTGATGGCTTCCAATCTTGCAACAGGTGCAAAAGTCTGGTCGTAGTCAATTCCTTCTTCTTGAGAATATCCCTGAGCAACTAGCCTTGCCTTGTTCCTTATTATTACTCCTTGATCATCCAGTTTATTTCTGAATACCCATTTTGTTCTAACAATGGAATGATCCTTTGGCTTTGGCACTAGTTCCCATACTTTGTTCCTCTCAAATTGATGCAACTCCTCTTGCATTGCAATGATCCAGTGTGGATCTTGCTCTGCATCTTGAATGGACTGAGGTTCAGTTTGAGAAAGGAAGCAGGTGTGCAACAGGTTTTGGTTGACCTGATTTCTGGTTTGCACACCAGCTGAGAGTTCTCCAATTATTTGGGTAATTGGATGGTCTCTTGATGTTACTAAATCAACAGGGGGTGTTGATTGTTCACCAACCTGTGTTGTTGTTTCCTCTTGTGGTACAACAACTGGCTCTTCAAGTGGAGCTTCAATGTGTTGAGCATTGCTTTCATCTTCACTGCTTTCTTCTTCTTGAGCAACCTGTAGCTTGTTCATATCTTCAACTAGAGAGTGTTCCTGCAAGGGTTCTATGGTAGAAGAAATCTTCTCCTTGAAAGACATGTTAGTTTCATCAAAAGAAATATGAACAGATTCCTCAATTTTCAAAGATGATTTATTATAGACCCTATAGGCCTTGCTGATCATGGAGTATCCCAGAAACACTCCTTCATCAGCTTTGGCTTGAAATTTTGCTAAATATTTCTTATCATTATTGTGAATATAACAAATGCAACCAAAAATTCTGAAAAAATCAACTTTAGGTTTCTTCCCTTTGAGTAATTCATAGGGAGTCTTTCCCTTCAGTTTATGTATCAGACTCCTGTTCAGCACATAGTTGGAGGTGTTCACTGCCTCTGCCCAAAAGGATAGAGGTAGATGAGCATCTGACAACAATGTAGTGGCAGATTCAATAAGGGTTCTATTTTTCCTTTCAGCTACCCCATTTTGTTGAGGAGTTCTAGGAGCTGAGAAAGTATGCCTGATCCCTTCACTCTGACAGAACTCTTGCATAAGAAGAGAATCAAACTCTGTCCCATGATCACTTCTGATCAGGGCAATGTGAGTATTGAACTCAATCTTTATACATTTGAGAAACTCTGTCAGACACTTAAAGTTATCAGACTTCTTCCTTAGAAAGAACACCCAAGTGAATCTAGAGAAGTCATCTACAATTACTAAAGTGTAGGATTTCCCTCCTAGGCTTTGTACTGTGATGGGTCCAAATAGATCCATGTGTAACAGATACAATATCCTAGGTGAGTCACTCTTATTAAGTGACTTAAAACTGTTTTTAGTTTGCTTGCCTAATTGACAAGCCTTGCATAGTCCTTCCTTCTTGTAGGGGCCAGAAGGTAGTCCTCTAACAAGGTTGTCCTTGGAGAGCCTAGCAATAGTTCTAAGGTTTAGGTGTCCTAATCTCTTATGCCATAAAACATTTGGTCTACATACTGAATTAAATAAACAGATATCTATAGAAGTTGAAAGAAAATCTACTAGGTAGATGTTACCTTTCCTTTTACCTGTCAACACAGTTGTGTTGTCCTCTGATTGATTTTGCATAAGGTTTTGCTGAAGGTCACCTGGTACCCTTCATCACATAGCTGACTGATGCTGATTAGGTTGTGCTTCAGTCCTTCCACATATGCTACCTTCTTGAAGGTTACAGAACCAATCTGGACTGCACCATATCCTTTAGTTTGTCCAAAGTTGGAATCACCAAAGATAACTTTGGGTCCAAGCTTGGCTCTAAAGGAATTGAGGTTGTCCTTGTTCCCTGTCATGTGCTTAGAGCACCCACTATCCAAATACCATTGCTGGTTAGATGTTGGATAGGTCTTCACCTGCACATGAAACAATTTACTTGTTTTTGACCCAGTTTACCTTGGGCCTAGGTTGATAACCTCTAAATTCAGAAATGAAAGACATCCCTGGTTGACTCTTATATCCTTCAGGATGATATCTCCTTGGAGGTAAAATCCATTCAGTATAAGGGTTAAAGGTTTGGGATGAAGAACCCTCAGGATTCAATTTTGATTTGCCTTTGAAAAATTTTCCAGAGCTCTGACCTCTGTTCGACGATCTTGGAGCTGAGTTCGACGATCTTGGGTCAGATCGTCGAGCTCCGTTCGACGGTCGACTATGGGTGAGGTCAGGTATATGAGATAGTCGAGCAGCGTTCGACGACTTTGGCTGAGATCGTCGATCTGCGTTCGACGATTTTCCCTGAGATCGTCGAGCTTTCGGCGATCGTCGATCTTCATTCGGCGATCGTCGAGCTTCGTTCGACGATTTCTGCTGGGACTTAAATTTCTGAGGCAGATCAGAATTTTTCCTGGCAACCTCTACAACTCCCTTTCCCTTGCTAGAAATAAACTTGATGGGAGTTGTCAGAACAATAGGTTGGCTGGATGAGGAACCCAAGCCCAGTGTACTGTTGAATCTTGAGTTCACTGTGCTTGTGATGTCCATCAGCTTGAGGCTTCTCCCATTGAGAGATTCTTCAAGCTTCTTGGCCTCAGAGAGCTCACTTTTCAGTGTAGCTATCTGTTCCCTATAGCTCTCCAACTCCTGAGAGAGTTTGAGGTTTTCTGACTTTAAACCATTGTGTTCAGATAATAGATTTCTGAGAGAGATAATCTCTTTCTCAGACTTTAGCAGATCTAAACACAATGCTTTAAATTCAGATTTAAAATCTTCTGAGGTAAAATCAAAAGAACTAATTACCTGATCTTCTTCAGGTTGAATCTCTGAGTCTGACTCTGACTCTTCTTCCTCTGAGTTGTGCTGTGAGGCATTAATTGCCATCATGCAGAATTCCTTTTCCTCTGCATCATCCTCATCATCATTAGAGCTGGAAGAGGCTTCTGACTCCTCTTCAGTCTCACTCCAGGATTCAGCAACAAATCCTTTCCTTGTATGCTTATTTTTGCTGGAAGAAGGTTTGCTATTGTCACTCCTTTTGGAGTCTTTCTCCTTTCTTCTCTCTTTTCTGTCCCTTCTGTCCTTGTTCTTGTTCTCTGGATAGTCAGGAACTATATGCCCTGGTTTCCTGCAACCAAAGCAAATAATGTCTTTGTTATTGCCAATGGACTTGTCATACCTTGGCTTATCCTGCTCCTTGTATGATCTTCTTCTAAAGTCCTTTCTGGCCATCTTATAGAATCTTTTGGCCAACAAGCTGAGATGTTCATCATTGCCTGTAGCTTTATCTTCAGGCAGATCCTCAGTTGCCTTGAATGCTATGGTCTTCTCCTTTCTTGTGGCTGGTGAAGCAGCCTTCTGTTTTTCCTCTCTGTTCTTGATGAGCAGCTCATAAGACTTGAGCTTACCCAACAAGGCTTCAGTGGTGATCTCATTTAGACTTCTGGCATCTTTGATTGGCCAGATTCTTGAATCCCAGGTGCTGGGGAAGCATATTAGGATCTTGTCATTAAGTTCTGTCAGAGAGATCTCTTTGTCTAATGTCTTTAGTTCACTGACAATTAGACTCAGTCTGTTATACATGTCTCCCACTGACTCATTCTCTCCCTTCTTGAAGTTCTCATATTGGGAGATGAGATGGGATCTTCTGTCCTTTCTCTCATCAGCTGAGCCTGAGACAATTTCTGAGACCTTGTCCCAAATTTCCTTGGCTGAATTACATTCAGCTACCTTTTGAAAAATGTCATCTGACATTGTCTGAGCTAGAATGTTCATAGCCTTGGCATCAGCTACTTTCCACTTTTTGATATCAGCATCTGTTCCTGATGGAGGTGGAACAACATTTGTGCTTGTGCTTTCTGGGGGTCTTGGACACACTGTCAAAACAGAATTAAATATATCTTCATCAATAGAATTCATGTAGAGTCTAATCCTTGCTTTCCAAAGTGCAAACTTTGACAGATTGCACACTGGAGGTCTGGTGCTAGCATAGTCTTTGTTTTGGGCCATGATTTGTGCAAACAAAATCTAATAATAGAATACAAAAGAAAAATAGATCTAGTGTAGGATCTTGGGGTTCAGGTGTTAGCCTGTACAACCAATCAGGTATGGTATGTTTAACCAACCTGGCTCTGATACCAATTGAAAGGGGAAACTAGATCTGATATACTCTAGAGGGGGGTGAATAGAGTATATGGTGCTTTTTGAACACAAAGAAAAACTTTTGCAAAGCTTTACAACAATTGTTGTAATGAGTGTGAGCAGGGAAGCAGAAATACAACTAATCACAAAACTAAGCTATGCAGAAACTAAGCACAAGAAAATCTAGGCCAGAAACAAAAAGAAAACATGCAGAACCAGATGACACAAGGAAATATAGTGGTTCCCCAAACTTGGGTACATCCACTCTTCTACCACCCTAGGTAGGAATCCACTGCAGGATGAGTTGATCAGGTGTCCTGGGCACCAATGAGCTTTTGATAAGGTGCTCAAAAACCAAATCAGATTTTTTGATCAGGTGTCTTGCCACCAATGAGCTTTTGACAAGGTGCTCAAAAACCAGATTCAAACTTTTGAAGGAAGTTTGAAAAACCCTTTACAGAGTGAGGGTGAGAGAGTGATGGCAGTCTTCTCTTTCTCAATCAACTGAGAAGACTAAGTGGATTGATGTCAAAACTCCCCCTGAGTCCTTGATCTTCAGGAAGATGAGATTTGCTGAGGGTGATAGGCCTTCAAAGATAGATCTCCAGCAAAAGATGATTTCAACAAGCTGAAATGTTGAGAGTCTGGAGTCTTGAAATGATGTTGGCCTTGAACACTTTGAGAGCTGAAGAGATTTGAAGATTGCTTGATCTCTTTGATGAGTGTTCTTCAGAATTCTCCTTGACAGAAGATTTTGAAAAAGTCTCTGTATACTGAGTTGTGTATCTTCTTCTTGTCAATTTTTGTATTTCTTCTCTATTTCATTCAAAAAACATTCTGTCTTTTATTCTCTGTGCCAGAATAGAATATCACTCTGTCAAAGATAGCCGTTGGTCTGCATTGATTACAGCCTTAATTGCATAATTTCTTCTGAAGGAAAGTCCACTGAATTATTCCTTGAAAAATCCTTTGAAACTTGCTCCAGAAGTAAATGAAAACGGCTGGCAGATCTTCTGAATTAAATGCAGAATAACTTCTATCTGATTTGAATTTGAATTCTGAAAGATAACTGAAAACGTCGAACTAAGCTCTGCTATCGTCGAGCTGAGCTCAGCGAACTGGAAAATTCAAGCAGCAAAATAATCGTCGATCTGAGCTCAAAGATCGTCGAACTGAGCTCAGAGATAAGGATCCAATGCAGAGTTAAAATCGTCGACCTAAGCTCACCGATCGTCGAATGGAGTTCGACGATATTGCGAAGTTGAGCTCAGCGATCGTCGAGTGGAGCTCGACGATATTATGAGGTTGAGCTCAGCGATCGTCGAATGGAGCTCGACGATCTGCAGAAGTTGAGCTAGACGATCGTCGACCGGAGTTCGACGAAACGTCGTGCTGAGCTCGACGATTAGACTTGGTCTACAGAAAAACTTGGTCTTCAGGACAGCTTCCAATCCTAGACTTCTAACCCTTAGACTTAATTCTAATTGACCTATTAAGCTATACAGAAGGTCAAACACAGATTCCTAGAGACATAGTGATCCTGACCCAAATTAGTAATAGGGTGTTCCAACAGTATGCGAAGCTTAGCAAGTGCGAGTTCTGGTTGTCTCAGGTGTCATTCCTAGGACACATTGTAAGTAAGGACGGTATCTCAGTGGATCCCACGAAGATAGCCACAGTATTGGATTGGAAGAGACCTACATCGCCTAAGGAGATAAGGAGCTTCTCAGGGTTGGTAGGTTACTACAGAAGATTTGTGGAAGGATTCTCTGTGCTCTCTACGCCGTTGACTAGGCTTACAAAAAAGAGCACATCTTTTGTTTGGAGTGATGCATGTGAGGAAGCATTTCAAGAGCTCAAGAGGAGATTGTGTTTTGCTCCAGTATTGACATTACCGGTGGAAGGAGTAGAGTATGCTGTTTATGTAGACGCCTCGCGAGTTGGACTCGGTTGCGTGTTGATGAAGGATGGCAAAGTGATTGTATATGGATCGAGATAATTGAAGGTGAATGAAAAGAATTACCCTACGCACGACCTGGAATTTGCTGACATCATTTATGCCTTGAAGTTGTGGATACATCTTCTGTATGGAGTGTCGTGCAAAATTTATTCGGACCACAAAAGTTTGAACTATGTCTTCACTCAGAAGGAATTGAATTTGCGCTAGCGTCGATGGTTAGAGTATGTTGTGGACTACGAAGTCGATATCCTTTATCATCCCGGCAAGGCTAATGTAGTAGCAGATGCGTTGAGCTGGAAGCCCGCACATATCTTTAACCTCTCGGTGCAATCCCTTGTTGAAGGTTTTTTCTCATGGACATAACCGTAGGGAATAGCGCTTCGCCGAGTAGCTTAGAGGTGGTTGAGCCTTCGTGTATTACTCTCACTAAGCTACATTAAAAAGGCGATCCTGATTTACAGCACCTCCGCTGTAGGACTGAGAAAGGGGAATTACCTGACTTTTCAATAGATGATGTTGGTACTATAAAGTACTGCGACAGATATTGTATTCCCGCTGTTGGGAACATCCGAGCAAGAATATGCAGTGAAGCGCATGGCTCCAGTGTTTCTTATCATCCTGGTTCTGCGAAAATGTACAAAGATTTGAAGCAGATTGTTTGGTGGTCAGGTATAAAGAATGACATCGCAAGGTTTGTATCTGAATGTTATACATGCCAGCGTGTCAAAGCTGATCATAGAAGGCCGGCTGGTAAGTTAACGCCTTTATATATACCGAGTTGGAAATGGGAGAGCTTATCCATGGATTTCATTACTAGTTTGCCGAGATCTCCCCGAGGGCATGATGTAGTGTGGGTTATCGTGGATAGACTAACTAAGTGTGCCCACTTTATGCCTTTCAAGATTGATTATTCCATGAAAACGATAGCTGAGCTTTATCTGGATGAAGTTATCAGACTGCATGGTGTACCTACGAGTATTGTGTCAGACCGAGACTCCTGATTCATGTCTCGTTTCTGGCAGAGCTTGCAAGGAGCTCTATGTACTGACATTAGGTATTCTACTGCCTATCATCCTCAGACAAATTGTCAGATGGAGAGAGTGAATCAGATCTTGGAGGATATGATTAGATGCTATATTCTGGACCATGGTGGGGCTTGGGATAAATGTCTCGGATTGATGGAGTTCGCGTACAATAACAGTTATCAGGAGAGTTTGCAGATAACACCCTTTGAAGCTTTGTATGGAAGACGTTGTCGAACTCCCCTGTTTTGGGCAGAAGTAGGTGAGAAGTCGTTGCTCGGACCGGAAGCGTTGGAGGATATGAGTATTTCAGTGACGTATATTCGTGAAAAGCTGAGGTTAGCTCAGGAGCGATACGATAAATATGCAAATCAGTGCAGAATTGATCTAGAGTTTACAGTTGGGGACTTGATGTTTCTGAAGGTCTCTCCGATGGCAGGTGTTAAAAGATTTGGAAGGAACCATAAGCTAGATCCTAGGTATGTGAGACCTTTTTATATTTTGGAGCGCATCAGAGTTTCTGCCTATAGACTGGAATTGCCAGATTCTTTCCCTGGTGTTCACGGCGTGTTTCACGTGAGCTAGTTTGCGAAAGTGTGTTCGTAGCGATCGACATGTCCTTGACACAGTGCCCTAGATGCATCCTAATCTCTCGTATGTCGAAGAGCCTGTCCGTATTCTGGAGACGCAATATCGTGTGCTAAGAAAGAAAATAATTCCGATGGTTAAGGTTGGTGCAACTTGGGAATTGGAATCCGCAATGAGAGAATCTCATCCTTAGCTATTCTCCCTGTCTTCCCTGGTTAGTATTCTTGTTTAATAAATTCTTATGTCGTGTCTATCCCTCTGCCCTCTTGCTTCGTTTCGTGTTCCAAGTTTCGGGACGAAACTTTCTTTTTGGAGGGGTGACTGTTATGCCCTTGATTTTCTGCCAATTATTTAATCATCTTGTTGACGTCATAATGACGTAAGGGGCGTTACGTTAACATGGAGTTGACGGCGCGTCGCCGTTAGTGTGTTTTCGCGTCTTTTCGATCGAGTCGGCCAAATTCGTGAATCCTTGTCGAAATTGGAAAATTTCACATTGGAAAATTAAATTGATTAATTTTTGACATGCTCGTCAAGTTTCGTCGCGATCCGAGCGGTATTCCAGCCTCGGCGAATTTCCGAAGTTTTGTAGAATTTATGTTCGCCGTAGGCTTTGACGATTTATGTCTCAAGAACGGATCGTCGGATTTTGGTTTTGACTTTGCCGTTGTGTTCGTAGCATCTGTGTTCGCCTACGATGTGAGTTTCGTTCAATTCGGAGCGCGTTTGGGCCTCCGTTTTGATCTCGCGTTTCCTTATTCAAAAAATATATAAATATATTATTTTAATATTAAAGTACTATTCATTTGTATAGTTTGATCAAAAGGGTATTTTTGCAAAAAAATGTTATTTATGCAAAGTAATTGTTCTTCATACTCGAGTCCTGTTAATTATACTTGAGTGTCCTGTTTGTAATAACTCGAGTCCTGTTAATTATACTCGAGTGTCCTATTTCTAATAACTCGATTCCTGTTAATTATACTCGAGTGTCCTATTTGTAATATTCGAGTGTCCTGTTTGTAATACTCGAGTTCTGCTTAATACTACTCGAGTCATACTTAATTAATACTCGAGTCCTGCTTTTTAATTTACTTGAGTCATTTTTTCCTCCTCTCGTGTAGGTACTGTTCATGCTAATAACATTACTCGAGTGATCTTCAACCTATTTGAGTGATGTCTTCAGCCTACTCAAGTGATCTTCAGCCTACTAGAGTGATCTTCACACCACTCGAGTGCTGCTTCCAACCACTCAAGTAGCCTGTTTCCTACCTCTCGAGTACCTGCAATATTCTTCCCGTGAAATTTGTTTGTCACGACGAGATCTACAACTTTCATGTTGGCTACTTTTCGATTTGAAGCCATCCTAAATCTCTATTTTCGTCTTCCGCGCACTCGCTCGTAGATCGTGCGTTTTATACAAGAGATTATATATATATATATATATATATATATATATAAAATCTTATACTTGGGATAGATAAAAACAGAAAGAACTTCTTCTCTTGGCCGAACCAGAGCGAAAGTGACGACAGAACTCTAAGTCTTGAATCTTCCGGTGGCCGCCGACGGAGCTCCGGTGCTCAAAATTTCCAACCGATCGTAGATCTGGAAAGCTCTCATCGAGAGCTACGCCATCGTGGTAAAGTTTTCCCCATTTCTTGAGTTTTTTCGTTATGGTTTTTCGGCCATAACCTCTATTTCGACCATTTTTGTTTAGATTTCGACTCCTCCCGTCTTCTTTTGCCCCGATCTGCGATGTGGGGTGATTCAAAGGATTTTTCTGGTAAAAACGAGTCAAGTGGTGTTCTTGCTCTCTCTTGCTCCTTTATTCTAAATTTTGTCAGATTAGGTTGAGTTGTTATGTTTAAATTGCAAAGAAACTTGTTCTTGAATTCTATTCCTTGAATTGCGACTTATTTTTCCTAAAATCATACCCCCAATTTTTATTCCGTAAAATTGGTAAACGAATAGGTTGTCGTGCCTTTGTAACTATCGAGTCATCTTGATCGTTGTGACACCTTGTGCGTTCCGTTGTTCTTGATTAAACTGCACTTTGCTTGACCTTGAAATGTCTTTATGCAGTCCACATTGATTGTTGACCGTGAGTCTGTGATGAATATAAAGAAACTCTGCTTGTATAATTATGTAACTAAAGAAAAACAGATGGACTGTGCGTGTTAAGATTTCTCCCTCGGCATAGTGCCTTATGCTTGAGTCTGTGCGCACTGTGGACTTTCATTCCCGACACAGTACCTTAGCTTAGTCTGTGCGCGTTGGGGTTTCTCTCTCGGCATGGTGCCTGTTGGCTGGGTTTGTGCGCGTTATGGACCTTTTTCCCCGGCATAGTACTCTTTATTGTTGAGCTGAACAGCGTCATTTTTATTGATGAATAACTTGAATATTAATGAAAAATGAAAGTTTGAACTCCTGATGTTGGTGCTTTGTTCTGTCCGGATGATGTGATTAGCCATTCTTGCTCGGCTAGATTTACTGTTTGCTTACTTTACTCTGTTGCTGACCCTTTTGTTGTAGTCACTTTAAAATTTCCTTCACTGTGAGGTTTGTTTAGTCTGCCTTTATTCTTTGCACCATTTGTATCTTGCTTCTGAGGTGTTCTTCTTTTGAATGCCTCAGTATCAGAGCAGTAGCAGGTTTAGCTGACCGTGTTGTGCTTCTGTGTTGCTGGTTGCTGCGGCCGTTTGCTTCCACCTATGAGCTTGAGATAGTTGATTGTTTAGACTTGTCAGATTTTACTATGGGTTTGTGTCAGTTATGGACGCCCATAGTCTTGACTCCTTTTTCTGTGATAGACTACTTGCTGCTTTTGTTGGATCCCTAGTTTTATTTGGGCTAGGTTCACTAAGTTACGATCTTGTGACCCATCTTGTATAGCCAGGGTCATAGTTGTGTCCTAGAGTCTAGGCCCAGTCCTTAGGATCAACACTGCATGGACTAGCCATCATCAGACTGCCAGAGACTCAAGACTTAGAGATTTTCCAAAGACTTAGTAAAATGAGTTTGACGTTCGTCGAACTTAGGTCGACGATTGTCGTGCTCAGCTCGACGATCTCAGAGAAAATTCTCTGAGATAAGCTCGACGAACTTGATTCTTTGGTCGACGATCTTTTGACTCTACCTTCAGCATTCTAAGTCCAGACTTTATTCTCTACACTCCAGTCAATGAACTTAGTTCTCTGGTCGAAGATTTCTGGATTCTCTACTTCAACTTATTATTCCAGAAGTTTCTCAATTTTTCCTAAGTCCAGAATCATCTCCAGTCGACGAATTCAAGATTCTCAGCTCGACGAACTTTGACCACTTTGGCTAGAGTTATCCAGCAGTAGTTAATGGTTCTCAGCTTGACGAAACAAATTCTCAGGTCGATGATTTCTGGATACTTCACTTCAACATTTCATTCCAGAAGCATCTAAAATGTTCTAACTCCAGAAATACTTTGCTGAACTTCAGTCGACGAAACCAGTTATCAGCTCAACGAACTCCATACAAAGAATTGTCAAAGTTTATAATCAATGCAGTTCTACCCTCTGCTCGACGATCTTGGAACTCAGCTCGATGAACAGAAGCCATCTGGTCGACGAACACAACTTCTCAACTCGACGAACTGTGGACTCAGCTCGATGATTTCTATTATCTATTCGACGAATCCAGACTTAGTTATTTCCTTCATTCTATCCCCTTCCTATTGCAATAATTCCTGAGTAATCGATGCTAAAATATTCTCTGAATATAACCGTTAGACAGAGCATTGATTATGGTCTTCTCCAGGATTATTGCTTGCCGTTTTTCCATGGGACAATTGGGGAAATAAGTCAATGCAGTTTATTTTCAAGGCCGTCAGCAATTAATGCAGAGGAATTCAAATTTCGAAAGAGAATTTCTTGACAAGAAATATAAAAGAAATTTTCTCTCCTTTCTTAGACAGATAATATACAGACATACAGAGATAGATACACAGATAAAAAAAGTACAATCAGTCTGAATCAAGGAATTCTCTGCTCTTTATTTCACAGATCTCTGGTACGGAGAAGAAGCCCTAGACCAGAAGAACATCTGCTATTTGAAGAAGAAGAACAATCAATCAAAAATCAAGAGTCTTCATTTTTCAACACTCCAGGACACTTCAAAGGACAACAACAAATCCATCTGTTAAGAAGTTCCTGAATACTTTCTGGTCAAGGCTGATGAAAACTGAAGACCTATCACCTTGAAGCAAAGCTCCAATTTTTCCCTAAACCATTCTACATCTCAGGGGGAGCTCTTTGCTAGTATCATTTCCACTTAAGTCTTCTCAGTTGTATATTGAGAAAGAGATGACAATATCATCTCTCATCCCCCACTGTATAAAGGGTTATAACTCCCTTCAAAAGTTATTCCTAGTTGCAAGTCACCTGACCAAAAGACTTGAGGTTTGGTTTTTTAGCACATGATCAAAAGCTCATTGGTGTCAGGTACCTGATCAAAAATCTGAGTGGATTCCTACCAGGGTGGTAGAAGAGTGGATGTACCCAGGTTGGGGAACCACTATAATTTCTTGTGTTGTCTGGTTCCCCTTTCTTTTGTTCTTGCTGTATTTGTGCTAGGTAGGTCTGCTGTGTGTTTGTGGTTATTTATTTGATATTCTGCAGTTTTTATTTACATCAAAAGCTATAAAGTTTTCTAAAGGATTTTAGGATACTCTATTCACCCCCCTCTAGAGTATTTCAAATCTAACACATCACTTTCAATTGGTATCAGAGCAGGATTCCCTTGGTTGTACAAGCTAACCCTTGAACCAAAGATCCTGAGTTAGATCTGTCTTTACATTCCTATTAGATTTATTCTCACACAGCATGACACAGAACAAAGATTATGCAAGCACCAGACCTCCAGTATGCAATCTAAATAAGTTTGCCATCTGGAAGGCAAGAATCAAATTGTACATGAACTCTATTGATGAGGATATCTTTAATTCTATTTTGACAGGTCCTCCTCAATGCACTGCCTCTACATCTACAGCAGCTTCAAGCACAAATGCAGTTCCACCACCTAAGTGGACTGAAGCCTAGAAAAAGGCAAAGATTGCTGATGCCAAGACAATGAATATACTGGCACAAACAATATCAGATTATATCTTTCAAAAAGTGGCTGAATGCACCTCAGCCAAAGCCATTTGGGACTCCCTAAATCAAATGGTGGCTGGATCTGCAGATGCAAGAAAGGACAGGAGATCCAATCTCATATCCCTGTATGAGAATTTCAAGAAAGAAGAAGCTGAGTCAGTAGCTGATATGTACAACAAGTTAAGCCTAATCATCAATGAGCTAAAAACCTTGGACAAGGACATCACCCTCACAGAGGTGAATGATAAGATCCTTATGTTCTTCCCAAGCTCATGGGATTCAAGGATCTGGCCCATTAAGGAGGCCAGAAGCCTAAATGAGATTTCCACTAAATCTCTTTTAGGAAAGCTTAAGTCCTATGAACAGCTGATCAAATCTAGAGAGGCAGCTGAGCAAAGAACACCTCCTTCAGCAAGAAAAGAACAAAGTATTGCTTTCAAGGCTGCTGAGGAGATAGAGACTCCAACCATGAATGAAGAACTGATGTCTCTATTTGCCAAGAGATTTCACAAGATGACAAGGAAAGACTATATGAGAAAGTCATCCAGGCAGGATGACCAGCCAAGGTATGACAAAACACCAACTAAAGAAGTGGTATGTTTTGGTTGTATGAAACCTGGACACTTCATCTCTGAGTGTCCAGAGAATTAGAAGAAGGAGAAGAGAAGAGAGAAAGATACCAGAAAACAACACAACAGCAGGCCTTCCTCCAGCAAATATAAGAAGAAGGAGAAAGGATTTGTGGCTGAATCTTGGAGTGAAACTGAGGATGAATCATCATCTTCCAGCTCCAGTGAAGATGAAGAAGAGGCAAGGGCCAAAGAGGTTTCCCTCATGGCCATTGATGCCTCTAGGATCCATTCAGAAGAAGAAGATTGAGACAATGAAGCAGTTTCATATTCTGAAGCTGACATGGTATTATCTTCCTTTGATTACAGTTCTGATTCATTTAAATATGAATTTAAAACAATGTGCATAGACTTAATTAACTCAAAAAAAGAAATTAAGACTCTTAGGGAAGAATTAGAAAACCTAGAGAATGTTAATTCAGAAAACAATAGGTTAAAGGATGAATTAACCTTAGCTAATGAACAAATTATATTGTTAAAGACTGAGCTATGTGAGGCTAAACAACTTGAGGAATCTCTCAATGGAAGAAGCCTCAAGCTGATGGACATAACAAGTATAATTAATGCCAGATTGAATGGCAAGCTGGGCTTGGGTGCATTATCAGGTTTGCCCCCTATTCTCAAGAATAACATTCTGACTACCCCCATTAAATTTGTTTCAGCTAAGGGGAAAGAAAAAAAATAAACCATAATCAAACCATAGAACAAATTCCAAATCAAATGGTCAAAATAACGAAAATCAGAAAACCACAAGTAAAAAACAAAGTTCAGCAGAATTCGTCGAATTCATATCGACGAAATGTTGCCCGTTCGTCGAACCCAACTCGACGAACGCTGAACGCAAACTTTAGCTACAATTATTCGTCTAACTGCGATCGACGAACTCTGTATGGTTTGTCGAGCAGAGGTCGACGAACGTGGGGCACAGAAAATGAACATGTTCATTCTCTGGGCAGAGATCGACGATCTTATCCCAATTCGTCGAACTCTGGTCGACGAACTCACAATAATTCATCGAATCCAGAAAGACTTAACAAAAACTGTAATTTTAGCAGCAACTCTAATAATTCTAGGAAACCATTTAATCCTGTAGCTGATTGGGTAATACCACCTAGAAGATATCACCCACTAGGATATAAATCTCAACCTGAATTTTTTATTATATCCAGTTTCTCTTACCAGCAAAACAAAGGACCCAAGGTAACCTGGGTCAAGAACAATTAATTATTTTTCATTACAGGTGAAGAGCTGTCCAGTAAATAATTAAACATGGTACCTGTATAGTGGATGCTCTAAACATATGACTAGCAGCAAGGACAACTTAACCAACTATAAGTCCAAGCTAGGACCAAAGATTATCTTTGGTGATTCAAAATGTGTCCAGTCTGAAGGTTTTGGAGAAGTGAAGACTGGAGAAATCACATTCAAGAAAATATCTTATGTCAGAGGACTCAAGCATAACCTCATCTCTATAAGCAAGTTATGTGATGAAGGTTATCAGGTACACTTTAACTCATCTTCTTGCACTATTGCTAATAAAGAAAAACAAACTGTTTTGATTGGGAATAAACAAGGTAACATATACTTGTTGATTTTCTTTCTGTCAATTCTGATATCTGCTTACTTAATATAACTAGTAATCATAATTATTTATGGCATAAAAGGCTAGGTCATGTAAACTTGAAAAACATTGCTAGGCTATCAAAAGACAATCTTGTGAGAGGTCTACCTTCTGGTCCCTTCAAGAAGGAAGGTATCTGTAGGGCTTGTCAATTCACCTAGGATTTTGTATTTGCTATACATGGATCTCTTTGGACCCATTGCTATACAAAGCCTAGGAGGGAAATCCTGCACCTTAGTTATTGTAGATGACTTCTCAAGGTTCACTTGGGTGTCCTTTCTGAGATCTAAGTCAGATACCTTTAAGGTTCTTACATATTTTCTTAGGACCATATAGATTGAGTTCTCTACTCATGTTGCATTGATTAGAAGTGATCATGGCACAGAGTTTGAGTCTCTTCTTATGCACGAGTTCTTTGAGAAGGAAGGTATCAGACATTACTTCTCAGCTCCTAAAACTCCCCAACAAAATAGGGTAGTTGAAAGTAAAAATAGGACCCTAATTGAAGTGCAGGTACATTACTTGCAGATGCTTACTTGCCACTAACCTTTTGGGCAGAGGCTGTAAACACTGCAAATTATGTCCTGAAGAGAATCCTAATACATAAACTGAAGAATATGACTTCCTATGAATTACTTAAAGGGAAGCAACCTAAAATCAACTATTTTAAATTATTTGGATGTATATGTTATATTCACAACAACAATAAAAGATACATTAGAAAGTTTGAGGCTAAGGCTGAAGAGGGAATCTTTCTAGGATATTCCCAAGTAAGCAAAACCTATAGGGTTTTTAATAAATCATCACTAAAAATTGAAGAATCTATTCATGTTACATTTGATGAAGTTAACATGTCTTGCAAGGAGAAAGAGATTTCTACCAAAAGCACTTTGCAGGTACCTCACTTGTGTGAGAATTTGGGTTGACTAAACCTCACCCAAGAGGTTCCAACACATCCGTCTCCACAAGTCATTGAAGAAAGTGAAGATGAAGGCACTTAAGGAATTGATATTCCCCCAACAGCAAACATAATTCCACAAGAGGAATTAGTTCCTAATGCTGTTGCAGAACCAACTCCACCCACTGATCTTGTCACACTATGGAATCACCCCAGATCTCAAGTGATTGGAGACATATCAGCAGGTGTACAGACAAGGCATCAACTCAACCAAGATTTGATGCATGCATGTTTTCTCTCTCAGGTTGAACCTCTATCCATCCATGATGCAGAGCAAGATCCCCACTGGATCATTGCAATGCAGGAGGAATTAAACCAATTTGAGAGATGTAGAGTTTGAGATTTGGTTCCAAGACCCCAAAACTACCCAGTAATTGGAACCAAATGGGTTTACAGAAACAAGCTGGATGCCCAAGTAGTGATTGTGATAAACAAGGCTAGGTTTGTTGCTTAAGGTTATAGGTAAGAGGAAGGAATATATTATGACCAAACCTTTGCACCTGCTGCAAGGTTAGAGGCAATCAGAATATTACTTGCCTATGTAGCCTACAAAATATTCAAGGTCTATCAAATGGATGTGAATAGTGCTTTTCTGAATGGAGTACTAAAAGAAGAGGTTTATGTGGAACAACCTCCAGGTTTTATTTCTCCAACTCACCCTTATGATGTTTTTAAATTGCATAAAGCCCTCTATGGTCTAAAGCAAGCTCCAAGAGCTTGGTATGAGACCTTAGCTAGCTTTTTGATAGAGCATAAGTTCATTAAAAGCATAGTATATAAGACACTTTTCACTAGACATCATAAGGACCAAATATTGTTAGTACAAATATATGTGTATGACATCATATTTGAGTCTACTGATTCCAAATTATACAAGAGGTTCTCTGACCTCATGCATTCCAAATTTGAAATGAGTAGCATTGGTGAGCTCTCCTACTTCCTTGGTCTCCAAGTGAAGCAGCTCCCTGATGACATCTTCTTCTCCCAAGCTTATTATGCAAAAGAGCTTATCAAAAAGTTTGGGATGGATGATGCCTTAGCAAAGAAAACACCTATGACTACAAATGCTGTAATAGACTCTGATCCACATGGGAAACTTGTTGACCAGAAATTATATAGGGGCATTGTTGGGTCCCTATTTATCTTATAGCTAGCAAACCTGATATCATGTTTGCCACATGCCTTTGTGCTAGGTTCCAAGTGAACCCTAAAGAATCTCATCTAATTTTCCTAAAAAGAATATTGAGATATATAAAGAGTTGTCCAAGTCTAGGCCTATAGTATCCTACTGAATCAGAATTTGAGTTAACTGGATACTCAGATTCTGATTTTGCTGGATGCAGGGTGGAGAGGAAAAGTACTTCAGGAACCTGCCAGTTCCTGGGTATGATATTAGTATCCTGGTTTTGTAAGAAACAATCATTTGTGTCTACCTCAACTGCTGAGGCAGAATATATTGCAGCTGGCAGCTGTTGTTCCCAGATGCTGTGGATTCAAAATCAATTACTAGACTATGGTCTCAACTTAAATAATTCAACTCTACTATATGATAACACAAGTGCTATACCCATAACACAAAATCCGGTCCATCATAGTAGGACTAAGCATATAGATATTAGGCATCATTTCATAAGAGAGTGTGTAGACAAAAACAAAATTAAACTTGTCTATATCTACACTGATTTACAAAGAGCTGACATTTTCACCAAACCTCTGGATGAAAGAAACCATATGTTCTTTATAAATCAACTTAAAATGATCAATGAAGAAGACTTAGTTTAGTTTTTGTACGAACTCGAAGAATTTTCCAGAGTTCGTCGAACGGAGCTCGAAAAACTAGGGATAGTTCGGGAAATATTCATCGAATGAAGGTCGACGAACTCTCTGTGAGTGAAGTTGTTTTCGTCGAACGGAGATCGACGAATCCACTTCAGAAAACTTTCGTCAAATGGAGCTCGACGAAATGTCTTCAAATCTTCAGAGTGAGCTCGATGAATTATTAAAATCTAAATTATTTCGTCGAACCCAGATCGAAGAATGTTTTAATTTTCGTGGAACGGAGCTTGTCGATTCATATTCTGGAAAACCCTATATCAAGGTTTTCTTCGACCTCCGTCCTACGCTTTCTGTTCCCTTTGCACTTGATCGTTGTTTTCTCTCTTGTAGGTGATCTCATGGCGATTCAAGCTTGAACCTTGGCTGCGATGAAGTTCGACACCGGATTCGATGTCGACTTTGATTCTTTTTAGCATTCAGACCCGATTTTTCTAAATATTCTGGAACTTCTTGAAGAGCAGCATCTGAAGAATCTGATGACAACAAGGATCAAACTGTCTGGAACTGAGATTAGAGAATGGGTCTACACATCTTTAACCACAGAGGAGAATACCATGACTGGATCAATTACGGGTAATACTGTTTATCTATCTCCCACCGTATTAACTAAAATTTTTGGATTGCACAATGGTGAAGAAGAATTAGAGATTGACAGTGAAGAATATGATCAAATGTTGAGTTTGATGGGTTATACTGGAGATAATCCTAATAAATTATTGAAGAAACACTTATCTGCAGAATTCAAGTTTCTGGTAGACATTGTCGGGAAAGTCTTGTTAGGCAAGCACACTGGACACGATTATATAACCAGGCATCAATTTCTGGTTATGTGTGCAGTGGTTAACAAGAAGTAAGTGTACTGGGCTTAGATCATATTTGATCTAATAAAAAAAAGAATAACAAAAAGGAAGTTTGTTTTGGAAGGATCCTGAGGATCTTTTTGAAGGAAAAAGCCGCTGAATCACTGGTCTCCCAGACCATATTCATCAATACCAGCAAAAGACTTACATGTGCCTTGTTTGGCAGGTGGGAGAGGACAATAACAAAGCATTCTAAGGCCTCATCCTCTGCCACCAAAGCTTCTGAGAGCACAAGGGCTGTAGAGGCCACTCCCCACCCTTCTGAAGAGATCACTCTTTCATCCCCATCTCTTCCAGCACTCCAAACTCAACGACCCTCTACAACCCACACAACAGTCCTCCCACCTCAACATCAGACTCTACAACAACCCTCCTCCACCATATCCTCTAGTCCACACCCCCAACAACAACCACAACCATCTGTTCATGTTACTACTCCAACTACATCACATGCCACTTCTCCAACCATAGATCTTACTAACATCCCCTCATCCCCTATTCAGGAATATCATCAAACCTCCCCTTCTCCAACACCACCTTCATCTCCTCTTCCACCACACTTGTTCTCCACACCATCTTTCAATCTACTGTCATCTCCTCCCACTACTTCTTCTCCTCCAAATTAATCCACACAGGATGTCCAAATGCCAGATGCTCCTCCTCCAACCCCACGAACTACTACCATCCCTCCATCTGTTTCCACCAAACCATCATCTGAAACACCAACTGCAACTCCACCACTGGATACCTCCACCATCTCATCTGTCATTTCCCTCATCACACCCCTCCTCAAAATAATAATAGCAGAGGTCATTACAACTCTTGCTACTTACATATCTACCCTATCTGCCCAGATATCTACCCTCATTGCTACCCCCTCTTCAGTCAGGGGCCTGGCTCCAGTTCACACTGAAACCAGATAGGGGGAGATGCTTGATGAAGAAGCTGCAGCAGCTCCATCAGTAACAGCAGTATCAGTTTCAGTAGCTCTAGCTCCAGCAGATGCAGAGGCAGCAACATCAGAAGATACATATTTTATTGATTTCATTCATTTTATTGAGACTGACATGGATTTAGATGAGTCAGTTACTGAAGAGATTCTTACTGCTGGTGATTTTATTTTAAATCCCACAGTAGATTTAGCACATTTGTTGAAAATTTTTGATACTGCATTTTTGAGCTTCCTTCCAGCAGATTATACCAAGCCATCTTTGGCTATTGTTCCCTATTCTTCACCAATTTGTCCAAAAGTTTCCAAGCAACTCAAGGACAGTTTTGCTGCTTCAGAGCCTGCAGTCATGCCATCCTCTCCAGAAGCTATTTCTGCTCCAAGATTTGTGATGGATGACTCTCCAATGCCAGATCTTGATGCTTTGATCTTGGCTGACATTGAAGAAGAGAATAAGGCAGTTGCTGAAAGCACTGTCATAGATAGTTCTCCAGCTCCTATTGCAGTTTCTCCTCCAGCTCCATCTCAGACTGAGAAACCTATCATTTCTACTGAGGCCCTGAAAGCTTTAAATGATATATATGATAATCCTCAGGGATCTGATGATGATGAGGATTTAGATGAGGATCCAAAGAAGAAGAAAGTATCTAAGAAAAGGAAAGCTCCTCCTCCTCCTGCTCCTAAACCAAATCCAGCCAATGACACTCCCTACTATATCCTTTAGAAGATAACTCCATATAAAGGGATGTCAGCTTGGATGTGGTTATCCAAGAATGAATAAAAAGAGAGGAAGAGAAGCATAAGATACTCCCCTCCTCTAACTCAGAAATACAGAAGGACCCTCCTCCTCCTCCTCCAGCTGCTGGTGCTTCAGGCACATCTTATCAAAGGACTACCCAATTTCAAACTTATCAAAGAGATCAGGGTAGGTCCTCATCCACAAAAAGCAGCCAGCAAAGACAGTATCCTTCTGGCAAGCAGTACCAACCTCAACAACAGTAACAACATCAAAAACAAAAACAACAACAATTCCATGAACATCAACAAGCTGAAATCTCCAACAGACCTCCTTCTCCTCCTGTACCCTTTGAAGATCCAGAAACAAGTACTTCAGCTAGGATGGCCAGGTTCCAAGAACTTATTGGCCTTTCTATGATCAACAAAACCAGAGCTGAAGGAAAGGATCCCTCAGAATATAGAACAATGTCAAAGTACAGGAAAGAAGAGCTTAAGAGGTTTGAGAAAGCTAACAAGTTTTTCAATGTTGATGATTACATGAAATTGCACCCAGAAGCAGTAGTCCCCAGAAATTTCTCAATTTTTCCTAAGTCCAGAATCATCTCCAGTCGATGAATTCAAGATTCTCAGCTCGACGAACTTTGACCACTTGTTATCCTGCAGCAGTTAATGGTTCTCAGCTCGACAAAACAAATTCTCAGGTCGATGATTTCTGGATACCTCACTTCAACATTTCATTCCAGAAACATCTAAAATGTTCTAAGTCCAGAAATACTTTGCTGAACTTCAGTCGATGAAACCAGCTATCAGCTCAATGAACTCCATACACAGAATTATCAATGTTTCTAATCAATGCAGTTCTACCCTCTACTCGATGATCTTGGAACTCAGCTCGACGAACAGAAGCCATCTAGTCGACGAACACAGCTTCTCAGCTCGACGAACTGTGGACTCAGCTCGATGATTTCTGTTATCTGTTCGACAAATCCAGACTTAGTTATTTCCTTCATTCTGTCCCCTTCCTATTGCAATAATTCCTAAGTAATCAATGCTAAAATATTCTCTGAATATAACCGTTAGACAGAGCATTGATTATGGTCTTCTCCAGGATTATTACTTGCTGTTTTTCCATGGGACAGTTGGGGAAATAAATCAATGCAGTTTATTTTCAAGGCCGTCAGCAATTAATGCAGATTAATTCAAATTTCGAAAGAGAATTTCTTGACAGGAAATATAAAAGAAATTTCCTCTTCTTTCCTGGACAGATAACATACAGACATACAGAGATAGACACACAGACAAAAAAATGTACAATCAGTCTGAATCAATGAATTCTCTGCTCTTTCTTTCACAGATCTCTAGTTGGTACAGAGAAGAAGCCCTAGACCAGAAGAACATCTACTATCTGAAGAAGAAGAACAATCAATCAAAAATCAAGAGTCTTCATTCTTCAACACTCTGGGACACTTCAAAGGACAACAACAAATCCATCTGTCAAGAAGTTCCTGAATAATTTCTGGTTAAGGACGATAAACACTGAAGACCTATCACCCTAAAGCAAAGCTCCATTTTTTTCCCTGAACCATTCTACATCTCAGGGGGAGCTCTCTGTTAATATCATTTCCACTTAAGTCTTCTCAGTTGTATATTGAGAAAGAGAAGACAATATCATCTCTCATCCCCCACTGTATAAAGGGTTATAACTCCCTTCAAAAGTTATTCCTGGTTGCAAGTCACCTAAACAAAAGACTTGAGGTTTGGTTTTTGAGCACCTGATCAAAACCTCATTGGTGTCAGGCACCTGATCAAAAATCTGAGTGGATTCCTACCAGGGTGGTAGAAGAGTGGATGTACCCAGGTTGGGGAACCACTATAATTTCTTGTGTTGTCTGGCTGCCCTTTCTTTTATTCTTGTTGTGTTTGTGCTAGCTAGGTCTGCTGTGTGTTTGTGGTTATTTATTTGTTATTGTGCAATTTTTATTTACAACAAAAGCTGTAAAGTTTTCTAAAGGATTTTAGGATACTCTATTCACCCCCCCTCTAGAGTATTTCAGATATAACACATCATTTTCAACTTTTACTACTGTTACTTTTTACCTGTTTATACTTGCTCCCTGGGAAGGATTTATGTTAGGATGCATTTAGTTATTTTAAAGTATACAAAACTGCATTCTGGAGTATCGGCATGACATGATTTTTAACTGCTAAA
This sequence comes from Platanthera guangdongensis, assembly GCA_039583875.1. NCBI lineage: Eukaryota > Viridiplantae > Streptophyta > Magnoliopsida > Asparagales > Orchidaceae > Platanthera > Platanthera guangdongensis. Next base: position 87,772,744 of record CM077161.1, on the reverse strand, counting down.
TTTACTACTTTTAAGTGTTATAAAAGTCCTCTATATATAGTAAATGTTGAAGTCACATCATCATTTTAAGTTACTATACTTTCATTATCATATAGGTTAACAAATGAATCAACTCTGTTGGATCCCTAGTTTGATTTGGGCTAGGTTCACTAACTTAGGATGATGTGACCCAACATGTATAGTCAGGGTCATAGTTGTGTCCTAGAGTCAAGGACAAGCCCTCAGTAACAACATCACATGGACAAGCCATCATCAGACTGCTAGAGACTCAAGACTTAGAGTTTGTCCAGAGATTCAGAGATTTCTCAAGAAACCAAGTAAAATGAGTTCGACGTTCGTCGAACTCAGGTCGACGATAGTCGTTCTCAGCTCGACGATCTTAGAGAAATATTATCTGAGCTGAGCTTGACGAACTACATTCACAGATCGACGATCCTTGGACTCTATCTTCAAAATTCTAAGTCCAGACTGTTCTCTAGACTCAGGTCGACAAACCTAGTTCTCAGGTCGACGAACTTCATTTTTTGCTCAACGATTTCTGGACTTCCCCTTCAACTCTATTGCCAGAGGTTTATTAATTTTTCTCTAGGTCCAGAATCATTTTCAGCTCGACGAATTCAAGGTTCTCCAGACTTAGCTCGACGAACCTTATTCGTGGGTCGACGAATCTTTGAACTACTACAGCATTCTGTCGAGACTATGTTCTCTAGTCTCAGGTCGACGAACTCAGTTCTCTGCTCGACGAATTCAGGAACCAGAAGACATTTGTCGACACTCAGAGTATATGTTGACACCAACTGAGTCGACACTAGAAGAACTTGTATCGACACCCAGATCATCAGTCGACATTGTGGAAAGGTTGTGTCGACACCACACAGAAGACTTGTGTCGACACACCGGATATCAGTCGACACACAGAATATTTGAAAACTCCAGAATAGTTGCTGAACTCCAGTCGACGAACACATTTCTCAGCTCGACGAACTTGAAGTACAGAAATGCAAAGCTTCTAGAGACAGCAAGTTTAGTTTCCAGCTCGACGATCATGGAACTCAGCTCGACGAACAGAAGTCTTCAAGTCGACGAACTGCAGACTCAGCTCGACGAATTCTGTCATCAGTTTGACGATTCCAGACTTAGTTATTTCCGGCCTTCTGTCCCCACTCTAATGCGATAATTCCTGAGTAATTAATGCTCTAACATGCTCTGAATGTATCCGTTAGAAGGAGCATTAATTATGGTCTTCTGCAGGATTATTGCTTGCCATTTTTCATGGGATAGTTGGGGGAAATAAATCAATGTCGATTATTATCAAGGCTGTCGCATTAATTGCAGAATAATTCAATTTTTTGAAAGACAGATTTCGTCAAAAAATATAAAAGAGAAGAAGAGAATAACGAACATATAGACAGATAGAATCAATCAAGAATTATTAAGAAAGTTTTTCACAAAGAACAGTACTCAGAGAAGCATACATAGATTACAGAGACAAAGCAAAATATTCAATCTTTAACAATCTGCTCTGTCAACAAAAAGCATTTTCTGATACACAGAAGCTCTTGACCAGAAGCTCATCAGCACCTAAAGAAGAAGAACAACAATACCTATATCTAGAGTCTTCTTTCTTCAAGCACTCCAAGAAACTTCAAAAGGACAACATCAGTTCCATCTGTCAAAGAAGTTCCTGAAGATTATTACTGGTCAAGAATTCAGTTTGAAGACCTATCACCCTGAAGCTTAGCTCCAGTTTTTCCCTAATTCATTCTACATCTCAGGGGGAGCCATAAGCTATAATCCTCTTCTCAGTTTTATATTGAGAAAGAGAAGACAAAATCATCTCACCCCCCCACTGTATAAAGGGTTATCATCTCCCTTCAAAAGTGATTCCTTGGTTGCAAATCTCTTGATCAAAAGACTTGGGTTGGTTTTTGAGCACCTGATCAAAATCTCATTAGTGTCAGGCACCTGATCAAAAATCTGAGTGGATTCCTACCAAGGGTGGTAGAAGAGTGGATGTACCCAGGTTGGGGAACCACTATAAAATTCTTGTGTCATCTGGTTGCCTCTTTTTCTTTTGTTCTTGTTGTGCATGTGCTTTAAGTTTATTGTGTGCTAGCTATATTTATTTCTGCACTTTCAATTGGTATTAGAGGAGGTTCCTTTGGTTGTACAAGTTAAATCTTGAACTAAAAGATCTTTTATTAGATCTACACATTATTTTATTTTCATTTAAATTATAAACACAGCCATGACACAGAACAAGGACTATGCAAGCACCAGACCTCCAGTGTGTAACCTTAATAGGTTTGCCATCTGGAAGGCAAGAATTAGGCTGTACATGAATTCCATTGATGAAGACATCTATAATTCAATTTTGATAGGTCCCCCACAAGCATCCAGCTCTGCAACACCTACAAGTTCAATAGCAGTTCCACCACTTGAGTGGACTGAAACTCAAAGAAAGGCAAAAATTGTAGATGCCAAAGCTATGAATATCCTGACACAAACTATGTCAGATGATATCTTCCAGAAGGTTGCTGAGTGCACCTCAGCAAAAGCCATTTGGGATTCCCTAAACTAAATGGTGGATGGATCAGCAGATGAGAGAAAGGATAGGAGATCAAATCCCATATCCCTATATGAGAACTTTAAGAAGGAAGAAGCTGAGACAGTTTCTGATATGTACAATAGGTTAAGCTCAATTATAAATGAGCTAAAAACCTTGGATAAGAACATCACTCTCATTAAAGTGAATGACAAGATCCTGGTGTGCTTCCCAAGCTCATGGGATACAAGAATCTGGCCCATCAAGGAGGCCAAATGCCTGAATGAGATTTCAACTGAATCTCTATTGGGCAAACAGAAGTCATATGAACAGATGATAAAGCCCAGGGAGGCAGCTGAACAAAGAACACCTCCAGCAAACAGAAGAGAATGAAGTATTGCCTTCAAAGCCACTGAAGAGACAGAGACTGCAACATCAAATGAAGAGCTCATGAGTCTCTTTGCTAAAAGATTCTACAAGATGGCCAGAAAGGATTTCAGGAGAAAGCCATCAAGAAAAGATGACAAGCCAAAATATGACAAGATACCAACCAAAGAAATTGTGTGCTATGGATGCAGAAAGCCTGGGCACTTCCTCTCTGAGCGTCTAAAGAACCAAAAGAAAGGGAAGAGAAGAGAGAAGGAAACCAGAAGACAGCACACTAGCAGACCCTCTTCCAGCAAGCACAAGAAGAAGGAAAAGAGCTTTGTGGCTGAGACCTGGATTGAGACAGAAGATGAGTCAACATCTTCAAGCTCTAGTGAAGATGAGGAAGAAGAAAGAGCAAAGGAGGTTTGCCTCATAACAATTGATTCCCCCAGAAGTCACTTAGAAGAAGAAGAGTCTGAAGATGAAGGAGTGTCTAAATCAGAGGCAGATCAGGTATTGTCCTCCTTTGACTACAGCTCTGAAACATTTAAATCTGATTTCAAGTTAATGTGCATAGATTTGATTAATTCTGAAAACGAAATTAAAACTCTTAGGTAAAAATTAGGAAACTTAGAGGATGTTCAATCTGAAAACATTAGGTTAAAAGATGAATTAGCCTTAGCAAATGAAAAAATAATTTCACTAAAAACTGAGCTTTGTGAGGCCAAACAACTTGAGGAAACTCTCAATGGGAGAAGCCTCAAGCTAATGGATATCATAAGTACTGTTAATGCCAAACTCAATGGCAAGCAAGGCTTGGGTGATCCATCGGGTTTTCCCACCATTCTCAGGAAGAACATTTTATCAACCCCAATAAAATTTATATCTGCTAAAGGGAAAGAAATAGTAAATGACAAACAAACTGTAAAAAAGATCACTAAGACAGTAGGATAGAAAACCAAAAACCAGAAAACACCTAGTAAAAACAATGTTCAGCAATTTTCGTCGAACTCAGATCGACAAAATGTGGCCCGTTCATCAAACCCAGATCGACGAACTCTGAACACAAACTATTGTTACATTTATTCGTCTAACTGCGATCGACGAACTCTGTATGGTTCGTCGAGCAGTGGTCGACGAACGTGGGGCACAGAGAATGAACATGTTCATTCTCTGGGCAGAGATCGACGATCTCAACCCAATTCGTCGAACTCTGGTTGACGAACTTACGGAAATTCGTTGAACCCAGGAAGACTTAATCAAAACTATAATTCCAACAACAACTTAAATATTTCTAAGAAAACATTCAATCCACTTGCTGACTGGATATACCACCTAGGAGATATCACCCCCTAGGATACAAGTCCCAACCTGAATTCTCTATTATTTCCAGCTTCTCTTATCAGCAATACAAAGGACCCAAGGTAACCTGGGTCAAAAACCATTAACTGTTTTTCATTGCAGGTGAAGAGCTATCCAGGGGTAAATCAAACTTGGTACCTGGATAGTGGCTGCTCCAAACATATGACTTACAGCAAGGACATCTTATTCAACTACAAGTCCAAGCTGGGGCCAAAGGTTATCTTTGGTGACTCCAAATGTGGTCAGTCAGAAAGATTTGGAGAAGTAAGAATAGGAGCTGTCACATTCAAAAAGGTGACATATGTAAGTGGACTCAAGCATAACCTCATCTCCATAAGTCAGTTATGTGATTATGGTTATCAGGTATACTTTAACCCATCCACTTGTTCTATTATTGATAAAAATAACCAAACAGTTTTAACTAGAAATAGACAAAGTAACATATACTTAGTAAATTTTCTTTCTGCCAAAACTGATATATGTTTATTTAATTTAACTAGTAATCAAAATGACTTATGGTACAAAAGACTAGGTCATGTAAATCTGAAAAACATTTCTAGGCTATCTAAACACAACCTTGTTAGAGGTCTACCTTCTGGTCCCTACAAGAAGGAAGGTCTTTGCAGGGCTTGTCAATTAGGCAAGCAAACTAAAACTAGTTTTAAATATGTTAATAAGAGTGATTCACCAAGGATTTTGTACTTGCTACATTTGGATCTCTTTGGATCCATTACTGTACAAAGCCTAGGAGGAAAATCCTACACTTTGGTTATAGTGGATGACTTCTCCAGGTTCAATTGGGTATTCTTTCTGAGATCTAAGTCAGATACCTTCAAGGTTCTTACAGATTTTCTCAGGACCATACAGATTGAGTTCTCTACTCATGTTGCATTGATCAGAAGTGATCATGACACAGAGTTTGAGTCTCTTCTTATGCATGAGTTCTGTGAGAAGGAAGGTATCAAGCATTGCTTCTCAGCTCCTAGAACTCCCCAACAAAATGGGGTAGCTGAAAGGAAAAATAGGACACTCATTGAAGCTGCAGGTACATTGCTTGCAGATGCTTACATGCCTCTAACCTTTTGGGTAGAGGATGTAAGCACTACAAATTATGTCCTGAATAGGAGCCTAATTCACAAACTAAATAACATGACTCCCTATGAATTTCTCAAAGGGAAGAAAACTAAAATCAACTACTTCAAAGTATTTGGATGCTTATGTTACATTCATAACAGCAACAAAAAATACATTAGAAAGTTTGAGTCTAAGGCTGAAGAGGGAGATTTTCTTGGATACTCCCAAGTAAGCAAGCCCTATAGGGTTTTTAATAAATCAACATTAAAAATTGAAGAGTCCATTCATGTTTCATTTGATGAGACTAACATGTATTGCAAGGAGAAAGAAGTTTCTACCAATAGTAACTTGTAGGTACCCCACTTGTGTGAGACCTTGGATGGACTAAACCTCGCCCAAGAGGTTCCAACTCATCCCTCTCCACAAGCCATTGAAGAAAGTGAAGAAGAAGAAGCTGATCAGAAAATGAATCTCTACCAACAACAAATACAATTCCACAGGAGGAATTAATTCCAAATACTATTGCACAACCAACTCCACCCACTGATTTTGTCACACTTAGGGATCACCCCAGATCTCAAGTAATTGGAGACATATCAGCAGGTGTACAGATAAGGCATCAACTCACCAAAGATTTGATGCATGCCTGTTTTCTCTCTGAGGTTGAACCTCTATCCATCCATAATGCTGAGCAGGATCCCCACTGGATCCTTGCAATGCAGGAGGAACTAAATCAATTTGAGAGATCTAGAGTTTGGTATTTGGTTCCAAGACTCCAAAACTACCTAGTTATTGGAACCAAATGGGTTTTCAGAAACAAGCTGGATGCCCAAGGAATCATTGTGAGAAACAAAGCTAGGCTTGTTGCTCAAGAATATAGACAAGAAGAAGGAATTGATTATAATCAAACCTTTTCATCTGTTGCAAGGTTTGAAGACATAAGAATATTCCTTACCTATGTAGCATACAAGAGATTCAAGGTCTTCCAAATGGATGTGAAGAGTGCTTTTCTAAATGGAGTGCTAAAAGAAGAGTTTTATGTAGAACAACCTCCAGGTTTTGTTTCTCCAACTTACCCCTCTCATGTTTTTAAATTGCATAAGGCTCTGTATGGTCTAAAGCAAGCTCCAAGAGCTTGGTATGAGACCTTAGCAAGTTTTCTATTAGAGCATAAATTTACAAGAGGAACTGCAGATAAAATTCTTTTCACTAGACATCATAAGTACCAAATCTTATTAGTACAAATCTATGTGGATGATATTATATTTGGCTCTACAGATTCCAAATTATGCAAGAGGTTCTCTGACCTCATGCATTCCAAATTTGAAATGAGTAGCATGGGTGATCTTTCCTACTTCCTTGGTCTCTAAGTGAAGCAGCTCCCTGATGGCATCTTCATCTCTCAAGCAAAATATGCTAAAGAACTTCTAAAGAAGTTTGGGATGGCTGATGCCTCAACAAAGAAAACACCCATGGCTACCAATGCTGTTGTGGACTCTGATGTACCAGGGAAACATGTGGATCAGAAACTTTATAGGGGCATTGTTGGGTCCCTATTATACCTCACAGCAAGTAGGCTAGATATTATGTTTGCCACATGTCTTTGTGCTAGGTTCCAGGTGAACCCTAAAGAATCTCACCGAATTTTACTAAAAAGGATTTTGAGATATATAAAGAGTTGTCCTAATTTAGGCCTATGGTATTTTGCTGAATCAGAACTTGAGTTAACTGTATACTCTGATGCTGATTTTGCTGGATGCAGGGTAGATATAAAAAGTATTTCAGGGACTTGCCAGTTCCTGGGTATGAGATTAGTATCTTGGTTTTGTAAAAAGCAAACATCAGTGTCAACCTCAACTGCTGAAGCAGAATATATTGCAGCAGGCAGCTGTTGTTCACAGTTGCTTTGAATACAAAATCAACTTCTAGATTATGGGTTCAACTTAAATAATTCAACCCTACTCTGTGATAATACAAGTGCTATAGCTATAGCCCAGAATCTAGTTCACCATAGTAGGACAAAACATATTGACATAAGACATCATTTCATTAGAGAGTGTGTAGACAAAAATAAAATCAAGCTTGTCTATATCTACACTGATTTACAAAGGGCTGATATATTCACTAAACCTCTGGATGTGAGAAATCATATGTTCTTTGTAAATCAACTTGACATGATCAATGGAGAAGACTTTATTTAATTTCTGTCTGCACTCGATGAATTTTCCAAAGTTTGTCGAACGGAGTTCGACGAACCGGGGAAAGTTTGAGAGATATTCGTCGAACGGAGCTCGACGAACTCTCTGTGAGTGAAATAATTTTCGTCGAATGGAGTTCGTCGAACGAACTGTCTTCAATTCTTCTGGATAAGACCGATGAATTATTTCATTCAAAATTATTTCGTCGAACTCAGTTCGAAGAATTATGTTTATTTTCGTGGAATGGAGTCAGTCGATTCATATTCTTGAAAATCCTATATTTAGGTTTTCTTCGACCTCTGTCCCGCACTTTCTGTTCCATTGCACTTGATCGACATTTTTGTGTCTCTCTTGCAGGTGATTCCATGGCGATTCAGGCAAGCATTCTTGCAGGCATGAAGTTCGATACCGGTTTTGATGTGGACTTTGATTCGTTTCAACATTCTGATCCCATATTCCTTTATATTATGGAACTACTTGAAGAACAAGAACTCAAAACCTTGATGACAAGAAGAATCAAACTGCACAGCACTGAAATCAGAGAATGGGTCTACACCCAATCGCCAACAGAGGAGAATACGATGACAGGCACCATTGCGGGTAACCCCGTCTCCTTAACTCTCGCAATTTTAACTGAAATTTTTGGATTAAAGAATGGAGAAGAGAAACTAGAGATTGAAATAGAGGAGTCTGACATAATGCTGGGCCTAATGGGTTATACTGGAGATAACCCTAATAAACTCTTGAAGAAACACCTTTCTGTCCCTTATAAGTTTTTGGCAGATTTGGTTGGAAAAAGTTTTGCTTGGGAAACATACTGCCCATGACTAAATCACCTGACACCAGTTTCTAGTCATGTGTGCAATCATAAATAAGAAATAGTTGGATTGGGCACAGATTCTTTTTGATCTGATACAGAAGAAAAATAATAAAAAGGAAGTTTGCTTTGGAAGGATCCTAGGGATCTTTTTACAAGAAAAAGCTGTTGAATCACTGGTCTCCCAGACCATATTCATCAATGCCAGTAAAAGTCTAACATGTGCCTTATTTGGCAGGTGGGAGAGGACAATAAACAAGCCAACTAAGGCTTCTACCTCTTCCACCCCAGCCTCAGAAGGCACAAGGGCTGTAAAGGCCACTTCCCACCCTGTTGAAGAGATCCTTCCTCCATCATCCACTATCTCTCCAACACCACAACCACAACAACATACTCATGTTCCTACTCCACCTCAATCTCCACATGCTTCACCAGCTCCATCTCCACAACTTAACATCACTGAAATTCCATCTTCCTTTCTTCAAGAAAAACAACCACCAACACCTCCTGATTCCCCCCATGACACCTACATTCCTACACCGCCACTATCTCCTCTTCCCCCACATCTCTCTTCAATACCATCTTACCATCTACTAACAGACACCATCATGCAAGATGTTATTCCATCATCTCCACTACCATCTACCATCCCTCTACATGTTTCTACTCAAACCACATCTGAAACATCCACTGCTCTTCCATCACGGACCACTCCACCATATATTCTATCAATTCCATAATCACTCCCCTCCTCAAATCGCTTATAGCAGAGGCCATTACACCTCTTGCTACCACCATCTCCTCTCTTTCTGAACAAATCTCTGCTCTTACTGCTGACCCATCTTCAGCCAGGGGCATGGCCTCAGTTCCTACTGAAACCAGGCAGGGGGAGATGCCTGATGATGAAGCAGCAACCACAGCTCCAGAGGCTCCAGCTTTAGCTTCAGCAATAGATGCTCCAGCTTCAGCAACAACAGTAGAGTGCACATAATATATATATAAAGATTTGATTGACTTTATTGAAACTGATATGGATTTTTATGACTCAGTCTCTGAAGAGCCCAATACTGTTGGTGATTTCATTCTAAATCCCACAGTAAATATTACTGATTTGTTAAGTATTTTTGATATTGTACATTTGAATTACCTCCAGCTGAGATTACTAAGACATCCTTGGCTATTATACCATACACCTCCCCTATCTCTTCAGAAGTTGTTAAGCAACTTAGGGAAAGTTTTTTTATTGCACAGCCAGCAGTCACTCCACTTCCAGAAGTAGTGGCTATTCCCTTTTCCCCAATAATACCTTCAGCACCAACCTTTGTCATGGATGACTCCCCCATGCCAGATCTAGATGAACTGATCTTGGCTAATATTGAAGATGAAAATAAGGCAACAATTGAAAGCTCTATCCAAGTTAGTTCTGATTCTTTTATAGCTTCTCCTCCAATTCCTGTTGAAACTCATGCTCCTGCTCCAAAAAAGCTTGTTATTTCTACTAAGGCTTTGAAAGCTTTGGATGATTTATATGACAACCCTCAGGGTTTTGAAAATGATGATGATGAAGATGAGGATGAGGACTCAGATGAGGAGGATACAAAGAAGAGGAAGCAAGTATCAAAGAAAAGAAAAGCTCCTCCTCCTCCTCCTGCTCCTGAGCCTAATCCAAACAATGACACTCCCTATTATATTCTTCAAAAGATAATACCATATAAAGGGATGCCAGCATGGATGTGGTTATCTAAGAATCAGTAGAAGGAAAGGAAGAAGAGTAGAAGGTACTCTCCTCCACCAGTTCAAAGGTATAGAAAAGATCCACCACCTCCTCCACCTCCTGCAGCTGGTGATCCTGGTTCAAGCTCTCAAATGTCTGCCCCTATTCAAACTTATCAAAGACATCATTCCAGATCTTCCCCTGGTAGCAGTCAGCACAAGCAACACTCTTTAGGAAAATAACATTAGCAGCAATAGTAACATCACCAGCAACAACAACATAAGCAACAATAACATCAACAACATCAACATTAACAAGCTGAAAGTTCTAGAAGATTAACCTCTCCTCCTGTTCCTTATGAAGACCTAGAAACAACCAACACAGCTAGAATGGCAAGGTTCCAGGAACTGGTGGGCCTCTCTATGATTAACAAGGCAAAGGCTGAAGGGAAGGATATTTCTGAATACACTACAATGTCCAAATACAGGAGAGAAGAACTGAAAAGGTTTGAAAAGGCTAACAAAATATTTAATGTTGATGATTATATGAAATTACATCCTAAAGCAGTGGTCCCTAGAGCTACATCTCTGAAGATTATAGGGGCTGCTGACATGACAATGACTATGGAACAAGTTTCAAATCCAAACAGGGAAATAATCTTTACCAAGCCAGGAGACAAGGGCAAGGATGTAAAGCATCAGGAGAAGAAGCAGAAGAAATGAAATCTGAACTATTTTATTTCTATTTTTTCTTTATTAAACTATTTCATATTGTCTGAACAAAGCTCTTGTGTAAATATATCTGCTGCATGTGTTAATTATCTCTGCCAGATATATGTTTTTCCTGCTTTATTTACTTTATGTTTTTATTTTGAGTCTATTAGTGACCTCACCTAAATAGGGGGAGATTGTTGGATCCCTAGTTTGATTTGGGCTAGGTTCACTAACTTAGGATGATGTGACCCAACATGTATAGCCAGGGTCATAGTTGTATCCTAGAGTCTAGGCCAAGCCCTCAGTAATAACATCACATGGACAAGCCATCATCAGACTGCCAGAGACTCAAGACTTAGAGTTTTTCCAGAGATTCAGAGATTTCTCAAGAAACCAAGTAAAATGAGTTCGACGTTCGTCGAACTCAGGTCGACGATAGTCGTTCTCAGCTCGACGATCTTAGAGAAATATTCTCTGAGCTGAGCTCGACGAACTACAGTCACAGATCGACGATCCTTGGACTCCACCTTCAGAATTCTAAATCCAGACTGTTCTCTAGACTCAGGATGACCAGCCTAGTTCTCAGGTCGACGAACTTCATTCTTTGCTCGACGATTTCTGGACTTCCACTTCAACTCTATTGCCATAGGTTTATCAATTTTTCTCTAGGTCCAGAATAATTTTCAGCTCGACGAATTCAAGGTTCTCCAGACTTATCTCGACGAACCTTATTCTTGGGTCGACAAATATTTGAACTACTACAGTGTTCTGTCGAGACTATGTTCTCTAGTCTCAGGTCGACGAACTCAGTTCTCTGCCCGATGAATTCTAGAACCAGAAGACTTGTGTCAACACTCAGAGTATATGTCGACACCAACTGAGTCGACACTAGAAGAACTTGTATCGACACCCAGATCATCAGTCGACATTTTGGAAAGGTTGTGTCAATACCACACATAAGACTTATGTCGACACACCAGATATCAGTCAACACACAGAATATTTGACAACTCCAGAATAGTTGCTGAACTCCAGTCAACGAACACGTTTCTCAGCTCGACAAACTTGAAGTACAGAAATGCAAAGCTTCCAGAGACAGCAAGTTTAGTTTCCAGCTCGACGATCATGGAACTCAGCTCGACGAACAGAAGTCATCAGGTCGACGAACTGCAGACTCAGCTCGAAGAATTCTGTCATCAGTTCAACGATTCTAGACTTAGTTATTTCCGGCCTTCTGTCCCCACTCTAATGCGATAATTCCTGAGTAATTAATACTCTAACATTCTCTGAATGTATCCGTTAGAAGGAGCATTAATTATGGTCTTCCCCAGGATTATTGCTTGCCGTTTTTCATGGGACAGTTGGGGGAAATAAATCAATGCCGATTATTTTCAAGGCTGTCAGCATTAATTGCAGAAGAATTCAAATTTTTGAAAGACATACTTCGACAGAAAATATAAAAGAGAAGAAGATAATAATGGTCATATAGACAGATAGAATCAATCAAGAATTATTAAGAAAGTTTTTCACAGAGAACAGTACTCGGAGAAGCATACAGAGATTATAGAGACAAAGCAAAATATTCAATCTTAAACAATCTGCTCTGTCAATAAAAACATTATCTGATACACAGATGCTCTTGAAGCATTCTCTGATACACAGAAGCTCTTGACCAGAAGCTCATCAGTACCTGAAGAATAAGAAGAACAATACCTATATCTAGAGTCTTCTTTCTTCAAGCAATCCAGGACACTTCAAAAAGACAACATCAGTTGCATCTATCAAAGAAGTTTCTGAAGATTATTGCTGGTCAAGAATTCAGTTTGAACACCTATCACCCTGAAGCTTAGCTTCAATATTTCCCTGATTCATTCTACATCTCAGGGGGAGCCATAAGATATAATCAAATCCACAAATCTTCTCAGTTGTATATTGAGAAAGAGAAGACAAAATCATTTCACCCCCCACTGTATAAAGGGTTGTCATCTCCCTTCAAAAGTGATTCCTTGGTTGCAAGTCTCGTGATCAAAAGACTTGGGTTGGTTTTTGAGCATCTGATCAAAAGCTCATTGGTGTCAGGCACCTGATCAAAAATCTGAGTGGATTCCTACCAAGGGTGGTAGAAGAGTGGATGTGCCCAGGTTGGGGAACCGCTATAAAATTATTATGTCGTCTGGTTGCCTCGTTTTCTTTTATTCTTGCTGTGCTTGTGCTTTAGGTTTATTGTGTGCTAGCTATAGTTATTTCTGCACTTTTAATTTACAGCAAAAAAGATGTAATAGATGCACCTCCCCTCTAGAGTGTTTCAGATCTAACTCTCACTTTCAAACTCAGTATTTTCCGCCGCGTAAAACCTATATATTTTCTCACCTATAGATAAGTGATCCACCAGACCGAGGGACACGGTTAGTAACTCTAATAACTTATATGCATTATTTTAAACTTAATTTCATAAATCTTTTACATGAAGTAAATGTGAGGACGGATTGCCTAAGCATCTACAGTTGTCCCCTGCACGGCGTGACATCACAGCCTATATTTTCTCTACTCTGACGTATTTTTCAATACGGAGAAAATGTGGGTCGTGACACTTGTGGTCGGAGAAGATCTCACATCTTACTTCGTATAGATAATGCCTCCAGATTTTAAGGGCGAAGATGATGACGCCCAACCTAAATCATGTGCTGCGTAGTTTAATTCGTGCGGATTTAATTACCGATATGTGTAGGCCATTACCTTGCCATGATGCATTAGAACAGCTCCCAATCCCTTCAGGGAGGCATCCGTGTAGATTTGGAATCCCTCGGTCCCTGTGGGAATCGTAAGGATTGGCGCGGAAGTCAGCCGCTTCTTCAGTTTGATGAACACAGCCTCGCACTCCTGCGTCCATCAGAATGTGATGTCTTTCATGGTGAGAGAAATTAGGGGTTGGGAAATCTTGGAAAAACCTTCGACAAACTTTCTGTAGTATCCGGCAAGACCGAGAAAACTTCGGATGTCCGCAGCTGTTTTGAGTGTCGGCCAATTTTGTACTGCCTGGATCTTGGCCTTGTCTACTGCCACTCCTTCTGAAAGAAATAGTGCCTAATCACCTAGAGGGGGGGGGGGGTGAATAAGTGAACTTAATCTTTTTAACTTTAAAGGCAGAAACACTGAATTATAAGACCTGTATTTGCAATTCTCTACAGCAATTCAGCACAGATAACACAGTAATCATAGAATTAATCACACACAGAGTACATACAGATTTTTATAGTGGTTCCCCAAGGTTTGGGTATATCCACTTTCCCCCTTCGCTTATCTAGTAGTGTACTAGATTCGGCCTAACTTCTCCACTTCTCCTCAGATCCTCAGATCTTATAACTCAGAACCCTAAACAGGTTCCTACAACTCAGAGTGTCCCACTCCTACAACTCAGGCACCAAGCCTTACCACTTAGTCTTCACCAAGACTTACACTCAGGCTAAACAGCCCTACCTCAGCCTTCAATCAAGGCCTACACTTAGAGAATAGAATCTCCTACACTCAGGCACTAAAGCCCTACCTCAGCCTTTATAAAATAGGCTTACATCTCAGATCACTTAGGATCCTACAAAAAATAAAGTTTACAAAGTATATAACCACAACTCTAAAAGAGAGAGATGAGTTGACTGGCTTCTTGATGAGTTCTTGGAAGAACTAGGCAGAGATCAACCTCCCTTGGCTTTCTTCAAAGCTTCTTGAATTAGAATACAGTAGGGTTGTATCTCCTGAAGATGACCTTCAATCAACTTCTGTCTTGAGATTCAGATCTCAATCTGAATCTTACTTTGCAGCCTGGTTCAACAGCTGCTCTTCTTAGAAGGAGCTCTCTCTCTCCAACTTCTTAGATCTTCTGTAGAAGGTCTTCTTTGTGTTGTTAGATCTCTTGATTGATTGTTGTCAATATGTAATTACACATTCTGTTGAAGGAGAAAGGTCTTTAAATAGTCTTCCTCCAAGGTAACCGGCTGATCCGGTTTCTAACAACTTTCTATAGGCTCTGATAGTTGCAGTTGACCGGTTGAAATGGCAGCTGTCAAGTCATCCAGTCACTTCTTGAAATCTCTGTCACTGTCTGAAAGTGTCGAGATAGATAGTCTTTATGTGTCGACACAAATAGACTAAGTGTCGAAACAAGTAGACTAAGTGTCGACACTAGCCTTGATGGTGTCGACCCAACACCTTATGTTGTTGTAACAGCTTCTCGACACTACTTCTTTAGAATATGTCGACACTGATCCTGTGTGTCGACACAAGCCTTCTGTTGAATGTGTCGACACTGATTGAGTGTGTCGACACAAGTACTTCTTCTTCAATACTTAGTTGATTTCTGTTGTGTGTCGACACAACTCCTTTGTGTCGACACTTGCCTTCATGTGTTGAAACTTTGCTTAGTGTCGACACATCTCCTTTGTGTCGACACATTCTTCATGTGTTGAAACTTTGCTGAGTGTCGACACATCTCCTTTGTGTCGACACATTCTTCATGTGTTGAAACTTTACTGAGTGTCAACACATCTCCTTTGTGTCGTCACATTCTTCATGTGTTGAAACTTTGCTGAGTGTCGACACATCTCCTTGTGTCGACACATTCTTTATGTGTTGAAACTTTGCTGAGTGTCGACACATCTCCTTTGTGTCGACACATGTACTTTAACTTTGTTGAAGTTTGCTTAGTGTCGACATAGCCTCTGGGTGTCGACACAGCCTCTAAGTATCGATACAGATAATGTTGACGATTCTTCACAATGTGTCGACACAGCCTGTATGTGTCGACACTTTTCTTCTGGTGTCGACTCTGCTTTCCTGGTGTCGACACAATTACTCCAAGTGTCGACACTACTTCTCTGTGTGTCGACACAAGCCTTCTTAAGTGTCGACACTTTTCTTCTAGGTGTCGACACATGGACTTAGAAACTTTTCCTGCAATCCTGCAATTACTTAACCTGCACAAATAAACCTTGATGTATATCATTGAGTAGGGTGACGCTTCTTCAAATCAGGTACATATATTCCAATGTACCAAACAATCTCCCCCTATTTGGAGAAGTCATAACCCTTAGTCAATGATATACACCATACATAATAAATACTCAATATGATGTAAAACAGTATTATATGATAGGGTAAATACTTAAACATGTATAAACATAACATGTATAAACAATTATCTCAGAACAATAATGTAATAGGATTGAACATATGACATTGTTCTTACAACTTCATACATTTTCATTAATCAAAAGTTTACATAGAGTTAAATGCAAATGATTACAAATTGTAAACTTAAGAAAATTTCTAATCTATGGCTGCTCTGGTTCCTTGATAACAATGCCCTTTTCAGATTGAATCTTTGCTTGAACAGGAGCTTCATTGTCATCAGCAGGCTTCTTCCCTTTAAGATCTTTCTTTTTCTGTTCTTCAGCTCTTATCGTCTGTCTTTCAAAATAGTGATAAGACTTAGGGAAATACTTGCTAGGCTCCTGTGCATTAGGAGGTAGCTTCCCTAATTTTTCCTTCCTTCTATATTGTACTATTGCCTCTTGCCTAGCTTCATGTTTCTTCCATTCCTGGTCAGAATACCATTTGTCTCTCTCTAGGAAATTATCCTTAGCAGCCTTCCAAGCAGTTAATATGATATTCTTATAGGTTGGGCTCCATTGCTCAAAATCTGGCCTTAATTCAGCTTGCCCTCTGAACCTTTTCTTAGATAATTGGGCCTCTTGTTCTTTTAGAACTGCCTCTGGCACAGGCTGTACAACTATTTCAAGAATAACATTCTGATTACCCTCAGGAGGACTATACATATACTGTACCTCCTGATGTATCATGTCAAAATCAGCAGGAGGGTATATCACTTGAGCCACTTCAGCTTCCTCTCCTCCAAAGTATGTAGGATTGATGTTGATGCCAGACTCTGCAACATTATCATCATCACATAAAGGTGGATATCCAAGGGTGGCTCTGATGGAGTTTGAAATCCATTTTGCATGATCAGAGCTTGCTTTGACTAACACCCTCTCCCCCTTTATGACTTCTCTTTCTATATGATCCCTAAGATCATCCTTTTGGAATCTTATCTGGGCATTCAAATAGTTTACTCCATCTTTATAGAAAGGTTTTAACCTTTGTAGCCTGTCAGTAATAATCTTTTGAGAATCTGCAATGACAGTGTGAATTGCATGTAGGCTCTCTTGGAGTTACTTATCAAACTCAGCTTTGGCAGTAGCACTTTGTGTAGTCTGGGCAGTAGCTAGATTCTTCATTTCAGTGACAATGGCATTATGAGAAGCAGTTAGATTATCATTCATTCTTAGCTGATTTTCCAGGACATATCCTTGTTTAACTGCCATGTCATCAACCTATTTCTTGATGTTCTCTTGATGAGTAGCCAGATAGACCACTGCATTTCCTCCTTTATGGAAGCAGTCAGTCATTTCCTTCTTATTTTGATTCACTTCAAATCTGATAGATTTGATGTCTTGTGCCAGATCAAATTGCAGGGATTTATGCCCTTCATCCATATAAGTTTGTAAAGCTTTCCTTTGCTCATCTAGCTTAATTTGCAATGCCACCATCAGAGAACTATAATCAGTAGTTGTGGCAGGCTGTGGAGCAATTGTCTGCAATGCTATCTTGTAGTTCTGGCTTCTTCTCTTGAAAACCTAGAACTTCCTTTTCTTGGCTCTAGCAGCCTCTTCATCCTCTGAAGCAGAAGTACTAGCAATATCTACTCTATCCTTAGGACTAGGATGTAAATCCTTCTCAGTCCTTGGTAGCTCCTTAGCAATTCTTTGCTCCTCAGTATCTTGTCTAGCAGTCTCTTCTACATGCTCCTCTTCAAGATTTACCTTCTCCCCCTCAACAACTGCTATCTCTCTCTCAAGGTCTGTCTGTACAAGATCAGGGAACAACTCTTCTAATTTAAACTCATGCTGAGGTTGTACAGGAGAATCTCTTATTTCTGGAGCAACTGAGTCTACTTTATCAGCAACTGATGTGTCCTCCATGACAACATCTTGTGGTTCACTATGTAACTGTGTTTACTGATCAACATCAAGTAATGATTCAGTCAAAACTTCATCCTCAATAGGAAAATTTAATTGATTAACTTCAGTAATTACCTCTAGAATGGTTTGGGTAGCACTTTCACTCTCTAATTGAGTTGTCTCATCCACATGTAGAGGCTCCCCCTGGAGTGGATCCAGGTGAATTGGGCTAGCTGAGGGTAGCTCCCCCTGCCTCTGAGCATCTTCTTGTCTTGCTGGTGACTGTCCAGCATTGTCATCTCCTCCATCATTAGAACTGAAAACCACTTGCTCTTCTGAGCTACTTGAGGATTCTTGAGCCACAATGGCTGTCTTCTTCTTCTTTTTCTGAGGTGTTTCCTTTTCTGGAGTTGGCAGTTCCTTTGTCAGCACTCTATCCCACCTTGAGAAAATTCTTACATCCATTCTCCTCATGTGGTTTATCTTTGAACCTGCAACTTGGTTCATCACTTCTGGAATACTGTCAGCTAAGTATAAACTTAGAATTCTACCCAGATTGGGTTTCTTCAGGCTCTCTTTTATCTTGTCAAACATCACTGCTGACCAATCAGTTTCAAGTTTAAATATTATCCTTGTCATCAAACTGAACATGTGAGCAGATATTCTATCATGCCCACCAGGCTTGCTCAGTACCACCTTCCCAACTATCTCAGATAAGAACTTTCCTTGTATATTCATTCCTTTCCTATTAAAGACTGAACCAATCTTCAAGCTTGAATCCAGTCCACACCATGTCAGTGCCTCCCTTGTCTTTGAAGCAGATACATCTTCCTCTTCTTTTGTTCTAGGGAGATGCATAACTTTTCTTAGAGTCTTATGGGAGACCTTCACCTTTGCCCCATGAACTTTGGACTTAATCTTGAGTCCAGATTCATCAAGAGTTGCTGCACTCAAGAATTCGAGTACTTCTTTCTTCCAGATCTTGATAGGTTCTGATACAAGGTACTCTAATCCAGTCTCGGCAATTAGGGTTATCGCACCTTGGATTTCGGGTTCCGCATCATCAAAGGCGTGACACACGAGCTCATATCCTTCATTAATGTTCTCTTCTAGCTTGGGCGCCATTAGGGTTTGAAGAAATTTTGAATTTAGAGAAGAGAGATGTCGACACACAAGTTTGGTCTCGAAACTAAGGTGAGCGTGTCGACAAACAATGGGGAAAACCTATTTATACCTTTCTGAAATTGAAGGTGAAAAGGCGCGCCAAATTACTTGAAATGTGTCGACACTGTTGAAAAGTGTCGACGCTTACTGCTAATGTCTCGACAACTATGTGTCGACACAAATATAGTCGACAGAATATATGTGTCGACACTTATATGTCTCAGCTCGACACTTAGTCGAGACTCTACTAGACTAATTCTGTGTAAATCCTAAGTGTTGACACCACCCGGGATGTGTCGACACCTACACTGCATGTGTCGACACAAATTCTCTGAAGTGTCGACACAGACTTCCTAGATGTGTCGACACCATTTCTCTGAAATGTCGACACCACTTCTATGTGTCGACACAGACAACTCTGTGTGTCGACACTATTTTACTTAGCTAATTTTCGTAAACTATTCTAAGTTTATCATTCCTAATTCAATTTTAAACTTATTGAATTTGGTTTCATCTAAGGGCTTAGTAAACATATCAGCTAACTGATTATATGTCTTAACATACTCTAGGGAAATGTCTTCTTTTTCCACATGTTCTCTTAGAAAATGGTATTTAATTTCTATATGCTTAGTCCTACTATGTGAGACAGGATTATTTGCAATAGAAATGACACTAGTAGAATCACAAAATAAAGGTGTCCTACTTACTTGAATACCATAATATTCTAGCTGGTGTTGTATCCATAGTAGTTGTGCACAGTAGCTTCCTGCAGCAACATACTCTAACTCAGCTGTGGAGATAGCCACACTGGTCTGCTTCTTGCTACTCCATGACACCATCCTTCCACCTAAAAATTGACAGGTTCCTCTGGTACTCTTCCTATCTTCCTTGCAGCCTGCAAAATCTGCATCTGAATAACCTGTCAGTTCAAAATCTCCATTCCTAGGGTACCAAAGGCCTAGATAAGGAGTGCCCTTAAGATATCTCAAAATTCTTTTGACTGCCATCAAATGAGAATCTTTAGGGCAAGCTTGGTACCTAGCACAGACACATGTAGTATACATGATATCTGGTCTACTAGCAGTCAAATACAGTAGGGAGCCAACTATCCCTCTATACAAAGTTTCATCTACAGGTTTCCCTGCATCATCTTTGCTTAGAGACATGCTTGACCCCATAGGAGTTCTCATGGTAGTGGATGATTCCATACCATACTTCCTTATCAATTCTAGGGTGAACTTAGACTGGCATATGGATAAACCATCCTCAGTCTGTCTAACTTGGAGACCCAAGAAGAACTTAAGTTTCCCCATACTACTCATTTCAAATTGTCCTTGCATTAGTTTTGCAAACTTTCTGCAAAGACTACTTTCTGTAGACCCAAATATTATGTCATCTACATATATTTGGACTAAGATAATCTTGCCTCTGGATTCCCTAAGGAATAGAGTCTTGTCTATTTTCCCCCTTGAGAATTTATTCTCAATGAGGAAACTAGACAGGGTTTCATAGCAAGCCCTTGGGGCTTGTTTTAACCCATACAAAGCCTTCCTAAGTCTATAAACATAATCAGGTTTAAGAGAATCAACAAAACCTGATGGCTGCTCTACATAGACTTCTTCCTTCAGATTTCCATTTAGAAAAGCTGACTTAACATCCATTTGATAGACCTTAAATCCTTGATATGTTGCATAGGCAAGGAACATCCTTATTGCTTCCAGTCTTGCTACTGGAGCAAAGGTTTGATTAAAATCAATAACTTCTTCTTGCATATAACCCTTTGCAACAAGTCTAACTTTATTCTTTATGATGATTCCATTTTCATCCAACTTGTTCCTAAAGATCCACTTAGTTCCAATAATGTTGTGGTCCTTGGGTTTAGGAACTAGCTCCCAGACCTTGCATCTTTTGAATTGATTCAGCTCCTCTTGCATGGCCTCAATCCAATAAGGGTCTAGGATTTCTTCTTCAAACCTCTTTGGCTCAACTTGGGATAGGAAACTTGAGTAAAGAACTGTACTTAGATTCCTGCTCCTTGTTTGCACCCCTTGTCTGAGATCTCCAATTATTTGATTTGCTGGATGATCCCTTAAGTGCCTATTTGTTGGAGGCAGCCTGTCTTCTGGTTGTACACCTTCAGTCTCTTCATTTAGCTGCACCTCTTGGTCTTCTTCAGCATCATGAGTATCTTGTACTCCCCCTGGACAACAGCCACCATCCTCTACTTGCTGACTTGTAGAAGGACCTTCTGTTAAGGTAAGCTTGTCCATCTTCTCAGTTACACCTGTAGAGCTGCAAACACTTCTTGGCAATTCATTGTTAATGAGCCTTGTTTCAACAAAAACTACATGTACTGACTCTTCTACAACTTGAGTAATCAAGTTGTAGACCCTATAAGCCCTACTGTTGTTGTTGTACCCAACAAAGATTCCCTTTTGGGATTTGACAGCAAACTTGGTTAGATAAGACTTACCATTGTTAAGGATATATCACTTGCAACCAAAGATCCTGAAATAGGATAGATTTGGTTTTCTACCCTTCACAATCTCATAGGGGGTCTTCTTGTGGCTCTTGGTGATAGTAGCCCTATTGATTACATGACATGCAGTATTAACTGCCTCAGCCCAGAAATATTCTGGGAAAGAAGTGTCACTCAATAGGGTTCTACCAGCTTCTATCAAGGTTCTATTTTTCCTTTCAGCAATACCATTTTGCTGAGGTGTTCTTGGTGAGGAAAATTCCTGAAAAATTCCAAACTCTTCACACAGTTTTGTCGTACTTTCAGACTGAAATTCAGTACCATGGTCACTTCTGATTTTGACCACTGTACTGTCCAATTCATTCTGAATTTGTTTAACAAAACTATACAAGATACTTGGAGTTTCAGATTTTTGCCTTAGGAAGAACACCCAGGAATACCTTGAGTAGTCATCAACTATCACAAATGTGTAGACCTTCCTACCTAGGCTATGAACTGGCATAGGACCAAAAAGATCCATATGCAAGAGGTATAGACACCTCACAGAATCCTTGTTATCAAGGCTATGAAAGGTGGATTTGGTCTGCTTGCCCTTTTGACAAGCTGAGCATATCCTATCCCTTATACACTTAACCTGAGGACCATTCCTAACTAACTCTTTGCTAAAGAGTTGACCAATTGTCTTATAGTTAAGATGAGCCAGCCTCTTGTGCCATTTAACACAATGTGAGACTTTCTCATCAGCTACAAGACAAATAGGAGAAATAATGTTCTCACACATAATGTCTAGACAATAGACATTTCTCTTCCTATATCCTGTCAGAATGATCTTTTGATCACTTGACTTTTTGATATGACAACCATCCTTGACAAATGAGATGTCATATCCTAAATCACTCAGCTGACTTATGCTAATGAGGTTATGTTTCAAACCCTTTACATAAGCCACTTGAGTAATTGTAATTTGGTTACTAGAAATATTACCAAAGCCTTTGATGATTCCTTTTTCTGAACCACCAAAGGTAACTTTAGGACCATCCTTGATTGATGTATAGTCCTTTAGCAGCCCCCCTTGTTCCAGTCATGTGCCTGAAACATCCACTGTCCAAGTACCATATATTGGCATGGCCACTTGGACTCACATGCAAAACAGATTACTTAACCTTAGAATCCAAATAATTCTTGGGTCCTTGGTGCAGGTTAGTTTGACTTTTAACAAAACTACTTGTAGTACTTCTAGCAGGTAGTTTGCTACTCTCCTTGACACTAGAATTGTGCCAACAATCTATGGCAAAGTGGCCTATCTTACCACAACACCAGCACTCAAACCTGTTGTACCTTTATTTAGGTACAACCCTGGCTGAATTTTCTACTGCAGCCTTCTTGTTTAGTGCTGGGGCTTTGCCCTTAGATTTGGACTTAACTGTCCAGGCAGGTTTTGTAAACCCCAATCCAGTTTTACCCTTATGAGGTACAAACTCATCTATCAAAGGTAAAACAGATTTTGGTTTAGAAAAACTTGCTACAATCTCTCTCTCCTTCTGAAGTCTAGCCTCCAGATTTCTAATTTGATCATTCTTAAATGTAATAGTACCCATCTGAATAACAGTAATGTTCTTCAGCCTGGCTATTTCATTCATTTTCTGATCAAATAACTTGTCTGAATTAGCAGCAGCCAATTTAAGACTAGCAATCTCTTTTGCCTGAGTTTTGGCTAAGGTTTTGCTTTTTTTCAAGGACTGCAACAAGTCCCTATATTCATCAATCAACTGATGAATATCTCCTTCAGATTCAGACCCACTCACATCACTTGATGCAGATGTATCTAATTCTGACTCAGTACTAAAAATTGAATTGGAAGAACAACTTTGTACCTTACTTGGTCCAGGCTGATCCTGGATTTTGTCTCCTTCAGATAAGGCCATCAGTCCCTTGCACTGAATGTCCTCATGCTCATAAATTGAGTTCATTAGCTGCATGAACTCATCTTCTTCTTCTTCTTTAGCAAATAAACAAATATAGGCTTCAGCTTCTGCATCTGTTTCTGAAGATGACTGATCAGTCAAACTTTTGTCTTTTTTGGCAACAAAGGACTTTTCCTTTTTGCCATTAAACTGTGTCTTCTTTCTATCAGTTGACTCCTTTCTCTTTTCAGGACAGTCAGCCACTACATGTCCCTGTCTATTGCAACAATAGCATACAATCTTTGAGGATGTAGTCTTACTTGGCTTGGACTTTCTTCTGTCATTCCTTGATGACTTCCTGTTCTGATAGTAGTCATCTTTTGTATGTGAAGTGGATGGCTTAGACCTCCACTGCTTCTTCTTCAGAAACTTTTGAAAATGTCTTGTAAAAGAAGCAAAGTCTTCATCACTTTCACTACTATCTGAATTCTTGCTTTCTGACTCATCTGTCTCAGCCTCAGCAACTTTTTGAGGTGGAGATGGAGACTTGCTTTTATATTTCCTAGTGGCTTCAGTCTTGAAGTCCACAACTCTTTCCTTATGCTCCACTCTAGTAGTCTTCTCTTCCTCCATTCTAACCATTAACTGCATCTCATAAGATAACAGTTTTCCAAACAAGGTTGGAGGAGGTATATCAGCTAATTTGGCCATTTCCCTAATGACACAAATCTTGGTATCCCAGTCCTTAGTCAGGGATCTTAAGAACTTGTCATTCAGCTCATACTTGCTGAATTCTCTTCCATAGGACATCAATTCATTTACTATCCTATAGAACTTCTTGTAGCATTCAGTAATGCTATCAGACATTCCTTGTTTGAAGCTTTCATATTCCTGATTTAACAAAGACTTCCTGTCGTGTCTTACTTCTTCTGATCCCTCCATATAGACAATTAATGTATCCCACATTTCTTTCGAAGTTTTACAGTGAATTAAATTCTAAAATGTTGCATCATCAATTGCACTAACAATAATATTCTGGGCCCTCTTGTACATAGTGGCCAGAATAATTTCATCTTTAGTCATTTCTAAATAGTCTTTGGGAGTTCTATGATTTGCATCCAGAACAGATACTTTCATTGGCACATATGACCCTTCTTTGACTGTAATGTATATTCTTGGGTCAGAGGCTTCCATAAAAAGTCTAACCCTCTCTTTACAAATGCCAAATGTCTCTTTTCTACAGATTGACAATTTCATGGACCCCAGCTCTTTGTGATTCTCAGTTGAACCCATTTTCTTGAATCTTGATTAATCTGATTCTGCCTACAGGATCTTACTCAGACTGTTATGTCCCTTTTTGAGTAACCTCCCTCTGATATCACTTGAAAGAAATAGTGCCTAATTACCTAGAAGGGGGGGGGGGTGTGAATAGGTGAACTTAATCTTTTTAACTTTAAAGGCAAAAACACTGAATTATAAGACCTGTATTTGCAATTCTCTACAGCAATTCAGCACAGATAACACAGCAATCACAGAATTAATCACACATAGATTTTTATAGTGGTTCCCCAAGGTCTGGGTACATCCACTTTCCCCCTTCGCCTATCTAGTAGTGTACTAGATTCGGCCTAACTTCTCCACTTCTCCTCAGATCCTAAGATCTTACAACTCAGAACCCCAAACAGGTTCCTACAACTCAGAGTGTCCACACTCCTACAACTCAGACACTAAGCCTTACCACTCAGTCTTCACCAAGACTTACACTCAGGCTAAACATCACTACCTCAGCCTTCAATCAAGGCCTACACACAGAGAATAGAATCTCCTACACTCAGGCACTAAAGCCCTACCTCAGCCTTTATAAAATAGGCTTACAGCTAAGATCACTTAGGATCCTACAAAAAATAAAGTTTACAATGTATATAACCACAACTCTAAAAGAGAGAGATGAGTTGACTGGCTTCTTGATGAGTTCTTGGAAGAACTAGGCAGAGATCAACCTCCCTTGGCTTTCTTCAAAACTTCTTGAATTAGAACACAGTACGGTTTTATCTCCTGAAGATGATCTTCAATCAACTTCTGTCTTGAGATTCAGATCTCAATCTGAATCTTACTTTGCAGCCTGGTTCAACAGCTGCTCTTCTTAGAAGGAGCTCTCTCTCTCCAACTTCTTAGATCTTCTGTAGAAGGTCTTCTTTGTGTTGTTAGATCTCTTGATTGATTGTTGTCAATCTGTAATTACACATTCTATTGAAGGAGAAAGGTCTTTAAATAGTCTTCCTCCAAGGTAACTGGCTGATCCGGTTTCTAACAACTTTCTGTTGGCTCTGACAGTTGCAGTTGACCGGTTGAAATGGCAGCTGTCAAGTCATCCAGTCACTTCTTGAAATCTCTGTCACTGTCTGAAAGTGTCGAGACAGATAGTCTTTATATGTCGACACAAATAGACTAAGTGTTGACACAAGTAGACTAAGTGTCGACACTAGCCTTGATGGTGTCGACACAACTCCTTGTGTTGTTGTAACAGCTTCTCGACACTACTTCTTCAGAATGTGTCGACACTGATCCTGTGTGTCGACACAAGCCTTCTGTTGAATGTGTCGACACTGATTGAGTGTGTCGACACAAGTACTTCTTCTTCAATACTTAGTTGATTTCTGCTGTGTGTTGACACAACTCCTTTGTGTCGACACTTGCCTTCATGTGTTGAAACTTTGCTGAGTGTCGACACATCTCCTTTGTGTCGACACATTCTTCATGTGTTGAAACTTTGCTGAGTGTCGACACATCTCCTTTGTGTCGACACATTCTTCATGTGTTGAAACTTTGCTGAGTGTCGACACATCTCCTTTGTGTCGACACATTCTTCATGTGTCGAAACTTTACTGAGTGTCGACACATCTCCTTGTGTCGACACATTCTTTATGTGTTGAAACTTTGCTGAGTGTCGACACATCTCCTTTGTGTCGACACATGTACTTTAACTTTGTTGAAGTTTGCTGAGTGTCGACATAGCCTCTAGGTGTCGACACTGCCTCTAAGTGTCGAAACAGATAATGTTGACGATTCTTCACAATGTGTCGACACAGCCTGTATGTGTCGACACTTTTCTTCTGGTGTCGACTCTGCTTTCCTGGTGTCGACACAATTACTCCAAGTGTCGACACTGCTTCTCTGGGTGTCGACACAAGCCTTCTTAAGTGTCGACACTTTTCTTCTAGGTGTCGACACATGGACTTAGAAACTTTTCCTGCAATCCTGCAGTTACTTAACCTGCACAAATAAACTCAAAGCACATCAAATACACCTTGATGTATATCATTGAGTAGGGTGAGGCTTTTTCAAATCAGGTACATATATTCCAATGTACCGAACACCTTCCTTGTTTATCTTGTGGCCCAAGAATCCAACTTCCTTTAGCAAAAACTAGCACTTATTGAATTTGGCGAAGAGAGAGTGCTACCGGAGTTTTAATAGCACCATCTGTAGATGCCGAGTATGGTCCGTCTTGGTCTTTGAGTAGATTAGGATGTCGTCTATGAAGATGATGACAAAGTGATCCAAGAATGGTTCGAATACTTTATTCATCAGGGCCATGAAGGCGGAGGGCACGTTGGTGACTCTGAAGGGCATCACTAGGAACTCATATAGACCATATCGGGAGCTGAAGGCAGTCTTGGGAATATCTTCCTCTCGGATTCGAAGCTAATAATAGCCGAATCTCAGGTCCATCTTGGAGAACACCGATGCACCTTGCAGCTGATCGAACAGTTCGTCGATCCTAGGGAGGGGGTATATGTTGCGTATAGTAAGCTTATTTAGTTCCCTGTAGTCATTACACAGTCACAGTGTCCCGTCTTTCTTCTTGACGAAAAGCACCGGGGCTCCCCAGGGTGAGGAACTAGGATTGATGAATCCAGCATCTATTAGTTCCTATAGTTGAATTTTTAGTTCAGTCAGCTCTCTTGGGGCCATCCGGTATGGGGCTCGTGATACTGACCATACTCCGGACACGAGCTCAATCTGAAAGTCGACCTCTCGCTGGGGTGGCAATCCCGGGAGGGACTCATGGAAAATATATGGAAAGTCGCGGACTACTGGGACTTTGGAGGGTACCTGAGTTTTGTCTTCCATTTCGAAATAGATAAAGTATACTTCGTCCTTCTGCCAGACTGATTTCACAATTTGCATAGAAGTCAAAATAATGCTCGAGATAGAGGGCACACCTGTCAACGTGACGCTCTGGCCATTTGGGTTATGTTGTCAGGCTTCTCGCGTGGAACATTTTATCTGTGCTTAGTGCTCGGCCAGCTAGTACATCCCCAGAATTATGTCAAATCCAGTTATTGCTAGGATGGTTACGTAGATCTCAAATTATACTTCTCCCAGCACAGCCTGTAACGAGCACTTTTTGGTAGATGTCATATCCGACCCATTCGGTAAACAGATTCGTATAGACAGTCTGGTTGAACGAATAACGTTTCCTTTTGTTGCGATGAATTCGTGGGAGACGAAAGAATGTGTCGCTCCTGTATCGAAAAGGGTTTTGACAGGGTGTCCTTCTACCAACAAGATTCCTGATGACATGGGAAATATATACATATAGATCACTTAACTAATACAGAAGATGTAAGTAATATACAACATCAATAGTAAGATCTGATATCTCCATATCACCTAAAGTATATACCTATGACTACATACGGGGCCGGTCCATGCTATAAGTCCAGTGCGTAGGCCTCTAGGGGCGTCGCTCGGCCCTGCTGGCCTCTCCTGCCAGCTCTGCCTCTGTGGCCTCTCTGACCCTGTCCTTGTACCAGCTGTCCACCCTAAACTGCTCCTAACCCCGGTCTCCCTGTCGCCTGTGGGAAGAAAACTCTCATATGTCCTGGAAGCTGGCATAAGAAGCAGTTCCCCACGAAGGGAACATCTCGTAGGGCTACTAGTGCGGGTTGTGGTTCTGGAGCTGGTCTGATGTCTGGCTGCACAGCTGGGGGTACTGGGGGTACTGGTGGGCGCTTATAGGGCTGTCTGCGGTGTCACTGCCTGCGCTCTATATCCTATCTGTGTGGAGTGACTCCTCCGTCTCGCCTCAAGTCTCGAGGAATCTCTACCTGGCCTCTGCGCCGCTGAGCCACTGTTTGCTGGTCCAACTCTAATTCTACCGCATGGGTGGCTATGGTATGAAAAGTGGCCTGAGAGAGCATGATCAGGGCTTGCCTCAGGTCATCTCGTAGTCCTCGGTAGAACCAAGAAGCTCTATCCCTATCAGAGGCTGCCAGATTCCCGGCGAAGCATGCCAGGTGTATAAACTCTATCTCGTACTCTGCCACTGTGCGGTTGCCCTATCAAATGAGTAAGAACCTCTCTTGCAGCGCGGATTGGTCTGCATCTATTATGAAGAACTCTAGTAGAGCTACAGAGAACTCCCCCAAAAGAATCGCGCTCAACAGCCGACCTCGAAAAGTAGAGCGACTAGCCGCTCTCCACCAATCCATCGCGTTTCCCTCCAAAAGGGTCACCACTAAAGAGACTCCAGCCACAGCTAGGCACATAATTCCTACTAACAGCTCCTCCACCCGCTCCACCCACTACTCTACCTGGATGGCCGTCTCTGTACCTATAAAAGAGGGAGGCCTCAGTCCTCGGAAAGTCATCAGCAGATCGGTGTGTGCGGTCATCTCTCGCGGTGGCTGTGCAAGGGCAGCCTAGAAAGTCGCTATAATAGCCGCCACTGTCCGCCCCATATCTGTCTCGGTAAATGGTATGACCGCGGGAGCGACCGGGTCTGGTGGTGGGGTAGCTGGAACATATCCTTTGGATGAGGATCCCCCGTTACTGTACTCCTGTATCTGGAGAAGTAACAGGAAAGAGTGTCAGTATTTTGCAAAAGTAGGGGAAATTTGAAAAAATGATAACCCAAGCGGAAAACAACGGTGTATGGGCGTACTATCGTACAATCTAGAATCCCTAAGCCTCTACACTATGGTCTACCAAGATTCTGCTGCAAGGTTCGTCCCAAACCCAGAACGAAGAGAGGGACGGAGGGATCCTGAGACTGCTCCACAAGGACGAATCGTGATCGCTCTGATATATTTGTAGTACCCCCCAACCTTTTGCCCGGGTCGGGCTAGAGGGGTACTACTGGCCCAAGACATCCACCCAGTGTTCTTTAGGGGAAACGATCCACCATATCGAAGCACTAGATGACCGCCTTGATCGCCTCGAATCATAATATTCACAACCCATCAAAGTATAGCGGAAGCATTAACAGGAAACACTGCATATATATATATATATATATATATATATATATATATATATATATATATATATATATATATATATATATATATATATATATATATATATATCACATCAAATTATACGGGGGTTCTAGGGTCGAAGCCTAAGCATTTATATAAGCCCGTGGGCTATACATGCACTACATATAACCCTCATACTCTCTCTCTCTCTCTATGCTGCTCAGCGGTACTCACGTCTCTAAACTCTGGGGATGGCGGGGGTGCATCTACTCAAGTAGTCCTAGCCGCTGGCGTAATCTCCTGCGGCAGCGAGTCACTACGATGCACCATTTCCTGTGAATGGTTATTTAGATAACTGTTAGTCACAGAACTAAGTGGAAATAATTCTCCTCCCCGGATTCATATCCTGGGGATGAGCACACACCCACCCAACAAATGTAAATAGCCGAAGCAAGAGAGAGTTAACACAACATTTCATATATACATATATATATATATATATATATATATATAGGAGCAACTATAAAAGAGTGCAGGATAGTATAACTGGAAAAAGCAGCAATAATATAAATCAGCTATAACAAGGATCCACTAGCTCATCAGCACATCAGGTTTTCATATCCTGAATTCTATCGCAGGCATTCACAGCCGCGCACATACCGCAGGATTTCATAGCTGTCCACACACCGTATGCATTCATTGTCGTGCACACAAACCCTATGTTGACATAGTTTGGATCGCTTCTATTCTAGCAGGGTAGCGAGCCCCGTATGCCTCACCAATGTGGCCGTCGGTGATAGTGGCTAGTCCTGCCACTTCTGGGGGTGATCGTACAACACAACCCCAGGACCTAACGTACAACCTTGTGTACTCTTGGATGAGAGCGATATCCGGCGAATTGTTTTGGCCGACCAGCGGAGGAAAACCCGACGGTGAATAATATAACGGCCGGTCACCCGTGGTACTCATCTCCCTGTAGCCTTGAGTCGTCGAACTTTCCGCACCAATACGAATGGTCTACGGGAGGGACTGACCTGCCACTATTTCACCGCAAGCAATTTATAAACAATCAAACAAAGGCAAACAATATATACACTGGGTCTCGTCGGCCTGCCCTACCACGCTTTAGACTTCGGGCGTCGACACTTAGCTCTACTTTCAAAAAGGAGCGAGGGAGCGCATTATTTGGGGCTAGACCTGGAGGACTACTTCAACTCCAGTTATCCCCAACTAAGGCTCAACTTAAACAATGACTGCTCGTCAGAGTAGGACCCGAGATTATAATAATAAATTACAAAGAGGACAAGTGCGGTGATTAAGCTGCTTATTTAAAGTGCTATAATGAAATGTGACCAGTACGAGACTGAAGTTGTACCGAATAAAAAGTACTGAGAAAAGCTTGACCAGTATGAGACTGGAGTGCTGAATAGAAAGTACTGAAAAGAAAGCTTGACCAGTACGAGACTGGGGTAATACTGAATAGAAAGTACTGAAATAAGCTTGACAGTACGAGACTGGAGTACTACTGAATAGAAAGTATTGAGAAAAGCTTGACCAGTACGAGACTGGAGTAGTACTGAATAAAAAGTACTGAAATAAGCTTGACCAGTACGAGACTGGAGGAAACACAAAGAAAATGGTTAGTAGTCCAATCCCCAAGTTTCTGCCCTTGATTTTGTCTGCCTATAGCATATCTACCTGATCCTGCGGCTGAAATTGAGCCACAGGATGTGCTTTGACCGTCTGTCCCCACAACAGATTGGCAGTGGATCCGCTGTGGGGGGCATTGATGCTGAGGCAGGGGGTGGGGTTTAAGATAATCAGGGCCGTCCGATCTCATCTTGAGATCAGACGACCGCTGCTGCTTCCCGGCGGTATGGAGGGTGGCAGCCTCCACCACCGCTGGCCAGCCTTCGCCAGCCGTCATCGCCGGCCCCGATCGACTCTCCGGGGGATGGCCACCCTCTGGGCGGTGGTCCGGCGGTCGGGCGCCGCCGGCCTCCATCCGAAAAACTCAACCCGAGAGCCTGGGGTGGCGGTCGCTCTGCTCCCGGCATCAACGCGCCACCCCCGCTTCTCGGGCAGTTGGACGCCTACCAGGTCACACCCAGCCGGCTCGCCGGGGGTGGGGCTTCCCGCCGGTGGTGGCCTGGCGGCCATTGTTGAAGTTGGTGACCGGGCGGTCTGGCGGTCTGTCTTGGCGGGTTGAAGACCGCGCGGTCTGGCTGTTTGTCTCAGTCGGCTTGGAGACCGGGCGGTCTGGCGGTCTACCCTGGCAATCTCTCTTTCTCTCTGGTGGTAGCCGTGCGGTTAGCCATTTTGTCTAACCACGCGGCTTGTGCGGTTTGTTTTGTATAGTCCGCTTAGTCCTGTAAATTTTTAGTCCCACATCTCTTATTTGTATTCTCTCATCTCTCCTCCATTCTATATAAGGGAGGGCATACCTTTGTAATAGATACCTTTTTCGGATAATAAAGTTTCTATTAAAACCACTTTCGGTTTGTTTTAGTTCCACTTCCGGCTTGTTTTTGTTCATTTCTAACATGGTATCAGAGGACTCGATCTATTCCTCCCGATTGTGTGCGCTCTCTCTGCTTTCACGGCTTGATTCCCCGTCTGTCCGCGCGACCTGTCCGCGCGGCTTGCCCCTTCTTTTTCACGACCTGTTTTCGCGATCTCCTCTGTTCGCCGCGCTCTACTTCTTGTAGCCTTCTACCCGCTCCTGCTTGCTAGTCGCCCCGGCCTCCTCTTTCGCCGTGCGACTTGTTCTCCTCTGTTCGCCCGACTTTTTCAAGCCGTGCGACTTATTTCCCTCTGCTTTGCTCTGCTTCTTAGTAGAGGCCTTCCTAGCCGCACGACCTATTTTCTGTTCGCCCGGCTGGGTGCTTCTTTCTCTTCTCGCGGCTTGTTCTTATCGTCGCGGTTTGCTCCTATCTTGCTTCCATGGCTTTCCCCTCCTCCAGCCTGTCCGCCTCCGTGGTCACCTCTTCTGGTAGTGCTCACGTTTAGTGTCTAAATCTGTCATTAGATCTCAGATTGTGCCGCGACGGGTTCCGATGCACCTGTCTAGGTTATATGAGGTCACAGGAATCGACAGAACTCAATTCGGAGTTCTCTAGCTCGATATCAAAAATCTGCTCTCGTTGTATTTTATGAGCAATGGTCACATCCACTATATGACCTCGGGGTCCAACTGAACGAGTTCTGATGCACCCGTATCATCTATACGAGGTCACATGAACTGACAGAACTCAATTCAGAGTTCTTTAGCTTTATTTCCTTCCTAGGGTTATCTCCCACTGGGTCATGGGTAGAGTTCGGGCCACTTTTATTGGGACTACTAGGGCTCTGATGGCCCAATAAAAGTCGGGATTTTACAAACATACTTGAGGTTCTTGTGATCCGAGAAGATGTCACAATGAACCCCATATAAGTAATATGTAACACCTCCATTCGTCACGCGGAATATAACAGTGGGTCCGACCGGGGCCCTGTGCCATATTTCACAGACAAACGACAGAATTACGTGTGAATATCAAATCACGTTCTACTCGTATCTTAACTTAGAGCATTCTAGCGCATCATTTTCAGTTATAAGAACTCAATCGCATGAATGTCCACTAAACATATAAACTCCACATTTATATATAAACCAGGAATGTATACAACACACAAACGCTCATGGCCTTAAGGCCTTACAAGTTGCTCTTTACACATATACAGCTTCATACATCGGCACGCAGGCCGGCCACACATGAAATCCAAGAATTCTTTGCACGGCCTTCAAGGGCCTTTAAGCAGCAAGGGCTTCATTCCGCTAAATTCAATTCAAACCGTCAGCACTTGCAATTAGACATCCACCCCAAGAGCGGTAAACAAAGCAACGGTCAGCATTAGCTGACCAATTATAACGACCCTACCCCTTACCCGGTGTAACGCCCCCCGGTTTTTTCTATGTTTTGCTTGATCTTTGGCTGGCGTTACGATGGCGTATTTCCCGGCTTTGTGCCGTTGTAGAGCGTGGTTTTAGCTCTTAGGGTTCCCTGTGTAGCCTGTTAGCAAGATTCCCCAGCTAGCCGGAGTCTTTTTGATGACTCGGTTGGGCCTCTTAGGGAATGCTTGTGTTTTGGCTTCGGGAGGTGTTATCCCGGGTTTTGTTCGTCGAATGTTAATTTCGACTTCGTAGTTGCGTTCGTAGCGTGGGTTTTTAGCTGCGGCGTAAATTTCGTCTTTCTCCGAGAAGTTTCAGATTTTGTGTTGTTTTGATAATAAGTATGAATAATTATTTGTATGCTGATTGTTTAATATTAAACTGTCATATATATAGTCTTGGGTTAGTTTTAGGGCTGGGTTCCTTCTGGTTCTTTTCCTGTTTCTCTTCTTGTTTGAAGCCGTCGCCCGTCGCATGTACGAGAGGAAGAGCATCGCCGGCCTACCCTAGCCTTCGGACGCCGTTTTCCTAGAGTTTTGTGGTCGGAGTTTTGGTTTCGAGAGTGGATCTGGACTGCCCTCGCCTGGATCTGCACTCTTTCTGCTCCTCAGCTAGTGCTCTATGGCTAGATTCGAGAGTGGGGGACGCCGCCGGCCAAGCTTTTCTGGTATTGAGGCAAGTGATGTCCCCTCATCCTTGCCAAAGCTGATCTTTGTCTTTCTTTTGAACTAATTTTTATCTCTTTCTTGTTTAGATCTTAGGTGTAAGCTAGGGTTTGTGCCCGATCATTCCGTGGTTAGTGTAGAAGGTTTCCAGTTAATCTCAGTTTTCCTGAGGGATTGTGTCTATTAGGGACAGATTTGGTTCGGTCTAGGTCGAGTAGTTACCATTGCCAATGGGGGTTGTACTCGAGAGAGAAGAGAGAATCCCCGTTCTCGTTTTTGGTCGTTTGCTGGATCTGGCTCCTGTAGCTAGTTGGGGTGTCGACACTGTTGTGTCGACACCGGCCAGTCTTGGTGTCGACACTTGGTGTCGACACAGGCCAGTCGTGGTGTCGACACTTGGTGTCGACACCAGCAGCTGTAGTGTCGACACCATGTGTCGACACCGGCAGCAGTGGTGTTGACACTTGGTGTCGACACCAGCAGCTGCAGTGTCGACACCATGTGTCGACACCGACAGCAGTGGTGTCGACACTTGGTGTCGACACCAGCAGCTGCAGTGTCGACACCTTGTGTCGACAACGGCAGCAGTGGTGTCGACACCAGCAGCTGCAGTGTCGACACCTTGTGTCGACACCGACCGCTGTAGTGTCGACACTTGGTGTCGACACCGGCCGTGGTGGTGTCGACACCTTGTGTCGACACCGGCTTGTCGAGGTATCGACACATCAGTGTCGACACTGGGTATTGCCCTTGTTCTGGGGTCGGGGAGACTCGGGGTTGGTTTGGTTAGGCGTGCAAGGCCGCGTCGGTGGGACCCGACGTTTTGCCTTGGGTTCGTGTGTTTCTTAGGATTGTTAGAATGACTTTTTCCCTAGGGGGGGGGGGTGCTTTGGGTGGTCGGCTAATTTCTGCATGCCGACTCTTGGGTCGTGGCAGGTGGTGGAGTTTTGGTGGCCTCTAAAGGGGTGGTTTTATGTGGAGAGCTGTGGCCACCGCCTTTTGCCCCGGTTTGGGTTGGTGTGTGTGGGAC
Organism: Platanthera guangdongensis; assembly: GCA_039583875.1. Classification (NCBI taxonomy): domain Eukaryota; kingdom Viridiplantae; phylum Streptophyta; class Magnoliopsida; order Asparagales; family Orchidaceae; genus Platanthera; species Platanthera guangdongensis. Next base: position 87,737,503 of record CM077161.1, on the reverse strand, counting down.
CATAAAGCTGCCACTGTTTGACCCCTTAGCCCTTTTTGGGTCTGATTCTAGTTATGCAATCAGACCCATGTTTGACCACTGCCACTTACCCACGTGTTAGGACTGTTAGTCCCTTTCCTATTTATGCTTTCCTTTCTTTTGGCATATGTTTATGTCTTGGTGCTGTTGCAGGCTTTATTGGTAGGGCATGTTGGTTTTAATGCTCACCCTTGGTGTGCTCTGCGGTGTTTTAGACAGTACTCTTTTCTTGCTGCCTTTCCCTTTTTCTTTCTTATAGCAGCTTGTTGCCGGGTTGGTAAACCCTTCATCTTATTGCTCATTAATCTATTGCTCTAATTACTTTTGATTGTCTCCTTGCTGAGGTGTTCTTTTCTTGAATGCCTCAGGTCCAGGTTGTAGCCGGTTCAGCGGCTAGTTCTTTGGAGGGGCTTGTTGGTGGCCTCTAGGGTAGCTGAGATTGCTGATCCCCGTTTGTTGTGAGGTAGTTCTTTACTCTTCTGTATAGACATACATACTCGCCAGTGGGTTCGTGTCAGGTTGTTGGCGCCCACTGGTGGCTTTTTGTGATGCTGAATATGAATTTAAACTGCTGTGTTTGCCTATTTGAGGTTGGTTACTTGCTTCTGGGAAGGATTTATGCTAGGTTGCATGTTAGATATTTTAAAACCTAAAAGTATTATTATATGTACCCCCATGCATAACATGTTTCTAAATCAAAGACACTACTTTTTCTCAACGTAAAATACTATTTTTCATACCTATTATATTCACCTTAGAGTCATGCACGTATAAGTCGTCCCCCGGGGATACTTATGCTCATTTAGGGTGTCAAGTTAATTGAACCAAAGTAATTTCTGCTGCGTATAAATATAGTTTTAACTGTGGACTAGCTGATCCACCGAGCCGAGGGATACGGCCATTCAACATAACTGATTTTCTTTCATACTCAATTAACCATTTTCCTAAAAAATCTAACGTTTGGAGTTTTGCCTGAGCGTGTGCAGTTATCCCCTGCACGACGTGGCATCACGGCGCGTGTTTTCTCCTACTCTGATACGATTTTTACCGTGGAGAAAATGCGGGTTGTGACAGTTGGTATCAGAGGGAGGTTGCTTGACAAATGGTTGGGCAACCTTTCCCTTGTCTGCATTAGTGTTTAACATCATACCATTCACACACCGATATGTCATCAGCACGTCTTGACCGAAGCACGAACACTACACTCATGAGCATAAAGAAGTATACAGGGCATATTATATAGTATGGGATGCATAATATGTGTTTGTATATGGATCCACCATAGGAGGCAACATGTGAGGGTTATGTAGTATGGGATGCATAACCTCACCACATGAATGCGGCTAGCACGTTTTCTTTTCTCGTTACATGAGAATGTTATGTAGTATGAGATGCATAACATTTTCATGTGTACGCCGCCCATGGCATGCACTAAGGCCTTTTTAGAATGCATAGCACATCATGCATAGCATAACATTTCATAAGCACAACGTGCCAAGCTAAAGATTTGCAAGATGACATATGTACACACATGGTTTTGAGTCAAAAAGAATACAAATGCATGCATTCATGGTTTAGGCACATGAGTCAGTATGATGGTGGTGAACCATCTTAGGATAAGCATAACATCATCATGGTAAAAACAACTCCCAGAGCAAGTTTTGCAGTTGAAGTTCATATTTAAGTGTGTATGTCCGTACCGGGTAGTTTCGTTCTAGTTGATGGGCTAGGATTTGTCTAAAGCTTGTGCGATTTTAAGATGGCGAGACGTCCTGCGACGAGATCGACCCCCCAATCCGAGGGTGAAACGTCAGGAGCGCAGAGCGAGGCGTTGGTAGAAAGCTTGCGGTAGAGCAATGAGGAGTTATCGAGGCAGGTAGTGGCTATGCAGGCTCAGATTCAGTCCCTTGTAGCAGTTGTGGCGGGACAGCCCCCGAGAGCTCAGAACCCCGCTGAGGGGGTAGCTGTCCCTGCCCCTCCTGCTCCTCCCGTGCCTGTAACGTCCCCGCGCCCCAGCGTGTAATCTAATTTCCACCCGGTCCAGTTCCGGTTACCGGGCTGCAGCCCAAGCACCCCAACCCCTCTCCCTCCACAGGAGGGTTGTTGGTGGCCACAGCCTCCCTTTGATGAGGTAAACTCGATAGTCAAGCCCGCACTACGGGGACTTCCCAGGAGGTCACCCATCCCAGTACTGGGATGGGTGACCTCCTGGGAAGTCCCCGTAGTGCGGGCTTGACTATCGAGTTTACCTCATCAAAGGGAGGCCGTGGCCACCAACAACCCGCCTGTGGAGGGAGAGGGGTTGGGGTGCTTGGGCTGCAGCCCGGTAACCGGAACCGGACCGGGTGGAAATTAGAGTACACGCTGGGGCGCGGGGACGTTACAATAAAAAGTGCAGCTCAATTGGTGATGAGAGTTGAAAGAACTCCATAGTTAAGCGTGCTCGGGCTGGAGTAGTACTGGGATGGGTGACCTCCTGGGAAGTCCCCGTAGTGCGGGCTTGACTATCGAGTTTACCTCATCAAAGGGAGGTTGTGGCCACCAACAACCCGCCTGTGGAGGGAGAGGGGTTGGGGTGCTTGGGCTGTAGCCCGGTAGCGTCGCCTAGAGCGGAGCCGTGACACTGTCACGTTGGATCGGCTAGGGTCGTTACAATAAACGTGATTGTAACACGCCGAAGTCAAGCGGATCAATTTGAGCAAACTTGGGTTCAGGCCTGGGTGACACGGCCTGGGACACGGGCGTGTCCCAGGGCGTGTCAGGCCTGGGTAGTGTCGAGTCGTGGAGTCGACGAAATTTGGAGTCGACACAGCGGACACGGCCTGCGACACGGGCGTGTCGCAGGGCGTGTCGGGGTCGTGTTGACGATCGGCGTGATGTCGACGAATTTTGCTCGACGATCATCGAGTGTCGAGTGTCGAGTGAGGACACGGCCTGTGACACGGGCGTGTCACAGGGCGTGTCAGTGGTCGTCGAACTCAACTCGACGTTTCGAGCTAGGGCGTGTTTGCGGGACACGGGTGTGTCCAGGTGCACACGGCCAGGAACACGGGCGTGTGCCCGGCCGTGTGAAGTCTCGGGTTGTTTTGGGATTATTTTCGTTGAGGCACACAGCCTCAGACACGGGCGTGTCTGAGGGCGTGTCGTGGACACGGCATGGAACACGGGCGTGTCCCATGGCCGTGTACTGTTGGTTTTGAGTCGGTTGACTGCCGCTTAGAGGGACACGGCCTGTGACACGGGCGTGTCACAGGGCGTGTCAGGCCGTGTTTTAGCTTTTCTGGCCGAATCTGAGCCGTTTGTTTCCCTCTTCCTGGATCCAATGGTTGGGCTCTGTCCAGGTGTGGTGAAGGCCGAGATAAAGGGGATTTAATTCCTCTTTTCTTCTTCTTCTTCATCATTTCTTTTAAGCAAGGGAGGAAGAAAGGCTAAGGCAAGAGGGAAGGGAGGAGTCTACCAGCTGCTGTAGGAGCTACAGAGTGCGGAGCGAAGATCCGACAGCAGATTCGTGAAGGAGAAGCCGAGGCGGTGATTTCCATCCGGCTACTTCATGGCGCAGAAGCGGTCTTCAAGGGTAACGATCTCCTTCTTGGACATCGAAGTCCTTCCTTTATGCATGTGCTTGGAATCCTCCACCGAGAGGTGGATTTGCGGAAGTGATTCCTTTGTTGAGTCTGCATCTAGAGCCGGAAATATGGAGTACGGCATAGGCATGCTGTGTGAAGCCCATCTGGACCGGTAGTCTGGATTGGTGCTGTTGATGGGTAAACTAGAGGAGACTCCGTGGATTTGATGAGATGGAAATGGTTTTCTCTTGTGATGAATGTATGGACGTGATGCTGTGTGTGAGGAGGCTTTGGCAAAGCTCCTGGTTGTGATATGATCAATTGGTAGCACGCCGGGGAGCTCGTGATACACCCGGCTGTTACACCACTAAGGTGGGTTGATCTAGTTAGTTAGAGGGATCGATGGGTGGCAATACTTGGGGAGCCGAGTTAAACCCGGGTTGCTGCACCACATAGTGTGGGTCGATCGGATTAGGAGGGGGGGTCGATGGGTAGATATTGCCTGGGGAGCTTGGATAAACCCGACGTGCTACACCACATGTTGTGGGTCGACCTACTCTGGTTGTTGCTGTGAGGTTGTACCTCTGTGTGGTTTGGGCGGGATGTCTCCAGCTTGCGAGACTGGTGGACTAGGGCCGGTCAACCGACAAGTTAAAAACCTCGGATCGGCGGTGTATGACTGGTGGATTTCGGTACGCCAAGAAGGTGCCCTGAGTGCACGGAACGTCTGGTGGATTCCAGCATTTGTGATGTCATGTGTTTGCTAGCGGGATAAAGAGAATGAGATAGATATGCTGTTTGATGATACTTGATGAGCACTGTATACAGGGAAGGAACCACTACCCCGGGTAGGGGGTAGGGTCGTTATAATGGGTCAGCCAAATGCTGACCGTTACTTTGTTTTCTGTGTTGGCTTGGATATGGAATTGCAGGTGCCGCGGCTTGAAATGAATAAGTGGAATGGCTAGCTTGCTGTTGTTGGCCTTTGAAGGCTATGCGAAGAGTGGTGTTTTGATTTCATGTGTGGCCGGCCTGTGAGCCGATGTACGAAATGAATGTTGTGTAAAAGAGGAACCTGTAAGGCCATAAGGCCAGGGTGTGTGGGTTGTATACATTCCTGGTGTTGTGATATATATAAATGTGATATTTATATAGTGGTGGACATTCTGGTTGGAGTACATGTTAACAAAAAATTGCTGCGCTAGAATGGATGAGTTAAGGATACGCGTTGATGTTGATTTCCACACGTGATTCCTTCACTTGTTTGTGAGATAGGGCGTGGGGCCCCGGCCGGACCCACCGTTATATGTCATGTGACAGGTGAGGGCGTTACAAAGTGGTATCAAAGCCAGGTTTAGATTGTTTGGGAGGAGAGAATAGAAATGAACTCATGAATGTCCACTAGGAATGTATGTCATGCACATGATGTGCGTGAGTGTGTAGTCAATGTAGCAGTACCGTTATGATTGGAAGTATTAATGGTGTTCTGTACATTGATAGGTGGCGAGGGATGGAGCTGGGCCGTCTGAGCCCCAGCGGTCTGCTGAGAGTGCAGCACCCGTGGAAGCGCCTATGCCTCCCTCGGCAGAAGCCATACGGGTGGTGACGGAGACAGTGCTTGCAGTGTTACAAGCACAACCTACTGGACAGGCAAGGCCTGGTGCAAGGCAAGAGCAAGTGGTGGTGGAGGCGCAAGCAAGTGACGAGTCATTGACACGTTTTATGCACTTTCATCCACCGACTTTTGGTGGAGCGCTTTCCCCAACGCAAGCAGAAGATTGGTTGGCAAGGGTAAAAAGGATCCTGACCGCAATCCGGACGGTCGAGGAACAGAAAGTGATGTTGACCACTTTTCTGTTGGAAGGGGATGCGAGATTGTGGTGGGATGAAATTGAAGTGCATCACTTGGCAGGTCGAGGTTTAACGGAGGTTTCCATGGATGAATTCTCCCGAATATTTTTAGCCAAGTATGTGCCAGTGTCGCAGAGGATTGCGATGGAAAATGAATTTCTCCGTTTGGTGCAGGGTGAGCGAGAGATTGATACTTACCTGCATGAGTTTACAAGATTGGGGAGATATGCGGGATCGAACTTTGCGGAGGAAGCACGAAAGACAAATCGGTTTTATGAAGGCTTGCGGGATGAATTGAGGTTGGCACTTTCGGGTTCAGTGAGCCAAGGCTTCCAAGCATTAGTCGATACAACTCGTGCATTAGAGAAGGATATGAAACGAGTAGAAGCGAATAAGCGACATGAAAAGTCAGAGTTGAAAGTGTCGCAGTTGGATCAATCGGAGTTTTGACGACAAGAGAAGAAAAGATTTAGGCCGGCGGAATTAGCTCTGTCGACTGTTTCTTTGGGGGCGACTTATGGATCAGGACGTGTGGATACACATATATGCTATAAATGCGGGCAGCAAGGACATATAGCAAAATTCTGTCGGAATGCCCCTCCAGGGAGTGAGAAAACGATAGGTGCGTCATATGAAGAAAAGGGAAAAGCAGTGGCCGAGTCATCTGCACCCCGGACGCAACCGCGATTGCATGCGATGGACGTACAAGAGCCGCAAAGCTCAGTTGGTGAAATTCAGCCTCGAGTGTTTAATTTGTCGTTTAATCGCGAATTCCAAAATCGGGAGGCTGAACGGAAGTGACGTGTGATGTGAATTACTTTTGACTAAATCGAAACTTGATGGATCATCCATGGTGGTGTATGTAAACGATGTTTATATCTGTAATTATGATGAATAAAAGATGGTGTACATATCTATCAAAACTTGGTGCATTTGTGATTGTGAGAAGAGAAATCAATTATGTTGTTTTGTTTTGAGATCTTCTATAGCTGCATGTGCACAAGTGGAAGTTAGGGATGTGTGTTTGTTGTGTATGTTTGGTAGTTTGTGTGGAGGCTCGGGGTGTAAGCTTTGATGATGTTGTGGCTGATTGGCGTCAAATTTCGAGGACGAAATTATTTGAAGGGGGGAGGATTGTAATACCCCGAAGTCAAGCGGATCAATTTGAGCAAACTTGGGTTCAGGCCTGGGTGACACGGCCTGGGACACGGGCGTGTCCCAGGGCGTGTCAGGCCTGGGTAGTGTCGAGTCATGGAGTCGACGAAATTTGGAGTCGACACAGCGGACACGGCCTGCGACACGGGCATGTCGCAGGGCATGTCGGGGCCGTGTCGACGATCGGCGTGATGTCGACAAATTTTGCTCGACGATCGTCGAGTGTCAAGTGTCGAGTGAGGACACGGCCTGTGACACGGGCGTGTCATAGGGCGTGTCAGTGGTCGTCGAACTCAACTCGACGTTTCGAGCTAGGGCGTGTTTGCGGGACACGGGTGTGTCCAGGTGCACACGGCCAGGAACACGGGCGTGTGCCCGACCGTGTGAAGTCTCGGGTTGTTTTGGGATTATTTTCGTTGAGGCACACGACCTCAGACACGGGCGTGTCTGAGGGCGTGTCGTGGACACGGCATGGAACACGGGCGTGTCCCATGGCCGTGTACTGTTGGTTTTGAGTCGGTTGACTGCCTCTTAGAGGGACACGGCCTGTGACACAGGCGTGTCACAGGGCGTGTCAGGCCGTGTTTTAGCTTTTCTGGCCGAATCTGAGCTGTTTGTTTCCCTCTTCCTGGATCCAATGGTTGGGCTCTATCCAGGTGTGGTGAAGGCCGAGATAAAGGGGATTTAATTCCTCTTTTCTTCTTCTTCTTCTTCTTCATTTCTTTTAAGCAAGGGAGGAAGAAAGGCTAAGGCAAGAGGGAAGGGAGGAGTCTACCAGCTGCTGTAGGAGCTACGGAGTGCGGAGCGAAGATCCGAGAGCGGATTCGTGAAGGAGAAGCCGAGGCGGTGATTTCCATCCGGCTACTTCATGGCGCCGAAGCGGTCTTCAAGGGTAACGATCTCCTTCTTGGACATCGAAGTCCTTCCTTTATGCATGTGCTTGGAATCCTCCACCAAGAGGTGGATTTGCGGAAGTGATTCCTTTGTTGAGTCTGCATCTAGAGCCGGAAATATGGAGTACGGCATAGGCATGCTGTGTGAAGCCCATCTGGACCGGTAGTCTGGATTGGTGCTGTTCATGGGTAAACCGGAGGAGACTCCGTGGATTTGATGAGATGGAAATGGTTTTCTCTTGTGATGAATGTATGGACGTGATGCTGTGTGTGAGGAGGCTTTGGCAAAGCTCCTGGTTGTGATATGATCAATTGGTAGCACGCTGGGGAGCTCATGATACACCCGGCTGTTACACCACTAAGGTGGGTTGATCTAGTTAGTTAGAGGGATCGATGGGTGGCAATGCTTGGGGAGCCGAGTTAAACCCGGGTTGCTGCACCACATAGTGTGGGTCGATCGGATTAGGAGGGGGGTCTATGGGTAGACATTGCCTGGGGAGCTTGGATAAACCCGGCGTGCTACACCACATGTTGTGGGTCGACCTACTCTGGTTGTTGCTGTGAGGTTGTACCTCTGTATGGTTTGGGCGGGATGTCGCCAGCTTGCGAGACTGGTGGACTTGGGCCGGTCAACCGACAAGTTAAAAACCTCGGATCGGCGGTGTATGACTGGTGGATTCAGGTATGCCAAGAAGGTGCCCTGAGTGCACGGAACGTCTGGTGGATTCCAGCATTTGTGATGTCATGTGTTTGTTAGCGGGATAAAGAGAATGAGATAGATATGCTGTTTGATGATACTTGATGAGCACTGTATACAGGGAAGGAACCACTACCCCGGGTAGGGGGTAGGGTCGTTATAATGGGTCAGCCAAATGCTGACCGTTACTTTGTTTTCTGTGTTGGCTTGGATATGGAATTGCAGGTGCCGCGGCTTGAAATGAATAAGTGGAATGGCTAGCTTGCTGCTGTTGGCCTTTGAAGGCTATGCGAAGAGTGGTGTTTGGATTTCATGTGTGGCCGGCCTGCGAGCCGATGTACGAAATGAATGTTGTGTAAAAGAGGAACCTGTAAGGCCATAAGGCCAGGGTGTGTAGGTTGTATACATTCCTGGTGTTGTGATATATATAAATGTGATATTTATATAGTGGTGGACATTCTGGTTGGAGTTCATGTTAACAAAACATTGCTGCGCTAGAATGGATGAGTTAAGGATACGCGTTGATATTGATTTCCACACGTGATTCCTTCACTTGTCTGTGAGATATGGCGTGGGGCCCCGGCCAGACCCACCGTTATATGTCATGTGACAGGTGAGGGCGTTACAGTACCTTTGGTTATAGTGCCTCCGGAGATGGCGTTCATATCCCAGTTTCAGCGGCTGAGACCCCCTACTTATGATGGGCAGTCAGATTTCATGATTTTGGATGACTGGCTGATTACCATTGAGGAAATGTTCTCGTATTTAGGGATTACGGACGATCAGAGAGTGATTCTCGTTGCCTACCAGCTCAAGGGCTTAGCAAAGAATTGGTGGCTGAGGGAGAAAGAGAGCTTAGTGGCAGGTTGCACTTGGGAGTCATTTAAGGTGCTGTTGTTAAGTAAGTTCCTGCCTTCAGTCGAACGGGACCGGCTAATGAACGACTTCCTTCACTTAAAGCAGAGGAAACTCACGGTTAGTGAGTATGAGATTGAGTTTAGTAAGTTGAGTCGGTTTGCTCCGGGTCTGGTGAGTGTTGAGGCAGACCGAGTTAAGCGATTTTTGGGTGGATTAAGAACCGACATACAGCAGTTAGCGAATGCCTATGGAGCAGTCAGTTACGCCAGTGTGGTTGAAGCTGCTTTGAGAGTTGAGGCCATTGAGAATGCCAAGAATAGAGGCCAGCAGTTAAGGAAGGATAAGCGGAAGTCCGGTGGAGGTAAAAGCCCTCAAGAACCTGATGATGTTTCGAGAAAGAAGGTCAAAGAGATTTGTAGCTTTTGTGGCCGGCCAGGCCACCCCTTTGAGAAGTGTTTCAAAAGGTTGGGAGCGCAGAAGAAGGAACAGGTGCACGCGATTCAGGGTACTTCCAGGGGAGACTTGGTGTGTGCCTTGTGTGGAAGGAAGGGGCATGAGGCTGCCCGTTGTTGGTTAAAAGATAAGGTCTGTTTTCAGTGCGGCCAGAAGGGTCATCTCAAGACAAGGTGCCCTCAGACCCAGTCTATTCTGCAGCCAGTTCCCGTCCAGGCTCTGCCACCGCCTCAGCAAGTGGATAAAGGAAAAGGAAAGCTGAATGTGCTCTCGGCAGACGAAGCGCAGACCTCGACCCAGGTTATCTCAGGTTCGACTCCTCCCCAGTCGTTTCGTTACGTTCTCTTTTCGGGTGTAGTTTTCGTTTTAGCGCTTGTTGCCTTAGATGCGTATGCAATTCGTAGGGCGATTTAAGGTAAAGAACCGCTGGGCGCGTGTTCTCTTCGATTCTGGCGCTACCCACTCGTTTGTGGCTAGAGCCTTTGTGGAGCGGTTCAGTCTGGGCCTAGATCGTGTTGGTGGTGCCTTCTGCGTTAAGTTCCCCTCCGGTGACTCTGTGGTTACAGACCTGGGTATCCTCGATTGTACAATTTTGTTGGGAGATTTTCTAGCCAAGGCAGATTTGAAGGTGATTGACCTGGAGGACTTCGATGTCATTTTGGGCATGGACTGGTTGTCAAGGTACGATGCTGTGATCCAGTGCAAGGGTAAGTGCTTGGACTTCATCAAAGACAACGGTCAGCCAGGGAGCGTTTATGGGTATTCTCTCCAGGAGTCTCCAATCATTTCTGCGGTGCGTGCTCGGAAGTTGCTTGTTTCTGGCTGTTTTGCCTGTGTGGTTTCCCTGGTAGGGTCGATTGTTAGTGAGCCCCGTTTGGAAGAAATTCCCGTGGTGTGTGACTTTTCTGATGTGTTTCCAGACGACCTTCCCGGTCTTCCACCCGATCGAGATGTCGAGTTTGTAATAGATTTGGAGCCAGGCACGCGTCCTATCGTAAAGGCGCCATACCGGATGGCCCCGCGAGAGCTGGAAGAGTTGCGAGTTCAGCTGGATGAGTTATTGGAAAAGGGCTTTATAAGGCCGAGTTCTTCGCCTTGGGGTGCGCCAGTGCTGTTCGTTAAAAAGAAGGATGGGTCGATGAGGTTATGCATCGACTATAGAGAGCTGAACAAGGTTACTATTAAGAACAGGTACCCTTTGCCGCGAATCGACGATTTGTTCGACCAACTGCGTGGTAGTGCCGTGTTTTCCAAGATAGATCTCCGTTCGGGCTATCACCAGTTGAGGATTCGGGAGTCAGATGTTCCGCGGATGGCGTTCCGCTCTCGTCATGGGCATTTTGAGTTTTTGGTTATGTCATTCGGCTTGACTAATTCGCCCTCAGCTTTTATGGATTTGATGAACAGAGTTTTCAAGGATTTTCTAGATATGTTTGTGATTGTCTTTATAGACGATGTTTTGGTGTATTCTAAGGATGCGAAGGAGCATGATCAACATTTGCGGCTGGTCTTGGCGACTCTGAGAGACCATAAGTTATACCCCAAGCTGAGCAAATGTGAGTTTTGGTTGCCTCAAGTTTCATTTCTAGGCCACGTGATTGATAAGGAGGGAATATCGGTAGACCCAGAAAAGATCGCTGCTGTTATGGAATGGGCGAGACCAGTTACCCCCAAAGAGATCAGAAGCTTCTTGGGTTTGGCTGGTTATTATAGAAGGTTTGTAGAAGGTTTCTCTACCTTGTCCGCGCCGTTGACCAAGTTGACGCAGAAGAATGTAGCCTTTATATGGGATGACAAGTGTGAGAAGGCTTTTGAGGAACTAAAAAGAAGGCTATGTTCGGCTCCAATTTTGTCTTTGCCTACGGAGGGCAGTGAGTATGATATTTATGTGGATGCGTCGCATGTCGGTCTGGGCTGCGTTTTGATGCAGGGCGGAAAGGTGATTGCGTATGGGTCAAGGCAGCTAAAGACTCACGAGAGGAACTACCCTACGCATGACCTGGAGTTTGCAGCGGTGATCTATGCGTTGAAATTGTGGAGGAATTTGCTTTATGGCGCGCAGTGCAAGATTTTCACGGATCAGAAGAGTTTGAAGTATGTCTTCACTCAGAAAGAATTGAATCTGCGCCAGCGGCGGTGGTTGGAGTACGTGGCCGACTATGATGTTGAAATTCAGTATCATCCAGGCAAGGCAAATGTGGTGGCCGATGCCCTGAGTCGGAAGTCAGGTAAGATTTTTAATCTTTCCGCCGAGCGTCTAGTGGAAGAGTTTCTGTTGATGGACATTTTTGTGGGAAGCTGTGATTCGCAAAGTAGCATAGCAGTCGCGGAACCTTCGTGGATTACGCTTACGAGACTGCATTAGAAGGACGATCCCGATCTTCTGCATTTGTATCTTCGAGCTGAGAAGGGTGAATTACCAGACTTCTCTATAGATGATGCGGGTACCTTGAAGTACCGTGGCAGGTTTTGCGTCCCCGCAGTTGGGAATATCCGGGATATGGTGTGCGGAGACGCCCACGGATCCATTGTTGCCTACCATCCAGGGTCTACGAAGATGTATCATGATTTAAAACAAATTGCCTGGTGGTACGTGATGAAGAAGGACATAGCCAGATTTGTTTCAGAGTGTTTCACTTGCAGGCGTGTGAAAGCCGACCATGGGAGGCCTAGTGGCAAGCTGACTCCCTTGGAGATTCTGATGTGGAAGTGGGAGAGTATCTCGATGGATTTCATTACCGGTTTACCGAGATCTCCTAAGGGACATGATTCAGTTTGGGTAATTGTAGACAGATTGACGAAGAGTGCTCACTTCGTACTGTTCAAGATCGATTATCCGATGAGGAAGATAGCCGAGCTGTATCTGGAAGAGGTTGTCAGATTACATGGTGTACCCGTAAGTATCATATCAGATCGAGACTCCAGGTTCACGTCTCGTTTTTGGAAGAGTCTTCAAGAAGGGTTGGGTACAGATTTGAGATATTCCACAGCTTATCATCCGCAGACCAATGGTCAGACGGAGCGAGTAAATCAGATTGTGGAAGATATGATCCGATGCTACATTCTGGACCACGGAGGAGCGTGGGACGAGCGCTTGCGGCTTATGGAGTTCGCATATAACAACAGTTACCAAGAAAGCTTACAAATGGCTCCCTTTGAAGCTCTATATGGGAGGCGCTGCAGGACTCCCTTGTTTTGGGCTGAGCCTGGCGAGGGACCTTTGTTGGGACCAGAAGCGCTTGAGGAGATGGAAACCGCTGTGAAGCTTATTCGGGAAAAGCTTCGGTTAGCCCAAGAGAGATATGAGAAGAACGCCAATCGGCGTAGATCGGACTTGGAATTTGTTGTGGGGGACTCGGTGTTCTTAAAGGTCTCCCCGTTGATTGGAGTCAAGCGGTTTGGCAAGAATAGGAAGTTGGACCCGAGGTACGTGGGGCCGTTTCCGATTGTTGAGCGGATTGGGGTATCAGCCTACAGGCTGGCTTTGCCCACAAATTTCCCTGGCATACATGATGTCTTTCACGTCAGTCAGCTGCGAAAATGTGTGATAAATGGCAGGCAGGTATTGGATTCTGTGCCTCAGTTGGAACCGAATCTTTCTTATGTGGAGGTGCCTGTTCGCATTCTGGATTCTCAAGTTCGGGCGTTGCGGAAGAAGACTATTCCAATGGTTAAGGTTTTATGGAGGAATCAAGATGTGGAAAGCGCGACTTGGGAGTTGGAGTCGGCTATGAGGGAGGCTCACCCTCATCTGTTTCCCTGATCTTCTGCTTGGTATGTTCTATTTTATTATTTATTTAGCCATTTCCTGGCTTTTTCTCTCTCCTACGTTATAGGAGTGTTGTGAGTAAAGTTTCGAGGCGAAACTTTCTTTTAGGGGGAGTGGCTGTAACGCCCCCGGTTTTTTCTGTGTTTTGCTTGATCTTTGGCTGGCGTTACGATGGCGTATTTCCCGGCTTTGTGCCGTTGTAGAGCGTGGTTTTAGCTCTTAGAGTTCCCTGTGTAGCCTGTTTGTAGCCTGTTAGCAAGATTCCCCAGCTAGCCGGAGTCTTTTTGATGACTCGGTTGGGCCTCTTAGGGAATGCTTGTGTTTTGGCTTCGGGAGGTGTTATCCTGGGTTTTGTTCGTCGAATGTTAATTTCGACTTCGTAGTTGCGTTCGTAGCGTGGGTTTTTAGCTGCGGCGTAAATATCGTCTTTCTCCGAGAAGTTTCAGATTTTGTGTTGTTTTGATAATAAGTATGAATAATTATTTGTATGCTGATTGTTTAATATTAAACTGTCATATATATAGTCTTGGGTCAGTTTTAGGGCTGGGTTCCTTCTGGTTCTTTTCCTGTTTCTCTTCTTGTTTGAAGCCATTGCCCGTCGCATGTACGAGAGGAAGAGCATCGCCGGCCTACCCTAGCCTTCGGACGCCGTTTTCCTGGAGTTTTGCGGTCAGATTTTTGGTTTCGAGAGTGGATCTGGACTGCCCTCGCCTGGATCTGCACTCTTTCTGCTCCTCAGCTGGTGCTCTGCGGCTAGATCCGAGAGTGGGGGACGCCGCCGGCCAAGCTTTTCTGGTATTGAGGCAAGTGATGTCCCCTCATCCTTGCCAAAGCTGATCTTTGTCTTTCTTTTGAGCTAATTTTTATCTCTTTCTTGTTTAGATCTTAGGTGTAAGCTAGGGTTTGTGCCCGATCATTCCGTGGTTAGTGTAGAAGGTTTCCAGTTAATCTCAGTTTTCCTGAGGGATTGTGTCTATTAGGGACAGATTTGGTTCGGTCTAGGTCGAGTAGTTACCATTGCCGATGGGGGTTGTACTCGAGAGAGAAGAGAGAATCCCCGTTCTCGTTTTTGGTCATTTGCTGGATCTGGCTCCTGTAGCCAGTTGGGGTGTCTACACTGTTGTGTCGACACCGGCCAGTCTTGGTGTCGACACTTGTTGTCGACACAGGCCAGTCGTGGTGTCGACACTTGGTGTAGACACCAGCAGCTATAGTGTCGACACCATGTGTCGACACCGACAGCAGTGGTTTCGACACTTGGTGTCGACACCAGCAGCTGTAGTGTCGACACCATGTGTCGACACCGGCAGCAGTGGTGTCGACACTTGCTGTCGACACCAGCAGCTGCAGTATTGACACCATGTGTCGACACCGGCAGCAGTGGTGTCGACACTTGGTGTTGAAACCAGCAGCTGCAGTGTCGACACCATGTGTCGTCACTGGCAGCAGTGGTGTCGACACTTGGTGTCAACACCAGCAGCTGTAGTGTCGACACCTTGTGTCGACACCGGCCGCTGTAGTGTCGACACTTGGTGTCGACACCGGCCGTGGTGGTGTCGACACCTTATGTCGACACCGGCTTGTCGAGGTGTCGACACATCAGTGTCGACACTGGGTATTGCCCTTGATCTGGGGTCGGGGAGACTCGGGGTTGGTTTGGTTAGGCGTGCAAGGCCGCGTCGGTGGGACCCGACGTTTTGCCTTGGGTTCGTGTGTTTCTTAGGATTGTTAGAATGACTTTTTCCCTAGGGGGGGTGCTTTGGGTGGTCGGCTAATTTCTGCATGCCGACTCTTGGGTCGTGACAGGTGGTGGAGTTTTGGTGGCCTCTAGAGGGGTGGTTTTATGTGGAGAGCTGTGGCCACCGCCTTTTGCCCCGGTTTGGGTTGGTGTGTGTGGGACCCTAAAGCTGCCACTGTTTGACCCCTTAGCCCTTTTTGGGTCTGATTCTAGTTATGCAATCAGACCCATGTTTGACCACTACCACTTACCCACGTGTTAGGACTGTTAGTCCCTTTCCTGTTTATGCTTTCCTTTCTTTTGGCATATGTTTATGTCTTGGTGCTGTTGCAGGCTTTATTGGTAGGGCATGTTGGTTTTAATGCTCACCCTTAGTGTGCTCTGCGGTGTTTTAGACAGTACTCTTTTCTTGATGCCTTTCCCTTTTTCTTTCTTATAGCAGCTTGTTGCCGGGTTGGTAAACCCTTCATCTTATTGCTCATTAACCTATTGCTCTAATTACTTTTGATTGTCTCCTTGCTGAGGTGTTCTTTTCTTGAATGCCTCAGGTCCAGGTTGTAGCCGGTTCAGCGGCTAGTTCTTTGGAGGGGCTTGTTGGTGGCCTCTAGGGTAGCTGAGATTGCTGATCCCCGTTTGTTGTGAGGTAGTTCTTTACTCTTCTATATAGACATACATACTCGCCAGTGGGTTCGTGTCAGGTTGTTGGCGCCCACTGGTGGCTTTTTGTGATGCTGAATATGAATTTAAACTGCTGTGTTTGCCTATTTGAGGTTGGTTACTTGCTTCTGGGAAGGATTTATGCTAGGTTGCATGTTAGATATTTTAAAACCTAAAAGTATTATTATATGTACCCCCATGCATAACATGTTTCTAAATCAAAGACACTACTTTTCCTCAACGTAAAATACTATTTTTCATACCTATTATATTCACCTTAGAGTCATGCACGTATAAGTCGTCCCCCGGGGATACTTATGCTCATTTAGGGTGTCAAGTTAATTGAACCAAAGTAATTTCTGCTGCGTATAAATATAGTTTTAACTGTGGACTAGCTGATCCACCGAGCCGAGGGATACAACCATTCAACATAACTGATTTTCTTTCATACTCAATTAACCATTTTCCTAAAAAATCTAACGTTTGGAGTTTTGCCTGAGCGTGTGCAGTTATCCCCTGCACGACGTGGCATCACGGCGCGTGTTTTCTCCTACTCTGATACGATTTTTACCGTGGAGAAAATGCGGGTTGTGACACCCGGGGCAGTAGTTCCTTCCCTATATGTATTGTCGTTACAATCACAATCTATATATCACAACAAGTGCTTTCACGCACCACATCACAAATGTCGGCCTCCGCTAGACGCTCCGTGCACTCAGGGCATATTATTGGTATACTGGATATACTAGTTGCCCACCACCGATCATAGATTTTTAACATGTTGGTTGGTCTATCCTAGTCCACCAACACGCATGCTGGTGATATTCCGCCCATCCCACTTAGAGGTACTAACCTCACAGCAAACTTGAGCATTTAGATCGCATTTATATCGACCCACCACTGTAGTGCAGCAATTCGGGTCCGACACGCGTACTCCCAAGCCTTGTCACCAATCGATCTCCCAAATAACCAGGGGCAGGTCAACCTTTTCCCGTTGCTCAAACCGTCAGTAGCGCACCACTTGACGTGGGTTGGATTTCCCTCATGTTCAGCCGCAGCTTTCCGCTCTCTCAGAGCAAATAGCGCTCACAGCGCTCGCACCACAAGGAGCTTATGCAAAGCATCCAAGATTGGCAAACAGCTCACGTAGAGCTCACAACAAAAGGAGCTTACATTCACATTTCACGCGCATCCATACAATACACGGAGTCTTCTCCGGTTCACACATAACCATCACCAATCCAGACTAACCATCTAGATGGGCTTCACACAGCATGCATATGCCGTACTACACACTTCCGGCTCTAGATACAGACTCAACCTTGAATCACTTACGCTTTCCACCTCTTGGTGGAGGATTCCATGCATATGCATAAAGAAAGGACTTCACATGTTCAAGAAGGAGATCGTTACCGTTGACGATCGCTTTGGAGACATGAACTAGTCGGATGGAAATCACCGCAACGGCCTTACCTCCACGAATCCACACCCGGCTCACAATTCAGCACGCTGAAGCTTCTCCGGTAGCCGTCTCCCTTCTTCCTCTTCCTCCCTTGCTCTCTCTCTCTCTCTTATCCCCACTTCTCTTTAGAAAGAGAATGAATGAAGGATATCCTTTCAATTCTCAGTCTTATATCAGTAGGGAAGGGCCTGGACCCTTGGATGCAGGGTGAAGAAATGAACGGCCATGATTTGCCCTCAAATACCTATTTTTGGGCTGACATGCCCTGTGACACGCCCGTGTCACAGGCCGTGTCCCTTAAACAGTGCATGAACCGACTCATCCAGAACAGTACATGGTTTTGTGACACGCCCATGTGACATGCCTAACACGCCCATGTCTAGCAGCCGTGTACCTCAAACAGAACACCACCAATTCCACCAGAGCGGGACACGACCATGGGACACGCCCGTGTCCCAGGCCGTGTACCCCAAGACACACCCGTGTCCTTCAACATACAGAACCCGAGCTGATCTTGAGAAGGACATGCCAGATGACACGCCCGTGTCCCATGTGACATGCCCGTGTCACAGGGCGTGTACATCACTCGACGATCATCGAGCACATTTACTCGAGTACATTTCGTCCAGCCCGAGGAGGACACGCCCTCAGACACGCCCGTGTCACAGGGCGTGTTCCCTCTCACGAACTTCCTGAGTACATTTTGTCGAGCACTTGAGAGGCTGCTCAACTCGAGCAGGACACACCCTGGGACACGCCCGTGTCCCAGACCGTGTAGCCTAACTTGAACCCAAATTGGGATTTGGGGTGTTACAACCCTCCCATCCTTCAACAAAATTTCGTCCCAAAATTTAGCTTAACTGGAAACACCAACATAACCACACCTTTGTTCGCTAACACGATCCGAGTTAGAGCTCAGAGGCCGCAGCTTGTCTCGCTCCACGACATCGCACATAATAAGTCATACATACAACACCCAAGGAACAAAGGTCACCTTGAACAAACAAGTTAACACACATATCACATACACCATTCTCATATCTTTTACCCCAGATATACATACACCAATAGAACCATTCCTTTATTACACCTTGATCGAATGATCACCTAGATAAAACAAGGTGTGCACCAACATCGCATCGTTCATTTCTACATACAATATCTATTTACATTACCAAAGTAACACAGTTCACTCTTCCATTTACTTCCTCTCATCCGCATCCTTCATATGTCATTTTATAGCCTCTTGGGATTCCAAACTAAACACTTGAGGCTGCTGTACTTCACCGATTGAGCTTTGCGGCTCCTGTAATTCAAGATTATAGACACGAGGTTGCGTCCGGGATGCAGATGACTCGGCCACTGCTTTCCCCTTTTCTTCATAAGACACACCCGTCTTCTTCTCACCCCTTGGAGGGCCACTCCAATAATCATGGGCTATAAGTCCCTGCTTCCCGCATTTAAAACATGTACGTGTCTCAACACGTCCTTGCTCATAGGTTTCTCCCGAAGAAACAGTCGAAGGAGTTGGTTCAGCAGGCCTGAACCTTTTCTTGTCTCGTATCCTAAACTCCAATTATTCCGACTGTGGAACTTTGAATGCCGGCTTTTCCGCCGCCAAGTTCTTCTTCTCCTGCACCCATTTCAAATCTTTCTCCATCGCCCGGGCTGTATCTACTAACGCTTGGAAGCCTTGGTTCACCGAACTCGGGAGTGCCAACCTCAACTCATCACGCAGTCCCTCATAGAATCCTTTCATATTCCGCGCCTCCTCAGCGAAAGTAGACCGCGCATAGCGCCCCAGCCTAGTAAACTCATGCAAGTAAGTGTCAACATTACTCTCACCCTACACTAAACGTTGGAACTCATTTTCTATAGCAATTTGCTGTGACATTGGCAAATACTTGGCCAGAAATAATCGTGAGAATTCTTCAATCGATATCTCTTCCAAACATCGACCTGCCAAGTAGTGCAATTCCACTTCATCCCACAATGCCTTGCATCTCCTTCCAACAGAAAAGTGGCTAAAGTCACTTTCTGCCACTCCGCAGTCCTGATTGCTATCAGGGTCCTCTTCACTCTTGCGAGTCAGTCTTCAGCCTGCGTTAGGGAACCGTTCCTCCAAACATAGGTGGATGAAACTCCATAAAGCGTTTCAACTGCTCGTCAGCTGCTTGCTCATCCACCACAACTTCAACACGCTCTTGTCTTGCACCAAGCTGTATTGGCACCCCTGCAGGCCTTGCCTGCCCAGTAGGCTATGCATGTAACACTGCGAGCACCGTCTCTGTAACCACACGTATGGTCTCCACCGAGGGAGTTGTAGGCGCCTCAACTGGTGCTGCACTCTTATCAGACCACTGGGGCTCAGACTGCCCAGCACCACTCCTCGTCACATATCTATGTACAAAACACCAGTTACGTCCAGTCCATAAAGACAAACATACATTGAGTACACGCTCACGCTTCTCACGTACATGTATTACATTTCTAGTGGACATTCTTGAGTTCAATTATGTTCTCCCACCCACAAATCTCAAACCTGGCTCTGATACCACTTTGTAATGTCTCCATTCGTCACGTGTAATATAATGGTGGGTCCGGTCGGGGCCCCACTATATATTTCACAGACGAACGACGGAATTACTTGTGAATATCAAATCACGTTCTACTCGTATCCTAACTCAGAGCATTCTAGCGCAGCATTTTCAGTTATAAGAACTCAACCGCATGAATGTCCACTAAACATATAAACTCCATATTTATATATAAACCAGGAATGTATATAACACACAAACGTTCATGCCACTAAGGCCTTACAAGTTGCTCTTTACACATATACAGCTTCATACATCGGCATGCAGGACGACCACACATGAAATCCAAGAATTCTTCGCACGGCCTTCAAGGGCCTTTAAGCAGCAAGGGCTTCATTCTGCTCAATTCAATTCAACTCGTCAGTGCCTGTAATTATACATCCACCTCAAGAGCGGTAAACAAAGCAACGATCAACATTAGCTGACCAATTATAATGACCCTACCCCTTACCCGGGGCAGTGGTTCCTTCCCTGTATGCATTGCCATCACAATCACAATCTATATATCACAACAAGTGCTTTCACGCACCACATCACAAACGCCGGCCTCCGCCAGATGCTTCGTGCACTCATGGCACATTATTGGTGTACCGGATATACTAGTTGCCCACCACCGATCAGAGGTTTTTAACATGTTGGTTGGCTGGTCCTAGTCCACCAACACGCATGCTGACAACATTCCGCCCATCCCACTCAGAGGTACTAACGTCACGGCAAACTTGAGCATTTAGATCACATTTAGATTGACGCACCACTATGGTGTAGCAAGCCGGGTCTGCCTCACGTCCTCCCAAGCCTTGCCACCAATCGATCTCCCAAATAACTTGGAGCAGGTCAGCCTTTTCCTGTTGCTCAAACCGTCAGTAGCGCACACTTGACGTGGGTTAGCTTTCCCTCCTGATCAGCCATAGCTTTCCGCTCTCTCAGAGCAAATAACGCTCACAATGCTCACACCACAAGGAGCTTACGCAAAGCATCCAAGATTAGAAAATAGCTCAAGCAGAGCTCACAACAAAAGGAGCTTACATTCACAATTCACACGCATCCATACAATACACGGAGTCTTCTCCGGACCACACGTAACCATCACCAATCAAGACTAACCATCCAGATGGGCTTCACACAACACGCCTATATCGTACTACACACTTCCAGCTTTAGATGCAGACTCAACCTGGAATGACTTACGCTTTCCACCTCTTGGTGGAGGATTCCATGCATATGCATAAAAAGGATTTCACATGTCCAAGAAGGAGATCGTTACCCTTGACGATCGCTTTGGAGCCATGAACTAGCTGGATGGAAATCACCGCCACGTCCTTGCCTCCACAAATCTACACTGGGCTCACAATTCAGCACACTGAAGCTTCTCCGACAGTCGTCTCCCTTCTTCCTCTTCCTCCCTTGCTCTCTCTCTCTCTTCTCCCCACTTTTATTTAGAAAAAGAATGAATGGAGGATATCCTTTCAATTCTCGGTCTTATATCAGTAGGGAAGGGCCTAGACCCTTAGATCCAGGATGAAGAAATGAATGGTCACAATTTGCCCTCAAATACCCATTTTTGGGCTGACACTTCCTGTGACACGCCCGTGTCACAGGCCGTGTCCCTTAAGCGGTGCACGAACCGACTCATCCAGAACAGTAGAAGGTTTTGTGATACGCCCGTATCACATGCCTGACACGCCCGTGTCATGCAGTACACGCCCGTGTCTAGCAGCCGTGTACCTCAAACAGAACACCACCAATTCCACCCGAGCGTGATACGGCCGTAGGACATGCCCGTGTCCCTGGACGTGTACCCCAAGACACACCCGTGTCCTCCAACACACAGAATCCGAGCTGATCCAGAGAAGGACACGCCAGATGACACACCCGTATCCCATGTGACACCCCCCGTGTCACAGGGCGTGTACATCGCTCGACGATCGTCGAGCACATTTAATCGAGTGCATTTTGTCGAGCCCAAGGAGGAGACGCCCTAGGACACACCCGTGTCACAGGGCGTGTTCCCTCTCAAAAACTTCACGAGTACATTTCGTCGAGCACTCTAGAGGCTAATCAACCCAAGCAGGACATGCCCTGGGACACGCCCGTATCCCAGGCCGTGTCGCCCAACATGAACCCAAATTGGGATTTGGGGTGTTATATAATGCCTCCAAATCTTCAATGCAAATACCACCGCCCCGAGCTCTAAATCATGTACGAGGTAGTTCTATTCATGCTTCTTCAACTATCTCGAAGCATAAGCGATGACATGTCTGTGCTGCATCAGGACCGCACCCATCTCCTGATATGAGGCATCAGTGTAAATGTGAAATCCTTCCTTCCCAGATGGAAGTGCAAGGATGGGGGAGGAGGTGAGCCTATCATTTAACTCCTGAAATGCTGCCTCGCACTTCTCCATCCAAGTAAAAGATGCCTCCTTCCTCGTCAAGGACGTGAGGGGGAGTGCTATCCTTGAGAACCCCTCCAGGGACTTGCGATAATATCTTGCGAGTCCTAGAAAACTGCGTATGTCCGAAGATGACTTTGGCTGTAGCCAATCTATAACTTCTTACACCTTGGCCGGGTCCATGACCAACCCGACCCCACTGATAGTATGCCCCAAGAATGCCACCTCTTGCAGCCAGAAATGGCACTGGAGAACTTGGCACACATCTGATGTTCTCTATGCTTCCCCAAAACTAATGCCAAATGCTGAGTGTGGTCCTCCTGTGTCCGGGAGTAGATCAGAATATCATCAATGAAGACTATGATAAATCTGTCCAGGTAGGGCTCGAATACATGGTTCATCCAACTCATGAATGCCTAAGGCGCATTCGTGAGCTCGAAGGGCATCACTGTGAACTCGTACAATCCATAGCGGGAACTGAAAGCCATATTCAAAATGTCCTCCTCCTGGATCCGCAACTGATAGTATCTGGATCTCAAATCCAACTTGTAGAATCAGAAGGCTCCCTGAAGCTGATCAAAAAGCTTGTCGATCCGGTTCAGCGGGTATGTGTTCCGGACCGTCAACCGGTTCAACTCCCGGTAGTCGATGCAGAGCCACAGCGTCCCATCCTTCTTCTTGACAAATAACAACGGTGCTCCCCATGATGATGAGCTCGGTCGGACAAATCCTGACTCCACCAGCTCCTGTAGCTACGTCCTGAACTCTGTTAGCTCCTTTGGGGCCATCCTTTACGGTGCCCGAGATACGGGCCTCGCTCCCAGCACCAACTGAATGCAGAAGTCCATGTCCCTAGCTGGTGGCAATCCATGCAATTTCTCCAGCAATACGTCGGAGAAATCCCGAAACACCAGGATGTCAACAATAGAAGCTTTTGCTCCCGCCATCTTGAAGCAGATAATATTGTTGAAATTTGTGAAGTGGAAGTAGGTGATGGGTAGGCCGGGCGGACTGAGTGGCCTATGCGAACTGAGTCCGCGGCATGGGCGGACTGCTGGTTGTGGCCTGGGTGTTGGCTGTCTTGGTGGCTTGGTTGTTGAGCAGCCTGTGCGGCCTGAGCGGCTTGGTGTACGGCCTGAGCGGTCTGTTGTGCGGCGTGGTTGGTCTATGGCCAAGTATGGTGGGCTTCTGGGAAGCAACCTGAGTGGACTGCGGTTTGCAGGCTGTTGGCAGTGCTTGTTGATCAGCGGCCTTGTGGTTTTGCAAGCTCTTGTGTAGCCAGGCGGGTTGGAGATTGAATCCGCGGGAGGCTTTGCAGACTGATTTAGTCCGCGGTGTCTGCTATTGCAGGCTGGCCTTGGAGATCGGCTGTGGCCCTTGCCGAGCTCTCCAGTGGTGCAGCGGGTCTTAGCTGCTGTGGAGGACTGCGCGGACTAGTGTCAGAGTCCAGTAGTTGGCCGTTTGTCTGGGCAGCTGTGCGAGTATAGCTTGCGGACTCTGCCTTACCTTGGTGGAGTTGGCGATCTGCTGTATGTGGGCAACCAGGGCCTTGTCCGCCGAGCTCGCGATAGGCCCTTTGGTGTTTTACTGGACTTGGTCACATTCTGTGACAAGTCTAGTGTGTTCGCAGTATCCTCCAAGTCTGCTGTTGACTGGGCGGACTGTCTTTTGGTCGTGGACTTGTGGCAGATGGAGGCTTTGGTCTTTTACTGTGCAGACTACCTCTTTCGTGTGCGGACTGAGGCTGAAGGGGTTGTGGCTATACATGTGTGATGATGTTTGCGGACTGTGCGGACTATATCTTGTCCGCATAGTGTGGGCGGACTGGTGCAAGTCCGCCTAGTTGTGAACATCTATATCTTACTCCTGGAGGTTTTCTTGGAATCCGGCTAAGTCCTTGCGGACTCAGCGGACAGGTCTTTGTTAGTGCGTGAGCTGGGGTGGTGACTCTATTCATTAGGGTGGTGACCACACTCCTCACCTCGCCTATAAATAGACCCCCCCGACACGTCTACAGTAACTAAGTGAACAGTAAGTGGGGCTTAGGTGATTGTTGCGGTCTGAGTTTTTCTGTCCGCACGGGTTGAGTAGAGCTGACGGTTTGCTGTGTGCAGGTCGCGCGACTAGCTTCCAGGAGTCAGGAGTTCGGCTGTGACTTCGGTCAAGTGCTGTGAAGGGTGCGGTCTCTACGGTCTCAGTAGGTCGCTTCTGCAGCTTATCAGTTCTCTGCTTCAACTTTCCAAGTTCCAATAACCTGTTTGCCGGTCTTAGGCAGGTAGGCGGCCTGTTTTGCAGTTCTTAAGCAGTCAATAAAAAATGGTGTGTCTGCGCAACCTTGCGGTCTCGGCGGACTTCGTGCTTTATTAGGCATGTAGCAGCTTCAGCTCGGTCGGCTTCGGCAACCTTGGGAGACTGGGTGGTCTCGGCGGTCTCTAGTGCTGTCCACCCGGCTTGTGTTGTGCTTTCTGTTTGTAGCCTGTGTACTAACGAAATCATGTCTCGCTATGTATACCCTGCATTGTAAAGAAGTGTGAATGAATATAAGACCTGCTTGTTCTTCCATTTGTGTTTGATGTTAACCTTGCTCTTGGGCTTCCGCATGATCAAGGTGTTAACTGGATAGTTCTGAGAATATTAATTTGGATTTAGGCTATCTTGCTGACCACTTTGAGAAAATTCAACATGGTATCAGAGCCATGTTCAGTTACTTGAGCGGTGATCAACGGTTGCTATTTCTCTGTTGTTGCTCGGTGTATCTGTAAGCTTAACCAAAGATTGTTGCAATGGAAGTGAGCTATGCAAGAGGTCTTGGTATTGAACTCTTAACGCCGACTAACTTTATGAAGTGGAAGTCGTGCATGAAGAGTTACCTTCTTGGTGAGAAGCCATGGGAGGTCGTCGGTGGTGACGACAGACAGGAAGTGACTGCTGCTTTTGGTATTACTGAGCAGGTGAGGCTCTGGAGAAAAACACATGCAAAAACGGAGTTTGTTCTCAAGAGGACTATTTCACCAGAACTATTTGATCACATCATTGGATGTGAGTCTGCTGCTGATATTTGGACAACTATTAATGAGTTGCTCAATATAAAGAATGTGGCAAGGCTTCAGTTCCTAGAGAATGAGTGGCCAAGGGCAACTTAAGGAGACCTAATCATCTCAAAGTTTTTTCTGAATATGAAGAATTTGTGTGCAGAAATATCAGCGCTTGATCCTGATGAGCCTATCTCTGAGGCCAAGTTGAGAAGGCACATAATCCGCGACTTGCGGAAGGAGTATGTTGCCTTTGTGACATCAGTTCAAGGCTGGGCTACTCAACCATCTTTGCTGGAGCGTGAGAATCTGCTTTCTTCACAGGAAATCTTGGCAAGGTAGATGGCTGGAGTCATTGTCTCTGAGGAGAGCATTGAAGCACTCTTCACGGGCAATAAGAAGAAGGGATGGGAGGGGAAGAAGAAGAAGACTGCTGAAAATGAGCCTTTAACTTCTTATCAGTCAGAGAGGAGCGCTGCTCCTAAGAAGGATTGGAAGAAGAACTTGAAGTGTTACATGTGTCATCAGCGGGGACACTTCAAGCATGACTGCAAGGTTAAACTGTAGCCTGGGCATGCTGCAGGCAAGGAGGAAGCTTGCTCTAAGAGTGAGGAAGCTGGATGGGGGGAGCCTTCATGACGGGCACTTCTGTCCATGCCTTGTCCACTATCGACTTCAACGACGAGTGGATTGTGGACTCCAGGCGTGGTCAACACCTCACCGTAGACAAGTTGAAGTTCTCTTCCTTGCAAGCTTACTCAGGTAATGAAGCTATTATAACTGCTAATAATATTGTTTATGTAGTAGAAAAAGAGGGGGTTGTGTCTTTGGGTAGTGATAATGGGCCACTCATGTTAAGGAGTGTGTATCACGTACCGGGCATGAAGAAGAACCTCTTCTCTGTGACCAATACGGTCGACGCGGGTTATCACATTCTGTTTGGGCCAACAAAAGTGAAGTTCCTTCGCAATGTATCAGCGATTAAGGCTGATGTTGCTCATGATTGGAGGAGAGTGAAGAACTTGTTTGTTCTTACAACTAACTCTTATGTTGATCGGATGAGAGCAAACGATAGCGCTGCTATATGGTATGAAAGACTAGAGCATGTAGGAATGGATAAGCTGAAGGCTATGGCTAACAGAAGCCTTGTAAGAGGCTTGCCTAAGCTTTCTTCATTTGGCGACGGCCACGTTTGCGCTGGATGTCAGTACGGCAAGGCTCATCACCTTCCGTTTGATAAATCACAAACAAGGAGCAAGAGACCATTTGAGTGTATCCATAGAGACTTGATGGGACCAACCGCCACTGCTAGCCTTGGTGGAGGCAGATACATGCTTGTGCTTATTGATGACTACATAAGGTACACTTGGGTTTATTTCTTAAAGGAGAAGTCTGAAGCCTTCCGTTTGTTTGTGGAGTTCAAGGAGTTGGTGGAGGGCCGTGAAAGAATTGGTTTCAAGATGTTCTAAACACCTAGAGGGGGGAGGGGGGTGAATAGGTTCAATTCTTTTTCTGACTTAGGCAGATAAATCTATCTAGTTTAGCAATTTATTTAGCAGAAAACACATCACAGCATTCACATACACACAATATTCCATATATTACACACTAGATTTGTAATGGTTCCCCAAATGATGGGTACATCCACTTTCCCCCTTAACCTATCTAACAGTGTACTAGATTCGGCCTAACTTCCTTCTTTCTTCACAGATCCGTAGATCTTACAGCTTAGAACCAAGACTGGTTCCTACAACTCAGAGTGAATCCACACTCCTACAACTCAGGCACAAGCCCTACGTCAGCCTCTTCCACAGGACTACAACTCAGAGTGACACCCCACTCCTACAACTCAGGAAAAAGCCCTACCTCAGCCTCTTTCACATGCCTACAACTCAGGGAACAGATTTCCCTACCTCAGGCACTCAGCCCTACCTCAGCCTTTATAATTTAGGCTTACAACTCAGAGAAGTAAAACTCCCACACTCAGATCTATTACAGATCCTACAAAAGTTATTGATGAAAAAGATAATAATATCTTCAACCAGATGGAGAGAGAACTGGTTGAAGGCTTTTTGATCAGTTCTTGATAGAACTGATTAATTTAGGATCAACCTGTCTTAGCTTCTTCAAAGCTTCTTGAATCTGAACAAAGTAAGGTTGATCTTCTTGGTGTTGGAGTTGATCTTCAATCAGCTTCCTTTAGAAATTAATCTGAATTCTTCTTCAGAATTGATCTGAATTCTTCTGGTATACTGTTCAGGATCTGCCTTCACTGGATGAGAACTTCTCTCCTTCTTATTTTTCTCTCTCTACAATTTGTTGACTTTTTCTTCTTTCTCTTCTTCTGGATCCTCAATCCTTCAGAGATTATTCACTGATCGTGTTCATGATCACTTCTTCACAATTGATAATTGATTATCTATCTGTTCTATAAATCCTTCAATTGTTGAGAGAGCATATCTATATATAGGCTTCATCCATGGTTACCCGCTGTTCCGGTTCCAAGCAGTCTTCTGACGCCTCTGACAGATGTGACAGTAATGACAGCTGTCAAGTCTCCAGTTGTATTACTTCAACCTTCATTGGACTTTTACTCAGCAGCAGAGAATGTCGATTGAATACTTCACATGTGTCGACAAACATAGTCCATGTGTCGACACAAGTCTTGATGATGTCGACACAGCTTCACTTTTACTTCTCGACATAGCTTCTATGGAATGTGTCGACACAAGTCCTGTGTGTCGGCACAAACACTCCTTGTCTTGACAAAGTTGGTGTCGACAGAATTCTGGTGTGTGTCGACACAAGTTCTGTGTGTCGACACAGTCGTTGTCGACAGAATTCTGGAATGTGTCGACAGCTTCTCTGTGTGTCGACACAAATCCTGATGATGTCGACACAATCTGGCCCATAGTGTCGACACAGCGTTGTCGACAGATTTTCTGTGTGTCGACACAAATTCTGGGTGTCGAAACAATCTTGCACTTGGTGTCGACACAACCATTCCCAATTGTCAACACTTGTACTTAAAAAGTTTTTCTTCCATTTACTTAACCTGCACATGATAACTCAACACAACATCAAATACAACTTGATGCATGTCATTGAGTTAGGTGAGGCTTCTCCAAATCTGGTACACATTTTCCAATGTACCCAACAATCTCCCCCTATTTGGAGAAGTCATAACCCTTAGTCAATGATATACATCACTTATAATAAAAAAAACAATATGATGTATAAAAACATTCAATGACAGGGTAACATATAAACAAAACAAGTATATTATATCATCACAGAATATGATACAAACATAATAAGCATGAATCATTGTTTTGTTTAAACATCAAAAAAGATTTGTTAACAACAGATTACATAGATCTTAAAACTGAAGATTACAATATGCTAAAATCTAGTCAATCTATCCTAGGGCTGATCAGGCTCCTTGATCACTATATCTTTGTCAGACTGGACCCTTGCTTGTACTGGAGCTTAGTATCTTCAGCTGGCTTCTTTCCTTTGAGATCCTTCTTCTTATGTTCTTCAGCCTTAACTTTTTACCTTTCAAAATAGTGATAAGGCTTGGGAAAATATTTACTGGGCTCCACAGCTGTAGCAGGTATTTTCCCAGCCTTGTGATCCCTTCTGAACTGATGTATCACATCTTGTCTCTGTAGATATTTGTTCCACTCAACTTCAGAATACCACTTTCCTCTATCATGCATTTTGTCTTTGACAGCTTGCCAGGCAGTGGGTATTGTATTTCTGGAGGTGGGACTCCATCTTTCAAAATCTGGATTGGATTCAGCCTGCTCTCTAAATCTTTTCTTGGAAAGTTGTGCTTCTTGCACTCTCTGTAATGCAGCCTCAGACATTTCCACTTTCTCAATTATAACATGCTTAGCAGCCTTTGGAGGGCTATACATCTGTTGAACCAGTTGTTGAATTCCCTCAAAGTTAGAAGGGGGTATATAATTTGAGCTACCACCTGCTGACCCCCTTCAATTCCTACAGCTTGAATGCCTGACTCAGCTGTATTATCATCATCACACAAGGGAGGATATCCAAGAGTGGCTCTGATAGAATTAGTTATCCATTTGGCATTTTCAGAGCCTGCATTGACTAACAACCTCTCCCCCTTTATGACTTCTCTCTCAACATGATCCCTGAGATCATCCTTGTGGAACCTGATCTGATTAACTAGATAATTGGTTCCTTCTGTATAATAAGCTTTAAACTTCTATAGCTGAGCAGATATAATATTATGAGAGGCTAGAATGGCATATTGGAAAGTTGCTAAATCTTCTTGAAGTTTCTTATCAAACTCTTACTTCTCTTTAGCCCTTTCCTCAGTTAATGCAGTTGCTTTATTCTTTAACTCAGTATGATGGCGAGGATGCCCCGCCATTTGCTCGTGCCGACATGGAACTTGCTTTTGATCGCCGCCGCTACATGTTCGGGGACATTGATGGTCGTTGTCGCAACTGTCACCGCCGCCGCCGCTATCGCCGCCGCTACATGTTCGTAGACATTGATGGTCGTTGCCGCAACCGTCGTCGCCGCCTCCGCCGTCACTTCACATCATTTTGATTATAATGATATAACATTATAATCAAAATAATTTTGTTAAACAATTTTTGTCTTAAGATTTATAAGTTTATAATTTATAAATTTATAAATCTTATTAGGTGTTTTTTTTCTTGTTGTTTGTTGTTTTTATTAAGCATGAGTGGTTAGGATTAGATTAGATTTTGATGGAGGGTGGATGGAGAGGGTGTAATATTATATATATGTGTGAGGTATTGGAGAAGGGATTATGCTTGAAGAAAAAAAAACCCTAAGCTAAGGTGTGCGTGAAGCAGCCCCCATTCGGCCTGGCCGAACCTGAACCCGCGCCCCCTGGAATCGCAGGAAAAGCTGCTGCCACCGCCCCTCTTGGTGGCTATTCCCGCTGCTCCGGCGATCTCCTACCTCCTCCGGTGTGACTTCGAAGAAGGTGGCTCAGTTCTCCCATCCGGTGCGACTCCGGTGGACCCGTGGAAGTGTGACTCTTCCATAGTTATCTTTCTCCTCCTCTTTAAATTCAGATTTGGGTAACGAATTCCTTTCCCTAAAACTTGTGTAGTGATTCTTCTTGGGTTGTGAGTTTGGTGGAATTCTAGAATCAAATTTTATCCTAAATCTTGATCACATGTTGCATTCTAAAATCTGAAATTATATTGTTTTATTTCCGAATTTTCGCGAAGGTTTTTGCAAGGATAGGTCCCCTTGAACGTTTGCAAGCCGGGGTTGGTTTTGCCTTTGGTTTCGAGCGAATCAAGTGGATTTGGTATATCCTCGTTTGATTTGGTTTTGAGGGCTGCATTTGGACTTTTTCCGAATCGAATTTCTTAGTCCATAGCACTCTCCATGTGAATGGAAATGTGGTGATATGACACTAGATGTATGGCTAGGTTATGAAAATGTGTATGTGAATGTCTCGTGCAGGTTTGGATGGGAAATTCCCCCTTGTGAGATCGCAACATTATAGACGAAACTCCGCCGAAATTTTAAGTTTTACGCGCACACCACGTGTTCGTTAAAATTCCCCTTAGGAACCCCTTTGCCTTTTCGTGCCTTAATCCCATTCCCGGGAGTGTGCTACATCAATTTGGTATCAGAGGCGGCACAAAGCTTTCTTAATCTTTGTCGGTCCTCCCGCGTCACCCCTTTTTGCACTTAGGCACGCTTGTTGGTCTTCTATTTATTTTCTTAGTTATATATAAAAACAAATTGTGTTTCCTAAAATATCTCAAAAACAAAAAAAATGTTTTTCGTGTTCCCTTAGTTTGAGTTTTCATTTAGACCTTATGACGCACATTGGGAGTTCCGCTCACCCACCTTCATTCGTTGATCGAAACATTATGTTAGCCCAGTATTTGACACCACCACCGCGCACCTGTAGGCTTGTTAGCGTTCCTGTTCCGACCTATGATGGGATAGGTGGACCGCGAGTATTTTTAGGTTGGGTGAAGGATATTGAACGTTATTTTGAGCAGTATCATATTATGGACCCCCACAGGATTCCCGTTGCGAGACTACAATTATTAGGTCGAGCCCAAACCTTCTGGCTCAATGAGGAGAGACGTTTTGGGACGTCCCTCGACGACTCACTTGTAGGTTGGAAGATTATGAAGAATCTATTAACGGATGAGTATTACCCTCCCTACTGTCGCCCCCACTTTTCTGATTATCTGAATGAGTCGCCACCTACGACTTTGCCTACATCGAACCAGTATGTCCCCTCGTACTCCCATACTCGGATATCTCATGATTTTGTTTCTCCCCGCCAGGGCACTAGACCCGTTTTTGATCATAGGAGTGACTATAAGCCTCACGCTAGATCCTTGCTCCACCCTGATCTCACTATTTCGAGCACTCGTACTCCAACCTTTAGGGAGAAAGAAAAGGTTAGGCCATCTGTCCCGCCACCAATCGTTGTCACTACTCAGAATGTTATAAAACCGCGGGTGAAGCCTAGGAAAGAAGTTAAGATTTGCAAGGAAGACGCTACATGTTATGCTTGTGGGTTGATTGGCCATTATGCTGTGGAGTGCCCCACTAAGCCTAAGGTTTTGGCTCTTTTAGCGTCGACGTCTAAGCCCGCCACTGAGGGCGATGTCAATTTTTCCGACGACTGTAACGACGAAGAGGAGAGCGGATATCCTAGTGACTTGGATGATGATATCTCCCCTGAGATATCCCTCCCTGGGATTAACCCATTTCCCCTCGACCTTATTTCAGGCCCGTCTCCTAAGACCGTTGAGGGATCGTTCGCTGTACCTATTATATTGGAAGATGTACCTAACGAGGGAAGATTATTTTTGGATGATATTAGCGCTGAAGACCCGAAAGAGGTTACTTTGATGTTATCTCCGTTGCCTGCAACCCCATGTGGAATAAAAAATTTGTCGGGTTCGATTTTGCCTCTTTTAGAGATCGTTACTGATTATGACTTGGCTGAAATATCTAGTGGGTTGGAAGACATTTCGGCTGAGTTGGTAGAGTCCACCTGTGATGAATGTTTATCTGAGAGTTAGTTAGGTGATGACGATCCAGTTGAGTTTTCTATAAGGACGAATCCACTATTTGATCTTCCTCTTGATTTGGTGGGCTGGCACCCGGTGGATTTTTCTTGGACGTTAAATCCGTGTTTTGACGGTGAGTATGACTTAGCTCCTCCGGCATCGACCTTGTCGACTTGCCTTCTGAGTCACTTGCCTCGATTAGATGCTTTGTTAGGGACCGAGCTTGTCATTTCTTTTCCGAGCTATTTGGAGGTGCCTATTTATCTAGCTCCCTCGTTAGACTTACCTAGACAGATGTGTGTGTGCGAGTTGTTAGTTGTTGCGTTCGCTCCTGCCACTCCAGTTCCTAGATCTGACTATGCTTTTCCTAGGATGGGCCGTTCATCTGACCGCGTGGCGTTTGGTGAGGCTTTGTGTTGGACTGCTCGTGCTTCCTTGGCTCTGAGGATTTTTGATGTGGTGTCCCCTAGACACACTTATTTGCCAAGCCCGGTCGCACGCATTTATCCTCCACCTTTTGATGATCCGTGCATGCACACGTTAGTGAACCTAGTTGGATATGTTGAGTTGTATCACACGTGCGTCCTTTCAAATCCGGGAGCGTCCAAATCTCTAGTTGGTGGTGAGCATTTTTCGTTGGCATTTATTTATGACATTTTTCAATCAAAATTTACAACTATGACGTTGGACTTGTTTTGTGGGCTATGCATTAGTGAGTGTCCGTATGCGGACAAGTCTTCGTCTGCGACTACGTGTGATTTCACGGCGACTGTGCCTTTTGATTTGGTGTCCTCACGACATTATTACCCATCAAATCAAATTGCACATATTTTTCATCCATCCTGGTACGATCTGCACGTACACATGTCGTCACCTTATGCCAGTGTCTGTGAGTTGCGTCAATTTCATGACTGTTCACTTCCGAGAGCTCCTGACTGCAGAATTGTTGATTCCAATTTAGTCTGGTTAGCCCACGAGTGGATACCTTCGGGTTCCGTAACAAAATTATTACGTTGGAGCGCCGATCCTTTCATGATCTTCAACAATTTTGGATTTAACGTAATTTTTTTGGATTTTTATGATGCAATCGGTGTTTCGCCGTGGTTCAATTTTTCGGATTTAATTTTGCATATCTTGTTTCCACCCGAGTGGTTTTCTCCGACGTTTCTCTCTTCCACTTCAGATTCTCTTGGGTTGAGAGGTGAGATTCTTTTCGTGTCGCACTTCCATTTGGGTTTCCTGGTCCTCGCATTGGATGGTAAGATCTGCACTGCTTTTCTTTATGCTGACACATCTACGAGGTTTCCTGTTGTTCTTGCTCATGATAGGTTTTGTTCTATTGCGGATGTATGCACTGCTTGTACTGCCCCGTGGATGTCCGCTCTTGCTATGCTACCGGTGGCTGCTGTTGTCTCCTGCGCTTCTCTCCATGGCCACTCATCGGGGATGAGTGATTTTGAGCGGGGGGGGGGGGGGGATTGATGGCGAGGATGCCCCGCCATTTGCTCGTGCCGACATGGAACTTGCTTTTGATCGCCGCCGCTACATGTTCGGGGACATTGATGGCCGTTGTTGGAACTGTCACCGCCGCCGCCGCTATCGCCGCCGCTACATGTTCGTAGACATTGATGGTCGTTGCCGCAACCGTCGTCGCCGCCTCCGCCGTCACTTCACATCATTTTGATTATAATGATATAACATTATAATCAAAATAATTTTGTTAAACAATTTTTGTCTTAAGATTTATAAGTTTATAATTTATAAATTTATAAATCTTATTAGGTGTTTTTTTTCTTGTTGTTTGTTGTTTTTATTAAGCATGAGTGGTTAGGATTAGATTAGATTTTGATGGAGGGTGGATGGAGAGGGTGTAATATTATATATATGTGTGAGGTATTGGAGAAGGGATTATGCTTGAAGAAAAAAAAAACCCTAAGCTAAGGTGTGCGTGAAGCAGCCCCCATTCGGCCTGGCCGAACCTGAACCCGCGCCCCCTGGAATCGCAGGAAAAGCTGCTGCCACCGCCCCTCTTGGTGGCTATTCCCGCTGCTCCGGCGATCTCCTACCTCCTCCGGTGTGACTCCGAAGAAGGTGGCTCAGTTCTCCCATCCGGTGCAACTCCGGTGGACCCGTGGAAGTGTGACTCTTCCATAGTTATCTTTCTCCTCCTCTTTAAATTCAGATTTGGGTAACGAATTCCTTTCCCTAAAACTTGTGTAGTGATTCTTCTTGGGTTGTGAGTTTGGTGGAATTCTAGAATCAAATTTTATCCTAAATCTTGATCACATGTTGCATTCTAAAATCTGAAATTATATTGCTTTATTTCCGAATTTTCGCGAAGGTTTTTGCAAGGATAGGTCCCCTTGAACGTTTGCAAGCCGGGGTTGGTTTAGCCTTTGGTTTCGAGCGTATCAAGTGGATTTGGTATATCCTCGTTTGATTTGGTTTTGAGGGCTGCATTTGGACTTTTTCCGAATCGAATTTCTTAGTCCATAGCACTCTCCATGTGAATGGAAATGTGGTGATATGACACTAGATGTATGGCTAGGTTATGAAAATGTGTATGTGAATGTCTCGTGCAGGTTTGGATGGGAAATTCCCCCTTGTGAGATCGCAACATTATAGACGAAACTCCGCCGAAATTTTAAGTTTTACGCGCACACCACGTGTTCGTTAAAATTCCCCTTAGGAACCCCTTTGCCTTTTCGTGCCTTAATCCCATTCCCGGGAGTGTGCTACATCACAGTAACAATCACATTATGTGATTCAGTAAGATTATCATTCATCCTTAGCTGATTTTCCAGAATATATCCTTGCTTTACCACTATATCATCAATCTGTGTTCTTGCCTCTTGTTGCTGCTTGGCCAGATAAACTACAACATTACCTCCTTTATGGAAGCAGTCTGTCATCTCTTTCTTATTCTGGTTTACTTCAAATCTGATTGATTTTATATCTTGAGCCAAAGTAAACTGAAGTTCCTTATGGCTTTCATCCACATATTTTTTTAAGAGCTTGTCTTTGCTCATCCATTTTAACTTGCAGAGCAACCAACAGTGAATTGAAGTCAACTGCTGGAGCTGAGGGTTGTGAGGTAGTCTGTAAAGATTTCCTTATAGCTTGAGCTTTTCTTCCTGTAAACCATCAATTTTCTCTTCTTTACTTTGAGGGCTTCTCCATCAGATTCAGAAGAACTTTCAAGGTTCACTGTGTCCTTTGGACTAAAGGGCAGCTCCTTGTCAGTCCTTGGCAACTCCCCCTTAGTCCCTGGCTCCTCCCCCTTAGTCCTTGGCGCTACTTCCTCAGTCCTTACTTCTGGTAAGTCAGGAAACAATTCCTCAAGAGTGAATTCTTGTTGCAGCTAAACTAGAGGAACATCTATATCTTGTACAGTTAATGGAGCATCATCTAATGCAGATGTATCATCCACTGATATATCCTGTGCAGGGATGTTGTCATGGTGTGTCTGTTCGACATTAGTTAGAAGCACAGTTAGTGTATCTGGCTCAGTATCTAGTATAGTTTGATTAATATCATCTATTACCTCAAGAATAGTTTGAGTGGCTGTTTCACTCTCTAATGCAGCTTGCTCTTTCTCAGGAGCAACTTCTGGAGGCAAGGCTTCTTGTTGAGCTGGAGAAAGCTCATTGGCTCCCCCTAGAGGAAGCACATCCTGAACTTGATCCAGTTGAATGGTGCTTTCTGGAATATGCTCCCCCTGCTTTTGACTATCATCTACATTCTTAGGGGCAGATGAGTTCCTTCAGATTCTTGTTGTTCTTCATCTGAACTGAAGATCACTTGTTCTTCTGAATCACTAGAAGATTCAGGTTTCCTGGGGGTTGTCTTTTTCTTTTTCAGTTGTGGTTGTTTCTGTGGTGTAGAACCATCCTTTGTCAGAACTCTTTCCCACCTGGATAGTATTTTCATATCCATCCTTCTCATGTGGTTGATTCTAGATCTTGGTGTGTAGTTCATCACTTCAGGAATATTCATTGCCAGATACAGACTCAGTATTCTTCCTAGATTAGGTTTCTTCAAACTTTCCTTGATCTTGTCAAAGATCACAGCAGACCAGTTAGTTTTTATTCTGAAAATAACTCTGGTCATTTAGCTGAACATATAGGCTGAGATCCTATCATGTCCTCCTGGTTTGTAGAGAACTACTTTTCCCATAATCTCTGAAAGAAATTTTCCTTGGGAGTTCATCCCATTTCTCTACATTGATGATTCAATATTAGTGGTGTGATCCAATCCACACCATTAAAGGGCTTCTTTTGTTATTGAAAATGTGACTTCATCATCTTCTTGTGTCTTGGGCAACTGTAGTGTCTTCCTCAGACGCTTCTGGGTAAGTTTCACATTGCTTCCTTGAATTGATGACCTAATCTTCAATCCAGTTGAATCCAGGGTTGCTTTTGTATAGAATTCAAGAACCTCCATCTTCTAGATCTTGGTAGGTTCTGAAACTAGATATTACAAACCATTTTCTTTGATTAGGGTTATCACATCTTTGATCTCAGTCGCAGCACTCTCAAAAGCATTGTGAACTAATTCATAGCCTTCGTTGATCTTGTTCTCCAACTTTGGCGCCATTGGTGACGAGAAATTTGAGGAGAAGAGAGATGAAGGTTTGTCGACTCAAAGATTTGGTCTCGAAAATGTCGAGAGCGTAGTCGACAAAATTGTTCTGTGTCCTATTTATATGTTTGTCAACACAAAAGGTGAAAAGGCGGGGTAACAAATACTTAATGTGGCGACACTGTAGAGATTGTGTCGACACAGACTTCTAATGTCTCGACAGAGTCAGACAACACTATGTGTCGACACAATTTGAGATGTGTCGACACAGACTTCTTAATAGTCGACTCTAATATCTGTGTGTCGACACAGACGACTGTATGTATCGACACTACTATCTAAATGATTGAACTTCTTTGTGTCGACACCAAACTCTGAGTGTCGACACCACTATCTCACCACTATTTTGTTGTGTCGACACAACTTTCCTTATGTGTCGACACAAACTAATATATGTCGACACATATTTTCTTTTGTGTCGACATTAACTACTATATGTTGACATTGAATTAATTACTCAGATTTACCAAGTTACTCTAGGTTTAACATGCCTAATTCAATTTTGAAATAATTGAATTTAGTTTCATCTAGTGGTTTAGTAAACATGTCAGCAATTTGATTATATGTGGTGACAAATTCCAAACAAATATCTTCTTTTTCAACATGTTGTCTAATAAAGTGAAATCTAATTTCTATATGCTTTGTTCTGCTATGTGATACAGGATTTTTAGCAATAGAAATAGCACTTGTAGAATCATAAAATAATGTAGTTCTACTTATCTTGAGAACATAGTCTTCAAGTTGATGTTGAATCCATAAAAGCTGAACACAGCAGCTGCCTGCAGCAACATACTCAGACTCTGCAGTGGAAATTGCCACATTTGTCTACTTCTTACTGCTCCATGACACCAATCTACCACCTAGGAACTGACATGTGTCAGTGGTGCTCTTCCTATCATCTTTGCAACCTGCAAAGTCTACATCTGAAAAACCAGTCAGTAGAAAGTCTCTATTCTTAGGGTACCAAAGACCAAGATTAGGTGTGCCCTTAAGATATCTCAAAATTCTTTTAACTGTAGTTTAATGAGATTCTTTAGGGCTTGCTTGGTACGTAGAACAGACACATGTAGCATACATAATGTCTGGTCTACTGACAGTTAAGTATAGAAGGGAGCCAATTATCCCTCTATACAAAGACTCATCTACAGGTTTTCCTGCATCATCTTTGCCTAAAGGCATACTTGTCCCCATTGGAGTTCTCATGGTGGTGGATGACTCCATACCATATTTCTTAATTAACTCCTTGGTGAACTTAGACTGTGATATGGACATTCCATCATCAATCTGTCTTACTTGGAGTCCCAAGAAGAATTTCAGCTCACCCATACTGCTCATCTCAAACTTCCCTTGCATAAGTTTTGTAAACTTCCTATAAAGGTTGTTTTTTGTAGATCCAAAGATTATGTCATCAACATAAATCAGGACTAGGATCATCTTGCCCTTTGAATCCCTAAGGATTAGAGTCTTGTCTATTTTCCCCCTTGAAAATTTATTTTCAATGAGGAAGGTAGTCAATGTTTCATACCAAGCCCTAGGGGCTTCTTTCAAACCATATAAGGCTTTCTTAAGCCTATAAACATAATCAGGATAAAGTGGATCAACAAAACCTGAGGGCTATCCAACATAGACTTCTTCTTTCAAATTACCATTCAGGAATGCTGACTTGACATCCATTTGTTATACTTTGAACCCTTGGAAAACAACAAAGGCAAGGAATAGCCTTATTGCTTTCAACCTTGCCACTAGGGCAAATGTCTGATCAAAGTTAATGCCCTCTTCCTGTCTATAATCTTTGACAACCAGTCTTGCTTTGTTCTTCACTATGATATTATTTTCATCTAGTTTGTTCATGTAGATCCACTTTGTCTCAATAATATTATGATCCTTTAGTTTTGGAACCAGCTCCCATACTTTACACCTTCTGAATTGATTCAGCTCCTCTTGCATTGCATCAATCCAGTTGGAGTCTTGTATGGCTTCTTCAAATCTCTTTGGTTCCATCTATGACAGGAAACTTGAGCAAAGCACTGTGTTCATGTGTTTGCTTCTGGTTTGCACACCATGTTTGGGATCACCAATAATTTGGTGTGTTGGATGATCCTTTAGATTCCTTATTGTTGGAAGCCTTCTATCAGCAATTTGAACTTCTTTAATTTCTCCACCATGCTGAAATTCATTGTCTTCAATGTCAGCTTGTGGACCTTGTACTCCCCCTGGACAGCAACCATCATTTTCCACATACTGCCTTGCAGTTTGGTCTTCATTAATGGTTAGCATGTCCAACTTTTCTTTTAAACCTGTTGAGCTATAAGAATTGCTAGACAACTCACAGTTAATTAGCTCAGATTCATCAAACACTACGTGAACAGATTCTTCTATAACTTGTGTAGCCAAGTTGTAAACCCTATATGCCTTACTGTTATTGATGTACCCAACAAATATCTCATCTTGGGATTTGGCAGCAAACTTAGTTAGGTGAGACTTGCTAGTGTTAAGAACATAACACCTGCTACCAAAGATCCTAAAGCAGAATATGTTTGGTTTTCTGCCTTTCATAATCTCATAGGATGTCTTTTTGTGGTTCTTAGTTATGGATGCTCTATTGAGAACATGACAAGCAGTATTTATTGCCTCAGCCCAGAAGTATTCTGGGAGAGAAGTGTCACTTAGTAGAGTTCTACCAGCCTCAATAAGAGTTCTATTCTTTCTTTCAGCAATTCCATTTTGCTGAGGTGTTCTAGGTGAGGAGAATTCCTGATGAATCCCTAGTTCTTCATAAAACCTTGTCATACATTTAGACTGAAATTCAGCTCCATGGTCACTTCTGATTTTTACCACTGAATTGTTAAGTTCATTCTGAATTTGTTTAACAAAGTTATGAAAGACAGTAGGGGTTTCAGATTTCTACCTCAAAAAGAAAACCCATGTAAATCTAGAATAGTCATCTACTACCACAAAAGTATAGACTTTCCTACCTAGACTATGAACTGGCATAGGACCAAATAGATCCATATGCAAGAGATACAAACACCTCACAGATTCTTTGGTATCAAGACTATGAAAAGAGGATTTGGTCTGCTTGCCTTTTTGACAAGCTGAACATATACCCTCTTTTATGCACTTAAACTGAGGTCCATTCCTGATGGCGCGGCCCCTCCTCCACCGGTTGAAGACGATGCTGATGATGCTGTTGATGATCCGGTTGCTAAGGCCATACGACTCAAGGACGTGAGGCGGCACGATGACGCTAATGGACGGCTACGCTACATCCTTCGCCCAGCACATTCATGATTTACACGCACGTATACGGGACACCTTGACTACGTAATACGACTCTTATCAAGCGCACGCTAATTTACATAGGAGAGTATCAGACTTCAAAATTGGCGATCTAGTTTTAGTCTGTTTGGTTCCCGAACGCTTGCCAACTGGCACCGTTAAAACGTTAGCACCAAAGCGCGCCGGCCCTTTTCGGAATATTAAAAAGCTAGGTGACAACGCTTTCGTTTTGGACTTGCCTGCTGATTAGGGTATCTCCCCCATTTTTAATGTTTCGGATTTAACGATGTTTGTGTCACCACCACAAGAGTTGATTTCTTTGTCGTCTTCTTCTCCCACTAAAAATTCTCATGGGTTGGGGAGTGGTAGTACGGATGATCTCTCTCTTTCGGTCCCCACAGGTATATCATCGGATGGTAAGTTGCCTTCTTTCCTGCCTACTGCTAATATGTTCCCCAGGTTTCCACGGACGTTCTCCACTCCAGAGATGATACTTGATGCTGAGCCTGTTACCACTGCTGATGGCGACACCCACCGCTTTCTCATCCGTTGGCGTGATAGGCCCCCTTCGGATGACTCTTGGGTACTCGAGACGGAGCTGCAGAGTTTGGATGCCGCTCTCCTTCACCGCTATCGCTTGGACCACGCAACGGAGATGCGTGCATTTGAGCGGGGGAGGATTGATGGCGCGGCCCCTCCTCCACTGGTTGAAGACGATGCTGATGATGCTGTTGATGATCTGGTTGCTAAGGCCATACGACTCAAGGACGTGAGGCGGCACGATGACGCTAACGGACGGCTACGCTACAACCTCCGCCCGCGCCGTGCTACCGCCACGGCAACGCCTTAGTTTTATTTATTTCCTTTTCGTGCACTTTATTTTATAATTGGAATATAAAATTATCCTATGCTTATGTGATAATTTTATATTCATTGCATGTGTTGTTGTATTTTCAATTTGAACTATTTTAGTTTTGGTGTGCAATTAGACATTCGGATGGATGAGATTAAATCTCCATCATGAAGGGATAAGGCTTATTTGTAACTCCTATTAGCCATTCGGATGGATGAGATTAAATCTCCATCATGAAGGGCTAAGGCTTATTTGTAACTCCTATTTAAAGGAGGCTATCATGAAGAGTTAAAGCAATTGGAAAAGAAACCTAAAAAAACCCCCTTGTGGAAATTTCGGCCACCATGGAGAAGTCCATAGCCGCCCCCTCCCCTTTGGTGTGAAGCCAAGCCTTGCCTCCTCCATCCCCGTTCGGTGCGACTCCGGCGTGGCTTCCTTCGGTGCGACTCCTTGGAAGAAGGTTGCAAACCATTCGGTGCGACGCTGGTGGATCCGTGGAGAGAGTGATTCTCCCACAGTTATCTCGTGTGAACGTTTTCCGGTTGGGTAATCTCTTTCCCCTCCCTTGTGTGATTTCTTCTCTTTAGTTGTGGTGGATTTCGCTCATCGTTTTCTCCGGATCTTTAATTTAATCGCTGCAAGTTTTGAATCGAAATCGCCGTTGCAAGGCTTTTATTTCCGGATCGGGTGGATCCTATTTGCTTGAGCGGATCTTGGCCTATAGCCTTGGTCCTGCTCTCAAAAAGGAGTGGCAACCTTTGTGTTTTCTTGGGGAATAATCCGACTCAAATTTCCGATCGTTGTTTTCGAGTCGACCATTCCTCCTTTGTTGTTTATGCTGCGTTTTGTGACGAGGGAGAGCGTTAGCTTCGTGGAGATCTCCGTTTCCGGATAACCCTACATCAATTCCTCACTAACTCTAAACTATAGAGTTGGCCCATAGTCTTATAGTTCAGATGAGCTAGCCTCTTATTCTATTGGACACACTGAGATGCTTTCTCATCTGCAACTAAACATACAGGAGAGTTCATGGTTTCACAATCAAAATTTAAACCATAAACATTCCCTTTTATATAACCAGGCAAGATCACCTTCT
The DNA here is from genome assembly GCA_039583875.1 of Platanthera guangdongensis. Classification (NCBI taxonomy): domain Eukaryota; kingdom Viridiplantae; phylum Streptophyta; class Magnoliopsida; order Asparagales; family Orchidaceae; genus Platanthera; species Platanthera guangdongensis. The sequence continues at coordinate 87,695,432 of CM077161.1, read as the reverse complement.
TATCACTTATCCTTTTAATCTGACACCCATTCTTAATAAATGAAGTGTCATACCCAAGATCACTCAGCTGGCTTATGCTTATCAAGTTATGTTTCAAACCTTTTATATAAGCCACTTGAGTGATTATTTTAGAACTAGTAGAAATGTTACCAAACCCTTTTATGACCCCTTTTTCTGATCCACCAAAGATCACTTTGGGTCCACTCTCTATGAGAGTATAGTCCTTTAACATTCTTCTTGTTCCAGTCATGTGCCTGGAACATCCACTGTCCAAGCACCATATAGGTGTATGGCAACTTGGACCCACCTGCAGCAAATAATATTAATTTACCTTAGAACCCCAATGTTTATTGGGTTCTAGGCTCAAGTTAGATTGAAACTTAATATTCTTACCAGCAGCCTTCATCACAGGCAAGCTGGCATTCTTCCTAACACTAGTGTTGTGCCAGCAATCCATGGCATAATTCCCTATCTTACCACAACACATGCACTCATATCTATTATACCTCTTTTTAGGTACAGTTTTTGTTGGGTACATTGGAAAATGTGTACCAGATTTGAAGAAGCCTCACCCTACTCAATGATATACATCAAGGTGTATTTGATGTGTTTTGAGTTTATATGTGCAGGTTAAGTAATTGCAGGAAATGCAGAAAAATTTCTAAGTCCATGTGTCGACACTTAGAAAGGCAGTGTCGACACTTATGAAGGCTTGTGTCGACACTGGAGAAAAGCTGTGTCGACACTTGGACTTAATTGTGTCGACACTTGGAAAGGTTGTGTCTACAACAGAATCAACTGTGTCGACACCAGAAGGAATGTCTCGACATACAGTGAAGCTCAGTCGACACACAGAGAAGTATAGTCGACATCAATTGTGTCGACACATAAAGGAAATGTCGACACACAGAAGTATTTGTCAACATCAACTGTGTCGACACACAACAAGTTTCAACAAAGTTAAAGTAAAGAAGTACTTGTGTCGACACAAAGGAGATGTGTCGACACACAACAAGTTTCAACAAAGTTAAAGAAAAGAAGGCTTGTGTCGACACACAGAATCAGTGTCGACACATTCTGAAGAAGCAGTGTCGAGAAGCTGTTACAACAACAAAAGGAGTTGTGTCAACACCACCAAGGCTAGTGTCGACACTTATTCCACTTTTGTCGACCCTTGGTCTAATTGTGTCGACACATAATGAAGTTCAGTCTCGACACTTTCAGACAGAGACAGTGATTTCAAGAAGTGACTGGATGACTTGACAGCTGCCATTTCTAACTGGTCAACTATTACTGTCAGAGCTGTCAGAAGGTTGTTAGAAACTGGTTCAGCCGGTTACCATGGAGGAAGACTATATAAAGGCTTTCTCCTTCAACAGAAATTGATGATTAATCATTTGAAGAATACAGATTCTGAGCAATACAGATAGAAGTAATTATACATAAGATTTTCGACAGAAGATCTAGAAGAAGTTGGAGAGAGAGGACTCCATCTAAGAAGTGCAGTTGCTGAACTAGGCTGCCAAGAAAGATTCAGATTGAGATCTGAATCTCAAGTCAGAAGCTGATTGAAGATCATCTTCTCAGGAGATTCAACCCTACTGAGTTCATATTCAAGAAGCTTTGAAGAAAGCTAAGAGAGGTTGATCTCTGCCATCAAGTTATTCCAAGAACTCATCAAGAAGCCATCCATCCCTTCTCTCTTTATCAGGGTGGTGGTTATTTACTTTGTTTAATCAAATTTTTGTAGGATCTATATAGATCTGAGATTGTAAGCCTGTTTTATAAAGGCTAAGTGTAGGAGAGTAAATTCTCTTAGTGGTAGGGCTATGAGCCTGAGGTATAGGAGATTGTGATCTCTGAGTGTAGGCCTTGTTGAAGGCTGAGGTAGGGTATTTGGCCTGAGTTGTAGGAGTGGGGACACTCTGAGTTGTAGGAACCTGGTTTGGGTTCTGAGCTACTGTAAGATCTGAGGATCTGAGAATAAGTGTAGAAGTTACGCCGAATCTAGTACACTGCTAGATAGGCGAAGGGGGAAAGTGGATGTATCCAGACCTTGGGGAACCACTATAAAAATCTGTGTGCACTCTGTGTTGAATTATTTCTGTGATTGCTGTGCTGTGTAGTAGTAGAGTTTGCAATTTCTGCTTAATTAACTAAACAGTGTTTCTGCCTTAAAAGCAAAAGAAAAATTACACCTATTCAACCCACTCTAGGTGATTAGGCACTAATTCTTTCAAGTGGTATCAGAGGCAGGTTGATCAAAGAAAGACTTAACAGTCAGAGTAAGATCCATAAGGCAGATTCAAGAATCAAGAAAATGGGTTCAGGAGAGAATCCTAAGGAACTAGGTTCAATGAAACTACCCATATGTAGAAAGGAAATATTTGGCATCTGGAAAGAAAGGGTCAGGCTGTTTATGAAGGCTTCTGATCCAAGGATCTATATCACGGTAAAAGAAGGTCCTTATATTCCTATGAAGATTTCAGTTATAGATGCAAACCAAGGAATTCCCAAGGATTATTCAGAGATGACCAAGGATGAGATCATCTGGGCAACTATGGATAAGAGGACCCAGAACATCATAGTAAGTGCCATAGATGATTCTACCTTTCAAAATTTGATTCACTGCAAGACTTCAAAGGAAATATGGGATACTTTGATAGTCTATATGGAAGGTTCTGAAGAAGTAAGACGAGATAGAAATCTATGCTAAACCAGGAGTATGAGAGTTTCAGACAAGGAAAGTCTGACAGTATCACTGAGTGCTATAAAAAGTTCTATAGGATAGTGAATGAGTTGATGTCCTATGAGAGAATTTTCAGTACTTATGAACTGAATGATAAATTTCTAAGATCCTTGACAAAGGATTGGGACACAAAGATTTGTGCCATTAGAGAAGTGGCCAAACTTGCAGATATTTCTCCTCCAACCTTGTTTGGAAAGTTGCTGTCATATGAGATGCAACTGATGGCTAGAAAAGAGGAAGAGAAGAGTATAAAAGGGGAGCATAGAGACAAGTCTGTGGCCTTTAAGGTTGAAGCCACTAGGAAAAATAGGATGATGTCTCCATCACCTCCTATGATAGTTGCTGAAACACCTTCAGATAATTCTGATAACCAAAGTTCGGAAAGAAGTGACTCAGATGAAGATTTTGCTGCCTTCACAAGGCAGTTTCAGAGATTTCTAAAGAAGAAGCAGTGGAAGTCTAACCCTTCCACATCTAAGCCTAAGGATGATTACTATCAAAAGAGGAAGTCATCCAGGAAAGACAGGAGCAAGTCTAAGTCAAACAAGTCTACAACATCAAAGATTGTTTGCTACTGCTGCAACAGGCCTGGACATGTAGTGGCAGAGTGTCCAGATAAAAGAAAAGAGACTACTGATAAAAAGAAGAGTAAACACCAGAGCAAGAAGGAGAAATCCTTTGTTGCTAAGAAAGAGAAGACCCTGTCAGACCAGTCATCATCAGAGTCAGAATCTGAAGCTGAGTCTTACATTGGGGCTATATGCAGCTGATGAAGAAGAAGAGTTTTTACAAGTGCTGAACTCTATATATGAACAAGAAGACCATCAGTGCAAGGGACTGATGGCTGTATCAGAAGAAGACAAATGCCAGGATCAGCCTGGTCCTAGTAAGGTACAATGTCTTCCAGATTGCAGTACTGAGTCAGAGTCAGCAACTTCTGCATCAAGTGATATGGATGGGTATGAGTCTAAAGGTGATATTCATCAGCTGATAGATGAATATAGAGATTTATTGCAGGCACTTAAGAAGTGCAAAAACCTGGCCAAATCTCAGGCTAAGGAAATTGCAGATCTTAAGATGGCTGCAACATATTCAGAGAAAATACTGGATCAAAAACTGAATGAGATTGCCAGATTAAAAAACATAACTGTTATTCAAATGAGCACAATCACATTCAAGAATGATCAGATTAGAAATCTAGAGGTTAGACTTCAGAAAGAGAAAGAGATTGTAGCCAGTTTTTCTAAACCTAAATCTGTATTACCCTTGATTGATGAGTTTGTACCTCAAAAGGGTAAGGCTAGGTTAGGGTTTAAGAAAACTGCATGGACTGCTAGATCCAAATCTAAAGGCAAAGCCCCAGCACAAAACAAGAAGCCTGTTGTAGATAATTCAGCTAGGGTTGTACCTAAACAAAGGTACAACAAGTTTGAGTGCTGGTGTTGTGGCAAGGTGGGCCACTTTGCCTTAGATTGTTGGCACAATTCCAGTGTCAAGGAAAGTAGCAATCTGTCTGTGAGAAGACCTGCAGGCAGATTTGTTAAAGTTCAGACTAACCTGAACCAAGGACCCAAAACTCATTTGGGTTCTAAGGTAAGGTAATCTTTCTTGCGGGTGAGTCCATGTTGCCATGCCCCAATATGGTACTTGGACAGTGGATGTTCCAGGCACATGACTGGAACAAAGGAATTGCTGAAGGACTTCACACCTGTGTTGAATGGACCTAAAGTCACCTTTGGTGGTTCAGAAAAAGGGATCATCAAAGGATTTGGTAACATTTCTAGTAACCAGATTACTATCACTCAAGTGGCCTATGTGAAGGGTCTGAAATACAACCTTATTAGCATAAGTCAGTTGAGTGATTTAGGATATGACATTTCATTTATTAAGAATGGATGTCATATCAAAAGGTCAAGTAATCAAAAGGTCATACTGACAGTATATAGGAAGAGAAATGTTTATTGTCTTAACCTTGAGTGTGAGAACAATGGTTCTCCTATTTGTCTTGTAGCTGATGAGAGAGCCTCTCATTGTGTTAAATGGCATAAGATGCTGGCCCATCTAAACTATAAGACTATTGGCCAACTCTTTAGCAAAGAGTTAGTGAGGAATAGTCCTCAAGTTAAGTGTATACAGGATGGGATATGCTCAGCTTGTCAAAAAGGCAAGCAGACCAAATCCACCTTTCATAGCCTTGAAAACAAGGATTCAGTGAGGTGTCTTTACCTCTTGCATATGGATCTTTTTGGTCCTCTGCCAGTTCATAGTCTAGGTAGGAAGGTCTACACATTTGTGGTGGTAGATGACTATTCTAGATATTCCTGGGTGTTCTTTCTAAGACAAAAATCTGAAACCCTAACTGTCTTTTATAGCTTTGTTAAATAAATTTAGAATGAGTTGAACAGTACAGTGGTCAAAATCAGAAGTGACCATGGTACTGAATTTCAATCTGAAAGTATGACAAGACTATGTGAAGAATTTGGGATTTTTCAAGAATTTTCCTTACCTAAAACACCACAGCAAAATGGTATTGCTGAAAGGAAGAATAGAACATTAATAGAGGCTGGTAGAACCCTATTGAGTGACACAACTATCCCAGAATATTTTTGGGCTGAGGCAGTAAACACTGCATGTCATGTGATCAATAGGGCTACTATTACCAAGTGGCACAAAAAGACTCCCTATGAGATTGTGAAGGGCAGAAAACCAAACTTATCCTATTTTAGGATCTTTGGTTGCAAGTGCTATATACTTAACAATGACAAGTCTTATCTAACCAAGTTTGCTGCCAAATCCCAAGAGGGGATATTTGTTGGGTACAACAATAATAGTAAGTCTTATAGAGTCTATAGCTTGATTACTGAAGTTGTAGAAGAGTCTGTACATATAGTCTTTGATGAAACAAGACTGATTAACAATGAGTTGCCAAGTAGTGCTTGCAGTTCTACAGGTATAAATGAGAGAATGGACAAGCTTACCATTACAGAAGAATCAACTGCAAATCAGGAAGTGGAAAATCGTGGATGCTGTCCAGGAGGAATATAGGACTATCAAGATGCTGAAGAAAATCAAGAGGTGCAGCTTAATGAAGAAGCTGGAGGTGTACAACCTGAAGATAGACTACCTCCAGCTAATAGACACTTAAAGGATCATCCAGCAAATCAGATAATTGGTGATCCAAGACAAGGAGTGCAAACAAGAAGCAGGAATCTGAGCACAGTTCTTTACTCCAGTTTCCTATCCCAAGTGGAACCAAAGAAATTTGAAGAAGCAGCTCTAGACCCACATTGGATTGATGCTATGCAAGAGGAGCTGAATCAGTTCAGAAGATGCAAGGTCTGGAAGCTAGTTCCTAAACCCAAGGACCACAACATCATTGGAACAAAGTGAATCTTTAGGAACAAATTGGATGAGAAGGGGATCATTGTGAAGAATAAAGCAAGACTTGTTGCAAAAGGGTATAGGCAGGAAGAAGGTATTGACTTTGATCAAACCTTTGCCCCAGTAGCAAGACTGGAAGCAATCAGGATGTTCCTTGCTTATGCAACTTATCAAGGCTTTAAGGTATTTCAAATGGATGTAAAGTCAGCTTTCCTAAATGGAAATCTAAAGGAAGAAGTCTATGTAGAGCAGCCCTCAGGTTTTGTTGATCCTCTCAAACCTGATTATGTTTATAGACTTAGGAAAGCATTGTATGGGTTAAAACAAGCCCCAAGGGCTTGGTATGAAACCCTGTCTAGTTTACTCATTGAGAACAAATTCTCAAGGGGGAAAATAGACAAGACTCTATTCCTTAGGGAATCTAAAGGAAAGATTATCCTAGTCCAAATATATGTAGATGACATAATATTTGGTTCTACTGAAAGTAATCTTTGCATAAAGTTTGCAAAACTTATGCAAGGAAAATTTGAAATGAGCAGTATGGGTGAACTTAAGTTCTTCTTGGGTCTCCAAGTAAGACAGACTGAAGATGGCTTGTCCATATGTCAATCTAAGTTCACCCTAGAGTTAATAAAGAAGTATGGTATGGAATCATCCACTACCATGAAAACTCCTATGGGGTCAAGTATGTCTCTAAGCAAAGATGATGCAGGGAAACCTGTAGATGAAACTTTGTATAGAGGGATAGTTGGCTCCCTTCTATATTTGACTACTGGTAGACCAGATATCATGTATGCTACATGTGTTTGTGCTAGGTACCAAGCATGCCCTAAAGAATCTCATCTGATTGCAGTCAAAAGGATTTTGAGATATCTTAAGGGCACACCTTATCTAGGCCTTTGGTACCCTAGGAATGGAGATTTTCTACTGATAGGTTATTCAGATGCAGATTTTGCAGGTTGCAAGGAAGAATGAAAAAGTACTACAGGCACCTGTCAATTTCTAGGTGGAAGACTAGTGTCTTGGAGCAGTAAGAAGCAGACCAGTGTGGCAATCTCCACAGCTGAGTCAGAATATGTTGCTGCAGGAAGCTGCTGTGCACAACTTTTGTGGATTAAGCACCAGCTAGTAGACTATGGTATTCAAGTAAGTAGAACACCTTTGTTTTTTGATTCTACAAGTGCAATTTCTATAGCTAATAATTCTGTTTCACATAGTAGGACAAAGCATATAGAAATTAGATACCATTTTCTGAGAGAACATGTAGAGAAAGAAGACATTTCACTAGAATATGCCAAAACAGATAATCAAATTGCTGATATGTTTACTAATCCCCTATATGAAACTAAATTCAATAAGTTTAAAATTGAATTAGGAATGTTGAACTTAGATTAGTTTCACAAAATTGGCTAAGTAAAATGGTGTCGTCACAAAGAGTTGTCTGTGTCGACACATAGAAGTGGTGTCGACATTCCAGAGAAATGATGTCGACATATCTAGAAAGTTGGTGTCGACACTTCAGAGAAGTAGTGTCGACACATCCAGAGTAGGTGTCGACACATCCAGTAGTGGTGTCGACACTTAGGATTAACACAGATTTCGTCGAGTGGAGTATCGACTATTCGTCGAGCGCAGATGTATTTGTGTCGACACATCATAATTGGTGTCAACACATAGTAGTCAACACCATTGTCGAGACTTAAGTAGTCTGTGTCGACACTTTTCAACAATGTCGACACATTCAGTAATTGTTGACGCGCCTTTTCACCTTCATTTTTAGAAAGGTATAAATAGGTCTTCAATATTGTTTTTCGACATGCTCTCAATAGTTTCGAGACAAAAACTTTGTGTCGACATCTCTTTCCTCTAAATTCAAGATTTCTCAAAACCCTAATGACGCCTAAGCTTGAGGAGAACGTCAATGAAGGATATGAGCTAGTTCGTAACGCATTTGACCATACGGAACCAGAAATTAAGGAGGTAGTAACCCTAATTACTGAGAATGGGTTGGAGTATCTAGTTTCTGAGCCAACCAAGATTTGGAAGAAGGAAGTACTCGAATTCTATGGTGCAACTACATTGGATTCAACTGGACTCAAGATCAAGTCTGCAGTTCATGGTGCGAAAGTTAAACTGACTATGAAGAGTTTGAGGAAAGTTCTACATCTCCCTAGAACTCAAGAAGAGGAAGATGTCCCTGCATCTAAGACAAGAGAAGCACTGCAATGGTGTGGATTAGATTCAACCATGAAGATTGGCTCAGTATTTAACAGAAAAGGCATGAATGTGCAAGGAAAGTTCTTGTATGAAGTGGTAGGAAAGGTGATTCTATGCAAGCCAGGTGGGCATGATAGGGTATCAGCTTACATGTTTAGCCTGATGACAAGGATCATCTACAGACTCAACACTGACTGGTCAGCAGTGAATTTTGAGAAGATTAAGGAAAGTCTGAAGAAGCCTAATCTGGGTAGGATAATGAGCCTATATTTGGCTGGAACTATTCCAGAAGTAATGGAATAAGCTGCTGGTTCTAAAATAAATCACATGAGGAAGATGGACATCAGGATTATCTCAAGGTGGGATAGGGTGTTAACTAAGGACATGCCCACTCCAGAGAAGGAAGTTCCTCCATAGAAGAAGAAGAAAGCCCTGATGGCTCCTGAATCTTCTAGTAGTTCAGAGGAGCAAGTAGTTTTCAGTTCTAATGAGGAAGTAGCTGATAAAACTGGAAGGTCACCAGTAAGAAATGAAGATGCTCAGAGGCAGGGGGAGCAACCATCTTCTAGCCCTATTCACCTGGATCCAGTCCAGGGGGAGCCTCGGCATGAGATAGTGGCAACTCACTTGGACAGTGAAATGGCAACACAAACTATACTTGAGGTAATACATGACGTAAATCAAATAAATTTCAATAATAAAGATGCATTGCTAACTAAATCTTTGATTGATGTTGACCAGCCAACACAACTGCACAGTCAACCACAAGATGTTGTCATGGAAGACACATCTGCTGCTAATAATGCTCCTCAGTTTGTGGTACCTCAAGATCCTACTCAACATGAGTTTACCTTAGAAGAGCTGTTTCCTGAGATTGAGGGGGGAGCATGCTGGTTTTGAAGGGGAGAAGACTGCTCTTGGGGAGGACCAAGCTAACCTTGAGGGGGAGCATGTGAGGTCTCATGAGGAGACTGCAAGAAATGAGGAGGAGCTACCAAGGACTGAGAAGGAATTGCCTCCAAGTCCTAAGGACAGGGTTGACATAGCTAGTTGCTCAGATTTAGAGGATGCAGTTGAGGTTCATGCTAAGAAAAGAAAGCTCATGGTCTTCAAAAGAAGGAGCCAGAGCTACAAGAAGGCACTACAAACAGTTGCTCCATAGCCTGCCTCAACAATTAATAATAATTCTTTATTAGTATCTATGCAAGTCAAGTTAGATGAGCAAAGGGTTGCCATGGAGAAGTATATAGATGAGACACATAAAGATCTCTAACTCTCCTTGGAAACAGATATAAAGTCAATAAGATTTGAAGTGAATCAAAATAAGAGAGAAATGACTGATTGTTTCTACAAGGGTGGAAATGCTGTAGTTTATCTAGCTACACATCAGGAAAAGATAAAGACTCAAGTGGATGACATAGCTCTTAAGCAAGGTTATGTACTAGAGAATCAAATTAGAATGAACGAAAATCTCACAGAATCACATAATGTGATTGTCACAGAGATGAAGAATATTGCTACTGCACAAGCTGCAGAAAGGGCTACAGACAAGGTAGAATTTGTCAAACAATTACAAGGAGTAGCTGTTGTCCAAACTGCTATTACAGAATCTCAAAAGTCCATTTCTGGCCTGCTGCTCAAGTTAAGGGGATTCTATAAAGATGGTGCCAATTTTATGGATGAACAGATCAGATTTCAGAAGGATGATCTTAGAGATCATGTGGCCAGAGAAGTCATAAAGTGGGAGAGGTTTTTAGTCAAAGCTGGATCTGACCATGCTAAATGGATTTCCAATAGCATCAAAGCCACACTTGGATATACACCCCTTTGTGATGATGACAATGTGGCTGAATCTGGAGTGCATCCTGCTAATTTTGGAGGTGAACAAGCTGAAGTTGCCCAAGTTATCTATCCTCCAGCTGATTTTGAGATGATACATCAAGAAGTACAGTCCATGTACAGCCCTCCTGAAGGTGCTCAAAATGTGATCATTGAGAAAGTAGACAAGCCTGTGTCAAAGGCATTTTTGAAAGAGCAAGAAGCTCTATTATCAAAGAAGAGATTCAGAGAATAGGCAGAGTTAAGGCCTGATTTTGAACAATGGAGCCCTACTACTAGAAATATTATCCTAACTGCTTGGAAAGCTGCAAATGACAATACCCTAGAGAGGGGCAAATGGTATTCTGAACAAGAATGGAGAAAACATGAAGCCAGGCAAGAGGCCATAGTTCAGTACAGAAGAAAGGCAAAACTTGGGAAGTTACCTCCTAATGCACAGGAGCCTAGCAAATATTTCCCAAAGCCTTATCACTATTTTGAAAGACAAAAGATAAGGGCTGGAGAGCTGAAAAAGAAAGATCTAAAGGGCAAGATGCCTGCTCATGACTCTGATGTTCCTGTGCAAGCCAAGATTCAATCAGGCAAGGGCATTATCATCAAGGAGCCAGAGCAGCCTTAGATTAGATTTCCTTAAGTTTACATCTTGTAATCTTTTGTGTTAAAATCCATGTAAACTTTTGATTAAAGAAACTTTTGGTAGTTGAAACAAAACTATAATGAATGCTCATTGTGTTAGCATACTTATTCTTTGATGAAATATCTTTTATGTTTTGTTTTAAGTATTTACCCTGTCATATAATGCCGTTATACATCATATTGTGTATTTGTCATGTATGGTGTATATCATTGACTAAGGGTTATGACTTCTCCAAATAGGGGAATATTGATGGGTACATTGGAAAATGTGTACCAGATTTGAAGAAATCTCACCCTACTCAATGATATACATCAAGATGTATTTGATGTGTTTTGAGTTTATATGTGCAGGTTAAGTAATTGCAGGAAATATAGAAAAATTTCTAAGTCCATGTGTCGACACCTAGAAAGGCAGTGTCGACACTTATGAAGGCTTGTGTCGACACTGGAGAAAAGCTGTGTCGACACTTGGAGTTAATTGTGTCGACACTTGGAAAGGCTGTGTCGACACCAGAATCAACTGTGTCGACACCAGAAGGAATGTGTCGACACACAGTGAAGCTCAGTCGACACACAGAGAAGTATAGTCGACATCAATTGTGTCGACACATAGAGGCAGTGTCGACACACAGAAATATTTGTCAACATCAACTGTGTCGACACACAGGACTTGTGTCGACACACAGCATGTTTCAACAAAGTTAAATTAAAGAAGTACTTGTGTCGACACAAAGGAGATGTGTCGACACACAGCAAGTTTCAACAAAGTTAAAGAAAAGAATGCTTGTGTCGACACACAGAATCAGTGTCGACACATTCTGAAGAAGCAGTGTCGAGAAGCTATTACAACAAAAAAATGAGTTGTGTCGACACCACCAAGGCTAGTGTCGACACTTATTCCACTTGTGTCGACACTTGGTCTAATTGTGTCGAAACATAATGAAGTTCAGTCTCGACACTTTCAGACAGAGACAGTGATTTCAAGAAGTGACTGGATGACTTGACAGCTGCCATTTTAACCGGTCAACTACTACTGTCAGAGCTGTCAGAAGGTTGTTAGAAACCGGTTCAGCCGGTTACCATGGAGGAAGACTATATAAAGGCTTTCTCCTTCAACAGAAAGTGATGATCAATCATTTGAAGAATACAGATTCTGAGCAATACAGATAGAAGTAATTATACAGAAGATTTTCGACAGAAGATCTAGAAGAAGTTGGAGAGAGAGGACTCCATCTAAGAAGTGCAGTTGCTGAACTAGGCTGCCAAGAAAGATTCAGATTAAGATCTGAATCTCAAGTCAGAAGCTGATCGAAGATCATCTTCTCAGGAGATTCAACCCTACTGAGTTCAGATTCAAGAAGCTTTGAAGAAAGCTAAGAGAGGTTGATCTCTGCCATCAAGTTCTTCCAAGAACTCAACAAGAAGCCATCCATCCCTTCTCTCTTTATCAGGGTGGTGGTTATTTACTTTGTTTAATCAAATTTTTGTAGGATCTATATAGATCTGAGATTATAAGCCTGTTTTATAAAGGCTGAGTGTAGGAGAGTAAATTCTCTGAGTGGTAGGGCTGTGAGCCTGAGGTGTAGGAGATTGTGATCTCTGAGTGTAGGCCTTGTTGAAGGCTGCGGTAGGGCATTTGACCTGAGTTGTAGGAGTGAGGACACTCTGAGTTGTAGGAACCTGGTTTGGGTTCTGAGCTACTGTAAGATCCGAGGATCTGAGAAGAAGTGTAGAAGTTAGGCCGAATCTAGTACACTGCTAGATAGGCGAAGAGGGAAAGTGGATATACCCAGATCTTAGGGAACCACTATAAAAATCTGTGTGCACTCTATGTTGAATTATTTCTATGATTGCAGTGCTGTGTAATAGTAGAATTTGCAATTTCTGGTTAATTAACTGAACAGTGTTTCTGCCTTAAAAGCAAAAGAAAAAGTACACCTATTCACCCCCTCTCTAGGTGGTCAGGCACTAATTCTTTCAGTTTTAACAGCATTTCTATCAGCTGTTCTTAACACTGTTGGTACAGTGGTTCTTTGCTTGAGTGCTGAAGCTACACCCTTGTCATTCAGAATATTAGGCTTACCATAACCATGTATGATTTCGTGATCATATCTATTAGTTGGCTGCCACACTCTTCTGAAGGAAATGGGGGGTTTGAAGGCTAGAGGCTGTACTGGGGCTTTGCCTTTTCTTTTGGAATTGGCAGCCCTTGCATTTCACTTAAAGCCCAATCCTGTCTTACCCATTTTGGGAATAAAATGATCAATTAAAGGTAAGACTTATTTTGGCTTAGAGAATTTAGCAACCAGATCCTTTTCCCTCTGAAGTTTGACTTCCAGAATTTTGATTTGATCATTCTTGAATGTAATAATACCCATCTGAATAACAGTTATGTTTTTCAGTTTGGCTACTTCATTCATCTTTAGATCCAGCATTTTTTCTGAATCTAATGCAGCCAGCTTAAGAGCAGCAATTTCCTTGGCCTGTGTTTTGTTAAGGATTCTGCTTTTCTTAAGTGCTTGCAGCAGATCACCATATTCATCAATAAGTTGATGAACATCTCCTTTAGATTCAGATTCATCCACATTTCTTGATGCAGATGCTTCTGATTTTGATCCAGTATAGTAATCAGAAACTATTGAAGAATTGTTTACCTTACTAGCACCAGGCTGATCCTGACACTAATCTTCTTCGGTCAAGGCCATCAACCCTTTACAATAATGTTCTTCAATTCCATACTGAGTCTAGCAATTTCAAGAACTCAGCCTCTTCTGCATCCTCTTCAGTTGCCAATAGTCCTATATGTGCTTCAGCTTCAGCTTTAGCCTCAAAATCTGATGATGAAGTATCTGACCAGCTTTTTTGCTTCTTTGCAACAAAGGATTTCTCCTTCTTGCCCTTGTTTTTTAGTTTCTTCTTATCATTAGATTCTTTTCTTTTGTCAGGACAATCAGCTACCACATGTCCAGGCCTATTGCAACAATAGCAAACAATCTTAGTTGAAGATAATTTACTAGGTTTAGAGCCATACCTGTCCTTTCTAGAGGATTTCTTTTTCTGTTAGTAATCATCTTTGGATTATGAGGAGGATGGCTTGGATCTCCACTATTTGTTCTTCAAGAACCTTTGAAATTGTTTTGAGAAAGCAGCTAAGTCTTCATCAGAATTTGGACTATCTGATGTGTGACTGTCAGAACTTTCTGAAACTACTTCTGCAGCTTTCCTAGGAGGAGATGGAGACATCCTCCTATCCTTTCTTATGGATTCAGTCTTGAAAGCCACTGACTTATCTCTGTAATCAACTTTATTACTTTTCTCCTCATCCTTTCTGACCATCAGATGCATCTCATATGAAAGCAGTTTGCTAAATAATGTTGGAGGTGAGATTTCTGCTAGTCTGGCCACTTCCCTAATGGCACATATCTTGGTATCCCAGTCCTTAGTTAATGATCTCAGAAACTTATCATTTAACACATATGTGCTGAATACTCTTTCATATGACATCAGTTCATTAACTGTTCTGAAAAACTTCTTGTAACATTCAGTTATGTTGCCTGTTTTAGATTGTCTAAAACTTTCATACTCTTGATTCAGCATAGACTTTCTGTCTTCTCTCACTTCTTCTAAACCCTCCATGTAGACAATCAGGGTGTCCCACATTTCTTTGTAGGTCTTGCAGTGAATCAAATTTTGGAATGTTGAATCATCTATAGCAATGACTATTATATTCTGTGCTCTCTTATCCATAGTAGACAAGATGATCTCATCCTTTGTCATTTCAGAATTCTCCTTTGGTGTCCTGAGATTTGCATTAAGAACTGAGACTTTCATTGGGATGAATGACCCTTCTTTGACTACCATATAGATTCTTGGATCTGAAGCTTCCATAAACAGTCTAACTCTTTCTTTCCATATGCCAAAAATCTATTTCCTGCATATAGGTAACTTCATGGAACCAAACTCCTTATGATTTTCAATGAAACCCATTTTGAATAATAGATTTCTGTCTTGGAGATCTACTCAGACTATTAAGTCTATTCTTTGATTAACCTCGCCTCTGATACCACTTGAAAGAATTGGTTTCAAGATGTTCTAAACACATAGAGGGGGGGAGTGAATAGGTTCAATTCTTTTTCTGACTTAGGCAGATAAATCTATCTAGTTTAGCAATTTATTTAGCATAAAACATAGCACAACATTCACATACACACAACATTCCACAGATTGCACACCAGATTTATAGTGGTTCCCCAAATGATGGGTACATCCACTTTCCCACTTCGCCTATCTAGTAGTGTACTAGATTCGGCCTAACTTCCTTCTTTCTTCTCAGATCCGCAGATCTTACAGCTTAGAACCAAGACTGGTTCCTACAACTCAGAGTGAATCCACACTCCTACAACTCAGGCACAAGCCCTACCTCAGCCTATTCCACAGCCCTACAACTTAGAGTGATACCCCACTCCTCAACTCAGGCAAAAGCCCTATCTCAGCCTCTTTCACAGGCCTACAACTCAGGGAATAGATTCCCCTACCTCAGGCACTCAGCCCTACCTCAGCCTTTACAATTTAGGATTACAACTCAGAGAATTAAATCTCCTACACTCAGATCTATTACAGATCCTACAAAAGTTATTGATGAAAAAGATAATAATATCTTCAACTAGATGGAGAGAGAATTGGTTGAAGGCTTCTTGATCAGTTCTTGATAGAACTGTTTACTTAAGGATCAACCTATCTTAGCTTCTTCAAAGCTTCTTGAATCTGAAAAAAGGAAGGTTGATCTTCTTGGTGTTGGAGTTGATCTTCCATCAGCTTCCTTCCGAAATTAATCTGAATTTTTCTTCAGAATTGATCTGAATTCTTCTGATAGACTGTTCAGGATCTGCCTTCACTAGAAGAGGACTTCTCTCCTTCTTGTTTTTCTCTCTCTATAATTTGTTGACTGTTTCTTCTTTCTCTTCTTCTGGATCCTCAATCCTTCAAGGATTATTCACTGATTGTGTTCACGATCACTTCTTCACAATTGATAATTGATTAGCTATCTGTTCTATATATCCTTCAATTATTGAGAGAGTATATCTATATATAGGCTTCATCCATGGTTACCGGCTGTTCCGGTTCCAAACGCTCTTCTGACACCTCTGATAGATGTGACACCAATGTCAGTAATGACAGCTGTCAAGTATCCAGTTATATTACTTCAACCTTCATTGGACTGTGACTCAGCAGCAGACAATGTCGAGTGAATACTTCACATGTGTCGACACACATAGTCCATGTGTCGACACAAGTCTTGATGATGTCGACACAGCTTCACTTTTACTTCTCGACACAGCTTTTGTGGAATTTGTCGACACAAGTCCTGTGTGTCGACACAAACACTCCTTTTCTTGACAAAGTTGGTGTCGACAGAATTCTGGTGTGTGTCGACACAAGTTCTGTGTGTCGACACAATCGTTGTCGACAGAATTCTGGAATGTGTCGACAGTTTCTCTGTGTGTCGACACAAATCCTGATGATGTCGACACAATCTGGCCCTTAGTGTCGACACACTGTTGTCGACAGATTTTCTGTGTGTCGACACAAATTTTGGGTGTCGACACAATCTGGCACTTGGTGTCGACACAACCATTCCAAAGTTTAGACACTTGTACTTCGAAAGTTTTTCTTCCATTTACTTAAACTGCACATGATAACTAAACACAACATCAAATACAACTTGATGCATATCATTGAGTTAAGTGAGGCTTATCCAAATCTGGTACATATTTTCCAATGTACCCAACATGCCGGCTTGGCTTGCGGATCAAGAAGCTTAGAACAGACAACAGTGGTGAGTTTATCTCCTCTGAATTTTCTAACTTCTGCAGGAAGCATGTGATCCACAGAGAGATTACTTGTGCTCACACTCCACAACAAAATGGAGTAGCAGAGTGGAAGTTTCGTCATATGACGGAGACTTGCAAATGCTAGCTTCATGCGAAATACATTCCAAGGTCCTTCTGGGCAGAGGGGATGTCTTGTGCTTCTTATGTCATCAATCGGATGCCGCTCAGCCCGATGAACATGAAGACACCTTTTGAGCTGTTGCTAAAGGGGAAGCCTAGTGTGGAACACCTTCGGGTATTTGGATCAACTTGTTATGTGCATGTCCCGGATGCTTCAAGGACCAAGCTGGATGCAAAGGCAAGGAAGCTTGTCTTTGTTGGCTATGATGAACGGAAGAAGGTATGGAAATGCATAGATCCTGCGACGAAGAAGTTTGTTGTGTCAAGAGATGTAGTCTTTGACGAACTGACATCGTATGGAGGTGGCTCGGTTGAGCTAACAGAAAGTAAGGTTGATGAAGAGCAGAAGGTGGTGCTGAAGTTATGGAAGAGGAGCTTGCTGTTTCACCAACAGCTCCTGTTACTTCAAGTTCTGGTGCTGAGGCTTCTGGCTCAGGAAGTAGGGGGAGCATTGCTCAAAGCTTGCCCGAAGATGGAGCTGAGCCTGAAGGAGCAACAGAGGTAGTGAACAAGGAGCAACCTCTTCGGAGATCGAAGATGGTTGTGAAGCCACCAGCTCGGTACTGTGATGGGAATGCAGTGAGATTTGTCTCCTGCTTCTTTGCAGGTCCTCTGGATGAGCGAGAGCCTGTAAACTTCAATGAGGTCACTGGACTCAAGGAGTGGGATGATGCCATGAAGGAAGAGATTGCTGCTCTCAAGAAGAATGAAACCTGGGATCTTGTGCCCAAGGTTGATGGCATTACTCCAGTGACTTGCAAGTGGGTGTATAAGTTGAAGAAGAAGGCTGATGGGAGCATTGATAGGTTCAAAGCTCGCCTGGTTGCTCGAGGATTCTCATAGTAGTATGGAGAAGACTATTTGGAGACATTTAGTATGGTTGTAAAGATGACTTCGGTTAGAATGGTGATTGCCTTGGTTGCTTGCAAGGGATGGATTATGTGACAACTTGATGTGAAGAATGCTTTTCTTTACGGAGAGATTTACAAGGACATCTTCATGGATCAACCACTTGGATTTGTTTTTGAAGTTCATCCGGACTATGTCTGCAAGCCTAGGAAGGCTCTCTACGGGTTGAAGCAAGTTCTTAGAGCTTGGTATGGGAAGATAGAAGAGTATCTGCAATTCTGCGGTTATCTTGCTTCCAACTCGGATTCTAGCTTGTTCGTCAAGAAGAAGTGGGAGCTTCAAGTCTTGGTCCTGATGTATGTGGATGATATGATCATCACAGGGAATTCGGAGAAGGAAGTAGCGAGGCTCAGGGCTGAGCTTGCTATACGCTTCGAGATGAAAGACTTGGGAGAGCTTCATCACTTTCCCGGTCTTGAAGTGGAGAGGAAGGAGTGCGCGATTCTCATTTGCCAGAAGGGATATGCGGATCACATTGTAAGTCAATTCGGCATGGGCAAAGGGAAGAGTTGCTCTACTCCACTAGAACATAGGATGAAGCTTCGACGAGATGAAGGAAGGATTCTTCCTGATCCCTTGGTGTTCAGGGCTCTTATAGGGAGCTTGATATATCTGATGATTACAAGGCCAGACATTGCTTATGCTATTGGCCGAGTAAGTCGGTTTATGACTGAACCAAGGAAGTCTCATCCGGTGGCGGCAAAGAACATCTTGAAGTATTTCAAGACAACTTCTGATATGAGACTCCTCTATAGTAGGGATGCGGACTTTACTTTGCTTGGGTAAACAGATGCTGATTATGGTGGTGACTCGGATGATCGGAGATCAACTTCGGGCTATGTGTTCAGTTGTGGATCAGCTTGCATTTCGTGGTGTAGCAAGAAGCAGGATTTTGTGTCCGTGTCTACTACGGAAGCTGAGTATAAGGCTTCAGCCTTGGCTGCTCGGGAAGCCATCTGGTTACGGAGGCTTGTAGAGGATGTTCATGAAGAAGTGCAAGGGCCTACTTTACTCCGGGGTGATAATGAGAGTGCTCTCAAATTGGTAAACAATCCAGTGTGTCTCGCAAGGACCAAGCATATTGAGATCGAGCACCACTTCATAAGGGAGAAGGTATTGGAGGGATCTCTTCTGGTTGGGCATGTTCGGAGTGAAGATAATCTTGCAGACATCTTCATGAAGCCGCTGTCGAAGGGGTCATTTCAGCAGTTACGAAGCTTGCTGGGTTTGATCATCACTTCTCACTTCAAGGGAGAGTGTTGAAATTTGTGAAGTGGAAGTAGGTGATGGGCAGGCCGGGCAGACTGAGCAGCCTATCCGGTCTGAGTCCGCATCCTGGGAGGACTACTCCTTATGGCCTGGGTGTTGGCTGTCTTGGTGGCTTGGTTGTTGAGCAGTCTGTGCAGCCTGAGCGGCCTGGTGTGCGGCCTGAGCGGTCTGCTGTGCGGTCTGGTTGGTCTATGGCCAAGGATGGTGGGCTTCTTATGAAGCGACCTGAGCGGACTACGGTTTGCGGGCTGTTGGCAGTGCTTATTGATCAGCGGCCTTGTGGTTTTGCAAGCTCTTGTGTAGCTAGGCGGGTTGGAGATTGAATCCGCGGGAGGCTTTGCGGACTGATTGAGTCCGCGGTGTCCGATTTTGCGGGCTGGCCTTGGAGATCGGTTGTGGCCGTAGCTGAGCTCTTCGGTGGTGCAGCGGGTGTTAGCTGCTATGGAGGACTGTGTGGACTGGTGTTGGAGTCCGGCAGTTGGCCGTTTGTCTGGGAAGCTGTGCGAGTATAGCTTGCGGACTCTGCCTTACCTTGGTGGAGTTGGCGATCTGCTGTCTGTGGGCAACCTGGGCCTTGTCCGCCGAGCTTGCGATAGGCTACTTGGTGTTTAACTAGACTTGGTCACATTCTGTGACAAGTCCAGTGTGTCCGCAATATCCGCCAAGTCCGCTGTTAACCGGGAGGACTACCTTTTGGCCGTGGACTTGTGGAGGATGGAGGCTTTGGTCTTGTACTGTGCATACTGCCTCTTTCGTGTGCGGACTGAGGCTGAAGTGGTTGTGGCTATCCATGTGTGATGATGTTTGCGGACTGTGCGGACTGTGCGGACTATACCTTGTCCGCATAGTGTAGGCAGACTTGTGCAAGTCTACCTAGTTGTGAACATTTGTGTCTTGCTCCTGGCAGTTTTCTTGGAATCCGACTAAGTCCTTGCAGACTCAGCGAATGGGTCTTTGCTAGTGCGCGAGCTGGGGTGGTGTCCACACTCCTCACCTCACCTATAAATAGACCCCCCCGGCACGTCTATAGTAACTGAGTGTACTGTAAGTGGGGCTTGGGTGATTGTTGCGGTCTGAGTTTTTCTGTCCGCGCGGGTTGAGTAGAGCTGACGGTTTGCTGTGTGTAGGTCGCGCGACTAGCTTCAAGGAACCAGGAGTTTGGCTATGACTTTGCTCAAGTGCAGTGAATGGTGCGATCTCTGTGGTCTCAGCAGGTCCCTTCTGCGGCTTGTCAGTTCTCTGCTTCAACTTTCCAATTTCCAATAACCTGTCCGCCGGTCTCAGGCGGGTAGGCGGCCAGTTCTTCAGTTCTTCAGCAGTCAGCGAATAATGGTATGTCCGCGCGACCTCGCGGTCTCGGCAGACTCCGTGCTTTATTCGGCATGTAGCAGCTTCAGCTCGGGCGGTTTCGATGACCTTGGCGGACTGGGCAGTCTCGGCGGTCTCCAGTGCTGTCCACCCGACTTGTGTTGTGCTTTCTGTTTATAGCCTGTGTACTAGCGAAATCATGTCTCGCTATGTATACCTTGCCTTGTAAAGAAGTGTGAATGAATATAAGACCTGCTTGTTCTTCCATTTATGTTTGATGTTAAGCTTTCTCTTGGGCTTCCGCATGATCAAGATGTTAACTGGATAGTTATGAGAATATTAATTTGCCTTTAGGCTATCTTGCTGACCACTTTGAGAAAATTCAACAAGATATGGGCCATCCTAACACCGGTGCTCCCCATGGTGATGAGCTCGGTCGGACAAATCCTGACTCCACCAGCTCCTGTAGCTACGTCCTGAACTCTGTTAGCTCCTTTGGGGCCATCATGTACGATGCCCGAGATACGGGCCTCGCTCCCAGCACCAACTGAATGCGGAAGTCCATGTCCCTAGCCGGTGGCAATCTGTGCAATTTCTCCAGAAATACGTCGGAGAAATCCCGAACCACCGGGATGTCAACAATAAAAGCTTCTGGTCCCGCCATCTCGAAGCAGATAATGTATACTTCCTCTCCCTGCTTATGGGCTTTGATAGCCTGTACAGATGATAATAAAAGGTGGGAGACAAGTCTAATACCATCAACGATGACGTAGGAGTCCCCGTGCCTCAATGTGATCCTCTTCGACGGGCAATAGATCTGGGCATGGTTCCAATGCAACCATGTCATCCCCAGGATCAGGTCGAAGTCTGGTATCTTTAGGATCGTTGGAGGTGCTTCAAATGTCTTTCCGCCAATTTCTGCCTCCATGTTGCACTTGACAGATGATAATAGCTCTGATTCATCAGGTAGCCGTACCCTCATCGTTGAGCCCGAGAATCGTTCCACGCCATCCAGTCCTTCCACAAAGGCTTCTGATACGAACGAGTGTGAAGCACCCATATCGAACAGTGTATGAGCGGGCTTGCCGCTGATACAGACTATGCCTGAGGTTGATTTGAGTTTTAAATTGGTTGTTATTCTACAAAGTCAAGTACTATATACTGAAAAATCTTAAATTCATAATACAATTTACGTACCTATGATGACGTCGACAGGATTCCTCGGCTCGGCGAGGTCTAATGCGTACATCTGCTCTTGCCCTCTGCCTCGGCCATAAGGTCCTAGGTCTCGGCCTCAACCTCGTTCTCGGCCTTAGCCTCGGCTTTGCTGTACTGGAGGGGCCACTGGGGGTGGAGGAGGTGGAGGAGGAAACGAATGAAACTGATGCGGGCACTCAGATCTAATGTGGCCCAACTGGTGGCACCCGAAATAAACTACCGGTCGCTGGCCATGATCATCCCGCCTCATCTTGCCATGTATCTGTAGTGGTGGAGGAGATAGTGCTGCAGGAGGCCTCTGCTCCTGCCTGAAGTTGGGACGATACCGTCCCCCACCCCTCTTATGCCTCATAACTTTGCCTCTCTGTGAGCCTCGACTACTCTCCCCGAAGGACAAACCATCCAACGATCTCTTTCCCTTGCTCTGCACCATCAGCTGTTCTGCCTCCAGCTTCTTGGCCATCTCTATGATCTGAGCTGAAGTGCGATGAGAGATGAATAGTAGGGCCTGTCTCAAATTGTCTCTAAGGCCCCGATAGAATCTCTTTGCATACCTCCTGTCGTCCAAATCGTGAATCCTCGCAAACCAGGCCAGATGGGAAAACTCCCTCTAGTACTCGATCACTGACCTGGTCTCCTGTTTGAGGTCCAAAAATCTCTCTTCTAGATAGTCCCGGTCCGTGGTGGACACAAAATGCTCCAAGAATGCCTCGCTGAACTCCTCCAAAGAAATGTTTGACAGTTCCCTATCTGCATAGGTAGAGTCCAGCATGGACTTCCACCACCTCTTTGCATGAACATCCAGTACAGAAGATACCAAAGGGACTGCCTGGCTAACAGGGCAGCTAATGCCTGCCAGCATCTCCTATATGGCCTCGAGCCATTCCTCAGTCTTTACCGCATTCTCCGTCCCATGGTACATAGGTGGGGACAAGCTCCTCAATGCACTTAACCAGTTCGATCCTGGATTTGGTAGCTGTGTCGGGACCTGCTTGGCTCTGAAGGCCTCAAGAATGGCCATAAGGGTCTGCCCCATCTCCGTTTGCTAAAAAGGAATGGCAGCTGAAGGGGGAGGAACCAGATTCTGCGGTACGACGACCTATGGAGGCTGCATAAAGGTAAGGTTTATATTAGAATTGGCCTAACTCATTGCTTAGGTGGACTGTTTTATGTGACTTTTTTACACATCATAACCCACAGGTCGGAGGATCGAAACCTCCCTCTGATATCAGTTTGTAAGACCCATCTCCCCTTACCAATGAGGTTACTCGGTCTTATGCCCAGAACCGCCGCCTTACGGTGACACTAACTCGCAGGGTAGTCGACAACACAAGACGCTGATCCTGCCGGTGAGTACGATCATTCAACTTGTTTGACCAATCAAGAGTAGAAGTAAAACAAGTAGTATGTAATACTAATTAGTCCACAAAATCTCATTACATATCATATATATGGAAATGAAAAGTACATCAACAGTCCATAATGAGTACAACAAAAATAGAAAAGGGCTTATGCCCTGTACATGATATCAAATCTCTCTTCCTCACAAAGGAAAACTAAACAGAAGCTAATCTATCAATGGTACACTCGTCATCACCTGACGCCGGGCTGCAGTAGTAGTAGTAGGTGGTATCAGCTCCTCAAGTCCTGTCACCTCATCCTGCTAGTTATGCTGGTGCTCCGTCTCCTTGAGATCCTAAAATGATACGGTCACAACCGACCGTTAGTCATAAAGACTAAGCCATTTCCTCCACACCTCGCCCCCACGGCTCTTAGGCACCGTGCAGGAGGACGAAGCAGAGGACAATAAGGGGTATAAAATAGAAAGCAGGTGACAGTGGAACTAATCTATTAAGATTATGTAGTAGAAAGTATATCTGTATTCTAGCAGTTTTATATCGTACAAGTAAAGTAAGAAAGAACTGTAACAAGTAAAGAATAGAGCAGAAAGTAAACTATCTATTGTTAAACTATCATCACAGAAGTACCTTAACTTATATGAATGCCAATACAAACGTATAAGTTAAGGTTTCCAAATATAACTTATCATATAAAAGAGTCCATACTAATTTTTATGATAAGGATCCATGGTGTGTATGACCTAAATATGTATGTATGTTATGTATGCAGGTTATGATACATGCAAGTGCAACTCACCCACATGACTCTTTGATAACAAACCATTAGTTCCCTCTTTTTGGAGCTAGCATCACTCTCTGGTACCACAATTGTGGCTATGGCAGCAATGGAACAGGCGTCTCCACTCCTAGGCGGGTATACACATTACCAGTCCTAGACCTCCTATACGCTTCTGTACATGTCCCAGGTGCACTCTAGAGTCTCTGCGTACTATTTGCTGGCTACCTACCAGTCTTTTGGTCGAGTGTGCATTTTTGGGGATCGTCCTCAAGACCACAGTGTAAAACAACCCACTGGCCCCTCAAACCATCACATCTCGCCAGAGTCACCGTACTGCCATCAGTGTGACGATTGGCCCAGTACCGCATGACCCTCCACAAGTTTATTTCTATGCACATGCAAGATATTCCAACCCGAGCCTCCAGCTCGGAGGACCAAACCTGTCCTGATATCAACCTCGCGAGCCTCCAGCTCGCAGGACCAACCCGTCCTGAAACCCTCCAACCCATCATAGGTGAGATTGCACAACAGTGCTTTAGTTTTGAATCCCTCCAACCCTTCATGGGTGAGATTGTTACCATGCTCTCTTAGCTTATTAGACTACTCTTGTCTAATGTTTGTTATACCTTGCAATTTAGGGTTAATCCCAGGACTGTCCAGGGCATGCCCGGTGAAGGGCTCTCGAGGGCACTAGGAACTACGATGTGCTGAAACCCAAAGCTCCCTTTCTCATGGACACTTACACTTATTAGTATTTACCAATTATTCGAACCAACTCTTGTTGTTACTCTGGTGTGAACCTAATGACTTAAGGTAATATTGAGAGAGCGGCGGTCTTCCGCCAGTCTCTATTCTAGTTACTCTTCTTGGGGTGTTGCACTCTAACACTCGTTGCTAAGTGACCTACTAGACACCAACGGGGTTTATCTTCCCAATATAGTTATCAACTTAACCTTCTATCGTATCCCATATGGGTTCTAGTAATACATACTACTTTTGCTAAGCGCGCCCCATGACCTAATACTAACCCGTATAGTAGGACTTCCAATTCCTTGGGCCAAATGTCCCTAATTAATTATCATGGGTTGGTATAGTGTATGATGTTCCATGAGGTTAAATTTGACTTCCTACCAGGTTTCATAATTTTCCCATGTGAAATTCAATTTAATATCTATTTAATATTAAAATCACAAATTGACTACTTTCTAAATGAAGTACAATATTTGTATAATCAGAAATTCTAGAAATATTGCTGGAGCTCCATAATGATATAATGAAACTAAATACAGAATTTCAAGCTCTTAAACAGTGATTTGAACTAACATATGGCCATATGATCAATATTACCAAAATGCCATTATCGGGATTTTCAACCTATATATACATCCAAAAATTCTAAAATGATTTAATAGGGTTTTGATCATAGAATTAAAATGCTATGAATTTTCCCATAATTTTTCAGCAACAATTTTCTTTTCTTTTAATTAATTTCCAAAAAGGGCAATATGGTAATTCTACTAAAAACCCAAGATAAACTTTCCAAACAAGCTTATAAAAATTTCCAGAGGTTTGTAGTATCCCACTAGGGCTTGTGACAGAGTTTCAGAATTTAATAAAATAATTGTCCTATTTTCAAATTTATATTTCCAAATGGACCTAATTTCTAATATATCTATTTAATGGGATTTTTGATCCCAAAAATCCCATCCTTCCAACGGGAGGTGTATCTCATACATATAAGCCTCTGTCCAGAGTTTCAAGGACATGAAATGGCCCAAATGGGCTAAATTCCCATTTTTCTAGTTTTACTATAGGCACCCCAAATTTGAACATACCTATCTCATGCATGTGGGATTTCCCAAACATGTAGAGATCACAAGGACCTAAAATTTCTACCATGGTTTTATATTGACCTAAGGGACATGCCACCAAAAGTTTGGGGCATTTGGAGTTGTAGATCTCCAAAAATTCCATTTATTTGATAAATGATATTTCTCCAAAAACTATGGAAAAACCTATCCCAAAAATTCCCATTTTTGGTAAGTACTTCCCATTTTTGGTCAATACTTAGGTATTACGTTGTCACATGCATTACCAAAATCTCAGGTCATGAGTACTTATGGTTTGGCTTAGTATCTCATTTTAGGATTAGCCCTAGCCTGGGACCAGTCATGGTTGAATGGTCCTACAAGGAGATCTACTATTCCAAATCATGACTTTGGGGTGGCATTTTAAAGGTAAGACCTAGATCTACCTATGTACTACTAATCATATCTTCTGAAAATGCACCTAGAAGGCCTAAAAATTGGGCCTATAGGTGTGGGTTTCACCAATTTAGGATTTGGGTTGACTTGGGTCAATGGGTGACCCAATGATGTGTCTTTTAGTTCACTTAGATTGTTATTATGGTTAGAGGTATGGTGGTGGGGCCAATGTGTAGCTAAGATCCCAATTTGGGCTAGTTTGACTTGAGTTAACTTGGGTCCTATAGTGTGTCCTATGTGACTACACCCTAACTCCCTAGGTCAAACCTAGCCTAAAACTCATGCCCCCAACAAATGTCCTAACCCAATCTAAGTTAAGGGGTCTAATAGGAAATGGGATGTTACATGTGCTGCCCGAAGGCAGTTGCTGTGAGTGTAAGAGGATGCCTTTACACTTGGACGAAGTGCGTATGTCTTTCAAATTACGCAGATGATGCTCGCCTTCTATAGGCCTAAAATAAGAAAGCTTTTAAAGTTATTAAAGTTATAGTCGTAAAGTTGTACTTGTGGAAGCTTGCATGAAGAATTCGTAAGAAAGTAAAAAAGATAAAGGCTACAATAGGCATAGCTTTGCTGATAGGTATGAAGCCCTCACTTGGGCTGGTCGACTTTGGGGTTGCCCCCCCCCCCCCCCAGCAGTCTTTTCTAGCAAGCAGTTGGCCGATTTCCTGTCAGCGAATTTGGTGCTTAGCCCCGTAAGAATGTCCCTAGGTGGCCTTGTTTGATGAGATGCTCGATCTCCTGCTTATGTTTTGAGCAGTCTTCTGTGTCTTACCCTCATCTATGGTGGAACTCACAGTATTTTGTTTGGTCCCCCGTATGTTTAGCGAGGGGTCTAGGCTCACGGAGCGCCTCGCTGCCTTGGATTGTATAAAGCACATTTGTTCTGGAGGTATTGAGAGGCATGCAATCCTTGGGCGGTTGATCTCTCTGTTGGTCACGTCGGCGTTGCCGGTTCAAATGTTCTTCTTGAAATCTTCCTTCTTGTTGTTGGGGGCTGGTTCCTTCTCCCTTCTTCGTTTCTGGGCCCCATTGAACTACTGGCGATGGGCTTCGATAGATTCGTCGACGGCGATCTGAGCCTCCACCCGATGAATGAGGTCAGGATAACTAGGGACAGTCTCTCTCATTAGCGCTGAGTAGAAGCCGCTAGGCCGGAGGCCTCCAAGGAATAACCGTCGCAACAACTCGGGGTCAACCCCTGGAATTTTGCGGGCCTCCACGGTAAAATGGCGAAAGAAGTCCTTCAGGCTTTCTCCTTCGTTCTGGTGGATCCCAGACAGGTGGGAGGGGTCGCGAACGATCCTGCGATTGGCGATAAACTGATCGACAAACTGCCTTTTCAGTTCCGTGAAGTTGGCGATGGTTCCTGCCCTTAATGAATGGAACCACGTTCGGGCCTGGACTTTTAGAGTTGCTGGAAACACTTGGTAGAGCAACGGGTCTGGTGCATTGCAGACCCTCATAATGGTGGTGAAGTGATTAACATACTCTAACAGATTGTCAGTCCCGTCGAACGTCTCAATGTTCGGGAGCTTGAACCCATACCGGATTGGATGGTCGAGGATTTGTAGTGCCAAAGGGGAGCCTTGGCAAAGCGGTCAGCGGGCGTGGACATCTCTTCTTCCTGCCTGGTGGTATTCTTCAGTGATGGCCTATCGAATCTCTTCTCGAGTAAATCTTTCAAGCGGGGGAAGGTGGGCATCATTGACAGGGTTGTGACGATGGTGGTCTGCTCCCGCCTCTCTCTGGGCTGGGGGAGCGGAACTGGCAGCTTCAGAGTATTATTTGGACCCTTTCTGCCTTGAAAGAACTTCATGGGTCCTGCACTGATTCAGCTGCAGCAGAAGGTTTGCTGGTGCTGGTGGAACCGCGGGTGCAGGAGGTGCTCCCAGGTTCCGGAGTTGGGTGAGCATTTCAGTTTACTGCTCTTCCATCTGGCGAACATGCCCCTCCAGGGCGTTGATGGGGGAAAAAGCAGCTTCAGCAGTCAACGACACGTCTACCAAAGAGCTGGAGTGCGCCGACTCGATGTAAGACCCCTCCCCCTTACCAAGGAGGCTCCCGGTCTTATGCCCAGAACTGCCGCCTTACGGTGAAACTAACTCACGAGTTAGTCGACACCGCAAGACGCCGATCCTACTGTCTAGTATGATCATATAACCTCTTCGGCCAAATGAGAAATAGAAGTATAAAAGCAGTATTTAAAAACAGCTAGTCCATAAGTCACAACACAATCATCTATAATAAAAATGAAAGTGCAAAGAGTCCAGAATGAGTACATCAAAAGAGAAAAAGGGCTTATGCCCTATATATGATATAAAATCTCTCTCTCACAAAATGACAACAAAGCTGAAGCTAAACTTTCATCAGAAAACTCATCCCACCTGACGACGGGCTGTAGTAGTAGTAGGTAGTGGTGATATCAGTTCCTCACGTCCTGCCAACTCGTCCTACTGGTACTCCATCTCCTCGAGCTCCTAAAATGATTTGGTCACAACCGACTGTTAGTCATAAAGACTAAGCCGTTTCCTCCACACCTCGCCCCCACAACTCCTAGTCACCGGGCGGGAGGACGAAACAGAGGACAACAAGGGGTATTGCAAAAGAAGAAGATGATGGTGGAGCTATACTAACAAGTATATATATATCAATTATTTCTACTCTAGAAGTTCTATATATATGGCACATGAAAGGTATGAAGAACTGTACAGAAGCATGTAAAGTGCTGTAAGTAAACAAGTACAGAAAGTATGCAGAGTAAAGACAGCAAGTAGAATATGCTACTAATAAACTACAATCACATAAGTACCTTAACTTATATGAATGCCCATACAAACTTATAAGTTAAGGTTTCCAGAAACATAACTTATCATATAAAAGAGCTCATACTAATTTATATGATAAGGATCTATGGTGCATATGACCTAGTTATGAATGTATGATATGTATGCATTTATGATTCATGCAAGTGCAACTCACACACATGACTCTGTGATCACAGACCTTTAGTTCCCACTTTTTGAAGCTAGCATCACTCTCTGGTACCACCATTGTGGCCACGATAGTAGTGGAGCGGGCGTCTCCACTCCTAGGCGGGTATACACACTACCAGGCCTAGACTTCCCATACGCCTCTGTACACATCCTAGGTGCACTCAAGAGTCTCTGCGTACTAATTGCTAGCTACCTACCAGTCTTTTTAGTCGAGTGTGAATTTTTGGGGATTTTCCTCCAGATCGCAGTGTAAAACGACCCACTGGCCCCTCAGACCCTCACACCTCGCCAGAGTCCCCGTACTGCCATCGGTGTGACGTTTGGCCCAGTACCGCATGACCCGACACAAGTTTATGCACATGAAAGATATTCTAACCTGAGCCTCCAGCTCGCAGGACCAAACCTGTCCTGATATCAAACTCTCGAGCCTCCGGCTCGTAGGACCAACCCGTCCTGAAACCCTCCAACCCATCGCGGGAGAGATTGTACATCAATGCCTTAGTTCTGAATCCCTCCAACCCATCACAGGTGAGAATGAACATCAGTGTCTTAGCCTATTGGGCTACTCTTATCTACTGTTTGTTATACCTAGCAGTTTAGGGTTAATCCCAGGACTTCTCAGGGCATGCCCTATGAAGGGCTCTCGAGGGCACTAGGAACTACGTTGGGCTGAAACCCAAAGCTCCCTTTCGCAAGGATATTTATTTTTTTATTAATTTCTACCCATGATCCATACCCAGCTCTTGTTGTTACTTTAGAACGAACGTAATGACTTATGTTATTATTGGGCAATCGGCGGTCTTCCGCCGGTCTCCGTTCTTGCTACTGTTCTTGGGACCTTGCACTCTATCGCTCGATACTATGAAGTGACCTACTAGACACCAATCAGGTTTTGACTTTCTAATATAGTTATCAACACAACATTCTATCGTATCCCCTGTGGGTCCCGGTAACATGTGCTATATTTTAGCTAAGCGCACCCATGACCTAATGTTGACCCGTATGACATGTCTTCCAAACTCTTGGGTCAAATGTCCATAATTATTTATCATGGTTATTATGACGTATGATAATGATCGATCTAGGTTTCATTAATTTTCTAAGGGATTAAGGGCCTAAATTAATTTTTTTAATTATGCGACCGGGGTCACCTTGAACATGATGTACTACATGTAATGGTTCAACCAACCTAAGGAATTTACTAGGTGTTTCATAAGGTTAAATATTACTGCCTATCAGGTTTCATAATATTTCCATGCAAATTTCTATTTATTCCCCATTTATTATTAAATTCCAACTTGACCACTTTCCAAATAAAGTACCTCAACTACAAAACCAACAATTCTGAGAAAATTAGTGGGTATTCATGTTGATATAATAAGGCTGAGTGCAGAATTTCCAAATCTTAAACAGTGATCTGACCTATCTTATATCCATTTAAACAATATTACCAAAATGCTATTATTAGGGTTTTCAACATATAGAGACACCAAAAATTCTCAAATAATTTATTAGGAATCTAATAACAGAAACAAGATACTGCAAAGTTTTCCATAATTTTAAAACACAAATTTCCTTTATTTTTAATTAATTTCCATAAGGGGCAATATGGTAAAATCTACTTAAAATCCAAGTAAACATTATTTAAACAGTCCCATAAATTTTCCAGAGGTGAACTATGTCCTACTAGTACTTGTGACAAAGTTTCATAATTTAATGAACACATTTGCCCTAGTTTCCAAATTATTTCCTAACTAGGCATATTTTCCAATAATTAAAAATAATGGGATTTGTGATCCTAAAAATCCCAAACTTCCCATGGGAGGTATATTCCACGCCTATGAGCCTCTGTCCAAAGTTTCATGGGCATGCAATGATCCAATTGGGCTAAATTCACATTTTTCTATTTTTACTATTGACACCAAATTTGAATGTGCCAATCTCATGCATGTGAGATTTCCTAAACATGCTGAGGTCAAAATGACTTGAAATCTCTACCATGGTTTTATCTTGACCTAATGACCATCAGACCCAAATTTGGTGGCATTTGGAGTCATATGACTCCCAAAATACACTTAATTTAATTTTTAGTATTTCATCAAATACTATAGAAAAATTCTGACCAAAAATTCTCATTTTTGGTCAAAGACTAGTTTTACCCCTAGCACAAGCCTGGCCAAAATTTTAGGTCATGGTGACTTATGGTTTGGCTTGGACATTTATTTTAAGACTTGCCCTAGCCTAGGACCAACCATGGTAGAATGGTCCTACAAGGAGTTCTACTGTGAAAGTGGGGATAAGATCTACCTTAACTCTAGAGGGGGGGGGGGGGGTGAATAGAGTATATTAAAATAATTTTCAAGTTAAAAATTATTTTGCAGTGGAAGACTTAATTTAAATATATGTGTAAGGTGCTTGCAGTAAATAAAAATTATGAAAGCAAGAAATAAAAACACAACACACAGCAAACAAAATATAGCAACCAGAAGACACAAGGAGCTATAGTAGTTCCCCAATCAATCTGGGTACATCCGCTCTTCTACCACCCTAGGTAGGAATCCACTGCAGGATGAGTTAATCAGGTGTCCTGGGCACCAATGAGCTTTTGATAAGGTGCTCAAAAACCAAACTAGATTTTTTGATCAGGTGTCTTTCCACCACTGAGTTTTGACAAGGTCTCAGAAACCAGCATAAAACTTTTGAAGGGAGTTTTGAGAAACCCTTTTACAGCAGAAAAAGAAAGAGGTGAGATGTTCTTCTCTGTCAACAATTAGAGAGAAGACTAGTGGATGATGTTGTCAAAGCTCCCCCTGAGATCTGGAAGTTGTTCAGGAAAAGAAGCTTTGCACTAGGGTGATAGGCCTTCAGTAGATGAGATCTCTAGCAAAGGATGATTCCAGCAGTTGCTGAAATGTGTAGTGTCTGCAGTCTTGATGGATGAAGCCTCTGAACACTTGAGTCAAAAGAGATCTAGAAAATCTTCTTTTCTGTATGTTGATCTCATTCAGTGGTGTGTGTTCTGAATGATTCTGTCTGTGTGTCTGTCTGTGACTGTTCTCTTTTTGTGTGTAACTGTTAGGAGTAGCAGAATAAAATCCTCTTTTATTCCTTAGATCTGAAAAGAATGAATTGATTCTCTGTCTCCAAGATAGCCGTTAGCCACTCATTAATGACTTCCTTAAATGAATTTTGTCTCTAGAGGAAAGTCCTAGAAAACATTCCATTAAATCTCCCTTGAAACTTGCTCCAGATTAATTGAAACGGCTACAAGATCCTTGAAATAAATGCTGGGAATAAATAAGATAGAATTCCATAACTATCGGAATTTGAATCTTGAGAATCGTCGATCTCTCCAGAAAATCATCGACCTGAGCTCAACTACCGTCGACCTGAGCTCAGAGACTGGAACTAGAATGGAAACAGAAATCGTCGATCTGAGCTCAACTATCATCGACCTGAGCTCAGAGACTAAGAAAACAGCTAGAGACAGAAACGTCGATCTGAGCTCGAATATCGTCGAACGGCGTTCGACGACTCGTTGAATTGAGCTCAGAGATAGTCAAACTGAGTTCGACGATTCGTCGACCTGAGCTCGACGAAAATGACTTAGTCTCCTGAATTTGAATATCTGATCTGAGGGTCTTGGGGGCAGCTTTCAAGACTAAATTCTAACCCTTAGACTCAATCTAGTTGACCTTAAAAACTATACAAGGAGGTCAAAACAATTTTCCTAAGGACATAGTGATCCTTGCCCAAATCAGTAATAGGGTGTTCCAACAATCTCCCCCTATTTGGGTTAGGATTACTATTTACATGCCATAGGAAATAAAAGCATACAATGCAGATATAAAATCAAAAACAACATTGCAGAAACACAAATAAAATCACATCAGAAAGTCAGAATAGATAACACTGCCAGCTTACATAATCATTCCTTTTCCTTGCTCTTTTTGACAACTATTTTTCTGTTAGGGTTAAGAGCTTCTTTCTTGAATCTTCTGTCATCACCTGCACCTAGAGAAGTTTGATGTTTTGTCCTAGGGACTATAGCTTCTGAGTGCAGCTTCATATAGCTTTCTGAGTCAAAGAATTTGCTGGAAGAATATCTTTCAAGTTCTTTCTTTCTCTGTTCTGATAGGGTGGTGAATTTTGATGTATCTCTTCCTTATTCTCTTGTCTTTTTAATTTGATCTAGTGCAGCCAACTCTTTCATTCTTGCTGTCCAAGAAGTAGGATTATTCTCTGGGTCTTCAAATGGAATAGGAGGTTCATATCTGTTTGATGAATCATCAGGAGTAGCTTTGGAAGAAACTAGATCTTTTAACTTATAAGGGAAAGGACCAGATGTAGTGTCAGTGGGACCTTGTCCTTCCCTATGATAAGGATGCTGCCTAGAATAACCTTTGGAATAAACTCTGAATTCTCTTTGATTTCCCCTATACTGTCCTCTTCTGGACTGGTAGCCTCTTGATTGACATCCTCTTGATTGAGATCTTCCTTGAAACTGAGAGGTGCTTTGACTTTTAGCAACAGATGACTGATAAGCAGAACTTCCACCAGTACCTGCATCTGGTGAAGGAGGAGGATTGAAGTGAGATGATCCTTTATCTTATTTCCTTTTTTTCTTCATTGCCTTTAGTTGATTCCTGGAAGACTGCATCCATGGTTCTGAAATTGGACAATCATGCAAAATATAGTATGGAATATCATTTACATCTTTAATTTTCTCCTGGGGAACTTTCTTTAGGGCCTTGCTTCTAGCTTTCCTCTTCCTTGCAATGGTTGCAGAGGAATCATCAGAATCAGGTCTAAATTGATCACTATCTGAGCTCTGAGGATTGTCATATAGTTCATCAACCCTTTTGATGTAATCTCTTTGTTGTTGGGATTGAACAGAAGAAACAACAGCAGCAGTAGCAGTAACAAAAACTGCATTAACAGATGTAATTGGAACAACAGATTCAGAAATAATAACAACAGAAATAGCAGGCTCAGAGTCATTAGCCTCTATCATAAGCACATCATCAGAAACAAAAAACAGCATCAGCAGCAGTAGCAGGAACAACAGAAACTGAAGGAGCACTGTCCACAGCCTTGAAAGAATTTATATAAGAAGATATTATGTTGGGCTCACAGCTAGAAATAGGCACAATGGCCTTAGTAAGATCTTCACTTTTCTGATCTGGAAGACAGCTGAGGTAAACAGTATCAAACCATGATAGCAGTGACCTGAGGTCAACTGTTATAACTGGAACTGGAGCTGGAACTGGAATCTCTGAAGCAGGCAATCTCTCTACTTCATATGACATCTCCTCCTGCCTAGATTCAGTAGTTACTGGATCAAGGCACCCAACAGAAGGGATTGCCTGATGAGGAGATAGGGAAGAAGGCCTGTCAGATAACTCCTGAACTGATTTCAGAATTGGAGCCAGGGAGGTCTCCAGCAGGAGTGATAGCCTTAGAGCTAACATCTCATAGAGCTTATCTGCTATGGTAGAGAGATCTACTTGCTCAAGTGGTGCTTGAGTAGAGTTTGAGATGAGTGTGGCAGAGATGGATGTAGGAGGAGCTGTAGATGTGGTTGGAGAAAGTGTTAATGTGGATGGTAGAATTGATGGTTGAGATATAGGAATGGTGGACAATGATAGATGGAATGGAGATAGATGGAGTGAAGGATGGTTGAGCAATGATTTCTTGTAGTAGTTGTTGATATGATGTAGAAGAAGATGGTGGCTCAAGGGGTGAGGAGTGAGAGTCATCCATATAGAAATCATCTAAGAGAGTGAAGGATGGAAGGTGAGATGATGAGTCAATGGTTATGTGTTGATAATAATGTAATGGATGGAAAAGATCGTCAGTGGATATTGGTGTTGGTGAAGGAATTGAGTTTGGAGATGGAATAGATATGGGGGATGAAATTGAGATGGTTATGGTGGATGTGATATTTGTTGAGGGAACAGTAGGTGGAGAAGGTGGAGATGAGGAGGCAGGCAGTTCTTCTGATGGGGCAGTTGCCTGAGGGGAAGTGACTAGATCAGTCCTGGTGCCTGAAGATGAGATGACTGCAGAGGCTCTGCTTGGCTTTGCAATTTGCCTGTCCCATTTGCCAAAAAGGGCACAGGTTAGCCTCTTAGAGGCATTGATATGCATCCCACTTGAAACAAGCAGCTCAGGAAATCTGCTATGAAGAAATAGCCCTAGAATCCTTCCAAAATTGACAGAGTTTTTATTCACTTTCTTCTTAATTAGGTCAAAGAAAACTTCTCCCCAATTCAACTGTTTCTTATCCACCAAAGCACCCATTAAACAGAATTGATACCTGGATATGGTATCATGAGCAGAATGTTTTGCTAACAGGACCTTTCCAACAACATCTGCTAGAAACCTATATTCCACTGACAGATTTTTCTTAAGCA
Organism: Platanthera guangdongensis; assembly: GCA_039583875.1. Classification (NCBI taxonomy): domain Eukaryota; kingdom Viridiplantae; phylum Streptophyta; class Magnoliopsida; order Asparagales; family Orchidaceae; genus Platanthera; species Platanthera guangdongensis. The sequence continues at coordinate 87,660,080 of CM077161.1, read as the reverse complement.
GCTTGTTAGGGTTTGCTGCTGAATGACCCATCCTATCAAGCATACTTGCAAACTCATCTCCAGACAACTCAAGAGAATCTTGACCAGTACTTAATTGAAAAACTTCTGTTAATATAGCAGGAGTAAGAGATACCTGATTTCCTGGTATAGTTCCAATCATTGTATTTAGATCTTGATTGTGAGCAGTATACACCCATTCTTTGATTTCATCTGCAGCTAGTTTTATCCTTGTGATTATGAGGTGTACTAGCTGTTGATCTTTGAATAAATCCAGAATATCCTTGAAAATCTGATCACTGTTCTCAAACGAGTCCATATCAATATCGAATCCAGTGTCAAATTTCATTGCTGCCAAAACTGCAATAGAAACGGCCATTTTTACCTACAAAAATGAACAAACAAAAGACCAAGTGTAGAAAAGTTTGGTGGGAAAGAGAAATTCTGCAGAGAGTATGAAAGCACAAAGGGAGAACGACGGCCGAAAATGAATTTTATATTAGGGTTCGACGCAGAAAAGGAAAGATCGTGGAACTTTGTTCGACGATCTGGGCTTCTAAAGGAATCTGAAAGGTCTTCAATATCGTCGATCTCCGTTCGACGATATTGGAGAGCGTCGAGCTCCGTTCGACGATCGCTGACCGGAAGAAGATAGCTTAGCACTATCTGCAAAGAACTGAACTCCGGTCGACGATTTCTAAGAACGTCGATCTCCGTTCGACGATCTTTGGGAAAAACGTCGAGCGCAGTACAGAGACCAGAAACAACATATAGACACTAGAAAAATCAAATTGTTTGCCTAGTCTTGGTCAATTTTAGAGTTTTAAGATCTTGGATCTTATTTTAAACTTCCTCCATCTAACATTCCTAACTGATTCAGGAAGAATGTATGTTTCTTTTCATCCAATGGTTTGGTGAAAATATCTCCCCTTTGCAAGTCAGTTGGGATATATTGAAGTTCAATTTTATTTTTCTCAACATTGTCCCTTAAAAAGTGATGCCTAATTTCTATATATTTTGTCCTACTATGGAGGACTAGATTTTGTGCTATAGAAATAGCACTAGTGTTATCACAGAATATTTTTGACTTCTCTAAGTTGTAGCCATAGTCTAGGAGCTGATTTTGAATCCACAAGATCTGTGAGCAACAACTACCTCCTGCCATATATTCAGCTTCAGCAGTTGATGTGGACACATATGTTTGTTTCTTGCAAAACCAGGGGACAAGTCTGTCTCCAAGAAACTGGTAAGTTCCACTGGTGCTTTTCCTGTCTATTCTGCATCCAGCATAATCAGCATCTGAAAATCCAGTTAAGTCAAATGCTGAGTCTTTTGGATACCAGAGACCTAGATTTGGACAACTTTTCACATACCTAAGAATCCTTTTCACTAAGGTTAAGTGTGACTCTCTAGGTGTAAGAAATAGTGCCTAACCACCTAGAGGGGGGGTGAATAGGTGAACTTTATCTTTTAAAATTTAAGGCAGAAACACTGAACAACTAAACCTGTATTTGCAATTTTCTATAGCAATTCAGCACAGCTAGCTCAGCAATCACAGAAATAAACAAACACAGAGTGCACACAGATTTTTATAGTGGTTCCCCAAGGTCTGGGTATATCCACTTTCCCCCTTCGCCTATCTAGTAGTGTACTAGATTCAGCCTAACTTCTGCACTACTCCTCAGATCCTCAGATCCTACAGCTCAGAACCCCAAACAGGTTCCTACAACTCAGAGTGTCCCCACTCCTACAACTCAGGCACAAAGCCCTACCACTCAGTCTTCAACAAGACCTACACTCAGGCTAAACAGCCCTACCTCAACCTTCAACAAGGCCTACACTCAGAGAATTAATTCTCCTACACTCAGGCTCAAATGCCCTACCTCAGCCTTTATAGATTTAGGCTTACAACTCAGATCTATACAAGATCCTACAGGAATTTGATTATATAAAGTAATTAACCACAACTCTGACAGAGAGAGATGAGTTAACTGCGTTCTTGATGAGTTCTTGGAAGAACTTGGCAGAGATCAACCTCCCTTAGCTTTCTTCAAAGCTTCTTGAATTAGAACTCAGTAGGGTTGAATCTCCTGTGAAGATGATCTTCAATCAACTTCTGTCTTGAGATTCAGATCTCAATCTGAATCTTACTTTGCAGCCTGGTTCAGCAGCTGCTCTTCTTAGAAGGAGCTCTCTCTCTCCAACTTCTTAGATCTTCTGTTGAAGGTCTTCAAATCTTTTCAATCTGTTATTGATCTTCAATGAATAATCTGTTGATTGATTGTCACTTTATCTTATTGTGATTCATACTTTTCTGTTGAAGGAGAAAGGTCTTTATATAGTCTTCCTCCTAGGTAACCGGCTGATCCGGTTTCTAACAACCTTCTGGCAGCTTTGACAGTTGCAGTTGACCGGTTGAAATGGCAGCTATCAAGTCATCCAGTCACTTCTTGAATTCACTGTCACTGTCTGAAAGTGTCGAGATAGATAGTCATTATGTGTCGACACAAATAGACTAAGTGTTGACACAAGTAGACTAAGTGTCGACACTAGCCTTGATGGTGTCGACACAACTCCTTGTGTCGTTGTGACAGCTTCTCGACACTGCTTCTTCATAATGTGTCGACACTGATTCTGTGTGTCGACACAAGCCTTCTGTTGAATGTGTCGACACTGGTTGAGTGTGTCGACACAAATACTTCTTATTTAATACTTAGTTAAATTCTGCTGTGTGTCGACACAACTCCTTTATGTCGACACAAATACTTCTTGTGTTGAATCTTGCTGAGTGTCGACACATCTCCTTTGTGTCGACACATGCCTTCATGTGTTGAAACTTGCTGAGTGTCGACACATCTCCTTTGTGTCAACACAAGTACTTTAACTTTATTGAAGCTTGCTGAGTGTCGACACAGCCTCCTGGTGTCGACACATTTGATGTCGACAAAGTTTCTCTGAGTGTCGACACTGCCTCTAAGTGTCGACACAGATTATGTTGACAATTCTTCACAGTGTGTCGACACTGCCTGTATGTGTCGACACTTTTTCTTGTGGTGTTGACTCTGCCTTTCCTGGTGTCGACACAATTACTCCAAGTGTCGACACAACCTCTCTAGGTGTCGACACAAGCCTTCATAAGTGTCGACACTTCACCTCTAGGTGTCGACATATGAACTTAGAAACTTTTCTGCATTTCCTGCAATTACTTAACCTGCACATATAAACTCAAAGCACATCAAATACACCTTGATGTATATCATTGAGTAGGGTGAGGCTTCTTCAAATCTGGTACATATATTCCAATGTACCCAACAATCTTCCCCTATTTGGAGAAGTCATAACCCTTAGTTAATGATATACACCATACATAACAAATACTCAATATGATGTATAACAGTAATATATGACAGGGTAAATACTAAACATGTATAAACAATTATCTCAGAATAACAATGTAATAAATTGAACATTAAACATTGTTTTTACAACTTCCAAAAGTTTTATTAATCAAAAGTTTACATGAAGTTTAATGCAAATGATTACAAGGTTGTAAACTTAAGAAAATTCTATCTCATGGCTGCTCTGGCTCCTTGATAACAATGCCCTTTCCAGATTGAATCTTGGCTTGAACTGGAGCATCATTGTCATCAGCAGGCTTCTTTCCCTTAAGATCTTTCTTCTTCTGTTCTTCAGCCCTTATCTTCTGTCTCTCAAAATAATGATAAGGCTTAGGGAAATACTTGCTAGGCTCCTGTGCATTAGGAGGTAGCTTCCCTAATATAGCCTTCCTTCTGTATTATACTATGGCTTCTTGCCTAGTTTCATGTTTTCTCCATTCCTGCTCAGAATACCATTTGCCCCTGTCTAGGATATTATCCTTTGCAGCCTTCCAAGCAGTCAGAATAATATTTCTGGAAGTTGGGCTCCATTGCTCAAAATCTGGCCTTAATTCAACCTGCTCTCTGAACCTCTTCTTAGATAATTGGGCTTCCTGCTCTTTTAATACTGCCTCTTGCTCTTTTAGTACTGCCTCTGGCACAGGCTGTACTACTTTCTCAATGATGACATTGTGAGCACCTTCTGGAGGACTATACATAGATTGTACCTCCTGATGTATCATCTCAAAATTAGCTGGAGGGTAGATTACCTGAGCTACTTCAGCTTGTTCTCCTCCAAAATATGCAGGATTGACCCCAGATTCTGCTACATTATCATCATCACACAAAGGTGGATATCCAAGGGTAGCTTTGATGCTATTTGAAATCCATTTAGCATGGTCAGAGTCTGCTTTGACTAATACCCTCTCCCCCTTTGTGACTTCTCTTTCTATATGATCCCTAAGATCATCCTTCTAAAATCTGATTTGAGCATTCAAATAGTTAACTTCATCATTATAAAAAGGTTTTAACCTTTGAAGCTTGTCAGTAATAGCCTTTTGAGAATCTTCTATGGCAGTTGTAACAGCATGTATGCTCTCTTGTAGTTGCTTATCAAACTCAGCCTTAGCAGTAGTCCTTGCTGCAGTCTGAGCAGTAGCTATATTTTTCATTTCTGTGACAATCACATTATATGATGTAGTCAAGTTTTCATTCATTCTTATTTGATTTTCTAAGACATATCCTTGTTTCACTGCCATGTCATCAACCTGTTTCTTTATCTGCTCTTGATGTGTTGCCAGATAGACCACTGTATTGCCTCCTTTATGAAAACAGTCAGTCATTTCCTTCTTGTTTTGATTTACTTCAAATCTAATAGATTTGATATCTTGAGCCAGATCAAATTGAAGTGTTTTATGTCCTTCATCCATATACTTTTCTAGAGCTTTTCTTAGCTCATCCATCTTGATTTGCAAAGCCACCAACATAGAACTATAATCAGCAGTTGGGGCTTGTTGTGGAACAATGGTTTGCAGTGTTTTCTTGTAGTTCTGGCTTCTCCTTTTGAAAACCTATAGTTTTCTTTTCTTGGCTCTAGCAGCCTCTTCATCTTCAGAGTCAGATGTACTAGCAATGTCAACTTTATCCTTTGGAGTAGGGGGTAATTCCTTCTCTGCTCTTGGTAGCTCCTCAGCATTCCTGTGCTCCTCAATCTCTTTTCTAGCAGTCTCCTCCTGAAACTCTACATGATCCCCCTCAACAACTGCTTTCTCTCCCTCAAAATCAGTCTGTAAAAGATCAGGGAACAGCTCTTCTAGTGTAAACTCATGTTGAGGTTGTACAGGAGAATCTCTTATCTCAGGAGCATTTTCTACAACTGATGTGTCTTCTATGACCACATCCTGTGGTTGACTATGTATCTGAGTTTGCTAATTAACATCAAGTAATGATTCAGTCAAGACTTCATCCTCAATATTTAAAATAGATTGATTAACTTCATTTCTTACCTCAAGAATTGTTTGGGTTGCCCTTTCACTATCTAAGTGAGTTGGCTCATCTACAAGTTGAGGCTCCCCCTGGAGTGGATCCAGGTGAATGGGGCTATCAAATGGTAGCTCCCATGCCTCTGTGCATCTTCAGGTCTTACCGGTGACTGACCAGCATTTCCACCCTCTCCATCATCAGAACTAAACACTACTTGCACTTCTGAGCTACTTGAGGATTCTTGAGCCATAATGGCTTTCTGCTTCTTCTTCTGTTGAGGAACTTCCTTTTCTGGAGTTGGCATTTCCTTTGTCAACACTCTATCCCACCTTGAGATAATTCTAACATCCATTTTCCTCATATGATTTATCTTAGAACCAGCAGCTTGGTTCATGACTTTAGGAATACTTCCAGCTAATTATAAACTCATAATCCTACCCAGATTGGGCTTCTTCAGACTTTCCTTTATCTTATCAAACATTACTGCTGACCAATCAGTTTTAAGTTGGAAAATTATTCTTGTCATCAAACTGAACATGTGAGCTGATATCCTATCATGCCCACCTGGCTTGCTCAGAATTACTTTGCCTACTATTTCAGATAAAAACTTTCCTTGTATGTTTATCCCTTTCCTGTTAAAAACTGATCCAATTTTCATACTTGGATCTAAACCACACCATTGCAGTGCCTCCCTTGTCTTTGATGCAGGTACAACTTCCTCTTCTTTAGTTCTAAGGAGATGTAGAACTTTTCTTAGACTTTTCTGGGTGATCTTGACTTTTGCCCCATGGACTTTGGACTTAATCTTGAGTCCAGTTTCATCAAGTGTTGCTGCATTAAAGAATTTGATGACCTCCTTTTTCCAAATCTTGATAGGTTTTGAAACAAGATACTCTAACCCAGTCTCTGCAACTAGGGTTACAAGACCTTGGATTTCTGGTTTTGCGTCATCAAAGGCATGTCGCACGAGCTCATAACCTTCATTAATGTTCTCTTCTAGCTTGGGCGCCATTAGGATTTGGAGAAATTTTGAATTTAGAGAAGAGAGATGTCGACACACAAGTTTGGTCTCGAAACTATGGTGAGCATGTCGACAAACAATTGTGAAGACCTATTTATACCTTTCTAAAATCGAAGGTGAAAAGGCGCGTCAAAATACTTGAAATGTGTCGACACTGTGGAAAAGTGTCGACACTTAATTCTAATGTCTCGACAACTATGTGTCGACACAAATATAGTCGACAGAATAAATGTGTCGACACTTATACATCTCAGCTCGACGATTAGTCGAAACTCTACTCGACGAATTCTGTGTAAATCCTAAGTGTCGACAACACCCTGGATGTGTCGACACCTACTCTGCATGTGTCGACACTAATTCTCTGAAGTGTCGACACAGACTGTCTAGATGTGTCGACACCATTTCTCTGAAATGTCGACACCACTTTTATGTGTCGACACAAACGACTCTGTGTGTCGACAATATTTTACTTAGCCAATTTTTTAAACTATTCTAAGTTTAACATTCCTAATTAAATTTTAAAATTATTGAATTTGGTTTCATCCAGGGGCTTAGTAAACATATCAGCTATCTGACGATCTGTCTTAACATATTCTAGTGAAATGTCTCCTTTTTCTACATGTTCTCTAAGAAACTGGTATTTAATTTCTATGTGCTTAGTCCTACTATGGGAGACATGATTATTTGCAATAGAAATGGCACTTGTAGAATCACAAAATAAAGGTGTTCTACTTACTTGAATACCATAATCTTCTAGCTGGTGTTGAATCCACAAAAGTTGTGCACAACAACTTCCTGCTGCCACATATTCTGACTCTGCTATGGAGATGGCCACACTGGTCTGCTTCTTACTGCTCCAAGACACCAGCCTTCCACCTAGAAATTGACAGGTTCCTGTAGTACTCTTCCTATCTTCCTTGCAGCCTGCAAAATCTGCATCTGAATAACCTGTCAGTACAAAATCTCCATTCCTAGGGTACCAAAGGACTAGATAAGGTGTGCCCTTAAGATATCTCAAAATCCTTTTAGCTGTAGTCAGATGAGATTATTTAGGGCATGCTTGGTACCTAGCACACACACATGTAGCATACATGATATCCGGTCTAGTAGCAGTCAAATACAGTAGGGAGCCAACTATCCCTCTATAAAAAGTCTCATCTACAGGTTTCCCTGCATCATCTTTGCTTAGAGACATGCTTGACCCCATAGGAGTTTTCATGGTAGTGGATGATTCCATACCATACTTCTTTATCAACTCTATGGTGAACTTAGGCTGGCATATGGACAAGAAATCTTCAGTATGTCTAACTTGGAGACCCAAGAAGAACTTAAGTTCCCCCATACTGCTCATTTCAAATTGTCCTTGCATAAGTTTTGCAAACTTTCTGCAAAGACTACTTTCTGTAGACCCAAATATTATGTCATCTACATATAACACCCCCTATCCATCGCATAGCATATAGCAGTAGGTCCGGCCGGGGCCCGACGCCATATACCACAGACAGACCGGGCGGTTACTTATGGAAACCATCCAACCAATCTCAACGTCCTACACAGAGCATTCTAGCGGAAGCATTAATTTAAAGTTGTAAACAAGAACCCAGCAACGAAGCACGAATGTCCACTAACACAGAATAGGAATGTTATTACAAAATACTCAAAACAAGCCTTAAGGCCTTACAAAATGTTTCACTTGAATATTACATGTTTTACAAACCACGGCACGCAGGCCGGTCATACATAAATAAAACAGTAAACACTTCTACTTGGGCCTTCGAGGGCCAGCTTCGCAAAAAGGGCTTTAGCCCGCTATTGACTGCTTGGTCCAGCTGCACCTACAAGCAACAAACCACCGCACGGTAGCAAAACAAGGCAACGGTCAACAATGCTGACCAAATTATAACGATCCCGCCCCCAACTCGGGGCGGCGATGCTCCTTCCCTGCATTTCATTAGCATAAGCGAGCAATAAGCACATATAGCCATTTCATCACAGACATTGGCTCGCACGGCCACACGCCCCGTGCTCTCAGGGCACATTCTCGGTGAACCAGTCGATGTCACGTCAATTAAATCCATTGACATTCTGGACTCACCACCGCCACTTGGACGGCCAAACCTATGAGCAATTTGTCTTCCTGGCCTGGGTCACGACAATTTAAGTCATCGACCGCCGAAGACCCTACTCTATGCCAACGGTAAGTGCCACGTGCCTTTAGGTCTCTTTAACCGAATGACATAGAACGGGTACGGTTCCATCTAACCTGTGCTTACATCGCAACGGCAATTTAAGCCATTTGCGCGGGTCAAACTTCCGCCGAGTCCCATTTCCATCACAAGTCACATAACCCAGTTATGTTCAAGTTGGCTCTCAAGCCACCAAGTTGGCAAGATCTCGTATCCGCCCAGTTTTTCGGGTGTACCTTTGGGTTAGTCCCCAAGGCTCTCTGCTGCAATCTATCGCGTAGAAAACCCGAAAAACAACCAATAGCACAGAGTCTTCTCCGGCCTTATGCAATGCAACATCACCGATCCAGACTAACATGTCCGGGTAGGCTTCACACATCATGCCTATGTCCGTTCTCGCATACGGACTCTAAACAACAGGGACTTCACATATCTACCCGAAGGAACGCCTCCAACTCTCTGCAAACTCGCGAGAGCGGGCTTCCTATGTTAGGAAAGAGAGCTATTCGTGCTCAAGATGAGGATCGTTACCCTTGAGTTCCTCTTTGGCACCATTGAAAAGTAATCGGATGGAAATCACCGCACTAGCGTTGCCTCCGTGGATCCGGAGTCGGCTTGCGATTCGGAGCTCCGAAGCTCCTCCAATGGCGGATCTAGCTCCTTCTTCTTCCCTTAGCTCTCATCTCTCTCCAAGGATTTAGAAAGAGAACAAGGTATGAAAAGTGATGGATTTCTAAGTCAACCCACGGGTATATCCCTTCAGGAACATCCCCCAACCGTTGGATCTCAAAACAAGGAAACGAACGGCTTTGATTCGGGGCTGAAATGCCGAATCTGGACCGAACACGGCCTGGCACACGCCCGTGTCCAGGGCCGTGTGCCGCATTCGCCGTCAAAATCGAATCTCCTGGAACCTCACACGGGTATCGAACACGCCCGTGTTCGAGCTGACACGTCCGTATTCCACCTCACACGGCCGTGTAGCCGGCCGTGTACCCCATGATTTTTCCCCATTTTCAACCCGAGCACTGTACGGGTTCTAGGACACGCCCGTGTCCTTACCCGTGTCACCTTGACACGCCTGGACCCCAGGCCGTGTACATGGGACACTTCGTCGAGGGAAGATCGATGACTTGATGACACGGCCTTGGACACGCCCGTGTCCTAGGCCGTGTGCCTTGTCTCGACGATCGTCGAGTGAATCTCGACGACTCCCCGGGACGATCGTCGACACGAGTCGACACGCCCTGCGACACGCCCGTGTCGCAGGCCGTGTGCCCATTCTCGATGAATCGTCGAGTATAACTCGACGACTTCGCGGTTAAGTGTCGACACGGGTCGACACGCCCTGCGACACGCCCGTGTCGCAGGCCGTGTGCCCACTCTCGACGAATCGTCGAGTATAATTCGACGACTTCGCGGCTAAGTGTCGACACACGCTTGACACGCCCTGGGACACGCCCGTGTCCCAGGCCGTATGCCTGATGCCAGAACCCAAACTGGCCCAAAACTTCACCCCTTCGCTCCTTTGAGTTTCGGGGCGTTACAACTCTCCCCCTCTTAAAAGAATTTCGCCCACGAAATTACATAAAGGAAAGACATGTACAAAACCAAAATTTGTATCTGAACGGAACAACTCTGGATATTCGTCGAGCATAGTCTGCTCTCTCTCCCAAGAGAGCTCCTCACGACCGAAATTGTCCCACCGGATCTTGACCATCTTGTTCTCTTTATTGCGTAGCCGCTTGACCTCCGAGTCCTCAATCCGCACGGGCTTGACCTTTGTCGTTAGCCCACTATCCACCGGCACTTGATTGACCGCGATCACTTGCGTAGGCTCTTGCACCGCCTTCCGAAGCACCGAAATATGGAATACATCGTGTAAACCACTAAGCTCCACTGAAAGCTTCAACCTATAGGCCGCTTCTCCAACTCGCTCCAGAACCTCAAACGGTCCAAGGTATCTTGGGCTTAGCTTTTTCAATCGCCGCACCCGCGAGACACCCTTGAACGGCTTGATCTTTAAGTATACATAATCGCCCACAGCGAACTCCACGTTCCTGTGCTTGGCATTATAGTACTTTGCTTGCCGGTCCTGAGCGATAAGCAACCTCTCCCGAATGGTTCTCACCAAAGAAGTAGCATCCTCCACTTCTGATCGCTTATACAACTTTGACTCACCCGTTTCTAACCAAGACAACGGCGTGCGACATTTTCTACCATAAAGGGCCTCGAAAGGCGCCATCTGAATACTCGCTTGGTAGCTATTGTTGTATGCGAACTCCACCAAATAAAGGTGGTCTTCCCATTGCTTTCCAAAATCCAAGACACACATGCGAAGCATGTCTTCCATGGTTCTATTGACCCTCTCGGTCTGCCCATCCATTTGCGGATGGAAGGCTGTGCTGAATTTCAGCTTAGTTCCCAACATTTGCTGCACCAGCCTCCAATCATTGGACGTGAACCGCCCATCTTGGTCACTCACGATGCTGCGGGGCACACCATGAAGCCGTACTATGTTATCCACATAAAGCTTTGCCAGCTTCTCCACCGGATCATCCTTCCTAAGCGGAATAAAATGCGACACCTTCGTTAAACGATCAACAACCACCCAAATGACGTCGTTCCCCTTTTGCGACCTTGGCAAACCGTGCACAAAGTCCATAGAGATGTCGTCGAATTTCCACTCCGGAATAGGCAAGGACTTAAGAAATCCTCCCGGCTTTTGGCACTCCGCCTTTACCAAGGCGCAGGTTTGGCACTTCGCTACGTATAGCGCCACATCCTTCTTCAAACCCGTCCACTAAAACAGTTTCTTCACATCGCGGTACATCTTCGTGCTCCCCGGGTGAATCGAATACTTGGTATGGTGCGCCTCGTACAACAACTCCACCCGTAAATTGCCCACACTTGGGACGCACAGACGACCGTCTTTCCAAAGCAATCCGTCCTCCACGACGAATTGGGAATTTGACCCATCCAGAGCCTCTACCATGAACTGCTTCATATGAGCATCCATATCCAAAGCCTGCCGAATACGATCAGCCAGGTCATATTGGACTTCAGTCCAATTCAGAACTGCTTCAGTACTTGATTGTCTATCCACACAAACAATTTCCAACGCCTCCAACTCTCGCACCAACCGCTCATCGTGCACCGATAGCCAATTGGCTTGAGCTGGGGCTCGGTGACTCAACGCGTCCGCAACCGCATTCCCTTTGCCAGTCACATAGTGGATCATGAATGTATAGTCCCCCAAGAACTCCATCCACCTACGCTGCCGCATATTCAGATCCTTCTGATCAATAAGATACTTCAGGCTCTTGTGATCAGTGTAGATATCAATCTTCACACCGTACAAATAGTGTCTCCACAGCTTCAGGTCAAAAATCACGGCCGCTAACTCCAAGTCATGGACCGGATAATTCCTCTCGTGCACTTTTAGCTATCTCGAGCCATAAGCTATCACGCTTCCGTGCTGCAGTAGCACGCAACCCAAACCGCTGCCTGAAGCATCGCTATATATCTCATAGCCTTCGGTTCCACATGGCGAACTCAGCACAGGCGCCGTGGTCAACCGACACTTCAATTCCTCAAAAGCTCGTGCGCACTCCGGCGTCCAAACGAACTTATGCTCCTTCCTCGTCAATGTAGTGAGAGGTAACGCTATCCGCGAGAAGTTCTCTACGAAGCGCCTATAATAGGCGGCAAGCCCCAGAAAACTCTGGACTTCCGCTACAGTAGCGAGCTCAGGCCACTCCCGTATCACAACAATCTTCGCCGGATCCACAGCAATACCCTCTCCACTTGCTATATGCCCGAGGAACGCCACTGAGGATAGCCAAAACTCGCACTTCGAGAATTTGGCATACAACTGATTTCTCCTTAGCGTCTCCAACACCAAATGAAGATGCTTGAAGTGATCTTCCTCACTTTGCGAGTACACCAAAATATCGTCGATGAAGACGATCACAAAATGGTCCAAGTACTCCCTGAACGTCCCGTTCATCAAATCCATGAACACCGACGGCGCATTAGTCAGCCCAAACGGCATGACCGTAAACTCATAATGCCTGTATCTCGTACTAAACGCTGTCTTCGGGATATCACTCTCCCTTATACGCAGCTGATAGTACCCAGCCTTGAGATCCAACTTTGAGTACACCGTCGACCCGACTAACTGATCAAAGAGATCATCAATCCGGGGGATCGGGTACTTGTTCTTCTCCGTCAGCTTGTTTAGCTCCCGATAATCAATACATAACGTCAAGCTTCCGTCCTTCTTCTTAACAAAGAGGACCAGTGCGCTCCAAGGCGAAGAACTCGGGCACACATATCCTTGCTCCAGCAACTCTTGCAGTTGTACTTTCAGCTCCGCCATTTCCTTAGGCGCTAGCCGATACGGAGATCGTGACACAGGCTTTGCACCTGACACTAGCTCGATCGTAAAATCTATCTCCCGCTGAGGAGGGGCTCCAGGAAGATCTGCGGGGAACACATCAGGGTATTCCGATACCACTGAAATACAATCCAACGCGGGCTTCGACTTTGCAACCTCCACTAGTGTAAAGAACAGTTCTGCTCCAGCACGAACCTCCTTCACCACCTGAAGAGCAGACATCAACGTCTTGCTCGACCCCTTTAAGCCCGTAAACGTCGTCTCACGACTCGCTCCCAGCTTAACTTCCTTGCTACTGCAATCTATATGGGCCCGCTGCTCCGAGAGCCAGTCCATGCCAAATATGACGTCGAACTCCACTAACGGAAGTAAAGACGCCCGCAGGTCAAACTCCTGCTCCCCAATACGAGTCTTAACATCGAAGATCCTATCCGCTCGCATCGAACACCCATTGGGCAACAACACATCCAACTTATCCTTCGCCATCGAAGAAGGGACTCCGATGCGTGATATAAATCCTTCGGACAAGAAGGAGTGTGAAGCTCCCGTATCAAAGAGTGCTTGTGCCGGATTTTCACAAATCAATACAAATCCTAAACAAGTAGTGGTAAGGTAACATGTGCATAACAAGTATTTAACGAAATTGACTTGCTATAAATTAAACCGTACCTGTCACCACATCAGCTTGTTTAATGGCCTCCTGTTGGCCAAGATTGTAGACCCTTGGTTGGGCCGGAGCATAATGGGATGCGGTCGACTCCACCGCCTTCCCCTTCTCTTCATAAGTAGCTCCCGACTTCCTCTCGGACTTAGGACGTCCGCTCCAACAATCACGGGCGAAATGCCCCTTCTTTCCACATGTAAAGCACGCGCCCGGGGTCCGACTCGTAGTCGCCCCAGAAGCACCAGAAGGAGCTGGACCCGAAGTCCTATGCTTCTTGAAAGCCCTCCGATAGCCGGTCTTTGAATTAGTCGGCACTTTAAATTCAGCTTTCTTCTCACCCAAGCTTTTCTTTGCTTGTACGTTCTTCATGTCCTTCTCCAAGGACCGGGCAGTATTGACCAAGGTTAAGAAACCCTGCGTCATCGGCCCCGAGAGTAATAATCTCAACTCATCTCTCAAGCCTTCGTAGAAGCGATTAGTCTTGCGCTCCTCATCCACGATGGTGGAGCTAGCATAACGACTCAGACGAGTAAACTCGTGGAGATATTCATCCACGCTCCTCTCACCCTGTACCAACTTCAGGAACTCATTCTCCAACGCTATCTTCTGCGTCGATGGGAGGTATCTATCCAAAAATAATCTCGAGAACTCCTCCATCGAGACATCACCAAGTTGCCTACCTCTCAGTAAGTGCAGCTCCAATCCTTCCCACCACATCCTCGCTTCACCGTCCAAAAGGAACGTAGCGATGGTGGTCATTTGCCACTCCTTCGTCTCCGTCGCTGTCATGACTCTCTTCAGCCTGGAGAGCCAGTCTTCAGCCTGAGATGGGGTTCCCAACCCCGAGAATAACGGAGGGTTAAAGCTCATTACATGCTTTAGCTGCCTCTCAGTTTCCCTCCTTGGCACCACCGGTTCCACAACCACTTGCTCCATCCTCCTCGGCTCAGCCTATTGTAGAGGTTCTTGCTCCATAACAGGAGCGGGCTGCTGCGCCTGCCTTCCAGGCTGCGCATTTATCACGGCCAACACCGCTTCAGCCACCAATCGTATATTTTCAGCCGACAGAGGTGTTGCAGGGGCAACATCCGGTGCACTACTAGCCTCAGAAACTCGGCGTTCTGACGGCCCAACACCGCTTCTGGTCACCTATAGTGGTACAAAACACCGTTAAGCGACCAAATAAATTGCAAACAGCAATTATAGGAACACGCAGGTTCCTCAAACACGAGTATGTTCATTCCTAAGTGGACATTCATGGGTTCTTTTTACTGTTATTACGATGACGCACACAACGTGCTCACCGCCCCTTAAAAAGAATTCGCCCACGAATTCAGTTTAAGCCCAACCAAAACCAGTAGTCTGATAACAAATTGTCGCAGAGGAAGCGTGGTGGGCCCATAACCCACAGGTCGGAGGATCGAAACCTTCCCTCTGATACCAAATTGTAACACCCCCTATCCGTCGCATAGCATATAGCAGTAGGTCCGGCCGGGGCCCGACGCCATATACCACAGACAGACCTGGCGGTTACTTATGGAAACCATCCAACCAATCTCAACGTCCTACACAGAGCATTCTAGCGGAAGCATTAATTTAAAGTTGTAAACAAGAACCCAGCAACGAAGCACGAATGTCCACTAACACAGAATAGGAATGTTATTACAAAATACTCAAAACAAGCCTTAAGGCCTTACAAAATGTTTCACTTGAATATTACATGTTTTACAAACCACGGCACGCAGGCCGGTCATACATGAATAAAACAGTAAACACTTCTACTTGGGCCTTCGAGGGCCAGCTTCGCAAAAAGGGCTTTAGCCCGCTATTGACCGCTTGGTCCAGCTGCACCTGCAAGCAACAAACCACCGCACGGTGGCAAAATAAGGCAACGGTCAGCAATGCTGACTAAATTATAACGATCCCGCCCCCAACTCGGGGCGGCGATGCTCCTTCCCTGCATTTCATTAGCATAAGCGAGCAATAAGCACATATAGCCATTTCATCACAGATGTTGGCTCGCACGGCCATACGCCCCGTGCTCTCAGGGCACATTCTCGGTGAACCAGTCGTTGTCACGTCAATTAAAGCCATTGACATTCTGGACTCACCACCGCCACTTGGACGGCCAAACCTATGAGCAATTTGTCTTCCTGGCCTGGGTCACGACAATTTAAGTCATCGACCGCCGAAGACCCTACTCTATGCCAACGGTAAGTGCCACGTGCCTTTAGGTCTCTTTAACCGAACGACATAGAACGGGTACGGTCCCATCTAACCCGTACTCACATCGCAACGGCAATTTAAGCCATTTGCGCGGGTCAAACTTCCGCCGAGTCCCATTTCCATCACAAGTCACATAACCCAGTTATGTTCAAGTTGGCTCTCAAGCCACCAAGTTGGCAAGATCTCGTATCCGCCCAGTTTTCCGGGTGCACCTTTGGGTTAGTCCCCAAGGCTCCCTGCTGCAATCTATCGCGTAGAAAACCCGAAAAACAACCAATAGCACGGAGTGTTCCCCGGCCTTATGCAATGCAACATCACCGATCCAGACTAACATGTCCGGGTAGGCTTCACATATCATGCCTATGTCCGTTCTCGCATACGGACTCTAAACAACAGGGACTTCACATATCTACCCGAAGGAACGCCTCCAACTCTCCGCAAACTCGCGAGAGCGGGCTTCCTATGCTAGGAAAGAGAGCTATTCGTGCTCAAGATGAGGATCGTTACCCTTGAGTTCCTCTTTGGCGCCATTGAAAAGTAATCAGATGGAAATCACCGCACTAGCGTTGCCTCCGTGGATCCGGAGTCGGCTTGCGATTCGGAGCTCCGAAGCTCCTCCAATGGCGGATCTAGCTCCTTCTTCTTCCCTTAGCTCTCCTCTCTCTCCAAGGATTTAGAAAGAGAACAAGGTATGAAAAGTGATGGATTTCTAAGTCAACCCACGGGTATATCCCTTCAGGAACATCCCCCAACCGTTGGATCTCAAAACAAGGAAACGAACGGCTTTGATTCGGGGCTGAAATGCCCAATCTGGACCTGAAAGTCCACCTAGTGTCAGCTATGTGCACCTATGGGGGGGGGGATAGGTGACGTGTGGTTCTTTTGCGGAATTTACGGATGTACCTGCACAATAAAAACAACAAGCACAGCACACAGAATACACAGCAAATTTATAGTGGTTCCCCGACTTGGGTACATCCACTTTCCCCCTTCGACCTATCTCCCCAACAAGGGATGACTCGGTCACTTCTCCAACGGGATTGAAATCCAATCCCTTCACTAACGGAAGGAGCCCTTCCACACGTGAGAGTCAACACTCCCACAAAACGGGTTGCACCCAACCCTTACAACACGGAACAAAAGTTCCTTTACAACAAAAGTAAATATGGAATGTATATGAGATACAAACTTCTTCTGGAGACTACGGTGTTCCTCTTTATTCGACGACGTGTTCTTGAAGTCGATGAAGAGTCTACAACCTTGGTCTCTCTTGGAGAGGATCTCCCGGAACCGGCGACAGCAATCCGAGCGGCGGCTTGGTTCGGAGTCGGCTGCAACGAAGGTGCGCTGCTGTAGTGCTTTGAGATCCAAACTTCTTTGCGAAGCAAACTAGGTCTACCAACGGTCACTCTAGGATCGGTCGTCTCGATCGATTCGGACGGGGGAGTTTTTCCCGGTCAACAAATCGAGAGACAAGAGATCTCTGGATAGACACGTGAGATGCAAGCTTTTCTAAGCTTCTGTCGCCGGAGATCGGGAAGAAGAACGATCAGCGGCGGCGACGTACTAGCCCGAGCGCGACGGCGGCGGAGAAGAGAAATCGCGATATTAGGGTTTCTTGCTCGGCTTCTTTCTGTGTTCGTATTCCGTTCAAAATACCTGTATAAAAATACTGTAGAAGTTTTCCAATATGACCGTTTGTGGGACCCACAATAGAAATCCCCAAATCCCGGTCCAGGAATTTAACAGCGGCAGAATCCGGTTCAGGAAATTCCAGAGAAAACGCCAAGGAAAAATCTGCGAGAATCGCAAGCGATTCTCGACGAATCGGCGAGAATCACCAAGTGATTCTCGACGATTCGTCGAGAATCGTTAGTGATTCTCGCTGAATCACTTATTGATTCTCAACGAATTTCACTTTGTATACATGAGCTCCTTGGCCACTGGTTCGGCGAGAATTACTAGTGATTCTCGCCGAATCTTACTTGGCACCGTTTTGAGGTACCCAGAAGGAGTCGGCGAGAATCACTAATGATTCTCGTCGATTCGGCGAGAATCACTAGTGATTCTCGCCGATTCGGCGAGAATCACTTGGTGATTCTCGTCGAATTTGCCTTGGACGAATTTTCGTCTTCCACCCAGGAGCTGCTCCTTGATCCATCCTTGCTCCTTGTCTGCTCCTGCATATTTACAGCCCTGTGCTTGAAAATAAGTACACTCCAATAGAGAGAGTACACATAGGCCAACACACTGATCTGCTCAACGAGGGATTACGTCGTGCAGACCCGTGTATATTGACCTACTGCACCCTGACATTGGTGTGCACTTAGCGTGGAAAAACTGCAAGCACAACTAGAAGGATTTTATCAAATACATAGTCTATTGACCTTAGCTTGTCCAGGGGCTTCTTCAAATCAGGTACATTGTGGATACAATACCCAACAATCTCCCCCTATTTGAAGAAGCCTAAACCCTACAAGCTAAGGTGAATAGAACAAATGAGAATGAAAACCATAAACTGAAAAGAGAGTTAAGTGAGTTATCCATTACCAATACCAATTTCTTGGGAGCAAGCTTGGAGCCACCTTAGCCTTAGCCGAGAGGGTAATCTCCCCCTTTTCGGCTTCTACAAATCGGGGTCTGTAGCGTTTTACCCTTTGCTCCCCCTCAGTTCTTGCACGGGCCTGGAGCCTCTGTAGTCTTCATTCCTCATAATTGAGCATCCCCAATTCAGTCTTGAAAAGATTGAACTTGGCCTCGTCTAGGGGCTTTGTGAATATATCAGCAATCTGCTTGTCCGTGGGGACATAACATAGAGAGATATCTTTGTTCTCCACGTGCTCCCGAATGAAGTGGTAGCGTACTTCGATATGCTTCGTTCTGCTGTGCGACACCGGATTGTTTGCAATGGCAATTGCACTTGAGGAGTCGCAGTACATGGGTACTTCCTTGAACTGAAGGTCGTAGTCGGCTAGCTGGTTTCTGATCCATAGAAGTTGTGCGCAACAGCTTCCTGCCGAGATGTACTCTGACTCTGCTGTGGAGGTTGCAACATAATTCTGTTTCTTGCTGTTCCATGAAATAAGCCTCCTGCCGAGGAATTGACACGTCCCGGAGGTGCTTTTCCTGTCATCCCTGCTCCCTGCAAAATCAGCATCTGAAAAGCCTATTAGCTCGACATCATTGTTTCGCGGGTACCACAAGCCAAGATTAGGAGTACCTTTAAGGTATCTCAGAATTCGCTTTGCAGCGACATAGTGAGATTCCTTAGTGTTCACCTGATATCGGGCACAGACACATGTGGAGAACATAATATCCGGTCGACTGGCAGTAAGGTAGAGCAGGGATCCAATGATGCTTCTGTATTTGGTTTCATCGAAAGGTTTACCTTTCTCATCCTTATCCAGAGACATGGTGGATCCCATTGGAGTCCTCATAGAGGTTGCACTCTCCATACCGAATTTCTTAAGGAGTTCATTTGTGAACTTCGTCTGAGAGATGAAGATTCCATCCTCAGACTGTTTCACTTGAAGTCCTAAGAAATACTTGAGCTCTCCCATACTGCTCATTTCAAACTTTCCTTGCATAAGTTTAGAGAACTTTTTGCAAAGATTGTTGTCCGTTGAGCCGAATATTATGTCATCGACATAGATTTGCACCAGCAAAATCTTGCCTTTGACTTCCCTGAGAAACAATGTTTTATCTATTTTACCTCTGGAGAACTTATTCTCAAGAAGAAAACTAGATAATGTCTCATACCAAGCTCGTGGAGCTTGTTTCAACCCATATAAGGCTTTATTAAGAGAATAAACGTGATTAGGATAAGTAGGATCGACAAAACCTGGGGGTTGAGCGACGTATACTTCCTCTTTCAGGTCTCCGTTCAGGAATGCTGATTTCACATCCATTTGATAGACTGTGAATCCTTTGTGTGAAGCATACGCCAGGAACAACCTGATTGCCTCGAGCCTTGCTACTGGTGCGAAGGTCTGGTCGAAGTCAATCCCTTCCTCCTGTCTGTAACCTTGAGCCACCAGCCTGGCCTTGTTCTTTACGATGACACCATGTTCATCCAGCTTGTTTCTAAAGATCCACTTCGTGCCAATCACATTCTGCTTGTATGGTCTGGGAACCAGCGTCCAAACCTTGCAACGTTCGAATTGATGTAGTTCCTCTTGCATGGCCAGAATCCATGCCGCATCCTTGTTCGCCTCGTCAAACTTCTTTGGCTCAACCTGTGACAGGAAGCTAAGATGCAATACTTCGTTAACTGTACCTCTTCGAGTTCTGACACCAGTACGAGGATCCCCGATGATCTGATCTCTAGGATGATCTCTCACGTGCCGGAGCTCTAGAAGTCTGGCGTCTGGAGCTTCCACTACTTCTTGGGCTTCTCTTTCTTCTAAGAGATTTGCCCCATCTTGATCTTCAACATTTTCAGATGACGTTGAGGTGGAAACTTTGACGTACTTGGGAGCGTCATCGTTAGCGGTCTCATCCAGACTCAGCTGTTCAAGTCTAGCACCTGCATCTTCAAGAATACTACTGGAAGAATTGCTGTTAAGCAAACTTCCTTCATCAAATACAACATTTATTGATTCTTCTACCACTAGGGTTTTCTTATTGAAGACCCTATATGCCCGACTATGGGAACTATAGCCCATGAATATGCCTTTGAAGCATTTTTCACTGAACTTAGTACGCGGGTACTTCCCATTATTCAGTACATAGCATCGGCAACCAAAAATCCTCAAGTAGGACATGGTTGGTTTCCTGCCTTTCAGTAGCTCGTAGGGCGTCTTACGATGATGCTTGTTGATCAATGCTCGGTTTTGTACATGACATGCCGTATTGACACCCTCTGCCCAGAAGTATTCCGGGAGAGAAGCGTCTTTCAACATTGTCGTGCAGGCTTCAATGAGAGTTCTATTTCTCCTCTCCGCAACTCCATTTTGCTGAGGAGTGCGCGGGGAGGAAAACTCATGAAAGATACCTTGTTCTTCACAAAATTCTGTCATAGCACCAGATTCGAATTCTGTTCCATGGTCACTTCTGATTTTGACCACGGAGCAGTTAAATTCGTTCTGAACCTGCTTGACAAAATTAGTGAAGATGTCAAACGTATCTGACTTTCGTTTCAAAAAGAACACCCATGTAAACCGAGAGTGATCATCAACTATCACTAGCGTATAGGACTTGCCTCCCAAGCTATGAACTTGCATTGGACCAAACAAGTCCAAATGCAAAAGGTAAAGACATCGGGAAGAGTCTTTGTCAGCGATGCTCTTAAAGGTAGCCCGAGTCTGTTTGCCCATCTGGCATGCCGGACATGGGCTATCTTTGATGCACTTGATACTGGGAGCATCCCTTACTAAGTCCTTAGAAAACAGCATACTAATTGTCTTGAAATTAATATGTGCCAATCTCTTGTGCTATTGTTCACAAAGAGATGCACTGCCTGTTGCCACAAGGCATACGGGGGTAGATGAATCTAAACTAAGAAAATCTAAACAAAAGATATTTCTGCTCCTAATGCCTGATAATACCGTTTCAGAAGAGGTACGTGAAATTATCAGACATTTATCCTTGCAGAACTTAACGTCATAACCTTTATCACATAACTGACTTACACTGATCAGGTTATGGTTTAACCCTTCAACATAAGCCACGTCGGTGATAGAGATTATACCGTTGGAAATCATACCATAACCTCTGGTGACTCCTCGATCTGATCCTCCAAAGATGACTTTGGGTCCATTCTCAACTGGAGTGTAATCACGCAGCAGGCTTCTTGTCCCGGTCATATGCCGGGAGCATCCACTGTCCAAATACCAGATCGGCGTTTTGGTGGCCTTTGGACATTCCTGCAAAACAAAATTAATTTGCCTTAGGAACCCAATCGAACTTGGGTCCTAGATTCCTGGTTAGCACACTCCCCCTCGGTTGGTTAACCCTACGAGTGGTCGGTCTCGCATTGCTAACATGGGGAGTCTCGTAGTTCCTTGGATTAAACAAACAATCCACGGCAAAGTGACCGACTTTGCCACAACACCAACAGTCAAATCTGTTGTACCTCTTCCTAGGCTCCTGCCTTACCCTGGGAACGGTGGGTACTGCTGGGGCCTTGGATCTGGAGGTGGAGGCCTCATGGTGACAACAGTCACATGACTTTGTCACCTTCTGTATAACAGGCTTGGCTTTTGGTGCCTGCTTTCCATTATGGCCGCTAGAGAACGGACCATAATTTCCTATGTGGATTTCCTCATAAGGTGCCTTGAAGGCACTCTCACCGAAGTTCCGGGGAAAGTTCCAACCGTCATACCGGCTCTTTGGCTTTGCAACCGAGGGCCGGAAATGATGCCCAAATGTTGACTCAAAGTCGTGTTGGTTGCAAGGAAAGCCAGGCTTTCTGAACGCAATAGGACTAAGAGGAGCCTTACCCTTTTCATCAGCAGAGGCCTTCTTGGCGGCCTTATTCTTCCTCTGATTCTTGTTTCTCCTAGATGAAGAACCAGATACCCCTATATGCCCCAAGCCAGCTCCTTTGGCTTGAGCAGAGAAGGTATCAACGACTGGAAGAACTGTTTTTGGCATGGAGAAGCTCTTGACGATCTTCCTTTCTGCCGCAAGTAGTTCTTCCAACTTGTCGACTTCCTCCTGCTTAAGATCAAGGAGCTTAAGGGACTCTGAGTGCTTTGAAGTCAGGTCGAGGTGTTCCTGTTGGAGAGAGATCAAGCTGGTGACCTCTTCCCTTAGGGAAACACACTCGCCCTTAAGGAATTTTACTTCCTTCTTCTCAGCCTTCAGTCTCTTTCGGCACTCATCGAAAGTGTTGAGCAGAAGCTCATACTTCTCGAGGAGCTCAGCTTCACGGGCTGAAGGGCCATCCTCAGGTTCATCATCCTGAGACTCAGGATCAGAGTCGGAGTCGGAAAGAGGTGTGTGAGCTTTTACCTTCCCAGTAAATGGAGGACATTCTCCTTCTGAGTCGGAGCGACCCATCAGCCCGAAGTAGGCTTCCTCATCATCACTGGAGTCTGAGGAATCAGACTCACTTAGGGTCTTTGGCCTTCTGGCGATGTAGCTCCGCTCCTTCTTATCTCTGGAGGATTTGAGCTCCTCTCCTTTCCCTTTTTCTCTTTTGCTTTGATGGCAGTCGGCCACGACGTGTCCTGGCTTGTTGCATCCAAAGCAAATAATATCAGAAGAACGATGTTTGTTAGGTTTAGATGCATACCTGTCAGAAGAATAATTTTTCTTCTGATGCCTGGAGGAGGAGCTGTCTTTCTTTCTTTGATTCCTCATCTTGAGGAACTTCTTGAATTCTCTGGTGATGAGGGAGAAATCCTCCTCTGACAGCTCTGAGCCGGAGGAGCATGGTTCAGAGTCCTCCTCCTCTTCCTTATTCCTCGCGCGGTATGACATCGCACCCTTGCCCTTTCTGGAGTAACTGGCTTTTAGGGCCACAGTCTTTTCTTTTGCAGCAGCCTTCTCTGCTTCTTCCTCAGCTTTCCTGGTGTTCAGCTGAAGCTCATAGGACATCAGCTTCCCAAACAGGATTTGTGGATCAGTTTCTGCTAGTCTGCCAAATTCTCTGATGGCGCAGATCTTTGTGTCCCATTCCTTAGTAAGGGACCTAAGGAATTTGTCATTGAGTTCACCATTGGTGAACACTCTTCCGTAGACCTTGAGGGCGTTGACAATCTTTAGGAAGTTCTCGTATGTGACGCCGATCTCTTCCTTAGGCCCTTGCCTGAAGGCCTCATACTTCTGGTTCAGGAGGGATCTCCGATCATCCCTCACTTCATCTGTGCCCTCCATTAGGATGATCAGGCACTGCCAGATCTCCTGAGCAGTCCTGCAGTTGCTGAAATTTTGCATCATGGAATCATCAACTGCGCTCACCAGAATGTTTCTTGCCTTCTTGTCCAGTCCTACGAGCACCATCTCGTCTTTGTCCATTTCAGAAAGTGTCTTCGGCACCTTCTTGGTGGGATCGATGGTGGAGGCCTTGGTGGGGACATAAGGTCCCTCCTCCACGATCATGAAGAGTCGAGGATCGACTGCTTCCATGTAAAACCTGATTCTTTCCTTCCAGATCGGAAAGTTTAGCCTGGTGCATACTTGGATCTTGCCGGAGAACTTGAGCCCGTCCATGGTAGATGTATGCCTCCTGGTTGACACTAGTGGCAGGATTCAACTCAAGGTGTTAACCTTTTTGATGAGTAACCTCGCTTTGATACCACTTGAAAGTCCACCTAGTGTCAGCTATGTGCACCTATGGGGGGGGGGGGGAATAGGTGACGTGTGGTTCTTTTGCGGAATTTACGGATGTACCTGCACAATAAAAGCAACAAGCACAGCACACAGAATACACAGCAAATTTATAGTTGTTCCCCGACTTGGGTACATCCACTTTCCCCCTTCGACCTATCTCCCCAACAAGGGACGACTCGGTCACTTCTCCAACGGGATTGAAATCCAATCCCTTCACTAACGGAAGGAGCCCTTCCACACGTGAGAGTCAACACTCCCACAAAACGGGTTGCACCCAACCCTTACAACACGGAACAAAAGTTCCTTTACAACAAAAGTAAATATGGAATGTATATGAGATACAAACTTCTTCTAGAGACTACGGTGTTCCTCTTTATTCGACGACGTGTTCTTGAAGTCGATGAAGAGTCTACAACCTTGGTCTCTCTTGGAGAGGATCTCCCGGAACCGGCGGCGGCAATCCGAGCGGCGGCTTGGTTCGGAGTCGGCTGCAACGAAGGTGCGCTGCTGTAGTGCTTTGAGATCCAAACTTCTTTGCGAAGCAAACTAGGTCTACCAACGGTCACTCTAGGATCGGTCGTCTCGATCGATTCGGACGGGGGAGTTTTTCCCGGTCAACAAATCGAGAGACAAGAGATCTCTGGATAGACACGTGAGACGCAAGATTTTCTAAGCTTCTGTCGCCGGAGATCGGGAAGAAGAACGATCAGCGGCGGCGACGTACTAGCCCGAGCGCGACGGCGGCGGAGAAGAGAAATCGCGATATTAGGGTTTCTTGCTCGGCTTCTTTCTGTGTTCGTATTCCGTTCAAAATACCTGTATATAAATACTGTAGAAGTTTTCCAATATGACCGTTTGTGGGACCCACAATAGAAATCCCCAAATCCCGGTCCAGGAATTTAACAGCGGCAGAATCCGGTTCAGGAAATTCCAGAGAAAACGCCAAGGAAAAATCGGCGAGAATCGCAAGCGATTCTCGACGAATCGGCGAGAATCACCAAGTGATTCTCGACGATTCGTCGAGAATCGTTAGTGATTCTCGCCGAATCACTTATTGATTCTCAACGAATTTCACTTTGTATACATGAGCTCCTTGGCCACTGGTTCGGCGAGAATTACTAGTGATTCTCGCCGAATCTTACTTGGCACCGTTTTGAGGTACCCAGAAGGAGTCGGCGAGAATCACTAATGATTCTCGTTGATTCGGCGAGAATCACTAGTGATTCTCGCCGATTCGGCGTGATTCTCGTCGAATTTGCCTTGGACGAATTTTCGTCTTCCACACAGGAGCTGCTCCTTGATCCATCCTTGCTCCTTGTCTGCTCCTGCATATTTACAGCCCTGTGCTTGAAAATAAGTGCACTCCAATAGAGAGAGTACACGTAGGCCAACACACTGATCTGCTCAACGAGGGATTACGTCGTGCAGACCCGTGTATATTGACCTACTACACCCTGACATTGGTGTGCACTTAGCGTGGAAAAACTGCAAGCACAACTAGAAGGATTTTATCAAATACATAGTTTATTGACCTTAGCTTGTCCAGGGGCTTCTTCAAATCAGGTACATTGTGGATACAATACCCAACAGGACCGAACACGGCCTGGCACACGCCCGTGTCCAGGGTCGTGTGCCGCATTCGCCGTCAAAATTGAATCTCCTGGAACCTCACACGGGTATCGAACACGCCCGTGTTCGAGCTGACACGCCCGTGTTCCACCTCACACGGCCGTGTAGCCGGCCGTGTACCCCATGATTTTTCCCAATTTTCAACCCGAGCACTGCACGGGTTCTAGGACATGCTCGTGTCCTTACCCGTGTCACCTTGACACGCCTGGACCCCAGGCCGTGTACACGGGACACTTCGTCGAGAGAAGATCGACGACTTGATGACACGGCCTTGGACAAGCCCGTGTCCTAGGCCGTGTGCCTTGTCTCGACGATCGTCGAGTGAATCTCGACGACTCCCCGGGACGATCGTCGACACGGGTCGACACGCCCTGCGACACGCCCGTGTCGCAGGCTGTGTGCCCATTCTCGACGAATCGTCGAGTATAACTCGACGACTTCGCGGCTAAGTGTCAACACGGGTCGACACGCCCTGCGACACGCCCGTGTCGCAGGCCGTGTGCCCACTCTCGACGAATCGTCGAGTATAATTCGACGACTTCGCGGCTAAGTGTCAACACACGCTTGACACGCCCTGGGACACGCCCGTGTCCCAGGCCGTGTGCCTGATGCCAGAACCCAAACTGGCCCAAAACGTCCCCCCTTCGCTCCTTTGAGTTTCGGGGCGTTACACTACATATATTTGGACTAAGATAATCTTGCCTTTAGATTCCCTAAGGAATAGAGTCTTGCCTATTTTCCCCCTTGAGAATTTGTTCTCAATGAGGAAACTACACAAGGTTTCATACCAAGTCCTTGGGGCTTGTTTTAACCCATACAGAGCCTTCCTAAGTTTATAAACATAATCAGGTTTAAGAGAATCAACAAAACCTGATGGCTGCTCTACATAGAATTCTTCCTTCAGATTTCCATTCAGAAAAGCTGACTTTACATCCATTTGATATACCTTAAACCCTTGATATGTTGCATAGGGAAGGAACATCCTGATTGCTTCCGGTCTTGCTATTGGAGCAAAGGTTTGATCAAAATCAATACCTTCTTCCTGCCTATATCCCTTTGCAACAAGTCTAGCTTTATTCTTTATGATGATTCCATTCTCATCCAACTTGTTCCTAAAGATCCACTTAGTTCCAATAATGTTGTGGTCCTTAGGTTTAGGAACTAGCTCACAGACCTTGCATCTTTTGAATTGATTCAGCTCCTCTTGCATGGCCTCAATCCAATGAGGGTCTAGGATTGCTTCTTCAACTTTATTTGGTTCCACTTGAGATAGGAAGCTGGAGTAATGAACTGTACTTAGATTCCTGCTCCTTGTTTGCACTCCTTGTCTGGGATCTCTAATTATTTGATTGGCTAGATGATCCTTTAAGTGTCTATTTGTTGGAGGCAGCCTGTCTTCAGGTTGTACACCTTCAGTCTCTTTATTTAGCTGCACCTCTTGGTCTTCTTCAGCATCAGGAGTATCTTGTACTCCTCCTGGATAGCAGGCACTATCTTCCACTTACAGACTTGCAGAAGAACCTTCTGTTAAGGTAAGCTTGTCCATTCTCTCAGTTACACCTGTGGAGCTGCAAACACTTCTTGGCAATTCACAGTTAATGAGTCTTGCTTCATCAAAAACTATATGAACAGACTCTTTTACAACTTGAGTAATCAAGTTGTAGACCCTATAAGCCTTACTATTATTGTTGTACCCAACAACGATCCCCTCTTGGGATTTGGCAGCAAACTTGGTTAGATAAGACTTACCATTGTTAGGTATATAGCACTTGCAACCAAAGATCCTGAAATAGGATAAATTTGGTTTTCTGCCCTTCACAATCTCATAGGGGGTCTTCTTGTGGCTCTTGGTGATAGTAGTCCTATTGATCACAAGACAAGCAGTATTTACTGCCTCAGCCCAGAAATATTCTGGGAGAGAAGTGTCACTTAATAGGGTTCTACCAGCCTCTATTAAGGTTCTATTTTTCCTTTCAGCAATACCATTTTGCTGAGGTGTTCTTGGTGAAGAAAATTCCTAAAAAATCCCAAATTCTTCACACAGTTTTGTCATACTTTCAGACTGAAATTCAGTGCCATGGTCACTTCTGATTTTTACCACTGTACTGTCCAATTCATTCTGAATTTGTTTAACAAAACTATATAAGATACTTGGGATTTCAGATTTTTGTCTAAGGAAGAACACCCAGGAATAACTTGAATAGTTATCTACAACCACAAATGTGTAGACCATCCTACCTAGGCTGTGAATTGCCATAGGACCAAAAAGATCCATATCCAAGAGGTATAGACACCTCACAGAATCCTTGTTCTCAAGGCTATGAAAGGTGGATTTGGTCTGCTTTCCTTTTTGATAAGCTGAGCATATCCCATCCTTTATACACTTAACTTGAGGACCATTCCTCACTAACTCTTTGCTAAAGAGTTGGCCAATTGTCTTATAGTTAAGATGGGCTAGCCTCTTGTGTCATTTAACACAATATGAGACTTTCTCATCAGCTACAAGACAAATAGGAGAAACATTGTTCTCACATACAAAGTCAAGACAATAGACATTTCTCTTCCTATATCCTGTCAGAATGATCTTTTGATCACTTGACCTTTTGATATGACAACAATTCTTGACAAATGCGATGTCATATCCTAAATCACTCAGTTGACTTATGTTAATGAGGTTATGTTTCAAACCCTTTACATAAGCCACTTGAGTAATTGTAATTTGGTTACTAGAAATATTACCAAAGCCTTTGATGATTCCTTTTTCTGAACCACCAAAGGTAACTTTAGGGCCATCCTTGATAGGGGTATAGTCCTTCAACAACCCCCTAGTTCCAGTCATGTGCCTGGAACATCCACTATCCAAGTACCATATAGGGGCATGGCCACTTGGACTCACCTGCAAAACAGATTACTTAACCTTAGAACCCAAATAACTCTTGGGTCCTTGGTGCAGGTTAGTCTGACTTTTAACAAAACTACTAGTAGCTCTTCTAGCAAGCAGTTTGCTACTCTCCTTGACACTTGAATTGTGCCAACAATCTATGGTAAAGTGGCCTATCTTGCCACAACACCAGCACTCAAACCTGTTGTACCTTTGTTTAGGTACAACCCTGGCTGAATTATCTACTGCAGGCTTCTTATTTAGTGCTGGGGCTTTGCCCTTAGATTTGGACCTAGCTGTCCAGGCATGTTTTGTAAACCCCAATCCAGTCTTACCCTTTTGAGGTACAAACTCATCTATCAAAGGTAAAACAGATTTAGGTTTAGAAAAACTTGCTACAATCTCTCTCTCCTTATAAATTCTAGTCTCCAGATTTCTAATTTGATCTTTCTTAAATATAATAGTACCCATCTGAATAACAGTAATGTTATTCAGCCTGGCTATTTCATTCAGTTTCTGATCTAACAACTTGTCTGAATCAGCAGCAGCCAATTTAAGACTAGAAATCTCCTTTGCCTGAGTTTTGGCCAAGGTTTTGCTTTTCTTCAAGTCCTGCAACAAGTCGCTATATTCATCAATTAACTGATGAATATCTCCTTCAGATTCATACCCACCCACATCACTTGATGCAGATGTATCTGATTCTGACTCAATACCAAAAATTGAACTAGAAAAACAACTTTGTACCTTACTTGGTCCAGGCTAATCCTGGTTCTTGTCTCCTTCAGATAAGGCCATCAGCCCTTTGCACTAATTGTCCTCATGCTCATAAATTGAGTTCATTAGCTGCATGAACTCATCTTCTTCCTCTTCAGCAAATAATCCAATGTAGGCTTCAGCTTCTGATTCTGTATCTGAAGATGACTGATCTGTCAGACTCTTGTCTTTCTTAGCAACAAAGGACCTTTCCTTTTTGCCCTTAAACTGAGTCTTCTTTTTGTCAGCTGACTCCTTCCTCTTTTCAGGACAGTCAGCCACTACATGTCCCTGTTTATTGCTGCAATAGCACACAATCTTTGAAGATGTAGCTTTGCTTGGCTTGGACCTTCTTCTGTCATTTCTTGATGACTTCCTTTTCTGATAGTAGTCATCTTTTGGCTGAGAAGTAGAAGGCTTGGACCTCCACTACTTCTTCTTCAGAAACTTTTGAAAATGCCTAGTGAAAGTAGCAAAGTCTTCATCACTTTCACTGCTATCTGAATTCTTGCTTTCTAAATTAACTATCACAGCCTCAACAACTATTTGAGGTGGAGATGGAGACTTGCTTCTATACTTCTTAGTGGCTTCAGTCTTGAAGGCCACAGCACTTCCCTTGTGCTCCACTCTAGTAGACTTCTCTTCCTCCTTTCTAGCCAATAACTGCATCTCATAAGATAACAGTTTTCCAAACAAAGTTGGAGGAGGTATGTCAGCTAGTTTGGCCACTTCCCTAATGACATAAATCTTGTTGTCCCAGTCCTTAGTCAGGGATCTTAAGAACTTATCATTCAGCTCATAGTTGCTGAATTCTCTTCCATAAGACATCAATTCATTGACTATCCTATAGAACTTCTTGTAACATTCTGTAATGCTATCAGACTTTCCTTGTCTGAAGCTTTCATATTCCTGATTTAACAAGTACTTCCTATCTTGTCTTACTTCCTCTGAGCCCTCCATATAGACTATTAATGTGTCCCACAATTCTTTAGAGGTTTTGCAATGAATCAAGTTCTGAAATGTTCCATCATCAATGACACTAACAATTATATGCTGGGCTCTCTTGTCCATAGTGGCCAGAATGATTTCATCTTTTGTCATTTCAGAGAAGTCCATGGGAGTTTTCTGATTTGCATCCAGAATGGATATCTTCATTGGCACATATGGGCCTTCTTTAACTGTAATGTATATCCTTGGGTCAGATGCTTCCATAAAGAGTCTAACCCTTTCTTTCCAAATGCCAAATATCTCTTTTCTACATATTGGCAATTTCATGGACCCCAGCTCTTTGTGATTCTCACTAGAACCCATTTTCTTGATTCTTGTTTGTTCTGAATCTGCCTACAGGATCTTACTCAGACTGTTATGTCCCTTTTTGAGTAACCTGGCTCTGATACCACTTGTAAGAAATAGTGCCTAACCACCTAGAGGGGGGTGAATAGGTGAACTTTATCTTTTTAAATTTAAGGCAGAAACACTGAACAACTAAACCTGTATTTGCAATTTTCTATAGCAATTCAGCACAGCTAGCTCAGCAATCACAGAAATAAACAAACATAGAGTGCACACAGATTTTTATATTGTTTTCCCAAGGTCTGGGTACATCCACTTTCCCCCTTCGCCTATCTAGTAGTGTACTAGATTCGGCCTAACTTCTGCACTACTCCTCAGATCCTCAGATCCTACAGCTCAGAACCCCAAACAGGTTCCTACAACTCAGAGTGTCCCCACTCCTACAACTCAGGCACAAAGCCCTACCACTCAATCTTCAACAAGACCTACACTCAGGCTAAACAGCCCTACCTCAGCCTTCAACAAGGCCTACACTCAGAGAATTGATTCTCCTACACTCAGGCTCAAATGCCCTACCTCAGCCTTTATAGATTTAGGCTTACAACTCAGATCTATACAAGATCCTACAGGAATTTGATTATACAAAGTAATTAACCACAACTCTGACAGAGAGAAATGAGTTGACTGGCTTCTTGATGAGTTCTTGGAAGAACTTGGCAGAGATCAACCTCCCTTAGCTTTCTTCAAAGCTTCTTGAATTAGAACTCAGTAGGGTTGAATCTCCTGTGAAGATGATCTTCAATCAACTTCTGTCTTGAGATTCAGATCTCAATCTGAATCTTACTTTACAGCCTGGTTCAGCAGCTGCTCTTCTTAGAAGGAGCTCTCTCTCTGTAACTTCTTAGATCTTCTGTTGAAGGTCTTCAAATCTTTTCAATCTGTTATTGATCTTCAATGAATAATCTGTTGATTGATTGTCACTTCTCTTATTGTGATTCATACTTTTCTGTTGAAGGAGAAAAGTCTTTATATAGTCTTCCTCCAAGGTAACCGGTTGATCCGGTTTCTAACAATCTTCTGGTAGCTTTGACAGTTGCAGTTGACCGGTTGAAATGGCAGCTGTCAAGTCATCCAGTCACTTCTTAAATTCACTGTCACTGTCTGAAAGTGTCGAGATAGATAGTCATTATATGTTGACACAAATAGACTAAGTGTCGACACAAGTAGACTAAGTGTCGACACTAGCCTTGATGGTGTCGACACAACTCCTTGTGTTATTGTGACAGCTTCTCGACACTGCTTCTTCATAATGTGTCGACACTAATTCTGTGTGTCGACACAAGCCTTCTGTTGAATGTGTCGACACTGGTTGAGTGTGTCGACACAAATACTTCTTCTTTAATACTTAATTAAATTCTGTTGTGTGTCGACACAACTCCTTTGTGTCGACACAAATACTTCTTGTGTTGAATCTTGCTGAGTGTCGACACATCTCCTTTATGTCGACACATGCCTTCATGTGTTTAAACTTGTTGAGTGTCGACACATCTCCTTTGTGTCGACATAAGTACTTTAACTTTGTTGAAGCTTGCTGAGTGTCAACACAGCCTCCTGGTGTCGACACATTTGATGCCGACAAAGTTTCTCTAAGTGTCGACACTGCCTCTAAGTGTCGACATAGATTATGTTGACAATTCTTCACAGTGTGTCGACACTGCCTGTATGTGTCGACACTTTTTCTTGTGGTGTCGACTCTGCCTTTCCTGGTGTCGACACAATTACTCCAAGTGTCGACACAGCTTCTCTAGGTGTCTACACAAGCCTTCATAAGTGTCGACACTTCAACTCTAGGTGTCGACACATGGACTTAGAAACTTTTCTGCATTTCCTGTAATTACTTAATATGCACATATCTTCTTCATCTTCACTGCTTTCATCCTTTTGTATAATATGTAACTCGTCCAAATTTTCAGCAAGAGAGTGTACCTGTAAAGATTCTATGGTAGAAGCATTCTTCTCCTTAAAATACATGTTAGATTCATCAAAGGATACATGAACAGATTCCTCAATTTTAAGAGTAGATTTGTTATACACCCTATAAGCTTTACTGATCATGCAGTATCCCAGAAACACTCCTTCATCAGCTTTAGCTTGAAATTTTGCTATGTATTTCTTGTCTTTATTGTGAATGTAACAAATGCAACTAAAAATTTTAAAATAATCTACTTTAGGTTTCTTCCCTTTGAGTAATTCATAGGGAGTCTTGCCCTTCAACTTAGGTATCAAACTTCTATTCAACACATAGTTGGAGGTGTTCACTGCCTCTGCCCAAAAGAATAGAGGAAGGTGAGCATCTGACAACAATGTAGTAGCAGATTCAATAAGGGTTCTATTTTTTCCTTTCAGCTACCCCATTTTGTTGAGGAGTTCTAGGAGCTGAGAAAGTGTGACTGATCCCTTCACTCTGACAAAAATCTTGCATAAGAAGAGAATCAAACTCTGTCCCATGATCACTTCTGATCAGGGCAATGTGAGTATTGAACTCACTCTGTATGCATTTGAGAAACTCTGTCAAACACTTAGAGTTATCAGACTTCTTTCTCAGAAAGAACACCCATGTGAATCTAGAGAAGTCATCTACAACTACTAAAGTATAAGATTTTCCTCCTAAGCTTTGTACTGCAATGGGTCCAAAGAGATCCATGTGTAACAGATACAAAATCCTAGGTGAATCACTATTATTAAGTGACTTGAAGCTATTTTTGGTTTGCTTGCCTAATTGACAAGCCCTGCAAAGTCCTTCCTTCTTGTAGGGGCCAGAAGGTAGTCCTCTAACAAGGTTGTCCTTGGATAGCCTAGCAATGGTTCTAAGGTTTATATGTCCTAATCTTTTATGCCATAATTCATTAGGTCTACAAATGGAATTGAACAAGCATATATCTACCTTAGTTGAAAGAAAATCTACAAGATAAATATTACCTTTCCTTTTACCTGTCAACACAGTTGTGTTGTACTCTGATTTGATTTTGCATGAGAATTTGTTGAAAGTCACTTGGTAGCCTTCATCACACAGTTGACTGATGCTGATTAAGTTGTGCTTCAGTCCTTCCACATACACTACTTTCTTGAATGTGACTGAGCCAATCTGGACTACACCATATCCTTTTGTTAGTCTAAAGTTTGAATCACCAAATATTACTTTGGGTCCAAGTTTGGATTTGAAGGATGTGAAATTCTCCTTGTTTCCTGTTATGTGCTTTGAGCACCCACTATCCAGATACCATTGCTGGTTTGATGTTGGATAGGTCTTCACCTGCACATAAAACAATTTATTTATTTTTGACCCAGTTTACCTTGGGCCTAGGTTGATAACCTTTAAATTCTGAAATAAAAGACATCCCTGGTTGACTCTTATAGCCTTCAGGATGATATCTCCTAGGAGGTATTATCCATTCAGTATAAGGGTTAAACCTCTGAGATGTAGGACCTCTAGGATTGAAGTTTGATTTACCTTTGAAAGATTTTTCAAAACTCTGAGCTCTATTCGACGATCTCTGAGCTGAGTTCGACGATCTTGGGTCAGATCATCGAGTTCCGTTCGCAGATCGACTATTCCAGAGTTCTGGGTTCAGAGATCGTCGACCTGAGTTCGACGATTCAACCTGAGATCGTTGAGCTCCATTCGGCGATCGTCGAGCTCCGTTTGACGTTTTCTGTTAAACTTTTGTTTTCTTAGGTAAATCAGAATTCTTCCTAGCCACCTCTACAACTCGCTTACCTTTATCTGAGATAAACTTGATTGGGGTTGTTAATACTATAAGTTAGCTGGATGAAGCACCCAAGCCCAGTGTACTATTGAATCTTAAGTTCACTGTGCTTGTGATGTCCATCAGTTTGATACTTCTCCCATTGAGGGATTCTTCAAACTTCTTGGCCTCTGATAGTTCACTTTTCAGTGAGGCTATCTGCTCCCTACAACATTCCAACTCCTCAGAGAGTTTGAGGTTATCTGATTTTAAGGTGCTTTGTTCAGACATTTGATTTCTGAGAGAAATAATTTCTTTCTCAGATTTTAATAGATCTAAACAAAGTGCCTTAAATTCACATTTGAAGTACTCTGAATTAAAATCAAATGTGTCTATTACCTAGTCCTCTTCAGATTGAGTTTCTGATTCAGACTCTGACTCTTGTTCTGCATCAGTATTGTGTTGAGAGGCATTGATAGCCATCATATAGAACTCTTTTTCTTCAGCATCATCATCATCATCACTTGAGCTGGATGAAGCTTCTGATTCTTCTTTTGTTTCACTCCAGGTTTCAGCTACAAACCCCTTCCTAGTATGTTTGTCTTGCCGGAGGAGGGTTTGTCATTGCTGTTTTTCCTGAAGTCTTTGTCTCTTCTCCTTTCTTTCCTGTCCTTCTTGTTCTTATTCTGATTTTCTGGACAGTCGGACACAATGTGGCCTGGTTTCCTGCATCCAAAACAAATAATTTCTTTGTTATTGGACTTATCATACCTTGGCTTTTCATGCCCTCTGAATGACTTTTTCCTGAAATCTTTCCTGGCCATTTTGTAAAATCTTTTGGCCAGTAGGCTTAGCAGCTCTTCATTGCTTGTGACCTTGTCTTCAGGCTGATCTTCAATAGCTTTGAATGCTATTGATTTCTCTTTTCTGATTGCTGGTGAAGCAGTCTTCTGCTCTTCTTCTCTGTTCTTGATGAGCAGCTCATAAGACTTGAGCTTGCCCAAAAGAGCCTCAGTGGTGATCTCATTTAGGCTTCTGCCATCCTTGATTGGCCAGATCCTTGAGTCCCAAGTGCTGGGGAAGCACATTAGGATTTTGTCATTGATTTCAGTCAATGAGATCTCCTTGTCCAAGGTTTTCAGTTCATTGACTATAAGACTGAGTCTGGTATACATATCAGCAACTGACTCAGTTTCTCCTTTCTTGAAGTTCTCATATTGAGTTATAAGATGGGATCTTCTATCTTTCCTTTCATCTGCAGATCCTGACACTATTTCAGATAGTCTGTCCCATATCTCTTTTGTTGAGTTGCATTCAGCTACTTTTTGAAATATTTCATCAAACATGGTTTGTGCCAAAATGTTCATTACTTTGGCATCTGCAACTTTCCATTTTTTGATTTCTGCATCTGTTCCTGAAGGAGGTGGAACAACACTTGTACTTGTATTTGCTGGGGGTCTTGGACACACTGTCAAAACAGAATTAAAGATATCTTCATCAATAGAATTCATGTACAATCTTATCCTTGCCTTTCAAAGTGCAAACTTAGATAGATTGCACACTGGAGGTCTGGTGCTAGCATAATCTTTGTTCTGTGCCATGGTTTTATATAAAGATAAATATAATACAAATAATAAAAATAAAAACCCTCTATAAAAGATTGATCTTATCAGAGATCTTTTGGTTCAGGTGTTAGCCTGTAGGAATAACTAATCTGATGAAGATTTAGTTGAATAACAACCAACTAAGGTATGGTATATTAACCAACCTCCCTCTGATACCAATTGAAAGTGGGGATAAGATCTACCTTAACTCTCGGGAGGGGGGTGAATAGAGTATATTAAAATAATTTTCAAGTTAAAAATTATTTTGCAGTGGAAGACTTAATTTAAATATATGTGTAAGGTGCTTGCAGTAAATAAAAATTATGAAAGCAAGAAATAAAAACACAGCACACAACAAATATAATATAGCAACCAGAAGACACAAGGAGCTATAGTGGTTCCCCAATCAATCTAGGTACATCCACTCTTCTACCACCCTAGGTAGGAATCCACTGCAGGATGAGTTGATCAGGTGTCCTAGGCACCAATGAGCTTTTGATAAGGTGCTCAAAAATCAAACTAGATTTTTTGATCAGGTGTCTTGCCACCACTAAGTTTTGACAAGGTCTCAGAAACCAACACAAAACCTTTGAAGGGAGTTTTGAGAAACCCTTTTACAGCAGAAAAAGAAAGAGGTGAGATGTTCTTCTCTATCAACAATCAGACAGAAGACTAGTGGATGATGTTGTCAAAGCTCCCCCTGAGATCTGGAAGTTCTTTAGGAAAGAAGCTTTGCACTAGGGTGATAGGCCTTCAGTAGATGAGATCTCCAGCAAAGGATGATTCCAACAGTTGCTGAAATGTGTAGTGTCTGGAGTCTTGATGGATAAAGCCTCTGAACACTTGAGTCAAAAGAGATCTAGAAAATCTTCTTTTCTGTATGTTGATCTCCTTTAGTGGTGTGTGTTCTAAATGAATTCTTTCTGTGTGTCTGTCTGTGACTGTTCTCTTTCTGTGTGTAACTGTTAGGAGTAGCAGAATAAAATCCTCTTTTATTCCTTAGATCTGAAAAGAATTAATTGATTCTCTGTCTCCAAGATAGCCGTTAGCCACTCATTAATGACTTCCTTAAATGAATATTGTCTCTGGAGGAAAGTCCTAGAAAACATTCCTTTAAATCTCCCTTGAAACTTGCTCCAGATTAATTGAAACGGCTACAAGATCCTTGAAATAAATGCTGGGAATAAATAAGATAGAATTCCATAACTGTCTGAATTTGAATCTTGAGAATCGTCGATCTCTCCATAAAATCGTCGACCTGATCTCAACTACCGTTGACCTGAGCTCAGAGACTGGAACTAGACTGGAAACAGAAATCGTCGATCTGAGCTCAACTATCGTCGACCTGAGCTCAGAGACTGGGAAAATAGCTAGAGACAGAAACGTCGATCTGAGCTCGAAGATCGTCGAACGGCATTTGACGACTCGTTGAACTGAGTTCAGAGATAGTCGAACTGAGTTCGACGATTCGTCGACCTGACCTCGACGAAAATGACTTAGTCTCCTGAATTTGAATATCTGATCTGAGGGTCTTGGGGGCAGCTTTCAAGCCTAAATTCTAACCCTTAGACTCAATCTAATTGACCTTAAAATCTATACAAGGAGGTCAAAATAATTTTCCTAAGGACATAGTGATCCTTGCCCAAATCAGTAATAGGGTGTTCCAACATACTGTACCAAAATATGACTTTAGGGTGTCATTTTAAAGGTAAGGTCAAGCCTACATTTTTCATGTTGATATCTACCTCTGAATATGCGTCTAATAGGCCTAAAATGGTCATGCAAAATCACTGTAAAAGTGTGACAGAATTTACACTATTCATAATAATCATTTTAATTAAATTAATTGGAATTAAATGAATGGTATTGGTTCATCGTCTCAATCAGCCAACGATTGAGATTAAACCGTCCTGGCCAAGTTTGCTGACTTATTCCGGCCACCTGGGCCGGCGCCACAGCCGACAATTATCGCCACCACCTCCGTTGAGGTGGTGGCTAGCGTTTCCCGGCGGTGAGGCTCCGGAGGCGGCTCCTCTCGCGATCCCGTGCTGGAAGAAAAGCTTAGGACAATTCACACTGGCTCTCATGGTATCGGGCTCAATTGAGCTCGATGTCTTGCCTAATTGAGCTAGAAATCTAGCACGGGGTGAGGTGGGGCGAAACAGACCTGTAACCGGGCTTGGCAGCGGGTGCGGTGGCGGTGCTCCATGGCCGAAGCTTGCTCCGGCGAACTAGCCTGATTCTCCGTTTCTCCAGTAAAAGCTTTGCTCCAGCAGTCGAACTCCACTCGTTTCCACCTCCTGAAGCTGATGGTGGGCTTAGATTTGGCTGGGAGTGACTGTGGGAGTAGCTTTGATTAAAGAGCTGGTTGACCATGTCTTTGGAATCTCCTCCTGGCTACCAAGTGTCCACCAATCCTTCAACCTTGCTGGAATGAACCTTGGAAGCTCAGCCAAGAGCTTGGGCAGAGGGAAGGAGGGCCACATGGCCTCCATCCCCTCTTTCCCTCTCTTCTCTCTCCTCATTTCTCCAAAATTTCTAAATCACCCCCATGCATGCATTCTCTCTCCTAATTTTGGGGGATAGGGGCTGACATTAACCTCTTGGGCTGGTCATGGGTCTTGACTCATGGGCTTAGCCCATGAGGGGTGGGCTTGGTTTCTTCTTTTCTCTTTTAGGCCACTTTGTTGACTTGTTGACTTGTTGACTTTTAGGTTGACTTGGTCAACATGGTGAGTGGTCTGACCCCACTTGATGGTCATGTGCCCTATGGCACCACCCAACTTGTGTTGGGCCAAGGTGATGCCCTACTTGGGCTAATTGGGCCTTTAGGTGTGGGCTTGACCAAATTAGGGTTTAGGGTTGACTTGGGTCAACTTGGGTCAATAGGTGACCCAATGATGTGGCTTATGATTCACTTAGATTGTTATTAGGGTTAGGGGTATTGTGGTGGGACCAGTGTGTGGCTAAGGCCCCAATTTGGGCTAGTTTGACTTGGGTTAACTTGGGCCCTATAGTGGGTCCCATGTGACTACGCCCTAACTCCATGGTTCAAACCTAGCCTAAACCCATGCCCCCACCACATGTCCTAACCCAATCTAAGTAGAGGGGTATAATTGGAAATAAGATGTTACACTCGATGTGTTCGCCATGGGCGGATCCTTCAGCGGTGCGAGTGCTTCTTTTTGCCATTGGAGCAGGACTTGGAAGTGGCAGGGTTGGTGATCTAATTCTTTTGAAGGATGCTGAGAATCGGGTTCCCACAGACGGTGCCAAACTGTTGCGGGCTAGCTCGATTCCCCGATCGGACCGGATTCAACTGGACCGTCTTAGCTTCCGGAGCGGTCAAGCGCGCACACAGTCAAAGAGAAATAAAGGTTGACTCAAGATTTGATGACGTGAAAAAACCCCTCAATTGGGTAAAAAACCACGCGATCGGATCTGTGCCGGTCAAAATCCACTAGCTGCTCGTGATTACAATGCGTTTTGAGAATTAAGACGACATGCCACTCCCATTACAACTTTTTGGTGAGAGAGAAGGTCTACGGCTTCCAGCGGGCAATAGGCTGCGCCGCAGGAGCAATTTGGACACTAGAATGCGAGAGATGGCACTGGTGCTCTGAAGCTTGATTGCGTGTTCGTCGTGCGCCTACTTGGAGGGGTCGCCTTCCTGCTTTTGCTCGCTCCGGGACTTAGGCATTTTCCTGCTGGTGGTGCGCTGGTGGCTCATGGTGGATGGAAGATGGTCCGAGGGAGGAGTCCGGCCGAGCTATTGCCTGAGGAAAAAGATGATCAGTAGCCAAAAGATGAATTATGAGGGGACCATGGGCTCCTTTTATATCCCCCTGGGGAAGATCATGGCTGGCCCCACCACTAATGTAGTGGGTTAGTGGGTAGTTACCCACCAGATTGGACGATGAAGAAAGCCCACCGCGATCGGATGGTGGGTAAGCCATCTAC
Source organism: Platanthera guangdongensis (assembly GCA_039583875.1). NCBI lineage: Eukaryota > Viridiplantae > Streptophyta > Magnoliopsida > Asparagales > Orchidaceae > Platanthera > Platanthera guangdongensis. The sequence goes on along the minus strand of CM077161.1, from coordinate 87,620,081 downwards.
GGCGGTGGGGCGGCCATGCGTCGGTGGCGGCCGGCCAAGGTGCATCCTGGACTACGGCCAGGCCGGCGGCTGCAGCCAGGCCGGTGGCGGCCAGGCCCGCGGCTAGGCTGGAGGCGGCCTGGCCGTAGCCCGCAGCCAGGCCCGTGGCTAGGCCGGCGGGCGTGACCTGGCCAGAGCCCACGGCCAGGCCAACTGCGGCCTGGCCTACTCCCGCGGCCGCGACGGCGACCTAGCTGGTCGTGGCCTGGGCCTGGCTGGGGACTGCCGCCCGGCTTACGGAGGCCTCACCGGTGGCAGCGGCGGCCGACGGTGGCGGGCGGCCGGCGTTTACCCCCTAATGAGGGTGGCTTTCCTAAGTGGGGAGAGGGAGTGGGCCCCACCCCCCATGTTTTCCTCATCGTGGGAGGTGGGGTTGACTAGTTGATGGCATGCCCCCTCCTCCACCATTTGAAGACGATGCTGCCGATGCTGATGATGATCCGGTTGATAGAAGACTACGCTACAACTTCCGCCTGCGGCGTGCTACCGCCACTGCAAAGAATTAGCCTTATTTATTTCATTTTCTTGAGCTCTACTTTTTATTTGGAATATAAAATTATCCTATGTTTACGTGGTAATTTTATATTCATTGCATGTTTTGTTATTTTTAATTTTGAACAATTTTAATGTTGGTGTGCATTTAGCCATTCGGATGGATGAGATTACATCTCCATCATGAATGGTTAAGGCTTGTTTGTAACTCCTATATAAGGAGGCTTCCTTATGAGATAATTAGACAAGATTTAACCTAAACTCTCTTTGAGAATTTCGGCCAAGAGGAGACCTCTCCAAGCCGCCCCCCTGCTAGTGGTGTGAAGCCGCCGCCCCCCTTGCTCCCTCCATCCGTTCGGTGCGACTCCGGCGCGGCTTCCTTCGGTGCGATTCCTTGGAAGAAGGTTGAAAACCCTTCGGTGTGACTCCGGTGGATCCGTGGAGAGAGTGATTCTCCCACAGTTATCTTGTGTGAAAATCTTTCTGGTTGGGTAATCTCTCCCCTCTCTCTTGTGTGATTCTCTTCTTTAGTTGTGGTGGTTTCGCACTCGTTTTCTCCGGAAATTTAATTTAATCGCTGCAAGTTTTGGATCGAAATCGCCGTTGCTAGGCTTTTTAATTCCGGGTCGGGTGGATCCTATTTTCCTGAGCGGATCTTGGCCTATAGCCTTGGTCTTCCTCTCAAAAAGGAGTGGTAACCTTTGTGTTTTCTTGGGGAATATTCAGACTCAAATTTCCGATCGTTGTTTTCGAGTCGATCATTCCTCCTTTGTTATTTGTGTTGCGTTCTTGCGACGAGAAGCTATTGTGGGCGATAGGTTTTATGTAGGTGTGGTAGATCTACGACGTGTAGTGCGTAGATAGAGCGTTTAGCTTCGTGGAGGTCTCCGATTCCGGACACCCCTACATCAATTTGGTATCAGAGGCGGTCGTATCAATTTCCTAATTGAAACGTCCTCGCTTGAGTCTTGTCGGCACACACAATACAAACCACAAAGAAAAAAAAACATTTTTTACTGGTCTGCCAATAGCGCTCTAAAATCTGTATTTTTCAGCGAAATTTAAAAAAAAAAGGTTTAACGATCTACGTGTTAGTCACGTTGGGAATCTATAAAAATATCTTATTTCCAGTATAACTACAGCCCTAGGAAAAATCATCTTTCCAAGATTTTTCTAAACCTGAATGCGCACTAGGCTCGGATCGGAATATTCGACTCCTTCTACGTATAGGATGGCTGCTAATGAGCGTGGGGATCCCAACACCGAGGTCATAGCAGGGCTGCGTAAAGAAATAACGGAGCTTAGGGACATGTTAACACATATCCTACAAAATCAAGCTAGGCCACCCCCGCCACCCGTTAATGTTGACCGGCCAAACCGGCACCAACATAATTCTGATTCGGATTCTGATGGGGACTCCCCACGGGTGCCCCCTAGAGGACACCGCCCCGAGCGAGACATTGATATTACTAGGGCCATTAAGATAAATGCCCCCACTTATGATGGCATGGGAGATCCCCAAATCTTCCTTAACTGGACTGTGGACATGGAGTGTTACTTCGAGTGGCACAACCTGACGGATCCCCAAAAGGTCCAAGTTGCCCAGATGAAGTTAACAGGTCGTGCAAAGATGTTTTGGCTGAATGAGGAGCGAAGGTTAGGAACCGGACACGGAGCCCCCCTTATAGGTTGGCCAGTAATGAAAAACCTGTTGACCGATCAGTACGTTCCCGCATACCATCGGACACAGATGTTCGATGAGCTTGCTACTCTGCGGCAGGGCTCCAACTCGGCAGCTGAATATATGGGTGAACTTAAGGACCGTATGGTGCGATGTGACATTAGGGAGATCCCCGAAGTCACTTTATCTAGATTTCGAAAGGGGCTTCACCCCGATATCCAAAGGAAGCTCTTGCGATATTGGCATACGGACTTGAGCACGACTTTCAATGTCGCCTTGGACATTGAAAAACACCTAGCCTCTAAGGCTCACTCCCGTTACGCTCATGCGAAGAATAAGTCCACCACTAGGGCATCTTCTTCCACATACCCTAATAAGGGAAAGTTCAAATCCACCGAGTCGAAGTCAGTCGTGATCACCGCTAGGAACACCAAGAACCCTGCGAGTGAGCGTGTCCCTATATGGAAGGTTAGCAAGGCTAACACCACTTATTACTCTTGCGGCATTCAAGGTCACTATGCCTACGAATGCCCAACAAAGACGAGAGCCCTAGCCTTATTAGAGCCAACTACCGACCCTAATGATTATGTATACGAGGTCGCAGAGGAGAGTGACCCCGAAGGAGTCCCGAGTGACTTAGAGGATGATCACTCCCTTATGGTGATGCGTTGTATCTTGACCACTCCTCATCCATTAGATGATTGGAAGAGGACGAGCATATTTTCTCTGATTTTTAAGAGTGGCGAGAAGCTTTGCAAGCTGATTGTTGATAGTGATAGCTGCGTGAATGTCGTATCTGAGAATGTCGTTGCACGTATGTCCTTGATCACGGAACCACATCCGACCCCATATCAGGTCGCTTGGATCAACAAGATCTCTATACCCATTACCAAGCGGTGCCTGGTCCCACTCTCATTCAAATCCTACATTGATGAGGTGTGGTGTGATGTCCTTCCGATGGACGCTTGTCATGTGTTGTTAGGCCGCCCTTGGCTATACGACCGTGATGTTACACATTTTGGTAGAGCCAACACTTATGAATTCATATTCAATGGCAAAACCATCACATTGAGGCCGACCATCCCAAAGGAGCCCGTAGTCTTGGCTAAGGACACCACTATTCCGGTAGAACGGAAAACGTTGAATCTAGTTGGTAGGAAAGAGTTTGAGAGAGATCTGTTCTTTGATGGAATTATGTATGCGCTAGTCCTCCTAAGTGCGAAGCCCGATTTTAGCATTTTGGATGAGTTACCTAGTGAGTTACGAGTACTGTTGGAGGAGTATAGGGACGTGTACCCGGATGAGTTGCCGCCCACGTTACCCCCGCTTAGGAATATCCAGCATGCGATAGATCTCATCCCGAGGTCTTCCTTGCCAAATCAGCCCCATTATCGACTCCACCCAGCAGCTCACCTAGAGTTGCAGTCCCAGATAGAGGGCTTGCTAGAGAAAGGTTTTATTAGGACTAGTATGAGTCCATGTGCTGTACCAGCCCTACTTGCGCCAAAGAAGGATGGTACATGGAGGATGTGCATTGATAGCAGAGCTATCAACAAAATTACCATCAAGTATAGGTTTCCCATTCCCCGCCTAGATGATTTGTTGGATGTCTTGTCTGGAGCCACCGTATTCTCCAAATTAGATCTTCGGAGTGGCTATCACCAGATTAGGATACGAGAGGGCGACGAGTGGAAGACGGCGTTTAAGTCGAAGGATGGTCTGTACGAATGGCTTGTGATGCCCTTTGGGTTATCCAATGCCCCTAGTACCTTCTCCCGGATGATGACACATGTCTTTCAGCCATTCATGGGGAAGTTCGTTGTCGTCTACTTTGACGATATTTTTATTTATAGCACCTCTACTACCGAGCACATCTTACATATGAGAGTGATCCTTTCTACCCTACGGAAGGAGACTTTATTTCTCAATCTTAAGAAATGCACTTTCAGTGCCTCGAAGGTGGAGTTCTTAGGCTATATAGTCGGCTCTAAGGGATTTCGAGTTGATCCGGGCAAGGTTCAGGTCATTAAGGACTGGCCCGTACCAACCACCCTACGTGAGGTGCGTAGTTTCCATGGGTTAGCCATATTTTATCGTCATTTCATACGAGACTTCAGTAGTATTATGAATCCTATCACAGAATGTATGAAGAAGGGAGAGTTTACGTGGACGAAGTCCTCCACCTATGCTTTTGCACGAATAAAGGAGCTTATGACTGAGGCACCTGTCTTACGTCTACCTGACTTTGCTAAAGTCTTTGAGCTCACATGTGATGCGTCTGGGATAGGGATTGGAGGTGTCTTGAGCCAGGAGGGCCATCCCGTTAGTTATTTTAGCGAGAAGTTGTCCGGTCCTAAGCTAAACTATTCAAATTACGGTAGGGAATTTTATGCTGTAGTCTGATGTCTACACCATTGGAGGCACTATCTCCTCTCTAAGGAGTTTGTGATCCTCTCCGATCATGAGGCTTTACATTTCATCAATGGCCAGCATAAGATCAGCCCACGACACGCTAAGTGGGTAGATTTCTTACAAGGTTACACGTTTAACCTCAAGCACCTTAAGGGAGCTGATAACCGAGTCGCGGACGCCCTTAGTCGTCTTACTATTTTACTCACCTCTATGGAAGTACATGTTGTAGGATTTGAGCGGGTTAAGGATGAGTACGCCACGTGTCCTGACTTCCAGGACTTCTATTTATCTGCCCAGGATAGCTCCCCCAGGACGATATCTGCATACGTCATCAAGGACGGTTACCTGTTTAGGAACGGGAAGCTATGTATTCTGAAGTCATCATTACGACTACATATCATATAGGAGTTGCATAGCAGAGGGTTGAGTGGCCACTTTGGTAGAGATAAGACCATTACGTTAGTCGAGGACAAATTCTATTGGCCAAAACTTAAGGTTATGGTGGGACAGGTCGTGAGTAGCTGCCGCACGTGTCAGGTGTCTAAGGGTAGTAAGACCAACGTAGGATTATATACACCCTTGCCTATTCCCTCCATGCCTTGGGTAGACGTTAGTATGAATTTTGTACTAGGCCTCCCCATTACCCTACGCTGTCACGACTCAATTTTTGTAGTTGTGGATAGGTTTTCAAAGATGGCTTATTTCATCCTGTGCAGTAGGACAAACGATGCATCTCACGTTGCTAAACTATATTTTAAAGAAGTCGTTAGTCACCGTGGAGTGTCACAGACAGTAGTATCGGATATGGACATAAAGTTCACTAGTTATTTTTTGGAAAACTCTTTGGATATTAATGGGAACAAAATTATTGTTTTCCTCCGCCTATCATCCCCAAACTAATGGGCGGACGGAAGTGATTAATCGGAGCTTAGGAAATTTGTTACGATGCCTTGTGAGTGATCACAAGAGCACTTGAGATCTTCTCCTTCCCCATGCCCAATTAGCCTACAATAATTCCAAGCATAGGTCTACGGGTCTGTCTCCGAATGAGATTGTCCACGGGTATAAGACTCCTGTGCCGCTTGACTTGGTGCCGTTGCCCCCCACGTACAAGGCAAGTCAGTTTGCACAATCCTTCGCCCAACACATCCATGATTTACACGCACGTATACGGGCCACCTTGACTATGCAATACGACTCTTATCAAGCGCACGCTAATTTACATAGGAGAGTATCAAACTTCAAAATTGGCGATCTAGTTTTAGTCTGTTTGGTTCCCGAACGCTTGCCAACTGGCACCGTTAAAAAGTTAGCACCAAAGCGCGCCGGCCCTTTTCGGATTGTTAAGAAGTTAGGTGACAACGCTTTCGTTTTGGACTTGCCTGCTGATTGGGGTATCTCCCACATTTTTAACGTTTCGGATTTAATGATGTTTGTGTCACCACCACAAGAGTTGATTTCTTTGTCGTCTTCTTCTCCCACTCTAAATTCTCATAGGTTGGGGAGTGGTAGTACGGATGATCTATCTCTTTCGGTCCCCACAGGTATATCATCGGATGGTAAGTTGCCTTCCTTCCTGCCTACTGCTAATATGTTCCCCAGGTTTCCACGGACGTTTTCCACTCCAGAGATGATACTTGATGCTGAGCCTGTTACCACTGCTGATGGCGACACCCACCGCTTTCTCATCCATTGGCATGATCGGCCCCCATCGGATGAATCTTGGGTACTCGAGACGGAGCTGCAAAATTTGGATGTTGCTCTCCTTCACCGCTATCGCTTGGACCACGCAACGGAGATGCGTGCATTTGAGCGGGGGAGGATTGATGGCATGCCCCCTCCTCCACCATTTGAAGACGATGCTGTCGATGCTGATGATGATTCGGTTGATAAGGCAATACAACTCAAGGATGTGAGGCGGCACGATGATGCTAACGGAAGGCTACGCTACAACTTCCGCCCGCGGCGTGCTACCGCCACTACAAAGAATTAGCCTTATTTATTTCATTTTCTTGAACTCTATTTTATATCTGGAATATAAAATTATCCTATGTTTACGTGGTAATTTTATATTCATTGCATGTTTTGTTATTTTTAATTTTGAACAATTTTAATGTTGGTGTGCATTTAACCATTCGGATGGATGAGATTACATCTCCATCATGAATGATTAAGGCTTGTTTGTAACTCCTATATAAGGAGGCTTTCTTATGAGATAATTAGACAAGATTTAACCTAAACTCTCTTTGAGAATTTCGGCCAAGAGGAGACCTCTCCAAGCCGCCCCCCTGCTAGTGGTGTGAAGCCGCCGCCCCCTTGCTCCCTCCATCTGTTCGGTGCGACTCCGGCGCGGCTTTCTTCGATGCGATTCCTTGGAAGAAGGTTGCAAACTCTTCGGTGTGACGCCGGTGGATCCGTGGAGAGAGTGATTCTCCTACAGTTATCTTGTGTGAAAAACTTTTCGGTTGGGTAATCTCTCCCCTCTCTCTTGTGTGATTCTCTTCTTTAGTTGTGGTGGTTTCACACTCGTTTTCTCCGGAAATTTAATTTAATCTCTGCAAGTTTTCGATCAAAATCGCCGTTGCTAGGCTTTTTAATTCCGGGTCGGGTGGATCCTATTTGCCTGAGCGGATCTTGGCCTATAGCCTTGGTCTTGCTCTCAAAAAGGAGTGACAACCTTTGTGTTTTCTTGGGAAATATTCCGACTCAAATTTCCGATCGTTGTTTTTGAGTCGACCATTCCTCCTTTGTTATTTGTGTTGCGTTCTTGCGACGAGAAGCTATTGTGGGCGATAGGTGCTGTGTTGGTGCGGTATGTGCGGTAGGTGCTGTGTTGGTGCGGTATGTGCGGTAGATCTACGGCGTGTAGTGCGTAGATAGAGCGTTTAGCTTTGTGGAGGTGTCTGATTCCGGACACCCCTACATCACTAGTCAACCACATGATCTCCCCCCATATTGGGAGGAGATCATGGGGGAGCTTTTCTCATAAATGTTGGTGTAACCCATCATATATATAAAGTTTAGACAGCTGTTCTTCTAAGAACCGCTGTCTAAATTTTATATAATATATATATATATAAATATATATATATAAAGTTTAGAAACATATATTAGGGGGGGGGGGGCATTGCCCCGTGGATCCACCCCTGACCCCGACGAGCAATTCTCTCGATAGGTCAGCCAACCAGGCCACGATTTCTACCTCCACCCAGACGGTTTTCAACAACCGTCTACTTCCATCCAGGGCCGCAACGAGGCGCAGTTTGGCAAACACGATTTATCTCCTGATAAGCCAGTTATTATTTGGTCATTGCTCTATAAATGGGGATTCTGCAGATGTGAAAAGGTGATTGGTGAAAAAAAGATGAAAGATTGTGGTTGTGTTCTTGATTTCCAGTAAGAGTTGCCATGAAATTAATTGTTTAGGTTACTGTTAGTATAGAAGATGAACAATGAAATATTTGTGCTACTGTGAGCTTGTGAGAATTCCATGTTCTCGGTTGATGCTGTGGTAGAGTGCTGTCTGTTTATTCCGTTTGTGTGGATGAATAGTGGGAACTTAATATTCCAGTACTATGTTCAGTTGTTGATTAATGAAGTTTAGTCTTGCTTCCATGAAATGGTTATTGGGTGTCGTAGGTTTGGAATTGTTGTGTTCCCGAATACGACGCAAAGAAAATTGTTTCTGTTGTTTTTGGCCTCTTGCTTGGAGAGATTCCGTTGAACCACTTTAGTGTGATAGAGAGTGCTTGAATTTTATGTTTTTTTGTTGGTGACTTCCTTATATTGTTCAGTGTTTGAGATTCCGTGAACCACTTTCGTGTGAGAGTGAGTGAAATTTTTCCTTTGTGCCCGTGTGCGATAGCGGTCGACCTCGGAGCAGGAGATCGAAAGTGACGAGGAAATCCCTCGCGAGATCACCATTGACTTCGATTTTGGAAATACGCATCTTTCCGTGGGTAACTTGCTTCTTCTCTTCCTTTGTGTGCATCTAAATTTTCTCTTAGGTTATTAGATTCATCGCTGGGTTTTCGCCCGACTTTGGTTAGCGAACGCTACATCAAAAACTCTAAATGAAAACGCATTTGGAGTATACGATTTCCGTTCTGCTTCGACAAGGGGAACAGAACAAAAGTTGCGAACTTTTTTCCCGAATTTAGAATTGAACAATTTTTTTAAGAAAATTCATTTTAATCTGCTTTACAAAAAATCTAGTTGCTTTATTTCTTAAAGTTCGTGAAACGCCCGCTCAAATTTTAATTCTTCATTGCATGCATTTAGGGTTTCCAAAAAATAGTGGACAGCCGTGCAAACCCTACGCGTCGTCCTGCATCAATTTGGTATCAATGCCAAGTTCCAAAAATTTTCTAAGTTTCGGAATTCGCCCTGCGTAGAATATGGAACCCCGCATAGCATTTTATTTTTTAGAAAAAAAAAGACTTTTTTTAACATAATCATACATTTACATTTTACTTATTTGTTTGCATGCATCTGCGTAGTAGTAGGTTATTGAGTATGTGTACAACCTTGGGCTCGTAGGAATAGTTCGGGCTCGAAGAGAGGGGAAGGTAAGACAAGATGGATTCTTTGACAGAAGCCTACTCACTGGCGAGTGGATCCCAGGAAAAGGGTTACTCGCTGGGTTAAGGCCGTCTCGCTAGGCGAGTGGACCACAACAGTTCGGGCGAGAAGGGCCCAGCGGCTCAGGCAAGAGCCATTTTAACCGAGACGGACCCAGAGAGAGGGCCCAGCGGCTCAGGCGAGAGCCTCGCTAGGCGAGACGAGCCCCATAGGTAGGAGCTCTCGCCCGCGAGATGGTGCTCTCGCGGAGCGCCGGTTCAGTTGGAAGGCGGTTCACCTTTTTAGCCCTAGGTGATTTTACGATTTTGCCCTCGGTGGTCTGCATATAACCCTTCAGAATAGCGGAGTTTGGCTGATGGCAGACCCAACCAAGGGTATTTTGGTAATTTCAGGTCCGTTCAGTTTGGTTATCGGCAGTTCAAACTCTGAGGCCTATAAATAAACCAATAGGGGTTCTTTGGAAGCACTTTTCCCGAGACTTTAAAAGAGTTTCCTGTGCTTTCTGAGGAGCTCCAAGCCCAGCTTTTGGCTTTGGAGGGGAAGCTCTCAGAGATCTTCCGGGTAAGCAGTGAGACCTCGCTGCTGAGGCTTTGGGTTGGTTTTTGGTCCTTCACAACCAGTTGGAGGTCAGAGCTTGGAACAAGTAGGTGTTGGCTACGCCCCTGATTTCAAACTTTCGTTGAGGTCAAATTTTGGCTTCAACAGTTCTGGTGCGGTGAGCGTGGAAGGTAGCCAATATAAGAAAGTTTTGAGTTTAGTCGTATGGCAGGAGGTGAAGGTGAAGGATCTGGTTCAGGATGTTTCCCCTCCCGAGGAGAGGAGGCGACAAGGAAGATGCTGGAGGACTTCAGGCGAGAGGTCTTGCAGACCATCAGCTTGGCCTTCTCGACAAGGTGCGAGTGGGCAACGCCTCAAGTCCCGGTGGAGGCGATCCCGCTCTTGTGCGAGAACGCTCCTGGGCAGTGCCCTGGGAAGGAGGTCCCGACGGAGGCTGGCGAGAGGGACGTGGCCGCGCGAGAGCTCTTCCCAGGCCAGCGTCTCGATAAAAGTTGGTGAGAGGGAGGCGGTTGTCTGAGAGCTCTTCCCTGGACATGGTCTCACGGATCGGGCCAGCAAACCGAGGCCGCGAGACGTGCCCTCTCGGCAGGTAGGTGGCGAGAGCCATTTCAGTGAGCTCATCATCTCGGCCCCGGTGTTGGAGGGGTTTCGGGAGCCCAACATGTCCTACTACTCGGGGAAAGATGACCCCGTGCAACACGTGAAGTGGTTTGAGGATGTTTTTTCGATAAGGCAGATGATGGATGCCTTCAAGTGCCGGTTGTTTGCCATCACGTTGAAGGAGAAGGCACAGGACTGGTTCCACCAGTTGCCAACAAGTTCGATCTACAGTTTTGAGGATCTGCAACGAGGGTTCCTATTGAGGTTCTCGACATCAAAGAAGCGTAAGAAGGAGGCGCAGTGCCTGTTTACAGTAAGGCAGAAGCAAGACGAGACATTGGGCCATTATGTTGACCGGTTTCAGGAAGAGATCCTCCTGGTCCAGGAGGTCCCAGGGTATGCACTGATGCTCGCTTTTACCCTGGGGCTGAGGCCGGGATTCTTTAGCATAGAGCTGAAGAGAGTCCCCCCCCCCTCTCTTTTGAGGAGCTCATGGAGAGGGCGGTGAAGGAGATAGACTTCGAAAGGGCCAATCCGGCTTTTGCCAGGAAGCTGGCCAGGTTGGTGGAGGATGACGTGAAGGAGTCGGGAGTAGGAAGGCAGAAGGACCAGAGAGAAGAGAGAAGGAGGGAGGAGCCCCGAGGACAAGGGCAGCAGGGACCGCTTCAAAGACGGGGGGCCCGGGAGCCGAACAACCGGTTAGGTTGGAGGCCTCAGGAGCAAGGAGGAGGCTTTCAGGGAAGAGACAACTTCCACGAGCCGAGGAGGTTTGATCAGCCGGCGTGGAGACAGGGGCCGATTGGTCACTTACTATAGCAGCAGGAGGCAATGGAGGTCGGCCGAGGTAGAGGAGGAAGGAGAGGAGCTCGGGGAGGAGCGGGAAGAAGAGGAGGTGGAGAAGGAAGAGGTGGCCGGGTGGCCTTGCTTTTCTATGACTTCCACCAAGAGGAGGGTCATGTGACGGCCACCTACCCAGCGTTCTTAGAGATGAGAGAATCCAGGGGGCTAGGAAGGCAGGATCCACCGATAAGGATCGTAAAGGAGCAGCAGGGGGAGGCGGAAGATATGTGTGAGGACCGGGCGGATATAGGAACCCGGGGAGGGATCGGGGTGATCCACTGAGGAGTTGGGATTGAGGCAACTTGTAAGGGGAGCCTCCAGACAATGTTCCGATGTGGGGTAGCCTCGACCTCCCAGGCTCACCCTCTGAAAGAACAAATTACCTTTTCTTCAGTAGATATGACAGATTATGAGGACCCGTTCTGTGATGCCTTTGTGATCACGGTAGTAGAGAACTTCACGGACTCCAAGATCTTGGTGGACAACGGGAGCTCCGTGAATGTGATCTTCAAGAAGGCCTTCGATGAGATGAAGGTCGAGGGCAAGAGGGTTTTAGCTTCGGACAGACCGTTGTTCGGATTTTTAGGAGAAAGAAAGGAGGTAGAAGGAGGGGTAGGGCTGTATGTGAAGTTGGGGGGCGTGTCACGGAACTGCAGGTTAGTGATCGTGGACGCCCCGAGTAGCTATAACGCCATCTTTAGGCGACCCCTCATCAGCGCCATTCGCTGCGTCCCCTCCTCGTTTCACCAATGCCTTAAGTTCAACAACGGTTTGTTGCAGGTTAGGATCTGGGGGGACCCGAAGGTGGCGAGACAATACTACATGACAGTGGTCAACACCATATCTTCGATAGCAGAGGCGGAAGAGCTGGAGAGGGAGATAGAGGAGCAGGAAGTGTAGACCCCCCCCCCCCCCCCCCCGCCCCCCGCAACCTTTTACCTGGGTCAGGCCGGAGGGGTACTACTGGCCCAAGACGTCCACCCAGTGCTTTTAGGGGAAATGATCCATCCTATTCAAGCACTAGATGGCCGCCTTGCTTGGCTCAAATCATAACATTCACAACCCATCAAATTATAGCAGAAGCATTAACATGAAACCATTGCAGATATATATATATATATATATATATATATATATATATAACATATCAATATCATAGAGGTTCGAGGGCCGAAATCTAAGTGCTTATATAAGCCCGTATGCTATACATGTTCTACATATATCACTCATACTCTCTCTCTCTCTACGCTGCTCGGCGGTACTCACGTCTCTAAACTCCGGAGACGGCGGGGGTGCATCTACTCAAGTAGTCCTAGCCGCCGGTGTAGTCTCCTACGGCAGCGAGTCACTACGATGCTCCATTTCCTGTGAATGGTTAATCAAATAACTGTTAGTCACAGAGCTAAGTGGAAACAAATCTCCTCCCTAGATCTATATCTGGGGGACGAGCACACACCCACCCGACAGAAGTAAATAGCCGAAGCAAGAGAGGGTTAGCACAACATTTCATATATGTATAGCTAGGAGAAATTATAAAAGAGTGCAGGATAACATAACTGGAAAGAAAAGCAGCAGTAATATAAACTAGTTATAACAAGGCTCCACTAGCTCATCAGCACATCAGGTTTTCATATCCTGAATTATATCACAGAAATTCACAGCCGCGCACACAAACCTTATGTCGATATAGTTTGGACTGCTTCTGTTCCAGCAGGGTAGCGATCCCTGCGGGCCTCACCGATGTGGCCGTCAGTGATAGTGGCCAGTCCTGCCACTTTTGGGGGTGATCGTACCGCACAACCCCAGACCCTAACGTATAACCTTTTGTACTCTTGGATGTGAGCGACATCCGACGAATAATTTTGGCCGACTAGCGGAGGAAAACCCGATGAGGAATATAACGGCCGGTCACCCATGGTACAACACTCCCCCAACGCCACAACCGGTACTGGGGGAGGATCCTTCTTCCCTGAGCACCACCCGGCCTGGAACAAGGCTCGGGTGGCGCCGGCGGCACTCCGGCCGCTGGGAGCGCCATGCATCACATCCAGAATGGGGAGGGGGAGGGAGAGAAGTTTCCACCTGGGTCTGGTGGGCTCGAGAGTGGCTGACCTGGTCGACCATGCCTTGGTGGTGGTGGAGGAGGGGAAGGGAGGTCTCGGTTTGGATTTTTCCGGCCACCGGAGCTCCGGCAGGGGGGGAAGCAGGGGGAGGGTTGAGATATTCTGAGAGTTGGGGGAAGGAGAGAGAGGTAGGGTGGCCTTTTATAGCTAGAGGGGTGGGGAGAAAGCCTTCTCTAATTGGTGTGGGACTAATCCCTCCTTAGGAAGGGATTAATCCCACCCACCAGCTGTCCTAGGACAGCTGGAGTTCCGGGGAATTTTCCCATATGGGGAAAAAAGGGGTAAGCCCCCTTTGGGCTTGGGTTTTTGGGTGGGAAAGAGAGAGAAAGAGAGAAAAAGTGGATGGGCCTCCACTTGCTCTAGGATGGGGTTTGCTGATTGGGGGCCCAAAGAAGAGTGAGGGGGGCATGGGCTATCCTCCCCTGGAGAGGAGGTGGGCCCCTACTTGGAGAAAAATCCAAAAAATGGATTTTTAAGTGGGGTTTGACCATGTCAACTCTAGGGTGGGTCCCCCTTGTTGGTCAAAGTCAAAGTGGGTCCAAGTCATTGGGGTCGGGTCAAAGTTCGGGTGTCGTGTCATAATTGGTGTGCGCACGCTTTTCGGTGCATGACTACGCTTGATTTCACCATGAGTTGACCAATTATCGTCGAACTTGACTGGGACAACTTCCGTTGACTTCGTATTGACCACACGAGTCCAATGACACTGACTGGGGTTAAATCAGAGTTCGTTTGGCGAAAGTCCAAATTTTGCGCGTCGCAGCACGCTAAAATGGTCGAAGTGTGAAAAACTGTCGTTAGACCTCGGATTGTGACGCGTCGGGTTCCGATGCAGCTATCTAGGTTCTATGAGGTCACAGGAATCGACAGAACTCAATTCAGAGTTCTCTAGGTCGATATCTAAAATCTGCTCTCGTTGCGTTTTACGAGGAATGGTCACATTCATTATATGACCTTGGGGACTAACTAAACCAGTTCAGATGCACTCGCATTAACTATACAAGGTCACAGGAACTAACATAACTCAATTCAGAGTTCTCTAGCTCTATTTCCCGCTTACTGTTATCTCCCATCGGGTCATGGGTAGGGTTCGGGCCACTTTTATTGGGCCCACTAGGGCTCTGGTGGCCCAATAAGAGTCGGGATGTTACCATCCAATAAAAATAAAAGGATTTTGGTCCCCGAAAATTTGCTTGAAGTACGGGGAAAAAGTAACATACCTGGGGAAAGAGCTCTGGGTACTTCTCTCGGAGGAGTGCTTCAGGTTTCCACATGAACTCCTCCCGTCCGCAGTTTGACCATAGTGTCTTAACCATCGAAATGGTTTTGTTACATAGTGTCTTCACCTTGTAATCTACTACTCCGATGGGTTCGAGTTGGACAGATCTATCTGACCGCAGTTGCATCAATGGAGTAGGAAGGTGCTACTCTGGTTGCTGGAGGACTCGTCTCAAGGAAGAGACATGAAACACATCGTGAAGATCTCCCAACTCTGGGGGCAAGGCTAAACGATAGGCGACGGGGCCGACACACTCTATCACCGGATAGGGGCCCAAGAAGCGGGGATCTAACTTTTTCTACTTTCTCAACTGGGAGACACCATGCATGGGCTTTATTTTCAAAAACACCATTTCCCCAACGCTGAACTCAACCGATCGGTGTCGCGCATCATAGTACTTGGCCTGTTAGCTCTGCGCTTCCTGCATTCGCTCCTGGATCAGCCGTATCGCTGTCATAGTGTCATCAATGTAAGCCACTCCCAAGGCTTCTCGGTCCTCTTCCTGAGCCCAAGTCAACGGGGTTCGACAATGTCTTCCATACTATGCCTCGTATGGAGCCATCTTAATGATAGCCTGATAGCTGTTATTGTATGAAAATTCGACTAACGGCAATAACTGCTCCCACGGCTCATTGTGCAACACTATGCACAGTCGAAGAAGATCCTCCATCGTCCGGTTCGTCCTGTCCGTCTGTCTGTGGTTGGAAGGCTGTGCTGAAGGCCAATTTGGTTCCTAAGTACGTCTGTACCCGCCTCCACTCCTAAGATGTGAAACGCCCGTCACGATCTGATACGATGGACTTTGGCACTCCGTGAAATCAAACCACTTGTGTAATATCCCATTTCCAACTAGACCCCTAAGAGTGGTTTTGACCATGACTAGGTCATGACAAAACCCTAGAAAGCCAGAAATGGGCCAAGAGATAGGAGGCCAAGGTGAGGATCACCATGGTCTGCAAATAGTAGAATTTTGAACAATGGTTTAGAATGACAATGGGGCTTCACCATGGCCCCAAGACCCTACCACAACACTCCCAAACATTTTGGGAGCCCCATTAGAGCCAAAAGGACCCATTAGGGTCAACCCAAGAGGCCTAGTTGACCAAGGTCAACCCTAGCCGTAAATGGGTCAAACTAGCCTACTTAGGGTCAACTGACCTACTCCTAGCCTAGAGGACCCCACCTATGCCCTCCTAACCCTAAAGTGAGGTCAATGGGTCACTAAGGACACATTGGGGTCAGCCCTAGAGGCCAGGTTGACCCAAGTCAACTCAAGCTCCTAATCTGGTCAAAGTACCCTTACTAAGGGTATGTGACCTCCAAAGTGCAGGGTAACCCTACATAACCCTTCCTAGACCTTAGGGGAGGCCAATGGGTCACCAAGGACCCAATGGGGTCAACCCAAATGGTTATGTTGACCCAAGTCAACTCTAGCCCTAAAATGGTCAAAGTGCCCTTACCAAGGGGCATGTGACCCCCAAGATGCCCAACCAACCCTACTCAAGTCTTCCTAGACCTTAAGGGAGTCCCATGGGTCACCAAGGACCCAATGGGGTCAACCCAAATGGTTATGTTGACCCAAGTCAACTCTAGCCCTAAAATGGTCAAAGTGCCCTTACCAAGGGGCATGTGACCCCCAAGATGCCCAACCAACCCTACTCAAGTCTTCCTAGACCTTAAGGGAGTCCAATGGGTCACCAAGGATCCATTGGGGTCAACTCAATTGGTCATGTTGACCAAGGTCAACTCTATTCTAGTGTTAGGTCAAATTAGCCTAAAAGGGCTAACCCAAGCCCAAGCCACTTCTCCCTTAGGCTAAACCCATTCCCATGATCATCATAATCAAGTGGGCTGCATTTAGTTTGTAAGGCTGACTAGTCAACCAGAGGTGATTAGGAGAGAGAAAGGAGCTCCTCTCCATGATAATGGAGGAGAGAGAAAATGGGGAAGAAGAAGGGGGAAGTGAGAGGCCGGCCAAGGGAGACTAACAGCCACCCATTATGGCTGCAATCAACTCCTCTAGGAGAGAGGAGTTGATTCCAGCCGTTTCCCGGCCACCAAGGGGTGGGTTCAGCCCCCCTCCACACAACCCGAGCCACACCTTTAATGGTGTTAATGACCATTGAAGAACCAGCCTCTTCTCTCCCCCATTTGCCATTTAAACACCTTCAGGGAGCCGAGGAGATCATTTTAGAGCGTTTACCTGGAGGAGACGAGCCATTCCACTGTACAGTTGTAGAAGCCGAGCGCCGCCGCCGTCGTCAATGGCATCCCGCCGCTCCTCTCGCATCCAGGCCGCCAGGAAGGTCCTCCTCCTCTCCTTAACCCGCGGGTAGATCCTAGGAATCATTAGGCTTGAGTTTCGAGCTCAATTGAGCCCGATTCAATCCGGGATTTTTCCTGGTTTCGGCAAGAAAATCTCTTGCTTTATCCGCCGGAAAACGCCTCTCCGGCGGCGGAGCCGTCAGCCGCCGCCGCCTGACGATAGCCACCACCTCAACGGAGGTGTTGGTGGCGGTGGCCGGCCGGGGAAGGGGCTGGATCGCCGGCGGCAGGACTTGGAAATTGCTCCAGGCGGGACGAATCTCAGCCGTCGGCTCAAGGAAGACGATGACCAGATGCCGTTGATCCTTGCGCCAAGATTCGTGCTGCATCAGTATTAAACTTTAGGAAAATAAATGTTATTTATTTCATTCTGTCACACTTTTGGCATTTAATGTTTTAATTTATTAAAAATAGCTAGAAGCTCTGTATGGGAAAATGATCAACACATGAATTGTAGCCCTTCCTGTCTATTTATTTTAAAATTGGTTTGAACCCATTTAGGCTTCTGGTTTGACCAGGGCACCCATTTTGGTGGGACATACCCTTAGGGCTAGGCAGTCACTAAATTGAGTGCCCACTCTTCACCCCTAGCCCAAATTAGCTGAAATTTTGGCAGAGAGTCTATCTTAGACATACCTAGGGCTTGCCCAAAAATGGGAATTTTAGGAGAAAATATTTCTATAGTTTTTGTAAATATTTAATAATTATTAGATAAATTAAATAGGTGCCCTAAACACCTCCAAACCCTCCCAAATTTTGGTGAGTGGTCCCTGGGTTCCAATTAGGTACCTGTATAAAATTTAATTTAATTTGGATGTGTTTTGAATAGGTTTTGACCCAACCCTAACTATACCCTAAAAAAGGCATTTTTGGTCAAAAGTTGCACTTTTGGTTTTGAGTGACCAAATCACCTCAACAGAGGCTGAAATTTGGGCCACTGGTTTGTTATAGCACTTATCACCTCCCCATGGAATATGGGGTAGGGAGGAATAGAGTTGCCCTAAGTTCCTAGGTCAAACCCTAAGGAGGGACCTTTTAGCCTTGTGAAGGGTATGAGTCCTAAACACCTTGGATGAACTCCAAATTTTTCCCTAATAATTATTTTGGCTATTGTGGCCTCACTGCCCATCAAGAGGGTATGAAACATGGGCAGAGTTAGTTTTGGGTTATGATAATCTTGTATGAATTTTGTTAGAATTTTTGGATTTCTATATAGAGCATCTACTTCACAAGTGCTTTATTTTGATTACATATTAATAATTCTTGCCAGAGGCCATTACTTACTGAAAAATCATGAAACTTCCTGCATAGTGTTTTTAGCTCAATGATATCATATGGAAATTTTTGTGGAATTATTTGATGATTGATTAGCATACTTTGTTCATTAACCCTTAAATTAGAGAGTTCATAAGAAAATCAAATATAGCTTTATTTCCAAATGAAAAATTATGAAACTTTTTCTAGGGCACTTGTAGTCCATCACAATCATCCCTGAATTTTCTCTGAATTTTTGAAGGTGTTATTACTATAGAATCTTTTAAAATGACTTTTTATGGGGCATCTTTGAAATTTAATTTATAGGCATAAACCTTGCTGAAAATTTGGGAGACTTAGGATTTAGAGTTGATTAGGCATTATGTAATTATTGTAAATTTAGTGGATTAATAGCTTGTCTGAAAATGGTACTTCATGTTCAAACATGGGCCTTTTGGGACATTAGAATAAATAAATTAATTATCAGACAAATTAGGAAAATTATGGATTTCTGGATTTATGCTTCAAATGTCCTTTTAGACCTCTAATAATTATCATAAGGGTACTGGATGAGTATTTCATGTACTTCCCTTTTTACGGGTCATGTAGCTTAAGTGGTCTGCATATAACAAAACTGCAGGATTTCATTTGGATGTGAATTAGGGCAAGTATGATGGGTCCTGATGGATTGTTGCAAGGACAAGTGGAATGGGCTGCGTCTTGGGAAGATGAGTGAGTAAAGTGTGGTTCTGTCTAGGGTTATAAGCGTTCGGGTCCGACGAAAGATCGTCCTACCCAAGGAGAGTTGGAGTCAAATTACCCTAGGATTAGCATATCGAAATATGAGAAAATAAAGGGTAAGGGAATCAACCAATAATAAATAAGTACCTTGCGAAAGGGAACGTTGGGCGTAATCCCAACATAGTTCCTAGTGCCCCTTGAGAGCCCTTCACAGGGAATACCGGGGGCAGTCCTGGGTTAACGTAAACTGTTTAACAAGCTGAAAAGAGTAACTTAGTGATTAGGGTTGCACATTCCACATCACTGATGGCACCAGAGGTTGGATAGGAGCTTCGGCTCGGATGGTTAAAAGGCGGACTTTGGGTCCGGGGAGCTTCGGCTCGATTGCTTGAGTCGGACGTGTTGGTCCGGGGAGCTTCGGCTCGATTCTTGATTACGCTAATTTGCATGTGCATAACAGGAAAGGAAATTAAGGTGGTGGGTCTTCGGTATTGGACGGTCGATGCACCGACGCCAATACGTTGACTCGGCAAGTGTGGTTAGCACTTCGCCAACAGAAGTCCGGTGCGCCAGCCGGCAAGAGTACGCAGGAGTCCGCTTCGTGCACCAAGCGTTGAGGCGTACGATAGGTCTGACCGGTAGTGCTTTACTGGTTTAGAGGTGGGCGAGGCCCAACCCACCGCTTCCGTCTGCCACTACGGAGGTATCCTGGGAGGTTACGGCTCCAAAAAGGGGGAACTAAAGGTCTGTGTGCACAGAGTCGGGTGTGTGTGTTGCACTTGCATGTCCATCATACCCACTTGCATGTCATAGCATAATCGTTACCTTAAACCTTGACACCTAAAGTATAAGTGGAATGGGACGCTTATACTTTAGGACCTGCTACACGACCCCTTGGTCTATAAGCTTGTGTGGGCAAGTTTATATATTAAGGTTAAATTTGGATATATATATTTACTGCTGTTTGACCACCGACACCCCAACGTATAAATCGGTATGGGACTTTTTATACGATGGGAGCCTTGCAAAAGACCCCTTGGCTTATGTGTTTTTCACATAAGTGAAGGTTACATTTCCTATTACAGCTTGTTGTCTTTATAGGCTATAGAGCTTGCTAGATTAGGACCGCTGCCATCTGCTTTGATATTCTCCACCTTCAAGTCCTCCCCTTTCTTCCTCTCCGCTCAGTGCCTAGGAGCCGTGGGGGAAGGGGCAGGGGATGATAGGACTTAGTCTTTTAGACTAACGGTTTTCGAACCGCATCATTTAGGGGATCGTGGAGACCAGCATGGAGGAGCAGCCCCAGAGACCGGTGCGCTTGGAGGTGGGGCAGTCTAGCTCCGGAGTTCACACAGCCGGGACCGTGAGTCTCGACCCTGAGCAGTTTTCTACTTTTGTTTCTGCATGAGAGATCTTGTAGTGAGGATTTGATGTACCGGGCATAAGCCCGTTTTGCTACTCTGATGTTATTTTCTGTGGACACTCCCTTCGTGGAGTTATTTTTATTATGTCATGTGATTCTCTGTGGACAGATAGTTTCCATTTACTTCATTATTTTGCTACTTTTATGTGATCGAAATGGCTGGCAGAATCGGCGCTTTGGGGTGATGACTCTTCAGGGCGTGAAGGAGTCACCGCAAAACGGCGGTTCTGGGCCTAAGACCCCGGTGTCGAAAAAGAAAAAAAAAGGGGGGGGGGGGTCTTACAAGTGGTATCAGAGGAGACCTCGATCGAAAAGTAGCCGTCCACAACCCTGGGTCACCCCCGCGCGGGTTTAGTTTGGGGATAAACTAAACAGCGGAAGCAGTGGTGTGCCCATATGGGGGGAATCACATGTAAATTGTCCACTTTCATTAGGCATTGAGTCGATTACCTACTAATGTAGTTCGTTTTGCAGCCCCCAGCTCAGCCCACCCCACAAGGTGGAGCTCAGCAGACTCCAGACATTGCACCACCTCCCATGGTCCCCACACCTTTCCTCCAGTCAGACATGGGGCAGACCCTTACAGCTATCCTTGAGGCCTTCTGGGCTCAGCAAGCTCCAGCCCAGCAGCCAAACCCAGGGGCCAACTGGATGAGCACCTTCCGAGGACTCTCTCCCCCATCATACTTAGGGACAGAGTCGGCAGTACGGACAGAGGAGTGGCTGGATGTTATGTACGAGATGTTGACCGGGATACGATGCCCTTGGGAGGAGAGGGTGGCCCTAGTGGTATCTTGCTTGGAGTCACATGCTAAGCGATGGTGGAAGACGCTGTTGGACACGACATTTGCTGATAGGGAGATTGCATAAATCACTTGGGAAGAATTCAGGGCCGCGCTGCTGGAGCACTTTGTTCCTCAGTCGGCCAGGGACGAGTTGGAGGAGCGGTTCTTGCAGCTGAGGCAGGGCACCAGGACAGTGGTGGAGTACCACCGAGAGTTCGATCATTTGGCCCGATATGCGGGCTCCTATCAGCTGGATGAAGCAGGTTACGTCAAGAGGTTTTATAAGGGCCTAAAAGAGGAGTTGAGGGAGGCCTTGCTTTTTGTCTCTAACGGGCCCATCTCCCGGATTTTGGAGATGGCGAAGAGGATTGAGGCCGACTGGCACACCACTCGGGGCCGGAAACGGCAAGCGGAGGACCAGGGCCGGAGGGCCCGAAATGATCAGCGGCGAGGCACCATACCAGATGGAAGGAGGGCAGAGGAGCAGCCTCGTCAGGAGTTGAGGCAGGACCCGAGAGAGCAGGTGGTTTTGGCCCCTCAACCTCTCCGGATCCAGGAGATGCAGAGACCCCGGGGTATGGCGTATCCCCCGCCGGAGTGCTTCCATTGTCACCAGGTGGGACACCTCCGGAGAGACTGCCCTATGAGGGGGGCACCACCTCCAGCACCACGGGGTGGCCCACCGGCCCAGCATTTCGGAGGCCGAGGACGCGGCCGAGGACGTGGTTACCAGGGAGGCGACCGCAGGCAGAATGGGGAGTAGATTTACGCTTTGGACTTAGCACAGCCCCGGAACCCGGACAGGGTTATTGCAGGTATGAGAGTAATCTTAATTTTGGATTCATTCATTACTCATATTAAGTGTTAATAGAACTACTAAACGACCTAGGTTAGAAAACCTTACACCAGAGTTTCTTTCAAACTGATTTAGGAATGGTGATGGTGTGCGGCAAGCCTGCCCATACCCTGTTCGACACGGGGGCATCGCACAACTTTGTGTCGGAGGATTTCGTCAAGGACCTGGATCAGATTCGTTGTTATACGGGACTACCCAGGAGGGTGCGCCTCCCCAATGGGATGGAGATCCAGTCCACAGAAAAGTGCCTCCTGGAGGTTACCATAGACGGGTTGACACTCGAGGCCCCGGCGACGATCCTGAGGATGCCGGACTTCGACCTCGTCTTGGGCATGACATGGCTTGTCTGGAACCATGCCCAGATTGATTGCCCAGCAAGGAGGGTCGTGCTGAGCCACGGCGATACTTATGCGACATTCGAAGGTACTACACCGGTCTCTCGTCGCCTGCTTTCATCAATTCAGGCCGTTAAGGCTCATATGCAAGGGGACGAGGTATATCAAGTATTATTCGAGATGACTGAGGAGAAGGACCTGATTGCTAACATTCCGGTGGTTCGTGACTACGCCGATATTTTTCCGGATAAGCTGTCAGGACAACCTCCGCATAGGGAGAAGGACTTCCAGATTCAGTTGGTACCAGGGGCTAAGCCGGTATCCATTTATCGGATGGCCCCAAAGGAGTTGGCGGAGTTTCGGACACAGTTGCAGGAGCTGGTGGAAGCAGGATTTGTTATGCCGAGCTCCTCATCATGGGGAGCTCCTGTCCTATTCGTGAAGAAGAAGGACGGCACTTTACGCCTGTGCATCGACTATCGAGCACTAAACAGGCTGACCGTCCGAAATACCTATCCGCTCCCCAGGATAGACGAGTTGTTCGATCAGCTGGAGGGAGCCCATTATTTTTCGAAGCTGGACTTGAGGTCAGGCTATTACAAGCTGCGGATCCAGGAGGAGGATATTCTGAAGACGGCCTTTAGTAGCCGATATGGATTGTATGAGTTCATCGTGATGCCCTTCGGGCTCACGAATGCTCCGTCGGCGTTTATGAGCCTCATGAACCGGGTCTTCGAGGCTTATTTGGATGTGTTCGTCATAGTGTTCATAGACGACATCCTTATCTATTCCAAGACGGAGGAGGAGCACACACGACATCTGGCACTGACCTTGGAGAGACTGCGGGAGCATCGCCTATATGCGAAGTTCAGTAAGTGTCAGTTCTGGCTGAAGGAGGTGGCTTTCTTAGGCCACATTATCAGCGGAGCCGGGCTGGCAGTGGACCCGGCAAAGATTCAAGCTATTTCGGAGTGGCCGCAGCGGAAAACAGCCACTGACGTACGGAGTTTTCTAGGACTTG
The DNA here is from genome assembly GCA_039583875.1 of Platanthera guangdongensis. Lineage (NCBI taxonomy): Eukaryota > Viridiplantae > Streptophyta > Magnoliopsida > Asparagales > Orchidaceae > Platanthera > Platanthera guangdongensis. Next base: position 87,596,736 of record CM077161.1, on the reverse strand, counting down.
CCGGTTACTATCGGAAGTTCGTGGAGAGATTCTCTCGAATCGCCCTCCCGCTCACATCCTTGACGAAGAAGGAGGCACCGTTCGTGTGGACCCCGCAGTGCCAGACAGCTTTCCAGGAGCTGAAGGATCGGCTGACCTCGGCTCCCATTCTTACTCTCCCCTCGGGGAGGAAGGGATTTCAGGTCTACACCGACGCATCATATCAGGGGATGAGAGCAGTACTGATGCAGAACGGACACGTCATAGCTTATGCTTCCCGCCAGCTGAAGACCCATGAGAAGAACTACCCAGTGCACGACCTGGAGATGGGAGCGGTTGTATTCGCACTAAAAATATGGCGGCACTATCTTTATGGAGTCCACTGTGACATATACTCCGATCATAAGAACCTTAAGTACGTGGACACGCAGAAGGAACTAAACATCAGACAGAGGCGGTGGGTGGAGTTCCTTTCTGACTATCAGTATGAGATGCATTACCACCCGGGGAAGGCGAACGTGGTAGCAGATGCACTGAGTCGGAGAACCGCCACAGCAGGAGCAGAGCCCTAGTTGATGTCTATGGAGCTGCTGCAGAGACTAGAGGACATGCGCATTACTCTGGTGTCGTCTGATGACCCTGAGCTCTATGAGGAGTACTTGGCCGCGATGGGCATTACCGATGACATCAGAGACCGAGTCAGAGAAGGGCAGAGGCAGGATGCCAAGTTAGAGCCCATCTTCCAAGCTCTGGAGGCAGGCACTGCAGGAGACTACACACTGAGGGACGACCTGGTGTGCTTCAGAGGACGGGTGTACATACCGGAGGGAGGCCAGATCCGGGAAGATATTATGACGGAGGCGCACTGCATTCGGTATTCTGTACACCCGGGGAGCACAAAGATGACGGCTGATTTGAAGAAGACGATGTACTGGCCGGGCATGAAGAAGGATGTCTCACACTTCGTGACCCATTGTGAGGCATGTCAGCTAGTGAAGGCGGAGTGCAGGAACCCCGCAGGATTATTGCAGCCACTCCCGGTGCCGGAGTGGAAGTTTGACGACATAGCCATGGACTTCATACATGGGCTTCCCCGGTCTCGGACAGGGAATGACTCGATCTGGATAATCGTTGATCGGTTGACCAAGGTGGCTCGATTTATACCGATCAGGAAGGATGATTCAGTAGGAGTACTGGTGCGGAAGTTTGTGGAACAGTTCATTCGTTATCATGGCGTGCCCAGGACGATAGTGTCGGATCGGGATGGCCGTTTCACCTCCAGGGAGTGGAGATCCGTGCAAGCTTACTTAGGCACGCGATTGACCTTCAGCACTGCATTCCACCCCCAGACAGACGGGCAGACAGAACGCACCAACCGGACGCTGGAGGACCTCTTGAGGCTGTGCATCTTGGACCGCGGGGAACCGTGGGAGAAACTCTTACCCCTTGTCGAGTTCTCCTATAACAACAGCCACCAGTCCAGCATCAGGATGGCGTCTTACGAAGCCTTGTACGGGAGGAGATGCCGGACCCCGCTTTCTTGGGTGCAGAACGAAGATCCGAAAGTGTTGGGGTCAGAGTTTGAAGACACCGAGGCACAAGTGAGGCTGATCAGGGACAGGATGCTCGAGGCACAGAGTAGACAGGCTAAGTACTATGACGCACGACATCGGCAGGTGGAGTTCCAGGTGGGGGACCGGGTGTTTCTGAAGATCCGGCCCATGCATGGAGTCTCGCGGGTGCGTGGTCGGAGGAAGAAGCTCAGCCCTAGGTACATGGGCCCTTACAGGATCCTGGAGCGGATCGGACCCCTAGCCTACCGGCTGGAGTTACCACCAGAGCTGGAAGCGCTGCACGATGTCTTCCACATTTCTTCTTTGAGGAGGGCTCTGCTACGCCCGGAGCAGCAGATTTTGACCACCGAAGGGCCGGTAGCTTCAGACCGGTCGGTTCGTTTGGAGCCTGTGAGGATCGACGACCGAGGAGTACGGGTCTTGCGACGCAAGAAGGTCCCACTAGTCAAGGTCCTGTGGAGGAACCACGGCCAGGAGGAGCATACCTGGGAGCCACAGGACCTGATGCGACAAAGATACCCCGAGCTATTCAGTCAGGTACACCTCTCGGACCCCTCAAGATGTTAATTTATTTTTCCTGCTTCAAGTATACTAAGGGCTGCTCTAGGCAGATAGAGGCTTATCTTTTGTTTATTGGGGGCTTATCCTTGTTTATTGGGATTTTGGTTTGCCGATTGGGCGAAAGGGTCTTAGATCTAAGTTTTCCCGTAGAATCTAATTTAACAAACAAGGCGTCATAATGGGATGTTACAAGACTCTTTCCTTCGGTAGAAAGACCCGTAGGCTCAACCTTGATTTTGAGAACAAAATCTTTGTTTTGTTTATTGGGATTTGTAACATCCCATTTCCAACTAGACCCCTAAGAGTGGTTTTGACCATGACTAGGTCATGACAAAACCCTAGAAAGCCAGAAATGGGCCAAGAGATAGGAGGCCAAGGTGAGGATCACCATGGTCTGCAAATAGTAGAATTTTGAACAATGGTTTAGAATGACAATGGGGCTTTACCATGGCCCCAAGACCCTACCACAACACTCCCAAACATTTTGGGAGCCCCATTAGAGCCAAAAGGACCCATTAGGGTCAACCCAAGAGGCCTAGTTGACCAAGGTCAACCATAGCCCTAAATGGGTCAAACTAGCCTACTTAGGGTCAACTGACCTACTCCTAGCCTAGAGGACCCCACCTATGCCCTCCTAACCCTAAAGTGAGGTCAATGGGTCACTAAGGACACATTGGGGTCAGCCCTAGAGGCCAGGTTGACCCAAGTCAACTCAAGCTCCTAATCTGGTCAAAGTACCCTTACTAAGGGTATGTGACCTCCAAAGTGCAGGGTAACCCTACATAACCCTTCCTAGACCTTAGGGGAGGCCAATGGGTCACCAAGGACCCAATGGGGTCAACCCAAATGGTTATGTTGACCCAAGTCAACTCTAGCCCTAAAATGGTCAAAGTGCCCTTACCAAGGGGCATGTGACCCCCAAGATGCCCAACCAACCCTACTCAAGTCTTCCTAGACCTTAAGGGAGTCCCATGGGTCACCAAGGACCCAATGGGGTCAACCCAAATGGTTATGTTGACCCAAGTCAACTCTAGCCCTAAAATGGTCAAAGTGCCCTTACCAAGGGGCATGTGACCCCCAAGATGCCCAACCAACCCTACCCAAGTCTTCCTAGACCTTAAGGGAGTCCAATGGGTCACCAAGGATCCATTGGGGTCAACTCAATTGGTCATGTTGACCAAGGTCAACTCTATTCTAGTGTTAGGTCAAATTAGCCTAAAAGGGCTAACCCAAGCCCAAGCCACTTCTCCCTTAGGCTAAACCCATTCCCATGATCATCATAATCAAGTGGGCTGCATTTAGTTTGTAAGGCTGACTAGTCAACCAGAGGTGACTAGGAGAGAGAAAGGAGCTCCTCTCCATGATAATGGAGGAGAGAGAAAATGGGGAAGAAGAAGGGGGAAGTGAGAGGCCGGCCAAGGGAGACTAACAGCCACCCATTATGGCTGCAATCAACTCCTCTAGGAGAGAGGAGTTGATTCCAGCCGTTTCCCGGCCACCAAGGGGTGGGTTCAGCCCCCCTCCACACAACCCGAGCCACACCTTTAATGGTGTTAATGGCCATTGAAGAACCAGCCTCTTCTCTCCCCCATTTGCCATTTAAACACCTTCAGGGAGCCGATGAGATCATTTTAGAGCGTTTACCTGGAGGAGACGAGCCATTCCACTGTACAGTTGCAGAAGCCGAGCGCCGCCGCCGTCGTCAATGGCATCCCGCCGCTCCTCTCGCATCCAGGCCGCCAGGAAGGTCCTCCTCCTCTCCTTAACCCGCGGGTAGATCCTAGGAATCATTAGGCTTGAGTTTCGAGCTCAATTGAGCCCGATTCAATCCGGGATTTTTCCTGGTTTCGGCAAGAAAATCTCTTGCTTTATCCGCCGGAAAACGCCTCTCCGGCGGCGGAGCCGCCGCCTGACGATAGCCACCACCTCAACGGAGGTGTTGGTGGCGGTGGCCGGCCGGGGAAGGGGCTGGATCGCCGGCGGCAGGACTTGGAAATCGCTCCAGGCAGGACGAATCTCAGCCGTCGGCTCAAGGAAGACGATGACCAGATGCCGTTGATCCTTGCGCCAAGATTCGTGCTGCATCAGTATTAAACTTTAGGAAAATAAATGTTATTTATTTCATTCTGTCACACTTTTGGCATTTAATGTTTTAATTCTTTAAAAATAGCTAGAGGCTCTGTATGGGAAAATGATCAACACATGAATTGTAGACCTTCCTGTCTACTTTATTTTAAAATTGGTTTGAACCCATTTAGGCTTCTGGTTTGACCAGGGCACCCATTTTGGTGGGACATACCCTTAGGGCTAGGCAGTCACTAAATTGAGTGCCCACTCTTCACCCCTAGCCCAAATTAGCTGAAATTTTGGAAGAGAGTCTATCTTAGACATACCTATGGCCTGCCCAAAAATGGGAATTTTTGGAGAAATTATTTCTATAGTGTTTGTAAATATTTAATAATTATTAGATAAATTAAATAGGTGCCCTAAACACCTCCAAACCCTCCCAAATTTTGTTGAGTGGTCCCTGGGTTCTAATTAGGTACCTGTATAAAATTTCATTTAATTTGGATGTGTTTTGAATAGGTTTTGACCCAACCCTAACTATACCCTAAAAAGGGCATTTTTGGTCAAAAGTTGCACTTTTGGTTTTGAGTGACCAAATAACCTCAACAGAGGCTGAAATTTGGGCCACTGGTTTGTTATAGCACGTATCACCTCCCCATGGAATATGGGGTAGGGAGGAATAGAGTTGCCCTAAGTTCCTAGGTCAAACCCTAAGGAGGGACCTTTTGGCCTTGTGAAGGGTATGAGTCCTAAACACCTTGGATGAACTCCAAATTTTGCAAGGAGGTTCCTAGGATATATAGAACCCTCTGATAAAAATATTAGCTAATTTTGAAAAGGATAGGGGCCCCAAAACCCTAACCCTAGCTTAGGTCCTAAAACTTGTAGTGTAGGTTTAGGTTAGCTAAACATCTTGAAACTTAACCAAATTTGGGTAGTGAGGGGATTAAGGTATTTTGAGCCTCTGATAATTTACTTGAGGAATTTTGGACAATATTTTTAGCACTTCATTAGTAATTAATGGTAATGCCCTAATAATTATTTTGGCTATTGTGGTCTCACTGCCCATCAAGAGGGTATGAAACATGGGCAGAGTTAGTTTTGGATTATGATAATCTTGTATGAATTTTGTTAGAATTTTTGGATTTCTATATAGGGCATCTACTTCACAAGTGTTTATTTTGATTACATATTAATAATTCTTGCCAGAGGCCATTACTTACTGAAAAATCATGAAACTTCCTGCATAGTGTTCTTAGCTCAATGATATCATATGGAAATTTTTGTGGAATTATTTGATGATTGATTAGCATACTTTGTTCATTAACCCTTAAATTAGAGAGTTCATAAGAAAATCAAATATAGCTTTATTTCCAAATGAAAAATTATGAAACTTTTTCTAGGGCACTTGTAGTCCATCACAATCATCCCTGAATTTTCTCTGAATTTTGGAAGGTGTTATTACTATAGAATCTTTTAAAATGATTTTTTATGGGGCATCTTTGAAATTTAATTTACAGGCCTAAACCTTGCTGAAAATTTGGGAGACTTAGGATTTAGAGTTGATTAGGCATTATGTAATTATTATAAATTTAGTGGATTAATAGCTTGTCTGAAAATGGTACTTCATGTTCAAACTTGGGCCTTTTGGGACATTAGAATAAATAAATTAATTATCAGACAAATTAGGAAAATTATGGATTTCTGGATTTATGCTTCAAATGTCCTTTTCGACCTCTAATAATTATCATAAGGGTACTGGATGAGTATTTCATGTACTTCCCTTTTTACGGGTCATGTAGCTTAAGTGGTCTGCATATAGCAAAACTGCAGGATTTCATTTGGATGTGAATTAGGGCAAGTATGATGGGTCCTGATGGATTGTTGCAAGGACAAGTGGAATGGGCTGCGTCTTGGGAAGATGAGTGAGTAAAGTGTGGTTCTGTCTAGGGTTATAAGCGTTTGGGTCCGACGAAAGATCGTCCTACCCAAGGAGAGTTGGAGTCAAATTACCCTAGGATTAGCATATCGAAATATGAGAAAATAAAGGGTAAGGTAATCAACCAATAATAAATAAGTACCTTGCGAAAGGGAACGTTGGGCGTAATCCCAACATAGTTCCTAGTGCCCCTTGAGAGCCCTTCACAGGGAATACCGGGGGCAGTCCTGGGTTAACGTAAACTGTTTAACAAGCTGAAAAGAGTAACTTAGTGATTAGGGTTGCACATTCCACAACACTGATGGCACCAGAGGTTGGATAGGAGCTTCGGCTCGGATGGTTAAAAGGCGAACTTTGGGTCCGGGGAGCTTCGACTCGATTGCTTGAGTCGGACGTGTTGGTCCGGGGAGCTTCAGCTCGATTCTTGATTACGCTAATTTTCATGTGCATAACAGGAAAGGAAATTAAGGTGGTGGGTCTTCGGTATTGGAGGGTCGATGCATCGACGCCAATACGTTGACTCAGCAAGTGTGGTTAGCACTTCGCCAACAGAAGTCCGGTGCGCCAGCCGGCAAGAGTACGCAGGAGTCCGCTTCGTGCACCAAGCATTGAGGCGTACGATAGGTCTGACCGGTAGTGCTTTACTGGTTTAGAGGTGGGCGAGGCCCAACCCACCGCTTCCTTCTGCCACTACGGAGGTATCCTGGGAGGTTACGGCTCCAAAAAGGGGGAACTAAAGGTCTGTGTGCACAGAGTCGGGTGTGTGTGTTGCACTTGCATGTCCATCATACCCACTTGCATGTCATAGCATAATCGTTACCTTAAACCTTGACACCTAAAGTATAAGTGAAATGGGACGCTTATACTTTAGGACCTGCTACACGACCCCTTGGTCTATAAGCTTGTGTGGGCAAGTTTATAAATTAAGGTTAAATTTGGATATATATATTTACTGCTGTTTGACCACCGACACCCCAACGTATAAATCGGTATGGGACTTTTTATACGATGGGAGCCTTGCAAAAGACCCCTTGGCTTATGTGTTTTTCATATAAGTGAAGGTTACATTTCCTATTACAGCTTGTTGTCTTTATAGGCTATAGAGCTTGCTAGATTAGGACCGCTGCCATCTGCTTTGATATTCTCCACCTTCAAGTCCTCCCCTTTCTTCCTCTCCGCTCGGTGCCTAGGAGCCGTGGGGAAAGGGGCGGGGGATGATAGGACTTAGTCTTTTAGACTAACGGTTTTCGAACCGCATCATTTAGGGGATCGTGGAGACCAGCATGGAGGAGCAGCCCCAGAGACCGGTGCGCTTGGAGGTGGGGCAGTCTAGCTCCGGAGTTCACACAGCCGGGACCGTGAGTCTCGACCCTGAGCAGTTTTCTACTTTTGTTTCTGCATGAGAGATCTTGTAGTGAGGATTTGATGTACCGGGCATAAGCCCGTTTTGCTACTCTGATGTTATTTTCTGTGGACACTCCCTTCGTGGAGTTATTTTTATTATGTCATGTGATTCTCTGTGGACAGATAGTTTCCATTTACTTCATTATTTTGCTACTTTTATGTGATCGAAATGGCCGGCAGAATCGGCGCTTTGGGGTGATGACTCTTCAGGGCGTGAAGGAGTCACCGCAAAACGGCGGTTCTGGGCCTAAGACCCCGGTGTCGAAAAAGAAAAAAAAAACTGGGGGTGCCCAATTGTGGTTGCAGCCTCTTTGGTGTTGACCCTTTTGGAGGGATATGCGAGGGATTGGTGGAGAGTGGCTAGTCGCTCTACCTTTCGAGGTAGGCCGTTGAGCGCGATCCTTTGGGTCTTCGTGGCTCTACTAGAGTTCTTCATCACAGATGCAGACCGAGCCGCGCTGCAAGAGTGGTTCCTGCTCATCCGATAGGGCAACCGCACCTTAGTAGAGTACGAGAGAGACTTTATACACCTGGCATGCTTTACCGGGAATCTGACTGCCTCCGACAGGGATAGAGCTGCTCGGTTCTACCGAGGACTACGAGATGACCTGAGACAGTCCCTGATCATGCTCTCTCAGGACACCTTTCACACCATAGCCACCCATGCGGCAGTATTAGAGTTGGACCAGCAGATAGTGGCTCAGCGGCGCAAAGGTCGGGTAGAGCTTCCTCGAGACCAGAGGCGAGACGGAGGAGTCGCACCCCACAGACAGGATAGAGGGTGCAGGCAGCGCGCCACAGGCAGCCCTATAGGCGCCCACCAGTACCCCCAGAACCCCCAGCTGCGCAGCCAGACATGAGACCAACTCCAACACCATAGCCCCCACTAGTGGCTCGATGAGATGTTCCCTTCGCAGGGAACTACTTCTTATGTCAGCAGCTGGGAAATATGAGGGCCTTTTTCCCACAAGCGACATGGAGAGCGGGATTGGGAGCAGTTTAGGGTGGACAGCCGGCACAGGGACAGGGTCAGAGAGGCCGCAGAGGCAGAGCTGGCAGGAGAGGCCAGCAGGGCTGAGCAGCGCCTCGGGAGGCCTACGCACTGGACTTACAGCACGAACCGGCCCTTGACATAGTCATAGGTATATATCTTCGGAGATAGGGAGATATCAGATCTTACCACCGGTATTGTATATTACATATATATATGTGCTTACATCTTCTGTATTAGTTAGATGATATATATGTATATATTTCCCATGTCATCAGGAATCTTGTTGGTAGAAGGACGCACTGCCAAAACTCTTTTCGACACAGGAGCAACACATTCTTTCGTTTCCCACGATTTCATCACAATAAAAGGAAATGTTATTCGTTCAACCGACTGTCTATACGAATCCGTTTACCGGACGGGTCGGATATGACATCTACCGAAAAGTGCTCATTCCAGGCTGTGCTGGGAGAAGTAGAATTTGAGATCTACGTAACTATCCTAGCAATAACTGGGTTTGACATCATTCTGGGGATGGACTGGCTAACCAAGCACCAAGCACAGATAAACTATTCCATGCGAGAAGTCCGGCTACAGAACCCAAATGACCAGAGCATCACGTTGACAGGTGTGCCCTCTGTCTCGCGTATTATTCTGACTTCTACGCAGATTGTGAAATTAGTCCGACAGAAGGACGTAGTATACCTTATCTACTTCGAGATGGAAGACAAAACTCAGGTGCTCGCCAAGGTCCCAGTAGTCCGTGACTTTCTAGATATTTTCCCAGAGTCCCTCCCGGGATTTCCACCACAGCGAGAAGTCGACTTTCAGATTGAGCTCATGTATGGAGCGCGGCCAGTATCTCAAGCCCCCTATCGGATGGCCCCAAGAGAGCTTACTGAACTAAAAATTCAACTACAGGAACTAATAGATGCTAAATTCGTCCGTCCTAGTTCCTCGCCCTGGGGAGCCCCGGTGCTTTTCATCATGAAGAAAGACGGGACGCTGCGACTGTGCATCGACTACAGGGAGCTAAATATGCTTACTATACACAACACGTACCCCCTCCCTAGGATCGACAAACTGCTCGATCAGTTGCAAGGAGCATCCGTGTTCTCCAAGATGGGCCTGAGATCAGGCTATTATCAGCTTCAAATCCGAGAGGAAGATATTCCCAAGACTGCCTTCAGCTCCCGATACGGTCTATATGAGTTCCTAGTGATGCCCTTCGGACTCACCAATGCACCCTCCGCCTTCAAGGCCCTATTGAATAAAGTCTTTCAACCATTCTTGGATCACTTTATTATCATCTTCATAGACGACATTGAAAGTGATGGGTTAGATCTAATATACTCTAGAGGGGGGGTGAATAGAGTATTTGTAGGTCCTTATAAAATTATTACAGCTTTTGCTGTAATTAAAAAGTGCAGAATTAAACTAAAGTAAATAAACACACAGTAGTCCTAAAAACACAAGCACAGCAAGAACAAAAAAAAGAAAAGGGGCAATCAGACGACACAAGAAATTTTATAGAGGTTCCCCAACCTGGGTACATCCACTCTTCTACCAGCCTAGTAGGAATCCACTCAGGTTTTTGATCAGGTGCCTGACACTAATGAGCTTTTGATCAGGTGCTCAAAAACCAAATCCTCAAGTCTTTTGATCAGGTGACTTGTAACCAGGAATCACTTTTGAAGGGAGATGACAACCCTTTACAGAGGTGGGGATGAGAGAGTAATGGAAGTCTTCTTTTCTCAATCACAATGAGAAGACTATGTGGATTTAGTGATGTTGTCAAAGCTCCCCCTGAGATGTAGAAGAGTTCTGGAGAACTGGAGCTTTGCATAGGGTGATAGGCCTTTAGTTGAGAAACTTGATCCAGGAGCTTTACACTGATGGTGCTTGAATGTCTTAGCAAGGTCCTGGAGAAGAAGAACAAGAAGACTCTTGATTTGAAAAAGGTGTTCTTCTTGCTTCTTCTTCAAATTGCTGACAGGCTGAGAAAACTGATGAAGATCTGCTTCAGAATATCTTTTGATGAAAGCAGGAATAATCTTTTCTATCTCCGTACTGTATATGAGAAAATAGAAAAATCTCTTTTTATATTTTCCTGGGGAACTTGGTCTTTTGAATTTTGAATTCCTTCTTCATTCAATGCCGACTGCCTAGAGAATAAGCAGCATTGAATAATTTCTCCAACTGTCCCATGGAAAAATGACAAACAATAATCCTGTAGAATATCCTAATCAATGCTCCTCTAATGGTTATATTCAGAGAATGTTAGAGCATTGATTACCAAGGAATTATTGCAGTATTAATGAGGACAGGGATGGAAATGACTTAGTCTAGAATCGTCGAATAGTTGACAAAAATTATCGAACTGAGTCCACAGTTCGTTGAGCTGAGATGTTGTGTTCGTCGACCAGACGACTTCTGTTCGTCAAGCTGAGTTCCATAATCGTCGGGCTCGAAATTGAACTGCTGTCTCTTTTGAACTTTGCCTATTCTATGTCTGAAGTTCATCGAGCTGGTAAAAGTGTTCGTCGACTGGAATTCAGCAACTATTCTGGAGTTGTCAAATATTCTGTGTGTCGACTGATATCCTGTGTGTCGATACAAGTCTTCTGTGTGGTGTCGACATAACCTTTCCACATTGTCGATTGATGATCTGGGTGTCGACATAAGTTCTCCTAGTGTCGACTTAGTTGGTGTCGACATATACTCTGAGTGTCGACACAAGTCTTCTGGTTCCAGAATTCGTCGGGCAGAGAACTGAGTTCGTCGACCTGAGACTAGAGAACATAGTCTCAACAGAATGCTGTAGTAGTCCAAAGATTCGTCAACCAAAGAATAGAGTTCGTCGAGCTGAGAACTAAGTTCTTCGACCAAAGTCTGATACTAAGGACTTAGAATATCTTGATGTTTTTCTGAACTTGAAGTGCTGTTGTACTGTCCAAGTTTTCGTCGACCTGAGTACCAAGTTCGTCGAGATCAGCTCAGAGAATTTACTCTGAGACCGTCGAGCTGAGCACGACTATCATCGACCTGAGTTCGACGAACGTCGAACTCACTTTACAGATTCTTGAAATCTTCTAAGACTTGAGTATCTAGCAGTCTTGTTGATAGCTGGTCCATGTGATGATGACTCTAAGGATTTGCATAGACTCTAGGACACAACTATGACCCTGGATATACATTGTGGGTCACATGATCCTAAGTTAGTGAAGCTAGCCCAAATCAAACTAGGGATCCAACAAACATCTTAATCTACTCGAAGACCAAGACGGACCATACTCGGCACCTGCAGATGGTGCTATTAAAGCTCCGGGAGCATTCTCTCTTTTCCAAATTCAGTAAGTGTGAGTTTTGGCTAGAAGAAGTTGGATTCCTGGGCCACACGATAAACAAGGAAGGAGTGGTAGTAGACCAAGCCAAGATCCAGGAAGTACAAAATTGCCAGCCACTCAGGACGGCTGTAAACATCCGGAGTTTCCTTGGTCTTGCCAAATACTACAGGACGTTTGTCAAGGGTTTTTTCCAAGATTGCCCTACCACTAACTGCTCTCACCAAGAAAGACGTCGCATTCCGATGGATGCCGGAGTGCGAGGCTACGTTCATCGAACTGAAGAAACAGTTGACTTCCATGCCAATCCTTATGATCCCTACAGGGACCGAGGGATTCCAAATCTACACTGATGTCTCCCTAAAAGGATTGAGAGCTGTTCTAATGCAGCATGACAAGGTAGTGGCCTACGCTTCGTGGCAATTAAAGCCGCACGAATTAAATTACGCAGCACGCGATTTAGAGTTGGGCGTCGTCGTATTCGCCCTTAAAATCTAGAGGCATTATCTGTACTGAGTAAGATGTGAGATCTTCTCCGACCACAAGAGCCTCAAGTATATCTTCACGCAGAAGGAGCTGAATCTCCGGCAGCGCCGATGGCTAGAATTATTATGCGATTACGACTTCGCTCTCCTTTGCTGACGCCTTGAGGCGCCAGCCTGTGATAACCGGGAGTTGGATAGAGCAGATCCCTAAGGAACTTTTCCAGTCTTTGATAGACTTGGAGATTACCCTAGTTGCCTGAAGAGATCCGAAAGAATACTACTCTCAGTTGTATTGGATGGAGATACAATGCGACATCCGGGATAGTATACGAGAAGCCCAGAAGATCGACCCAGAGGTAATGTCGATCATCCGATCTCTACAAGGAGGGGCACATGAGGATTATAATCTGCATGACGGGATTCTACAATTCAAGCGTCGCATTTTCGTTCCCGCTACCGGAGGAATTCGTGAAGAAGTTCTACAAGAGGCCCATCAGTCCAGGTACTCGATTCACCCTGGCGTGGTTAAGATGTATGTGGACCTGCACAGGACCATTTATTGGCCTGGAATTAAAAGAGATGTCACCAACATCGTGGCCCGGTGTCAGACCTATTAGAAGGTTAAAGCTGAATGCCGCAGTCCAGAAGGCCTATTACAGCCCCTGCCGATACCAGAATGGAAGTTCGAAGACATCTCCATGGACTTCGTCCATGGCCTACCTCGATCCCGCGCTGGGAATGACTCAATTTGGGTGGTCGTAGATCGACTCACCAAGGTAGCACGATTCATTCCAAATCGACAGGGTGACGGAGTGGATATCCTGCCCAGAACGTTCCTAGAACAAGTTGTAAGACCCCCCGTTTTTTTTTCTTTTTCGACACCGGGGTCTTAGGCCCAGAACCGCCGTTTTGCGGTGACTCCTTCACGCCCTGAAGAGTCATCACCCCAAAGCGCCGATTCTGCCGGCCATTTCGATCACATAAAAGTAGCAAAATAATGAAGTAAATGGAAACTATCTGTCCACAGAGAATCACATGACATAATAAAAATAACTCCACGAAGGGAGTGTCCACAGAAAATAACATCAGAGTAGCAAAACGGGCTTATGCCCGGTACATCAAATCCTCACTACAAGATCTCTCATGCAGAAACAAAAGTAGAAAACTGCTCAGGGTCGAGACTCACGGTCCCGGCTGTGTGAACTCCGGAGCTAGACTGCCCCACCTTCAAGCGCACCGGTCTCTGGGGCTGCTCCTCCATGTTGGTCTCCACGATCCCCTAAATGATGCGGTTCGAAAACCGTTAGTCTAAAAGACTAAGTCCTATCATCCCCCGCCCCTTTCCCCACGGCTCCTAGGCACCGAGCGGAGAGGAAGAAAGGGGAGGACTTGAAGGTGGAGAATATCAAAGCAGATGGCAGCGGTCCTAATCTAGCAAGCTCTATAGCCTATAAAGACAACAAGCTGTAATAGGAAATGTAACCTTCACTTATGTGAAAAACACATAAGCCAAGGGGTCTTTTGCAAGGCTCCCATCATATAAAAAGTCCCATACTGATTTATACGTTGGGGTGTCGGTGGTTAAACAGCAGTAAATATATATATCCAAATTTAACCTTAATTTATAAACTTGCCCACCCAAGCTTATAGACCAAGGGGTCGTGTAGCAGGTCCTAAAGTATAAGCGTCCCATTCCACTTATACTTTAGGTGTTAAGGTTTAAGGTAACGATTATGCTATGACATGCAAGTGGGTATGATGGACATGCAAGTGCAACACACACACCCGACTCTGTGCACACAGACCTTTAGTTCCCCCTTTTTGGAGCCGTAACCTCCCAGGATACCTCCGTAGTGGCAGACGGAAGCGGTGGGTTGGGCCTCGCCCACCTCTAAACCAGTAAAGCACTACCGGTCAGACCTATCGTACGCCTCAACGCTTGGTGCACGAAGCGGACTCCTGCGTACTCTTGCCGGCTGGCGCACCGGACTTCTGTTGGCGAAGTGCTAACCACACTTGCCGAGTCAACGTATTGGCGTCGGTGCATCAACCATCCAATACCGAAGACCCACCACCTTAATTTCCTTTCCTGTTATGCACATGCAAATTAGCGTAATCAAGAATCGAGCCGAAGCTCCCCGGACCAACACGTCCGACTCAAGCAATCGAGCCGAAGCTCCCCGGACCCAAAGTCCGCCTTTTAACCATCCGAGCCGAAGCTCCTATCCAACCTCTGGTGCCATCAGTGTTGTGGAATGTGCAACCCTAATCACTAAGTTACTCTTTTCAGCTTGTTAAACAGTTTACGTTAACCCAGGACTGCCCCCGGTATTCCCTGTGAAGGGCTCTCAAGGGGCACTAGGAACTATGTTGGGATTACGCCCAACGTTCCCTTTCGCAAGGTACTTATTTATTATTGGTTGATTCTCTTACCCTTTATTTTCTCATATTTCGATATGCTAATCCTAGGGTAATTTGACTCCAACTCTCCTTGGGTAGGACGATCTTTCGTCGGACCCGAACGCTTATAACCCTAGACAGAACCACACTTTACTCACTCATCTTCCCAAGACGCAGCCCATTCCACTTGTCCTTGCAACAATCCATCAGGACCCATCATACTTGCCCTAATTCACATCCAAATGAAATCCTGCAGTTTTGCTATATGCAGACCACTTAAGCTACATGACCCGTAAAAAAGGAAGTACATGAAATACTCATCCAGTACCCTTATGATAATTATTAGAGGTCTAAAAGGACATTTGAAGCATAAATCCAGAAATCCATAATTTTCCTAATTTGTCTGATAATTAATTTATTTATTCTAATGTCCCAAAAGGCCCAGGTTTGAACATGAAGTACCATTTTCAGACAAGCTATTAATCCACTAAATTTATAATAATTACATAATGCCTAATCAACTCTAAATCCTAAGTCTCCCAAATTTTCAGCAAGGTTTAGGCCTGTAAATTAAATTTCAAAGATGCCCCATAAAAAGTCATTTTAAAAGATTCTATAGTAATAACACCTTCAAAAATTCAGAGAAAATTCAGGGATGATTGTGATGGACTACAAGTGCCCTAGAAAAAGTTTCATAATTTTTCATTTGGAAATAAAGCTATATTTGATTTTCTTATGAATTCTCTAATTTAAGGGTTAATGAACAAAGTATGCTAATCAATCATCAAATAATTCCACAAAACACTATGCAGGAAGTTTCATGATTTTTCAGTAAGTAATGGCCTCTGGCAAGAATTATTAATATGTAATCAAAATAAAGCACTTGTGAAGTAGATGCCCTATATAGAAATCCAAAAATTCTAACAAAATTCATACAAGATTATCATAACCCAAAACTAACTCTGCCCATGTTTCATACCCTCTTGATGGGCAGTGAGGCCACAATAGCCAAAATAATTATTAGGGCATTACCATTGATTACTAATGAAGTGCTAAAAATATTGTCCAAAATTCCTCAAGTAAATTATCAGAGGCTCAAAATACCCTAATCCCCTCACTACCCAAATTTGGTTAAGTTTCAAGATGTTTAGCTAACCTAAACCTACACTACAAGTTTTAGGACCTAAGCTAGGGTTAGGGTTTTGGGGCCCCTATCCTTTTCAAAATTAGCTAATATTTTTATCAGAGGGTTCTATATATCCTAGGAACCTCCTTGCAAAATTTGGAGTTCATCCAAGGTGTTTAGGACTCATACCCTTCACAAGGCCAAAAGGTCCCTCCTTAGGGTTTGACCTAGGAACTTAGGGCAACTCTATTCCTCCCTACCCCATATTCCATGGGGAGGTGATAAGTGCTATAACAAACCAGTGGCCCAAATTTCAGCCTCTGTTGAGGTGATTTGGTCACTCAAAACCAAAAGTGCAACTTTTGACCAAAAATGCCCTTTTTAGGGTATAGTTAGGGTTGGGTCAAAACCTATTCAAAACACATCCAAATTAAATGAAATTTTATACAGGTACCTAATTGGAACCCAGGGACCACTCACCAAAATTTGGGAGGGTTTGGAGGTGTTTAGGGCACCTATTTAATTTATCTAATAATTATTAAATATTTACAAAAACTATAGAAATATTTTCTCCAAAAATTCCCATTTTTGGGCAGGCCCTAGGTATGTCTAAGATAGAATCTCTGCCAAAAGTTCTGCTAATTTGGGCTAGGGGTGAAGAGTGGGCACTCAATTTAGTGACTGCCTAGCCCTAAGGGTATGTCCCACCAAAATGGGTGCCCTGGTCAAACCAGAAGCCTAAATGGGTTCAACCCAATTTTAAAATAAAGTAGACAGGAAGGGCTACAATTCATGTGTTGATCATTTTCCCATACAGAGCCTCTAGCTATTTTTACAAAATTAAAACATTAAATGCCAAAAGTATGACAGAATGAAATAAATAACATTTATTTTCCTAAAGTTTAATACTGATGCAGCACGAATCTTGGCGCAAGGATCAACGGCATCTGGTCATCGTCTTCCTTGAGCCGACGGCTGAGATTCATCCCGCCTGGAGCGATTTCCAAGTCCTGCCGCCGGCGATCCAGCCCCTTCCCCGGCCGGCCACCGCCACCAACACCTCCGTTGAGGTGGTGGCTATCGTCAGGCGGCGGCTCCGCCGCCGGAGAGACGTTTTCCGGCGGATAAAGCAAGAGATTTTCTTGCCGAAACCAGGAAAAATCCCGGATTGAATCGGGCTCAATTGAGCTCGAAACTCAAGCCTAATGATTCCTAGGATCTACCCGCGGGTTAAGGAGAGGAGGAGGACCTTCCTGGCGGCCTGGATGCGAGAGGAGCGGCGGGATGCCATTGACGACGGCGGCGGCGCTCGGCTTCTGCAACTACACAGTGGAATGGCTCGTCTCCTCCAAGTAAACGCTCTAAAATGATCTCCTCGGCTCCCTGAAGGTGTTTAAATGGCAAATGGGGGAGAGAAGAGGCTGGTTCTTCAATGGCCATTAACACCATTAAAGGTGTGGCTCGGGTTGTGTGGAGGGGGGCTGAACCCACCCCTTGGTGGCCGGGAAACGGCTGGAATCAACTCCTCTCTCCTAGAGGAGTTGATTGCAGCCATAATGGGTGGCTGTTAGTCTCCCTTGGCCGGCCTCTCACTTCCCCCTTCTTCTTGCCCATTTTCTCTCTCCTCCATTATCATGGAGAGGAGCTCCTTTCTCTCTCCTAGTCACCTCTGGTTGACTAGTCAGCCTTACAAACTAAATGCAGCCCACTTGATTATGATGATCATGGGAATGGGTTTAGCCTAAGGGAGAAGTGGCTTGGGCTTGGGTTAGCCCTTTTAGGCTAATTTGACCTAACACTAGAATAGAGTTGACCTTGGTCAACATGACCAATTGAGTTGACCCCAATGGATCCTTGGTGACCCATTGGACTCCCTTAAGGTCTAGGAAGACTTGAGTAGGGTTGGTTGGGCATCTTGGGGGTCACATGCCCCTTGGTAAGGGCACTTTGACCATTTTAGGGCTAGAGTTGACTTGGGTCAACATAACCATTTGGGTTGACCCCATTGGGTCCTTGGTGACCCATGGGACTCCCTTAAGGTCTAGGAAGACTTGAGTAGGGTTGGTTGGGCATCTTGGGGGTCACATGCCCCTTGGTAAGGGCACTTTGACCATTTTAGGGCTAGAGTTGACTTGGGTCAACATAACCATTTGGGTTGACCCCATTGGGTCCTTGGTGACCCATTGGCCTCCCCTAAGGTCTAGGAAGGGTTATGTAGGGTTACCCTGCACTTTGGAGGTCACATACCCTTAGTAAGGGTACTTTGACCAGATTAGGAGCTTGAGTTGACTTGTGTCAACCTGGCCTCTAGGGCTGACCCCAATGTGTCCTTAGTGACCCATTGACCTCACTTTAGGGTTAGGAGGGCATAGGTGGGGTCCTCTAGGCTAGGAGTAGGTCAGTTGACCCTAAGTAGACTAGTTTGACCCATTTAGGGCTAGGGTTGACCTTGGTCAACTGGGCCTCTTGGGTTGACCCTAATGGGTCCTTTTGGCTCTAATGGGGCTCCCAAAATGTTTGGGAGTGTTGTGGTAGGGTCTTGGGGCCATGGTGAAGCCCCATTGTCATTCTAAACCATTGTTCAAAATTCTACTATTTGCAGACCATGGTGATCCTCACCTTGGCCTCCTATCTCTTGGCCCATTTCTGGCTTTCTAGGGTTTTGTCATGACCTAGTCATGGTCAAAACCACTCTTAGGGGTCTAGTTGGAAATGGGATGTTACAAATCCCAATAAACAAAACAAAGATTTCGTTCTCGAAATCAAGGTTGAGCCTACGGGTCTTTCTACCGAAGGAAAGAGTCTTGTAACATCCCATTATGATGCCTTGTTTGTTAAATTAGATTCTACGGGAAAACTTAGATCTAAGACCCTTTCGCCCAATCGACAAACCAAAATCCCAATAAACAAGGATAAGCCCCCAATAAACAAAAGATAAGCCTCTATCTGCCTAGAGCAGCCCTTAGTATACTTGAAGCAGGAAAAATAAATTAACATCTTGAGGGGTCCGAGAGGTATACCTGACTGAATAGCTCGGGGTATCTTTATCGCATCAGGTCCTGTGGCTCCCAGGTATGCTCCTCCTGGCCGTGGTTCCTCCACAGGACCTTGACTAGTGGGACCTTCTTGCGTCGCAAGACCCGTACTCCTCGGTCGTCGATCCTCACAGGCTCCAAACGAACCGACCGGTCTGAAGCTACCGGCCCTTCGGTGGTCAAAATCTGCTGCTCCGGGCGTAGCAGAGCCCTCCTCAAAGAAGAAATGTGGAAGACATCGTGCAACGCTTCCAGCTCTGGTGGTAACTCCAGCCGGTAGGCTAGGGGTCCGATCCGCTCCAGGATCCTGTAAGGGCCCATGTACCTAGGGCCGAGCTTCTTCCTCCGACCACGCACCCGCGAGACTCCATGCATGGGCCGGATCTTCAGAAACACCCGGTCCCCCACCTGGAACTCCACCTGCCAATGCCGTGCGTCATAGTACTTAGCCTGTCTACTCTGTGCCTCGAGCATCCTGTCCCTGATCAGCCTCACCTGTGCCTCGGTGTCTTCAACAAACTCTGACCCCAACACTTTCGGATCTTCGTTCTGCACACAAGAAAGCGGGGTCCGGCATCTCCTCCCGTACAAGGCTTCGTAAGGCGCCATCCTGATGCTGGACTGGTGGCTGTTGTTATAGGAGAACTCGACAAGGGGTAAGAGTTTCTCCCACGGTTCCCCACGGTCCAAGATGCACAGCCTCAAGAGGTCCTCCAGCGTCCGGTTGGTGCGTTCTGTTTGCCCGTCTGTCTGGGGGTGGAATGCAGTGCTGAAGGTCAATCGCGTGCCTAAGTAAGCTTGCACGGATCTCCACTCCCTGGAGGTGAAACGACCATCCCGATCCGACACTATCGTCCTGGGCACGCCATGATAACGAATGAACTGTTCCACAAACTTCCGCACCAGTACTCCTACTGAATCATCCTTCCTGATCGGTATAAATCGAGCCACCTTGGTCAACCGATCAACGATTACCCAGATCGAGTCATTCCCTGTCCGAGACCGGGGAAGCCCATGTATGAAGTCCATGGCTATGTCGTCAAACTTCCACTCCGGCACCGGGAGTGGCTGCAATAATCCTGCGGGGTTCCTGCACTCCGCCTTCACTAGCTGACATGCCTCACAATGGGTCACGAAGTGTGAGACATCCTTCTTCATGCCCGGCCAGTACATCGTCTTCTTCAAATCAGCCGTCATCTTTGTGATCCCCGGGTGTACATGGACCTCTGAATGGTGTTGTTACACGGGGAAGTCTGATACACTGAAAAGGTGCCCTGAGTGCACGGGGCGTGTGGTCGTTAGGCCAACGTCTGTAGTGAATGGTGCTTAAGTGTACTTTGATGTTGCCAATACATAGATATGCTATGCCTTGTTGTAGGGATGGAGAAAAGATGCCCCGATTAAGGAGTGAGACCGTTATAATTGGGTCAGCAAAATGCCGACTGTTGCTTTGTTTGCCATGTTTTGGTGGGCCCTTTTGTGCAGGTGCTGGAGAGCCAAGTGGAAAATAACGGGCTGAAGCCCATATGTTGTAAATGGCTGGCCCTTAAAGGCCCAAAAACGAACACCGGACCCACTCCTCTACCTGGATGGTGTCTCTGTGCCTCTTAAAGGGGGTGGCCTCATTCCTCAGAAATTCGTCAGCAGATCGGTGGGTGCGGTCATCACTCACTGTAGCTGTGCCAAGGCATCCCAAAAGGTCGCTAGAATAGCCTCAGTGTCTGCCCCATATCTGTCTCGGCAAATGGTACGGCCGCAGGAGTGACCGGGTCTGGTGGTGCGGTAGCTGGAATATATCCTATGGACGAGGATCCCATGTTACTGTACTCCGGTATCTGGAGAAGTAACAGGAAAGAGTGTCATTATTTTGCAAAATTATGGGAAATTTGCAAAAACGACAACCCAAGCGGAAAACAACGGTGTATGGGCGTACTATCGTACAATCTAGAATCCCTAAGCCTCTACACTATGGTCCACCTGGCATCCGCTGCGAGGTTTGTCCCGAACCCAGAACGAAGCGAGGGACTGAGGGATCCTGAGCCTGCTCCACAAGGATGAATCGTGATGGCTCTGATCCATTTGTAGAGCCCCCTCAAACCTTTTACCCGGGTCAGGCCGGAGGGGTACTACTGGCCCAAGACGTCCACCTAGTGCAGTTATATAAACCAGTTATAACATGGCTCCACTAGCTCATCAGCACATCAGGTTTTCATATCCTGAATTCTATCGCAGGCATTCATAGTCGCGCAGACAAACCTTATGTTGACATAGTTTGGACTGCTTCTGTTCCACCAGGGTAGCGAGCCCCGCGGGCCTCACCGATATGGCCGTCGGTGATAGTGGCCAGTCCTGCCACTTCTAGGGGTGATCATACCGCACAACCCCAGGCCCTAACGTACAACCTTGTGTACTATTGGATGTGAGGGACATCCGACGAATCGTTTTGGCCGACCAGCGGAGGAAAACCCGATGGGGAATATAACGGTCAGTCACCCGTGGTACAACACTCCCCCAGCGCCACGACCGATTCTAAGGGAGGATCCTTCTTCCCTGAGCACCACCTGGCCTGGAACAAGGCTCGGGTGGCGCCTCCGACGCTCCGGCCACCGGGAGTGTCATGCATTACATCTAGAATGGGGAGGGGAAGGGAGAGAAGGTTCCACCTGGGTCTGGTGGGCTCGGGAGTGGCGGACCTGGCCGACCATGCCTTGGTGGTGGTGGAGGAGGGGAGGGAGGCCTCAGTTTGGATTTTTCCGGCCACCGGAGCTCCGGCAGGGGGGGCATGGGGAGGGGTGAGCTGTTCTGAGAGTTGGGGGAAGGAGAGAGGGGTGGGGTGGCCTTTTATAGCTAGAGGGGAGGGGAGAAAGCCTTCTCTACTTGGTATGGGACTAATCCCTCCTTAGGGGGGATTAATCCCACCCTCCAGCTGTCCTAGGACAGCTGGAGTTTCGGGGAATTTTCCCACATGAGGAAAAAAAGGGGTAAGCCCCCTTTGGGCTTGGGCTTTTGGGTGGGAAAGATAGAAAGAGTGAGAGAGAGAAAGTGGATCGGCCTCCACTTGCTCTAGGATGGGGTTTGCTGATTGGGGGCCCAAAGAAGAGTGAGGGGGGCATGGGCTATCCTCCCTTGGAGAGGAAGTGGGCCCCAACTTGGAGAAAAATCCAAAAATGGATTTTTAGGTGGGGTTTGACCATGTCAACCCTAGGGTGGATCCCCATTGCTGGTCAAAGTCAAAGTGGGTCCAAGTCATCGGGGTCGGGTCAAAGTTCGGGGGTCGTGTCATAATTGGTGTGTGCACGCTTTTCAGTACATGACTACGCTTGATTTGACCATGAGTTGACCAATTGTCATCGAAATTGATTGGGACCACTTTCTGTTGACTTTGTATTGACCACACTAGTCCAATGACACTGACTGGGGTTAAATCATAGTTCTTTTGGCGAAAGTCCAAAATTTGCGCGTCGCAGCACGCTAAAATGGTCGAAGTGTGTAAAAATTGTGTTAGATCTCGGATTGTGATGCGTCGGGTTCCGATGCAACTATCTAGGTTATATGAGGTCACAGGAATCGACAGAACTCAATTCGAAGTTCTCTAGGTCGATATCTAAAATCTGCTCTCGTTGCATTTTACGAGGAATGGTCACATTCACTATATGACCTCGGGGACTAACTGAACGAGTTCTGATGCACTCGCATTAACTATACGAGGTCACAAGAACTTACAGAACTCAATTCAGAGTTCTCTAGCTCTATTTCCCGCTTAGTGTTATATCCCACCGGGTCATGGGTAGGGTTCGAGCCACTTTTATTAGGCCCACTAGGGCTTTAGTGGCCCAATAAAAGTCGGGATGTTACAATCCAATAAAAATATAAGGATTTTCGTCCCCGAAAATTTGCTTGAAGTAGGGGGAAAAAGTAACATACCTGGGGAAAGAGCTCTGTGTGCTTCTCTCGGAGGAGTGCTTCAGGTTCCCACATGAACTCCTCCCGTCCGTAGTTTGACCATAGTACCTTAACCATCGGAATGGTTTTGTTACGTAGTGTCTTCACCTTGTAATCTACTACTCTGATGGGTTCGAGTTGGATAGATCTATCCGACCACAGTTGCATCAGTGGAGTAGGAAGGTGCTGCTCCGGTTGCTGGAGGACTCGTCTCAAGGAAGAGACATGAAACACATCGTGAAGATCCCCTAACTCTGGGGGTAGGGCTAAACGATAGGCGACGGGGCCGACACGTTCTATCACCGGATAGGGGCCCAAGAAGTGGGGATCTAACTTTTTCTACTTTCTCAACCGGGAGACACCATGCATGGGCTTTATTTTCAAAAACACCATTTCCCCCACGCTGAACTCAACCGGTCGGTGTCGCGCATCATAGTACTTGGCCTGTCTGCTCTGCGCTTCCCGCATTCGCTCCTGGATCAGCCGTATCACTGCCGTAGTGTCATCAATGTAAGCCACTCCCAAGGCTTCCGGGTCCTCTTCCTGAGCCCAAGTCAACGGGGTTCGACAACGTCTTTCATACAATGCCTCGTATGGAGCCATCTTAATGCTAGCATGGTAGCTGTTATATTATGAAAATTCGACTAACGACAATAACTGCTCCCACGGCTCATTGTACTCCACTATGCACAGTCGAAGAAGATCCTCTATTGTCCGGTTCGTCCTCTCCGTCTATCCGTCTGTCTGCGTTTGGAAGGTTGTGCTGAAGGCCAATTTGTTTCCCAAGTATGCCTGTACCCACCTCTACTCCTTAGATGTGAAACGCCCGTCACGATCTGATACGATGGGCTTTGGTTCTCCGTGAAATCGGACCACTTGTTCTAGGAACTTTCTGGCCAGGATATCCACTCCATCACCCTGTCGATTTGGAATGAATCGTGCTACCTTGGTGAGTCGATCTATGACCACCCAAATTGAGTCATTCCTAGCGCGGGATCGAGGTAGGCCATGGATGAAGTACATGGAGATGTCTTCAAACTTCCATTCTGGTATCGGCAGGGGCTGTAATAGGGCTCCTGGACTGCGGCATTCGGCTTTAACCTTCTGACAGGTCTGACACCGGGCCACGAAGTTGATGACATCTCTTTTAATTCCAGGCCAATAAATGGTCCTGCGCAAGTCCACATACATCTTAAACACGCCAGGGTGAATCGAGTACCTGGACTGATGGGCCTATTGTAGAACTTCTTCACGAATTCCTCCGGTAGCGGGAACGAAAATACGATGCTTGAATTGTAGAATCCCGTCATGCAGATTATAATCCTCCTGTGCCCCTCCTTGCAGAGATCAGATGATCGACATTACCTCTGGGTCGATCTTCTGGGCTTCTCGTATCCGATCCCGGATGTCGCATTGTATCTGTAACATCCCATGTTACTTCTGGACCCCTCAACTTAGATTGGGTTAGGCATGAGGTGAGACCTAAGAGGATCAACTAGGTTTGACCCTAGATAGTGGGTGGTGGCCATGTGGAGCCCACTATAGGACCAAGTCAAACTAGGTCAAACTAGCCTAATTAAGGACCCTAGCCACACCATGACCCCACCACATTGCCCTAACCCTAAAAACAATCTAAGTGGACCCTAGGGTATGTCACTGGGTCAACATTTTGACCCCAGTTGACCAAGGTCAACCTTGAGCTTAATTTGGTCAAACCCACACTCATAGGCCTAATTAACCTAAGTGGGGCACCCCCTTGACCCAAACCAAGTTGGGTGGTGCCACTAGACCCATCTCCACCAAGTGGGGTCAGTCCACCCACCATAGTTGACCAGTCAACCCTAAAAGTCAATTTGGTCAACAAATTGACCTAAAGAGTGAAATGAAGGCCAAGTCAAGTTCCCTTGGACCAAGCCCACTAAAATTGGCCCAAAGTCAGCCCAAGTGAACAAGACCAACCCTACCCCTCTAAATCAGGAGAGAGAATGCATGCAAGGGGGGTAAATTTGGAAATTTTAGGAGAAGTGGAGAGAGAAAGAGGATGAAGAGGAATGGTGGCCACATGGCCACCCCTTCAGCTGCAACTCTCTGCCCATCACATGCTAGCTGGCCCCCTCTGATATTCCAGAGAATTTTTGGTAGCATGCTGGCCACATGGCACCCATGGTGACACAACCAAAGCTCAAACCGAGCTCACATTGGGCTTATCTCCCATACACCCTCTATCAGCCCCAAATAACCCCTCCATTAGCTTCAGAAGGTCCAGAGGAGTGGAATTCGACTACTTACACATGGAGAACGGTGGAGAATGCAACTTTCGGGGAGGAGCTCGCCGGCGCACCACCACCACGGCAAACCGCCGCCTGACCCGCAGCCAAGCCCCGATTATGGTGCGTTTCACTTCACCTCTACCCGCACTAGCCTCTTAGATCAAATAGGCGAGAGATCGGGCTCAATTGAGCCCGATGCCATGTGAGAAAATCTAAAAAATCCTAAGTTTCTGAAACCGCTCGGGATCGCCGTCGCCGCCGTCTCCCGCCGCCCCATCGCCGGGAAATGATAGCCACCACCACCGTGAAGGTGATGGCACCATTGGCCGGAGGTGGCGACGCCTCAGCTGGCCGGAAACCGCCGGCAAAATCGCTCCAGGTCGGCTCGATCTCAGCCGTTGGCTGGAGGTAGACGATAACCCGATGCCGTCCATTCTTGCTTTAAGATTCGTGCGCCGATTTTAATATAAATCAGGATTAATAAATGAATAGTAATATTTCTGTCACATATATTCAGCCCTCTTGCAAGTTAATTTTAGGCCTCTTAGAGGCATTTCCAGAGCTTAGGCCCTTAATGAAAATTGTAGCCTAGGGTCTTACCTTTAAAATGCCACCCTAAACATACATTTTGGTGTAGAGTACAGCCCTGTAGGACCTTTCGCCTAGGACTGGTCCTAGACTAGGTCAAAAATTATATTGGATGCCCTAGTCTCAATATTAGTCACCATGATCCCAAATTTTGGGCACATGCATTATTAGGGCTTAATTACCTCCTGCCAAAATTTAGGAATTTTTAGAAAACATTTTCCTATAGTTTTGGGTAAAATATCAAAATTTAAATTAATGGCATATATGGAGTTCTACTCCTCCCCATGGCCCCAAATTTTGGTGGTGGGTCAGTGGGTTCACCCTTGGTGCATGATAAAATTTTCAGCACCTTGGGATCTCTGCATGTGGGAGAATCCACTTGCATGTGATAGCTCATGTTAAGGCTTGGTGTGCAAATAGTAAAAATGTAATTTGCTGAATTTAGCCCAATGGATGCATGCAAGGATTATGGAATTATTTATAGTGGCTTATTAGGGTAAATGGCACTCTTCAAATTAATAATGTAATTTTTGGAATCAAAATTCCATTTATTGGAATTTACTTTATAAAATAGCTATTCTGGAATTTAAAATTGGAAAATAGGATTTATTCAAGAACAAATCCAAACAACATTACCAAGGCATAGATTACATCACACTTGACCTAGGAAAATTATGATTTCTCTGTTTTGAAGAACCTTGGAGTAGATACCCTAAAATTTCCCATTTTACCCTTATCATGATAATTCTTGAAATGATATATATATACCTCTGAAAAATTTGGGATTTATTCTACTGTCATAAAATATTGTTATTAGTTTATCATGAATTTCTCAGAATTTATTGGATACATTACTTGTGTTAAACTAGTACAATGGCATTTTGGTAAATACCTTAAAATGGAATCCCATAGGCCATCTTACATTCAATTTGGATGAATCTCTGCCAATAGCCATAATTTAGTGTCTTAAAGGCTCTGTAAATTTTCTGGAATTTTTGAATATGTAATGCTTATACTTCATGTGTAAAATGGAATTTATGTGGGATTGTAATTAAATAGAAAATGACAATAAATAATTTAAGGAAAATTGTGAAATTTTGAAGGCAGCAATATTTGGTCAATATACATCTCAGGAAAAATTTCCTAAGTCAGTGGATGCTTAATTAAATCACTTCATGTGTAATGTGGCCGAGCACTTAAATTAAGAGAATTAATTAAATGACCATTTGGCCAGGAAAAATTATGAGAATCCTTAGGGTAGTTCCCTTAGTCCATAATACCTTAGGATAAATATTTAGAGGCAAGATGCCTTAAGTTTTTGGAAGATCACATTTCTAGGGTAAACATAGGTCATGGTCTGCATATAACACAAATAGGTCTTGCCTTAGGGAATTACCAGGGGATTGATTATCGGCAGAAATAAGAAAGAGTTCAACATGAGTGACCCTGGTGGGTAGAGTTGTCTTAGTGAGGGATCAAAAGTGCAAGTCTTGGTCATCAACTGGAGTGGGGGATCGGCGGAAGACCGTCGGTACCCGGTAACACCTTAAGTCACTAGGGTTATACTTAAGCAATAAGGAGAGCTGGGGAGATACATGGGTAGTCATCAACTAAAATAAGTATCCTTGCGAAAGGGAACGCTGGGCGTAATCCCAACACAGTTCCTAGTGCCCCTTGAGAGCCCTTCACAGGGAATACCGGGGGCAGTCCTGGGATTAACCTTAAATCTCTAAGTATAATAAACCGTAGACAAGAGTAGCTTAATAGGTTAGGACATGGTTGTACCTTCTCGCCCGTGTTTGGGGTTGGAGAGTTTCATGATATATGCTCACCCGTTTATGGTTGGAGGGAATTGACATAAAGGCACTAATGTGCGTTCTCACCCGGGTTTGGGTTTGAGGGATTCAGGACGGGTTTTGGTCCTGCGAGCGGAAGGCTCGGTATGAATTATTTGCATGTGCATAAATATCGTGGCGGGGCATGCGGTACTGGCCGTTCGTCACACCGATGGCAGTACGGTGCACCAGGCGGTTGTGGGAGTTAGAGGGGCCAGTGGGTTGTTTTACACTGCGGTCTGGAGGACGACCCCCGATAACACACATCCGACCCAACAAGACTGACGGGTTTGTCAGCAAAGTACGTACGCGAGACTCTAGAGTGCACCTTGGACGTGTACAGAGGCGTATGAGAGGGGTCTAAGGCTTGGTAGTGTGCATACCGGTCTAGAAGCGGAGACGCCCGCTCCGCTGCTGCCGTAGCCACAGCGGTGGTACCCGAGAGTGATGCTAGCTCTCAAAAAGTGGGAACTAAAGGTCTGTGATCACAGAGTCGTTGTGTGTGAGTTGCACTTGCCTGCGCATAAAAATTGCATCATATCATTCATTCATAATTAGGTCATACGCTTCATAGAACCTTATCATATAAATTAGTATGGGCTCTTTTATATGATAAGTTAAATTTCCTGGAAATCCTAACTTATATATTGTATGGGCATTTATATAAGTTAGGGTACGCTTGTGATGATAGCTTAGTGGTAGCTTAGTTTATTTACTTGTTGTTTTGCTGTTTCTTTACTCTCCTTTACTGCACCGTACTTACTTACTTACTACTTGTACTGTACTTAGCATTGCTAGAGTAGAATTTCATTACTGAGTACCACTTTAGATAGATATTGTCACCTGCTTCCATTTTGCTACCCCTTGTTGTCCTCCGCTTCGTCCTCCCGCTCGGTGCCTAGGAGCTGCGGGGCGAGGTGTGGAGGAAACGACTTAGTCTTTTTGACTAATGGTCGGTGACCAACTATTTTTAGGAGCCCGTGGAGATGGAGCACCAGCACGTCGAGGAGGCAGGACATGAGGAGCAGATACCGCTTCAGCAGGCTACCACTACTACTGTGCGTCCTCAGGTGGGACGAGTCTTGATGTTCTAGTATAGCTTCCGCATTTACTATTTTGTGAGAGAGAGAGATTTGATGTACTGGGCATAAGCCCTTTTTACTCTTTCAGTTGTACTTATTTGTGGACTATATATTGTACTATTCATCTCTTTTTCATGATTATACTGTGGCTTGTGGACTGGTATTTTTATATATACAGTTTTACTTCTTATTTCTCATATTGGCTTACAGGTTTATGATCGTACTAGCCGGCAGAATCGGCGTGTTGCGGTGTCGACTAACCCGTGAGTTAGTGCCACCGTAAGACGGCGGTTCTGGGCATAAGATCCGGTAGCCCTCCTTGGTAAGGGGAGGGGGGTCTTACAGTATCTCCATCTAATACAGCTGAGAGTAGTATTCTTTCGGATCTCTTCGAGCAACTAGGGTAATCTCCAAGTCTATCAAAGACTAGAAAAGTTCCTTAGGGATCTGCTCTATCCAAATCCCGGCTATCACACGCTGGCGGCTCATGGCGTCAGCGACACTGTTAGCCTTCCCGGGGTGATATTGGAGAGCGAAGTCGTAATCACATAAGAATTCTAGCCATCGGCGCTGCCAGAGATTCAGCTCCTTCTACGTGAAGATATACTTGAGGCTCTTGTGGTCGGAGAAGATCTCACATCTTACTCAGTACAGATAATGCCTCCAGATTTTAAGGGCGAATACGACGACGCCCAACTCTAAATCATGTGCTGCGTAATTTAATTCGTGCGGCTTTAATTGCTGCGATGCTTAGGTCACTACCGTGTCATGCTGCATTAGAACAGCTCCCAATCCTTTTACGGAGGCATCAGTATATATTTGGAATCCCTCGGTCCCTGTGGGGATCGTAAGGATTGGCGCGGAAGTCAACTGCTTCTTCAGTTCGATGAACGCAGCCTCGCACTCCGGGGTCCATCGGAATGCGACGTCTTTCTTGGTGAGAGCAGTTAGGGTTAGGGAAATCTTGGAAAAAACCCTCGACAAACGTCCTGTAGTATTTGGCAAGACCGAGGAAACTCTGGATGTCTGCAACCGTCCTGAGTGGCGGCCAATTTTGTACTGCCTGGATCTTGGCTTGGTCTACTGCCACTCCTTCCTTGTTTATCGTGTGGCCCAGGAATCCAACTTCTTCTAGCCAAAACTCACACTTACTGAATTTGGCAAAGAGAGAGTGCTCCCGGAGCTTTAATAGCACCATCTGCAGGTGACGAGTATGGTCCGTCTTGGTCTTCGAGTAGATTAAGATGTCGTCTATGAAGAAAAATAACAAAGTGATCCAAAAAGGGTTCAAAGACTTTATTCATTAGGGATTTGAAGGTGGAGGGTTCATTGGTGAGCTCGAATGGCATCACTAGGAACTCATATAGACCGTATCGGGAGCTGAAGGCAGTCTTGGGAATATCTTCCTCTCGGATTCGAAGCTGAAAATAGCCTGATCTCAGGCCCATCTTGGAAAACACGGATGCACATTGCAACTAATCGAACAGTTCGTCGATCCTAGGGAGGGGGTACGTGTTGTGTATAGTAAGCTTATTTAGCTCCCTATAGTCGATGCACAGTAGCATCATCCCGTATTTCTTTATGACGAAAAGCACCGGGGCTCCCCAGGGCGAGGAACTAGGACGGACGAATCCAGCATCTATTAGTTCCTGTAGTTGAATTTTTAGTTCAGTCAGCTCTCTTGGGGAAATCCGGTAGGGTGCTCGAGATACTGGCCGCGCTCCGGACACGAGCTCAATCTGAAAGTCAACTTCTCGCTGGGGTGGAAATCCTGGGAGGGACTCGACGAAAATATCTGGAAAGTCGTGGACTACTGGGACCTTGGCGAGCACCTGAGTTTTGTCTTCCATCTCGAAGTAGATAAGGTATATTTCGTCCTTTTGCTAGACTGATTTCACAATCTGCGTAGAAGTCAGAATAATATGCGAGACAGAGGGCACACCTGTCACCGTGACGCTCTGGCCATTTGGGTTCTGTAGCCAGACTTCTCGCAAGGAACAGTTTATCTGTGTTTGGTGCTCGGTCAGCCAGTCCAACCCCAGAATGATATCAAACCCAGTTATTGCTAGGATAGTTACGTAGATCTCAAATTCTACCTCTCCCAGCACAGCCAGGAATGAGCACTTTTCGGTAGATGTCATATCTGAACCATCTGGTATACGAATTCGTATAGAAAGTCTGGTTGAACGAATAACAATTCCTTTTGTTGCGATGAAATCGTGGGAAACGAAAGAATGTGTTGCTCCTGTGTCGAAAAGAGTTTTGGCAGGGTGTCCTTCTACCAACAAGATTCCTGATGATATGGGAAATATATACATATATATCATCTAACAAATACAGAAGATGTAAGAACATATATATGTAATATACAACACCAGTGGTAAGATCTGATATCTCCCTATCGCCTAAGATATATACCTATGACTATGTCAAGGGCCGGTCCATGCTGTAATGCCAGTGCGTAGGCCTCCAGGGGTGCTGCTTGGCCCTGCTGGCCTCTCCTGCCAGCTCTGCCTCTGCGGCCTCTCTGACCCTGTCCCCGTGCCGGCTGTCCACCCTGAACTGCTCCCAATCCCGGTCTCCCTGTCGCTTGTGGGAAAAAGGACCTCATATGTCCCAGCTGCTGACATAAGAAGCAGTTCCTTGCGAAGGGAACATCTCGTCGAGCCACAAGTGGGGGTTGTGGTGTTAGAGCTGGTCTCATATCTGGCTGCGTAGCTAGGGGTGCTGGGGGTACTGGTGGGCACCTATAGGGCTGCCTGCGGCATCGCTGCCTGCACTTTCTATCCTGTCTATGGGGAGCGACTCCTCCGTCTCGCCTCTGGTCTTGAGGAAGCTCTACCTGACCTCTGTGCCGCTGAGCCACTGTCTGCTGGTCTAACTCTAATGTTGTCGCATGGGTGGCTATGGTGTGAAAGGTGGCCTAAGAGAGCATGATCAGGGCCTGTCTCAGGTCATCTCGTAGTCCTCGGTAGAACTGAGAAGCTCTATCCCTGTCAGAGGCAGCCAGATTCTCGGTAAAGCATGTCAGGTGTATAAACTCTCTCTCGTACTCTGCCACAGTATGGTTGCCCTGTCAGATGAGCAGGAACCTCTCTTGCAGCGCGGCTCATTCTGCATCTATGATGAAGAACTCTAGTAGAGCCACCAAGAACTCCCCCTAAAGGATCGTGCTCAACAGTCTACCTCAAAAGGTAGAGCGACTAGCCAGTCTCCACCAATCCCTCACGTATCCCTCCAAAAGGGTCACCACCAAAGAGACTGCAGCCACAGCTGGGCACATCATTCCTACCAATAGCTCCTCCACCCGCTCCACCAACTCTACCTGCATGGACGTCTCTGTGGCTCTGAAAGGGGGAGGCTTCATTCCTCAGAAAGTCGTCAGGAGATCGGTGGGTGCGGTCATCTCTCGCGGTGGCTGTGCTAAGTTATCCCGAAAAGTCACTAGAATAGCCTCAGTGTCTGCCCCATATCTGTTTCGGCAAACGGTACAGCCGCGGGAGCGACCGGGTCTGGTGGTGGGGTAGCTGGAACATATCCTATGGACGAGGATCCCTCGTTACTGTACTCTGGTATCTGGAGAAGTAACAGGAAATAGTGTTAGTATTTTACAAAAGTAGGGGAAATATGCAAAAACGACAACCGAAGTGGAAAACAATGATGTATGGGCATACTGTCATACAATCTAGAATCCCTAAGCCTCTACACTAGGGTCCACCAGGCTTCCACTGCGAGGTTCGTCCCGAACCTAGAATGAAGCAAGGGACGGAGGGATCCTAAGACTGCTCTACAAGGACGAATCGTGATGGCTGTGATCCATTTGTAGAGCCCCCCCAACCTTTTACCAGGGTCGGGCCGGAGGGTTACTACTGACCCAAGACGTCCACCTAGTGCTTTTAGGGGAAACAATACACCCTATCCAAGCACTAGATGGCTGTCTTGCTCGGCTCGAATCATAACATTCACAACCCATCAAATTATAGCGGAAGCATTAACAGTAAACCATTGCAGATATATATATATATAACATATCAATATCATAGAGGTTCTAGGTCTGAAGCCTAAGTGCTTATATAAGCCCATGGGCTATACATGTTCTACATATATCACACATACTCTCTCTCTCTCTACCCTGCTCAGAGGTACTCAAGTCTCTAAACTCCGGAGACGGCGGAGGTGCATCTACTCGATTAGTCCTAGCCGCTGACATAGTCTCCTACGGCAGCGAGTCACTATAATGCTCCATTTCCTGTGAATGGTTAATCAAATAATCATTAGTCACAGAGCTAAGTGGAAACAAATCTCCTCCTCGGATCCACATCCTGGGGACGAGCACACACCCACTCGACAGAAGTAAATAGCCGAAGCAAGAGAGAGTTAGCACAACATTTCATATATGTACAGCTAGGAGCAATTATAAAAGAGTGCAGGATAACATAACTGGAAGGAAAAGTAGCAGTAATATAAACCAGTTATAACAAGGCTCCACTAGCTCATCAACACATCAGGTTTTCATGTCCTGAATTCTATCGCAGGCATTCACAGCCACGCAAACAAACCTTATGTCGACATATTTTGGACAACTTCTGTTCCAGCAGGGTAGCGAGCCCCACGGGCCTCACCGATGTGGCCATCGGTGACAGTGGCCAGTCCTGCCACTTCTGGGGGTCATCGTACCGCACAACCCCAGGCCCTAATGTACAACCTTGTGTACTCTTGGATGTGAGCGACATCCGGCGAATCATTTTGGCCGACCAGCGGAGGAAAACCCGATGGGGAATATAACGGCCGGTCACCCGTGGTACTCATGTCCCTGTCGCCTTGAGTTGTCGACCTTCCCGCACCGGTACAAACGGTCTGCGGGAGGGACTGACCCGCCACTATTTCACCGCAAGCAATTTACAAACAATCAAACCAAAGTCAAATAATATAAACATCGGGTCTACGTCGACTTGCCCTACTAGGCTTTAGACTTCAGTCAACAACACTCTGCTCTACTTTCTACAAGGAGCGTAGGAGCGCATTATTTGGGGCTAGACCTGGAGGACTACTTCAACTCCAATTATCCCCAACTAAGTCTCGACGGCTGCTCGTCAGAGCAGGACCTGGGATTATAATAGTAAATTACAACGAGGATAAGTGTGGTGCTTATGCTGCTTATTTAAAGTGCTGGAATGAAATGTGACTAGTACGAGACTAGAGTAGTTCTAAATAGAAAGTGCCAAAATAAACTTGACCAGTACGAGACTGGAGTACTACTGAATAGAAAGTACTGAAATAAGCTTAACTAGTATGAGACTAGAGTAGTACTAAATAGAAAGTACTGAAATAAGCTTGACCAGTACGAGACTGGAGTAGTACAAAATAGAAAGTATTGAAATAAGCTTGACCAGTACGAGACTTGAGTATTATTGAATAAAAAGTACTAAAATAAGCTTGACCAGCACGAGACTAAAGTAGTACTGAATAAAAAGTACTAAAATAAGCTTGACCAGTACGAGACTGGAGAAAACACAAAGAAGATGGTTAGTAGTCCAATCTCTCCTATTCAGGAGGCTTCAATTCCATCGAGATTTAAAGAAGATTTTGTTGGGTTACATCAACTATTAGGATCCAATTAATTTGGTTGCGCCATATTTATTACGGCTTAATTAAATCAAGGGTTGGATATGAGTTACATTCTTATTAGTCGTCAGGGACAACTCCAAGTCATTACTCGTACTCTCACCTTCTGAGCGTGCCTTATTTACCCGAGAGTCGAGGCGCTCGACGGTTTTACAAAATCTCGAAAAAAACCCGGAGCTTATTCACTTGTCTCGGCCGCTCTCGTTGATAAAATACTTTAAAGTACTTGTTTGATTATAAGGAGTGGTCGCGCACTCCAATTTCCGTCTTTTAGGGAAAACGAGCGGAAAAAAGGATCTGTGCGTGACCCTAGGCTTTAATATTTTTGGAAAAATATAAAACTTTATCCTCATGGCCCCAAATTTTGATACAACCCTTGAGAGGGCCTAATATGAGCCTAGTAATTTTTTAATAATTTTCCAAGGTGTCTTGGGCATTTAATTTAGCCAAACAATTTTTATTTTGTCTTTTACAAATACTAAATTAATTCTAAAAATTCTCAAATTTTTTGTGGAGGTAGCCCTCATCATGGGAAACATTTTTCATGTTGGTCACTTTTCTCCTAGGGGCCTATATTTGGCCCAGATATTTCTAGAAATTTCTGATAAGAAAAGTGGTCTGCATTTAGCAGGTCTCAGGGATCCTGCGGCTGAGATTGAGCCCCAGGACGGAAATTGGCCAGCGCTTCCCCATAGCAGATCGGCCACGGATCCGCTGTGGGGGCACAAAATGGAGGCAGAGGCGTGGATAAATGAAATCCTAGCCGCCTGATCTTCATCACGTGATCGGGTGGCTGCTGCCCCTCACCGGCGGTGTAGAGGTTGAGCGGCCTCCACCACCACCGGTAGGTTGCCACAAATGCCGACGCCGGCCCCGATCGGCTCGCCGGGGCCGGCGATTCTCTCGACGGTGGTCTGGCTGCCTGGTGCTGCCGGCCGCCGCCGGAAATTCCATCACCTGAGCTTGGGAGGGGCCGGCCTGGTCAGCCATGCCTTGGTGGTGGTGGAGGAGTGGGAGGGAGGCCTCGGTTTGGTTTTTTCCGGCCACCTGAGCTCCGACATGGGGGGCAGGGGGAGGGGTGAGCTGTTCTGAGAGTTGGGGGAAGGAGGTGGGGAGGCCTTTTATAGCTAGAGGGGAGGGGGGAAAGCCTTCTATACTTGGTGTGGGACTAATCCCTCCTTAGGGAGGGATTAATCCCACCCTCCAGCTATCCTAGGAAAGGTGGACTTCCGGGGAATTCTCCCACATAGGGAAAAAAGAGGTAAGCCCCCATTGGGCTTGGGCTTTTGGGTGGGAAAGAGAGAAAAAGAGAGAGAGTGAAATTGGATGGGCCTCCACTTCCTCTAGGATGGGGTTTGCTGATTGGAGGCCCAAAGAAGAGTGAGGGGGGCATGGGTTATCCTCCCTTGGAGAGGAGCCGGGCCCCTACTTGGAGAAAAATCCAAAAAATGGATTTTTAGGTGGGGTTTGACCAACTCAATCCTAGGGTGGGTCCGTTTGGCGAAAGTACAACATTTTCACGTCGCAGCGCGCTAAAATGGTCAAAGTGGTTAAAACTATCGTTAGACCTCAGATTATGACGCGACGGGTTCCGATGCAACTGTCTAGGTTATATGAGGTCACAGGAATCGACAGAACACAATTCGGAGTTCTCTAGGTCGATATCGCAAATCTGCTCTCGTTGCATTTTACGAGGAATGGTCACATTCACTATATGACCTCGGGGACTAACTGAACGAGTTCTGATGCACTCAGATTGAATATATGAGGTCATAGGAACTGACAGAACTCAATTCGGAGTTCTCTAGCTCTATTTCCCGCTTAGTGTTATCTCCCACCGGGTCATGGGTAGGGTTCGGGCCACTTTTATTGGGCCCACTAGGGCTCTGGAGGCCCAATAAAAGTCAGGATGTTACAGAAAGAGGTTGTCGAAGAGGAGGAGGTGAGCCTGGAGGAGGCGAGGGAGGAGATTTAGGAGGATCAAAGAGGAGGAAGTGTGAATAAGGTCCAGAGGGACGAAGAGTCGGAGCCACAAGAGGGTCGGCAGGTGGAAGGAGTAGGAGAAGGAGTTGAGAGGGAGGCCCTGAGAGGCATGGAGGTCGAGCAGCAGTAGCGTGAGAGCCTGAGGGAGGCGATGGAGGTCGAGGAAGCAGGAGGGGAGGAAGAGTTTGGGCAGGAAGAGGGATCAAGAGCCGGCTGGGAGAAGTCGCGGCTGGAGCCGGTTGGAGAAGTGGTGGAGATGGAAGTCTTCACCAGCACTGGCCAGGTACAGAGGGTGCGGATCAGCGCGGGCTTGGGTACCGAGGACTAGGAGTAAGTGCGGGTTTTCATCCAGAGCAACATCAATATCTTTGCTTGGAGCGCGGCTGACATGCCAGGCATCGATGCAGATGTGGCCTGCCATTGCATGAACCTGGACCCCCGGACGCGCCCCATTTGCCAGAAGATGAGGACCATTGCTACCAAGCTAGAGGAACCCATCCGCGAGGAGGTCAAGAAGCTTCTGGAGACTGGCTTCATCTCAGAGATCCAGTATCCAGGTTGGATCTCTAACATGGTAATTGTAAAAAAAAGTGGGAGGGAAGTGGCGCATATGTATCGATTTTTCCATATTAAATAAATCATGCCCCAAGAATTGCTACCCCCTGCATCAAATCGATGCGCTGGTTGATTCAGCAGTTGGATTTTCTATTATGATTTTTTTAGATGCTTTTTCAGGTTACCACCAGATCCGAATGCACCCTCCTGATGTCAAGGACGTCTCCTTCATCATGAGGGAGGGATGTTTCAGCTATAAGATGACGCACTTTGGGTTGAAAAATGCAAGGGCTACATACCAGTACATGATGGATCGATTCTTCTAGGGTCAAAGGGGGAGGAACTTGGAGGTCTATGTTGACGATCTAATGGTCAAGAGCAAGTGTGTGGACTCACACCTTCGGGACCTGGAGGAGACGTTCGCCATCCTGCGGAACTTCAAGATGAGGCTGAACCCCTTGAAGTGTTTCTTTGGGGCGAGCCGCAGAAAGTTCCTTGGGCATCTTCTGACCCCGGCAGGGGTGGAGCCTAACCCAGATAAGGTGAAGGCCATCCTAGAGCTAGAATCCCCATGCAATGCTAATGAGGTCCAGCGCTTGACAGGCAAGCTGGCCGGGCTAAGCAGATTCTGAAAGAATTGGTTTTAAGATATCCTAAACACCTAGAGGGGGTGAATAGGTTCAATTCTTTTTCTTTAAGGCAGACAATATTTTTACTGTTAACACAGATTATTCAGCAACTAACACAACACAGTATAAACAAAATCACAGCCAATCACAGATTGCACACAGATTTATAGTGGTTCCTCAAGTGATGGGTACATCCACTTTCCCCACTTCCCCTATCTAGCAGTATACTAGATTCGGCCTAACTCCCCTCTGCCTTCTCAGATCCGCAGATCTTACAACTAAAAACCTTGAAAGGTCCCTACAGCTCAGACTTCAGCAAGTCCTGCTACTCAGATCCTCCCAGAGAATCATACCTCAGAGTGAGTCCACGCTCCTACAATTCAGGCAATTAAGCCCTACCTCAGCCTCTTCCATAAGGCCTACAACTCAGGCACTCAAGCCCTACCTAAGCCTTTTCCAAGGCCTACAACTCAGAGAACTTAATCTCCTACCTCAGGCACTCATCCCTACCTTAGCCTTTATAAATTTAGGCTTATAACTCAGAGGGATAACCCTCCCACACTCAAATCTGTATAAGATCCTACAGAAAAATTGATAATAAAAAGAGTAATTCCTTCACCCAAGTAGAGAGAGAATGGGTAGAAGGTTTCTTGGTCAGTTCTTGATAGATCTGACAACTTTAGAATCAACCTGTCTTAGCTTATTCAAAGCTTCTTGAATCTGAACAAAGTAAGGTTGATCTTCTTGAAGTTGGAGATGATACTCAATCCAGCTTCCTTCTATTCAGAATTTAATCTGAATTCTTCTTGAAGACATGTTTAGGATCTGCCCTTGTTGATTTCTGGATGAAGAGTTCTCTTCTTCTTCTTAATTCTTCATTACTTAGTTTTTTTTCTTTCTGATGATAGAACATGTCTTTATATAGGCTGCATCTGAGGTTACCGGTTGATCTGGTTCCTAACAGCCTTCTGATAGCTCTGACAGATACAACAACATTGTCAGTTATGACAGCTGTCAAGTCTCCAGAAACTTCATTGTAATTTGACTCAACAGCAAAGTGTTGAGACAATACTTCAAATGTGTCGACACAAATAGATCATGTGTCGACACAACTCTTGATGATGTCGACACAGCTTTCATAATGTCGACACAGCTTCTCTTTAACTTCTTGACACAGCTTCTCTTTACCTTCTGGATGATGTCGACAGAATTCTGGAGTTTGTCGATACAAGTCCTGTGTGTCAATAAAGTTATTGTCGATAGAATTCTGGAATGTGTCGACACAAGTCCTGTGTGTCGACACAGTTGTTATCGACAGATCTTCTGTGTGTTGACACAAGTCCTGTGTGTCGACACAATCTGGCCCCTGGTGTCGACACAGCTATTGTCGACAGATTTTCTGTGTGTTGACACAAGTCCTGTGTGTCGACACAATCTGGCCCCTGGTGTCGACACAGCCTTTCCCAAGTATCGACACATTTCTTCTTAGGTGTCGACACTTGTACTTAGAAACTTTTTCTGCATTTCTGGTACACATTGAGTTAGGTGAGGCTTCTCCAAATCTGGTACACATTTTCCAATGTACCCAACAATCTCCACCTATTTGGAGAAGTCATAACCCTTAGTCAATGATATACATCAATTTATAATAAAACACAGAACATGATGTCTAAGAGCATTATTTGATAGGGTAATACATAAACAAAACCAGCATATTATATCATCACAAAGTATGATAAAATATAATGAACATGAATCAATGTTTTGTTGAACTACAAAAAGTTTCTAAACAACAGATGACATAGATTTTTAAAAAGATTATATATTTCTATAATCTAGTCAATCTAATCTTAGGACTGATCAGGCTCCATGATAACAATGCCTTTGTCAGACTGAATCCTTACTTGTACATTATGTACAACCCCGTAGCCGGGCGAGTGGGACCCTCCCCAAATATCAGCATAGGGGCGTGTTATGGGCGACGAGTTTGTGCGACCTCGTTCGAAGACGTGCGGGTCCTCGTGCATGCGTGCGGGGGCTTTATGTCAATAGGCTTAAAATTTATGTATATATATATATATGTTATATTATATAATATAATATATATTATATATATATATATATATATTATATTATATATATATAAGATATATATTAGATGAGAGGGAGAGGGGGCAGGGAGGTAAAAAAAGAAAAAGGGAGGAGGTGTCTGGGGCACAGGAGGACAACAGAAGCAAAGGGGGAAAATTAAGAATAAAAAGGCAGGGGATCGGGATTCCTTCATGAGGCTAGGGCACGGCCGCCATTCCCCCCTCTCTCCCGTCTCTGACAAAGCCGAGCCCAACCGCCATTCCCCCTCTCTCTCGTCGCCGGCAAAGCCGAGACCCACCGCCATTCCCCCCTCTCTCCCGTCATCGGCAAAGACGAGCCCCATCGTCATTCCCCCCTCTCTCCCATCACTGGCAAAGCAGGAGCACCACGGCCGACCCTTTCCCCCTCTCTCCCGCCGCCGCCTCTGCAAGTAGCACAACCCCGCCGCCTCTCTCTCTCTGATCGGCTGGAGCACGACAACCAGACCCACGCCGCCTCTCTCTCTCCCTCCGGCCACTTGGAGACGGGATCGGCCTCGTGCAGCAAGGCCAGCCACTTGGAGCCGGGATCGGCCTCGTACAATAAGGCCGACCACTTGGAGTCGGGATCGGCCTCGCACAGCAAGGCCGGACACTTGGAGCCGGGATCGGCCTCGTGTAGCAAGGTCGGCCACTTGCAGCCAGGATCGGCCTCGTACACCATAGCTCCGCTGCCCGGAGCTCGAATCGGCCACCGTTAGTGAGATCGGGATTTTCTCTCCCACCACCGGCAGCAAGCTCGGCCTGGAGAAAGGCTCGTCCTGGAGCAAGGCTCGGCCTGGAGCAAGGCTCGGCCTGGAATAAGGCTCAGCCTAGAGTGGAGATTGATGTGCCCGCGAACAGACTCTTACTGTGGTTGGTTCGGTGAGTCGATCGCCGCGGGCTCGCTCGGGTAGGCAAGTGCACCTATCGCAAGTAGTACTCGATATTCGGGGGAATACCGAGGTCGTATTGTTCTCGGGGTCGCGTTGACTATTCTTACTCCTCCGGGAGGACTATTATTTTACTAAAAGAAAGGTGGATTTTTTTTACTTAATTAAAGACGGAAAAGCAAAGGAGCGAAAAAACGATTTAGAAAATATTCGATGAAGGGTTAACGCTCGGCATCGAATCGGATTAAGACTAAAACAATTTTTAATAATAAAAAGACTTAGTTTTCAAATTAATAATAAGGCAACTTGGCCGTGGAGGTTCCACAAATGTGAGCTCACCTAGCTATAGGGATATCACTCACCTAAACGTTAAGACTATTCGACCGAATGTTAGTCCGACGAAGGATTCCTCTTAACGCCCGCTTTACGCTAAGAACCCCGCTATTGGGTGGGGGACCCAATCCGGTAGAATTACGCTTGTCCTCTCTCGAGGGTATGCACGCAACTCTATTTACCCAGGGGTGATCGGTCCATATGCACGGCCTCTCGGCTAGCTAGCATATGGACTACGGAAATAGGGCCCACACATCGATTATGTGGTCCTACGCGTCGTAAACCCGGGGTAAACCCTAAGTGCTTAAATTAAAATGAAAATAAAGAACTTTAATTATTATAAATCATTTTAAATGTCCCAATGCTCTTCGATGCCGAGGCTAATAGCGATTAGCCACACATCGGTATGGGGACGGCTTATAATTTAGTGAGGCGTGAGTTCGAAATTAAATGCTAAACGATTATAAGAAAGGGACAAAAGAAAAATAACAATATTTAGAAAGCTAAAAAGTTAACTAAACGAGAACTCACGCACACTACAAATTATAAATTAAACAGAAACTAAGTTACACATAAATGAAATTTGCATAATTTAAATTTGCGAGTCCCACTCAAACGAGTGGGGGCGGGAAATAAAAGCTGAAAAGTGCATAATTGAAATTTGCAAGTCCCACTCAAACGAGTGGGGGCGGAAAATAAAGGCTGAAAATTGCAAGTCCTACTCAACCGAGTAGGACTGAAATGAAAGCGAGTCCTACTCAAATGAGTAGGAGAAAATAAATGCGATTACAGGGCTAAAAAGTCCGGCCATTTAACTCAAGTGAGTAGGCGAAAAAAAATAAAGAAAGAAAAATTACAAGTCCTACTCGAACGAGTAGAACTGAAATAAAGTCCGGCCATTTAAACTCAAGTGAGTAGGCGGAAAAATAAAGAAAGAAAAATTACAAGTCCTACTCGAACGAGTAGGACTGAAAATGAAAACGATGCGCCATTTAACTCTTAACGAGTAGGCGGAAATAAATGCACACGAACACACACACTCCATATGAAATTCAAGAAAGCAATAAAATTATACACCTACACTCACACACTCTACATAATTGAACAAAGCATTAAAAGAAAGCATTAAAACAAAGCATGAAAATTATACACCTACACTCACACACTCTACACAATTTAAATCAAAGCATAAAAGTTAATACACCTACACTCACACACACTTCATGAAGATTAAGAAGAACAAAAGGAAATTTATTCTCATACACTCACACACACTAATAACAAAGAAAAATTAAAGTTACCTAAAAATGAAAATAACAAGATTTCTACTCCTAAAACTTACCCAAAACACATAAAAAGAACAAACAAAAAGAGAATGAGCAAAAAGTTTTACAAAATAAAGTCAAAATCAAAGGTGCTCAAAAATTAAAACTTTAACTTTTTCATGCTTAGGTTTTGCCAAAAATGAATAAAAAGAGAAAATTTCAATTTTTTGAAGACAAAAGTTTTTCAAAACAAATTAAAAAATCAAAGTTTTTGGAAAATTAAAATACCAACATTTTCATTCTTATGATGTTATGAAAGTGATAAAAAAGTGAAAAAGAAGATGAAAAGAACAAAAAAGGTTTTACAATCCTAAAAGAAAACTAAGTAAAAAAAGAACAAATTCACTTTTTTTAAAATCTCTTTTATAGAATCATAAGGATGAAATCAAAATCTAAGCATGAAAACTAGTTAATAGGAAAAAGACAAGGTGAGAAAAAGAAAGAAAACTATCATGCTTAAGCATGAAGACAAGTAGAAGACATGTAAAGTAAGTAAATTACACTCATACACACACACACACACCTTTCATAAATGAAGAACTAAGTGAAGAACAAGGATGAAACCAAGGAAAAAAAGGGAAAGAGGTGAGCCATCCAAATGAACTTTTCATGCTAAATAAAGAGAGAAAATCTAACATTTTTATTAAAATTTTCAAGTTATTACAAAGCTAAAAGATAAAGGAAAACAAAGCATGAAATAAGAAGGGAGAAATCTCCTTACATAGCACTAGTATCCACGGATTAAGCCCACAAAAAGACACTAACTTGGCCCAAAAATCTGAACCCTTGGACCTTACAGAACTGGGCTATTTATAGGAAAAAATTTCTAAGTACACGCCTTCGGTCACGGGCGTGTAGGGGGGGCGTGACAGTACTATTCATGAAGGCGGCTGGCGATTGGACAGCAAAGTTGACTTCGGGCTGAGTTCGCAGCAGTCACGCCCTAGGTCACGGGCGTGACTACGGGCGTGTCGGGGAGGTAGAACCGGGCGCGGGTTGCGTCAAATGTCCTTGGCAGCATCTTGTCGGGCCAGCTGGAAAGGTCACGCCCCATGTCACGGGCGTGACTATGGGCGTGACAGTTGGGGTCGACACTCGACGAATGTCGAGCGGAAAGTGTCGAGTCGAAATCGTTGAGCTGAAATTGGGTCACGCCCTTGGTCACGGGCGTGACACTGGGCGTGACAGTTGGTGTCGACACTCGACGATCGTCGAGCGGAATTCGTCG
This sequence comes from Platanthera guangdongensis, assembly GCA_039583875.1. Taxonomy (NCBI): domain Eukaryota; kingdom Viridiplantae; phylum Streptophyta; class Magnoliopsida; order Asparagales; family Orchidaceae; genus Platanthera; species Platanthera guangdongensis. Next base: position 87,553,435 of record CM077161.1, on the reverse strand, counting down.
AGAGGAGAGGACACGGGCTTGGGTCACGCCCCGTGTCGGGTGACACGGGCGTGTCACCAGGCGTGTCAAGCCTTTTGTTCAGAAATTTTCCGATTTCACGGGAAATGCACAGTCACGGCTCGGTCACGGGCGTGACCCATGTGTCACGGGCGTGTACTTCCCAAATTTTTGCAGATTTTGAAATTTTTCTGAAAAATCAAATAAAACAAGTTAGGAGAAAATTTACAAGAATAGGAACATTTTATTGAACAAAAATAAGTAAAAACGACGAAAATAAATGAAAATGACTAAATTAATGTGCATAAAAATACGCATATTTACAGTTCATCAAATACCCTCATACTTAGGCTTTTGCTATTCCAGAGCAAAAGTTTGAGGTGAATCTATAAGGAATAAAAAAAACTCTAAGTTTTGGCTATCGCTTAATCAATTATAAGAGAGATCGAAATAAATATACGGTGTGTAAGAGTTAAGTCCTAAAATTATGTAGATGATTTAAATAGCGCAAAAGTTTTGGCCAAAAGACTTCTTGATGTAATCAAATAGAAGGCAACATTTGTAATGGTTAGATTAACGAAAATAGTTTGGAATTATAAGAACTCTAGCTTATATGAGTGCTACCGGAAATAATACAATTTACTAATTATGCTCTCAAAAAGATTTTTGAATTAATTCTAGAATCGTGTAATTGGCTAAGGGGGTAGTGTGGTTTATGAAGAGAGTTTTGATATTTGAGGTGAGGTAATTTTTTCTCGAACCTCCATGTTTTTTTTTCTTTTGGATTATTAGGAAAACGAAATCTTATTTTCCTAATATGATTTTTGTTTTTTCAACTTCATAAGAAAAATTAACTCAATGTATATTTGTAGGAGTAATGAATTTTATCCTCTTACTCCCTATATAATCTTTTTTTTTTAAAATTATTGGGTGCCTATGTTTACGGAACGAAATCTTGTTCCCATTGACATAAGATCTTTTAAGGATAAAATTTTTCATGCCAAGTAGGTCATGAAAAGTAAGGGGAGAAAGGAAAACTAGATTGTAATCCTAAAAATTTTTGAGAGCAACCTTAATAATTTGTACGTCCCAATTTGTTTCAGAAAGCTAAAAGTAAGTATAATTGAATTCTATAGTCGTTATTTCCTAACATAATATACGTGCTCCTATCAATGAAAAATTAGAAGTAGTGCCTAAAACGAGTTCGCTATTTTTAACAAAGTATAATGAATTCTTTAAAACTTAACCCCGGCTATTTAAATGTTTCAATCAATAATTAACAAACAGGTAGCAAACAGAGAATTAGTAGTATTCACATATAAATAAACTCAGAACAGAATTTTTGGATAGCAGAAAAGTTAAGTATGAAATATTTAATTTATTTGTTGCAAAACATTTTTTTTTGTTTGATTTTTATAGTTTTTGTTATCATTTTTTTTTGTTTGTTTTTCATTTATTATCCTTTTTTTTGTATTTTTGTTTTTCTCAATTTTTTTTTTTTTTGTTTTTTGAAAATTTTTTTGAACTATTATCTTTTTTTGTATTTTTTAAGAGAATTTTCATAATATGTACAAAAATAAGGGAGAAAAGGAAAAAGGTTTGTACAAGAATGAGGAAGGGGGAGAGAGAAAAAAAACAAAAATATATACAAAGTGAAACTAATCAAAATAATTTTTTTGTTTTGTTTTTTTGAGTTTTTGGAAAAGAGAAAGAGAACAAAAAATTTTTTTTTTGAATTTTTGTTTTTTCATTAAAATTTTTTTTTGTTTTTTCATTTAAAATTTGTTTGTTTCATTTTAAGATGTTTTTTAATAATTTTTTTGTTTTTGTTTTGTTGTTATATGTATTTTTTTGTATTTTTCTTTTTTTGAGATGCAGAAAAATTGAAGTGCAGAAAGTAAAGCACGAAAATACCCTCATACTTAAGTCCAACATTGTCCCCAATATTGTATCGTAAGTATGCAGAACAGAAATGAAAGACAATATGTACAACGAAAAGAAAGGGAAGGGGGTAGAAGCTTCCCTGAAACGCGGAGGGGGAGGCCGATCAGAAAGCCTGCGTTTATTAGAAAAAGCAGCAAAGGTAATGAGGAAAGGGCGAGAAAGATAAGCGAGGGGTGCCTCCCAGGAGCGCTTTGTTTATAGTCGTGTAGCTTGACTATTTTGGCGGGTTTATAATGTGGAGGAAAGTTATGGTTTCGCTAAAACCGATCACTGGGTCGCCCGCGATGTAAGACTTTAACCGATGACCGTTTACTTTAAAAGAGCCTTTGTCCGGGTGGGAGATGAGTACGGTTCCATAAGGAAAAACTTCTTCAACTAGGAAGGGACCAGACCATCTAGATTTTAATTTACCTGGAAAAAGCCTAAGACGTGAATTGTAAAGAAGGACAAGATCGCCCGGAGAAAATAATTTTTGGGACTTGATTTTTCGATCGTGATATAACTTAGAGCGCTCCTTATAGAATTTATTGCTCTCGTAAGCGTTCGCACGCCATTCATCGAGCTCGTTTAGTTGCAGTTTTCTATTCTGAGCGGCTAAGTTGGAGTCGAGGTTTAAGAGTTTTAAAGCCCAAAGTGCGCGATGTTCTAATTCTACGGGTAAATGGCACGCTTTGCCGTAGACTAACCGGAACGGCGTACATCCAATAGCGGTTTTGTAAGCCGTCCGATACGCCCACAACGCATCGTCGAGTTTAACAGACCAATCTTTCCTATTTAGCGAAACGGTTTTTTCTAAAATTCGCTTAATCTCTCGATTTACTACCTCGACTTGGCCACTTGTTTGCGGGTGGTAGGGGGTGGCAAGCTTGTGCGTGACTCCGTATTTAGCTAACGTCTTAGCCATAAGAGCGTTACAGAAATGCGTTCCCCTATCACTAACAATTGCGCGAGGCGTGCCGAAGCGAGAAAATAATTTTTTAAGAAATGTAACGACGACTCGCGCATCGTTGGTGGGGAGAGCTTGCGCTTCCGCCCACCTCGATACGTAGTCGACCGCCACTAAAATATACATATTTTTGAAAGACGGAGGTAGGGGGCCAACAAAATCTATGCCCCACAAATCGAAGACTTCGCACTCTAAAAACATGTTTTGGGGCATCTCGTCGCGACTAGAGATGTTACCCGACCGCTGACAGCTATCGCATGCGTGCACAAAATTATGCGCTTCTTTGAAGAGAGTGGGCCAAAAGTAGCCCGCCTCTAGCGCCTTCCGAGCGGTCCGGTTGGCTTGATAATGCCCACCGGCTGGACCCTCGTGGCAGTGCTTAAGAATTTGTAAGCACTCCACACCCGCAACGCATCTTCGGACCGCTTGGTCCGCGCAGATACGAAAAAGAAATGGGTCCTCCCAAAAGAAATTTTTCAAGTCAGAAAAGAATTTCTTCTTTTGATGACTGGAAAATTCTTTTGGAAGGACCCGCGCTACTAAGAAATTTGCAAAATCTGCGAACCAAGGCGAAGGTGACGAAGAATTATTAATGGCAAGAAGGCGTTCCTCGGGGAATCTGTCATTTATTTCAGATTCGACGAGCGCTTCCGCACCCGGATTTTCTAAACGGGAGAGGTGGTCCGCCGCTAGATTTTCCGCTCCCCGCTTATCTCGGATCTCCAAATCAAACTCCTGTAGGAGGAGAATCCATCGAAGAAGGCGGGGCTTCGCATCATTTTTAGCTAATAAATACTTAAGCGCGGAGTGATCGGTAAAAACAATAACTTTAGATAGCGTTATATACGAGCGAAACTTATCGAAAGCGAAAACGACGGTTAAGAGTTCCTTTTCCGTCGTCGTGTAATTTACTTGTGCGGAAGTGAGCGTCTTGCTAGCGTAATAAATAAGATGAAAATGTTTTTCTACGCGTTGGCCAAGAACGGCACCTAAGGCAATATCACTAGCGTCGCACATTATTTCGAACGGAAGGGACCAATTAGGGGCCACTAATATTGGTGAAGAGATAAGTTTTTGTTTTATCAAATTAAAGACGGACTCGCATTCGCTACTAAAGATGAAGCGTAATTCCTTTTCCAAGAGGTGAGTTAGCGGCTTTGTTATTTTTGAAAAATCTTGAATAAAGCGTCGGTAAAAGCCCGCATGGCCTAAGAAACTCCTAATAGATTTTACGTTGGTCGGATGCGGAAGTTTTTCTATAATTTCTATCTTGGCCTTATCCACCTCTATCCCCTTAGACGAAATCATATGGCCGAGTACCAAACCTCCTCGAACCATAAAGTTGCATTTTTCCCAATTTAAAACAAGGCTTGTGTCCTCGCACCGTTGAAGGACACGATCTAAATTTTGAAGGCAATCGGGAAAAGAGCGTCCGAAAACAGAAAAGTCATCCATAAAGACTTCCATAATGTCTTCTACTAGCTCGCCAAAGATCGCTAGCATACATCTTTAGAATGTAGCTGGCGCGTTGCAGAGTCCAAATGGCATTCTTCGATATGCGAAGGTGCCAAACGGGCAAGTAAAAATTGTTTTCTCTTGATCATCGGGGGAAATGGGGATTTGGAAAAACCCCGATAAACCATCAAGAAAACAATAATACAGATGACCGGATAAACGCTCTAAAATCTGGTCTAGAAATGGCAGAGGAAAATGGTCCTTGCGGGTGGCGTCGTTAAGTTTCCTATAGTCGATGCACACTCGCCAACCCGTAACAGTACGAGTTGGGACAAGCTCATTATGCTCATTCTCCACTACGGTAAGACCGCCCTTCTTGGGCACGACATGCACGGGACTAACCCATGCACTGTCCGAAATAGGGTAGATAATCCCCGCATCTAATAACTTAATGATTTCGGCTTTAACGACGTCTTTCATGTTTGGGTTAAGACGACGCTGAGGCTGAATCGTTTTGCGGCAATTATCGTTTAGGAAAATCTTATGGGTGCAAAAGGAGGGGCTAATCCCCTTTAGGTCAGAGATTTGCCACGCAATTGCGTGGCGATGTTTAAATAAAACTTCCAATAAATCGGAAGTCTCCGAATCACTCAAGTCCGAAGAAATGATAACGGGGAGCGTATCACCTTTTCCCAAAAAAGCGTACTTGAGCGAGGCGGGTAAGGGTTTGAGGTCTAGGATGGGCGGTTCTTCTAGGGAGGTTTTAATTCCTATGTCTTTCTTACCAATTGGTTCGAAAGGCAAGTCTATAGACGTATCCTCATCGCAGTTAAAATTTTCGAGCGCATAAATATCATCATTTAAAAATACGGACTCGAAAATGGGAGAAGAACGATCTCCGAAAAAAGTATCTAAAGAATAGCAGAAATCGTCGCTCGATGACAAATTGTCCATCGAGGGATTAATAGAGAAAGTAACTTGGTCATCGCCTACTCGGAGGAGAAGGCTACCATTACTAACATCTATTAGTGCGCGGGAGGTCGCGAGAAAAGGGCGACCGAGTATTATTGGTACCTCGGCGTCCTCCTCGATATCTAAGATGACGAAGTCTACCGGGAAGGTAAACTTGTCGACTCGGACAAGGACGTCCTCCACTACCCCGATAGGGAACTTAACCGAGCGATCCGCTAATTGGATGCGCATATTCGTAGGACTAGGAGTACCCAAACCTAAACGCGAAAAGAGCGAGAACGGCATCAGATTAATGCTAGCCCCTAAATCAGCTAAGGCGTACTTTACTAATATATCGCCAAAAAGGCACGGGATGGAAAACCGTCCCGGGTCGTTTTGTTTTGCGGGCAATTTATTAGTAAGGGCCGCCGAGCAGACAGCGTTGAGAGATACATGCGAAATATCCTCTAATTTGCGTTTATTAGAAAGTAGTTCTTTTAAAAATTTCGCATATTTGGGCATTTGCGAGATAGCCTCGCAAAAAGGAACATTAATGTGAATTTGTTTTAATAATAAAATAAATTTTTCATATTGCGCGTCCTTACGCTCGTTTTCTAACTTATGCGGATACGGGAGAGCCTTGTTTAAAATAATTTTTTCTTTTATAATAGGTAAAGGCGGCGTGAGCGAAGAAAGGGGAAGAGGGGTCGGAGGTGAAATATGTACCTGAGGGTCGGTCCGTTTTGGATCGACCACCTCCTTTCCGCTACGGAGGGTTATAGCGTTGGCGTTGTCCCGCGGATTGGGCTCCGTGTTTCCCGGCAGTGCCCCGAGCGCGCGCTCGGACATCATCCTCGCCAGCTGTCCAACCTGTTGTTCGAGTGTTTTTAGCGATCCGGTGATGTTCCGGATATTTGACTCGTTGGACGCAATATACTTCGAAAAATTTTCCTCCATCGGGGAGGGTTTCGGAAGAGGAGGGGGAGGAAGAAATCCGGGCGCATAAGAAATAGGGGGACGCTGAGTATTATTCGGGTTGCTCCACGAGAAGTTGGGGTGATTCCTCCAACCCGGATTATAGTTATTACTATAAGGGTTGTTGTTGGGGTTGAAGGGAGGACGACCCGAATTTCCCATGAAGTCCACGAACTCTTCAGCTACGCAGACGTTAGGGGGAATAAAACAAGGCGGAGTGGAGGAGGCAGCAGACATCTCCGCCACCTGCTTTGTTAACCTTTCAACTTAAAGGGTCAAGAGAGCAGTGGCATCCACTTCAAAAAGACCAGCCGCCGGCTTTGGCCGTCCCCGCGGGACGTTCCATTGATAGGCGTTCATAGCCATCTCTTCGAATAAAGCCTGGGCGGCCTCGGGGGTTTTGTTGTTAAGCGTACCCCCGGCAGCCGCGTCAATCATTTGACGCGTCTGAAAATTCAGCCCATTATAAAAAATTTGAACTTGCAACCACGTTGGCAGCGCGTGGTGCGGGCAACGGCGGAGGAATTCCTTAAATCGTTCCCAAGTCTCGTATAGAGACTCAGGATCATTCTGCACAAACGAAGAAATGTCCGCCCGCAACTTTGCAGTTTTGGCGGGCGGAAAGTACTTCGTTAGGAACCGTTCCGTCAACTCAGCCCACGTGGTGATACATCCTCGCGGGAGGGCATTCAACCACGCCTTGGCTTTGGACTTAAGGGAAAAAGGAAATAAGCGCAAACGAATGGCGTCATCAGTGACGCCATTGATCTTGAAGGTGTCGCATATCTCCAAGAAATTGGACAAGTGGACATTCGGGTCCTCATCCGGCAGTCCATCGAACTGCACGGCGTTTTGGACCATTTGAATGACACTTGACTTTATTTCAAAATTATTATTGGCCACCGCAGGGCGAACAATACTCGACCCAGAATCATCCAGGTTAGGCCGGGCGTAATAAGACATAGTACGCTCGGCCGCCGGGGGAAGGTTAGGGGCGGCCATAACTACAACAGTGGGTTCTCCGATAGATTCCTCGGGATCTAAAGAAGGATTTCGGCGATGAGATCGGATACGCGCAAGAGAGCGTTCGATCTCAGGGTCGAAGTCTAAATCTTCAGACTCTGAGGGTTGTCCTCGGGTCATACACTCAATCAAAAATAAAACAAAAATAAACTTTTTTGTTTGTTTTTTTTTTTTTTAAATAAAGTTTTTAATTTTTTTTTGTTTTTTTTAGAAAATAAGTAAAATTAATAGACTCCGGAATTCGAAATAGCAACTCGAAAAGAGAGTCCCCGGCAACGGCGCCAAAAACTTGATGTGCCCGCGAACAGACTCTTACTGTGGTTGGTTCGGTGAGTCGATCGCCGCGGGCTCGCTCGGGTAGGCAAGTGCACCTATCGCAAGTAGTACTCGATATTCGGGGGAATACCGAGGTCGTATTGTTCTCGAGGTCGCGTTGACTATTCTTACTCCTCCGGGAGGACTATTATTTTACTAAAAGAAAGGTGGATTTTTTTTTTACTTAATTAAAGACGGAAAAGCAAAGGAGCGAAAAAACGATTTAGAAAATATTCGATGAAGGGTTAACGCTCGGCATCGAATCGGATTAAGACTAAAACAATTTTTAATAATAAAAAGACTTAGTTTTCAAATTAATAATAAGGCAACTTGGCCGTGGAGGTTCCACAAATGTGAGCTCACCTAGCTATAGGGATATCGCTCACCTAAACGTTAAGACTATTCGACCGAACGTTAGTCCGACGAAGGATTCCTCTTAACGCCCGCTTTACGCTAAGAACCCCGCTATTGGGTGGGGGACCCAATCCGGTAGAATTACGCTTGTCCTCTCTCGAGGGTATGCACGCAACTCTATTTACCCAGGGGTGATCGGTCCATATGCACGGCCTCTCGGCTAGCTAGCATATGGACTACGGAAATAGGGCCCACACATCGATTATGTGGTCCTACGCGTCGTAAACCCGGGGTAAACCCTAAGTGCTTAAATTAAAATGAAAATAAAGAACTTTAATTATTATAAATCATTTTAAATGTCCCAATGCTCTTCGATGCCGAGGCTAATAGCGATTAGCCACACATCGGTATGGGGACGGCTTATAATTTAGTGAGGCGTGAGTTCGAAATTAAATGCTAAACGATTATAAGAAAGGGACAAAAGAAAAATAACAATATTTAGAAAGCTAAAAAGTTAACTAAACGAGAACTCACGCACACTCCAAATTATAAATTAAACAGAAACTAAGTTACACATGAATGAAATTTGCATAATTTAAATTTGCGAGTCCCACTCAAACGAGTGGGGGCGGGAAATAAAAGCTGAAAAGTGCATAATTGAAATTTGCAAGTCCCACTCAAACGAGTGGGGGCGGAAAATAAAGGCTGAAAATTGCAAGTCCTACTCAACCGAGTAGGACTGAAATGAAAGCGAGTCCTACTCAAATGAGTAGGAGAAAATAAATGCGATTATAGGGCTAAAAAGTCCGGCCATTTAACTCAAGTGAGTAGGCGGAAAAAAATAAAGAAAGAAAAATTACAAGTCCTACTCGAACGAGTAGAACTGAAATAAAGTCCGGCCATTTAAACTCAAGTGAGTAGGCGGAAAAATAAAGAAAGAAAAATTACAAGTCCTACTCGAACGAGTAGGACAGAAAATGAAAACGATGCGCCATTTAACTCTTAACGAGTAGGCGAAAATAAATGCACACGAACACACACACTCCATATGAAATTCAAGAAAGCAATAAAATTATACACCTACACTCACACACTCTACATAATTGAACAAAGCATTAAAAGAAAGCATTAAAACAAAGCATGAAAATTATACACCTACACTCACACACTCTACACAATTTAAATCAAAGCATAAAAGTTAATACACCTACACTCACACACACTTCATGAAGATTAAGAAGAACAAAAGGAAATTTATTCTCATACACTCACACACACTAATAACAAAGAAAAATTAAAGTTACCTAAAAATGAAAATAACAAGATTTCTACTCCTAAAACTTACCCAAAACACATAAAAAGAACAAACAAAAAGAGAATGAGCAAAAAATTTTACAAAATAAAGTCAAAATCAAAGGTGCTCAAAAATTAAAACTTTAACTTTTTCATGCTTAGGTTTTGCCAAAAATGAATAAAAAGAGAAAATTTCAATTTTTTGAAGACAAAAGTTTTTCAAAACAAATTAAAAAATCAAAGTTTTTGGAAAATTAAAATACCAACATTTTCATTCTTATGATGTTATGAAAGTGATAAAAAAGTGAAAAAGAAGATGAAAAGAACAAAAAAGGTTTTACAATCCTAAAAGAAAACTAAGTAAAAAAAGAACAAATTCACTTTTTTAAAAATCTCTTTTATAGAATCATAAGGATGAAATCAAAATCTAAGCATGAAAACTAGTTAATAGGAAAAAGACAAGGTGAGAAAAAGAAAGAAAACTATCATGCTTAAGCATGAAGACAAGTAGAAGACATGTAAAGTAAGTAAATTACACTCATACACACACACACACCTTTCATAAATGAAGAACTAAGTGAAGAACAAGGATGAAACCAAGGATAAAAAGGGAAAGAGGTGAGCCATCCAAATGAACTTTTCATGCTAAATAAAGAGAGAAAATCTAACATTTTTATTAAAATTTTCAAGCTATTACAAAGCTAAAAGATAAAGGAAAACAAAGCATGAAATAAGAAGGGAGAAATCTCCTTACATAGCACTAGTATCCACGGATTAAGCCCACAAAAAGACACTAACTTGGCCCAAAAATCTGAACCCTTGGACCTTACAGAACTGGGCTATTTATAGGAAAAAATTTCTAAGTACACGCCTTCGGTCACGGGCGTGTAGGGGGGGCGTGACAGTACTATTCATGAAGGCGGCTGGCGATTGGACAGCAAAGTTGACTTCGGGCTGAGTTCGCAGCAGTCACGCCCTAGGTCACGGGCGTGACTACGGGCGTGTCGGGGAGGTAGAACCGGGCGCGGGTTGCGTCAAATGTCCTTGGCAGCATCTTGTCGGGCCAGCTGGAAAGGTCACGCCCCATGTCACGGGCGTGACTATGGGCGTGACAGTTGAGGTCGACACTCGACGAATGTCGAGCGGAAAGTGTTGAGTCGAAATCGTTGAGCTGAAATTGGGTCACGCCCTTGGTCACGGGCGTGACACTGGGCGTGACAGTTGGTGTCGACACTCGACGATCGTCGAGCGGAATTCGTCGAGAGGAGAGGACACAGGCTTGGGTCACGCCCCGTGTCGGGTGACACGGGCGTGTCACCAGGCGTGTCAAGCCTTTTGTTCAGAAATTTTCCGATTTCACGGGAAATGCACAGTCACGGCTCGGTCACGGGCGTGACCCATGTGTCACGGGCGTGTACTTCCCAAATTTTGGCAGATTTTGAAATTTTTCTGAAAAATCAAATAAAACAAGTTAGGAGAAAATTTACAAGAATAGGAACATTTTATTGAACAAAAATAAGTAAAAACGACGAAAATAAATGAAAATGACTAAATTAATGTGCATAAAAATACGCATATTTACAGTTCATCAAATACCCCCATACTTAGGCTTTTGCTATTCTAGAGCAAAAGTTTGAGGTGAATCTATAAGGAATAAAAAAAACTCTAAGTTTTGGCTATCGCTTAATCAATTATAAGAGAGATCGAAATAAATATACGGGGTGTAAGAGTTAAGTCCTAAAATTATGTAGATGATTTAAATAACGCAAAAGTTTTGGCCAAAAGACTTCTTGATGTAATCAAATAGAAGGCAACATTTGTAATGGTTAGATTAACGAAAATAGTTTGGAATTATAAGAACTCTAGCTTATATGAGTGCTACCGGAAATAATACAATTTACTAATTATGCTCTCAAAAAGATTTTTGAATTAATTCTAGAATCGTGTAATTGGCTAAGGGGGTAGTGTGGTTTATGAAGAGGGTTTTGATATTTGAGGTGAGGTAATTTTTTCTCGAACCTCCATGTTTTTTTTTCTTTTGGATTATTAGGAAAACGAAATCTTATTTTCCTAATATGATTTTTGTTTTTTCAACTTCATAAGAAAAATTAACCCAATGTATATTTGTAGGAGTAATGAATTTTATCCTCTTACTCCCTATATAATCTTTTTTTTTAAAATTATTGGGTGCCTATGTTTACGGAACGAAATCTTGTTCCCATTGACATAAGATCTTTTAAGGATAAAATTTTTCATGCCAAGTAGGTCATGAAAAGTAAGGGGAGAAATGAAAACTAGATTGTAATCCTAAAAATTTTTGAGAGCAACCTTAATAATTTGTACGTCCCAATTTGTTTCAGAAAGCTAAAAGTAAGTATAATTGAATTTTATAGTCGTTATTTCCTAACATAATATACGTGCTCCTATCAATGAAAAATTAGAAGTAGTGCCTAAAACGAGTTCGCTATTTTTAACAAAGTATAATGAATTCTTTAAAACTTAACCCCGGCTATTTAAATGTTTCAATCAATAATTAACAAACAGGTAGCAAACAGAGAATTAGTAGTATTCACATATAAATAAACTCAGAACAGAATTTTTGGATAGCAGAAAAGTTAAGTATGAAATATTTAATTTATTTGTTGCAAAACATTTTTTTTGTTTGATTTTTATAGTTTTTGTTATAATTTTTTTTTGTTTGTTTTTCATTTATTATCCTTTTTTTTTGTATTTTTATTTTTCTCATTTTTTTTTGTTTTTTGAAAATTTTTTTGAACTATTATCTTTTTTTGTATTTTTTAAGAGAATTTTCATAATATGTACAAAAATAAGGGAGAAAAGGAAAAAGGTTTGTACAAGAATGAGGAAGGGGAGAGAGAAAAAAAAACAAAAATATATACAAAGTGAAACTAATCAAAATAATTTTTTTGTTTTGTTTTTTTGAGTTTTTGGAAAAGAGAAAGAGAAAAAATTTTTTTTTTTTTGAATTTTTGTTTTTTCATTAAAATTTTTTTTTTTTGTTTTTTCATTTAAAATTTGTTTGTTTCATTTTAAGATGTTTTTTAATAATTTTTTTGTTTTTGTTTTGTTGTTATATGTATTTTTTTGTATTTTTCTTTTTTTGAGATGCAGAAAAATTGAAGTGCAGAAAGTAAAGCACGAAAATACCCCCATACTTAAGTCCAACATTGTCCCCAATGTTGTATCGTAAGTATGCGGAACAGAAATGAAAGACAATATGTACAACGAAAAGAAAGGGAAGGGGGTAGAAGCTTCCCTGAAACGCGGAGGGGGAGGCCGATCAGAAAGTCTGCGTTTATTAGAAAAAGCAGCAAAGGTAATGAGGAAAGGGCGAGAAAGATAAGCGAGGGGTGCCTCCCAGGAGCGCTTTGTTTATAGTCGTGTAGCTTGACTATTTTGGCGGGTTTATAATGTGGAGGAAAGTTATGGTTTCGCTAAAACCGATCACTGGGTCGCCCGCGATGTAAGACTTTAACCGATGACCGTTTACTTTAAAAGAGCCTTTGTCCGGGTGGGAGATGAGTACGGTTCCATAAGGAAAAACTTCTTCAACTAGGAAGGGACCGGACCATCTAGATTTTAATTTACCTGGAAAAAGCCTAAGACGTGAATTGTAAAGAAGGACAAGATCGCCCGGAGAAAATAATTTTTGGGACTTGATTTTTCGATCGTGATATAACTTAGAGCGCTCCTTATAGAATTTATTGCTCTCGTAAGCGTTCGCACGCCATTCATCGAGCTCATTTAGTTGCAGTTTTCTATTCTGAGCGGCTAAGTTGGAGTCGAGGTTTAAGAGTTTTAAAGCCCAAAGTGCGCGATGTTCTAATTCTACGGGTAAATGGCACGCTTTGCCGTAGACTAACCGGAACGGCGTACATCCAATAGCGGTTTTGTAAGCCGTCCGATACGCCCACAACGCATCGTCGAGTTTAACAGACCAATCTTTCCTATTTAGCGAAACAGTTTTTTCTAAAATTCGCTTAATCTCTCGATTTACTACCTCGACTTGGCCACTTGTTTGCGGGTGGTAGGGGGTGGCAAGCTTGTGCGTGACTCCGTATTTAGCTAACGTCTTAGCCATAAGAGCGTTACAGAAATGCGTTCCCCTATCACTAACAATTGCGCGAGGCGTGCCGAAGCGAGAAAATAATTTTTTAAGAAATGTAACGACGACTCGCGCATCGTTGGTGGGGAGAGCTTGCGCTTCCGCCCACCTCGATACGTAGTCGACCGCCACTAAAATATACATATTTTTGAAAGACGGAGGTAGGGGGCCAACAAAATCTATGCCCCACAAATCGAAGACTTCGCACTCTAAAAACATGTTTTGGGGCATCTCGTCGCGACGAGAGATGTTACCCGACCGCTGACAGCTATCGCATGCGCGCACAAAATTATGCGCGTCTTTGAAGAGAGTGGGCCAAAAGTAGCCCGCCTCTAGCGCCTTCCGAGCGGTCCGGTTGGCTTGATAATGCCCACCGGCTGGACCCTCGTGGCAGTGCTTAAGAATTTGTAAGCACTCCACACCCGCAACGCATCTTCGGACCGCTTGGTCCGCGCAGATACGAAAAAGAAATGGGTCCTCCCAAAAGAAATTTTTCAAGTCAGAAAAGAATTTCTTCTTTTGATGACTGGAAAATTCTTTTGGAAGGACTCGCGCTACTAAGAAATTTGCAAAATCTGCGAACCAAGGCGAAGGTGACGAAGAATTATTAATGGCAAGAAGGCGTTCCTCGGGGAATCTGTCATTTATTTCAGATTCGACGAGCGCTTCCGCACCCGGATTTTCTAAACGGGAGAGGTGGTCCGCCGCTAGATTTTCCGCTCCCCGCTTATCTCGGATCTCCAAATCAAACTCCTGTAGGAGGAGAATCCATCGAAGAAGGCGGGGCTTCGCATCATTTTTAGCTAATAAATACTTAAGCGCGGAGTGATCGGTAAAAACGATAACTTTAGATAGCGTTATATACGAGCGAAACTTATCGAAAGCGAAAACGACGGCTAAGAGTTCCTTTTCCGTCGTCGTGTAATTTACTTGTGCAGAAGTGAGCGTCTTGCTAGCGTAATAAATAGGATGAAAATGTTTTTCTACGCGTTGGCCAAGAACGACACCTAAGGCAATATCACTAGCGTCGCACATTATTTCGAACGGAAGGGACCAATTAGGGGCCACTAATATTGGTGAAGAGATAAGTTTTTGTTTTATCAAATTAAAGGCGGACTCGCATTCGCTACTAAAGATGAAGCGTAATTCCTTTTCCAAGAGGTGAGTTAGCGGCTTTGTTATTTTTGAAAAATCTTGAATAAAGCGTCGGTAAAAGCCCGCATGGCCTAAGAAACTCCTAATAGATTTTACGTTGGTCGGATGCGGAAGTTTTTCTATAATATCTATCTTGGCCTTATCCACCTCTATCCCCTTAAACGAAATCATATGGCCGAGTACCAAACCTCCTCGAACCATAAAGTTGCATTTTTCCCAATTTAAAACAAGGCTTGTGTCCTCGCACCGTTGAAGGACACGATCTAAATTTTGAAGGCAATCGGGAAAAGAGCGTCCGAAAACAGAAAAGTCATCCATAAAGACTTCCATAATGTCTTCTACTAGCTCGCCAAAGATCGCTAGCATACATCTTTGGAATGTAGCTGGCGCTTTGCAGAGTCCAAATGGCATTCTTCGATATGCGAAGGTGCCAAACGGGCAAGTAAAAGTTGTTTTCTCTTGATCATCGGGGGAAATGGGGATTTGGAAAAACCCCGATAAACCATCAAGAAAATAATAATACGGATGACCGGATAAACGCTCTAAAATATGGTCTAGAAATGGCAGAGGAAAATGGTCCTTGCGGGTGGCGTCGTTAAGTTTCCTATAGTCGATGCACACTCGCCAACCCGTAACAGTACGAGTTGGGACAAGCTCGTTATGCTCATTCGCCACTACGGTAAGACCGCCCTTCTTGGGCACGACATGCACGGGACTAACCCATGCACTGTCCGAAATAGGGTAGATAATCCCCGCATCTAATAACTTAATGATTTCGTCTTTAACGACGTCTTTCATGTTTGGGTTAAGACGACGCTGCGGCTGAATCGTTTTGCGGCAATTATCGTTTAGGAAAATCTTATGGGTGCAAAAGGAGGGGCTAATCCCCTTTAGGTCAGAGATTTGCCACGCAATTGCGTGGCGATGTTTAAATAAAACTTCCAATAAATCGGAAGTCTCCGAATCACTCAAGTCCGAAGAAATGATAACGGGGAGCGTATCACCTTTTCCCAAAAAAGCGTACTTGAGCGAGGCGGGTAAGGGTTTGAGGTCTAGGATGGGCGGTTCTTCTAGGGAGGTTTTAATTCCTATGTCTTTCTTACCAATTGGTTCGAAAGGCAAGTCTATAGACGTATCCTCATCGCAGTTAAAATTTTCGAGCGCATAAATATCATCATTTAAAAATACGGACTCGAAAATGGGAGAAGTACGATCTCCGAAAAAAGTATCTAAAGAATAGCAGAAATCGTCGCTCGATGACAAATTGTCCATCGAGGGATTAATAGAGAAAGTAACTTGGTCATCGCCTACTCGGAGGAGAAGGCTACCATTACTAACATCTATTAGTGCGCGGGAGGTCGCGAGAAATGGGCGACCGAGTATTATTGGTACCTCGGCGTCCTCCTCGATATCTAAGATGACGAATTCTACCGGGAAGGTAAACTTGTCGACTCGGACAAGGACATCCTCCACTACCCCGATAGGGAACTTAACCGAGCGATCCGCTAATTGGATGCGCATATTCGTAGGACTAGGAGTACCCAAACCTAAACGCGAAAAGAGCGAGAACGGCATCAGATTAATGCTAGCCCCTAAATCAGCTAAGGCGTACTTTACTAATATATCGCCAAAAAGGCACGGGATGGAAAACCGTCCCGGGTCGTTTTGTTTTGCGGGCAATTTATTAGTAAGGACCGCCGAGCAGACAGCGTTGAGAGATACATGCGAAATATCCTCTAATTTGCGTTTATTAGAAAGTAGTTCTTTTAAAAATTTCGCATATTTGGGCATTTGCGAGATAGCCTCGCAAAAAGGAACATTAATGTGAATTTGTTTTAATAATAAAATAAATTTTTCATATTGCGCGTCCTTATGCTCGTTTTCTAACTTATGCGGATACGGGAGAGCCTTGTTTAAAATAATTTTTTCTTTTATAATAGGTAAAGGCGGCGTGAGCGAAGAAAGGGGAAGAGGGGTCGGAGGTGAAATATGTACCTGAGGGTCGGTCCGTTTTGGATCGACCACCTCCTTTCCGCTACGGAGGGTTATAGCGTTGGAGTTGTCCCGCGGATTGGGCTCCGTGTTTCCCGACAGTGCCCCGAGCGCGCGCTCGGACATCATCCTCGCCAGCTGTCCAACCTGTTGTTCGAGTGTTTTTAGCGATCCAGTGATGTTCCGGATATTTCACTCGTTGGACGCAATATACTTCGAAAAATTTTCCTCCATCGTGGAGGGTTTCGGAAGAGGAGGGGGAGGAAGAAATCCGGGCGCATAAGAAATAGGGGGATGCTGAGCATTATTCGGGTTGCTCCACGAGAAGTTGGGGTGATTCCTCCAACCCGGATTATAGTTATTACTATAAGGGTTGTTGTTGGGGTTGAAGGGAGGACGACCCGAATTTCCCATGAAGTCCACGAACTCTTCAGCTACGCAGACGTTAGGGGGAATAAAACAAGGCGGAGTGAAGGAGGCAGCAGACATCTCCGCCACATGCTTTGTTAACCTTTCAACTTGAAGGGTCAAGAGAGCAGTGGCATCCACTTCAAAAAGACCAGCCGCCGGCTTTGGCCGTCCCCGCGGGACGTTCCATTGATAGGCGTTCATAGCCATCTCTTCGAATAAAGCCTGGGCGGCCTCGGGGGTTTTGTTGTTAAGCGTACCCCCGGCAGCCGCGTCAATCATTTGACGCGTCTGAAAATTCAGCCCATTATAAAAAAATTGAACTTGCAACCACGTTGGCAGCGCGTGGTGCGGGCAACGGCGGAGGAATTCCTTAAATCGTTCCCAAGTCTCGTATAGAGACTCAGGATCGTTCTGCACAAACGAAGAAATGTACGCCCGCAACTTTGCAGTTTTGGCGGGCGGAAAGTACTTCGTTAGGAACCGTTCCGTCAACTCAGCCCACGTGGTGATACATCCTCGCGGGAGGGCATTCAACCACGCCTTGGCTTTGGACTTAAGGGAAAAAGGAAATAAGCGCAAACGAATGGCGTCATCAGTGACGCCATTGATCTTGAAGGTGTCGCATATCTCCAAGAAATTGGACAAGTGGACATTCGGGTCCTCATCCGGCAGTCCATCGAACTGCACGGCGTTTTGGACCATTTGAATGACACTTGACTTTATTTCAAAATTATTATTGGCCACCGCAGGGCGAACAATACTCGACCCAGAATCATCCAGGTTAGGCCGGGCGTAATAAGACATAGTACGCTCGGCCGCCGGGGGAAGGTTAGGGGCGGCCATAACTACAACAGTGGGTTCTCCGATAGATTCCTCGGGATCTAAAGAAGGATTTCGGCGATGAGATCGGATACGCGCAAGAGAGCGTTCGATCTCAGGGTCGAAGTCTAAATCTTCAGACTCTGAGGGTTGTCCTCGGGTCATACACCCAATCAAAAATAAAACAAAAATAAACTTTTTTGTTTGTTTTTTTTTTTTAAAAATAAAGTTTTTAGTTTTTTTTTTGTTTTTTTTTAGAAAATAAGTAAAATTAATAGACTCCGGAATTCGAAATAGCAACTCGAAAAGAGAGTCCCCGGCAACGGCGCCAAAAACTTGATGTGCCCGCGAACAAACTCTTACTGTGGTTGGTTCGGTGAGTCGATCGCCGCGGGCTCGCTCGGGTAGGCAAGTGCACCTATCGCAAGTAGTACTCGATATTCGGGGGAATACCGAGGTCGTATTGTTCTCGGGGTCGCGTTGACTATTCTTACTCCTCCGGGAGGACTATTATTTTACTAAAAGAAAGGTGGATTTTTTTTACTTAATTAAAGACGGAAAAGCAAAGGAGCGAATAAACGATTTAGAAAATATTCGATGAAGAGTTAACGCTCGGCATCGAATCGGATTAAGACTAAAACAATTTTTAATAATAAAAAGACTTAGTTTTCAAATTAATAATAAGGCAACTTGGCCGTGGAGGTTCCACAAATGTGAGCTCACCTAGCTATAGGGATATCGCTCACCTAAACGTTAAGACTATTCGACCGAACGTTAGTCCGACGAAGGATTCCTCTTAACGCCCGCTTTACGCTAAGAACCCCGCTATTGGGTGGGGGACCCAATCCGGTAGAATTACGCTTGTCCTCTCTCGAGGGTATGCACGCAACTCTATTTACCCAGGGGTGATCGGTCCATATGCACGGCCTCTCGGCTAGCTAGCATATGGACTACGGAAATAGGGCCCACACATCGATTATGTGGTCCTACGCGTCGTAAACCCGGGGTAAACCCTAAGTGCTTAAATTAAAATGAAAATAAAGAACTTTAATTATTATAAATCATTTTAAATGTCCCAATGCTCTTCGATGCCGAGGCTAATAGCGATTAGCCACACATCGGTATGGGGACGGCTTATAATTTAGTGAGGCGTGAGTTCGAAATTAAATGCTAAACGATTATAAGAAAGGGACAAAAGAAAAATAACAATATTTAGAAAGCTAAAAAGTTAACTAAACGAGAACTCACGCACACTCCAAATTATAAATTAAACAGAAACTAAGTTACACATGAATGAAATTTGCATAATTTAAATTTGCGAGTCCCACTCAAACGAGTGGGGGCGGGAAATAAAAGCTGAAAAGTGCATAATTGAAATTTGCAAGTCCCACTCAAACGAGTGGGGGCGGAAAATAAAGGCTGAAAATTGCAAGTCCTACTCAACCGAGTAGGACTGAAATGAAAGCGAGTCCTACTCAAATGAGTAGGAGAAAATAAATGCGATTACAGGGCTAAAAAGTCCGGCCATTTAACTCAAGTGAGTAGGCGGAAAAAAATAAAGAAAGAAAAATTACAAGTCCTACTCGAACGAGTAGAACTGAAATAAAGTCCGGCCATTTAAACTCAAGTGAGTAGGCGGAAAAATAAAGAAAGAAAAATTACAAGTCCTACTCGAACGAGTAGGACTGAAAATGAAAACGATGCGCCATTTAACTCTTAACGAGTAGGCGGAAATAAATGCACACGAACACACACACTCCATATGAAATTCAAGAAAGCAATAAAATTATACACCTACACTCACACACTCTACATAATTGAACAAAGCATTAAAAGAAAGCATTAAAACAAAGCATGAAAATTATACACCTACACTCACACACTCTACACAATTTAAATCAAAGCATAAAAGTTAATACACCTACACTCACACACACTTCATGAAGATTAAGAAGAACAAAAGGAAATTTATTCTCATACACTCACACACACTAATAACAAAGAAAAATTAAAGTTACCAAAAAATGAAAATAACAAGATTTCTACTCCTAAAACTTACCCAAAACACATAAAAAGAACAAACAAAAAGAGAATGAGCAAAAAGTTTTACAAAATAAAGTCAAAATCAAAGGTGCTCAAAAATTAAAACTTTAACTTTTTCATGCTTAGGTTTTGCCAAAAATGAATAAAAAGAGAAAATTTCAATTTTTTAAAGACAAAAGTTTTTCAAAACAAATTAAAAAATCAAAGTTTTTGGAAAATTAAAATACCAACATTTTCATTCTTATGATGTTATGAAAGTGATAAAAAAGTGAAAAAGAAGATGAAAAGAACAAAAAAGGTTTTACAATCCTAAAAGAAAACTAAGTAAAAAAAGAACAAATTCACTTTTTTTAAAATCTCTTTTATAGAATCATAAGGATGAAATCAAAATCTAAGCATGAAAACTAGTTAATAGGAAAAAGACAAGGTGAGAAAAAGAAAGAAAACTATCATGCTTAAGCATGAAGACAAATAGAAGACATGTAAAGTAAGTAAATTACACTCATACACACACACACACCTTTCATAAATGAAGAACTAAGTGAAGAACAAGGATGAAACCAAGGATAAAAAGGGAAAGAGGTGAGCCATCCAAATGAACTTTTCATGCTAAATAAAGAGAGAAAATCTAACATTTTTATTAAAATTTTCAAGCTATTACAAAGCTAAAAGATAAAGGAAAACAAAGCATGAAATAAGAAGGGAGAAATCTCCTTACATAGCACTAGTATCCACGGATTAAGCCCACAAAAAGACACTAACTTGGCCCAAAAATCTGAACCCTTGGACCTTACAGAACTGGGCTATTTATAGGAAAAAATTTCTAAGTACACGCCTTCGGTCACGGGCGTGTAGGGGGGGCGTGACAGTACTATTCATGAAGGCGGCTGGCGATTGGACAGCAAAGTTGACTTCGGGCTGAGTTCGCAGCAGTCACGCCCTAGGTCACGGGCGTGACTACGGGCGTGTCGGGGAGGTAGAACCGGGCGCGGGTTGCGTCAAATGTCCTTGGCAGCATCTTGTCGGGCCAGCTGGAAAGGTCACGCCCCATGTCACGGGCGTGACTATGGGCGTGACAGTTGGGGTCGACACTCAACGAATGTCGAGCGGAAAGTGTCGAGTCGAAATCGTTGAGCTGAAATTGGGTCACGCCCTTGGTCACGGGCGTGACACTGGGCGTGACAGTTGGTGTCGACACTCGACGATCGTCGAGCGGAATTCATCGAGAGGAGAGGACACGGGCTTGGGTCACGCCCCGTGTCGGGTGACACGGGCGTGTCACCAGGCGTGTCAAGCCTTTTGTTCAGAAATTTTCCGATTTCACGGGAAATGCACAGTCACGGCTCGGTCACGGGCGTGACCCATGTGTCACGGGCGTGTACTTCCCAAATTTTGGCAGATTTTGAAATTTTTCTGAAAAATCAAATAAAACAAGTTAGGAGAAAATTTACAAGAATAGGAACATTTTATTGAACAAAAATAAGTAAAAACGACGAAAATAAATGAAAATGACTAAATTAATGTGCATAAAAATACGCATATTTACAGTTCATCAGAGATCGACCACCGACGCGGCCGCATGCAGTAGGATCAACCCGGAGCTCCTCTCCCGGCCCCGCCGCCAAGCACGCGACAAGGGTAACGATGTTTCTACTTGGGCAGGTGAAGCCCTCAGTTTACATATTTGTATGGAAGCCCCTCTCCACCAACGGGTGGGGGGAATGGAGCTTTCCGACGGGTTGACGTGTACGTCCCCGCAGTTAATTGCATTAGTAGCCGGAAGCGTGAGTACGGGTTTAGGCATGCTGTGTGAAGCCCATCCGGACGTGTGAGCCGGATTGGTGATGTTCTGGGGTTTCCGGAGAAGACTCCGAGGAAGTTATTTATTAGCCGTTTGCAGGGAATGCGCGCCACAAGCCACAAAAAAGGGGGTTTGCGCAATATGTTTAGCTCGCTTATGTTAGCCGACCGATGACTAGTTGGCCGCCGCTCGTCGAGATGTTGGCGTACAGGCGTTGCAGCACCAGGCGGGGAGTAGCGGGCTTAAGCCCAAGCTTGTGCCGGCCCTCGAAGGCCTTTTTGTTTATATTGCCGGCCTGCATGCTGAGTATGGAATTTATATTCCTATAATATTTTTTAATATCTGTGATGCCCTGTGAATATGTAGTTTACTCAGGTCTTGGGCGAGCGGTGTGTTCGTGAACCGCTCCCCCCGTGGGGGCCCTGAGGTATAGATGTCGGGAAGCCCCTGATGGCCTGTTGTCATCCTTTCAGAATAGCGGAGTTCCGCTATTAGCAGCCCAATTGGGGTTGCGTAGAGTAGGGCTGCTGGGCGGTGTTGCGCCAATAGTAAGGAGGGCGGGGAACATTTTACATAGACCCGAGGTGGCACCTCTAGTTTGGGAGTGGATCTGAAGATCCTCCTTAGATGTTCCGGTCGGCCAAGAGAGCCCTCCGAAGGTGCCTTAGCTCAGCCCTTGTCTTGGGAGGGGAAGAGTTTGTTAGTCTTCCAGGTATGCGGCGGGTCCTCCACGCTGAGACCTTGAGTCTGTCCCTTGTATTCCTAGTCTTGTGCCTAGATCGTTCTCTTGAGGGTAGTAGGTGCACGGTCACCCCTTCCCCACGGGTCGAACTCCACCGGAGACCGATTTCCGGTTTCAACATTTTGGTGCAGTGAGCGTGGAGAGTGACCGGCGCAGAAGAACTCTGGAGAGCGACATGGCTATAGAAGTGGAACCAGGTGGCGACCAGGGTCATACGTTGATACTTTATGTAAGGTCCTCATACTCAGAGTTGTCCCCTCCCATAGTTGTTGTTTGAATCCCATAGAATTTGGAGTAGGATTTGCACCTATTTGAAGCGCTTCTACCTATGAAAACCCGTGTATCCCCACTTATTACATCAACGAGAAACCTGGAGGTTATTGTCTTCAAGATCAATGAAGAGAGCAGCTGAGAGGTATTGTGAGCCGGGGTGACTTGAAAGGGTTCCCTCCCTAGCGGTAATATGTTATCTCTTCCTTGTAATTCAGTAGCAGTCAAGTTTTCTCTTTATTACCAATTCGCCTCGAGCTTCTGAGGGCTTCAAGGGTTAGCCTCGCGATCGATTCCAGAAGCCAAACGTCCAACCCGTTCCTTTTAAATAGCCTAGTTCGGACGATGGGACGGTGCCGCGGGACTTTAAGCGCTATTGTAAGACCGAGCCTCTGCACTGACGGCCAAGATCAGCTCCCCCCTTGCACGCCGGCCTATGTCCTCCCGATCGCACCTCTCCTCCGATTAGGGGAATTATCAGGAACGAGCCTAGACGCTAACCTCATAGATTTGATAAAGGGCCAATCTCTCCAAGCAATCACAAGTGACATGGCAGAAAGTGATCTTTGTCATTAGATCGGGATACGAGCCGCCGACCTGTTCCTTCTAAATAGCCCAATTCGGATGATGGGACGATGCCTCGGGACTCTAAGCGTTATTGTAAGACCGAGCCTCTGCACTGACGGCCGAGATCAGCTCCCCCCTTGCATGTCGGCCTATGTACCCCCGATTGCATCTCTCTTCTGATTGGTGGTTTTATTAGGAATAGGCTCGGACGACAGCTTCCCGATTTGACGACTTCCAGATCGTCTCTCTTATGAAAAAAATGCGTCCTCCGTTTGTAAAAGCATCAGTGCGATTAATTCTCCAACACCTCTTAGGTAAACAAGATGTTTCCACATCGAGCAGATCCCGCTATCAGGCTCTCACCTAGCTGGCAGGGACGGAAGTTACTCGATGGCAGTAGTAATGGACCTTGAGTAGATCCCGCTGTCAGGCTCTCACCTAGCTGTCAGGGCTGGAAGTCACTCGATGGCAGTAGTAGTGGACCCCGAGCAGATCCCGTTGTCAGGATCTCACCTAGCTGGCAGTGCCGGAAGTCACTCGATGTCATCCGTGGGCCTCGAGCAGATCCCGCTGTCAGGCTCTCACCAAGCTGGCAGGGCCGGAAGTCACTCGATGGTAGTAGTAGTGGACCCCGAGCAGATCCCGCTGTCAGGCTCTCACCTAGCTGGCAGGGCCGGAAGTCACTCGGTGTCATCCGTGGGCCTCGAGCAGATCCCGCTGTCAGGCTCTCACCTAGCTGGCAGGGCCGGAAGTCACTCGATGGCAGTAGTAGTGGACCCCGAGCAGATCCCGCTGTCAGGCTCTCACCTAGCTGGCAGGGCTGGAAGTCACTCGCTGTCATCCGTGGGCCTCGAGCAGATCCCGCTGTCACGCTCTCACATAGCTGGTAGGGGCGGAAGTCACTCGATGGCGGTAGTAGTGGACCCCGAGCAGATCCCGCTGTCAGGCTCTCACCTAGCTGGAAGGGCCGGAAGTCACTCGGTGTCATCCATGGGTCTCGAGCAGATCCCGCTGTCAGACTCTCACCTAGCTGGCAGGGCCGGAAGTCACTCGATGGCAGTAGTAGTGGACCCCGAGCATATCCCGCTGTCAGGATCTCACCTAGCTGGCAGGTCCGGAAGTCACTCGGTGTCATCCGTGGGCCTCGAGCAGATCCCGCTGTCAAGCTCTCACCTAGCTGGCAGGGCCGGAAGTCACTCGATGGCGGTAGTTGTGGACCCCGAGCAGATCCCGCTGTCAGGCTCTCACCTAGCTGGCAGGGTCGGAAGTCACTCGGTGTCATCCTTGGCCTCATGTAGATCCCGCTGTCAGGCTCTCACCTAGCTGATAGGGCCGGAAGTCACTCGATGGTTGTAGTAGTGGACCCCGGGTAGACTCGCTACTCAGGCTCTCATTAGCTGGGCAGGGCTGTAGGCACACCTGGGGGGAAAGGATTAGCTCAGCGTGTACAAGAGGATATAGAGGATACAGCTTTGTTGTTTCACGATATCACGAGACATTATGTACTTGCTGTAAGTAATGGTATACGGGCAATTCAATAGCAGGGAGTGTTGGAACACCCTATTACTAATTTGGGTCAGGATCACTATGTCTCTAGGAACCTTTGTTTGACCTCCTGTATAGCTTAATAGATCAATTAGAATTGAGTCTAAGGGTTAGAAATCTAGGATTGGAAGCTGCCCTGAATATCAAGTTTTTCTGTCTGGAGACCAAGTCTGATCGTCGAGCTCAGCACGACGATTCGTCGAACTCCGGTCGACGATCGTCTAGCTCAACTTTGACAGATCGTCGAACTCCATTCGACGATCGCTGAGCTCAACTTCTCAATATCGTCGAACTCAGTTCGACGATCGGTGAGCTCAGTTCGACGGTTTTGACTCTGCATTGGATCTTTATCTCTGAGCTCAGTTCGACGATCTTTGAGCTCAGATCGACGATTATTTTGCTGCTTGAGTTTTCCAGTTCGCTGAGCTCAGCTCGACGATAGCAGAGCTCAGTTCGACGATTTCAGATAACTTCCAGAATTCAAATTCAAATCAGTCAGGAGTTATTCTGCAATTAATTCAAAGATTTGCTAGCCGTTTTCATTTACTTCTGGACCAAGTTTCAAGGGACTTTTCAAGGAATAATTCTGTGGACTTTCCTCCAGAAGAGATTATGCAATTAAGGATGCAATCAATGCAGACCAACGGCTATCCTTGATAGAGAATGATATTCTATTCTGGAACAGAGAATAAAAGACGGAATGTTTTTTGAATCAATAGAGATTAACAAGAAGAGAACACACAATACAGAGCACAGAGACTCATTCAAAATCTTCTGTCAAAAAGAATTCTGAAGAACACTCATAAAAGAGATCAAGCTTTCAAAATCTCTTCATCTTTCAAAGTGTTCAAGGCCAACATCATTTCAAGACTCCAGACACTCAACATTTCAGCCATTGCTGAAATCATCCACTGCTGGAGTTCTATATTTGAAGGCCTATCACCCTCAAGCAAAGCTTTTCTTCCTGAAGATTTCAAGGATTCAGGGGGAGCTTTGACATCAATCCACTTAGTCTTCTCAGCTGTTTGAGAAACAGAAGACTGCCATCACTCTCTCACCCCCACTCTGTAAAGGGTTTTTCAAACTCCCTTCAAAAGTTTGAATCTGGTTTTTGAGCACCTTGTCAAAAGCTCATTGGTGGCAAGACACCTGATCAAAAAATCTGCTTTGGTTTTTGAGCACCTTATCAAAAGCTCATTGGTGCCCAGGACACCTGATCAACTCATCCTGCAGTGGATTCCTACCTAGGGTGGTAGAAGAGTGGATGTACCCAAGTTTGGGGAACCATTATATTTCCTTGTGTCTTCTGGTTCTGCTTGTTTATTTTTTGTTTCTGGCCTTGATTCTCTCTGTGCTTAGTTTTTGTTTAGCTTAGTGCTGTAGTTAGATTCTTTATTGCTTCCCTGCTGACACATATTACAACAATTGTTGTAAAATCTTGTAAAAAGTTTTTAAGCACCATATACTCTATTCACCCCCCCCATCTAGAGTATATCAGATCTAGTTGCCCTTTCAATTGGTATCAGAGGCAGGTTGGTTAAACATACCATATCTGATTGGTTGTACAGGCTAACACCTGAACCCCAAGATTGCAAACTAGATCTGTTTTTCTTTTGTATTTTATTATTAGTTTTTGTTTGCACAAATCATGGCCCAAAACAAAGATTATGCTAGCACCAGACCTCCAGTGTGCAATCTTTCCAAGTTTGCACTTTGGAAAGCAAGGATTAGACTTTACATGAATTCTATTGACGAAGATATTTTCAATTCTGTTTTGACAGTGTGTCCAAGACCCCCAGAGAGCACAAGCACAAATGCTGTTCCACCTCCATCAGGAACAGATGCTGACATCAAAAAATGGAAAGTAGCTGATGCCAAAGCTATGAACATCCTAGCCCAGACAATGTCAGATGACATATTCCAAAAGGTAGCTGAATGCAACTCAGCTAAGGAGATTTGGGACAAGCTCTCAGAAATTGTCTCAGGCTCAACTGATGAGAGAAAGGACAGAAGATCCCATCTCATCTCCCAATATGAGAACTTCAAGAAGGGAGAGACTGAGTCAGTGGGAGACATGTACAACAGATTGAGTCTAATTGTCAGTGAGCTAAGGACATTGGACAAAGAGATTTTTCTGACAGAACTTAATGACAAGATCCTAATGTGCTTCCCCAGCACTTGGGATTCAAGAATCTGGCCAATTAAGGATGCCAGAAGTCTAAATGAGATCACCACTGAAGCCTTGTTGGGTAAGCTCAAATCTTATGAGCTACTCATCAAGAATAAAGAGGAAGAACAGAAGGCTGCTTCACCAGCCACAAGGAAAGAGAAAACCATAGCCTTTAAGGCAACTGAGGATCTGCCTGAAGATAAGAGCACAGGAAATGATGAACTACTCAGCTTGTTGGCCAAAAGATTCTACAAGATGGCCAGAAATGACTTCAGAAGATGATCATACAAGGAGCAGGACAAGCCAATGTATGACAAGTCCATTAGCAACAATAAAGACATTATCTGCTTTGGTTGCAGGAAACCAGGGCACATAGTTCCTGACTGTCCAGAGAACAAGACCAAGGACAGAAGGGACAGAAAAGAAAGAAGAAAGGAGAAAGACTCCAAAAGGAATGGAAATGGCAAGCCCTCTTCAAGCAAAAATAAGCATACAAGAAAAGGGTTTGTTGCTGAATCCTGGAGTGAGACAGAAGAGGAATCAGAAGCCTCATCCAGCTCCAGTGATGATGAGGATGATGCAGAAGAAAAGGAATTCTGCATGATGGCAATTAATGCCTCACAGCACAATTCAGAGGATGAAGAGTCAGAGTCAGACTCAGAAACTCAACCTGAAGAAGATCAGGTAATTAGTTCTTTTGATTTTACTTCAGAAGATTTTAAATCTGAATTTAAAGCACTGTGTTTAGACCTGCTAAAGTCTGAGAAAGAGATTATCTCTCTCAGAAATCAATTATCTGAACACAATGGTTTAAAGTCAGAAAACCTCAAACTCTCTCAGGAGTTGGAGAACTGTAGGGAACAGATAGCTACACTGAAAAGTGAGCTCTCTGAGGCCAAGAAGCTTGAAGAATCCCTTAATGGGAGAAGCATCAAGCTGATGGACATCACAAGCACTGTGAACTCTAGATTCAACAGTACACTGGGCTTAGGTGCTTCATCCAGCCAACCTATAGTCCTAACAACTCCCATCAAGTTTATTTCTAACAAGGGAAAGGGAGTTGTAGAGGTTGCCAGGAAAAATTCTGATCTGCCTCAGAAAACTGAGTCCCAGCAAAAATCGTCGAACGGAGATCGACGATCACCGAATGAAGATCGACGATCGCCGAACGCAGCTCGACGATCTCAGGAAAAATCGTCGAACGCAGATCGACGATCTCAGCCAAAGTCGTCGAACGCAGCTCGACGATCTCATATACCTAACCTCAGTCATAGTCGACCGTCGAACGGAGCTCGACGATCTGACCCAAGATCGTCGAACGCATCTCCAAGATCGTCGAACAGAGGTCAGAACTCTGAAAACTTTTTCAAAGGCAAATCAAAATTGAATCCTAAGGGTTCTTCATCCCAAACCTTTAACCCTTATACTGAATGGATTTTACCTCCAAGGAGATATCATCCTGAAGGATATAAGAGTCAGCCAGGGATGTCTTTCATTTATGAATTTAGAGGTTATCAACCTAGGCCCAAGGTAAACTGGGTCAAAAACAAGTAAATTGTTTTATGTGCAGATGAAGACCTATCCAACATCTAACCAGCAATGGTACTTGGATAGTGGGTGCTCTAAGCACATGACAGGGAATAAGGACAACCTCACATCCTTCAGAGCCAAGCTTGGACCCAAAGTTATCTTTGGTGATTCCAACTTTGGACAGACTAAAGGATATGGTACAGTCCAGATTGGTTCAGTAACCTTCAAGAAGGTAGCATATGTGGAAGGACTGAAGCACAACCTAATCGGCATCAGTCAGCTATGTGATGAATGCTACCAGGTGACCTTCAGCAAAGCCTTATGCAAAATCAAGTCAGAGGACAACACAACAGTATTGACAGGTAAAAGGAAAGGTAACATCTACTTAGTAGATTTTCTTTCAACTGATATAGATATCTGCTTGTTTAATTCAGTCTGTAGACCAAATGTTTTATGGCATAAGAGACTAGGACACCTAAACCTTAGAACCATTGTTAGGCTATCCAAGGACAACCTTGTTAGAGGACTACCTTCTGGCCCCTACAAGAAGGAAGGACTCTGCAAGGCCTGTCAATTAGGCAAGCAAACTAAAAACAGTTTTAAGTCACTTAATAAGAGTGATTCACCTAGGATATTGTATCTGTTACACATGGATCTATTTGGACCCATCACAGTACAAAGCCTAGGAGGGAAATCCTACACTTTAGTAGTTGTAGATGACTTCTCTAGATTCACTTGGGTGTTCTTTCTAAGGAAGAAGTCTGATAACTTTAAGTGTCTGACAGAGTTTCTCAAATGTATACAGATTGAGTTCAATACTCACATTGCCCTGATCAGAAGTGATCATGGGACAGAGTTTGATTCTCTTCTTATGCAAGAGTTCTGTCAGAGTGAAGGGATCAGGCATACTTTCTCAGCTCCTAGAACTCCTCAACAAAATGGGGTAGCTGAAAGGAAAAATAGAACCCTTATTGAATCTGCCACTACATTGTTGTCAGATGCTCATCTACCTCTATCCTTTTGGGCAGAGGCAGTGAACACCTCCAACTATGTGCTGAATAGAAGTCTGATACATAAACTAAAGGGAAAGACTCCCTATGAATTACTCAAAGAGAAGAAACCTAAAGTTGACTATTTCAGAATTTTTGGTTGTATTTGCTATATTCACAATAATGACAAGAAATATTTAGCAAAATTTCAAGCCAAAGCTGATGAAGGAGTGTTTCTGGGATACTCCATGATCAGCAAGGCCTATAGGGTCTATAATAAATCATCTTTGAAAATTGAGGAATCTGTTCATATTTCTTTTGATGAAACTAACATGTCTTTCAAGGAGAAGATTTCTTCTACCATAGAACCTTTGCAGGAACATTCTCTAGTTGAAGATATGAACAAGTTACAGGTTGCTCAAGAAGAAGAAAGCAGTGAAGATGAAGGCAATGCTCAACATATTGAACCACCACTTGAAGAGCCAGTTGTTGTACCACAAGAGGAAACAACAACACAGGTTGGTGAACAATCAACACCCCTTGTTGATTTAGTAACATCAAGAGACCATCCAATTACCCAAATAATTGGAGAAATCTCAGCTGGTGTGCAAACCAGAAATCAGGTCAACCAAAACCTGTTGCACACCTGCTTCCTATCTCAAATTGAACCTCAGTCTATTCAAGATGCAGAGCAAGATCCACACTAGATCATTGCAATGCAAGAGGAGTTGCATCAATTTGAGAGGAACAAAGTATGGGAACTAGCGCCAAAGCCTAAGGATCATTCCATTGTTGGAACAAAATGGGTATTTAGAAACAAACTGGATGATCAAGGAGTAATAATAAGGAACAAGGCAAGGCTAGTTGCTCAGGGATATTCACAAGAAGAAGGAATTGACTACGACCAGACTTTTGCACCTGTTGCAAGACTGGAAGCCATCAGGATATTTCTAGCTTATGCAGCTCACAAAGGCTTCAAAGTCTATCAGATGGATGTCAAAAGTGCTTTCTTAAATGGAGACATCAAAGAGGAAGTTTATGTCAGACAACCTCCAGGTTTTATCTCTCCAACTCTTCCTGATTATGTTTTTAGACTGAACAAAGCATTATATGGTCTCAAGCAAGCTCCTAGAGCATGGTATGAGACCCTAGCATGCTTTCTCTTGGAAAATGGTTTTATAAGGGGTAGAGTAGACCAAACTCTTTTTATTAGAACCCATAAGTCCCATACCCTACTAGTGCAAATTTATGTAGACGATATCATTTTTGGTTCTACTGACTCAAAATTGTGCAGAAGGTTTTCTAACCTGATGCATTCTAAATTTGAGATGAGTAGCATGGGTGAGCTATCCTTCTTCCTAGGATTGCAAGTCAAACAACATGCTGAAGGCATCTTTATTTCTCAAACCAAATATGCTAATGAACTGGTTAAGAAATTTGGTATGTCTGAGGCATCTTGTATGAAAACACCCATGCCTACCAATGCTGTATTGGATGTTGATGAACATGGGAAACCTGTTGATCAGACAACATATAGAGCAATGATTGGCTCTTTACTGTATCTTACAGCTAGTAGACCAGATATAATGTTTGCTACATGTATATGTGCTAGGTTCCAAGTAAGCCCTAGAGAGTCACACCTAACATTAGTAAAGAGGATTCTCAGGTATGTTAAAAGTTGTCCAAATCTAGGTCTCTGGTATCCAAAAGATTCAGCATTTGATTTAACTGGATTCTCTGATGATGATTATGCTGGATGCAGAATTGACAGGAAAAGCACCAGTGGAACTTGTCAGTTTCTTGGTGATAGACTTGTCTCTTGGTTTTGTAAGAAACAAACATCTGTGTCAACCTCAACTGCTGACGCTGAATATATGGCTGCAGGCAGTTGTTGTTCACAAATATTGTGGATTCAAAACCAACTCCTAGACTATGGTTACAACTTAGAGAAGTCTAAAATCTTTTGTGACAATACAAGTGCTATTTCTATAGCTCAAAATCCAGTCCTCCATAGTAGGACAAAACACATAGAGATAAGGCATCATTTCTTAAGGGATAATGTTGAAAAACACAAAATTGAATTACAATATATCCCAACTGATTTACAAAGGGGAGATATTTTCACCAAGCCTTTGGATGAAAAGAAACACACCTTCTTCCTAAATCAGTTAGGAATGTTAGATGGAGGAAGTCTTAAATAATCTCCAAGATTTTGAAAGCTAAAAATTGACCAAGACTAGGCAAAAATTCTGATTTTTTTCTTAGTGTCTAGAATTTTTCTGATCTCTGAACTGCGCTCGACGATTTCCCCTAAGATCGTCGAACGGAGATCGACGATTTCCAGAATCGTCGAACTGAGTTCAGCGCCTCTCAGATAGTATGAACTATCTCTTCCGGTCAACAATCGTCGAACGGCGCTCGACGATTATGTTCACTGAACGATCGTCGACGGAGCTCGACGCTTTCCAAGATCGTCGAACGGAGATCGACGATGTTGGAGTCTCTTCAGATTCCTTTAGAAGCCTCGATCGTCGAACTGAGTTCAACGATCTTTCCAATTCTGCGTCGAACCCTAATATAAAACTCATTTTTCGCCGTCGTTCTCTCTTGCTCTTTCGACTTCTCTGCAAGGATTTTCTTTCCCTCCAAACAGTTCTACGCTTGGTCGTTTTGTTTGTTGAATTTTTGCAGGTACAATGGCTGTGTCCGTTGCAGTTCTAGCCGCAATGAAGTTCGATGCTGGATTCGACATTGATATGGAATCTTTCAACACCACTGATCAAATCTTCCAAGATATACTGGATCTATTCAAGGATCAGAATCTGTCTGCCCTCATGACCACTAGAATCAAGCTTGCTTCAGATGAGATAAAGGAGTGGGTCTATACTGCTCATAACCAAGACAACTCCACAATAGTTGGGTCCATTGCTGGAACTCAGGTACCTCTGACCCCCACCATTTTAATAGAGGTTTTTGGACTAAGGAATGGAGATGATACTGCTGAGTTATCTGGAGAGGAGTTTTCTGACATGCTTGCCAGGATGGGTCATCCAGAGGGAAACCCTATCAAGTTATTCAAAAGGAACTTGTCTGTTGAGTACAGGTTCCTAGCAGATGTGGTAGGAAAAGTGCTGCTGGAAAAGCACTCAGCTCATGATACTATCTCCAGATACCAGCTCTGCCTCATAGGAGCTCTGGTGGATAAGAGAAGTTTGAACTGGGGAGAGCTCTTCTTTGACCTAATCAAGAAGAAAATCAACAAAAGCTTTGTTAACTTTTGAAGGATTCTTGGAGTCTTCCTGCAAAACAGGTGCCCTGCCTTGCTGGTCTCCTCTGGAGTGCACATAAATGCCTCCAAGAGACTCACCTGTGCCCTCTTTGGCAAGTGGGACAGGCAAATCAGCAAGCCTGGCAGGCCCTCCTCAAGTGCTCCTTCAGGTACCAGGACTCATGGAGTCACTCCCCCACAGGTCTCTGCTCCTGCAGAGGACCTGGATGCTGCTGTTACTGCCTCTTCTCCTCCTCCAATTCCAACCCTACCTCTTCCTTCCACCATTCCAGCTCCATCCACCATTACCATCTCTAGCTCATCTCCAACAACAATTCCATCTCCAGAACCCATTCTACCTCCACCAGCAGACCACTTCCAGCCACTGTTCTCATACCCTCCACCAGATATCACCTCTTCTCCATCCATTCCATCCTTCACCCTCCTGGAT
Source organism: Platanthera guangdongensis (assembly GCA_039583875.1). Lineage (NCBI taxonomy): Eukaryota > Viridiplantae > Streptophyta > Magnoliopsida > Asparagales > Orchidaceae > Platanthera > Platanthera guangdongensis. The sequence continues at coordinate 87,520,303 of CM077161.1, read as the reverse complement.
GACTCCTATATGGATGATTCCCCATCCTCTCCTCCAGATTTACCCTCCTCCTCAACTTCATTCCAAGATCTCCTCCACCATATCATTGACCAAACCACTTTCACCCCATCCATATCCATCCCCTTGTCCTCCATTTCCACTATCCCAACACCTGAGCCATCCATTCCACTCTCCATCCCTCCACTTCCAGCATCCTCAGCTATCCCCATTCCATCTACCTCTGCTCCTATTCTTGAGCAAGTAGACCTCTCAGCCCTAGCTGACAAGTTGTATGAGCTAATTGCCCCCAGGCTCTCCCTACTCTTGGAGACCTCATTGGCTCCTCTACACTTGTCAGTGGCAGCCCTCTCTGCCAGGCTTTCCTCCCTCCTTCCTCAGGCAGCACCACCAGCAGTTTGCCTTGATACAGATGTCTCTGCATCTAGGCAGGGGGAGATGCCATATGAAGCAAGCCTTCATGCTGTTGCTGCTGATGTTTCTGCTCCTGCTGCTGATGATACTGCTTCTGCTGCTGATGTTCTTGTGTCTGCTGCCCCTTCTGCTACTGTTGCTGTGCCTCCAGAATGTTAGGCTCCTACTGCAGTTCTTTCAATAGACCTAAGGTCTTTGCTTTCTGCCTTTGATCCTGCATTCTTCAGCTATCTCCCAGAGGTTAATGCTGTCCAGCCCCCAGAAGATTTGTCCAAGGCACTGGTGCCTGTCTCTTGCTGTGACCCTAGCATTATCTCTGCATTTGTACATTCAGTGACTGCTGCTTTTGAAGATGTTGCTGCTGCTGCTGCTGTTAAAGAAAACACTGGCTTTGCTTCTGAAATTGTTGATACTGCTGAGATTGCTCACACTGCTGCTGAAATCCCAACTGCTTCTGATGAGCAAACATCCAAGGATCTTCTGATGTCAGAGGCCACTGTTTTTGAGCCTGCTGCAGTTTTTGATGTTGTTTATGCTGTTACTGAAATCTCTGCTGATAGTGAGACTGTTACAGTTACTTCTGCTGTCACTACTCCAGTATCTGTTGCATCTGCTGTACTTGTTCCTGTTGCACCCTCTCCATCTGCTGCTCCATCTGCTGCTGTCACCTCTGCTGCTGCTGTTATTGTTCCTGCTTCACCTCCTGTATCTGCTGCTGTTCAACTGAAGAAAGATTTGATGAAGAGAATTGATGCTATATATGATGACCAGAGTTCTGAGACTGATGAATTCAAAACAGACTCTGATGATTCAGCTGCTACTATTGCAAGGAAAAGGAAAGCTAGGAGCAAGGCTATGAAAAGGGTTCCTCCTGCAAAAGTCAAGGATAATAATGATATTCCTTATTATATTCTGCATAACTGCTGTTAAAATTTCTCAACGTGGTCAGCAAGATAGCCCAAACACCAAATTAATATCTTCGGAACTACCCAGTTCGCACGCTGAACCTGCGGAAAGCCCAAGGACTAGAGATTGCACCCAACAAAACAATGGAAGCACAAGGAGGTCTTATTATGCATTCACTTCTTTACAATCCGAGGCATACATAGCGAGACATGATTTCGCTAGTATTACAGCTGTAAACAGAAAGAACCAAAAAACAAGCCGGGCGGACAGCACTCCAGTCCGCCGAGACCGCGAGGTCGCCGAGACCGCCGAGACCGCTGAGCTCGCCCAAGCTATGCTGCAATCCGCCGAATACCACGGAGTCCGCCGAGACCGCGAGGCCACGCGGACACACCGTTATTCGCCTCCTGCTGAACCCGAACTGAGGAACTCCCCTACCCGCCTGAATCCGGCGGACAGGTTATTGAAGCTGGCAAAGTTGAAACAGAACTGACAAGCCGCAGAGCGACCTCCTGCTGAGTCCGCAGAGACCGCACACTTCCAAGCACTGACCGAAGTCACAGCCAAACTCCTGGCTCCTTGAAGTTATCCGCGCGACCTGCACACAGCAAACCGTCAGCCTGAAACAATCCGCGCGGACTGGCAAACACAGACCGCAGCACTTCGCACACCCCAACTTACTGTTCACTCAAGTTACTTAGGTTACTGTAGATGTGCTAGGGGGGTCCTATTTATAGGCCAGGTGAGGAGTGTGGTCACCGCCCAAGAGATAGCGACACCACCCTCAGTCCGCCTAATACAACCACCGTCCGCTGAGTCTGCATGGACTTAGCCGGACACCAAGGGAAACCGCCAGGAGCTAGGCAACCAATGACGAACCCTCTTCAGTCCGCCTAAGCTAAGCGGACAAGGCACCAGCCCGCAAAGCTCCAACCACTGCAGGACAGCACCCTCTTCAATGGCAGTCCGCACCAACCCGAGGCAGTCCGCAAGACTCACACCTCAATCCGCCACAAGTCCACGACCAAAGGAACACAGCAACAGTCCGCCCGGTCACAGCGGACTTGGCGGATACCGCGGACACCATGAACTTGGCACAATGTGTGACCAAGTCCAAAACCAACAAGGGCCAGTGCGAGCATGGCGGACACAAAGTCCCGTCCGCCAAACACCCTAGCACAGACCGCAACCAGTCCGCGAGCTCCTCGCACTTGTCCAACGCAGCAGCTTCCTCCCGGACTCCAAACATCAGTCTGCCAACCGGTCTCCACAGCAAGACCTGCTGTAACATCTGAGCTTGACAAGGCCTCAGCCAAGCTCTAGGCCCAGTCCGCAATAGCCCAAACCGCGGACACATCAGTCCGCAAGCTTCCCGCGGACAAGAGCCAACCCGCCTTTCAGCACAAGCTTGCACCCGCGACCACTGAGCAAAACACCAGTCCGCAAGCCTCTCTATCCGCAGATACCAGGCCGCACCAAACCGCGGACTCCATGCAACATCCCGCTCAGAACACAACCGGCTTCCACCAGACTTTTCACCAGGCCGCAAACCTCAGTCCGCCCAGTCCGCCACAGGCCGCGCGGCCTGTCCCGTCACCCACTTCCACTTCACAAATTTCAACACTCCCCCTTGAAGTGGGAAGTGGTGACCAAGCCCAGCAAGCTGCGCAAGCGTTCAAAGGGCCCCTTCGATAGTGGCTTCGTGAAGATGTCAGCAAGATTATCCTCACTCCGAACATGCCCGACCAGCAGAGACCCCTCCAACACCTTCTCCCTGATGAAGTGGTGATCAATCTCTATATGCTTGGTCCTGGTGTGACACACTGGATTGTTAACCAGCTTGAGAGCACTCTCATTGTCACCCCGGAGTAAAGTAGGCCCTTGCACTTCTTCATGAACATCCTCTATGAGTCTCCTCAACCAAACGGCTTCCCGAGCAGCCAAGGCCGAAGCCTTATACTCCGCCTCCGTGGTTGAAATTGACACCGAGTCCTGCTTCTTGCTACACCACGAGATGCTAGCTGAACCGCAAGTGAACACATAACCTGAAGTAGACCTTCGATCATCCGAATCACCGCCATAGTCAGCATCCGTGTACCCGAGCAACGCAAACTCCGCGTCCCTTCTATAGAGGAGTCCCATGTCAGAAGAAGCCTTGACATACTTCAGAATTCCCTTCGCCGCCACTAGATGAGATTGCCTTGGTTCAGCCATATACCGACTTACTTGGCCAACAGCATAAGCTATATCCGGCCTTGTAATCGTCAGATAAATCAAGCTCCCAACAAGAGCCCTGAACACCAAGGGATCATTAAGAACCCTTCCCTCATCTCGTCGAAGCTTTAGCCCAGGTTCCAGTGGAGTAGAGCACTTCTTCCCTTCGCCCATGCCAAACTGCTTCACAATGCGATCAGCATATCCTTTCTGGCTAATGAGAATCCCGCACTCCTTCCTCTCCACTTCCAGACCGAGAAAGTGATGCAACTCTCCCAAGTCTTTCATCTCGAAGCGTATAGCAAGCTCTGCCCTGAGCCTTGCTACTTCCTCCTCCGAGTTCCCTGTGATGATCATATCATCCACATACAGCAGGACCAAGACTCTTAGCTCTCCCTTCTTCTTGACGAACAAGCTAGAATCCGAGTTAGAAGCAAAGTATCCACAGAATTGCAGGTACTCTGCAATCTTCCCATACCATGCTCTAGGAGCTTGCTTCAACCCGTAGAGAGCCTTCCTGAGTTTGCAGACATAGTCCGGATGCTTCTCAGAGACAAAACCAAGCGGCTGATCCATGAAGATGTCCTTGTCAATCTCTCCGTAAAGAAAAGCATTCTTCACATCAAGTTGCCACAACCTCCATCCCTTGCTAGCAGCCAAGGCGATCACCACTCTTACAGAAGTCATCTTCGCAACTGGGCTGAATGTCTCCTCAAGTCTTCTCCATACTGCTGTGAGAATCCTCTAGCGACCAGGCGAGCCTTGAAACGATCAATGCTCCCATCAGCCTTCTTCTTCAACTTATACACCCACTTGCAAGTAACCGGAGTAACGCCATCAACCTTGGGCACAAGGTCCCAGGTTTCATTCTTCTTCAGAGCATCAATCTCTTCTTTCATGGCATCATCCCACTCCTTTACTCCAGTGGCCTCGTTGAAGTTTGCAGGCTCTCGCTCATCCAGAGGACCTGCAAAGAAGCAGGAGACAAAGCTCACTGCATTCCCATCACAGTACCAAGCCGGTGGCTTAACCACCCTCTTCGATCTCCGAAGACACGGCTCCTTGCTCACGGCTTCCGTTGCTTCTTCGGGCTCCACTCCTACCTGCGGCAAGCATTGAGCAGTGCTCCCCCTGCTTCCTGAGCCAGAAGGCTCAGCCTCGGAGTTCGAAGCAACATGAGCTGCTGGTGAAACAGCAAGCTCCTCTTCCAAGCCTTCAGCAACCTCCACCGGTGCTTCATCAACCTTGCTACTTCCGGTTAGCTCCACCGAGCCACCTCCATATGACGTCAGCTCGTCAAAGACAACGTCTCTTGACACCACGAACTTCTTCGTCACAGGGTCCATGCACTTCCATCCCTTCTTCCGCTCATCATAGCCAACAAAGACAAGTTTCCTTGCCTTCGCATCTAGCTTTGTCCGTGAGGCATCCGGGACATGCACGTAGCAAGTTGAGCCGAACACCCGAAGGTGTCCAACACTCGGCTTCTCCTTCAGCAACAGCTCAACAGGAGTCTTCATGTTGATAGGGCTGAGTGGCATCTGGTTGATAACATAGGCAGCACAAGACATTCCCTCCGCCCAAAAGGACCTTGGGATATCTTTCGCATGAAGCTAGCATTTGCAGGTCTCCGTCAGATGACGGATCTTCCGCTCCGCAACCCCATTTTGTTGTGGAGTGTGGGCACAAGTAAGCTCCCGTTGGATCCCGTGCTTCCTGCAGAAGTTAGAAAACTCGGAAGAGACAAACTCCCCTCCGTTATCAGTTCTAAACTTCTTAATCCGCAAGCCAAGCCGGCCTTCTACCAACTCCTTAAACTCCACAAACAAACGGAAGGCTTCCGACTTCTCCTTTAAGAAGTACACCCAAGTATACCTTGAGTAGTCATCAACCAAGACAAGCATATATTTGCTTCCACCAAGGCTGGCAGTAACAGTCGGTCCCATCAGGTCGCCATGAATACACTCCAATGGTTTCTTTCTCCTTGTTTGAGATTTATCAAACGGAAGGCGATGTGCCTTACCGTATTGACAGCCCGCACAAACATGCTCATCACCAAAGGAGGACAACTTCGGCAACCCCCTCACCAAACTTCTACTCGCCATTGCCTTCAGCTTGTCCATGCCAATATGCCTCAGCCTCTCATGCCAGATAGCCGCACTATCATTGGCTCTCATCCTATTAACATAGGCACTGGTGGAAAGAACAAACAAGTTCTTCACCCTCCTCCCAACATGAGCAACATCAGCCTTTACCGCTGATACGTTGCGAAGGAACCTCACGTCTGTCGGCCCAAACAGAACGTGATACCCAGCGTCCACCGCATTGGTCACCGAGAAGAGGTTCTTCTTCATGCCCGACATGTGATACACACTCCTTAACGTGAGTGGCCCCTGATCACTACCCAAAGACACGACCCCCTCCTTCTCTACTGCATAAATAGTATTATCAGCAGTGATAATAGCTTCATTACCTGAGTAAGCCTGCATGGAGGTGAACTTCGACTTATCTCCGGTGAGGTGATGACCACACCCGGAGTCGACGATCCACTCGCTGTTGAAGTCCTCAGCAGATAAGGCCCGGACACAAGTGCCCGTCATGAAAGCTCCTCCCCATTCTGCTTCTTCACTTCGCGAGCAAGCTTCCTCCTTTCCCGCAGCATACCCAGGCTGCAGTTTGACCTTGCAGTCCCGCTTGAAGTGCCCTCGCTGATGACACCAGTAGCACTTCAGATTCTTCTTCCAGTCCTTAGGAGCATTGCTCCTCTCCGGCGGATATGAAGTTGAAGTCTCCTTCTCAACAGCGGCCTGCACCTTCTTCTTCTTCTTCCCTTCCCATCCCTTCTTCTTGCCTGAGAAGAGAGCCTCGCTGCCATCCTGATTCAGATTCACTCCAGCCATCTGCCTTGCTATGCTCTCCTGCGAGGCAAGCAGATTCTCCAGCTCCAGCAACGACGGCTGAGTAGCCCACCCTTGAACAGATGTAACAAAGGCCACATACTCCTTCCGCAAGCCGCGGACAATGTGCCTTTTCATCTTTGCCTCGGAGATAGGCTCATCAGGATCCAGTGCCGACAGCTCAGCACACAAGCTCTTCATCTTTAAGAAGTACTTGGAGATGGAAAGGTCTCCCCGAGTTGCCCTGGCCAACTCATTCTCTAGGAACTGAAGCCGCGCCACATTCTTCCTATTGAACAACTCATCAATGGTTGTCCAAATATCAGCAGCCGACTCACATCCTATGATGTGATCAAACAGTTCCGGAGAGACAGCTCTCTTCAGAACGAACTCCGCCTTAGCATTTGTTCGTCTCCAGAGCCTCACCTGCTCAGCAGTACCGAAAGCAGCAGTGACTTCCTGTCTGTCGTCTCCACCAACGACATCCCACAGCTCCTCGCCAAGAAGATAACTCTTCATGCACGACTTCCACTTCTTGAAGTTAGTCGGCGTTAAGAGTTCAATGCCCAGACCTCTTGCTAAGCTTCCTTCCATTGCGATCACCTGTTGGTACCCTTCAGCAGCTCCAAGCAACAACACAGGTTGATCACCACTCAATCACTAAGTAACAACGCTGGTTGACCTCCGCTCACGCAACTGAACAACCCGCAACCTCAGAAACATCCCTCTGATACCATGTTAAAATTTCTCAACGTGGTCAGCAAGATAGCCCAAACACCAAATTAATATCTTCGGAACTACCCAGTTCGCACGCTGAACCTGCGGAAAGCCCAAGGACTAGAGATTGCACCCAACAAAACAATGGAAGCACAAGGAGGTCTTATTATGCATTCACTTCTTTACAATCCGAGGCATACATAACGAGACATGATTTCGCTAGTATTACAGCTGTAAACAGAAAGAACCAAAAAACAAGCCGGGCGGACAGCACTCCAGTCCGTCGAGACCGCGAGGTCGCCGAGACCGCCGAGACCGCTGAGCTCGCCCAAGCTATGCTGCAATCCGCCGAATACCACGGAGTCCGCCGAGACCGCGAGGCCGCGCGGACACACCGTTATTCGCCTCCTGCTGAACCCGAACTGAGGAACTCCCCTACCCGCCTGAATCCGGCGGACAGGTTATTGAAGCTGGCAAAGTTGAAACAGAACTGACAAGCCGCAGAGCGACCTCCTGCTGAGTCCGCAGAGACCGCACACTTCCAAGCACTGACCGAAGTCACAGCCAAACTCCTGGCTCCTTGAAGTTATCCGTGCGACCTGCACACAGCAAACCGTCAGCCTGAAACAATCCGCGCGGACTGGCAAACACAGACCGCAGCACTTCGCACACCCCAACTTACTGTTCACTCAAGTTACTTAGGTTACTGTAGATGTGCCAGGGGGGTCCTATTTATAGGATAGGTGAGGAGTGTGGTCACCGCCCAAGAGATAGCGACACCACCCTCAGTCCGCCTAATATAACCACCGTCCGCTGAGTCCGCATGGACTTAGCCGGACACCAAGGGAAACCGCCAGGAGCTAGGCAACCAATGACGAACCCTCTTCAGTCCGCCTAAGCTAAGCGGACAAGGCACCAGCCCGCAAAGCTCCAACCACTGCAGGACAACACCCTCTTCAATGGCAGTCCGCACCAACCCGAGGCAGTCCGCAAGACTCACACCTCAATCCGCCACAAGTCCATGACCAAAGGAAGACAGCAACAGTCCGCCCGGTCACAGCGGACTTGGCGGATACCGCGGACACCATGAACGTGGCACAATGTGTGACCAAGTCCAAAACCAACAAGGGCCAGTGCGAGCATGGCGGACACAAAGTCCCGTCCGCCAAACACCCTAGCACAGACCGCAACCAGTCCGCGAGCACCTCGCACTTGTCCAACGCAGCAGCTTCCTCCCGGACTCCAAACATCAATCCGCCAACCGGTCTCCACAGCAAGACCTGCTGTAACATCTGAGCTTGACAAGGCCTCAGCCAAGCTCTAGGCCCAGTCCGCAACATCCCAAACCGCGGACACATCAGTCCGCAAGCTTCCCGCGGACAAGAGCCAACCCGCCTTTCAGCACAAGCTTGCACCCGCGACCACTGAGCAAAACACCAGTCCGCAAGCCTCTCTATCCGCAGATACCAGGCCGCACCAAACCGCGGACTCCATGCAACATCCCGCTCAGAACACAGCCGGCTTCCACCAGACTTTTCACCAGGCCGCAAACCTCAGTCCGCCCAGTCCGCCCAGTCCGCCCAGTCCGCCACAGGCCGCGCGGCCTGTCCCGTCACCCACTTCCACTTCACAAATTTCAACAACTGCCCCATCACAGAACATTGGATGCAATATTCTAAAAATCAGCTCAAGGCCATGAAGAAGAAGAGAAAGTATGAAAAGGGCTCATCCCAGTTCCAGCACCCTCATCCTCCTCCACCACCTCCTCCTGATGCAGGTGCAGGTGGCAGCTCTGCAAGTCAAGCCCCAGCTAGAAGCCAGGCTCCCTATCAACCCCATGCCAGATCCTACCAAAGGGAAAGCCAGTCTAGGGGTTCTTATTCTAGGAGAGGAGGATACAGGGGTAATCAAAGAGATTTTCAAGTTTATTCCAAAGGGTATTCCAGGCAGCACCCATACTCCAGGGGAGGACATAGTCCTGCTGATACTACTTCTGGTCCCTTCCCCTACAAGCTCAAAGAGACAGTGTCTGCCAGGCCTCCTCAAGATAATTCTTCCAACAGGTATGAGCCACCTGTACCATTTGAGGACCCTGAAAGGAATCCATCTGCTTGGACTGCTAGGATGAAGGAGTTGGCTGCACTAGACCAGATCAAGAAGGCCAGAGAGCAAGGTTTAGACACCTCAAATATTTCTACAATGTCAGAGCAAGGACAAAAGGAACTAGACAAATATGCTTCCAGCAAATTCTTTGATGCTGAGAGATATATGGAGTTGCATCCTGCTGCTGTGGTTCCCAGATCTTCAAAGCAAACTTACTTGGGTGCAGCAGATGACACCAGGTCCAACAAGGAAGCTCTAAATCCAAACAGAGAAATCAAAGTTGTCAAAGGCAAAGAGAAGAAGTGACAGTGCAAGGTGACAATTTCTATGAATTCTGACTGCTATCTGGATGACATATATACATATATATATATATATCTCTGTGATGTTTCTGCAATGTCTAGCTGCTATTTTTATGTTTCTCTGATTGTATGTCGTTATTTGAATTTTTCCAAAGTCTGTAAATAGTCATCCTAACCCAAATAGGGGGAGATTGTTGGAACACCCTATTACTAATTTGGGTCAGGATCACTATGTCTCTAGGAACCTTTGTTTGACCTCCTGTATAGCTTAATAGGTCAATTAGAATTGAGTCTAAGGGTTAGAAATCTAGGATTGGAAGCTGCCCTGAAGACCAAGTTTTTCTGTCTGGAGACCAAGTCTGATCGTCGAGCTCAGCACGACGATTCGTGGAACTCCGGTCGACGATCGTCTAGCTCAACTTTGACAGATCGTCGAACTCCATTCGACGATCGCTGAGCTCAACTTCTCAATATCGTCGAACTCAGTTCGACGATCGGTGAGCTCAGTTCGACGGTTTTGACTCTGCATTGGATCTTTATCTCTGAGCTCAGTTCGACGATCTTTGAGCTCAGATCGACGATTATTTTGCTGCTTGAGTTTTCCAGTTCGCTGAGCTCAGCTCGACGATAGCAGAGCTCAGTTCGACGATTTCAGATAACTTCCAGAATTCAAATTCAAATCAGTCAGGAGTTATTCTGCAATTAATTCAAAGATTTGCTAGCCGTTTTCATTTACTTCTGGACCAAGTTTCAAGGGACTTTTCAAGAAATAATTCTGTGGACTTTCCTCCAGAAGAGATTATGCAATTAAGGATGCAATCAATGCAGACCAACGGCTATCCTTGACAGAGAATGATATTCTATTCTGGAACAGAGAATAAAAGACAGAATGTTTTTTGAATCAATAGAGATTAACAAGAAGAGAACACACAATACAGAGCACAGAGACTCATTCAAAATCTTCTGTCAAAAAGAATTCTGAAGAACACTCATAAAAGAGATCAAGCTTTCAAAATCTCTTCATCTTTCAAAGTGTTCAAGGCCAACATCATTTCAAGACTCCAGACAATCAACATTTCAGCCATTGCTGAAATCATCCACTGCTGGAGTTCTATATTTGAAGGCCTATCACCCTCAAGCAAAGCTTTTCTTCCTGAAGATTTCAAGGATTCAGGGGGAGCTTTGACATCAATCCACTTCGTCTTCTCAGCTGTTTGAGAAACAGAAGACTGTCATCACTCTCTCACCCCCACTCTGTAAAGGGTTTTTCAAACTCCCTTCAAAAGTTTGAATCTGGTTTTTGAGCACCTTGTCAAAAGCTCATTGGTGGCAAGACACCTGATCAAAAAATCTGCTTTGGTTTTTGAGCACCTTATCAAAAGCTCATTGGTGCCCAGGACACCTGATCAACTCATCCTGCAGTGGATTCCTACCTAGGGTGGTAGAAGAGTGGATGTACCCAAGTTTGGGGAACCACTATATTTCCTTGTGTCTTCTGGTTCTGCTTGTTTATTTTTTGTTTCTGGCCTTGATTCTCTCTGTGCTTAGTTTTTGTTTAGCTTAGTGCTGTAGTTAGATTCTTTATTGCTTCCCTGCTGACACATATTACAACAATTATTGTAAAAGCTTGTAAAAAATTTTTAAGCACCATATACTCTATTCACCCCCCCTCTAGAGTATATCAGATCTAGTTTCCCTTTCAGGGAGCGTTGCAGGTATCGAGTGGTTCAGAAGGATAGAAAGGGCATGGGGAGATTGATGTTCCAAGTGCAAATTTTATTTTCTCTCAAAAAAATTTTTTTGGGTCGGCTCCCACTCACCGGATACGTTGGGTTGGATGATTCTTTCCGAGCTTGTACCAACCTCGAAAAGAGCGGGGATTATGTACAACCCCGTAGCCGGGCGAGTGGGACCCTCCCCAAATATCATCCTAGGGGCGTGTTATGGGCGACGAGTTGTTGCGACCTCGTTCGAAGACGTGCGGGTCCTCGTGCGTGCGTGCGGGGGCTTTATGTCAATAGGCTTAGAATTTATGTATATATATATGTTATATTATATAATATAAATATATTATATATATAAGATATATATTAGATGAGAGGGAGAGGGGGCAGGGAGGTAAAAAAAAGAAAAAGGGAGGAGGTGTCGGGGGCACAGGAGGACATCAGAAGCAAAGGGGGAAAATAAAGAATAAAAAGGCAGGGATCAGGATTTCTTCAGGCGGCTAGGGCACGGCCGCCATTCCCCCCTCTCTCCCATCACCGGCAAAGCCGAGCCCCACCGCCATTCCCCCCTCTCTCTCTCCTGTCGCCGGCAAAGCCGAGCCCCACCACCATTCCCCCCTCTATCCCGTCGCCGGCAAAGCCGAGCCCCATCGCCATTCCCCCTCTCTCCCGTCGCCGACAAAGCAGGAGCACCACGGCCGCCCCTTCCCCCTCTCTCCCGCCGCCGCCTGTGCAAGGAGCATAAGCCCGCCTCTCTCTCTCTCTCTCTCTCTCTCTCTCGTCGGCTGGAGCACGACAACCCGACCCACACTGCCTCTCTCTCCCTCCGACCACTTGGAGCCGGGATCGGCCTCGTGCAGCAAGGCCGGCCACTTGGAGCCGGGATCAGCCTCGTCCAGCAAGGCCGGCCACTTGGAGCCGGGATCAGCCTCGCACAGCAAGGCCGGCCACTTGGAGCTGGGATCGGCCTCGTGTAGCAAGGTCGGCCACTTGGAGCCGGGATCGGCCTGGAACACCATAGCTCCGCCGCCCGGAGCTCGAATCGGCCACCGTTAGTGAGATCGGGATTTTCTCTCCCACCATCGGCAACAAGCTCGGCCTGGAGCAAGGCTCGGCCTGGAGCAAGGCTCGGCCTGGAGCAAGGCTCGGCCTGGTGCAAGGCTCGGCCTGGAGCAAGGTTCGGCCTGGAGCAAGGCTCGGCCTGGAGCAAGGCTCAGCCTAGAGTGGAGATTGACCACCGACGCGGCTGCATGCAGTAGGATCAACCCGGAGCTCCTCTCCCGGCCCCGCCGCCAAGCACGCAACAAGGGTAATGATGTTTCTACTTGGGCAGGTGAAGCCCTCAGTTTACATATTTGCATGGAAGCCCCTCTCCACCAACGGGTGGGGGGAATGGAGCTTTCCGACGGGTTGACGTGTACGTCCCCGCAGTTAATTGCATTAGTACCCGGAAGCGTGAGTACGGGTTTAGGCATGCTGTGTGAAGCCCATCCGTACGTGTGAGCCGGATTGGTGATGTTCTGGGGTTCCCGGAGAAGACTCTGAGGAAGTTGTTTATTAGCCGTTTGCAGGGAATGCGCTCCACAGCCCCCCAAAAAAGGGGGTGTGCGCAATATGTTTGGCTCGCTTATGTTAGCCGACCGATGACTAGTTGGCCACCGCTTGTCGAGACGTTGGCGTACAGGCGTTACAGTACCAGGCAGGGAGTAGCAGGCTTAAGCCCAAGCTTGTGCCGGCCCTCGAAGGCATTTTTATTTATATAGCCGGCCTGTGTGATGAGTATGGAATTTATATTCCTGTAATATTTTTTAATATCTGTGATGCCCTGTGAATATGTAGTTTACTCCTGTCTTGGGCGAGCGGTGTGTTCGTGAACCGCTCCCCCCATGGGGGCCCCGAGGTATAGATGTCGGGAAGCCCCTGATGGCCTGTTGTCATCCTTTCAAAATAGCGGAGTTCCGCTGTTAGCGGCCCAATTAGGGCTGCGTAGAGTAGGGCTGCTGGGCGGTGTTGCGCCAATAGTAAGGCGGGCGGGGAACATTTTACATAGACCCGAGGTGGCACCTCTAGTTTGGGAGTGGATCTAGAGATCCTCCTTAGATGTTCCGGTCGTCCAAGAGAGCCCTCCGAAGGTCCCTTAGCTCAGCCCTTGGCTTGGGAGGGGAAGAGTTTGTTAGTCTTCCGGGTATGTGGCGGGTCCTCCATGCTAAGACCTTGGGTCTATCCCTTGTGTTCCTAGTCTTGTGCCTAGATCGTTCGCTTGAGGGTAGTAGGTGCGCGGTCACCCCTTCCCCAAGGGTCACACTCCACAGGAGACCGATTTCCGATTTCAATACATTAGCTTCAGTGTCTTCAGCTGGCTTCTTTCCTTTAAGATCCTTTTTCTTTAGCTCTTCAGCCTTGACCTTTTGCCTTTCAAAATAATTATAAGGCTTTGGAAAGTACTTGCTTGGCTCAACAGAAGTAGCAGGTATCTTCCCAGCTTTAATGTCTCTTTTAAACTGATAAATGGCATCTTGTCATTTCTGATACTTGCTCCATTCTTGTTCAGAGTACCACTTACCTCTATCATGCATGTTATCTTTAACAGCTTTCCAGACAGTGAGAATAATGTTCCTTGAGGTGGGACTCCATCTTTCAAAATCAGGTTTTAACTCAGCCTGCTCTAAACCTTTTCTTAGAAAGTTGAGCTTCTTGCTCTCTTTTCAAGGCTGCTTCAGACATCTCAACCTTCTCAATAATCACATTCTGAACATTCTGTGGAGGACTGTACATTTGTTGTACTGCAGATTGAATTCCTTCAAATCAGCAGGTGGATAAATAATTTGAGCAACATCCTGCTGAACCCCTTCATTATGAGCAGGTTGAATTCCTGAATCAGCAGTGTTATCATCATCACACAAGGGTGGATAACCAATAGTAGCTCTTATAGCATTAGTTATCCATTTAGCATGTTCAGAGCCTGCATTGACTAACACTCTCTCCCTCTTTATGACTTCTCGTTCAACATGGTCTCTTAGATCATCCTTTTGAAACCTTATCTGATTTACTAGATAATTTGTTCCTTCTTTGTAGAATGATCTGAACTTCAGCAGCAGATCAGAAATTACCTTCTGATAGGCCTGTATAGCAGTGTTAACCTCAGTCAAATTTACTTTGAGTTGTTTATCAAACTCAGACTTTTCTTTAGCAATATTTGCAGTGAAAGCAGTTGCTGTATTCTTAAGTTCTGTGACAATCACGTTATGAGATTCATTAAGATTGTCATTCATTCTTATTTGATTTTCCAAAACATAGCCTTGTTTGACTGCTATATTATCTATCTGTGCTTTGGCTTCCACTTGTTGTTTGGCTAAATAAACTACAACATTACCTCCCTTATGGAAGCAATCTGTCATCTCCTTTTTATGTAAATTCACTTCAAATCTGATGGACTTGATATCTTGGGCCAATGTAAATTGGAGTTCCTTATGACTTTCATCCACATACTTCTCAAGAGCTGCTCTTTGCTCATCCATCTTAACTTGCAGTGCCACCAACAGTGAGCTGAAGTCAACTGCTAGAGCTGGTGGTTGGGAGACAGTCTGCAAGGCTTTCTTATAGCCTAAGCTCTTCTTTCTGAGGACCATCAGTTTCCTCTTCTTGTCCCTGGAAACTTCTTGATTTTCAGAAGAATCGGATGAACTTGCTATGTCCACTGTGTATTTTGGACTAGAGGGCAACTCCTTCTCAGTCCTTGGCTGCTCCCCCTCAGCCATTGCATCTTGTATGTCAGGAAATAACTCTTCTAGAGTGAACTCTTGCTGCATTTGAACAGGAGGAATATCTTTCTCTTGTGCAATAGATGGAGTGTCATCAAATGCAAAAGTATCCTCCATTATAGTGTCATGTGCTGGGACACTTTCTTGGTTAGTCTATTCAACATCAGTCATATGTACAGTCATTGTAGTATTTTCTGAATTAAGAGAAACTTGATTTATATCCAGTAGTACCTCAAGTATAGATTGTGTAGCTGCTTCACTGTCCAATGCAGCTGTGTTGATAGAACTTTGATACCACTTTGCTCTTCTTGTACCTGAACTTCTGAGATGTTGGTGGCAGGAATCTGCTCCCCCTACACTTGACCATCATCTACAGACTTTGGAGCAGGTGATTTCCTAGCATTCTCTGGTCTTTCTTCATCTGAGCTAAAGACCACTTCTTCTTCTGAATCACTGGAAGATTCATTTGTCTTGTGGATTGGTTTCTTCTTTTGCTGTATCTGTTTTGTTTATTTATGTGGAGTAGAAACATCCTTAGTCATGACCCTTTCCCATCTAGATAGTATTCTTAAATCCATTCTTCTCATATGGTTTATCTTAGATCCTACTTTGTGATTGATTACTTCAAGAATATTCACAGTCAGATATAGGCTTAGTATTCTGCCCAGGTTTGGTTTTTTTAAACTTTCTTTGATCTTTTCAAAGATCACTGTAGACCAGTTTGTTTTACCTTGAAGATGACTCTGGTCATTAGATTGAACATATAGGCAGATATCCTTTCATGTCCTCCTATTTTTGCATAGAATTACTTTTCCTATAATTTCAGAAAGAAATTTTCCCTGGGAGTTCATTCCCTTTCTGTGCATAGAAGATCCAATCATGGTGGTGGGATCCAGTCCACACCATTAGAGAGCTTCTCTGGTCATGGAAGATATGACTTCATCTTCTTCTTGAACCCTTGGCAGTTGTAGTGTCTTCCTCAAACTCTTCAGGGTGAGTTTGACCTTGGTTCCTTGAACGAATGACTTAATTTTCAGGCCCGTTGAATCCAGTGTTATTGCTGTGTAGAATTCAAGAACCTCCTTCTTCCAAATCCTGGTAGGTTTTGAGACCAAGTATTCTAAGCCATTCTCTGTAATTAGGGTAATCACGGCTTTGATGTCTCTAGATCCACTCGCAAACGCATCACAAACTAGTTCATAGCCCTCGTTAATGTTTTCTTCCAGCTTTGGCGCCATTCGGGATGAGAGAGAGAGAGAGAAGAAGAGAGATGAAGGTCTGTCGACACAAAGGATTAGGTCTCGAGAATGTTGAGAGCGTAGTCGACAGGGTTTTACTTCCACCTATTTATATGTTTCTAAATGAAGAAGGTCAAAAGGCGGGTTGAAATAAACCTATTGTGTCGACACTGTTGGGATTGTGTCGACACAGACTACTAAGGTCTCGACAGAGAATTACTATTCTATGTGTCCACACCAATTGTGATGTGTCGACACAAATAATCTTAAGATCTTATACTAATCTCTGAGTGTCGACACAGACGACTGAATGTGTCGACACCAATATTTAAGTGGCAGGATAGCTATGTGTCGACACCAAATTCTGAGTGTCGACACAATCTTCTGGATGTGTCGACAGAATTTTTCTTATGTGTCGACACCATCTACTAAGTGTCGACACCATTGTCTTTAAGTGTCGACACACATTTACTTAGTTAAATTTGTCATTCTTATTCTAAATTCAGCATGCCTAATTCAGTTTTAAAATAATTGAATTTAGTTTCATCCAGTGGTTTGGTGAACATGTTAGCAATTTGAAAATTAGTATTGACAAATTCTAAACTTATATCTTCCTTTTCAACATGATCCCTAAGGAAATGAAATCTTATTTCTATGTACTTAGTTCTGCTATGTGAAATAGGATTTCTAGCAATAGAAATGACACTAGTAGAATCACAAAATAATGGAGTTCTACTTACCTGGATTCCATAATCTTCAAGTTGATGCTGAATCCATAATAGCTGAGCACAGCAGCTGCCTGCAACAACATATTCAGACTAAGCAGTGGAAATAGCCACACTTGTCTGCTTTTTGCTGCTCCATGACACCAATCTTCCTCCTAAAAACTGACATGTGTCAGTTGTACTTTTCCCATCTTCTTTGCATCCTGCAAAGTCTGCATTTGAATACCCAGTTATTAGAAAATCTCTATTCTTAGGGCACCAAAGGCCAAGATTTGGTATTCCTTTAAAATATCTCAAGATTCTTTTGACTGTAGTATAATGAGACTCCTTAGGGCAGGCTTGATACCTAGCACAAACACATGTAGCATACATGATGTCTGGTCTACTAGAAGTTAAGTATAAAAGGGAGTCAATTATCCCTCTATACAAAGACTCATCTACAGGTTTCCATGCATCATCTTTGCCTATAGGCATACTTGACCCCATTGGAGTTCTCATGGTGGAGGCTGACTCCATACCATATTTCTTAATCAACTCCTTGGTGATCTTAGACAGAGATATGGACAAGCCATCATCAGTCTGTCTAACTTGGATTCCTAAGAAGAATTTTAGCTCACTCATACTGCTCATCTCAAACTTCCCCTGCATAAGTTTGACAAACTTTCTACAAAGGTTGTTTTCTATTGATCCAAAGATAATGCCATCAACATATATCTGGACTAGGATCACCTTGCCTTTTGATTCCCTAAGGAATAGAGTTTTGTCTATTTTCCCCTTTGAGAATTTGTTCTCAATGAGGAATGTAGACAAGATTTCATACCAAGCCCTAGGGGCTTGTTTTAAACCACATAGTGCTTTTTTAAGCCTATAAACATAATTAGGATAGAGAGAATCTACAAAACCTGAGGGTTGTTCAACATAGACTTCCTCTTTTAAGTCACCATTTAAAAATGCTGACTTGACATCTATCTGGAATACCTTAAACCCTTGGTATGATGCATAGGTAAGGAATAGCCTTATTGCTTCCAACCTTGCCACTGGAGCAAATGTCTGATCAAAGTCTATTCCCTCTTCCTACCTGTAGCCTTTTGCTACCAATCTTGCTTTGTTTTTGACTATGATGTCATTTTCATCTAACTTGTTCCTGTAAATCCACTTAGTCCCTATGACATTGTGATTCTTTGGTTTAGGAACCAGCTCCCATACTTTATATCTTCTGAATTGATTCAGCTCCTCCTGCATTGCATCAATCCAGTTTGGGTCCTGTATGGCTTCTACAAATTTCTGGGGTTCCATCTGGGATAGGAAACCTGAGCAAAGAACTGTGTTCAAGTTCTTGCTCCTTGTCTGAACACCATGACTTGGATCACCAATAATTTGGTGTGCTGGATGATCCTTTAGGTTTCTTATTGCTGGAGGCAATATATATACACCTTGATTTCCTTCAGTTTCCTCAACATGATGTACTTCATTTTCTTCATCAATAGCTTGTAGGTCTTGTACTCCCCCTGGACAGCATCCATCATTTTCTTCATCCTGCCTTGCAGGTTGGTCTTCATTAATGGATAGCTTGTCCATCATTTCCTTCAAACCTGTAGAGCTACAAGATATACTAGACTGCTCACAATTGATTAGTTCATTTTCATCAAAGACTATACGAACAGATTCTTCTACAACTTGAGTAGTCAAGTTATAGACCCTGTAAGCTTTACTGTTGTTGTTGTACCCAACAAATATCCCTTCTCGGGATTTGACAGCAAACTTAGTTAAATAAGACTTGTCATTATTATGTACATAACACTTCCTACCAAAGATCCTAAAATAGGATATGTTTGGTTTTCTACCTTTCATAATCTCATAGGGTGTCTTTTTGTGACTTTTAGTGATTGATGCTCTATTGAGAACATGACATGCAGTGTTTACTGCCTCAACCCAGAAATATTCTGGGAGAGAAGTGTCACTTAGTAGTGTTCTACTAGCCTCAATAAGAGTCCTATTCTTTCTTTCAGCAATACCATTTTGCTGAGGAGTTCTAGGTGAGGAGAACTCTTGATGAATCCCTAGTTCTTCACAAAATCTTGTCATACATTCAGACTAAAATTCAGTCTCATGGTCACTTCTAATTTTGACCACTGAACTGTTAAGTTCATTCTGAATTTGCTTAACAAAATTGTGGAAGACATTATGGGTTTCAGATTTCTTCCTCGGGAAGAAAACCCAAGTAAATCTAGAATAGTCATCCACAACTACAAGTGTATAGACTTTCCTACCTAGACTATGAACTAGCATAGGACCAAATAGATCCATATGCAGGAGGTACAAACACCTCACATAATCTTTGGTATTGTTGGGTACATTAGAAAATATGTACCAGATTTGGAAAAGCCACACTTAGCTCAATGATATTCATCAAGGTGTATTTGATGCTGTTTTGAGTTTATATGTGCATGTTAAGAATATGCAGGAAAAGTTTCTAAGTCCATGAGTCGACACCAGAAGAAGCTGTGTCGATACTTGTTAATACTTGTGTCGACACTTGAGAAAAGCTATGTCGACACCTGGAGTCAATTGTGTCGACACTTGGAAAAGATGTGTCGACACTAGAAGAAATTGTGTCAACACACAGGACTTGTGTCGACACATAGAAAGTTCAGTCTACATCAACTGTGTCGACACACAGGACTTGTGTCGACACACAGAAAGTTCAGTTGACATCAACTGTGTCGACACACAGGACTTGTGTCGACACACACACCAGAATCTCTTCAAAGTTAATTGTGTCAAGACAAGAAGTGACTGTGTCGACACACGGGACTTGTGTCGACACATTCTTACAAAAGCTATATCGAGTAGCAGTGTCGACACCATGAGAGTTGTGTCGACACCACCAAGGATTGTGTCGACACTTAGTCTACTTGTGTCGACACATGTGAAGTTTAGACTCGACACTTTGCTGACAGAGACAAAGTTTCAAGAAGTGACCAGAGACTTGACAACTGCCATAACCAACAAGTCTACTGCAACTGTCAGATCTGTCAGAAGTTAGTTAGCAACCGGATCAGCCGGTAACCTTGTATGAAGTCTATATAAAGACAGATTCTATCAACTAAAAAAGACGACGAAGTACGCAAAACACAATTACAACAGAAGATCCATCATACACAAGAAAATCCAGTCAGATATTTTAAGTGGATCTAAGTGAAGAATTTCAAAATATCTTCAGAAGAATTTGTAGAGAGAGAGAGCTCTAATAATTTAAGTGAAGAAAGAGACTATCATCAACTAGTCTTTTAAGAGCAGATCCTGAACTTATCTGCAAAGAAGAATTCAGATTAATTTCTGGTTTTTAAGAAGGAAGCTGATTGAAGATCAACTTCAAGAAATTCAACCTTACTGTGTTCAGATTCAAGATGCTTTGAAGAAAGCCAAAGACCGGTTGATTTCTGTGTAATCAGATTCTTCAAGAACTGATCAAGAAGACTTTCTACCCATTCTCTCTCAACTTGGGTGAACGATAAAACTTATTTTATATCATTTTTCTGTAAGATCATTATTGATCTGAGTTGTAAGCCTAATTTATAAAGGCTGAGGTAGGGCTGAGTGCCTGAGGTAGGAGATTTACATCTCTGAGTTGTAGGCCTTGGGATGGCTGAGATAGGGCTGTGTGCCTGAGGTAGGAGAGTTACTTATCTAAGTTGTAGGCATGGGTGAAGGATGAGGTAGGGCTTAATTACCTGAGTTGTAGGAGTGTGGACTCACTCTGAGTTATAGGAACCTTGACTGGGTTTTGAGCTGTAAGATCTGTGGATCTGAGAAGGAAGGAAGAAGTTAGGCCGAATCTAGCACACTGCTAGATAGGCGAAGGTGGAAAGTGGATGTACCCATCATTTGGGGAACCACTATAAATCTGTGTGTCATCTGTGATTGTGTGTGATATTGTGATTTCTGTGATGTGGTAGCTGTAGAATTGTTTATTCTATTTGATTAACTAAATTAATATTCTGCCTTAGAGTAAAAAGGAATTGAACCTATTCACCCCCTCCCCCCTCTAGGTGTTTAGGTTATCTTGAAACCAATTCTTTCAAGTGGTATCAGAGGGAGGTTACTCAAAGATAGACTTAACAGTCTGAGTAAGATCTGTGAGGCAGAATAAATTAGAAAGGATGGGTTCAGGAGAAAATCATAAGGAACTTGGTTCCGTGAAGTTACCCATATGCAGGAAAGAAATCTTTAGAATATGGAAAGAAAGGGTCAGATTGTTTATGGAAGAATCTGATCCAAGAATATATATAACTGTTAAGGAAGGGCCTTATATTCCAATGAAAGTCTCAGTTGTTGATGCTAATCAGAGGACACCAAAAGACTTGTCAGAAATGACTAAGGATGAGATTATCTTGGCTACTATGGACAAGAGAGCTCAGAAAATTATAGTGAGTGCCATAGATGACTCAACATTCCAAAATTTGATTCACTGTAAAACCTCCGAGGAGATGTGGGACACATTGATAGTCTGCATGGAGGAATCAGAAGAAGTTAGGCAAGATAGAAAGTCAATGCTTGATCAGAAATATGAGAGCTTCAGACAAAGCAAATCAGACAACATCACTGAATGTTATAAGAAGTTCTTCAGAATTGTGAATGAACTAATGTCATATGGAAGGGTTTTTAGTACATATGTGTTGAATGATAAATTCCTTAGATCTCTGACTAAGGATTGGGACACCAAGATCTGTGCCATCAGGGAAGTGGCCAGACTGGCAGAAATCTCTCCTCCAACACTATTTGGCAAATTGCTTTCTTATGAAATGCAACTCATGGCCAGAAAGGAGGAAGAGAAAAGTACTAAAGTTGACCATAGAGAAAAGTCAGTGGCCTTCAAGGCAGAAGCCACAAGAAAGGACAGGAGGATGTCTCCATCTCCTCCTAAGAAAGCTGCAGAAGTGATCTCTGAAAGTTCTGATAGTCACAGCTCAGACAGCAATCATTCTGATGAGGACTTTGTTGTCTTCACAAGGCAGTTTCATAGATTTTTGAAGAAGAAACATTGGAGAACTAAGCCATCCTCATCTCAGACCAATGATGAATATTATCAGAAAAGAAATTCATCTAGAAAAGACAAGAGTAGGTCAAAACCTAGCAAATCAACAACTACAAAGATTGTGTGCTATTGCTGCAACAGACCTGGACATGTAGTAGCTGATTGTCCAGACAAAAGAAAGGAATCTTCAGATAAGAAGAAGTCTCAGTATAATAATAAGAATGAGAAATCCTTTGTAGCAAAGAAAGAGAAAAGCTGGATAGATCCATCATCTTCAGATTCTGAATCTGATGTTGAAGTTTATGTTGGTCTGTTTGCAACAGAAGGAGAGACTGAGTTCTTCCAATTGCTGGACTCAATAAATGGAACTGAAGATCATCAGTACAAAGGGATGATGGCCCTGACTGATGAAGATCACTGCCAGGATCAGCCTGGTCCCAGTAAGGTAAAAAGCTTATCTGAAGGCTCTGATTATTACACTGGCTCAGAATCAGAAGCATCTGAATCAAGAGATGTGGATGGATCTGAATCTGAAGGAGATATTCATAAACTTATAGATGAATATGGTGATTTGCTGCAGGCATTTAAGAGATGCAAAAACATGACTAAAATTTAGGCTAAGGAAATTGCAGCTCTTAAGTTGGCTGTATCTGATTCAGAAAAGCTGCTGGATCAGAAGATGAATGAGATTGCCAGGCTGAAAAACATAACTGTTATTCGGATGGGAACAATCACATTCAAGAGTGATCAAATCAAAAGTCTGGAAGTCATACTTCAGAAGGAAAAAGATCTAGTGACTAGTTTCTCTAAGCCAAAATCTGTCCTACCCTTAATTGATGACTTTGTGTCTCAAAAGGGTAAGACAGGATTGGGTTTTAAGGGAAATACTAGGGCAGCTAATTCCAAAAGAAAAAGGAAAGCCCCAGTTAAGCCACTTATCTTCAATCCCCCCATTGCTCTCAGAAAAGTGCAACAGCCTATCAATAGATATGATCATGATATCATACATGGTCATGGTAAGCCTGATATTCTGAATGACAAGTGGTCTCCAACACTCAAGCAAAGAAACACTGTACCTACAGTATTAAGAACAGGTGACAGCAAAGCTGTTAAAACGGTACCTAAAAAGAGGTATAATAGATATGAGTGCTGGTGTTGTGGCAAGGTGGGACACTTTGTCATTGACTGTTGGCACAACACTAGTGTAAGGATGAATGTTAGCTTACCTGGAAGAAGGGATGCTACAAATTATACTAAATTTCAGTGTAACCTGAACCAATGACCCAATAACAATTGGGGTTCTAAGGTTAAGTAATTATTTATTGTAGATAAGTCCAAGTGGCCATGCCCCTTTATGGTACTTGGACAGTGGATGTTCCAGACATATGACTGGAATAAGAGGATTGCTGAAGGACTACTCACCCATATTGAATGGACCTAAAGTAATTTTTGGTGGTTCTGAAAAAGGAGCCATCAAAGGGTTTGGTAACATTTCTAACATCTCAATTACTATCACTCAAGTGGCTTATGTGAAGGGTTTGAAACATAACTTGATAAGCATAAGTCAACTGAGTGATTTTGGATATGACATTTCATTCATTAAGAATGGTTGTCATATTAAAAGGTCAAGTGATCAGAAGATCATGCTGACTGGTTATAGGAAAGGAAATGTGTATTGCCTAAACTTTGTGAGTGAGAATAAAGATTCTCCTATTTGTCTGGTAGCTGATGAGAAAGCCTCTCATTATGTCAAATGGCATAAGAGGCTAGCTCATCTAAATTACAAGACTATTGGTCAACTCTTTGATAAAGAGTTAGTGTGGAATGGTCCTCAAGTTAAGTGCATTAAGGATGGAATATGCTCAGCTTGTCAAAAAGGCAATCAGACTAGATCCTCCTTTCATAGCCTATAAACCAAAGAGTAAATGAGGTGTTTATACCGCTTGCATATGGATTTATTTGGTCCAATGCCAGTTCAGAGTCTAGGTAGGAAAGTCTACACATTTGTGGTTGTAGATGACTATTCTAGATTTTCATGGGTTTTCTTTCTGAGGCAGAAATCTGAAACCCCAACTATTTTCTGCAACTTTGTTAAGCAAATTCAGAATGAACTGAACAATTCAGTGGTCAAAATCAGAAGTGACCATGGAACTGAATTTCAATCTGAAAATATGGCAAAGTTGTGTGAAGAATTTGGGATTCATCGGGAATTCTCCTCACCTAGAACTCGTCAGCAAAATGGAATTACTGAACGAAAGAATAGGACTCTTATTGAGGCAGGTAGAACTCTATTGAGTGACACTTCTCTCCCAAAATATTTCTAGGCTGAGGCAGTAAACACTGCATGTCATGTGCTCAATAAGGCTTCCATCACTAAGAGCCACAAAAAGACACCCTATAAGGTTATGAAAGGCAGAAAACTAAACTTATCCTATTTTAGATCTTTGGTTGTAAGTGTTATGTGCTTAGCAATGGCAAGTCTTACCTGACAAAGTTTGCTGCCAAATCCCAAGATGGGATATTTGTTGGGTACAACAAAAATAGTAAGGCATATAGAGTCTATAACTTGACTACACAAGTTGTAGAAGAGTCAGTTCATGTTATATTTGATGAATCAAGACTTATTAACAGTGAGTTGCCTAGTAGTTCTTGTAGCTCTGCAGGTATAAAAGATAAGATGGACATGCTGACTATCAAAGAAGATCAAAATGCAAGGTAGGAAGAGGAAAATGATGGTTGCTATCCAAGGGGAGTACAAGACTCACAAGATGCTGATGAAGACCATGAAGTACAACAGAATGAAGAAAATGGAGAAAGTCAAACTATAGACAAACTTCCTCCAGCAGTTAGACATTTAAAGGATCATCATGTACACCAGATTTTTGGTGATCCTAGACAAGGGGTTCAAACTAGAAGCAGGAGCTTGAACACTCTACTATGCTCAAGCTTCTTGTCTCAACAGTAACCTAAAAGATTTGAAGAAGCTATACAAGACCCACACTAGATTGATGCTATGCAGGAGGAGTTGAATCAATTCAGGAGATGCAATATCTGAAAGTTAGTTCCTAAACCAAAAGACCACAATGTCATAGGGACTAAGTGGATCTACATGAACAAGCTAGATGAGAGTGGGATCATAATTAAGAACAAGGCAAGGCATGTTGCCAAAGGATACAGGCAGGAAGAGGGCATAGACTTTGATCAAACATTTGCCTTGTGACAAGGTTGGAAGCAATAAGGCTATTCCTAGCCTATGCAGCTTATCAGGGTTTCAAAGTGTTCCAAATGGATGTTAAGTCAGCATTCCTGAATGGAGACTTAAAGGAGGAAGTCTATGTAGAAAAGCCAACAGGTTTGATTGATCCCCTCTATCCTAATTATGTGTATAGGCTTAGAAAAGCCCTATATGGTTTGAAATAAGCCCCAAGGGCTTGGTATGAAACCTTGTCTTCTTTCCTCATTGAGAATAAATTCTCAAGGGGGAAAATAGACAAAACTCTATTCCTTAGGGAATCCAAAGGGAAGATAATCCTAGTCCAGATATATGTTGATGACATAATATTTGGTTCTACTGAAAACAACCTTTGCAGGAAGTTTGCTAAACTTATGCAAGGGAAGTTTGAGATGAACAGCATGGGAGAACTTAAGTTCTTCTTGGGACTCCAAGTAAGATAGACTGATGATGGCATGTTGAAAGTGTGGATAAGATCTATCTTAACTCTAGAGGGGGGGGGGGGGGTGAATAGAGTATATTAAAATAATTTTCAAGTTAAAAATTATTTTGCAGTGGAAGACTTAATTTAAATATATGTGTAAGGTGCTTGCAATAAATAAAAGTTATGAAAGCAAGAAATAAAACACAGCACACAACAAACAAAATATAGCAACCAGAAGACACAAGGAGCTATAGTGGTTCCCCAATCAATATGGGTACATCCACGCTTCTACCACCCTTGGTAGGAATCCATTGTAGGATGAGTTGATCCGGTGTCCTGGGCACCAATGAGCTTTTGATAAGGTGCTCAAAAACCAAACCAGATTTTTTGATCAGGTGTCTTGCCACCACTGAGTTTTGACAAGGTCTCAGAAACCAGCACAAAACTTTTGAAGGGAGTTTTGAGAAACCCTTTTACTACAGAAAAAGAAAGAGGTGAGGTGTTCTTTTCTGTCAACAATCTGAGAGAAGACTAGTGGATAATGTTTTCAAAGCTCCCCCTGAGATCTGGAAGTTGTTCAGGAAAAGAAGCTTTGCACTATGGTGATAGGCCTTCAGTAGATGAGATCTCCAGCAAAGAATGATTCCAGCAGTTGCTGAAATGTGTAGTGTCTGGAGTCTTGATGGATGAATCCTTTGCACACTTGAGTCAAAAGAGATCTAGGAAAATCTTCTTTTCTGTATGTTGATCTCCTTCAGTGGTGAGTGTTCTGAATGAATTCTATTTTTGTGTCTGTCTGTGTGTCTAGCAAAGAATTCTTTTTTGTGTGTCTGTTTGTAATGTTAGGGGTAGCAGAATTAGAATCCACTTTTATTCCTTAGATCTGAAAAAAATGAATTGATTCTCTGTCTCCAAGATAGCTGTTAGCCACTCATTAATTACTTCCTTAAATGAATTTTGTCTCTGGAGGAAAGTCCTAGAAAACATTCCTTTAAATCACCCTTGAAACTTGCTCCAGATTAATTGAAACGGCTACAAGATCCTTGGAATAAATACTGGGAATAAATAAGATAGAATTCCATAACTGTCTGAATTTGAATCTTGAGAATCGTCGATCTCTCCAGAAAATCGTCGACCTGAGCTCAGAGACTAGAACTAGACTGGAAACAGAAATCGTCGATCTGAGCTCAACTATCGTTGACCTGAGCTCAGAGACTGGGAAAATAGCTAGAGACAGAAACGTCGATCTGAGCTCAAAGATCGTCGAACGGAGTTCGACGACTCATTGAACTGAGCTCAGAGATCGTCGACCTGAGTTCGACGATTCGTCGACCTGAGCTCGACGAAAATGACTTAGTCTCCTGAATTGAATATCTGATCTGAGGGTCTTGGGGACAGCTTACAAGACTAAATTCTAACCCTTAGACTAAATCTAATTGACCTTAAAAACTATACAAAGAGGTCAAAACAATTTTCCTAAGGACATAGTGATCCTTGCCCAAATTAGTAATAGGGTGTTCCAACAATCTCCCCCTATTTGGGTTAGGATTACTATTTACATGACATAGGAAATAAAAGCATACAATGTAGATATAAAATCAAAAACAACATTGCAGAAACACAAATAGAATCACATCAGAAATTTAGAGTAGATAACACTGTCAACTTACATGATCATTCCTTTTCCTTGCCCTTTTTGAGAATTATTTCTCTGTTAGGGTTAAGAGCTTCTTTCTTGAATCTTCTATCATCATCTGCACCTAGAAAAGTTTGATGTTTTGCCCTGGGGACTACAGCTTTTGGGTGCAGCTTCATATAACTTTCTGAGTCAAAGAATTTGCTGGAAGAATATCTTACAAGTTCTTTTTTTCTCTGTTATGATAGAGTGGTGAAATTTGATGTATCTTTTCCTTGTTCTTTTGCCTTCTTAATTTGATCTAGTGCAGCCAACTCTTTCATTATTGCTGTCCAGGAATTAGGATTATTCTCTGGGTATTCAAATGGAACAGGAGGTTCATATCTATTTGAAGAATTATTAGGAGTAGCTCTGGAAGAAACTAGATCTCTTAACTTATAGGGGAAAGGACCAGATGTAGTGTCAATGAGACCTTGTCATTCCCTATGATAAGGATGCTGCCTAGAATAACCTTCGGAATAGACTTTGACTTCTCTTTGATTTCCCCTATACTGTCCTCTTCTGGACTGGTAGCCTCTTGACTGATATTCTCTTAATTGAGATCTTCCTTAAAATTGAGAGGTGCTTTGACCTTTAGCAGCAGATGACTGATAAGCAAAACTTCCACCAGCACTTGCATCTGATGAAGGAGGAGGATGATTGAAGTGAGATGATCCTTTATCATATTTCCTCTTTTTCTTCATTGCCTTTTGTTGATTCCTGGAGAACTGCATCCATGGTTCTGTAATTGGACAATTATGCAAAATATAGTATGAAATATCATTTGTATCTTTAATTTTCTCCTGGGGAACTTTCTTTAGGGCCTTGCTTCTAACATTCCTCTTCCTTATAATAGTTGTAGAAGAATCATTAGAATAAGTTCTGAATTGATCACTATCTGAGCTATGAGGATTGTCATATAGTTCATCAAGTCTTTTGATGGAATCTCTTTGTTGTTGGGATTGACCAGAAGAGACAACAGCAGTAGTAGCTGCAGCAGTAACAAAAACAGCAGAAACTGATGTAACAGATTCAGAAATAATAACAGAAACAGCAGGCTCAGAGTCATTAGCCTCTATCATAAGCATATCCTCAGAAACTAAAATAGCATCAGCAGCAGGAATAGGAACAACAAAAACTGAAGGAGCACTGTCCACAGCCTTGAAAGAAATTATAAAAGAAGATATTATGCTGGGCTCACAGCTAGAAATAGGCACAATGGCCTTAGTAAGATCTTCAGTTTTATGCTCTGGAAGACAGCTGAGGTAAGCAGTATCAAACTCTGATAGAAGTGACCTGAGGTCAACTGTTATAACTGGAACTGGAGCTGGAACTGGAACTGGAGCTGGAACTGGAATTTCTGAAACAGGCAATCTCTCTACTTCATATGGCATCTCCCCCTGCCTAGATTCAGTAGATACTGGATCAAGGCACCCAAGAGAAGGGATTGCCTGAGGAGGATATAGGGAAGAAAGCCTCTCAGATAACTCCTGAACTGATTTCAGAAGTTGAGCCAGGGAGGTCTCTAGCAAGAGTGATAGCCTTGGAGCTAACATCTCATAGAGCTTATTTGCTATGGCTAAGAGATCTACTTGCTCAAGCGGTGCTTGAGTAGAGGTAGAGATGAGTGTGGCAGAGATGGATGTAGGAGGGGCTGTAGATGTAGTTGGAGAAAGTGTGAATGTGGATGGTAGAATTGATGGTTGAGAGATAGGAATGGTGGAGATGGAAGTTAATGGAATGGAGATATATGGTGTGAAGGAGGGTTGAGCAATGATTTCTTAGAGTAGTTGTTGATTTGATGTAGAAGAGGATGGTGGCTCAAGGGGTGAGGAGGGAGAATCATCCATATAGGAATCATCTAAGAGAGTGAAGGATGGAAGAAATATTGGTGTTGGTGAAGGAATAGAGTTTGGAGATGGAATGGATATGGGGGATGAAATTGAGATGGTTATGGTGGAGGTGATAATTGTTGAGGTAACAGTAGGTGGAGAAGGTGGAGATGAGGAGGCAGGCAGTTCATCTGATGGGGCAGTTGCCTGAGGGGAAGTGACTGGATCAGTCCTGGTGACTGAAGATGAGATGACTGTAGAGGCTCTGCTTGGCTTTGCAATTTGCCTGTCCCATTTGCCAAAGAGGGCACAAGTTAACCTCTTAGAGGCATTGATATGCATCCCATTTGAAACAAGCAGCTCAGGGCATCTGCTATGAAGAAATAGCCCGAGAATCCTTCCAAAGTTGACAAAGTTCTTATTCACTTTCTTCTTAATTAGATCAAAGAAAACTTCTCCCCAATTCAACTGTTTATTATCCACCAAAGAACCCATTAAACAGAATTGATACCTAGATATGGTATCATGGGCAGAATGTTTTGCTAATAGGACCTTGCCAATAACATCTGCTAGAAACATGTATTCCACTGATAGACTTTTCTTAAGCAGCTTGTTAGGGTTTGCAGCTGAATGACCCATCCTATCAAGCATACTTGCAAACTCTTCTCCAGACAACTCAAGAGAATCTTGACCAGTACTTAATTGGAAAACTTCTGTTAATAGAGTAGGAGTAAGAGATACCTGATTGCCCGATATAGTTCTAATCACTGTATTTTGATCTTGAGTGTGAGCAGTATACACCCATTCCTTGATTTCATCCGCAGCCAATTTTATCCTTGTGGTCATGATGTGTACTAGCTGTTGATCTTTAAATAAATCGAGAATATCCATGAAAATCTGATCACTGTTTTCAAATGAGTTCATATCGATATCGAATCCAGTGTCGAATTTCATTGCTGCCAAAACTGCAACATAAACGGACATTTTTACCTGCAAAAATGAACAAAAACAAGACCAAGTGTAGAAAAGTTTGGAGGGAAAGGGAAAATTCTGCAGAGAGTATTAAAGCGCAAAGGGAGAACGACGGCTGAAAAACGAATTTTATATTAGGGTTCGACGCAGAAAAGGAAAGATCGTGGAACTCCGTTCGACGATCTGGGCTTCTAAAGGAATCTAAAAGGTCTTCAACATTGCTGATCTTCGTTCGACGATATTGGAGAGCGTCGAGCTCCGTTCGACGATCGCTGACCTGAAGAAAGATAGTTTAGCACTATCTGAGAAGCGCTGAACTCAGGTCGACAATTTCTAAGAACGTCGATCTCCGTTCGACGATCTTTGGGAAAAACGTCGAGCGCAGTTCAGAGACCAGAAACAACCTATAGACACTAGAAAAATCAAATTGTTTGCCTAGTCTTGGTCAATTTTAGAGTTTTAAAATCTTGGATCTTATTTTAAACTTCCTCCATCTAATATTCCTAACTAATTCAGGAAGAATGTATGTTTCTTTTCATCCAATGGTTTGGTGAAAATATCTCCCCTTTGCAAGTCAGTTGGGATATATTGAAGTTCAATTTTATGTTTCTCAACATTGTCCCTTAAAAGTGATGCCTAATTTCTATATGTTTTGTCCTACTATGGAGGACTGGATTTTGTGCTATAGAAATAGCAATAGTGTTATCACAAAAATTTTTTGACTTCTCTAAGTTGTAGCCATAGTCTAGGAGCTGATTTTGAATCCACAAGATCTGTGAGAAACAACTACCTGCTGCCATATATTCAGTTTCAGCAGTTGATGTGGACACAGATGTTTATTTCTTGCAAAACCAGGAGACAAGTCTGTCACCAAGAAACTGGCAATTTCCACTGGTGCTTTTCCTGTCTATTCTGCATCCAGCACAATCAGCATCTGAAAATCCAGTTAAGTCAAATGCTGAGTCTTTTGGATACCAAAGACCTAGATTTGGACAACTTTTTACATACCTAAGAATCCTTTTTACTAAGGTTAAGAGTGACTCTCTAGGGCTCACTTGGAATCTAGCACATATGCATGTAGCAAACATTATGTCAGGTCTACTAGCTGTAAGGTACAATAAAGAGCCAAACATTGCTCTATATGTTGTCTGATCAACAGGTCTCCCATATTCATCAGCATCTGATACAGCATTAGTAGGCATATGTGTTTTCATACATGATTCTTCAGACATACCAAATTTCTTAACCAGTTCTTTTGCATACTTGGTTTGATAGATGAATATGCCTTCAACATGCTGTTTGACTTGCAATCCTAGAAAGAAGGAAAGCTCACTCATGCTACTCATTTCAAATTTAGAATGCATTAGGTTGGAAAACCTTTTGCACAGATTTAAATCAGTAGAACCAAAGATAATGTCATCTACATAGATTTGTACTAGTAAGGTATTGGACCTATGGGTTCTAATAAAAAGAGTTTGGTCTACTCTACCCCTTATAAAATCATTTTTCAGAAGAAAGCGTGCTAGGGTCTCATACAATGCTCTAGGAGCTTGCTTTAGACCATATAATTCTTTATGCAATTTGAAAATATAATCAGGATGAGTTGGGGAAATAAAACCTAGGGGTTGTCTAACATAGACTTCTTCCTTGATGTCTCCATTGAGAAAAGCACTCTTTGTACCATTTAATATACTTTGAATCCTTTGTGTGCTGCATAAGCTAAGAAGATTCTTATGGCCTCTAACCTTGCAACTGGTGCAACGGCCTGGTCATAGTCTATCCCTTCTTCTTGAGAGTATCTTTGAGCAACTAGCCTTGCCTTGTTCCTTACAATGACTCCATGATCATCCAATTTGTTTCTGAACACCCATTTTGTTCCAACAATGGAGTGATCCTTTGGCCTTGGCACTAGTTCCCAAACTTTGTTCCTTTCAAATTGATGTAATTCCTCTTGCATTGCAATGATCCAGTGTGGATCTTGTTCTGCATCTAGAATGGATTGAGGCTCAATTTGAGAAAGAAAGCAGGTGTGCATCAGGTTTTGGTTGACCTGATTTCTGGTTTGCACACCAGCTGAGATATCTTCAATCACTTGGGAGATTGGATGGTCTCTTGATGTTACTAAATCAATAGGGGGTGTTGATTGTTCACCAACCTGTGTTGTTGTTTCTTCTTGTGGAACAATAACTGTCTCTTCAAAAAAGGTTCTCTCCAAGATGTTGAATATCTTCTTCATCTTCACTACTTTCATCCTTTTGTATAATATGTAACCTGTCCAAATTTTTAGCAAGAGAGTGTACCTACAAAGATTCTATGGTAGAAGCATTCTTCTCCTTAAAAGACATGTTAGATTCATCAAAGGATACATGAACAGATTCTTCAATTTTAAGAGTAGATTTGTTATACACCCTATAAGCTTTACTGATCATAGAGTATCCTAGAAACACTCCTTCATCAGCTTTAGCTTGAAATTTCGCTATGTATTTCTTGTCATTATTGTGAATGTAACAAATGCAACCAAAAATTTTAAAATAATCTACTTTAGGTTTCTTCCCTTTGAGTAATTCATAGGGAGTCTTGCCCTTCAGCTTATGTATCAAACTTCTATTCAACACATAGTTGGAGGTGTTCACTGCCTCTGCCCAAAAGGATAGAGGAAGGTGAGCATCTGACAACAATATAGTAGCAGATTCAATAAGGGTTCTATTTTTCCTTTCAGCTACCCCATTTTGTTGAGGAGTTCTAGGAGCTGAGAAAGTGTGTCTAATCCCTTCACTCTAACAGAACTCTTGCATAAGAAGAGAATCAAACTCTGTCCCATGATCACTTCTGGTCATGGCAATGTGAGTATTGAACTCACTCTGTATGCATTTGAGAAACTTTGTCAAACACTTAAAGTTATCAGACTTCATCCTCAGAAAGAACACCCATGTGAATCTAGATAAGTCATCTACAACTACTAAAGTATAAGATTTCTCTCATAAGCTTTGTACTGTAATGGGTCCAAAGAGATCCATGTGTAACAGATACAAAATCCTAGGTGAATCACTCTTATTAAGTGACTTGAAGCTATTTTTGGTTTGCTTGCCTAATTGACAAGCCCTGCAAAGTCCTTCCTTCTTGTAGGGGCCAGAAGGTAGTCCTCTAATAAGATTGTCCATGGATAGCCTAGCAATGGTTCTAAGGTTTATATGTCCTAATCTTTTATGCCATAGTTCATTAGGTCTACAAATGGAATTGAACAAGCATATATCTACCTTGGTTGAAAGAAAATCTACAAGATAAATGTTACCTTTCCTTTTACCTGTCAACACAGTTGTGTTGTCCTCTGATTTGATTTTGCATGAGGATTTGTTGAAAGTCACTTGGTATCCTTCATCACATAGTTGACTAATGCTCATTAAGTTGTGCTTCAGTCCTTCCACATAAGATACTTTCTTGAATGTGACTGAGACAATCTGGACTACACCATATCCTTTTGTTAGTCCAAAGTTTGAATCACCAAATATTACTTTGGGTCAAAGTTTGGCTTTGAAGGATGTGAAATTCTCCTTGTTTCCTGTCATGTGCTTTGAGCACCCACTATGCAGATACCATTACTGGTTTGATGTTGGATAGGTCTTCATCTGCACATAAACAATTTATTTGTTTTTGACCCAGTTTACCTTGGGCCTAGGTTGATAACCTTTAAATTCTGAAATAAAAGACATCCATGGTTGACTCTTATAGCCTTCAGGATGATATATCCTAGGAGGTATTATCCATTCAGTATAAGGGTTAAACCTCTGAGATGTAGGACCTCTAGGATTGAAGTTTGATTTACCTTTGAAAGATTTTTCAAAACTCTGAGCTCTGTTCGACGATCTCTGAGCTGAGTTCGACGATCTTGGGTCAGATCGTCGAGCTCTATTTGAAGATCGACTATGCCAGAGTTCAGGGTTCAGAAATCATCGACCTGAGTTCGACGATTCATCCTGAGATCATTGAGCTCCATTCGGCGATCGTCGAGCTCCGTTCGATGTTTTCTGTTGAATTTTTGTTTTCTTAGGTAAATCAGAATTCTTCCTAGCCACCTCTAAAACTTCATTACCTTTATCTGAGATAAACTTGATTGGGGTTGTTAATACTATAGGTTGGCTGGATGAAGCATCCAAGCATAGTGTACTATTGAATCTTGAGTTCACTGTGCTTGTGATGTCCATTAGTTTGATACTTCTCCCATTGAGGGATTCTTCAAACTTCTTGGCCTCTAATAGTTCACTTTTTAGTGAGGCTATCTGCTCCCTACAACATTCCAACTCCTCAGAGAGTTTGAGGTTATCTGATTTTAAGGTGCTTTGTTCAGACACTTGATTTCTGAGAGAAATAATCTCTTTCTCAGATTTTAATAGATCTAAACATAGTGCCTTAAATTCACATTTGAAGTCCTCTGAATTAAAATCAAATGAGTCTATTACCTGATCCTCTTCAGATTGAGTTTCTGATTCAGACTCTGACTCTTGTTCTGCATCAGTATTGTGTTGAGAGGCATTGATAGCCATCATGCAGAACTCCTTTTCTTCAGCATCATCTTCAGCATCACTTGAGCTAAATGAAGTTTCTGATTGTTCTTCTGTTTCACTCCAGGGTTCAGCTACAAACCCCTTCCTGGTATGTTTGTTCTTGCTGGAGGAGGGTTTGTCATTGTTGTTTTTCTTGAAGTCTTTGTCTCTTCTCCTTTCTTTCCTGTCCTTCTTGTCCTTATTCTGATTTTCTGGACAGTCAGGCACAATGTGGCCTGGTTTCCTGCATCCAAAACAAATAATTTCTTTGTTATTGGACTTATCATACCTTGGCTTTTCATGCCCTCTGAATGAATTTTTCCTGAAGTCCTTCCTGGCCATTTTATAAAACCTTTTGGCCAGTAAGCTTAGCAGATCTTCATTGCCTGTGACCTTGTCTTCTGGCTGATCTTCAATAGCTTTGAATGCTATTGATTTCTCTTTTCAGATTGCTGGTGAAGCAGCCTTCTGCTCTTCTTCTCTGTTCTTGATGATCAGCTCATAAGACTTAAGCTTGCCCAAAAGAGCCTCAGTGGTGATCTCATTTAGGCTTCTGGCATCCTTGATTGGCCAGATCCTTGAGTCCCAAGTGCTGGGGAAGCACATTAGGATTTTGGCATTGAGTTCAGTCAATGAGATCTCCTTGTCCAAGATTTTCAGTTCATGGACTATGAGACTAAGTCTGTTATACATATCAGCAACTGACTCAGTTTCTTCTTTCTTGAAGTTCTCATACTGAGTTATGAGATGAGATCTTCTATCTTTCCTTTCATCTGCATATCCTGACACTATTTCAGATAGTTTGTCTCATATCTCTTTTGTTGAGTTGCATTCAACTACTTTTTGAAATATTTCATCAGACATGGTTTGTGCCAAAATGTTCATTGCTTTGGCATCTACAACTTTCCATTTTTTGATTTCTGCATCTGTTCCTGAAGAAGGTGGAACAACACTTGTACTTGTATTTGCTGGGGGTCTTGGACATACTGTCAAAATAGAATTAAAGATATCTTCATCAATAGAATTCATGTACAATCTTATCCTTGTCTTCCAAAGTGCAAACTTAGATAGATTGCATACTGTAGGTCTGGTGCAAGCATAATCTTTGTTCTGTGCCATGGTTTTATATAAAGATAAATATAATACAAATAATAAAAATAAAAACCCTCTATAAAGGATTGATCTTATCAGAGATCTTTTGGTTCAGGTGTTAGCCTGTAGGAACAAGATAATTTAACCAACCTCCCTCTGATACCAATTGAAAGTGGGGATAAGATCTACCTTAACTCTAGAGGGTGGTGAATATAGTATATTAAAATATTTTTCAAGTTAAAAATTATTTTGCAGTGGAAGACTTAATTTAAATATATGTGTAAGGTGCTTGCAATAAATAGAAGTTATGAAAGCAAGAAATAAAAACACAGCACACAGCAAACAAAATATAGCAACCAGAAGACACAAGGAGCTATAGTGGTTCCCCAATCAATCTGGGTACATTCACTCTTCTACCACCCTTGGTAGGAATCCACTGCAGGATGAGTTGATCAGGTGTCCTTGGCACCAATGAGCTTTTGATAAGGTGCTCAAAAACCAAACTAGATTTTTTGATCAGGTGTCTTGCCACCACTGATTTTTGACAAGGTCTCAGAAACCAGCACAAAACTTTTGAAGGGAGTTTTGAGAAACCCTTTTACAGCAGAAAAAGAAAGAGGTGAGGTGTTCTTCTCTGTCAATAATCGGAGAGAAGGCTAGAGGATGATGTTGTCAAAGCTCCCCCTGAGATCTGGAAGTTGTTCAGGAAAAGAAGCTTTGCACTAGGGTGATAGGCCTTCAGTAGATGAGATCTCCAGCAAAGAATGTTTCCAGCAGTTGCTGAAATATGTAGTGTCTGGAGTCTTGATGGATGAATCCTTTGCACACTTGAGTCAAAAGAGATCTAGGAAAATCTTCTTTTCTGTATGTTGATCTCCTTCAGTGGTGAGTGTTCTGAATGAATTCTGTTTTTGTGTCTGTTTGTGTGTCCAACAAAGAATTCTTTTCTGTGTGTCTGTTTGTAATGTTAGGAGTAGCAGAATTAGAATCCTCTTTTATTCTTTAGATCTGAAAAGAATGAATTGATTCTCTGTCTCCAAGATAGCCGTTAGCCACTCATTAATGACTTCCTTAAATGAATTTTGTCTCTGGAGGAAAGTCCTAGAAAACATTCCTTTAAATCTCCCTTGAAACTTGCTCTAGATTAATTGAAACGGCTACAAGATACTTGGAATAAATGCTGAGAATAAATAAGATAGAATTCCATAACTGTCTAAATTTGAATCTTGAGAATCGTCGATCTCTCCAGAAAATCGTCGACCTGAGCTCAAAGACTGGAACTAGACTGGAAACAGAAATCGTCGATCTGAGCTCAACTATCATCGACCTAAGCTCAGAGACTAGGAAAACAGCTAGAGACAAAAACGTCGATCTGAGCTCGAAGATCGTCGAACGGAGTTCGACGACTCGTTGAACTGAGCTCAGAGATCGTCGACCTGAGTTCGACGATTCATCAACCCGAGCTCGACGAAAATGACTTAGTCTCCTAAATTGAATATCTGATCTGAGGGTCTTGGGGACAGCTTTCAAGCGTAAATTCTAACCCTTAGAATCAATCTAATTGACCTTAAAAAATATACAAAGAGGTCAAAACAATTTTCCTAAGGACATAGTGATCCTTTCCCAAATCAGTAATAGGGTGTTCCAACACATGACCATATCCCAGTCTAAGTTCACCCAAGAGTTAATTAAGAAGTATGGTATGGAGTCATCCACTACCATTAGAACTCCAATGTGTACAAGTATACCTATAAGCAAAGATGATGCAGGAAAACCTATAGATGAGTCTTTGTATAGAGGGATAGTTGGCTCCCTCCTTTATCTGACTGCTAGTAGACCTAACATCATGTATGCAACATGTGTCTGTGCTAGGTACCAATCCTGCCCAAAAGAATCTCATTATACTGATGTTAATAGGATTTTGAGATATCTTAAGGGCACACCTAATCTAGGCCTTTGGTACCCGAAGAATAGAGATTTTCTACTGACTGGATATTCAGATGCAGACTTTGCAGGATGCAAAGAACATAGAAAAGGCACAACTGGCACCTGTTAATTTCTAGTAGGGATATTGGTGTCATGGAGCTATAAGAAGTAGACTAGTGTGGCAATCTCCACAGCTGAGTCTGAGTATATAGCTGCAGGGAGCTGTTGTGCACAGCTGTTGTGGATACAACATCATCTTAAAGATTATGGTATCCAAGTAAGTAGAACCCCATTATTCTGTGATTGTACAAGTGTTATTTCTATTGCTAATAATCTTGTTTCTCATAGTAGGACAAAGCATATAGAAATAAGATATCATTTTCTTAGGGATCATATAGAAAAAGAGGATATATATTTAGAATTTGTCAATACAAGTTTTCAAATTGCTGACATGTTCACTAAGCCATTGGATGAAACTAAATTCAATAATTTTAAAATTGAATTAGGTATGCTGAACATAGAATAGATTGACAAATTTGTCTAAGTAATTTTGTGTCGACACAAAAAGAGGTCTGTCGACACAGAGAAGTTGTGTCGACACATCTAGAAAATTGGTGTCGACAATTCAGAGGAGTTCTGTAGACATATCCAGGAGTTGTGTCGACACATCCAGAAGTTGTGTCGACACTTAGAATTAGAGTCGACATAGAATTTCTGTTGAACTAATAAGTATGTCTGTGTCAACACATCATCAATTGGTGTCGACACATAAAAGTCAACACTTCTGTCGAGACATTAGAAGTCTGTGTCGACACCATCTCAACAGTGTCGACACACTAAGTAAATTTTGACGCGCCTTTTGACCTTCTATGTTTAGACACATATATATATATGTTAAGAACAAACCCTGTCGACACGCCCTCCATATTTTTTTTGAGACTAGATTCTTGTGTCGACAAACTCTCTCTTCTCCATTCAAGAATTCTCACCATCCCAATGACGCCGAAACTTGACGAACACGTGAACGAGGGATATGAACTGGTACGGAATGCCTTTGACGATGCTGAACCAACGATTAAAGCTGTGATAGCTCTAA
Source organism: Platanthera guangdongensis (assembly GCA_039583875.1). Lineage (NCBI taxonomy): Eukaryota > Viridiplantae > Streptophyta > Magnoliopsida > Asparagales > Orchidaceae > Platanthera > Platanthera guangdongensis. The sequence goes on along the minus strand of CM077161.1, from coordinate 87,481,477 downwards.
TTGCAGAAAATGACTTGGAGTATTTGGTCTCAGAACCTACAAAGATATGGAAGAAAGAAATCCTTGAGTTATATGGAGCTGCAACTCAGGATTCAACTGGACTAAAGATTAGGTCTTCAGTCCATAGTAATAAAATCAAACTCACCATGAAGAGCATACGAAAAACTCTTCATCTGCCCAAAAATCAAGAAGACGAAGAAGTTACCTCTTCCAAGACCAGGGAAGCAATCCAGTGGTGTGGATTAGATCCCACCATGAAAATTGGATCATCCATGAATAGAAAAGGAATGAATGTACAAGGAAAATTCCTTTCTGAAGTAGTTGGAAAAGTAATCTTATGCAAACCAGGTGGACATGATAGGGTCTCAGCCTATATATTCTGCCTCATGACCAGGATCATCTACAAAATCAACACCAAATGGTCTGCAGTCATATATGAGAAGATTAGAGAAAGCATCAAGAAACTGAATCTGGGAAGGATATTAAGTTTATAATTGGCTGGAGTAATTCCAGAAGTGATGCAACAGGCTGCTGAATCCAAGATCAATCACTTGAGGAGAATGGATCTAAGGATAATCTCTAGATGGGATAGAGTGCTGATAAAAGACATGGCTGATGAAGAGAGGCCAGAGAATACTGAGAATTCACCTGCTCAAGACATTAGACGTGATGATCAGATGTAGGGGGAGCCTCATCTTGAGGAAGAGCCAACACACTTAGAAAGTGAAATGGCTAATCAAACTATTCTTGAGGTAATACAAGAAGTTAATCAAACAATTTTCAATAATGAGTATGAAACATTAACTGTGCCCTTAATTGATGTTGACCAGACCACTCAACTCAACAATCAAGCACATGATGTTATCATGGAGGATACATCTACAGCTGCTGATGCTCCAGCGTTAGTGATGCCTCCAGTCCAAACTCAACAAGAGTTTACTCTTGAAGAGTTGTTCCCTGATATAGAGCAAGCCAGGACTGAGGGGGAGGAAGCAGGACTGAGGGGGGAGCAAGCCAGGACTGAGGGGGAGAAAGCTGAAATTGAGGGGGAGCAAACTAGGAGTGAAAAGGAACTGCCTCCTAGTCCTCAAGAAAGAGTTGATATAGCAAGTACCTCAGCATCTGAAGATGAAGCAGAATCTCAAGCAAAGAAGAGAAAGCTGATGGTTTTCATAAGAAGAAGCCAAAGCTATAAAAGGGCATTGCAAACTGCTCCACAACCAGTTCCTACACATGATTATAGCTCCTTACTAGTATCTTTGCAAGTAAAATTAGATGAACAAAGAATAGCCATGGAGAAATATATGGATGAAACTCATAAAGATTTGCAATTCTCCTTGCCTCAAGATATAAAATCAATTAGATTTGAGGTAAACCAGAATAAAAAGGAGATGACAGATTGCTTCCATAAAGGAGGTAATGTTATAGTTTTTCTGGCAAAACAGCAACAAGTGGCAAGGACACAAATTGATGATATAGTGGTCAAGCAAGGATATGTCCTTGAAAATCAAATTAGAATGAATGACAATCTTACTCGATCACATAATGTGATTGTTACAGAATTAAAGAATACTGCAACTGCAATGACTGAAGCAAGGGCTAAAGAGAAATCAGAGTTTGATAAGAAACTTCAAGAGGATTTAGCCACTTTCCAATCTGCACTTCAAGCCTCTCAGAAGCTCATCTCTTCTCAGCTCCAAAAGTTTAAATCTTATTATACAGAGGGAACCAATTATCTGGTTAATCAAATAATGTTCCAAAAGAATGATCTTAGGGATCATATTGAAAGAGAAGTCATAAAGGGGGAGAGGTTGATAGTCAATGCTAGCTCAGAGCATGCCAAATGGATAACAAATGCTGTTAGAGCAACTCTGGGATATCCACCCCTATGTGATGATGACAATACAGCTGAGTCAGGAATTCAAGCTGCAGGAAATGAAGGGGGTCAGCAGGAAGTAGCTCAAATCATATATCCCCCTTCTAACTTTGAGGAAATTCTACACCTGGTTCACCAGATGTATAGTCCTCCAGAGGCTACTAAAAATGTTATCATTGAGAAAGTAGAAAGGTTAGAGGCAGCTTTGCATAAAGAGCAAGAAGCTCTACTCTAAAAGAAAAGGCTTAGAGAACAGGCAGAGTTGAAGCCTGGTTTTGAGCAATGGAGTCCTACTTCCAGGAACATTATATTGACTGCCTGGAAAGCTGTGAAGGACAAGACCCATGAAAGGGGTAAATGGTACACTGAGTAAGAATGGAACAAGTATGAAGCCAGGCAGGAAGCCATTCTTCAATACAGAAGGAAAGCAAAAGCTGGGAAGTTACCTGCTAATGCTCTGGTGCCTAGCAAGTACTTCCCAAAGCCTTTTCACTATTTTGAAAGGCAACGAGTTAAGGATGAAGAATAAAAAAGGAAAGATCTGAAAGAAAAGAAACCTGCTGATGATGCTGAACCTACTGTGCAGGCTCAGATCAAACCAGGAAAAGGCATAGTCATCAAGGGGCCTGGTCAGCCTTAGAATAGCTTAACTAGATTTTACAACAATGTAATCTTTAGTTGTTAAAAAATCTATGTAAACTAATTGTTGACAAACTTTTGATAGTTTAAACAAAACAATGATTCATGATCACTGTGTTTGCATCATTCTGTAATGATATATTATACATGTTTTGTTTATATGTTACCCTGTCATGTAATGTTTATATACATCATAATGTGTGTTTATTATAAATGGTGTATATCACAGACTAAGGGTTATGACTTCTCCAAATAGGGGGAGATTGTTGGGTACATTGGATAATGTGTACCAGATTTGGAGAAGCCACACTTAGCTCAGTGATATTCATCAAGGTGTATTTGATGTTGTTTTGAGTTTATATGTGCAGGTTAAGAATATGCAGGAAAAGTTTCTAAGTCCATGAGTCGACACCAGAAGAAGCTGTGTCGACACTTGTGAAGACTTGTGTCGACACTTGGGAAAAGCTGTGTCGACACCTGGAGTCAATTGTGTCGATACTTGGAAAAGCTGTGTCAACACCAGAAGAAATTGTGTCGACACACAGGACTTGTGTCGACACACAAAAAGTTCAGTCTTCATCAACTGTGTCGACACACAGGACTTGTGTCGACACACAGAAAGTTCAGTCGACATCAACTGTGTCGGCACACAGGACTTGTGTCGACACACACACCAGAATTTCTTCAAAGTTAATTGTGCCAAGACAAGAAGTGATTGTGTTGACACATAGGACTTGTGTCAACACATTCTTACAGAAGCTATGTCGAGTAGCAGTGTCGACACCATGAGAGCTATGTCGACACCACCAAGGATTGTGTCGACACTTAGTCTACTTGTGTCGACACATGTGAAGTTCAGACTCGACACTTTGCTGACAGAGACAAAGTTTCAAGAAGTGACTGGATACTTGACAGCTACCATAACCAACAAGTCTACTGCAACTGTCAGATCTGTCAGAAGTTGGTTAGCAATCGGATTAGCCGGTAACCTTGGATGAAGTCTATATAAAGACAGATTCTATTAACTGAAAAAGATGACGAAGTACACAAAAAATAATTACAACAGAAGATCCAACATACACAAGAAAATCCAGTCGGAGATTTCAAGTAAATCTAAGTGAAGAATTTCAAAATATCTTCAGAAGAATTTGTAGAGAGAGAGCTCTGACAATTCAACTGAAGAAAGAGACTATCATCAACTAGTCTCTTAAGAGCAGATCCTGAACTAATCTGCAAAGAAGAATTCAGATTAATTTTTGGATTTTAAGAAGGAAGCTGATTGAAGATCAACTTCAAGAAATGCAACCTTACTGTGTTCAGATTCAAGATGCTTTGAAGAAAGCCAAAGACAAGTTAATTTCTGTATAATCATATTCTTCAAGAACTGATCAAGAAAACTTTCTACCCATTCTCTCTCAACTTGGGTGAAAGATAAAACTTATTTTATATCATTTTTCTGTAAGATCATTATTGATATGGGTTGTAATCCTAATTTATAAAGGCTGAGGTAGGGCTGAGTGCCTGAGGTAGGAGATTTACATCTCTGAGTTGTAGGCCTTGGGAAGGCTGAGGTAGGGTTGTGTGCCTGAGGTCAGAGAGTTAATTCTCTGAGTTGTAGGCCTGGGTGAAGGCTGAGGTAGGGCTTAATTGCCTGAGTTGTAAGAGTGTGGACTCACTATGAGTTGTAGGAAGCTTGACTAGGTTCTGAGCTGTAAGATCTGTGGATCTGAGAAGGAAGGAAGAAGTTAGGCCGAATCTAGCACACTACTAGATAGGCGAAGCGGGAAAGTGGATGTACCCATCATTTGCAGAACCACTATAAATCTGTGTGTCATCTGTGATTGTGTGTGATATTGTGATTTTTGTGATGTGGTAGCTGTAGAACTGTTTGATTCTATTTGATTAACTGAATTAATATTCTGCCTTAGAGTAAAAAGGAATTGAACCTATTCCCCCCCCCCCCCTCTAGGTGTTTAGGTTATCTTGAAACCAATTCTTTCAGGTATCATGTCCAAGAAAAGATGTCTTGGTCTGTTTTCCCTTTTGGCAAGCTGAACATACACCCTCTTTTATGCACTTGAACTGAGGACCATTCCTCACTAACTCCATGCTATAGAGTTGGCCTATGGTCTTATAGTTAAGGTGAGCTAGCCTCTTATGCCATTTGACACAATGAGATGCTTTCTCATCTGCAACTAAACATATAGGAAAGTTCTTATTCTCATAATCAAAACTGAGACAATAAACATTTCCTTTTCTATAACCTAACAAGATGACCTCTTGATCACTTGTCCTTCTAATCTGACACCCATTCTTAATAAATGAACTGTCAAAACCAAGATCACTCAGTTGGCTTATGCTTATTAGGTTGTGTTTCAAACCTATCACATAAGTCACTTGGGTGATAGTAATTGAGCCATTGGAAATATTACCAAACCCTTTGATGATCCCCTTTTAAGATCCACCAAAGATCACTTTGGGTCTATTGTCTATGGGAGAGTAGTCCTTCAGCATCATTCTTGTTCCAGTCATGTGCCTGGAACAACCACTATCCAAGTACCATATTGGTGTATGGCCACTTGGACTCACCTGCATCAAATATAATTACTTAACCTTAGAACCCCAATAAGTATTGGGTTCTAGGTTCAGGTTAGTCTGAAAATTGACTGATTTCCCTGTAGTCTTTCTAACAGGTAAGCTGACATTTTTCCTGACACTGGTGTTGTGCCAACAATCTATGGCATAATGCCCAACTTTGACACAACACCAGCACTCATATCTGTTGTATCTTCTTTTAGATACAGTCTTAACAGCCTTGGTGTTAGCTGTCCTTTTGTTTAGTGCTGGGGCTGGTGCATTAAATACCAATGATTCCTGAAGAACATGGTGTGTTTGTACATTGGCTGCCTTATTGACACATGCACCCTTATTATTTAGAATACCATCCTTATAGTGACCATATGTACTGTCATGGTCATACCTGTTAGTAGGCTGCACCACTTTTCTGAAAGAAATAGGGGGTTTGGAGATTAGTGGCTAAACTGGGGCTTTGCCTTTTCTTTTAGAATTTGCTGCCCTAGTTCTTCTCTTAAAACCTAGACCTGTCTTACCCTTTTGTGCAATGAAGTTATCAATCAAAGGTAAGACAGACTTTGGCTTTGAGAATTTAGCCACAAGTTCCTTTTCTCTTTGTAGTCTGACTTCCAGACCCTTGATCTAATCATTTTTGAATGTAATTGTACCCATCTGAATAAATGTTATATTTTTCAGCTTGGAAACCTCATTCATCTTCTGATCCAGTAATTTTTCTGAATCAGATGCAGCCAACTTAAGAGCAGCAATTTCCTTGGCCTGGTTTTTGACAAGGTTTTTGCTTCTCTTAAGTGCATGCAACAGATCACCATACTCATCAATAAGTTGATGTACATCCCCTTCAGTTTCAGAACCATTCACATCTCTTGATGCAGATGCTTCTAATTCTGATCCTGTATAATAATTAGAAACTGATAAAAAGTTGTTTACCTTACTGGGACCAGGCTGATCCTGGTAATGATCTTCCTCAGTAAATGCCATCAGCCCTATGCAGTGATGATCATCAGTCATATTTATAGAGTCCAGCATTTACAAGAACTCAGATTCTACTAAATCCTCTTCAGTACTGAACAATCCTATGTAGGCTTCAGCATCTGTCTCTTCTCCTGAATCTGATGATGAGGAATTAGTCCAGCTTTTCTGCTTCTTTGCAACCAAGGATCTCTCCTTCTTGCCCTTATTTTGCTGCTTCTTTTTATCTTTAGATTCCTTCCTTTTATTAGGACAATCAGCTATGACATGCCCTAGTCTGTTGCAGCAATAACAAACAACTTTAGAAGAAATTTGTTTACTAGGATTAGAGCCATACCTGTCATCCTTGGATGCTTTCTCCTTCTTGTAATAGTCATCCTTGGAGTAGGATGAAGATGACTTTGTTCTCCATTTTTTCTTCTTCATGAACCTTTGAAACTGCCTTGTGAAGGCAGCAAAATTTTCATCAGAATTATGACTGTTTGAAGTGTTGATGTCAGTATTTTCTGATTCAACTTCAGTCATTCTCTTGAGAGGAGATGGTGACTTTCTCCTGCCCTTTCTTGTAGCTTTAGCCTTAAAGGCAATTAACTTTTCTCTGTATTCAGACTTGTTGCTTTTCTCCTCTTCCTTTCTGGCAGTGAGCTGTATCTCATAGGATAGCTGTTTTCCAAATAAGGTTGGTGGAGGTGTATCTACAAGCCTGGCCACCTCTCTGATAACACATATTTTATTATCCCAATCCTTGGTTAGGGATCTGAGAAACTTGTCATTTAATTCATAAGTGCTAAAGACTCTTCCATAGTTCATTAGCTCATTAACAATTCTGAAGAATTTCTTATTGCATTCAGCTATGCTATCTGACTTAGCTTGTCTAAAGCTTTCATATTCTTGATTTAGCATTGACTTCCTGTCCTCTCTCACTTCTTCTGTTCCCTCCATGTAGACAATCAAGGTGTCCCCCATCTCCTTGGAGGTTTTGTAATGAACTAGATTCTGAAATGTAGAGTCATCTATGGTACTCACAATTATGTTTTGTGCCCTCCTGTCCAATGTTGCTAGGATGATCTCTTCCTTAGTCATTTTTGAATAGCTTTTAGGAGTCTTGAGATTAGCATCAAGAACTGATATATTCATAGGAATAAATGGCCCTTCTAGCACTGTGATATAAATTCTTGGATCAGATGCTTCCATAAACAATCTGACCCTCTCTTTCCAAATGCCAAAGTTTTCTTTCCTACAGATAGGAAGTTTCATGGATCCAAGTTCCTTCTGATTCTCACCTAAACCCATTTTGTTTAACTGATGACTGCCTTATAGATCCACTCAGACTGTTAAGTCTATTCTTTAGTAACCTCCCTCTGATACCACTTGAAAGAATTGGTTTCAAGATATCCTAAACACCTAGAGGGGGGGTGAATAGGTTCAATTCTTTTTCTTTAAGGCAGACAATATTTTTACTGTTAACATAGATTATTCAGCAATTAACACAGCACAGTATAAACAAAATCACAGCCAATCACAGAGTGCACACAGATTTATAGTGGTTCCCCAAGTGATGGGTACATCCACTTCCCCCCTTCACCTATCTAGCAGTATACTAGATTCGGCCTAACTCCCTTCTTCCTTCTCAGATCCGTAGATCTTACAACTCAGAACCTTGAAAGGTCCCTACAGCTCAGACTTCAACAAGTCCTACAACTCAGATCCTCACAGAGAATCCTACCTCAGAGTGAGTCCACACTCCTACAACTCAGGCAATTAAGCCCTACCTCAGCCTCTTTGACAAGGCCTACAACTCAGGCACTCAAGCCCTACCTCAGCCTTTTCCCAGGCCTACAACTCAGAAAACTTAATCTCCTACCTCAGGCACTCAGCCCTACCTCAGCCTTTATAAATTTAGGCATATAACTCAGAGGGATAACCCTCCTACACTCAGATCTATAAAAGATCATACAGAAAAATTGATAATAAAAAGAGTAATTTCTTAACCCAAGTAGAGAGAGAATGGGTAGAAGGTTTCTTGGTCAGTTCTTGATAGATCTAACAACTTTAGAATCAATATGTCTTAGCTTCTTCAAAGCTTCTTGAATCTGAACAAAGTAAGGTTGATCTTCTTGAAGTTGGAGAAGATACTCAATCCAGCTTCCTTCTTCTATTCAGAATTTAATCTGAATTCTTGTTGCAGACTTGTTCAGGATCTGCCCTTGTTGATTTCTGGATGAAGACTTCTCTTCTTCTTAATTCTTTATTACTTAGTTTTTGTTTCTTTCTAATGATAGAACATGTCTTTATATAGGCTCCATCCAAGGTTACCGGCTGATCTGGTTCCTAACAGCCTTCTGACAGCTCTGACAGATACAACAACATTGTCAGTTATGACAACTGTCAAGTCTCCAGAAACTTCATTATACTTTGACTCAGCAGTAAAGTGTCGAGACAATACTTCAAATATATCGACACAAATAGATCATGTGTCGACACAACTCTTGATGATATCGACACAACTTCTCTTTAACTTCTTGACACAGCTTCAGTGGAATGTGTCGACACAAGTCCTATGTGTCGACACAAAAACTCCTTGTCTCGACAAAGTTGGTGTCGACAGAATTCTGTAGTGTGTCGACACAAGTCCTGTGTGTCGACATAGTTGTTGTCGACAGAATTCTGGAATGTGTCGACACAAGTCCTGTATGTCGACACAGTTGTTGTCGATAGATTTTCTGTGTGTCGACATAAATCCTGTGTGTTGACACAATCTGGCCCGGGGTGTCGACACAAGTCCTGTGTGTCGACACAATCTAGCCCCTGGTGTCGACACATCCTTTCCCAAGTGTCGACATATTTCTTCTCAGGTGTCGACACTTATACTTAGAAACCTTTTCTGCATTTCCTTAACCTGCACATTCAAACTCAACAAAACATCAAATACACCTTGTTGAATATCATTGAGTTAGGTGAGGCTTCTCTAAATCTAGTACATATTTTCCAATGTACCCAACAGATTCCTCTCCAGGTCGGGAGAAAAATGCTCATGGTTCTTCAAAGTGCTGCGGGGTACTCAAAGGTTTGAGTGGACCGCCGAATGTGAAGCGGCTTTCCAAATGATGAAGAGGTAGCTCTCCCTGGCTCCTCTACTTCAAAGCCCAAAGGAGGGGGAGGATCTAGCCTTGTACCTCGGAGTAGGAGTAGAGGCCGTGAGCTCTGGCCTGGTCAGGGAAGAGGGGAAGAAGCAATTGCCAATCTACTACATTAGCAGAATACTAAAGAAGGCGGAGCTCCGCTACCCCATCTTGGAAAAGCTGGCGTATACTTTGATCATTTCGGCCAGGAAGCTCTGACCGTACTTCCAAGCGCATTCGATCACGATGGTGACGGACCATCCCCTTCACAAGATTTTTGAGGGAGTGGAGCAATCAGGCAGGTTGGCCAAGTGGTCTATCGAATTGAGCGAGTTTGATATCTCATTCGTGCCAATGCTCTCCATTAAGGCACATGTGGTGGCTGAATTCATGACAGACTACACTGTTGAGGTCAGGGCCGAGGGGCAGCAGCTGCAGGAGGCATGGAAGATGATGATTGATGGGGCCTCGGGAAAGCACTCCCTCGGAGCAGGGGTGGTGATGATAATCCCTCAATGGGTCACTATAAAACAAGCAGTGGTATTGCACTTTCCAGTGACTAACAACCATGCGGAGTACGAGGCCGTGATAGCCGGCCTTTGTTTGGCAAAGGAACTTGAGATCCAGGATGTGGAGGCTTTTACAGACTCATTGGTGGTGGCATTATAGATCCGAGGAGAGTTCGAAGATCGGGAGCCCACCCTTGTGAAGTACTTATCCAAGGTGAGGGTGATCATCGGAGGGTTCCAGATGTTCTCAATCCAACATGTTCCCAGGAAAGAGAGTATATTTGCCGATCAGTTGGCTAAGTTTGGACCTCGGGGAGGAGGGACCCTGACTGAGATATTTCGACCGGCTATCGAGTAAGGAGAGTTTATGGAGGTGGATCGGCGACCCTCGTGGGTGGATCCATTGGTGACCTTCCTAACCACTGGCTAGCTTCCGGAGGAGGCCAAGGATGCAAAAAGCTTAAGGCACAAGGCGGCTCACTACCTAATGCTGGAATGGGGTTACATCAGAAGATGTTGTCAGGGCTCCTGGCAAGGTGTGTGATCGAGGAGGAGATCCTGAGGATCCTGGAGGAAGTGCATTCAGGTGAATGCGATAGTCACTCAGAGGTAAGGATGTTGGAAGTAAGGGTGGTGAGGCATGGGTATTTCTGGCAAACCCTGAGGAAGGATAAGGCTGAGTTTGCGAGGAGGTGCCGGAAGTGTCAGTTGTACGCCCTGCTCCAGCTCTTGCCCGCTCGAAGGATCTGAAGCATCATTGCACCATGGCCTTTCGCCATCTGGGCGATGGATTTAGTCGAGCCTTTCCCTCCGGCTAGTGGGCAGAGGAGGTTCCTCCTGGTCATGATTGATTACTTTTCAAAGTGGCTGGAGGTCAAGGCATTGGCCAAGGTCACCTCACAAGTCATCAGGAATTTTGTCTTGGGAGAGATCATATGCAGGCACGGGCTCCCCCAGGCAATATTAACAGATAATGGTCCCCATTTTGCCAGCAAAGAGTTCATCAGCTTCTGCGCTCAGCTGGGGATAGACCTTAGATTTGCCTCCGTACATCACCCTAGGAGCAACGGCCTGGTGGAGGCTGCCAACAAGATCATCGTGAACCTACTCAAGAAGAAGGTGGAAAACTTGAGGGGAATTTGGGTGGAGCAACTCCCCTCAGTATTGTGGGCCTTACGGACAACCCTGAACACGGCCATCGATGAAACCCCATTCAATCTTTCCCATGGGTGTGAGGAAGTCCTGCCCGTGGAGTTCGAGGTTCGATCCCCACGAGTCTCAGCCGCGGGTGATGGAGATGAGGCTTGGAGGTTGGAAACTGTAGGGGGGTTATGCCTCTCGTTGGATATGGTGGAAGAGCTACGTGATGTCGCAGCTATCAGGCAGGAAGATATGAAACGGCGGATGGAGATATACTTTGACAAGCATATCAGGATCAAACAGTTCACGGAAGGAGATCTGGTGCTGAAGAAAGTTGATGTTGCAGAGATATCAGCCCCCATGGGAAAGTATCGAAATAAACTTGACCAGTACGAGACTGGAGTAGTACTGAATAGAAAGTACTGAAAAAAGCTTGACCAGTACGAGACTAGAGTAGTACTGAATAGAAAGTACTGAAATAAGCTTGATCAATACGAGATTGGAGTAGTACTGAATAGAAAGTACTGAAATAAGCTTGACCAGTACGAGACTGGAGTAGTACTGAATAGAAAGTACTGAAATAAGCTTGACCAGTACGAGACTGGAGTAGTACTGAATAAAAAGTACTAAAATAAGCTTGACAAGTACGAGACTGGAGAAAACACAAAGAAGATGGTTAGTAGTCCAATCTCTCCTATTCAGGAGGCTTCAATTCCATCGAGATTTAAAGGAGATTTTGTTGGGTTACATCAACTATTAGGATGCAATTAATTTGGTTGCACCATATTTATTACGGCTTAATTAGATAAAGGGTTGGCTAGGAGTTACATTCTTATTAGTCGTTTAGGACAACTCCAAGTCATTACTCGTACTCTCACCTTCTGAGAGTTCCTTATTTACACGAGAGTCGAGGCGCTCGACGGTTTTACGAAATCTCGGAAAAAACCCGGAGCTTAGTTACTTGCCTCGGCCGCTCTCGTTGATAAAATAATTTAAAGTACTTGTTTGATTATAAGGAGTGGTCGCGCACTCCAATTTCCGTCTTTTAGGGAAAACAAGTGGAAAAAAGAATCCGTGTGTGACCCTAGGCCTTAATATTTTAGGAAAAATATCAAAACTTATCCCTGTGACCCCAAATTTTGATACAACCCTTGGGAGGGTATACAATGAGCCTAGTAATTTTCTTATAATTTTCCACGGTGTTTTGGGCATTTAATTTAGCCAAACAAATTTTATTTTGGCTTTTAACAATACTAAATTAATTCCAAAAATTTTCAAACTTTGTGGAGGTAGCCCACATTATGGGGAACATTTTTCAGGTTGGTCACTTTTCCCCTTGGGGCCTAGATTTGGCCCAGAAATTTCTAGAAATTTTTGATAAGAAAAGTGGTCTGCATTTAGCAGATCACAGGGATCCTGCGGCTGAGATTGAGCTGCATGACGGAAATTGGCCAGCGCTTCCCCACAGCGGATCGACCACGGATCCGCTGTGGGGGGCACAAAAAATGACGCGGGGCGGGGATTAATGAAATCCCAGCAGCCCGATCTTCATCACCAGATCGGGCGGCTGCTGCTCCTCACCGGTGTTGTAGAGGATGAGCGGCCTCTACCACCGCTGGTAGGTTGCCGCAGACGCCAGTGCTGGCCTCAATCGGCTCGCTGGGGACCGACGATTCTCTGGGCGGTCGTCCGGCTGCATGGCATCGCCGACCGCCGCCGGAAATTCAATCCCGAGAGCCTGGGGTGGCGGTGGCCCTGCTCCCGACGCCACCACACCACCCCCTCTCCTTGGGTCGAATGTCGCCTACCAGTCCACCCTCGGCCGATGCACCGGGGGTCGGGCCTCTCGGCGGCGGTGGTATGGAGGCCATGCACCGCCGGCCGCCGCCGTCAGCTTTAAATAGAGAATTCCTCTGTTTTTTGCAGGTGCCGCTGGAACTACATTTTCTGGCAGTACCGCCACTCTCCGCCGCTGGGGGCCACCACCCCCAGTGGTATAACACTCCCCCAGTGCCACCATCGGCACTGGGGGAGGATCCTTCCTCCCTTGGCACCACCCGGCCTAGAACAAGGCTCGGGTGGCGTCGGCGGCGCTCCGGCCACCGGGAGCGCCATGCATTACGTCTAGAATGGGAAGGGGGAGGGAGAGAAGGTTCCACTTGGGTCTGGTGGGCTCGGGAGGGGCCTGCCTGGTCGTTCATGCCTTGGTGGCGGTGGAGGAGGGGGAGGGAGGCCTCAGTTTGGCTTTTTCCGGCCACCTGAGCTCCGGCAGGGTGGGGGCAGCGGGAGGGGTGAGCTGTTCTGAGAGTTAGGGGAAGGAGAGGGGGTGGAGTGGCCTTTTATAGCTAGAGGGGAGGGGGGAAAGCCTTATCTACTTGGTGTGGGACTAATCCCTCCTTAGGGATGGATTAATCCCACCCTCCAACTGTCCTAGGACAGCTGCAGTTCCGGGGAATTTTCCCACATGGGGAAAAAAGGGGTAAGACCCCTTTGGGCTTGGTCTTTTGGGTGGGAAAGAGAGAAAGAGAGAGAGAGAGAGATAGTGAGAGAAAGTGTATGGGCCTCCACTTGATCTAGGATGGGGTTTCCTGATTGGGGGCACAAAGAAGATTGAGGGGGGCCTGGGCTATACTCCCTTGGAGTGGAGGTGGACCCCTACTTGGAGAAAAATACAAAAAATGGATATTTAGGTGGGGCTTGACCAAATCAACCCTAGGGTGGGTCCCCATTGCTGGTCAACGTCAAAGTGGGTCCATGTCATCGAGGTCGGGTCAAAGTTCGTGTGTAGTGTCATAATTGGTGTGCGCACGCTTTTTGGTGCATGACTACGCTTGATTTGACCATGAGTTGACCAATTGTCGTCGAAATTGATTGGGACAACTTCTGTTGACTTCGTATTGATCACACGAGTCCAATGCCACTAACTGGGGTTAAATCGGAGTCCGTTTGGCGAAAGTCCAAAATTCAGAGTTCTCTAGCACGCTAAAATGGTCGAAGGGTGTAAAACTGCCGTTAGACCTCGAATTGTGACACGACGGGTTCTGATGCAACTGTCTAGGTTATATGAGGTCACAGGAATCAACAGAACTCAATTCAGAGTTCTCTAGGTAGATATCCAAAATCTGCTCTCGTTGCATTTTACGAGAAATGGTCACATTCACTATATGACCTCAGGGACTAACTGAACGAGTTCTGATGCACTCACATTGACTATACGAGTTCACAGGAACTGACAGAACTCAATTCAAGATTCTCTACCTCTATTGCCCGCTTAGTGTTATCTCCCACTGGGTCATGGGTAGGGTTCGGGCCACTTTTATTGGGCCCACTAGGGCTCTGGTGGCCCAATAAAAGTCGGGATGTCACAGAAGGCGCGAACAGAGCCAAGCCCACTGCGCGCGAGATGGAGCTGCAAGTCGACCTCGCTGATAATGGCTTGATGGTCGGTCCCCTCAACCTCTATCTCGGTGTCAACCTCGGAATACAGGCGAGCGCATTCAGTTTCCAGCCATTCAATTCGCCTATCAGCCGCCTGCTTATCCTGCTACAGCTTGGGAATGATGCGCGCGTGCTTCCGGAACATCTCGACTATCTTGCACTTCATCTCCGGCAGGTCCGTAGGTTCGCCCAAGTAGTCTTCAATCTCATCTATGGGAGTAGGGGGCGAGACGGCGAGTCGCCTAAAGAGATCCTCAACAGGCGAGTCGGCTTGGGCGCCTATACAAGGAGTCGAGGGGCAGAGTGAGGGAGGCTCTCGCAAGAGGGTGTGGGAGTAGCGAGCGGGATAGAGAAGCGAGAGGGAAGGTTTTTTACCAGGATGACGGGAGGTCCCGGCGGCCTGAGAAGGGTCATTTTTCCTCTCGTTGGGAGGCGTAGATGGAGGAGTGGAAGGCTGTGGTGAGTCTGATTCTTCGCGGAAGGCGACGGTGTCATCCCTCGGACTTTTTGGTCGGTGTAAAGGTGCAGGGGCCCCCTGAAGAAGTAAATGGTAAATAAGCAGATATGGATGAAGAGGTAATAGGGACAAAAGCGAGAACTCACCTCCTTCTCTCTAGGAGATGCGGGAGGAGGAGAGGGTCGGGTTTCCAGAGCCATGAGAGATGGCTCCTCGGTCAAGGAGGGAGGGGTGCTTGTCTTTACCTTCTTCTAGCGATGCGAAGAGGACGGTAAAGAGGGTGGGGCGCAAACCAGAGCCTTGGTCAGGGTGGCCACGTTGCCCTTTTTTTGCTTGCGCACCATCACAAGGCGATCACGGAAACTCTGGCTGTGAGACTTGATTGCAGAAGGGACAAGAAAGGAGGAAGTGTAAAAGGGGGGATCTTCTATATGGAGTGGAAATACCATATTTATAGGCCCCGGTGGAGGGCCTCACCAAAGATTCCCTCATAAATACACCCATAAATATGCTTTAATGACACGAGCCTCAGTTGGACTTTCTTTCCGAGCTTAAAATAACCTCGAAAAGAGCGAGGATTGTGTACAACCTCAGGCTCGTAGGAACAGTTCGGGCTCGAAGAGAGTGGAAGGTAAGGCAAGATGGATTCTTTGACAGAATCCTACTCACTGGCGAGTGGGTCCTAGGAAAAGGGTTACTCGCCAGGTTAAGGCCATATGTGCTTCTGGAATCGCCTGAAATTTATAGGCAAGTTTGCTGGATGGTCACGCCCCTAGGTCATGCCCGTGACCTAGGGCTTGTCGGGTTCGGAGCCACCGTCTTCAAGTCTTTGGAATGTTGGCGTGAAATCGCCAAAAATCTTTAATTGGCGGGTCACGCCCCTAGGTCACGCCCATGACCTAGGCGTGTCTTGACGGTTGCTGAAAACGGCAGGAAGCAGAAACGGCGGGAATAAGTCCAGCCATTGTTGGAAGGGTCACGCCCATGGTCACGCCCGTGACCAAGGGTGTGTCTTGCAAAACCGCCAAGTCTTGAAACAACTGTATTAACTTGGAACTTCGGGATGTCACGGCTCGAATTCACGCTCGTGACCAATATATCACGCCCGTGTCTGGGCGTGTAACTTTAATTTAATGTGGATTGGAGGCCTGGGTCATCATCAGCATGTCACACCTGGCTGACATGCCCAGGTCAGCATGGTCACGCACGTGACTGTTGGGCGTGCATTTTTAAATGACGTGGCAGTGAGCTCTGAAGCATGCGCCGGGGTTACGCCTGGATGTCACGCCCGTGATCGGTTGGTCACGCCTGTGTCCGGGGCGTGTACTTTGCAATTTTTTTGGCTTTGTCCATCTTTGTCTCCTGATCAATCCTGTAAACTCCAAATAGAAATTTGCAAATAATCCATCTCAAGAGAGACGGACCCAGGGAGAGGGCCCAGCGGCTCAGGCGAGAGCTTCACTAGACGAGACGAGCCCCATAGGTAGGAGCACTCGCCTGCGAGACGGTGCTCTCACCAAGCGACGGTTCAGTTGGAAGTCGGTTCAACTTTTATCCCGAGGTGATTTTACGCTTTTGCCCTCAGTGATCTGCATATAACCCTTCAAAACAACAGAGTTTGGTTGTTGGCAGACCCAACCAAGGGTATTTTGGTAATTTCAGGTCCGTTCAGTTTGGTTATTGGCAGTTCAAACTTAGAGGCCTATAAATAGACCCATAGGGGTTCTTCAGAAGCACTTTTTCTCGGGACTTTATAAGAGTTTCCTGTGCTTTCTGAGAAGCTCCAAGCCCAGCTTTTGGCTTTGGAGGGGAAGCTCTCAGAGATCTTCCAGGTAAGCGGTGGGACCTCCCTGCTGAGGCTTTGGGTTAGTTTTTGGTCCTTCACAACCAGTCGGAGGTCAGAGCTTGGGACAAGTAGGTGTTGGCTACGCCCCTGATTTTGAACTTTCGTTGAGGTCAAATTTTGGCTTCAACAGTATGAGTTCACAACAACACAATTCAAGACCTAAACACCCTCACGAGGTAAACTTGGAGATGCGTTGAGTTAAACATGGTCAACCGAGCTGTGGAAATGAAGGGAACAAACCTCCCCCGTGGTTTCTATCTTTCGCCCACCAAATAGTGTCATTAATCAAGAGCATCTACCAAATGAGAAAGCGATTTGAAAACCTTTGTATTAGGATGAATAGTCTAAAAGTTTCCCCTCGTGCTTCAATGCCACCACCAATTCAAGATGAGCATTATGTTAGAAAGGACTACCCTTGGGAGGGATCCTCTATTTGAGGATTACGAATCCACTTACACTCATTCCCATAGAGACCCATCAAGGAGATATTTACGATACTTTGATAATTATCCTCAATCGTAATGCATCACTTACATATAACGTATTGATCCACTGATACGATCACATTATGCTAGAGACTATCAATATGGTGATTATCGTCATTCTTATCCTCACACTCGATTGGATCCTATTGATCCTTCGACCTAATATTATGATGATAGAGTTCACTATCACTCAAGTCATCGACACTATACGTATTCTCTATATGAGGAACTTGAGTCTATATATATGCGACCACCGCCACACATTCGTAGGACTCATGTCTAACCACGAGTATGATATAATTATCGTCACGATTACCCTCAAGAATCCTATAGAGACCACTCTCATAAAGATTACATCTCACTTAGTGATTCTCCTAGTGTTTTGAAAACGAACATGACGATGGCTGAATTTCAACACTTTGATGATCTACACACCTGCATTGCTACCATTAAGGGTTGACGAGAGCACTCCTCTTCCTAAAGCAGGAAAACTTCACCCACTCTGTCTGATATTCAAAAACATGATATGTGTAGTCAACCCCCACGAGTGTCTGCTCCACTTAGTGAACCTGACCTCGATTATATATCTAATAGCTCTCTATTTAGTATAGAATTTTCACACTCTTCACCTGATGGCGCACTGATTCGTATCACGATCAGGAGCCAGGAGCTTTGTAGTGATCTCGAGTTTGCCACCTCTTCCCTTTCCGGGAACACGACCCCATCTGATGGTTTTCTTCTATGCGACCATCACATTACTAATGGGTTCTTTAATGACCCTCCTATTGAGCATCCAGATGATCCACCTCATCCTTGTGTGGATGAGATTCATGTGAGTAACGCACTTATGAATTTTAAAATATTGACACATTTTACATTGTCGCCACTGATGTCAATAATACTCCAATGAAAGGATTTTGAGTGTGATATCCACATATTGGGGCTTGATGGTAGCCATCTGGTCACTCGCACTTTAGATGATTTATGGGACGTACCACCCGCTGACCCATCAAATGCGTTCTTTCTTAGGATGGATACTCACCTCAATCTAGAGTCACGTCTTATTATCTATAAATATATTTATCACTTTGAAGACCGACTGGAGAGCCTCATGATGCCTCACACTCTATTTATAAATTTATCACGATTATCACACTTCACGTGTAATATCGTATGTATAAGAACACTCCATATGTTTTTGGAGCCTCCACCCGTACTCATAGTATTTGTGACGAATATTATTATACCCCTCCCAGTGAATCCCAGATGAATCACATATGGATTCACCATAAATTTGGGATGTATTTATCTGTAGTTGCACAGTCGAGTTTGAGGGTGCACTTGCTGATTCGTTTATTTTATATCTTATCACACGCATTTGTAGAGACAATTCGCACACCATGATAACACATATTCTCACTGATGTCTCTGATTTTCACTTCAGTGTTCATCGCCCTCGCGTTGAATTCTTCTATGTTCCACCTTTCGAATCTCCTGATCATGTACCTATCTCAGGAGTTGCTTTTAGTAGCACAAACCTCCGGTTTGTGGATCTATTCATGTGAATAGTTCATCTTTTGCATTTGCATGATTTGCATAAATAAATTGAGTGTAAATTACATAGTACTTATGACCTATATGCAATTTAAGCTAACAAGTATAAAAGAGAGCTACTAGTTTCACAGTTGATGTCTTGATGATGGTTCAGATAAATCCAGAACGATTACCTTTGGGTACCGTATATAAGTTAGCTGACCGTAGAACTGGATCCTTTCGAGTAGTAAAGTGGATTGAGAAAAATGCGTATGAACTTGAGATTACTTCCGTTTGGGGAACAAATCATGTGTTTAACTTAGTCGATCTGACTTTATTCCATGATTACTCGTATGAGTTTTTAGATTTTCCTTTGCCTTCTCCTATATTTGATCATTCTTGGTTGGTGAGTGCTAGTGATGAGTCACATTCAGGACACACCGACAGTCATTCAGTTACTGACACCATCGGTAGTTCTTCCGCTTTCCACTGACAATTTTCAGGTCGAGCATGAGACACCTAGTGATTTGGTTATACCAGTTACCAGAGCCGCTGATAGCCTTCTACGACAGATTTTGGTTCCCAAGCAGATATTGGATGACGAGATAATGACCACTACTAATGATGGTTTTCAGAGATATTTGGTTTGTAGGCGTGATATACCAAAGACCGAGGACTTGCAGCGTATGGATACTGATCCTCTATTGCTTTACCACTCAGAGCACACACTAGAAATGAGTGATTTCGAGAGGGGAGAGTCTGTGGAGACCAACCCCGATCAGATCGATGCAAAAGTGTCCGACGGTGCACACGTCCGGACCTCTATCAGTCCTGAGTTTGCATATTGTTATGTGTCATTTTGCATTTTCTATATTTTGCAATTCGATGTAATGTTGTATTTTTGTGTGTGTTTGATATATATATATATATATATATATATATATATATATATATATATATATATATATATATATATATATATATACTAGTGCCCGACACGGGGCTCTGCCACTATGGCTACGCGCCACAGTACCCGGCCTGTGACAGCGGGCTTTTCCCGCACCAGGCTGCGCCCGCCCCACGGAGCCGACCCACCCCCCAGGCCTCCCCCAGCCCTGCCTAAGCAGGCATAAAATCCTGCACTTAGGTGGGATTTAATCCCCCCGGCGGGCTGCGCCAAACCCCTGTCGGGCTGCGCCCGGCACAAACTCCCACTGGATTAAGGGATTTAATCCCGCTGGGATTTAATCCCGCTGGGATTAAATCCAGCGGGATTAATCCCTTAATCCAGCGGGATTTAATCCTGCGGGAGTAAATCCAGCGGGATTAATCCAGTGG
Source organism: Platanthera guangdongensis (assembly GCA_039583875.1). Lineage (NCBI taxonomy): Eukaryota > Viridiplantae > Streptophyta > Magnoliopsida > Asparagales > Orchidaceae > Platanthera > Platanthera guangdongensis. Next base: position 87,461,530 of record CM077161.1, on the reverse strand, counting down.
GATTAATCCCGCTGGGATTAAATCCAGCGGGAGTAAATCCCGCTGGATTTAATCCCAGCCGGATTAATCCCGCTGGATCCCGCTGGATTTAAATCCAGCGGGAGTAACGGGATTTAAATCCCGCAGTGGATTGTATTAATCTCAGGCATGATTTAGTCCCACACCGCCATCTCGATTTGCCCTCTCTGGTATATATTGATTTTTGTTCTTAAAGAAAAAGTGTTGTTGTGGTGGGCCTTAACCTGGCTTGGTTTGGGCTGGGTCTGCAGTACATACTGAGCAAGAGTATTTTAGGCTCTATCTTTAGGCTGGGCTGGCAGTATATGCTGAGCAAGAGAATTTTAGGCTTTATTTTGTAGCCCGCATATCGGACTGGGCTGACGGGTTATAGGGTGCCTTATAAAAAAATGTAGATTTGAGACGTCCTATCCTAGGTTTAGGAGACCTAAGAAAAATATGAATGGTCATGATTCATTGTTGTGATCGGATGGTTGCGATGAAATGTATGTTTTATATTCAGCGGTCGTGATTTGATTTCGATACTTCTTTATTATATATATATATATATATATATATATATATATATATATATATATATATATATATATATATATATATATATATATATATATATATATATATATTACTATTATAAGAGAAAAGTTGTCTTTGGTAAAAAATATCTTTTTTAATATATATATATATGTATATATAACAAATATATATCTAAACCACTATAAAGAAATTATAAAAATCATGAATTTTAAATTCATTGAATCGATTTCGGCCAATTGATCTGAATGCATTATTCTACAGCCATCCATTATTTTATTATTAAACAATGAAAAAATTCTACTCCTCCTGATGCTTCTCACGATGAAGGACAAGAGAGAGAGAGAGAGAGAGAGAGAGAAATTTACGTAAAAACATATATTTGTTTACAAAATAAAATTATAATATTGATGTAATTTTTTACGGTCATTTTGAGTGCTCATATGTATATGTTGTGGGCACGGTCCGTAACGTTCCGTCATGGGCAGGTAAACACAGCCGTCGATGGCCAGATAATGTCGCGTTTAACCATAGGGGCGGAGCCACATGTCAAGCACTAGTCTATATAAATATATGTATATGTGTATATATATACATGTATGTGTATATATATGTATATATATACATATATACATAGATATATACAGATATATATATATATACACATGTACATATATATATATGTACATATATATAGAGATATAAAGATATATAGATATATATATATATAGACACACAGACAGATATATATATATATATATATATATATATATATATATATATATATATATATATATATATATATATATATATATATATATATATATATATACGAGCATTTTCGCACGGGCGTGTCGCACGGGCTACGCCCGTGCTCGATGCTCTCGGGCGGTCTTCGGCCACATCTAGACGGGCTTTGCCCATCTCCGCACGGGCTTCACCCGCCTCTGCACGGGCTTTGCCTGTGCTCGATGCGTCGTTGCGGGCAGCGCCCGCAATATATACATATGAGTACTCAATATATATACATATATGTATATATACGAGCAATATATATATACATATATGTATATATATGTATACATATATATATATATATATATATATATATATATATATATATATATATATATATATATATATATATATATATATATATACGAGTATTTTTGCACGGGTTACGTCCGTGCTCGATGCACTCGGACGGCCTTTGGTCGCATCTACGCGTGCTTTGCCCGTCTCCGCACGGGCTTCACCCGCCTTCGCACGGGCTTGCCCGTGCTCGATGCGTCGTTGCGGGTTGCGCCCACTTCAAGGCGAGCAGCGCCCGCAATATATACATATGAGTACTCAAAATGACCGTAAAAAAATATAAATCGATTTTACAATTTTTATTTTATAAAAATATTTACGTTTTGACGTAAAAATATGAATTTCTCGCACTTTTTCTCTTTCTATTCTCTCCCTTTCTCTCTCCCTCTCTCTCCGCCCCTTTCTCCTCTCCCTTCCGCCATCTCTTTCTTAGTCTCTCCTCCTCCCTCTCTCATGTAGGGATATGATTTATTTGATGAGATCCAATAGTCAAAACTTAAAGTATGATGTGTCTCAAGTTAAGTATATTGCTATATATATAAGATATATATATAATTATATAAAACAATATAGTTATTTGGAGGCACACCACATATCAAACAAGAATTATTGGATGATGAGAGAGAGCATGAGATGGGGAGAGAGAGTTGGGAGAGAGAGGAGGGCGAGAGAGAAAGAAAGGGAAAGAGTAGAGAGAGGGAGAGAGGGTGGTGGGTGACGGAGAGAGAGCTAGAGAGAGGGAGGGATAGGAAGAGAAAGTGAGAGTGAAAATAATATTTTTACGTCAAATAATATTTTTTTACAATATAAATATTGTAATATTAATGTATATTTTTTATGATCATTTTGAGTACTCATATGTATATGTTGAGGACATAACCCGCCTTGATGCGGCCACAACCGGCAGACGATCAAACACGGTAGTGTCGAGGCAGGCGAAGCTCGCCTGGATGCGGTCGAAGGACGCCCGAGAGTGTCGAGCACGGGCATAGCCCGTGCGAAGATGCTTGTATATATATATATCTTTACCACTATAAAAGAAATAGTTTTATCATGAATTTTAAACTCATTGGAGACTTCATGACCGTCAGATCTGTGAAAATATTTTATCAACCGTATGATTAAATCGCCTCACTCTCTTTACTTTTTCATAGGTCTCCTAAACCTACTAGGGTTGCCTAAACTATTTTAAAAATTATTAAATAAAATTCAGCACATGAGAACAAGGCCCAAAGAATGCAGACCAACTGCTATCGGGCCCGCCCAGTTTTAATAAACTTCTTATGAAGTTATCCTGTGTATTTAATTTATATCAGGAAATATAAGTTATACCCATGATGTGGGACTAAATTTGAGGAATAGGTATAAGATAATAAAAAAAGAGAAATGCGGGCTGGCTAAGACTCAAACTGCCGAACTGCTACATGTAATGGTTGTATCTTTTCCACTATATCATCGCTTTCTACATTATATAAAGCGCACATTGTTTTATATATCACCTTAAAAAAGGGATTTGTTAACTTATTTTAATTACATCAACAAGAAGAATTATTTAATAATTCTATAAATATAAGATTTCATATTTTAAAAACATGAGCCCCGTGTCGCGATGCCTGCCGTCGCCGGCCGAGTACTGTGGTGCGTGGCCATCGGGCCGGAGGCCCATGCCTGTCGCTCGTATATATATATATATACTATTTCAAAAATAAATATGGAGGTCTGCAAAGAATCATAAATTTAAAATTCATTCAAAAACTTTGGGTCGTCGGATTGATCAGATCTGGACTGCAAATATATTTCCCCCCAAAACAACTACTCCTCTCTCTCCTATGAATCCCGAGCCCAGCCAAGAACAGTCCCGTACGATTTTTTGCCGAGCCCCGTCGTCCCCCTCTTTCCACTTCCACCGGCGGCGGAGCAGCCGGCGGCCTGACCGCCGCCCACCGGCGGGTTCGTCGGACTCCGACGAACCCTCCAGGGGTTGTCCGACGACCAATGGCCAGGGGCCAGGGGCCGGGGGCAGGCGAAGCCCGCCGCAACTGGGTACTATCACGCGGGGCACGAGAGGCGGAGACCCGTGTCTATCACTCGTGTGTGTGCGTGTGTGTATATATATATATATATATATATATATATATATATATATATATATATATATATATATATTTTTCAAAATATTGATAAGTGTAAAGATAATTGCTCTTGGCTCTTGCAATTGAAGAACTAACATTTATTATCCGTTTTTTTTCTGATTATTAATGTCAAAGCTCAAATAATAACCTATAATTGAATAATACTATACTTATTTAAAACATACCAAAAAATAATAAAAAAGTGGACTCCACTCAGCACAATAACACCCGACCTCCTTGATTCTCCAACTTTACAAACCAAATTATAAGAGTAGGGGTGTTTTTGTGCTGAGTTGGCCCCACTTTTTGCTGTTTCTTGGTATGTTTTAAGTGAGTATAAGATATATTTATATATTATATATATTTATAATATATAATATAAATATATATTATATTATATTAGATAGGCGTGAAGCCCACCGGGGGCGGCCGAAGCCCACTGCCGCGACTGGATACTGTTGTGCGGGGCACGAGGGCCAGAGTCATATGCCTGTCACTCGTATGTGTGTGTGTGTGTGTGTGTCTATATCATATGCGGGCACCTTTGTGTGAGGGCGTACATGCATGTGATTTTAGGGGTCAAGATTGGTTCAAATTGAAAAGTGATCGACATGAAAGTTGTAGATCTCGGCGAGACGAACAACTTTCATGTCGATCACTTTTTGATTTGAGCTGTTTTGAGCTCTCATATTGGGTTTCGAAAATCAGTTTTTCGTTGTTTTACTGCAGTACTCTCGCCGCCCCAGATTTTGAGCCCCAAATTGAAGGTCAAAACTGCTCTAAATCGAAAAGTGATCACCATGAAAGTTGTTCGTCTCGCCGAGATCTATAAGTTTTATTGAAGCATCCTTGATGTTTGCCCGCACAAGATCAATCCTCATATATATATATATATATATATATATATATATATATATATATATATATATATATATATATATATATATATATATATATATATATATATATATATATATATATATATATATATATGTTGGGTACATTGGAAAATGTGTACCAGATTTGAAGAATCCTCACCTTACTCAATGATATGCATCAAGGTGTATTTGATGTTGTTTTGAGTTTATATGTGCAGGTTAAATAAATGCAGGAATGCAGAAAAATTTCTAAGTCCATGTGTCGACACCAGGGGAAGCTGTGTCGACACTTATGAAGGCTTGTGTCGACACTGGAGAAAAGCTGTGTCGACACTTGGAGCTAATTGTGTCGGCACTTGAAAATGCTGTGTCGACACATGAAGAAACTAAGTCGACATACAGAGGCAGTGTCGACTCACAGAGAAGTTTAGTCGACATCAGCTGTGTCGACATGTAGAGGCAGTGTCGACACATAGTGAAGCATTGTCGACATCAACTATGTCGACACCAAGAGGCAGTGTCGACACACAGAAGACCTTGTCGACATCAACTGTGTCGACACACAGGACTTGTGTCGACACACAACAAAGTTTCAACTAAGTTAAAGAGAAGAAGTATTTGTGCCGACACATAGAGGCAGTGTCGACACACAGAAGAGCATGTCGACATCAAATATGTCAACACACAGGACTTGTGTCAACACATGGCAGAATTTCAACAAAGTAAATTTGTATGAAGAAAAGAAGTGACTGTGTCGACACCACAAAGGCTTGTGTCGACACATTCTACAGAAGGCTGTGTCGAGAAGCAGTATCAACAACAGAAGAGATGTGTCGACACCACCAAGGCTTGTGTCGACACTTAGTTCACTTGTGTCGACACTTAGCCTACTTGTGTCGACACATGATGAAGATCTGACTCGACACTTTCAGACAGAGACAGTATTTCAAGAAGTGACTGGATTACTTGACAGCTGCCATTTCTAACCGGTCTACTGCAACTGTCAAAGCTGTCAGAAGTTTGTTAGAAACCGGATCAGCCGGTTACCATGGAGGAAGACTATATAAAGGCTTTCTCCTTCAACAGAAGAAGTGATTATGATTATTAAAAAAAGATAGAAGAACATACACAGATAACTAAAAAAAGAAAAAGAAAAAGACCTTCGACAGAAGATCTAAGTAGTTCGAGAGAGAGAGCTCCATCTAAGAAGTGCAGTTGCGGAACCAGGCTGCCAAGAAAGATTTAGATTGAGATCTGAATCTCAAATCAGAAGCTGATTGAAGATCAACTTCTCAATTGTTCAACCCTACTGAGTTCAGATTCAAGAAGCTTTGAAGAAAGCTAAGAGAGGTTGTGCTCTGCCATCAGTTTCTTCCAAGAACTGATCAAGAAACCATCCATCCCTTCTCTCTCTACCTGGGTGGTGGTAAAACATTTTGTAAACACTATTTTTTGTAGGATCTATTCTAGATCTGAGCTGTAAGCCTATTTTATAAAGGCTGAGTGTAAGAGAGTAATTTCTCTGAGTGGTAGGCCTTGTTGAAAGCTGAGGTAGGGTTGTGAGCCTGAGTTGTAGGAGATTGATATCTCTGAGTTATAGGCCTTGTGTAGGCTGAGGTAGGGCAGATTGCCTGTGTTGTAGGAGCCTTGTTTGGGGTTCTGAGTTGTAAGATCTGAGGATCTGAGGTGAAGAGAAGAAGTTAGGCCGAATCTAGCATACTGCTAGATAGGCGAAGAGGGAAAGTGGATGTACCCAGACCTTGGGGAACCACTATAAAAACTGTGTGCACTCTGTGATTGAATGTTTCTGTGAATGCTGTGATGTGTTAGCTGTAGAATTTGCAGTTTATTATTCGTTAACTGATCAGCTTTTCTGCCTTAAAAGAAAAACAGGAATTACACCTATTCACCCCCCCCCCCTCTAGGTGGTTAGGCACTAATTCTTTCACGTGGTATCAGAGCGAGGTTTCTCAAATAAGGACTTAACAGTCTGAGTGAGATCCTTAAGGCAGATTCAAGATCAAGAAAATGGGTTCAGGTGAAAATCATAAGGAACTAGGTTCTATGAAATTACCCATATGCAGAAAGGAGATATTTGGCATCTGAAAAGAAAGGGTCAGGCTGTTTATGGAGGCTTCTGATCCAAGAATCTACATTATAGTGAAGGAAAGTCCTTATATTCCTATGAAGATTTCAGTACTTGATGCCAACCAAAGAATTCCCAAAGATCTTTTAAAAATGACTAAGGATGAGATCATCCTGGTAACTATGGATAAAAGAGCCCAGAATATCATAGTAAGTGTCATAGATGATGCAACTTTTCAAAATCTGATGCATTGCAAGACCTCCAAGGAAATATGGGATACTTTGATAGTCTACATGGAGGGTTCTGAAGAAGTCAGACAAGATCGAAAGTCTATGCTGAACCAGGAATATGAGAGTTTCAGACAAGGAAAGTCTGACAGTATAACTGAGTGTTATAAAAAGTTCTATAGAATAGTAAATGAGTTGATGTCCTATGGAAGAATCTTCAGTACATATGAACTGAATGATAAATTCCTAATATCCTTGACAAAGGATTGGGACACTAAGATTTGTGTCATTAGGGAAGTGGCTAAACTTACAGATATCTCACCTCCAACTTTGTTTAGAAAATTATTGTTATATGAGATGCAGTTGATGGCTAGGAAAGAGGAAGAGAAAAGTGCAAAAGGGGAGCATAGAGAAAAGTCTGTGGCCTTCAAGGTTGAAGCCACTAGGAAGAATAGGAGGATGTCTCCATCACCTCCTAAGATAGTTGCTAAAATTGCTTCAGATAATTCAGACAACCAAAGTTCAGAAAGCAGTGACTCAGATGCAGACTTTGCTGCCTTCACAAGGCAGTTTCAGAGATTCCTAAAAAAGAAGCAGTGGAAGTCTAAGCTTTCCACATCTCAGCCTAAGGATGATTATTATCAAAAGAGGAAGTCATCCAGGAAGGACAGGAGCAGGTCTAAGCCAAGCAAATCAACAACATCAAAGATAGTTTGCTACTGCTGTAATAGGCCTGGACATGTTGTGGCTGAGTGTCCAGACAAAAGAAAAGAATCTGCTGATAAAAAGAAGATTCAACACCAGAGCAAGAAGGAGAAATCCTGTATTGCTAAGAAGGAGTAGAGCTTGACAGACGAATCATCTTCAGAGTCAGACTCTGAAGCTGAGGCATACATTGGTCTATATGCAGCAGATGAAGAAGAAGAGTTTCTGCAAGTGCTGAACTCTATCTATGAACAAGAAGACCATCAGTGCAAGGGACTGATGGCTGTGTCAGAAGAAGACAAGTGCCAGGATCAGCCTGGTCCTAGTGAGGTACAATGTTTTCCTAGAAATTCAGATTGCAGTACTGAGTCAGAGTCAGCAACATCTACATCAAGTGATGTGGATGGGTCTGAGTCTGAAGGTGATATTCATCAGCTGATAGATGAATATGGAGACTTGTTGCAGGCTCTAAAGAAAAGCAAAAACCTGGCCAAAACTCTGGCTAAGGAAATTGCAGATCTTAATATGGCTGCCTCTGATTCAGAGAAGATGATGGATCAAAAGCTGAATGAGATAGCCAGACTGAAAAACATTACTGTTATTCAGATGGGTACTATCACATTTAAGAATGATCAGATTAAAAGTCTAGAGAATAGACTTCAGAAAGAAACGGAGATTGTGGCTTGTTTTTCTAAGCCAAAATCTGTATTACCCTTAATAGATGACTTTGTGTCACAAAAGGGTAAGGCAGGAATAGGTTTTAAGAAAACAGCATGGGCTGCCAAGTCTAATAAGAAAGGCAAATCCAGAGCACAAAATAAGAAACCTGCTGTAAACAATTCAGCTAAGGTTATACCTAAACAAAGGTATAACAAGTTTGAGTGCTAGTGTTGTGGCAAGGTAGGGCACTTTGCCTTAGACTGTTGGCACAATTCTAGTGTCAAGGAGAGTAGCAGTCTGCCTGTTAGAAAAGCTCCAAGCAGATTTGTTAAATTTCAGGCTAACATGAACCAAGGACCCAAAATTCATTTGGGTTCTAAGGTTAAGTAATTCTTTATTACAGGTGAGTCCAAGTTGCCATGCCCCAATATGGTACTTGGGCAGTAGATGTTCCAATCACATGACTGGAATAAGGGGATTGCTGAAGGACTACTCACCTATGCTGAATGGGCCTAAAGTAATATTTGGTGGTTCTGAAAAGGGAGTCATCAAAGGATTGGTAACATCACTACCAACTCAATCCCAATCACTCAAGTGGCCTATGTAAAGGGTTTGAAACATAACCTAATTAGCATAAGTCAGCTGAGTGATTTAGGATATGACATTTCATTTATTAAGAATGGATGTCATATCAAAAGGTCAAGTGATCAAAAGGTCATATTGACAGGATATAGAAGGAGAAATGTGTATTGTCTTAACTTTGTGTGTGAGAACAATGTTCCTCCTATTTGTCTTGTAGCTAATGAGAGAGCCTCTCATTATGTTAAATGGCACAAGAGGCTGACCCATCTTAACTACAAGACTATTGGCCAACTCTTTAGAAAAGAGTTAGTGAGGAATGGTCCTCAAGTTAAGTGTATAAAGGATGGGATATGCTCAGCTTGTCAAAAAGGCAAGCAGACCAAATCCTCCTTTCATATCCTTGAAACCAAGGATTCAGTGAGGTGTCTATACCTCTTGCATATGGATCTATTTGGTCTTATGCCAGTTCATAGTCTTGGTAGGAAGGTCTACACTTTTGTGGTGGTGGATGACTATTCTAGATATTCATGGGTGTTCTTTCTGAGACAAAAATCTGAAACCCCAAGTGTTTCATATAGTTTTGTCAAACAAATTCAGAATGAGATGGACAGTACTGTGGTCAAAATTAGAAGTGACCATGGCACTGAATTTCAATCTGAGAGTATGACAAGACTGTGTGAAGAATTTGGGATTTTTCAAGAATTTTCCTCACCTAGAACACCACAGCAAAATGGTATTACTGGAAGGAAGAATAGAACACTGATTGAGGCTGGTAGAACTTTACTGAGTGGCACTTCTCTCCTAGAATATTTCTGGGCTGAGGCAGTAAATACTGCATGTCATGTGATCAATAGGGCTACTATCACCAAAAGCCACAAAAAGACTCCCTATGAGATTATGAAGGGCAGAAAACCAAACTTGTCCTATTTTAGGATCTTTGGTTGCAAGTGTTATGTCCTTAACAATGGCAAGTCTTATCTAACCAAGTTTGCTGCCAAATCCCAAGATGAGATATTTGTTGGGTACATCAACAATAGTAAGGCTTATAGGGTCTACAACTTGATTACTCAAGTTATAGAAGAGTTTGTACATGTTGTCTTTGATGAAACAAGACTGATTAACTGTGAGTTGCCAAGTAGTGCTTGTAGTTCTATAATATAAATGAGAGAATGGACAAGCTTACCATTACAGAAGATTCAACTGCAAATCAGGAAGTGGAAAATGGTGGCTGCTGTCTAGGGGGAGTACAAGACTCCCCAGATGCTGATGAAAACCAAGAGGTGCAGTATAATGAAGAGACTGGAGGTGTTCAACCTAAAGATAGACTACCTCCAGCTATTGGACACTTAAAAGATCATCCAGCAAATCAGATAATTGGTGATCCAAGACAAGGAGTACAAACAAGGAGCAGGAATCTGAACACAGTTCTTTGCTCCAGCTTCCTATCTCAAGTGGAACCAAAAAATTTGAAGAAGCTGTCCTAGACCCACATTGGATTGATGCCATGCAATTGGAGCTGAATCAGTTCAGAAGGTGTAAGGTCTGGAAGTTAGTTCCTAAACCAAAACATCACAACATCATTGGAACAAAGAGGATCTTTAGGAACAAACTGGATGAGAATAGAATCATTATGAAGAATAAAGCAATACTTATTGCAAAAGGATATAGACAGGAAGAGGGTATTGATTTTGATCAAACCTTTGCCCCAGTAGCAAGACTGGAAGCAATTAGGATGTTCCTTGCTTATGCAACATATCAAGGCTTCAAGGTATTCCAAATGGATGTAAAATCAGCTTTCCTAAATGGAAATCAAAAAGAAGAAGTCTATGTAGAGCAGCCCTCAGGTTTAGTTGATTCTCTCAAACCTGATTATGTTTATAGACTTAGGAAAGCTTTGTATGGGTTGAAACAAGACCGAAGGGCTTAGTATGAAACCCTATCTAATTTCCTCATTGAGAATAAATTCTCAAGCAGGAAAATAGATAAGACTCCATTCCTTAGGGAATCCAAAGGAAAGATAATCCTAGTCCAAATATATGTTGATGACATAATATTTGGGTCTACTGAAAGTAACCTTTGTAAAAAGTTTGCAAAACCTATGCAAGGAAAATTTGAAATGAGCAGTATGATAGAACTTAAGTTCTTCTTGGGTCTCCAAGTAAGACAGACTGAAGATGGCTTGTCCATATCCCAGTCTAAGTTCACCCTGGAGTTAATAAAGAAGTATGGTATGAAATCATCCACTACCATGAGAACTCCTATGGGGACAAGTGTATCTCTTAGCAAAGATGATGCAGAGAAACCTGTAGATGAAACTTTATATAGAGGAATAGTTAGCTCCCTTCTATATCTGACTGCTAGTAGACCAGATATCATGTATGCTACATGTGTCTGTGCTAGGTACCAATCCTGCCCTAAAGAATCTCATCTTACTGCAGTAAGAAGAATTTTGAGATATCTTAAGGGCACACCTAATCTTGGCCTTTGGTACCCTAGGAATGGAGATTTTCTACTGATAGGCTATTCAGATGCAGATTTTGCAGGTTGCAAAGAAGATAGAAAAAGTACTACAGGCACCTGTCAATTTCTAGGAGAAAGATTGGTGTCTTGGAGCAGTAAGAAGTAGACAAGTGTGGAAATTTCCACAGCTGAGTCAGAGTATGTGGCAGCTGGAAGTTGCTGTGCATAGTTGCTGTGGATTAAACACCACCTAGAAGACTATGGTATTCAAGTAAGTAGAACACCTTTGCTTTGTGATTCTACCAGTGTTATTTCTATTGCTAATAATCATGTTTCACATAGTAGGACTAAGCATATAGAAATTAGATACCATTTTCTTAGAGAACATGTAGAGAAAGAGGACATTTCACTAGAATTTGTCAAGACAGATTATCAAATTGCAGATATGTTTACTAAGCCTCTTGATGAAACTAAATTCAATAAGTTTAAAATTGAATTAGGTATGTTGAACATAGATTAGTTTAACAAAATTAGCTAAGGAAAATAGTGTCGACACAAGGAGTTGTCTGTATCGACACATAGTAGTGGTGTCGACATTCCAGGGAAATGATGTCGACACATCTAGAAAATTGGTGTCAACACTTCAGAGAAATAGTGTCGACACATCCAGGAGTGGTGTCGACACATCCAGAGGTGGTGTCGACACTTAGGATCAACACATATTTCGTCGAGTAGAGTATCGATTAATCGTCGAGCGCAGAAGTATAAGTATCGACACATAGAAGTCAACACTTATGTAGAGATATTAGAAGTCTGTGTCGACACTTTTCAACAGTGTCGACACATTATGAGGATTATGCCGTGCCTTTTCACCTTCGTTTTTAGAAAGGTATAAATAGGACAACAACATTGTCTGTCGACACGCTCTCCATAGTTTCGAGACCAAATCTTTGTGTCGACAACTCTCTCATCTACATTCAAGATTTCTCTCAACCCAAATGGAGCCCAAGCTTGAAGACAATATCAATGAAGGATATGAGCTGGTACGCAACGCCTTTGACCATACGAAACCTGAAATTAAAGCTGTTGTAACCTTAATTGCTGAGAATGGGTTGGATTTCTAGTTTCTGAACCAACTAAGATCTGGAAGAAAGAAACACTAGAATTCTTTGGTGCTGCTACCCTAGATCAAACTGGACTCAAGATTAGATCCACAGTCCATAGAGTCAAGGTGAAAATCACCCAGAAGAGTTTAAGGAAAGTTCTACACCTGCCAAGGACACAAGAAGAAGTAGATGTCCCTGCATCTAAGCTAAGGGAAGCACTTCAATGGTGTGGACTGAATTCCACCATGAAGATTGGCTCAGCCTTAAATAGGAAAGGCATGAATATGCAAGGAAAGTTCTTGTATGAAGTAGTTGGCAAAGTTATACTCTGCAAGCCAGGAGGGCATGATAAGATATCAGCACATATGTTCAGTTTAATGACAAGAATTATCTATAAACTAAACACTGATTGGTCAGCTGTAATATTTGAGAAGATTAAGGAAAGTATGAAGAAGCCAAATCTGGGTAGGATTATGAGCTTGTATTTAGCTGGTACAATACCTGAAGTAATGGAACAAGCTGCTGGTTCTAAAATTAATCATATGAGGAGAATGGACATAAGGATTATCTCAAGATGGGATAGGGTCCTCACTAAGGACATGCCTGATGAGGAAAGGCAAGAGGTTCCTGAGAAATCTACAGCACAAGATGTTCATACACAAGATATTGCAGATAGTGCTCAGGTGCAGGTGGGGAGCCAGGGGGAGCATGTTGAGGAGAGCCACCCACCTGGAGAGTGAGATGGCTACAAAAACAATCCTTGAGGTAATTCAAGAGGTGAATCAATCAATTCTTAATGATAAAGATGAGACACTAACTGAATTTTTGATTGATGTTGACCAACCTACACAACTAAACAATCAAGCACAAGATGTTATCTTGGAAGATACATCTGCTGCTGCTAATGCTCCAGAGATTACAGTGCCTCAAGTCCCTACTCAACAAGAGTTTACCTTAGAAGAGCTGTTTCCTGATTTAGTGCAAGCTAATATTGAGGGGGAGCATGCTGGTTTTGAGGGGGAGAAAACTGCTTTTGAGGGAGAGCAAATTGACCTTGAGGGGGTGCAAGTAGGGTCTCAGGGGGAGAATGCAAGGACTGAGGAGGAGAAGATAAGAACTGAGGAGGAGCAAAGGACTCAGGGGAGCTACCTAAGACTGCACAGGAATTGCCTCCTATTCCAAAGGATAGAGTAAATATAGCTAGTACCTCAGATTCTGAGGATGCAGCTGAGGTTCAAGCAAAGAAGAGGAAGCTAATGGTCTTCAAAAGGAGAAGCCAAAGCTACAAGAAGGTACTACAAACTATTGCTCCACAGCCTGCCCCAACAACTGATTATAGTTCTTTGTTAGTATCCATGCAAGTGAAGTTGGATGAGCAAAGGATTACCATGGAGAAATATATGGATGAGACCCATAAAGATCTACAATTCTCCTTGGATCAGGATATAAAATCTATAAGGTTTGAAGTTAATCAGCATAAGAAAGAAATGACTGATTGTTTCCATAAGGGTGGAAATGCTGTGGTCTTTCTAGCCACACATCGGGAGAAAATCAAGACACAAGTTGATGATATAGCTCTTAAGCAAGGCTATGTACTAGAGAATCAACTTATGATGAATGATAATCTAACAAAATCACATAATGTGATTGTTACAGAACTGAAAAATGTTACAACTGCCCCAACTGAGGAAAAGACTAATGCCAAGGCAGAGTTTGATAAGCAATTACAAGAAGGTCTTGCTGCTATCAAAACAGCTATTGAGCAATCTCAAAAGACTATTTCTGGACAGCCACTGAAGTTAAAGGCATTCTATAAAGATGGTGTCAATTATATGGATGAACAAGTCAGATTTCAAAAAGATAATCTCAAAGATCATGTTGATAAAGAAGTCATAAAGGGGGAGAGAGTATTAGCCAAAGCTGGATCTGAATCTGGAGTGCATCCTGCTTCTTTTGGAGGTGAACAAGCTGAAGTTGCTCAAGTAATTTATCCTCCAGCAGATTTTACGATGATACATCAAGAAGTATAGTATATGTACAGTCCTCCAGAGGGTAATAAAAATATTATCCTTGAGAAAGTAGACAAGCCAGTGTGAGAGGAAGTTTTGAACAAAGAGCAAGAAACTCTATTATCTAAGAAAAGATTCAGAGAACAGGCAGAATTGAAGCCTGATTTTGAGTAGTGGAATCCAACATCCAGGAACATTATACTGACTATTTGGAAAGCTGTAAAGGATAAAACCCATGATAGGGGCAAATGGTACTCTGCACAAGAATGGCAAAAGCATAAAGCTAGAAAAGAAGTCAAAGTTCAATATAGAAGAAAGGCAAAACTAGGGAAGCTACCTCCTAATGCTCAGGAGCCTAGCAAATATTTCCCTAAGCCTTTTCATTACTTTGAAAGGCAAAGAATAAGGGCTGAAGAGCAAGAGAAGAAAGATCTAAAGGGCAAGAAGCCTGCTGATGATACTGATGCTCCAATTCAAGACAAGGTCCAATCAGGCAAAGGGAATTGTCATCAAGGATCCAGAGCAGCCTTATATTAGATTTACTAGATTTATCACATTGTAAACTTTAGTGTTTAAAATCTATGTAAAACTATTATGAAAGAATCTTTTGAAAGTTGAACAAAATATGATTAATGCTCATTCTGGTTGCATTGTTATTCTGTGATAATTTGTTATATATGTTTTATTTTAAGTATTTACCCTGTCATATAATGTTGTTATACATCATAATGTGTATTTGTTATGAATGGTGTATATCATTGACTAAGGGTATTACTTCTCAAATAGGGGGAGATTGTTGGGTACATTGGAAAATGTGTACCAGATTTGAAGAAGCCTCACCTTACTTAATGATATGCATCAAGGTGTATTTGATGTTGTTTGAGTTTTATGTGCATGTTAAGTAAATGCAGAAAAACTTCTAAGTCCATGTGTCGACACCAAGAGAAGCTGTGTCGACACTTATGAAGGCTTGTGTCGACACTGGAGAAACGCTGTGTCGACACATGGAGCAAATTGTGTCGACACTTGAAAAGGCTGTGTCGACACCTGAAGAAAATAAGTCGACATACCAGAGAGGCAGTGTCGACTCACAGAGAAGTTTAGTCAACATCAGCTGTGTCGACATGCAGAGGCAGTGTCGACACAAGTGAAGCATTGTCGACATCAACTGTGTCGACACCAAGATGCAGTGTCGACACACAGAAGACCTTGTCGACATCAACTGTGTCGACACACAGGACTTGTGTCGACAATACAACAAAGTTTCAACTAAGTTAAAGAGAAGAAGTATTTGTGTGGACACACATAGGCAGTGTCGACACACAGAAGAGCTTGTCGACATCAAATGTGTCGACACACAGGACTTGTGTCGACACATGGCAGAATTTCAACAAAGTAAATTTGTATGAAGATAAGAAGTGACTGTGTCGACACCACAAAGGCTTCTGTCGACACATTCTAAAGAAGGCTGTGTCAAGAAGCAGTATCAACAACAGAAGAGATGTGTCGACACCACCAAGGCTTGTGTCGACACTTAGTTCACTTGTGTCGACACTTAGTTACTTGTGTCGACACATGATAAAGATCAAACTCAACACTTTCAGACAGAGACAGTATTTCAAGAAGTGACTGGATGACTTGACAGCTGCCATTTCTAACCGGTCTACTACAACTGTCAAAGCTCTCAGAAGTTTGTTAGAAACCGGATCATCCGATTACCATGGAGGAAGACTATATAAAGGCTTTCTCCTTCAACAGAAGAAGTGATTGATGATTATTAAAAAAAAGATAGAAGAACATACACAGATAACTAACAACAGAAAATAAGAAGACCTTCGACAGAAGATCTATAAGTAGTTGGAGAGAGAGAGATCCATCTAAAAAGTGTAGTTGCTTGAACCAGGCTGCCAAGAAAGATTCAGATTGAGATCTGAATCTCAAGTCAAGAAGTGATTGAAGATCAATTCTCAAGAGTTCAACCCTACTGAGTTCAGATTCAAGAAGCTTTGAAGAAAGCTAAGAGAGGTTGTGCTCTGCCATCAGTTTCTTCCAAGGAACTGATCAAGAAACTATCCATCCTTCTCTCTCTACCTGGGAGGTGGTAAAACAGTTTGTAAACGCTATTTTTTGTAGGATGTATTCTAGATCTGAGTTGTAAGCCTATTTTATAAAGGCTGAGTGTAAGAGAGTAATTTTCTCTGAGTGGTAGGCCTTGTTGAAGGCTGAGGTAGGGCTGTGAGCCTGAGTGTAGGAGATTGATATCTCTGAGTTGTAGGCCTTGTGTAGGCTAAGGTAGGGCAGCTGTGCTGAGTTGTAGGAGACTTGTTGGGGTTCGAGTTGTAAGATCTGAGGATCTGAGGTGAAGAGAAGAAGTTAGGCCGAATCTAGCACACTTCTAGATAAGCGAAGGGAGAAAGTGGATGTACCCAGACCATTGGGGAACCACTATAAAAACTGTGTGCACACTCTGTGATTGAATGTTTCTGTGA